>CM038145.1:96214782-98927306 GCA_021437245.1 Aegilops speltoides | reverse complement strand
GTCCCATGAATGTGAAAAGCCAGGGTATCTTTTATGTTTTACCCCCTAGTTGTACAAATAATCTGCCTATAAGAGAGGCAAGAATCTAGATCCAAATCACACCATCTTCCTTCCGCGAGTACTCATCGGAGCGCTTCCGACCAAAAATCCATTCCATCATGGACCGTCGACGCAGCTCCTCCTCTCGCGCTCCCAGCCCTCTGCCAGGAGACTGGCAGAGATGTTCTGTCCCGCACAGTGAGCTGGTGACACTCCAAGCAAAGGGATATCTCCCTCCGGCCTTCATGGTCCCGGTTCGAGCCGGGTTGGCCACCTACCAAGGTGGGAAGCAAGCGGAGGCTACCCCAAGTCCCAACAAAGGGGAGCGGGTATGCTTACGCCCCTATCGATAAGGGGGCTCGGATTTCCTATACATCCGTTCCTCCGCTGGCTCTGGAGTTCTCACGGACTCAGGCTCCATCACTCACGCCCGCCTATTTTGCATATCATGGGCTTCGTAGCTCTTTATGCGAGCTATTTACGGGCATCGAGCCCCATTTTGCAATTTGTGGAAGAGGTTGTTCGCCTTGTACCCTGCTCTCATGAGGGGTCCATATATCAAGTGGGCGGCGCCAAGTATGGCGCATTGCCGGACCGGATATCCATCCGAACCCCTAAGAAGCGTCCAAGATCGCCTTGAATGGTTTTACATAGAAGACGCCCGCTGCCGACCCTATTCAGATCGGCCTCCGAGTTCAAGAATGCTCATCTGAAGAACGCTTAGTTGGCGCCCATGAGCCCCCAACCGAGGAAGACAAGAGCGTCCATTATTTGATGGGCGGATAAGGTTATCGCCCATTCCGGTTGACCATGATTGGAGTCATGGCAACATGCATTATGCGAGGGTGCAGCGCTGCAATCTGAGCCACCCCATGTGGGATTTCAACGGGAGGACGATGCCACCCGCCACGATCGCAAAGGGCGGGTTCGCCGAGGACCCAACAAAGATCCTGTCCGTCCCTATACAAGGGGAAGGAGGATTCCTCCAGATTTAACCCGTTGAATGGGTTCTCCATGAATAATCCCGGCTGGGTAGCGAACACTCTATGTGCCCGACCCATGCTTTCAAGTTTAAGTTTCTTACATTATGTTTTGACGCAGAGCTGCGCCGGGTGGAGGGTATGCTTAGTCCAGCTCCGCAACCCGAGGATCCAGAGAGATCCCAGGATCCGGCCTCCGAAGAGGATCCGAACATAAAGGTGGAGCTGATCGACGGAGTGTTCCACCAGCTCAGCATAGATAATGCTTTAGTCGCCATTACGACTGACTATCCCGGACTATATCCGGCTTCCCAGGTGATTGTGACCGAAGTCCGACACCATTACTTCTTCTTTGCTCATTTCTGACCTTCGTATATGATGGTGTTTTGCAGGAAGCGCCTTCAAGGCGGGAAGCCGAGCCCGCGGCGGCTGACCAACAAAGGCCAATCCGGACCAGTTTGCGGAAGAGGAGCGCGGCATGGATTGAAACGTCGCCGCAAAGGTATAGCCCACAGTTTGCCATTTAGAGCAACGTTCCTAGGAAGCGTTTGAGTGCTCATGACTTTTGTAGGAGAAAAAGCGCCGCCGGATCGGCGGCGTGAGGTTGCCAATCCACCTCTACCAGCGAGCTCCAAAGACTGTCTCGAGGGGAGGCAAGCGCAAGGCGCGAGCGGATACTCCTCAACGGAGGATGCCGACGGCATCGTCCGCCACCAAGTCTGAGGTGGAGAGCGCCATGAACCACAGCGCCACGGACAAGAGCCAGGACGCCGTGCTTCTCCCCGAGGCGTTAAATGCCTTTAACGCTGGGGACGCGACCTCCTCGCTGCTCAAGATGGTTTGACGAGCCACGAGGCGAAGATGTAAAAGACATACGGGTAAGAGAATTTAATGGTTGTATATGCCAAGAGCCCCGAGACTTAAAGTAGTTGTATTAATCGATTTAAGGATCATTTGAAACGCAGGATCTTCTGAAGAAGAATACCCAACTGTCTCGGAGCTGCAAGAGTGCAAGGCCCAACTCGAGGCCGCACTTGCCGCCAGAGGGAAACATGAGACCCCTCCCGGTAACACATTATTTTAAAAAGATAAGCGGTGTGCGGCGTGCGCGCAAGTCTAATAATGACATTGCGGTGCTGCGGACAAGATCCAGACAGGCAGAACTACTGCGCCACCGAAGGCCGGCGAGGGTGCTGAATAAAGTGCGAATGAAAGGAACAAGCTCCAGGATGCCCACGCCCAGTGGAGAAGAGCTGAAAGGTGTTCGGCGAGCTATCGGCTCGATAAGGAGAATCGCCGCTTGCGTCGCGGCATCTATAGTAAGTTCTTGAGCGAACTCCTTTGAAAAGAAGAGTTCGGCGAGGAAGTCAATTGACAAAATATGTCCAGAGGTACACTCACAAAGTCGCCTCTGAAGAGATGCCCGTGTCGATGGGTGATCAACTTCCGAATCGTTGCAGCTGCTCGAGCGAGTTCGGCAGTAATGAGCGCGTCGTCGGGCTTTATGGCCGGCCTTCTCCTGCCCGAGGGCCTTGGGGAGCTTGCTGAGAAGCTTCGGGAATGCGGCAGCGCTTCCGTTTATGGAAGATTTCGGCCGCCGCTAAGGTGCTGGGAGGCTGGGCCATGGTGAAGACGCTGTACAAGAAGGCGGATCCCAACCACATGGCCGAAGTCGGACCTGTGGGGCCCGATGGGATGGAGATCCCTGTGAGTTTAGTATACGGCCAAGTAGAGTTGGTCGCTAAATTTTCCCAACGGGACTGTAAATTAGATAGCCTGTTAGACGGGATTGAGGAAGAATACAGTTAGTCTGTTTGACAATGTATTTTAAAATGACATGTAAAATGCCTTCTAGCCGGATTGTAGATCGTTTGTCATTGCGGACCTTTTCGCTTCAACCTCGGGACCCTAGAGTCCGGAGTGTGTCTGAATACCTTCTCGGTTAAGAAACAACCGGGGCATGCATGGAGACCAGGCGTAGGGGTCATTAGTGCTTTATCAGACAAGTGCCCAACTAGTTATGTTATATTACATGGTTAGTAAGAAACATCTTCCAGGAGAATAGTTCCGTTAAGGGTTCCTTTCACGGGAGGCATGCCCTAAAGTGCATGTCGGACTGCGAAAAAAGTAGAAAAACATCTGGGGCAGATAAATAAGTAGGTAAAAATCATCTTTCAGTCACCGACCGAATATTCCCTTAAACGCTAGCTTTCGGCCTCACCCGATCTGAGGTACACATCCGGTGACCAGCGATGGCAATCGCAGAGGTGCTCCTTTACCTCCTAGCCGAACAATCGGTAGCGTGGGGTAAGCACAGGATCCGAGCAACCCAGCTTGGCCAAAACTTAAGTCATATCGATGCATATAATGGTGAATAAAAGGTACATGTGGAAGTTTGACACATGTGTTGGGCATGAAGCCCTTATAATTAAGCTTCGGTAAAGCCCCGAATTATAATGAGTGCGGATGGCACGTCAAGTGTGTCTTGAACAATGCATAAGTAGGCCTTTAAGGGCTTTTTAGGAAAAGGGTGAGAGAAGAAATAGAAACAAAAGACAGCTGAAATGTAAAAATTTGGGCGGGGAAGGGACGAACTCTTAGTCGGCGCTAGGCATAGAATCTTGAGGCGGGCTGCGTTCCATGGGTTCGGCTCGAGTCGGTTGTCAGACGCATTTCGTACAGCGATGCGCCCGCCCGGTCAGGACTTGATCGATAATGAAGGGGCCCTTCCATTTGGGATTGAGCTTGTCCTTTTTCTTGTCCGTGAGCGTAGAACTAGTTCGCCAACGTTGTAAGTCTTGGCCCGTGCTTCTACGCTTTGATATCTTTGAGCTGCTGGCGATAGAATGCGGAGCGAGCCTTGGCGACGTCGCGTTCTTCCTCCAATGCGTCCAAGCTGTCCTGCCGATCCAGCTCGGCTTCTCTTTATTCGTACATGCGCACTCGAGGTGAGTCATGAATGATGTCGCGAGGCAAAATCGCCTCTGCGCCGTATACCATAAAAATGGTGTGAATCCGGTAGTACGGTTGGGTGTTGTCCGCAGCCCCAGTATGGAGTCAAGCTCCTCTACCCGGGCGTGTCCGATTTACGTAAGTGACCGCACTAGTGCGGTTTGATGCCGCTCATTATTAGACCATTTGCTCGTTCCACTTGACCGTTGGTATGAGGATGATAGATCGAGCGTAATCGAGCTTAATGCCCATATTTTTGCACCATGACTTAACCTCGTCGGTCGTGAAGTTCGTGCGTTATCGGTGATGATCTTTGTGGGGACGCCAGTAGCGTGTACTACCCCGGATATGAAGTCTATCACTGGTCCGACTCTGCTGTTTTAACCGGCTTGGCCTCTATCCATTTGGTGAATTTATCAACCATGACCAATAGGTACCTTTGCTTGTGGGTTCCCCCTTTAAGGGTCCAACCATGTCAAGCCCAGGACATAAACGGCCGTGTAATGGGTATAGTTTTGAGGCGGTGGGTGGCATGTGGCTCTGATTAGCAAAGAGTGACAACCAACGCATCTTGGACTAAGTCTCGAGCATCTGCCGGCCGCCGGCCCAATAAAATCCTGTATGGAATGCCTTTCCTACAAGGGCCCGAGCTGCGGCGTGGTGTCCGCCTAGTCCGGCATGAATTTCAGCCGAAGGTTTCCCCTTCCTCTTGGAGATACACCTTGAAGGACTCGGTTGTGCTTTTCTTATAAATTCTCCCTCATGGACCTTGTAGGCTTTAGATCGCCAGACTATCAATGGGCCTCATTTTGGTCTTCGGAAGTTCCTGCCTAAGCAAGTAGGCTAGGAATGGTTCTCATCCCGCAGGCGATTCGCCATTATGTCGTGGGCTGAAGGTGTTATTTCATCGGTGAGTCGCGGTTATGTCGATTGCTCTGCGTCGGTTGGTGCGGTTGTTTCGGTTTGTTATTTCCGGACTCCTCTTCCCATAAATGCGGATGGCTTAAAGAGCCGTTCGGAAGATGTTTGGAGGGACAGCGTCGCGTTTTGCGCCGATCGCGCGTGCAATCGTCGGCTGCTTGGTTATTATCCGGGCTACGTGATGGAATTCAAGTCCTTCAAACCGAGCTAACATTTTTAGGACAGCGTTGCGATATGCTGCCATTTTCGGATCCTTGGCATCAAAGTCTCCATTTATTTGGGATATTGCAAGGTTTGAATCCCCGCACCTCTAGGCGTTGAATGCCCATGGAGATTGCCATCCGGAGGCCATGTAAAAGGGCCTCGTATTCGGCTGTGTTGTTGGAGTCCGTGTACATTATCTGAAGTACGTATTGGACTGTGTCCCCGGTTGGGGACGTCAATACGATGCCAGCCCCCAATCCGGCCAACATTTTAGAGCCGTCGAAGTGCATAATCCAATTGGAGTATGCGCCGTACTCTTTAGGGAGTTGACGGTCCATTCAGCGACAAAAGTCGGCCAAAACTTGTGACTTTATAGCTCGCCGAGGTTTGTAAGTTATATCGAATGGTAAGAGCTCAATGGCCCATTTGCAATCCTGCCTGTCGCGTCATGTTGTTTATAATGTCGTTGAGGGGTACTTGGAGGCCATTGTTATCGAACACTCTTGAAAGTAGTGTCGAACTTCGGGATGCCATGAACACCGCATCGCTATCTTTTGATAGTGCGGGTAACGGACTTGCGGGGGTTAACACGGTGGATACATAGTACACTGGTTTTGAAGAGAATTTATGCCCTTCGCCTCTCGTTCGACGACGAGTACCGCGCTTACAACTTGATGTGTTGCGCGATGTATAACAACATTAGTTCGCCCGTTGGGCGCAGCCAGGACGGTTGTTGCCAATATGGCTTTTATTTCTTGAGTCCCAGCGGTGGCAGCATCCGTCCACTCGAAGTGTTCGGTGCGCCTAAGGAGGCGATAAAGGGGCAATGCCTTTTCTCCTAGGCGGGAGATAAAGCGGCTTAGAGCCGCCATGCATCCTGTCAATTTTTGTATTTGTTTGAGGTCTTTTGGAATATCTAGTTGTGACAGAGCTCGGATCTTGGCTGGGTTTGCTTCAATTCCTCTACCGGATACAATGAAGCCCAGGAGCTTTCCGGCTGGTACTCTGAAAACGCATTTTTCCGGATTCAGCTTGATGTCATATGCTCTGAGGTTGTCGAATGTGAGCCTCAAGTCGTCTACTAGAGTTTCGACGTGTTTGGTTTTGACGACTACGTCGTCTACGTATGCCTCTATTGTTTTGCCGATCTGGGTGGCCAGACATGTTTGAATCATGCGCTGATATGTTGCGCCGGCGTTTTTAAGTCCGAAGGGCATCGTGTTGAAGCAAAATGGTCCATATGGAGTGATGCATGCCGTTGCGGCTTGGTCCGCTTCCGCCATCTTGATTTGATGGTAGCCGGAGTATGCGTCAAGGAAGCACAATGAATCGTGTCCTGCGGTGGCGTCGATTATCTGGTCGATCTTGAGGGGGAAGGATCCTTTAGGCGGTGGCGGAGTCTGGACTAGGGGTGTCGGACAGCCGGACTATCATCGTCACGGACTCCAAGACTACGAAGATACAAGATTGAAGACTCCGTCCGTGTCCGGATGGGACTTTCCTTGGCATGGAAGGCAAGCTTGGCGTATACGGATATGTAGATCTCCTACCATTGTAACCGACTCTGTGTAACCCTAGCCCTCTCCGGTGTCTATATAAACGAAGGGTTTTAGTCCGTGGGACAACAACCATTACAACAATCATACCATAGGCTAGCTTCTAGGGTTTAGCCTCCTTGATCTCGTGGTAGATCCACTCTTGTAATACACATCATCAATATTAATCAAGCGGGGCGTGGGGTTTTACCTCCATCAAGAGGGCGAACACAGGTAAAACATCGTGTCCCTTGTCTCCTCGTTACCATCCGCCTAGAGCGCATGATTCGGGACCCCTACCGAGATCCACGGTTTGACACCGACATTGGTGCTTTCATTGAGAGTTCCTCTGTGTCATCACCGATAGGCTCGATGGCTTCTTCAATCAACAACAACGCTGTCGTGGTGAGACTTTTCTCCCGGACAGATCTTCATATTCGGCGGCTTCGCTATGCGGGCTAATTCACTTGGCCATCTGGAGCGGATCGAAAGCGCCGCCCCAGCGTCGGTCAGTTGAGCCCTAAACTTCACGGCCGACATCCGGAGGACTTGATCTTGACGGACTCGAGCCCTGGCCGAGCGTGCCGCCTTGTCACGATGGGCATGATTTAGCTCTGTCGCGGGCAAAGTGCCTTGGTGGCCGCTGACGAATCCGCTCGGCCCTCGGTCGGGCCGATCGCCAGATCGAGGACGGTGGCTGGACACCGCCTCGAGAGCTGCAACTTCCGTGGCGATGGAGCCAAACAACGACCTTGTCCCTATAAAGCTCGTGACTCCAAGGTGCGGACTCCTGCGGAGTCCGAACCTCCTGCGCCCGCTTGTCGAATTCGATTGGGCGCCGATCATGGAGTTCACCGCTGCGGACATCTTTCGGCACTCGCCCTTTGGCGACATTCTAAATTGCTAAAGCATCTCTCGCTATCCGGAGAGCCTGGCGGATTATGGCGAGGATGGTTGGGATCGCGACGACGAAGAAATTCAAATCCCACCCACCTCCCACTTTATAGCCATTGTCGGCGATCTAACCGACATGCTAGACTATGACTCGAAGACATCGACGGTATGGACGGCGATGCGGAGATTTAACAAGAACCAGCGCCTCGAGGGCAATCGGAAGATCACCTCGTCATATGACATATACATGGTGGACACCCCAAAAGATGGGGACGGCGAAAAAAACAGCGGAGGCAGATTCCTTAAAGAAACAAGCCAAGCGCCGACGTCGGCAGAAGCCGCTCTAAATCCTGCCACAAAGAAGAATGGAGATTCCGCACAAGAGATAATAACACCCAGACGGTGGAAGACAATCCCTCCATCGAGATTCAGCGCGGGAGGATGCGTAAGCAAGCCTCGCGAGAGAGCGGCAGACGAAGAGGTCGAGGATGATAATTACGTACCTCCCTCTGAAGACGAGGCAAACCTCAATGATGACGAATTCATCATGCCCGAGGATCCCGTCGAACAAGAGCGTTTCAAACGCAGGCTAATGGCCACATCAAATAGCCTAAAGAAAAAGCAGCAGCAGCTTCAAGCTGATCAAGACCATGGCCGACGGATGGACCGAGGTCCTCGCGGCGAAGAGTATGAACTCGAACGCCCTCAAAAGCTACCCAAAGCGCAAGTTGCTCCCCGATTAGAGGAGGAGGCATACATACCCTCATCACCAGCGCTGTCGGCCGACCGACCACCCCGTGGTCACGACAGAGAGGCATCCAGGCCTTCTATCAAGACCGTACCCCGGCATCGCTCGAAAAGTACGAAGCCACGAGGGAACACGCCGGACTTGCGGGACATATTGGAGGATAAGGCAAGACAATCCAGATCTATCTATGGATCACGTGGGCGCCCCACGACCCACGGCGAATCTTGTCGAGCGGATACAACAACTCGGCGGGCGAACACAGCGAACAACGCTCCCTTGAGCTACGTCATGATATTGCTCAATACAAAGCGCCAGCACACCGCTATGCTTCATCGACGAAGTAATGGATCATCAAATCCACGAAGGGTTTAAACCCGTAAACATTGAATCCTCGATGGCACGGACAGACCCGCAGTTTGGATTGAAGATTATCTCCTTCACATCCATATGGCCCGTGGCGACGATCTCCACGCCATCAAATACCTCCTGCTCAAGCTTAAAGGACCAGCTCGGCATTGGCTTAACAGCCTGCCCGAGAGTCAATTGGGTGTTGGGAGGACACGCAAGCCGCATTCCTCGACAACTTCCGGGGCACATATGTGCGCCACCGACGCCGATGACCTAAGCCACATAATCCAGCAGCCAAACGAATCGGCCAGACAATTCTGGACACAATTCTTAACAAAGAAAAATCAAATCGTCGACTGTCCGGATGCAGAGGCGCTCGAAGCCTTCAAACATAACATCATGACGAGTGGCTAGCCCGGCACCTAGGACGAAAAGCCAAATCCATGGCAGCCCTCACATCATTAATGACCCGCTTCTATGTGGGAGAGGATAGCTGGCTAGCTCAAGAAGAACAACCTCAAAAAAATGCTGGTAGTCCGGACACTAAGGACCACAATGGCGGTCGCGTCAAAGCAAAAATAAACACCGCATTAATGGCGATGACAAGGAGGATCTGGCGGTCAGCGCTTGATTCGAGGCTCTAAACCGGTCGTGGAAGAAGCCATTCAAAAGAACCACTCGGGTCCGTCCAATTTGGACCGAATACTCGACCGCTCATTGCGGATACATGGCACCCAAAAAGCCAGCTAATCACACCAACAGAGATTGTTGGGTATTCAAGCAGCGAGCAAGTTAATTGCCGAGAACAATGACAAGGGGCTGCACAACGACGATGAGGAAGAGACCCGCCCGAACGATGAGAGGACGAAGGTTTCCCCCACAAGTGCAGACGGTAAACATGATATCGCAACCCATATACCCAAGAGGGAGCGGAAGCATGCACTAAGGGGCGTATATGCGATGGAGCGATCGCCCTAAGTTCAATCCATGGTCCTCTTGCCCGATCACTTTCGATCGAAGAGACCATCCGACCAATATCCGCCATGGCGGATTCGCGCGCATGGTTTTAGACCCAATCGCCGATGGATTTCACCTCACAAGAGTCCTAATGGGCGGCGGCAGAGTTCTGAACCTGCTTTATCGAGGATAAAGGTCGCAAGATGGGCATAGACCCTCAAGGATTAAACCTACAAAGACGACCTTCAAAGCGTCATACCAGTGTTGAGGCCAATTATACGAGCTCGATCACACCGGAAGTGGTCTTGGATCCCGGATAATTTCCGGCGAGGAGTTAATCTTGACATAGTCCCGTTCCGCAGCGGCTATCACGCTCTGCTCGGACGAACCGCGTTCACAAAGTTCAACGCGGTGCCGCATTACGCATACCTCAAGCTCAAGATGCCATGCCCTCGTGGAGTCATCACGGTCAACGGAAATACGGAACGCTCCCTCCGAACAGAGGAACACACAACGGCTCTCGCGGCAGAAGTACAGAGCAGCCTTTTAAGGAAATTTTCGAGTCCGGCCGCTAAACGGCCGGATACGGCCAAACGCGCCCGAAGCAACATCAACCAAGACCACAGCACGATCCGAAAGCATCGCGTAGCAATGCGGCTAACCCCAGCCCTTGCATAATTGCAAGACCAACCCTCCGCGTACATCATTACGCTCTGGAGATACCATGGGCCTAGGGGAGGGGCACGACCACACTCCAGTGCGGCTCGACCACACCAGGGCTCACAAGTGTGTCGTTCTTTTTATTATTTTCCTTCTTTGTATACACAGGACTCCGTTCACGGAGGCCCTCTCCGGCGTGAACCCGCCCGAATTCACGCGCAACAGCCGGGGAGGGAAGAAGGCTGCGGCAACACTCGTGTGGTCTCCATTACGAGCATTAAATTTGATTATATACACCAATCCAGCCCACCCTCGAGGGGACATGTTTAATTAGTCCAATCCCTTGCTTACCGCACTATTTGTATCATTCCGCACTCATAGCGTAATCCCTTGAATAAATAATGCAAGACGTTTTGCTGTTATTGCATTAATTTACATATATGTTTACTAATGACATCTTGCACCATTATATTTTGGTGCGGCCGAATACACGAGGGCTTATGTTCCCGCATTATGGTGTGATAAGTCCGAACACTTTCACAAGTGCGGCACCCGAACTTATAGCATTATATGAATCGGCTCGAATCATGTCTTGGGTCAATAGTTGGGTTTGCCGGCTCCCACGTTTTGGTACCTTACGTTCCGTTCACCGGCTAAGGTGGCACTGGAGAACCACTGCGATTGCGCCCGGTTGAGATGGGCGAGCCTTAGTGGAGAAAGCTAAACCGACAATCATGATAAGGCGAGAGACGTCGCTGTTCGAGAGGTCTTTTCGAGTCCTTAAAGACTTATGCGCGTCAAGCAAAGAACGGATAATGTCCGGCCAAGGCGTGATAGCGCCCGAACTCGGTCTTCGAATACTAGGGCTTCACCAAATTTAAAATTATAGAATTCTATGGCTAAGTGAGAGTGTTCAAGCATTATAAGTCCGGTTGCCTTGTTCGTTGTGTTGGCGCCTCCTAGATGGACCCAAGAATGGGAACAAGAGTGCTCAAATTTATCCCGAACACCCCAAAGACTGTGGCTTGGGGGCTGAAGCCGACGACTTGCCATCTCTCGATTTTATAAACGGCCGCATGTAAGGTAATATTTTAAATCAAACAAGCATTGCTTAGCGCATATGAACAAAGTTTTCAGCCATACGAGGATAATACATAGCGAGTCTCGCTCAATAATTACATCTCGGGGCACTCATCCGCAATCTTGCGGGCACCCTTCAGACAGTCTTATAGTACATCTCGGCGTCGATACTCCTTGCCCGCTGGTGGCGCGTCGCTGATAAGCTTCTCCGCATCCAGCGACCAGTGCACCTTTGCGCGGGCAAGGGCCCGACGAGCGCCTTCAATACAAAGCGAGCGCTGACGACCTCAACAAGGGCACGCATCCACCAGCCGCCGACGAGGCCAAAGTAGCTCCTGTGCATGGCCTCTCCGAGCCACAACCGGACTATGAGGCCCTTCATGGCCTGCTCGGCTACCTTATGGAGCTCGACTAGCTGCTTCAGCTGGTCGCTAGGGGGCACCGGATGGCCGGCCTCAGCGTACTGAGACCAGAAGACCTTCTCCGTTGAGCTGCCCTCCTCGCCACGGTAGAATGCGGCGGCATCGAATACACTGCGAGGCAGATCTGCAAACGCCCCTGGAAAGCTCCGGATTCGGGTAAGTGTCAGGTAGTTTACATTAACATGCTTGCTTTGCATGAAAAATTCCTTACCCGCCGCTATTTTCTTCACATCCTCAACCTCCTGAAGGGCCTTATGGGCTCGGCCTTGGCGGCTTTGGCACTTTCGAGAGCCGAGGCAAGCTCGGACTCTCAAGTCTTTGAGTTACGCTCCAAACTCTCATGCTTTTCCATAAGAGCCTGGAGCTCTTGCCGCACTTCCGCCACCCATGCCTCCTGCTTCTCTCGCTCTGCCCGTTCTGCGGCTGCATTGCGTTCTGCCGCGGACACAGCCTCCTTCAGGGTTGCCACCTCGTTAGTGGCCCCTGCAGTACCCACGTTATCCTTGTTATTTTTATTGCAACCTAAATCCTTTTCTGTAAGGTAACTATTCAAAGTGGTGTTACTCACCTTCTTTGTCCTCGAGCTGCTTCTTGGCATGGCCGAGCTCTTGCTCGGACCGCTCGAGATCCTGCTTCAATGCATCGACCTCCGCAGTCAGTGCGGAAGAGGTCAGCAGCGCAGCCTGCAAACCCATATTGACATAATTTTTAGCAACCCTGCGTATATCTTCTTTAGATCCTCAGTCCGGCTTTTCTTTCCGAACACCAAACCGAGCATTAGGGGCTACTGTCTATGCGGTATTACATTACATAATTTTAACTTCTTACCTCAAACCCTGTTAGAAGGCTGCTGCAGGCTTCGGTCAGCCCGCTCTTGGCGAGCTGAACCTTCTGAATCACCGCACTCATGATAGTGCGGTGTTCTTCCTCGATGGAAGCGCCTTTGAGCGCCTCCAACAAGTTGTCCGGCGCCTCCGGTTGGACGGGGGCCGCCAGTGTCACGGTCTTGCCCTTCTTGCGAAGGGGCTGCCTGCCGGACTCTGGAACCACTGCAGGTTCCGGCGTAGAGTCCGGCGCAAAGTCCGGGAGGCTGCCTTGCGGCACCTCCGGAGCCTCCTCCTGATGGGTCCCTTCCCGGGATCCCACCTCGGCGTCCTCAGCGACGCGAGGGGTGGAGGCAGTCGGAATGGAATCCACATCCGACGCAGCCAACGACCCGCTCGACAAAGCAGGGAGATCATCGTCGGCCGGACTGCAGGCAGTATGCGGCATTAGAAGGACACTATGTGACACAAAAGAAATTGTAGATCATTCAGGAATCCGGATACTTACGATCTCGCCTGAGGCCTGGCCCTTGGGGGCCACTCTTCTTCGCCAACGTTGGTGTTGGCGGAGCTGTCCGGGGGAATAGTTCTTCCCCTCTTGGACCCTTCGGCCTCCCCTGTTGGGGAGGCCTTCCTCTTTCTCTCTCCTCCTCCAGGGAGAGTCTTCTTCCTCCTCCTCATCTTGGGGAGGAATCCGCCTCGAGTCGTCGGACACCGAAACAGGAACTCTTTGAGTACCCGTGGCCACCTTCTTGGCCTTCTTCTCCGGCACCACGTGCGGTGCCGGAACCAGCAGCCCCACTAGACGGGCGTCCACTGGGTCTTCTGGCATGGGAGCCGGGCAGATGAGCTGCTCGGCCTTCTTCATCCATTCCTGTCAAAGGAAAAGGGAGATTGAAACCCGCTTAGGGTCGAACTATTAACAACAAGTGTCCCGTAAAGGGGTAGAATCACTTACCTCGTCAGCTGGACGTTGCGAGTGAAATCCGCGATCTTCCATCGCGGATGCGGGGGCATCAGCGCCCTTAAACAACACCCTCCAAGCGCCTTCGTACGTCGTGTCAAAGAGCCCGCTTAGCGCCTGGTGCTGTGCCGGATCAAACTCCCACAGGTTGAATGCCCGTTCTTGGCATGGGAGAATCCGGCGGACGAGCATGACTTGGACCACATTAACGAGCCTGAGCTTCTTGTTCACCAGCTTCTGGATACAGGCTTGGAGTCCCGTCAGCTCCTTCGAACTACCCCATAGCAAGCCCTTCTCTTTCCAGGAGGTGAGCTGCACAGGGATACCAGATCTGAACTCGGGGGCCGTCGCCCACTTAGGGTCGCGCGGCTCGGTGATGTAGAACCACCCCGACTGCCACCCCTTGACGGACTCCACGAAGGCCCCCTCGAACCAGAGGACGTTGGGCATCTTGCCCAACATGGCGCCTCCGCACTCCACCTGCGTGCCCTTCACTACCTTCGGCTTGACATTGAAGGTCTTAAGCCACAAGCCGAAGTGGGGCTGGATGCGAGAGAAGGCCTCGCATACCCGATAAACGCCGAGATGTTGAGGATGAAGTTCGGCGCCAGATCATGGAAATCCAGGCTGTAGTAGAACATGAGCCCCCGGACAAAAGGGTGAAGTGGAAAGCCCAGTCCGCGGAGGAAGTCGGGAAGGAAAACGACCCTCTCATGGGGCCTGGGGGTGGGGATGAGCTGCCCCTTGTCGGGCAGCCGATGTGCGATGTCGCCGGAAAGGTATCCGGCGCTGCGCAGTTTAACGATGTGCTCCTCCTTAGCGGTGGAGGCCAACCATTTACCTCCCGCTCCGGACATGGTCGGAGAAGGTTGAGATGAGATGCGCGAACTTGGGCGCTGGAGCTCGAGTGCGCGGAGATGGATAAGCAAAGGAGGAAGAAGGCGTAGGTAAAAAGGCGGATCCTTATCCCCTTATATATAGGCAGACGAAGACTATACGTCCCCGCCGGCCTGGTAAAACTTGCTTATCCCCCAAGCGCCACCATCAATGGCGTGGTTGGATTACCCACGTCCGTATTGATGAGAATCCCAGAATAAGGGGAACACGATCTCTACTTCGACAAGACGTGCCAAGGAAACCGCTTCGCTAAACGCGCTGAGGTGGTATAATAAAAAATGATTCAAGTAAAAGCTTGGTAGTGGTGTGACGTCATGCCGTAGAATACGTCAGCACATTGAACTTTTGCACATATTATTCTCTCTACGGTGGAATGTGGAACTTATTTTGCAGAGCCGGACACTATCCTGGTGTTCACAATCTTCTATGGATTATTCAAAGGAGGAACCCGCCTTGCAATGCCGAACATTATGCGCGCCGGACTCATCGTCATTGAAGCCGGTTCGGGGGCTCTTGAGGAGTCTGGACTAGGGGTGTCCGGACAGCAGACTATCATCGTCCGCTGGACTCCAAGACTACGAAGATACAAGATTGAAGACTCTGTCCCGTGTCCGGATGGGACTTTCCTTGGCGTGGAAGGCAAGCTTGGCGATATGGATATGTAGATCTCCTACCATTGTAACCGACTCTGTGTAACCCTAGCCCTCTCCGGTGTCTATATAAACCGGAGGGTTTTAGTCCGTAGGACAACAACCATTACAACAATCATACCATAGGCTAGCTTCTAGGGTTTAGCCTCCTTGATCTCGTGGTAGATCCACTCTTGTAATACACATCATCAATATTAATCAAGCAGGACGTAGGGTTTTACCTCCATCAAGAGGGCCCGAACCTGGGTAAAACATCGTGTCCCTTGTCTCCTGTTACCATCCGCCTAGACGCACAGTTCGGGACCCTCTACCCGAGATCCGCCGGTTTTGACACCGACATCATGCCTTGTTGAGGTCTTTAAAATCGACACATAGGCGCCAGGATTTGTCCTTGTTTGGTACCATTACCAGGTTTGCTAGCCAATCCGGATGTTTGATGTCTCTGATGAATCCGGCTTCCAATAGTTTGGCTAGCTCCTCTCCCATTGCCTGTCTTTTGGGTTCGGAAAATCGTCGAAGAGCCTGTTTGACTGGCTTGAATCCTTTTAGGATGTTTAGGCTGTGTTCTGCTAATGCATGGGATTCCGGGCATATCTGAAGGGTGCCAGGCGAAAATGTCCCAATTTTCCCGAAGAATTCTCATGATCTGGCGTCTACATCGTGGTTCAACTGTGCCCCGATGGAAGCCGTCTTTGTCGGGTCCGTTGGATGGACCTAGAATTTTACTATTTCGTCCGCTGGTTTAAAGGAGGTGGACTTGGATCTCTTATCGAGTATCACATCGTCCCTATTTACTGAGAGCGCGGTCGCGGTGAGTTCTTCTGCCGCTAGGGCCGGATAGTGCCTCGGGGCTAATGCAAGCTGTCTTGTTTTCGGTAGCGAGTGCTATGTCCGGATCACTAACGAGTGATTATTCTGCGGGCGGGCATTTTGAGCTTCATGTACCCGTAATGGGGTACGGCTTGAAAAATTGTGAATGCCTCTCGTCCTAATATAGCGTGATATCCGTTGTTGACCGGGGCCACTTGGAACGTGACTTCTTCGGATCTATAATTGTCCGGAGAGCCGAACACCACATCGAGTGTGATTTTTCCGGTGCAGCGCGCTTCCCGGCTAGGGATTATTCCTCTGAAGGTTGTGCTGCTTCGCTCAATGCGGCTCCAGTCTATTTCCATTTTTTGAAGAGTTTCCTCGTAGATGAGGTTTAATCCGCTGCCGCCATCCATGAGGACCTTGGTAAGTCGAAGCCGTCCACTATTGGACTAAGTGCAGTCAGTTGGTGCCTGAGCTGTTCGAATTTAGGTTCGTCGTGGGCGTTGAAGGTGATGGCTGTGTCGCTCCATGGATTTGTTGTTGCTACTTGGTAGACTTCGGCGAGGCTGTGGATTGTTCGTTTCCGCATATTATTTGATGTGAAAGTCTCGAAGACTGTTGATACCATACCGGGTATTGTTGGAGTGGTTTTCCGGGGCTAGAAGCTCCTCGCCATTTTTGGCCACCTGCCGTAATATCCAACATGCTCGAAGGCTATGTGTTGGGATGGTGCCCTTTGTACTGTGAATTTTACAGGGTCCGCTAAGCCATCCCTCCAGTACGGTTCCGTGCCCTTTGTGGGGTTTTTTCTTTTTGGTTTTTATACCTGGTGCCTGAGTGTAATGCACCCTTTTGTTGCGGACTAGGGTTGTATTCGGGGCCGCATTGTCCCAAAACTTATTTTTGGTTTTCCGGAAACTCTCCATCGCACAGTACTTTCGTACTATGGACGCCAGATCGACGAAGCGTGTAATTTCACAACGGCTGATGGCGTTCAAGATTCCCTTGTCCATGCAATTATTGCAAAAAAAATGAGATTGCGTTTTCCTCTCGGCAGTCCTTTATCCTGTCCATAACGGGAGGAATCGCCCAAGAGTGATGTCTTGTTTTCAGCGGGCTCTTGCCAGATTAGAGATAGATTGCATATGTCTGGGCAGGTGGGTGGAATTAAGTCCGGAACCCTACCCATCTCGAGGCTCAAGGGCCGAGAAGTTTCCGAATTTGGAAGCTTAGATTGCTGGACGTTATCCAATGAGTCCGGTCCGATGCCTGACTTTAGGTTCAGTGTTTGATCAAGTCCGTCCCTCTGCGGGAATCCGGCATGGAGGGTTCGGGAGTCCGGACATGAATAGTTTTCAATACAAGAGAAGAGTCGCCGCGTTTTTCTTCTACCACTGCAACGTGGTGGGTGACCTGGGAAGAGTTAATCTCTCTCAGATCGGTTTTAAGCCCAATCTGATTGTAGTCCGTAGCGACTCCCAGGGCGGCGATGCGATCCAAGAGCTCGTTCTGGACGAGCTCTATTGGATCCAGCCGCTCGGCGAATTCCGAGCTGACGTAAAGATTGCTTTTGACGACCTGAGAGGTCATTGTCGAAGCGGTGGCCGGACAGGCGGTCATAAGAAAACTACCTAGCCGGATAGTTTGGCCGGCGGCCAAGGCTCCTTTGGCGAAAATACCGTCCTTGAAGACGGGAGGAGGCATCCTTCCTATTGGTGACGGCACAGAGGAGCTCTCAATGAAAAGCACCAATGTCGGTGTCAAAACCGGCGGATCTCGGGTAGGGGGTCCCGAACTATGCGCGCTAGGCGGATGGTAACAGGAGACAAGGGACACGATGTTTTACCTGTGTTCGGGCCCTCTCGATGGAGGTAAAACCCTACTCCCGCTTGATTGATATTGATGATATGGGTAGTACAAGAGTGGATCTACCACGAGATCAAGGAGGCTAAACCTAGAAGCTAGCCTATGGTATGATTGTTGTAATGGTTGTTAGTCCCCACGGACTAAAGCCCTCCGGTTTATATAGACACCGGAGAGGGCTAGGGTTACATAGAGTCGGTTACAATGGTAGGAGATCTACATATCCGTATTGCCAAGCTTGCCTTCCACGCCAAGGAAAGTCCCATCCAAACACGGGACGAAGTCTTCAATCTTGTATCTTCATAGTCTTGGAGTCCGGCTGACGATGATAGTCCGGCTGTCCGGACACCCCCTAGTCCAGGACTCCCTCAACCACGGTCAAAAAGTTCAACCTTATTTTGCATATTTTGGTGGAGTCTGAACTGTTGTAATCCCGAAATGATAAACATTTTTTTAAGAACTTATTGATTTGCCAAAAAAATCGTTTTGTTTTTGTAAGCAAATAAGACGTGGGACAATTGAGTTGGTTTAAGGGAAAACCAGTGGTAAAAAAATCAGCACTGGGTGGGAAAAACAACAAAAATAAGGATGTAAATATGAAAAGGGAATTTCATGTGTTTTCAATAAAATGATTCGTGTATATGAACTAGTAAAACTATAGGTAGAGATTAGAAAACGGATGTAGGACATGCATTTCAAGAGGAAAATAGAACTGGGTTGTGTGTTTGATTCAGTAAAAAAACTGTCTGCGGATGTTGTAAGACAAAATATAACTAACGCTGGCAGGCCAGAGGCCAGTAGATACCTGCTGGATCTTTGTGCCTTTTGTCGTCATGGGCTGGGCTGTTAAAAACGAAACCAACCTCAGGCGATCTGCAGCCAGTTGAAACTTGCTCGACTGAAAAAACAATATCGTGCTCAATAAGCGAGAGAATTCTGCAAGTACTGGTGATAAGCGGGATGCAGCATGGATATTGTTTTTATCGTGATAATAAGTGCATGCACTTGTTTCGAAAAAATTGGAGAACTGGGAATTCGAATGGCGGGTGCTTATGCTACCCATCAAATAAAAATCAGGTGCCTGAAAATTCGTTTCGAAACAAATGATTCAGCTTTATATCCACGCCGACCCTCGGCATGATGGTTGGAAGCAAATGCAAGTTCATACCAAAAGATCGTTAACAACAATACCAACTTGCGGACGACAAGGTAGTACAACTACCAATACCAAACTAACTTATAATCTTTTTACTCCTGGCCCTAGTGTTCGTATGGTAGAATATCTTGCAGAGGACCAGTTCCCGCTCCTTCTCTTGCTCCAGGTCCCCGAGGTGGTACTGGTGCATCACCCAGTTGGTCCTCTGCTGGTCGAAGTTCTTGTTGGTGTGCAGCACCAGAACCTTTTTTGCCCGTCTGCCGGCCGTTGACCATCACCGGCAAGGTATTGCCGGTCTTGTGCCACATCGCGTGCATGCCGCACTCCGACTGTATCTTGCGACGCGTCCACGTGCCCCTTTTGAACACCCTAGAATTGCGCTGGAAGAAATGCTTCCTTAGGCCACTCAGTGTGATACCTGCAGTATTGTGGAATACAGGTTTTAGTGTACCTAGTTGGCATTTTCATAACATCTTTGGCATGTTGCAGTCACTTGTTTCACTTTTTATTAACTGTCAAATTGTAATTGCTTCACCATGTCTGCGTCTAAAAATAAAAATAGAGCTATAAACAAAGGAATATGTTTGTGCAAGTAGACGGCCGATCGGTGTCTTACCTAGAAGTTTCTCGGGTTAGGTGTAGCATACGCCGTGCTCGCTGTCGATGGTTGGTATGAACAAATCGATGAGAGACTGAAATCTCGCGCTGTCAGCACTCACTTTGGCCTCAAGGTGCTCGATCAGCTCCTGATCTGTGGGATCAAACTTGACGCCAGCCGGCAGCACCGGCCAATCCTTCTTCGACTTGCATCGGTAATTCTAGTTATATGGTACTCAATGTATGATCAATCGACTGTTTTAAGTGAATGATGAAAGATTTCAACAGATAAGTGGTACTCCAAATCAAGTCCGAATACCCAACACGCCGGGATTCTTGTGTCACCTCACGCAGCGTGTTGTCACGTCAATTCAATGTGTGGACATGATGAATAATTTGATCGACGATACTAGTATCGCTCTTGTACTAACAAGTATGTTTAACTAACAAGCACGCACTTGAAGCCTAAGCGATATATATATATATATATATATATATATATATATATATATATATATATATATATATATATAGCATCTCCATCATCATTATCGGTACATCCTACGCAGTGAGTTAGGATGCACTTGATCCCGTGAAGGTATCTATCCTTCAAACCAGAGGAGTGCTTCAAACTAACAACGGATATAATATCCTACAAAAGAGGGTCGTGCTACAACAAAGAGAATACATGGCTCAATCTAGATATCAAGACGAATCAAGTTGTGCATATTTGTTGTTGGCATGAACCACATCGCCGCATGTCGGGTTTGCAAAAGCCATCCATCGCATGGAAGCTTGATGCCTTTCACACAATCAAGATTACCCGCAACAAGTCTGTGTCGATTTAATCTCTGGATATGGTGATTCATGAAACCCATGGTATGATGTGTAAACACAGCCCCCCTCGCGAATGGAAGTTGCATAGCACAGTAATCATCGCCGATGATATGATCGATGATTGGTTGGATGATCGGATAATTGAGCCCGAAGAACAAGGAGTGGTTGCCGAGGCTGTAAACCCGCCTCCAGTTGAATACGCCTGGCCCAACGGAGCTGGGATCTTTCTCGAACATGAAGCAGCCATAGCCATCAATGTCACCAACGCCCCACGCATTGTACTGCATGTGGTTTGATGTAATGGTTTGGTCAATTTGGTACATGTGAATGAGCATTAAATGACCGCCGTCAGCTGAACGAGCGATAAACCACCACCCATCGGCTGGTATGATTCCAAGTCCTGGAATCATGAAGGCCAGCGCATTTGCGTCTGCTGCAACAATTCAAATTGGAGACCAAAGGACAAAAATAAACAATCATGTTTAGAGTATGTGTGGAATTAAGATTATTATAACAGTGACACATATCATAGACAGAGAATTGCAATGTCGTGGTCATAATCATACCCCAAGTTAAAAACATAAGCCAATGGCTTTCATATTCTAACAATATGTCATGGTTCAAACATCATGTAACAATGAGAGGAAAACAGCTATGACAGCGCCTACTCATATTCTACCATAGCACTTACTACTACTGTTCTCATGTCAACTCTAAGCAATAACATGTGTTGTTATAAAAATCTTGTAAACGAGAGTAACATATAGTAATCATGATGTTATGCTCATAATATGTATTCTAACAATCATTAGATGCCAATTGTTCTCATATCAACTCTAACAATAACATGTGTGGTCATAAAAATCTAGGAAATGAGAGGAACACATAGCAATGATGTGGTTATAGACATGCTATGCATTCTAAATTTGTAACAAATGAACATGCAGTCGTATTCATAAGGTAAACATGAGATGAGATAGAACAATTACACAACGATAGATTCCACCAGTATAGGCAGCCAATCTGTGTGTCGACCGCGTAAACGATGCCATCGTGCACTATAGCATCAGACAGAAATGTTGCCTCAATAGGATTGATGATGAGCCATAACCATGTATGGCGACCGGATTCCAGATAGAATAATCCCATGTGAACAAGGCAATGAGCTTGTAATCCATGTAGTCTTCTGATGGTGTGGGCACTTCGCAGATTACAACTTTCTGCAAACAGAGGTCGAGCCAAAAGCTTGACGCATCTCGTGCATAGTAGACAGGAGTGTCTGGCAGGCTGCGAGGCTCGATGTCGGCGGTATCCAATGATGGAAGGGTGACCTCTCACTGGGTGTAGATATCCACGAGACGCCACGGACTACCGGTGTGGTGGATGAGGATGATCCAGTTGGCCTTCATGCCCGCCCAGTAGTGGTCGCACATGAAGGACAGGTGAACAGGTACTGGTAGCATGTCGAGGGGCACCACGGCAACCTCCGTAGGATCGTCAAGTCAGTGTCTGGGCCACCTGCGAGGATCGGGCATCAGCAAGCAGGGTGTCTTGAAAAGAGTCGGCCGGTTGTAGACGAGTAGATGGTACAAAGACACCAAGCATGCGGCCAGACGGACGGTGCTGAGTAGGTCCATACGACTACAGATCTGCTCCAAGAGAACATCGGGGAGGGAATTCCAATCGCGGCTCTGCGTGTCAGTCGGTTCTGGCATTGGGGTTTTTGGTGCCTGCGAGCCAGCGGGGAAGTGGATTTGGGCGGGCGAGTGAAGAAGCTTCTCCTCGTGTGGCCGAGCAGCGAGCGGGGGGATATGGTACGCGCGAGCTACCAAGGAAGATGGTGCGGGCGGGCGAGTAGTGAGCGGGGGTAAATGGTGTGCGGCCAACGATGGGGAAGGGAGGAGGAAGAAGAGTGGGAGACGGGGAAGAAAGTGCATTAAATTTCAATTCTACTAGTACTACTACTAGGATATACCGTCCTTCGGAGTGTAACACCGATGACATGTGGGTCTACCACAAGAGGGCCCATATGTCAGTTAATGGAGGACAGAGGTGCGTAGGCGTATTTGCGGAAGCGTGCTCTACTGGCAAACATGATGGCAGTACTAGGTAAGGCTGATTTAGTAACAACAACACGTTGGTTCGGCTTATTAATTATGTGTCCCATCTGTTGTAGCGTGTATTGTCACTTCACTGCGAGGACTAGTTGAATAGTTCTCTCTGACCGAGATGGGGAATAATGGATCGCGAGGACTTCCTTTCTACAGTATCCCTATGCCTCTACGCTCACTTCACTCATTTTGCTCCGTACATAGTCACTTGTTGAAATCTGTAGAAAGACAAATACTCCGTATTTGGGAATAGAGGGAGGCTTTTACTCCGTACTATTTGGGAACAGAGGGAGTATCCCATATGGAGGGAACAGAGGAAGCTTGAAATATGAACATGTCAATGGCAGGGAGTAAGCCCCATGCATGCATGCATGCACCATGCAACACTCACACGTACACATGGACGCACGCAACACTCACGCACCCATGCGACACACAGCACATGACGCAACACACACGCTCACGCTCAAGTGCTCAACCTACTCCCTACATCTGTGAAAGACTGTACATTTAGAGATTTACACATTGACCAGGGCATAATTAACGCCCAAAAGTAGCAGACTTATGCGTGCACGCGGCCATTGAGATAAGAAGATTAAATGAAGGCCGTTGCATGCTGTAATTAAGGATAGACATGTAGCCTATACCTACAGAACAAGTTGGTGCATTAGTCAATCAATATTGATTTAGATTAAAGGCTAAATGCATTTGAAGTGTAGATGTACATTATGTACTACACTCTTTGTTTTGTAGCCGATGTACACTCTTTGTTGGAAGACCGAGGGAGGACACGTGCATGCACTCACATACACAGCCAGGGCAGTTCCTGTGACAGACACTAGAGCCACATCATCTGCACCAGCTACATCTCCTACAGCTCCAGTGCAACCAGCTCCAGCACCAACTCCTCCAGCTCCATCCACTTCAACTGAAGCCTTCGTTCTTGGAGTTATCCGGACACCACCACCTGAAGATCAAGCCTGAGAGTCGATCTAGCACTATGCATTTTCTATGAACTTTTTGGTAACTTGTTGCCAAAGGGGGAGAAAAATGTATAGATCATAGGCTTCGAGAGAGAGAGTGTTGCTTTTGTTCTCTCTTGCTTTGGTGGTTAAACTTTGTTTGCTTTTGATTGCTTGATATATTATGCTGTTTTTGTGAGACATTGATGATCATGTGTTTGATCATAAGCTACACTTATGCATGTTTGATGATATTATCTTATCTTATCTTATCCATATGTGATCATTCATTTTGCTTGGTGATGAGTGCATGTATTCAATCTTTATCATTTTGAGCGCTCCACCAAGATGTATGTGACATGGAAGAGTAACCCATGAGCCTAATTCCTTGTGCATTTGCAGTCTAAAGCAAATCTTAAACTATGCACAAATTTAGGGGGAGCTCTTGCGTATCACATACTTCTCAAAGCGACGATGTTTTTCAATCTTATTATCATTTGTCGAAGCTTTGATCTATATGTTGTCATCAATTACCAAAAAGGGGGAGATTGAAAGTGCAACTATCCCTAGGTGGTGTTGGTAATTCACAACATATAGCTCATTGAGCTAATGCTATTCCAAGACTATTATTTCAGGAAAGCTCAATGAATGGCATGGCATGGATGATGAAAGTGGATCCCTCAAAATACTAATGACAAAGGATTGGATCAAGCTCAAAAGCTCAAGACTCTTCATTTTACATTTTAGTGATCCAAGATCACATTGAGTCTATAGGAAAAGCCAATACTATTAAGGAGGGATGAGGTGTTGCTTAATGAGCCTCTTGCTTCATGTGCTTGGTGATATGCTCCAAAAATCCTCAACTACTTTATCACATCCACAAATGACCTAAACCTAAAGCCAAAATCGGTCACACCGATTCTTTCTATCCGACGCCACCGAGTTCTAATGTCATAGCCACTGCCACAAACCCTAGGCAAATCGGTCCTACCGATAGGGATCTCGGTCTCACCGAGATGGGATTGTAATCTCTCTATTTCCCTTCGTAACATTTCGGTCTAACCGAAGTGAGCGATCGGTCCCACCGAGATTGCAATGTAAACTCTCTATTTCCCTTTTGTAACATTTCGGTCTCACCGAAAAGAGCAAATCGGACCCGCCGAGTTTACCTGACCAACTCTCTGAAAAGCCTATTACCAAAATCGGTCTCACCGAGTTTGTGTGATCGGTCTTACTGAGATTACGTTATGCCCTAACCCTAACCGAATCGGTCCTACCGAGTTGCATGTCAGTCCCACCGAAAATCCTAACGGTCACTAGGTTTACTAAATCGGTCCGACCGAGTCTGTTGAATCGGTCCCACCGAGTTTGGTAAATTGTGTGTAACAGTTAGATTTTGTGTGGAGGCTATATATACCCCTCCACCTCCTCTTCATTCGTGGAGAGAGCCATCAGAATAAACCTACACTTCCAACTTACCATTTCTGAGAGAGAACCACCTACTCATGTGTTGAGACCAAGATATTCCATTCCTACCATATGAATCTTGATCTCTGGCCTTCCCCAAGTTGCTTTCCACTCAAATCTTCTTTCCACCAGATCCAAATCCTATGAGAGAGAGTTGGGTGTTGGGGATACTATCATTTGAAGCACAAGAGCAAGGAGTTCATCATCAACGCACCATTTGTTACTTCTTGGAGAGTGGTGTCTCCTAGATTGGCTAGGTGTCACTTGGGAGCCTCCGACAAGATTGTGGAGTTGAACCAAGGAGTTTGTAAGGGCAAGGCTAGTGAGGCAAGTCCTTCGTGGGCGACGGCCATGGTGGGATAGACAAGGTTGCTTCTTCGTGGACCCTTCGTGAGTGGAGCCCTCCGTGGACTCGTGCAACCGTTACCCTTCGTGGGTTGAAGTCTCCATCAACGTGGATGTACGATAGCACCACCTATTGGAACCACGCCAAAAACATCTGTGTCTCCAATTGTGTTTGAATCCTCCAAACCCTTCCCCTTACTTTCTTGCAAGTTGCATGCTTTAATTTCCGCTGCCTATATACTCTTTGCATGCTTGCTTGAATTGTGTGATGATTGCTTGACTTGTCCCAAGATAACTAAAATCTGCCAAACTCTAAAATTTTGAAAAGGTTAAGTTTTTAATTGGTCAAGTAGTCTAATCACCCCCCCTCTAGACATACTTCAAGGTCGTACAAGTGGTATCAGAGCATTGGTCTCCATTTGCTTTGATTTCCATAGCTTTTGGTGGTCATAGCCTTGGTTTCACAACCTAGGAGAGTATGGCGTCTAGCGAGGGAAATTATCACCATAGAGGTCCTTACTTTGATGGTACTAATTTTGCTAGTTGGAAGCATAAGATGAAAATGCATATTCTCGGACATAACCCCGCCGTTTGGGCAATTATTTGTATTGGCTTGCAAGGTGAATTCTTTGATGGGAGAGAGCCGAACCGTGAATCTAATGCGGAAGAATTGAAGATGCTGCAATACAACGCTCAAGCTTGTGACATCATCTTCAACGGATTGTGCCCCGAAGAATTCAACAAAATCAGCCGTCTTGAGAATGCAAAGGAAATTTGGGATACTTTGATTGATATGCATGAAGGTACCGACTCCGTCAAGGAATCCAAGTTGGATGTGCTCCAAAGTCAGCTTGACAAGTTCAAAATGAAGGATGGTGAAGGTGCCGCTGAAATGTACTCTAGGCTTGCACTTATCACAAATGAGATTGCCGGCTTAGGGAGTGAAGAGATGACCGACAAATTCATCATCAAGAAGATCCTAAGAGCATTGGATGGAAAGGATGATACTGTGTGCACATTGATCCAAATGATGCCAAACTATAAAGATCTCAAGCCAACGGAAGTCATTGGAAGAATTGTTGCTCATGAGATGTCACTCAAGGATAAGGAGGAACTTCGCAACAAGTCAAGTGGTGCTTACAAAGCCTCAAGAGAAGCCCCCACATCATCAAGTGAGAAACAAACCTTCAATGAAGAATTGAGCTTAATGGTGAAGAACTTCAACAAATTCTATAAGAGTAGAAGCAAAGAAAGAAGCTCCAAGTCAAGGTCTTACAATGACAAAAGATCTTCTAGTCGAGGCGCAATTGCTACAATTGTGGGAGACCCGGACACTATTCCAATGAGTGTACGGCACCCTACAAAAGAAGAGAAGATTCTCCAAAAAGAAGAAGCAAAAGAGAAGAATCACCACCGAGAGAGAGGAGGAGTAGATATGATCGTTATGAACGAAGACCCTCACGGAGAAGCAAGGATTCGGAAAGGAAGGACAAGTCATCAAGGAGCTACACAAAACAAAGACATCAAGCTCATGTTGGTGAGTGGGTATCCGGCTCCGACTCCGACAATCACTCCGAGAGAAGCTATCACTCCGACTCCGAATATACTCAAGATGAAGGTGTTGCCGGTCTAGCACTTGTGTCAACCAACTCCTACGACATATTTGATTCACCAAATGAAGGAATTGGAAGATGCTTCATGGCCAAAGGTCCAAAGGTAACACATCCTGAGTATGTTGATTTCGATAGTGATGAAGATGACTTACTTGTGGATGATGATTTACTTGTTGACAACTCTAGTGATGAATACTATGATGAAACATCAATTAATCATGCTAATCAAGATAAAACGAATGATAATGATAAGGAGAAGATTGAGCTTCTAACTAAAGAACTAAACACTCTTAAGTTAGCTCATGAAACTATCTTCGAAGATCATCGAGAACTTTTAAGGGCTCATGAGAAGTTACGCTTTGAAAAGCTCAATCTTGAGCAAGAGCATGAGTTCTTAAAACCAATCAATGATGATCTCCGTAAGAAAAGCTCTTCTTACATTGCCAAGCGTTTACTCTTATCTACTTACATGCCTCAAGTCAAGTCTATTAGCAAGAACAAGAAGGATTCTTCCTCTAGTAGTAACAATAATCATGCTAAATCCAATGTTGTTGCTTCTAGTAGTTCTCTTGATTCCACTAATGATTCTCTTAGCCAAGTTACACTTGAGCAAGAAAATAGCTTATTGAAGGGAATTATAGAGAAAGGTGTTTACAAGAGCCTTGCTGGGAGTAAGCAATTCGAGGAAATTGTACGCAAGCAAGGAAGGCACCGGAAGAATCAAGGTGTTGGTTTTGAACGAAAGTTCAATGCCAATGGAGTTGAGTGGGAAGAAGATCAATACCCTAAGACGAAGTTTGTTCCTCAACAAGAGAAGTATGATCCTACTTCCTTCAAAGGAACACAAGCACAAGATGATCTTCCACCACAAGACCCCAAGAACAAAGGCAAGGACAAGCTTCAAGAAGAGATTGATGCATTTGAAGAAGCACCTAAGGCCTCGGTCAAGTGGGTTCCCAAGACTACGTCAAGTTCTACTTCATCAAGTACAACTACAACCCCAAGGATTCCCATCAAGATGATGTGGATCCCGAAGAAGAAGAACTAGAGAGTTCTTGAGGGTGACTCCGCCAACATTCTTCACTCATATCATTATGGCAAGAACAAGTGCAATCAACTTCCACATCTTGCACTAGTTCAAGGAGTCACAAACCCTCATGTTGGTAAGGCAAGGGACAAGGTAACCTAATGATTTCATGGACATCATCTTGTGTATGCTTCACTCTATGTCTATGGATATTCTTGTTTGTTCCTTGTGGGACTAACCCATGTAGGTAAGTTGAAAGTGCAACTCACTCCACAGGATTGCTCCAAATGATCTAAATCAACATTGAGCATCCACATCTTCAACACCTACATGAAGTCATCATCGACAAAACCCAAGGTTAGTTAATCCCTCTAAAAGGGGATCTCACATCTAGGGGGAGCTTAACTCTAAGAATTGAGTCAAAGCAACTCTAATGGTGTGAACACATCAATGCATTATGTAAAAGTGGTAACCCCACTTGAGCTTAAACGATGAGTATGACCTATGATCAAATGTTTTCATATGACTCCTAAGTCAATATACTCATATATAGATGACCTAGTCATCGCAAATTGTTTGATAGATGCTAGAATTGGTTGTGCATGTTTTGCCACAATTTCATTTGCCATCTTATTGTGTGAGCATGTTGGTGCATATTTTACTCATTCGAGGACATCCACTTGTTGCTTTGGTTGTTTGGGTTTCTTTTCTTTTTGCCAAGTGGATGGACAAGAATGCCTAAGAACCTTCTCTAGCTATCTATGATTTTCTCATCTCAAACTCTATTCATGCTACATCACAAAATTTGATCAAGTCAGATTCGAACCACTCTGTGTGAGGAGCACTCGGAGTCCCCGATTTGTCATAGACTAAAACTTCCAAAACTTCTTTGTGATTCTCGATCTGACCGATTCCTCCATTTCGGTCCTACCGAGATCACTAAGTCGATCTAGGTTTTCAATCTCGGTGCAACCGATTTGAACTTTTCGGTCACACCGAGTTGTCTTTAATCTTGTACACGTTATGCATCTCGGTGCCACCGAGTTGTTCCACTCGGTCACACCGACAGGGTCGGGCTATATATAGTCACGGGCAAAAATTTGGAAATTTCTCCGAACCTCTTCGCCCGCGCAATAGCTCGCTCTGCCATCAGGGTCTCCGGATCGTCTCCTCGTCACCAGCCGCCTCCTATCGCTGGTCTCCGCCGCCGTCAACGGATTTCACCCCCGCCGTTGCCGCCGTAGCGAGTTCATCGCCAAGCTAGGGTATGGACTCGATCACTGTGCTATGCTCGTCCGATTCCTAGCACATTGTGTTCTTAATGATTCTCGCCATGATTGAAACACTCCTATCCAGTCAATGCAATCCTTAGATTAGATGAGATTTGAAAATTTAGGGTTAGGTTTCCGCCAAAACCATCTCGGACCCACCGAGTTGAAAAACTCGGTCCCACCGATTTGGCTAACGCCATTGCATTAGTAACTCTCGGTCTGACCGAGAATTGCTAATTGGTGAGACCGATTTTAGGACTTTGTGAAACCCTAGCAGTCTCGGTGCCACCGAACTGTGACTCGGTCCAACCGAGTTCATCAGTTTAGGTTCCAAAACTGTTTCGGTATCACCGAGTTTGAAAATCGGTTGATCCGAAATGCTTTCTGTGGAAAACTAAAACTGAATTTTTGAATCATTCTTTTGCAAAAATCTCTGCATTTTGTGATGCTCATCCACTCTATCTCATCTATAACTCTTCACAGGGTCAGCAGTCAGTGATTTGCAGCATGTCAGACCAAAGTGATAGTCAGAACAGGTCAGAAGAGCACAATCACATGAGTGAGGGCACTAGTCCCTCTAGCACTTCAGATGAAGGCAGCAGGAGCACCCCAAGCAATCTGCCTAAAGCTGCCACCAGGACAAGGAAGAAGAGAACCTTAGATTCTGAGGATGAGGATTATAGAGCAGAAGAGGATGAGGCTACCTCCAAGAAGGTAGTGCTCAAAAGGAGTATGCCTCGAAGACAGAACACTAAACACGGACTCAATAGGAAGGTTCACGCCAAGAGGACACCTATCTTTGAAAGTCGGAGGATCTACTCAAGTGCTGAAAAGTCTGAACCCAAAGAGGCACCTGCAAAGAGAGTCACAACTTCCAAACCCAAGAAAGTTCCCACTGGAGAAACCATGAAGTTTACCATTGAATCAGAAGATGAAGCTGCTGCTCAAGATAAGAAGAAGAAGAGAGCCAGAACCACTCTGCCTGTGTTCTTGGAAATCCCTCAATGAGGAGAGACTCAAGAGGAAGAAGAGGTTGTTTGCACCAGCACCCAAGGCACAAAAGCTTATGGGTGATGCTATTAGATCAGGGGCTGCAACATCAAAGCCCAAGGAAGCACCCAACGCTGCCCCCAAGCCCAAGCTTGCACCAAAGAGGAATACTAGGAGTATTCCAGCTGCTGAGAAGAACAAGGCCCCAAAGGAAGTTGTCGATGAGGAAGATGAAGAAGGACAAGTCCTAAGGAAGCTCAAGCCCAAGATACCAGACCACAATGATGCCCATCCTGTGGCTGAGGACATGAAGATCAGAAGAGACTCAGGGTTGAGGCTATGGAGGATGACAGATCCATATGCCACAAGGAGAAGGACTATTGTTGATTACAGGTTCCATACAAAGGAACAGCAGGACTTCTATGAGACAATCTTGTTGGACAAGAAGCCCATAGTGTGTGATATGAGGTGGGTCAACTGGATCTACATGAATGATAATGAAGAACACTATCCTGGAGTGCAAGACAGTTTTGTTGCTTGTGGAGTTGCAGATTTTGTTGGACAAAAGCTCACCAACTGGAATGATGAACTCATTATGCAATTCTACTCCACAGCACACTTCTATCCAAATGGGAGGATAGTTTGGATGTCTGAAGGTACAAGGTACAAATCAACTGTTGAGGAGTGGGCAAAACTGATCAATGCCCCAAAGGAAAGTGAAGATGACTTGGATATCTATGCCAAGAAGAAGATGGACGACAATTCCATGGCACACATGTACAAGGAGATCCCAGACAAAGCAATTGAGACACATAAGTTTGGGTCAGTCCACTTTCTTCTGTCAGGGCTGCCAACTATCAACTGGATCCTAAGGCACACTCTGTTGCCTAAGTCTGGTGACCACAACATGATTAGAGGGCATGCAATCAACATGTTGCATTTGTTTGATGTGCCACAGAAATTTAAGTTCATGAGCCTTATGGTAGAGACCATTAAGAGGACTGCAGCAGACCAGAAGAGGAGTTGTGGATATGCCCCTCAGATTCAGGAGTTGATTACCTCAAAGATGGGCACAAGAAAATATCTATTGGATAAGGAATATTTTCCTCTCTATCCAGATTTTGAGGACAATCAGGTTGTCATGAATGAGAATGAACCATCATCAGTACAAGCTCAAGAGAAGAAGGAGAAGGCAAGGAAAGAGAAGGCTGCCAAGATGCCAACTCAAGAGGAGGCATCTGAGTACTTTTTAAAGAACAAGCAGGAGCAGCTTGGTTACTTAATAGCATCAACACTGAGGATTGAGAAGGGATTGGCCACCCTCACTCAAAATAAGAAGAGCTTGGAAAGAATCATGGAACAAAACTTCTATGATCTAGATGTCAAAGTAACTGAGATTCAGGCAGTTGTGGAGCAGCTATAGGATGACATGCAGGAGAGGAAGGGCAAGACTACCACTAATGTATTTGCCAGAGTGCCTAGAGCTCAGAGGTCAGCTGCAGTGCCTGTGACAGACACCAGAGCCACATCATCTGCACCAGCTACAGCTCCTACCGCTCCAGTGCAACCAGCTCCAGCACCAACTCCTCCAGCTCCATCCACTTCAACTGAAGCCTTCATTCTTGGAGTTATCCGGACACCATCACCTGAAGATCAAGCCTGAGAGTCGATCTAGCACTATGCATTTTCTATGAACTTTTTGGTAACTTGTTGCCAAAGGGGGAGAAAAATGTATAGATCATAGGCTTCGAGAGAGAGTGTGTGTTGCTTTTGTTCTCTCTTGCTTTGGTGGTTAAACTTTGTTTGCTTTTGATTGCTTGAGATACTATGCTGTTTTTGTGAGACATTGATGATCATGTGTTTGATCATAAGCTACACTTATGCATGTTTGATGATATTATCTTATCTTATCCATATGTGATCATTCATTTTGCTTGGTGATGAGTGCATGTATTCAATCTTTATCATTTTGAGCGCTCCACCAAGATGTATGTGACATGGAAGAGTAACCCATGAGCCTAATTCCTTGTGCATTTGCAGTCTAAAGCAAATCTTAAACTATGCACAAATTTAGGGGGAGCTCTTGCTTATCACATACTTCTCAAAGCGCCGATGTTTTTCAATCTTATTATCATTTGTCGAAGCTTTGATCTATATGTTGTCATCAATTACCAAAAAGGGGGAGATTGAAAGTGCAACTATCCCTAGGTGGTTTTGGTAATTCATAACAACATATAGATCATTGAGATAATGCTATTCCAAGACTATTATTTCAGGAAAGCTCAATGAATGGCATGGCATGGATGATGAAAGTGGATCCCTCAAAATACTAATGACAAAGGATTGGATCAAGCTCAAAAGCTCAAGACTCTTCATTTTACATTTTAGTGATCCAAGATCACATTGAGTCTATAGGAAAAGCCAATACTATCAAGGAGGGATGAGGTGTTGCTTAATGAGCCTCTTGCTTCATGTGCTTCGTGATATGCTCCAAAAACCCTCAACTACTTTATCACATCCACAAATGACCTAAACCTAAAGCCAAAATCGGTCACACCGATTCTTTCTATCCGGCGCCACCGAGTTCTAATGTCATAGCCACTGCCACAAACCCTAGGCAAATCGGTCCTACCGATAGGGATCTCGGTCTCACCGAGATGGGATTGTAATCTCTCTGTTTCCCTTCGTAACGTTTCGGTCTAACCGAAGTGAGCGATCGGTCCCACCGAGATTGCAATGTAAACTCTCTATTTCCCTTTTGTAACATTTCGGTCTCACCGAAAAGAGCAAATCGGTCCCACCGAGTTTACCTGACCAACTCTCTGGAAAGCCTATTGCCAAAATCGGTCTCACCGAGTTTGTGTGATCGGTCTTACTGAGATTACTTTATGCCCTAACCCTAACCGAATCGGTCCTACCGAGTTGCATGTCAGTCCCACAGAAAATCCTAACGGTCACTAGGTTTACTAAATCGGTCCGACCGAGTCTGTTGAATCAGTCCCACCGAGTTTGGTAAATTGTGTGTAACGGTTAGATTTTGTGTGGAGGCTATATATACCCCTCCACCTCCTCTTCATTCGTGGAGAGAGCCATCAGAATAAACCTACACTTCCAACTTACCATTTCTGAGAGAGAACCACCTACTCATGTGTTGAGACCAAGATATTCCATTCCTACCATATGAATCTTGATCTCTAGCCTTCCCCAAGTTGCTTTCCACTCAAATCTTCTTTCCACCAGATCCAAATCCTATGAGAGAGAGTTGGGAGTTGGGGAGACTATCATTTGAAGCACAAGAGCAAGGAGTTCATCATCAACGCACCATTTGTTACTTCTTGGAGAGTGGTGTCTTCTAGATTGGCTAGGTGTCACTTGGGAGCCTCCGACAAGATTGTGGAGTTGAACCAAGGAGTTTGTAAGGGCAAGGAGATCGCCTACTTCATGAAGATCTACCGCTAGTGAGGCAAGTCCTTCGTGGGCGACGGCCATGGTGGGATAGACAAGGTTGCTTCTTCGTGGACCCTTCGTGGGTGGAGCCCTCCGTGGACTCGCGCAACCGTTACCCTTCGTGGGTTGAAGTCTCCATCAACGTGGATGTACGATAGCACCACCTATCGGAACCACGGCAAAAACATCCGTGTCTCCAATTGCGTTTGAATCCTCCAAACCCTTCCCCTTACTTTCTTGCAAGTTGCATGCTTTAATTTCCGCTGCCTATATACTCTTTGCATGCTTGCTTGAATTGTGTGATGATTGCTTGACTTGTCCCAAGATAACTAAAATCTGCCAAACTCTAAAATTGGGAAAAGGTTAAGTTTTTAATTGGTCAAGTAGTCTAATCACCCCCCCTCTAGACATACTTCAAGGTCCTACACCAACTGACAAGTGGGACCCAGAAACCAGGTGACAATTTAACCAGTCAACAAAGTGCCACGTCGCCTATGTGGTCGGTCAGTAGGGTGCAATACAGTGCTCTACGATGAGCTAGTGATTGTATAATCGCCGCAAAACTATATATAGTGACCGTAAAGAGCGTATTGTTACATACGTTGACCGCCAGTGTATTTTTCTCGTTTCAAATTAAGCCATATTAATCGGAAAGGACGCGGTATGGACTACTACTAGTACTTGTACTCCTTTGATGTGTCCCGTCAACTCGCCGAACGAGGAGAAGCTTGCTTACAATGCCTCTCCCTCGCCCACGCGCGCGGTGGTTCGCAGGACGAGGAGAGGGTTTTGACTACAGCGCCCTCTCCCTCTCCCTCTCCCTCGCCCTCGCCCTCTCCCTCGCGGTGGACGTGCAACAGTTCAATCGGTGTCAGATTGCCAGAAGCATATTGTACTGTAGTATCATCATTGTTGGACCTTCCGAAGAGGTGAAGAGCCATGTGCAAGGTTCACACGAGTACGAACTGTTGAACCTCCCGAAGAGGCAAAGAGCCAAGCGCAAGGTTTTATAGGAGTTGTCGTCCTAGTAGGAGTGTACTACAACTATAGCGAACGATGCTACTGTATGATGCCGCCACGTCATGTATATCCAAAGTTGTGCCACCTTTTTTTCTCAAAGAGCGTGTTGGAGCCCGTGCAACAACCACACAAGTTGCACGTACACATAACACATTTACTAGTAATAAATTCTAAAGGACAAATGCCAGTATGCCACACAAGTTCATCTCCAATTCATGTGATAAATTTGTGCACGACTAGTCTACATATATTCACAGCGCTACCGTTCACAATTACCGTACTCCACTTACACGTTATAGATGGGCTACATGCATGTCCTCCTCCAGGTTCCAGTCCCAGGTGTTCTTCATGGATGGCACGATCCATAGCGATGGGCAACGGGAATCATTGTCGCAGCTTTCTAGTCCGGTTCCACACGATGGAGACTCATCCAAGCTGAAGCGGCATAAATCAGGGATAGCGTGTCCCAGCATGTCGTTCATCCGGTGGTGCGCAATGAAGACACAACCATGCTTCATGAACGGCAGGCCTTCCGTGTCATGCACGGAAGGTGGCATCCGCTTCACAATGGGGTAGTTGTCCCCGATGAAAAGCGAGTACTCTCCAAGAGTGTTCCTCGGCACCCACGTAGCATCACGGGGGCCGAACTCGGCGTCGTTCATCTGGTACACGCGGCATCCCAGATCTGGACACATGATGACGTACATAGTCAAGGTCCATGCATAATAATGTTGTGCTCAAATATGGCGGTCGATGTCTTGTGTAGCAAATAGTACTACTCCGGTATAGAGGAAGTAAAATAACCGCTTATTATATATAGCCACTCTTGGCTACATGGATGAGATAGTAAGACATGGAAAAACAAAAATGGTGGCAGCTAGTGGGTTCAAGTCTTCAAGGGCCTAGCTAGCTATACGCGTCCTCCAAGGTAAAAAGTACTCCTACTAGTACTACTAAGTATACTACTAGTACAACAATGAAAGAGAAGGCGAGAGGGTTAAAAAATGGAATACATGGGTAGATGGTGACGGTCCGATCGTGGTAGATTGTGTGACCATGTTGCACATCAGTGGTACCATGGGTAACGACTGCTAAGATAGTTGATCCCAATATGCCAAAGTCAGCTACAAGGTTCCAGGTTAGACCGAATCGCGGATGCAAATGCACATCCAGGATCGGCGATCTTATTTTGATCGGGGGATGACTGGTCCCTGCAAAATAATGGAGTACCGTTAGGGACGCAAATGATGGTTTGTGCATTCCGTTTGTAATCTCCCGTACCGTAGGATGGCAACTAGATGAAACAAGTTCTCTGGCTTGTCACCGTGAAGATGCGGCCTAGATGGCGCACGACGTCTTTGAACGTGTAGGGGTACAAATCTACCGCCGCCAACATGCGCCAGCCTCTGCCGTTACTGCGTCTTGCATTGATGGCAATCCTTATGTCGAACACCGCGATGAGATAGTAATTGTCGTAGCCACGTCGCTTTGTCGGCGGGTCCGCAATTGCTATCTTCTTTAATCTCATGTAGGCATCATCATACGTATTCAAGCCCAGCCAGTCCGGAAGGCCGATCCCAATGGTGGAGAAGGGGTCTACCGGAATGGCCGCACTGTTGTGGATGTTGTGCAAAATGATGGTGGTATCCCGTCGGAGGTATGCAAGCCTATCTTCGTTGGCACCGACCCAGAACTATATATAAGACGGTGGGCAGCGGAGAAATTATGGGATGGAAATGGAATAACTAAGTACTACATGATCAAACTCCATTACTGACCTGCTCATCGGACAAAATCCAACTACCTCTCAACGTCGGCAACTCTAGCGGAGTCAACGTGCAACCATGGCCAGGGAGCGGTGGACTGTTCGAAGGACTGTCCCATAGAAGAACCTTCTCCTCGAGGATGCATGGAAGACCAACAAGCATGGCCTTTTCCCAAGCCTGTTTAAGCAACGTCTTGAAAAAGTTGGTGCAGGAAGCACTGAGTCTTGCGGTGGTGAGGACGTCAGAGCGGCGTGCGATTTCTCCCAGAGGATCGTCGTCCAAGGTCTCCCAGCCCCGACGAGGAGGAGAACCGCCTGGCGAATCCATGGGAGCAGCGACGAACTGCCTTCTCTTCGGGGGGAGGGGAACTGGCGAGGAGGAGATAAGAGCATAGTAACCACAGGGCCTCATCCCTTCCAACTGTAGATCGTTCCTTAGCGAAGGGGTGAGGCTAATATTTACTACTAGTACTAGCATCATGGAACGTTATGGGATTGCATTATACTGTAAATAATAGCACTAGTAAGAAATTTTTGGCACTAGGTAGTAGTTTTTGGCGTGGATTAAGAAATTTTGGGTATGTTTTTGCCTTTTTCTTTCACGCCAACTAGTGTCAAAAAACGTCTTACATTATGTGACAGAGAGTACGTATTGCATCTTGTAGCGATACAGATACTACTTTTCTCAACTAGTAGTGCGATGTACTATACTTCTAGTCTAGTCTAGTAGAGTGCACCAGTTTTGAACTCTTGAATCTCGGGGCCAAGGAGCTACAGGTTGGAAGTGGAGGGTACTCTCGTTCTCTAGAACCATCATTGTACTATCAATGCAGGGAAGTACACTGTGTAGTGGCCTAGTGGGTACTCTCGGTGCTATATTCAGCCGCTCCTCTCACGTAGGAGTAGCTGGCCTACTCAGCCGCTCCTCTCACGCACACGCTAGCAGCCTGTTTATCGTGACGTTATTCTTATGAGGCGAGAACATTTGAGTTATTTGATACAGCGAGACTAATCTTTTCGCTTCCATTTGTGGAGGTGTAATGGATCTCGTCGAACTTTGTTAGTAGTTCCTTCTTTATGTATGAGATGAAGCAAAGCTTTTGCCTCCGTTTACAAAAAAACACGTCAGGAGGAATTTATTTTATAGTAGAGCCGATAATGGAGTGAAGTCCATGCGTGCAACGCCACAAGCTACAGAGTAGTAGTAGAGCACTTTACGTACAGAGCCATATTGCACAGTTCCCAATGCCCCGCCTGGCTTTTCCGGCTCCTCGGGCTTAATTGGCAGGCGCTAGTTTAAATATGCTACTAGCTGATGAGGAAGCTACAAGCAAGGTGCAGCTAGGGCGAGCATGCGAGCCACAGGATGCTGGGAAGGAAAACCCGTTCACGTGGCTAGGCTGTCCAGTGCACCCAGATTGTGGGGCCGCACGTCCGTTGGACTTCAAAACTCAAACTACCCGTGTAAAATATTGGCTCACAGCGAAGTGTAGTAGTACTATTTTTTTTAAAAAGGCTGTCATGCGTTCGGCCGGGATCGAACCGACAAAACGAGGTATACACTCCCACGACCACTAGTAGTACTCGTTGGAGTACAACGCAACCTAGAATTGCCTTTTGTCGCTAGTAGTACGTACATTGTTCCTTACAAGAAACCCCTAATAATGCAAGAAACCACTAAAATGCCAAGAAACTACTACCACTTGCATACGTGGCAGACTTAAGATAAGACTACCTTATCAACCATTGTACATGCTCTTACCAACAAAAATCCTCGAGTGACCTCCTACCTCCGGCCCATCCACCTAGTCATCCTCGGCCATGGGGCGCCTTCTACCGCCGCGCGTATATGAGGTCAAAACCGCCGGCGGTGCGGAGCCCATGTTGCGGCAGCCGGATGCCAGCTCCGTCCGGCGCTTCATGACCGCTAGCTAGCCAAGATAGCTCATCCACCGCTTGTGCGCAAGGTTTGCTAGCTAGATTGGCACGACAATGGCGGCGGATTGCTCATGCAGCCACGCCAGCCTTCCATCTGCTCGAAGAAGGCGGTAGCGGCGGCTTGCTTCGCTCGTGAGTCACGCTCGGGCCAGCTCTGCCAACCTGTCAGGAGGCTGGGTAGCGGCGTCCGGCCCGTCCGGCGGAGCGACGCCAACTCGCTCACCACCGGCGCCACCGACGAACACGCATCAAGATCTTGTTTGAAGTAATGTTTAGGAAAATAATGATTTGAGGGGGAATAACAGGATAGAAGGTCAGATGTGGGTCCCTCGTGTCAACGGTCAAACAAAATGTGTTGGTTTAAGCTGCCTCGTCAGCATGGACGTGTGGGCCAACCCTGTCATAAATCGGTTTAAACGAACCTAATCGGTAGGAGTACTAGGTAGTAGTTTTGGCGTGGATTAAGAAACTTTGGGTATGTTTTTGCTATTTTTTGTACAATAGATTCTTCCTAGGGCTGGTTGAAAGTGGTAGTTTTTTGTTAAATACTCTACATATTGTAAGTAGGAGTGAAAGTTAAGCTTTGGAAGACAATAAGCAAGGGTAGTTACATAGTGCATATGTGTACATGATTGAAAGTAAATATCAACCATGAGTGACTAATATCTTGATGGAAAACTCGAAACTATGGAATACTAGGAAAAAAATGCATGGTTGGAAATACTAGCAATGTTCATGTGCATTGCAACGAATCATAATTAGAATAATACTTATTCACAGACTTGATACAAAACACTCTAATTTTGATATACATATGTCACTAGAGATATATTATGTTTCAATTAGAATATATTCCTTGGGCTGTTTTGGTGAGGTCGGGGAGGGATGTGGTTGGTTTTAAGATACTAATTATGGGTTTTTCGCAAATTGGTAAACAAGTGGGATGTTGGTGAGAAAAGGCAACAACATACCTCACAATCGTTAGATGTAGATCTAATGGTCGAAAGCACGATGGCGGACTCACCATCATCACCAACTTAGTCTTGTGTAGGAGTACTAGCAAGATCCATGCATTGCACGGAACATCAAGATGCATTTTTTATAAAACACTTGTTGGGATTGACCCTTGCGGAGTAATCCCATGTGTAAAACTAATGATATCTCGAGAAATATGAGATAAGGTGAAGAGGAGTGGGGTGTGGTGGTGGTTGGTGGTCTGGACCGAGCGGAGGCATGGGGATTGACGACGCCAGCGCCACTGTGCCGCTTTGTTCGAGGCTTCCTTTCTTAATTGCTCAACAATGAGGTTTGTTGGAGATAGGGATGAATGAGGAAGGCCTTGTCTCGCAAATGTGAAGAGGGTGCGGGTATCTTTTAGTTTAATTTCCATCATCGGATATAGATTGGACGGTCTATATTGCAAGATGGCACACGTACCATCATCACCAACTCGGTTTTTTATGAGAAAAAATATAAGTATGGAGATACAAACGTATTATCGGTACTTGCTTCCGTAAACTAGCATCTACATTCTATTCAACGCCTCGGCATGTGGGGCCTTAGCACAATGACTTCTCATTGTGTAAAACAAAGATTTTCCGTCAAATCGACAAGGAGGGGGTGATGGCGGCGCACTTTTTGGCTTGCTCTAGTCCTAGTAGTCATACTAGGTGGTCTAAGCACGTGTAGATTTATTCTTTTTCACGTCTCGTGTTCGCCGTACTGCCATGACTGCTGATGAATAGACGGTAAGTTATTCACGGGGAAACCCTTGATGAGCGTGTTTGTGGAAGAGAGAGAGAGACAGTGTGCGTGTGTGATATGTTAGAGACTAAGGCAATGATAACAGATTCTTTGTGTCTATGTGTGTGGAGGATAGAGAGAGACATGTACATGGGGCTTTGTGTTGTGTAACGTGGAGACACATATACATAATTAGAGAGTGAGTGTGTGAGATACACATGCGGACATGGGGAGAGATGAGGATCCAGATAAATGGGTGTTTGTGTGTGTTTGTGTATGTTTGTGCACGCGTTTGTGTGTGAGAGGGAGAGAGTGTACGTGGAGTAGAGAGACCACTGATGATGTAAACCTAGTATAAGGGAAAGGGGAATTGTGTGACATGTGTAGTAGCGGGATAGCACGGGTGCGGGCTGGGGGAGCAGACTATTTGGAAGAGACATCGAGTGTGTGTGTGTGGGAGGGGTGTGAGAGCGAGAGAAAGCGAGAGCTAGTGACGGAGAGAGAGAGAGAGAGAGAGAGAGAGAGAGAGAGAGAGAGGAAGAGAGGGGGCGAGAGGGGCCGTTTGTGTCCATAAATGGCATATAGATAGGGAGACAATGTTGATGTTGTCCGAAATTGGCCTATGAACGGAGACGCAAGGGAAGCGAGTCATCATGTGTGTGATAGGGACTTCATGAGAGATCTAGAATAGATGGTGTAGAGAACAATGTGCGAAATCGAGAACGATTATACATTAGGGAGCTATGCAAAGAGTCACGACATATATGTATCTGAGGAAGGAGTTGGGGCGGGTCCGCATGTGGGAGAGATAGAAAGAGGAGAGTGGTGCACAAGGAGACAAAGTGTGCTTGTTTGCGTGGGGGTGTGTGTGAGGTGAGTGCGCAAGAACCACATAACTAGGGAGATAGACGTTTGGGGCGACGTTTTGTGTGTATGGGAAATATACACTCTACATAGTGCGTGTGCTTGGGTAAGAGAGATAGCGGAGACCTAGAGAGTGAGGGAAGAGATGTGTGCATGAGAGACAAAGTGATAGAGACCTATGTTGGGGTCCGGACTTTACAAGAGAGAGGGGTGTTAATGTGCTCATGTGTTGGTGTTTGGGGGAGAGAACGACTTCTCTATGTGTGTGTGTGTGGTGGGGGGGGGGGGTTGACTTCAGATAAAGAGTGAGGTGTCCACCGCAAGCCTTTGTTCTTCCACGATCCTATCTGGAGGCCTCCGTCGGTACTCTAATGGAGGGGGAATTGCTTCCCCCATAATGATGTGTGAGTAGTTCCCACAGGACCTATGGGTCCAAACAGTAGCTAGATATCTCTCTCTCTCTCTCTCTCTCTCTCTCTCTCTCTCTCGATCTTCAATACAATGATCTCTTCGGAGATCTATTCGATGTAATATTTGCGGTGTGTTTGTTGGGATCCAAAAGTAATTGAGTTTTCTGTGAGTTTTGTTATGTGTGATTTTATAGTCTCGTATTTCTCTCCGATCTATCTATCTCTTGTGGCCAATTAGATTGATTTATCTTCAGTGGGAGAGGTGCTTGGTAGTAGGTTCAATCTTGCGGTGTCCTTACTCTATGATAGGAGGAGTTGCAAGACACGTATTTGCATTGTTGCTACTAAGGATAAAAAGATGAGGTTCAACCATATTAATTGATTTTACTTTGTCTACATTATATCACCATGCTTCAAGCATTACTCTGTTTGTTATGAACTTAATACCTCAAGATGCATGCTAGATAGCGGCCGAGGGGTGGAGTAATAGTAGTAGATTTGGTCAGATTAACGGTCTACTTGTCTCGGATGTAATGCCCATGTATTGATCATGCGAGGAAGAATCATCAAAACAATGCATTATTCTATCAATTACCCAAAAGTAATTTGTCTACCCACCGTACTATGCTCATGGGAGAGATGCCTCTAGTGAATGTTATATCCACCGGGTCCATTCACTTTATATTTACTAAAACCCTAAAAATACTTTCTGTAGTTTATTTAATTTCTATTTTCATTTTATATTTATCTATCTATCACTATCAGAATTAATCCTTGCACTTAACGAGTACAAGGAGATTGACAACCCTCTGCTCGCGTTGGGTGAAAGTATTTATTTTTTGTGTGTGCAGGTACTGCTTACATTTGTTTGTGTGTGTCTCTACTGGTTCGATAAACCCTGGTTCTTAACTGAGGGAAATACTATCTGCTACTATACTACATCAGCCTTCCTCTTCGGGGAAATCCCAACGCCTATCACAAGTAACAACCGCCACCCCACCACCTTCGAAACCTACACTAACACCATTGTCGAAACCACCCCCGCTGACCATAAGATTTTGAAGCTCCATCTTCCTTCGACACATGATTTCCATTCTTTTCATTTCCTAAAATTCTCTTGTGGTTGCATCCATGCCCTCCGAATTCATCATCACGAACCGGTCCTCCTTGACAGTCCTCTCGTCTATCATCTTTTGCTCTTTTAGGGCGATCTTGCGCTCCTCGAAGGAACACTTTATCTCCCACTTTGCCTCCTCGTGTTTGTCTTTCTTCCTAGCCATGGCCACTTTAGTAACCAAATGCTTGGCCATCAATATTTCTTTCATCTTCACCATCTCACCAATTTGATCCTTCAAAGTGGATGCCTCGGCCGATCTCTTCAGCCTCACTTTCTCCTTCTTGTTTTCATCCTGCTTACCCATGTTTCATCCTCCCTTTTGTGCATCATCACTATCATCATCGTCTCCCAAGTTAACAAGATAACCTTTCATTGGTGGAGCTTCCTTGTCCCTCACCCTCCACTTCTCATTATCCTTGAGAAATCGCCAACAAATGGTGTAGAGTGAACGGCCGGCCATTGAAACCCGATGTTTGCTTGAAATATTCATTGGCAATGCAATCCTACACATGGATATAAAGGCAAGGATGAGCTCAAACTTTCATCAACTCGAACAATGCAACAAATATATTCAACAAGATAAAAAACTCTCAGATAATCATCAATCATGACACCACTTGGAGGTGCATTCCCCACTTGCTCCAAGCATTCACTCCAATGGCCACATGTTTTCTTGATCACGTCCCAAAGGCCTTGAATTGACTTTAATGACCGGCTGGAGGGGAATGACAAGAACCAGTGGTACTTGTCTTTGATCTATTGCTAATACTTCATTGCGCTTTGATCTTTGCCAATCACCACATCAAGTGACACACTCTCCCATGCTTGAATCAATCATACATCCTTCGTCTCAGTGTGGTTGCCGGTTCTTGTCTCTACTTTTTCTTGGCTAGCATCAAACACAACCTCCTCAAGCTCTCCACTTCATCACCGCCGTCCTTTCCTTGTTCCACCTCGGCCTGGACACCACCTTGATGTGCCGAATGAAATCGTCAAGAGGAGCACTCAAGTCCACTGCATTCTCCTCCAACATTTCAGTATATGTTGGGTGAATGTTTTGGCTACAAATTTCAATGGTCAAAACATCATGGAACGATCAAAAGTCGAACCGAAGTTCACTGGAGCAAAGGAAGTTTTTACCTCTTAGACGTTTCAGCGAACATGTTGTAGGCATGGTTGATGGTGTGGACGGGTTCAGGGAGGACATGGCCGGCCGAAAGTGGAAGAGGAGCCGAGCCTCGAGCCGCAATTGCCTTCTTCCTCGGGAGCTTCACGCGCACAACTGCAGGGCCAGTGGAGGCAATCTTCTTCCTCGAGATGGCAACCGCGATGGGTGGAAGCACAACAGCGTTGGAAGGAGGTGGCGCCGCGTCGGGCACGCCTCCTTGCACGAGGTGGTTCCTCTGTCGCCTCTGCTTGGAGCCGACGACGGAAGGTGTTGGCGCGACACCGGTGTGTAAGGCCACGGGAGGCCAGAGCGGCATCATCGGGGGCGGTGGAACATTTCATGCACCTCGCAGTTGGTACGGGTACTCCATAGGGTCGATTGGCGGCTCGACGTGGTGGGTCGACGAGATCAGTGACGACAATGAGGCGGGACGGCAAGTGGCCGGCGAGATCGGCAGCGATGACAAGTGAGGCGGGAACGAAAGGGGCAAAAGTTTCCTTTGCGTGCTTGAGCGGGAGAGACAGGGAACCGACAAAAAGAGAAGGGGAAACAGTAGATATGCCGGACACGAGCCGAATTTTGCAGGACCCCGCAAAAAAAATTAGCGGACAACCGATGCTGGTTTTTTTGAACACTTTTTTAGAACATGCGGACGAGCTGTTTAAGTGGATGTGCTAGAGTTCATCTTAGTGTGTTAAAAAGAGATGGGTGGTCGATAGCCACTGAGGCTGCGATGACCCTCGAAAATTGAAAAAAAAGTCCATTCTAAACCTTGAACCTATAGAGCTTTGAACCCCCAACTCCGCATCCCTGACGTTGGCACATTGAACTTATCAATCCCGGTGTAAAATCGAACCTTGGAGCTGTTTTTCATGTAAAACAAATATATCATGTCGTGGGGTTAACATGACAGATGCCCTCGTGAAAGGACTTAGGTGTGAGGCCATGACTACGGTGATTAGCTTAAAGGGGTTGAGCGGGACGAGAGAAACGAGTTTACCCAGGTTCGGCCCCTCACGATGGAGGTAAAAGCCTACTCCTGCTCTGTTGCTATTGCTTGAGTATCGATTACAAGGGAGTGGATTCACTTGGCCTAGCTATCGATTGATTGTAACTTAGGTTTACCTGCCGCAGGGACTCGCTTTTATCTACACAGGTCGAGGCCCTAGGCTTACAAGAATCCGGGCCGGCTTATACTTCGTAACCGACGCCGGCTCTAAATCCCTTTGCCTTCTTTGGCAAGTCGCCATGGGGCAGCTTACACTTTCGGGTCACGCACCGTCTTCTGGTCTTGGGCCTTCAATCGGTCCACCTTGTAAGCCGCCTCCTGGCTCTGTGTCTTGGTTTCTTGGGCCTATCTAAGGCTTCCTTATTAAGTCGCCAACAACCTAACTCGGCCCTGCTAGGGCGAGTCTCACCGTGGGGTAATATCCCCAACATATCCCAAAATGGGATAATTTGCTACTTTGGCTGTCTGATTTGACCCACCTGTCATTTTTATTTTCCACCTCTAGTCTCATGCGGGCCGTCCAGTAACTGATTTCTTTTTGTATTTGTGCCCCCTTGCCTAGCGAACTTAAGCTGGTTTTCGTAATTTCTTTTTTTCCATACTCGTGGCCAATAACTCTTTTCTCTCTCTTTTGATTTTCTGTTTCCGTAATTTCCATTATCATTTTATATCCCTTTTTGTTTCTTTTTAATTTACGTTTCCCTTAGACATTTTTTATTTACTTTTTTCTTTATTTTTTTCCATTTTATTATCTGGTTTCTTTTTTAAACATTATGCATCTACTTTGATGTATATTTTTGAATAAAATTCTTGTACATGTTTCAAACTTGTGAATGTTTTAAAAAAATCATGAAAACTAATTCAAATTCACAAATATATTTTGACTTCGCGAACATGATTCGAGTTTGTGGACATTGGTTCAACTTTGCGAAAGATTTTCAAACTCATGAACATTTTTTCAAATTCATGAACACTTATAAATTTGCAAACATTTTTCGAGTTCGTGATTTTTTTCCATTTTTGAGTTCATGTTTTTTTTTCATTTTTTAGTTCATGATCTTTTTTCAAATTAATGAACAGTTTTTTAATATTCAAAACATTTTGGAGTTCATGGAAAATTTTCGAATGCAGGAAACCTTTTCATATTTGCGAACATTTTTCCAAACTCCTGAAGATGTTTCAAATTGAGAATATTTTCTATTCCCCAATTTGTTTCCAGATTTGCGAACATTTTTTAGTTCACGAACAGTTTTCCAAACTCCTGATTTTTTACATTTAAGAATATTTTTAAACATTTTTTCTGATTTGCGAACATTTTTCAATATCATGCACGTATTTGTAAAAAATAAAAATTGTTGCTTTGCAGGTTGGCCGGCCCATCAATGGAGCGACCTGTGAGATGTAATCTCAGGATCATCTCTTTCCTGATGTTCAAACTTTCAGGGTTTGATTTAAACCAGGATTAATAAGTTCAGAGTGCCAACCATTGAAAATGGATTTTGATTCAGCTCACCTCTGCAAGTTTAGGCTCCGTTCGGTTCATAGGATTTTTGCAGGAATAATGAAGGAATACTGTTCATGAAGGTTTATTTTCCTTTGTGGTGTTCGAAACGCAGGAATGACCTACAGTGATCCAAAGGAAACCTGTCCTTTCGATGCCGATTCCACAGGAATTGAGAAATCTGCCCGGAGCTCATGTTTTTCGCGGAAGACCGAGACGAGGTGCTCTGGTCGTGGCAGTCAGCATGCAGAGCTAGTTAAAATGAGCTGATGTGTGACGTGATGGGGTGAGAGATAGAGACAAAGCTGCCTTGTGGCCAATTTAAAAACCCTTAAGGCTGCTGTGCTTATCCATGGTCACCCAAATGTCTATTTCTACAACTTTCTGTGATCCGAACAGTCTACTTTCTCTTATTTCTGTGTTCCTAGACCTGTAGGTTCTATGGTAGCCTTCAGTCCTATTCCTTTGAAGTATTTTTAACCTTCGTTTTCTCTCCCTGCATAACGAACGCAGCCTTAAGGTTTAAAAATGAACTTTTTCCTCCGGAAATCGCCACCCCTCCTCCCGAACACCCCGCCACCCCTCCCGAAATATCCCCCCCTCCCGCCACCCCTCACCCCTCTCTCTCTCTCTGGCGACCATGGCGACCGAAGCCTAGGTCTTCCCTGCCGCCGGCCGCGCCCCTGGTCTACCTCGCCGCCGGCCTGCTACCCCGGTGTACCTCGCCGCCGCAGCGAACTTTTAGGGTTTATTGGTTGGAATTAGGTGCCCATCTGTGGATTTCCTAATCTATACGTTCTAATTTCGCCTCGGTTGCACGCTTGTTATTGCATTTTTTTTCCGCTCACGTCGTCTGATTTCGCTGTGGTTCGGTCGGTTCCGATTGGTTGCTATGGAACACCTGATCCTCCATGGATCTTATTGTTGGAATGTTTTTTTACACGCGGTTCGCTGCCGCAAGTCTTACAAATGTGTCAGTATTGCTTTCCCGAGTTAAGTTACTCGACCTAAGCTGTATTGCTTGTGGAAGACGATCTCTGAATGCTGAGACCACGTTTAGTCCGGTGCTCTATGACAGTTGCACCTGTTATTTAGTCTTTTATATTACTCCCTCCGTTCCTAAATATTTGTCTTTCTAGAAATTTCAACAAGTGACTACATACGTTCAGAAAATCTGGATAGGAAATCACATCTAAAAGAGGGTAGAAGAGGCAAACGGCGCTTGCCTTCGCCAATTCCTTTTGCCACTTCTGGTAAAGTTGATTACCTTCTTGCGTTCAAGTAATGGTTGCAGTTCATATTTAATATGCCATCACTACTAGTTCATTCAGGAACACAAGAAACTATAATGTCAGACAAAGAACCAGTGCAATGCCCAGATGACTACCTAACCAGGTCCGTTTTATAGGTTGTATAAAGAAATACATATTCGATATTGTTGGTCGGTCCAATTTCATTATTTCATTGTAACCAGGGCTTTTGATCAGTTACTGGTGGTGCTGGGAAGGTTTCAAACCAAGATCAAGTCTGAAACAAGAAACAAAAGTTCTGAGATACTGGCAGGTACTGGAGAGATAATACGCCAGCACCTCGAGGGAGTTGAGGTGCAGATGCAGGATGATGTGTAAGATCTTTGCCGGTGCTACCAAGAAACTATATAGAAGTATCACATATATTAGAGGTGTAACTATTTTGACGCATTCAACTGTATTTTCAGGGATAAGCTGGTCAATGCAAGAAAATCTAAAAGAAAGCGACTAGAATCAACATTTGAAGGTACAACCTATATTATGTTACTGCAGAAATTAATTTTGTGGTCTGTTATTGTGAAACATGAGTTTTATGACAATTAGACCCATTAACCTGAATCCATTCAGAAAGCTGTATCTATAAAGATATGATGTTCTGGTGTTTTGATCCATTGTGCCACTCATACTTAACCTATTTGGATTATTCAGCTCGAGCAATTTGCATAATCTTATACTTAAATAAGTAGTAGGTTTCTTATATATAGACATGTAAAGTTGATCATGATTCGATTCCTGAATGTTTTGTAGGTCTGCCATATCCTAAACCTTTTTAAAACTCTTGAATCATTTTCATTGTCTGAATACTGTATTTTGAGAACATTTAATGTACCAATACTTTGAATCTGTCTGCAGCCATCCAATATGGCTTGGTTATTTCTTACCCCCTCCGTCCGAAAAAACTTGTCCCAAGCTTGTCCCTCAAATGGATGTATCTAGCACTAATTTGGTGCTAGATACATCTATTTGAGGGACAGGCTTTTTCGGACGGAGGGAGACAAGTTTTTTCGGACGGAGGGAGTATTTACTACTGTATCGTCTACTCTTTGGACTTTTTACTGTGTATGCATATATGTAGGCTTAGAACCTACCCCCTCCGTCCCATAATATAAGAACGTTTTTCAAGCTAAAACAGCTTGAGAAACGTTCTTATATTATGGGATGGAGGGAGTATTTGGTTGGTATGCTAACCATGCCACACCACAAGTTAGGTAGGTTTGACCAAGTTAGTCGCCTGTTTGGTTAGTAAGGCACACTTGGGGCAAGATTCCTTTGTGAATCCTTGTACTTTACCTTGTTTTCTTGCATGTCTTCTGTTGTTTCTCTTGAATAAACGTTAGTTACTCAAATGATATAACCTGGTCCTATGTCTTCTGGTTGCAGAGCAACAAGAACAGTTAACGGTTCTTCATGAGAAGTTTAAGGAGGAGGTTAATCAGCAGTTGCTTGGTTGCAAGAACTCTCTTGAGGAATTTGAAGCCTATCATGCAGAGCTGAAGGGAGTAGCTGACAAGCAAAGTAAGTTTAACTTCAAACCTTGCACTTGTGAAATGCAAATGAAATATATACTTGCTGGACTATTTATTACAAACTGATACTGCACGAACTCCCAAAAATGTGGAACATGTTAACCTTTGTCAAAGCGGAGCCTTATGAAGTATCACCATTGTTGGAGCACTTGATTACAGATTGCGAACTTTATGTCATATAACTGATCCAGGAACACAAGATTACAATATTGTAAGTTTTGAAGTTTGTTGGTGAATAATGTGGTTAAATCAAATTTTTTAATTGAAAAGAAATGATTGCCTAATTGGCACACGATTAGAAGAAAGTCACCAGTGAAGTAATTATAGTTTTAGCTCACTGTAATCATTGTTAAGAGGCGAATGGAATGAATCATCATACAGCCACTTGAATTAATCTGTTTAAATGCTCTACTGTCCTAACCGTTTGCCACCTGAATCACCATGGTGTTCTTTTATGATTGCATCAACAGAAGCATCACACAAGAAGCTCCTCCAACATGCTGAGAGAACAGTTGGTTCTCAGCTCAACGACGCTGAAATCAAAATCTCGGAGGTTCAGATGGTAAGGCAAACATCATTCCTAAACCCCAAGGGTGCCGTATTGATCAAATGCTAACCTTTTCCATGAAAATGTTTTGCAGAGAGCCCGGAAGAAGATGAATGGCCTAAAACATGTACTCAAGGAGCTCATCACCGAAACTGCAGATTGATCAAGTTCACCTGCGCCACACAAGTAGATAGATAGCTAAGGCGAAACCAGTAGGGGGGCCCCACATCACAAACAGGTCCACGGCACCATTTTACAAAGGGTATAGAAGGATGGTGCTAGAACGCATGTAGAGTTCCTTTGCTTACAGTTGCAGTTTGAACTATGCTTTAGTACGAGCCTATATCCGTAACTCTCCACAGCATCGTTTCACCTTCTCTACCATTTTGAGTCGGTGACTCACTAACTTACCACCCATTCAGGTTCCCACTAGTGTCTTAAACCATGACGCATTTCTTCAATGAATTGTGTCCTGACTGAGTAATGTAACGATCCAGTACAAAATCGCAAATGCTTAAGTTGAATTTGCTGCCATGTGAATGTGATAGTTAAAGTGCACTTGTCTGCTGGCATCTTTGATTCTATTTTGCCAGTGCCCTTTTTCTTTGAGCTTTTGTGCATGATATTTGGATCAGAAGAAATTAGAGGCAATGTAAGTCTGGATGTAGTCAAATGGTAAGACATTTTTCATCATTTTTGCCATTATTCCAGTTTTATGTACGTCTGAACACAAGTTCTGGCACAATACATGGAAAAAAAGAGGAAGACCTTGATGCCCTTTTGCAGATAACAGAACTGCAATGCGAGATTTGTTTTCTTGAGTCAGAGGCAAAAGACATGCACATCCATTAATTAAGGAGAATAGAGTTTGCGTTACATGCAGCCATGATTACAACGGTAGCATATGTTTTTTTTTTTAATTTACTGTTTATCCGGTAGCAGTTGAGCTCGGGATCAGCCAGAAATTACAGGCCATACCATGTCTTTCTGATGGAAGACAAAAAGAATGACATTGACAATCCTGTACACCACCGGTACTTCTAGCACTAGAGTTTACAAACTTGGCTGTCGAGAACTGATCAACAAAAGTCAGGTTGACCTGTGGATGTCAAGCACCTGTGCCACATCCTGCTGTTTGGATCGACAAGCCTTGGCGTCTTGATAACTTCAGGTATTGGCAGGTAAACGTTATGCGTGTTGCATATTCCGGTTGTGATGCCGCTAAACCCTGCAAAGGCGCCATGAACCTGCAAGGTTCAATCAGGGACCAATGCTCATCTCAGAGAACAGAAAACACAAAAACTTGTTGCGTGACACAGGCAGATCGAGAGAAACGGCGTCTTACAGCATTCTGACCGAGCACCGTGCACAGGATGGCATCAGACGCATTGGCACGCACGGCGCGGAGCATGTACGTAGGGTCGATGTACTTCACATCAGAGTGGACGTTTATCTCTCTGAAATGAGACTTGATCTGTGGCATGGCATTGGTTAAAGTTAAATGTTGTGTCATTCACAGCACCTACATCATGGTGAAGAACACTTAATGATATGGACCAACCTTCTGTTGAAGGTGCACACCTATATCACTGAGAACCATGTTCCCTGAAGCATCAGTTGCGTTCGACTTCTGCAAATATTCCTGGAAACACATCGTACTATCTCTCACATAATAATTCTTGTAACAGAACATAATATTGTATGTCTCTCAATTGATGCACACACGGGCCCATCCCTAAGTCAACAGATCCTTGGTAAATCACTCCTCATGCTGGCAGTTAAGTTTCCCAAGAAATTGATCTTGTATGTGAAGGCAATCTTACCTGCCCAGCACCTTCGGCGACACACATGAGAGCAAACCCCTTGGTCTCTATCAAGTGCTCAAGGTGCCGAAGAACTCCGTTCGGTCCATCAAGGGTGAATGGTACCTTCATTTGGATTTCCACGTATTAAATCAATCAGAGGAGAGGGATGTAGTGAGTTGGAAGGGCATACACAGCACAAGTTAAAGAGTTTGATACCTCAGGTATCAGGCAAATGTCGACTTGCCCGCTTGACAGGGAAGCATGCATTGTGATAAATCCGCTGCTTCTTCCCATCAGCTTCACCAATCCGATGCCATGAAATGCGGAATGTGCCTAACCATAGAGCGTCAACCACAAATATAGTTTTAATTTGAGGGGCAACCAATACGACAATACATCTATTGTCCGCTTGCAGATATGTACGCATGAGATGAGAGTCTGAGAGGTTGCTAAAATGAATCACCTCAATATATGCAGAGTTGATAGCTCTTTGTGCTGCCTCCACTGCAGTATCAAATCCAAATGTCTTGTCCATCAGTAGTATGTCATTGTCAATTGTTTTTGGGACACCAATAATCGACACTTTTAGTTTTCTCTTCTGGCACTAATTTTCACCAAAAGAAACAGTCAGACATAAGTATGCAACCTTCCACAATCATACATACTGATCCCTAATTCCACAATCCATGCTACTATGCCATAGTTGAGCGAGACCAAAAAATGTTTCTGGTACAATCTAGTCTAGGAGCTGAAGGAAAGACATGTCTTGCTCTGACGCAAGGAAGATATAAATCAACATACCTCGCCATGTATAGCATCAGCTCCAGCATGAGTTCCATTTCCACCTAGTACAAAGAGCATGTCAAGCCTCCTGGCCTGAATGTGGATTGCAGAAATCAAGTCAGCAAGTCTTCAACGTACCACCTTGTAGTAAACATATTTTTGCAGCATACCGGAATTGCATGTACATGCCTGGATGCTGTCGACAATGTCTGAAATACTTGCCCCGCCACGAGACACTCCTAAGAAGCTGCCACCAGCAAGATTGATATTTTGGACGACATGTCTATTAAGCTGGGTGAAGTAAAAGAGCCACAAACTTACATCAGGATGGTTATCAGTCTTGCTTTTTCTGATGTTTGATTTTTCTGATGTTTGATTTTTCTGATGGTTATCAGTCTTGCCCCTCCAGATTACTTTATAATGTACAAAGAATTCTTACCGGCACTTCCGCTAAATGGTCTTCAAAAAATCCGCGGAAACCATGCTGTATCCCAACAATGTTTTTCACTCCGTATTTTTCAAGCGTATGCACAATCTACAAGACTCAAGAGTGAAAGCACGGCACCGTTCAAAATTGGGAATTGTGTTTTCTTCAAGAGAATTTTCAGAAGATATAATAATAAGGTACTATTAATCTTTTATTTATCGGTGCAGACAGTCAGAGATCAACTCATCAAGTTCTATTCTACCTGCCGGATGACATCGTTGAGACCAGGGCAAAGTCCGCCACAAGTTACAATTCCGGCCTTTACGCACTGAGGCTCAAAATATATTTGTTTACGTGGGCCTGCCCGGTGCACCCTGGAAAAAGACATGAGTTTGTGTGAGCTCGGAAAATAATTTGGCACAAGTAAATACTACTCCCTCCGTTCCAAAATAGATGACCCAACTTTGTACTCCCTCCGTCCGGAAATACTTGTCGCAGAAATGCTTAAAACTGGATGTATCTACAACTAAAATACGTCTAGATACATCTATTCATCCGACAAGTATTTCCGGACGGAGGGAGTGCTAAAGTTAGTCCAAAGTTGAGTCATCTATTTTGGAACGGAGGGAGTAGAAATTTGCAGAGTGTGTGTCACCATTGTTCAACCCAGCTGCAATCAGGATCAATGCATTCAGCTCCAGCAGACGTTGGCGAGGCGAACTTGATAACCTGAAGAATCAAGAACTTTGTAATGAGAGATATTATTGCATTTACCTTGATGCTGCACACATGGACATTACAATTGAGGTCTATCATACACATTTACTAATAGCCAAAGTGCAAAAAAAAGTCAGCATGCTACATTTGTGTTAAAAGTTCAAACTATATTCAGACAGCCAAAGAAACTATTCAAGTAATTGATGGGGAGTTTGATCCATGTCTAGTATTTTGATCACTCAATGATGAAGCATACCTTCAAAAGTGCTCTGTCGTCGTCATTAACATAGCCGTTCCATGACTCTTCCAAAGAACCATCAACATTCTCCAGAGGGGTCCTGTTGTGGACAAAGGAAACATCAGAAAAATCCTAAAGAGATCTAATTTGATCACCAACAGCATAGATCAAGACAAAATGCATTAGACAGAAATGCAAGGCAAAGTTTGTCACCTGCTCTTGAGAGAAAATGTTGTTGGCCTCGACTCCACATCAATTATATCTGTCAAATGCGGCAAACTGAACCGCCTATCGAAATCCTCTTGGAATTGATTCTTCCAATTCGGATTCGAAAAGTCCAGTTTCGGGCGATCCATGGACATGGCTCTGACGACCAAGTGACCTGCAGCTCTTGATTTATTTCCATATCCAATAGTACATCGCAAGCCATTGCACCGGGGCATCACAGAACTGAGTTGCCTCTGACTTGAAGTGATTGTGCCAGCATAGTCCACCGGCGATGCTAGAGCCATGGTTTCTTTGCCTGTGAGACAGGTCCTATCTTGCCATCAGTAACAGATGATGATAACAGATTGTAAATCGGGCGTTCACAGATTTTCCAACAGCAACTCAACTGTAGCATAGGAAAAGGCAAGAACCCCCCTTCACTACAGGGGAGGGGACAAAGTAACCAGCTGAAAGTTTTTGCTCCTTGTATTTTTGAACAAGTTGTCACATGCACAGCCTCACGAAAAAAGGTGTTATTTATCTGGGTGCTACTCCCTCCGTTCCTAAATAATTGTCTTTCTAGATATTTCAATAAGTGACTACATACGGAGCAAAATGAGTGAATCTCACTCTAAAATATGTCTACATACATTCGTATGTTGTAGTCCATTTGAGATGGCTAGAAAGACAATTATTTAGGAACGGAGGGAGCAGTAGAAAGCAACAGAACATGTGAAACCATGGAGAAGCAACAGGACAAATCATGTGAGTAGAGGGTAGGGGTTTCTCTTTTGGCAGGGAAAATGAGAGTTTTTTTTTCTCGGATCATCGACAGTCGACATCACCCGCCAACCATCGCGATGTTTATACCTAAGTAAAATATAGACGTACCTAACCCCGACAGAAGCAAGGGAAATCACCATGACCGAATTGCAGGAAACGCACCTCTCTTGGACTTGCTGTGCAGGCGCCGGCGGAGAGGAAGGCACACGCCGGCGGAAGTGGTCGAGGAGAGTTGGGAAAGTGGCGGCCGAGGCACGCACGTGTTATAGAATCGGAATAAGGGAGAGGAAGCAGAGGCGGCGGCGTATTTGATGCGGGCGTCGCCGTCTCGGATTCTTTGGAGAACGGGGAGAAAGAGAGGAGAGCGGAGACCGCGACGAGAACCAGGAGGATTTTTCTTTTTTTGAGCTGACAACAAGGAGGATTGCGCAAGCGGAAACAATTCGGGGGAGGATCGCTGACAGTTAATCCATGGAGGGGGGCCATGATGGCTACCGTGGAGAAAATTACTCAACTCTCTAACGCACTACAATTAGGTCCCACGATTCGAGAAACACTACAATACGATTCCTATATAGTACATGCAAATACATAACACTCTACGATCCCCTCAACCGTAGAGCGCCCTGGATAACTCGCCCGCGTTTTGCGAAAACAACCCGTGCTCCCCTTTGGCACCACACGCCAAGGTGGCCGTCACGGCCCACTTGTCAGTGCTCCCCTTTGGCACCACACGCCAGGGTGGCCGTCACGGCCCACTTGTCAGTCACACGCGCCGAGTAGTCAAATCAGCGCAACCTTATTCAATAGCCTTGCCTACTCCACCGCTCCTCTCTCGCCTCTCTACGTCTCGTCGCCTCCCTTCTCGTGAGAAACCCTAACCCGTCTCTCTTTGTCTCTCAAATCCCCAACCGCCCACAGCCACCTACCGTCGCCGTCGATGGCGTCGACCAACGTGTGGCAGAGGATGGTCAACGACTGGGTCGGCACTGATCCGCTCGATGTCTCCATCGACCGCGAGATCGAAACCCGGTTCAAGAGCGCACCAGTGCTCGCGAATCATGCGCGGAGCTTGTACAAATAGTCGAGGGAGGATGAGAGAGCTCGTGTGTTCCCGGACGGCAAGCGTGTGCTCGTGGTTGCCATTATCGTCTGGTGCATGCTCAAGGCGCGGTCTGGCGATGCTGGCCAGCACGCTCACTAGCCATGTACCACCCGTGCAGCAGGTGCAGTCCGCGGCCGCTATTGCCGAATCCAGAGGCATCACGTTCAAGTTGTCGTGCCACATCGCGTCGAGGACGAGCAAGGTTTAAGTTTGGGGAAGTTGATGAGTGGATATCATGCATACTTTGTAGAGTATATTAGAGTGCCAAAATCCCTCATATCATATCCATCTAGCACTTACTCATGTCCACAATGCATAGTTTCCGGTCTTTACTCGTTTTACCAAGTTTGTTGCACAATTTTATTTTATTTAGTAAGTGTCCGAACAAGTGATGTCGACACTGATGAATTCTCAATTAAGATAGGACTGCATCAGGGGTCAGCTTTGAGCCCTTATCTTTTTGCCTTGATGATGGATGAGGTCACAAGAGATATATAAGGAGAAATCCCTGATACGGCTCCAACGTATCTATAATTTTTTATTGTTCCATGCTGTTATATTATCATTCTTGAATGTTTTACAATCATTTTATAACAACTTTATGTCTTTTTTGGACCTATTTGACATAGTGCCCAGGGTCGGCTGCTGTTTTTTGCTTGTTTCTTACTTCGCAGGAAATCAATACCAAACAAAGTCCAAACATAGCGAAACTTTTTGATGATTTTTCCTGTACCAGAAGACATGATGTGACACTGCCTATGGAGATAAATGTTTCATTGCCAGAGAAGTATGTCGTACCAGCTAAGCGCACTGGAAAAAGAAATCAATTTGTTACAATCAATTCAATACATAAACAAAGTCTGGCCATGACGCACATAGCTCCGGAGATACATGTATTATAGATTGACACGATGACATTTCAAATTGTACAGCCGAAGGAAGTGAAGCCCACTTTCCGAACCCCATGCAATCATGATACGGAGAGGAAAGAGCTATTCAATAAATATCAAACAGCGGCTCGAAGATACCCCGAGTTCCCGATCTGCTCATGTCTAGAAAATAACGTCAAACAAAAGCTATCATGTACACGGCCGAAGCCGGCCTTTTATATAGGTGAGAAAAACGACCAGGCAAAACCGACTTAAACAAGAAAAATACTACACGGACTCTCTCTCCTATCTTCCTAATCACATCTTAACTAATTTAATTATCCGGTAACTTTGATCACAAAAGACAAAACGTAGTAGTACGTATTGAAAAGGTAACGAACTAGGACTAAGAAGGAAAACACATGCATCCTCCTGAGTCCTTAATTTGCATCTCGAGGCTTTGTGATTTTGGTGTGAGATTGATTTTAGAAATTCAATTTTCGCTGGTCTGCTAAAGATCATCCACGTACTTCTTTTTTAGGTGTGCGTGTTGTTTTCGGGGTGATTGCATCTACAAGGTCGCGAGCGCCACGCCGTTTCAGTTGACACTGTACCGTGAAAGATTGGGAAAATTATTCGCGCCATCGTTTTTCTGTCGAAGGTCGCATCATGTGGTATTCAGAGCAAGGTTGATCACAGTACAATTTTTTTCTGCTATTTTATTCAATTGTTTGAAAGATGGTGAACTCGCGGCATGAGAAATCTGATCATGAGGAGGGCGATGAACTTCTGGAGGATCTGGAGATAAGTGATGATTTGCGTATCCATCTGATGTCGATCAAGGGAGCCAACAAGAAGCTTGGGACAAGGGTTGCGGAATTGTCTGCAAATATTGTAGTCGTCGAGGACAGGTTGAAGGAGCGTTTGATTGCCAGCGACCGACAACGCACTAATAGTCTACAGGTGGTGACTGAGAGTCTTAATCAGCTCACTGCAGCAGTTCAGCGCCTTCAGGCGAGAGATGTGGCACCCCGACAGTCCCGCTCGCCACGACGACGTCGTGATCGTGACAACGATGATGATGGTGATTTTTCTGAGGATTCCGATGCCCTTGGAGGCTTACCTCACCGACCACGGCATGATGCTGGGGCTCACTACCATGCTGGGCGGCACCGTGACTATGGCGGCAATGGTGCCCATGAGGATGATGGTTTGGGTCGAATCAAGATAACCATACCTGAATTCTCAGGACGTTGTGCTGACCCGGAGAAATATTTGGAGTGGGAGATGTGCGTAAATCAGATTTTTGATGGTCACAACTACTCCGAAGAGAAGAAGGTTCGTGTTGCATCAATGGAATTTACAGAGTATGCTCTTGTATGGTGGGATAATAAGAACCGTACTCACGAGCGACCAGCGACATGGACTGACGTGAAGCAAATCATGAGGGAACGTTTTGTGCCTGCTTATTACACTTGCCAGCTTAATAGTAAACTGCGTCGTCTAGTGCAAGGTACAAAATCAGATGATGAGTACTACAAAGATATGCAAGTTTTGATGATCCGTACAACTGTGTGTGAGTCTACGGAGGCGACCATGGTACATTTTTTAAGGGGTTAAAAGAAAAGATTCGTTACCGTGTTGATTTAATGCAATATAATGATATGCATGAGTTGCTTCATCAGGCGGAGCGTGCTGAACGTTGGGTATTGGAGAAGCAAGTTTCAGAGACTCGTCCAACTTACAACAGTGGGAGACGTGGTTCTTCTCCTATTGATGGTGGGTTTAGTGCCAAACCGACTCCTTCTTACTGTTGGAAATATGCCCTAGAGGCAATAATAAAAGGATTATTATATTTCAATGTTCATGATAATTGTCTTTTGTTCATGCTATAAATGTATTATCCGGAAATCGTAATACACGTGTGAACACTTAGACCCAATGAGTCCCTAGTGAGCCTCTAGTTGACTAGCTCGTTGTGATCAATAGATAGTCATGGTTTCCTGACTATGGACATTGGATGTCGTTGATAACGAGATCACATCATTAGGAGAATGATGTGATGGACAAGACCCAATCATAAGCACAGCATAAAAGATCGTATAGTTCGTTTGCTAGAAGCTTTGCCAATGTCAAGTATCTATTCCTTCGACCATGAGATCGTGTAACTCCCGGTTACCGTAGGAGTGCCTTGGGTGTATCAAGCGTCACAACGTAATCGGGTGGCTATAAAGGTGCATTACGGTATCTCCGAAAGTATCATTGGGTTGACACGGATCGAGGCGGGATTTGTCACTCCGTATGACGGAGAGGTATCTCTGGGCCCACTCGGTAATGCATCATCATAATGAGCTCAATGTGACCAAGGTGTTGTACGGGATCATGCATTACGATGCGAGTAAAGTGACTTGCCGAGGAACGAGACCGAACAAGGTATTGGGATACCGACGATCGAGTCTCGGGCAAGTAACGCATCGATTGACAAAGGAATTGCATACAGGGTTTGATCGAATCCTCGACATCGTGGTTCAACCGATGAAATCATCGAGGAGCATGTAGGAGCCAACATGGATATCGACCCGCTGTTGGTTATTGCCCGAGAGTCGTCTCGGTCATGTCTGCGTGTCTCCGAACCCGTAGGGTCTACACACTAAGGTTCGGTGGCGCTAGGGTTAGTAGGAAGTCAAGTATGTGACCACGAATGTTGTTGAGTCCGGATGAGATCCGGGACGTCACGAGGAGTTCGGAAGGGTCCGGAGGTAAAGAATAATATATAGGAAGTGGTGTTTGACCATCGGGAAAGTTTGGGGTTTCGGTAAAATCACGGACCACCGGAAGGGTCCCGGTCCACCGGTGGGGCCACCTATCCGGAGGGCCCCATGGGCTGAGAGGGAAGGAACCAGCCCACAAGGGGCTGGTGCGCCCCTAGGGTCCACCCCTGCGCCTAGGGTTGAAACCCTAGGGGTGGGGCGCCCACCGCTTGGGGGTACTCCACCCCTTGGCGCCGCCCCACAGAGATTGGATCTCCAGGGGCAGCCACCAGGGTGCCTATATAAAGGGGGAGGAGGGGGCTGCTGTACACAACTCCCAAGGCGCAGCCCTCCCTCCCAACACATCTCCTCCTCCGTAGAGCTCGTGAAGCCACAGCCGAGATCTTGCTTCTCCACCATCATCACGCCGTCGTCTTTGCCGGTGGAGCTGTCTTCCTCAACCTCTCCTTCCCCTTGCTGGATCAAGAAGGAGGAGACGTCGATCGTTCGTCGTGTGTTGAGCGCGAGGTGCTGTCCGTTCGACTTGGCATCGGTGATCTGAATCACGTTCGAGTACGACTCCATCATCACCTTGCAAGCTTCGCACGCGATCTACAAGTGGTATGTAGATGTCATCTCTCTCCGTTACTCGTTGCTTAGATGAACTCATAGATGGATCTTGGTGAAGCCGTAGGAAAAATTTTAATTTTACGCAACGTTCCCCAACAAAGGCATCATGAGCTAGGTCTATGCGTAGTTCTCTAATGCACGAGTAGAACACAAATTTGTTGTGGGCGTTGATCTTGTCATCTTACTTGCCTCTACTAGTCTTTTCTTGCTCAGCGGTATTGTGGGATGAAGCGGCCGACCAACCTTACACGTGCGCTTCGTGAGACCGGTTCCACCGGTGACATGCACTAGTTGCATAAGGTGGTGGCGGGTGTCTGTCTCTCCACTTTAGTTGGAGCGGAATCGATGAACAGGGCCCTTATGAAGGGTAAATAGAAGTTGACAAAATCACGTTGTGGTGATTCGTAGGTAAGAAAAATGTTCTTGCTAGAACCCAATCGCAGCCACGTAAAAGATGCAAACAACAATTAGAGGGCGTCTAACTTGTTTTTGCAGCGATTGATCATGTGATGTGATATGGCGAAAGTTGTGATGAATGTTGAATTGTGATGTATGAGATCATGTTCTTGTAATAGGATTCACGACTTGCATGTCGATGAGTATGACAACGGCAGGAGCCATAGGAGTTGTCTTTATTTTTTGTATGACCTGCGTGTCATTGAAGAACGCCATGTAAACTACTTTACTTCATTGCTAAACGCGTTAGTCATAGAAGTAGAAGTAGTCGTTAGCGTGACAACTTCATGAAGACACGATGATGGAGATCATGATGATGGAGATCATGGTGTCAAGCGGTGACAAGATGATCATGGAGCCCCAAGATGGAGATCAATGGAGCTTGATGATATTGGCCATATCATGTCACAACTATATAATTGCATGTGATGTTTATTATGCTTTTACATCTTGTTTACTTAGGACGACGGTAGTAAATAAGATGATCCTTACAAAATTTCAAGAAGTGTTCTCCCCTAACGTGCACCGTTGCTACGGTTAAATCGTTTCTAAGCACCACGTGATGATCGGGTGTGATGGATCCTTACGTTCACATACAACGGGTGTAAGACAGTTTTACACAAAAAAACACTTAGGGTTAACTTGCGAGCCTAGCATGTGCGGACATGGCCTCGGAACACGGAGACCGAAAGGTCGAACACGAGTCGTATGGAAGATACGATCAACATGAAGATGTTCACCGACGATGACTAGTCCGTCTCACGTGATGATCGGACACGGGCTAGTCGACTCGGATCGTGTAACACTTAGATGACTAGAGGATGTCTAATCTAAGTGGGAGTTCATAATTTTGATTAAGAACTTTATTATCATGAACTTAGTCTAAAACCTTTGCAAATATGTCTTGTAGATCAATGGCCAACGCTAATGTCAACATGAACTTCAACGCGTCCTAGAAAACCAAGTTGAAAGATGGTGGCGGAACTATCTGGATGGGTCCGAAACACGAGATCATCCTCATAGCTGCCAGAAGCAATATGTCCCGGAAGGACCGCTAGGTGCCGCTCCGTCCCGAAGAACCAAGGCGTTATGAGCGCTTGGCAAACTCGTCTTGATGATTACTCCCTCGTTCGATGCGGCATGCTTTACAGCTTAGAACCGGGGCTCCAAAAGCGTTTTGAGCATCACGGAGCATATGAGATGTTCAAGAGCTGAAACTAGTTTTCCAAGCTCATGCCCGGTCGAGAGATATGATGTCTCCGACAAGTTCTACAGATTGTAAGATGGAGGAGAACAGTTACACGGTGAACACATCCTCGAAGATGTCCAGGTTGCACTTCGTATGACCCGATTAAACATTAACCTCCCGGATGAGGCGGTCATTGACAGAATCCTCCGATCGCTCCCACCAAGCTACAAGAGCTTTGTGATGAACTACAACATGCGGGGATGGTAAAGACCATTCTGAAGTGTTCTCGATCTTTGAAGTCAGAGAGGCTGAAATCAAGAAAGAACATCAAGTGTTGATGGTCAATAAGACCACTAAGTTCAAGAAGGGCAAGGGTAAGAAGAACTTCAAGAAGGACGGCAAAGATGTTGCCGCCCGTAAGCTTGTTGCGGGAAGAAGTCAAAGAATGGACCCAAGCACGAGGTGAGTGCTTTTATTGCAAGGGAAGGGCATTTGAAGCGGAACTGCCCCAAATACTTAGCGGATAAGAAGGCCGCAACACCAAAGGTATATTTGATATACATGTAATTGATGTGTACCTTACCGATTACTCGTAGTAACTCCCGGTATTTGATACGGTGCCGTTGCTCACATATGTAACTCACAGCAGGAGCTGCGGAATAAGCGGAGACTGGCGAAGGGCGAGGTGATGATCTTGCGTCGGGAATGGTTCGAGGTCGATGTGATCGCCGTCGACACGCTGCCTCTGCATTTACCTACGGGATTAGTTTTAAACCTCAATAATTGTTATTTAGTGCCAAGTTTGAGCATGAACATTGTATCCGGATCTCGTTTGATACGAGATGGCTACTCATTTAAGTCTGAGAATAATGGTTGTTCGATTTATATGAGAGATATGTTTTATGGTCATGCTCCGATGGTCAATGGTTTATTCTTAATGAATCTCGGCGTAATATTACACACGTTCATAGTGTGGATGCCAAAAGATGTAAAGTTGATAACGATAGTCCCACATACTTGTGGCACTTGCCGCCTTGGTCACATTGGTGTCAAGCGCATGAAGAAGCTCCATCTTGATGGACTTTTAGAGTCTCTTGATTATGAATCGTTTGACACATGCGAACCTTGCCTCTTAGGCAAAATGACCAAGACTCCGTTCTCCGAACAATGGGCGAGCAACCAACTTATTGGAAATCATACATACCGATGTGTGCGGTCCAATGGCGTTGAGGCTCATGGAGGATATCGTTATGTTCTCACTCTCACCGATGACTTAAGTAGATATGGGTATGTCTACTTAATGAAACACAAGTCTGAGACCTTTGAAAAGTTCAAGGAATTTCAGAGTGAGGTAGAGAATCAACGTGACCGTAAGATAAAGTTCCTCGATCGATCGTGGGGAGAATACTTAAGTCACGAATTTGGTACACACTTAAGAAAATGTGGAATCATTTCACAACTCACGCCGCTGGAACACCTCAAATAAACGGTGTGTCCGAGCGTCGAATCGCACACTATTGGATATGGTGCGGTCTATGATGTCTCTTACCGATTTACCGCTATCATTTTGGGGATACGCTCTAGAGACAGCTACATTCACTTTAAATAGGGCACCGTCTAAATCCGTTGAGACGACACCGTATGAATTATGGTTTGGGAAGAAACCTAAGCTATCGTTTCTAAAAGTTTGGGGATGCGATGCTTATGTCAAGAAACTTCAACCCGAAAAGCTCGAACCCAAGTCGGAAAAATGCGTATTCATAGGATACCCTAAGGAAGCTGTCGGGTATACCTTCTACTTAAGATCCGAAGGCAAGATCTTTGTTGCCAAGAACGGATGCTTTCTAGAGAAAGAGTTTCTCTCGAAAGAAGTAAGTGGGAGGAAAGTAGAACTTCGATGAAGTACTACCTCTCGAGCGGGAAAGTGGTGTAGCGCAGAAACTGTTCTGTGATACCCACACCAATCAAGAGGAAAACGTTGATGATGATCAAGGTACTTGGATCAAGTTACTCTTGAACTTGAAGGTCCACGAGGACACGTTCCGCACTGAGTGGTACGGCAACCTGTCATGGAAATCATGTTGCTAGACAACAATGAACCTTGAACTATGAAGAAGCAATGGCGGGCCGGATTCCAACAAATGGCTTGAGGCCATGAAATCCGAGATAGAATCCATGTATGAAAACAAAGTATGGACTTTGACAGACTTGCCCGATGATCGGCGAGCGATAGAAAATAAATGGATTTTTAAGAAGAAGACGGACGCGGATGGTAATGTTACCATCTATAAAGCTCGACTTGTCGCTAAGGGTTATCGACAAGTTCAAGGGATTGACTACGACGAGACATTCTCTCCGTGGCGAAGCTTAAGTCCGTCCGAATCATGTTAGCAATTGCCGCATACTATGATTATGAGATATGGCGATGGACGTCAAAACGGCATTCCTTAATGGACATCTTAAGGAAGAGCTGTATATGATGCAGCGGAAGGTTTTGTCGATCCTCGAGCGCTAACAAAGTATGCAAGCTCCAATGATCCATTTATGGACTGGTGCAAGCATCTCGGAGTTGGAACATTCGCTTTGATGAGATGATCAAAGCGTTTGGGTTTATGCGACTTATGGAGAAGCTGCGTTTACAAGAAAGTGAGTGGGAGCTCGTAGCATTTCTCTGTTATATGTAGATGACATACTCTTGATGGGAAATGATACGACACTCTGGACAGCATTAAGGCCTACTTGAACAAGTGTTTTCAATGAAGGACCTTGGAGAAGCTGCTTATATATTAGGGATCAAGATCTATAGAGATAGATCGAGACGCCTCATAGGTCTTTCACAAAGCACATACCTTGATAAGATTTTGAAGAGGTTCAAAATGGATCAGTCCAAGAAGGGTTCTTGCCTATGTTACAAGGTGAAATTGAGCTCAGCTCGACCACCGACCACGACAAAAGATAAAGAAGAGATGAGTGTCATCCCTATGCTTCAGCCATAGGATCTATTATGTATGCCATCTTGTGTACTGGACCGATGTAAACCTTGCCGTAAGTTTGGTTGCAAGATACCAAAGTAACCCGACAAGGAACACCGACAGCGGTCAAGAATATCTGAAGTACCGAAAAGGACAAAGGACATGTTTCTCGTTTATGGAGGAGACGAAGAGCTCGTCGTAAGGGTTACGTCGGCGCTAGCTTCGACTCAGATCTGGATGATTCTAAGTCACAAACCGGATCGTGTACATGTTGAATGGTGGAGCGATGGCTGGTGCAGTTTGCAAGCGAGCGTCGTGGCGGGATCTACGTGTGAAGCGGAGTACATGGCAGCCTCGGAGGCAGCGCATGAAGCGATTTGGGTGAAGGAGTTCATCACCGACCTAGGAGTCATACCCAATGCGTCGGGGCCGATCAAACTCTTCTCGTGACAACACCGGAGCTATTGCCCTTGCCAAGGAGCCTGGTTTCACAAGAAGACCGAGCACATCAAGCGTCGTTTCAACTCCATCCGTGAAAATGTTCAAGATGGAGACATAGAGATTTGCAAAGTGCACACGGATCTGAATGTCGCAGATCCGTTGACTAAACCTCTCTCGCGTGCAAAACATGATCAACACCAGAACTCTATGGGTGTTCGATTCATCACAATGTAACTAGATTGGTGACTCTAGTGCAAGTGGGAGACTGTTGGAAATATGCCCTAGAGGCAATAATAAAAGGATTATTATATTTCAATGTTCATGATAATTGTCTTTTGTTCATGCTATAAATGTATTATCCGGAAATCGTAATACACGTGTGAACACTTAGACCCAATGAGTCCCTAGTGAGCCTCTAGTTGACTAGCTCGTTGTGATCAATAGATAGTCATGGTTTCCTGACTATGGACATTGGATGTCGTTGATAACGAGATCACATCATTAGGAGAATGATGTGATGGACAAGACAATCATAAGCATAGCATAAAAGATCGTATAGTTCGTTTGCTAGAAGCTTTGCCAATGTCAAGTATCTATTCCTTCGACCATGAGATCGTGTAACTCCGGTTACCGTAGGAGTGCCTTGGGTGTATCAAACGTCACAACGAATCGGGTGGCTATAAAGGTGCATTACGGTATCTCCGAAAGTATCATTGGGTTGACACGGATCGAGGCTCGATTTGTCACTCCGTATGACGGAGAGGTATCTCTGGGCCCACTCGGTAATGCATCATCATAATGAGCTCAATGTGACCAAGGTGTTGGCCACGGGATCATGCATTACTGATGCGAGTAAAGTGACTTGCCGAGAACGAGGTGAACAAGGTATTGGGATACCGACGATCGAGTCTCGGGCAAATAACGCACCGATTGACAAAGGAATTGCATACGGGTTTGATCGAATCCTCGACATCGTGGTTCAACCGATGAAATCATCGAGGAGCATGTAGAGCCAACATGGATATCCGACCCGCTGTTGGTTATTGCCCGAGAGTCGTCTCGGTCATGTCTGCGTGTCTCCCGAACCCGTAGGGTCTACACACTAAGGTTCGGTGGCGCTAGGGTTAGTAGGAAGTCAAGTATGTGACCACGAATGTTGTTCGAGTCCGGATGAGATCCGGACGTCACGAGGAGTTCGGAAGGGTCCGGAGGTAAAGAATAATATATAGGAAGTGGTGTTTCGCCATCGGGAAAGTTTGGGGTTTCGGTAAAATCGGGACCACCGAAGGGTCCCGGTCCACCGGTGGGGCCACCTATCCGGAGGGCCCCATGGGCTGAGAGGGAAGGAACCAGCCCACAAGGGGCTGGTGCGCCCCTAGGGTCCACCCCGCGCCTAGGGTTGAAACCCTAGGGGTGGGCGCCCACCTGCTTGGGGGTACTCCACCCCTTGGCCGCCGCCCCGGAGATTGGATCTCCAGGGCCGCCACCAGTGCCTATATAAAGGGGGAGGGAGGGGCTGCTGTACACAACTCCCAAGGCGCAGCCCTCCCTCCCAACACATCTCCTCCTCCGTGAGAGCTCAGTGAAGCCACAGCCGAGATCTTGCTTCTCCACCATCATCACGCCGTCGTCTTTGCCGGTGGAGCTGTCTTCCTCAACCTCTCCTTCCCCTTGCTGGATCAAGAAGGAGGAGACGTCGATCGTTCCGTACGTGTGTTGAACGCGGAGGTGCTGTCCGTTCAGCACTTGGCATCGGTGATCTGAATCACGTTCGAGTACGACTCCATCATCACCTTGCAAGCTTCCGCACGCGATCTACAAGTGGTATGTAGATGTCATCTCTCTCCCGTTACTCGTTGCTTAGATGAACTCATAGATGGATCTTGGTGAAGCCGTAGGAAAAAATTTTAATTTTCTGCAACGTTCCCCAACACTTACAAGTCGGGAAGCATTGAATAGAGCAAAGTGGCGGCTGCGCCAAAGGAGGTCTCTCAGGTTTCATCTAATGCGACTTCATCTCATCATCGTAATATTATTTGCCACAAGTGTGGTGGACGTGGACACATGAAGCATGAATGTTCCAATCAACGAAGGGTTCTACTTGTTGATGCAGATATATTTCAGAATCTGAAGATGAGATGCCTAAGTTAGAGGATGGAATCGAAAGAGTTCATGTGATACCATACTATGTTATCCTCAAGATGATCCTGATATGGAGAGTTTGCTAGCACATAAGGTCCAGCGAGATGACAAGGTCATTTTTTAACCAGGACAAAGACTGAGTATTTTTCAAACTGCATGTACCATCAAGGGAGAAGTGTGCAAACTGATAATTGATGGCGGCAGTGCTAGCAACATGATTAGCAAGGATGTGATGGAGTCTCTTTCTTTGCCAACTTGGAAGCACCCAAAACCATACTATATCAAGTGGATTAATGATGTGGGCAAAGTGAAGGTAACTCACAGGGTGAAGGTTCCTTTTGCTGTTGATGGCTATGTTGATAAGGTGGAGTGCGATGTTATGCCACTACATGTTTCTCATCTTATTTTGGGGCGTCCGTGGCAGCATGATGTTAACGCACTTCATCACGAGCGAATAAACATGTACACTTTTATGCATAAGGGTGAGTTCTATGCTATTCTTCCTAAGGATGCACAGAATATAAAGTGTACTGTAGAGGTGTTCAAGAAGAAATCTGCAAGGCCTAAGTCGAAACCGAGGACGGTTTCCTTTCAAGGGAGAGAGGATGATGTGACACTGCCTATGGAGACAAATGTTTCATTGCCGGAGAAGTATGTCGTACCAGCTAAACGCACTGAAAAAAGAAATCAATTTGTTACAACCGATTCAATACATAAACAAAGTCTGGCCATGACGCACATAGCTCCGGAGATACAGGTATTACAGATTGGCACGGCGACATTTTAAATTGTACAACCGAAGAAAGTGAAGCCGACTTTCCGAACCCCATGCAATCATGATACGGAGAGGAAGATGCAAGTTAAGGACTCAGGAGGATGCATGTGTTTTCCTTCTTAGTCCTAGTTCGTTACCTTTTCAATACGTACTAGTACGTTTTGTCTTTTGTGATCAATGTTGCTGGATAATTAAATTAGTTAAGATGTGATTAGGAAGATAGGAGAGAGAGTCCGTGTAGTATTTTTCTTGTTTAAGTCGGTTTTGCCTGGTCATTTTTCTCGCCTATATAAAAGGCCGGCTTCGGTCGTGTACAGAATAGCTTTTGTTTGACGTTATTTTCCAGAGATGAGCAGATCGGAAACTCAGGGTATCTTCAAGCTGCCGTTTGATATTTGTTGAATAGCTCTTGAGGCTTTGTGATTTTGGTGTGAGATTGATTTTAGAAATTCAATTTACGCTGGTCTGCTAAAGATTGTCCACGTACTTCTTCTCTAGGTGTGCGTGTTATTTCCGTGGTGATTGGATCTACAAGGTCGCGAGCGCCATGCCGTTTCAGTTGACACTGTACCGTGAAAGATTGGGAAAATTATTCGCGCCATCGTTTTTCTATCGAAGGTCGCACCAAGACACCAGATGAGCCAAAGAAGTACCAGAAGGGTGCCCTGAGGGGGGCACAACCCACCTGGGCGTGCCTGGAGGTGGGTTATGCCCACCTCGGTGGCCTCCCACACCACCTCTTTTCTCTATAAATACCCTAATATTTTAGAAACCCTAGGGGAGTCGACGAAAATCAATTCCAGCCGCCGCAAGTTCCAAAAACCACATATTCAATCTAGACACCATCACGGAGGGGTTCATCATCCTCATTGGTGCCTCTCCGATGATGCATGAGTAGTTCACTGTAGACCTATGGGTCCGTAGTTAGTAACTAGATGACTTTCTCTCTCTCATTTGATTCTCAATACAATGGTATCCTGGAGATCTATTTGATATAACTCTTTTTGTGGTGTGTTTGTTGGGATCCGATGAACTTGGAGTTTATGATCAGATCTATGTTTTTATCCATGAAAGTTATTTGGGTCTTTTGATTTCTTATATGCAGGATTACTTATAGCCTCGTATTTCTTCTTCGAATCTTTGGTTTAGTTAGGCCAACTAGATCGATTTTTCTTACCATGGGAAGAGGTGCTTTGTGATGGGTTCGATCTTACGGTGCTTGAATCCAGTGACAGAAGGGGAACCAACACGTATGTATTGTTGCTATTAAGGATAACAAGATAGGGTCTATTTCTACATAAATATATCTTGTCTACATCATGTCATCGTTCTTATTGCATTACTCCGTTTGTCCATGAACTTAACACACTAGATGCATGCTGGATAGCGGTCGATGTGTGGAGTAATAGTAGTAGATGCAGGCAGGAGTCGGTCTACTAATCTTAGACGTGATGCCTATATAATGATCATTGCCTGGATATCGCCATAATTAGTTGAAGTTCTATCAATTGCCCAACAGTAATTTGTTTAGCCACCGCATGCTATTTTTCTTGAGAGAAGCCACTAGTGAAATCTACGGCCCCCGGGTCTCTTCTTTATTATATTTGCCTTCGAGGTCTATTTTTATTTGCTTTTATTTTACCTTGCTGCAATTTTTATTTATTTATTTTATCTTGCGTTCCCGCGAGAACTATTTATCCAATCTACTACAATTTTACCTATCTTTTTACCCATGAGGGATTGACAACCCCTCTCTTGCGTCGGGTTGCAAGTATTTGTTCTTTGTGTGCAGGAATTTTTTACGTGGTGCTGCGTGGTTCTCCTATTGGTTCAATAACCTTGGTCTCATCACTGAGGGAAATACCTACCATTGTTGTGCTGCATCATTCCTTCCTCTTTGTGGAAATACCGACATAGTTCAAGCCAACATCAAAAGGAATTTCTGGTGCCGTTGCTGGGGAGGATCAAGTCAAGATAGTCTCCCGGCCATGTGCCAATTTCTGGCGCCGTTGCTGAGGAGGCATCATCAACCTCTACCAGGTTCCAAATCACAAATCTCATCTCCTTGCAGTTTACATTATTTGCCATTTGCCTCTCGTTTTCCTCTCCTCTCCCCCATTTCACATAAAATGCCGTTTTATTCGCCCTCTTTTTTCTTTGCCGTTTTCTTGTCAGATCTGTTTTTTGTGTGCAATTTTGTTTGTCACCTTTTGTCATTATGGATAGTTCTTCCTCTATTGCGTGCACTCCCGGAAACGAGGTTCTTAACTTTAAACAAAGGGGAGGGGAGAATTTAAAAGATGCCTGGTATAGGATTTGCAATGCTTTAGTGGGAACACCACCTCTTTTGGTAAGCGAAACAACTTTAACTCTTATGGAGAGGCTAGATGCCATTGAAAAGAAAATGCTCACAGAAGAAAATATTGAAAATTTAGGTAAAATGATGCACAATCTTGCTAATAGAATCGGGTCAAAAGCGGGAGATGCTCTTAAAGTACTAAAAGAAAAAGAACCCGCATTCAACGAAAGAATAGAGGAAAGTCCCGCTAGAATTGATAAGTTGGAGGAAATTTTAGTAATATAAGCATGACTTTTTCCTCTGCTAAAACTATTGAAAAAACTCCGGTAAAAATAGGAAATATTACTCAAGCCATTAAAAACAAGGATGCAACTTCTAATAATAACCAAGTAAGATGATTAGTATTCACCCTGATTTTGTTGAAGTTATATGAGATCCTACTTGCAAGAATGAATTTTTTAATCTCTTTCCTAGAAGTATTGATATTGAAAATTTGTATTTTAAATCCTTGAAGAATGCCAAGTGTTTGATTAAAGAGTTGGAAACCAAAGATGACAATACTTAGATCTTTGCATTATGCCTAGCTAGGGGCATAAAATGATAGCGCTTGTCGGGAGGCAACCCAATGAATAAAATTTATGTTTGTCTTTTCCTTTCTGTTCTTGAGTGTTTGCACAATTATGCTACCGTTATGATTGTGCTTTTTGTGTTTTAGTTGGTGTTTGTGCCAAGTAAAGCCTTTGGGATCATGTTGGGTGATAGTTGATTTGATCTTGTTGGAAAACAGAAACTTTTGATCTTGTCTCTAATGCATAACCCCAAAATGATAGTGGTAAATCGGTAAGAGACATCATAGATCGCACCATATCTAATAAAGTGTGGTTACGACGTTTGGACACACCATTACACTATGGTGTTCCAGGTGGCGTGAGCTGTGAAACTATTCCACATTGTTTTAAATGAAGGCCAAATTGTAACTCAAATATTCACCTCCACGATCAGATCGTAGAAACTTTATTTTCTTGTTACGATGATTCTCCACTTCACTCTAAAATTCTTTGAACTTTTTGAATGTTTCAGATTTGTGTTTCATTAAGTAGATATACCCATATCTGCTCAAATCATCTGTGAAGGTCAAAAAATAATGATACCCGCCACGAGCCTCAACACTCATCGGACTGCATACATCGGTATGTATTATTTCCAATAAGTCATTAGCGCATTCCATTGTTCCGGAGAACGGAGTTTTAGTCATCTTGCCCATAAGGCACGGTTTGCAAGTATCAAATGATTCATAATCAAGTGATTCCAAAAGTCCATCTGCATGGAGTTTCTTCATGCGCTTTACACCGATATAACCCAAACAGCAGTGCCACAAATATGTCGCATTATCATTATCAACTTTTCATCTTTTGGCATCAATATTATGAATATGTGTATCACTACGATCAAGATTCAATAAACCATTAACATTGGGTGTATGACCATAGAAGGTTTTATTCATGTAAACAGAATAACAATTATTCTCTGTCTTAAACGAATAACTGTATGGCAATAAACATGATCTAATATTATTTATGCTCAACGCAAACACCAAATAACATTTATCTAGGTTCAACACTAATCCCTAAAGTATAGGGAGTGTGCGATGATGATCATATCAATCTTGGAACCACTTCCAACACACATCATCACTTCACCCTCAACTAGTCTCTATTTATTCTGCAACTCCTGTTTCGAGTTACTAATCTTAGCAACAGAACAAGTATCAAATACCCAGGGGTTACTATGAGCACGAGTAAGGTACACATCAATAACATGTATATCCAATATACCTTTGTTCACTTTGCCATCCTTCTTATCCACCAAATATTTGGGGTAGTTCCGCTTCCAGTGACCATTTCCTTTGTAGTAGAAGCACTCAGTTTCAGGCTTAGGCCCATCTTTGGGCTTCTTCACGGGAGTGACAACTTGCTTGCCATTCTTCTTGAAGTTCCCTTTTTCTTGAAACTAGTGGTCTTTTTAACCATCAACACTTGATGCTCTTTCTTTGATTTCTACCTTCGCCGATTTCAGCATCACGAAGAGCTCGGGAATCTTTTCGTTATCCTTTGCACATTATAGTTCACCACGAAGTTCTAGTAGCTTGGTGATAGTGAATAGAGAACTCTGTCAATCACTATCTTATCTGGAAGATTAACTCCCACTTGATTCAAGCGATTGTAGTGCCCAAACATTCTGAGCACATGCTCACTAGCTGAGCTATTCTCCTCCATCTTGTAGGCAAAGTACTTGTCAGAGGTCTCATACCTCTCGACACGAGCATGAGTCTGAAATACCAATTTCAGCTCTTAGAACATCTCATATTCTCCACGACGTTCAAAACGTCTTGGATGTCCCGGTTCTAAGCCGTAAAGCATGGTGCAATAAACTATCAAGTAGTCATCATATCGAGCTTGCCAAATGTTCATAACGTCTGCATCTGCTCCTGCAATAGGTTTGTTACTTAGCGGTGCATCAAGGACATAATTCTTCTGTGCATCAACAAGGATAAACCTCAGATCACGGACACAGTCCGCATCATTGCTACTATCATCTTTCAACTTAGTTTTCTCTAGGAACATATCAAAAAACATAGGGAAGCTATAACGCGAGCTATTGATCTATATCATAATTTGCAAATACTATCAGGACTAAGTTCATGATAAACTAAAGTTCAATTAATCATATTACTTAAGAACTCCCACTTAGATAGACATCCCTCAAGTCATCTAAATGATATGTGGTTCAAATCAACTAAACCATGTCCGACCATCACGTGAGATGGAGTAGTCATCAACGGTGAACATCTCTATGTTGATCATATCCACTATATGATTAACATTTGACCTTTCGGTCTCCAGTGTTCCGAGGCCATATCTGTATATGCTAGGCTCGTCAAGTTTAACTCGAGTATTCTGCATGTGCAAAACTGGCTTGCACCCGTTGTATTTGAACGTGGAGCTTATCACACCCGATCATCACGTGGTGTCTCAGCCCGAAGAACTTTCGCAACTGTGCATACTCGGGCAGAACACTTATACCTTGAAATTTTAGTAAGGGATCATCTTATAATGCTACCACCGTACTAAGCAAAATAAGATGCATAAAGATAAACATCACATGCAATCAAAAATGTAACATGATATGGCCATCATCATCTTGTGCTTTTGATCTCCACCACCAAAGCAATGTTTTGATCTCCATAGTCACCGGCTTGACACCTTGATCTCAGTCGTAGCGTCGTGGTCGTCTCGCCAACTATTGCTTCTACGACTATCGCTACCGCTTAGTGATGAAGTAAAGCAATTACGTAGCATTTGTATTTCATACAATAAAGCGACAACCATATGGCTCCTGCCAGTTGCCGATAACTTGTTACAAAACATGATCATCTCATACAACAATTTATATCACATCATGCCTTGACCATTTCACATCACAACATGCCCTGCAAAAACAAGTTAGACGTCCTCTACTTTGTTTGTTGCAAGTTTTACGTGGCTGCTATGGACTTCTAGCATGAACCGTACATACCTACGGCACCAAAACCACAACGGTGATTTATCAAGTTTGCTGTATTAACCTTCACAAGGACCGGCCGTAGTCAAATTTGATTCAACTAAAGTTGGAGAAACAGACACCCGCCAGCCACCTTTATGCAAAACTAGTTGCATGTCTGTCGGTGGAACCGGTCTCATGAACGCGGTCATGTAAGGTTGGTCCGGGCCGCTTCATCCAACAATACCGCCGAATCAAAATAAGACATTGGTGGTAAGAAGTATGACGATCCCCGCCCACAACTCTTTGTCTTTTACTCGTGCATATCATCTACGCATAGACCTGGCTCGAATGCCACTGTTGGGAAACTTAGCATGCAATTTCAAAAAAATTCCTACGCTCACGCAAGATCTATCTAGGAGATGCATAGCAGCGAGAGGGGGAGAGTGTGTCCATGTACCCTCGTAGACCAAAAGCAGAAGCGTTAACTTAACGCGGATGATGTAGTTGAACGTCTTCTCGAATCAACCGATCAAGTACTGTACGTACGGCACCTCCAAGTTCTGCACACATTCAGCTCGATGACGTCCCTCAAACTCTTGATCCAGTAGAGGCACGAAGGACTCAAATGTTAAGCGTGCAGACCCTACGGGTTCAAGAACTATGTAGACATGACCGAGAGACCTCTCCGGTCAATAACCAATAGAGGAACCTGGATGCTCATATTGGTTCCCACATATTCTACAAAGATTTTTATCGGTCGAACCGCAATGTCAACATACGTTATTCCCTTTGTCATCAGTATGTTACTTGCCGAGATTCGATCGTCGGTATCTTCATACCTAGTTCAATCTCATTACTGGCAAGTCTCTTTACTCGTTCCGTGGTGCATCATCCTGTAACTAACTCATTGGTCACATTGCTTGCAAGGCTTCATATGATGTGCATTACCGAGAGGGCCTAGAGATACCTCTCCCATACTCGGAGTGACAAATCCTAATCTCAATCTATGACAACCCAACAAACACCTTCAGAGATACCTGTAGAGCATTTTTATAATCACCCAGTTATGTTGTGACATTTGATAGCACACAAGGCATTCCTCGAGTGTCTGGGAGTTGCATAATCTCATAGTCGGAGGAATATATATTTGACATGAAGAAAGCAATAGTAATAAACTGAATGATCATTATGCTAAGCTAACAGATGGGTCTTGTCAATCACATCATTCTCCTAATGATGTGATCCCGTTCATCAAATTACAACACATGTCTATGGCTAGGAAACTCAACCATCTTTGATCAACGAGCTAGTCAAGTAGAGGCATACTAGGGACATGGTATTTTGTCTATGTAGTCACATATGTATCAAGTTTCCAGTTAATACAATTCTAGCATGAATAATAAACATTTATCATGATATAAGAATATAAAATAACAACTTTATTATTTCCTCTAGGGCATATTTCCTTCAGTAAGAATATTGGTGTTAAGGTTTGTGATTCCCTATGCAAACACGAAAGTCAATAGTTATGCAATGAAATTATATCCTATTTGTGGTGCATTATTCGGTGTTAGTTATGCTTAATGCTCACTTATGAGATTTTTTGTTTCTTGGTTGGATGCTTCCAATCTTTTTCTAGCCTTCATTTGCACTAAGTATGATCACTACTTGTGCATCCAAAATCCTTAAACTAGTTTTTCCACATGAGTCCACTATACCTACCTATATGCGGTATTTCCATGCCGTTCTAAGCAAATTTGTATGTGCCATATCTAAAATTCAAAATAAATTTCTCTTTTGTGTGCTTGTACTGCTCATGAAACGGTAGGGGATGGTTGATATTTTTCCATGCTAGATGTGTTATTCTCAAGATGAGTGTTTATTCACTTGTCACTGCACGAGAGTATGGCAAAGGTATTAGAGATGCCCAGTCCCGAAATGAAAAATGAATTTACTTTATGTTGTCAAATAATAAATTCCTTGGAAAGTGTTGGTATGGACGGCACCCGTGGATTCAGTTAACCGTGGAATGTTAAAGTATGGTGGAAAAAGGAATAAACTTTATTTGCTGTTTCGGAACCGTCTATGATATATCTAGCATGGAAAGTATTGGGAACTACTCGGTCATTTTCGTTGACAGGAAAAGCATGCCACCCAAAATGTTTTATCTCTACCTTTTTCGCTTTGAGCTCTGGCACCGCTACAAATCCCTACTTTCCTCTACAAAGGGCCTTTCTTTTACTTTACACAATTTTTATTTGAGTCTCCATCTTCTCTTATAAAGCACCAACTAAGGGGCACTATGATCGTACTTGAGCATTGGGTGTAGCTAATATGCGAGTGTGTTTCATGAATGGATCAATGATTGATCATAATGGGCTAGGGATAACTTGCTTTAGTATTGATATTTTGAAAGACATGGTTGCTTGTTGATATGCTTGAGTATTGAAATCTTCATGTCAACACTAGACTATTGCTTTGAATCATATAAAAGTCAAAATGTCCATGCTACAAAAAGAATATGTGATGAACATGTTAGTTAGCATTCCACATCAAAAATTCTGTTTTTATCATTTACCTACTTGAGGACGAGCAGGAATTAAGCTTGGGGATGCTGATACGTCTCCAATGTATCTATAATTTTTTATTGTTACATGTTGTTATATTATCATTCTTGGATGTTTTACAATCATTTTATAGCAACTTATATCTTTTTTGGGGACTAACCTATTAACATAGTGCCCAGGGACAGTTGCTGTTTTTTGCTTGTTTTTTACTTCGTAGGAAATCAATACCAAACGGAGTCCAAATGCAGCAAAACTTTTTGGTGATTTTTTCTGGACCAGAAGACACCAGATAGGCCAAAGAAGTACCAGAGGGATGCTACGAGGGGGCACAAGCCACCTAGGCACACCCTAGTGGGTTATTCCCACCTTGGTAGCCTCCCACACCACCTCTTTGCTCTATAAATACCCCAAGGTCATATTGGTGTAAAGCGCATGAAGAAACTCCATGCGGATGGGTTTTTGGAATCACTTGATTATGAATCATTTGATACTTGCGAACCATGCCTCATGGGTAAGATGACTAAAACTCCATTCTCTGGAGCAATGGAGCGAGCTAATGACTTATTGGAAATAATACATACCGATGTATGCGGTCCGATGAGTGTTGAAGCATGCAGCAGGTATCATTATTTTCCGACCTTCACAGATGATTTGAGTAGGTATGGATATATCTACTTGATGAAACACAAGTCAGAAACATTTGAAAAGTTCAAGGAATTTCAGAGTGAAGTAGAGAATCATTGTAACAAGAAATAAAGTTTCTACGATCTGATCGTGGAGGTGAATATTTTAGTTACGAGTTTGGCCTTCATTTAAAACAATGTGGAATTGTTTCACAACTCATGCCACCTGGAACACCACAGCGTAATGGTGTGTCCGAACGGTGTAACCATACTTTATTAGATATGGTGCATTCTATGATGTCTCTTACCAATTTACCACTACCGTTTTGGGGTTATGCATTAGAGATAGCCGCATTCACGTTAAATAGGGCACCGTCTAAATCCGTTGAGATGACACCGTATGAACTATTGTTTGGAAAGAAACCTAAGCTGTCGTTTCTTAAAGTTTGGGGATGTGACACTTATGTCAAAAGGCTTCAGCCTGATAAGCTCAAACCCAAATTGAAGAAGTGCGTCCTCATAGGATACCCTAAGGAAACTATTGCGTACACCTTCTACCACAGATCTGAAGGCAAGATCTTTGTTGCCAAGAATGGATCTTTTCTAGAGAAGGAGTTTCTCTCGAAAAAAGTGAGTGGGAGGAAAGTAGAACTTGATGATTTAATTGTACCTTATCTCGAATTGGAAAGTAGCACATCAGAGAAAACCGTTCCCGTGATGCCTACACCAGCTAGAGAGGAACCTAATGATGATGATCATGAAACTTCAGATCAAGTTACTACTGGACCTCGTAGGTCGACCAGAGCATGTTCCGCACCAGAGTGGTATGGTAATCCTGTCCTGGAAATCATGTTATTGGACCACAACAAACCTACAAATTATAAAGAAGCTATGATGAGCCCAGATTCCGAGAAATGGCTTGAGGCCATGAACTCTAAGATAGGATCCATGTATGAGAACAAAGTATGGACTTGCCCGATGATCGGCAAGCCATTGAGAATAAATGGATCTTCAAGAAGAAGACAAACGTTGATGGTAATGTCACTATCCACAAAGCTCAACTTGTCGCAAAAGGTTTTCGACAAGTTCAAGGGGTTGACTACAATGAGACTTTCTCACCCATAGCGATGCTTAAGTCGGTCCGAATCATGTTGGCAATTGCCGCATTTTATAATTATGAAATCTGGTAAATGGACGTCAAAACTGCATTCCTTAATAGATTTCTTAAAGAAGAGTTGTATATGATGCAACCAGAAGGTTTTGTCGATCCTAAAGGTGCTAACAAAGTGTGCAAGCTCCAGCAATCCATCTATGAACTGGTGCAAGCATCTCGGAGTTGGAATATACGCTTTGATGAGGTGATCAAAGCATATGGTTTTATATAGACTTACGGTGAAGCCTGTATTTACAAGAAAGCGAGTGGGAGCTCCGTAGCATTTCTGGTATATATGTGGATGACATATTGTTGATTGGAAATGATATAGAATTTCTGGATAGCATAAAAGGATACTTGAATAAGAATTTTTCAATGAAAGACCTCGGTGAATATGCTTATATATTGGGCATCAAGATCTATAGGGATAGATCGAGATGCTTAATAGGACTTTCACAAAGCACATACCTTGAGAAAGTTTTGAAGAAGTTCAAAATGGATCAGTCAAAGAAAGGGTTCTTGCATGTGTTACAAGGTGTGAAATTGAATCAAACTCAGAGCCCGACCACTGCAGAAGATAGAGAGAAAAATAAAGTCATTCCCTATGCCTTAGCCATAGGTTCTATCATGTATGCTATGCTATGTACCAGACCTGATGTGTGCCTAGCTATAAGTTTGGCAGGGAGGTACCAAAGTAATCCAGGAGTGGATCACTGGACAGTGGTCAAGAACATCCTAATGTACCTTAAAAGGACCAAGGATATGTTTCTCGTTTATGGAGGTGACAAAGAGCTTGTCGTAAATGGTTACGTCAATTCTAGCTTCGACACTGATCCGGATGACTCTAAGTCACAAACCAGATACATATTTATATTGGATGGTGGAGCTGTCAGTTGGTGCAGTTCCAAGCAGAGCGTCATGGTGGGATCTACATGTGAAGAGGAGTACATAGCTGCTTCAGAAGCAGCGCATGAAGGAGTCTGGATGAAGGAGTTCATATCCGATCTGGGTGTAATACCTAGTGCATCGGTTCCAGTGAAAATCTTTCTGACAACACTGGAGCAATTGCCTTAGCGAAGGAATCCAGGTTTCACAAGAGGACCAAACACATCAAGAGACGCTTCAACTCCATTCGTGAAAAGGTCAAGGATGGAAACATAGAAATTTGCAAAATACATATGGATCTGAATGTAGCAGACCCATTAACTAAGCCTCTTTGCGAGCAAAACATGATCAACACCAAGACTCCATGGGTGTTAGATTCATTACAATGCAATCTAGATTATTGACTCTAGTGTAAGTGGGAGACTGATGGAAATATGCCCTAGAGGCAATAATAAAGTTGTTATTATTATATTTCCTTATTCGTGATAAAGGTTTATTATTCATGCTAGAATTGTATTGATCGGAAACTTAAATACATCTGTGGATACATAAAGAAATATCGTGTCCTTAGTAAGCCTCTACTAGACTAGCTCGTTGATCAAAGATGGTTAAGGTTTCCTAACCATGGACATGTGTTGTCACTTGATAACGGGATCACATCATTAGGAGAATGATGTGATGGACAAGACCCATCCGTTAGCTTAGCATATGATTGTTCAGTTTGTTGCTATTGCTTTCTTAATGTCAAATACATATCCCTTCGACTATGAGATCATGCAATTCCCGGATACCAGAGAAATTCCTAGTGTGCTATCAAACGTCACAACATAACTAGGTGATCATAAATATGCTCTACAGGTATCTCCGAAGGTGTCTGTTGAGTTTGCATGGATCGAGATTAGGATTTTTCACTTCGTGTATCAGAGAGGTATCTCTGGGACCTCTCGGTAATACACATCACAAGAAGCTTGCAAGAAAAGTAACTAAGGAGTTAGTTACGAGATGATGTATTACAGAACGAGTAAAGAGACTTGCCAGTAACGAGATTGAACTAGGTATACAGATACCGACGGTCGAATCTCGGGCAAGTAACATACCGACAGACAAAGGGAATTACGTATGTTGTCATAAGGTTCGACCGATAAAGATCTTCTTAGAATATGTAGAAACCAATATGGGCATCTAGATTCCGCTATTGGTTGATGACCGTAGAGGTGTCTCGGTCATGTCTACATCATTCTCGAACCCGTAGGGCCTGCACGCTTAACGTTCATTGATGATATAGTATTATATGAGTTATGTGATTTGGTGACTGAATGTTGTTTAGAGTCCCGGATGATATCGCGGACATGATGGGGAGCTCTAGAATGATCCAAAGGTAAAGATTAATATATAGGACGATGCTAATTGGTCACCGGAAAGGATTCAGAGTGTATCGGGTAGTCATCGGATCGCCGGAAGGAGTTCCAGGAAGTCCCGAGAGGTTAATGGGCCTTATGGGCCAAGGGAGGGGGAACACACTAGCCCACAAGGGGCTGGCGTGCCCCTTCCCTTGGACGCTGGCCCTAGGGATGTAAAGGGGGGAGGGCTATCCCCTCTTTCCTTCCCTCCGCCTAAGAGGAAGGAAGGGGGGCGCCACCTCCTCCTGCCTTCCCCCTCGCAGGCATACAAGGAGAGGGGGGGCTAGAGGGCAGAGCCCAAGGGGGCTGGACGGACACCCTTGGGGCACCTCCTGGATGCCTCCCATCCCCCTATATATATGAGGGAGGGGCGCCACACAACCCCATGACAATCTCTTAGCCGTGTGCGGTGCCCCCTCCACAGTTTAGTCCTCTGTCTAGTTTTCCACAGTGCACAACGAAGCCTTGCGGGAACGAGTTCACCATCACCGTCACCATGCCTTCATGCTTCCAGAACTCATCTACTACTTCGCCCATCTTGTTGGATCAAGAGGGCGAGGATGTCATCGAGCTGAACATGTGTTGAACGCAGAGGTGACGTACGTTCGGTACTTGATCGGTTGGATCGCGAAGTGATACATCTCCAACGTATTTATAATTTTTGATTGTTCCATGCTATTATATTATCCATCTTGGATGCTTTATATGCATTTATATTCTATTTTATATGGTTTTCGGGACTAACCTATTAATGTAGAGCCCAGTGCCAGTTTATGTTTTTTCCTTGTTTTTGAGTTTTGCAGAAAAGGAATACCAAACGGAGTCCAATTGACCTGAAAATTTACGGAGATTGTTTTTGGACCAGAAGAAGCCCACGGAGCATCAAAGATGGACCAAAAGAGTCCCGAGCCCACCACGAGGGTGGAGGGTGCACCCTACCCCCCTGGGCGCGCCCCTACCTCGTGGCTGCCTCGTGGACCCCCCTGACTTGTTCCCAACACCAACACCTCTTATATATCCCCAAACTTCCAGAACATAACCAATATTAGGAGTTCCACCGCCGCAAGCCTCTGTAGCCACTAAAACCAATCGGGACCCTGTTTCGGCACCCTGCCAGAGGGGGAATCCATCACTGGTGTCCATCTTCATCATCCCGGCGCTCTCCATGACGAGGAGGGAGTAGTTCACCCTCAGGGCTGAGGGTATGTACCAATAGCTATGTGTTTAATCTCTCTCTCTCTCTCTCTCTCTCTGGTGTTCTTGATATGGCACGATCTCGATGTATCATGAGCTTTGCTACTATAGTTGGATCTTATGATGTTTCTCCCCTCCACCTTCTTGTAATGAATTGAGTTTTCCCTTTGAAGATATCTTATCGGATTGAGTCTTTAAGGATTTGAGAACACTTGATATATGTCTTGCATGTGCTTATTTGTGGTGACAATGGGATATTCACGTGATCCACTTGATGTATGTTTTGGTGATCAACTTGCGGGTTCTGTGACCTTGTGAACTTATGCATAGGGGTTTGCACACGTTTTCATCTTGACTCTCCGATAGAAACTTTGGGGCACTCTTTGAAGTTCTTTGTGTTGGTTTGAATAGACGAATCTGAGACTATGTGATGCATATTGTATAATCAAACCCGCGGATACTTGTGGTGCCATTGGAGTATCTAGGTGACATTAGGGTTTTGGTTGATGTGTGTCTTAAGGTGTTATTTTACTATGAACTCTAGGGCTATTTGTGACACTTATAGGAATAGCCCAATGGATTGATCAGAAAGAATAACTTTGAGGTGGTTTCGTACCCTACAACAATCTCTTCGTTTGTTCTCCGCTATTAGTGACTTTGGAGTGACTCTTTGTTGCATGCTGAGGGATTGTTATATGATATAATTATGTTATCATTGTTGAGAGAACTTGCACTAGTGAAAGTATGAACCCTATGGCTTGTTTCGAAGCATTGCAATACCGTTTTCGCTCACTTTTATCGCTGGCTACCTTGCTGTTTTTATATTTCCAGATTACAAAAACCTATATCTACCATCCATATTGCACTTGTATCACCATCTATTCGCCAAACTAGTGCACCTATACAATTTACCATTGTATTGTGTGTGTTGGGGACACAAGAGACTCTTTGTTATTTGGTTGCAAGGTTGTTTGAGAGAGACCATCTTCATCTACGCCTCCCACTGATTAATAAACCTTAGGTCATCCACTTGAGGGAAATTTTCTACTGTCCTACAAACCTCTGCACTTGGAGGCCCAACAGCTTCTACAAGAATAAGGTTGTGTAGTAGACATCACGAAGAAGTTCGACTACATCAACCGCGTTAATAAACGCTTCCGCGTTACAGTCTACAAGGGTACGTAGACATACTCTCCCCTCTCGGTTCTATGCATCTCCATGGATAGATCTTGCGTGTGCGTATATTTTTTCTTGTTTTCCATGCAACGTTCCCCAACATTACCATCTCTATATCGCAAAACTATTGCAAGGAATCAAAGATATCATATTCAGTGATCTCCAAGTTTTATGTAGGATTTAATGACTAACCATGTGAATAAACAATTCCTGTCAACTCTCTAAATAGATATAAGTGAAGCATGAGAGTTTAATTCTTTCTACAAAAGATATGCCCATGCTCTAACAAATATAAGTGAAGCAAAAGAGCATTCTACAAAAGGCGGTTTTTTATGTGTAGAGAAACAAGCAATCCAAACTTCAAATGATATAAGTGAAGCACATGAAGCATTCTATAAAGCCATACTCAAAAGATATAAGTGAAGTGCATGAAGCATTCTATAAATCAACCAAGGACTATCTCATACCAGCATGGTGCATAAAAGAAAAAGGAAAACTAAAACAAAAGATGCTCCAAGAATTTACGTATATCATGTGACGAATAAAAATATAGCTCCAAGTAAAATTATTGATGCTCGTTAGAAGAAAGAGGGGATACCTACCGGGGCATCCCCAAGCTTAGTTGCGTGGGAGTCCTTGAATATTCCCTTGGGGTGCCTCGGGCATGCCCAAGCTTAGGCTCTTGCCACTCCTTATTCCTTCATCCATCGTGATCTCACCCAAAACTTGAAAACTTCAATCACACAAAACTTAACAAAACCCTCGTGAGATCCGTTAGTATAGACTACTTTAAGTACTGTTGCAAACCCATTCATATTTTATTTTTGCATTATAACTACTGTACTGTAACTTCACCACAGCTTATGTCACTGATACAATCCATAGATTCATCAAAACACGCAAAACAATGCATCAGAAACAGAATCTGTCAAAAATAGGACAGTCTGTAGCAATCTGAGACCATACTTCTGTAACTCCAAAAATTCTGAAAAATTAGGAAAAATAACAAATTTGCATAGAAGTACAGTGTAAAAATTTCAGAAAGTTTTGAAGTTCCAGTAAAAAATGTAAATTCACGCACTACAACCAAAATTTCTATTTTTGCATTGCACAAACCAAACAAGCAATCTAATCATCCTAAAGGCAAATCTTGGCACATTATTTTTATAATACAATGGATTTGTACCAGGGGATAATTATTGTTGTTGAAAAGTTTCTGTAATTGAAGATTTGTTCAAGGAGCTCCCCCACTTCAACGGTGTTTGTCTTTCTTACTTTCACTTTTCTGTTTGAAAAGTTTTAGGTTCCCCTCTATATTTTTGTTTGTTTTTAAACTTTTTTAAAAGCACACAACATAATAAACTGACTCTCTAAAACTTCCAGGTTGTCTCCCTGGCAACGCTTTCTTTAAAGCCATTAAGCTAGGCATAAAGTGCTCAAGTAATTGATCCACCCAGATCCCAAGCTATATCAAAGCCAATTTTAATTAACAATGATTTGTAATTTAGTATTGAGCACAAAGCAACTTATATCATGAAACAATGAAGTCTAACTCTCTTCCTATGGATCGGGATGTCATAAAAGAACAATTCATGCACACAAAGTAATGGCTGATGCATAGCATAAACAGTTTCTTGCAATTTTATCGTATTGGAAACATAGAGAGGCGGAGATGTAGTTCCTCTCTCATAATAATTGCAAGTAGGAGCAGCAAGCACATGCATATTATATTCATCAAAATCATCAAGTGTAGCAGTAAAACGCAACCCATCGATATAATCCTTAATAAGTGCAAACTTCTCCGGCATAGTGTAGTTGGGAGAATTCAAAAAGATAATAGGACTATCATGTATGGGTGTAATAACAACAATTTCATTCTTAACATACAGAACTATAGCAAGTTCATCTCCATAAGCATCATTCATATTGGCATCTTGGCCACAAGCATAGCAAGCATCAAGTTCATCAAAAAGGGATATTTCAAATGAATCCAAGGGGTCATAGCAATCATCATAGCATTCATCCTTCGGTAAGCATGAAGGGAAATTAAACCTTTTGATGAGCACGTGTAGCTAATCCGCTCTTCCTCCTTTTGTTCTTGTAACATCCCAAATTTTCAATTTGGAATGTTATACATTAGATCATCATTGCATATCATATTTTATTGCATTTTGGCTTGATCCTAGAAATTTTAGCAACTCAAGGACCCAAGGAGAGAGTTGGGGATTTCGTTATTTTCATATTTGAGTTTTCTCAAACTTTGAAAAGAGGATCATTTGATTTTAATTATTTTCTCTTTGAATATTTCTTTTATGAAAATAAAAGAGAGGGGATAAAATGACTTTTCCAAAATAAAGAAATATTGGAGATTTAATATTAAAATCAAATAAGTATTTTATTCGAAGTTTTATCGCTATTTTATTTGAATTTGGAAAAATATGCGTTTTTCAAAATTGCATTAGAGGCCCAAATAAATGTTCACTTTGTCCGCTATATTTTTAGAGGACGGAGAAAATTTATTTTAGGATTTTTGGAGTCTGTTTAGTATTTTTTTTATTTGTTTTTTTTGCACATGAAATTATTTAAAGAAAAAGTCCACCGCCTTACCGGGCCGTGTCCGACCCGGACACCACAGCCCGGGCGGCCTTTAAAGGCCGAAGGCCTGAGCGAGTGCCAGCCCCGCCCAAAACCCTAGCCGCCGCCATGCCTCAATTTCCGCGCCACCCGCCGCCGACCATTGCCGCGTCGCCCGCCTTCCCGCGCCGCCGGACGCCGCCGCCACCACCCCCCCCCCGCCACGGACGCCGCCGCCACCACCGCCCCTCCGCCGACCCGCCGCGGAGTTGACCGCCGTCGCCGCCGCCGTCTCGATCTACGAGGTAGCCGTCGGTTTATTAATAAAAACCGTTCGGTTTTTTCTAGAACCCGCGGTTATTTTTTAGATCGGTTTATTTTTTTCCGGTTTAGTTATTTAGCGAACGCCCGTTCGTACGTTCGTTTTAACGAACGGTTTTCACTCGTTAGCCGCAGACAGCGAACGTTTGTTCGTTAGCCTGTTCGTTAGTTTTTCTTTTTCCAGGGATTTTCCGCGATTATTTTCGATCGCGATTTCTGCCCTGTTTTTCATTTTAGTTTATCTTTTCGCTCGTTTATCGGAATCAGGCGATTCAAGCGCCTAGATTTTCATCTCGAAGCCCTCTTTCTATTTAACCAACTTGAACAAAATTTGATGTAAGTCCAGATTAGTAAGCGGAGCTTGTTTCTTTCACAGTTTGAGTTTCGTTGCTTCGTTTGATTTGATTCTTTTTGCAAACCGAAGTTCTTAAGTTGAACTTTCTGGTTAGATCTATTATTTGAGTTTTACCCGTGCTTCTAGCTGAGTGCTTATCGTATGCTTGTTTGTTTGCGATAGAGTACCCGGAGTGCGAAGCGTGCTACTACAAGTCTGTAGGTTTCACGGATCATCAGCAAGGCAAGTAACACTTTGATCATACCTCTTTACTACCTAGTTTTATTGCATTAGGTCAATCCTCAAACAATTGCATGGTTAGGATGTGATTAACATGTGTGTTTGGGAAGTAGATGAGGTAGTACCTATTGTCCTTTTTACTATCAAACCTTTGGGAGTTACTTCTACGTTGCTTATATTGCTATGCTATGCTTGTAGACGTGGTTTGGTTCGAGTGATTCATGACAGATGTGAGTGTTGTTACTTAATGGTTAACTTAAGGTGGCTACTTTAATACACATCTGGGTGGATTGCTTGAAGGCACCCTGGAGTACCCAGTGGTTGTCAGGGCACCTGGAGAATCCAGTGTTGTCCTAGGATATCCTGGAGTACCCGTGTGATCATCCTACAGTCCGCCACCCAGGCTCAAAGGGATCATAAGATTGTTCATGCTAGAAACTTCCGTGTGCAACCACAAGCTATTATGGGCTCTAGCATAGTTGAGTACGTTGCAAGACCTCTTTCAGTGGTGGGCTAGTAGATGTAGGGGAAAGTAGGTGTAACTGTCCACCCATAGTAAAGAGTTATTGTTTCAGAAAGACCGTGTCTCAATTCTCCGACCATGGATGTATTCGAGTCTTGTGGGGAAAAGTGCGCAAACCTCTGCAGAGTGTACAAACTAATCATGGTTAGCTATGTCCCCGGTTATGGACGTTTTGAGTATCTAGTTCTTGGATTATCATGTTGATCTCATCACTCTTAATTTAATTTGATTGGGTTTAATGATGATGTTTAATTGGGATTGAGTTGGTGGAACCTTCTCAATTTTAACAACCACCATGATAGTTAAATAAAATTTATTCCTTTGTTGTAGGGAAAAATTGGCTTTATGCAAAGAGCTTTCCACCAGCCATATATGCATGTAGTGATAGCAATTATTCTATTCATTACTGTTTTGTGTTACATTGCCAGCATATTCCATGTGCTGGCCCGTTTCGGGCTGCAACATTCATGTTGCAGACTTTTCAGACAACGAGTAAGGTGCTATAGATCGTTGTCTTTCACTCAGTGATGCCGCTGGAGTTGATGGACTCACTTTATCTTCCAAGCCTTCCGCTGTTATCGATTTAGATGGCCTTAAGCCATATTTATTGTAATAAGCTCTCTTTTGAGACATTCGATGTAATAAGTGTGTGATTGCTACTCTGTTATAAATCCTCGAGTACTGTGCGTGTCAGCATTACCGATCCAGGGATGACACTGATGCACAGAGACCAGAATGTTTGAGATCTGGTCGCTACAAGATGGTATTAGAGCACACGCTGAATGTAGGACACGGCCACTAAGCTAAAGCCCTAGATCACTACTCCTCATTTCTGACTCCTCTCCCTTTTCTACTCTTTAGGATGGCAGATGCAAGGAACAAGTTCACGCAACTGGATGAAGATACACCTTTTCGACGCCACTTGAAGGAAGTCACTAGATACCTGAACATTGGAATACCCAACTTCACCGGGACCTACATCACCACTTTACCAAAAGAGGAGCATTGGATGATTCAAGTTCAAGTTCCAGGAAGGACGTTCATGCCAGTCACTGAGCCCATAGAGTTTTCCTTTGACGCACCAACCTAGTCTAGGTAAGAGCATGGCAACCCACATCACCATGGGACGCATTGCAGAAGTTTATGTTGGGGAACGTAGTAATTTCAAAATTTTCCTACGCACACGCAAGATCATGGTGATGATATAGCAACGAGAGGGGAGAGTGTTGTCTACGTACCCTCGTAGACCGAAGCGGAAGTGTTGACGCAACATAGAGGAAGTAGTCGTACGTCCTCCCGGTCCAACCGATCCAAGCACCGTTACTCCGGCACCTCCGAGTTCTTGACACACGTCAGCTCGATGGCGCACTTTAACTCCGATCCAGCAGAGGCACGGGAGGAGTTCCACAAGACGACAACAGCGTGGCGACGATCTTGATGTTCTCCTGTCGCAGGGCTTCGCCTAAGCACCGCTACAATATGACCGAGGTGTAATATCGTGGAGGGGGCACCGCACACGGCGAAGGAACGATCTCAATGATCAACTTGTGTGTCTATGGGGTGCCCCCACCCCCATATATAAAGGAGGGAGGGAGGAGGAGGCCGGCCCAAGGGGGAGGCGCGCCCTAGGGGGGGCAAACCTACTCCAAGTAGGTTTGGCCCCCTTTCCTATTAGGAGTAGGAGAGGGAAGGAAGAGGGGGGAGGAGAGAAGGAAAGGGGGGCCCGGCCCCCTTCCCAATTCGGATTGGGCTTGGGGGGCATGCCCCCTCCCTTTCTCCTTCTCCCTCACTTCCACTAAGGCCCAATAAGGCCCATATACTTACCGGGGGGGTCCGGTAACCTCTCGGAACTCCGGTATAATCCCAATCTCATCCGGAACCTTTCCGGTGTCCAAATATATCCGTCCAATATATCAATCTTTATGTCTCGACCATTTCGAGACTCCTCGTCATGTCCGTGATCATATCCGGGACACCGAACAACCTTCAAGACATCAAAATACATAAACTCATAATATAACTGTCATCGAAACCTTAAGCGTGCGGACCCTACGGTTCGAGAACAATGTAGACATGACCGAGACACGTCTCCGGTCAATAACCAATAGCGGGACCTGGATGCCCATATTGGTTCCTACATATTCTACGAAGATCTTTATCGGTCAAATCGCACAACAACATATGTTGTTCCCTTTGTCATCGGTATGTTACTTGCCCGAGATTCGATCGTCGATATCCAATACCTAGTTCAATCTCATTACCGGCAAGTCTCTTTACTCGTTTCGTAATACATCATCTCGCAACTAACTCATTAGTTGAAGTGCTTGCAAGGCTTAAGTGATGTGTATTACCGAGAGGGCCCAGAGATACCTCTCCGACATTCGGAGTGACAAATCCTAATCTTGAAATACGCCAACCCAACAAGTACCTTCGGAGACACCTGTAGAGCACCTTTATAATCACCCAGTTAAGTTGTGACGTTTGGTAGCACACAAAGTGTTCCTCCGGTAAACGGGAGTTGCATAATCTCATAGTCATATGAACATGTATAAGTCATGAAGGAAGCAGTAGCAACATACAAAACGATCGGGTGCTAAGCTAACGGAATGGGTCATGTCAATCAGATCATTCAACTAATGATGTGACCTTGTTAATCAAATAACAACTCCTTGTTCATGATTAGGAAACATAACCATCTTTGATTAACAAGCTAGTCAAGTAGAGGCATACTAGTGACACTCTGTTTGTCTATATATTCACACATGTATTATGTTTCCGGTTAATACAATTCTAGCATGAATAATAAACATTTATCATGATATAAGGAAATAAATAATAAGTTTATTATTGCCTCTAGGGCATATTTCCTTCAGTCTCCCACTTGCACTAGAGTCAATAATCTAGATTACATAGTAATGATTCTAACACCCATGGAGTCTTGGTGTTGATCATGTTTTGCTCGTGGAAGAGGCTTAGTCAACGGTCTCGCAACATTCAGATCCGTATGTATCTTGCAAATCTCTATGTCTCCCACCGGACTAGATCCGGATGGAATTGAAGCGTCTCTTGATGTGTTTGGTTCTCTTGTGAAATCTGGATTCCTTCGCTAAGGCAATCGCTCGATATTGTCACAAAAGATTTTCATTGGACCCGATGCACTAGGTATGACACCTAGATCGGATATGAACTCCTTCATCCGACTCCTTCATTGGCTGCTTCCGGCAGCTATGTATTCCGCTTCACACGTAGATCCCGCCATGACGCTTTGCTTTGAACTGCACCAACCGACAGCTCCACCGCTTAATGTAAATACGTATCGGTTTGCGATTTAGAATCGTCCGGATCGATGTCAAAGCTTGCATCAACGTAACCATTTACGATGAGCTCTTTGTCACCTCCATATCGAGAAACATATCCTTAGTCCTTTTCGGTATTTCAGATGTTCTTGACCGCTGTCCATGATCCACTCTGGATTACTTTGGTACCTCCTGCTAGACTTATAGCAAGGCACACATCAGGTCCGTACACAAGATTGCATACATGATAGAGCCTATGGTGAAGCATAGGAACACTTTTCATTTTCTCTCTATCTTCTGCAGTGGTCGGGCTTTGAGTCTTACTCAACTTCACACCTTGCAATACAGGCAAGAACCCTTTCTTTGCTTGATCCATCTTGAACTTCTTCAAAATTTTGTCAAGGTATGTGCTTTGTGAAAGTCCAATTAAGCGTCTTGATCTATCTCTATAGATCTTAATGCCCAATATGTAAGCAGCTTCACCGAGGTCTTTCATTGAAAAACTTTTATTCAAGTATCCTTTTATGCTATCCAGAAATTCTATATCATTTCCAATCAATAATATGTCATCCACATATAATATTAGAAATGCTACAGAGCTCCCACTCACTTTCTTGTAAATACAGGCTTCTCCAAAAGTCTGTATAAAACCAAATGCTTTGATCACACTATCAAAACGTTTATTCCAACTCCGAGAGGCTTGCACAAGTCCATAAATGGATCGCTGGAGCTTGCACACTTTGTTAGCCCCCTTTGGATCGATAAAACCTTCTGGTTGCATCATATACAACTCTTCCTCCAGAAATCCATTCAGGAATGCAGTTTTTACATCCATTTGCCAAATTTCATAATCATAAAATGCGGCAATTGCTAACATGATTCGGACAGACTTAAGCATCGCTACGGGTGAGAAGGTCTCATCGTAGTCAACCCCTTGAACTTGTCGAAAACCTTTTGCAACAAGTCGAGCTTTGTAGACAGTAACATTACCGTCTTCTTGAAGATCCATTTATTCTCAATTGCTTGCCTTCCATCGGGCAAGTCAACCAAAGTCCATACTTTGTTCTCATACATGGATCCCATCTCAGATTTCATGGCTTCAAGCCATTTTGCGGAATCTGGGCTCACCATCGCTTCTTCATAGTTCGTAGGTTCATCATGATCTAGTAGCATGACTTCCAGAATAGGATTACTGTACCACTCTGGTGCGGATCTTACTCTGTTTGACCTACGAGGTTCTGTATTAACTTGATCTGAAGTTCTATGATCATCATCATTAACTTCCTCACTAGTCGGTTTTGATGTCACAGAAACCGGTTCCTGTGATGTATTATTTTCCAACAAGGGAGTAGGTACAGTTACCTCATCAAGTTCTACTTTCCTCCACTCACTTCTTTCGAGAGAAACTCCTTCTCTAGAAAGGATCCATTTTTAGCAACGAAAGTCTTCCCTTCGGATCTGTGATAGAAAGTGTACCCAACTGTCTCCTTTGGGTATCCTATGAAGACACATTTCTCCGATTTGGGTTCGAGCTTATCAGGTTGAAGCTTTTTCACATAAGCATCGCAGCCCCAAACTTTAAGAAACGACAACTTTGGTTTCTTGCCAAACCATAGTTCATAAGGTGTCGTCTCAACGGATTTTGATGGTGCCCTATTTAACGTGAATGTGGTCGTCTCTAAAGCATAACCCCAAAACGATAGCAGTAAATCTGTAAGAGACATCATAGATGGCACCATATCAAGTAAAGTACGATTACGATGTTCAGACACACCATTACGCTGTGGTGTTCCGGGTGGCGTGAGTTGCGAAACTATTCCACATTGTTTTAAGTGTAGACCAAACTCGTAACTCAAATATTCTCCTCCACGATCAGATCGTAGAAACTTTATTTTCTTGTTACGATGATTTTCAACTTCACTCTGAAATTCTTTGAACTTTTCTCCTGTCACAGGGCTTCGCCTAAGCACCGCTACAATATGACCGAGGTGTAATATCGTGGAGGGGGGCACCACACACGGCTAAGGAATGATCTCAATGATCAACTTGTGTGTCTATGGGGTGCCCCCCACCCCCGTATATAAAGGAGGGAGGGAGGAGGAGGCCGGCCCAAGGGGGAGGCGCGCCCTAGGGGGGCAAACCTACTCCAAGTAGGTTTGGCCCCCCTTTCCTATTAGGAGTAGGAGAGGGAAGGAAGAGGGGGGAGGAGAGAAGGAAAGGGGGAGCCGGCCCCCTTCCCAATTCGGATTGGGCTTGGGGGGCGCGCCCCCTCCCTTGCTCCTTCTCCCTCCCTTCCACTAAGGCCCAATAAGGCCCATATACTTACCGGGGGGTTCCGGTAACCTCCCGGAACTCCGGTTTAATCCCAATCTCATCCGGAACCTTTCCGGTGTCCAAATATATCCGTCCAATATATCAATCTTTATGTCTCGACCATTTCGAGACTCCTCGTCATGTCCGTGATCATATCCGGGACACCGAACAACCTTCGTACATCAAAATACATAAACTCATAATATAAGCATCGCATCGAAACCTTAAGCGTGCGGACCCTATGGTTCGAGAACAATGTAGACATGACCAAGACACGTCTCCGGTCAATAACCAATAGCGGGACCTGGATGCCCATATTGGTTCCTACATATTCTACGAAGATCTTTATCGGTCAAACCACACAACAACATACGTTGTTCCCTTTGTCATCGGTATGTTACTTGCCCGAGATTCGATCGTCGGTATCCAATACCTAGTTCAATCTCGTTACCGGCAAGTCTCTTTACTCGTTCCGTAATACATCATCTCGCAACTAACTCATTAGTTGAAGTGCTTGCAAGGCTTAAGTGATGTGTATTACCGAGAGGGCCCAGAGATACCTCTCCGACATTCGGAGTGACAAATCCTAATCTCGAAATATGCCAACCCAACAAGTACCTTCGGAGACACCAGAGAGCACCTTTATAATCACCCGATTCGCTGTGGACGTTTGGTAGCACACAAAGTGTTCCTCCGGTAAACGGGGGTTGCATAATCTTATAGTCATAGGCACATGTATAAGTCATGAAGGAAGTAGTAGCAACATACTAAACGATCGGGTGCTAAGCTAACGGAATGGGTCATGTCAATCAGATCATTCAACTAATGATGTGACCTTGTTAATCAAATAACAACTCCTTGTTCATGATTAGGAAACATAACCATCTTTGATTAACAAGCTAGTCAAGTAGAGGCATACTAGTGACACTCTGTTTGTCTATATATTCACACATGTATTATGTTTCCGGTTAATACAATTCTAGCATGAATAATAAACATTTATCATGATATAAGGAAATAAATAATAACTTTATTATTGCCTCTAGGGCATATTTCCTTCAGTTTACCACAAGGATCCCAAGTATACTATCTACCAGATTTGTGAGTGCCGAGATGAGCAATGGGAGTTGATCAGCACCAGGAAGGATAGATCTATTGCAGCTTTCATCCAGGAGTTAAACCAGCACATTCATCGCCAGGAGAACCAGATGTGCGCAGGGATGATAGATCTGAAGAAGGCAATGACTAGGATCAGGGAGCTGGAGGAAGACCTCAAGTCTACACGCGATGGATATGAGGAGGAAATGACGATACTCGTGGAGAAGAATGACGATCTGATCAAGAAGCTAGGAGTATTCATGGGAGACCCCGCGCCATGAGGAGAAGACGATGATTCCACTTGCCCGGAGAACTACATCATCATCGATGACACCGACTCGGACCTCGACGATAGCGATGATGACTTTGTTGATGAAGCTGGAGCAGATATTATGGAGTCTTCCACCGATCAATTTTTCTAGATGACCACCATATCATTAGTAGTATTCCCCCATGTAAATAGTATAGTCCGAGCACCTTTGTAAAGATATTTAGACCGATTGTATGCCCTTGTTTAAATCGATTGAAGTGATATGATTGTGTTTGTCTCATGTGCATATGGGTAGTGTTTTACCTCTAGACCTCATTCTATTCTATTTTCTCATCTTTTCTAAACCCTCAGATGCCTCCAAGACGCGACAATGGATTTGCTTTCCCACCGGAGCTCACTCAGTCGATCCAACAGCAGAATGCATTGATGCAGATACTAGTCCAGAATCAGAATCAGGGGAACAACAACAACAACAACCCACCACCACCACCTGTTGATCACTTAACCCGTTTTCTAAGGTTGAATCCGTCGGTGTTCTCTAGTAGCACCGAGCCGATAGTTGTAGATGATTGGCTCCGCAAGATTGGAAGGGAGTTGACCACTTCAGGATGCACAGATGCGGAGAGAGTGCATTTTGCAGCACATCAGCTTGATGGACCCGCAGCATCATGGTGGGAGAGTTTCACAGCCACTTACCCCATCGACACTGTCACATGGGACCAGTTTCAACAGGCTTTTCGCACTGCCCATGTTTCAGCAGGAGCTATGGCCATGAAGAAGCGTGAGTTTCGCAACTTGCGCCAAGGAGGACGCACAGTTGCCCAGTATGTGGATGACTTTAGTAAGTTAGCACGTTATGCCGCAGATGACGTCGCTACAGATGCAGCTAAGCAGGAGAAGTTTCTGGAAGGACTGAATGACGAGCTGAGCATGCAGTTGATGGTGGCATCCTTCAACAATTACCAGGAGTTGGTAGATAGAGCTCTCATGATTGAAGGGAAGCAGCAGCAGATTGACAACTGCTACGTCTCGAGCTTGCGTTGGTTTTCCCCGAAGAGGAGAGGATGATGCAGCACAGTAGCGTAAGTATTTTCCTCAGTTTTTGAGAACCAAGGTATCAATCCAGTAGGAGGTCACGCAAAGTCCCTCGTACCTGCACAAAACGATAGCTACTCGCAACCAACGCGATTAGGGGTTGTCAATCCCTTCACGGTCACTTACGAGAGTGAGATCTGATAGAGATAATATTTTTGGTATTTTTGATAGATACATGCAAAGTAAAAATTAAAGGCAAAGCAAGTAAATAAAGTGATATAGATTGATATGATGAGAATAGACCCGGGGGCCATAGGTTTCACTAGTGGCTTCTCACAAGAGCATAAGTATTCTATGGTGGGTGAACAAACTACTGTTGAGCAATTGACAGAATTGAGCATAGTTATGAGTATATCTAGGCGATGATCATGTATATAGGCATCACATCCAAAACAAGTAGATCAAAACGATTCTGCATCTACTACTATTACTCCACTCATCGACCGCTATCCAGCATGCATCTAGAGTATTAAGTTAAAAACAAAGTAATGCCGTAAGCAAGATGACATGATGTAGAGGGATAAATTCATGCAATATGATAAAAAAACCATCTTGTTATCCTCGATGGCAACAATACAATACGTGCCTTGCAACTCTTTCTGTCACTGAGTAAGGACACCGCAAGATTGAACCCAAAGCCATGCACTTCTCCCATTGCAAGAACTACCAATCTAGTTGGCAAAACCAAAAAGATAATTCGAAGAGACTTGCAAAGATAACTCAATCATACATAAAAGAATTCAGAGAAGATTCAAATATTATTCATAGATAAGATGGATCATAAACCCACAATTCATCGATCTCAACAAACACACCACAAAAAGAAGATTACATCGAATAGATCTCCACGAGAGAGGGGGAGAACATTGTATTGAGATCCAAAAAGAGAGAAGAAGCCATCTAGCTACTAGCTATGGACCCTAAGGTCTGAAGTAAACTACTCACACTTCATCGGAGGGGCTATGGTGTTGATGTAGAAGCCCTTCATGGTGGATGCCCCCTCCGGCGGAGCTCCGGAACAGGCCCCAAGATGGGATCTCGTGGATACAGAAGGTTGCGGCGGTGGAATTAGGTTTTTGGCTCCTGTTCTGATCGTTTGGGGATACGTAGGTATATATAGGAGGAAGGAGTACGTCAGTGGAGCTCCGAGGGGCCCACGAGGTAGGGGGCGCGCCCAGGGGGGCGCCCTCCACCCTCGTGACCGCCTCTGGCGCTTCTTGGAGTAGGGTCCAAGTCTCCTGGGTCACGTTCGGTTGGAAAATCACGATCCCGAAGGTTTCATTCCGTTTGGACTCCGTTTGATATTCTGTTTCTTCGAAATGCTGAAAAAGGCAAAAAACTACAATTCTGGGCTGGGCCTCCGGTTAATAGGTTAGTCCCAAAAGTAATATAAAAGTTAAAAATAAAGCCCAATATAGTCCAAAATAGTAGATAAAGTAGCATGGAGCAATAAAAAATTATAGATACATTGGAGACGTATCAGGCATCCCCAAGCTTAATTCCTACTCGTCCTCGAGTAGGTAAATGATAAAAAGAGAATTTTTGATGCGGAGTGATACTTTGGCATAATTTCAATGTAAATCTTCTTAATCATGGTATGAATATTCAGATCCGAAAGATTCAACACAAAAGTTCATATTGACATAAAAATAATAATACTTCAAGCATACTAACAAAGCAATTATATCTTCTGAAAATAACATGGCCAAAGAAAGTTATCCCTACAAAATCATATAGTCTGGCTATGCTCCATCTTCCCCACATAAAGTATTTAAATCATGCACAACCCCGATGACAAGCCAAGCAATTGTTTCATACTTGAACATTTTCAAAACTTTTTCAATCTTCACGCAATACATGAGCGTGAGCCATGGATATAGCACTATATGTGGAATAGAACGGTGGTTGTGGAGAAGACAAAAAGAGGGAAGATAGTCTCACATCAACTAGGCGTATCAACAGGCTATGGAGATGCCCATCAATAGATATCAATGTGAGTGAGTAGGGATTGCCATGCAACGGATGCACTAGAGCTTTAAGTATATGAAATCTCAACAAAAGAAACTAAGTGGGCGTGCATCCAACTCGCTTGCTCACGAAGACCTAGGGAATTTTGAGGAAGCCCATCATTGGAATATACAAGCCAAGTTCTATAATGAAAAATTCCCACTAGTATATGAAAGTGACGAAATGAGAGACTCTCTATCATGAAGATCATGGTGCTACTTTTAAGCACAAGTGTGGTAAAAGGATAGTAGCATTGTCCCTTCTCTCTTTTTCTCTCATTTTTTTATTTTTTTATTTGGGCCTTTTCTCTTTTTTTATGGCCTCTTTTTTTTTATTTTCTTCCGGAGTCTCATCCCGACTTGTGGGGGAATCATAGACTCCATCATCCTTTCCTCACTTGGGACAATGCTCTAATAATGATGATCATCACACTTTTATTTTTCTTACAACTCAACAATTACAACTCGATACTTAGAACAAAATATGATTCTATATGAATGCCTCCGGCGGTGTACCGGGATATGCAATGAAACATGAGTGACATGTATGGAAGAATTATGAAAGGTGGCTTTTGCCACAAATACGATGTCAACTACATGATCATGCTAGCAATATGACAATGATGGACTGTGTCATAATAAACGGAACGGTGGAAAGTTGCATGGCAATATATTTCGGAATGGATATGGAAATGCCATGATAGGTAGGTATGGTGGCTGTTTTGAGGAAGGTTTATGGTTGGTTTATAATACCGGCGAAAGGTGCGCGGTATTAGAGAGGCTAGCAATGGTGGAAGGATGGGAAAAAATGCGTATAATCCATGGACTCAACATTAGTCATAAAGAACTCATATACTTTGCAAAAATCTAGAAGTTATCAAAGCAAAGTATTACGCGCATGCTCCTAGGGGGATAGATTGGTAGGAAAAGACCATCGCTCGTCCCCGACCGCCACTCATAAGGAAGACAATCAATAAATAAATCATGCTCCGAGTTCATCACATAACGGTTCACCATACGTGCATGCTACGGGAATCAAAAACTTCAACACAAGTATTCTTTAAATTCACAACTACTCAACTAGCATGACTCTAATTTTATCACCTTCATATCTCAAAACAATTATCAAGCATCAAACTTATCTTAGTATTCAACGCAATCAAAAGGAAGTTTCACATATCTTGAATACCAAGTATATTAACATTAAGAAAATCACCATGCTATTAACAACTCTCAAAATAATCTAAGTGAAGCATTAGAGATCAAGTTTCTTTAAAACAAATCCACCACCGTGCTCTAAAAGATCTAAGTGAAGCACTAGAGCAAAAATTATCACGTTCAAAAGATATAAGTGAAGCACTATGAGCGAACTATCAAGCTCAAAAGATATAAGTGAAGCACATAGAGTATTCTAACAAATTTCAATTCATGTATGGCTCTCTCAAAAGGTGTGTACAGCAAGGATGATTGTGGTAAACTAACAAGAAAAGACGCAAATAATACAAGACGCTCCAAGCAAAACACATATCATGTTGGTGAATAAAAATATAGCTCCAAGTAAATTACCGATGGAAGTGGACGAAAGAGGGGATGCCTTCCGGGGCATCCCCAAGCTTTGACTTTTTGGTGTCCTTAGATTATCTTGGGGGTGCCATGGGCATCCCCAAGCTTAGGCTCTTACCACTCCTTGTTCCATAATCCATCAAAAGAATTCACCCAAAACTTGAAAACTTCACAACACAAAACTCAACAGAAATCTCGTGAGCTCCGTTAGAGGAAGAAAACAAAAGACTACTTCAAGGTACTGTCATGAACTCATTCTTTATTTATATTGGTGTTAAACCTACTGTATTCCAACTTCTCTATGGTTTATAAACTATTTTACTAGCCATAGATTCATCAAAATAAGCAAACAACACACAAAAAACAGAATCTGTCAAAAACAGAACAGTCTGTAGTAATCTGTAACTAACGCAAACTTCTGGAACTCTAAAAATTCTACCAAAGTAGGAAGTCCTGGACAATTTGTTTATTGATAAGCAGCAAAAAGAATCAATGCAAAAGCACGTTCCTGCGATTTATCATAACTAAATTACTGCGCGCAAAGTTTCTGTTTTTCAGCAGAATCAAATCAACTATCATCGTAGGTTATCTTATAGGTCCTACTTGGCACAAACACTAATTAAAACATAAAACCACATCCAAACAGAAGGTATATGGATTATTTATTCCTAAACAGAAGCAAAAACAAAAAACACAAAATAAAATTGGGTTGCCTCCCAACAAGCGCTATCGTTTAACGCCCCTAGCTAGGCATTGAGAATTTTAATGATGCTCACAAGAAAGACAAGAATTGAAACGCAAAGAGAGCATCATGAAACACGTGACAAACACATCTAAGTCTAACATACTTCCTATGCATAGGCATATTATAGGCAAATAAATTTGCAAGGCAAACAAAAACTAGTATATGCAAGGAAGGACAAAGAGATGGTAGCAATCTCAACATGAAGAGAGGTAATTTAGTAACATGAAAATTTCTTCAACCATATTTTCCTCTCTCATAATAATTACATGTAGGATCATAAGAAAATTCAACATAATAGCTATCACATAACATATTCTCAACACGATCCACATGCATGCGAAGTTGACACTCTTCCAAACTAGTGGGATTATCATTAACTAAAGTCATGATTTCTCCAAGCCCACTTTTATCAAAAATTTCATAAGACTGAATATTCTCCAAATATGTGGGATCTAAAGTCGACACTCTTCCGAACACACTTTCAATATTATTGCAAACAATATTATAAATTTCATATTCATCATGGGGCTTAAATAAATTTTCAAGATCATAAGAAGAATCACCCCAATCATGATCATTGCAACAAGTAGAGGACACAACAAAACTAGCATCCCCAAGCTTAGGGTTTTGCATATTATTAGCATAATTGACATCAAGAGGATTTATAGTAAAATCATTGCAATCATGCTTTTCATCGAAGGAACTATCAAGTATGGGTGCAATAGCAACGATCTCATGTTTAACATAAGGAACTATAGCAAATTCATCTTCATAAATATTGGCATCATGGCCACAAAGATAGCAAGCATCATGTTCATCAAGGGATATTTCAATCAAATCATCGGAATCATCATTATCTATAGATTCATGCATATCATTATTTCCTTCCAAAGCAGCGGTCATTCTCTCAATAAATTCTTTGACACAGACATTATGAGCATAATTTTCATAGCAATATTTAAGTATGGCAAAATTTTCAGATTTGTAAAGAGTAGCATCATACTTTTCAATCAACATAGCAATTTCAAAAGCACCCTTAAAAGAAACAAATTCTTCAATTTGTTGAACATCATAGTAACTATAAACACCCTTAGCATAAGAAGATAAGATTTCATTTTCATTAAACTCACATTGGTAGGGAAGGTGTTTTTTAGGGTTTTCAGAACAACAAGTAAAATCATATTCCCAACATAAATTCCAAGCATAGCATTGCAAATGTTGAATTTGACTCCATAATAGTTTCCCTTTTTCAGATATACGGTGTCGCACATAACAAGCATGCTCATCTAAAGATTTGCCCTCAACTAAGCTAGTTGGGGTTTCAGCACGAGCACATAGGGATCAAAGATGATCCAAGTAGAACACTTTAAGTGGATCCATATCAATAGATTTTCAGTGAGCGAAGATGCAAGCATATAGAAGGCACAAGGAAACACAAACAAAGATACATACGGGAAGAAGGCAAACGAAAAAGAAAGGGCGAATAAAACGGCAAGGGTGAAGTGGGGGAGAGGAAAACGAGAGGCAAATGGCAAATAATGTAATGCGAGAGATAGGGATTGTGATGGGTACTTGGTATGTTGACTTTTGTGTAAGCCTCCCCGGCAACGGCGCCAGAAATCCTTCTTGCTACGTCGCGAGCTTGCATTGGTTTTCCCCGAAGAGGAGAGGATGATGCAGCACAGTAGCGTAAGTATTACCCTCAGTTTTTGAGAACCAAGGTATCAATCCAGTAGGAGGTCACGCACAAGTCCCTCGTACCTGCACAAAACGATAGCTACTCGCAACCAACGCGATTAGGGGTTGTCAATCCCTTCATGGTCACTTACGAGAGTGAGATCTGATAGAGATAATATTTTGTTATTTTTGATAGATAGATGCAAAGTAAAAAGTAAAGGCAAAGCAAGTAAATAAAGTGATATAGATTGATATGATGAGAATAGACCCGGGGGCCATAGGTTTCACTAGTGGCTTCTCTCAAGAGCATAAGTATTCTACAGTGGGTGAACAAATTACTGTTGAGCAATTGACAGAATTGAGCATGGTTATGAGTATATCTAGGCGATGATCATGTATATAGGCATCATGTCCAAAACAAGTAGATCGAAACGATTATGCATCTACTACTATTACTCCACTCATCGACCGCTATCCAGCATGCATCTAGAGTATTAAGTTAAAAACAGAGTAACGCCGTAAGCAAGATGACATGATGTAGAGGGATAAATTCATGCAATATGATTAAACCCCATCTTGTTATCCTCGATGGCAACAATACAATACGTGCCTTGCAACTCTTTCTATCACTGAGTAAGGACACCGCAAGATTGAACCCAAAGCCATGCACTTCTCCCATTGCAAGAACTACCAATCTAGTTGGCAAAACCAAAAAGATAATTCGAAGAGACTTGCAAAGATAACTCAATCATACATAAAAGAATTCAGAGAAGATTCAAATATTATTCATAGATAAGATGGACCATAAACCCACAATTCATCAGTCTCAAGAAGCACACCGCAAAAAAGAAGATTACATCGAATAGATCTCCACGAGAGAGGGGGAGAACATTGTATTGAGATCCAAAAAGAGAGAAGAAGCCATCTAGCTACTAGCTATGGACCCGAAGGTCTGAAGTAAACTACTCACACTTCATCGGAGGGGCTATAGTGTTGATGTAGAAGCCCTCCGTGGTGGATGCCCCCTCCGGCTGAGCTCCAGAACAGGCCCCAAGATGGGATCTCGTGGATACAGAAGGTTGCGGCAGTGGAATTAGGTTTTTGGCTCCTGTTCTGATTGTTTGGGGATACGTAGGTATATATAGGAGGAAGGAGTACGTCGGTGGAGCTCCGAGGGGCCCACAAGGTAGGGGGGCGCGCCCTCCACCCTCGTGACCGCATCTAGCGCTTCTTGGAGTAGGGTCCAAGTCTCTTGGGTCACGTTCGGTTGGAAAATCACGATCCCGAAGGTTTCATTCCATTTGGACTCCGTTTGATATTCTGTTTCTTCGAAATACTGAAAAAGGCAAAAAAAAACAATTCTGGGCTGGGCCTCCGGTTAATAGGTTAGTCCCAAAAAGTAATATAAAAGTGAAAAATAAAGCCCAATATAGTCCAAAATAGTAGATAAAGTAGCATGGAGCAATCAAAAATTATAGATACGTTGGAGACGTGTCAACAACCGCAAGTGTCGGGGGGCTCGCTGGTGGTGCTGCCTCCGGCAGGAAGAACTTGTCGGGCTGTTTGCGGCGTGCTTTTATCATCGAGCGGACTCAAGATGAATCGACGGCGCAACCTAACCACGATTTGACCCCCCGCGCCCAGGTTCTTCATACAAGGTATGGATTTTCAGGGAGTACGACCCAAAAGTTCGAAGCTTGGCATCCTTCTCTGCCCTACTGGCCGATGGACTGGTTGGCGGAGCTCGATGGCGCGTCCTCGACGACAGCGTGGCGCTCCGGGGAGATGCGCCTGCCGGAGTGCGCACCAGAGCCAGGGCCGTCCGTGCGGGGCTTAGTCTTTGGCTGGCCTGTCTTCGCCTTCTCGCACTTGCCGGCGGAGCTTGATGGCGCGTCCTCGACGGCAGCGCAGCGCTCCGGGGAGGTGCGCTTACCGGAGTGAGCACCAGAGCTACCCTTTCCGGACTTGGTCTTCTTCTTCCCCCGGGGAGCTTCAGCGGCAAGTGGCTCGCGCTCTGCCGTAGCAGCTGCTTCCCGGTAGATCTCGTCGGCGCAGATGAGTGCATCCTTCTTGTCACCTTGAATAGAGATGACGTTCATCGGGCCAGGCATTTTGAGCACATTGTATGCGTGGTGAGAGGCTGCCATGAACTTGGCGAGTGCGGGTCGGCCGAGTATCCCATTGTAGGGTAAAGGAATATCAGCCACGTTGAATGTGACCCTCTCAGTCCTGAAGTTCAGCTCGCTGCCGAACGTCACCGGTAACGTGGTCTTCCCCTTGGGCTGGCTCCTTCCCGGGTTTATTCCTTGAAAGGTGCCAGTTTCTTCTAGCTCGCTGTCGGGATCTGGAGCTTCTTAAGCACTGCGAGGAAATCAGGTTCAGCCGCCCCACCGTCAACCAACATCTTCGTGACCTTGAGGTTGCGGATCGCTGGTGAGACCAACAGCGGCAAGCACCCGACCGCAGCAGTGCGGTCGGGTGATCCTCAACGTCGAAGATGATGGGCGTCTGGACCACTTCAGAGGCTGCGGCGCCTCGGACGGACGGCTCCGCTGCGTTCACTTCGCACCTTCGCTTGAGTCGGCGGTGCGAGGCGTGCGAGGCGCCACCGTCGACGCACAATACTTCGCTGCCTTCAAACTCTTGATCCTCGGTCTCATCCTCCTCCATCTCATCATCTTCGTCTTCATCCTCGTCTTTGTCGCGCCGCTGGAGGCTGTCTCCTTGCCGCGGCTTGGCCTTGCCGCTGTTCCTCCCCGCGGGAAGCTTCTTGCGGATCCTCCGCCACCTCCTGGGCTCTCTCCTTATCGCGGCGCTCGATTCAGCTTTCTGCAGCTCCGCCATCTGCTCTACTTTTTGCAGGTTTGGAGGTCATGGCCTTTGGTGCGGTGGATCTTGCAATAACGCTTCTTTGAGCCGCCCCGCTTGTCGGCGGCCGCTCTGACCTCGCCGAGTCGCCGGTCTTGGCTTTGTCGGAGCCGTCTCCATTGCGGAATGCTCAACAGCTAGCACATCCTTAGCTTTCCTCTTCCTATTGTTCCGCCTCGGTTCCTTCTTGCCGGGCAGCGTCCTCACTGTCGAGATCCTTCATTCCGGCAACCTCTCCGCGATTTTCCTCCCCTCTTCAGCCCGTGCACACTTGTCGGCGAGCGTAGAGCTCGCGACATCTCTCGATCTTTATCATCGCCATCCCTCCTCATCCTGCGGTTACGCACGTTCTGATGAAACGCGCTGATAACCGTGGCAGGGTGGACGTCCGGAATGTTGCGTTGCACTTGGCTGTATCTTTGTATATACTTACGCAGGGGCTCCCCCTCCTTCTGGACGAGCAAGTGGAGGTCACTTTCCTGGCCATGAGGCTTGCGGCCGCCCGTGAAGGCGCCGACAAACTAATGACACAGGTCCGCCCATGAAGAGATGGAGCCGTCCGGCAAGTGCATGAGCCAAGACCTGACGTTGGGCTTGAGTACCAGCGGGAAGTAATTGGCGAGGATCTTCTCGTCGCGCCCTCCGGCAGCTTGCACCGCGATGGTGTAGATGCTGAGGAACTCCGACGGGTGTATCCTGCCATCATACTTCTCGGGAACATCTGGCTTGAAGTTTTTAGTTTTGGGCCACTGGACTTGCCGCAGCTCGCGGGTGAACGCAGGGCAACCTGCCGCATACAGCAAGTCGCCTGGTTCTCCGGGTGCGTGCATGTCGACAGCGGGCCCGGCGCGCTGGTCAGATTGACGTCGCGCTTCTCTCCGGCGCTCGATGCGAGTACGAGCGTCTTCATGTTGCCGTTCTTGGAGAACGTGGCGCTGATCCCGGTGAGTTCGCGGGTCCGACGACGCGGTGGAATCGGCGTCAAGGTTGGTCCGGCGAGCTGGCGATCTTGGCCTGTGGGGCTGGGAGCGCACGGAAGCGGTACCCCCAGCGGTCCTGTCGGCGCCGTCCTGCGCCGGGGCATCTTGTCGGGCCCTCGACGCGTTAGGTCGCCGGGGCTTGTCGCCATTGGCGAAACTGACGAGGCTGTGTATGGCCATCCTCCAGTCGTCGATCTTGTGTGGCGCTGGAGGGAAGTCTAGAAGCAGCTGGGCTCGGGCCAGCGCTTCCTCTGCAGTCTTGGGCAACGGTGGTGACGGGCGGCGCGAGGAGCGGGACATGCTCGGACTCCCAATCGGATTGGGAGGAGCAACATCCCGTCCAGGCGACCGTACTTCACTCGCACCAGCATGCAGTCGTGCATGCTGACCGCGAGCGTCCCGCGACCCACCGGCTTGGCCTTGCTCCAGCGCAAGCACGATGCTTGGGGCACCGGGGCGTTGTTGACCTTGAACCTCTTGGGAAGGGCGCGGCGTCTGCACCATCGCCGACGCTTGCGGGGCCTTGTTCCTGGATCTGGTGACGACACGAGACCCACCGGCGGCATCCGCTCCTCCGCCGGCGTCCACCTCACCGCCTGCTTGCTCCGACGGTGGCGGTAGAATTGATGTAGACGGAGCGGCCACCTCCGAAGGCTTCTTCTTCGGTGGCATGTTGACGATGACGCTGATGTAGTGCACGTGGAGACCGGATCAGATGCTCACGACCTCGACGCCCCCTACCTGGCGCGCCAAAGATGTCGGGGGGCTCGCTGGTGCCTCCGATCACCTATGGGGCACTTGGGGGCCCCTTCGTTCGGCAGGGGGCGAGGGCAGCAGAGCAGATCGAGGTCGGCGCCGACGCGCCGAGACGGCAATCTTTACCCAGCCGGGGCTCTCCGGAGAGATAACACCCCTCTTCGCTGCTCGTGTTGTTATTTGATCTAGCTCGAGCGTCGAGCGAAAGGAGAAGCTATGGGTGTCGAATGAATCAACCCCTTCTACGTGCGCATGGGCCTCCTTTTATAGTCTCAAGGGGTACCCACGGTGGCAGCGTAGGAAGGGGGGTAGAAACGTAAAGCGCAGGTTGGTACAACGAGACTGTGAAGCCCTACCTAATTCGGACGGCAGGGACAAAGGCATTAAATGCCCGTCCGGTCGCCCCCAACAAAGGCAAGAGGGTGACTGTTAAGTGAGCCACCGATTGCCACGATGGCGCCTGTCACTCCGCTCGCCACCTCGCTCCGCATGGCTGTGTAGCACCTCGCCACGTGCTCTTGGGAAGGCTCGTGATGACGCGTCACGAGGTGCGCTGGAGTTGGGTGGCAGCCTTGCAGCAAAGTGCCTTGCCATGTTCCTTTGTTGTGCCGCAAGCTTGCGGCCATCGGCTTTGCCGGGCGCGCAGCGCGCGCGGCAAGTTTTCCGGTGATGCCATGGTTGGCCCTCCCGGCAAGCTTCTCTTGCCGGGGCCTTCGTGTTCTTGGCTGATACTTTGTTCTTGAATGGCAGCGATAAGGAGTGGTGGGGAGCCTTGCCGGACGTTAGGCGAGCCTCGCCGCGGGGTGCTGCGACCGCCCGTGCACAAGTTCGGGGTACTAAGGTGCCCCCCTACTTTAGTACACCGACAGCAAGAGAAAGTATGGACAAGGAAAGTACAATTCTGGAGCTCAGCAGAGGCCCCGTTTTACCCGAACTCGGGAGGACACCTTCAACATAACCATGGAGGCCACAATCATAATGGAGGAAGTTTGCACAACCATAATGGCCCCAAGAATGGGAATGGTAATGGAGGAAGCAATGGATAGAACCGTTCCAACCCAGCAACGCCTGCCAAGAAGGATCTAAGTCACATTACTTGTTTCAAGTGTGGGAAGAATGGATATTACACCATAGAGTGTTCTGAAGCAAAGAATGGAAATGGAAATGGCAATGGAAGCTCTGGGAAGAAGCCCAACCCTTTCAACAGGGGACAAGTAAACCACATTAACGTGGAGGAGGTTGAAGCCCAGCCAGATGCAGTAATAGGTAAGTTTTTGGTTAAGTCATTTACTGCAATCGTTCTTTTTGATACTGGTGCATCACATTCATACATATCAAGGGGATTTGTGGATAAGTATAAGTTGCCCACCAAGGTTCTTAGAACACCTATGTTAGTAAGCTCACCAGGAGCGGAACATATGGCAAGCCAAGGATGTTTCAGATGCCATTGACCATAGGTAGGCATATTTCCCCTCAGACCTGATAATTCTGGAGTCGCAAGGTTTGGATGTGATTTTGGGTATGGATTGGCTATCGATGTATGGAGGAAACATCGATTGCGCCAGTAAGTCAATTATGCTCACCACCCCAGAAGGAAGGAGGATTAAGTATGTATCCCGGCATGTGCTGAAGAGGACTCAAGTGAATTCCTTATCAGGAGTTGTACAGGAGGAAGTACCAGTGGTGAAGGATTTCCCTGATGTATTTTTGGAAGAGTTTCCAGGCATGCCACCGGATAGAGACATTAAGTTTTTTATTTAACTTTTGCCAGGCACAGGGCCAATATCTAAGAGACCGTACAAGATGCCTGCAAAGGATTTGGAAGAAATTAAGAAGCAGATTAAGGAGTTACTGTATAAAGGCTATATTCGCCCAAGTTCGTCACCTTGGGGATCACAAGTGCCTTTAGTGGAGAAGAAGGATGGATCATTAAGGATGGTTGCTGATTATCGAGGATTGAATGAAGTGACAATCAAGAACAAGTACCCACTGCCGATGATCAATGATCTGTTTGATCAGTTGCAAGGAGCTAAAGTATTTTCCAAGATCAATCTGCGATCAGGATACCACCACCTGAAGATTCGAGAGCAAGATATACCTAAGACAACTTTTACCACGAGGTACGGGCTATATGAGTATACCGTTATGTCATTTGGTCTGACTAACGCACCTGCCTATTTCATGAACATGATGAACAAGGTGTTTATGGAGTTCTTGGATAAGTTCATCGTGGTGTTCATTGATGACATATTGGTCTACTCGAAGAATGAAGAGGAGCATAAGGAGCATTTTTGTTTGGTACTTGGGAAGCTTAGAGAACATCAGTTATATGCCACGTTCAGCAAGTGTGAGTTTTGGTTGAAGGAAGTTGGATTCCTCGGACATGTTATATCCGGAGAGAGAATAGCAGTAGACCCCACCAAGGTTGTCAGTGTGACAAATTGGGAAGCACCCACGTCAGTTGGAGAGATCCAGAGTTTTCTTGGACTCGCAGGATACTACAGGAGGTTCATGAGAATTTCTCGAAGATTGCAAAACCCATGACGGAGTTGTTGAAGAAGGACACCAAGTTCAAATGGACTGAGAAATGTGAGGCCAGCTACGTTTGGTTACAGCTCCAGTGTTGATTCTTCCAGATCAACACAAGGATTATCAAGTGTATTGCGACGCTTCTCATCGAGGACTTGGAGCAGTGCTTATGCAGGAGGGAAGAGTTGTTTCATATGCCTCACGACAGCTTAAACCCCATGAGTTGAATTATGCTACCCATGATTTGGAGTTAGCAGTCGTAGTGCATGCGTTGAAGACATGGATACACTTTCTCATCGGAAACCATTGTGAGGTGTACACGGATCACAAGAGTTTGAAGTATATCTTCACGCAGAAGGAGTTGATCAGTTGAATCTCAGGCAAAGGAGATGGTTGGAGCTCATTAAGGATTATGATATGAGATTGCACTATCATCCCGGAAAGGCCAATGTAGTAGCTGATGTGTTGAGTCGCAAGAGCCATGTCAACACACTCATGACCGGAGAGTTACCCAAGGAGTTAGCAGAGGATCTTCGTGAGCTATGTTTGAAATAGTTCCGAGAGGCTATGTAGCAGCATTGGAAATTCAGTCTACTTTGATGGATAAGATCAGAGAAGCTCAGAAGACGGACAAGGAGATTGCCGAGATAAAGGAGAGGATGAGCAAAGGAAAAGCTAAGGGATTTCGTGAGGATGAGCACAATACCTTATGGTTTGAGGACCGCGTATATGTGCCTAATGACCGGGAGCTCAGGAAGTTGATTCTGCAGGAGGCCCATGATTTGCCGTATTCGATTTGCCCAGGAAACACCAAGATGTATCTGGATTGGAAGGATGGTTTCTGGTGGACCAGAATGAAGAAGGATATTGCGTAGTATGTAGAAGTTTGCGATGTATGTCAAAGAGTGAAGGCAGAGCATCAGAAGCCAGCCGGATTGCTACAGCCATTGCCGATACCCGAATGGAAGTGAGATAAGCTAGGCATGGATTTTCTCACGGGATTGCCAAGGACTCGTTCAGGCTATGACTCGATATGGGTTGTACTCGATTGTTTGACGAAGGTAGCTCATTTCATCTCAGTGAAGACCACTTACACCAGTGCTAAGTTGGCAAAAATATACATGACCAGGATCTTATGTCTGCATGGAGTTACGAGGACCATTGTATCAGACAGAGGAACCCACTTTACCTCAAAGTTCTGGAATCAGTTGCATGAAACTTTGGGTACCAGGCTAGAGTTTAGTACAGCCTTTCATCCACAGAGAGATGGACAGACCGAGAGAGTCAATCAGATTTTGGAGGACATGTTGAGAGCTTGTGTGCTAGACTATGGATCTAGTTGGGACGACAACTTGCCATATGCAGAGTTCTCTTATAACAACAGCTATCAAGCCAGTTTGAAGATGGCCCCTTTCGAAGCTTTGTACGGAAGGAGGTGCAGGACACCATTGTTGTGGGATGAAGTTGGAGACCGTCAGTTGTTTGGACCATATTTGATTAAAGAGTCTGAAGAGAAGGTTAAGCTGATTCACGATAGACTCAAGGTAGCCCAATCTAAGCAGAAGAGCTATGCAGATTCGAAACGCAAGGAGGCACATTATGAAGTTGGAGACAGAGTATATCTCCATGTGTCCCCACTTCGAGGAGTTAAGCGTTTTGGAGTTAAGGGAAAGTTAGCACCACGTTTTGTGGGACTATAGGAAGTTTTGAAATGTATGGGAGAAGTTGTTTACAAGCTGGAATTACCCGAAGGATTGTCAGGAGTTCACGATGTGTTCCACGTATCCCAGTTGAAGAAGTGCCATGCAGAGATGGTCGATATCCCTCTGAGAGATACAGTGCCACTGGAAGCGATTCAGTTGGATGGTGATTTGGCCTACGAGGAGAAACCAGTGAAGATTCTCGAGTTTGCCAGACGAGTCACATGCAGCAAGGTTATCAAGTTCTGCAAAGTTCAGTGGAGCCACCATACAGAGGATGAAGCCACCTGGGGAAGAGAGGAAGACCTACTGAAGGACCACCCTCACCTATTTTCTAGCCAACCCGAATCTCGAGGGTGAGATTCATCTTAAGGGGGGTAGGTTTGTAACATCCCAAATTTTCAATTTGGAATGTTATACATTAGATCATCATTGCATATCATATTTTATTGCATTTTGGCTTGATCCTAGAAATTCTACGCAACTCAAGGACCCACAGAGAGAGTTGGGGATTTCGTTATTTTCATATTTGAGTTTTCTCAAATTTTGAGAAGAGGATCGTTTGATTTTAATTATTTTCTCTTCGAATATTTCTTTTATGAAAATAAAAGAGAGGGGATAAAATGACTTTCCCAAAATAAAGAAATTTTGGGGATTTAATAATAAAATCAAATAAGTATTTTATTCGGAGTTTTATCGCTATTTTATTTGAATTAGGAAAAATATGCATTTTTTAAAATTGCATTAGAGGCCCAAATAAATGTTCACTTTGTCCGCTATATTTTTCGAGGACGGGGAAAATTTATTTCAGGATTTTTGGAGTCCTTTAGTATTTGTTTTATTTGTTTTTCTACGCATGGAAATTTTTTTTAAAAGTCCACCGCCTTACCGGGCCGTGTCCGACCCGGACACCACAGCCCGGGCGGCCTTTAAAGGCTGAAGGCCCAAGCGAGCGCCACCCGCCTCAAACCTAACCGCCGCCTCGCGATTTCCACGCCGCCCTGCTGCCGACCGCCGTCACGCCGCGTGTTCTCCGCGCCGCCGGTGCCGTCATCGCCACGCCACCGCCGCCGACCTCGCCGCCTGTCGCCGCCGCGACGCCGTTGCCACCACCGCCACCTCCGCCGACCCCGCCGCCAGAGTTGACCGCCGCCGCCGCCGGAGTTGACCGCCGCTGCCGCCGCTGTCTTGATCTACGAGGTAGCCGTCGGTTTATTAATAAAAACCATTCAGTTTTTTCTAGAACCCACGGTTATTTTTTTGGTTTAGTTATTTAGCGAACGCCCGTTCGTACGTTCGTTTTAACGAACGGTTTTCACTCGTTGTTCGTTAGCCTGTTCGTCAGTTTTTCTTTTTCTAGGGATTTTCCGCTATTATTTACGATCGCGATTTCTGCCTTGTTTTTCATTTTAGTTTATCTTTTCGCTCGTTTATCGGAATCAGGCGATTCAAGCGCCTAGATTTTCGTCTCAAAGACCTCTTTCTGTTTAATCAACTTTAACAAGATTTTGCTACTGTAAAATTTGACTTAAGTCCAGATTAGTAAACAGAGCTTGTTTCTTTCGCGGTTTGAGTTTTGTTGCTTCGTTTGATTGGATTCTTTTTGCAAGCCGGAGTTCTTAAGTTGAGCTTTCTGGTTAGATCTCTTATTTGAGTTTTACCCATGCTTCTAGTTGAGTGCTTATCATATGCCTGTTTGTTTGCGATAGAGTACCCAGAGTGCGAAGCGTGCTACTACGAGTCTCTAGGTTTCACGGATCATCGGCAAGGCAAGTAACACTTTGATCATACCTCTTTACTACCCAGTTTTATTGCATTAGATCAATCCTCAAACAATTGCATGGTTAGGATCTGATTAATATATGGGTTTTGGGAAGTAGATGAGGTAGTACCTATTGTCCTGTTTACTATCAAACCTTTGGGAGTTACTTCTATGTTGCTTATATTGCTATGCTATGCTTGTGGACGTGGTTTGGTTCGAGTGATTCATGACAGATGTGAGTGTTGTTACTTAATGGTTAACTTAAGGTGGCTACTTTAATACACGTCTGGGTGGATTGCTTGAAGGCACCCTGGAGTACCCAGTGGTTGTCAGGGCACCTGGAGAATCCAATGTTGTCCTAGGATATCCTGGAGTACCCGTGTGATCATCCTACAGTCCGCCACCCAGGCTCAAGGGATCATAAGATTATTCATGCTAGAAACTTCCGTGTGCAGCCACAAGCTATTATGGGCTCTAGCATAGTTGAGTACGTTGCAAGACCTCTTTCAGTGGTGGTCTAGAAGATGTAGGGGAAAGTAGGTGTAACTGTCCACCCAGAGTAAAGAGTTATTGTTTTAGAAAGACTATGTCTCGATTCTCCGACCATGGATGTATTCGAGTCTTGTGGGGAAAAGTGCGCGAACCTCTACAGAGTGTACAAACTAATCATGGTTAGTCGTGTCCCCGGTTTCGGGCTACAACGTTCATGTTGCAGACTTTTCACACGACGAGTAAGGTGCCATAGGTCGTTGTCTTTCACTCAGTGATGCTGTTGGAGTTGATGGACTCACTTTATCTTCCAAGCCTTCCGCTGTTATCGACTTAGATGGCCTTAAGCCATATTTATTGTAATAAGCTCTCTTTTGAGACATTCGATGTAATAAGTGTGTGATTGCTACTCCGTTATAAATCCTCAAGTACTATGCATGTCAGCATTACCGATCCAGGGATGACACTGATGCACAGAGATCAAACTGTTTGAGGTCTGGTCGCTACAGTTCTTTCCTCTCATCGTCATCTTTTTCATCCAATGATCTCACAGTGTCATCAATTTCTTCTTCCATAGATTCCTGCAAAATATTAGTCTCTTGGACAATGGAGACTTTCTCAATAAACTCATCAATATCGGCATTATATTCATATTTCTCGTAGCAATACTTAAGTATAGCATAATTTTCAGGTCTGTAAACAACATCATCATAATTTTCACACTTTTCAAACAAAGATTCAATTTCATAAGCACCCTTAAAAGCAAGGAATTCTTGTATTCGTTCCACATCATAGTAATCCTATATACCATTAGCATAAGAAGCCAAGGTTTCATTATCATTAAATTCACATGAAAAGGGAAGGTGTGGAGCCTTCATCCTAGAGCAGCAAGTACAATCATATCTCAAGCAAAAATTCCAAGCATACCATTGCAACATTTCAATTTGATCCCATAAGAGTTTCCCTTTTTGAGTCAAGCAATAATCCCTAAAGTATTCACATTGACCCAATGTGTCTCCCATTATCAAGTTGAACGGGGTTTCCTCAGGATTATCAAAGTAGTGTTTAAAATTTTTCACAGAACGAGCATCGAGGGTTTTAGGAGGTTTCCCATCTACATGAGTAGCAAGTACACCTATTTTTTTGGTATTTCGTGTTCCATATCCATAAATAAAGATAGAGAACAACTTAGAACAGAAAATAAAATCTACTTAGTGATAAAGCAAGCAAGCACACATGAGAATATTCACCCCCACGCTATTGCTCCCCGGCAACAGCGCCAGAAAAAGGTCTTGATAACCCACAAGTATAGAGGATCAATTGTAGCCTATTTCGATAAGTAAGAGTATCGAACCCAACGAGGAGCTAAAGGTAGAACAAATATTCCCTCAGGTTCTATCGACCACCGATACAACTCTACACACACTTAACATTTGCTTTACCTAGAACAAGTATGAAACTAGAAGTACTTTGCAGGTGTAAAGGGATAGGTTTGCAAGATAATAGAGAACACGTAAATAAAAGCTAGGGGCTGTTTAGATAAAGAAACAATTAAGTTAGTTTTAGTAGAGAGCTTTTTGTCACAAGCAAGTTATTTGTCTCTAGGCAATCGATAACTAGATCGATAATCATTATTGCAATTTTATATGAGGGAGAGGCATAAGCTAACATACTTTCTCTACTTGGATCATATGCACTTATGACTGGAACCCTAGCAAGCATCCGCGGCTACTAAAGATCATTAAGGTAAAAACCAACCATAGCATTATATGGAATCAAGTTTGTCAGATATCGGGTTCCAGCAAAACCCTTAAGGTTCGAACTCTGGGGTGCGAGCAAAGATCTACACCCTACTGATCCATGTCCCAACGCTTCGCCGTGAATCTAAACTACACGGTGAACAACACAAAGGACGCAAGGTTTATACTAGTTCGGGCCACCGTTGTGGTGTAATACCCTACTCTAGTGTGTGGTGTGGTGGATTGCCTCTGGGGTTGATGATGAACAGTACAGAGAAAGAACAGCCTCACGAGGGGTGTTCTTGTGGTGGTGTGCTTGGAGAGGAATGGCTCCGTCTCTGCTGGCTCTAGGTGAGATCTCGATACCTTCCTACTGTGGTGGCTAGCTCTATATATAGAGGCCCTGGTCCTCTTCCCAAATATTGAGCGGGAAGGGAGCCAACAACGGCCATTTTGAAGGGGGGCAGCTAGTACAAGTTATCCTAACTAAAGTTGGTCTTCGACTGCCAAAGGCACTGGCGATGACGCCATCTTGGGCTCCACGGTGACCTCCGTCCTGCCGCACTGCTGGTCTTGGTCTCGTTGCACCAATATGGAAACCTTTGCTTGATGCCTTGGTACTCCGCACCTGCGCTTTCCCCCTTTGCACCAAAGAGGAAACGAGGACACTGCGCAGGCTGGCGCCCGCCTGGTGTCGATCGTCATGGCTTGCATCACGAGCACCTCGCGAGGTACTCCTTGACTTGATCTCTTCGCCTCCTCGCAAGCCTGCCTGGTGAGGCCGCCCCTGAGGAAGCCTTGCGTCGTCCGCCCCGCGAGGCTTGGCCCCTCGTGAGGGTCTTGAGCTTGGGTTGATGAAGATGGGCCGTGCTGGGCCACCCCTTGAGCCACGCCGCAGGCTGCGGGCAGGCAAGTCTGGGGACCCCCATTCCCAGAACGCCGACAGTAGCCCCCGAGCCCTAGGCGCGCTCGGACTTGGCTTAGCGGCGAAGCGAAAGGGCAAGTGCGGAGCACCGTGGGCCCCAACCGCCTGCGGCCTTGGTCGCAGTGTGGAGGTTGATTGGACGTGGGCGTCTCCGCTTCCCCACGCTGCCTCGGCAATTGCCCGATTTGATGAGTTCTTGCTGCATGCAAAAAAGAGTCATGATTACCTGCGATCGTGGAGGCCGACGGTTGGCTTCCCTTGGGTTATAAATGTGGAGGGAAGCAGGCCCCCACTGCACATCTCCCTTCCCCGCCTGCTTCTTCTTCCTCCTTGCTCCAGTAGCCTGTCGTGTCCCATGGTGTCGACGAAGAGGTTCTCGGCCGCGGAGAAGGGGAAAGCTTGCCAGGAAGGGCCTGGCTCCCCTCCGCCCAAGCGCGGCCGAGGTCGTCCCCGCAAGCACCCCGTGACTCCTGCAGCGGCTCCTCGTGGTCGCGGCGGTGGTCCTTCGCGCAGTGATGGCCGGCCGGTGGGCGGGGGAAGACGCGTCGTGGCTGCACGGCCTCCCCGGCCACGCTTTCACTCGGCAGAGGTGCTGCCAGAGTTTGTCGTGTGGTCGGAAGATCCGGTCGGCAACTGGCTCCAGCTCCCCCGCTTCTTTGCCGGCGAACTGCTGGCCGTCGGCCCTGGTGGGCTCTGGCTGCAGGTGGACGGTTGCTGCAGCAGGTCTTCCTGGGTCACGGTGGAGGTCTTCGTCGCCGGGTATGTGGCCTTGGCCCGCGGCTGGCAGGCGTTTGCCCAGGCGCATGGCCTGGGCCGGCGGTGCACCCTGCACTTCAAGTTTGACGGAGACATGACCCTCTACGTGAGGGTGTTTGGAGAAGACGGCTATCATGTCGAGTGCTGCCCTAAAGACGATGACGGTGACCGGGTGCTTGGCCTTGGCGACGGCCGTGATGAGGACAAAGGCGAGCCCGCTCCTGGCGGCGTCTGCAGCTCACCAAGCTCCAGCGGCTCCTCCTCTGGTGACACCTCCTCCAGCGGTGGCCGCGATCAGCCATCGCGCCGCCGTGCCGCTTCAAGGGTGGTAGCGGGTCGTCCCGTCGTCGCGCCTCGGTGAAGCGCGAGGAGGAGTCTGATTGAGCTCGGGAGGGCAGTTCGGATCCCTCCTCGCAAGCTGTTGCGGGGCACACCGTGTTTATTATGTTTACCTCCTTTTCCTGCATTGAGAGAGAGAAGTATGGACCCCCGTGGGGGGCGTGCAAGACTATCATCCCTAATTATCATGCTATTTTTATCGTTCCCGTGCTGTGTTATGGTGTTGCGGCTATGTGCTTGAGCATAGGAACAACTTAGCTCGGGAGGTTCGCCGCAGTTTCCGCCTCGCGAGGTACTCCTGAGGCCTCGCCGGGCATCTTAAGGTCTGCAAAGATCAGTCGAGGGAATAGTTTTCGAACCTTTGCCATGAGGGTGACCAGCTTAGGTCCAGCGTTTTGCGTCGCGATGCCCGTGGGGCATGGACCGGGAGGGGTTCTCCCGCTATGAACTTGAGCGAGGGAGCCTCACGAAATCAGGCGAGAAGGGGCTCACGAGGGCGCCCGTGTAGCCCCTCGCGAGGCTTGCGAGAGAGAGAGAGAGCGAGCCGGGCGAAAACCAAAGACAGAGAATTAAGGGCAGGGGACGGCAAACAACACTCGAAGCAACTCCAATAAAGTTTCAAACAAGGGAGAACAAGCCAACTGCGGAAAGCAAATGAAAAGCCGCGTCCGGCAGCTAGTCTAGTCGTCAACGTCTTCTCACCAGCGCAGAGCTAAGTGCTGCCACTAGGCGTGGGCGGGAGCCCCCGAGGCCCAAGGGCGGCACTCCGGAGACTCCAAGGCGTGTACAGCCCCAACTCATTATTACGTGAGAGTGTCACGGGCGGCGAGCTTCACAGGCACTGGGCCTTCTTCACAGGCACCGGGCCTTTCTTGGGGCGGCGAGCTTCACAAGCACCGGGCCTTCTTTATAGGCACTGGGCCCTTTTTCACTGGAACTGGGCCTTTCTTGGGGCGGCGAGCTTCACAGGCACTGGGCCCTTCTTCACAGGCACTGGGCCTTATTTACAGGCACTGGGCCTTACTTCAAGGGTAGAACCTCCGGAGGTGCTGAATGTTCCATGCGTTTGGAATGGCACCCCTTCTTGGGTCTCCAAGCGCACGGCGCCAGGTCTGGAAACATGAACAACCTTGAATGGCCCTCCCACATGGGCAAGAGCTTGTGCAACCCTTCCCTGGAGAGCACCCGCCTGAGCACGAGGTCACCTACCTCGAGAGTCCTAGGGCGGATGTGGCGGCAATGATACCGCCGCAGCGCCTGCTGGCATCTTGCTGCGCGTAGCGCGGCCTCCCGATGGTGTTCCTCCCACAGCACGAGGTCCATCCCTCGCATGGCTTCCTGCTGCGCTTCATCAAATGCTAGGACCCGCGCGGAGCGACGCCTGACCTCGTGAGGGAGGACCGCCTCTACTCCGTAGACGAGTAAGAACGGGGTCTCGCCAGTTGACTTGGCGGCGGTGGTGCGGACGGACCACAGCATGGACTGGAGCTTTTCATACTAGCCCCTGCCGCAGGCCTCCAGCTTCTTCTTGAAGGTCCTAGTTTTGAGGCCCTCCAGGACCTTTGCGTTGGCGCGTTCAGCCTGGCCGTTACTCCGGGGATGTGCCACCGAAGCGTAGCATATCTGCGTTCCAAGGTTAGCACAATATGTTTTGAAGAGATTGATGGTGAACTGTGAACCGTTGTCGGTGATGATGCGATTAGGGACCCCAAATCGGCTCACGAGGCCCTTGATGAACTTGACTGCAGATCCAGCTGGGATGGTGTGGACGGCTTCCACCTCTGCCCACTTGGTGAACTTGTCGATGGCGACGTCGAGGTAGCGGTAGCCCCCAGGCGCTCGAGGAAACCGGCCCAGGATATCCAACCCCTAGACCGCGAACATCCATGAGAGTGGGATGGTCTGCAGGCCCTGAGCTGGCTGATGAATCTTCATGGCGTGGAATTGGCAGGCTTCGCAAGCCTTCACCAGCTCGGTTGTGTCGTTGAGTGCTGTAGGCCAGTAAAACCCGCTGCGAAACGCCTTGCCGACGAGGGTTCGTGATGACGAGTGGTGCCCATAATCTCCACCGTGAATGTCTGCCAGCAACTCCTTTCCCTGTTCCCTGGAGATGCAATGCAGGGACATCGTTTGGCCGCTTCCGGTAGAGCTCTCCGTCTTGGATGCAGTAGGCTATGGCCTGCTGGGCCACGCGTTCCGCGTCCTCTTCTTTCTCTGGCAATGTCCCTTGCATCAGGTAGTCCTTGAACTCCGCGGTCCAGCATCCCTCCTGAGGCTCCAGCGCCAGGAGCAAGCATGCTCCCGAGGTTGGGCCATAGACCGAGGCTCCTATGGCAGGTGGCTGAGGGAGCTCTTCCCGAGGTTGCACTATGCTAGACAGCGTTGGTGCTGCCGAGGGCTTGAAGAGCCATTCCTCGAACACACCACGCTCCTGAGGCAGCCGCCTTGATGCCCTCCTGGCGATGTCATCAGCCTCTTGGTTGGTGCCGCGGCGCACATGCTGCAACTCCAGCCCCCAAAATTGCTTTTCCATTATGCGCACCTCCGCAAGATTCGCTTCCATCTGCTCGTCCTTGGGCTCGTACACTTTGTTGGAGAAGTTGACGAGGAGTTGTGAGTCTCCCTTGATGACGAGGCGCTTCACCCCCAGAGCGGTCGTGGCTTTTAAGCCCGCTATGAGACCCTCGTATTCTGCTATGTTGTTGGAAACCTTCTCGCCCTGCTGGAAGCAGAGCTGCACGGCGTAATAGAGCTTGTCCTGAGTGGGGGATATAAGCACCACGCCATGTCATGAGAATGCTCCATCGAAGTACATAACCCAGCCGTCTGGCGCCTCGCTTCCTGGGGAAAGTAACCGATCTTCACCTGCCTCGAGCCCTGGCGCCTCTGTCCATTCTGCCACAAAATCTGCAAGTGCGGCTCCTTTGACGGCTCTGGTCGTGCTGAATTCCAACTGAAATGCTTGCAGCTCGATGTTCCATTCAGCAACCCTTCCAGCATACTTGGGATTCCTGAGCACCCTCTCCAATGGGTAGGCTGAGACGACCTTGATGGGGTGACCTTGGAAGTAGTGATGCAACTTACGCGAGGCCACCAATAGTGCAAGCAAGAGCTTCTGGGGCATGGGGTATCGTGCCCTTGCGTCTCGCAACACAGTGCTGACAAAATACACGGGATGCTCGACGAGGGTGGGTGCACCGAAGGAGCCCGTGCCCTCCGGAGAGTTGAGCGCCTCCCGAGACGTCAAAGCCCCCAGCTCCTGGCTACTTGGTGAGGCCCCTTCAGCCCCAGGGGTGTCTTCCTACTGAGGCGGGTCCCCATCTGCCGAGTCCTTGGTCTTCTCGAGGCTTTCTCGGTCTGGTGCTGCCGCGGTTGGGGTAGCAGTCGGTCGCGAGGCGGCCTTGGCTTGGCGCTCTTCCCGAACCGCCACCAGAGCTGCACTAGCGGAGTAGGGTGGCGAGGTAGAGCACCAAGGGCTCCTGAGGGCGTGGCGCCACCATCACCGGAGGGCTGGTCAAGTACTTCTTGAGATCTTGGAACGCTTCATCAGCCTCTTGTGTCCATTCGAACGGGCCCTTCTTCTTCATCAGCTTGAAGAAGGGCAGGGCACGTTCCCCCAGCTTGGAGATGAAGCGCCCTAACGCAGCTACGCGTCCGGTGAGCTTCTGCATTTCCCTGAGGGTTTGCGGCGGACTCATGTCTTTGATTGCCTTGACCTTCTCTAGGTTGGCCTCGATCCCTCTATGGGACACGATGAAGCCCAGAAGCTTGCCAGAGGGAACACCAAACACGCACTTTTTCGGGTTGAGCCGCAGGTCCACTTCGCGAAGGCTCGTGAAGGTTTCTTCCAGGTCCTGTATCAGGGTCTTCGCCTCCCAAGACTTCACCACAATGTCGTCGACGTAGGCCTCGGCGTTTCTCCCGAGCTGCCGGCCCAAGGCGATATGCATCAGTCGCCGAAAGGTTGCGCCCGCGTTGCACAACCCGAACGGCATGCAGGTGTTGAAGGAAATATGCCCTAGAGGCAATAATAAAGTTATTATTTATTTCCTTATATCATGATAAATGTTTATTATTCATGCTAGAATTGTATTAACCGGAAACATAATACATGTGTGAATATATAGACAAACAGAGTGTCACTAGTATGCCTCTACTTGACTAGCTTGTTAATCAAAGATGGTTATGTTTCCTAACCATGGACAAAGAGTTGTTATTTGATTAACGGGATCACATCATTAGTTGAATGATCGATTGACATGACCCATTCCATTAGCTTAGCACCCGATCGTTTAGTATGTTGCTACCGCTTTTATCCATGACTTATACATGTTCCTATAACTATGAGATTATGCAACTCCGTTTGCGGAGGAACACTTTGGTACTACCAAACGTCACAACGTGGCGGGTGATTATAAAGGAGTACTACAGTGTCTCCAAAGGCGATGTTGGGTTGGCGATTTGAGATTAGGATTTGTCACTCCGATTGCTCGGAGAGGTATCTCTGGCCCTCTCGGTAATACACATCACTTAAGCCTTGCAAGCATTACAACTAATGAGTTAGCTGTGAGATGATGTATTACGGAACGAGTAAAGAGACTTGCGATAACGAGATTGAACTAGGTATTGGATACCAACGATCGAATCTCGGGCAAGTAACATACCGATGACAAAGGAACAACGATATCTTTGTTATGCGGTCCGACCGATAAAGATCTTCGTAGAATATGTAGGAGCCAATATGGGCATCCAGGTCCGCTATTGGTTATTGACCGAGACGTGTCTCGGTCATGTCTACATTGTTCTCGAACCGTAGGGTCCGCACGCTTAAGGTTTCGATGATGCTTATATTATGAGTTTATGAGTTTTGATGTACCGAAGGAGTTCCGAGTCCCGGATGAGATCGGGGACATGACGAGGAGTCTCGAAATGGTCGAGACGTAAAGATCGATATATTGGACGACTATATTCGAGTTCGGAAGGTTCCGAGTCATTCGGTATTTATCGAGTACCGGAGAGTTACGGGAATTCGCCGGGAGAAGTATTGGGCCTTATGGGCCATAAGGGAAAGAGAGAGGGCTGCCCTAGGCAGGCAAGCTACCCTTGCCCTAGTCCAAATTGGGCTGGGGAGGGCCGCACCCTCCTTTCCTTCCTTCTCTCTTCCCTTCCTAGTCTCCTACTCCTAATACATGGAAGGATCCTAGTTGGACTAGGAAGGGGAATCCTACTCCGGTGGGAGTAGGACTCCCCTATGGCGCGCCTCCTCCCTAGGCCGGCCTCCTCCTCCCTCCCTCCTTTATATACGGGGCAGGGGCACCCCATGGACACACAAGTTGATCCTTGAGATCGTTCCTTAGCTGTCGGTGGTGCCCCCTCCACCATATTCCACCTCGGTCATATCGTAGCGGTGCTTAGGCGAAGCCTGCGTCGATAGAACATCAAGATCGTCCTGCCACGCCGTCGTCTTGTGGAACTCTCTCCACGGAGCTTTGCTGGATCGGAGCCCGAGGAGCGTCACCGAGCTGTACGCGTGTGTCAAGAACTCGAGGCGCCGGAGTAACGGCGCTGGGATCGGTTGGATCGCGAGGAGAACGTATAACTACTTCCTCTACGTTGTGATCGCTTCCGCTTGGTCTCACGAGGGCGTAGACAACACTCTCCCTCTCGTTGCTATGCATCACCATGATCTTGCGTGTGCGTAGGAAATTTTTTGAAATTACTACGTTCCCCAACAGGTGTAGCAGTACACCCCACACGGGGTCAGGAAGGTAGTCTTCTCCACATCTTCTATTGCCATCTTGATTTGTGATAGCCCGAAAAGGCATCCAGGAAGCACAACAGATCGCACTCAGTGGTGGAGTCAACGATTTGGTCGATGCGGTTGTCGGTGTCAAAACCGGCGGATCTCCGGTAGGGGGTCCCGATCTATGCGTCTAAGGCTAATGGTAACAGGAGGCAAGAGACACGATGTTTTACTCAGGTTCGGGCCCTCTCGATGGAGGTAAAACCCTACTTCCTGCTTGATTGATCTTGATGATATGAGTATTACAAGAGTTGATCTACCACGAGATCGTAGAGGCTAAACCCTAGAAGCTAGCCTATGATGATTATGATTATCCCTCTATAGACTGAACCCTCCGGTTTATATAGACACCAGAGGGGGCTAGGGTTTACACAGAGTCGGTTACAAAGAAGGAGATCTAATATTCGGATCGCCAAGCTTGTCTTCCACGCAAAAGAGAGTCCCATCCGGACACGGGACGAAGTCTTGAGTCTTGTATCTTCACGGTCCAACAGTCCGGCAAAAGTATATAGTCCGGCTGTCCGGATACCCCCTAATCCAGGACTCCCTCAGTAGCCCCTGAACCAAGCTTCAATGACGATGAGTCCGGCGCGTAGATTGTCTTCGGCATTGCAAGGCGGGTTCCATCTCCGAATACTACAAAGTAAACCTCGAACACTTAAATCGTGTCCGGCTCTGCAAGACGATTTTCACATACCACCGTAGAGAGAACAATATTCCACAAATATAATCTGCTGACAACTTTAGATAACATGCCATCACACCATGGTCGAGTCATTATTCGAACCGTTTTCCCACAATCAGCCACCGCACATATTGCGAGGCGGCATCCTCGGCATGTATTGTCAAAGCAGAGATTGTGTTCCCCTTATCGCGGGGCTTTCATCAATACGGGCATGGGTAGCCCAATCGCACCGCCAATCGCGGCGAGTGGGGAACGAGCGGGTTCCACCAGGCAAGTAGGGAGGTGCAAAAGTTTTTGTTGCCTCTATAAAGAGATAAGGCCTCTTCTTCCTTACCCACGCCTTTCCCTTTCGCTCGTCCATTCCCCTTCGCTCGAGCCCTAGCGCCCAAGCACTCATCCCCTCCACCGAAAAGAGGTTCTCCGAAGATGTCCGGATCTGGAGCAGGAGGCAAATGGATGGCCTCTACCGTCCGGGAGAAGGATATCAAGAAGCTTCGAGAGGCCGGGTACCTGGCCAAGAAAATCGGCCATCGTCTTCCGACGGCGGGAAAGATCGTCCCCAATCCGGAGCCCCACGAGAGGGTCATGTTTCTTGCTCATTTTGTCCGCGGGCTCGGGTTTCCCCTTCACCATTTGTTCACGGCATCATGTATTATTACGGGATTGATTTTCCTGATCTGTCCCCCAATTCTTTCCTTAATATCTCGACGTTTATCGTCGTGTGTGAGGCCTTTCTCCGCATTTCGCCCCACTTCGGCTTATGGCTGAAGATCTTCAATGTGAAGCCCAAGGTTTTGAATGACGAGCACGCTGAGTGCGGTGGCACCATGGTGAGCAAGATGCCCAAGGTCACATGGCCGACGGGCACCTTCAATGATCCCGTCAAGCAGTGGCAGCAGCAGTGGTTCTATATCACCGAGCCGCGCGGTAAAAAGTGGGCCGCTGCTCCTGAATTCATATCCGGAGCCCCCCTGCGGCTTACGTCCTGGCCCAAGAAGGGCCTGAACTGGTCCTCATCCGACGAGCTGTCGGTGCTCCAAACACGCGTCCAGAGCGTGGTAGACAAGGACGTCAAACTCGTCAATGTAGTCTAGGTGATGTTAGTTCGCCTGGTTCTCCCTTGCCAGCACCGAGCCTGCAATTTGTGGGAATACAACCCAGCCGAGCACCAGACCCTACGGGAGCTCTACGGCTCCTCACACAAGGACATCTAGAAGGTGCTCTTCACGTCCGGTAAACCGTGGTCGGGCTCCGCCGAGGACCGCGGGTATCAACTGTCCCGTTCTGCAAGTCCGGTAAGTCATCGCTATGTTCTGTCCGCCCATGTTTAGCTGGCATATCCCGAAGGAGACGCTTTATCATGCTTTCTGCAATTATCCCAGGAATGGACGAAGGAGGTGGCGGATACACTGTCCGGCCCCGCTGCCGGAGGAACCGGCTGGACCTCTTCTAACGAAGATGTTGGTCCCAGCGCCTTACGAGGTGCCGAAGAAAGAGGCCTCCAAGAAGACGAGGAGACCCGGAGCGGCCTCCGTCGCCGCGGTGCTTCGGACACAAAATACGAAGACTCCAGCGCCCATCCTTCCTCCGAAGATGAAGAGGAGGAGGAAGAAGACGAGACCTCCACGGGGGGACGGCCTCCTCATCCTTGGAGGCCGAACCGCCGAAGAGGGGAAAAAGTTCCCTCCCATAGGCGTCCATGATACGTCTCCAACGTATCTATAATTTTTGATTGCTCCATGCTACTTTATCTACTGTTTTAGGCAATATTGGGCTTTATTATCCACTTTTATATTATTTTTGGGACTAACCTATTAACCGGAGGCCCAGCCCTTTATTAGAGCATTGCCCAAAAAAAAGAGAGAAAGGCCAAAAAAAGGCCAAAAAAAGGGGGCAATGCTACTATCTCTTTTCCACACTTGTGCTCCAAAGTAGCACCTGTTCTTCATGTAGTGAGTCTCATATATTGTGCTTCAAAGTAGCACCTTGTTCTTCATGTAGTGAGTCTCATAAGTTGTCTTTTTATACTAGTGGGAATTTTTCATTATAGAACTTGGCTTGTATATTCCTACGATGGGCTTCCTCAAATGCCCTAGGTCTTCATGAGCAAGCGAGTTGGATGCACACCCGCTAGTTTTCTTTTGTTGAGCATTCATAGCTCTAGTGCATCCGTTGCATGACAATCCCTACTCCTCATGTTGACATCAATTGATGGGCATCTCCATAGCACGTTGATTATCCTCGTCAATGTGAGACTTTCTCCTTTTTGTCTTCTCCACACAATCCCCATCATCATATTCTATTCCACCCATAGTGCTATATCCATGGCTCACGCTCATGTATTGCGTGAAGGTTGAAAAAGTTTGAGATTATTTAAGTATGAAACAATTGCTTGGCTTGTCATCGGGGGTATAGAAGTTGGGAACATCTTTGTGTGACGAAAATGAAGCATAGCCTAACTATATGATTTTTTAGGGATGAACTTTCTTTTGCCATGATATTTTGAGAAGACATGATTGCTTTGATTAGTATGCTTGAAGTATTATTATCTTTGTGTCAATATGAACTTTTGTCTTGAATCTTTCGGAATTGAATATTCATATCACAATTAAGAAGATTTACATTGAAATTATGCCAAAGTATCACTCCGCATCAAAAATTCTTTTTTATCATTTACCTACTCGAGGACGAGCAGGAATTAAGCTTGGGGATGCTTGATACGTCTCCAACGTATCTATAATTTTTTATTGCTCCATGCTACTTTATCTACTGTTTTAGGCAATATTGGGCTTTATTATCCACTTTTATATTATTTTTGGGACTAACCTATTAACCGGAGGCCCAGCCTAGATTTGTTGTTTTATGCATATTTCAGTGTTTCGAGGAAAAGGAATATCAGACGGAGTCAAAACGGAACGAAATCAACTGAGAAGTTATTTTTGGAAGGAAAGCAACCCGGGAGACTTGGAGTCCACGTCAAGAAAGAAACGAGGAAGGCACGAGGTAAGGGGGCGCGCCCACCCCCCCTGGGCGCGCCCTCCACCCTCGTGGGGCCCTCGTGGCTCCCCTGACGTATTTCTTCCTCCTATATATACCAATATACCCAAAAACTTCCAGAACAGAAGATAGATCGGGAGTTCCGCCGCCGCAAGCCTCTGTAGCCACCAAAACCCTCTCGGGATCCCGTTCCGGCACCCTGCCGGAGGGGGATCCCATCACCGGTGGCCATCTTCATCATCCCGGCGCTATCCATGACGAGGAGGGAGTAGTTCACCCTCGGGGCTGAGGGTATGTACTAGTAGCTATGTGTTTGATCTCTCTCTCTCGTGTTCCCTCTATGGCACGATCTTGATGTATCCCGAGCTTTGCTATTGTAGTTGGATCTTATGATGTTTCTCCCCCTCTACTCTCTTGTGATGAATTGAGTTTCCCCTTTGAAGTTATCTTATCGGATTGAGTCTTTTTATGAGAACACTTGATATATGTCTTGTCGTAATTATCTGTGGTGACAATGGGATATCATGTGCCACTTGATGTATGTTTTGGTGATCAACTTGCGGGTTTCGTGACATTGGGAACCTATGCATAGGGGTTGGCACACGTTCTTGACTCTCCGATAGAAACTTTGGGGCACTCTTTGAAGTACTTTTATGTTGGTTGGATGAATCTGAGATTGTGTGATGCATATCGTATAGTCATGCCCACGGATACTTGAGGTGACAATGGAGTATCTAGGTGACATTAGGGTTTTGGTTGATTTGTATCTTAAGGTGTTATTCTCGTACGAACTCTTTTATAGATTGATCCGAAAGAATAACTTTGAGGTGGTTTCGAACCCTACCATAATCTCTATGTTTGTTCTCCGCTATTAGTGGCTTCGGAGTGACTCTTTGTTGCATGTTGAGGGCTTGTTATATGATCTATCTATGTTATTATTGTTGAGAGAACTTGCACTAGTGAAAGTATGAACCCTAGGCCTTATTTCCTATCATTGCAATACCGTTTACGCTCACGTTTATTACTTGTTACCTTGCTGTTTTTATTATTTCAGATTACAAATACCTTTATCTACCATCCATATTGCACTTGTATCACCATCTCTTCGCTGAACTAGTGCACCTATACAATTTACCATTGTATTGGGTGTGTTGGGGACACAAGAGACTTTTTGTTATTTGGATGCAGGGTTGCTTGAGAGAGACCATCTTCATCCTACGCCTCCTACGGATTGATAAACCTTAGGTCATCCACTTGAGGAAATTTGCTCTTGTCCTACAAACCTGTGCACTTGCGGGCCCAACAACGTCTACAAGAAGAAGGTTGTGTAGTAGACATCAAGCTCTTTTCTAGCGCCGTTGCCGGGGAGGCTAGGTAAGTGAAGGTATATCTTTAGATCTTGCAATTGAATCTTTTTGTTTCTTGTTTTATCACTAGTTTAGTTTATAAAAGAAAATTACAAAAAAATGGAGTTAAGTTTGTCTCATACGCTTCACCTTTTTAATATCTTTCGTGAGTATGATGGAAAGGATAATTGTGCTCAAGTGCTAGAAGAAGAAATCTCTAGATTGTTTGTCACTAAATGTTTGAATGATGAGCATGATTGCAATGTTGTTAGTACGAATTCTTTGAATATCCATGATGCTAATGATGATTGCACTAGTTATGATGAAAATTCCTCCTATAAACATGTCAATTTTTGTGGAGTGCATTGGGTTTGTAAGTACACACCAAATAGGGAAGATAGATATTGCAAGAGGCATAAGTACTTAGCAACCAAATTGTTACAAGAAGAGTAGATGAATGTGCTGAAAGATTCAATATTTTTCGCGCTCCTTGTGAACTTTGCAATGAACATGGTCATTTAAAGCTCCAATGCTATTTGTTTCATGATCAAGTCGTGTCCAAATATTGTGATAATTTGATTACCCTTGAGCATCATAAAGAGCTTAGCCTTCTTTTGGGTTATGAAGAAATGAAACGTATAACTGAGTATATTCCAAAATTTAATCTTGATAAAATTCTTGACTTTGATCTAGAGAAGATTTATATGTACTGTGCGGAGAATTGCATTGAAAATCCTTATATTGCCAATTACATAAAGAAAAGAAAGCAAATAGAAGATGAAGAGAATACTAATGAAAGGGAAGAGACTTCCCAATCTCCTCCTATTATTTCTTATGATGAATCAAGTAACGAGGGGGAGCCTTCTATTCAACCAATCTCATCAATAAGGAGCTCAAAGAGGAAGGTTGAACCTACACATAATGTGAATAAGAAGAAGAAAAGAAGGAGCAACAAAGGTAGAAAGGTATCCCTCCCAAATGATGTTGCTCCTACTACTCATTGTGATGATGATAATTGCTATACTATTGGTGCTATCAATATTTTTAATGATGAGAGTGATTATGCTTATGATATGAAAGGGCCCAAGCTTGGGGAAGCTATGTTTGATTGGGATGAAATATTTGAGAATATATTTGCTGGAATTAATGTTCGTCCCAAGCTTGGGGAAGCTATGTTTGATGAAGATGATATTTTTTGTCCCCCAAGCTTTAATGAGCAAATTTACTATGATGAAAGCATGCCTCCTATCTATGATGATTATTGTGATGATACGTATGCCATAAAGAAGAAGTTTGCTTATGAGGAGAGTAGTAAATTTTCTATGCTAGTAGATCATGAAAAGAATGCTTTAGGTGCTGGTTATATTAGCCGAGTGAAGAAGCAGTTGGAGGACAAGCAACGTATGTGAAAGTGCAACTAATCCCCGGGTGGTTTTGGTAATTAATAACAACATATATATCATTGAACTAATCATTTCTTGAGAATATTTCAGAAAGTTCAGTGATATGGGTATGGCAATGACTGATGATGTGGACCCCTCAAAATGCTAAGGAAAACATTGGCAAAAGCTCAAGACTCCATTTTTGGTTTAGTGATCCAAGATCACATTGAGTCCATAGGAAAGCCAATACTATTAAAAGGGGATGAGGTTATGATGATGATCTGGTTGCTCAAAGTGCTTAGTGATTTATCTCTCAAACTATCAGCAATCTTTCACTCCAACATAAACCCATAAGTAATCTCGGTCCCACCGATTCCAAACTCACCACACCGAGATGAACCACCTCACCATATACCCAAACCCTAAGAATCTCGGATTTTCCGATTCCAAACTCGGTCATTCGAAATTGGTGTTGCCAAGCTTCAGAAACATACAGACTCAAATCGGTGTCACCGAGATGAGAAAGTCGGTCCCACCAAGATTGGCAAACCCTAGACTTTGGAAGAATCGGACTAACCGAGATTGTATTTTCGGTCCCACGAAAATCCCAACGCTCACAAGATTTGAACTTTCGGTCTCACCGAGTTGTCAACTTCGGTCCGACCGAGATTGGTCAAATGTGTGTAACGGTTGGATTTTGTGTGGAGGCTATAAATACCCTCCACCTCCTCTTCATTCGTGGAGAGAGCCATCGAAAGAACTACCACTCCTACCTTACATTTCGAGAAGAAAACTACCTACCCTTGTGTTGAGATCAAGTTGCTCCACTCCCACCATATGAAACTTGATTTCTAGCCTTCCCAAGTTGCTTTCCACTCAATCCTTTCTTCCACCACAGCCAAATCAGTGAGGAGAGTTGAGTGTTGGGGAGATTATCATTTGAAGCACAAGAGCAAGGAGTTCATCATCACCAACACCATCTATTACCTTTTGGAGGGTGGTGCCTCCTAGATTGGTTAGGTGTCGCTTGGGAGCCTCTGTCAAGATGTGGAGTTGAACCAAGAAGTTTGTAAGGGCAAGGAGATCGCCTACTTCGTGAAGATCTACCCGAGTAAGGCTAGTCCTCCGTGGGCGTGAGGCCATGATGGCATAGACAAGGTTGCTTCTTCGTGGACCCTTCGTGGGTGGAGCCCTCCGTGGACTCTCGCAGCCGTTACCCTCCGTGGGTTGAAGTCTCCATCAACGTGGATTGACGATAGCACCACCTATCGGAACCACGAGAAAAATCTCCGTGTCTCCAAATTGCGTTTGCTCTTCTCCACCTCTTATTTACTATATGTGCAATTTACTTTCCGCTGCCATAACTCTAAAATTGCATGTGTAGGGTGATACTTGACTTAGTCATCATTGTGAACTTGCTAAAAACCTACTCTAATCAAAAGGCATAAACTTTTAAGTTGTCAAGTAGTCTAATCACCCCCCCCCCCTCTAGACATACTTCCGAACCTACAAGTGGTATCAGAGCTTTGGTCTCCATTGGATTGGTTTCCATTGCATTGGACTCCATAAGCTTGGTTTCACAACCTAGGAGAGTATGGCGTCTAGTGAGGGTAATTTCCGTAGAGGTCCTTACTTTGATGGTTCAAATTTTGCTAGTTGGAAGCACAAAATGAAAATGCATATTCTTGGACATAACCCTGCATGGGGCATTATTTGTGTTGGCTTGCAAGGTGAGTTCTTCGAGGAAGGAAAAGTTCCGGATCGCGAAGCTCTGCGCAGATGAGTTGCGGATGTTACGAACAATGCTCAAGCTTGTGACACTCTCTTCAATGCTTTGTGTCCCGAGGAGTTCAACAAGATCAGCCGTCTTGAGAATGCAAAAGAGATTTGGGATACTTTGGTGAAATGCACGAAGGTACCGAGTCCGTGAAGGAATCAAAGCTAGATGTTCTTCAAGGTCGACTTGACAAGTTCAAGATGAAGGAAGGTGAAGGAGTCGCTGAAATGTACTCTAGGCTTGCTCTCATTACCAATGAGATGGCAGGCTTAGGAAGCGAAGAAATGACCGACCGATTCATCATCAAGAAGATTCTCAGAGCTTTGGATGGAAAGTATGACACCGTGTGCACTTTGATCCAAATGATGCCAAACTACAAAGATCTCAAGCCTACCAAGTCATTGGAAGAATTGTTGCTCATGAGATGACACTTAAAGACAAGGAAGAGCTTCACAACAAGTCAAGTGGTGCTTACAAAGCTGCAGTTGAAGCTCCCACAACCTCAAGTGACAAGCTAGTTTCCAATGAAGAGATAAGCCTAATGGTGAAGAACTTCAACAAATTCTACAAGAGTAGAAGCAAGGAGAGAAGCTCAAAGTCTAGATCATATGATGAAAAGAGATCTTCTAGTCGTGATCGAAACTGCTACAATTGTGGAAGACCTGGACACTACTCAAATGAGTGTTCGACTCCCCACAAGAGAAGAGAAGAATCTCCAAGAAGAAGAAGCTCAAGAGAAGAGTCGCCTCGAAAAGAGAGAAGGAGTAGAGATGATCGTTATGAACGAAGATCCTCTCGGAGAAGCAAGGATTCGGAAAGGAAAGACAAGTCATCAAGGAGCTACACAAGAAGAAAACATCAAGCTCATGTTGGTGAATGGGTTTCCGGCTCCGACTCCGAAAATCACTCCGAAAGAAGCTATCACTCCAACTCCGAATATAGTCAAGATGAAGGTGTTGCCGGTCTTGCTCTCGTGTCCTCCAACTCCAACTCCTACGACATATTTGATTCACCAAATGAGGGAATTGGAAGATGCTTCATGGCAAAAGGCCCCAAGGTATCACACCCTGAGTTTATTGACTTTGATAGTGATGAGGATGACTTGCTTGGTGAAGATGAGCTTTTACATGACAAATCTAGCGAGCTTAGTAATGATGAACATGCTAATAGTCTTTATAGTCGAGAAGAGTCGAATGACAATGCTATGAAGGAGATTGAGCGTCTAACTAAAGAACTAAACACTCTTAAGTTAGCTCATGAAACAACTCAAGAAGATCATAGAGAGCTCCTAAGATCTCATGAGAAGCTACGCTTCGAGAAGCTCAATCTAGAGCAAGAACATGAGTTCCTAAAAGCTATCAATGACGATCTTCGAAAGAAGAGTTCTTCATATCTTGCCAAACGACTTCTCTTGTCTAATTTCTTGCCACCTATTAAAACTAAGCATGACAAGCATAAGAAAAATTCTTCATCTAGTAGTAACAATAATCATGCCAAATCAAATGTTGTTACTTCTAGTAATTCTCTTGATTCCACTAACAATGTTTCAAGCCAAGTTTCACTTGAGCAAGAAAATAGTCTATTGAAAGGGATTATAGAGAAAGGTGTCTACAAGAGTCTTGCCGAAGCAAGAGCTTTGAGGAAATTGTTCGCAAGCAAGGAAGACACGGAAGAATCAAGGAATTGGTTTTGAGCGAAAGTTCAACGCCGAGGGTGTTGAATGGGAAGAAGGTCAATATCCCACTCCAAAGTTTGTCTCTCAAGAGAAGAAGTATGATCCTACTTCTTCAAATGAGGAACAAGCTCAAGATGACCTTCCACCACAAGACCACAAGCTAAAAGGCAAGGACAAGCTTCAAGAGGAGATTGATGCATTCATTGAAGCACCCAAGGCCATGGTCAAGTGGGTTCCCAAGGCTACTTCAAGTTCTACTTGACAAGCTCAACTACTACCCCAAGGATTCCCATCAAGATGATGTGGATCCCGAAGAAGAAGAACTAGAGAGTTCTTGAGGGTGACTCCGCCAACATACTTCACTCACATTCATTTTGGCAAGAACTTGTGCAATCAACTTCCACATCTTGCACTAGTTCATGGAGTCACAAACCCTCATGTTGGTAAGTCAAGGGACAAGGTAATCATTGCTTTCATGGACATCATCTATTGTGTACTTCAATCTATGTTCATGGATATCCTTGTTTGTTCCTTGTGGGACTAACCCATGTAGGTATTGAAAGTGCCCGAATCCAAAGGATTGCTCCCAACTCTTGATGATCTTCATCAACATTGAGCATCCACATCTTCAACATCTACATGAAGTCTTCAACGACAACCCAAGGTTAGTTTGACCCTTTAAAGGGTTCTCACATCAAGGGGAGCTTTGCTCTAAAGAAATGAGCTAAAGCATCTTTTAATGATGTGAACACATTAATGCTTTATGGAAAAGTGGTAACCCCACTTGTGCTTAAGCGATGAGTATGACCTATGATCAAATGTTTTCATTTGACTCCTAAGTCAATATGCTCATATATAGATGACCTAGTCATCGCCAAATTGTGTGCTAGAAGCCGTGTTTTGTTTGTGCATGTTTGACACATATTTCATTTGCTATCTTATTGTGTGAGCATGTTGGATGCATGATTTTATCCATTCGAGGACATCCATTTGTTGCTTTGGTCTTTTGGTTTTCCCTTTTTGACCAAATGGATGGACAAGAATGCCTAAGTTCCTCCCCTAGCTATCTATGCTTTCTTGTCTCAAACTCTATTCATGCTTATATCACAAACTTTGAACAAGACTTTTTCGGACAGACCGAGTGAGGAGCACTCGGAGCCACCGATCCGTCAAAAGCCTAACTTCCAAAACCTTCTAAGTACTTTCGGTCAAACCGATATACTCAAATCGGACAGACCGAAATCACTTGGATTGATCTAGGTTTTCACCTCGGTGAAACCGAGTTGCAAATTTCGGCGTGACCGAAGTGTGTAACTGCACGCAGTTAACCATCTCGGTCCCACCGAAGTTTTCCAACTCGTCCCACCGACAACCGAAGGGTATATATACCCGAGGACAGCGCTGATTACTTCTTCAAAACGCCTCCCCTCAAACCCTTCGCTGCCGTCGCCGTGGTCTTTGGATCGTCTCCGCCGTCGCTCAGGCGCCCTCGCTGGTCTCCATCGCCGTCAGCGGTCTTTCTCATCGCGCCGTTGCCGCCGTGGTGAAGCTCCACCAGATTGGGTGAGTTTCATCCTCTCGTGCTTCAAACCGCTGATTCAATGCACGATAGGCTTTGCCTAGTTTCTTGCCAAGATTAAAATCTTCCTATCCAGCAGATTAGATCATAGAACAAAATTGAGTGAAAATTTTAGGGTTAGGTTTCCGCGAACACATCTCGGTGTGACCGATTCTACATTCTCGGATGACCGATTTGGCCTCTGGTCATTGCCTTTGCACTTTTCGGTTAAACCGAAGTTGTGCAAATCGGTAAGACCGAAGTGAGGATTTAGTGAAACCCTAGTGCTCTCGGCTGACGAAACCCATTTCGGTCCAACCGAAAGTGGTGTATATGGTCTGTTTAGACACTTGGATTCACGAATTTATAGACTCGGTCGAGACCGAAATGTATTCTCGTGAAAACCTAAAACTAATGTTTGAACTCATTCTTTTGCAAAATCCTCTGCGCTTTGTGATAACTCTTCTATTCTGCCTATACCTATTCTTTTCACAGGTTGTCGGTCATGTCGATGGAAGTGACAATCGAACAGTCCGAATTGCCGCTTGAGATTCCAGAGGCAGCTACAAGTCCCAAAAAGCAGTTTTTCGATGATGGAGAGAGGAGCACTCCAAGTGGATTGCCTCCAGCTGCCACCAGGCCGGAAGAAGAGGAACTCGATGAGGAGGATTCGACTTTGTTGCAGATGAGGAGATAACTTCAAAGCCAAAAGGCAAGTGGTTGCCAAGGGCTATCAAGGAAACAACAAAGAAAGGCACCAAAGAAGGTGAAGAAATCCATTGTTGCACGAAGCTCAAAGATGGAAGAAGAAACCTCCAAGCAAGATCAAGAAAACTTCCAAGAGGAAGAGGCTAGTTCATGAAGAAGTCGATGATGATGACTCGATGAGGAAGCACCCCAGCCTCCTCGAAGCGAAGTTGATGGGAGATGCCATCGAGCAGGAGCACCCACAAAAGCTAAGCCATCAGCTCAAGCAAAGGCAGCCCAAGCCAAACCTGCTGCTAAGCCAAAGAAGACTGTGAGGAACATACCGCTTGAGAGAAGAAGAAGGACAATGTGCCACTGCGAGAATCGATGATGAGGCTCATGTTTCTTTCAAGCTCGATGAAATTGCCGAGTTCATAATGATGCTCATCCTCGAGCTGAAAATATGAAGGAAAGGAAAGACAAAGGTCTCGGGCTATGGAGGCAAGTTGATCCATATGCCACCGGAGAAGGACAGCTGTTGACTCTAGATTCCACACTAGAGAGCAACAAGACTTTTATGAGACAGTGCTCATGGATAAGAAGCCAATTGTTCTTGACACGGATATGTAGATGGGATTACATTGACATGAAAAGCACGAGACTATTTCCCACATGTGCATGAAAGCTTCACCGCATGTGGAGTTGCGAGTTCGTTGGTCGAAATTGACCGCTTGGAATGATGAGATGATCATGCGCTTCTATGCCACCGCACACTTTTATCCAGATGGCGAATTGTATGGATGATGAATGACGTAGATTCCATTCAACTGTTGAGGAATGGAGAGCGTTCTTGAATGCACCAGTTTCAAGGGATGATGATATTGATGTCTATGGCATTCCGAAGAAAAATCACGAGTCAATGAAGAACATGTACAATGAGGTACCTGACAAGGATGTTGAGATATGGAAGCTTGGATCGGTTTATCATCTTGAGCTGGTCTCCCAACCACTAACACCATTACGAGGCACACTTTGATGCCTAAGTCGAGACCACCGCATGATAAGAGGGTATTCTATCAACATGCTGCACATTCTAGATCGAAGGCACCTTTTAAGGTGATGGACACGATAGTAGAGACTATCAAGAGGACAAAGCAGCAGACTGTAAGAGGTCGTGTGGGTTTGCTCCGCATATTCAGATGCTCATTAATGCCAAGTTTGGCACGGACACCTACCGTTGGATAGACCCCACTTGCCATTGCAGCTGAACACGAAGATAATGAAGTTGTGATGACCGAGGATGCTCCCACATCCGTCGAAGGACATGCAAAGTCTGAAGCGCCAAACAAGCTAAAGCTGAAAAGGAAGCAGCAAAAAGCCCAAGAGCGTTGGAGAACAACTTCTTGAAGCCACTCGAGAATTGAACTACGCTGGCCAAGATAGTGCGATCTCGGAGAGCCTAGAGAGGATCGTTGAAGATAAGTTCCATGCTCGGATGTTAAGTCGATGAAGTGCAAGTCACCGTCAACAAGCTTGAGGCGACATTGAGGAAGCGAAGAGGAGAAGGCGAGCTTATGAAGGAGATGGAAGGTGATATGGTTCAGATGACTATGAGCAGCTGCTGCAGTGCCCACAAAGCCCAGATCATTTGCTATTCCCGTGATGACCCTGTGGCTACTACATCAAGACCTCCCACAGCTCCATCGGTTCAAAGCACCAGCTCCAGTGTCCACTCCTCCAGCTCCACAGACTTCAGCGAAGCTTTGCAGATGCAGCTATCTCCACTCCATCGACGCAGACAGGAGCCGCCAGCAGAGTCCCTAGTGACGATTAGCTCTATACCTTTCGAACTTTTTGGTAACTTGTTGCCAAAGGGGGAGAAATTGTATAGATCATAGGACTTCGAGAGAGAGAGTGCTCGTTTTTGCTCTTTCGTTTGCGGTTTTCCTTGAGATACTTTTGAGTTCTTTGAGACATTTCGTGTGTTTGATACTACGTTTGCTCTATCTTGATGAGTGCTTGATCATACTATGCTTAATGTGTGCTTAATGTTTATCATATTCCATTCATATCTTGTATGATCACTTACTCATGTCTTGGTGATTGGGTGCATGTTATTCATTCTTATCATTTTGTGCGCTCCACCAAGATGTATGTGACATGGAAGAGTAACCCATGATCCTAATCGATTGTGCATTTGCATTCAAACGCAAATCTTAAATAATGCACAAATTTAGGGGGAGCTCTTGCTTATCACATACTTCTCAAAGCGACGATGTTATTCATTGATTATATCATTTGTCGAAGCTTTGATCTATATGTTGTCATCAATTACCAAAAAGGGGGAGATTGAAAGTGCAACTAATCCCGGGTGGTTTTGGTAATTAATAACAACATATATATCATTGAACTAATCATTTCTTGAGAATATTTCGAAAGTTCATTGATATGGGTATGGCAATGACCGATGATGTGGACCCCTCAAAATGCTAAGGAAAACATTGGCAAAAGCTCAAGACTCCATTTTTGGTTTAGTGATCCAAGATCACATTGAGTCCATAGGAAAGCCAATACTATTAAAAGGGATGAGGTTATGATGATGATCTGGTTGCTCAAAGTGCTTAGTGATTTATCTCTCAAACTATCAGCAATCTTTCACTCCAACATAAACCCATAAGTAATCTCGGTCCCACCGATTCCAAACTCACCACACCGAGATGAACCACCTCACCATATACCCAAACCCTAAGAATCTCGGATTTTCCGATTCCAAACTCGGTCATTCGAAATTGGTGTTGCCAAGCTTCAGAACATACGTACTCAAATCGGTGTCACCGAGATGAGAAAGTCGGTCCCACCGAGATTGGCAAACCCTAGACTTTGGAAGAATCGGACTAACCGAGATTGTATTTTCGGTCCCACGAAAATCCCAACGCTCACAAGATTTGAACTTTCGGTCTCACCGAGTTGTCAACTTCGGTCCGACCGAGATTGGTCAAATGTGTGTAGCAGTTGGATTTTGTGTGGAGGCTATAAATACCCTCCACCTCCTCTTCATTCGTGGAGAGAGCCATCGAAAGAACTACCACTCCTACCTTACATTTCGAGAAGAAAACTACCTACCCTTGTGTTGAGATCAAGTTGCTCCACTCCCACCATATGAAACTTGATTTCTAGCCTTCCCAAGTTGCTTTCCACTCAATCCTTTCTTCCACCACAGCCAAATCGGTGAGGAGAGTTGAGTGTTGGGGAGATTATCATTTGAAGCACAAGAGCAAGGAGTTCATCATCACCAACACCATCTATTACCTTTTGGAGGTGGTGCCTCCTAGATTGGTTAGGTGTCGCTTGGGAGCCTCCGTCAAGATGTGGAGTTGAACCAAGAAGTTTGTAAGGGCAAGGAGATCGCCTACTTCGTGAAGATCTACCCGAGTAAGGCTAGTCCTCCGTGGACGTAGGCCATGATGGCATAGACAAGGTTGCTTCTTCGTGGACCCTTCGTGGGTGGAGCCCTCCGTGGACTCTCGCAGCCGTTACCCTCCGTGGGTTGAAGTCTCCATCAACGTGGATTGACGATAGCACCACCTATCGGAACCACGAGAAAAATCTCCGTGTCTCCAAATTGCGTTTGCTCTTCTCCACCTCTTATTTACTATATGTGCAATTTACTTTCCGCTGCCATAACTCTAGAATTGCATGTGTAGGGTGATACTTGACTTAGTCATCATTGTGAACTTGCTAAAAACCTACTCTAATCAAAAGGCATAAACTTTTAAGTTGTCAAGTAGTCTAATCACCCCCCCCCCCTCTAGACATACTTCCGAACCTACAGTATGTAAAAACCTTTTGATAAGTTGAGCACAAATGAGTAGTTGTGCCTGATGAAAATATTTGTGTTGTGTGCTCTAGGAGCAAATACCGAGATTGAGGCACTGAAGAAGGTTGTGGCCGAAGCCGACAAGAAGGCCGCCGCGGAGCAGGCTCTTCGCGAGAAGCACGAGGCCAGGGTCATTGAAGCTGAACGAGAGCTCCGGGAGGCCGTGAAGAAAAGTGATACCTTGGAGCAGAGTCTAGCAGGGAAAGAATCCGAACTCGCCCAAGCTCTCCAAGCCGCAAATGATGCTCGGGAGGAAGCCCGAGGTGCTCTGAAGGACATTCAGGAAGCACAGAGGGTTGCGGCTGGTATGGCTTTTTTACTCAGAGCAATTTTTATATAGTAATAGGAGAAACTCTAAGCGACAAACTGAATTCTTGTTTCTCCAGGAGCGTTTGCAGACCTGCCCGCAGCATATCTGATGCTGCCCAATTCTAGCGGACTGAAGAGAAGAAGTCTGCGGAGAAGCAATTCTGGTCGCAGTATTTGGCGCCGAATTATCCGGTGTCCTTTATCGATCAGCTGAAGCAGCTGGTCGAATTGCACCAGGCGGCCGAACTAGCCATGAAGGACTTAGTTGTCCGGCTGTGGCCCGCTGAGCCAATTCCAAGCAGTTACTTCGGACTCGTGAAGCGGATTGTTGGTGCTTGCCCTCGGCTCAAAGTCATTAAGCGGCCGATCTGTATAGAAGGTGCACGCATGGCATTTGCCCGTGCGAAGGTGCACCGGGGAAGCTTGATGCTGAAAAGCTGATGACTGAGGGACCACCAGAGGGTAAGGAGCATCGGAAGCCCGAATTATATTATGAGGGTGTCCTGAAAGGAGCCCGCCTTGTGGCGGAACAGTGTACCAAAGACACTATATTTCCCTGAAGGCAGTCATGTCGTCCTTTGTAATGCGGGATACTGGCACTGTTATTATTTATTGCCTGTTATATGAAAGTTTTTTCTTCCTGTGTGGCCATTTAGTATATATAAATCCTGAGAGTTGGCCAGTCGTCGGCTTCTGCCCCCACATAGAAAGTACGGGGGGTGTTCAGGACATACCTGAACACTCTTTATCCCATTTTTGGGTCCTTGAAGGAGGTGTTCATCACCGCGAACCAGGCAATCAGACTATAGGGCTTTATCACTCTCACTTAGCCATAGGAATTCGAGTATGGTAGGCGCAGCCCCTGGTGTTCGGAAGACCGTATGAGGGGCTCTAACAGCACCTAATCAGAAGACCGATCCGTCGCACTCTGCATTTGTTATGGCATTGTGCGGAATAAATCCTTAAAGATTTTACAACCTTTCGAACAGCTGGCCAGCTCTCGCCGTATCATGACAGTCAGTTTTTGGCTTTCTCTACTGAGGTGCTCGTCCGGAAGAACCGGGACACAATCGCAGTAGTTCTCCTAGCGCCGTCGAGACCCTTGTCGGAGAAAAGAAGAACAACCTTCATTGTCACAAGAACCATGGAAGCACCATCGCCATCAAGGTTTTGTGAACCTAAGACCAGGCCTACCGCAAATGCAAGGCACATATCGTTGTGGCGTGTTGGTCGGGATTGTCCCCATGCCTTTCCTGCTCCAAATCTAGTGCTCCCCATCGTCAACGACGAGAGGAACTGCCATATATGTTGCCCACGGGCCTCAAACCATGCTTCAGGGCCACCATCTTGACCAGCACGCCGATGTCGCCGCCCAAGGCGACCGCCATCGGCCATCTCTGGCCAGGGTTTGTTGATCGCGAACAAGAACACACGGACAAAACAACAGGCTACCTGTAGACCGGGCTCCAAACTGCATTTTTGAAGTTCAAAAGTTAAAAAGGGCAATTATGGTTGGCCATGTGTATAACTAGCATACACCAAAGCCAGAGGCACTACTATAACGTAAGGAGAAAGGAAAAACATTTTTTTTAACCGGATGATTTCTCTCTCCCATAAGCCACTTCCGACAGGTGCCGTGTGCCCTCGTATGGCCCATACACAGTTTTAGGGCCAATTCTTTTGCTGGCTTCTAGAATAACCTCCCCCTACCCAGCTTATTGGGACCTCCTATAGGGCGCCTTCAGCGCCGCGCAAGGGATCTGGCGCCCGCAGCAGCGGTTGGATGGGCCGGCCCACGATCACGCAACAAAGCAACGACAAAAATGACAACCAAAAATACCTCCCGACCGGGATTCGACCTCGCGCCCTCCCGCTTCCACACGGTGAGGCTAGCCACTGCACCAGCTAACTGCTAGCGGATCTTCCCACCATGAAAGTTTAAATAAACAGAAAATAGACGCGCTATTTATTGCACAATACACTGTGGCATTTATACATTTCAATTATTGAAAATATGTTCAAATATTACGGATGGAGTTCTTGAGCATGCAAAAAAAGTCCGCGTATTCAAAAATAGTTTTGAATACACATTGAACATTTTCTTAGTATAGGGTGAACATTATTCAAAGCACACTGAACATTTTTATAAAATACGCTGAACTTTTTTTGAATACATGCTGAACAAAATTTCTCTACACGATGAACATTTTTTATACACACTGAACATTTTTTCAATGTATGGTGAACAATATTCAAATACACTAGAACTTTTTTTTAAATACAATGAACTCCTTTTGAATGCATGTTGAACAAAATTTCTATACATGATGGACATTTTTTTATACACACTGAACAATTTTCCAATGTATGGTGAACATTTTTCTTCAATACGGTTAACACAAATTTGGAATTCAGAACTATTTTTGAAACTTGAACAAAATTCGAAAACATGAACAAAATTTAGAATTTTGAAAAACATTTTCTGAAAAGTCAAACGTATTTCAAAAAATCTGAACATATTTTGGATATTGAAAATAGTTCATCCAATTCAAAAATAGTTCATCGAATTTTAAAAAGTTCAGTGGTTTTCAAAAAAAAGTTCATTGAATTTGAAAAAAAGTTCATCGATTTTGGGAAAAGTTCATGGAATTTGGTGAGAAAAGTTCATCGATTTTGCAAAAAGTTCACCAAATTTAAAAAAGTTCATCGATTTTGAAGAAAACTTCATCGAATTTGAAAGAAAGTTCATAAAATTGAAAAAAAAATCGTCGATTTTGAAAAAGACATAAAAAGGAAAAAGGAAAAGAAAAGGCAAAAAGAAAGAACAACAGAAAAAAGAAAAAAGAAAAACACGTGAGAAGTAAAGAGGAAAGAGGAATTAGATAATCACAGAAGGTGGCTTGGCTGTGTCGGTTAGCACGTTCTATAAAGAACCCCACGGCGTTTGTAGAAATAGAAGAAACGGGCGCAACGGGCGCCGTTTAGGATTTGCCCAGCTTATTCTTGTAACTAGTAGGCTTCTAAAAAAATAATTTGGTTCAACTTTTAGAATAAGCTGGGTATGGGGCGGCTTATCCCAGAAGCCAAAAAAATCCACCAAAAGAATTGACCTTTGATGTGAGATAAAATTGAAAGACCCAGGTTAATTCTACTGAAATCACGGCGTGCAAGTGTGGGAACAATTTTTGACTGATAAAATGCATTAATTGTAATGCATGCATGACCATGCATTAAAAGTACTACTCTGTTATCATAGCATGCCGGCATATTTAAGTGTTTATATGTATCATGTTGCATTTGGTTATTCCTGATGACAGCTGGTGGATCTTGGCATAATAATTCAGCCACGTACAGGGCAATTTGAACCAATTCCGGGGAACAAGGAAACCAAATGCCTGCTTGGTAAACAGAGCAAACCAGCTACCCAAAATTCCAGATCAACTTTATACAGAATCGTACAGGGAAAAAAATCACTAGGCACGGCTCCAACTCCAATGGTTGCACCAGCAGTTCCCAATGAACAACACAACATAACGTATGGCATCAAACATGTGACAAGCCATGAACCCATGTAACATTGGCCTTCCCAAAGTAAAATGAAGCACATTGGACCCCAAAAATCACAACACCGATCCCAATCCGCTGCTACACACAACCCACCATCAACCGAGCAAAAAGGACGCTAATATACACCTACTGGTTGAAGGTCCGCTGGCATGTAGCAGCTGCGAATAGTCAGTCGAATCAACACATGCACAAGGTGGAAGGAAGAAGATGGATGCAGTAAGCAAACAGCAATACAATAACAAATAATGGCGGGTGGGGCTTTCACTTGATCACTTCATTGTTTCCCCTGACGGCATGACCGGCCGCTCCAGCTTGGATGTTCCTCCTTGAGCACCTCAACCAGCCAAAGCAGGTATGATGCGCGGTGGGTGGACTTCTCCTCGAGTACCTCACGCAGGTGAAGATGGTCCTCATAGTAATGTCTAGAAGAGCTCTTCAGAGTTAAATTTGTTCCAGGCCTCCTGTTTAATGCATGTAGAGAGGAGGGTTAATAAAAATGTTGGGGAACATCAAAGGTTATTTCTGCTCTGGTGTATCGAAAAGATTAATAAAAATTTATACTTATTCAATCTTGGCATGTAGAGAGGAGGGTTAATAGAAATTTCTCACATAGTATAAATCGCAAAGATTGAATAAATATTCTACACAATATTTAGATACTATATATAGGATTCAGCAACATGCAGAGTTTTCGTCTAGTATATGAAGCTTTAATGTACACATCCTGAGCTAAAGAAAGCATCATACTGGTGTGAAACAGACAAGTTAACACACCTTAAGAAGATCAAAAACCTTCTCGGCGATATATTTCTGCTGTAGATTTGCACCCTTTTGTTGCACCTTATCAGGATGGATGCACAAAGTTGCCTTTCTGTACACCTTTTTAACCGCAGCAGCAGTGATCAGATCTGTTAGGGATACAGGCTGCCATCCACATTCTGGCCAAAGTACCTGTTTAGAAATAATACATGGATCACCACCGGGAAAAACACAACTTTTCTGGCTTATCCTATAATGCAATTCCATGTGCATAATTAGTAGTCTATGCTTTGACTGTTGATAGCAAAGAGTTATTGTTTGAAAGAAGCTCGAACACAGCTATAACAACAGCTGAGAACATAACCACAAACATGTTTCTGGTGGAAGAGAGAGAGATTGCATCCACATCACCTATATGGCTGTATTACAAGTACAGCTCACAGCAAAGGATTTTAATTGTTTTATATGTGGCATGAAAGATATTATACTTTGTTGCTGTTTTAACACATTCTTGGGAAAAAATATAGTTTAACCAGCAAATATGAAATGCAGATCACATTGTTGCTACAAATATGGTATTGCAGCACATTTACCAAAATGTTTTTAAGATATGTACTGCAATTGGTATTAGGCTTTCCGGCTAACTGATTGGTGCATGCAACTCTACGGTATCAGAGCCTACGTTTTCTTCGTTCTCTTCCCACCCACCAGAACCCCAGCTGCCTATTATATACCTCTTCCAGGTTCCAGCTGCCAGCGCTCGCCACCCACCCCTCCTTACCCACTCCTTCCCGTGGACCACCGTCCTCTTGGCTACCGGATATGTGCCTCCACTGCTGCCCTCTGTCATTATCTACGTGCAGAATGCTTCTGACATATCAAAACTTGCGCCAGTCGGTGAATTGAACCGATGCCTCTGCATCATTGGGCGCTTGTGTCTTCCTCGGGGTACATCCTCTCCGCCCATGTACCGGCACACAATGAGCGAACCATTCTAGCCCCCCAAGATGGGGGGCATGGTCATGCTCTCATCTGGCTGCACACCTCTGGGATCAGACCTCTGCCATCTCATCTCAGGCCACCGCCTCACTGGTCATCTTCTTAGACGCATTCGTGAAATAAGCCCAGTTGACCACAGTTCCTCTATTAATCATACTCCGCTGTCCACCTTTTGGCACACCAGTTTTATCCCTTTTCAGATTCATGATATCTCAGTATCTCACCACGAGTGTTGGCTGCACAGGAGATGGAAAGTGGAACAGAGACTCGTTCACTGGTGATTCTGATTCCATACTACTGAGCAAATCTATGCTCTGCTTATTGGAAAACCATCTCACAGATGCTATGCTCCTAACAGAGGACAATGACAAATTTGCTCTTTGTATGCTTATCGCATGTTTATCATTAAGCTTCTTACAATACCTTTGCCCTTGTACAATCTTCCAAGCTAATTCTCAGTATGCATATTTGCCTGTGGAAGCGTGCAAGATTGTAATGGGAATATACTCTAAGAAGCTTAATGATAAATAAGTGGCCAATATACCTAGAGCACTATTGATGTCCGCAGCAGAGTAGTCCCTAATATGAGATGGTTCCCAGCAACAAGTATGCAGAGGATAGGTTTGCTCAGGAGTTTGGAATCAGGGTCAGCAGTGCACTACTCTCTGTTCCAGCCCATGTGCAGCCCCCACCCATGATGAGATATCATGAATCCAGAAGGGAGAAAACTTGTGCACCAAGGTGTTGGAAAGTGGAACAAGATTGGCATGAAAATTATTAATGGAGGAAAAATAGTCAACTGGGCTTGTCTGAGTTTTTCACAGAGCGAGGAAACAAGACAACCAACCAAGCGATGGTTTTTGGCGGAGACCATTGGTGGCCAAATGATGAGATGAGTGGAGTTGCATGCACCAACCAGTTCATGCAAAAGCCTAAGTCAATGAGGACAGATTGGGAATATAGTACATTTAAAGCATCAGCAAATAATCAAAACTATACAATGCCATGACTGGTCACTTGGTCAGTTCAGCGAAAAAATAGTTTAGTGAAACATGCAGTTAAGACTTGGATTGCAGGAATCTGAATGCTCAAACAAATACCCTCGGAACAAAATTTAGACAAGAGAAACTATGTGTTGACCATAACGTATTGCAAAAAAATTACAGGATAAATAACCAAATTACAAAATTGAACGATAAAATAATATATTCGAGTAGACAATGCAAAAGCACATATGTAGCTTCTGTTTAGAAGAAGAATAGAATGAACAGAGAATTGACAGAAATAACTAAGAATTGCCTCAAATTTTAGCAGTTCAAGGACTCACATATTGCATAGTTGATAGCAGTGCCCGCAAATTGCCTTCTTTTCCAGCAGCCCATCGCTTAATCTCGAAGTCTAAACTTTCCGAAATTCTCTGGAATTAACAGACATCACAATTAGAAGTAAGGAGATAGCCATTAGCAGCCAATAACAAGCATCTAATGGGACAATAACACACTTCACTGACAGGCAACCAGGGAACTGCCATAGTGTATAAAAATATATGGAGACTGTATTACTTGCTGTTTACTAGAGGCCAAAAGAAGAAAAATCGGCTCATGTATCATGACAGAGTACTTACATCTCTTTCTGCCTGCTCTCTTTGAACATTCATGTCCCGTTCATTCTTCTCAGCCAGAGCTTTTGCCTGCATACGTAGTAAAGTTAAAAATCAGCTACGATTCAAACATTTATGCATGCATCGCAATTCCACTATCATAGAGAAAATGTACAATCAACTATGAACAGCAACAAATTTTGGAAGAGAGCAATCCTTATTGGAATTATATCAACATACCGCTCGTTCACGGGTCCGTTGATGCCGCTCCAACCTAGCACGTCTTCTCTCTTCACTCTCTCCTTCAACCGCTTGAAACTCATCAGATGGCGTGGGAGCTAAAAGAACATAAACCAATCAAATGAAGATTTATAACTGGCAAACTTCAAAACAGTACTCCTGTTACGGATAATTAGTACCTCCTCCAAATATCGCGGATAGGTCATCCGTAAAATTTGTTGTAGATGATGCCTTCCGCATAGATGATGCTGAAGCAGAGGTTGCTGCCGCTCTACTTTGACTTTGAGCATTAAACGTAGGATCCTGAAATTTTCACAATTAGAAAAACACTAGCAAAATATTGCCATAAAAACAACTATTGCACGAAGATTGTTGCAATCACCACTGTTGGAGCCCTTTGCTTAGGTGCACTGTTTGCTCGGGCACCCATACCAAAAAAGGACTCAAGGTCATCTGGTTTACTCTGTTTTTCTCTTGCCGCTGCTGCCGCTGCAGAAGCAGCGTGCCTCTCTCTCGCCTCAGCAGCTTGCCTTTCCCGAACCTCAGCTGCGGCCTTCTCCACTGCTGCTCGGTCAGCTCTTCTCTTTGCATCTTGTTGAACTCTCTCAACAGCAGCTCTTTCTGCTGTAGCCCTCTCCCTGGTTTGAGCAGCAGCCTTCTCCTTAGCTTCAGCAGCAGCCCTATCAGCTCGGTCTCTAGCATCCACTGCAGCTCTCTCACGAGCTTCCTGCTGAGCTCTTTGCACAGCAGCCCTCTCATTACGTAGGCGTGCTTCCCTCTCTGCTTTTGCACGTGCTTCGATAGCTGCTCTTTCCCGTGCCTCCTTTGTAGCCCTCTCCACAGCTTGTCTACCCCTCCCTCTTTCTCTCTGTTGCTCAAGCTCCCTAGCTTCTTCAAGTCTTCTTTGTTCTCTCTCCTTTTCCTCCCTTTGTCTCATCTCTTTCTCCCTGTCTAGTTTCTCCTGCCTCTCTCTCTCTTCCCGATCCTGTGCATACGACCTTGCTTCATCATCCTGTTCCTGCTGTTCCCTGTTTCTAAGCTTTGCATCACGTTCTCTCTCTCGTACTTCCTTAGCATGCTTGAACTTAGCCTCAGCTTTGTCCATGGCTTCCTTCATAGCAGCTGCAGATGCTGCCGCCGATGAATTCCGCTCAGATTCATCCTCATAAAAAGGATTTGCATTGTCATAAGCTGATTTCTGAGGTTTGCCCATGGCAAATTCTTCTAATTCATCCATCGAAGAATTTTTGTTATGGTTGTAGTTCTGGGTGGAGTGCCGCAGATATTCATCATCCCTTCGTTTTGCTCTTGATCCATGCGGTTTTTGCTTAATTGCAAGAGATGGTGGTGGTCTTGAAGGTGGTGGGGCACTCGTTGGCTGTGTGAAGAGGGGAACCTCAGAAACTGTAAGCCATATCTCATCCTCAGACTCATCTGATCTTGGTGACCGGTCATCCATACCATTCCCACTGTATTTCTCGGAACCTGGAGCACCACTATCAACATGAACATCAGAATATCGGGCAGACTGTGACTGTGTAAAAATATTTTCGAAGTCCTCCACAGAAGGTTGTTGGGCTGAGTTTCTTTTCGGAAAATTTTGCACAGGGCTCGAGTCTCGGGCCTTGGTTGATCCGTTGCTACCTTTAGAGTCATCACTCAAATTTGTGGTAAACAAAGGTTCTGATTTTGGGACCTGATTGAATGCGCTAGAATCCTCAAATAGACCACTGTCAGCAGCAGTTTTTACTTGAGATTTTGAATGCCTACCCAATTCATCCAAGGGATCCGAGAATGTCCCAGAGGATTGACGGGCTGAAGTAGAAGTTGTTTCAAAAGAAACAAAAGGGTCGCTTGCCATGCTAGCTGGCTGAGATGTAGGCACCTTCTTTACTTTAGCACCAGCAGTTTGCCTGAGATCATAAAAATGAGAACGTTACAAACTGGACCCATTTGTAAGGAAGTAAACATCTATCAAAGTAAAAAAGGTGAAAATAAAGAAATCTTTGATCAATGTGGTTTTTGCCTAATCACAAGAGATCCATGTAAACATAACAGGCAACAAGTTCATAACCTCATCAACTTTGTTGCATAACCCATTTGAAATTGCATTAATAAATTGAATCAAATCAAATTTCCTATTTTTTCTCTGAAAGCTCAAAAATCAAAGTGAACTCGCGGCGTCACAAATTCATGTACCAATGTATCAGAATTCACATTAGTTGGTATTTAATCTGAATGGCAAAAAGAGGGAAAAAAGTGGTTGGCGTTTTGCCTACTTGAGGATAACTTGCATCTGTTACGAACAACATGATGCAAAGTGCAAACTGATCAGGGAGCTTTGCAATATAATTAAAAATTACTAAATCGTTCAGCTTTACATACATCAGATTATTTCTAATAATCAATTTCATTAGGCAAACCAAACTCCAAATGATGTAATTTCGCCAACTTCTATTATAATTTGCTCAATCCAATCGAAGTTGGCACACCCCTCAAATCATAAGCCGCTGCACTGTGCTCCAATATTTTTCGATATAATCTGCCCCTTACGAATTTAAACTTCATCAATGTCAACTGATTCTACTAAATTAAAAAGAAACTATCATGCATTAGAAGCACGAAAAATACAATGTACCAAAACATAATCTCAATTTGATCAAACTTCTGTTGCATAGGCGCCTAAGAGATGCAGCTATAACATGTACAGACTGGTCTAAGATCTATCCAAATTACCTACAGCTAACCTAACATAATGCATGTAGGGATGATACAGGCCCAAGTGAATCAGGGCAGCAGAGCTCTAAAACAGATCATAAATGCATTCCTGACTGAACATGTGTAATACCAATGCAAACCTATTACGTATTGGCAAGTTACAGATTCCACTCAACGCAACATTCGGTACATACGCGCATAGATAACTTCCACACAGATAAAAGCACCTACCTTTGCTTCACCGGGCTGCTCCTGCCAATCCCCGCAAACAAATCATCAAACCCCGCTGAGGCGGCTGCTGGCCCGGGCTTCCACTTATCTTCCGGCACCTCCCTAGCCTCTGACTTGGTTCCGAAACCAGCGAGCAGGTCGTCGTCTGCAGGGGCCGGCGCGTGGTTGCCCGCAAAGACGTCGTCGTAGCGCACCGAGGAGCTCTTCACACCGGGGACCCCGTCAAAGATATCGTCGTCGTAGACTGGCTTGTCGAACACGGGCATGGACGAGTGCTTGGGCTTGGGCGGCGCGGCCGAGGCAGAGGGCTCCGCGAAGGAGTCGAACATGGAGTCGATGGAGGTCGGCTGCGTGGGCTTGGGCGGCGGCGCGGAGGACGGGGCCCCGAAGAGATCGTCGTAGGAGGGGGCGGATGGCGCGGCAGCGGCGGCGGATCTGGTGCTGTCCCAGGCGGATCCAGAGGGCGCCGCGGCGCGGGCGGCCAACATGGGCGCAGCCTTCCCCTTAGGGCGGAGGCCGAAGTCGCGGGCCAGGATGCCCTGGAAGTCGTCCATGGCGGCCGCGATGGAAGGAGGATCGCTGGATCTGGGGCGGGAGCACCCGGCCCAGGCGCTTCGTGCCCGCTGGGGATTGGCCCCTTGGAACACTAGACGACGAGGGTGTGAACAGAGCGAAGAGGCGCGGTTGTTCTGGGGAGGGGGCAAGAGGTCCCAGGCCCGAGATATCTATCGATCGGATGAATGGGGAGGCGTAGCCGGCGCCTGGGTCGCCGGAGACGCCGCCGTCGAGGTCGCCGGCGACGGGAGAGGGCGAGAGGGGGGGGAGAGGGGAGAAGTCTTGTCCCACGCGGCTGTCTTGGTGGGATGTCTGGCGAGAGGGCCCGGAGGGGGCGAGGCTACATGAGCGTATATCATTGGGGCCCGTGCGGCCACCGGCATGTGGGCCAGGGATAAAAGGCGACGCGCACGGTAGGATTACACGGTGGAGGGTCAAGATGATCCACTGACAGGTGGATCGTAGCTTCGTTCTCATCCCGCATGTCAGTGACGTGTGCCGAGGTGGATGGTGTCACGCCGAGACCGCGAGCGCGTCGGTGGTCTCGTCGTCGGATTCTCGGAGCGCGCGAGCCGGAGGGAAGGAAGGAAGCGGGGGATTCGGTGAGTGGGCCCGATCGGCGTGTAGTCGACCGAAAGACGCACAACTTGAACTTTTTTTCTTGGCCGGGATGCACACACACACGCACAACTTGAACCGCTAATCGAAATACGCATTCGACTTTACCCTAAAAAAAATTGTACGCTGTGTAGCCCCGTCTCGACCCTTGGCCTGCTAATTCTCAAAAAAAAAAAAAACTGGTCTGCTGGTCACCCCAGGCGGCTACAGCACCACCTTTCAAGCTCAAAAGATCGGAAAGGATGGAAGCAAACGACGCCCCGAAGATATCAGCATGATAAACACCCCTACTCATACCCAGGCCTGTGTGCCGTGCGATCCAGGAGAAGGATCTGTAATGTGTTTTCAGTTTTATCTTAGCACTCTTATTCGCTGAACTGCTCCTTTTAGTGAGCTGATGTAAAAACATATTGGTGCGTTTTCGGGGTTTCATTCCCGGCAATGGAACCGGGGAGGGGGACCTCCCTGTTCATCTAAAAAAAGAAATACGCATTTGACTGAATTAATAACGCGTTTGGTTGCGTGCAGGGATCCATGTGGAGCTGGACAGCCAAGTAGTGGTGCAGATGATCAAACAAACGGAGAAGAATTTGCCTGCAGCAGGGCCATGGATTCAAGAAATAAAGGGGATGCTTGAGTCTGTGGTGGAGTTCAAAGTGTCTTGGGTTCGGAGATCTGCCAATGTTGCCGCGCATAAGCTGAGTAGGAGTAGGCGAGGAGAGATCACTGCTTTGGCTTGAGTCTCTTTCAGAGTTTATTTTAGATGTAATTTCGGATGATATTCCAAACTTTGTTTAGTTAAATATAAAGCGGCGACAGGTTTTTCCCTAAAAACGCGTTTGGTTGCTTGCATCATTTTTTTCTTTGCACATTTTATGGTTGGGCCTAGTTGAGCATATACTCCCTCCGTCCTATAATATAAGAGTTTTTTTTACACTAGTGTCGTGTAAAACACGATCTTATATTACGGGATGGCTGGAGTACAAGATAAAAATTACCCTCTAGTCTGGATGTAACGAAATGAAAGGCAAACTATTTGGTTGCGGACTTGGGAAAACAGAAGTGAGGTTGTTTGGTTTCTTGTTTGATAACCTTCTCATCAAGCTAATGAGATTACCAACACACTAGAATAGACAAAACAAACTAGAGATGTATAGATAGCATAAGAATAAGTTTAATATGGTACAAAAGTTATTAAACAAGCAGTCCTAAACCCAAACCAGCACGACATAGCCTTAAAACCAAACCAACACTCGTAATCAGACAACAGAGGGCTCTCTAGACATTCAGGACGAAGGCGTCGTCGTGCTCTTGCACTTGGTGACCACCTCAACGTCGTCATCGTTGAAGACGATCACCTTCAGGGTATCAGGAGTCAGTAGCTTGAAGGTGACCATGTAGTCAATCCTGATATGCTGAACGACGGCGAAGGGGCCCAACCCTAATTAAGGATGACCCTATCTTTGATCACCCCGCCCGTGCCCCTTCATGCGCATCAGGTGTTCGTTTCAGCTTGAACCCCCGAGGGGCGGGGGGTTGCTTCTTGAAGCCTAGAGGCATAAAAAGGCACTCCAGCTTCATGGCAAGGATCATTTTGCAAGGTGGGTTAGCCCTGCCTTCTCATGGTAGTTGCCACCAGGCCATCGTCTAAGGGCGGCACCACCTCCTTGCCCTTCTTAATGGCAGCACCACCTCCTTGCCCTTCTCTCTGGTCGCCACCACCTCCTTGCCTTTTGTGTTCTTCGTGACGATCTGCATGAACAACACGAAGTTAAAAGGATGATCAACAATTCATTCCTATCGTCCAAATGCCTTGCCCACCCAAAGCGAAACTACTTACCCACCGTCGCACTCAAACCCTCTCTATCTCTCGCCGTTACTCCTCTTCCACATCTCTGTTTCACCACCTTTTCATCGCCATGAACCCCATCCCCCCCCAGCATTCAATGGAGGGCTTTCTTCCTCAGCTGCTCGCTTGGTGACTGCACCAAGTTCGAGAAAACCATGGATGTGTGCTCTAACTTCACCATCATCGAGGACATGCGCAAGGAGGTAGGCGTTGTGGTAAAGAAGGCGATGGTCAAGGAGTTAAAGACGTTGATTCCTGGCTGATGAAAGGCACTATGTCAATGGACATATTAAGTTGGGCCATGGATCAGGCCGAATTCAGCGATACTGGTCAGAGATCAAGATGGGCCAAGTAGAGAGGGTACAAGTGATGCGGAGCTTCCTACAGTCATCCCCATGGACCTACCTTCGTCTCCCACGACACCACATGGACCAATGACTAGAGCTCGAGCAAGGGCTATTGAAACTAAGGTGAACTCGCTCCTCTCTGAACTATCACTTTCTACATGTGAGACATGGCTACTACCTCAAGCAGAAAGCCTATGTGTGATCAGGTACTTAGAGGGGAGCCACGGAGCCACTACATCCAACGGACGAGCTAGCGAGGATGTCAAGTACAAGGACCAAGAGGTAAAGCTACCAAAAACCTACAACCATCGGACGACCGGCCTGGACCAGACGTCCGAGGCCTGGAGTCTCCACCAGCCCGAAGAGCCAGCCAGCGACTACTACAGCGGCCGGACGATCGGCAAGGACCGGACGTCCGACACCTCCAAGTGCCCGGACTATCGGTGCCACCAACAGAAGGAAATTAGCGGAAGTACGAGCCCTCTGGGTGACCGGCCACCGGATGACCGACACCTTCCGGACGTCCGGACCTTTGTGAGCTTCCGAGCGTCCGAGACCCACAGAACGTCCAAAGCCTATCTGCGCACAGTGACTAGGGCCGAGGCCCATGTACCCCTTTGACCCCCTAGACTATATATACGACTCCACCTCCACTTTTCTAGGGTTAGCATTAATTTAGCTCGTATGAGAGATAGAGCTTTGCTCATCCACTTGATACCTACTCCATTAAAGGCCAAGCCCTTCATCTAGGAGAAGATCCCCCAAGTGGACTCAAGACCTCTTCACGGAGAAGATCCCCTAGTGGATTCAAGACCTCCTTCTAGGAGATGAACTAGTGACCTTTGTATCTCCCTTTGACAGATTTGAATCATGTATCTCTCTTTGTGTTCATGGATCTAGCACATATGTGATCATTTCTCATTGATTTGAGTGTTTCCTCTCGTTTCCCCTCGTGTTCTCCCTCGTGTGTTTGTCGTGTTCTTCGGGAATCCCCCCTCCAAATCATGAAAGATCGGCCCCTAGGGTTCCATCCTACATCATCTTGGTATCATAAGCCACGTTGATCACGTTTTTGGAGTCCCTACCCCTCGTTTTCTAGCCTAATTTTGTTGGTTTTGTCTCAATTTCAAAAATCCCCACAAAAATAGCCCGAATTTTTTTTGTGTTTTGTTGGTGTGATTAAGTTTTGTTGGATTTGATCCATGGATTTGCTTTGCCACCGGTGGATCTAGCTTTACCCCATCTCTTCCCTCATTTCCATCCGCCAAATTCGCCCAATTTTGACCTCAAATTTCCTCTCCACCACGAACCCTAGACTTCATCATGTAGCCCGGAATCGCCCAGGCTCCGGACGTCCGACCAATACCGGACGTCCGACCAAACCCGACGAAACTAGATTTTTTTTCGTTCGAATTTTTTCAGCCACCACTACTTCTTCAGCATTGCCATTCCAATTGCACCTCCGCAAACCACCACCGCTTTCCGCAACCACCATCGCTTACCCACTACCAACTCCAACAATTTTGACACATTTGGGTCATTGAGAATTTGAGTTGCGGTTTCCATTTCCTAACGTGTTTTGACTACTTAGGGACGGTTTGACAACGACATCACTGATACGTCTCCAACGTATGTACTTTTCCAAACACTTTTGCCCTTGTTTTGGACTCTAACTTGCATGATTTGAATGAAACTAACCCGGACTGACGCTGTTTTCAGCAGAACTGCCATAATGTTGTTTTATGTGTAGAAAAGAAAAGTTCTCGGAATGTCCTAGAAATCCACGGAGGCACTTTTCAGAGTTAATAAGAATTTTTGGCGAAAGAATCAAGACCAGGGGGCCCACGGGCTGTCCACGAGACAGGGGGACGCCCCCCCTAGGGCGCGCCCTCCTATCTCGTGGGCCCCCTGAACCTCCTCCGACCTCAACTCCAACTCCATATATACCGTCTCGGGGAGAAAAAAATCAAGGAGAAAGTTTCATCACATTTCACGACACGGAGCCGCCGCCAAGCCCTAATATCTCTTGGGAGGGCTGATCTGGAGTCCGTTCGGGGCTCCAGAGAGGAGGATTCGTCGCCGTCGTCATCATCAACCATCCTCCATCACCAATTTCATGATGCTCACTGCCGTGCGTGAGTAATTCTATCGTAGGCTTGCTGGACGGTGATGGGTTGGATGAGATTTACCATGTAATCAAGTTAGTTTTGTTAGGGTTTGATCCCTAGTATCCACTATGTTTTGAGATTGATGTTGCTGTGACTTTGCTATGCTTAATGCTTGTCACTAGGGCCCGAGTGCCATGATTTCAGATCTGAACCTATTATGTTTTCATGAATATATGTGTGTTCTTGATCCTATCTTGCAAGTCTATAGTCACCTATTATGTGTTATGATCCGACAACCCCGAAGTGACAATAATCGGGATACTTCTCGGTGATGACCGTAGTTTCAGGAGTTCATGTATTCACTATGTGTTAATGCTTTGGTCCGGTTCTCTATTAAAAGGAGGCCTTAATATCCCTTAGTTTCCGCTAGGACCCCGCTGCCACGGGAGGGTAGGACAAAAGATGTCATGCTAGTTCTTTTCCATAAGCACGTATGACTATTTACGGAATACATGCCTACATTACATTGATGAATTGGAGCTAGTTCTATATCACCCTATGTTATAACTATTGCATGAGGAATCACATCCGGCATAATTATCCATCACTGATCCATTGCCTACGAGCTTTTCATATATTGTTCTTCGCTTATTTACTTTTCCGTTGCTACTGTTACAACTACTACAAAACTCCAAAAACATTTATCTTTACTTTTGCTACCGCTACCTTTATTATCATACCACTTTTGCTACTAAACACTTTGCTGCAGATACTAAGTTATCCAGGTGTGGTTGAATTGACAACTCAACTGCTAATACTCAAGAATATTCTTTGGCTCCAGTTGTGTCGAATCAATAAATTTGGGTTGAATACTCTACCCTTGAAAGCTGGTGCGATCCCCTATACTTGTGGGTTATCAAGACTAATTTCTGGCGCCGTTGTCGGGGAACATAGCTCTATTCTCTGAGTCACTTGGGATTTATATTTGTTGATCACTATGAAGAACTTGAAAGACGATCGAACTACTATTTTGCCCTCAACTACGAGGGGAGGTAAGGAACTGCCATCTAGCCTTGCACTAGACTCTCCTTCCATTATTAGTAAGCTTGCGACACCTAAACCTACTACTGCTATGAATTCTAATATGTCGCATGTTATTGATGATGCCACTTCTGCTATGCATGATGAAACTACTTCTATGCGTGATACTACTTTGGCATTAGGTGAATTTCTAGATGAACAACTTGCTAGATTTAGGGGGAATGAAATTACTGAAGATCCTATTACTGATGATAGTGATGATGAAGGTCCTCCCAATGATTATGTTTTACCTGTTGATCCTAAGGGTTATGTTATGAATGAAACAGCTGGTATGGAAATTCTTGCTTGCAATGATAGAAATGATCTTAAGAAATTATTAGCCAAATGGAAGCGGCAGTCTCTTAATGCTAGAATGAAACCCGATCCTGCTTTTGCTACTTCACCTATCGTATTCTTGATAAGGATTATGAATTCTCTGTTGATCTGATATTATTACTTTAGTTGAATCGACCCTTTTATGGCCTTGAATCAAACTGTTGTGGCACATCTTACCAAGTTGAATGATATAGCCACCTGTTTACTAATGATGAGAAGTCTCGCTATTTATATATCCTTAAGATATTTCCGTTCTCATTAAAGGGTGATGCTAAGACTTGGTATAATTCTCTTGCTCTGGTTGTGTGCATAGTCCCGGGATATGATTTATTACTTCTCTGCTAAATATTTCCTGCTCATAAGAAACAAGCTGCCTTATGGAAATATATAATTTTGTGCAAATCAAAGAAGAGAGTCTCCCACAAGCTTGGGGAGGCTTCTCCGATTATAATGCTTTGCTGATCATGCTCTTAAGAAAAATGAAATACTTGATATCTTTTATAATGGACTAACCGATGCTTCCAAGGACTACTTGGATAGTTGTCTGGTTGTGTTTTCGGGAAAGAACGATCGATGAAGCTGAAATACTATTGAATAATCTGTTAACTAATGAAAATAATTGGACTCATCCCGAGCAGTTCTGAAGTAATTCTGAACCAATTGAGCCAATTCTGAGCCTATTCCTAAACCCACTCCGAAGAAGAGAGTGTTTTATTTCTCGATCTGAAGATATGCAAGAGGCAAAGAAATCAATGAAAGAAAAGGGTATTAAAGCTGAAGATGTTAAGAATTTACCACCTATTGAAGAAATACATGGTCTTAATTTACCGCTTGAAGAACCACATTGTCTTGATAACCCGACACAGGTAGTAAAGGTAAATTCTCTCTATAGATATGATAAAGTGGAAATACCCTCTACTAAATTTCATAGCCCGTGCTTAGATGAATTTGATGACTTTATGGCTAGACAAGAAAGTTTTAATGCTTATGTTGGTAGAGAGTTAAGGAATAATGCTTTCGAGATAGGACGTGTAGGTGATAATCTGGCTAGAGTTAAAGATGAACTTCACCGCGTTAGCAAATATGCTTCTATGGTTGCTACTCAAGTTGAGCAAGTACTCAAAGCTCAAAATGATTTGCTTGAGGAATTGAATAATAAAAATGACTTTGCTGTTAGAGTGGCTACTAGAACTGGTAGAATGACTCAGGAACCTTTGTATCCTGAAGGCCACCCTAAGAGAATCGAGCAAGATTCTCAGAGAAATAATTTAGAGGCACCTAGTTCTTCTAAAAAGAAGAAGAAGAAAAACGATAGGACTTTGCATGCTTCTAGTGAACCTCTGTTGACACACGAGAATCCCAATGATATTTCTATTTACGATCTTTGAAACTCAATCGGTGATAAACATGAACCTAGTGATAATGTTAATGATAATGTTCATGTTGATGCTCAACCTAGCAAAAATAATGATGTAGAGATTGAACCCGCTGTTGATCTTGATAACCCACAATCAAAGAATCAACGATATGATAAGAGAGATTTTGTTGCTAGGAAGCACGGTAAAGAAAGAGAACCATGGGTTCAGAAACCCATGCCCTTTCCTCCTAAACCATCCAAGTCAAAGGATGATGAGGATTTTGAGCGCTTTGCTGAAATGATTAGACCTATTTTCTTACGTATGCGCTTAACTGATATGCTTAAAGTAAATCCTTATGCTAAATATATGAAGGATGTCATCACAAATAAAAGAAAGATACCGGAAGCTGAAATTTCCACCATGCTTGCTAATTACACTTTTAAGGGTGGAATACCAAAGAAACTTGGAGATCCGGGTGTACCAACTATACCATGCTCTATTAAAAGAAATTATGTTAGAACTGCTTTATGTGATCTTGGAGCTGGTGTCAGTGTTATGCCTCTCTCTTTATATCGTAGACTTGAATCGAATAAGTTGACACCTACTGAAATATCTTTGCAAATGGCTGATAAATCAACTGCTATACACATCGGTATTTGTGAGGATGTGCTGTTATGGTTGCAAATGTCACTATCTTAACGGACTTTGTTATTCTTGATATTCCCGAGGACGATAGTATGTCTATTATCCTTGGTAGACCTTTTCTTAATACTGCAGGGGCTGTTATTGATTGCAACAAAGGCAATGTCACTTTTCATGTTAATGGTAATGAGCATACGATACACTTTCCGAGGAAACAATCTCAAGTTCATAGCATCAATTCTATTGAAAAAGTTCCAACTATCATTTTTGGAGGTTTTGAATTTCCTCTCCCTACTATCAAGAAAAAGTATGATATTCTTATTGTTGGGGATTTCCATATTCCCGTTGAGGTAACTTAGTGTTATTCGAAATTTCTCCGGTTCCGTATTATTCGGAATGAGTTTGTTAACAAGACTTGATCAACCTTGTTAGTGGGTTCATTTTGATGATCACGAGATGGATGAAACTAGAAGGCACAACCTTCTATACCCTCTTTTTACTTTCTGTTATTTAGAATAAATAAAGCAAAAATAGTATTATCTGTTTGTTTCCTGAATTATCCGTGCATTAAAAAATAGTCCGAAAATAAAAGTGCTCCAAATGCCCTGCAAATTTAGTATGATTTTTTCTGGAATATTTGAGGATTTTAGGCACTAAAACACTACAGGAGGGCCAAGCACCAGGCCACGAGAGAGGAGGGCGCCCCCCCTGTAGGGCGCGCCCCTGTCTCGTGGGCCCCTGGTGGCCCCCCTCCACTTATGCCGGCACCCACACACTTCATCTTCTAACCAAAAAAAATCCCCATCCAGCTCAAGCCCGAGTTCTAGCTCGTTTTGCTGCGATTTTCGATCTCTTAGCTCAAAGCTCCATTCGCAAAACTGCTTTGGGAGATTGTTGCTTGATATGTGACTCTTCCATTGATCCAATTAGTTTTTGTTCTAGTACTTTATTCATTGCAAATTTTTGCTGCATAGGTGACCCTATTCTTGAGCTTGCATGTTAAATTTTTGAGGTCCCAAGCAATTCCAATGCATGATATAGGCTCTAGGCACTTGTAGGAGTAGTTGCTATCAATCTTGTTTAGTTTTATTCACTTTTATTTTGAAGTTACTAAAATTTCAGAATTTTTCAGAAAAAGAAATATGCTTAGAAGAATGTACCAAGGTGGTTCCTTGACAAAGAAAGGTCCAAGGATTGCTATACGTGAACAAGATGTTAATTTGCCAAGGGACGCAAATGTACGGGCTTGCGAGTGGCCATCCGATGATTTTATGGTCGAAGCAGGCTTCAAGGAGGAATTTGACGCGTATTTGCGTAATGCCGAGCTGGAGGACTTCTTACAAGATAAGTGTCCTTAATATTATCAATTGACTGATTCCTTTGTGCGGAGGTTCGAATATATTTCTTCGCGTAATTCTCCTAGTGTTATGTTTGATATTTATGATACATCTTATACCATGGATTTAGAGGATTTTACAACTGCTTGCAAACTCCCGCAGTGGGGTAGTATTAATGATCCTCCCAAATCTAAAGTTAGAGATTTTCTTGCTAGTATTACTGTCGGGGATATGCCCCGCGGCGTAAACTGGCCGGAAGGATAAACCGGCCGGACTTGGTGATTCACCGCGACACCGCATGAGACTGCACGATTCTGACTCATTGGTAATCCGGCAGGCGGGCCAGAGGAGCAACAAGACCCGGTGGCCCAACGTGCAGTTCATGAAGGCCGGTTCAACTATGGTGGGCCGGTTTAAGAGGAAAGGCATGAGGAATATTTACCTTACAAGGAGTTAAGACCAACATTTGTATCCAGTTTGTATTAGAGATAGACTAGTCCTAATCCTAATAGGACTCCACATGTAAACCGCCCCTTCAACATATATAAGGAGGGGCAGGGCTCCCCAAAGAGGGACAAGTTAGAAGCTAGAAGCGACAAGCTACAAGCAACAAGAAACAATCTTAGGGCTAGACACAAAGAGGAGAGCCGGTTTACGGCGACTCCCTCGTGATGATAATGAGACCTAGCCTCAAACAGCATGTAGGGTTTTTACCGGATGATGTTTCCCGGGGCCCGAAGCTGTCTAAATCCCTGTCTTGTATTGCGTCTCTCGATTCCGCTCAACCCCTCTCAAGCTACCACATAGATGCGCTGGCCTCGCGACTAAGTCCTAACACTAAGGACATTTGCCGTGACAAATCCTTGACAATTACTGTGGGAGAATCTAGGGACGTAACACAAGCTACCATAGGGAGCATTCATTTTCCTGCTATACATTACTTTGCTCTCTTTATTGGTAGATGCATTAACGGTAAGGATGAAGTATGTCACATGTGTGCCCCTCATCTTTGTGTCCTCAAGAGTGCTGTGTCAGGTTATAGAGGTTATAACTTGGGGGCAATAGTTGCACGTAGGTTGCATAATAATAATAGAAGGGGAGATTTCTTTGGAGGAATTTATGCAACCCGTGTGGCTAATTTTCTTAATATAGCTCCACGAGAGGGGGATATGATTGTACCTCCTGTTTATTTGGATAAAGAAGCTATGTTTGACCATCATTTTTTTGAGAGGAATGAACAATTCCTCCATTATCGACTAACCTATAACAGATTTAACGTCGTCCTCTGTTACTCTTCTGCTCCATACCTTTTGATTATCGACAAAAGGAAGATATGTTGTCACCAGGGAAGAAGCCACTTGAATATGAGAGGGAATGGAAGCAGCTCGCCAACACGCTGCTTTGCTTAGGAGGCGATCGCCTCTTCATCCCGATACTACCCGGTTTCACTTATGGATATCGGCCAGGCGGTCATCGGTATTAAACCAACTTAGGCCAAAAGCCTAAGCTTGGGGGAGTACGTATTTCTCACTGACTTTACATTCATGTTCACACACTAGTCGTCGGTGCTCATACTCTTTCATTGTATTATCCATGTTAGTTTAAATTTCTTTTTCTAGCTTTCTTCTTGTGTGTTTGTTAAGCCTTAAGAAAAACCAAAAAAATTAGTTAGTTTAATTTCCTTGCTTGTAGTAGAAATTAAAATGAAAACCCAAAAAGATTTCTCGTTCTTCTTTTATTTGTTGGGAGCTTTCCCGTGTAAATAGTTTTCTTTTCTTTTCTTTCTTTTGGGGGTCGAGAAGACCATATTGAAAATGCTTAGTGGCTCTTTTATGCATGATTGTTTATTTATATTTAGAGCCCATATTACTTGTCTTCTCTCTTGAGTTGAATGCTTGCAGATTCCAGCTTAGTCCAATGCACGTGCACTCTTATTATTATACACATCGTTCGGTCGTGCAAGTGAAAGGCAATAATGACGATATATGATGAACTTATTGGGATGAGAAAAGCTGGTATGAACTCGACCTCTTTTGTTTTTGTGAATATGATGATCCATCATTCCTGAGTCAGCTATTATGAAGTAAACATATTTGCAATGACATTTAGAGATTATAGTTACTTGTGCCATGCTTGATTAGCTATGAGTTATAATGGTTTACCTTGCATGCCAACGTGTTATTAGAATGATTATGATGTGGTATGATGGGATGGTATCCTCCTTTGAATGTATTAAGTGACTTGACTTGGCACATGTTCACACATGTAGTTGAATCAAATCAACATAGCCTTCATGATATTTATGTTCATGGTGGATTATATCCTACTCATGCTTGTATTTGGTGTGAATTAATTTTAATGCATGCTTACGACTGTTGTCGCTCTCCCAGTTGGTCGCTTCCTAGTCTTTTGCTAGACTTCACCTGTACTAAGCGGGAATACTGCTTGTGCATCCAAACTCCTTAAACCCCAAAGTTGTTCCATATGAGTCCACCATACCTTCCTATATGCGGTATTTACCTGCCGTTCCAAGTAAATTTGTATGTGCCAAACTCCAAACCTTCAAATGAAATTCTGTTTTGTATGCTCGAGCAGCTCATGTTTCAACTAGGTTGCCTATATCTTCCATGCTAGGTGGGTTATTCTCAAGAGGAGTGGACTCCGCTCCTCATTCACGAGAAAGGGCCGGTAACCGGGATGCCCAGTCCCATGATCTAAAAAGATCAAAACAAATCAAAATAATTAAACAAAACTCCCCCAGGGCTATTGTATGTTGGAGGCACTCGTTGTTTCGAGCAAGCCATGGATTGATGCTTGTTGGTGGTTGGGGGAGTATAAACCTTTACCATTTTGTTTGGGAACTGCCTATAATGCACTTAGTATGGAAGATACATCCATCTCATAGTTGTTGTGTTGACAGCGAAAGTATGCCGCTCAAAATGTTATTCAATCTCTACTTTAAAATCGAGCTCTGGCACCTCTACAAATCCCTGCTTCCCTCTGCGAAGGGCCTATCTATTTACTTTTATGCTGAGTCATCACCCTTCTTATTAAAAAGCACCCGCTAGAGAGCACACTGTCATTTGCATTCATTATTATTGGTTTATATGGGGTATGACTTGACTGGATCTCTTTTACCATGAATTACAATGTTTAGTCAATCCTTGATCTTTAAAGTGCTCTGCATTTATGTTTTGCGGTCTCAGAAAGGGCTAGCGTGATATCATTTTGTTATATCATGTTATGATTATTTTGAGAAAGTGTTGTCATCTGAGTTTTATTATTATGGCTCGCTAGCTGATTATGTTATTGATATGAGTAATTGTGAGACCTATGTGTTATTGTGAGTATGGTTAGTTCATAATATTTGCTGAAACTTGAATGCTGGCTTTTCATGTTTACAACAACAAGAGCAACAGAGTTTGTAAAAGTTTTTCTTTATCACTTTCAGTTTATCAACCGAATTGCTTGAGGACAAGCAAAGGTTTAAGCTTGGGGGAGTTGATACGTCTCCAATGTATATACTTTTCCAAACACTTTTGCCCTTGTTTTGGACTCTAACTTGCATGATTTGAATGAAACTAACCCGGACTGACGCTGTTTTCAGCAGAACTGCCATGATGTTGTTTTATGTGTAGAAAAGAAAAGTTCTTGGAATGTCCTAGAAATCCACGGAGGCACTTTTCAGAATTAATAAGAATTTTTGGCGAAAGAATCAAGGCTAGGGGGCCCACGGGCTGTCCACGAGACAGGGGGCGCCCCCCTAGGGCGCGCCCTCCTATATCGTGGGCCCCCTGAACCTCCTCCGACCTCAACTCCAACTCCATATATACCGTCTCGGGGAGAAAAAAATCAAGGAGAAAGTTTCATCGCGTTTCACGACACGGAGCCGCCGCCAAGCCCTAATCTCTCTCGGGAGGGCTGATATGGAGTCCGTTCGGGGCTCCGGAGAGGGGGATTCGTCGCTGTCGTCATCATCAACCATCCTCCATCACCAATTTCATGATGCTCACCGCCGTGCGTGAGTAATTCCATCGTAGGCTTGCGAGACGGTGATGGGTTGGATGAGATTTACCATGTAATCAAGTTAGTCTTGTTAGGGTTTGATCCCTAGTATCCACTATGTTCTGAGATTGATGTTGCTATGACTTTGCTATGCTTAATGCTTGTCACTAGGGCCCGAGTGCCATGATTTCAGATCTGAACCTATTATGTTTTCATGAATATATGTGTGTTCTTGATCCTATCTTGCAAGTCTATAGTCACCTATTATGTGTTATGATCCGACAACCCTGAAGTGACAATAATCGGGGTACTTCTCGGTGATGACCGTAGTTTGAGGAGTTCATGTATTCACTATGTGTTAATGCTTTGGTCCGGTTCTCTATTAAAAGGAGGCCTTAATATCCCTTAGTTTCCGCTAGGACCCCGCTGCCACGGGAGGGTAGGACAAAAGATGTCATGCAAGTTCTTTTCCATAAGCACGTATGACTATTTACAGAATAGATGCCTACATTACATTGATGAATTGGAGCTAGTTCTATATCATGCCTATGTTATAACTATTGCATGAGGAATCGCATCCGGCATAATTATCCATCACTGATCCATTGCCTACGAGCTTTTCATATATTGTTCTTCGCTTATTTACTTTTCCGTTGCTACTGTTACAACTACTACAAAACTCTTAAAACATTTATCTTTACTTTTGCTACCGCTACCTTTATTATCATACCACTTTTGCTACTAAACACTTTGCTGCAGATACTAAGTTATCCGGGTGTGGTTGAATTGACAACTCAACTGCTAATACTCAAGAATATTCTTTGGCTCCCCTTGTGTCGAATCAATAAATTTGGGTTGAATACTCTACCCTCGAAAGCTGGTGCAATCCCCTATACTTGTGGGTTATCAATCACCGCCGCTTATCTTCGCCATGGACTCGTCATCGACAACACCCACTTCACCATTTTGACACCATCAACCATACGCAAGGGCGGTAACCTCGACAACACTCTCGAACACTCTCTCTTGCCATTGCATTGTAACCTCTTAGCCTTCCTTTTGCGTAACTTACCCATTGAGACTACCCTTTGAGTATTGTCGGCAATGTTATTTGTGCACATTAGTGATCATCGTCTCATTGCACATATCACGTCATCTTGGTATACGTATCTTGGTATCATCTCTTGTGTCACAAGGTTGTCATCTCATATACACAATTGATATCTTGGTTCGTGAAGTTTTGCACAAGTGCCCAAAGAAAGAGCTCAAAAGAGAAAGAGTCAACAAGCTTTTAAGCAAAAGAGAAAGATAAGCAAAGAGCTTTTAAGCAAGAACCATAACATCATACTACATTAAGATTGTCATACTCGATCATCTTGGATCATATCATCGGAACACCATACACATATAACATACTTGGGATAGGAATTCGTTGCATTTTTGCTATATAGGTTGTGCACAAGTCTCGTATCCGCCTATTGTGCAATCGTGCTAGCGTCTCTCTAGAGTTGTGCAACAAGAGCATTTTCCGTGGATTCCACATTTTGAGCTCACTCCTTGGCTGCACTGAAGGAAATATGCCCTAGAGTCAATAATAAAGTTGTTATTTTATATTTCCTTATTCATGATAAAGGTTTATTATTCATGCTAGAATTGTATTGATCGGAAACTTAAATACATGTGTGAATACATAAACAAATACCGTGTCCCTAGTAAGCCTCTACTAGACTAGCTCGTTGATCAAAGATGGTTAAGGTTTCCTAACCATGGACATGTGTTGTCATTTGATAACGGGATGATAGAGGAAGGTGTCCCGTCTTTCGATGAGATGGTGATTATCGTTTCGGAGGAGTAGACTTTGACGACCCGACTACGTACGTGCGAGGACGTAGCGCCTTCGCAATCGCTAACCAACTCCGAGAGGTTATTGACCACGCCGGAGCACGATCAACCTGACCACGAGGGTCTATTTCCTGCGAGCAAACAAAGAACAAGCAAGAAACTGAGATTGCAATCTAGATATTGCGAATATAAGATGAAAGTTTTATTGATCAAGATGGGGTTTTGTGACGTCTTTGTCTGGTCATTGAACACAAACGAAGTACGTGAAGTTGCAGCTATGGCAAACTTTAATCTAAACAAAACCCAAAGTCTAAACGATGCCCTAAGGGCTGTATATAAGGAGGAAGAGGGGGGAATTTCATGGCCCCTTGTAGGAGGGGTCCGAAACCAACCCTAACTCTATCTTTCCAACATATACGAACTCTAAAAATAGCCTATACTTCTATATTTCGAAATTACATGGGCCTGGCCCAATAATAAGGTAACGCAACACCTATAATAGCCTCTGGACGAAATTTGTGAAGTGGCATCTTGTATATTTCGTCCAAGCCTTCATGCACTCATTACGGTGACTCCAAAGTCCTGAAATCATCACTTGAAACTCCGTTCTTGTTTCCCTTGCGCATGCCATCATCTCCATGCTTGTTCTTGCTCCTATGTTCGTCCTTCTCCAAGCTAAGCCCTTCGTTTGTAAGCAAAACAAATGTATCCAATTTAGGCAGCATCATATTCTCATGAACATTAGAATCATTACCAAGAAACGAGAGTACCTGGTAATTTAATTGGCGTGTGCAAGCTCTAATAATTGGTGCAGTATGTATAGTAGCAGGGGCTGCGGGTGTAATAATGGTATTGATGTCCTCATCATCCTCCCCTTCTTGAAATGAAGTCGTCCTCGACGGAAGCTCATCTTGCTCACCCAAATAAGGCTTCAATTCTGCAATGTTAAAAGTGGGACTAACCCCAAAATCTGCAGGCAGCTCAAGTTTATATGCATTATCATTTATTTTCTCTAACACCTGAAAAGGACCATCAGCACGTGGCATTAGCTTTGATTTGCGCAAATCAGGAAATCTATCCTTACACAAATGTTACCAAACAAGATCTCTAGGTGCAAACACAACATGTTTTCTACCCTTATCTCCAGCAAGTTTATATTTAGCATTCATACGCTCAATGTTTTCCTTAGTTAACTCATGCATTTTTAAGACCAACTCAGTACATTGTTTAGCATCAAAATTAACCTTCTCCGAAGATGGAAGAGGCAACAAATCAATATGTGCACGAGGTAGGAAACCATACACAATTTTAAAAGGGCACATCTTAGTAGTAGAATGCAGCGACCGATTATAAGCAAATTCAATATGACGCAAGCATTCTTCCCACATTTTCTTGTTATTCTTCAAAATAGCCCTAAGCATAGTAGATGCTGTTATGTTGACTACTTTAGTTTGTTCATCAGTCTGAGGGTGACAAGTGATACGTCTCCAACGTAACTATAATTTTTGATTGTTCCATGCTATTATATTACCCCTTTTGGATGTTTATGGGCTTTATTTTACACTTTTATATTATTTTTGGGACTAACCTATTAACCGGAGGCCCAGCCCATATTGTTGTTTTATTGCCTGTTTCAGTATTTCAAAGAAAAGGAATATCAAACGGAGTCCAAACGGAATGAAACCTTCGGTAGCATGATTTTTTGGAAGAATATGATCCTGGAGACTTGGAGTTCACGTCAGAAGATCCTTGAGGCAGCCACGAGATAGGAGGGCGCCCCCCCTATAGGGCGCGCCCCCTGTCTCGTGGGCACCTCGAGCACCTCTCGACCGACTTCTTTCGCCTATATAAGCCTACGTACCCTAAAACCATTGAATATCAAGATAGATCGGGAGTTCCGCCGCCGCAAGCCTCTGTAGCCACCAAAAACCTTTCGGGAGCCCGTTCGGCACCTGCCGGAGGGGGAATCCATCATCGATGGCCATCTTCATCATCCCGGCGCTCTCCATGATGAGGAGGGAGTAGTTCACCCTCGGGGCTGAGGGTATGTATCAGTAGCTATGTGTTTGATCTCTCTCTCTCTCTCTCTCGTGTTCTCTCTATGGCACGATCTTGATGTATCGCGGGCTTTGCTATTATAGTTGGATCTTATGATGTTCTCCCCCCTCTACTCTCTTGTGATGAATTGAGTTTCCCTCTTGAAGTTATCTTATCGGATTGAGTCTTTATTTGAGAACACTTGATGTATGTCTCCGTGTTAATCTGTGGTGACAATGGGATATCACGTGCCACTTGATGTATGTTTTGGTGACCAACTTGCGGGTTCCGCCCATGAACCTATGCATAGGGGTTGGCACACGTTTTCTTGAATCTCCGGTAGAAACTTTGGGGCACTCTTTGAAGTACTATGTGTTGGTTGGATGAATCTGAGATTGTGTGATGCATATCGTATAATCATGCCCGCGGATACTTGAGGTGACAATGGAGTATCTAGGTGACATTAGGTTTTTGGTTGATTTGTGACTTAAGGTGTTATTCTAGTACGAACTCTTGAATAGATTGATCCGAAAGAATAACTTTGAGGTGGTTTCGTACCCTACCATAATCTCTACGTTTGTTGTCCGCTATTAGTGGCTTTGGAGTGACTCTTTGTTGCATGTTGAGGGATTGTTATATGATCTATCTATGTTATTATTGTTGAGAGAACTTGCACTAGTGAAAGTATGAACCCTAGGCCTTGTTTCCTAGCATTTCAATACCGTTTACGCTCACTTTTATCATTAGTTACCTTGCTGTTTTTATATTTTCAGATTACAAAAACCTTTATCTACTATCCATATTGCACTTGTATCACCATCTCTTTGCCGAACTAGTGCACCTATACAACTTACCATTGTATTGGGTGTGTTGGGGACACAAGAGACTCTTTGTTATTTGGTTGCAGGGTTGTTTGAGAGAGACCATCTTCATCCTGCGCCTCCCACGGATTGATAAACCTTAGGTCATCCACTTGAGGGAAATTTGCTACCGTCGTACAAACCTGTGCACTTGCAGGCCCAACAACGTCTACAAGAAGAAGGTTGTGTAGTAGACATCAACAAGTAGTACTAAAAAGCAGTTTAGTCCCCAACTTAGCCCATAAACATCTCCAAAAGTGGCTAAGAAATTTAGTATCATGGTCTAAAACAATAGTATTTGGCACACCATGCAAGCGAATAATTTCACGAAAGAACAAATCAGCAACATTAACAGCATCATCGCTTTTATGACATGGTATAAAGTGTGCCATTTTCGAAAATCTATCCACGACAACAAATATACTATCCCTACCCTTCTTTGTTCGAGGTAAACCTAAAGCAAAGTCCATAAATAAATCCTCCCAAGGAACACTAGGGACACGCAAAGGCATATATAAACCATGAGGGTTGAGTCGTGACTTAGCTTTTTGACATGTAGTGCAGCGAGCAACAAAACGCTCAACATTCCGTCTCATATTTGGGCAAAAGAAATGTGTAGCAAGTACATCCTGTGTCTTCTTCAAACCAAAATGTCCCATTAATCCTCCTCCATGCGCCTCCTGCAACAACAAAAGACGAACGGAGCTAGCTGGAATGCATAGCTTGTTAGCACGAAACACAAATCCATCATTAACGCATTTAACTTGTTCCATGTTCTCCTTCTTTACAATTCGCAATTCATCTTTAAATTCAGCATCATGCACATATTGATCTTTGATGGTCTCCAAACCGAAAATTTTAAAGTCAAGTTGTGAAAGCATAGTATAACGACGAGATAATGCATCAGGAATAACATTTTCTTTACCCTTCTTGTGTTTAATGACATAAGGGAAAGTCTCAATGAATTCAACCCATTTAGCATGTCTACGATTCAGTTTTGCTTGACTTTTAATATGTTTCAAAGATTCATGATCAGAATGTATAAAAAATTCTTTGGGCCATAAATAATGTTGCCATGTTTCTAAAGTCCGAACAAGAGCATATAATTCTTTATCATAAGTAGAATAATTCAGACTAGGCCCACTCAATTTTTCAGAAAAATATGCAACAGGTTTGCCATCTTGTAATAACACACCTCCTAATCCAATTCCACTAGCATCACATTCAAGCTCAAAAGTCTTATTAAAATAAGGAAGTTGGAGTAAAGGAGCATGTGTCAACTTATCTTTTAATACCGTGAAGGCTTCTTCCTGTGCGGTGCCCCAAACAAAAGGCACATCCTTCTTTGTAAGCTCATTGAGAGGTGCAGCAATGGTGCTAAAATTTCTCACAAAACGCCTATAGAAACCAGCGAGTTCAAGAAATCACCTCACTTGTGTGACCGTTTTGGGCTGTGGCCAACTCTCAATAGCTTCAATCTTGGCTTTATCAACTTCAATTCCCTGTGCAGTAACAACATAGCCAAGAAAAGATACTCTATCGGTGCAAAAGGTGCACTTCCCAAGGTTACCAAACAAATGTGCATCACGTAAAGCAATAAAAACAACACGTAAATGTTCCAAATGTTCCTCCAAAGATCTACTATAAATCAATATATCATCAAAATAGACTACCACAAATCGTCCAATGAAAGCACGTAAAAACTTCGTTCATTAATCTCATGAAAGTACTAGGTGCATTAGTTAACCCAAAAGGCATGACTAACCACTCATATAATCCAAGCTTAGTTTTAAATGTTGTTTTCCATTCATCCCCCAATTTCGTACGAATTTGATGGTATCCACTACGCAAATCAACTTTGGAGAATATTGTAGAGCCACTCAATTCATCAAGCATATCATCTAGCCTAGGAATAGGATGACGATAACAAATAGTAATATTATTAATGCCTCTACAATTAACACACATACGCGATGTACCATCCTTTTTCGGCACTAGAATAATAGGAACATCACAAGGACTAAGGGATTCGTGTATATAACCTTTGTCGAGAAGCTCATGTACTTGACGCATAATCTCCTTCGTCTCCTCTGGATTGGTACGGTATGGCGCACGGTTTGGCAGTGAAGCACCGGGAATTAAGTCAATCTGATGCTCAATCCCTCAAATAGGCGGTAATCCCGGTGGCACGTCTTGTGGAAAGACGTCAACGAACTCCTGCAAAATGTTAGTGACAGGAGGAGGCAAAGAGGAAGGCATGTCCTCGACTGAAGATAATGCCTCTTTGCACACAAAAGCATAGCAAACAGATTTGCTGAAATCTAGCTCATCAATATCAGATTTGGTGGCAAAAAAAACATGCACTTTTCAATTTAATTTCAGAAGCAACACTAGATGGTTTATTATTAGGCTTGATTTGTTGCTCAAATTCTTTTGCCACAATCTAATTTTCACTCTTATTCTTCTCCTATTTTGCTTTATTAGCTCTATTAATACCATCTTTCGAATGGAATCAGGAGTCATAGGAAGCAAAGTAATATTTTTATCCTTATGAACAAGAGTATACTGATTGTTTCTACCATGGTGTACATAATTTTTATCAAATTGCCATGGTCGACCAAGTAATAAGGAACATGCTTGCATAGGTACCACATCACAATCAACATAATCAACATATGTAGAGATACTAAAATGCACACGAACAATACGTGTTACCTTAACCTTGCCACTGTTGTTGAACCATTGGATGTAGTAAGGATGTGGATGTGGTCTTGTGGTGAGAGATAGCTTCTCCACCATCTCCATGCTAGCCAAGTTGTTGCAGCTCCCTCCATCTATGATGACGCGCACATAAAGTTCCTTCACAACTCCCTTTGTATGGAACAAATTATGCCTCTGATTTTGCTTAGCTCGTGTGACCTGCACACTCAAAACACGTTGAGCAACTAAACATTCATACCTGTCAGCGTCTTCAGGAGCCATGTATTGCGTCTCATGATCAGAATCATCCCCACCAAGTTCTTCATGTGTAATAAGAGCCAAAGTCTCCTCAGCATAGTCACTAGAGGACTCATACCCACCATCCTCAGTAGCAATCATCACACGCTGAGATTTGCATTCTCTCGCATAATGACCTCTTCCCTTACAACGACGACAAATAATATCACTTGTATGCCCTGTTGATTGCATGGAAGAAGAAGAGCTCTATGCAGGCCCGACAGTTGTGCTCTTGGCATATAGTGGTGGTTGTGCCTGCTTTCTTGTATCACGACTGGAGGTGGCACCTGATGGAGGTGCTGGTGCAGTGGAAGAAGATGCATGCGGTGTCCATGATGAAGGACGGCCTGCAAAAAAGTTAGTTCGCGCCAATGCTTGTCGATCCTGCACTTCACGTTCAGCTCTACAAGCAAGATGGAATAAATGAGTGATATTAGTATACTCCTTATACTCTAGAATGGTCCGAATCTCTCTATTTAATCCACCCATAAAACGTGCAAGCATAGCTTCATTCTCCTCAACAATACCACATCTAATCATGCCAGTTTGTAATTCCTGATAATATTCTTCTACAAAATTATTTCCTTGTCTTAAACACTGCAATTTTTGAAGCAATTCATGTTGATAATATGGTGGAACCCAACGAGTACGCATAGCAGTTTTCAAAGCAGCCCAAGTAGCTGGATTAGGATATAATCTACAATGTTCAGACCACCATACACATGCAAAACTAGCGAAAGCACAAACAAAGCAAAGAAGAACCCGTCTCTCCTCGGGATATTGTAAACATGTAAAATGTTGTTCAGTTTCTAACTCCCAAGTAAGATATACATCAGGAATGTATCTACCCTCAAATGGTGGAATATTCAATTTCAGTTTAGGAATATGGTCATTATCTCATACCTGAGGTGGTGGTGCAGGCCTACCATTGCGAATATATACCTAAGGTCGACCTGCTGGTGGTCGTGCTGGTGGCTGCACATAGTTCTGATTTTGATCAACCTCATCCTCGTAATAGTCCTCCACCTCTGCAGTAGTAGCAGGAGCTACAGAAGCATGAACAGCAGTAGCAGCGGCACCAGAATTTTGTCCTGTCTCAATAGGAAGACGTTGTGCTCGCCCTACTGTATCGTGGCGTGAAGCTGGCGGTGGGAGACGTTTGAGTAATTCATCGAACTTGTCGTCCAACTTGGTATCAATTGTCTTCTCAATGTCATCCATCTTCTCCATTTCCTTTCCAAAGCTGGCGATCACGTCTTCCACCTGTTGACCCAGCATTTGATGAAACTTATCATGAAGGTCCTTGTTCGTCATGTTCTCCTAGTCAATCTCGTCGGCTTGTGGTCCTGCCATAGTTAGCAGCAATAGAAACAGACAAGAATATGATCCTACAGACTACTGGAAAATGGTGGTGGTGGGGTCTCACAAATCCATCAAGCGAATCTCAAATTCTTACCAATTCTTACCCAACAGCAGGTGGTGATCAGCAACCGTTGTAGTCAAAACTCTAAAAGCTTGGATAGAGCGATTACCAGGGAGAGTCAAATGCACGACATAGATGTATGTGGAGCTGGGAAGGCTTATAATATGGTAGCAAAAAGGGTCAGCAATAATCAATTCAAAGATGCAAAGTTGAATAAACGCTCAACGACGGTACTATGCTGGTCCTAGACTAGACCGTGCTAGAGACGCGATCCTAGGACACTAACAAAATCACGGCGCTGCACGTAAACAAGGGAGGAGCACTCTCTGATTCCCCCCCTTTTTTCACTTTTTTCCCTCTTTTTTTTTGCTCCGCAACAATTTTTTTCGAAAAAGTATACAAATGGTCTAGAAACTGCCTAGCCAAAATTTTACAGACTTAGTTTTTTTTGAAACTGGAACTATTTTTCTACTTCGGGTAGCACGAAAGTTCGGGAGTCCTACTCTGTCACGACTCAGAGTATGGCGTGATCTCGAAATCCAAAACAGAGTAACAAAATACTGGACTCGGACTAGTGGCGGAGATGAATCTAGTGGAACTCAAACTACTGGCGGATATATGTTGCAGGTGGACTCGGATTGGCGTGATGGCGGCGGATATGTGGTGGCGTATATGGACTCGGATTGGTGGTTAATATGTGGTGGTGGTATATGGCAGCGGCGATGAAGTTGGTGCGATGGTGGTATCTGGCAGCAGCAATGATGATTATGCGGTGGTGATATATGGCAGCGGTGACGTGACAACCTGTGAACAGAACTCAAAACTCTAAAGGACTAGACGCTAAGACCAACAATTTGACATGATGATGCAACCACAAATTCAACAAAGCAAATACAGAAAAGATTATGCAAAGGCTCAGATTGGTTCGGATAGGATGAACTAACCCTATTTTTTTGGCTTTTTCGTGGACTATAGGTATGAAGAAAAAGACTTGATCTAAACTATGAAAAACTGTAAAATCTCACTGAGCAACCTGGCTCTGATACCACTTGATAGAGGCAAAGGTGTCCCATCTTTCGATGAGATGGTGATTATCGTTTCGGAGGAGTAGACTTTGACGATCCGACTATGTACATGCGAGGACGTCGCGCCTTAGCAATCGCTAAACCAACTCCGAGAGGTTATTGACCATGCCGGAGCACGATCAACCTGACCACGAGGGTCTATTTCCTATGAGCAAACAAAGAACAAGCAAGAAACTGAGATTGCAATCTGGATATTGCGAATATAAGATGAAAACTTTATTGATCAAGATGGGGTTCTGTGACGTCTTTGTCTGGTCGTTGAACACAAACGAAGTATGCGAAGTTGCAGCTATGGCGAACTTTAATCTAAACAAAACCCAAAGTCTAAACGATGCCCTAAGGTCTGTATATAAGGAGGAAGAGGGGGAAGTCGTGGCCCTTGTAGGAGGGGTCTGAAACCAACCCTAACTCTATCTTTCCCACATATACGAACTCTAAAAATAGCCTATACTTATATATTTCGAAATTACATGGGCCTGGCCCAATAATAAGGTGAGGCAACACCTATAATAGCCTCTGGACGAAATTTGTGAAGTGGCATCTTGTATATTTCATCCAAGCCTTCATGCACTCATTACGGTTGCTCCAAAGTCCTGAAATCATCACTTGAAACTCCGTTCTTGTTTCCCTTGCGCATGCCATCATCTCCATGCTTGTTCTTGCTTCTATGTTCGTCCTTTTCCAAGCTAAGCCCTTCATTTGTAAGCAAAACAAATGTATCCAATTTAGGCAGCATCATATTCTCATGAACATTAGAATCATTACCAAGAAACGAGAGTACCTGGTAATTTAATTAGCGTGCGCGAGTTCTAGTAATTGGTCCAGTATGTATAGTAGCAGGGGCTGCGGGTGTAACAACGGTATTGATGTCCTCATCACGGGATCACATCATTAGGAGAATGGTGTGATGGACAAGACCCACCCGTTAGCTTAGCATAATGATCGTTCATTTTATTGCTATTGCTTTCTTCATGTCAAATACTTATTCCTTCGACTATGAGATTATGAAACTCCCGGATACCGGAGGAATACATTGTGTGCTATCAAATGTCACAACATAACTGGGTGATCATAAAGATGCTCTACAAGTATCTCCGAAGGTGTTTGTTGAGTTGGCATAGATCGAGATTAGGATTTGTCACTCCGAGTATCGGAGAGGTATCTCTACGCCCTCTCGGTAATACACATCATAAGCTTGCAAGCAAATGACTAAGGAGTTAGCCACGAGGTGATGTATTATGGAATGAGTAAAGAGACTTGTCGGTAACGAGATTGAACTATGTATGAAGATACCGATGATCGAATCTCGGGCAAGTAACACACCGATAGACAAAGGGAATTACGTATGTTGTCACATAACGGTTCGACCGAAAAAGATCCTCGTAGAATATGTAGGAGCCAATATGGGCATCCAGGTTCCGCTATTATTGATCGGAGAGGTGTCTTGGTCATATCTACATAGTTCTCGAACTCGTAGGGTCCGCATGCATAACGTTCGTTGACGATATAGTGTTATATGAGTTATATGTTTTGGTGACCAAATGTTTTCGGAGTCCCGGATAAGACCGCGGACATGACGAGGAGTCTCGAAACGGTTGAGAGGTAAAGATTGATATATAGGACAATGGTATTTGGACATCGGAAGTGTTTCGGGATGTACCGGGAAGTAATCGGGTCACTGGAAGGGGTTCCGGGTGCCCCTCGGCAAGTTATGGGCCTTATGGGCCAAAGGAGGGAACAGACCAGCCCACAAGGGGGCTGATGCGCCCCTTCCCATGGTTGGCCAGCCCTAGGGAAGGAAAAGGGGGAGGGCTAGCCCCTCCTGCCTTTCCCTCTCATGGGAGAAAGGAAAGGGGGAGGGGGCACCCTCCCCTGCCTTTCCCCGCGCTCCAAATAAGGAAAGGGGGCGCGGCTTGGGAGATACCCCAAGTAGGATTCCCCCTACTTGGGCGCCCCTTGGCTGCTCCTCCCTTCCTCCCATATATATATGTGTGTGTGTGTGTGTGTGTGTGTGTGGGGGAAGGGGGCGCCTAGCACACAACACACAGTTGCTTAGCCGTGTGTGGCGCCCCCCTCCACCGTTTACGCCCCCGGTCATATTTTCGTAGTGCTTAGGTGAAGCCCTGCGGAAGTCACTTCACCATCACCGCCACCACACCATCGTGCTGTCGAAACTCATCCACTACCTCGCCATCTTGCTGGATCAAGAAGGCGCAGACATCATAGACCTGAACGTGTGCTGAATGCGGAGGTGTCGTATGTTCGGTACTCGACCAGTTGGATCATGAAGAAAGTTCGACTACATCAACCGCATTGTGAAACGCTTCCGCTTACGGTCTATGAGGGTACATAGACACACTCTTCCCCCTCGTTGCTATCCATCTCCATGGATAGATCATTGCGTGTGCGTAGATTTTTTTTGTTTTCCATGCAACGTTCCCCAACATGCATGACCCCACTTATCTATCCATGCGTGTGTTTCCGTGTGCCACATTTTGCTATTGGTCTACTTGTTACTTTTGCAAATTTGTGAATCTTAACATTATTGAATCTTGCGAGCCACCATCCTCACGAAGCTCCACCAAAGGCTTTATTTGTGTATGTGTGAGAAATCGACGAGATCCGGTACCAATTGTGCTATTTACTTGCTACATTATTGAGTGATCATTGATCCATTTTCAACATTGGGTATGATACATTTGGTCTAGTTCTTTTCATTCTCCCACTTACATTTGCTTGAGATGATGAATAGGCCAACTACTTCTTCGAATCCACTCTTCATCGAGCAAGATGAGGACCCGAACATCTATGTCACCGAGAACGACCTCTTCGATGCGCAAAGAGCTTTGCATCAAGAAAATGAAGCATTGTGCGACCGCATCGACCTACTCGCTATCGACTTGCGACAATCCGAGCAATGTACACGCGACTACTTCGACACATCAATGGCATCTCTCAAGGAAGACATATGAGCCATGATGGTCAACCGCTCTTCTACCACTTTGTCCTATTCAAGACGGAGCCACTCAAGTTGACATTCTTCGCATTCTTCTTCGGATGCAAGTCCCCCACGAGCTCGTTCGCATCGTCGCCAAGAACATGAAGTTCATCAAGCCCCACAAAACCCATTCCATGGGAATGGTGCAACAAGCTAATGGACCTCCGGTATAAGAGCAAGCTCCAATACGCCAAGATCAAAAAGAACAACAAGATGATGATGCCCCTCGACAAGAACAACATCATCGTGAGGAACAAAACTTTGAAGCCCAACATGCTCTACGCTAAGCTACACTAGTTGTCGATGAGCGCAACCGCCAAGCACGACTTAAAGAAGAGGCCCTCCGACAAGAGCGACAAGAAGAAGCTGCACGCCTTGAGGAGCGCCAAGAAATGAGGAACCGTGCAAGAATTCCACAACCTCAACGATAAAACAATCAAGCAGAGCATGCGGAGGAAGCGACTCAACACCCTCCTCCATGCCAAGAGCGTCATCACCATCGACCCCAACACAATGAAGTGCAACGCTATGGCAAGCTCAAGTTCACTATGCCTATGTTCTCCGGAAGCAACGATCCTAAATACTACCTTTCATGGGCATTGAAAGTTGACAAGATCTTTCGCTTGAACAACTGTGAGGAAGAGAAGAAGTTCGCCATGGCATCTCTTGAGTTCCACGACTATGTCCTCATTTGGTGGGAGCAAGGCATTGAGCATCGAGCGGCAAGAGTTGACCCACCCATCACAACATGGAATCAAATGAAGGATGTCATGCGAGCGTGCTTTGTACCCACGTACTATAGCCGCGACCTCTTTAAGAAGTTACAACTCAAGCAAGGCACAAAGTCGGTTGAAGAATATTACAAGGAAATGGAGATTGCCATGATTCGAGCAAATGTCACGGAGGATGAGGAGCAAACCATGGCGCAATTCCTAAATGGCCTCAACCACCCTATCAAGAAAATCGCCGACTTCGAATCTTACTCCAACCTCATCGAACTCGTGCACCAAGCTACCAAGGTGGAGCATCAAGTGCAAGAAGATTACAAGTATGTCAAGTACTTACTGGTACAGTGAGGTGCTATACAAATGGTTTTTAACCCCTTTTCATGACGGCATTTGGAACCGTCGCCAAGTGAGTGTGGGCGATAGGGGGTCCTTCCCACACGACCCAGAAACCATCGGGGATAGGCCCTCCTAGAACGCAGGCTGGGGCAAAATGAGCTCGTGTGCGATCGGGCGAGGCATCGAAAACCCAATCATTTCTGTTCGTATTTACATCCCACACAGTTAGTCCCAAACAAAAGTTTCGGTTTGTTATGTACATTCCACACAGTCAATCCAAGGAATATGTTTTTGTTCTTATGTACATCCCACGCAGTCAATCCAGGGAAAATGTTTCCGTTCGTATGTACATCCCACACAGTCAATCCAAGGAAAACATTTATGTTCGTATGTACATCCCACACAGTTTTATGTATAGGCTCATGCTTTTATTCAACTACATCACACACGATTTGATGAAGAAAACTGTGTGGCATCGGACTATCCATCACAAGCGCTTTTACTGCTAGAACAGTTTGTAAAGTTCCATGACCCATTTAGCAGGTTTATTAGTTTACAATTAATAATTCTGGTATTATGCAAATTCACATTTCATACCGACCAACTGTTTGCCAATTTCATATGAGGCACATAAATATATTTTAACATCACATACGATAGCTACCTGAAAACAATACAGTACATCATATAGCTAGTTCAGCTTCATAAGAACAATATTAGAACAATATATTCATTTCCCTAATCGAGATCATCTAGGCTCGTCTTATCCACCTCTCCTTTCAGTTCAGTAAGAACCTATTTTGCACTGCCCAACTGGGAAAGTGCCTCCTCCTTCGCCAGCACCATCTTAGCAAAGTCTGATTTAAAAAATCTGAGGTCATTCTCCTCCTTCCTCTTTTTATCCTGCATCTTCAAATATTCTTTAGCGTTGACAACACTTTCTCTAAGCCTACCTGTGTTCTCTTCCTCATACATGCTCCAGAGCTTTGCTAGGCACATCTTCAAAGACTGTGGCCACTCTTGATCAACCCACTCCAAGTAAGAACACTTCCGTTCATCCTATAATATTTAAAACTAGACCAGTAACAATTGCAGGGGAAATGGGTTTATAGCAACATAGGAAATCAACAATACTTATTCTGAAAAACTGAAGAAACAGGTTAATTATGACATATCTTCTCAAAAAGATCAATGTGCAAATGAATTAATTGCTACTGAGAGAACAACCAAATTCTGAAACATCAGAAGCTGTAATTAACTACAACAATGCTATGTTACGTCTCCAACGTATCTATAATTTATGAAGCATTCATGATATTTTATTATCTGTTTTGAATGATTACGGGCTTTATTTTACACTTTTATATTACTTTTGGGACTAACCTATTAACCGGAGGCCCAGCCCATATTGCTGTTTTATTGCCTGTTTCAGTATTTCGAAGAAAAGGAATATCAAACCGAGTCCAAACGGAATGAAACCTTCGGCAGCGTGATTTTTTGGTAGAATATGATCCTGGAGACTTGGAGTTCACGTTAGAAGATCCTTGAGGCAGCCACGAGATAGGAGGGCACGCCCCCCCTATAGGGTGCGCCCCCTGTCTCGTGGGCCCCTCGAGCACCTCCCGACCGACTTCTTTCGCCTATATAAGCCTATGTACCCTAAAAACATCGAATATCAAGATAGATCGGGAGTTCCGCCGCTGCAAGCCTCTGTAGCCACCAAAAACCTCTTGGGAGCCCGTTCCTGCACCCTGCTGGAGGGGGAATCCATCACCGGTGGCCATCTTCATCATCGTCGGCGCTCTCCATGACGAGGAGGGAGTAGTTCACCCTCGGGCCTGAGGGTATGTACCAGTAGCTATGTGTTTGATCTCTCTCTCTCTCTCTCTCTCTCTTGTGTTCTCTCTATGGCACGATCTTGATATATCGCAAGCTTTGCTATTATAGTTGGATCTTATGATGTTTCTCCCCCATCTACTCTCTTGTGATGAATTGAGTTTTCCTCTTGAAGTTATCTTATCGGATTGAGTCTTTATTTGAGAACACTTGATGTATGTCTTGCCGTGTTTATCTGTGGTGACGATGGGATATCACGTGCCACTTCATGTATGTTTTGGTGACCAACTTGCGGGATCCGCCCATGAACCTATGCATAGGGGTTGGCACACATTTTCTTGACTCTCTGGTAGAAACTTTGGGGCACTCTTTGAAGTACTTTGTGTTGGTTGGATGAATCTGAGATTGTGTGATGCATATCGTATAATCATGCCCACGGATACTTGAGGTGACAATGGAGTATCTAGGTGACATTAGGGTTTTGGTTGATTTGTGTCTTAAGGTGTTATTCTAGTACGAACTCTTGAATAGATCGATCCGAAAGAATAACTTTGAGGTGGTTTCATACCCTACCATAATCTCTATGTTTGTTCTCCGCTATTAGTGGCTTTGGAGTGACTCTTTGTTGCATGTTGAGGGATTGTTATATGATCTATCTATGTTGTTATTGTTGAGAGAACTTGCACTAGTGAAAGTGTGAATCCTATGCCTTGTTTCCTATTATTGCAATACCGTTTACGCTCACTTTTATCATTAGTTACCTAGCTGTTTTTATATTTTCAGATTACAAATACCTTTATCTACCATCCATATTGCACTTGTATCACCATCTCTTCGCCGAACTAGTGCACCTATACAATTTGCCATTGTATTGGGTGTGTTGGGGACACAAGAGACTCTTTGTTATTTGGTTGCAGGGTTGTTTGAGAGAGACCATCTTCATCCTACGCCTCCCACGGATTGATAAACCTTAGGTCATCCACTTGAGGGAAATTTTCTGCTGTCCTACAAACCTGTGCACTTGCAGGCCCAACAACGTCTACAAGAAGAAGGTTGTGTAGTAGACATCAAGCTCTTTTCTGGCGCCGTTGCCGGGGAGGTGAGTGCTTGAAGGTATATCTTTAGATCTTGCAATCGAATCTTTTTGTTTCTTGTTTTATCACTAGTTTAGTCTATAAAAGAAAATTACAAAAAAAATGAAGTTGAGTTTGTCTCATACGCTTCATCTTTTTAATATCTTTCGTGAGTATGATGAAAAGGAAAATCGTGCTCAAGTGCTAGAAGAAGAATGCATTAAAATATTTGGTACTAGATTGTATGATGAGCATGATTGCACTGTTGTTAGTATGAATTCCTTGAATATCCATGATGCTTATGATATGAAAGGGCCCAAGCTTGGGGAAGCTATGTTTGATGAGGATGAAATATTTGAGAATTTATTTGCTGAAATTAATGTTTGTCCCAAGCTTGGGGATGCTATGTTTAATGAAGATGATATTTTTAGCATCCCAAGTTTTGATATGCAAAGTTGTTATGATGATAGCATGCCTCCTACTTATGATGATTATATTGATGAAAGTGGGTTTGGAAGAGTGTCAACTTTAGGAAGTAGTTATCCCACTATTTTGGAGGATGTTGAATTTTATTGTGATGAATACGAAAGTGGATTTGGAAGAGTGTCAACTTTATTTAGTGATTCCACTATCTTGGGAGAGGTTTCAATCGACTATGATGAGAACGAAGTTGCTACTTATGATGATTATTGTGATGAAACTTATGCTATAAAAAGTAGTGATGATTATATTTACAAATCTTGTCATGATTATGATTACCCTTTTTCTGAACATTACCCTTTTAATGTGGAAACATTTTTTAGTGTTCAAGTCTCTTATGATACTTCCATTATTCCGAATGAGAAGAATTTTGCTTATGTAGAGAGTAGTAAAATTTCTATGCTTGTAGATCATGAAAAGAATGCTTTAGGTGCTGGTCATATTGTTGAATTCATTCATGATGCTACTGAACATTATTATGAGGGAGGAATATATGCTTGTAGGAATTGCAATAATGTCAAGTTTCCTCCCTATGTGTTGAAAATCTTGAAGCTATGCTTGTTTTACCTTCCTATGCTAGTTGATTATTGTTCCCATAAGTTGTTTGCTCACGAAATCCCTATGCATAGGAAGCGGGTTAGACTTAAATGTGCTAGTCATATGCTTCATGATGCTCCCATTATGTTTCAATTCTTATCTTTTATGTGAGCATCATTGTCATCATCATGCCTAGCTAGAAAGGCATTAAAGAAAAGCACTTGTTGGGAGACAACCCAATATTTACCCTTACTGTTTTTGTGTGTCCACATGATTATGCTACTGTAGTAATCATGATTTATAGCTTTTGTTTCAATAAAGTGCCAAGTAAGACCTTTAGGATAGCTTACGGTGATAGTTGTGTTGATCCTGCTGAAAATCAGAAACTTGTGCACCCAGTAAATTAGTTTTTTTAATTCACACAAACGTGATTATGATCTGATTCTTTTTGCTATGGATTGATAAACAAAGTTCTTAGGACTTCCTAATTTAGTAGAATGTTTGGAGTTCAGAAGTATACGTTTGCTACATATTACTACAGACTGTTCTGTTTTTGATAGATTCTGTTTTCTATATGTTGTTTGCTTATTTTGATGAATCTATGTCTAGTATTAAGTGGTATGAACCATAGATAAGTTGCAATACAGTATATATTACACCAATATGAATTTAGAATGAGATCATTACAGTACCTAAGTGGTGGTTTTATTTTCTTATACTAACGGAGCTTACGAGTTTTCTGTTGAGTTTTGTGTTGTGGAGTTTCCAAGTTTTGGGTAAAGATTCGATGGACTATGGAATAAGGAGTGGAAAGAGCCTAGGCTTGGGGATGCCCAAGTCACCCCAAGTTAATAATCAAGGACAACCAAGAGCCTAAGCTTGGGGATGCCCCGGATGGCATCCCCTCTTTCGTCTTCGTTCATCGGTAACTTTACTTGGAGCTATACTTTTATTCACCACATGATATGTGTTTTGCTTGGAGAGTCAATTTATTTTGTTAGTATTTGCTTTCTGTTATTTATAATAATGATTTTCATCTTTAGTTTCAATAAAAAAGTCAAGGATAGCCTTTACCATGCTTATTTTTCTAGTATACATGTTGCTGTTTGAAAACAGAAAGTTTACCGCTGTTGCAAAAATTCCCTAGAAAAGTCAGAGCATGATATAATGTTGAAACTTTTTGCATAATGAGCTATGATAAATTTACTACAGTGGGAATTTTATTTCATAATTTTTGGAGTTAGGGAAGTATGACAAATCTTGCATTCTTTACAGACTATACTGTTTGGGCAGATTGTTGTTATGTTTGCATTGTTTGCTTATGTTTGCTTGTTTAATGATTCTATTTGAGGATAGGAGTATTAAATATGCAGAGGCATTTACTATTCAATGTTGAATAATAATTTCAATTATTTGTTACAGTAGAAAATGATAAGGTTTTGCATTGGTTTATACTAACCTATCTCACGAGTTCTTGTTGAGTTTGTTGTGGATGAAGCTTTTGATAAAAAGAGAAACCATGATATGAGAGGAATTAAGGAGACACAAAAGTTCAAGCTTGGGGATGCCAAAGGCACCCCAAGATAATATTTCAAGAAGTCTCAAGCATCTAAGCTTGGGGATGCCCCGGTAGGCATCCCACCTTTCTTCTTCAACAAATATCGGTTAGTATCGGTTGAACCTAAGTTTTTGCTTCTTCACATGAGTTGTGCTATCCTTACATTGTCATTTTATTTTGTTTTGCTTGCTGTTTGAATACAATACCAAGATCTGAAATTCTTTAATGAGAGAGAGTCTTCACATGGTTACATAATTATTTAGCTACTCATTGATCTTCACTTATATCTTTTTAGAGTAGTTTTTCATTTACTCGTGTGCTTCACTTATATCCTATGAGTAAATTGTTGAATGAGTTGATTGTCATAAATCTGAAATTATATATGTCTCATTTTCTTATCCCATGAGGAGTAATGACTTCACATCTAAGAAGTAGAGGTTGTAAATTTATTGAAGGTTAGCAAGCGTTGTATTGGTCATTTGAACAATTTCATGAAAGAATATTGAAGGAAGAGAGATTTCATATATAAATACACTATCCTAGACATCTTTTATAATTGCGAGCACTCATTAAGTATGACATGCTAAAGAGTTTATGTTGGACAAGGAAGACAACGTAATGGTTTATGTTTTCCGACATCTCAGTTAAAGTATATTGTATGGATCATTCAAACATGTTGAGCTTGCCTTTCCCCCTCATGCTAGCCAAAATTCCTTGCACCAAGTAGAGATACTACTTGTGCTTTCAAATATCCTTAAACCTAGTTTTGCCATGAGAGTCCACCATACCTACCTATGGATTGAGTAAGATCCTTCAAGTAAGTTGTCATCGGTGCAATCAATAAAAATTGCTCTCTAAATATGTATGATCTTTTGGTGTGAAGAAAATAGCTTTATACTATCTTGTTATGGAAGCAATAAAAGCGACAGACTGCATAATAAAGGTCCATACACAAGTTCAATATAAAGTGACGCTCATTCGCATTAATATTTTGTGCATCCAACCCTAAAAGCGCATGACAACCTCTGCTTCCCTCTGCGAAGGGCCTATCTTTTACTTTATGTCTTTTACTTTATGCAAGAGTCAAGGTGATCTTCACCTTTCCCTTTTTCATTTTATCCTTTGGCAAGCACTTTATGTTGGGGTGATCCTGATATATATATATATCCAACTGGATGTAAGTTAGCATGAACTATTATTGTCGACATCACCCAAAGGTGAATACATTGGGAGGCAACACTATAAGCCCCTATCTTTCTCAGTGTTCGATTGAAACTCCATAACCATTAGTATTGCGTGAGTGTTAGCAATTGTAGAAGACTATATGATAGTTGAGTATGTGGAGTTTGGTATTCCTGAAAATAAGATGAATTGCAATTGTTTGATGACTGAGAATGAAGTTTGCTAGTTTTCAATAATGTTTATGGTCCATGCTTTGACATGTGAATTGCTTGTTACTTTATCGTGGGAAGTTTTATGAGATGAACTACTGTTATGACATATTATTATGCTAGAAAAGGTGATTGAAATTATCATTGATCAAACTTGTGCACCTTCTAGCATTCACACTTCATAAATTCTTTCTTTTATCATTTACCTACTCGAGGACGAGCAGGAATTAAGCTTGGGGATGCTGATACGTCTCCAACGTATCTATAATTTATGAATCATTCATGCTATTTTATTATCTGTTTTGAATAATTACGGGCTTTATTATACAATTTTATATTACTTTTGGGACTAACCTATTAACCGGAGGCCCAACCCATATTGTTGTTTTATTGCCTGTTTCAGTATTTCGAAGAAAAGGAATATCAAACGGAGTCCAAACGGAATGAAACCTTTGGCAGCGTGATTTTTTGGAAGAATATGATCCTGGAGACTTGGAGTTCACGTCAGAAGATCGTCGAGGTAGCCACGAGATAGGAGGGCGCCCCCCGGTAGGGCGCGCCCCCTGTCTCGTGGGCCCCTCGAGCACCTCCCGACCGACTTCTTTTGCCTATATAAGCCTACGTACCCTAAAAACATCGAATATCAAGATAGATCGGAAGTTCCGCCGCAAGCCTCTGTAGCCACCAAAACCTCTCGGGAGCCCGTTCGGCACCTGCCGGGAGGAATCCATCACCGGTGGCCATCTTCATCATCCGGCGCTCTCCATGACGAGGAGGGAGTAGTTCACCTTCGGGGCTGAGGGTATGTACCAGTAGCTATGTGTTTGATCTCTCTCTCTCTCTCGTGTTCTCTCTATGGCACGATCTTGATGTATCGCGAGCTTTGCTATTATAGTTGGATCTTATGATGTTTCTCCCCCCTCTACTCTCTTATGATGAATTGAGTTTTCCTCTTGAAGTTATCTTATCGGATTGAGTCTTTATTTGAGAACACTTGATGTATGTCTTGCCGTGTTTATCTGTGGTGACAATGGGATATCACGTGCCACTTGATGTATGTTTTGGTGACCAACTTGCGGGTTCCGCCCATGAACCTATGCATAGGAGTTGGCACACATTTTTTGACTCTCCGGTAGAAACTTTGGGGCACTCTTTGAAGTACTTTGTGTTGGTTGGATGAATCTGAGATTGTGTGATGCATATCGTATAATCATGCCCACGGATACTTGAGGTGACAATGGAGTATCTAGGTGACATTAGGGTTTTGTTGATTTGTGTCTTAAGGTGTTATTCTAGTACGAACTCTTGAATAGATCGATCCGAAAGAATAATTTTGAGGTGGTTTTGTACCCTACCATAATCTCTACGTTTGTTCTCCGCTGTTAGTGGCTTTGGAGTGACTCTTTGTTGCATGTTGAGGGATTGTTATATGATCTATCTATGTTATTATTGTTGAGAGAACTTGCACTAGTGAAAGTATGAATCCTATGCCTTGTTTCCTATCATTACAATACCGTTTACGCTCACTTTTATCATTAGTTACCTTGCTGTTTTTATATTTTCAGATTACAAATAGCTTTATCTACCATCCATATTGCACTTGTATCACCATCTCTTGGCCAAACTAGTGCACCTATACAATTTGCAGTAAATTATGTGTGAGTTAACTCCATTTGCAGTAAATTAGAAGGAATTTTCAAACATATTGGTCTCACAGCAGGGACACATGCATGGAGTGCCATGACATTATAATTCCAAAAAATTAAAAAATGATCAGAAAAACATGAAACCTTGCTTGATGTAATGTCATGCCACCAAGATGATGTGGTAAAAAAATTGGCCTATTTTACGAAAGTTTGGACACACACCCCTCACAAACCGGAGCAACTCACTAGAAGGCTCGTGGTTCCGAGAGAGAACAATGCATGTTTGATGGCGAACGGGAGATAGCTTACTCTTATGGCCTTCAAATTGTTTTCTATGCTTAACGTGCACTAATACAATTGTGATGTGAAAATTTGGAAAATTCTAGGGGTCATTTGACCTTTTAAAGACACTGAAGTGATTTTCTAGCCATTTAATTACCGTAATTCAAATTTGAACTTCATCTACATGCAATGGCTAACCATAATGGTTTGAAAAATCATATTTGTGTACTTATGTGCGAGTTAACTCCATGTGCAGTAAATTAGAAGGAATTTCCAAACATATTGGTCTCACAGCATGGACACATGCATGGAGTGCCATGGCATTTTAAATCTAAAAAAAATTAAAATATGATCAGAAAAACATGAAACCTTGCTTGATGTAGTGTCATGCCACCAAGATGATGTGGTAAAAAGTTTGGCATATTTGACAAATGTTTGGACACACACCCCTCACAAACCGGAGCAACTCACTAGAAGGCTCGTGGTTCCGAGAGGGAACAATGCATTTTGATGATGAACGAGAAATAGCTTCCTCTTACGGCATTTCATTTTTTCTATGTTCAACATGCACTAATACAACTCTCTTGTGAAAATTTGGAAAATTCTAGAGTCATTCTGTTGGAAATATGCCCTAGAGGCAATAATAAATTAGTTATTATTATTATATTTCCTTGTTCATGATATTCGTTTATTATCCATGGTATAATTGTATTGATAGGAAACTCAGATACATGTGTGGATACATAGACAACAGCATGTCCCTAGTAAGCCTCTAGTTGACGAGCTCGTTGATCAATAGATGGTTACGGTTTCCTGACCATGGACATTGGATGTCGTTGATGTAAGTGCATCTAGTGCCCCTTAGTGATTTTGGTGTATTGAAGACTTATAGGTTAAGTAACTGATGCGTTTGTGAGTGTACACATGTCTATAAGTCTATGAGGAGTTTGATATTTACGAGAAAGTCGACCCTAAAAATGAAGTTCTTGACCAAGACTTTGATATTCGAAGACTTTACGAAGACTTTGAAAGTGAAGAAATTGGTGTGACCACGAAGACTTGATATTCATTCGAGGAATATGAAGCGTGAAGACTTTTGTTTTTGTAGTTTCATTTTCTCTTTCTTGAGTCATAGGAAACACCGTCTTTAAAGGGGGTCGAGAAATACTAAGGAAAAATTTCCATGTGATGCTCAACTCAAAATCCTACACCTACCGATCCTTGAGTGAAGCCATTGGAAATCTCATACAGTTCGGTCAAATTCTTGATGTGATGAGACGAAGTTCTTACAGTCATTGATGACTTCTTTCGATCGAGAGTTAGGAATTCGCCAAAGTCTGGTTGCCTACGATGAGGATCATGATAGCCCCGAGGACTTTGAAAGTCAAATTTCCGACCGTTCTTTGTCTTTGCTTGGCGACCAAAATATCTTATCCACCTAACGGTCATATCATTGAAGGGCATTTATGTCTTATCTTGTCGGGCTGCTCCTAGGCTATAAATAGCCGCCCCTACAACCACTAGTTGGTTGGCTGCTCGAGAGAACTTGACACTTGTCATTTGAGAGCAACCCATCCTTCGAGGACTTTGGCGAAGATCATCAAGTGAGGAAAATCCAAAATCAAACCCCACAAAACCCAAGTGATTGAGCATCATCAAGAAATTGATCTGCGTGGATCCGACGCTTGTTACCTTTGAAGACTGTGCTTCTTCCGGATGGTTAGGCGTCAAGGTCTAGAGCATCAAGAGGAATTGTGGATCGCCGAGTGACCAAGTCTGTGAAGGTTTGGAAGTCACTGAAGACTTACCACGAGTGATTGGGCGAGGCTGCGTGGTCTTAGTTCAAGGAGAATACGGTGAGGATGGGTGTCTGAGTTGCGGCTCGAGAGGCGGGTGTCCGGATGTGTGTCCTCGAGTTTAAATACTCGGCCGCTCCAACCAGACGTCTGGTAGAGACAGCAGTTGGAACTGGTTTACCAAATCATTGTCTTCACCAACTGACTGGTTCTATTTCCTCAACTCATCCATTTCCTCATTCTGTGTTGCATGTTGTTCATATCTATGCTTGAAGACTTTGGCTGAAGACTTTCACAAATTCCTCAGTTCAATTTCTTCAGTCTGTTTATCTTCATCTTGTTATCCTGTGTTTACGCTTCCTGTACTCTGTTCTAGTCTTCATTTCATCATCTTGACTATGTGTGTAATCTGTTATGTTTACCTCTGAGCACATATTCAGCGCAAATAGTTCTTCGCTAAGGAATTTCCTCACCGGCAAATTCCTCGGTGATTTAATTTCATAAAATCGCCTATTCACCCCCTCTAGTCGATATAACGCACTTTCAATTGGTATCGAGCAAGGTACTCCCTTGTTACGTGTGATTTAGTTTAACCACAGGAGTTCTAGTTATGTCGACCGCAGTATGATCAAGGTCTCGGCTGGGTGTCCTACCTTTGATGGAGCGGACTACCCCTCTTTGGAAGAACAAGATGCGAATGCATCTTGAGGCAATTGATAATGATCTACGGTATGTTGTGGAAAATGGTGTCCCCACATCCTTTGAAACAACGACCGCTCTTGATGTGAAGAGATTCAAACAACTCGACTCTCAAGCGAAGAATATCATCTGTGGCCATCTGAGCAAAGGACAGTATGGAAGAGTGAGTGCTTTGGAAACTGCCAAGCTAATCTGTGATAGGCTGTCCAAAGTAAATGAAGGAGTCTCAACTCAGCGTGACTCTCGAGTTGATGTTCTTCGGAATCTCTTCAACCGCTTCAAAAGACTCGATAACGAAAATGTCCAACAAACCTTCGATCGCCTCACTGACATTTCAAATGAGCTTCAAGCCCTCGGTGCCACTGACATCACTGATCATGAAGTTGTGAAGAAGCCGCTAAGATCACTGATTCCTCATTTGATACTCTGGGGTGATGATACAAGAGCGTCTTGACTACAAGTCACTTGATCTTGCTAATATCCTCGAAAGGCTTAACACTCACGAGTTCGACTTCTTTGAAAAGAGAGATCTCTATGGCTCAAACTATGGCAAACCACGTGCCTGAAGGCTAAGGTTGTGTCGACTCTGAATGTGAGGATTACGGTAGTAGCCATGGTGATCTGAAGAAGCTGAGCCAGGATCTAGCTCTCCTTGTGAAGAAATTCGAGAAATTCACAAGGCGTGGTCGCTTTGGAAAACCCTCAAGGGAAGTGATTCTTCATCCGGTGACTACAAGAAGACTTTGCCACAAATGCAAGAAGCCTGGTCACTATATTCAAGATTGTCCTCGATGGGAAAAGGAAATGAAGAAGAAGAAATACAAGGACTACGATTACGATGAAATGAAGAAGAAGAAGAAATCATCAAAATCTTCGTCTTCAAAACCATCAAAGTCTTCATCTCACAAGAAGGGCAGCTCCAAGAAAGCTCGGGCATTCATTGGCAAGGAAATGGACTCTGAAGTTGAATCTGAGGAAAATGATGAAGAGGAGGAGTCTGAAGAATCTGAGTCTGGTGTGGCGAGTCGGCGTTACTACTGACTTTCGTCGACAAGTCCATCTTCAACATCAAGAAACTGATTCCACCAACAAGCTGATGAAGATAATGATGGCTACGCTCCACCTATTGCTTCATGGCAAAAGCAGCTAAGGTACTCAAATACAACTCCTCTGATTCTAGTGAAAATGAATCTGATGAGGATCTTAAGCCTAGCTACTCTAAACTTGCTAAAATTGCTGTGAAACAACAACGGGCCCTTGAAAATATTCAAAACATGCTAGATAAAAGTGATGATATGTTGGGTGAAGAAATGGATCGCACTAAAGCCCCGATGAAAATCTTCGAGACTTGACCTAAGTATGATAACCTTCAAGGTCATCATAACTCCCTCTTGTCTGATCATGAGAAACTTTCTTATGATTTTCTTCAAGAAAAGCAAGACAATGAGAAGCTTTCTCTTGAAGCTATTCAAAGAAAGGCAGATCTTGAAAAGCTAAGAGTATGTTATGAAGATCTTCAGAAGGAGCGCGATTCATTACTAGCTCAACAAATCAGCACTTCTCAGGAAGAATTTGTTCCTCCATGCTTAAAGTGCATTGAACGTGAATCTGCTAATTCTTCACCTGAATGTTCAAATGCTTCAAATATTACAAATTCTTCATCTGCCTCTGCTATCACTAATTCCTCATCTGAGGACCTTGCTAGCATCACTAACAATGCAGGGCTGAAGGAATTGTACATGACAGCATGTACAAAAGCCTCAAAGGGCATCAGACACTTTGTGATGTGCTCAAAAAGCAGATCCTCAACCGAAACCCTAGGAAAGAGGGTATTGCCTTTGAGAGGAAACGAATCTTGATGGAACATATTGGAAACACAGCGGTATCCCAAAACCTCATGGGTTCTTTGCAAAGGACCTCGATTGATCCATCTAACTTATCTGGCTTTACATGTGAATCTCCTCATTCTTCCGATGAGTCATTTGACTCAACTATAAACTGTTCAAAAATCGAAATGGTGAAGTATTTGCTAGATATGTTGGCACTAAGCTGCGAGAGCGGTTCCCCTATGAAGAAAATCTGGGTTCCCAAAAGCTGTGTTGAAAGTCTTCAGGTGAATGTCCTCATGACACCACCAGTGAAGAACAGGAATCCCAGATTAAACTCTTCACATGGACCAAATTCTTCATATGGATCCAAATCCTCACATGTACCAAATTCTTCACGAGGATCAAATTCCTCAACTGGAACAAAGTCCTCGTATGATTATCATCGTGCTAACAAATCTGTCTCGCAGGGTAAAGCTAAGGGCTATGAATATGTGCATTATTCTTCAAACCACTATGTTCATAAGTCCTCGAAGAATTACTCTGCTTATTCATATGCTTACCCTAACCCCTCCTATGCTAAACGAAATGGTTTGGCATCTTTGCCACCTTTCTCACATGGTGCTCGCGGGATGATGAACTCTTTGCCACCCTCCGGATGTGGGTGGTGAAGAAAAAGAACTAATCTCTTCTGCAGGTCAGGTCTCGGGCGTGCTCGAGCGTCTGAAGAATTTCTTTGGGGACCCGACAAAATGCTGAAAGGGCCTTGAGACGAATCATGATGAAATGAACCTTCATTTCACATGTCCTCATACTGCTATATCTGTTTACTTCTTGATGAAATTCATCTGATGAACTTGATATCATATTCTTCACCGATGAAGCATATGAGATTGTAAGTTACACTAATTCATCTGCAGGATGACCAACCCAAAACTACTGAATGGGTCCTTGATAGTGGATGTACAAATCACATGACTGGTGACAAGAATCTATTGATGGATGCTCCTTTATCACCGTCACCTCTGAAGCATATCATATTTGCTGACAAAGGCAAAAGTCAGGTATTGGGTCTTGGTAAGGTTGCTATCTCTAAGGATAAGCACATGGACAAAGTCATGCTTGTTGAATCCTTAGGATACAATCTCATGTCAGTCTCAATGCTTTGTGATCTTGATATGGTTGTTGTCTTTGGCAAAAATCATTTGTGTTGTGATTATGGAAGCGACAATTCCAAAGTCTTGAAGGCTTTAGGAGAGGAGATCGTATATTGTTGATTTCTCTACAGGACCACAACCAGCCATGTGCCTACTTGCAAAAGCTTGAAATAATGGCTATGGCATCGACGACTTGGTCATGCAGGCATGAGGAATTTGAACACGCTTGCGAAGAAGAAGCATGTCATTGGCATTGAGAATGTCAAATTCCTCAAGGATCACTTATGCGGAGCATGTGAAGCGGAAAAATGACCAAGGCCAAGCATCCAAATAAGACTATCATGACCACTACCCGTCCATTGAATTGCTTCACATGGACCTCTTGGACCTAATCATTATTCAGCGGTCACTAATGATGCATCTCTATATGGTTTTGTCATTGTTGATGATTATTCTCGATATACATGGGTACACATTGTTGCCTACAAACATGAAGTGCGGAAGTCTTCAAGCGATTTTCCTCGAGGGCTTCAACCAACTTTGGTGTGAAGATCAAGCATATCGAAGTGACAATGGGCCGAGTTCAAGAATTCTGGTCTTAATGCCTATCTTGATGAACTTGGTATTACTCATGAATTATCTGCTCCTTATACTCCTCGGCAAAATGGCGTCGTGGGCGCAAGAACGAGAACTCTTGTTGAGATGGCTCGGACTATGCTTGATGAATACAAAAGCGCCTCGGCGTTTTTGGATTGATGCAATTGATCTTGCCGCCACATCATCAACAGAGTATATCTTCACAAATTCTTCAAGAAGACGCATATGAACTCCTCAACGACAAGAAACCCAATAGAGCACCTACCTTACGTGTTAGATGAACCAGCACCGAGGATGCTATCAAGCACAAAACAACCGAGGATGTCATTCCTCTTGAAGAATCTGGTGAAGAATTCATTCCTGTTAAGTGAAGAGCGTCGAGTGATGCACTGAAGAACATGATGAGGAAATTGGTCTTTGAAGAAAATCTTGATCAAAATCCTCGGCGACAACCAACTCATCCACGCGTAGAAAAAAGAAGTGCAAGTGGAAAGATCATCGATGACATCAGCGCACCAGTCCTCTCACCGCTCAAAAGCCTCTCACTTATCTAACTTTTGTGGGCACTATGCTTTTGTCTCTATCTCAGAGCCCACTAAGGTAGATGAAGCATTCTGAGCCGGAGTGGATTCAGGCTATGCAAGAAGAATTACATCGATTCGAGTGAACAATGTGCAGGAATTGGTCAACCGCCTGATCCTCATAAGCATAACATCATCGGCACAAAGTGGATCTACCGCAACAAGCAAGATGAAAATGGCCTTGTGGTGAGGAATAAGGCACGACTAGTAGCTCAAGGCTACACACGAGGTTGAAGGAGTTGATTTCGATGAAACTTTTGCACTGTTGCTAGACTTGAGGCTATTCGCATTTACTTGCCTATGCTAACCATCATGATATCATCTTATATCAAATGGATGTGAAAAGTGCATTCCTCAATGGTAAGCTTGAGGAAGAAGTATATGTTGCTCAACCCCCAGGTTTTGAAGATCCCAAGAATCCTGACAAAGTCTTCAAACTAAATAAGGCTCTCTATGGCCTCAAGCAAGCCCCTCGGGCGTGGTATGACACACTAAAGGAATTCTTCGTGAAGAATGGCTTCACACCCGGTTCACTTGACCCTACTTTATTTACTAAATCATATGATGGTGAACTGTTTGTGTGCCAAATATATGTTGATGATATTATCTTTGGCTGTACTAACCAACGATATAGTGATGAATTTGCCTATATGATGAGTGAAGAATATCAAATGTCTATGATGGGAGAGTTGAAATTCTTCTTAGGTCTTCAAATTAAATCGACAGCGCAATGGCATATTCATATCTCGGAGAAATACCTCAAAGATGTCTTGAGGAAATTCGGCATGCAAGATTGCAAAGGCGTCAAAATTCCTCTGTCCACAAATGGTCATCTATGCATGATGAAAATGGTACTGACTTGATCACAAGGTATACCGCTCCATGATTGGTTCTTTATTGTACTTATGTGCATCTAGGCGGATATAATGCTTAGTGTTTGCATGTGTGCCCGATTTCAAGCTGCACCAAGGAATCACACCATAAGGCTGTGAAGCATATTCTTGATATCTAGCTCACACACCAACACTAGGATTATGGTACCCCAAGGGCTCGCTTTTGATCTCATTGGATATTCGACTCGACTATCTTTGGTGATCGTGTGGACCGCAAGTCAACATCGGCACTTGTCATTTCCTCGGACGATCTTTGGTGCATTGGTCCTCGAAGAAAGCAGAATCTGCGTATCGCTTCTCTCTTTGAAGCTGAATACATTCTTTTTGGCTCATCTTTGTGCTCAAGCGCTTTGGATGAAGCAAACCCTCAAGGACTATGGCGTCAGCGTGAAGAATGTGCCTCTCCATTGCGACAATGAGAGTGCCATCAAGATTGCTCACAACCAGATTCAGCACTCGAAGACTAAGCACATCCAGATTCGTCATCATTTTCTTCGTGATCATGTGTTGAAGGTGACATCTCCATCGAGCATGTGAAGGCGAAGAACAGGTGGCTGATATCTTCACCAAGCCCTTGGATGAGAAGAGATTTAGCAAGTTGCGGTGTGAGCTAAATATCTTAGAATCTTGAATGTTCTTTGAAAAGGACACACATCCTAACCCTTATGCATAATTGATGACTTAGATGTGCAACACATGAAGAAACGTTGTTCCTCAATCAATGAAGAATAACACTCTAAGTGTGAAGAAATCAATGAAGAATTTGATTCTCGAAACCCTCGACAATTGTACGCGATGTCGAAATCATCATTCTTATCTGATGGGCTACGCCACCACAAAAGTTGAAAATCTTCAATTTGAGTTTTCCTCATTTTGAAATTCCTCGATTTTCAAATTCTTCAACTTTGCAAAATCTTGACATTTCCGTCGTCTTTCTTCATTGGCTACATATATATATGAGTTTATGTCCTCTACAAACATTCACTTATTGCTAATTCTTCAAATTGCGATTTACGCTAAGTGAATGTGATCGGACCCTTCCTCTATGCTATACTCAATCCAATCTATTCACAAATTCTTCATGTGCGTTACGATTGAAACTTCGTTCAAAGTCTTCACCGGTCCTTGACAGTGAAGAAATTGCGAACGAAACTTTTAAACAAATCTTATCCAAAATTTTCGGTTTTACCGCTCAAACCGTTCCGCATCCCACGATGTATTAGTTTAATCACCCACGATCTTACGATCTCATACGCACGATGCGTGGGTGACACACGTCGCGTGAAGGAGAAAGGGCGGGGCATGTTAGTCCAAAATCTTGGCGAACAGTTTTTCACCGTGGCTATAAATACCCTTTACCCTCCTCACTTCATTTACTCCGCCGATCGCTGTCTCTCGCTCGAGCTCTCCTCAAACCCTAAGCGCCGCTACTCCATCGCCGCCGGTGAGGAAAAGCTTCACTGCCTCGACCTCATCGCCGTCGTACTCGCGCCGACCGCGGAAATCTTCACTCCGCCGCCGCCGTAGCTGTCTCCCTCTGCCAAGTTAGGGCGTGGGAGATCTAACGTGACGAACTTCTCTCGAGTTCATCTCTGTTAATCGTGTTCTTGATTCGGGTAATTAAAAGTCACTTTTATTACTCGCGTTGATTCTCAAATCTTTACGAAAATCTTCAAAGGTGTTTTTACTCTTCAAAATCTTCACATATGAACACCTCACACACTATATGTTCTTGATTTATCTCCCTAAGCATTCATTTCTTCAAGATTCCTCGGTTGTGCGGATTTTCAATCAGTACAACTCTGGAACCTAAGGCAAGCAGCTTAGTGAAATTCCTCAAGGCTCAACTGGTCAAATTCCTCAAAACTTGCTTCTTTTGAAAAATCTTACGAGAACGCATATGACCTCTCCAAATTCCTCGCACCTACACTCTGTTCACAGTACTCATGTCCGTTCTTTGAATCACTAGGTTCTCATCAACTTAACTCATTTGCAGCGTTCCTTGAAGAAAAACTGCATACTTCTTGAGTGCTCTATTGTTCAAATTCCTCACCAAGAAAATGGCGAAGGCAAGAGACCGCAGAAGGAGGAAAGAAACGGAAGTCATGATGCCTTTGAGATTCTGAGGAAATATACAAAGACTCTGCACACCGATGAGTCCAAATTTGGCAAGGAGACCAAAAATCAGCGCAAAGTCTTATCTGAGAGATAGAAAGAAGATGGGCACGAGAATGGAGGGAGTACCGCTACGTTACTCCCAAGTACATGAGGAAATTCGCTTTGAACCCTCCATGCCCAAGAGCTCCTTTGGCACCTGGCCAAATCGCAGATCCCACTAGCATCAAGAGTGGTGAAGACTTTCTGAAGAATGGTCAGGCGCCAAGCCAAATTGGCAAGACAGGCCAAGGAGGCAGTGAGGAAATTCAATGAGGATTCTGCTACTGCTGCCGTTGCTGAGCCCTCGGTCAAGCCGAGGAAATCAATGCCAAAGAAGCCTGCACACAAGCCAAGTGCTTCACCATCAGCGCCCTCACGGCCCAGTTCTCGGCCGCGCCCTCACGGCAAATTCCTCGATCTGCTGCTGCTCATGCAAAATCCTCGGCAGCTCCTCCAAGTCCTCAACACACATGCATCGGCTACTTGTCAAAGGACTCGGGGTTTCTCAATTGCTTCGGTGTTTGACAAGTTCCTCACCGCACCAATGTCCTCAACAGCCCCCACTGCTGAAGACAAAAGCAAGCTGCTGGACGCGGTCCTCGGCCAAGTCCAAAGAAGAAACAGGTTGCATTCAACGTTCCCTCTGATGATGAAGCCTCTGATGAAGAACTTGAAGAAATCATTAGAGAAAGACTGACCAAGGCCGCTAGAGCCAAAAGAACAAGTGTGCCTCTGCTTTTGGATCCGAAGAAGATCCTTGACTTCATTGACCTGTGGCATCAGGATCCACACACTCCTCTTCCGGATCTGCCACTGACTCCTGGTCAAAGTCATATGCTGAACCATTTCATCTCTGAAGAGAAACGGAAATTTGAAAAGGCTTGTGAATTGAAGAGAGCAAAAGCCAGAAAGGAGAAGCTTCTGAGGAAAAACATCATCAACTTGACTCTGAAGAACTTCTTAAAGCTCAATCAAATCAAGCACTCGGCAAGGATTTTGATGCTTATAATCTTGTTGGCAAGGAGCCAAAGTGAGATTCGTCACTCGACGAAGAAAATGTCAACTATTGCAGCTCCATCGCAACAAGAAAATCCTCAGTGAAGAATCTACTCAGCTCTTTGAAGAACATGCCAAGATCTGCTTGATGACTTTCAACATCTTGATGAAAACACAAGTTCGTAGCTGATGACTCCATTCCATTTCTGAAGAAATTCCTGGGCATCCACTAGTGGTGCGCTGAAGAATCTGAAGAAGCAGGCAACTGCACGGTTGTGCTCAAGAAAGCTGTACCACAATCCTCGGCTCCTCCTGCGCCAACACCAACTCCAATTCTTCCTTCCGCCTATGAAGTGAAGAAGACAAAGGCTGCGAGAATGAGCTGCGATAAAAAAAAGGAAGGCATCACCAAGCGTCAAATTCTTGGTTGCAAAGAAAATGAAGCCTATGACCAGCTCGATTGAAAATCCTATCGATGCCATTCCCATTTCCTCCATGTCATCCAAGGAAATTGTTCCCTTTTGAGAAGAATACACGATCCCAAGCGGATCAGATGAAGAAAATCAATCTGTTGCTACTTGAACAGCTTGATGAAGAAATTGAAGTGGAAGCTTTTCCTTCAACTCTGTTGCTTCCTCACCCGTGCCTCGGTTCACAGGTGAAGAGGCGGTGTTGAGAAATTGAAAAAAGAAGATGAAGACGTGGATATTGGGTGCACTACACATGATGAGCGATGACTTTTGGGAAAGTCAAGACCCCAATACTCCTCTCTTCACTCCGCTTCAACAAGTTCCTCGATCACCGGCTACTCTGTTCAAATGGGCTCTGAAGAAACTCATCCCACATCGTGCATCAACGAAGAGATTCCAGCCACTAGCTATTTGAAGAACCCATCTTGATCCTCCAACTACACAAGGAGAGGAACCAGAAATTCCTCGACTGAAGAACTGAGCTCGCGATTCGGAGGTTGTCTTTGCAAATCACTAATATTCCTCTGCCCAAGCCAAAGAATCCGTTCTCAAGCAAGCAAAAATTCAAGGTGAAGACTTCTTTTACGAGCATGTGTTCTTCACTGCTTACAATCCATATGACTCTGCTCGAATGAGGAAAAGACGCTTCTGGACTCCAACACAAGCAAACTTCTATTCCTCAGTGCTATTTGACAAGGACAAGATCTTCGACCATGAGCATATTCCTCATGTGGACATGGAATCACTGCCGTGCTTCGAGCCAGTACTCCGTGTTCTTCACGATGCAGGGCTGCTAAATTTCTGCACTGATATATGTGACTGGAATGAAGAACTCATTCTTCAGTTCTATGCCACCTCACATCACCGGAGTCTTTGAAGACATCAACTCATGGGTTCTAGATTGGATGGTGAAAATACTCACTACAAGGCACCAAAGAATCAATTGCTTCGTGTCCTTCCTCTTGATCCTCCCCATGAATCTGCTCGTTGCCTCTACAATGAGCGTGAGTCTGTCGATCACTTTATGCAAGTGCTTATGAAGCCATTGAAGCGGGACAAGCCCTCGAACCAAATTCCTTGTCAAGGATTTGTTGTATGTGCCTCGGACTGTGTATAGAATCTTGGCGAAGACAATGAGTCAATCAAAGGCCACGACTCAAATGACGAAGACGTCGTTGGCATCATGAAGAACATGCTTTTCAATATCATTCATGGCGTTCCGTCAACTTCCATGATTTCTTCATGAGGACTCGGCCAATATTGCAATGTCACCTTTTGAGCTTTGAAGCCATATGCGCCTTGGATCATGAGATTCATAAGGGCAAGATCTTCACCGAACTATAAAGTGACACTCTGAACCATGGCAGCTTCACGCCGCCCATTGAAGTCCTCAGCGACCAATTTCATCATCGATGACAAGGGCAAGGCAGCAGCTGTAATTGATGAAGGCACTCGTCCATTGGATGGTCGGTTTAAAAGCTGCATCTTACTCCACCAATGACGATTACGCCACACATGATCTTGCCGCCGCAAATACCTCAACCAAGCAACAGACCTCAAGCCACAAGCACCGTGGTGATGGTGATCTGAGTTACTCCTCGGTCTTCATCGGAAGGTTGATCGCAATCGAAATTGGTCAGCGCCAATTTGCTGCAATTCTTCACAATATGACCTCAACGCATAATGCGGTGAAGAAAAACCAAGACTACCTTCATGAAACCCTCAACCGCACCTAGGCTGTTCTTAATCATGTCTATTCCATGGAAGAATTGAAGACTATGGGTCTTCGTGAAGCTTATGACTGGTCTGCACCACCTCGAAGAAATTCAAGAGAGTCAAAGTTCTGATTTGGTGGCGGTTCTTATTCTTCATCGCTAAACCGATGAATATGAAGATTTGGAAGACACTGCGGCAGGCCCTACTTCAACAACCAACCCCGACAACGCTGGCGCTCCTCCATCAACTTGAATACCTTCAGGGGCATTAGTCCTCCGTTTCGATCCTTTCGGTCATTTGATGACAAAGGGGGAGAAATCTGAGTTAGTCTTCAAGCGGGTTTATACTATGGGTGTTATTATTAAGTTACAACTCTCATTCTTCCGAAACTTTTATTGGATCGAGTTGTAATCTTAAATCCGATGGTGCCCTGATACTTTTGAACGGTGCATTGTGCTGACTTTGCACTGTGCTCTGATACTCTTGATCGTGCTTCTGATGCTCTGATTTTGATACGTGTTATGCTCTGATGCTTTTGAAGCACTAAGCTCTGAATGTGATATTCGAGCTCTGATACTTTTGATGTGCTATTCTGCATGCTTATTCCTCGTTAAATATCATTGCACGCATGCTGAATCTCATCAGGCACCATATTTCATCATGCATTTCAAATTCTTCACAGTATATATATCAAATGCGTGTATGAGTTACAAGATATAGGGGGAGTTCTCCATGATTCAATTCTTCAAATGTGCACTGCCTCAAAAGCAAGTTCCTCATTATGCACATATTCAGGGGGAGTTCTTCTATATCTTGCAATCAAATTACTCAATATCAGTATTTACACCTCATATGTTTATCCCCGTTGAAAACTTAACCTATGTTGTCATCAATCACCAAAAGGGGAGATTGTAAGTGCATCTAGTGCCCTTAGTGATTTTGGTGTATTGAAGACTTATAGGTTAAATGGCGATCGTTTGTGAGTGTACACAGGTCTATAAGTCTATGAGGAGTTTGATATTTACAGAGAAAGTCGACCCCTAAAAATGAAGTTCTTCGACTGAAGACTTTGATATTCTGAAGACTTTCTGAAGACTTTGAAAGTGAAGAAATTGGTGTGACCACGAAGACTTGATATTCATTCGAGGAATATGAAGCGTGAAGACTTTTGTTTTCGTAGTTTCATTTTCTCTTTCTTGAGTCATAGGAAACACCGTCTTCGTTAAAGGGGTCGAGGAAATACTAAGGAAAAATTTCCATGTGATGCTCAACTCAAAATCCTACACCTACCAATCCCTTGAGTGAAGCCATTGGAAATCTCATACAGATTCAGTCAAATTCTTGATGTGAGACGAAGTTCTTACAGTCATCGATGACTTCTTTCGATCGAGAGTTAGGAATTCGCCAGTCTGAATTGCCTACACATGAGGATCATGATAGCCCCGAGGACTTTGAAAGTCAAATTTCCGACCGTTCTTTGTCTTCTTGGCGGACCAAAATATCTTATCCACCTAACGGTCATATCATTGAAGGGCATTTATGTCTTATCATGTCGGGCTGCTCCTAGGCTATAAATAGCCGCCCCTACAACCACTAGTTGGTTGGCTGCTCCGAGAGAACTTGACACTTGTCATTTGAGAGCAACCCATCCTCCGAGGACTTTGGCGAAAATCATCAAGTGAGGAAAATCCAAAATCAAACCCCACAAAACCCAAGTGATTGAGCATCATCAAGAAATTGATCTGTGTGGATCCGGCGCTTGTTACCTTTGAAGACTGTGCTTCTTCCGGATGGTTAGGCGTCAAGGTCTAGAAACATCCAAGAGGAATTGTGGATCGCCGAGTGACCAAGTCTGTGAAGGTTTGGAAGTCACCAAGACTTACCACGAGTGATTGGGCGAGGCTGTGTGGTCTTAGTTCAAGGAGAATACGGTGAGGACTGGGTGTCTGAGTTGCGGCTCGAGATCGGGTGTCCGGATGTGTGTCCTCGAGTTTAAATACTCGGCCGCTCCAACCAGACGTATAACCGAGACAGCGAGTTGGGCTGGTTTACCAAATCATTGTCTTCACCAACCGATGGTTCTATTTCCTCAACTCATCCATTTCCTCATTCATGTTGCATGTTGTTCATATCTGTGCTTGAAGACTTTGGTGAAGACTTTCACAAATTCCTCGGTTCAATTTCTTGATCTGTTTGTCTTCATCTTGTTATCCTGTGTTTACGCTTCCTATACTCTGTTCTAGTCTTCATTTCATCATGCTGACTATGTGTGTAATCTGTTATGTTTACCTCTGAGTACATATTCCGCTGCAAATAGTTCTTTGCTAAGGAATTTCCTCACCGGCAAATTCCTCAGTGACGAATTTCATAAAAATCGCCTATTCACCCCCCCTCTAGTCGATATAACGCACTTTCAGTTGATAACGGGATCACATCATTAGGAGAATGATGTGATGGACAAGACCCAATCCTAAGCCTAGCACAAAGATCGTGTAGTTTGTATGCTAATGCTTTTCTAATGTCAAGTATCATTTCCTTAGACCATGAGATTGTGCAACTTCCGGATACCGTAGGAATGCTTTGGGTGTACCAAACGTCACAACGTAACTGGGTGGCTATAAAGGTGCACTACGGGTATCTCCGAAAGTGTCTGTTGGGTTGGCACGAATCGAGACTGGGATTTGTCACTCCGTGTGATAGAGAGGTATCTCTGGGCCCACTCGATAGGACATCATCATAACGTGCACAATGTGACCAAGGTGTTGATCACGGGATGATGTGTTACGGAACGAGTAAAGAGACTTGCCGGTAACGAGATTGAACAAGGTATCGGGATACCGACGATCGAATCTCGGGCAAGTAATATACCGGTAGACAAAGGGAATTGAATACGGGATTGATTGAATCCTTGACGTCGTGGTTCATCCGATGAGATCATCGTGGAACATGTGGGAGCCAACATGGGTATCCAGATCCCGCTGTTGGTTATTGGCCGGAGAGTTGTCTCGGTCATGTCTACGTGTTTCCCGAACCCGTCGGGTCTACACACTTAAGGTTTGATGACGCTAGGGTTATAGGGAATAGATGTGCGTGGTTACCGAATGTTGTTTGGAGTCCCGGATGAGATCCCGGACGTCACGAGGAGTTCCGAAATGGTCCCGAGGTAAAGATTTATATATGGAAAGTTGTTGTTCGGGTTCCGAGAAAAGTTTGGTTTTTTCTGGTATTGTACCGGGAAGCTTCCAGAAGGTTCCGGAGGATTCCGGAGGGGTCCGGAGGTCCGGAAAATGTTCCACCACGTCCAATATAGCAGCATTGGCTGTAAGGGGGCGCCCTAGCCTTAATGGGCCAGGGGCACCAGCCCCCCGAAGGCCCATGCGCATGGGAGAGGGGAAACCCTAAGGGGGAGGGCCTCCACTTGACTTGGGAGGCACTCCTCCCCCCCTTGACCGCCGCCCCCAACCCTAGATGAGATCTAGGGGGGCCGACCCCCTCTCTCCCCACCTATAAATAGTGGAGGGATGGGAGGGCAGCCGCACCCAAGTTCTGGCGCAGCCCTCCCCCTCTCCCAAGTCCTCCTCCTCTCCCGTGGTGCTTGGCGAAGCCGTGCAGGATTGCCACGCTCCTCCTTCACCACCACGCCGTCGTGCTGCTGCTGGACGGAGTCTTCCCCAACCTCTCCCTCTCTCCTTGCTGGATCAAGGCATGGGAGACGTCACCGGGCTGCATGTGTGTTGAACGCGGAGGTGCCGTCCGTTCGGCACTAGGATCATCGGTGATTTGGATCACGACGAGTACGATTCCATCAACCCTATTCACTTGAAAACGCTTCCGCTTAGCGATCTACAAGGGTATGTAGATGCACTCTCCTTCCCCTCGTTGCTAGATTACTCCATAGATTGATCTTCGTGTTGCGTAGAAAATTTTGAATTTCTGCTACGTTCCCCAACAGTGGCATCATGAGCTAGGTCTATGCATAGTTTCTATGCACGAGTAGAACACAAGTTGTTGTGGGCGTTGATTTTTGTTCAATATGTTTACCGTTACTAGTCCAATCTTGTTTCGACGGTATTGTGGGATGAAGCGTCCCGGACCGACCTTACACGTACACTTACGTGAGACAGGTTCCACCGACTGACATGCACTTGTTGCATAAGGTGGCTAGCGGGTGCTAGTCTCTCCCACTTTAGTCGGATCAGATTCGATGAAAAGGGTCCTTATGAAGGGTAAATAGCAATTGACATATCACGTTGTGGTTTTTGCGTAGGTAAGAAACGTTCTTGCTAGAAACCCATAGCAGCCACGTAAAACATGCAAACAACAATTAGAGGATGTCTAACTTGTTTTTGCAGGGTATGCTATGTGATGTGATATGGACAAAAAGAATGTGATGAATGATATGTGATGTATGAGATTGATCATGTTCTTGTAATAGGAATCATGACTTGCATGTCGATGTGTATGACAACCGACAGGAGCCATAGGAGTTGTCTTAATTTATTGTATGACCTGCGTGTCAATGAACAATGCCATGTAATTACTTTACTTTATTGCTAAAGCATTAGCCATAGTAGTAGAAGTAATAGTTGGCGAGACAACTTCATGGAGACACGATGATGGAGATCATGGTGTCATGCCGGTGACGATGATGATCATGGAGCCCCGAAGATGGAGATCAAAAGGAGCAAAATGATATTGGCCATATGATGTCACTTTTGATTGCATGTGATGTTTATCATGTTTTTGCATCTTATTTACTTAGAATGACGGTAGTAACTAAGATGATCCCTCATTAATAATTTCAAGAAAGTGTTCACCCTAGCGTGCACCGTTCATGAAAGTTAAATGCTTTGAAGCACCACGTGATGATCGGGTGTGATAGATTCTAACGTTCACATACAACGGTGTAAGCCAGTTTACACACGCCAAACACTTAGGTTGACTTGACGAGCCTAGCATGTACGGACATGGCACAGGGAACACAAGAGACCGAAAGGTCGAGCATGAGTCGTATGGTAGATCGATCAACATGAAGATGTTCACCGATGATGACTAGTCCGTCTCACGTGATGATCGGACACGGCCTAGTTGACTCGGATCATGTAATCACTTAGATGACTAGAGGGATGTCTATCTGAGTGGGAGTTCATAAGATGAACTTAATTATCCTGAACATAGTCAAAAGGTCTTTGCAAATTATGTCATAAGCTCGCGCTTTAGTTCTATTGTTTAGATATGTTCCTAGAGAAAATTCAGTTGAAAGTTAATAGTAGCGATTATGCAGACTAGGTCCGTAAACTGAGGATTGTCCTCGTTGCTTCGTAGTAGGCTTATGTCCTTAATGCACCGCTCGGTGTCTTTGAACCTCGAGCGTCGCTCGTGGATGTTGCGAACATCGACATACACGTTTGATAACTACGTGATAGTTCGGTTAAGCGGTTTAGAGTTGAGGCACCAAAGACGATTTGGAAACGTCGCGGAACATATGTGATGTTTCGAGGGCTGAAATTGGGATTTCAGGCTCGTGCCCACGTCAAGAGGTATAAGACCTCCGACGATTTTCTTAGCCTGCAAACTAAGGGAGAAAAGCTCAATCGTTGAGCTTGTGCTCAGATTGTCTTAATACAACAAGCACTTGAATCGAGTGGGAGTTGATCTTCCAGATGAGATAGTGATGTTTCTCCAAAGTCATTGCCACCAAGATGCTAGAGCTTCGTGAGGAACTATAACATATCACGGATAGATATGATGATCCTTGAGATATTCGCGATGTTTGACACGGCGAAAGTAGAAATCAAGAAGGAGCATCAATTGTTGATGGTTGGTGAAACCACTAGTTTCAAGAAGGGCAAGGGCAAGAAGGGATACTTCATGAAACGGCAAATCAGCTACTGCTCTAGTGAAGAAACCCAAGGTTGAACCCAAACCCGAGACTAAGTGCTTCTGTAATAAGGGGAACAGACACTGGAGCAGAATTACCCTAGATACTTGGTAGATGAGAAGGTTGGCAAGGTCAATAGAAGTATATTGGATGTACATTATGCTAATGTCTACTTTACTAGTACTCCTACTAGCACCAAGGTATTAGATACCGGTTCGGTTGCTAAGTGTTAGCAACTCGAAATAAAAGGCTACAGAATAAACGGAGACTAGCTAAAGGTGAGCTGACGATATGTGTTGGAAGTGTTTTCCAATCTTGATGTGATCAAGCATCGCACGATCCCTCTACCATTGAGATTGGTGTTAAACCTAAATAATTGTTATTTAGTGTTTGCGTTGAGCATAGACATGATTGGATTATGTCTATCGCAATACGGTTATTCATTTAAGGAGAATAATGGTTACTCTGTTTATTTGAATAATACCTTCAATGGTCTTGCACCTAAAATGAATGGTTTATTGAATCTCGATCGTAGTGATACACATGTTCACGCCAAAAGATATAAGATAGTAATGATAGTACCACCTACTTGTGGCACTGCCATGTAAGTCATATTGGTATAAAACGCATGAAGAAGCTCCATGTTGATGGATCTTTGGACTCACTCGTTTTTTGAAAAATTTGAGACATGCGAACCATGTCTATTGGTGTATATGCATGAAGAAACTCCATGCAAATGGACTGTTTGGACTCACTTGATTTTGAATCACTTGAGACATACAAATCATACCACATGGGCAAGATGACTGAAAGCCTCATTTTCAGTAAAATGGAACAAGAAAGCAACTTGTTGGAAGTAATACATTTTGATGTGTGCAGTCCAATGAGTGCTAAGGCACACAGTGAACATCGTTATGTTCTTACTTCACGGATGATTTGAGTAGATACTGAGTATATTTACTTGATGAAACACAAGTCTAAATTATTGAATGGTTCAAGTAATTTCAGAGTGAAGTTGAAGATCATCGTGACAAGAGGATAAAATGTCTATGATATGATCATAGAGATGAGTATCCGAGTTACGAGCTTTGGCACGCAATTAAGACATTGTGGAAATTGTTTCACAATTAATACCGCCTAGAACACCATAGTGTGATGGTGTGTCCGAACATCATAGTTGCACCCTATTGGATATGGTGCGTACCATGATGTCTCTTATCGAATGACCACTATCATTCATGGGTTAGGCATTAGAGACAACTGCACTCACTTTTAATAGGGCACCACGTAATTCCGTTGAGACGACACTGTTTGAACTATGGTTTGGAGAAACCTAAGTTGTCGTTTCTTAAAAGTTTGGAGCTGCGACGCTTATGTGAAAAAGGTTCAGGTTGATAAGCTCGAACCCAAAGCAGATAAAATGCATTTTCATAGGACACCCAAAACAGTTGGGTATACCTCCTAACTCAGATCCGAAAGCAATAGGGATTGTTTCTTGAATCGGGTCCTTTCTCGAGGAAAAGTTTGTCTCGAAAAATTGAGTGGGAGGATGGTGGAGACTTGATATGGTTATTGAACCGTCACTACAACTAGTGTATAGCAGGGCACGGGAAGTTGTTCCTGTGGCACCTACACCAATTGAAGTGGAAGCTGATGATAGTGATCATGAAACCTCAGATCAAGTCACCGCCAAACCTCGTAGGATGACAAGGACGCGTACTGCTTCAGAGTGGTACGGTAATCCTATCTTGGAGGTCATGTTGCTATACAACAATGAACCTACGAGCTATGGAGAAGCGATGGTGGGCCTGGATTCTGACAAATGGCTTGAGGCCATAAAATCCGAGAGAGGATCCATGTATGAAAACAAAGTGTAGACTTTGGCAGAACTAACCGATGGTCGAAAGGCTGTTGAGTACAGATGGATTTTAGAAGGAAGACGGACAATGATGGTAACTGCCACCATTAAGAAAGCTCGACTTGTTGTTAAGATGTTTTCCGACAAGTTCAAGGAGTTGACTACGGTGAGGCTTTCTCACTCGTAGCGATGCTAAGAGTCTGTTGGAATTGGATTAGCAGCTACTGCATTGTTTATGAAATCTTGCAGATAGGATGTCAAAACATTGTTTCCTCGATGATTTTCTTGAGGAAAGGTTGTATGTGATACAACCAGAAGGTTTTGACAATCCTGAAAGACGTAACAAGTATGCAAAGCTCCAGCAATCCTTCTAAGGACTGGAGTGCGCATCTCGGAGTTGGAATGTGCTCTTTGATGAGATGATCAAAGATTTTGGGTTTATACAAAGTTTATGAGAAACTTGTATTTCCAAAGAAGTGAGTAGGAGCACTATAGAATTTCTGATGAGTATATGTTGCTAACATATTGTTGATCAGAAATGTTGTAGAGTTTCTGGAAAGCATATAGGGTTGTTTGAAAAGTGTTTTTCAATAGAAAACCTGGATTAAGCTGCTTGAACATTGAGCATCAAGATCTATGAGGATAGATCAAAACGCTTAATGGTACTTTCAAATGAGCACATACCTTGACATGATCTTGAAGGTGTTCAAGATGGATCAGTCAAAGAAGGAGTTCTTGCCTGAGTTGTAAGGTATGAAGTTGAGACTTAAAGCTCGACCATGGCAGAAGAGAGAGAAAGGACGAAGGTCGTCCCCTATGCTTTAGACGTAGGCTCTACATATGCTATGCTGTGTACCGCACATGATGTGTGCCTTGCCACATGTCTGGTAAGAGGGTACAAAGGTGATCAAGGAGTGGATCACCAGATAGCGGTCAAAATTGTCCTTGGAGTAATAAGGACATGTTTCTCGATTATGGAGGTGATAAAGAGTTCGGCGTAAAGGGTTACGTCGATGCAAGCTTTAACACCTATTCGAATGACTCTGAGTAGCAAACCGGATATGTATAGTGGAGCAACCATTTGGAATAGCTCCAAGTGGAGTGTGGAAGCAGCATTTACAATATGACCTAGAGATTTGCAAAGTACATACGGATCAGAATGTTGCAGACCCGTTGACTAAAACCTCTCTCACAAGCAAAACATGATCAAACCACAGAACTCATTGAGTCTTAATCACATGATGATGTGAACTAGTTTAGTGACACTAGTAAACTCTTTGGATGTTGGTCACATGGCGATGTGACCTGTGAGTGTTAATCACATGGAGATGTGAACTAGATTATTGACTCCAGTGTAAGTGGGAGACTGTTGGAAATATGCCCTAGAGGCAATAATAAATTAGTTATTATTATTATATTTCCTTGTTCATGATATTCATTTATTATCCATGCTATAATTGTATTGATAGGAAACTCAGATACATGTGTGGATACATAGACAACACCATGTCCCTAGTAAGCCTCTAGTTGACTAGCTCATTGATCAATAGATGGTTATGGTTTCCTGACCATGGACATTGGATGTCGTTGATAACGGGATCACATCATTAGGAGAATGATGTGATGTACAAGACCCAATCCTAAGCCTAGCACAAAGATCGTGTAGTTCGTATGCTAAAGCTTTTCTAATGTCAAGTATCATTCCTTAGACCATGAGATTGTGCAACTCCCGGATACCGTAGGAATGCTTTGGGTGTACCAAACGTCGCAACGTAACTGGGTGGCTATAAAGGTGCACTACGGGTATCTCCGAAAGTGTCTGTTGGGTTGGCACGAATCGAGACTGGGATTTGTCACTCCGTGTGACGGAGAGGTATCTCTGGGCCCACTCGATAGGACATCATCATAATGTGCACAATGTGACCAAGGGGTTGATCACGGGATGATGTGTTACGGAACGAGTAAAGAGACTTGCCGGTAACAAGATTGAACAAGGTATCGGGATACCGACGATCGAATCTCGGACAAGTAATATACCGGTAGACAAAGGGAATTGAATACAGGATTGATTGAATCCTTGATGTCGTGGTTCATCCGATGATTTCATCGTGGAACATGTGGGAGCCAACATGGGTATCCAGATCCTGCTATTGGTTATTGGCCGGAGAGTTGTCTCGGTCATGTCTACGTGTCTCCCGAACCCGTAGGGTCTACACACTTAAGGTTCGATGACGCTAGGGTTATAGGGAATAGATGTGCGTGGTTACCGAATGTTGTTCGGAGTCCCGGATGAGATCCCGGACGTCACGAGGAGTTCCAAAATTGTTGTTCGGGTAAAGATTTATATATGGAAAGTTGTTGTTCGGGTTCCCGGAAAAGTTCGGTTTTTTCCGGTATTGTACCGGGAAGCTTCCAGAAGGTTCCGGAAGGGTCCAGAGGTCCAGAAAATGTTCCACCACGTCCAATATAGAAGCATGGGCTGTAAGGGGGCACCCTAGCCTTAATGGGCCAGGGGCACCAGCCCCCCAAGGCCCATGCGCATGGGAGAGGGGAAACCCTAAGGGGGAGGGCCTCCACTTGACTTGGGAGGCACTCCTCCCCCCTTGACCGCCGCCCCAACCCTAGATGAGATCTAGGGAGGCCGGCCCCCTCTCTCCCCACCTATAAATAGTGGAGGGGTGGGAGGGAGCCGCACCCAAGTTCTGGCGCAACCCTCCCCCTCTCCCAAGTCCTCCTCCTCTCCCGCGGTGCTTGGCGAAGCCCTGCAGGATTGCCACGCTCCTCCTTCACCACCACGCCGTCGTCTTGCTGCTGGGACGAGTCTTCCCAACCTCTCCTCTCTCATTGCTGGATCAAGGCATGGGAGGCGTCCACCGGCTGCATGTGTGTTGAACGCGGAGGTGCCGTCCATTCGGCACTAGGATCATCGATGATTTGGATGACGACGAGTACGACTCCATCAACCCCGTTCACTTGAACGCTTCTGCTTAGCAATCTACAAGGGTATGTAGATGCACTCTCCTTCCCCTCGTTGCTACATTACTCCATAGATTTATCTTGGTGTTGCGTAGAAAATTTTGAATTTCTGCTACGTTCCCCAACACATTCGACCTTTTAAAGACATTTAAGTGTTTTTCTAGCCATGTAATGACCGTAATTCAAATTTGAGCTACAGATACTTGCAACGGCTAACCATAATGGTTTGAAAAATCATATTTGTGTACTTGTGTGCGAGTTAACTCCATGTGCAGAAAATTAGAAAGAATTTTCAAACATATTGGTCTCACGACATGGACACATGCATGGAGTGCCTTGGCATTATAATTCCAAAAAATTGAAAATGATCAGAAAAACATGAAACCTTGCTTGATGCAATGTCATACCACCAAGATGATGTCGTCAAAAAATTGCCCTGTTTGACGAAAGTTTGGACACACCCCTCCCAAACCGGAGCAACTCACTAGAAGGCTTGTGGTTCCGAGAGGGAACAATGCATGTTTGATGACGAACGGGAGATAGCTTCCTCTTACGGCCTTCAATTTTTTCTACTTTTAACGTGCACTAATACAACTATCAAGTGATTTTCTAGCCATTTAATGACCATACTTCAAATTTGAACTACATCTACATGCAACAGCTAACCATAACAGTTTGAAAAATCATATTTGTTTACTTGTGTGCGAGTTAATTCAATGTGCAGTAAATTAGAAGGAATTTTCAAACGTATTGGTCTCACAGCATGGAGACATGCATGGAGTGCCATGGCATTTTAATTCCAAAAAATTAAAAAATAATCAGAAAAACATGAAAACTTGTTTGATGTAATGTCATGCCACCAAGATGATGTGGTGAAAAAAATCGGCCTGTTTGACGAAAGTTTGGACACACACCCCTCACAAATCGGAGCAACTTAGTAGAAGGCTCGTTGTTCCGTGAGGGAACAATGCATGTTTGATGACGAATGGGAGATAGCTTCCTCTTACGGCCTTCAATTTTTTTCTACGTTTAACATGCACTATACAAATGTGATGTGAAAATTGGGAAAATTCAAGGGTTCATTTGACCTTTTAAAGACATTTAAGTGATTTTCTAGCCATTTAATGACCGTAATTCAAATTTGAACTACATCTACATGCAACGGCTAACCATAACGGTTTGAAAAATCATATTTGCTTAGTTGTGTGCGAGTTAATTCAATGTGCAGTAAATTAGAAGGAATTTTCAAACATATTGGTCTCACGACATGGAGGCATGCATGGAGTGCCGTGGCATTTTAATTCCAAAAAATAAAAAAAATGATCAGAAAAACATGAAACCTTGCTTGATGTAATGTCATGGCACCAACAAGATGTGGTCAAAATATCGGCCTCTTTGGCGAAAGTTTGGACAGACACCCCTCAGAAACCAGAGCAACTCACTAGAAGGCTCGTGGTTCGAAGAGGGAACAATGCATGTTTGATGACGAATGGGTGATAGCTTCCTCTTACGTCCTTCAAATATTGTCTATGTTTAACGTGCACTAGTACAACTGTCATGTGAAAATATGGACAATTCTAGTGGTAATTTGACCTTTTAAAGACATTTAAGTGATTTTCTAGCCATTTAATGACCGCAATTCAAATTTGAACTACATCTACATGCAATGGATAACCATAATTGTTTGAAAAATCATATTTGTTTACTTGTGTGCGAGTTAATTCAATGTGCAGTAAATTAGAAGGAATTTTCAAACATATTGGTCTCACGGCATGGACACATGCATGGAGTGTCATGGCATTTTAATTCCAAAAAATCAAAAAATGACCAGAAAAACAGGAAACCTTGCTTGATGTAATGTCATGCCACCAAGATGATGTGGGCAAAAAATCGGCCTGTTTGATGAAAGTTTGGACACACACCCCTCACAAACCGGAGCAACTCACTAGAAGGCTCGTGGTTCCGAGAGGGAACAATGCATGTCTGACGACGAACAGGAGATAGCTTCCTCTTACGGCCTTCAAATTTTTTCTACGTTTAACATGCACTAATACAACTGTGATGTGAAAATTTGGAAAATTCTAGGGGTCATTTGGCCTTTTAAGGACATTTAAGTGATTTTCTAGCCATTTAATGACCGTAATTCAAATTTGAACTACATCTACATGGAATGGCTAACAATAACGGTTTGAAAAATCATATTTTTGTACTTTTGTGCGAGTTAACTCCATGTGAAGTAAATTAGAAGGAATTTCGAAACATATTGGTCTCGCGGCATGGACACATGCATGGAGTGCCATGGCATTTTAATTCCAAAAAAAAATAAAAAATGATCAGGAAAACATGAAACCTTACTTGATGTAATGTCATGCCACCAAGATGATGTGTTAAAAAAATTGGCCTGCTTGATGGAAGTTTGGACACACACCCCTCACAAACTGGAGCAACTCACTAGAAGGCTCGTGGTTCCGAGAGGGAACAATGCATGTTTGATGACGAACGGGAGAGAGCTTCCTCTTACGGCCTTCAAATTTTTTCTACGTTTAACATGCACTAATACAATTGTCGTGTGAAAATTTGGAAAATTCTAGGGGCCATTTGACCTTTTAAAGACATTTAAGTGATTTCTAGCCATTTAGTGACCATAATTCAAATTTGAACCACATCTACATGCAACGGCTAACCATAATGGTTTGAAAAATTATATTTGTGTACTTGTGTGTGAGTTGACTCCATGTGCAGTACATTAGAAGGAATTTTCAAACATATTGGTCTCACGGCATGGACACATGCATGGAGTGCCTGGCATTTTAATTCCAAAAAATGAAAAAATGGTCAAAAAAAGATGAAACCTTGCTTGATGTAATGTCATGCCACAAAAATGATGTGGTAAAAAATTGGCCTGTTTGACAAAAGTTTGGACACATACCCATCACAAACCGGAGCAACTCATTAGAATGCTCGTGGTTCCGAGATGGAACAATGCATCTTTGATGATGAACGGGAGATAGCTTCCTCTTACGGCCTTCAAATTTTTTCTACATTTAACATGCACTAATACAATTGTCATGTGAAAATTTGGAAAATTTGAGGGGTCATTTGACCTTTTAAAGACATTTAAGCAATTTTCTAGCCATTTAATGACCGTAATTCAAATTGGAACTACATCTACATGCAACGGCTAACCATAACAGTTTAAAAAATCATATTTGTTTACTTGTGTGTGAGTTAATTTAGTGTGCAGTAAATTAGAAAGAATTTTCAAACATATTGGTCTCACGGCATGGACACACACTGGCATGTCTCGGTGCTGTACAAACAGTTTTTAACTCCTTTCCGCAACAGCGTTCGGAACCGTCACCCAGTGAGTGTGGGCGATAGGGGTCCTTCCCACACGACCCAGAAACCATCGGGGATATGCCCTCCTGGCACACATGCTCGGCAAAATGAGGTCGTGTGCGACCGACGAGCGAGCAAATATGGTTATAGGTACAGTAGTGCTAAAAAAATAAATTATACAGGCGAAATCATTTCTGGTCGTAAGTACATCCCACACATTCAGTCCCTGTGAAACGTTTCTGTTCGTATATACATCCCACATAGTCGCTGCAAGGAAAACGTTTCTGTTTGTAGGTACATCACACACAATTTTCCCCGTTAGATCGTTTGTGATAGCGTTCCCATCGCACACAATATTAACAATTTTATCGTTTGCATTATTGAATGCATCACACAAGGTGCATAGAAGAAACTGTGTGGCAAAGGTTGTCCGTCACACACAGCTTTTATGCGGTAAACGTTTGCGCAAGGTGGCCTAACTCAAACCGTTTTGAAGAGAATGTCATGTGTGATTGTTCATTGATCCAACACAGTTTATTCCTAGAAACTGTGTTCGTTGCCTTAGGTTATCGCCCACAGTATTTTCTCAATAACCGTGTGATAAACCACAAGTATAGGGGATCGCAACAGTTTTTGAGGGTAGAGTATTCAACCCAAATTTATTGATTCGACACAAGGGGAGCCAAAGAATATTCTCAAGTATTAGCAGTTGAGTTGTCAATTCAACCACACCTGGATAACTTAATATCTGCATCAAAGTATTTAGTAGCAAAGTAGTATGGAAGTAATAGTAACAGTAGCAAAAGTAACAGTAGCAGTTTTGTAGTCATTGTAACAGTGGCAACGGTAAAGTAAATAAGCAAAGCACAATATGTGAAAAGCTCGTAGGCATTGGATCAGTGATGGATAATTATGTCGGATGCGGTTCATCATGTAACAGCAATAACATAGGGTGACACAGAACTAGCTCCAGTTCATCAATGTAATGTAGGCATGTATTCCGAATATAGTCATACGTGCTTATGGAAAAGAATTTGCATGACATCTTTTGTCCTACCCTCCCATGACAGCGGGGTCCTAATGGAAACTAAGGGATATTAAGGCCTCCTTTTAATAGAGTATCGGACCAAAGCATTAACACATAGTGAATACATGAACTCCTCAAACTATGGTCATCACCGAGAAGTATCCCGATTATTGTCACTTCGGGGTTGTCGGATCATAACACATAATAGGTGACTATAGACTTGCAAGATAGGATCAAGAACTCATATATATTCATGAAAACATAATAGGTTCAGATCTGAAATCATGGCACTCGGGCCCTAGTGACAAGCATTAAGCATAGCAAAGTCATAGCAACATCAATCTCAGAACATAGTGGATACCAGGGATCAAACCCTAACAAAACTAACTCGATTACATGGTAAATCTCATCTAACCCATCACCGTCCAGCAAGCATACGATGGAATTACTCACGCACGGCGGTGAGCATCATGAAATTGGTGATGGAGGATGGTTGATGATGACGACCACGATGAATCCCCCTCTCCGAAGCCCCGAATGGACTCCAGATCAGCCCTCCTGAGAGAGATTAGGGCTTGGCGGCGGCTCTGTATCGTAAAACGCGAGAAACTTTCTCTCTGATTTTTTTCTCCATGAAAGCAAATATATAGAGTTGGAGTTGAGGTCGGTGGACGTCCAGGGGGCCCACGAGGCAGGGGCGCGCCTTAGGGGAGGGGACGTGCCCCCCACCCTCATGGACAGGGTGTGGGGCCCCTGACGTTAATTCTTTCGCCAATATATTTATTAATGCTGAAAAGTTGATCCGTGGATTTTCAAGTCATTCCGAGAACTTTTATTTATGCACAAAAATAACACCATGGCAGTTCTGCTGAAAATAGCGCTAGTCCGGGTTTGTTCCATTCAAATCATGCAAGTTAGAGTCCAAAACAAGGCCACAAGTGTTTGGAAAAGTAGATATGACGGAGACGTACAAACTTCCCCAAGCTTAAACCTTTGCTTGTCCTCAAGCAATTCAGTTGACAAACTGAAAGTGATAAAGAAAAACTTTTACAAACTCTGTTTGCTCTTGTTGTTGCAAATATGTAAAGCCATCATTCAAGTTTTCAGCAAATATTATGAACTAACCATATTCACAATAACACTTAGGTCTCATGTTTATTCATATCAATGGCATAATCAACTAGCGAGCAATAATAATAAATCTCGGATGACAACACTTTCTCAAAACAATCATAATATGATATAACAAGATGGTATCTCGCTAGCCCTTTCTAAGACCGCAAAACATAAATGTAGGGCACCTTTAAAGATCAAGGATTGACTAAACATTGTAATTCATGGTAAAAGAGATCCAGTCATAGTCATACCTAATATAAACTAATAGTAATGCATGCAAATGACAGCGGTGCTCTCCAGCGGGTGCTTTTTAATAAGAGGGTGATGACTAAACATAAAAGTAAATAGATAGGCCCTTCGCAGAGGGAAGCAGGGATTTGTAGAGGTGCTAGAGCTCGATTTTGAAATAGAGATAAATAACATTTTGAGCGCTATACTTTCACTTTCAACATAACAACTAAGAGATCTCGATATCTTCCATGCTACACACATTATAGGCGGTTCCCAAACAGAATGGTAAAGTTTATACCCCCCCACCAACAAACATCAATCCATGGCTTGCCCAAAACAACGGGTGCCTCCAACTAGCAACAATCCTAGGGGAGTTTTGTTTGCAATTATTTTGATTTGATTTGAGCATGGGACTGGGCATCCCGGTGACCAGCCATTTTCTCATGAATGAGAAGCGGAGTCCACTCCTCTTGAGAATAACCCACCTAACATGGAAGATACAAACAACCCTAGTTGATACATGAGCTGTTCGAGCATACAAAACATAATTTCATTTGAAGGTTTGGAGTTTGGCACATACAAATTTACTTGGAACGGCAGGTAGATACTGCATATAGGAAGGGATTGTGGACTCATATGGAATAACTTTGGGGTTTATGCAGTTTGGATGCACAAGCAGTATTCCCGCTTAGTACAGGTGAAGGCTAGCAAGAGACTGGGAAGAGACCAACTTAGAGAGCGACAACAGTCATGAACATGCATTAAAATTAATCAACACCGAGTGCAATCATGAGTAGGATATAATCCACCATGAACATAAATATCGTGAAGGCTATGTTGATTTTGTTTCAACTACATGCTTGAACATGTGCCAAGTCAAGTCACTCGAATCATTCAAAGGAGGATACCACCCTATCATACCACATCACAACCATTTTAATAGTATGTTGTCACGCAAGGTAAACCATTATAAGCTCCTAGCTAATTAAGCATGGCATAAGCAACTATAATATCTAATTGTCGTTGCAAACATGTTTATTCATAATAGGCTGAATTAGGAACGATGAACTAATCATATTTTACAAAAACAAGAGAGGTCGAGTTCATACCAGCTTATCTCATCTCAATCATTTCATCATATATCGTCATTATTGCCTTTCACTTGCACGACCGAACGGTGCGGATAATAATAATAGTGCACGTGCATTGGACTAATCTGGAATCTGCAAGCATTCAATTCAAGGGAGAAGACAAGGTAATATGGGCTCTTGGTTAAATCAAAAATCATGCATATTAGAGCCACTAAACATTTTCATCATGGTCTTCTCCTCTCGACCCCCAAAGAAAAGAAAAGAAATAAAACTATTTACACGGGAAAGCTCCCAACAAGCAAAAGAAGAACGATAAATCTTTTTGGGTTTTCTTGTAATTACTACTACAAGCATGGAAAGTAAACTAACTAAATTCTACAACTATTTTTTTGTTTTTCTTAAGGTTATTTAAACACACAAGAAGGAAGCAAGAAAAGAAAATTAAACTAGCATGGATAGTACAATGAAAAAGTATGAGCACCGACAACTAGAATGAGTGTGTGAACATGAATGTAATGTCGGTGAGAAATTTGTACTCCCCCAATCTTAGGCTTTTGGCCTAAGTTGGTCTATTTCCATGGATCACGACTACTCTCTCCGGTGTACTGAGGAGTGTCATCATACTGCCACTGGCTAGCGATCTCCTCCGGATCCCACTGATAAAAGGATGGACGATAAGGGTCAAGTGGTGGTTCCGGCTTAGGCCCTGGAGCTAATGTCTAGCCCCGGTACGCATAAATGGCCTCCGACAAGACGAGCTAAGGGCCTGCAGTTAAGTCAAACAAAGAGGGCGGATGCAAGATAATAGTCTCACTATGTTTCTTATGAAATCTCAAATTATACTCAAGCGACTTCTCATCATTTTTAACAATAAACTCATGTGCTACCATGCTCTTATAATCTTGGAAAGTAGGGGGCAATAGCTTTTCCTCTTTCTCATAATGCCTAATAGGTATCTTGAAGTGTTTAGCAAGGCGTGAAGCATAGATACCTCCAAAGATGGGGCCCTTTGTACGGTTCAGACTTAATCGTTAAGCAATAATAGCGCCTGTCGGTGTCAAAACCGGCGGGTCTCGGGTAGGGGGTCCCGAACTGTGCGTCTAGGCGGATGGTAACAGGAGATAAGGGACACGATGTTTTTACCCAGGTTCGGGCCCTCTTGGTGGAGGTAAAACCCTACTCCTGCTTGATTAATATTGATGATATGGGTAGTACAAGAGTAGATCTACCACGAGATCAAGGAGGCTAAACCCTAGAAGCTAGCCTATGGTATGATTGTTGTTAGTCCTCACGGACTAAAACCCTCCGGTTTATATAGACAGGAGAGGGCTAGGGTTACACTGAGTTGGTTACAATGGTAGGAGATCTACATATCCGTATTGCCAAGCTTGCCTTCCACGCCAAGGAAAGTCCCATCCGGACACGGGACGAGGTCTTCAATCTTGTATCTTCATAGTCTTGGAGTCCGGCCAATGATGATAGTTCGGCTATCTGGACACCCCCTAGTCCAGGACTCCCTCAGTAGCCCCTGAACCAGGCTTCAATGACGACGAGTCCGGCGTGCATATTGTCTTCGACATTGCAAGGCGGGTTCCTCCTCCGAATAATTCATAGAAGATTTTGAACGCCAAGATAGTGTCCGGCTCTGCAAAATAAATTCCACATTCCATCGTAGAGAGAATAATATTCACACAAGTTCAATCTGCTGACGTATTTTGCGGCATGACGTCACACCATGGCCAAGCCTTTACTCGAATCGTTTTTATTATTCCACCTCAGCGCGTTTAGCGAAGCGGTTCCCTTGGCACGTCTTGTCACAGCAGAGATCGTGTCCCCTTATTCCGGGATCCTCATCAATACGGATGTGGGTAACCCAACCGCGCCCGTTGGCACGCCCCCTCCATCGAAGGCGAGTCCCAAACGGTTACGGGGACGACTCTTGGTATTCAACCCCTTTATAACGAGACCAAGGCCTATTCCTCTTCTTCAATCTTCAATCGAATCCGCCCCTCGCCCTGAGTTCCAACACCCAAGGCTCCAGATTCAGGCGCTTCGGACCTTCGACAATGTCCGGCTCTGACCTACAGGGCCGGTGGATGCCCTCTTCCGTCACGGAAGAAGATGTGCTAAAGCTAAGAGACGCCAGGTATCTAACCGGCGAAATTTTGCATAGGCTGCCCGCCCAAGGGCAAGTCATTCCCACTCCCGAGCCTGGTGAGAGCGTGGTGTTCATGTCTCACTTCCGTCGGGGTTTAGGCTTCCCGATGGACCCCTTCGTGAGGGGGCTCATGTTTTACTATGGGCTGGAATTCCATGACTTGGATCCGGAGTCCATCCTCCACATCTCATCGTTCATTGTCGTGTCTGAAGCCTTCCTCCACACCACTCCTCACTTGGATTGTGGCTCAAGACCTTCAACGTGGAGCGAAGATGATCGAGGAGCGCGGCAGAAAGTGCGGAGGGGCAGTTATAAGCAAGAGAGCGATGCTCGATGGCCGAGGGCTTTTTCAAAAGGAGCTCGGTTTGTGGCAACAAAGATGGTTCTACATCACCGCTCCTGGGGCACCAGATGGGTGGCGCCGCCTGCCTTTCGCTCGGGCCCTCCACAATGGCTGGCGTCATGGGTCAACAAAGGGCTTGACTGGGGGCCGTCCAAGGACGTGACATTATTGCAGGGTCGTATTCGAGACCTCCAAGAGAGGGAGATCAATCTGGTTGTAGTGGCGCAGGTCATGCTGATTCGACGCCTTCTACCCTGCAAACGTCGCCCCTCCGCCCATGGGAATTCAATCCGGAGGGACCGCAAGCTCTCCAACACTTCATGGGTGCGACGCCCGTGGAGATGTATAAACTGTTCTTCGGATCACAAGAGATGTGTCCGGACTTGACCGAGGACGCAGGCCTGAGCTGCAATCGCCCGGATACTCAAGTAAGTAGTCCTGTGCCCGGACACACTGTCCATACATTTATCATAAACTTGCCCTTTAACCAGCTATCCCTTGAATAGGAGCGGATAGCAAAAGCAAAACTGATACGGTGTCCGGGCCCCCTCCCTGAGACCACGACGGATCCTGTGTTAATCAGGATGCTGGAGGCTGCGCCTTCGGAAGAGGGCGAAGGAGAAAACAGGAAAACTACCGCCTCCGCTAAGGAGGCTCTCAAGAAAGGGGGGATCGAGAATCCCTCCCTCCAGGGGGAGAAGAGGACCGCTTCTGAAGATCCGGAGGTCAAGGCCTCAAAGCGGGGGAAGAAATCTTCACCAGAGGGCCCTGCGCCGGGAGAAGCCCCGGCCGCACTATTTCCCCAAGGGAATCAGCCCTCCAGTGAGCCGTAAGTAGAAAGGTGAGTTTTGTAATAAGGGACATCCCTGTTTTTATTTCCGAAGATAACCGAAGTTTTACCTTGTAGTTCGGATCTCAGCCCTTCTCAGCAGAGCTCATCTTTTTGGGATCTTCGTCCGGAGATGATGAAGAGCGAAACGCCTCCATCTGCCGTACCGTCATGCGGGGCGGACGACTCTGAGGTGTCGTCGCGGAGGGTTTCCCCGAGTCCGGCGGGACCGGGAGGTCCGGCATCAACTGGCGTGCGGTCGGAGGAGCTGAAGGATCTGCTCGGGCGAGCATCTATCTCAGAAGATCACCGTGCGTTAATGGGTACGATGATTGAAAGGATTTCATCCGCTGAGAGCGGATTGCAAGAAGCCGTCGAAGTTCTTGACGGGGTTTGAGGTCTGCGAAAATGATATACCTTCGACAGTTTGCATATAGAATGCGCCCTGTATAGATAGTAGCCCCTGAGACTCGGTACGTTGTCGAAAGTGATAGCGCGCCGAGGATCATAATCTCAGTTGTAAGATGTCGCATGTCCTATATAGGTGGCGGAGCATCCGGTGGCCAGCCGGACTGATCAATTTGCCGAACTAAAGCGACAACTTGACGTGGCGGATGCGGACATCGCGCTTGTCAATAAGCGGCTTGACGAGTCACAAGGTATGCAACTTCTCCGCGGACACCTAGTAAGGGAGCTTGACGCCCATGCCTTACAACATGTATGCTTTATGCAGATGGTGCCGCTGCTATGGAGAACCTTTGAGCGGAGCTAGCCCGAGTCAAGGAGCAAGCCAGAAAAAGTGATGCGGCTGCCTTGAGGGCGGCCGAGGAGCTAAAAGCCGAACAGGCTGCTCATTGCCGAAGCAGGGAGGAAATGGCCGAGATGGCCGGCAAGTTGAAGGATGCTACCGACCGCTGTGAGTTTCTTGAAAGAGAACACTGAGCGGAGCAAGAGGACCTGAAGAAGGCCACCGCCGAAGCCAAGGATGCCCGCTCCACGATGAGGGCTATAAAGGAGGAGCTACGTCAGGCCGGGGATATTGCGGCTGGAAAGCCTTTTCTGCTGCGTAGGAAATTCACGGATCCGAAGTATGCTCAGTTGGGCCAGTTGTGGGGTGCGGAGGATGCTTATCTGAATTTGGCGGCGAGTGCCGCGGACGCAGTCGCACACTTCCGGGGCCAAAAGGATCACGGAATGGAAGAGATTTTTTGGTCACAATTCCATAGTCCGGAGTGTCCACTTCCCTTAACCGATCGGTTAGCCGAGTGGGCTGAGCTGAATAGGTTGTCCGGACTTGCCATGAAGGATGTCGTGGCTCATTTGTGGCCGAAAAGGCCCGAGCCTTATTTTGGCTTGGTGCAGCAGTACCTTGATGCGGTGCCGCATATCAAGGCGATGAAGCGGTCGGCATGCATAGAGGGTGCACGGATGGCTCTCGCCCGTGTCGAAACATATTGGGCAGAGATGGAGGCCACCGACGTTGCATCCCAGGATTCGGACAGAAGCCGATTACCAGCCGAGCACTATTTTGAGGAAGTCCTGCAGGGTGCTCGTTTAATAGAGTCATAGTGCTCGAAAAACATTATGTTCAAATGACATGTATGATTTGTGAAACCATGTTTCAAATATAATATAACAGCCTTTTATACTTGAGCGTTCAAGTGTTAAAATACCTCCTGTGCGGCCGTTGACGTATATATGTATATAACCTGAAAAATGGCAGTCTTCGGCTTCAGTCCCCACGCACATAGTGCGGGGGTGTTTGCAAAAAAAAGGCACATTTTCACACTTAATCCAACGTCTTGGTCCTGTGAAGGAGGTGATAGTGTAACAAACTAGGCAACCGGACTATAATGCTTTATCACTTTCACTTAGCCATAGGAGTTCGATGGTGGGGCTACTACATAGCCCCTAGGGGCACGCTCTCAATTTGGTAGCGTATGTGCTGATCGAAACAGTCCTTCGTTAAAGCGGAGAATTCTAAACATTCGGTGGTCGATCGAGTGGTTGACCGGTCTCGCTATATCATGACGATCGGTTTTCGGCTTTCTCTCTTGAGGTGCTCACAGGCGAACAGGGCACAATCACAGTAATTCTCCTGGTGCCGCGTTAGCCGATAGAGCGGAACGTAAGGCAGCAAAACACAGGAGCCGGGCAAACCCAACATTTGACCAAAGACATGATTTGGAGCTGATGCATATAGGGCCTAACTTGAGACGCCGAACACTCCCTAAGGTATTCGGTCATTATGAAAACGAGCAGAACAATGCCCTAAGCCCCTAGTGTCCAGGTACGCACAAAAATTTCTGGCACGGCCGATGCCAAAACGCCAGCCTCCTCCTCGGTTATAGCAAAAAAAAAACTGGGGGATGTGTATCAACAAGAGACAGTAAAAAAGGTTTACGCAGGGTCTTAATCTGAAAAGAATCCTTGCAACGGGTCCGTACTACACATCTGCGCCTGTGTCTCCGTTGTGCCGTATCCTGGACGGGTGTAGCACGGTGTTCATCTGTAAAGAGAAGAACTTAGTTGGAAAAAGAGTTCATGCGAAAAAAATATTTTAAAATAAACAGAATATGATTCAAAGAATGAATAAAATTGAGCTTTATTGTCTCTTTTTGTGCATGCGTGGAGCCCCTTGTAAAGGGGTACGCGACTAGTAAGCCCCTTGTTTATTTGTACCGGACTCGCCTAACCGTGTCCGGGGTCTGAATGACCTATTTAGGGGCTTTGATCAGCAAAGCCGGATTAGTGTGTGGCTGTCAAGGCAGTCTCACGTTCTTCCGTATTCGAGGGACACTCAAAGTTTCCCTTTAATGAGATGATGCCCCGTCGACCGGGCATTTTAAGTGTAAGATATGCATAATGCGGTATTGCATTAAAGCGGGCGAAAGCTTCACGTCCCAATAGTGTTTGATAGCTACTTTTAAATGGGGCGATGTGGAAGATTAACTTTTCGCAACGGGAGTTGTCGGGTGAGCCGAACACAACTTCTAGTGGTAGAGAGCCCGTACAATGGGCATATGGACCTGGCATCACTCCTTTACTCCTTTAAAGGTAGTGTTGTTATGGCGTATTTTGGTTGGGTCTATCCCCATTCTGCGGATTGTATCCCGATATAGTAGGTTTGGATCACTGCCGCCGTCCATTAGGACTTGTGTAAATTGTAGTCCGTCGATTATAGGATCTAATATCAGAGCAGTCCATCCTGCGTTTCGGATACTTCCGGAGTAATCCTGATGGTCGAAGGTGATTGGTTTTAACATCCAGTGTCGGGACTTCGCTGGGGTGGACCGTGCGGCGCGTACTTTAGTGGGCGCCGCTCTATTTTTGCCTATTGTCACATGAAGTGAGTTTACTGTTTTGACCTCTTGTGGGAAGTTCCTTTGTTTGCCGGTGCTCTCCTTGTGGAGTTCATCATCGTCCTCACTTGGTGTTTCGAGCCCCTTGTGTTCGGCGTTAAGTCGGCCGGACTGTTTGAAGACCCAACAATCTCTGTGGGTATGGTTTGCAGGCTTCTCGGAGGTGCTGTGGATTTGGCATATCTTGTCCAAGATTTTGTTTAGGTTGGATAGCTCGTCGCTGTTGTCCTTGAGAGGCAGCGTTTTGTTGTTCTGCCGAGAGCTTTTGAACCCGGCGTTGACTGCCGTGCTCTTTGGGCCATTTTCCTTAGTCCGGCGCTGGTCCTTTCTGTGCCATGGTTCCCCATTTCCATCCCTGACCTCGGATGTACTTGGGTCGCTGGTGCTGCATCTTGCCAGCCAGCTATCCTCTCCCGCGCAAAAGCGGGTCATGAGGCTTGTTAGTGCGGCCATTGTTCTTGGCTTTTCCTGGCCGAGGTGTCTGGCGAGCCATTCGTCTCGGACGTTATGTTTGAAGGCTGCTAAGGCTTCGACGTCCGGACAGTCGACTATTTGGTTCTTTTTGGTGAGGAACCTGTTCTAGAATTTGCGGGCTGACTCTCTGGGCTGTTGAGTTATGTGACTTAAATCATCTGCATCCGGAGGGCGGACATAAGTCCCCTGAAAATTTGCCCGAAACGCATCCTCGAGCTCTTCCCAACTTCCAATGGTATTTTCTGGGAGGCTTTTGAGCCAATGCCGGGCTGGCCCTTTGAGCTTGAGGGGTAAGTATTTAATGGCGTGGAGGTCATCTCCTCTAGCCATATGTATGTGCAGGATGTAATCCTCAATCCAGACTCTGGGGTCTGTTGTTCCGTCGTATGCCTCTAATATTTACGGGCTTGAATCCCGCTGGAAATTCATGATCCATCACCTCATCGGTGAAACATAGGGGGTGTGCGGCGCCCCTGTATTTGGGTGTGCCGGGATTTTCGAATACTCGACGTGTTGTGTTGCTTTCTGGAGCTTGCTTTCTTGGCCCATAGATGGACCTGACCGGGCCATCCTTTTTGCGAGGATCCTTATGTGGATCACGTGTCGGCTTGTGTGCGGCGCCTCTTGCCGCTCTTTGTTTGTCATGTGGTCGTCTATCCGACCGGGCGGCCTCTTTGTTTTTTGATTGTGGGGGCTCTACGGCCTCCTCGTCAAATTCAGGCAATAGTTTGCGCTTCGGGTAGCTCTTTGCTTGGCGACTATCGCCGTATTTGTCCGCGGTCTTGTGTACTTTGCTCCATCTAATTCTGAGTACGTCTTCCGCTGTTTTGAGCTTCCGCTTATGCTTCTTCAGACTTTGTGCAGTGGCGACGAGCCTTTTGTGGAGGTTCTTCTTCTCCAACGATGTGTCCGGCGTGAGATCATCCGGACTGTTGTTTTCACCGGGGATGGATTGCTTATCCAATTCATCCTGTTCGGATGGTTGCTTGGGGGCATGCTCGTCGTCCACTAGTTCGCCTTGCTCTAAGGCTGGGTCTGTATGGGTGCTGTCGTTGTCGATGCGGGACTTTGGGCGGCGCTTGCATCGCCGTTTCGGCTGTTTTTCGGGGGAATTATCCTTCACAGCGTCCCGTTGTTCCTCGTTATCGCTTCCTTTAGGTGTATCCACCATATATACATCGTGAGTTGAGGTGGCCTTCCAGTGCCCGGTGGGCGCTGGTTCTTGGTCGTCTCCGGCATCGTCGTCTATACCGTTGATGTCTTCGGAGTCGAAGTCTAGCATATCGGTTAAGTCATCGATAGGGGCTATAAAGTGGGTGGTGGGTGGGCTTTGAATTTCTTTGTCATCCGCATCCCAACCGTCCTGACCGTAATCTGGCCAGGGCTCTCCTGATAAAGAAAGACACTTTAGCGAATTTAGGATGTCGCCAAAAGGCGAGTGCTGAAAGATGTCTGCAGCAGTGAACTCCATGATCGGCGCCCAATCGGACTCGATTGGCAGGGGCGCGGGAGGTTCGGAGTCCGGCACCTCGGAGTCACGGGCTTTGCGAAGGCGGTCGATGATTCGCTCCATCGCCGTAGAGGTAGCAGCCCCCGAGGCGGTGTCTAGCCACCCATCCTCGATTGGCGCAGTCGGCTCCGAGTTAAGGGTCGGAGCGGACTCTTGTGCGGCCTCCAGGGCATTGTCCGGCAGCAGAGCTAAATCATGCCCATCGTGACTGTCAAAGATCAAGTCTCCGCGGATGTCGGCCGTATAGTTCAAACTTCCAAATCTGACCTGATGGCCAGGGGCATAGCTTTCGATCTGCTCCAGATGGCCAAGCGAATTGGCCCACAGTGCAAAGCCGCCGAATACAAAGATCTTCCGGGGAGAAAAGTCTCACCCTGGACCGCGTCGTTGTTGATGATCGAAGGAGCCATCGGGCCTATGGGTGACGACACAGAGGAACTCTCAATGAAAGCACCAATGTCGGTGTCAAAACCGACGGATCTCGGGTAGGGGGTCCCAAACTGTGCGTCTAGGCGGATGGTAACAGCAGACAAGGGACACGATGTTTTTACCCAGGTTCGGTCCCTCTCGGTGGAGGTAAAACCCTACTCCTGCTTGATTAATATTGATGATATGGGTAGTACAAGAGTAGATCTACCACGAGATCAAGGAGGCTAAACCCTAGAAGCTAGCCTATGATATGATTGTTGTTCGTCCTACGAACTAAAACCCTCCGGTTTATATAGACACCGGAGACGGCTAGGGTTACATAGAGTCGGTTACAATGGTAGGAGATCTACATATCCGTATTGCCAAGCTTGCCTTCCACGCCAAGGAAAGTCCCATCCGGACACGAGACGGGGTCTTCAATCTTGTATCTTCATAATCTTGGAGTCCGGCCAATGATGATAGTTCGGCTATCCGGACACCCCCTAGTCCAGGACTCCCTCAGCGCCCATACTAACAGAGTTATCATGAAATAAAGCATGGAACAAAATAATAATATCCAGGACAATAAGGTTTCCACAGTTCCCGTGACCAATTAAGCATCTACTAGCAAATATTGTAAAGTAACGTAGAATAGGAAAGTGTATGCTAGTAATTCTTGCGTCGGAAACCTTCCTTGTTTCCCCTATATTAATAGTGTCAATAAATCCATCCACATCTTTACGATGAGGTTCCTCTAAGCTACCCCCGAAGGGTATCTTGCAAACCGTACAAAATTCATATAGTGACATCTCCCTATCCATATCATATAAATGAAACTCTACCGAGGGAGGTGATTTCTTAGGATAAAAGTAAAACTTTTGTACGTAAGTATTGGTGAGTAAGAGATACTGTTCGATCTGGTCGTGGAGGAAGTCGGTGAGGCCCGCATTATCAACCAACGAATAAAAGTCATCATGAATCCCGGCTGTTCTCAAGAAATCATCACAAGGCCATTCACACGGCTGTACTTTCGCCACACGAGGGAGATTATACTTGGGCTTTGCATTCTCCTTAGCTTGTTTATCCTTAGAGCCTTGTCTAGAAGAGCCCCTAAAGAAAAATCTCTTCATCTTTTTCTGAAAATTTCTGAAATTTTTAGTAACTCAAAATAAAAGAGAACCAACTCAACAAAATTGATAGCAACTACTCCTACAAGTGCCTAGAGCCTATATCATGCATTAGAACTACTTGGGACCATATAAACTTGACATGCAAGCTCAAGAACAGGGTAACCTAGGCAGCAAAAATTTGCAATGAATAAAGCACTAGAACAAAAACTAATTGGACCATTATAGGAGCCACATACCAAAGAACAATCCCCCAAAGCAGTTTTGTGAATGGAGCTTTGAGCAAGGAGATCGAAAATGGTAGCAAAATGATCTAGAACTCGTGCTTGAGCTGGATAGTGATTTTTCGTTGAACATCTTCTCCATCTTGTTCTTCTTCTTCTTGGCCTTCTTCATTGTTGGCATTGTCGTTCTCTTGTCGTGGTGGAGAAGGAGGCTGTTGACGTTCATCTTGATGCACTTCCTCGTTTTCTTCATCTTGGTGTGTCTGTGGATGCTTCCGTATCAACTCTTGGTTCACCTTGTTGTGAAGTAGAAGCTTCCACTTGGACGGACGAGGTACTCTCCTTCACCTCCGTTGGGCGAACCTTGCCAATAGCCAAGTCTTGAATTGCTTCCGAAGGATCTTTGTCTCCTACATCAATTGGCAATTGCTCTACTTGCGAACCGTTAGATTCATCAAACTTCACATCTACCATCTCTTCAATCTTTCGGGTGAAATTGTTGTAGACACGGTATGTGTGAGAGTTTGAGCCATAACCTAGTAGGAAACCTTCATGAGATTTAGGAGTAAATTTAGAGCGACGATGCTTATCAAGAATGTAGCACTTTGAGCCGAATACTCGAAAGTATCAAACTTGGGGTTTGTTACCGGTGAGGAGCTCGTATGCCGTCTTGCCAAGTAGCTTGTGAAGATACAAGCAATTTGTTGCATGACAAGCTGTCTCAACCGCTTCTGCCCAAAAGTGCTTCGGCGTCTTGTACTCATCAAGCATCGGTCTCGCCATTTCGATGAGCGTCCGGTTCTTCCTCTCAACAAATCCATTTTGTTGAGGTGTGTACGTAGCCGAGAACTCGTGTGAAATCCCTTCTTCGTCAAGAAAGGTGTCCACATTTGCATTCTTGAACTCCGTTCCGTTGTCGCTGCGAACCTTCTTGATTTTCACTTCAAATTGATTTCGGGCCTTCCTAGCGAAGTTTTTGAAGATCTTTTGGACTTGCGATTTATCATCGAGAAAGAACACCCACGTAAATCTTGAAAAATCATCAACTATAACTAGACCAAAAGAATTTCCACCAAGACTCTTGTAAGAGTTGGGACCAAAGAGATCCATGTGAAGTAGCTCGAGTGGCCTCCTTGTAGTCATGATGTTCTTCACGGGATGCCTTCCTCCAACCTGTTTACCTGCCTGACAAGCGCTGCAAAGTCTATCCTTATCAAATATGACATCATTAACTTCAAGGATATGATTTCCTTTAATAAGCTTGTCCAGGTTTCGCATACCAACATGACCTAATCGTCTATGCCATAACCAACCTTTTGAGGATTTAGCAATGAAGCAAGTTTTAGGTTGAGCCTTTTTAGTGAAATCAACAATGTATAGATCACCTCTACGCACACTGGTAAAGACCATTTTATGATTATCTCGATGAAACACTTGGCAATCTACTTCAGTAAATAGAACATTGAAACCGAAATCAGCAAGTCTAGATACTGAAAGTAAGTTGTATCCAAGAGATTCAACGAGCATGGCATTTTGTATGGAGCTATCATGTGATATGGCCACCTTATCGAGGCCAACCACCTTACCCTTTGAGTTGTCACCAAAAGTGACATACTTTCGAGGACTATCATTATCAGCAAGCTCACGAAACATGTCTTTATCTCCGGTCATGTGATCGGTACATCCACTATCAAGAACCCATTCCTTTCCTCCTGACATATATCCCCGAAGATTTGCCATAAGACCAAAGTGTCTCATTGCATCATCAAGATCGAAGTCACTATCATCATCCTGATCATAGTATCCATGTTAAACATCATCATGTGGTGGATCAAGTCCTAGAGAGGGTGATTCATTAGAATGAGTTTGACAACGATCTTGCTTATGAATTTTTATAGCTTCGGAAATAATATCACTAATAATCCCAACATTTCCTTTGGCACGCATAAGGTTTGTAAGCTCAAATAGACGATCACCAAACATAGGATCACTAGTATTCATCTTACTCAAGGCAATAGAGTTATGGAGAATTCATCAAGATTTTTCAAGGAATAATCTGGAAATCGTTCCTCAAGAAATTTCCATATGGTGTTGGCACACTTGAAAGTAGGCAAGCATCCAATCAAGTTTCTAGGCAATCCTCTAATGATAAGTTCGGCAGTTCTAAGATTTCTAATCATGTCAATTGACTCATCATGGGTAGGATGCATAGGATCAACAGAAGGTGCACAAGGGCTAGCAATGTACTTGTTCAAATGATATTGATTGAAAATAACAAGCATCTCATTTTTCCACTCATGAAAATACTCTCCATCAAGAATAGGCACTCTATGTCTAAGACTCCCAATAGTAGACACATCCATCTTCCTCCAATGGTGATTAAACCAAAGCAATGGAAACCTGGCTCTGATACCACTTGTAGGACCTTGAGAAGAGGTGTCTAGAGGGGGGGTGATTAGACACTAAGTACCAAAGTTGCAGTTTTTAAGTTTCCTTATGTTTAAGTGGAGTTTAGGCACAATTTCAACATTAACAATACATATCAAGCAAGCATGCAAAGAGTATATGAGCAGCGGAAAATAAAGCATGCAACTTGCAAGAAAGTAAAGGGAAGGGTTTGGAGGATTCAAACGCAATTGGAGACACGGATGTTTTTGGCGTGGTTCCGATAGGTGGTGCTATCGTACATCCATGTTGATGGAGACTTCAACCCATGAAGGGTAGCAGTTCTTGTGAGTCCACGGAGGGCTCCACCCACGAAGGGTCCACGAAGAAGCAACCTTGTCTATCCCACCATGGCCGTCGCCCATGAAGGACTTGCCTCACTAGCGGTAGATCTTCATGAAGTGGGCGATCTCCTTGCCCTTACAAACTCCTTGGTTCAACTCCACAATCTTGTCGGAGGCTCCCAAGTGACACCTAGCCAATCTAGGAGACAACACTCTCCAAGAGGTAACAAATGGTGCGTTGATGATGAACTCCTTGCTCTTGTGCTTCAAATGATAGTCTCCCCAACACTCAACTCTCTCTCATAGGTTTTGGATCTGGTGGAAAGAAGATTTGAGTGGAAAGCAACTTGGGGAAGGCTAGAGATCAAGATTCATATGGTAGGAATGGAACATCTTGGCCTCAACACATGTGTAGGTAGTTCTCTCTCAAAAAATGTGTGCTGGAAGTGTAGGTTCAGTCTGATGGCTCTCTCCATGAATGAAGAGGAGGTGGAGGGGTATATATAGCCTCCACACAAAATCTAACCGTTACACACAATCTGCCAAACTCGGTGGGACTGAATTGTTAACCTCGGTCAGACCGATTTAGCAAATAATGTGACCATTAGGGTTTTCGGTGGGACCGAAATGCAACTCGGTGAGACTGATTCGGTTAGGGTTAGGGCATAACGTAATCTCGGTAAGACCGATTACACAAACTCGGTGAGACCGATTTTGGTAATAAACTTTCCAGAGAGTTGGCCAGGCAAACTCGGTGGGACCGATTACTCAAACTCGGTGGGACCGATTTTGGTAATAAGTTATCCAGAGAGTTTGCATTGTAATCTCGGTAGTACCGATTGCTCAAACTCGGTGAGACCGATTTTGATAATGGACATACACAGAGAGATTACAATCCAATCTCGATGAGACCGAGATCCCTATCGGTAAGACCGATTTGCTTAGGGTTTGTGGCAGTGGCTATGACTTTTGGAATCGGTGGCGCCGGATAGGAAGAATCGGTGTGACCGATTTTGGCTTTGGGTTTAGGTCATTTGTGGAAGTGGGAAAGTAGCTGAGGGTTTTGGAGCATATCACTAAGCACATGAAGCAAGAGGCTCATTAAGCAACACCTCATCGCTCCTTGATAGTATTGGCTTTTCCTATAGACTCAATGTGATCTTGGACCACTAAAATATAAAATGAAGAGTCTTAAACTTGAAGCTTGAGCCAATCCTTTGTCCTGAGCATCTTGAAGGAGTCCCCACATCCTTTAGTCCATGCCACTCCATTGTTGAACTTATCTGAAACATGCTAGATAAAAGTTTTAGTCCAACAAGAGATATGTTGACATTAATTACCAAAACCACCTAGGAAGCACTTGTGCTTTCAATCTCCCCCTTTTTGGTAATTGATGGCAACATACATCAAAGCTTTAGATAAAGATATAAAGAGTAGCAAGTCAAGCTTTGGAAAGACATGTAATAAACATAGGCTCCTCCTACATGTATGCAATCATGTGAATGTGGAATAGAGAGGCATGTGAGAGCATAAACATGATAGAGCAGGCAATGTGTTACATGTATCTTGGCCATATGCATCAGAGCAAAGAATGTTAAGGAAAATACCTTCATGCTCATGAGTCCTTCTTGCAAACAATATGTACATCAGCAAGAATTCCTCATACACATGATTGTGATGCATACACTTACCTTGTAGTCTTGAGTTGGCTTAGGATGGAATGAACCTGCGCAAATAAGGTTAGATAACATAGATGCACCTACTAGCCAGAGCAAACAAAAGAAACTACAAGAATACCAAGACTGGGATGACATGTAGAGAGTGAGTACTAAGTACCACATTGGATTAGACATGTCCCCAAGAGTAAACATATGCAATGAATTTAAATGATTTCTTTCCCTTAGATGTCTTGCTCCCCCTGAATCTAACATGGGATACTGGGAGAAGATAGGGAAAAGAAAATCAGAGCTGAAAAATCAGAGTTGAAAGATATGAATGATGATCAGAGCTATATGAATGCTAATGCAAATAAGCACAAAAGATCATATGGACATGTCTCTCCCCTCAAGAAGACATGTGAGCATCTCTCCTCTTGAACACCAAGCATCTAGGATCCTTGAGAAATACTTTTCTACTTAAGTATTCTCTCCCCCTGGAGATCTCTCTCTCCTTTGAGGGTCTCTCCCCTAGAAGATCTCTCTCCCCCTTAAGGATTTCTTTCCCCCTTTTGGAGATGATATATCTCTCCCCCTTAAGAAGGTGATAAACTCTTTCTTCTTTGATGTGATCTCTTTCTAAATGATAAGCTTTGATGTGCTCTCTCTCCCCCTTTGACATCAATTTCCAAGAAGGGTCTTCTGGAATCCGTCTAATGGGTTTGGTCCTTGAGACACAGCACAAAGCAAAGATAAAAATGTGATGCTTGTAGAGGACAAGATTCATTGAGTGGAGCTGGATCAGTAGAAACATAGAATATGCGGCAAACTATTTTTCCTATTATGAAATCAGTGGCACCGAGTGGTATGCTTCGGTTGGACCGAGAGGATTTGGTTGGGCCGAAAATAACAAATCGGTGAAACCGAGTTCATCACAGAGAAAACACTTGTCACCTCAGCCCACTAGACTAGTAAGATCTCACAAAGATTTGCAAGGAATTTACTGAAAGATGTGCAATGAATTGGAACACAGAAAATGCAGAGCAAACAGAAAGAAATCTAGATGAAGGTTTTTTTGAAAGGGGAAACAAATATGCATGTGACAAATGCAAAAACACAGAAAAGAACACAAGAGAACTTCATCTAGAGTTGGTCGGCGACAAAGTCACCTATGTTAGAGTATATTGACTTAGGAGTCAAGTGAGATCACTTTATCATAGGTCATACTCATCGTTTAAGCTCAAAATGGGGTTGCCATTTTTCGTTTAAGCATCTTGATGTATTCACATCTTGTCGAGTTGCTTTAGCTCATGACTTGGAGTAAAGCTTCTCTAAGATGGAATGACATACCTTGGTTGGTGGTGTTGTCCATGTAGTTGAACTTGTGTGGGTTGCGCAAGGTTGATGTAGCTCATCAAGAATTTGGAGCACCACTTGGAATTTGAGTCCATCTACCTACATGGGTTAGTTCTTGCAAGGAAGAGCACTTGTGTATCCAAAAATGACAATCATGAAGTTCAACATAGAATTTGTCAAAGGATATGTTTGAATGGTTTCGTGCTTCCTAGTCTTAAACCACCATAGTGTAGAGACTTGGTGATGTAGAGATTGCTCAAGATATGAGTAGATTACAATCTCATGGAATTTGATTCCACCAAGTACCTACATGGGTTAGATAACATGCAAGATACAAATATATCCAAGACATAAGATTTTCATCATAAGAGAAATATCAAGGATTAGTCATAAGCTCATGTCTTGCATGTATCCAATGGAGTTTCTACTCCAAGTTTGAAGCATCAATGATGTTCAATTCTCCTCTTAACCTGCAAAACACTTTCTCATCAAGAGGTTTAGTGAATATATCCGCTAATTGCTTTTCGGTGCGAACATGCTTAAGATCAATGTCACCCTTAGCAACATGATCTCGAATGAAATGATGACAAACTTCAATATGCTTAGTTTGAGAATGTTGCACAGGATTATGACCAATTTTGATAGCACTTTCATTGTCACAAAGCAATGGAACATTTCTCACATATATCCCATAATCCTTAAGAGTTTGGGTCATCCAAATAATTGAGCACAACATGAACCAGCGGCAATATATTCAGCTTCGACGGTGGATAAGGATACCGAGTTTTGTTTCTTGGAGGACCAAGACACAAGAGATCTACCAAGAAATTGACAAGTACCCGAAGTGGACTTTCTATCAACCTTGTCTCTGGCATAGTCCGAGTCGGAATAGCCAACAAGATCGAAAGAGGCCCTCTTAGGATACCAAATGCCAAAGTTTGGTGTATGGATTAAGTATCTCACTATCCTTTTCACGGCCTTAAGATGACATTCCTTAGGGGCAGCTTGATATCGTGCACACATGCACACACTTAGCATGATATCGGGACGTGAAGCACATAGATATAACAATGAACCAATCATAGAGCGATAAACCTTTTGATCAACCGGTTCACCATCTTTGGTCAAGTCATTATGTCCACTAGTAGGCATGGGTGTAGACATACCTTTGCATTCTTGCATATTGAACTTCTTGAATAAGTCCTTGGTGTACTTCCTTTGAAAAACAAAGGTACCTTCCTTAGTTTGCTTGATTTGCAACACAAGGAAGAATTTGAGTTCACTCATCATAGACATCTCAAACTTCTCCGACATTAGCTTCCCAAACTTTTCACTAAAATGAGGGTTAGTTGAACCAAATATAATATCATCAACATAGATTTGGCACACAAATACTTCTCCATTAACCCTTTTAGTAAAAAGAGTAGAATCAATTTTCCCAATTTCAAAGCCTTTTTCAATAAGAAACTTGGTCAAGCATTTATACCAAGCTCTAGGAGATTGTTTAAGACCATAAAGAGCTTTGTGAAGTTTGTAAACATGATTGGGTTTCTTAGGATTGACAAAGCCGAGAGGTTGCTTAACATAAACTTCCTCCTCTATTTCACCATTTAGAAAAGCACTTTTCATGTCCATTTGGTACAAGGTGATATCATGATGATTAGCATAGGCAAGTAAGATCCGGATGGACTCAAGTCTAGCAACGGGGGCGTAAGTCTCACCATAGACCATACCTTTGACTTGTGTGTAGCCTTGGGCGACGAGACATGCTTTGTTGCGAAATACTTGTCCATCTTCATCTTGCTTGTTGCGAAACACCCATTTGGTACCGATGACATTGTGGTTGTTGTCGGGCTTCTCAACCAATGTCCAAACTTGATTCCTCTCAAAGTTATGTAGCTCTTCATGCATGGCATTTATCCAATCCGGATCTTCCAATGCTTCTTCAGCCTTCATAGGTTCAATGCTAGAGATGAAGGAATAGTTTTCACAAAAGTTAGCTAAACGAGTTTTAGAGCGAGTGATTCTCCCGGTTTGAATGTCATTGTAGATTTGCTCGACGGGATGATCTTTAGCGATTCTTGCTCGAACTCGTGAAAGCTTTTGCTTGGGTCTTCGTTGAACATCTTTTCCATCTTGTTCTTCTTCTTCTTGGCCTTCTTCATTGTTGGCATTGTCGTTCTCTTGTCGTGGTGGAGAAGGAGGCTGTTGACGTTCATCTTGATGCACTTCCTCGTTTTCTTCATCTTGGTGTGTCCCGCTTGTGGATGCTTCCGTATCAACTCTTGGTTCACCTTGTTGTGAAGTAGAAGCTTCCACTTGGACGGACGAGGTACTCTCCTTCACCTCCGTTGGACTATCCTTGCCAATAGCCAAGTCTTGAATTGCTTCCGAAGGATCTTTGTCTCCTACATCAATTGGCAATTGCTCTACTTGCGAGCCGTTAGATTCATCAAACTTCACATCTACCGTCTCTTCAACCTTTCGGGTGAAATTGCTGTAGACACAGTAAGTGTGAGAGTTTGAGCCATAACCTAGTAGGAAACCTTCATGAGATTTAGGAGCAAATTTAGAGCGATGATGCTTATCAAGAATGTATCACTTTGAGTCGAATACTCGAAAGTATCCAACTTGGGGTTTTTTACCGGTGAGGAGCTCGTATGCCGTCTTGCCGAGTAGCTTGTGAAGATACAAGCGATTTGTTGCATGACAAGCTTGCTTCTGCCATAAAGTGCTTCGGCGTCTTGTACTCATCAAGCATCATTCTCGCCATTTTGATGAGCGTCCGGTTCTTCCTCTCAACAACTCCGTTTTGTTGAGGTGTGTACGTAGCCGAGAACTCGTGTGAAATCCCTTCTTCATCAACAAAGGTGTCCACATTTGCGTTCTTGAACTCCGTTCCATTGTCGCTGCGAACCTTCTTGATCTTCACTTCAAATTGATTTTGGGCCTTCCTAGCGAAGTTTTTGAAGATATTTTGGACCTGTGATTTATCATCGAGAAAGAACACCCACGTAAATCTTGAAAAATCATCAACTATAACTAGACCAAAAGAATTTCCACCAAGACTCTTGTAAGAGTTGGGACCAAAGAGATCCATGTGAAGTAGCTCGAGTGGCCTCCTTGTAGTCATGATGTTCTTCATGGGATGCCTTCCTCCAACCTGTTTACCTGCCTGACAAGCGCTGCAAAGTCTATCCTTATCAAATATGACATCATTAACTTCAAGGATATGACTTCCTTTGATAATCTTGTCCAGGTTGCGCATACCAACATGACCTAATCGTCTATGCCATAACCAACCTTTTGAGGATTTAGCAATGAAGCAAGTTTTAGGTTGAGCCTTTTTAGTGAAATCAACAATGTATAGATCACCTCTACGCACACTGGTAAAGACCATTTTATGATTATCTCGATGAAACACTTGGCAATCTACTTCAGTAAATAGAACATTGAAACCGAAATCAGCAAGTCTAGATACTGAAAGTAAGTTGTATCCAAGAGATTCAACGAGCATGACATTTTGTATGGAGCTATCATGTGATATGGCCACCTTATCGAGGCCAACCACCTTACCCTTTGAGTTGTCACCAAAAGTGACATACTTTTGAGGACTATCATTATCAGCAAGCTCACGAAACATGTCTTTATCTCCGGTCATGTGATCGGTACATCCACTATCAAGAACCCATTCCTTTCCTCCTGACATATATCCCCGAAGATTTGCCATAAGACCAAAGTGTCTCATTGCATCATCAAGATCAAAGTCACTATCATCATCCTCATCATAGTATCCATGTTCAACATCATTATGTGGTGGATCAAGTCCTAGAGAGGGTGACTCATTAGAATGAGTTTGACAATGATCTTGCTTATGCATTTTTATAGCTTCGGAAATAATATCACTAATAATCCCAACATTTCCTTTGGCACGCATAAGGTTTGTAAGCTCAAATAGACGATCACCAAAGATAGGATCACTAGTATTCATCTTACTCAAGGCAATAGACTTATGGAGAATTTCATCAAGATTTTTCAAGGAATAATTTGGAAATCGTTCCTCAAGAAATTTCCATATGGTGTAGGCACACTTGGAAGTAGGCAAGCATCCAATCAAGTTTCTAGGCAATCCTCTAATGATAAGTTCGGCAGTTCTAAGATTCCTAATCATGTCAATTGACTCATCATGGGTAGGATGCATAGGATCAACATAAGGTGCACAAGGGCTTGCAATGTACTTGTTCAAATGATATTGATTGAAAATAACAAGCATCTCATTTTTCCACTCATGAAAATACTCTCCATCAAGAATAGGCACTCTATGTCTAAGACTCCCAATAGTAGACTCATCCGTCTTCCTCCAATGGTGATTAAACCAAAGCAATGGAAATCTGGCTCTGATACCACTTGTAGGACCTTGAGAAGAGGTGTCTAGGGGGGGGGGGGTGATTAGACACTAAGTACCAAAGTTGCAGTTTTTAAGTTTCCTTAAGTCTAAGTGGAGTTTAGGCACAGTTCCAACATTCACAATACATATCAAGCAAGCATGCAAAGAGTATATGAGCAGCAGAAAATAAAGCATGAAACTTGCAAGAAAGTAAAGGGAAGGGTTCGGAGGATTCAAACGCAATTGGAGACACGGATGTTTTTGGCGTGGTTCCGATAGGTGGTGCTATCGTAAATCCACGTTGATGGAGACTTCAACCCACGAAGGGTAACGGTTACGCGAGTCCACGGAGGGCTCCACCCATGAAGGGTCCATGAAGAAGCAACCTTGTCTATCCCACCATGGCCGTCGCCCACGAAGGACTTGCCTCACTAGCGATAGATCTTCACGAAGTAGGCGATCTCCTTGCCCTTACAAACTCCTTGGTTCAACTCCACAATCTTGTCAGAGGCTCCCAAGTGACACCTAGCCAATCTAGGAGACACCACTCTCCAAGAAGTAACAAATGGTGCGTTGATGATGAACTCCTTGCTCTTGTGCTTCAAATGATTGTCTCCCCAACACTCAACTCTCTCTCATAGGTTTTGGATCTGGTGGAAAGAAGATTTGAGTGGAAAGCAACTTGGGGAAGGCTAGAGATCAAGATTCATATGGTAGGAATGGAATATCTTGGCCTCAACACATGAGTAGGTAGTTCTCTCTCAGAAAATGTGTGCTGGAAGTGTAGGTTCAGTCGGATGGCTCTCTCCACGAATGAAGAGGAGGTGGAGGGGTATATATAGACTCCACACAAAATCTAATCGTTACACACAATCTGCCAAACTCGGTGGGACCGAATCGTTAAACTCAGTCATACCGATTTAGCAAATAATGTGACCGTTAGGGTTTTCGGTGGGACCGAAATGCAACTCGATGAGACCGATTCGGTTAGGGTTAGGGCATAACGTAATCTCGGTAAGGCCGATTACACAAACTCGGTGAGACCGATTTTGGTAATAAGCTTTCCAGAGAGTTGGTCAGGCAAACTCGGTGGGACCGATTACTCAAACTCGGTGGGACCGATTTTGGGAATAAGTTATCCAGAGAGTTTGCATTGTAATCTCGGTAGTACCGATTGCTCAAACTCGGTGAGACCGATTTTGATAATGGACATACACAGAGAGATTACAATCCCATCTCGGTGAGACCGAGATCCCTATCGGTAAGACCGATTTGCTTAGGGTTTGTGGCAGTGGCTATGACTTTTGGAATCGGTGGTGCCGGATAGGAAGAATCGGTGTGACCGATTTTGGCTTTGGGTTTAGGTCATTTGTGGAAGTGGGAAAGTAGCTGAGGGTTTTGGAGCATATCACTAAGCACATGAAGCAAGAGGCTCATTAAGCAACACCTCATCCCTCCTTGATAGTATTGGCTTTTCCTATAGACTCAATGTGATCTTGGACCACTAAAATATAAAATGAAGAGTCTTAAGCTTGAAGCTTGAGCCAATCCTTTGTCCTAAGCATCTTGAAGGAGTCCCCACATCCTTTAGTCCATGCCACTCCATTGTTGAACTTATCTGAAACATGCTAGATAAAAGTATTAGTCCAACAAGAGATATGTTGACATTAATTACCAAAACCACCTAGGGAGCACTTGTGCTTTCACACCGGCTCCAAGATCACATAAAGCAGTTTTAACATAGTTTATTTTAATGGAGCATGGTATAGTTGGTACTCCTGGATCTCCAAGTTTCTTAGGTATTCCACCCTTAAAAGTGTAATTAGCAAGCATGGTGGAAATTTCAGCTTCCGATACTTTCCTTTTATTTGTAATAATATCTTTCTTATATTTAGCATAAGGATTCACTTTAAGCAAATCAGTTAAGTGCATACGTAAGAAGATAGGTCTAATCATTTCAGCAAAGCGCTCAAAGTCCTCATCATCCTTTTTCTTGGATGGCTTAGGAGGAAAAGGCATGGGTTTCTGAACCCATGGTTCTCTTCTTTACCGTGCTTCCTAGCAACGAAATCTTTTTTATCATAACGTTGATCTTTGATTGTGGGTTATCAAGATCAACAGCAGGTTCAATCTCTACATCATTGCTAGGTTGAGCATCAACGTGAACATTATCATTAAAATTATCACTAGGTTCATGTTCATCACCAGATTGTGTTTCAGCATCAGAAATAGAAATATCATTGGGATTCTAAGGTGTGTCTACAACAGGTTCACTAGAAGCATGCAAAGTCCTATCATTTTTCTTTTTCTTCCTTTTAGAAGGACTAGGTGCATCTAAATTATTTATCTAAGAATCTTGCTCAATTCTCTTAGGGTGGCCTTCAGGATACAAAGGTTCCTAAGTCATTTTACCAGTTCTAGTAGCCACTCTAACAGCAAAACCATGTTTATTATTTAATTCATTGAATAATTCACTTTGAGCCTTAAGTACTTGTTCTGCTTGAGTGGTGACCATAGAAGCATATTTACTAATGAGTTTAAGTTCACCTTTAACTCTAGCTATATAATGACTCAAGTGTCCAATCATAAGCATTACTTTTTAATTGTCTACCAACATAAGCATTGAACTTTTCTTGTCTAGCCATAAAGTCATCAAATTCATCCAAGCATTGGCCAGCAAACTTAGTAGACGGGATTTCAACTTTATCATATCTATAGAGAGAATTTACCTTTACTACCTGTGTCGGGTTATCAAGACCATGTGTTTCTTCAATAGGTGGTATATTAAGGCCATTTATTTCTTCAACATGAGGTAAATTCTTAACATCTTCAGCTTTAATACCTTTTTCTTTCATAGATTTCTTTGCCTCTTGCATATCTTCAGGACTGAGAAATAGAACACCCCTCTTCTTCGGAGTTGGTTTAGGAGTTGGCTCAGGAAGAGTCCAATTATTTTCATTAGTCAACATACTATTCAATAGCAATTCAGCTTGAGCGAATGTTCTTTCCCTGAAAACACAACCAGCACAACTCCCCTCGTAGTTGAGGGATAAATCTTAGTTCTTTCGTCTTTCAAGTTCCTCATAGTGACCAGAAAATATAAATCCCAAGTGACTCAAAGAACAGAGCTATGATCCCCGGCAACGGCGCCAAAAAATAGTCTTGATAACCCACAAGTATAGGGGATCGCAATAGTTTTCGAGGGTAGAGTATTCAACCCAAATTTATTGATTCGACACAAGGGGAGCCAAAGAATATTCTCAAGTATTAGCAGTTGAGTATTCAATTCAACCACACCTGGATAACTTAATATCTGTAGCAAAGTATTTAGTAGCAAAGTAGTATGGAAGTAACAGTAACAGTAGCAAAAGTAACAATAGCAGTTTTGTAGTAATTGTAACAGTGGCAACGGTAAAGTAAATAAGCAAAGCACAATATGTGAAAAGCTTGTAGGGATTGGATCAGTGATGGATAATTATGTCAGATGCTGTTCATCATGTAACAATTATAACATACGGTGACACAGAAGTAGCTCCAGTTCATCAATGTAATGTTGGCATGTATTCTGAATATAGTCATACGTGCTTATGGAAAAGGACCTGCATGATATCTTTTGTCCTACCCTCCCGTGGCAGCGGGGTCCTAATGGAAACTAAGGGTTATTAAGGCCTCTTTTTAATAGAGTACCGGACCAAAGCATTAACACGTAGTGAATACATCTCCTCAAACTACGGTCATCACCGAGAAGTATCCCGATTATTATCACTTCGGGGTTGTGGGATCATAACACATAATAGGTGACTATAGACTTGCAAGATAGGATCAAGAACTCACATATATTCATGAAAACATAGTAGGTTCAGATCTGAAATCATGGCACTCAGGACCTAGGGACACGCATTAAGCATAGCAAAGTCATAGCAACATCAACCTCAGAACATAGTGGATACTAGGGATCAAACCCTAACAAAACTAACTCAATTACATGGTAAATCTCATCTAACCCATCACCGTCCAGCAAGCCTATGATGAATTTACTCATGCACGGCGGTGAGCATCATGAAATTGGTGATGGAGGATGGTTGATGATGACGACGGCGACGAATCCCCGTCTCTAGAGCCCCGAGCGGAATCCAGACCAGCCCTCCCGAGAGAGATTAGGGCTTGGCGGCGGCTCCGTATCGTAAAACACGATCAAACTTTCTGTCTGATTTTTTCTCCCCGAAAGCAAATATATGGAGTTGGAGTTGAGGTCGGTGGATGTCCAGGGGGCCACGAGGTAGAGGGCGCCCCACCCTCGTGGACAGGGTGTGGCCCCCTGGTGCTGATTCTTTCGCCAGTATTTTTTATTAATTCTAAAAAGTTGCTTCGTGGATTTTCAGGTCATTCCGAGAACTTCTATTTCTACACAAAAATAACACCATGGCAATTCTGCTGAAAACAACGTCAGTCCGGGTTAGTTCCATTCAAATCATGTAAGTTAGAGTCCAAAATAAGGGCAAAAGTGTTTGGAAAAGTAGATACGACGGAGACGTATCACCGTGCAATAGCAAAAACCAATTAGTAGGCTAATTAGCCGTTAGCAGGCTAATTGCCCTATTATTAGTAATCCATTTATTAATCTAATTGACATTCATATTAAACACATAATATATTTCATTCCCATATTAAGGAAGCATGATTTCATAATTGAAATATATCAGAGTGCAACATGATATAGCTTCAGCACTCAGTTACCCCATTACACAACTGCACCAGCACCAAGTTTCACATGCAATGTCTAGAACCTTTCGAAATTAGCATCATAGACATACATAGATAGATGCATCTCATCAGGAAAATTGCTGAAGTGGAAGGCGAATATTGAGCCTTCATTGATGTTGAAGGTCTTTGCAACCTTAGGCAAGTGCCTGTGGATGATTGACCGTCCATCCTTCGTCCTCTTCAGGAACACTTCAATATTGAACCATGGGTGTTGTATGAAAACCTTCCTCGCCTCCTAACCATAGAGGTGGTTTGAGAGGTAATCATCAGTGAACTGCTTTGGAAAGGCCTGAAAACAAGGATGTGCATAAATATCTTCTCTATATTGGAAATGGGACAAAGGAATAAAAAAAGGCAAGGTATAATAGTTAGTACCATCTTGTAGTGAACTGAGACAAAGATCTTGTTGTTTTTTGTCACTAATTTCTTTATCCTAACAATCTTTCTGAGTTTCTTGACTTGATTGATATTCATGGACAACTCATTTCCCCATATGCAAAAAGGATCGAACAGTGGGTCAAAACCTCTGACAGCACGACCTACATGTGCAAGACCAAATTGTTAAAAACCTAAATATTAGAATGGTTCCTGCAATTGCACAATAATGTGCTATTAGACAATGGACCATGCACGTGCTAACCTTGATTGTAAACCTCAGTGCTTCCCATTGTTTCCTTAACACATATAAGGTAGTTAATCATCAGACTAAGTAAGGGTTAGCATGCTATCAGTAAAATATGTTGATGAAAAATAAGCACATTGCAGATTCATCTGATTAATTCAAGCCACACCCATTTATCCAAACCAAGCATGATTAAGAACTAGGAAATATAGCACTTGTATATGTTTCTCATGTATTAAGTGCAGCCAAATTCGATTTATTCCTCACATGCACAACAATACAAAATTCCACCCACGACAATTGGACATCGCATTGCAGAATTGAACCAACAGTTAACTAAACACCACAACAAATGAACCAAACATTAACTGAGCACCACATTGCACAATATAACATACTCCTAATAGAAGATCAGACAGTTAACCGAACCAAGCATGCTTAACAACTTGGAAATATAGCAATTGTATTTGTTTCTCATGTATTTAGTACAACCAAACTCGATTTACTCCTCACATGGTATACAATAACAGAATGGACCCAAAACTATTGAACATCGAATTGTAGAATTGAGCCAAACAGTTAACTAAACACCACAACACAAATGAACCAAACGTTAACTGAGCACCACATTGCACAATGTATAACCAAACCAAGCATGCTTGACAACTTGGAAATATAGCAATTGTATTCATTTGTCATGTATTTTGTAAAGATAAATTTGATTTATTTCTCACATGGAAGACAATACAAAATTGTAGCTTGAAGAATTGAACATCACATTTGCAGAATTGAACCAAATAGTTACCTGAAGACGACAACTAATTAACCAAACGGTTAATAAGTGAGCACCACACTGCATGACATATAGAACATATACACAAGAGCAACAGTTTGCATGGTAAAATTAGATAGCAAAATTCACTAGAATTTGTTAAGGAAAGGCAGGAGCAGCACACACAACGGGTAAATCGAGCAAGCTTAACCGGCATAACTAGCAAATGGCAAGGTGCTCCTCCAAGATCTGGGGGTTGGCACGAATGGTAGCCATCGCGACCTCATCCGCGCATGCGGCCATGATTTTCTTCTCTGCTGCCAAATGCTCCTTGAGATCCTAGCTATACTGCGTGCACCATGGCTTAGGGCGGCGCTTATTTGGTGGATGGGTCAATGATTTGGGTGGAAGGTGTCGCGCCGGCGGTTGGGGCATCTGGGATGTGGAAGGAGGAGGAGGATGGGGGTCTGGTGTTGATTACCTGCCTGGATAGACGAGGCTGACCAGCATGAAGGAGGGTCGCCAGCAAGGGTGGCGGCGCTTCAAGCAAGCAGTGAAGGTTTCAACTTGGAAAGGAAGGCAAAAACAGGGGAAATGTGGCTTTTGGTAAGGGGAGGGGGCGGGGAGGTAGATATTTCTGCGGAAGCCGGAAATTTGGAATCGCTTGAGCGAAAAACTGACGCGCAAAGTGTCATCACACATGGTCGCTTGCTTAGAACTATGTGATATGTGAACATCACAAATGATTCAGATAGCTTAACCCGTGTGTGATGAGTTTGAACGTCAAAAATTTTGGTTCCAATTTCCCTGGTTATAGTGCTCATCCACGTCATTGCATAATTTGGGTACACAAAGGAAACTACATCACACCCACACTTCTTAATCGAGCAAGTTCAGCAATTAAACAGAGCTAGCTGGCCTAAACATTACTCTAACAAATTAAAGACCGATGCTCTTAATTAAACAAAACAAAGAGTACTACTATGGCTGGTGCTCGTCGATCTCCGCCGCCTCCTCCATGTCCAGCTCGCGCCCGACTGTCTCCTGGGGAAGGAGCTCCATGGCATCCATCGCACCATATTTGGCAAGCATCTCGCCATCCGTATTCGCCATCTCTTTGCAAAAGGCTGCCATGAGCTGGGCGTGGGCGGCCGCGATCTGGGCTTGGACGGGCTCCGTCATTGCAAGGTACGCGGCGGAGGAACGAACGGCTGATACGTCCATTTTGCATCATGCTTTTATATCAATATTTATTGCAATACGGGCTGTTAACACATTATGTCACAATACTTATGCCTTCTCTCTCTTATTTTACAAGGTTTACAGGAAGAGGGAAAATGCCGGCAGCTGGAATTCTGGACTGGAAAAGGAGCAAATATTAGAGACCTATTCTGCACAACTCCAAAAGTCCCGAAACTCCACGAAATTCAGTTGTGGAATGTATTAAAAATATCAGGAGAAGAAAGCACCAGAGGGGGGCCACCCACCGTCCATGAGGATGCATGGAGGGCGCGCCCTACCCCCCTGGGCGCGCGCCCTGCCTCATGGGCCACCTGGAAGCCCCCCGATGCCCATCTTCTGGTATAAGGTGTCTTTTGCCCTAGAAAAAAAAAATCATAGGGAAGCTTTCGGGACGAAGCGCCGCCGTCTCGAGGCGAAACCTGGGCGGAACCAATCTAGGGCTCGGGCGAAGCTGTTCTGCCAGGGAAACATCCCTCCGGGATGGGGAAATCGTCACCATCGTCATCACCATCTATCCTCTCATCAGGAGGGGGTCAATCTCCATCAACATGTTCACCAGCACCATCTCCTTTCAAACCCTAGTTCATCTCTTGTATCCGATCTTTGTCTCAAAACCTCAGATCGGTACTTGTGGGTTGCTAGTAGTGTTGATTACTCCTTGTAGTTGATGCTAGTTGGTTTATTCGGTGGATGATCATATGTTCAGATCCTTTATGCATATTAATACCCCTTTGATTATGAACATGACTATGATTTGTGAGTAGTTACGTTTGTTCCTGAGAACATGGGAGAAGTCTTGTTATAAGTAGTCATGTGAATTTGGTATTCGTTCGATATTTTGATGAGATGTATGTTGTCTTTCCTCTAGCGGTGTTATGTGAATGTCGACTACATGACACTTCACCATTGTTTGGACCTAGAGGAAGGAATTGGGAAGTAATAAGTAAATGATGGTTTGCTAGAGTGATAGAAGCTTAAACCCTAGTTTATGCATTGCTTCGTAAGGGGCTGAATTGGATCCATATGTTTCATGCTATGGTTAGGTTTACTTTAATTCTTCTTTCATAGTTGTAGATGCTTGCGAGAGGGGTTAATCATAAGTGCGATGCTTATCCAAGGAAGGACAGTATGCAAGCACCGGTCCACCCACATATCAAATTATCAAAGTAACGAATGCGAATCATATGATCATGATGAAAACTAGCTTGACTATAATTCCCATGTGTCCTCGGGAGCGCTTTCCTTTATATAAGAGTTTGTCCAGGCTTGTCCTTTCCTACAAAAAGGATTGGGCCACCTTGATGCACCTTGTTTACTTTTGTTACTTGTTACCCATTAAAAAAATACCTTATCACAAAACTATCCGTTACCGATAATTTCAGTACTTGCAGAGAATACCTTACTGAAAACCGCTTGTCATTTCCTTCTGCTCCTCGTTGGGTTCAACATTCTTACTTATCGAAAGGATTACGATAGATCCCCTATACTTGTGGGTCGTCAAGACTCTTTTCTGGCGCCGTTGCCAGGGAGTGAAGCGGTTTTGGTAGGTGGAATTTGGTAAGGAAAAATTTATATAGTGTGCTGAAATTTACTGTCACTTGTTACTATGGAAAATAATCCTTTGAGGGGCTTGTTCGGAGTATCCTCACCCTGACCAGTAGAGCAAAGAGTTGCTCCTCAACCTACTGAAGCTACTAAAAATGTTTACTTTTAAATTCCTTCGGGCATGATAGAGAAACTGCTAGCTAATCCTTTTACAGGAGATGGAACATTACATTCCGATGTGCACCTAATCTATGTGGATGAAGTTTGTGGATTATTTGAGCTTGTAGGTATGCCCGAGGATGTTATCAAGAAGAAGGTCTTCCCTTTATCTTTGAAGGGAAAGGCATTGACATGGTTTAGGCTATGTGATTATATTGGATCATGGAACTACAACCGATTGAAATTGGAATTTCATCAGAAGTTTTATCCTATGCATCTGGTTTATCGTGATCGTAATTATATATATAATTTTTGGCCTCGCAAAGAATAAAGTATCACTCAAGCTTGGGGGAGGCTTAAGTCAATGTTATATTCATGCCCCAATCATGAGCTCTCAAGAGAAATTATTATTCAAAATTTTTATGCTCGACTTTCTCTCAATAATCGCTCCATGCTCGATACTTCTTGTACTGGTTCCTTTATTATGAATACTATTGAATTCAGATGGGATTTATTGGAAAGAATTAAACACAACTCTAAAGATTGCGAGCTCGACGAAGGTAAGGAGTCAGGTATAAGACCTAAGTTTGATTGTGTTAAATCTTTTACGGATACCGATGCTTTTCATGAATTTAGCACTAAATATGGACTTGACTCTGAGATAGTAGCTTCTTTCTGTGAATCATTTGCTACTCATGTTGATCTCTCTAAGGAGAAGTAGTTTAAATATCATCCTCCCACTGAAGTAAAAGTAGTAGAACCTATTAAAGTTGAAGAAAGGACTATTACTTATAATGTTGATCCTATTGTTCCTACCGCTTATATTGAGAAACCACCTTTCCCTGTTAGAATAAAGGATCATGCTAAATCTTCAACTGTGGTTCGTAAGAGTAATGCTAGAACACCTACACCCCATGAGAAAATTAAAGTTGAACCTAGTATTGCTATGGTTAAAGATCTCTTAGTCAATAATATTGATGGGCATGTTATTTACTTCTGTGATGAAGCTGCTAGAATTGCTAGACCTGATACTAAAAATAAACATAGACCTGTTGTTGGCATGCCTATTGTTTCTGTTAAAATAGGAGATCATTGTTATCATGGCTTATGTGATATGGGTGCTAGTGCGAGTGCAATACCTCATTCCTTATACAGAGAAATTATGCATGATATTGCACCTGCCGAGATAGAAGATATTGATGTTACAATTAAGCTTGCCAATAGATATACTATTTCACCAATTGGGATTGTTAGAGACGTTGAAGTCTTGTGTGGGAAAATTAAATATCCTACTGATTTTCTTGTTCCTGGTTCCCCACAAGATGACTTTTGTCCCATTATATTTGGTAGACCCTTCTTGAAAACTGTTAATGCTATTGGTTTAGGGGACATGTCTCATGATTTTATTTTTGCTAAATTCCGCAGGCAACCCCATGATAAAGAATTGCCTAGTAAAGATGACATTATTGGTCTTGCTTCTATTGTCGTGCCTCCTAATGATCCTTTAGAACAATATTTGCTAGACCATGAAAATGATATGTTTATGAATGAAAGAAGGGAAATAGATGAAGTATTCTTTAAATAGGGACCTATATTGAAATACAACCTGCCTACTGAAATCCTAGGGGATCCTCCTCCACCCAAGGGTGATCCCATGTTTGAGCTTGAACCATTACCTGATACTCTTAAATACGCTTATCTTGATGAAAAGAAGATATATCCTATTATTATTAGTGCTAACCTTTTAGAGCAGGAAGAAGAGAAATTATTGAAAACTCTGAAGAAGCACCATGCTGCTATTGGATATACTCCTGATGATCTTAAGGTATAGTCCCACTCTATGCCAGCACAAAATAAAATTGGAGAAAGACGCTAAACCGGTTGTTGATCACCAACGACGGTTAAATCCTAAGATGAAAGAAGTGGTAAGAAATGAAATACTAAAGCTTCTGGAGGCAGGTATAATATATCATGTTGCTGATAGTCAGTGGGTAAGTCCTATCCATTGTGTCCCTAAGAAGGGAGGTATTACTGTTGTTCCTAATGATAAATATAAATTGACCCCACAAAGAATTGTTACAGGTTATAGAATGGTAATTGATTTCCACAAATTAAATAAAGCTACTAGAAAGGATCATTACCCTTCACCTTTTATTGATCAAATGCTAGAAAGATTATCCAAACATACACATTTTTGCTTTCTAGACGATTATTCTGGCTTCTCTCAAATAGCTATGTCAAAAGAGGATCAGGAAAGGACCAATTTTACTTGTCCTTTCGGTACCTTTGCTTGTAGACGTATGCTTTTGGTTTATGTAATGAACCTGCTACCTTTCAAAGATGTATGACTGCTATATTCTCTGTCTTTTGTGAAAAGATTGTGGAGGTTTTCATGGATGATTTCTCCGTGTATAGAACTTCTTTTGATGATTGCTTAAGCAACCTTGATCGAGTCTTGCAGAGATGTGAAGAAACTAATCTTATCTTAAATTGGGAGAAGTGCCACTTTATGGTTAATGAAGGTATTGTCTTGGGGCATAAGATTTCTGAAAGAGGTATTGAAGTTGATAAAGCTAAAGTTTATGCTATTGAAAAGATGCTGTGTGCCAAGTACGTCAAAGGTATAGGAAGTTTCCTTGGTCATGCCGATTTTTATTGGAGGTTCTTTAAAGACTTCTCAAAAATTTCTAGGCCTCTGACTAATCTCTTACAAAAAGATGTTCCTTTTATTTTTGATGATGATTGTGTAGAAGCATTTGAAATACTTAAGAAAGCCTTGATTTCTGCACCTATTGTTCAGCCACCTGATTGCAATTTACCCTTTGAAATCATGTGTGATGCTAGCGATTATGCTGTAGGTGCTGTTCTAGGACAAAGAGTTGATAAGAAATTAAATGTTATCTAATATGCTAGTAAAACTCTGGACAATGCCCAGAGAAATTATGCTACTACTGAGAAATATTTTTAGCAGTTGTATTTGCTTGTGATAAGTTCAGACCTTATATTGTTGATTCCAAAGTAACTGTTCACACTAATCATGCTGCTATTAAATACCTTATGGAAAAGAAAGATGCTAAACCTATAATTATTAGATGGGTTCTCTTGCTACAAGAATTTGATTTGCATATTATTGATAGAAAGGGAGTTGAGAACCCCATTGCAAACAACTTGTCTAGATTAGAGAATGTTCTTGATGACCCACTACCTATTGATGATAGCTTCTGTGATGAACAATTAGCTATCATAAATGCTTCTTGCACTGCTCCATGGTATGCTGATTATGCTAATTACATTGTTGCTAAATTTATACCACCTAGTTTCACATACCAGCAAAAGAAAAAGTTTTTCTATGATTTAAGACATTACTTCTAGGATGACCCACACCTTTATAAAGAAGGAGTAGAAGGTGTTATTAGACTTTGTGTACCTGAGCATGAACATGAACATATCCTACACAAGTGTGTGACGCCCGGATAGTTAAGTTATAGTGAACCTCCGCTAATGATGCCACGTCACCTCTGATACTGTTGCTAATCTCACGTTAGTTCAAAATGATTTGAATTCAAAATTGAATTTTTGTCAGACATAATTTTTTTTTCAAATCATAAAACTAAAATGTTCGGAACTTGCCAATAAATGTCTAGGTAATTGTGGTGAAGGAACCATGCTTTTAAAAAAAGCCTAATTATTTAAAATGAATGAAAATAGAAAAGAAAATAAAGAAAAAGGGAGAATATCAAAAAAAAGGAAAGGCCTCCCCGACCAACTGGGCCAAAACAGCCCAGCCGGTCGGCCCAGCCGCGCCCTCTACTTCCCCCCTAGGCACCCGAAACCCTATCCCCACTCGCCCACTCCTCCCCGCACAACGCCCACTCCCCTCGCTCCTCTCCTCCCCACTCGCCTATTCTGGATCGACGGGAGGGACCCGATCCCGCGCCGCCTCGTGACCTCGACCCCGACGCCCACGCTGGCGCCGCCCCTCCGCCGTCGCCTCGTCTCCCTCCAGCGCCTCCCCCTCTTCCCCGATCCAGATGCGCCGCCACCAGGGGACCTCGTCGCCCCGCCGCCGGCACCTCCGCCCCCCTGAGCAGCGCCGCCCACCGCCGCCCAGAGCGCTGATACGTCACCGTCGTATCTACTTTTCCAAACACTTTTGCCCTTGTTTTGGACTCTAACTTGCATGATTTGAATGGAACTAACCCAGACTGACATTGTTTTCAGCAGAACTGCCATGGTGTTATTTTTGTGCAGAAATAAAAGTTATCGGAATGACCTGAAAATCCACGGAGTAACTTTTCGGACTTAATAAAAAATATTGGCAAAAGAATAAACGTCAGGGGGCCCACACCCTGTCCACGAGGGTGGGGGCGCGCCCCCTCCCCTAGGGCGCGCCCCCTACCTCGCGGGCCCCCTGGACGTCCACCGACCTCAACTCCAACTCTATATATTTGCTTTCACGGAGAAAAAAAATCAGAGAGAAAGTTTCATCGCATTTTACGATATCGAGCCGCCGCCAAGCCCTAATCTCTCTCGGGAGGGCTGATCTGGAGTCCGTTCGGGGCTCTGGAGAGGGGGATTCATCACCGTCGTCATCATTAACCATCCTCCATCACCAATTTCATGATGCTCACCGCCGTGGTGAGTAATTCCATCATAGGCTTGCTGGAAGGTGATGGGTTGGATGAGATTTACCATGTAATCAAGTTAGTTTTGTTAGGGTTTGATCCCTAGTATCCACTATGTTCTGAGATTGTTGTTGCTATGACTTTGCTATGCTTAATGCTTGTCACTAGGGCCCGAGTGCCATGATTTCAGATCTAAACCTATTATGTTTTCATGAATATATGTGAGTTCTTGATCCTATCTTGCAAGTCTATAATCACCTATTATGTGTTATGATCCGACAACCCCGAAGTGACAATAATCGGGATACTTCTCGGTGATGACCGTAGTTTGAGGAGTTCATGTATTCACTATGTGTTAGTGCTTTGGTATGGTACTATATTAAAAGGAGGCCTTAATATCCCTTAGTTTCCATTAGGACCCCGCTGCCACGGGAGGGTAGGACAAAAGATGTCATGCAAGTTCTTTTCCATAAGCACGTATGACTATATTCGGAATACATGCCTACATTACATTGATGAACTGGAGCTAGTTCTGTGTCACCCTATGTTATAACTATTACATGAGGAATCGCATCCGACATAATTATCCATCATTGATCCAATGCCTGCAAGCTTTTCATACATTGTGCTTTGCCTATTTACTTTACCGTTGCTACAGTTACAATCACTACAAAACTGCTACTGTTACTTTTGCCACTGTTACTGTTACTTCCATTCTACTTTGCTACTAAATACTTTGCTGCAGATACTAAGTTATCTAGGTGTGGTTGAATTGACAACTCAACTGCTAATACTTGAGAATATTCTTTGGCTCCCCTTGTGTCGAATCAATAAATTTGGGTTGAATACTCTACCCTCGAAAACTGTTGCGATCCCCTATACTTGTGGGTTACCAAGACTATTTTCTAGCGCCGTTCCCGGGGAGCATAGCTCTATTCTTTGAGTCACTTGGGATTTATATCTGCTGATCACTATGAGGAACTTGCAAGACAAAAGAACTAAGATTTATCCCTCAACTACGAGGGGAGGTAAGGAACTGCCATCTAGCTCTGCACTAGATTCTCCTTCTGTTATGAGTAAGCTTGCGACACCTAAACCCGCTTCTGCTATTAATTCTGATATGTCGCATGTTATTGATGATGCCACTTCTACTATGCATGATACTTATGATGAAACTAATTCTATTCTTGATACTACTGTGCCGTTAGGTGAATATCTTGATGAACAACTTGCTTGGGTTAGAGAGAATGAAAGTATTGAAAATGATATTATTGAAGATAGTGATGATGAAGGTTCTCCCCCTAAATATGAATTGCCTGTTGTTCTAGAGGGTTATGTTATGGATGAAGAAACTGCTCGAGATTTTCTTGCTTGCATTGATATATCTGATCTTAAGAAATCATTAGCTAAACTAAAACAGAAAACTCAGAATGCTAGAATGAAATATGATCCTGCTTTTTCTACTTCACCTATCTTTGTTACTGATAAGGATTATGAATTCTCTGTCGATCCTGAGATAATTACTTTGGTTGAATCTGATCCTTTTGATGGCTATGAATCTGAAGCTGTTGTGGCACATCTTACTAAGTTGAATGATATAGCCACCCTTTTCACTAATGATGAGAAATCTTGCTACTATTATATCCTTAAGATATTTCTGTTCTCATTAAAGGGTGATGCTAAAACTTGGTTTAATTCTCTTGATCCTGGTTGTGTGCGTAGTCCCCATGATATGATTTATTACTTTTCTGCTAAATATTTCCTTGCTCATAAGAAACAAGCTGCCTTGAGGGAAATATATAATATTGTGCAAATTGAAGAAGAGAGTCTCCCACAAGCTTGGGGGAGGCTTCTCCGGTTACTTAATTCTTTGCCTGATCATCCTCTTAAGAAAAATGAAGTAGTTGATATCTTTATAATGGACTAATTGATGCTTCCAAGGATCACTTGGATAGTTGTGCTGGTTGTGTTTTCAGGGAAAGAACAGTCGATCAAGCTAAATTGTTATTGAATAATATGTTGACTAATGAAAATAATTGGACTCTTCCTGAGCCAACTCCTGAGCCAATTCCTGAGCCAACTCCTAAACCAACTCCGAAGAAAAGATGTGTTCTATTTCTCAGTCCTGAAGATATGCAAGAGGCAAAGAAATCTATGAAAGGAAAAGGTATTAAAGATGAAGATGTTAAGAATTTACCTCCTGTTGAAGAAATACATGGTCTTAATATACCACCTATTGAAGAAGCACATGGTCTTGATAACCCGACACAGGCAGTAAAGGTAAATTCTCTCTACAGATATGTTAAAGTTGAAATCCCGTCTACTAAGTTTCCTAGCCAATGTTTGGATGAATTTGATGACTTTATGGCTAGACAAGAAAATTTTAATTCTTATGTTGGTAGAGAATTAAGGAGTAATGCTTACATGATTGGATGCTTGAGTGATTATATGGCTATAGTTAAAGGTGAACTTAAACTCATTAGTAAATAAGCTTCTATGGTTACCACTCAAGCAGAACAAGTACTTAAAGCTGAAAGTGATTTGCTCGATGAATTAAATAATAGACATGATTTTGCTGTCAGACTGCCTACTAGAATGGGTAAAATGACTCAGGAACCTTTGTATCCTGAAGGCCACCCTAAGAGAATTGAGCAAGATTCTCAAAGAAATAATGTAGATGCACCTAGTCCTTCTAAAAAGAAGAAAAAGAAAAATGACAGGACTTTGCATGCTTCTAGTGAACCTGTTGTAGACACACCTGAGAATCCCAATGATATTTCTATTTCTGATGCTGAAACACAATCTGGTGATGAACATGAACCTAGTGATAATGTTAATGATAATGTTCATGTTGATGCTCAACCTAGCAATGATAATGATGTAGAGATTGAACCTACTGTTGATCTTGATAACCCACAATCAAAGAATCAACGTTATGATAAGAGAGATTTTGTTGCTAGGAAGCACGGTAAAGAAAGAGAACCATGGGTTCAGAAACCCATGCCTTTCCCTCCTAAGCCATCCAAGAAGAAGGATGATGAGGATTTTGAGCGCTTTGCTGAAATGATTAGACCTATATTCTTACGTATGCGCTTAACTGATATGCTTAAAGTGAATCCTTATGCTAAATATATGAAAGATATTATTACAAATACAAGAAATATACCGAAAGCTGAAATTTCCACCATGCTTGCTAATTACACTTTTAAAGGTGGAATACCAAATAAACTTGGAGACCCAGGAGTATGAACTATACTATGCTCCATTAAAAGAAACTATGTTAAAACTACTTTATGTGATCTTGGAGCTGGTGTTAGTGTTATGCCTCTCTCTTTATATCGTAGAATTGAATTGAAAAAGTTGACACCTACTGAAATTTCTTTGCAAATGGCTGATAAATCAACTGCTATACCTATCAGTATTTGTGAGGATGTGCCTGTTGTGGTTGCAAACATTACTATCTTAACGGACTTTGTTATTCTTGATATTCCCGAGGACGATAGTATGTTGATTATCCTTGGTAGACCCTTTTTGAATATTACAGGGGCTGTTATTGATTGCAACAAAGGCAATGTCACTGTTCATGTTAATGGTAATGAGCATACAATACACTTTCCTAGGAAACAACCTCAAGTTCACAATATCAATTCTATTGGAAAAATTCCAACTATCATTATTGGTGGTTTTGAATTTCCTCTTCCTACTGTCAAGAAGAAATATGATAATATTATTATCAGGGATGTGCATATCCCCGTTGAAGTAACCTTGTGTTATTCGAAATTTCTACGGTTCTATGTTATTCGGAATGAGTTTGTTAACAAGACTTGATCAACCTTGTTAGTGGATTCCTTTTGATGATCATGAGATGGATGAAGTTAGGAGGCACAACCTTCTGTACCCTCCTTTTACTTTATGTTATTTAGATTAAATAGAGAAAAAATAGTATTTTTCCGTCTGTTTTCTGAATTATCCATGCAATAAAAAATACCCCGAAAATAAAAGTTCTCCAAATGCCCTGCAAATTTAGTATGATTTTTTCTAGAATATTTGAGAATATCTGGCACTGAGAACACAACAGGGGGAGCTGACACCTGGCCACGAGGGTCCAGGGCGCGCCCGCTGCCTCGTGGGCCCATGGTGGCCCCCTCCACTTATTCCTGCACCCACACACTTCTTCTTCCTCCAAAAAAAATCACCATCCAGCTCAAGCACGAGTTCTAGCTCACTTTGCTGCCATTTTTGATCTCCTTGCTCAAAGCTCCATTCACAAAACTGCTTTGGGGGATTGTTCTTTGGTATGTGACTCCTCCAATGGTTCAATTAGTTTTTGTTCTAGTGCTTTATTCATTGCAAATTTTTGCTGCCTAGGTGACCCTATTCTTGAGCTTGCGTGTCAAATTTATATGGTCCCAAGTAATTCTAATGCATGATATAGCCTCTAGGCACTTGTGGGAGTAGTTGCTATCAATTTTGTTGAGTTTGATTCACTTTTATTTTGAGTTACTAAAAATTTCAGAAATATTTCAGAGAAAGAAATATGTCCAGGAAAATGTACCAAGGTGGTTCTTCAAGGAAGAAAGGACCCAGTCTCGCAATACGTGAGCAGGACGATGAACCACTGAGGGAAGAGTTTATGGTCAAAGCAGGCATCAAGGATGAATTTGATGCATATGTGCGGAATGCCGATCTTGAGGACTTCATACAAGATAAGTGTCCTCAATACTACCATTTGAATGATTCCTTTGTGAGAAGGTTTAAATTTACATCTTCACGCAATTATCAAAATGTCCTGTTTGATATTTATGATCAATCATATACCATGGACCTAGAAGATTTCACTACTGCTTGTAAACCCTCGCAGTGGGGCAGTGTTAATGAACCTCGTAAATCTGAATATAAAGATTTTCTTGCTAGTATCACTGTGGGAGAATCTAGAGAAATAACACAAGCTACCATAGGTAGCATTCATTTTCCTGCTATACATTATTTTCCTCTCTTCATTGGTAGATGCATTAACAGTAAGGATGAAGCATGTCACATGTGTGTTCCTGATCTTTGTGTTCTCAAGAGTGCTGTATTAGGTGACAAACAATACAACTTGGGGGCAATTGTTGCACGTAGGTTGCATAATAATGGTTTAGTTGGAGACTTGTTCGGAGGGATTTATGCGACCCGTGTGGCTAATTATCTTGGTATACCTGCACATGAAAATGATAGGAAGTTGTCTCCCGCTTACTTAGATTATAATGCCATGGTTAATCATCATTTTCTTGAGAGGAATGAACAATTCCTCCAGTATCGACTAATCTTTGACAAACGTCGTGCTGTCCATAATGCTCTCCCTGCTCCTGCCCTCTTTGACTATCAGGCAAAAGGAAGATATGTTATAACCAGGGAAGAGGCGCACGAGTACGAGAGGAGGACGAAGGCAGCTCTCCGCCATGCTGCAGCTCAGGAGGCAATGGCTGCTGCATCTCAGTACGACCCCAGTTACAACTTCGGATATCAGCCAGGCTACCCATGGCCATAGACCAACTTAGGCCAAAAGCCTAAGCTTGGGGGAGTACGTATTTCTCACCGACATTACATTTATGTTCACACACTTATTCTAGTTGTCGGTGCTCATACTTTTTCATTGTACTATCCATGCTAGTTTAATTTCTTTTCTAGATTTCTTCTTGTGTGTTTGATAAACCTTAAGAAAAACCAAAAAAAAAATTAGTTAGTTTATTTTCCATGCTTGTAGTAGTAATTAAAAGAAAACCCAAAAAGATTTCTCATTCTTCTTTTGCTTGTTGGGAGCTTTCCCATGTAAATAGTTTTATTTCTTTTCTTTCCTTTGGGGGTCGAGAGGAGAAGACCATAATGAAAATGTTTAGCGGCTCTAATATGCATGATTGTTGATTTAACCAAGAGCCCATATTACCTAGTCTTCTCCCTTGAATTGAAAGCTTGTAGATTCTAGCTTAGTCCAATGCACGTGCACTATTATTATTATCCACACCATTCGGTCGTGCAAGTGAAAGGCAATAATGGCAATATATGATGGACTGATTGAGATGAGAGAAGCTGGTATGAACTCGACCTCTCTTGTTTTTGTAAATATGATTAGTTCAATGTTCCTGATTCAGCCTATTATGAATAAACATGTTTGCAATGACAATTAGAGATTATAGTTGCTTATGCCATGCTTAATTAGCTAGGAGCTTATAATGGTTTACCTTGCGTGCCAACATGCTATTAAAATGGTTGTGATGTGGTATGATAGGGTGGTATCCTCGTTTGAATGATTCGAGTGACTTGACTTGGCACATGTTCACGCATGTAGTTGAAACAAAATCAACATAGCCTTCACGATATTTATGTTCATGGTGGATTATATCCTACTCATGCTTGCACTCAGTGTTGATTAATTTTAATGCATGTTCATGACTGTTGTCGCTCTCTCAGTTGGTCGCTTCCCAGTCTCTTGCTAGCCTTCACCTATACTAAGCGGGAATACTGCTTGTGCATCCAAACTCCATAAACCCCAAAGTTATTCCATATGAGTCGACCATACCTTCCTATATGCGGTATCTACCTGCCGTTCCAAGTAAATTTGTATGTGCCAAACTCCAAGCCTTCAAATGAAATTCTATTTTGTATGCTCGAACAACTCATGTATCAACTAGGGCTGTCTGTATCTTCCATGTAAGGCGGGTTATTCTCAAGAGGAGTGGACTCCGCTCCTCATTCACCAGAAAATGGCTGGTCACTGGGATGCCCAGTCCCATGCTTAAATCAAATCAAAATAATTGCAAACAAAATTCCCCCAAGATTGTTGCTAGTTGGAGGCACCCGTTGTTTCGGGCAAGCCATGGATTGATGCTTGTTGGTGGTGGGGGAGTATAAACTTTACCATTCTGTTTGGGAACTGCCTATAATGTGTGTAGCATGGAAGATATCGAGATCTCTTAGTTGTTATGTTGATAGTGAAAGTGTACCGCTCAAAATGTTATTCATCTCTATTTCAAAATCGAGCTGTGGCACCTCTACGAATCCCTGCTTCCCTCTACGAAGGGCCTATCTATTTACTTTTATGTTGAGTCATCACCCTCTTGTTAAAAAGCACCCGCTGGAGAGCACCGCTGTCATTTGCATGCATTACTATTAGTTTATATTGGGTATGACTGGATCTCTTTTACCATGAATTACAATGTTTAGTCAGTCCTTGATCTTTAAAGGTGCTCTGCAATTATGTTTTGCGGTCTCAGAAAGGGCTAGCGAGATACCATCTTGTTATATCATATTATGATTGTTTTGAGAAAGTGTTGTCATCCAAGTTTTATTATTATTGCTTGCTAGTTGATTATGCCATTGATATGAATAAACATGAGACCTAAGTGTTATTGTGAATATGGTTAGTTCATAATCTTTGCTGAAAACTTGAATGCTGGCTTTACATATTTGCAACAACAACGGAAAATAGAGTTCGTATTAGTTTCTCTTTATCACTTCAGTTTGTCAACTGAATTGCTCGAGGACAAGCAAAGGTTTAAGCTTGGGGGAGTTGATACGTATCCATCGTATCTACTTTTCCAAACACTTTTGCCCCTGTTTTGGACTCTAACTTGCATGATTTGAATGGAACTAACCTGGACTGACGTTGTTTTCAGCAGAACTACCATGGTGTTATTTTTGTGCATAAATAAAAGTTCTCGGAATGACTTGAAAATCCATGGAGCAACTTTTCAGCATTAATAAATATATTGGCGAAAGAATCAACGTCAGGGGCCCCACACCCTGTCCACGAGGGTGGGGGACACATCCCCTCCCCTAGGGTGCGCCCCTGCCTCGTGGGCCCCCTGGACATCCACCGACCTCAACTCCAACTCTATATATTTGCTTTCAAGGAGAAAAAAATCAGAGAGAAAGTTTCTTGCGTTTTACGATACGGAGTCGCCGCCAAGCCCTAATCTCTATCGGGAGGGCTGATCTGGAGTCCATTCGGGGCTCCGGAGAGGGGGATTCGTCGCCGTCGTCATCATCAACCATTCTCCATTACCAATTTCATGATGCTCACCGCCGTGCGTGAGTAATTCCATTGTAGGCTTGCTGGAAGGTGATGGGTTGGATGAGATTTACCATGTAATCAAGTTAGTTTTGTTAGGGTTTGATCCCTAGTATCCACTATGTTCTGAGATTGATGTTGCTATGACTTTGCTATGCTTAATGCTTGTCACTAGGGCCCGAGTGCCATGATTTCAGATCTGAACCTATTATGTTTTCATGAATACATGTGAGTTCTTGATCCTATCTTGCAAGTCTATAGTCACCTATTATGTGTTATGATCCGACAGCCCCGAAGTGACAATAATCGGGATACTTCTCGGTGATGACCGTAGTTTGAGGAGTTCATGTATTCACTATGTGTTAATGCTTTGGTCCGGTACTCTATTAAAAGGAGGCCTTAATATCCCTTAGTTTCCATTAGGACCCCGCTGCAACGGGAGGGTAGGACAAAAGATGTCATGCAAGTTCTTTTCCATAAGCACGGATGACTATATTCGGAATACATGCCTACATTACATTGATGAACTGGAGCTAGTTCTGTGTCACCCTATGTTATAACTATTACATGAGGAATCACATCCGACATAATTATACATCACTGATCCAATGCCTACGAGATTTTCATACATTGTGCTTTGCTTATTTACTTTACCGTTGTTACAGTTACAATCACTACAAAACTGCTCATCACTTTTGCCATTTATTAAGTTATTTCCATACTACTTTCTACTAAATACTTTGCTGCAGATACTAAGTTATCCAGGTGTGGTTGAATTGACAACTCAACTGCTAATACTTGAGAATATTCTTTGGCTCCCCTTGTGTCGAATCAATAAATTTGGGTTGAATACTCTACCCTCGAAAACTGTTGCGATCCCCTATACTTGTGGGTTATCAAGCGCCTCCGTCACCCTGCCGGACTGCATACCCGTCACCACATCGACGTCGTCCCCGCCCCCTCCTCGACCCCCATTCCCCCGTGTCCTACAAACCCCGGTGAGGCCCCCAGCCTCTTCCCCTCTTCCCGAACTCGTCGTACGCTCCGGCTGCTCGTCCACGCATGCGCACGTGCCGTGCTCGTCTGCACCGCGCTGCGACCCAGCCTAGCTCCCACTGCTGCTCTTCCTCTTGCTGCCGCTGGTTGGTGCGCTGCTGCTTGCTCCGCCTGCTGCCTCCACGCGCAGCGCTTGGCTGCACCCCGCTCCGCCTTGTTGACCACTCGCCACTGTCAGCCTGATGCTTCCCCGTGGCCGCGGCCTCTTCTCCACACCGTGTGTGGGAAGTCCCCCTGCTCGTGCCCTCTATAGGTGCTGCCGCTGCCCTCTGCCGCTAACTCGTGCGCCCGATGCGCGCGCCTCGATCTGCGCCCCTCCTAGCCACCCGCTGTCGCCGCTCGCTCATCCTCGCCGTGTTGCACGCACACGCCGGCGGCGCCGACCGTTAGCGCCCAGGCGCCCCAATGCCCGCTACGCTCGCCCGACCCGCATAGGCCACAGGGGCCTATGAAAGTTGGGCCCCACCCCTAGGGCCAATGACAAGTGGGGGCCTGCCCTGGAACATTTAGAAAATACAAAAAAGAATTAATAATGGTAATGATAAAAATAAAAATATTAATTAATTAATTAATTAACTTAATTAATTCGGATCAATTAATCTAATCACTTAATTAACTAGTTAAACCTGATTAGATAGTCTAGCCAATGACGAACGGGACCCACGTGTCAGGTTGACCTGGCCAACTGTCAGAGTTGATCGCTGACGTCATGCTGATGTCATAAAGTGAATTTTGAATTAAATTAGTTCTGTTAATTCCAAAAATGATTTGAAACTTTGAAAATTAATATAAATTAAACCGTAGCTCGGATGAAAATACTTTGTACATGAAAGTTGCTTAGAACGACGAGATGAATCTGAATACGTAGCCCATTCATCCACCACACATCCCTAGCATAGTGAACCTGTAACATTTCACCTCTGGTTCATCTGTCCGAAAACGCGAAACACCGGGGATACTTTCCCAGATGTTTCCCCCTTTCGCCGGTATCACCTACTACCGCGTTAGGGCACACCTAACACTGCTCGTTGTCATGTAATGCATCGTCATGCTTATGTTTGCATTATATTTATTGTTTCTTCCCCCTCTTCTCTCCGGTAGATTACGAGACCGACGCTGCTGACGACCTCTCCTTCTTGCCAGAGCAACCAGGCAAGCCCCACCCCTTGATCACCAGATATCGCCTATTCTTCCCTCTACTGCTTGCATTAGAGTAGTATAGCCTGTTACTGTTTTTGGTTAATCCTATTCTGTTGCATAGCCTGTCATAGTTGCTACAGTTGTTGATACCTTACCTGCAATCCTAAATGCTTAGTATCAGATGCTAGTTTATCATCTGTGGCCCTACATTCTTGTCCGTCTGCCTTGCTATACTATTTGGTCGTGATCACTCAGGAGGTGATCATGGGTATATACTATGCATACATACTATACAGATGGTGACGAAAGTCGGGTCGGCTCGTAGAGTACCCATGAGTGATTCATGGATTGGGGGCTGAAAGGACATTTGTCCTGACGACCCTCTGTGTGGATCTTTGTGGCGGAGCGACAGGGCAGGTTGAGACCACCTAGGTGAGAGGTGGGCTTGGCCCTGGTCGGTGTCCGCGGTTACTTCAAAATAACACGGTTAACAAGATCTTGGTATTTGATCTGAGTCTGGCCACTGGCCTATACGCACTAACCAACTACGCGGGAACAATTATGGGCACTCAACGTCGTGGTATCAGCCGAAGCCTTCTTGACGTCAGCGACTCAGTGGCGCGCACCGGGTTGGACCACGTAACACAACTTCCTTTGTAATGGAGGTTGCTAGGTATACTCAGTGGCCGCGTACGCAATGTGCAGGTGTGCAATGGGCGATGGGCCCAGACCCCTGCACGCATAGGATTTAGACCGGTGTGCTGACCTCTCTATTGTGCCTAGGTAGGGCGGTGACGTGTTGATCTTCCAAGGCCGGGCATGACCTAGGAAAGTGTGTCCGGCCAGAGGGATCGAGCATGTTGGGAAATGTGGTGCACCCCTGCAAGGAAGTTTATCTATTCGAATAGCCGTGTCCCTCGGTAAAAGGATGACCTGGAGTTGTACCTTGACCTTATGACAACTAGAACCGGATACTTAATAAAACACATCCAGACAAGTTCCAGAGACAACCCGGTGATCACTTTTCCATAGGGCGACGAGGGGAGGATCGCCGGGTAGGATTATGCTATGCGATGCTACTTGGAGAACTTCAATCTACTCTCTTCTACATGCTGCAAGACGGAGGCTGCCAGAAGCGTAGTCTTCGATAGTACTAGCTATCCCCCTCTTATTTTGGCATTCTGTAGTTCGGTCCACTGATATTGCCTCTTTACACATATACCCATGCATATGTAGTGTAGATCCTTACTTGCGAGTACTTTGGATGAGTACTCATGGTTTCTTTGCTCCCTCTTTCCCCCCTTTTTCCTCTTCTTCTCGGATGCCGCAACCAGACGTTGGAGCCCAGGAGCCATACACCACCGTCGATGATGACTCCTACTACACTGGAGGTGCCTACTACTACGTCCAGGCCGTGACCAGGAGTAGTTTAGGAGGATCCTAGGCAGGAGGCCAGCGCCTCTTTCGATCTGTATCCCACTTTGTGCTAGCCATCTTATGGGAACTTGTTTAACTTATGTCTGTACTCAGATATTGTTGGTTCCGCTGACTCGTTTATGATCGAGCACTTGTATTCGAGCCCTCGAGGCCCCTGGCTTGTAATATGATGCTTGTATGACTTATTTTACTTTTAGAATTGTGTTGTGATATCTTCCCGTGAGTCCCTGATCTTGATCGTACACATTTTTTTCAAAAAGGGGCACTTTATTACTTAAAAGATTTAAGCATTACACCCGGCCTCTGCATAGCTAAGATGCACACAGCCAAACAATATCCTCTCAGTTCAAAAGAGAAATAATAAAAAAGGCGAAATACAAGGGAAACATGTAGTATCCGTATAACGCCTAAAGCGGAGGTGGGCCAATCCTAAGATCATGCTGCCACCCATGTTGTTTAAAAGTATCCCTCGCCGTAGCCTCTAATTGTGTACACACCTCCATAAACAGGTCTCGATTCTCCACGCGTTGTAGAGAGGACCATAAACAAAGTGTCCCGGTACATATGTAGATAACCTGCATAAGAGAAGTACTTTTATCGTTAAAAACCTTATCATTTCTGCAGAGCCAAAGCGACCAAATAATGGCAAGCGCTCCCACCCTGAGAAGGGTTCTAAACATGTGATCAATCCCATGTAGCCAGTTGCCAAATACATTAGCAACACTACAAGGAGGATACAAGCCAGAAGCTATTTGGATGACTGACCATATAGAACGAGCCAATTTGCATTGGAAGAATAAATGTTTTATTGTCTCATCGTGGTGAGAAAAAGACACATTGTGGACTTCCATGCCAATTTCTCTTAATAAGGTTATCTTTAGTAAGAATGACTCCACGACGAAGATACCATGCGAAGATTTTATTCTTAAGCGGTATCTTCATCTTCCAGATCTTCTTGTTATTATCAACTGGCACATCAGACTGGATTAACGCTCTATACATAGACTCCACTGAGAATTGTCCATTCCCATGTAGGTTCCATCGGAATACATCGGACCCATGTGGCAATTGCACCGTGGACAACCGCTGGAGCAGGATGTTCCATGATTATAGTCTGGGTCCAAATAAATCCCTTCTGAATGTCACATTTGGCGGAAATGATTCCATTACCGTGGCGATAGTATCACCCTTGTGACGTACAATGTTGTATAGAGCCGGATATTGTTCCCGGAGAGTGGCATTTCCTAGCCACTTATCCTCCCAGAATCTAATTTCCGAGCCATCCTTAATTGAGAAAGATCCATAGCAAAAGAAATATTTCTTCATAGCCATTAGACCCGCCCAAAAGTGAGAATTCTTAGGCTTCAAATATACTTGGGATACTGCCTTGGAGCCCACATATTTCTGAGGAGGGTTTGCCATACACCATCTTCCGTTAGTAATTTAAACAACCATTTACCGAGTAGGGACCTATTCTTAACCTCAAGGTCATGAATGCCCAACCCGCCTTGGTCTTTGGGACGGCAAACCATGCTCCATTTAGCCAATCGATATTTCTTTTTCTCGCTATCACACATTTGCGTGCATGATTAGTGTACGATTGAATCAGGGGCGTCACAAGTTGGTATCAGAGCCGACTACCTGTAGGAATCCCCCTTGCACACTCCTTTGGCGAAGTCGAGTCTAGTCATTACAAAACTTTTACTACATGGTTGTGAGTCTTACGGGCCCATGTCACCATTTGGGTGGTATTAGGATCTTTTACTCCTCGACCTTTACTCTGGTACTCTAATCTCTCCTCTATTCGAGTTAAATGATTTTACTAACGCAGACTCTAGGTCCATTTAACTACTTCCTCCCGGAGAGCCCTCACTCCAGATGATTGCTTAGTGCACCAGAAGGTTTCGCAGATGCTATTCGATGTCTTCCCGAGATGCTTGTGCCCACCGCCTTTACAAATTTCCTACCACTATTATATCCTTATGGATAACTGATACGTCTCCAACGTATTTATAATTTATGAAGTATTCATGCCATGTTTACAATAGTTTTATATGATTTTGGTATGATTTGATTAGAACTAACCCGGATTGACGCTGTTTTCAGTAGAACTACCGTGGTGTTGTTTTTGTGCAGAAATAAAAGTTCTCGGAATGTGCTGAAAATCAACGGAGAATTTTTCTGGAAAATATAAAAAATACTGGAACAAAGAGTTACAGGAGGGGAGTCCCATGGGCCCCACGAGGGTGGGGGGCGCGCCCACCCCCCTGGGGCGCGCCCCTGTGCCTTGTGGACTACCCGTGGGGCCCCCTGACTTGTCCTCAATGCCAACCTCTCCTATAAATGCCCAAACCTCCTGAAAATAACCTAGATCAGGAGTTCCGCCGCCGCAAGCCTCCGAGCCATGAGAAATCAATCTAGGCCCTCTCTGGCACCCTGCTAGAGGGGGCCATCATCACCGGAGGCCATGGGGAAGGATCTCGGAGGGGCCATCATGGCCATGAAGGCCAAGGACTAGAGGGCGAACCTCTCCCCATCCAGGGGGAGGCCATGGAGGAGGAAGCACAAGGGAGAGAACCTCTCCTCCTCTCTCTCGGTGGTGCCGGAGTGCCACCGGGAGGGGAATCATCACCGCGGTGATCGTCTTCATCACCATCACCATCACCATCACCATCCTCATCTATTTTACGCGGTCCACTCCCACACCCCGCTGTAATCCCTACTTGAACATGGTGCTTTATGCAACATACTATTATCGAATGATGTGTTGCCATCCTATGATGTTTTGAGTAGATATCCTTTGTCTTTAGGTTGATTGATGATCTAGATTGGTACGAGTTGTATGTTTTATTTTGGTGTTTTCATATGGTGCCCTCCATATTGCGCAAGCGTGAGGGGTTTCCGCTGTAGGGTGTTGCAATACGTTCATGATTCGCTTATAGTGGGTTGCTTGAGTGACAGAAGCATAAACCCGAGTAAGGGGGTTGTTGCGTATGGGATAAAGGGGACTTGATGTTTTTATGCTATGGTTGGGTTTTACCTTAATGATCTTTAGTAGTTGCGGATGCTTGCTAGAGTTCCAATCATAAGTGCATATGATCCAAGAAGAGAAAGTATGTTAGCTTATGCCTCTCCCTCATATGAAATTGCAACGATGACTATCGGTCTTGTTAACAACTGCGTAGGATAATTCCACACACCGACCCATCATTATTCCACACTCGCTATTTATAATACTTAAGTAATATATTCTAAATTTATGATAACATCACCTACTTTTATATTTTAGCTCTCCGATATCATGCAAAGTTATCCTCTTCATACCCACAACATAGTTTTATTTCTCGTTTCTAGTTGGAAGTACACGTTTGGTGTACGTAGAGTCGTATCAGTGGCAGATAGGACTTGAGAGAATATCGATCTTACCTTTAGCTCCTTGTGGGTTCAACACTCCATACTTATCACTTCCAAGTTTGGGAATTAGTACGATGATTCCCTGCACTTGGGGATTATCAAGCTCTTTTCTGGCGCCATTGCCGGGGAGCAATAGCGTGGGGTTGATATTGTCGTGTGTGCTTGTTAGATTTCTTCACTAAGTAGATTTTTTTCCTTTTTGTTTCTGTTTAGTTGTGGGTGGAACACACACAAAAAATTTAAGAATGAAAATACTAATTTTTTTACTTGCCTCTTATGCCTAAAAAGTTTTTCAAAAAGAGAAGTGATTGGAAAGTTATGCATTGATGAAGTGAGGGTCGACCTTGAGCACTTGTGTTCATGCTCATGGAAACAATGTAGAATTTTTCATGGAAGTTTCTCTGTAAATAAGTATCCCCAAGTATATATCCATTGTATTATAAAAATAATGTGCCAAGCTTTGGTTTTAGGATGATTAGATTGCTTGTTTACTATGTGCAGTACAAAAACAGAAACTTTGGCTGTAGTGCGTGAATTTACAATTTTTATTGGAAAGTCAAATGGGTATGAAACTTTTTGCAGATTACTTCTGTGCAATTGTTTTAAATTTTGATATTTTATTTCGAATTTTTGGAGTTACAGAAGTTTACTAAATTTCCAGATTACTACAGACTGTCCTGTTTTTGATAGATTCTGTTTTTGTGTTGTTCGCTTATTTTGATGAATCCATGGGTAGTATTGGGGGGGTATGAACCATGGTGAAGTTGGAATACAGTAGATAAAGTGATAATATTAAATTGAAACGAGTTTTAAACAGTACCTAAAGGTAGTGATTTTCTTTATTATACTAACGGATCTCACAAAGTTTTTGTTAAGTTTTTTGTGGATGAAGTGTTCCAAGAACGAGGAGTTACCGATATGAGAAGAATAAAGAGAGGCAAGAGTTGAAGCTTGGGTATGACCAAGGCACCCCAAGTAAATACTTCAAGGATACTCAAGCATCTAAGCTTGGGGATGCCCCGGTTGGCATCCCATCTTTCTTCTTCAACAATTATCGGTATACCTCGGTTTTTGTTTTGTTCACATGATTTTTGTCCCTTGTGTTTTTCTTTTTCTTTAGAAACCATGCTAGTATGAGATAGCCCTTCATTGATATAGATAATTCTTCATGTGATTCACTTATATCTTTTGAGTATGGTTTTACAGAATGCTTCGTGTGCTTCACTTATATATTTTGAGCTTGGATATTGGTTAGTCTATATTAATTGTAGAATGCTCCATGATCTTCACTTATATCTTTTGGAGTATGAATAATACTATCATCTAAAGTGGGTTTGGAAGAGTGTCAACTTTAGGAATTAGTGATCCCACTATTTTTGAGGGTGTTGAATATTAGTGTGATATTTATTAAAGTGGATTTGGAAGAGTGTCAACTTTAGTTAGTAATGATTCCACTATTTCGGAAGAGGTTCCAATTGATTATGAGAACAAAGTTGCTATCTATGATGATTAATGTGATGACATATATGCTATAAAGAATAATGTTAACCATGAAACTTTTCATCATGATTTTAATTTTCGATTGGATTATGCCTCATATGACGGTTATTTTGTTGAGTTTGCTCCCACTATTCCAATGAGAAGAATTTTTTGCTTATGTGGAGAGTAGTAAAATTTCTATGCTTGTAAATCATGAAAAGAATGCTTTATGTGATGGTTGTATTGTTAAAATCATTCATGATTCTACTGAAAATTATTATGAGGGAGGAATATATGCTTGTCGGAGTGGCAATAATATCAAGTTTCCTCTCTATGTGCTTAAAGTTTCGAAGTTATACTTGTTTTGCCTTCCTATGCTAGTTGATACTTGTTCCCTTAAATTATGTGCTCACAAAATCCCTAGGCATAGGAAGTGGGTTAGATTTAAATGTTCTAGTCATATTCTTCATGACGCTCTTTTTATGTTTCAATTCTTATCTTTTATGTGAGCATCATTGAAATCATCATGCCTAGCTAAAAGGCATTAAAGAAAAGCGCTTGTTGGGAGACAACCCAATATTTACCTTTACTGTTTTTGTGTGTTTACATGATTAAGCTACTGTAGTAATCATGTTTTATAGCTTTTGTTTCAATAAAGTGCCAAGTAAGACCTTTGGGAAGACTTGGGTGAAAGTTAATGTGATCTTGCTGTAAAAAACATAAACTTTGCGCTCACGAGATTAGCTGTCATATTTTGCAGAAGAGTGATTTTGAGTTGATTCTTTTTTCAGAAGATTAATAGACAAAAAATCTCACGTCCACCAATTTATTTAAGAATTTTTGGAGTAGCATAAGTATGGTTGTTGTTCAGATCATTACAGACTGTTCTGTTTCTGGCAGATTCTGTTTTTAATGCATAGTTTGCTTGTTTTCTAGTTTCTATGGCTTATATTGCTCAATATAAATTGTAGAAATAATATGGTACAGTAGGCATTGTGTGAGAACAATTATTAATCTTGTCTCTGACAGTACGAAAGTGAATGTTTACTCTTTATCATACTAACCCATCTCATGAAGTTCCGTTAAGTTTTCTGTGATTGAAGTTTTCAAGTTTTGAGTGAGATATCGATATGAGGAGAATAAGGAGTGGAAAGACTCTAAGCTTGGGGATGCCCAAGGCACCCCAAGGTAATATTCAAGGAAGACTCAAGCGCCTAAGCTTGGGGATGCCCCAGAAGGCATCCCCTCTTTCGTCTTCAAAACTATCGGTATACCTTACTTGGAGCTATATTTTTATTCGTCACATGATATGTGTTTTGCTTGGAGCGTATTTTAAATTTTACTTGCTGTTTGAATAAAATCATTGGATCTTAAATCTTGAATGAAAAAGAATCCTCCCATGGCTAGTTAATTATTTGACTACTCAGTGTTCATTACTTATACCTTTTTGGAGTAGTTTGTCATTTACTCATGTGCTTCATGTATATCCTATGAGTAAATGGTTGAATGCATTGAATATCATAAATCTTAATTTATATATGTTTCATATGCTTATACCATGGGGAGTAATGACTTCATACAGAATAAGCATAGGTAGCAAACTTATTTGAAAGTTAGCAAACGCAAAACTGGTCACTTGAACAATTCATGAAAGAATATTGAAGGAATAGAGATTTCACATATAAATATACTATCTTGGAAATATTTTGTAATTTTGAGCACTCATTAAAATATGACATGCTAAAAGGTTGATGTTGGACAACGAAGACAACATAATGGGTTATGTTTTATTATATCCGAAATAAAGTATATTGTCATGGATCATCCAACATGTTGAGCTTGCCTTTCCCCCTCATGCTAGCCAAATTCTTTGCACCAAGTAGAGATACTACTTGTGCTTCCGAATATCCTTAAACCCAGTTTTTCTATGAGAATCCACCATATCTACCTATGGATTGAGTAAGATCCTTCAAGTAAGTTGTCATTGTTGCATGCAATAAAAAATTGCTCTCTAAATATGTATGATCTAAGTGTGGAGAGAATAAGCTTTATACGATCTTGTGATATGGAAGCAATAAAAGCGACGGACTGCATAATAAAGGTCCCTATCACAAGTGGCAATATAAATTGATGTTCTTTTGCATTAAGATTTTGTGCATCCAACTATAAAAGCACATGACAACCTCTGCTTCCCTCTGCGAAGGACCTATCTTTTATTCTTGCCTTATACCTTATACAAGAGTCATGGTGATCTCCACCTTTCCTTTTTACATTTTATCCTTTGGCAAGCACATTGTGTTGGAAAGATCCTGATATATATATATCCAATTAGATGTAAGTTATCATGAACTATTATTGTTGACATTACCCTTGAGGTAAAAGGTTGGGAGGCGAAACTATAAGCCCCTATATTTCTCTGAGTTCGACTGAAACTTTGAACCCATAAATATCAAATGAGGGTTAGCAATTGTGAAAGATTAAATGATAGTTGAGTATGTGGAATTTGCTAAATCAAAGCTCTTACATAGACCCTTCCTGAAAATAAGATGAATTGCAATTGTTTGATGACTAAGAGCATGTTTGTTAATTTTCAACAAAGTTTATGATCTATACTTAACATGTGAATAGATTGTTACTTGATCATGAGAAGTTTTATGAGTTGAGCTACTGTTATGATATATAATGATGCTAGAAAAAGTGATTGGAACTATCATTGATCAAACTTACGCACTTACTAGCATTCACACTTCATAAATTATTTCTTTTATCATTTACCTACTCGAGGACGAGCAGGAAGTAAGCTTGGGGATGCCGATACGTCTCAAACGTATCTATAATTTATGAAGTATTCATGCCATGTTTACAATAGTTTTATATGATTTTGGTATGATTTGATTAAAACTAACCCGGACTGATGCTGTTTTCAGCAGAACTACTATGGTGTTGTTTTTGTGCAGAAATAAAAGTTCTCGGAATGTGCTAAAAATCAACGGAGAATTTTTCTGGAAAATATAAAAAATACTAGAACAAAGAGTTACGGGAGGGGAGTCCCATGGGTCCCACGAGGTTGGGGGCGCGCCCCTGTGCCTCGTGGACTACCCGTGGGGCCCCCCTGACTTGTCCTCAACGCCAACCTCTCCTATAAATGCCCAAACCTGCAGAAAATAACCTAGATCGAGAGTTCCGCCGCCGCAAGCCTCTGTAGCCATGAGAAATCAATCTAGGCCCTCTCTGGCACCCTGCTGGAGGGGGCCATCATCACCGGAGGCCATGGGGAAGGATCTCGGAGGGGCCATCATGGCCATGAAGACCAAGGACTAGAGGGGGAACCTCTCCCCATCCAGGGGGAGGCCATGGAGGAGGAAGCACAAGTGAGCGAACCTCTCCTCCTCTCTCTCGGTGGCGCCGGAGTGCCATCGGGAGGGGAATCATCACCGCGGTGATCATCTTCATCATTATCACCATCACCATCACCATCCTCATATATTTTACGCGGTACACTCTCCCGCACCCCGCTGTAATCCCTACTTGAACGTGGTGCTTTATGCCACATATTATGATCCAATGATGTGTTGCCATCCTATGATGTTTTGAGTAGATATCCTTTGTCTTTAGGTTGATTGATGATCTAGATTGGTACGAGTTGTATGTTTTATTTTGGTGCTGTCCTATGGTGCCCTCCGTGTCGTGCAAGCATGAGGTATTCCGCTGTAGGGTGTTGCAATATGTTCATGATTCGTTTATAGTGGGTTGCTTGAGTGACAGAAGCATAAACCCATGTAAGGGGGTTGTTGCGTATGGGATAAAGGGGACTTGATGCTTTAATGCTATGGTTGGGTTTACCTTAATGATCTTTAGTAGTTGTAGATTCTTGCTAGAGTTCCAATCATAAGTGCATATGATACAAGAAGAGAAAGTATGTTAGCTTATGCTTCTCCCTCATATGAAATTGCAATGAAGACTGTCGGTCTTGTTAACAATTGCATAGGATAATTCCACACACCGACCCATCATTATTCCACACTCGCTATTTATAATACTTAAGTAATATATTCTAACTTTCTGATAACAACACCTACTTTTATATTTTAGCTCTCCGATACCATGCAAAGTTATCCTCTTCATACCCGCAACATAGTTTTATTTCTCGTTTCTAGTTGGAAGTAAACGTTCGGTGTATGTAGAGTCGTATCAGTGGCAGATAGGACTTGAGAGAATATTCATCTTACCTTTAGCTCCTTGTGGGTTCGAACTTCATATTTATCACTTCCACCTTTGGGAATTGCCACGATGATTCCCTGTTCTTGGGGATTATCAATAACTACACACACTTGCCATTCTTACATTCAATCCCATTGATCTTGCTATTACAAGATGCCCCGAACTATTCTCCGTTGTTTCGAGAATCCTTCGAGCTTACTGCCTTACAATTCTTTGCCACATGAATATCCCTACGAGTAATTTCTTGCAGTTACTGAGTATCCTCTCTTCCCCAGTTGTTTCATGTATTTCACAGAAGTCTCTGAAATACCATTCGTTCTTCTGAAAATCCTCGACATCCTAATGCTCTTGAAATTCTTGGTTGCTAGCATTATGATTAATCTCATAAGTCTGGTAATCTTATTGGCATCCTTTGTCATTATCATTTTGAGTCCATTGATTCAATATGTTGCGAATGCTCACAATCCTTAATCAGGTCCTAGAATTCGTCCTTCTGGCTTAGACATCATTTTAAACATGGGCTGGATCTCGACCAATCAAATTGCCATCGATTGTACCCCTAAGCCTACTCAGCTTATCCAACCTTAATTAGAGCGTTTGCTTCTAATCCCTTGATTTGGAAAACATAATTCTTTTGCATTTGTGAGGGAGTCCTGGATTAAGGGGTCCTCGGATAGCTGGACTATATACTTTGGCCGGACTGTTGGACTATGAAGATACAAGATTGAAGACTTCGTCCCGTGTCCGGATGGGACTCTCCTTTGCATGCAAGGCAAGCTTGGCAATTCGGATATGTAAATCTCCTTATCTGTAACCGACTCTGTGTAACCCTAGCCCCCTCCGGTGTCTATATAAACCGGAGGGTTTAGTCCGTAGGACAACAACAATCAGAATCATAGGCTAGCTTCTAGGGTTTATCCTCTACGGTCTCGTGGTAGATCAACTCTTGTAATACTCATATCATCAAGATCAATCAAGAAGGAAGTAGGGTATTACCTCCATAGAGAGGGCCTGAACCTGGGTAAACATCGTGTCCCCTGCCTCCTGTACCATTAGCCTTAGACGCACCGTTCGGGGCCCCCTACCCGAGATCCGCCGGTTTTGACACCGACATTGGTGCTTTCATTGAGAGTTCAACTATACCGTCACGATAAGGCTTGATGGCTCCTTCAATCATATTCAATGACGCGGTCCAAGGGGAGGTCTTCCTTCCCGGACAGATCTTCGTATTCGGCGGCTTCGTACTACGGGCCAACTCGCTCGGCCATCTGGAGCAGATCGATAGCTATGCCCCTGGCCATCAGGTCAGGTTTGGAAGCTTGAACTATATTGCCGACATTCGCGGAGACTTGATCTTCGACGGATTCGAGCCCATGTTAGGTGCGCCGAACGATCACGACGAGCATGACTTTAGATCTGCATTCGGATAGTGTTCGGGGGATCACGCCTGCGGCGGCGCCAGGAATCAATCCGGCGCAGATCGTGCCATCCGAGGACGGGTGGATGGACCCCGCCACGAAGGCCGCACACTCGTCGGCCCTGGAGCCAAACACTGACCTCACCTCCTATGAGGCCGGTATCATCGGACCCTCGGACTCGACTCCGGCTACAGGATCCGAACCGCGTATGACCGTGCCTATCGAATTTGATTGGGCACCGGTCATGGAGTTCACCTCCGCGGATATTTTTTGGCACTCGCCCTTCGGTGATGTGCTAAATTCATTAAGGTCTCTTTCCTTGTCGGGAGACTCTTGGCCGAACTATGTCCGGCTCGAGTGGGAAGCGGACGACGAAGAAATTTGTTCCCACCCACCACCCACTTCATAGCCACTATCAATGACTTAACCGACACTCTCGATTTCGACTCCAAAGACGTCGACGGTATTTACGACGACACAGGAGAAGAACAGGAACCACCGCCCACTGGGCGCTGGACTGCCACCTCATCATACGATATATATATATATATATATATATATATGGCGGACACGCCAAAATAAGGCGATGGTGATGATGCAACGAAGGATAATCCCCTTGATAAGCCACCAAAGTGACGCCATAGGCGCCGCTCTAAATCCCGCCACAGTAAAAACAGCGACAACAACGCTAGAAAGAATAATACCCCATGGACCCAGCGATGGAGCAAGATGAGCCGGGAGACGGTGAACATAGTCTGAAGCCGACGTAAAATGATGCCGATCCCAAGGGTAAAATTCATCAATCTGTCTCCGGAGAGGAGAACAGTCCGGACGATGATGCACTCATCATCCCAGAAAAGCACTTGGAACAAGAGAACCTCCACAGAAGGCTTATTGCCATAGCGAGGAGCCTAAAGAAGCAGAAGCAAAGGCTTAAGGCCGCGCAAGACACGCTCAACCGCAGATGGAACAAAGTGCTTGACACTGATGAGAAATACGGTGGCGATCGCCACACAAAGAGCTATCCAAAGCGCAAGCTCCAGCCCGAACTCGACGACGAGGCCATGGAGCCCATTCAGCCAAAAATGGCCGATCAGCCAGACCGACCACCCCGTGGCCCCGACGGGACGGCTAAGGATGCCGCACACAAGTCAGCACACGATTTACGTGAGCTCCTGGACAAAAAACTCCGGTATGGCTAGGTTCATCTATGGATTTAGGAAGCGCGCTTCAGCACAGGATCAGAACTACCAAAACAATCACATTGATCGAATACCAGCCAGGAATCAGAACCGAACACAACAACCGTCGACAGCATGCCACGACACGTCCAAATACAGGGGTGCCGCACACCCCCTATGCTTCACCGATGAGGTGCTGGACCATGAATGCCCGGAAGGATTTAAACCCGTGAATATAGAGGCATACAACCGAACGATAGACCCTGGGGGTCCGGACTGAGGACTTTATCCTTCACATCCACATGGCCCGCGGAGACGATCTCCACGCCATTAAATACCTACCCCTCAAGTTGAAAGGACCAGCTTGACACTGGTTGAAAAGCCTCCCTGAAAACTCAATTGGAAGTTGGGAAGAACTTGAGGATGCTTTTAGGGCCAATTTTCAAGGCACCTACGTCCGACCTCCGGATGCAGACGACTTAAGTCACATAATTCAACAGCCGGAGAGTCAGCCCGAAAACTTTGGAACGGATTTCTTACTAAGAAGAATCAAATCATCGACTGCCCGGACGCCGAGCCTTAGTGGCCTTCAAGCACAGTGTCCGGGATGAATGGCTTGCCAGACACCTCGGCCAGGAAAAGCCGAGGACAATGGCAGCCTTAACAAGCCTCATGACCCGCTTTTGCATGGGCGAGGACAGTTGGCTGGCCCGTAGTGGCACCAGCGACCCAGGCACATCCGATGTCAGAGATGGCAACAGGAAGCCACAAGGCAATAAAAACAAGCGCCAAAACAATGAAAACAACCCAGATAACACGACGGTCAACGCCGGATTCAGGGGCTCTCGACCTGGTCAACGGAAGAAGCCATTTAAAGGCAGCAGAGATGGACCGTCCAACCTAAATAAGATTCTAGACAAATTATGTCAGATTCATGGCTCCCCCGAAAAACCTGCAAATCACACCCAAAGAGAGTGATGGGTTTTCAAGCAGGCCGGCAAGCTAAATGCCGAACACAAAGGGAGGGAGACGCCATGTGAAGACGAGGATGATCCTCGCCAGCCGGACACTGGGGGACAGAAAAAATTCCCACCAGAAGTCAAAACAGTGAATATGATTTACGCAACTCACATTCCAAAAAGAAGGCGCAAACGCCAAGACTCGAGACGCATACGCCAGGAGCCCGTCGCCCCCAAATTCAATCCCTGGTCGGCCTGCCCGATCACTTTTGATCGCAGGGATCATCTGACTAGTATCTGGCACGGAGGATCGGCTGCCTTGGTGCTCGACCCAATAGTTGATGGATACCATCTCACTCGAGTGCTCATGGACAACGGCAGTAGTCTTAACCTGATATATCAGGACACTGTCCGCAAAATGGGGATAGACCCATCTAGAATAAGCCAAAGCAACACTACCTTTAAAGGAGTGATACCAGGCATGGAGGCCCGCTGCATGGGCTCTCTAGTACTAGAGGTTGTATTCAGTTCTCCCGACAACTTCAGAAGCGAAGAACTAATCTTCGACATCGCTCCATTCCGAAGCGGCTATCATGCACTACTCGGAAGAACGGCCTTTGCTTGTTTTATTGCAGTACCACACTATGCCTATCTTAAACTTAAGATGCCCGATCCACGTGGCGTCATCACGGTTAGCAGAAATACAGAGCGTTCCTTACGTGCGGAAGAATATGTGGCGGCTCTAGGAGCCGAACACTGAGCAACCCCTCCAACCAGAATAAACGGTCAGTCATCAAGACCACGGACACGGTTAGACGAGTCCGGCACTCTACCAGATGTAACAGCCTAGCTGGGATATCCCCATAAGTGGTGCTAGGGGCTGCTCGCAAAAAAAGAAGCCAATAGTTTGGCTCGACCCTATTAATACAATAACATATTGCATTTTCATGGTTCATTTAGATTAACCAACTCCTGCACGAAGTCTTTCACCTGGGTTTTTCCTTTTTATAGATGATCATCGTGCTACGCCCTTCCAGGATACGGCACAACGGAGATAAAGGCGCAGACGTGCAACAAGGCCCTGCTCAAAGGTTTCTCTTTAGATTAAGACCCTGCGTAAACCTTTTTAATGTCTCTTGTTGCTTCTTCCCCTCCGGAAACTTAATACAACCGGGAGGGATACTGGCATTTTCAGCATTTTTGTCACACCAGACTAATGCACATACCTGGAAACTCAGGGCTTATTATCGAGGGTGTTACTCAGCCCAGTATATGTTGTAAAGACTGAATACCTTAGGGAGTGTTCGGCGTCGCGAGTTTGGCCTTATATGCATCAGCTCTGAATCATGTCTTTGGTCAAATGTTGGGTTTGCCCGGCTCCCGTGTTTTGCTACCTTACGTTCCGCTCTATCGGCTAAGGTGGCACCGGGAGAACTACTGCGATTGTGCCCTGGTTCATCTGGATGAGCACCTCAGTAGAGAAAGTCGAAAACTGACTGTCATGATATAGCGCGAGACTGGTCAACCACTCAATGACTTAGCAGAATCTTCGCGATTTCTCCGCATTAACGAAGGACCGGTTTCTCGGTCATGTATGTACGTGCACCATATTCGGATAAACGCGGAAGTACCAGGGGCTGTATAGTAGCCCCACCGTCAAACTCCTATGGCTAAGTGAAAGTGTTAAAGCTATATAGTCCGATTGCCTGGTTCGCCGCGCTACCACCTCCTTAACGGACCAAGACGTTGTATCAAGTGTGACTACGCGTTTTCTTGAACACCCCCGCATTATATGTGTGGGGGTTGAAGCCGATGACTGCTAACTTTCAGGTTATAAACATACATAAACGGACGCATAGGAGGCACTACAATACTTTCGGGAAAATGTATAAACACAACCTTTATAATCAAAATAGCATTATTTTTACTATTGAGATACATGTCACTCGAGCATGGCACTCTTCGAGCACCGAGCCTCTATTAAACGGGCACCTTCTAAGACTTCTTCAAAATAGTGCTCAGCTGGGTCCTGGCCTTCCGCCACACCCCGGGTTGCAATAGCGGTGGTTTCCATCCCAGCCCAGTATGTTTTAACACGGGCAAGAGCCATCCGCGCACCCTCTATGCACGCCGACCTCTTCACAGCATCGATATGCGACACAGCACCAAGGAATTGTTGCACTAATCCAAAATAACTGTCCAGCCTTGGTCCACGTGGCCAAAGATGATCCACGACAGACCTCATAGCAAGCCCGGACAACCTGTGGAGCTCGGCCCATGCGACCATCCTTTCATTCAACGGCAGCGGACGCGTCGGGGCACTAAAATGCGACCAGAATAACCTCTCTACCTTATGGTCTTTTCGATCTTTGTAAAACTCAGTCACATCAACAACACTCTTTGCCAGGTCCGCATACGCGTCTGCAGCACTCCACAACTGGTCCAGAGGGGCATACTTCGGATCTCCGAACTTCATCCGCAACAAATAGGGCCTCCCAGCCGTGATATCTCCGGCTTCACGAAGCTCCTCCCTTATCCCTCTCATTCCAGAGCGGGTTTCCTTGGCTGCATCCAGGGCCTTCTTCAGGTCAGCCGCTCTCGCTTGGCTGTCCTTTTCAAGGAGCTCATAGCAGTCGGTGGCATCTTTTAGCTCAAGAGCCATCTCGGCTATCCTTTCCTTGCTCTGGCAATGAGCAGCAGGTTTGGCTCTCAACTCTTCGACCGCCTTCAGGGCAGTCGCATCACTTATTCGAGCTTGTTCCTTGGCTCGAGCAAGCTCCGCCTGAAAGGTCTCTGCGGCAGCAGTTCCATCTGTAGTCATAGTATATTATGGATACCAGCATAATGCTCCTCTTACAATTTACTGACAAGCCGAACATACATACCCTGGGCCTCGTCAAGCCGCTTGTTAACAAGCGCGATGTCGGCATCCACCACGCTGCTGCCGCTTCGATTCGCAAAATCAGCGATCGTCACCACGGACAATCAGCCGCCTGCACATAAAAGCAGCGCGATTATTACCTGGGATTACGATCCTCTGTTTGCCACCTCTGGATGGCAACCAGAGTCTTAGGGGCTACTATCTATACGAAGCACACCTAGCATGTGCGGTACCGTCAGAAATACATATATTATTTTGCGTACCTCAAAGCCGCTCAGCAGACTTGTAAAGGCTTCATTCAAACCGCTTTTGGTGGATGAAATCCTCTCAATCACCATACCCATTAAGGTACGATGTGTCTCTGAGATGGTCGCCCGCTCCAGAAGACCCATCAGTGTGTCCGGCTGTATGCCGGACAATCCCGGACTCTTTCCATCGCTCTCCTTGGGAGCCGAATATTCCGAACTTCGGGCAGCCGAAGTGTCAACTTCTGGCCTCGGCTGATCAAGAGAAGTCCTTCGTGACGACACCTCGGGGTCGTCCGCCCCATGTGGCGGGGAGGCAGGGGGAGGCGTTTCGCTCTCCATCATCTCCGGAAGAAGATCCCCCAAAGACGAACTCTGTGGAGAAGGGCTACGAGCTGGACTGCAACAAATATGTTTCAGTTATTATTCCCAGGGACAAAACAGGATATATTTACCAAAGTACTCTTTTACTTACCGCTCAGTGGAGGGCTGCCCCCCTTGCGGGCGCTGTGTGGTAAGGACGCCATCTGGGCCCCTTGGCGAGGGTTTCTTCCCTCGTTTGGAAGCCTCCGTTTCCAAGTCTTCAGAGGCGGTCCTTTTCGTACCTTGCGGAGAGGGGATTTTGGGTTCACCTCCCCGATTATCCTCCTTCGTGGAGGCACTTACTCCCCCAATTTGGATGTGTAAAATATGAGGCCCACCTGTGGCTTCTCTATTCCTCCCCTCGTCTTCTCCTGATGGCACCTGATACAACGCGCGCTCAAGCATCCTGGCCAACAAAGGATCCGGCGAGCCTTCGAGAAGAGGGGCCGAACACCTAATCATCTCCACCTTCCTTATCCAGTCCTGGCAGAGAGCAACTTTTTAGAATGATGTTATAATAAACATAAAGGATGGTGTGTTCGGTAGCGGAATTACTTACTTGGGTATCTGGACGGTTGCAGTTGAGACCCACGTCCTCGGTGGTGTCCGGACACTTTATTCGTGATCCGAAGAATGACCCATACATCTCTTTGAGCGTCATGCCGAAGAATTGTTGAATGGTTCACGGTCCTTCCAGGTTGAACTCCCACATACGGAGAGGACGACGTTGGCAGGGCAGGACCCGACGAACCAGCATTACTTGCATTATCTTGACAAGACTGACATCCCTCTTGAGGAGGTCTCGGATGCGGCTTTGCAGTGTCAGCACGTCGTTAATCGGCCCCCAGTCCAGCCCCTTGTTGACCCATGACGCCAGTTGCGGCAGAGGGCCCAAGCGGAACGCTGGAGCGGCCGCCCGCTTTGTACCTTGGGGAGCTGTGATGTAAAACCACTCCTGCTGCCATAAATCAGAAGTTTTTGTGAAGGAACCCTTTGGCCATGGGGCATCGGCGCCTTTGCTTATTATAGCACCTCGGCACTCTGCGTGACGCCCGTCAATCACCCTTGGCCTCACATTGAAGGTCTTGAGCCATAGGCCAAAGTGGGGGTGATGCAGAGGAAGGCTTCACACACGACGATAAACGACGAGATGTGAAGGATGGAATCCGGAGCTAGATCGTGGAAATCTAGCCCATAGTAGAACATGAGCCCTCTCACAAAGGGATCAATACTAAAACCTAGCCCTCAAAGAAAGTGGGAAATAAATACAAAACTCTTGTTGGGTTCGGGGGTAGGGATGACGTGCCCTTGAGCAGGCAACCTGTGCGGAATCTCGGTGGTGAGATACCTGGCCTCCCTGAGCTTCTTGACGTCCTCCTCTATGACAGAGGAGGCCATCCACCAGCCTTGAAGGTTGGATCCGGACATGGTTGAAGGTCCGAAGCACTTAGCTTAAGCCTTGGGTGTTGGGACTCGAGGTGTGGGAGGGGAAGGATCAAGCGTGGGAAGAAAAGGACAGGCCTTGGCCACCTTATAAAGAGGACGAATATCAAGCGTCCCCCGCGTGGCCGTTTGGGACTTGCCTAAAATCGAGGAGTCATATTAAACAAACACGGTTGGGTTACCCACACCTGTATTGATGAGAATCCCATGATAAGGGGAACACGATCTCTGCTTCGACAAGACATGTCGATAAAACTGCCTCGCAGCATGTGTAGTGGCTGGTTGTGAAAAACAGTTCGAATAATGACCAGACCGAGGCGTGATGTCATGCGATAAAAAGCTGTGAGCAGATTAGATTTGTGGAATATTGTGCTCTCTACGGTGGTATATGGAATTTTTTTTGCAGAGCCGGACATGATTCTCATGTTCAAAATCTTCTATGAAGTATTCGGAGAAGGAACCCGCCTTGCAATGCCGAAGACAATCTACGCGCCGGAGTCATCGTCATTGAAGCCTAGTTCAGGGGCTACTGAGGGAGTCCTGGATTAAGGGGTCCTCGGATAGCCGGACTATATACTTTGGCCAGACTGTTGGACTATGAAGATACAAGATTGAAGACTTCGTCCCGTGTTCGGATGGGACTCTCCTTTGCGTGGAAGGCAAGCTTGGCAATTCGGATATGTAAATCTCCTTATCTCAGAATCGACTCAGGTAACCCTAGCCCCCTCTGGTGTCTATATAAACTGGAGGGTTTAGTTCGTAGGACAACAACAATCATAATCATAGGCTAGCTTCTAGGGTTTAGCCTCTACGATCTCGTGGTAGATCAACTCTTGTAATACTCATATCATCAAGATCAATCAAGCATGATGTTAGGTATTACCTCCATCGAGAGGACCCAAACCTGGGTAAAACATCGTGTCCCCTGCCTCCTGTTACAATTAGCCTTAGACGCACAGTTCGGGATCCCCTACCCAAGATCCGCTGGTTTTGACACCGACAATTTGAGCTTTGAATTAGTCAATTGTTTCTACAATATGATCTCCTTACATCCTTCCTTCCTCTGGTTGAGTACCGATGCTCACATCAGATCCCTTGAGGACCATCGGATCCTTTGTTGGATTTTATCCGACAAAGTCCTTCATATTCAATCACTTTGGAAGTTCTTTCCCTGATACATAATGCCATTGGTAAATTCTTTCTCTGATTTGGCCGACCATGCTTTGCTTTCGAGCTGGTGATATTTACTCTTGAAGCTTGTGGTATACGTTTCTAAGATAACCCGATGGATTGAACCTATGCCTTCCTTAATCTATGTGAACCCGAAAGTTTTCACGGGTCATACTCCTATGTTAATTCACCAGGTAGGTTTTCACATAGAAATAATTTTTGTTAGAGTAGTGAATGAATGGTCATGCATTGGAGATGTGGGATTCAACCTTGAACTTTGTGTTCATGCCCATGGACAGGATGTAGATCTTATCATGGAAGCTTCTCTTAAATTAATTATTCCCTTTGTATAAGTTCATCTTATATCTGGAATCTTGTCTTCTGCAATCGTGGTTCCGACCATATTGTTCTTCTTTGATCCCATTTCTCGGACAAGTTGAAGTACTTGTCTTCTACAGATCAATACAACTGTCCAACTTCTATCCTGCTCTACCTTTGAGTATACCCTCTGGTATCTCGAGATTATCACGGAACGACATAAACTCCTAAGAGTTCTTCATCTACTATTATTCTCGCTGATCCCCCTGGGTTATGAGTCAATAGTCACTAGAGAACACCGACAACTGAATCGATTCTGCACTGCGATTCAATAACTCTAAGTAATTTTCGCTGCTTATGTGTTTAAGAATCCTTTAAGTCATTCCTAGCCTGATCGACTATATCCTTATTGTACTAAATTTTAACTGTGCCACCTAGTCCTTATTTCTGGAGCACATCTTTCGACAATAAGCTAAGCTTACATCGATTTCCTCATCTTATTATTTCACCTCGAACCACAAACTTGATTCCGAGTTTGTGTCGTATATGTGGTTCCAATAATCTTTTGCTGCATCAGTCCTTTTGCTTGATGTGGTCACTGTTCGATTGCTTCTCCGTGGAGCCTCTCGACAAAATTTGTCGTGATCATCATCAACATTTTGACTCCTTCCAGGATATCAATCAAATTCATGTTGATAAGTGCCATCCTCGCCCCCTTGGTAATTTGAGTTACCATCGACAACATCCTTATCTTCCTTTCATCACAAACTTGTTCATGTTGTGGATGCAACTTGCTATGGAGCTTGTATTATGTTGTACCTTGGAGTATTAACGTCTTTTATGTCAAGAATGTAGCGAGAATTGCACCACCTCTTACGAATTCTTGATACAAGTGATACTTATTACCATCACCATTCTATTCTTGGTCCCCGTGTCGATTCTAACCGGGACACCTACAACTGAATGGTACTGTTTGGATTCTGCCCTTATGGCAACCCTATTGCTTTGAAATTAATGGTCGATAGTTTCATTCTAAGTCTATTGCTTATTGAATCATGATTCAAACATTGATCGTGCTACCTAGTCCAGATTTCCGAGTGCACCCTTCTATCATTGTTAAATTGTGTATGTTTTCCTCGAGCATACATCATTATATCATTTGATCTGACTAATGTTATGTCCTTGTTCACTTAATTGTGGAAATCCATCCTTTTGGAAATCTCAATGAATTGTCGATGTGTCAATCAGCCACCTCCTCACCTCTCCTTGACTTAATGATGAACTCTTGTTTTGGAACTCGCTTACATAGTACAATTCCCAAGAATCTTACATTGTCATCTCAACAATTTGTGTTGCACCTTACTTCTCAGGCATCCTAAGTTTGAGGTATCCTGACAGCAATTAGATCTGAATCTCGGTCAGATATGATGGTTGGAACATATATCCAAGAGTTATATCATTGGTCTTTATATGACTCGGTAAGATGATGTCATGCCTAGCACACTTGGCTGGAGGACCTATTGTTATAGTTTCCTTTATAGAAAGCTTAGCAATTCTTCCACGAGGAAATCATGAGACTTATTTTATAAGTTGTTCCTGATGGATCCTTTGTGTATTCAAAGTCTGACCCTTGTTGACCATGTCAATGCTATCTCGAAGCATGTCTATGGTACTCCGATTTTTAACATGAACATTGTAAGCGCAATGCTAAATATTTCTTGATCAATTATCCAAACATCCTTGTATGGGTACATATCATAATTCTTCTTAACCCTTTTATCTATATGGTCATGACTTTGATCTCCTGGCACATATATCATGCTCTGCTTAATCTCGAGAAGGATACACTCCTATTCATTGTGTTTAAACACATTTTCCTTTCCATTATTTTATTTTACCCTTTTCATAATCTACTTAACTGAGCAGTGATAATTCCTTGCTTAGGTGAGCACCTTGTTGTACCCCTCTGTCAATAAGACCCCGTTACTATTGTTGACGACATTCCGGTAACCACCGATGGATGAGAACTTTGCCTGTTGGTCCGCCTAGTCTGACGAGCGGGAAAATATCTCTTCGACCCTCACCCTTGGTACCGGCATTATTGCCAACATAACTGACAGGCTATCCTCTATCATGCCTTGCTATCGTGACCGTGCAAGATGTCATTGCCCCTTATCTACTTTGACCCACATGGTGGGCCCATAACCCAAAGTTCCACAGGATCGAAACCTGACTCTCCTGTACACCCCTGTTGCCAAAGCTATTCCTCGTGCTTGACTTCGTATGTAAATCACGTGCCACATTCCTAGTGATCTATTCTGGTATCGGACGCTATACTTAAACTCCTTGCTCTGGACCCCTTTTATGCGTTGTTTCAGACGTTGAACGATTGCCTGGCCGTCCGAAACTTCCCAGGATACCTCCTTACTTTGCTCTCGATATTTTCTTAATTTTCAATTCGAGAGTTACTTTCTGCCACCTTCCCCGTTGATTTCGACCAGATGGTCAACCTTGGAAAGGTCCTTTCTCCGGACTACCCCTTTATTCTTTCGTAAGTACGATGGAGTACCCGAAGGAAGAATGCCGACTTCATCATGAGGATCTGCAGCAGAAAAATGAAGACATCAATGTAATGGATTGACCACTTTGAGAAGAGCAACCAAGACCGAGAAGAGTCATTAGAATTTCATAACCAGAACTTTCCCCCTTACTCCACCTCTTAAATCTCGGGACGAGATTTCTTGTAGTGAAGGAGAATTGTGACGCTCGGATAGTTAAGCTACAGTGAACCTCCGCTAATGATGCCACGTCACCTATGATACTATTGCTAATCTCACGTTAGTTGAAAATAATTCGAATTAAAATTGAATTTTTGTCAAACATAAAAAAAAATTCAAATCCTAAAACTAAAATGTTTGGAACTTGCCAATAAATGTTTAGGTAATTGTGGTGAAGGAACCATGCTTTAAAAAAAGCCTAATTATTTAAAATGAATGAAAACAGAAAAGAAAATAAAGAAAAGGGAAAATATCAAAAAAAAAAAACAAAACAAAAAAAAGAGAGGAAAGGCCTCCCCGGCCAACTAGGACGAAACAGCCTAGCCGGCCGGTTCAACAGGCCCAGCCGCGCCCTCCACTTCCCCCCTGGGCGCCCGAAACCATAGCCCCACTCGCCCACTCCCCCCACACACAACGCCCACTCCCCTCGCTCCTGTCCTTCCCACTCACCAGTTCTGGATCGATGGGGGCGACCCGATCTGGCGCCGCATCGCGACCTCGACCCCGGCGCCCATCGCCGGCGCCGCCCCGCCGCCGTCGCCTCGTCTCCCTCCTAGGCCTCCCCCTCTTCCCCGATCTGGATGCGCCCCCACCAGGGGACCTCGTCGCCCCGGAGCCTCCCTCCCGAGCGGCGCTGCCCACCACCGCCAGGAGCGCCTCCGCCACCCAGGGCCGGGCCGGCAAAATCCGGGGCCCTGTGCGAAACTATTAAATGGGTCCCTATCGCACTAAAAAATTTAACAAACGAGCAATAATAATATATATGATACAACGTCTTACATAACAATTAGATACATAATAAAAAAAACTACCTATTCAACTCTTGGTTGCATAATATTTATTTGAACAAATCATTCTTTTAGTACTTTAAGAATTGAAATCTTCAATGATATCCTCGTAATCAATCTTCTTCCCAAGATGACTCAAATATATATTATTGAAACACAAGATACAAAAGATGAATAAAATAAAGTGGAGTGATACAGCAGCAGTCATCATATATCAATTGAAGATTATGCGTTAATGTTTGGCAATTAGACGAACCGTCTAACTCACCTCGTTTCATGTCCTGCTATACTATGATATTTAACCAAGGAGGCAAGAACCGATCTCTAACGCAATAACAATCCCTGTGAAAAATTAATTTGGGATTTAGATATTAGGAGTAGGACTATAGGATCCAAACTTAATCAGGAGAAAAAGCCAGTGGTAGCTGGCAGTAGTTAAACAATTCAACTAGTGCCAGAACCATGCAAGTATTGACAAATTGTTTAACTCCTACCGGTATGAAATCAAGACGACCATCCACTATCGATCCCACATGACTAGCTTTCGAGAGGAACATGTTTTTTGATCTACCTGTTTTGGTGATTGCGATAGGAACATATTCATCAGAGTTCAGACGAAGTTAATCGGAACTCGGAAGGCTCGTCGCCTGCCGCCGGCTCTGGTTGCGATGCAATCGTTTTTGATCTGTTCTGGATGCGCTGTCTCGCCTGACAGCTTCCTTTCGATGTGATCGATCCCGTTCTGTTTTTGATCTAGGCATCGCATCGAGCAGCGGCCTCAGGCGGAGTCGCGCGGACGCGCTAGGCACCATCGGCCCATGAGGAAATATACATAGGCCTACATAAAAATTTGGGGCCCCTAAAATATATGGGCCCTGTGCAGGCCGCACACTTTGTACAGCTATGGGCCCGGCCCTGCCGCCACCCCGCCGGACTGCCTCCCCGTCACCACATCGACGTCATCCCCGTCACCCTCCTCGACCCCCATTGCCCCGTGCCCTACAAACCCCGGTGAGGCCCCCGGCCTCTTTCCCTCTCCCCGAACTCGTCGTCCACTCCGACCGCTCGTCCACGCGCGCGCATGCACTGTGCTTGTCTACACCGCGCTGCGGCCCTGCCTAGCTGCCGCCGCAGCTCTTCCTCTTGTTGCCGCTGGCTGGTGCGCTGCTGCTTGCTCCGCCTGCTGCCTCCGCGCGCAACGCTTGGCCGCGCCCCGCTCCACCCTGTCGACCGCTCGCCACCGTCCGCCTGATGCTGCCCCATGGCCGCTGCCTCCTTCACGCGCTGCGCATGGGCAGTCCCCCCTGCTCGTTCCCCCTGTAGCTGCTGCCGCTGCCCTCTGCCACTACCTCGTGCGCACGACGCATGCGCATCGATCAGCGCCCCTCCTGGCCACCCGCTGCCGCCGGTCGCTCATCCTCGCCGGAGTTGCACGCCGCGATGGCGGCGCCGCCCGTTAGCGCCCAGGCACCTCGCTGCCCTCTACGCTCGCCCGACCCGCATAGGCCACAGGTGCCTATGACAGTTGGGCCCCGCCCCCTAGGGCCAATGACAAGTGGGGCCCCGCCCCTGGAACGTTTAGAAAATACAAAAAAGAATTATTAATAATAATGATAAAAATAAAAATATTAATTAATTAATAACTTAATTAATTTGGATTAATTAACCTAATCACATAGTTAACTAATTAAACCTGATTAGATAGTCTAGCCAATGACGAACGGACACACGTGTCAGGTTGACCAGGTCAACAGTGAGAGTTGACCGCTGACGTATGCCAATGTCATGATGACGTCATAAAATGATTTTGAATTAAATTAATTCTTTTAATTCCAAAAATGATTTAAAACTTTGAAAGTTAATATAAATTAAACCGCAGCTCGGATGAAAATACTTTGTACATGAAAGTTGCTCAGAACGACGAGACGAATCCGAATACGTAACCCGTTCATCCGCCACACATCCCTAGCATAGCGAACCTGCAACATTTCACCTCCGGTTCATCTGTCCGAAAACGCGAAACACCGGGGATACTTTTCCGGATGTTTCCCCCTTTCCCCGGTATCACCTACTACCGCGTTAGGTCACACCTAACACCGCTCATTGTCATGTCATGCATCGTCATGCTTATGTTTGCATTATATTTATTGTTTTCCCCCTCTTCTCTCTGGTAGACTACGAGACCGACGCTGCTGCTGCCCCGTTTGACTACTGAGTTGACAACCCCTCCTTGCTAGAGCAACCAGGCAAGCCCCACCCCTTGATCACCAGATATCACCTATTCTGCCCTCTACTGCTTGCATTAGAGTAGTATAGCCTGTTACTGTTTTTGGTTAATCCTATTCTGTTGCATAGCCTGTCATTGTTGCTACAGTTGTTGATACCTTACCTGCAATCCTAAATGCTTAGTATAGGATGCTAGTTTATCATCTGTGGCCCTACATTCTTGTCCGTCTGCCTTGCTATACTATTGGGTCGTGATCACTCGGGAGGTGATCACGGGTATATACTATACATACATACTATACAGATGGTGACTAAAGTCGGGTCGGCTCGTAGAGTACCCGCGAGTGATTCACGGATTGGGGGCTCAAAGGACGTTTGTCCCGACGACCCTTTGTGTGGATCTTTGTGGCGGAACGACAGGGCAGGTTGAGACCACCTAGGTGAGAGGTGGGCCTGGCCCTGGCCGGTGTCCGCGGTTACTTCAAAATAACAAGCTTAACGAGATCTTGGTATTTGATCTGAGTGTGGCCACTGGCCTATACGCACTAACCAACTATGCGGGGACAATTATGGGCAGTCGACGTCGTGGTATCAGCCGAAGCCTTCTTGACATCAGTGACTAAGCGGCGCGCGCCGGGTTGGACTGCGTAATGCAAGTTCCTTTGTAATGGAGGTTGCTAGGTCTGCTCACCGGCCGCGTACGCAATGTGCAGGTGTGCAATGGGCGATGGGCCCAGACCCCTGCGTGCATAGGATTGAGAACGGCATGCTGACCTCTCTGTTGTGCCTAGGTAGGGCGGCGATGTGTTGATCTTCCGAGGCCGGGCATGACGCAGGAAAGTTTGCCCGACCAGAGGGATCAAGCATGTTGGGAAATGTGGTGCACCCCTGCAGGGAAGTTTATCTATTCGAATGCCGTGTCCCTCGGTAAAAGGGCGACCCGGAGTTGTACCTTGACCTTATGACAACTAGAACCGGATACTTAATAAAACACACCCAGACAAGTTCCAGAGACAACCCGGTGATCGCTTTTCCACAGGGCGACGAGGGGAGGATCGCCGGGTAGGATTATGCTATGCGATGCTACTTGGAGAACTTCAATCTACTCTCTTCTACATGCTGCAAGACGGAGGCTGCCAGAAGCGTAGTCTTCGATAGGACTAGCTATCCCCCTCTTATTCTGGCATTCTGTATTTCAGTCCACTGATATCGCGTCTTTACACATATACCCATGCATATGTAGTGTAGATCCTTACTTGCGAGTACTTTGGATTAGTACTCACGGTTGCTTTGCTCCCTCTTTCCCCCTTTTTCCTCTTATCGGATGCCGTAACCAGACGTTGGAGCCCAGGAGCCAGACGCCACCGTCGACGACGACTCCTACTACACTAGAGGTGCCTACTACTACATGCAGGCCGCTGACGACGACCAGGAGTAGTATAGGAGGATCCCAGGCAGGAGGCATGTGCCTCTTTCGATCTGTATCCCAGTTTGTGCTAGCCATCTTATGGCAACTTGTTTAGCTTATTTCTGTACTAAGATATTGTTGCTTCAGCTGACTCGTTTATGTTCGAGCACTTGTATTCGAGCCCTCGAGGCCCCTGGCTTGTAATATGGCGCTTGTATGACTTATTTTACTTTTTGTGTTGTGTTGTGATATCTTCCCGTGAGTCCCTGATCTTGATCGTACACATTTGCGTGCATGATTAGTGTACGATTGAATCGGGGGTGTCACAAAGTGTCACTCCGAGGCATATGGAGGGCAGCACGTTGTAGATAGAACTGCACATAAGGTATTGCAATCCGGTTTTGACTGGCCTACTCTTTTCAAAGATGCCCGTAAGTTTGTCTTGTCTTGTGATGAATGTCAAAGAATTGGTAATATTAGTATACGTCAAGAAACGCCTATGAACTATTCACTTGTTATTGAACCACTCGATGTTTGGGGCTTTGATTATATGGGACCGTTTCCTTCCTCTAATGGGTATACACATTTTTTAGTTGTTGATTACGTTACTAAGTGGGTAGAAGCCATTCCAACTAGTAGTGCTGATCATAACACCTCTATTAAGATGCTTAAATATGTTATTTTTCCGAGGTTTGGAGTCCCTAGATACTTAATGACTGATGGTGGTTCACATTTTATTCATGGTGGTTTTTGTAAAATGCTTGCTAAATATGATGTTAATCATAGAATTTCATCTCCGTACCATCCACAGTCTAGTGATCAAGTAGAATTGAGCAATAGAGAGCTTAAATTAATTCTGCAAAAGACTGTTAATAGATCTAGAAAGAATTGGTCCAAGAAACTTGATGATGCATTATGGGCCTATAGAACTGCATATAAAAATCCTAGGGGTATGTTTCCGTATAAAATGGTTTATGGAAAAGCATGTCACTTACCTCTCGAACTAGAACATAAGGCATATTGGGCCATTAAAGAGCTCAATTATGATTTCAAACTTGCCGGTGAGAAGAGGATATTTGACATTATCTCACTTGATGAATGGAGAACCCAAGCCTATGGGAATGCCAAACTGTTTAAAGAAAAAGTTAAAAGATGGCATGCCAAAAGGATACAAAAGCGTGAATTTAATGTAGGTGAGTATGTTTTGCTATACAACTCTCATTTAAGATTTTTTGTAGGGAAACTACTCTCTAAATGGGAAGGTCCTTATGGTTTTTTAACCTTGAAAACAGTAGGAGAGGCTCCTACTGTGTAATTTAATTAAAGAATCAGTGTGTCAACTGTACAAGTAAAATACAAAGCTAAAACTCCAGTAGAGTGCCCCTAAGGGAACTCAAAGAAAATTACAGGTTGTCTAGGAAGGAGGTAATGAACTCCTCGTTGTTGTCCCTCACTCTATGGGTGAGGAGAGAGAAAATAGTGGCAAATCTATTCTTCCATGAATTGATAGTGGGTGCAATATTTCTGAAAACTTTGTTGTTCCTCTCCTTCCAAATGCTCCATGCTAGAAAAACCTCCATGAACATTGGCCTATCCCAAGTATGTTTTGCAGTTTCAATCTTGTGGAGTCGACAGTTGTCCAACGTCCAAGAAATAGACAAGATGTTCCAGCATTGGATGCTAAAGGAGCAGTCAAAAATCATGTGATTGATGGTTTCTTCAACATGTGAGTCACATAGAGGACAATCATGATCATCATCTCCCACATTGTAATGTCTCCGCTTGAGCATATTACGGGTGTTTAGTCGGTCATGCATCAAGAGCCAGCCGAAGGTCCTTACGCTATCGAGGAGGTCTATCGTTCCGGTGCCATAAAAATCAACAACTTCGAAGGCACAAATCCGAAGGTGGTGAACGGTCAAAGAATCAAACATTATATCTGAGGTAATCCCATAAACATTGAAACCAATGTTATTGACATCGTAACCCTGGAGTAGCACATAAGGGACACTTTGCAGAACATTTCAGACTCCGAAAAGAAATAGGTATGTGGTACGGTAAGTGAACCAACCCCAAAACAGTTCTAATAGTAATTTTTCTCTGTTTTGGAATATTTAAGAAAATAGGAAAATAAGAAGTAGTCCGGAAAGGACATGAGGCATCCACGGGGGTGGAGGGCGCGCCCCCTACCTCATGGGCACCTCGTGTGCCCTCCGGACTCTATTTTCTTGCACGATACTTCTTTTGGTCGGTAAAAATTCATTATATAATCTCCCGAAGGTTTTGACCACCGTACCATGACAAAATCCTCTGCTTTTGTTTCAAGCTGTCTTTCCGACAGATCTAGATCACTATGACATCTTCAAGCGCCCCCAAGGACAAGTTTTTTGAGAAGGTCATCAACCCCTATCTCGCGGACGTGCTGCAACACCCTCAAACCATTGAGATGCATGAGGGGGTGCTGCACATCCGCGATGTTGAGGGACCAAGGAGGACCGGAATCATGGAGACAAGACTCAAAGCAATGGAGCAACAAGTTTTCAACTGCCAAGGGATGGTGGAACACGGACTCAACGCCAACCACATGATGATTGTGGAGTTCACCAACAACCACAAGCTGGATGCCAAGAACATTGGGGGTGACCATATTCAAGCTTCATGAGAAGATCGAGCATCTCCAAGCCTAGATCTATGACCTGCAAAACCAAAACTATGAGTATGAATATATATTCAAGAGGATGAGTTTGGCTGTAGATTTGAGGATCCCGGAGACTCGATCATCCTTCTATGACGGTGAGCCTATGCCTTGGAAGATGGACGACAAGCCTACATCATCGACAACTCCATCATCACCACCTCCAAAGAAAGAGACATAAATACATGGGTATGGGCACTCCCCTTGACAACTGCCAAGCTTGGGGAGGTGCCCCGGTATTGTATCACCATCGCACTTCTCTCTTTACCGTTTTTCTAGTTCGATCCTTTTGGTTATATCTTGATCTAGTAGAATAAAGTTTAGTATGATCTAGCTTTGAGTTTTGTGTTGATCCCTATCTATGTAATCGAGTCCGTGAGCTATATATAATAAAGATTAGTTTTGAGTTGAGGGCTTTTCTATCTTGCTATGATCTTGAGGGAAGAAAAGAAAAAAAAAGAAACAAAAAGATCATATTGATCTTATGGAGGGTAATGACTTCACATATATAGAGTATGATGAATAAAAGTTGCTGAGAGTTGACAAACATAGTTTTGGTCATCGTTGCAATTAATAGGAAGTAATAAAGAAAGAGAGGTTTTCACATATAAATATACTATCTTGGATAGCTTTTATGATTCTGAGCACTCATTAAAATATGGCATGCTAAAAAGTTGATGTTGCACAAGGAAGACAACGTAATGGGTTATGTTTTCTTATATCCGAAATAAATTATATTATCATGGATCATCCAACACGTTGAGCTTGTCTTTCCCCCTCATACTAGCCAAACTCTTTGCATCAAGTAGAGATACTACTTGTGCTTCCAAACATCCTTAAACCCAGTTTTACCATGAGAGTCCACCATTTCTACCTATGGATTGAGTAAGATCCTTCAAGTAAGTTGTCATTGTTGCAAGCAATAAAAATTGCTCTCTAAATATGTATGATCTATTAGTGTGGAGAAAAGTAAGCTTTATACAAGCTTGTGATATGGAAGAAATAAAAGCGACGGACTGCATAATAAAGGTCCCTATCACAAGTGGCAATATAAAGTTACGTTCTTTTGCATTAAGATTTTGTACATCCAACCATAAAAGCACATGACAACCTCTGCTTCCCTCTGCGAAGGGCCAATCTTTTATTTTTGTCTTCTACCTTATACAAGAGTCATGGTGATCTTCACCTTTCCTTTTTACACTTTATCCTTTGGCAAGCACTATGTGTTGGAAAGATCCTGATATATATACCCAATTGGATGTAGGTTTTCATAAGACATTATTGTTGACATTACCCTTGAGGTAAAAGGTTGGGAGGCAAAATTATAAGCCCCCATCTTTCTCTGTGACCGATTGAAACTTCATACCCATAAGTATTGCATGAGTGTTAGCAATTGTGAAAGACTAAATGATAGTTGAGCATGTGGACTTGCTGAAAAGCTCTTATATTTTGACTCTTTCCGATGTTATGATAAATTGCAATTGCTTCAATGACTGAGATTATAGTTTTCTAGTTTTCAACGAGGTTTTTGGTTCATACTTGACATTGTGAATGGATTGTTACTTTAGCATAAGAAATCATATGACAATATATATATGTTGCTGTTCTAAGAATGATCATGATGCCCTCATGTCCGTATTTTATTTTATCGACACCTCTATCTCTAAACATGTGGACATATTTTTCGATATCGGCTTCCGCTTGAGGACAAGCGAGGTCTAAGCTTGGGGGATTTGATACGTCCATTTTGCATCATGCTTTTATATCGATATTTATTGCAATATGGTATGTTACTACACATTATGTCACAATACTTATGCCTTCTCTCTCTTATTTTACAAGGTTTACATCAAGAGGGAAAATGTCGGCAACTGGAATTCTGGACTAGAAAAGGAGCAAATATTAGAGACCTATTCTGCACAACTCCAAAAGTCCTGAAACTCCACGAAAGTCAGTTTTGGAATATATTAAAAATATTGGGCGAAGAAAGCACCAGAGGGGGGACACCCACCGTCCACGAGGGTGGAGGGCACGCCCTACCCCCAGGGTGCGCCCCTGCCTCGTGGGCCACCTGGAAGCCCCCCGATGCCCATCTTCTGGTATAAGGTGTCTTTTTTCTCTGAAAAAAAATCATAGGGAAGCTTTCGGGACGAAGCGCCGCCGTCTCGAGGCGGAACCTGGGCGGAACCAATCTAGGGCTCCGGCGGAGCTGTTCTGCCAGGGAAACATCCCTCCGGGAGGGGGAAATCGTGACCATCGTCATCACCATTGATCCTCTCATCGGGAGGGGGTCAATCTCCGTCAACATCTTCACCAGCACCATCTCCTCTCAAACTCTAGTTTATCTCTTGTATCCGATCTTTGCCTCAAAACCTCAGATTGGTACCTGTGGGTTGCTGTAGTGTTGATTACTCATTGTAGTTGATGCTAGTTGGTTTATTCGGTGGAAGATCATATGTTAGAATCCTTTATGCATATTAATACCCCTCTTATTATGAACATGAATATGATTTGTGAGTAGTTATGTTTGTTCCCGAGGACATGGGAGAAGTCTTGTTATAAGTAGTCATGTGAATTTGTTATTCGTTCGATATTTTGATGAGATGTATGTTATCTTTCCTCTAGTGGTGTTATGTGAACATTGACTACATAACACTTCAACATTGTTTGGGCCTAGAGGAAGGCATTGGGAAGTAATAAGTAGATGATGGGTTGCTAGAGTGACAGAAGCTTAAACCCTAGTTTATGCGTTGCTTCATAAGGGGCTGATTTGGATCCATATGTTTCATGCTATGGTTAGGTTTACCTTAATTCTCCTTTCGTAGTTGCGGATGCTTGCAAGAGGGGTTAATCATAAGTGGGATGCTTGTCCAAGGAAGGGAAGTACCCAAGCACCGGTCCACCCACATATCAAATTATCAAAGAAACGAACGCGAATCATATGAGCATGATGACAACTAGCTTCACGATAATTCCCATGTGTCCTCGGGAGTGCTTTCCTTTTTATAAGAGTTTGTACAAGCTTGTCCTTTGCTACAAAAAGGATTGGGCCACCTTGCTGCACCTTGTTTACTTTTGTTACTTGTTACCCGTTACAAATTACCTTATCACAAAATTATCCGTTACCGATAATTTCAGTACTTGCAGAGAATACCTTACAGAAAACCGCTTGTCATTTCCTTCTGCTCCTCGTTGGGTTCGACACTCTTACTTATCGTAAGGACTATGATAGATCCCCTATACTTGTGGGTCATCAACGGCTGCTCAAACGCTCTCGGCGATTGCCAACTCTTCGGCCGTGGGTTGCCGACCGTTGTCTGAGAAGCTTCGTTTGATTTGAGCGGTAACCGCCACGAGCTGGGCATGGGCAGCCTCGACATGGTCGTGGGCGGCCTCCATCAGGGCTAAGGCCGTCGCTGTGGAACGGGCAGCTACTGTGCATCTCTATAAAAAATGTTGCTACGACCACCTGAGAAGCAACAGCGGCCGTTTGGGCTGCCTTGGCAAGAAGAATGAGCACTGCGTTGGATTTCCTCGAAGAGGAGAGGATGATGCAGCAAAGTAGCATAAGTATTTCCCTCAGTTTTTGAGAACGAAGGTATGAATCTAGTAGGAGACCACGCACAAGTCCCTCATACCTACACAAAACGATAGCTACTCGCAACCAACGCGATTAGGGGTTGTCTATCCCTTCACGGTCACTTACGAGAGTGAGATCTGATAGAGATGATAAATAATATTTTTGGTATTTTTGATAGATAGATGCAAAGTAAAAAGTAAAAGGCAAAGTAAAAACAAAGCAAGTAAATAAAGCGATAGAGATTGATATGATGAGAATAGGCCCGGGGGCCATAGATTTCACTAGTGGCTTCTCTCAAGAGCATAGATATTCTACGGTGGGTGAACAAATTACTGTTGAGCAATTGACAGAATTGAGCATAGTTAGAGCATATCTAGGCAATGATCATGTATATAGGCATCACGTCCAAGACAAGTAGATCGAAACGATTCTACATCTACTACTATTACTCCACTCATCGATCGCTATCCAAAGATGCATCTAGAGTATTAAGTCAAAAAAGAGTAACGCCTTAAGCAAGATGACATGATGTAGAGGATAAATTCATGCAATATGATAAAAACCCCATCTTGTTATCCTCGATGGCAACAATACAATACGTGCCTTGCAACCCTTTCTTTGGGTAAGGACACCGCAAGATTGAACCCAAAGCTAAGCACTTCTCCCATTGCAAGAACTACCAATCTAGTTGGCCAAACCAAAAAGGATAATTCGAAGAGACTTGCAAAGATAACTCAATCATACATAAAAGAATTCAGAGAAGAATCAAATATTTTCCATAGATAATACTGGATCATAAACCCACAATTCATCGGTCTCAACAAACACATCGCAAAAAGAAGATTACATCGAATAGATCTCCACAAGAGAGTATGAGTACATTGTATTGAGATCCAAAAAGAGAGAAGAAGCCATCTAGCTACTAGTTATGGACCTGAAGGTCTGAAGTAAACAACTCACACTTCAACGGAGGGGCTATGGTGTTGATGTAGAAGCCCTCCGTGGTGGATGCCCCCTCCGGCGGAGCTCCGGAACAGGCCCCAAGATGGGATCTCGTGGATACAAAAGGTTGCGGTGGTGGAATTAGGTTTTTGGCTCCCCTTCTGATCGTTTGGGGATACGTAGGTATATATAGGAGGAAGGAGTACGTCGGTGGAGCCACATGGGGCCCACGAGGTAGGGGCACGCCCAGGGGGGCGCCCTCCACCCTCGTGACCGCCTCTGGCACTTCTTGGAGTAGGGTCCAAGTCTCCTGGATCACGTTCGGTGAGAAAATCACGTTCCCGAAGGTTTCATTCCGTTTGGACTCCGTTTGATATTCCGTTTCTTCGAAACACTGAAATAGGCAAAAAACAGCAATTCTGGGCTGGGCCTCCGGTTAATAGGTTAGTCCAAAAAATAATATAAAAGTGGAAAATAAAGTCCAATATAGTCCAAAACAGTAGATAAAGTAGCATGGAGCAATCAAAAATTATAGATACGTTGGAGACGTATTAGGCAAGCTTAATTCCTGCTCGTCCTCGAGTAGGTAAATGATAAAAAAGATTTTTTTGATGAGGAGTGATACTTTGGCATAATTTCAATGTAAATCTTCTTAATTATGATATGAATATTCAGATCCGAAAGATTCAAGACAAAACTTCATATTGACACAAATATAATAATACTTCAAGCATTCTAATCAAAGCAATCATGTCTTCTCAAAATAGCATGGCAAAAGAAAGTTCATCCCTACAAAATCATATAGTTAGGCTATGCTTCATTTTCGTCACACAAAGATGTTCCCAACTTCTATACCCTTGATGACAAGCCAAGCAATTGTTTCATACTTTAATAATCTCAAACTTTTTCAACCTTCACGCAATACATGAGCGTGAGCCATGGATATAGCACTATGGGTGGAATAGAATATGATGATGGGGATTGTGTGAAGAAGACAAAAAAGGAGAAAGTCTCGCATTGACGAGGATAATCAACGGGCTATGGAGATGCCCATCAATTGATGTCAACATGAGGAGTAGGGATGGCCATGCAACAGATGCACTAGAGCTATGAATGCTCAACAAAAAAAAAGAAAACTAGTGGGTGTGCATCCAACTTGCTTGCTCATGAAGACCTAGGGCATTTGAGGAAGCCCATCGTAGGAATATACAAGCCAAGTTCTATAATGAAAGATTCCCACTAGTATAAAAGGACAACTTAATGAGACTCACTACATGAAGAATAAGGTGCTACTTTGAAGCACAAGTGTGGAAAAAGAGATAGTAGCATTGCCCTTTTTATTTATTTTCTTTTTTTGGGCCTTTCTTTTTTTCTTTTGGCCTTTCTCTCTCGTTTTTTTATTTGGGCAATGCTCTAAAAATGATGATCATCACACTTCTATTGATTATAACATAAGGATTACAACTCGAAACTTAGAACAAGATATGACTCTATATGAATGCCTCCGGTGGTGTACCGGGATGGTGCAATGAATCAAGAGTGACACGTATTAAAAATAATGCATGGTGGCTTTGCCACAAATACGATCTCAAGTACATGATCATGCGATGCAATATGACAAAAGTAATGTATGTCATGATGATGATGATGGAAGTTGCATGGCAATATATCTCGGAATGGCTATGGAAATGCCATGATAGGTAGGTATGGTGGCTGTTTTGAGGAAGATATAAGGAGGTTTATGTGTGATAGAGCGTATTGTATCACGGGGTTTGGATGCACCGGCGAAGTTTGCACCAACTCTCAAGGTGAGAAAGGGCAATGCACGGCATCAAGAGGCTAGCAAAGGCGGAAAGGTGAGAGTGCGTATAATCCATGGACTCAACATTAGTCAAAAGAACTCATATACTTATTGCAAAAATTTAGAAGCCATCAAAAATCAAGTACTACGCGCATGCTCCTAGGGGGATAGATTGGTAGGAAATGACCATCGCTCGTCCCCGACCGCCACTCATAAGGATGCACAAGCCAAGTACACTTCATGTTTCAAATTTGTTACACAACTTTAACCATACATGCATGCTATGGGACTTGCAAACATCAACACAAGTATTTCTCAAATTCATAATCACCCAACTAGCACGACTTTGATATTATCACCTCCATATCTCAAAACAATTATCAAGCATCAAACTTATCTTAGTATTCAATTCACTCAAAGGAAAGTTTCACATATCTTGAATACCAAGTATATTAATATTAAGCAAATTACCATGCTATTAACGACTCTCAAAATAATCTAATTAAAGCATGAGAGATCAATAGTTTCTTTAAAACAAATCCACCACCGTGCTCTAAAAGATATAAGTGAAGCACTAGAGCAAAAATTATCACGCTCAATAGATATAAGTGAAGTACTATGAGCAAAACTATCAAGCTCAAAAGATATAAGTGAAGCACATAGAGTATTCTAACAAATTCCAATTCATGTATGGATCTCTCAAAAGGTGTGTACAGCAAGGATGCTTGTGGTAGACTAACAAGCAAAGACACAAATAATACAAGACGCTCCAAGCATAACACATATGATGTGGTGAATAAAAATATAGCTCCAAGTAAATTACCGATGGAAGTGGACGAAAGAGGGGATGCCTTCCGGGGCATCCCCAAGCTTTGACTTTTGGTGTCCTTGATTATCTTGGGGTGCCATGGGCATCCCCAAGCTTAGGCTCTTGCCACTCCTTGTTCCATAATCCATCAAAAGAATTCACCCAAAACTTGAAAACTTCACAACACAAAACTCAACAGAAATCTCGTGAGCTCCGTTAGAGAAAGAAAACAAAAGACTACTTCAAGGTACTGTAATTAACTAATTCTTTATTTATATTGGTGTTAACCCTACTGTATTCCAACTTCTCTATGGTTTATAAACTATTTTATTAGCCGTAGATTCATTAAAATAAGCAAACAACACACGTAAAACAGAATCTGTCAAAAATAGAACAGTTTGTAGAAATCTGTAACTAACGCAAACTTCTGGAACTCTAAAACTTCTACCAAAATAGGAAGTCCTGGAAAATTTGTTTATTGAACAGCAGCAAAAAGAATCAACGCAAAAACACGTTCCTTTGATTTAACAAAATTATATTCGTGCGCGCAAAGTTTCTGTTTTTCAGCAGAATCAAATCAACTATCATCGCAGGTTCTCCTATAGGTTCTACTTGGCACAAACACTAATTAAAACATAAAACCACATCCAAACAGAAGGTAGATGGATTATTTATTCCTAAACAGAAGCAAACACAAAAACACAAAATAAAATTGGGTTGCCTCCCAACAAGCGTTATCGTTTAACGCCCCTAGCTAGGTATAAAAGCAAGGATATATCTAGGTAGTGCCGTAATAATAAGATAGATCTTGAAAGCTCATCTCATATTCTCTACGTTCGGCAGTAAGTTTCCTTTGAGGTAGGCAAAATTAATCAAAAGGGCTAAATTTAGTGGGACAAAAATCCCCAAGATCAATCACAGGAGGAACGGTGCTAGCAAGGGAGATTGCTGCAATTTTTGGTTGCTCCATTGGCAACATGCCGTTCACTTACTTGGGCCTGCCCATGGGTACCACACGCCCGAGCTTGAATGATATGATGCCAATGGTAGCCTCCGTTCAGCGTAATGCTGCAATCTCGCTTCTAGACTATGGTTCCAAGCTTACGCTGCTCAACTCTGTGGTCACTTCCTTGGTTGTTTATGCCATGTGCTCCATCAAGATAAACCCCAGGATCATTGAGCACCTTGATAAGCTGAGGAGGTTGTGTCTTTGGGTGAGAAAATATGACGATGGGCTCAAGGGTAGCTCATTGGCGGCTTGGGATGTGGTGTGCAAACCCAAGAGCAAAGGTGGCCTGGGGATCATTGACCTCAAAACTCAAAACCAAGGACTCCTGCTGAAGCAACTTCACAAGTTTTATAATAAACATGATGCCCTTTGGGTCAAGCTGATCTGGGACTCATACTATGCGGACAAAGTACCCCATGCCTCTGACCCGTGTGGATCCTTCTGGTGGAGAGACCTTATGTCGATATCTGATATATACAGAGGAATCACTAAATCTGAAGTGTTTTCTCGGTGATACGATCTTATTCTGGAAGGACAATTGGAGCACAGATATCCTTCAAGACAAATACCCGAGAGCATTTTCGTTTGCTCGAAATCCAGATGTGTCTGTTAGACACCTCCTGTCTTCAGAAAGATTGGGAGAGGTGTTCTACTTGCCACTGTCAGTGGAAGCTAAGAATGAAGTTCTTCAGATACAGTCGGAAACACTTGAGGTGGCGTTGACTTAGGACAGGGACGTATGGTCGTGTGTTTGGGGAGGAACAAACTTTTGATCTTCCAAATATTACGAGTACTGCTTTAGTCAGGTTCATGCAGATGAGATCTTTGGTTTGATTTGGAAAACCAAGTGCACGATGCAATGGAAGGTGTTTCTGTGGCTGTTACTGGCTGACAAGCTGAATACCAGGAATATGCTTCGACGTAGACACTTCAGAATCCACAATGATGACTATGCCCGTCTTCTCTGTAACCAGCCGCCCGAGGAAGACATTGCTCATCTCTTTTTCGCTTGCCCTTTCAGTCAGAGGTGCTGGGCTGCGCTGGGGATACATTGGCCAAATGACCCTGACTGGATTAAAATGGTGCACGAAGGCAAGAACGGGTGGACAAGGCCGATGTTTTTAGAAGTCTTCACGATTGCTGCTTGGGGGATCTGGAAGGAGAGGAATGACAAACATTTCAGGGGGGTTCAGCCTTCCTTTGACTCTTGGAGGAACAGATTCAAGAAGGATTTTGCTATGCTGGTTCATAGAGCTAGGCAGGAGTTGGCTCCTTGCATCACTTCCATTGTCAACTTGCTTTGATTTTCTGTTCGGTTGTGTTGTATAGCTAACAACCACCCCCCACACCCCCCTCACACAACATGTAACTTTGTACAGTCCTGGACATTCTGACCCCCCTAACCTTAATTATTTTAATACAAAAGACAGTGAGAGTTGCTCACTGTCATCAGTTCTCAATCACAGGAGGAACGAGCTCCTCGCTTGGCTCTTCATAGTGCACAACTATTTCATCACTAAAAGCATTCTTTTGGCAAAATCTTGTGAGCCTATACTCGAGAGAGTACCCTAGATCATTATTTCTAAAGGCAAAATCATTATTAAGCTCGTTAATGCAATCAACCAAGACATTGATAGGAACCTTTTTTCTAAGGTTTTCATTGAAAGCGACATAGTCCAAAGATTGAAAACGTCTAATTTCCTCTTGATCATAGAGGATTGCTTCTATGGGTGGACGACCGGCGTCCACCCTATAGTGCGCAAAGATTTCTTTGGCTTCTCTTATGATAAATCTAAATTCATGAGCCAAAAAGATAGTAACAGCGCGCTTAACAGAAGAGTGCTCAATATTATAGAATACTAAGAAAATTCTCTGTATGCAAGGGTGCATATGCATAAATTGTCTTTCAAGTTCAACCACAAGCATAGCTATAGCATCCGCAAGACTACTAGTTCTATGAAGAATAGAACAACCCATGGAAGGTAAAGCACCGGCACAAGTAAAGAAATCTTGAATAACACCTTTGCCAATGATGTTACCACTATCGATTCGAAACTTTTTAGTATGCAAGATAGGAGGTTCATCGGCCGGAGCCTCGGGGTTTTCTGTGTTATCATTATTGTCCATATCAACGATAATCTCCCCAATTTCAGACATAGCGGCAATAGAAGCAAGGCGGAAGAAAGCAAACAAAAAGGCAACAAGAAAAAGGCAAACGAGAAAGAGAGGAGGACATTGGGAAAGAGAGGGCAAATAAAATGGCAAGGGTGAAGTGGGGGAGAGGAAAACGAGAGGCAAATGGCAAATAATGTAATGCGAGAGATAGGGATTGCGATGGGTACTTGGTATAGTTGACTTGCTTGCGTGAGCCTCCCCAGCAACAGCGCCAGAAATTCTTCTTGCTACCTCTTGAGCACTGCGTTGGATTTCCCCGAAGAAGAGAGGATGATGCAGCAAAGTAGCGTAAGTATTTCCCTCAGTTTTTGAGAACCAAGGTATCAATCCAGTAGGAGACCACACACAAGTCCCTCGTACCTACATAAAACGATAGCTACTCGCAACGAACGCGATTAGGGGTTGTCAATGCCTTCACGGTCACTTACGAGAGTGAGATCTGATAGAGATGATAAATAATATTTTTGGTATTTTTGATAGATAGATGCAAAGTAAAAACAAAGCAAGTAAATAAAGCGATAGAGATTGATATGATGAGAATAGGCCCGGGGACCATAGGTTTCACTAGTGGCTTCTCTCAAGAGCATAGATATTCTATGGTGGGTGAACAAATTACTGTTGAGCAATTGACAAAATTGAGCATAGTTATGAGCATATCTAGGCAATGATTATGTATATAGGCATCACGTCCAAGACAAGTAGATCAAAACGATTCTGCATCTACTACTATTACTCCACTCCTCAATCGCTATCCAGCATGCATCTAGAGTATTAACTTAAAAACAGAGTAACGCCTTAAGCAAGATGACATGATGTAGAGGGATAAATTCATGCAATATGATAAAAATCCCATCTTGTTATCCTCGATGGCAACAATACAATACGTGCCTTGCAACCCTTTCTGTCACTGGGTAAGGACACCGCAAGATTGAACCCAAAGCTAAGCACTTTTCCCATTGCAAGAACTACCAATCTAGTTGGCCAAAACAAAAAGGATAATTTGAAGAGACTTGCAAAGATAACTCAATCATACATAAAAGAATTCAGAGAAGAATCAAATATTTTCCATAGATAATACTAGATCATAAACCCACAATTCATCGGTCTCAACAAACACACTGCAAAAAGAAGATTACATCGAATAGATCTCCACAAGAGAGGGGAGAACATTGTATTGAGATCCAAAAAGAGAGAAGAAGCCATCTAGCTACTAGCTATGGACCCGAAGGTCTGAAGTAAACTACTCACACTTCATCGGAGGGGCTATGGTGTTGATGTAGAAGCCCTCCGTGGTGGATGCCCCCTCCCATGAGCTCGAGCACAGGCCCCAAGATGTTATCTCGTGGATCTGAAGGTTGCGGCAAAGGAATTAGGTTTTGGCTCCCCTTCGATCGTTTGGGGATACGTGGGTATATCTGAGGAGGAAGAGTGCGTCGGTGGAGCAACAGGGGGCCCACGAGGTAGGGGGGCGCCCTCCACCCTCGTGACCGCCTCTGGCACTTCTTGGAGTAGGGTCCAAGTCTCCTGGATCACGTTTGGTGAGAAAATCACGTTCCTGAAGGTTTCATTCCGTTGGACTCCGTTTGATATTCCGTTTCTTCACTGAAATAGGCAAAAAACATCAATTCTGGGCTGGGCCTCCAGTTAATAGGTTAGTCCCAAAAATAATATAAAAGTGGAAAATAAAGCCCAATATAGTCCAAAACAGTAGATAAAGTAGCATGGAGCAATCAAAAATTATAGATACGTTGGAGACGTATCAACGAGCTGGACAACTGCAGTATGGTGTCTGCCGCTGCTGCAACTTCAGCGACGCTCACCTCGAACACCCTCTGCCACTCCATACGACCCTGAAAGTGCAACTATCCCTAGGTGGTTTTGGTAATTCATAACAACATATAGCTCATTGAGCTATTGCTATTCCAAGACTATTATTTCAGGAAAGCTCAATGAATGGCATGGCATGGATGATGAAAGTGGATCCCTCAAAATACTAAGGACAAAGGATTGGCTCAAGCTCAAAAGCTCAAGACTCTTCATTTTACATTTTAGTGATCCAAGATCACATTGAGTCTATAGGAAAAGCCAATACTATCAAGGAGGGATGAGGTGTTGCTTAATGAGCCTCTTGCTTTATGTGCTTAGTGATATGCTCCAAAACCCTCAACTACTTTCCCACATCCACAAATGACCTAAACCCAAAGCCAAAATTGGTCACACCGATTCTTCCTATCCGGCGCCACAGATTCCAGAAGTCATAGCCACTACCACAAACCCTAAGCAAATCAGTCTTACCGATAGGGATCTCGGTCTCACCGAGATGGGGCTGCAATCTCTCTGTTTCCCTTCGTAACGTTTCGGTCTAACCGAAGTGAGCGATCGGTCCCACCGAGATTGCAATGTAAACTCTCTGTTTCCTTTTTGTAACATTTTGGTCTTACCGAAAAGAGCAAATCGGTCTCACCGAGTTTGTGTAATCGGTCTTATTGAGATTACATTATGCCCTAACCCTAACAGAATCGGTCTCACTGAGATGCATGTCAGTCCCACCGAAAATCACTAACGGTCACTAGGTTTACTAAATCGGTCCGACCGAGTTTAACAATTCGGACTCACCGAGTTTGGTAAATTGTGTGTTACGGTTAGATTTTGTGTGAAGGCTATATATGCCCCTCCACCTCCTCTTCATTCGTGAAGAGAGCCATCAAAACGAATCTACACTTCCAACTTACCATTTCTGAGAGAGAACCACCTACTCATGTGTTGAGGCCAAGATATTCCATTCCTGCCATATGAATCTTGATCTCTAGCCTTCCCCAAGTTGCTTTCCACTCAAATCTTCTTTCCACCAGATCCAAAACCTATGAGAGAGAGAGTTGAGTGTTGGGGAGACTATCATTTGAAGCACAAGAGGAAGGAGTTCATCATCAACGCACCATTTGTTACTTCTTGGAGAGTGGTGTCTCCTAGATTGTCTAGGTGTCACTTGGGAGCCTCCGACAAGATTGTGGAGTTGAACCAAGGAGTTTGTAAGGGCAAGGAGATCGCCTACTTCGTGATGATCTACCGCTAGTGAGGCAAGTCCTTCGTGGGCGACGGCCATGGTGGGATAGACAAGGTTGCTTCTTCGTGGACCCTTCGTGGGTGGAGCCCTCCATGGACTCATGCAATTGTTACCCTTCGTGGGTTGAAGTCTCCATCAACATGGATGTACGATAGCACCACCTATCGGAACCACGCCAAAAACATCCGTGTCTCCAATTGCGTTTGAATCCTCCAAACCCTTCCCTTTACTTTCTTGCAAGTTGCATGCTTTAATTTCCGCTTCCTATATACTCTTTGCATGCTTGCTTGAATTGTGTGATGATTGCTTGACTTGTCCTAAAGTAGCTAAAATCTGCCAAACTCTAAAATTGGGAAAAGGTTAAGTTTTTATTGGTCAAGTAGTCTAATCACCCTCCCTCTAGACATACTTCAAGGTCCTACAAGTGGTATCAGAGCTTTGGTCTCCATTTGCTTTGATTTCCATAGCTTTTGGTGGTCATAGCCTTGGTTTCACAACCTAGGAGAGTATGGCGTCTAGCGAGGGAAATTATCACCGTAGAGGTCCTTACTTTGATGGTACTAATTTTGCTAGTTGGAAGCATAAGATGAAAATGCATATTCTTGGACATAACCCCGCTGTTTGGGCAATTATTTGTATTGGCTTGCAAGGTGAATTTTTTGATGGGAGAGAACCGAACCGTGAAGCTAATGCGGAAGAATTGAAGATGTTGCAATACAACGCTCAAGCTTGTGATATCATCTTCAACGGATTGTGCCCCGAAGAATTCAACAAAATTAGCCGTCTTGAGAATGCAAAGAAAATTTGGGATACTTTGATTGATATGCATGAAGGTACCGAGTCCGTCAAGGAATCCAAGTTGGATGTGCTCCAAAGTCAGCTTGACAAGTTCAAAATGAAGGATGGTGAAGGTGTCGCTGAAATGTACTCTAGGCTTGCTCTTATTACCAATGAGATTGCCGGCTTAGGGAGTGAAGAGATGACCGACAAATTCATCATCAAGAAAATCCTAAGAGAATTGGATGGAAAGTATGATACCGTGTGCACATTGATTCAAATGATGCCAAACTACAAAGATCTCAAGCCAACGGAAGTCATTGGAAGAATTGTTGCTCATGAGATGTCACTCAAGGATAAGGAGAACTTCACAACAAGTCAAGTGGTGCTTACAAAGCCTCAAGTGAAGCCCCCACATTATCAAGTGAGAAACCAACCTTCAATGAAGAATTGAGCCTAATGGTGAAGAACTTCAACAAATTCTACAAGAGTAGAAGCAAAGAAAGAAGCTCCAAGTCAAGGTCTTACAATGACAAGAGATCTTCTAGCCGTGAGCGCAATTGCTACAATTGTGGGAGACCCGGACACTATTCCAATGAGTGTACGGCACCCTACAAAAGAAGAAAAGATTCTCCAAGAAGAAGGAGCAAAAGAGAAGAATCACCACCAAGAGAGAGGAGGAGTAGAGATGATCGTTATGAACGAAGACCCTCACGGAGAAGCAAGGATTCAAAAAGGAAGGACAAGTCATCAAGGAGCTCACAAAACGAAGACATCAAGCTCATGTTGGTGAATGGGTTTCCGGCTCCGACTCCGACAATCACTCCGAGAGAAGCTATCACTCCGACTCCGAATATACTCAAGATGAAGGTGTTGCCGGTCTAGCACTTGTGTCAACCAACTATGACATATTTGACTCACCAAATGAAGGTGTTGCAAGATGCTTCATGGCCAAAGGTCCAAAGGTAACACATCCCGAGTATGTTGATTTCAATAGTGATGAAGATGACTTGCTTGTGGATGATGATTTACTTGTTGACAACTCTAGTGATGAATACTATGATGAAACGTCAATTAATCATGCTAATCATGCTAAAACAAATGACAATGATAAGGAGAAGATTGAGCTTCTAACTAAAGAACTAAACTCTCTTAAGTTAGCTCATGAAACTATCTACGAAGATCATCGAGAACTTTTAAGGGCTCATGAGAAGTTACACTTTGAAAAGCTCAATCTTGAGCAAGAGCATGAGTTCTTAAAAGCAATCAATGATGATCTCCATGAGAAAAGTTCTTCTTACATTGCCAAGCGTTTACTCTTATCTACTTACATGCCTCAAGTCAAGTCTAGTAACAAGTACAAGAAAGATACTTCCTCTAGTAGTAACAACAATAATGTCAAATCCAATATTGTTGCTTCTAGTAGTTCTCTTGATTCCACTAATGATTCTCTTAGCCAAGTTACACTTGAGCAAGAAAATAGCTTATTGAAGGAATTATAGAAAGGTGTTTACAAGAGCCTTGCGGGAGTAAGCAATTCGAGGAAATTGTATGCAAGCAAGGAAGGCACCGAAGAATCAAGGTGTTGGTTTTGAGCGAAAGTTCAATGCCAATGGAGTTGAGTGGGAAGAAGATCAATACCCCAAGATGAAGTTTGTTCCTCAACAAGAGAAGTATGATCCTACTTCCTTCAAGGGAACACAAGCTCAAGATGATCTTCCACCACAAGACCACAAGAACAAAGGCAAGGACAAGCTTCAAGAAGAGATTGATGCATTTGAAGAAGCACCTAAAGCCTCGTTCAAGTGGGTCCCCAAGACTACGTCAAGTTCTAATTCATCAAGTACAACTACAACTCCAAGGATTCCCATCAAGATGATGTGGATCCCGAAGAAGAAGAACTAGAGAGTTCTTGAGGGTGACTCCGCCAACATTCTTCACTCATATCATTTTGGCAAGAACAAGTGCAATCAACTTCCACATCTAGCACTAGTTCAAGGAGTCACAAACCCTCATGTTGGTAAGGCAAGGGACAAGGTAACCTAATGTTTTCATGGACGTCATCTTGTGTGTGCATCACTCTATGTCTATGGATATTCTTGTTTGTTCCTTGTGGGATTAACCCATGTAGGTAAGTTGAAAGTGCAACTCACTCCAAAGGATTGCTCCAAATGATCTACACCAACATTGAGCATCCACATATTCAACACCTACATGAAGTCATCATCGACAAAACCCAAGGTTAGTTCATCCCTCTAAGGGGGGATCTCACATCTAGGGGGAGCTTAACTCTAAGAATTGAGTCAAAGCAACTCTAATGATGTGAACACAATCAATGCATTATGTAAAAGTGGTAACCTCACTTGAGCTTAAACGATGAGTATGACCTATGATCAAATGTTCTCATTTGACTCCTAAGTCAATATACTCATATATAGATGACCTAGTCATCGCCAATTGCTTGATAGATACTAGAATTGGTTGTGCATGCTTTGCCACATATTTCATTTGCCATCTTATTGTGTGAGCATGTTGGTGCATATTTTACTCATTCAAGGACATCCACTTGTTGTTTTGATTGTTTGGTTTCTTTTCTTTTAGCCAAGTGGATGGACAAGAATGCCTAAGAACCTTCTTTAGCTATCTATGCTTTTCTCATCTCAAACTCTATTCATGCTACATCACAAAATTTGATCAAGTCAGATTCGAACCACTCTGTGTGAGGAGCACTCGGAGTCCCTGATTCGTCATAGACTTAAACTTCCAAAACCTCTTTGTGATTCTCGGTCTGACCAATTCCTCCATTTTGGTCCTACCGAGATCATCAAGTTGATCTGAGTTTTCAATCTCGGTGCAACTGATTTGAACTTTTCGGTCTCACCGATTTGTCAGAATCGAACACGTTATGCATCTCGGTGCCACCGAGTTGTTCCACTCGGTCACACCGACAGGGTCGGGCTATATATAGCCACGGGCAAAAGTTTCGAAATTTCTCCGAAACCCTTCGCCCGTGCAATAGCTTGCTCTGCCATCATGGTCTCTGGATTGTCTCCTCGTCGCCAGCAGCCTCCTGTAGCTGGTCTTCGTCGCCGTCAACGGAATTCGTCCCAGTCGTTGCCGCCGTAGCAAGTCCACTGCCAAGTTAGGGTATGGACTTGATCTTTGTGCTATCCACGTCTGATTCCTAGCACATTGTTTTCATATTGATTCTTGCCACGATTGAAACTCTTCTATCCAGCCAAAATAGTCCATAGATTAGATGTGATTCAAATTTTTAGGGTTAGGTTTCCGCCGAAACCATCTCGGACGCACCGAGTTGAAAAACTCGGTCTCACCGATTTGGCTTATGCCATTGCACTAGTGACTCTCGGTCTGACCGAGAATTACTAATCGGTGCGATCGATTTGAGGATTCTGTGAAACCCTAGCAGTCTCGGTGCCACCAAACTGAAACTCGGTCCAACCGAGATCATCAGTTTAGGTTCCAAAACTGTTTCGGTATCACCGAGTTTGAAAATCGGTTGATCCGAAATGCTTTCTGTGGAAAACTAAAACTGAACTTTTGAGTCATTCTTTTGCAAAAATCTCTGCATTTTGTGATGCTCATCTTTTCTATCTCATCTATAACTCTTCACAGGGTCAGCAGTCAGCTTTTGCAGTATGTCTGATCAGAGTGACAGCCAGAACTTGTTAGAAGAGCAGATGGACTTGAGTGAGGGCACTAGTCCCTCAACTTCAGATGACGGGAGCAGAAGTACTCCTAGCAATTTGCCTAAGGTTGCAACTAGGCAAAGGAGGAAAAGGACATCAGATTCTGAAGATGAAGATTACAAAGCTGAGGAAGATGAGGCCACTTCCAAGAAAGTGGTGCTCAAGAAAGAGTATGGCTCTACACAGAGCACAAAGCCAGGTCTGAAGAGGAAAGTTCCTGCCAAGAGAACTCCAATGCCAAAGGCCAGAAAGTCCACTCAAGTGCCAGCTCAAGCTCAACCAAAAGAGGCACCTGCAAGGAAAGAAACATCATCCAAACCTCAGAAAGTTCCCACTGGTGCAACTATGAAGTTCACAGTTGAATAAAAGGATGATGGTGATCAGGATAAGAAAAAGAAAAGAGATAGAACCACAACAGCCAAGGTCCTTGGAAAGCCCTCAATGAGAAGGGATTCTGATGAAGAGGAAGAGGATGTTGCACCAGCTCCTAAGGCAGCTAAGCTTATGGGAGATGCAATCAGATCAGGGGCTGCTACATCCAAGCCCAAGGAAGCACCCAAAGCTGCCTCCAAGGCCAAGCAAGTTCCAAGGAGGAATACTAGGAGTATTCCAGCTGCTAAGAAGAACAAGGCCCCAGTGCCCAATGTTGCTGAAGATTCAGATGAAGAAGGACAGGTTCTTAGAAAGCTCAAGCCCAAGATTCCAGACCACAATGATGCCCATCCTGTGGCTGAGGACATGAGAATCAGGAAGGATTCAGGGCTGAGACTGTGGAGGATGGAAGATCCATATGCTTCAAGAAGAAGAACTGTTGTTGACTACAGGTTCCACACAAAGGAACATCAGGACTTCTATGAAACAATTCTGTTGGACAAGAAGCCCATAGTCTGTGACATGAGGTGGGTTGACTGGAAATTCATCAAGGAAAATGAGCAGCACTATCCTGGAGTGCAAGACAGCTTTATTGCTTGTGGAGTGGCAGATTTTGTCGGATAGAAGTTTACCAACTGGAATGATGAGCTTATCATGCAGTTCTACTCCACAGCACATTTTTACCCAGACGGTAGAATTGTTTGGATGTCTGAAGGTACAAGGTACCAGTCCACTGTTGAAGAATGGGCAAGTCTGATCAATGCCCCCAAGGAAAATGAGGATGACCTGGACATTTATGAAAAGAAGAAGTTGGGTCACAACTCCATGGCTCACATGTACAAGGAGATCCCAGACAAGGCAGTAGAGACTCACAAGTTTGGATCAATTCACTTTCTGCTGTCAGGGTTGCCAACCATAAATTGGATTCTGAGGCACACTTTGTTGCCCAAATTTGGTGACCATAACATGATCAGAGGGCATGCCATCAACATGCTGCATGTGTTTGATGTGCCATAGAAGTTCAAAGTCATGAGCCTGATCATTGAAACAATCAAGAGGACTGCAGCAGATCAGAAGAGGAGCTGTGGATATGCACCTCAGATTTAAGAATTGATCAACTCAAAGATGGGCACAGGAAAATATCAGTTGGACAAGGAACACTTTCCACTTTATCCAGACTTTGAGGACAATGAGGTTGTCATGAATGAAGATGATCCACAATCAGTTCAAGCTCAGGAGAAGAAGGAGAAGGCAAAGAGGGAGAAGGCTGCCAAGATGCCAACTCAAGAGGAGGCATCTGAGTATTTCTTGAAAACCAAACAAGAGCATCTTGGTTACTTGATAGCATCAACTCTGAGGATTGAGAAGGGTTGGCCACCTAACTCAAAACCAGGAGAGCACAGAAAGAATCATGGATCAAAAATTCTATGATCTAGATGTCAAAATGGCGAGATTGATCGGTTGTGGAGCAGCTGCAGGATGACATGCAGGAGAGGAAGGGCAAGACAACCACCAATTTGTTTGCCAGAGTGCCCAGAGCCCAGAGGTCAGTGCAGTGCCAGTGACAGACACTAGAGCAACAACTTCAGCACCAGCCACAACACCTTCAGTTCCAGAGCAACCAGCTCCAGCACCAACTCCTACCGCTCCATCCACTTCAACTGAAGCCTTCGTCCAAGGAGCCATCTCTACACCACCACTAGAAGATCAAGCCTGAGAGACGATCTAGCACTATGCATTTTCTATGAACTTTTTGGTAACTTGTTGCCAAAGGGGGAGAAATATGTATAGATCATAGGCTTCAAGAGAGAGTGTTGCTTTTGTTCTCTCTTGCTTTATTTGGTGGTTTTTCAAACTTTGTTTGCTTTTGGTTGAGATACTATGCTTGTGAGACATTGATGATCATGTGTTTGATCATAAGCTACACTTATGCATGCTTGATATTATCCTATCTATCTTATGTGATCATTCACTATGCTTGGTGATGAGTGCATGTATTCATTGTTTATTATTTTGAGCGCTCCACCAAGATGTATGTGACATGGAAGAGTAACCCATGAGCCTAATTCATTGTGCATTTGCAGTCAAAAGCAAATCTAAATCTATGCACAAATTTAGGGAGAGCTCTTGATTATCACATACTTCTCAAAGCGACGATATTATTCAATCTTATTATCATTTGTCGAAGCTTTGATCTATATGTTGTCATCAATTACCAAAAAGGGGGACATTGAAAGTGAAACTATCCCTAGGTGGTTTTGGTAATTCATAACAACATATAGCTCATTGAGCTAATGCTATTCCAAGACTATTATTTCAGGAAAGCTTAATGAATGGCATGGCATGGATGATGAAAGTGGATCCCTCAAAATACTAAGGACAAAGGATTGGCTCAAGGTCAAAAGCTCAAGACTCTTCATTTTACATTTTAGTGATCCAAGATCACATTGAGTCTATAGGAAAAGCCAATACTATCAAGGAGGGATGAGGTGTTGCTTAATGAGCCTCTTGCTTTATGTGCTTAGTGATATGCTCCAAAACCCTCAACTACTTTCCCACATCCACAAATGACCTAAACCCAAAGCCAAAATCGGTCACACCGATTCTTCCTATCCGGCGCCACCGATTCCAGAAGTCATAGCCATTGCCACAAACCCTAAGCAAATCGGTCTTACCGATAGAGATCTCGGTCTCACCGAGATGGGGTTGCAATCTCTCTGTTTCCCTTCGTAACGTTTTGGTCTAACCGAAGTGAGCGATCGGTCCCACCGAGATTGCAATGTAAACTCTCTGTTTCCTTTTTGTAACATTTCGGTCTTACCGAAAAGAGCAAATCGGTCTCACCGAGTTTGTGTAATCGGTCTTACCGAGATTACGTTATGCCCTATCCCTAACCAAATCGGTCTCACCGAGATGCATGTCAGTCCCACCGAAAATCACTAACGGTCACTAGGTTCACTAAATCGGTCCGACCGAGTTTAACAATTCGTTCTCACCGAGTTTGGTAAATTGTGTGTAACGGTTAGATTTTGTGTGGAGGCTATATATAGCCCTCCACCTCCTCTTCATTCGTGGAGAGAGCCATCAGACCGAACCTACACTTCCAACTTACCATTTCTGAGAGAGAACCACCTACTCATGTGTTGAGGCCAAGATATTCCATTCCTACCATATGAATCTTGATCTCTAGCCTTCCCCAAGTTGCTTTCCACTCAAATCTTCTTTCCACCAGATCCAAAACCTATGAGAGAGAGTTGAGTGTTGGGGAGACTATCATTTGAAGCACAAGAGCAAGGAGTTCATCATCAACGCACCATTTGTTACTTCTTGGAGAGTGGTGTCTCCTAGATTGGCTAGGTGTCACTTGGGAGCCTCCGACAAGATTGTGGAGTTGAACCAAGGAGTTTGTAAGGGCAAGGAGATCGCCTACTTCGTGAAGATCTACCGCTAATGAGGCAAGTCCTTCATGGGCGACGGCCATGGTGGGATAGACAAGGTTGCTTCTTCGTGGACCCTTCGTGGGTGGAGCCCTCCGTGGACTCGCACAGCCGTTACCCTTCGTGGGTTGAAGTCTCCATCAACATGGATGTACGATAGAACCACCTATCGGAACCACGCCAAAAACATCCGTGTCTCCAATTGCGTTTGAATCCTCCAAACCATTCCCTTTACTTTCTTGCAAGTTGCATGCTATAATTTTTGCTGCCTATATACTCTTTGCATGCTTGCTTGAATTGTGTGATGATTGCTTGACTTTTCCTAAAGTAGCTAAAATCTGCCAAACTCTAAAATTGGGAAAAGGTTATGTTTTTATTGGTCAAGTAGTCTAATCGCCCCCCTTCTAGACATACTTCAAGGTCCTACAGACCCCTCTCGAAGTGGTGGTTCTCCTCGTAGATCTCCTGATTCCTCGCCTCTGAGGCGGCATGTGCCGCGGCCACGACGGCGGTAAGGCTCTTTGCATGCTCGACGAGGTGCTCCTCCTGCTCCCGCAGTGTCGGATGTTGGGTTCCGGCAGATCCTTCAGGTTCGAACTCTGGGGTGTGCACGAAGATCTCTCCCGTACCGATCTACGTCCGATCAACTCATGAGATCTAAGCTAAGAACGATGAACAACATGAGGGACACGTGATTTATACTGGTTCGGGCCACCGTTGTCGTGTAATACCCTACTCCAGTGTGTGGTGTGGTGGATTGCCTCAGGGGCTGATGATGAACAGTACAAGGGAAAAAACAGCCTCGCGAGAGGTGTTCTTGAGCTCGTGTGATGAACTGCTTGGGTGAGTTCGATCGCCTCTCTCTCTAATGAGCACTTGATCTGTTCTCAACTAGCTGCCGAACTAGATACCTCTCTACTGTGGTGGCTAGTTCTATTTATAGAGGCCCTGGTCCTCTTCTCAAATATTGAGTGGGAAGGGCACCAACAACGGCCATTTCAAAGGGGAACATCTAGTACAAGTTATCCTGACTAAAGTTGGTCTTCGGCTGCCAAAAGTACTGGCGATGACGCCGTCTTGGGCTCCACGGTGACCTCCATCCTGCCGCTCTACTGGTCTTGGTCTCGTTGCACTGAAATGGCAACCTTTGCCTGATGCCTCGGTACTCCATGCCTATGCTTGCCCCCTTTGCACCAAAGAGGAAACAAGGACACTGCGCAGGCCGGCGCCCGCCTGGCGCCCGCCTGGTCTCGATCGTCATGGCTTGCGTCATGAGCACCTCGCGAGGTTCCCTGCCTCGATCTCTCCGCCTCCTCGCGAGCCTGCCTAGCGAGGCCGTTCCCGAGGAAGCCTTGTGTCGTCTGCCCCGCGAGGCTTGGACCCTTGCGAGGGTCTTGAGTCTTGTGCTGACGAAGATGGGCTGTACTGGGCCACCACTTGAGCCACGTCGCAGGCCGCAGGCAGGCAAGTTTGGGGACCCCCATTCCCAAAACGCCGACAGTAGCCCCCGGGCCCAAGGCGCGCTCGGACTTGGCTTAGCGGAGAAGCAAAGGGGCAAGTGCGTAGCGCCGCGGGACCCATCAGCCTGCGGCCTTGGGCGTCGTGTGGCGGTTGATTGGACGTGGGCATCTCCACTTCCCCACGCTGCCTCGACAACTACTCGACTGGCAAAAGGCTGGCTCTGGGTTAGCCTTACCTCATTACTCTCGTTCTCCTTGCTCTAGATCCCCTTTCTTGCTCTTCGCCTTCCTGCCTCCAAAATCTCCAGATTTGCCGCATTCTTTCTCCTCCGGCGAACGATGGCTCCCCGCAAGACTCCGACTGGGGCTGCATCGGCCTGATACTCGTCGGCCCTGGTCTCTCCCAACGTGACGGATAAGAATCTCGCCCTCACGCGCCAGATGGCGGCATCGCAGATCAACGAGATGGGGGAGACCGCGCTCCGGCTTGGCTTCGCCCGGCCGGAGGACAAGGGGAGCACCTTCTACCCCATCTTCATGGGCGCCATTATCGCTGGTCTGGTCCCTCCTTTCTCCGAGTTCTTCTTTGCCGTGCTTCGCTAGTATTTGCATGCTCTGCATATTCATCCCAACTCCATCCTTCTCCTGTCGAGCTTCACCTACTACTATGAGGAGCACGTCAGGGTGGTGCCCTCCGTGGCCTTGCTGCGCCACTTCTTCTCCCTCCGGGTCTCCGGTGGCAATATCTCGGCATGCGTGAGCTTTGTCACATACTCCAAGTCCAACGCCATCTCGAAGGCCGGGAAGAGGGCCAAGGGCTTTTGGAGCAAGTGGGTTATGGTGGACGTCGGGTGCCACACCCCCCTGCTGGAGCTGCCTACCAAGCAGCCTAAAGCTGTTGAGGCATGGTCCCGCGCGAAGCTTGATGATCAGCGGGCGAAGCTAGTGCTGGAGAAGATGAACGCCGACCTGAGGCCGGGCAGCCTGAGGGCGGCGAAGCTGACCCGAGCCTCGCTCATGAGGGAGTTCCTGTCGCACCGGGTGGCCCCTCTTCAGGCGCACTCACACCCGCTGTGGAGGCTCGTGGATGCTGACGTTGTCCTCTGCCTGAGCTTGGATGCCCTGAACGATGAGGATCTGACCGCGGCCCTCTGCTTCTTGGTTGGAGTGGAAGTGGCTGGCCCGGTGGGTGCTCCGGTCCCTTTATTCCTTCGCAATGACTGGAAACTGGTGGTGGACACCATGCCCACTTTCGACGGGGTCGATCTGGTGCCAGCAGAGGATCCTGAGGGCCAGGCGGCGACGGTGATGGTGAACTTGTCCTCTGGTGAATCTAGCGGAGAGGAGGAGGGAGATGACGACGAGGACGAGGAGCGTGACTCGGAGGCGAGCTTTGAGGGGACGGGGGAGACTTCCCCCTGGCGTAGGTCCAGCGCCCTCCGCTCCATGCCTGATGATGACGAGGCTGGCGCCAGGCGAGGAGGGAAGGACGCGCCCTTGGTCCCGAGGAAGGACAGGTCCGGGCTGATCTCCCGAGGGTCTTCCCCGGCCCTCACATCGGCCGAAGTCAGCTCTAGCCCTTCACGTGCGCCTTCCTCTGCGGCCGGGCCTCCCGAGGCAGAGCCTCGCAAGAGGCTTTCGGGCTTCAAGCTTGGCCGGAGTCCGTGGGATCCCGCGGCAGTTAACCAGTAAGTACTCGAACTTTGCCTTGCTCCTGTCTTTCCGCCGTTGAGGCCTGACATCTTCTATTGGGTAGGCTGATACCTGCGGCGAAGAGGCTGAAGGGAGACGCGGCGACCCCGCCTGGGACGGGCTCCTCAGCCATGGCCGCATCTCCACTCGTGGGTAAGGGAGGCAGCAGAGCCCACACGTCCCCTGCTCGGTCATCCTCGCGAGGCCAGCAGGGACGCTCCGACGAGGAGTCGGCCCCCGTGGCCCCGCTGACTTTGGAGGTGCCTAATGCTGCCGCTGAAGTGGCCAGGGCTCAGGAGGTTCCTTCCTCCCAAGCTGTGATCATGCTGCCGTCTTCTCCTACTACTCCGCCGGCTCCCGCCTCCTCTCCTTCTTCCGTTGCCTTGGACCGTGCCGCTGACGAGCCGAGTCGGCTGCAGGAGGATCTCCAGAGCACAGATCCCTGCCTGGTGGCCGGGCGCCTGGAGTTGGTCTCCAGCTGGGCTCGCTCTGACGCCACTGTCCGAGCGGCGCTGAGCCAGGCTGTGACAGCTTCCAAGGAGGGGAAGCAAGCCACCTCCCAGGCCATGGCCGCTCGTGACGCAATGCTGAAGGATGCTTCAACCGTCAAGGGCCGCTGCGAGAAGCTGGAGGGTGAGCTGGAAGGGGTGTGTGATGAGCTCGCCAAAGAGGTTTGCGACCGCTAGGTGAAGGAGGAGGAGATGAGGGCTCGGGAAGCTGCTGTCAAGGAGCATGACGCCGAACTCTCAGCCAACCGAGATTGGCTGAAGAAGCTGGAGCAGGTGCTGAAGGTGGAGAGGGTCGAATTGGATGCCGAGGCGAAGGTCCTGGCCGAGGACTGCGCGGCCTTCGCGCGCTATGAGAAAAGGGCCCGTATAGCGCTGAAAACGCTCTATGATGGGGGCCTGGAGAAGCCACTGGCCGGAACCAAGGAAGGCCCTGCTAAGCTGGTTCCCTTCCTCATCGAGGCGCTTGAGGAAGACATGATTGGCATCGGCACCATGCTTGAAGTCGAGGCTCGCATCCTCTCTTCCGCGGCACTGATGCGGATCCTCAGCCACGTCTACCTCCGCAACCCCGACGCCAACCTCGATGACGTGTTGGAGCCCGTGGACGCCAAGCGCTCCGCCGCTGCTGCTGAAGTCGTCAAGGGTCGAGCGGAGGCCTTGATGTCGAAGTTCCGCGCCTTCAACACCGCGCCCAAGCGAGGCGCTGCCGTCCCCGCAGCTCCAGGAGGTGGGGCTGCCAAGCGTGACTCCACCACGAGCGGTGGCGCGGCCCAGGGGTGATCTTCTCGCGGCCTTTTTCCTGCTTTGATTCCTGCAACATGCACCATGCCTCGTGGAGGCGTTTAAATTTGTGTCTAGTATTGTGAGAACAATTTGTGGTCTGTAATATTTGCTTCTGGATTTGCTAGATTTTGCGATTTCCTTCCTATTTGCTTGTGTTCTACGTCGGCAGAGCCCGGCCTCGCGCATACCTCAGTAGCCGTTAGCCCCGACTGGATCACCAGGACGGGACTAAGGAGTGAGGGGCTACGTGACAAGTTAGGCTCCTGAGTCGCGATGCTCAAGAGTCCCCCTTGATGGGCAAACAAGAAATAGGGAGGGGGTGGAAGAGAGAATTTGTCATTCTACATCGGCAGGGCCCGGCCCCACGCATACCTCGACCGCCGTTAGCCTTTCGGAACTAAGGGGTGAGGGGCTACGTGACCAGTTAGGCTCCTGAGTCACGATGCTCAGGAGTCCCCCTTGACGCTCAAACGGGTCTTCATACCTTGGCTCCGCTCGGGGAGGGGCGTGTGACGACCAGGTTCGAGGGACCTGGCTGGGTGGCGTTTGCTCGGGCGTGGCCCCCGTGTCCAGCCCCCTCGCGTGGCGCTCCCAAGGGGAGGCGTTGTGATGAGGCCAAACACTGAGCTCTGGGCTCCCTGAGGTTGACGCTGCCATGGGCTGCCCTCAGTTGTTTATCACCAGCGCGGAGCATAGCGCTTCCGCATGTGTACGGGCATAGCCGCTCCTCGGCAGTGTTGTCAGCCAGCGCGGAGCATGGTGCTTCCACCGGTGCGTGGGAGGGGGGCTCCCCTTCGGGAGGAGCCCCCGGGGCGTGTACAGCCCCGCCCTGACACGTGGCTGGCACGGTAGGGCTATGGGAGGTGTATCTGGGCACCCGTGAGCCAGCGCGGGACTCACGGGGCCCTATGTCGAGGCGGGTTGCGCCTGGCTCTGGGCCTTTGTCGGTGGTACGTCCCTGCAAGGTGGTTAAAATGCAAATGCTCTACGTCCTCAGGTCCCGGCCCTCGGCCAAGCTCAGCCGCCACTGGTATGACAGGTCGCGATGTCGTGGGTCAAGGCCAGGGGGTGAGGGCTGGAGAGCCAGTAAGAGCTCCTGAGTCACGATGCTCAAGCGCCCCCCTTTTAACGTGCAAGCGCTTTGCATGAGTGTGGAGAGGCCCGCGGTAGGCAGCAGACGATAATCATGAGCAGGCTAAGCATGAAGAAGCAAATCAACTTAGATAGATGCAGAGAAAAGCAAACGCCACTGGGTCTGGCCCGAGCGGCTTGGGGATGATGCAGCCCAAGGGGCGCCCCCAACAAGGTAAGCTGAAGACAAAAGCAAAACGGGTACATGCCGCAGGGACAGGCCCACGCGACCTGGGAATGATGCAGCCCTGAGGGTGCTCCCAGCTGAAACGAAACTTGAAAGAAGTCACCTGATACCATTGCAGAGCGAGTGTTGGAGTAGCTGACAATGCAAGGTGAAGAAGCCAATCCTCACGGGCCCTCGGGGCTCCGAGCCTGGGGAGGCTCGCGATGTACGGGCGGCTCGATGAGGTCCATCTCCCCTTCCTCCAGGAGCGCGCAATGCTTGGCCACCTGAGCTTCCAGAATGCTTCTCATCAGGCGCTGGTGGGCTGCAGCCGCGTTCGGCAGGACGAAGGGCATGCGAACGCAGCTGTGCGGTGGACCCACGCAACACCCCATGCGCGAAGGCCATAAGCACTCCTGAGACGCGACTCAATTGAGCCCTGGGTAGTCGATGCAGACGCGTAGCCCGGCATCCTCGCCTGGATGGGGAGCTACGCTGGGCAGGCGACGGTTGCCACGCATGACTCTCGATTCCTGCAACTCTTGAGCGACCTTGGTGATGAACTCCTGAGGGTTGGGCCCTCCTTCCCTCACGCCTTCCTGAGGGAAACGTGCCGTGAAGCATGCCTCCAAGTGGTGCCCAAGCGCCTCCCTCGTGATCTTGGCAAAGTCAGTGGCTCCCCAGGAGAGAGCCCCCGAGCCCTGCCCGAGGAGGGTGCCGGGCGCGCCTTCCTATGCAACGGAGGGTGGCACCCCTTGGATGGGCGCGTGTCCGGATGTGGCGCCTCCGGAGGAGCCTGCCTCCTGACGCCTTGAACCAGGTGATGTCTTCTTCTTCTTGGGAGCTGCTCCAGGGAGGTTTCCACTCTTGCTGTCTGGGTCCTTGATTGACGCGGCTTGGAAGGCACGCTCGAGGGAGCACACCGCATCCTTTTCTTCACAGGGGACCATGATGACCCCGCCACTTCCTGGCATCTCGAGGACGTTGTAGCCATGATGAGTCACTGCCATAAACTTAGCCAGGGCTAGGTACCCGAGGATGGCATTGTATGGCAGGCGAATGTGGGCGACGTCCAAGTCAATGAGCTCGGTGCGGTAGTTGTTGCGCTGTCCAAAAGTGACAGGGAGGCGGACCTGCCCTATCAGGACAGTGGAACCATCGGTGACTCCTGAGAAGGGCTTGGTTGGTTGAAGCTGATCGTATGGCATTTGAAGGTTGTTGAATGTCTCGACGGACAGGACGTTGAGCCCTGCCCCGCCGTCAATGAGGGTCCTGGTAACTTGCACATTGCTGATGACTGGGGAGTAGAGCATCAGGAGGATACCGGCCATTGCCGCGCATTTGAGCTGATCCGCTGAGCTGAACGTGATGGCGCACGCTAACCACCTGAGAGGGCGCGTGGCCTCAAGCTTGGGGAGGACTACATTCACCTCGCGAGCAAACTGCTTGAAGATACACTGAGAGGCTGCGGCCTGAGCGCCGCCCAAGATGCAAGCGATTGCACGCGGCTCCTGGAAGCCCCCAGCCCCCTCATCCTAATGATGTTCTTCATTCCTTCTTGGTGGTGGTGGCAGAGGGGGAAGTCCTGCGTTGCCTTGCGGGCGATCCTCACGAGGCTGATCCCTCCAAGCTCCCTCGCGAGGCTGGTCCTGCCAGCGGTCCTCACGAGGCCAGTGACGCCACCCTTGGCGAGGGCCACGGTCGTCCCATCATCCTCCACCTCTTGCTCCGCCTCGGCCGTAGCATCGATTGTTGCGCTCGGGGCGTCGACCGACACGGCCTTCTCGCATGGCCCTGAGTTCTTGGCAATCGTTGGTGTTGTGGGTGTGGAGATCGTGGTACACACAGTACCAGCTGCCCTTGGATGACTCTGGCTAGTCCCTGCCGCGCTTTGTGTCCGGTTCCGCTGCGAGCACAGCTGCTCCCTTGCGCTTCACATCTTCGGCCTTGGCTTTCTTCTCTTTGGGGTCAGCGGCTGGGAGCTCGAGAAGGGAGAGGCGTCCCTCCTCAGCCCTTGCACACTTGGTCGCCAGGTTGAACAGCTCCATAGACATACACAGATCTTCGTGGATCGCCAGCTCCTCCTTCATCTCGACGTCGCGAACGCCATTAGAGAACGCAGAGATGATGGCCTCCTCAGTCACCCTGGGAATCTTGAGGCGAGCGTTGTTGAAGCGCTGGATGTACTTCTGCAAGGTCTCTCCGGGCTGCTGCTTGATGTGGCGCATGTCACCAACGGCCGGCGGTCGGTCGCAAGTGCCCTGGAAGTTGGCGATGAAGCGAGTGCGCATCTCGTCCCATGAGCAGATCGTGCCGGGAGGCAGGTTCAGGAGCCAGGTGCGGGCGCCGTCCTTGAGTGCCATGGGAAACCAGTTCGCCATGACTTTTTCGTCCCCGTTGGCGGCTTCGATCCCCATCTCGTAGAGCTGTAGGAACTCCGCGGGGTCCGCAGTGCCGTCATAGCGAGGAGGCAGGTCAGGTTTGAACTTACCTGGCCAGGCGACACCATGTAGCTCGGCGGTGAAGGCACGGCAGCCTGCGGTGGCCACCGGAGCTCTCTACTGATGCGAGGCTTGCTCCTGGGGGTTCCCGTGTGCCACTGCCCGGAGCAGCGCGGGGTCTTGACATGCTGGCGCAGGGATACGGTCGTGGCGCTCCGGCGCCGGGAGCACGCGTGCACCTTCTTGGGGACGAGGGATTTCTTGGCAGCTCCTTTCTTGTCACGCTGGCGCCGGACGCGGTGGGTCTCGTCCTGGGGCCGTGCACCTTGGAGCCAGGGCGCCGTCTTGGGGAGGAGGTGGCGGAGGCACCTCTTGATCTGCGCCTCCTGCATAGGATGGAGGGCGAGGCAGCGAGAGGGATGTCGCAGGGGAGCCCCCTACGGCGTTGACGAGCTTGATGATGCGAGCGAGCCAATCCTCGTAGAGGTCGTCGACGGGACGGTAGTGCAGGAGCTCATGCGCCAGGAGAAATGCGGCGTGCACGTCCGTGGGGGAGCGACGGGCGTGGGACGACGAACCAGCTGAGTCAGCGACGGGGTGGCGGTGCGGCCTTCCCACCGCACGGAAGGATGCAGCGACGAGGCCTGCTGCTCGTTTCCCGCTGGTCCGGTGGCAGCATTGGCGGCATGCGACGAGGAACGACGGGGACACCCATCGATGGGAGCCATCTGGGCGACGCGGGTGGCGAGAGCAGCCCGACGCTCGGCGCGAGCCCGGCGAGCGTCTCCCATGGACACGACGGAAGATCGACGCAAAACGGCGGAAGATAGATTCCAGCGCACCCCTACTTGGCGCGCCAAATGTCGGATGTTGGGTTCCGACAGATCCTTAAGGTTCGAACTCTGGGGTGCGCACGAAGATCTCTCCCGTACCGATCTACGTCCGATCGACTCGTGAGATCTAAGCTAAAAACGATGAACAACACGAGGGAGACAGGATTTATACTGGTTCGGGCCACCGTTGTCGTCTAATACCCTACTCCAGTGTGTGGTGTGCTGGATTGCCTCAGGGGCTGATGATGAACAGTACAAGGGAAGAATAGCCTCGCGAGAGGTGTTCTTGAGCTGGTGTGATGAACTGTGTCATGGGAAACGAACACCTATGGGGCAGGGCCCCTTTCGGTCCGGCAAGGGAGCGGAGGGCGCCTGAAAGAGCGGATCGAGGCGGCACGCGAGGGATTTTACCCACCGGAGCTCTCCGGAGAGATAAAACTCCTCTTGTTGCTTTGTGTTTCTATTCATTCTTGCTCGAGAGCATAGGTGTGTTGTAGTTTGAATGAGTCGAACCCCTTCTACGTGCGCATGGGCCTCCTTTTTATAGTCTAAAGGGGTCACCGACATGTGGCAACGCAGAGAGAGGGGTAAAAAAGTAAAAACGGGGGTTGGTACAACCGCTATCAACAGTGTCCCCTACCTAACTCTGACGGCAGGGGACAAGGGCATTTAATGCCTGTCTGGTCACCCCAACAGTGCAAGAAACGACCGTTAGGGGCGCCACCGATCGCCACGATGGCCTTCTAGTCATCTTTACTTGCCACCTCGCACCGCTTGGCTGCACAGCTACCCGCCACGTGCACCAGGAGCGATCCTGCGGCGACACGTCGTCGGATGCGCTGGAGCGCGGGCGCAGAGTGGTGGCCGCGCATGCAAGCGCCTTTGCCATGATCCTTTGTCTTTGTTGCACTGCAAGCTTGTCGCCGCTTGGTCTTGCCGGGCGTCTCGGCGATCGCGACAAGTTCTTCGCAGTACCTTAGTGTAGGATCGAAAGTATGTCTAGAGGGGGGGTGATTAGACTACTTGTAAATATAAAAATTCTGCCTTTTGACAAAGAACAGTTTTTGGCAGATTCACAATTATGATCAAGTCAAGCATCACCCTACACATGCAATTCTAGAGTATAGGCAGCGGAAAGTAAATTGCACATGTAGTAAAGAGAGGTGGAGAAGAGCAAACGCAATTTTGGAGGCGCGGTGATTTTTCTCGTGGTTCCGATAGGTGGTGCTATCGTACTTCCACGTTGATGGAGACTTCAACCCACGGAGGGTAACGGCTGCTTGTGAGTCCACGGAGGCTCCACCCATGAAGGGTCCACGAAGAAGCAACCTTGTCTATTCCATCATGGCCTCACGCCCACGGAGGGCTAGCCTTACTCGGGGTAGATCTTCACGAGTAGGCGATCTCCTTGCCCTTACAAACTTCTTGGTTCAACTCCACATCTCAACGACGGAGGCTCCCAAGTGACACCTAACCAATCTAGGAGGCACCACCCTCCAAAAGGTAATAGATGTTGTAGATGATGATGAACTCCTTGCTCTTGTGCTTCAAATGATAATCTCCCCAACACTCAACTCTCCTCACTGATTTGGCTGTGGTGGAAGAAAGGATTGAGTGGAAAGCAACTTGGGAAGGCTAGAGATCAAGCTTCATATGGTGGGAGTGGAGCAACTTGTTCTCAACACAAGGGTAGGTAGTTCTCTTCTCAGAAATGTAAGGTAGGAGTGGTAGTTCTTTCGATGGCTCTCTTCACGAATGAAGAGGGGTGGAGGGTATAAATAGCCTCCACACAAAATCCAACCGTTACACACATTTGAGCAATCTCGGTGGGACGGAGTGGACAACTCGGTGAGACCGATAGTTCAAATAATGTGAGCGTTGGGATTTTCGGTGGGACCGAATATACAATCTCGGTTAGTCCGATTAGTGCAATGACAAGAGCATGCCAGTTTGGTGGGACCGACTTCATCATCTCGGTGACACCGATTTGATGACGAAGATTCTGAAGCTTGGCAACTCATGTTTCGGTGAGACCGAGTTCGAATCGGAAAATCCGAGTTTACTAGGGTTTGGCTTATGGCTGAGGTGGTTCATCTCGGTGTGGTGAGTTTGGAATATCGGTGGGACCGAGACTACTTATGAGTGTATATGGCGGTGAAAGTTCTTGATAGTTTAGGAGATGTATCACTAAGCACTTGAGCAAACAGATCATCATCATAACCTCATCCCTTTTAATAGTATTGGCTTTTCCTATGGACTCAATGTGATCTTGGATCACTAAACCAAAATGGAGTCTTGAGCTTTTGCCAATGCTTGCCTTAGCATTTTGAGGGTCCACTTCTTGATCCTTGCCATACCCATATCATGAACTCTCGAAATGATTCTCAAGTAACTATTAGTTCAATGATATATATGTTGTTATTAATTACCAAAACCACCCGGGATTAGTTGCACTTTCAATCTCCCCTTTTGGTAATTGATGACAACATATAGATCAAAGCTTCGACAAAGGATATAATCAATGAATAATATAAATAAGCTTTGAGAAGTATGTGATAAGCAAGAGCTCCCCCTAAATTTGTGCATTATTTAAGATTTGCGTTTGAATGCAAATGCACAATCGATTAGGATCATGGGTCACTCTTCCATGTCACATACATCTTGGTGGAGCGCACAAAATGATAAGAATGAACAGCATGCACCCAATCACCAAGACATGAGTAAATGGTCATACGAGATAGGAATGGCATATGATAAGCATTAAGCACACATTAAAGCATAGTACGACCAAGCACTCATTAAGGTAGAATCAAACGGAGTATCAAACACACTGAATGTCTCGAAAACGAAAAGTATCTCAAAGAAACCGCAAAAGAATGAAAGAGCAAAAGCACTCTCTCTCTCGAAGCCCTATGATCTATACAATTTCTCCCCCTTTGGCAACAAGTTACCAAAAAGTTCAAAAAAGCATAGAGCTAAGCGTCCTTTGTGGACTCTGCTGGCGGCTCCGTCTGGTTGATGTCGAGTGGATATGACAACATCGGCGAAGACTTCAGTGATGTCTGTCTTTGGAGGAGTGGTCCTTTGGAGCTGGAGCTGGAGTAGGAGCAACTTCGAACTGTGGGAGGTCTTTGAAGCTGTAGTCTGGTGTCGATCCTTTGAATAGCAGTGATCGAGGTCCTTTGGGAACCGGAGCGATCTGTCGATGAGAATCTGGACTAAGTCATCCTGCAACTCACGCATAAGCTCTTCTTCTCCTGCTTTGCTTCCTCAATGTCGCCTCGAGCTTGTTGGCGGTCACTTGTACTTGATCGACTTCACGTCCAGGCGTGGATCTTCTCGTCAACAATCCTCTCTAAGCTCTCCACGAGGCTGCACAATGCTGGCGAGCGTTGTTCAATCCTTTGAGTAGCTTCAAGAATTTGCTCTCCAAACTCTTTGGTTTAGCTGCTCTGCTGCTGCTTCCTTGTCGACTTTGGCTTTCTTAGCAGCTGCGATCTTGGCTTGACCTTCAACAGATGTCGGATCCTCCTCATCCATCACAACAACATTGTCTTCATGCTCTGGCTGCAGCGGTAAATGTTCTCTATCCAACAAGAATGTGCTCGTGCCAAACTTGGCATTGATAAGCATCTGAATCTGGGGGCAAATCCACACGACCTTTTGTGGTCACCATGATCCTCTTAATGGTCTCTACCATCAAGTCCATCACCTTGAAAGGTGCTCTCTCATCAAGTATGTGCAGCATGTTGATAGAGTATCCTCTGATCATGCGATCATCTCCAGATTTGGGCATCAAGGTATGCCTCAAAATGGTATTAGTGGTAGGTAAGCCTGCCTGGAGATAGTAGACTGAGCCGAGCTTCCAGACTCCCAAATCCTCTGCTAGAACCTCTTTGTACATGTTCTTCATGGATTCATGATTCTTCTTTGGAATCCCATATACATCAATATCATCTTCTCGTTGCACTGGAGCATTCAGAATTTCTGCCCATTCTTCAACAGAAGAAGAAAATCTTTGACCTTCAGTCATCCACATAATCTTTCCATCAGGGTAGAAGTGAGCTGTGGCATAAAATTGCATTATCATCTCATCATTCCAACTGGTCAATTTCGACCTACAAAATCTGCAACTCCACATGCGGTGAAACTTTCATGCACATGTGGAAAGAAATCTCTGTGCTCTTATGTTGTCAATGTACTTCCAATAACATATCGGGTGTCTGCGACTATGGGCTTCTTGTCCATCGGCACGGTCTCATAGAAGTCCCGCTGCTCTCGGTGTGAAATCTGGGATCTCAGCAGTTCTTCTCCTCATGGCATATGGGTCAGTTTGTCTCCATAGCTTTGAGACCTTTATCTTTCCTTGCCTTCATATCCTCTCGCTTGAGGATGAGCATCATTATGGAGTGGCAGTCTTGGGCGAAGTTTCAAAGAAACTGGTCCTTCATCGTCGAGACTCAGTGGTGGCACATCATCCTTGTTCTTTTGAGACTGGAATGTTTGACGGTCTTCTTGGGCTTGGCAGCGAGCTTTCTTTGGAGCTGCCTTAGCTGGAGCAGATTTCTTGGGCTTTGATGTAGCTCCAGCCTTAATGGCATCACCCATGAACTTCGGCTTCTGAGAAGGAGGCTGGGGTGCTTCCTCATCCTCATCCTCTACTGCTGCATCATGCACTATCCTCTTTCTCTTGGTGGTTTTCTTCACTTTGCTTGCAGCTGCCTCTCCCAAATTCAGCTTCTTGGCAACAGTTGACTGCTTGACTTTGCTGGTGCCCTTCTTAGGTTGTTGATCTTGTTGCTCTTTGGCAACAACCTTCCTTTTAGGCTTTGAGGTCACCTCTTCCTCAACAACAAAATCTGAATCCTCATCATCTGAATTCCTCTTCTTTCTAGCTCTGGTGGCTGCAGGAGGCATGCCACTTGGTGTACTCCTCTCACCATCATCGGATGAGCTACTAGGATCGGGACTAGTGCACGCCTCTGGAATGTCTGCAATGGGTGTCTCGACCTGTTCTCACTTTCACCGGCATCGACATGGTGACAACTTTGTGAATAGATAAGGTGTAGGCAGAGAAGAAGAGTCATCACAAACTGCGAAGTTTTGCAAAAAATGAGTTCAAATTCTAGTATTAAGTTTTCACGAAGACATTTCGGTCGGACCGAGTTTAAGGTTCGGTGAATCCGAAGTGTTAAGCAGAGCTTGGCACACCACTTTCGGTTTGACGAAGTGGGTTTGATCTGCCGAAAACACTAGGGTTTCACAGAATTTTCATTTCGGTCACACCGATTTTGCACAACTCTGTTGGACCGAAGGTGCGATCTGATGGCCATAGGCCAAATCGGTCATCTGAAAATATAAAATCGGTCTCACCGAGATGTGTTCATGAAACCTAACCCTAAAACTTTTACTCGAATCTAGTTCAAACGAACCAATCTGGTGTATGGGAGGATTTCAATCGTGGCAAGATACTAGGCAATCCAAATGTGCATTGAATCGGAGATGGGAGCACGAGTGGGATCAAAACTCACCTAACTTGGTGGAGTTTTTCTCAGCGGCAACAGCGCGGAGGAGATGGCCGTGATGGCGGCGGAGACTGCTGGCGAGGCGCTGAGCGACGATCCGGAGACCAAGGCGGCACGGCAAAGGGTGTGGGGGCGAAAGCGTTTGAAGGAGGAATCAGCAGCGGCCCTCGAATATATACCCCTTGGCATCGGTGGGGACCGAGTTGTAAACTTCGGTGGCACGAGATGGATAACTGCTAAGGCGATTATGCACTTGATCACGCCGAAAATCACAACTTCGGTTTCACCGAGATGAAAACCTAGATCGATCTAAATGCTTTCGGTTCGACCGAGTTTGAGTGAGTTGGTCTGACCGAAATCAATTAGAAGGTTTTGGAAATTAGCCCTTGACGGATCGGTGGCTCAAGTGCTCCTCACCGGAGGTCGAAAATGACTTGTTCAAAATTTGTGATGTAAGCATGAATAGAATTTGAGACAAGAAAGCATAGATAGCTAGGGGAGGTACTTAGGCATTCTTGTCCATCCATTTGGTCAGAAAAATCAAAACGACCAAAACAACAAATGGATGTCCTCGAATGGATAAAATCATGCATCCAACATGCTCACACAATAAGATAGCAAATGAAATATGTGTCAAACATGCACAACCAAAACTCTAGCAACTAACACACAATTTGTCAATGACTAGGTCATCTTTATATGAGTATATTGACTTAGGAGCCAAATGAGAACATTTGATCATAGGTCATACTCATCGTTTAAGCACAAGTGGGGTTACCACTTTTACATAAATAATTGATGTGTTCACATCATTTGAAGATGCTTTAGCTCAATTTTTAGAGCAAAGCTCCCCCTAGATGTGAGAACCCCTTTTAAAGGGTCAAACTAACCTTGGGTTGCCGTAGAAGACTTCATGTAGATGTTGAAGATGTGGATGCTCAATGTTGATGAAGATCATCAAGAGTTGGGAGCTATCCTTTGGATTCGGGCACTTTCAATACCTACATGGGTTAGTCCCACAAGGAACAAACAAGGATATCCATGGACATAGATTGAAGTTCACAATAGATGATGTCCATGAAAGCAATGATTACCTTGTCCCTTGACTTACCAACAAGAGGGTTTGTGACTCCATGAACTAGTGCACAATGTGGAAGTTGATTGCACAAGTTTTTGCCAAAATGAATGTGAGTGAAGTATGTTGGCGGAGTCACCCTCAAGAACTTTCTAGTTCTTCTTCTTGGGATCCACATCATCTTGATGGGAATCCTTGGGGTTGTAGTTGAGCTTGTGAAGTAGAACTTGACGTTTCCTTGGGAACCCACTTGACCATGGCTTGAGGTGCTTCAACAAATGCATCAATCTCCTCTTGAAGCTTGTCCTTGCCTTTTAGCTTGTGGTCTTGTGGTGGAAGGTCATCTTGAGCTTGTTCCACATTGGAAGAAGTAGGATCATACTTCTCCTTTTGAGGAACAAACTGTGGAGTAGGATATTGACCTTCTTCCCACTCAACACCTTGGCGTTGAACTTTCGCTCAAAACCAATTCCTTGATTCTTCGGTGCCTTCCTTGCTTGCGAACAATTTCCTCAAAGTTCTTGCTTCCGGCAAGGCTCTTGTAGACACCTTTCTCTATGATCCCTTTCAATAAACTATTTTCTTGCTCAAGTGTAACTTGGCTTGAAACATTGTTAGTGGAATCAAGAGAACTACTAGAAGCAACAACATTGGATTTAGCATGGTTATTATTACTGCTAGAGGAAGAATTTTTCTTATGCTTGTCATGCTTAGTCTTAATGGGTGGCAAGAAATTAGACAAGAGAAGTCGTTTGGCAAGATATGAAGAACTCTTCTTTTGAAGATCGTCATTGATTGCTTTTAGAAACTCATGTTCTTGCTCTAGAGTGAGCTTCTCGAAGCGTAGCTTCTCATGAGATCTTAGGAGCTCTCTATGATCTTCTTGAGTTGTTTCATGAGCTAACTTAAGAGTGTTTAGTTCTTTAGTTAGGCGCTCAATCTCCTTCATAGCATTGTCATTCGACTCTTCTCGACTATAAAGACTACTAGCATGTTCATCGTTACTAGGCTCATTTGGATTTATCATGTAAGAGCTCATCTTCACCAAGCAAGTCATCCTCATCACTATTGAAGTCAATGAATTCAGGGTGTGATACCTTGGGGCCTTTAGCCATGAAGCATCTTCCAATTCCCTCATTTGGTGAATCAAATAAGTCGTAGGAGTTGGAGTTGGAGGATCTGAGAGCAAGACCGCAACACCTTCATCTTGGCTGTAGTCGGAGTTGGAGTGATAGCTTCCTTCGGATTGATTGTCGAGTCGGGCCGGAGACCCATTCACCTACATGAGCTTGATGTTTTCTTCTTGTGTAGCTCCTTGATGACTTGTCTTTCCTCTCCGAATCCTTGCTTCTCCGAGAGGTCTTCGTTCATAACGATCATCTCTGCTCCTTCTCTCTTTCGAGGTGACTCATCTCTTGAGCTTCTTCTTCTTGGAGATTCTTCTCTTCTCTTGTGGGGAGCCGTACACTCATTTGAGTAGTGTCCGGTCTTCCACAATTGTAGCAGATTCGATCACGACTAGAAGATCTCTTTTCATCATATGATCTAGACTTTGAGCTTCTCTCTTTGCCTCTATTCTTGTAGAATTTGTTGAAGTTCTTGACCATTAGGCTTATCTCTTCATTGGAAACTAACTTGTCACTTGAGGTTGTGGGAGCATCACTTGTAGCTTTGTAAGCACCACTTGACTTGTTGTGAAGCTCTTCCTTATCCTTAAGTGTCATCTCATGAGCAACAATTCTTCCAATGACTTGGTTGGCTTGAGAGTCTTGTAGTTTGGCATCATTTGGATCAAAGTGCACACGGTGTCATACTTTCCATCCAAAGCTCGAGAATCTTCTTGATGATGAATCGATCGGTCATTTCTTCGCTTCCTAAGCGGCAATCTCATTTGTGATGAGAGCAAGCCTAGAGTACATTTCAGCGACTCCTTCACCATCCTTCATCTTGAACTTGTCAAGTTGACCTTGAAGAATATCTAGCTTTGATTCCTTCACGGACTCGGTACCTTCGTGCATTTCAACCAAAGTATCCCAAATCTCTTTTGCATTCTCAAGGCGGCTGATTTTGTTGAACTCCTCGGGACACAAGGCATTGAAGAGAATGTCACAAGCTTGAGCATTGTTTTGCAACATCCGCAATTCTTCGGTGTAGCCGCGATCCGAACTTTTCCTTCCTCGAAGAATTCACCTTGCATACCAACACAAATAATGCCCCATGCGGCTGGGTTATGACCAAGAATATGCATTTTCATTTTATGCTTCCAACTAGCAAAATTTGTACCATCAAAGTAAGGACCTCTCGAAAATTACCCTCACTAGGCGCCATACTCTCCTAGGTTGTGAAACCAAGCTTATGGAGTCAATGCAATGGAAACCAATACAATGGAGACCAAAGCTCGATACCACTTGTAGGATCGAAAGTATGTCTAGAGGGGGTGATTAGACTACTTGTAAATATAAAAATTCTGCCTTTTGACAAAGAACAGTTTTTGCGATTCACAATTATGATCAAGTCAAGCATCACCCTACACATGCAATTCTAGAGTATAGGCAGCGGAAAGTAAATTGCACATGTAGTAAAGAGAGGTGGAGAAGAGCAAACGCAATTTTGGAGGCGTGGTGATTTTTCTCGTGGTTCCGATAGGTGGTGCTATCATACTTCCACGTTGATGGAGACTTCAACCCACGGAGGGTAACGGCCGCAGAGTCCACGGAGGCTCCACCCACGAAGGGTCCACGAAGAAGCAACCTTGTCTATTCCATCATGGCCACGCATACGGAGGGCTAGCCTTACTCGGGGTAGATCTTCACAGTAGGCGATCTCCTTGCCCTTACAAACTTCTTGGTTCAACTCCACATCTCGACGACGGAGGCTCCCAAGCGACACCTAACCAATCTAGGAGGCACCACCCTCCAAAAGGTAATAGATGTTGTAGATGATGATGAACTCCTTGCTCTTGTGCTTCAAATGATAATCTCCCCAACACTCAACTCTCCTCACTTGATTTGGCTGTGGTGGAAGAAAGGATTGAGTGGAAAGCAACTTGGGAAGGCTAGAGATCAAGCTTCATATGGTGGGAGTGGAGCAACTTGATCTCAACACAAGGGTAGGTAGTTCTCTTCTCGAAAATGTAAGGTAGGAGTGGTAGTTCTTTCGATGGCTCTCTTCACAAATGAAGAGGGGTGGAGGGTATAAATAGCCTCCACACAAAATCCAACCGTTACACACATTTGAGCAATCTCGGTGGGACCGAAGTGGACAACTTCGGTGAGACCAATAGTTCAAATAATGTGAGCGTTGGGATTTTCGGTGGGACGAATATACAATCTCGGTTAGTCCGATTCGTGCAATGACAAGAGCATGCTAGTTTTGTGGGACCGACTTCATCATCTCGGTGACACCGATTTGATGATGAAGATTCTGAAGCTTGGCAACTCATGTTTCGTGAGACCGAGTTGAGAATCGGAAAATCCGAGTTTACTAGGGTTTGGCTTATGGCTGAGGTGGTTCATCTCGGTGTGGTGAGTTTGGAATATCGGTGGGACCGAGACTACTTATGAGTGTATATGGCGGTGAAAGTTCTTTGATAGTTTAGGAGATGTATCACTAAGCACTTGAGCAACGGATCATCATCATAACCTCATCCCTTTTAATAGTATTGGCTTTTCCTATGGACTCAATGTGATCTTGGATCACTAAACCAAAATGGAGTCTTGAGCTTTTGCCAATGCTTGCCTTAGCATTTTGAGGGTCCACTTCTTGATCCTTGCCATACCCATATCATTGAACTCTCTGAAATGATTCTCAAGTAACTATTAGTTCAGTGATATATATGTTGTTATTAATTACCAAAACCACCCGGGGATTAGTTGCACTTTCACTTAGTTGGCATTCCCGGCAAGCTCCTCTTGCCGGGGTCTTGTCCTTCCCGGCAAGCTCCTCTTGCCGGGGCCTTGTCTTCTCAGTTAACACTTTGTTCTTGAATGGCAGTAATAGGAATAACGAAGGATCTTGGCGGACGCCCGGCAAGCCTTGCCGCGGGGTGCTGCGACTGCCCGTGCACAAGTTCGGGATACTAAGGTACCCCTACTTTAGTACACCGACAGGAGCCCCCGGGCCTGGGCCATACACGGTGCTTGCGGCTGTTGGGCGAGCCCAAAACAGGCACGGCGCACGCGGCCTGGTCCAAACCAAATCTGACTCCGTATCTGCCGCGCCCTCCCGTAACGGCACGCGTCAATCGCGGCGTCGTGGGAGAGATCGTGGGCAATTCTTAAATCAGGAAATGCGTAATGTTCGCCTCCCCTGTTTATAAGCAGAGGAAATAGGGCTGTTCCCCCACCTTCGCCACTTGCAGTTTCTTCCTCCGAAAGCTCCGCCGCTCCCCTCCGCTTCCCAAGCCGAAAGAGAGCAGCGCTCTGCCGCCCGTCGCCGCCGTCGCCCTCTACACCTCCGCGCTCCCCCGCTGCTTCCGCCATGGCTCCGAAGACCGGCAAGAGCACAAAGTCGAGCACAAAGTCGGCCGAGGCATTGCGGCTTGAGGCGCTGCGCAAGGAGCGAGTGCTTTTCCCCCCCGAGCTCACCCCGAAGGAGCTGCCGGAGGAGTTCTACCTCTTCTGGTCGACGGAGACGCGGGCGCACCAGCATGCCGCAGTGCTCTCCCTGAAGCTTCTACTTGAGCGGTGCCCAAAAGGTACTATTTCTTTCCGGTGTTCTTCTATTGCGGGCTCTGCCCACCTTTTTCTGATTTCTTCTGCGACATCATGAATACCTACGGGTTTCATCTTCTTGATTTCACCCCCAACGCCGTTCTGACAATGGTGGTTTTCGCACACCTCTGCGAGAACTTCGTTGGCATCCACCCAAATGTTGCTCTTTTTCGCCACTATTTCACCCCCCGAGCTGAGAAAGGAGAGCCATTGGCTGGCGGAATCGCCTGGACCTCACGAATCGGCATGAAGGAGGTGTATCTGGTGGGCGAGCTCCGCAGCAAGTGGAATGAGTGGAGGGACGGAGTGGTGCTGGATCGTTGATGCCAATCCGCAGCTATTCACCAACCTGCACCAGACCCGGGTAGTGCGCGGCGGCGACTGGAGCGCTCTGTCGCCGGACGACGCCAAGCTGAAGATTGCCACCACCCGAATCCTCCGGCTCAGGCTTGCCGGGCTCACAGCAGGGGCCGTTGGCGCGGACTTTCTTCGTCACCGTATCGCCCCTCTGCAAAAGAGGGGGAGGCCCGCCTGGCTGTTTGGTGGCCCGACGGATATCATGAGGCTGCGTCCAGGCCTCAACTTCAACTTCACAGTTCTGGAGCTTGACGGGATGCTCAAGGAGCTGTTCAAGCATGACGCCAACCATCCAGAGTGGTTCAGGCTGCCGCAGGGCATCATTCCACTGTGCAACAACTCCCAGCGTGATCGCATCGTGCAATGATGCGGAGTGCGACTTCGCCGCGGATAAACCCAACGGATGGAGCCGCCCGGCGGCGTCGTCGCGGCAATTCTTCGACGGGTTGGCGGAGGTAGCATCGCGCCCGGCGAGCGAGGCTCTCACCCACGAAACCACCGGCGACGAGATGCGGTACATCGCCACGGGGCGAAGCGGCGGCAGCCGCCATGAGGCGAAGTTTGGCATAACGTTGGAGGAGGCAGAGGCGGCCGAGGCGGCAAGCCTTGCCGACCAGGAGGACCTTGCCCGAGGAGTCGTTGGCGAGGGGGAGCCCAAAGCCGAAGCGAGCGAGCCCGCCGAGGGCGCGAGCGGCCAGCCGTCTTCGAGCAGCTTGCCGCAGGCGGAGCCCCCAGCGCAGCCCCAATTTCAACCAAGAAGGCGCCTCCGTCGAGTTGGAGATATAGCAGGGCGGCAGCCAGGCCAACAGCCACAGCGCCGTGGGACACGCTCCACCGCGGCAAGCACCGTTGCCGCGGGAGCATCTCAGTCCGTGCCGGCAACTGAGGCGGGGTCTTCTCGGGCCGCCACGCCTGATCCTGCCGCAGCTCCCGGTAAACGTCGAAGGGAGCCTACTCCTCCGCCACACCGCAGAGAGGGTACCAGACTTCGACCTCTCCGCGCTGAGCTCCGATGATGATGAAGAGGAGGAGGAGGAGTAAGACTTTTTTCCTTGTTGTACTTATATTTCTTCGATTTTTGTTGTTTCTTGTCTTGCATCTGATATGCTTCCCTTTGAATCCTTGTTCCATTTGCAGGACTCTGGCCGAGAGAGCGGCAAAGAGGGCCAAGGTCCCCGTGGTTGTCATCGAGGACGATCCTGCTGCGGTGGCAGAGGACACGTCCGAGACTACCTTGACGGACCCGGTACCATCTCCTTGAAGCAGCCCCCAGCACAGCCCCCAGCGTAAGTGTTTGTTTTACTTCCTGTTGTGGGGCGCGCATGGGTGCTTTTTCTTTGCTGACATCTTGATTGCTGACTTGCTTGTGTAGGAGCAGAACAGGCCCATCAGGAGCAACCAGAAGCCGCTCTAGAAGTGCTGTCTGCTTCGACTACACCGCCAAGGGGCGATTCTCCGACAAGGGAGCGCTCTCCGGCAGGGGAGAGGTCCCCGGCAAGGGACGGAACCAGTGAGCCTTTGGTGGAGGAACCCATGGTCACAGAGCCCAGCACAGGTAACCCTCCTTGTCGAAAGTCTTCCCTTGGGTTCTTCTTCTGATCTTCTTTTTGGATCTTTGCTTGACTTTTCCTTCCTCTCCATGTCCTCAGATCCCCCTCTCACAGACCCGATGGAGACTGAGGGCACCGGCGAAGAAGGCGCACGCGGCAACACTGAAGGTGCCGCCACTGACGAGGGAGAGGCCGGCGTTGATGAACCCGCCGACGAAGAAGCCTCCAATACTGCTGGCGTAGGAGCTGGCGAGGGGTCCGGCGATCGTACTGACGACCCGAAGGGCACAGGAGCGTAAGGCGCTGCACCGACCGCCGACCCTCCGCCCGTGATGCAAAGATCGGACTCGAGGAGCCCGAGCCAGCGCCTACTTGAAGGCCGGGCGGCGTATACATCAAGCTTCCCCAGGCGTCGAGCTCGGTGCGCCGTTGAAGGAGAGGAGTTTGACGAAGAAGTAGCCTCTCTGGGCTGGCGATGGTTGACGCGCCAAGCAGCAGCAGCGAAATACGAGGAGGAGCAGTTGCTTCGAAAGTTGGTGTCACTCTACCGCACCCGGCAAGCGAAGCTTGAGTCCCGGGAAGCGCTTGTCGCGCGGGCGGGAGTTGACATAGAGAAGCATGCGGAGGAGCTCAAGAGCCGCAACCAGGAGGCCCTTTGGTCTATTGCTGAGGAGAGGGCGCAGCTCGTCGAGGCGAAGAAGGCGTTCATCCTTGAAAAGGCTGAAGCCGAAGAGCAGCAAAGGCTCGCCGCCGAGGAGCTGTCCAGGCGGGAAGGTGAGCTGACGCAGAAAAAGGTTAACTTGGACAGCCACGAGGAGGAGCTCGACGCACGGGAGCAATCACTTGGCGGGGCGCTCAAGGAGGCAAAGGATGCTGCCGCAGCCGCCGAGGCCGCCAAGAAGGATTTAGAGGTGAAAGTGACGCAGCTGGAGGCAGATATGAAAAGGAAAGATGAGGAGCTTGCCGCACTCCAGCGCGAACGCGAGAAGGATGCCCTCGCCCATGGCGATCTGCAAGTTTAGCTTGCCGATAAGATCAAGGAACTGAACGCCGCCAAGGACTCGAGCGCTGATCTGGAGCTGAAGCTGGCCACACTGACAGAGACGCTGGATGGTGCCAAGAAGCGCGAGGATGACTTGAAGAAAGAGATCAAGGGCAACAAGGAGCTGCTGACGAGGGCTGCCGAGACTCAGAACACCTTCAAGGCTACGGTGGAACTCTGGACGGAGGGCCTCGTCAACATCGCTGCAACCATCGACGAGGAGCTGGCGGAGCTGGACTTGGCGGGCTTCGGGTACTCCACTGACGAAAACCTCCAGCCCAGCGCCAAGCTTACTCTTTTCTTCAAGGGTGTGGCGACGGCTCTCCAGCAGCTCCGGGAAAGGATCCCAAAGAAGCTGGCTGACGAGTCGCGCGCAATCTGCGCCAAGGTCTGGAGAAGGTGCTGGTGAAGATACTCTTCCGCAATCCGGGCCTCGACCTCACCCGCGTCCTCAAGAAGCTGCCGGCGGGTGCTGATCTTGAAGAACTCAAAGCCATTGTCGCACCTATTGTGGACAAGGTGAATGAGGTCAGGAGGGTTGACGGCGAGCGCGTGGATTAGGCCACTCTTCTTCTCCTTTCCTTGTCGTTGTTTATTTAAGTCATGAGAACAATTTAGTCAGTGCTGTAACAAGTTACTTTTGTAATATAACTTTATTCTGGGCAATGCTTGCTATGCTATCTCCTTTACTTGATTCCTTTCTTTGTATGTTTTTACCCTACACTTTTAGGGAACTTGCCATGAGCACGCTTCGCTTGCGTAGTCTTGAGTGCGGAACATCAGCAACCAGCTGGCGGTGCCTGTTCCGGCAAGAAACCTTGCCGCAACTAGTTGCAAAGACACTTAAGTCGTTGAGCGGACTCGAAACAAAGTAAGGGTGCAACTAGCTACGAGGAGGTTCCTCCGCGCACAGGTTTTCCATACAAAGCACGGTCGTTCAAGGAAGATAACTTAAAATTTTAAAAACTGATCATGCTCAAATTTTGGCAACTTAGCTTTTCTGTCTTCTGTGTCCCGGCAAGGCTATATTTCTTTGAACGACGCCTGGTCCACTCCTTTATCCTCTCCTTCCCCCCCATGAACTTGTGGGCGAAGGAACCTTCCTTTTGAGAAAAAAAAGAAAGAAGAGAAAATAATGATATGGAGCCTTAAGGCTCATTATTCCTTACCGGGGGCAAGTGCTGCACAAAGTGTCAGACAATACATGCGAAAAAGAAAAAGGCATGAAATTTGACAACATGTGCGGAGCATACGATCTTTATTTACGCACGGGATCTGCGCCCGGCTTTGTACAATGGGTAACATGCAACAGCCGCAAGGCTTGTACAAAAGGTGGTTGCCGGAACAGGTTAAAACAACCGCTTATATGGGTAAAACTTACGAAGATGCTCTATGTTCCAGGAGTTGCTCACCAGAAAGCCATCTTTGGTCTCAAGGCAGACAGCGCCAGGCCTAGTGACTCGCTTTACCCGATAAGGGCCTTCCCACTTTGGTGTCAACTTGTTGGAATTCTTGGCGGATTGAACACACCGAAGAACAAGGTCGCCCTCCTCGAAGCTTCTGGCATTAACTTTGCGGCTATGGTAGCGACGCAAAGCTTGCTGGTAGCGAGCAGCTCGTCTGAGAGCACGAAGACGATCTTCCTCAAGGAGCGGCGCGTCATCTTGCCGCAGCTGCTCTTGCTCAAGCTCATCATAGCGAGCACTCGAGGCGATCCGTATCACGAGTTACGTGGGGAGAACGCCTGCGCTCCGTGAGACAAGAGCAAAAGGTGTACATCCATGGCTCGATTTGGTGTCGTCCTGATCGACCAAAGAACCACCGGCAGCTCCTCGATCCAGTTTCTTCCGCACTTGTGCAGCCTATCGAAAGTCCTGGTCTTGAGCCCGCGCAGCACTTCAGCGTTTGCCCTCTCCGCTTGACCGTTGCTTCTCGGGTGAGCAACAGAAGCGAAGCAGATCTTGGCGCCAAGATCTTGGACGTACTGCATGAAGGTGTAGCTCGTGAATTGAGTGCCATTGTCGGTGATGATCCTGTTAGGGACTCCGAAACGGCAAACAATTGACCTGAAGAACTTGACTGCTGACTGTGCTGTCACCTTCCTCACTGCTTCCACTTCCGGCCACTTTGTGAACTTGTCGATTGCCACGTACAAGTATTAAAAGCCCCCGACAGCTCGGGGAAAGGGCCGAGGATGTCGAGCCCCTGGACGAAAATGGCGGAGACAAAGGGATCGTCTGGAGAGCTTGAGCTGGTTGATGTATCTGCTTGGAGTGGGCTGCACGCTTCACACTTGGTTACTTGTGCGATTGCATCATGGAGGGCTGTCGACCAAAAGAAACCTTGCGGAAGGCTTTGCCGGCAAGTGCTCTTGCGCCAATGTGGTGACCACATATGCCTCCGTGTATCTCCGCCAACAGCTCCTGTCCTTCTTGCCGGGAAATGCACTTCAATTTCACTCCGTTGAATCGTCTTCTGTACAGTATGTCATCGACAAACTGGTACATACTTGATTGCCGGGCTACTCTCTCTGCTTCTTCTTGCTCTTCGGGAAGTTCTCCTGTTTGAAGGAAATGGACGATTTGCTGTGCCCATGCCGGAGCTTGTGGCTCGACGACAAGGACTAAAGGCGCAAATGCTGCTGCGGGAACATCCGCTTCCACGGCAAGAATCCGCGATTCAGCCGGAGCGTGATGCTCCCCGGCAAGCGTGTCGGGGCTCAGCTTGTCGGGAGCGTCTGCTTCAACAAAACAAACCCTAGGGCTTGTCGGAGCAGACTGCTCCTCAGCACTCTTTGTGTTGATCTTGGGGACCTTCTTGACGGCGGCTTCGGGGAGCTCTGCCAGAAAGTAGTCACCGGTAACCAACTTCCTCTTCTTGCTCTGTCCAGTTGATGGTGTTACAGATGGTTGAGTCAGCTTGAGCACAAAAATTCCTGGTTCCACAGGTAACTTGAGTGCGGCGCACTTTGACAGGCCGTCTGCAATGTCATTTTGAGCTCTTGGAACATGTTCCATTTGTAGGCCGTCAAAATGCTCTTCCAGCTTCCTCACTTCATCAATGTAAGCTTCCATCAACGGACTCTGATAATCTTTGTTAACTTGACGGACGACAAGCTGCGAGTCACCCCTGACAATAAGCTTCTTGATCCCAAGGTCCGCGGCGATCCTGAGTCCGGCAAGCAAGCCTTCATACTCTGCAGTATTATTTGTTGCTTGCTCCTTGGGAAAGTGCATCTGGACCATGTACTTGAGGTGCTCTCCGGTGGGTGCGACGAGTAGTACGCCCGCACCGGCGCCTTGCAGCGAGAAGGCACCATCAAAGTACATGATCCATTCTTTGCTCGCTTCCTTGACGGGGATGCTCCTCTCCGGAGTTTCTTCATCAGGTGTTGGCGTCCATTCTGCTATGAATTCTGCCAATGCTCAGCTCTGAATAGTTGAAGTACTTTCAAACTTGAGGCCAAAGCTTGACAATTCCGAAGCCCACTCGACAATCACACTGTTGCTTCGGATTACGCAATATCCTCTTCAGCGGAAGCGGTGACAACTGTGATCTCATGTGCTTGAAAGTAATGGCGTAGCTTCCTCGAGGCCATGAGAAGGCCGAAAAGCAATTTCTGCACACCAGAGTACCTTGATCTAGCCCCCTGTAGAAGGGAACTGACAAAGTAAACTGGACGCTGCACCATCTTCTTCTGTTTCTCTTCTTGTGGCTGCGCAGATCCATCCTTGTCGGAACCAGAACTTGTCGGGGAAGCCCCCTGCTTGTCGCCGGATTCGCTTGCCGCGGTCGCTGGCTCATCATCCGCCTCCCTCTCCGCTACTAATGCAGCACTAACCACTTGATTGGTTGCCGCTAGATATAGCACCAACTTCTCTTGTGGCTTAGGTGCAACAAGTATTGGAGTGGAGGATAGGTATCTCTTCAAGTCCTGCAGCGCAGCCTCCGCTCGAGTCCATTTCATTGGACCTGCCTTTTCAAAATTTTGAAAAATGGCGAGGCGCTTCAGCAGACTTAGAGATGAACCTACTGAGAGCAGCAACACAGCCGGCAAGCCTTCGCACATCCTTGACGCGCTTCGGTGCTTCGATCTGTTCAATGGCTTTGATTTTTTCGGGATTGGCTTCGATCCCCCGCTGAGATACAAAGAATCCGAGAAGCTTGCCGGAAGGAACTCCAAACACGCACTTCTCGGGATTCAACTTGAGGTTGATCTTGTGCAGACTTGCAAAAGTCTCGTCCAAATCTTGGATCAAAGTTGCTCTGTCTCTGCTTTTGACCACTATGTCATCCATATATGCTTCTACATTTCTGTGCAGCTGTGGCTCAAAAGCATGACTGACTACTCTTGCAAATGTTGAACCAGCATTCTTTAGTCCGAAAGGCATCCGTACAAAGCAGTACGTGCCACATGGAGTAATGAATGCGGTTTTCTCTTCATCCTCTTCTGCCATGAAGATCTGGTGATATCCTGAGTATGCATCAAGAAACGAAAGCAGATCGCATCCTGCCGTGGAGTCGACAATTTGGTCAATGTGCGGCAAGGGAAATGGATCTTTGGGACAAGCTTTATTAACATCAGTGAAGTCAATACAAAGCCTCCATTTCCCGTTCACCTTGCGCACGACTACTGGATTGGCTAACCACGTTGGATGGAGTACTCCTCGGACCAGGCCTGCTGCTTCCAACTTCTTGATCTCCTCTGCAATGAACTCTTGGCGTTCTACTGCTCGTTTTCTGACTCTCTACTTGACGGGCCACGCGTGACGGCAGACGGCAAGGTGGTGCTCAATTACTTCCCTGGGAACACCGGGGATGTTAGATGGTTGCCATGCAAACACATCGACATTCGCCCAGAGAAAGCAACGAGCGCTTTCCTATTTAGGGTCAAGCGTGGCACCGATGGTGAAGGTACCACCGTGCCGTCCTCCTTGGCGACCACTTTCTTGGTCTTTGGTGAAGCTGTCTTTGCCTTCTTGCACTTGCGGTGGAGCTCGATGGTGCGTCCTCGGCGGTAGCGCAGCACTCAAGAGGTGCGCTTGCGGAGTAGGCATCGAGCTACTCTTGCGGACTTGGTCTTCTTCTTCCCCGGGAGCTTCAGCGGCAAGTGGTTTGTGTTCTGCTGCGGCTGCTTGCTTCCGGTAGATCTTGTCGGTGCAGATAAGTGCATCTTTCTTGTCGCCATGGACAGAAATAACACTTATCGGACCAGCATCTTGAGCACATTGTAGGCGTAGTGAGAGGCTGCCATGAACTTGGCGGCCGGGCGGCCAAGTATCCCATTGTAGGGCAATGGGAAATCGATAACGTCAAATGTGACTCTCTCGTCACGAAATTCAGCTCGCCAAAACGTCACTTGGCGGTGTGATCTTCCCCTTGGGCCTGCTCCTTCCCGGATTGATTCCTTGGAAGGTACCAGTCTCTTCGAGCTCGCTGTCGGGGATCTGGAGCTTCTTGAGCACCGCTGAAGAGATCAGATTCAGGCCGGCCCCGCCGTCTACCAACATCTTTGTGACCTTGAGGTTGCGGATGGTTGGCGAAACCAACATCGGCAAGCACCCGACCGCAGTGATGCGATCAGGGTGATCCTCAACATCAAAAATGATGGGCGTGCTGGACCACTTCAGGGGCTTGCGCGATTCAACGGACGGTTCTGCCGCGTTCACCTCCCGCACCCACTGTTTGAGTTGGCGGTGCGAGGTGTGCAGAGAAGCACCGCCGTCAACACACAACACCTCGGTTGCCTTCTAAAACTCCTGCTCGTCGGTCTCATCCTCATCCATCTCATCATCTTCATCTTCATCTTCGTCCTTGTCGCGGCCGTGGGGAGGCCTGTCTCCTTGCCGCTGCTTGGCCTTGCCGCAGCGCCCTCCTCGGGCGGGACGCTTCTTACCGGATCCTCCTCCACCTTCCTGGGCCTTCTCCTTGTCTTGGCGCTTGTACTCAGCTTTCTGCAGTTCTACGAGCTGCTCAACCTTCTTGCAGGCCTGGAGATCATGGCCCTTGGTGTGGTGGATCTTGCAGTATTGCTTGCCGGAGCCGTCCTGCTAGTCGGCGGCCACCACAGCGTCGCCGGAGTCACCTGCTTTGGCCTTCTCGGCGCCACCTCCGTTGCCGGACTGCTCGACAACTAGCACATCCTTAGCTTTTCTCTTCCTGTTATTCCGCCTCGGTTCTTCTTTGCGGGGGCGTCCTCACCGTCGAGATCATACGCTCCTGCGTTCTCTCCGGGAGTTTCCTCCCTCCTCAAGACGTGCACACTTGTCGGCGAGCATATAGCTCGTGACATATCTGATTTGCACATCGCCATCTCCTCCCTCATCCTGCGGTTGCGCGTTACGATGGAACGCGCGATAACATGGCGGGGTGGACGTCTGGAATGTTGCGCTGCACCTGGCTGAATCTCTGTATGTACTTGCGCAGGGGTTCTCCTTCTTTCTAGGCGAGCAAATGAAGATCGCTCTCCTGGCCATGGGGCTTGTGGCCGCATGTGAAGGCGCCGACAAACTGATGGAGTTGTCCGGCAAGTGCATGAGCCAAGATCTGACGTTGGGCTTGAGCTCCAGCGGGAAGTAGTTGGCGAGGATCTTCTCGTCGCGTCCCCCGGCGGCCTGCACGCGATGGTGTAGACGCCGAGAACTCCGACGGATGTATCTTGCCATCGTACTTCTCGACGCGTCGGCAAAGTTCTTAAGTCTTGGCATCGCTTTGGACTGCCGCAGCTCACGAGTGAACGCAGGGCAACCTACCGCGTACGGCAAGTCACCTGGTTCCCCTAGCGCATGCATATCGATAGTGGGCCCAGCGCGCTGGTCTGACTGACGCCGCGCTTCTCTTCGACGCTTGATGCGAGTGCGAGCGTCTTCGTGTCGTCGTTCTTGGAGAACTTGCCGTTGATCGCGGCGAGTTCGCGGGTCCGACGACGCGGTGTAGTCGGTGTCGAGGTTGACCCGGCGAGTCGGCGATCTTGGCCTTCGGAGATGGGAGTGCACGGTGGTGGCACCCCCTGCAGTCTTGTCTACGTCGGCTCGCGCCTGGGCGTCTTGCCGGGGCTTCGATGTGCTCGGTTGCCGGGGCTTGTCGCCGTTGGCGAAGCCGATGAGGCTCTGAATGGTGGCCCTCCAGTCGTCGATCTTGTCCGGCGCTGGAGGGTAGTCTAGTAGCAGTTGGGCTCGGGCCAACGCTTCCTCTGGAGTCTTGGGCGGCGGTGGCAAGCGACGCGAGGTGCGGGATATGCTCAAACTTCTAACAGTGTTAGAAGGAGCAACATCTCGTCCAGGCGACCGTACTGCGCTTGTGCCAGCGTGTTGACGCGCGTGTTGGCCTTGAGCGTCCCGCGATCCGCCGGCTTGGCCTTGTTCTAACGCGAGCACGGTGCTAGGAGCACCATGGCGTTGCCGATCCTGCACCTCCTGGGAGGGGTGCGGTGGATGTACCGACGCTGAAGCTTGCGGGGCCTTGTCCTTGGACCTGGTGACGATGTGAGTCCCCCCATCAGCGCCCACTCCTCCGCTGGCGTCCACCCCACCGCCCGTTTGCTCCGGTGGCGGTAGGATAGACGTAGACGGAGCGTCCACCTCCGAAGCCTTCTTCTTCGGTGGCATGTCGATGAAGATGTTGATGTAGCGCGTACAAACGCCGGATCAGGTTCGCACAACCTCGGCGCCCCTACAGGCGCGCCAAAGATGTCGGGAAGCGAACACCTATGGGCGGGGCCCCTTCGGTCCGCAAGGGAGTGGAGGGCGCCGAAGAGCGGATCGAGGCGGCACGCGAGGGATTTTACCCAGCCGAGCTCTCCGGAGAGATAAAACTCCTACTGCTGCTTTGTGTTTCTATTCTGTTCCTGCTCGAGAGCATAGGTGTGTTGTAGTTTCGAATGAGTCGAACCCCTTCTACGTGCGCATGGGCCTCCTTTTTATAGTCTAAAGGGGTCACCGACAGGTGGCAACGCAGAGAGAGGGGTAAAAAGTAAAACGGGGTTGGTACAACCGCTATCAACAAAGGTCCCTACCTAACTCGACGGCAGGGGACAAGGGCATTTAATGCCCGTCTGGTCGCCCCGACAGTGCAAGAAACGACCGTTAGGGGCGCCACCGATCGCCACGATGGCCTTCTAGTCATCTTCACTTGCCACCTCGCACCGCTTGGCTGCACAGCTACCCGCCCGTGCACCAGGAGCGATCTGCGGCGACACGTCGTCGGATCTTATTGAGCGCGGGCGCAGAGTGGTAACCGCGCGCAAAGCGCCTTTGCATGATCGCTGTCTTGTTGCACCCGCAAGCTTGTCGCTCGCTGGGCCTTGCCGGATCTTGCGGCGTCGCGGCAAGTTCTTCGCAGCGTTTAGTTCGCCTTCCCGCAAGCTCCTCTTGCCGGGTCTTATCCTTCCGGCAAGCTCCTCTTGCCGGGCCTTGTCTTCTCGATTAACACTTTGTTCTTGAATGGCGGTAATAGGAATAACGAAGGATCTTGGCGGACCCCGCAAGCCTTGCCGCTGGTGTCATGATGCCCGTGCACAAGTTCGGGATACTAAGGTACCCCTACTTTAGTACACCGACAAACTGCTTGGGTGAGTTCGATCGCCTCGCTCTCTAATGAGCACTCGATCTGTTCTCAACTAGCTGCCGAACTAGATACCTCTCTACTGTGGTGGCTAGTCCTATTTATAGAGGCCCTGGTCCTCTTCCCAAATATTGAGCGGGAAGGGCGCCAACAACGGCCATTTTGAAGGGGAACATCTAGTACAAGTTATCCTTACTAAAGTTTGTCTTCGGCTGCCAAAAGTACTGGCGATGACGCCTCTTGGGTCCACGGTGACCTCCATCCTGCCGCTCTGCTGGTCTTGGTCTCGTTGCACTGAAATGGCAACCTTTGCCTGATGCCTCGGTACTCCACGCCTGTGCTTGCCCCCTTTGCACCAAAGTGGAAACAAGGACATTGCGCAGGCCGGCGCCCACCTGGTTTCGATTGTCATGGCTTGCGTCATGAGCACCTCGCGAGGTACCCTGCCTTGATCTCTCCGCCTCCTCGCGAGCCTGCCTAGCGAGGCCGTTCCTGAGGAAGCCTTGTGTCGTCCGCCCCGCGAGGCTTGGCCCCTCGCGAGGGTCTTGAGTCTTGTGCTGATGAAGATGGGCGTCTTTGGGCCACCACTTGAGCCACGCCATGCAGCCGCAGTGAGCAAGTCAGGGACCCCGTTCCCAGAACGCCGACACGCAGGAACTCGGTGTAGCGTGTAAGGTCGCTGACGCACGTGTTTAAGATCCACCTCCGCCTCCCGCCTTCGAGCGGCAGTGGCTAAGCGAGTGATGACCCCGATGGTCGATGATGGGGTGGCGGCCACGACGGCCGACGATGGGTGGCGGCCACGACCACCACCTACCGCCTTCAGGCCATGGTGGCGGAGCGGGTGATGTCCATGGTGGCCGGCAGTGGGGTGGCGGCACGACAGCCACCTCCCGCCTTTGGGCCGCGACGGCGGAACTTGCGATGGCCCTAGCTTTCGACTGTGGTGTGGCGGCAACAGCAGCCGACAACAGCTGCCGAAGGGCACTGGTGGCGGAGCGTGTGGTGGGTGTTCTGTGCAGACCCAACAGAAATGCCACATGCACTACACTACGCCGGGGACTACGCCGCTGCCGTGGTGTGGCCTCCCAGCTAGAGTTGCCGTCTAATGATGGCGGAGTGGCTCAGCGACCATGACGGATCGGTGCCATTGGCGATTGTGGGAGAAGCAGACGAGATAAGCTAAAGGGAGGGAGGGGAAAATGCGACGCAGGACTTGCTGGCCATGAGGGTTTTTATAGCAGGCCGGTAAACATTGGGACTTTGGGGGATTTCACCCAGTAAGGCAGGAAGCTTGCGCGGGAACCTGCAAGGTTGCGCGGGAACGGGTTCACCAATGATTCATTGGCGCCACCGTTTGTCCAAAAGAATGCTCCCATGCTACGCAAGCTTATATTTGTAAGCCATCTGCGGCAGCAGGGTGACAAGACATGCGAGAGGAGGACAAAAGGCCACGTACACATACGGTTACTAAAAAATGATTGCGATTGAATTACCTACTATACACCCATCCCGCTTTATAAGTAGGATTTAACTAATAAAATACGAATGCATGTCGCCAAAGATTACATAGTTGGATTCGTATTTGAACATAGTTTCCAATTATATAATTTTTATAACATGCATTAACATTTTGTTGTTTAAATTTGAGGGCAAAGTATGGCACATAATATAAAGGGGACTATAGACTAAGACAGAGGTAGTAGCACACGGCCGCCCTCTATGTAGTGATGCAAGTGTCGACCGGCTTGTAGGCGACCATTTCCTGCGTGTTCAACAACTCTATGCGTGTGGTTGCTTGCGGTTGAGGCGGCCGCGGCACGCTCTGCTCTCGTGTCCCTCCTGGTGCTATTCCCTCGTCCCTCCACGCGCGCTGCCAGTGTTTGGGGCCGGTGCACGATCGTGCACGTTCGTGTGCATGCATTTGCACCGGGCGTGGCTCGAGAATGCAGTTACCCGATTGAAAAACTGCCATGCGGACGCGCCGAGAATCCAGGCCACCAGGCCCCCATTTATTCCTGCGGCCATTTACCTTCATCTGTCGCATCACACGACACAATAAGCACCTCCACGATGACACATACAGAGAGGTCATCCAGCGGTTCCAATGGCGATCCCATGGCTCCAATGGCGCTCTCAGCGACCGACGAGGACAACGGCGGGTACACCACACATCATGTAGTGGACACCCACGTGAGGGGGAAGGCCCTCTTGGTGGTGTACAGGAACAATCCGGTGTTGGTGGAGAGCTCCATACAAACTATGGAGCAGTTCCTTGCCGAGGACAAGTACCAAGTGGTCGGCTTCGACCTCGAGTACACCATCGGTCGTGCCGGGCATGGTCAGAAGATTGTCATTGCCCAGTTGTGCGTGCGACATGACGTCCTCGTCTACCACTACCACCTGGCCACAAGGCCTTGCGAGCGTTTCTCCAGGTTTATCAACAACTCTGACTAGAATTTCTCTATGATGGAAACCACCAACAATTTAAAAGCGCTCAAGGTTTCGGTCTTGAAATGCCGGAATCTTGTCAACATCCAGGACCACTAAAAGGTCTGGGGCAGCGCCAGGAACAAATTGAACTCCCTGGTTGACCTTGCCTCAGCCAGCATCGACCCCTACTACATGAGGATGAAGGATGAAAGATGAAGGCATGAGAGACTAGATGAAGAACATGTCAAGTACGCGGCCAATGATGTGTACACAAGCTATGAGATGTACGTACATGCGGATCATTGACATGAGGAAGTGTCTTGTTCATGCCCCAGTCGTGGGATCGAGCCATAGAGCAGTGGCGGGAGCATCACAAGAACTAGATGAGTAGATGATCGTTTCTCCTACTTTAGAATGCATGCAATTGTTTATTGAGGTGTGTGCGAATGATCTGTATAGTCACTTATGTAATTGGATGTTTATTTCAGTTATATATGTTATTCTTCTGTAGACAGAGAAAATCACATGGCTTATTAGCAGCAATTTTCTGTGTTATTATTGGTCTTCGCACACATTTCTGATCACAGACCTGTTTGCCGCGTATCACACACATAGTGTTCAGTTGAATCGTTTCCATTGTGTTGCGCAATAAAGGCTGCAAAGAGGGATCTACAACAGCAAGGTCTATCGTGGTCTTTGTTTTGTAATTTTTGTCATTTCTTGTTTGTTGAACACATGTTGATCGGCTTGAAGAAGGTCTATCTCGTTACTTCTTGATAATTGTTTATACGCAAGCAACTAGTTTGCATTTTTCAAATGTTTTTTGTACGAACAAAATTGCACACAAACTTACTATAGTAACCGTCTGTGTTATAATTTCTCATTGCAAACAGTTCATCCGAGTGGGTTGTTTTCTACGTACAACACACATCTGGTTTACACGAATCGTGTGTGTTCTTTTGGCTGATCGCAAATGCCGCATATCACACATATCTTGTTAAGATGAACCATTTCCGTTCTCTTGCCTAATAGAAAATAGTTTGTCCTAGTGAACCGTATGCTTTATATCACACACACACCTTGATCTGGCTGACCATTTCTGTTGCATTCCCTAGTAGCACATAGTTCATCGGAGCAAACTGTATGCTGTATATCGCACACACATTGATATGGCTGCCATTTCTGTTATTCTTCCTCATCACAAACAGTTCTGCCGGATCAACCGTATGCCCAACATCGCACACGCAAGTAAAATCTAAACCGTGTTTGATGTGTCCGCCTCCGAACGTTTTACACCTTTTTTGACGGGTTTTTTACACCACCGTTTGCGATTATTGCATCGCACACAATTTCGTCGAAGGGTCTTTGATCGTAGTGTCGCGTTAGCAGCATCCTGCAGTAGTGACATGCATGGAGTGCCATGGCATTTTAATTCCAATAAATTTAAAAATGATCAGAAAACATGAAACATTGCTTGATGTAATGTCATGCCACCAAGATAATTTGGTAAGAAAATTGGCCTGTTTGACGAAAGTTTGGAGACACACCCCTCACAAACCGGAGCAACTCACTATAAGGATCATGGTTCCGATAGGGAACAATGTATGTTTGGTGACAAACATGAGACAACTTCCTCTTATGGCCTTCAATTTTTTTTTCTACATTTAACATGCAATAATACAATTGTCGTGTGGAAATTTGGAAAATTCTAAGGGCCATTTGACCTTTTAAAGACATTGAAGTGATTTTCTAGCCGTTTAATGACCGTAATTCAAGTTTGAACTACATCTACATCCAACGGCTAACCATAACGGTTTGAAAAATTAAATTTTTGTGTACTTGTGTGCAAATTAAAAACACCAAACGATGTAAATATCTGTTGTTCAAAAAAGAAAATGTAAAGATCTTGTAAGACAACCGGCCCCCACACGATTCGCACTCTATTTCGCCCCTCGAGGTTTGGAAGCTGAGTGGCGGGGGTTATTAACCAGACACGGTTCTGTATTGGAAACTGTCAGCTATTAAGTTCACACACAGATTTTGCTGCGGGAATCATGTGTAATTCAAACGATAGTACTCGTAAATTCCGGTGACCGGCGTGTGTACTGTTCCCGTCAATCTAGATTCCGGTCGCCAATAAATACTACCTTGCTCACGTCGCCCCGCCTGCATTCTCATCTACATCCTCCCCTTGCTCGCCCTCTCTTTCTCTCTCTCTCTCTTCTCTCTCTCTCTCTCTCAAATCTCTGCCATGGCGCCACCGATCTGCCCACGTGCCAACGAGGAGTCGCTGCCCCCCCGAGGATGCTTAGTCGAAGAGCAGCAACAAGGAGGACCTCTACGCACCGCCAAACGAGGTTGCGCCAGACCCCACAACTTTGGATTGGTTTTGGGGCCAGTACAATCTTTGTCTATGGAAGTCGTTGCCGCCGGCTGAGAAAGCCAGGCAAGTGGCGTTGAAGAAGGAGATGGCAAAGGAGGAAGCTAGGTACCAGGCGGCCTGTGAAGCCCGTAATGCCGCCTAGAAAAAGGAGGCGGTGGAGCTTTGGGGGCGGGCACATCAGCGTGCGGAGGAGGTGTACAAAGACCGAAACTTCACGAGGAAGGTCAAAGGTGCTAGGCCCTCATCGCTACATGGAGGTGGGACGGTAAGCTCCAGCGTGCCACTGATGAGGAGCTCCGGTGGGCGCCCGAAAAAATGGCAAGATCGTTCGCGCTCATCCGCCAGCAAAAGGCAGATCAGTACATCAAGTGCTATAAGGCACAGGAGGCGGAGTACTGCCTCCATGCTGGGAAGACGCTGCACACCAGGGAGCTGCTAGTGATGGGCTGCCGGAATACTGCCTCAGGATGGATTATTAGTTTTAGTATTGTTCGTTTTCAATTTTATGCATTGTACCTAGTAGTTAAGTATCATCACGTATATGTGATGATACTATATATATTCTATGATGAAATAATGAACAATATAAATATATATTATGAATTCCATTTTCTATCTGTTTTTGTATACTAATTTGTATCTAGTTGTTATCATCCACATATATAGAATGGAAAGCGTATACACACACATTAGAATAGAACATATAAGAATGGAAAACGGAGTACACACATTGAAACGGAGCAATAAACAGAACAATATTATGATTGTTGTGAGTACATAGTGATCCACGTAGAAACAACTCAACAAAATAAAATGCGTCCATGAGACCATGACCAACCCTTGCCTATGGTAGCTCTTGGCTCTGCCTGAACTCGTGCAGGCGTTCGTCCAATCGGTCGACATGCTCGTGGTACATCTGGAGCGCGATGTGGAGCTCCAAGTTGGCTATTTCATCGAAGATCACCAGCTCAAGGATGTGACGGTCATGTTCCTCTACTGCGCCTAGGTGGACACCTGGGCCAAGGAGGCGGTCGAGCCTACCAACCAGCGCGTTGGCATCGAGCGGGCCACGAACAAGGCGAAGGGCGTGACCCATGCGAATGGCGCAGCAGGCGTCCCGTGCAAGTACGGCGCAGCTAGCCTCTGGTGCACGTATGGCGCAAAGGGCCTCTGCCCACTCCTGGGGAGGAATGGGGGTACTGATGAGACGTGTACCAGCTGCGATGCCCTATCGACAGTAGTCAAGCGCGGATGGATCCGCTCTTGCTGTGCGGCACGCCACACCTCTCACTTTGCGGTGCTCCAACGGTCTCCCCGTGTGGCGAGCCGCAGCCTATCGGCACGGACGCGCCTAGCTTGCTCTGTGGCGCCCCATCGATCATGTTGTGTGGCGAGCTGCAGCCTCTCGGCATTGACATGCCTATCTTGATCCGTGGCACTGAAGCACCATGTGCCAAGGGTCTGCTCAACCCTGGAGATGACGCGCATCACAGCGTTGTCCATCGCGTTGCCGGGGAGCGCCTCAACCTCGACAGGCCGTGGTGCCTTCTCGTTTTCCTTGTCGACGAGGTTGATGGAAGAGGTGGAGCTTTGGTGGGTTGGCATGCTTGGAAAAGGTGGATGTGCTACAGGCTGCGCTTGTTGCCTCCCTGCATTGCGCGTTGCCTAGGTTTATTGGGCAATATCGCTGGGTGGCCAGAAACAGGTGAGGAAATGGCGGGAAATGGTGGCGTGTTCATAAAACGCCATCAATTAATGGAAACATAGCATAGAAGGAACATCGAGCTAGCACAAGAAGTAGATGATGATCAGATGATCGTTTATCCTAGCTAGTTATGCATGTAACAGTTTACTTTGGTGTGTGGAAATGTCATGTGTGTACTAGCCACCTATGTAATTGGATGTTTTCCGCGTACACACATCTTGTTTATGTGAAACGTTTCTGTTCTCTTGGCTCAACACAAACAGTTTGTTGCAATGAACCGTATGCCGTATATCGCACACACCTTGATCTGGCTGACTGTTTCTTTTGTCTTGCCTAATCATAAACAGTTTATCAGAGTGAAATGTATGCCGTATATCACACACACATTCATCTGGCTGCCCGTTTATGATGTTCCGCCTCATCACAAACAGTTCATCCGAGTGAACTGTATGCCTTATATCGCACACGGCTTCATCTGGCTACCCGTTCCTACTCTTCTTCCTCATCGCAAACAGTTAATTTAACTGAACCGTATGCCCTGCATCGGACACGCAACAAAAATCGCAACCGTGTTTGATGGCTTCGCCATCGCAAATGTTTTGCATCTTTTTTGATGGTTATTTTACATCACCGTTTGCGGTTAATGCATCGCACACAGTTTCATCAAAGGGTCTTTGATCGTAGTGTCGCGTTAGCAGCATCCTATACAGTAGTGACTCTTCCAAGACATATAGCTCCTACAACAAAGCTTCACCGACTACAACGCCTTCTACATCAACCAAACCTTCTACAAGCAACAGAGACAAGTCCAACTACAAGAAATTTTCCTGAACTTTGACACCAAGTCATCCTTCCACTACAAAGCAACTTCAAGTCAAGAGATCCATCATCAACAACTCCAAATGATGAGACCGATAAGACAAGTTCCATCAAGTGCTTTACTTGCCAAGCCACGACCACAAGACATACCAATGCCCCACCCATCGAACCATGATTGCCAACGACGACGGCGCGTATGACTCGATGAGTGAGCAAGAAATGGAAGCGCTTGAGCATGTGGCCATTGGTGTCTACTACACAACCTTCTTCTTGTAGACTCGTGTTAGGCCTCCAAGCGTAGAGTTTTATAGGACAGTAGCAAATTTCCCTCAAGTGGATGACCTAAGGTTTATCAATCCGTGGGAGGTCTAGGATGAAGATGGTCACTCTCAAACAACCCTGCAACCAAATAACAAAGAGTCTCTTGTGTCCCCAACACACCCAATACAATGGTAAATTGTATAGGTGCACTAGTTCGGCGAAGAGATGGTGATACAAATGTAATATGGATGGTAGATATAGGTTTTTGTAATCTGAAAATATAAAAACAGCAAGGTTACTAGTAACAAAAGTTAGCAAAAATGGTATTGCAATGCTTGAAAACAAGGCCTGGGGTTCATACTTTCACTAGTCCGAATTCTCTCAATAATGATAACATAATTGGATCATATAACAATCCCTCAACACACAAAAAAGAATTACTTCAAAGTTTCTATCGGAGAACGTAGGACAAAAAACGTGCATCAAACCCTATGCATAGATTACCCCAATGTCATCTCGGGAATCCTCTAGCTGAGTGCCAAAACATACATCAAGTGAATCAATCGAACATCCCATTGTCACCACATATATCCCATCGCAAGACATACATCAAGTGTTCTCAAATCCAATATTCAATCCAACATAACGGAACCTCAAAGAGCAAGACTCAATTCATCACAGGAAGATAGAGGGGGAGAAACACCATATGATTCAACTATAGTAACAAAGCTTGTGGTACACCAAGAACATGCCAAATCAAGAACAAGAGAGAGATAGATAGAGAGAGAGAGAGAGAGAGAGAGAGATCAAACACATAGCTACTAGTACATACCCTCAGCCCCGAGGGTGAACTACTCCCTCCTCATCATGGTGGCCTCCAGGATGATGAAGATGGCCTCCGGTGATGGTTTCCCCCTTTGTCAGGGTGCCGGAACGGGGTCACAATTGGTTTTTCATGGCTACAGAGGCTTGCAGCAGCAGAACTTCTGATCTAGGGTTCTTTTCGGAGGTTTATATATTTATAAGAATTTTTGGCGTCGGATACAAGTCAAGGAGGTGCCCGAGGGCCCCACAAGCCCTCAGAGCGCACCCTGGGGGGTAGGGTGTGCCCCCAGACTTGTGGTCTCCTCAGGACTCTTCTGGTCCAGCTCCAGTGCTTCGGGTCTCTCTTTTGGTCCATAAAAAATCACCATAAATTTTCAGCTCGTTTGGACTCCATTTGATATTCCTTTTCTGTAAAACTCGAAAACAAGGGGAAAAACAGAAACTCGCACTGGCTCTAGGTTAATAGGTTAGTCCCTAAAATAATATAAAATAGCATATTAATGCATATAAAACATCCAAAATAGACAATATAATAGCATGGAACAATAAAAAAAATTATAGATGCGTTGGAGATGTATCAAGCATCCCCAAGCTTAATTCCTGCTCGTCCTCGAGTAGGTAAATGATAAAAACAGAATTTTTGATGTGGAATGCTACCTAACATATTTACTCATGTAATTTTCTTTATTCTGGCATGAATATTCAGATCCATAAGATTCAAAATAAAAGTTTAATATTGACATAAAAACAATAGTACTTCAAGCATACTAACAAAGCAATCATGTCTTCTCAAAATAGCATGGCCAAAGAAAGTTATCCCTACAAAATCATAAAGTCTGGCTATGCTCCATCTTCATCACACAAAGCATTAAATCATGCACAACCTCGATGACAAGCCAAGCAATTGTTTTATACTTTTGATGTTCTCAAACTTTTTCAACTTTCACGCAATACATGAGCGTGAGCCATGGATATAGCACTATAGGTGGAATAGAATATGGTGGTTGTTGAGAAGACTAACATGACTCTATCACCATCTTTATATCTCAAAACAATCATAAGGAATCAAACTTCTCATAGTATTCAATGCACTTAGTATGAAAGTTTTTATTATATCCCTCTTGGATGCCCATCATATTAGGACTAAATTCTTAACCTAAGCAAATTACTATGTTGTTTAGAGACTCTCAAAATAATATAAGTGAACCAAGAGAGTTCAAAAATTTCTATAAAATAAAACCACCGTCGTGCTCTAAAAAGATATAAGTGACGCACTACATCATATTGCCTAGCTCAAAAGATATAAGTGAAGCACATAGAGTATTCTAGTAAATTCACGATTAATGCATGTCCCTCTCAAAAGGTGTGTACAGCAAGGATGATTGTGGCAAACTAAAAAGCAAAGACTCATATCATACAAGACGCTCCAAACAAAACACATAGCATGTGTGAATAAAAATATATCCTCAAGTAAATTTACCGAAGAAAGAAGTCGAAAGAGGGGATGCCATCTGGGGCATCCCCAAGCTTAGATGATTGGTTGTTCTTGAATATTACCTTGGGGTGCCTTGGGCACCCCCAAGCTTAGGCTCTTGCCACTCCTTATTCCGTAGTCCATCGAAACTTCACCCAAAACTTGAAAACTTCACAACACAAAACTTAACAGAAAACTCACAAGCTTCGTTAGTATAATAAAGCAAATAACCACTTAGGTACTATTGTGAACTCATTCAAAATTTGTATTGGTGTTATATCTACTGTATTCCAACTTCTCCATGGTTCATACCCTCCGAACTACCCATAGATTCATCAAAATAAGCAAACAACACAATGAAAACATGATTTGTTAAAAATAGAACAGTATGTAGTAATCTGGAAACTTCGTATACTTCTGTAACTCCAAATATTCTGAAACATTAGGACAATGTAGGACATTTGTATGTTAATCATGTGTAAAAAATCAGAATTTTATCGCGCTCAAGTGAATTGAAACAATTCTATGACTGGAAGCAATTGTTTCTGTTTTTGCACAGAATCAAGTCAACTATCATCGACTCTATCCCAAAGGCTTTACTTGGTAATTTATTGAAGAAAAAGCTATGAAACATGATTAATACAGTAGCCTAATCATGTGAACACACAAAAAACAGTAGGGGTAAATGTTGGGTTGTCTCCCAACGAGTGCTTTCTTTAATGCCTTTTTAGCTAGGCATGATGATTTCAATGATGCTCACATGAAAGATAAGAATTGGAACATAGCGGGAGCATTATGAAGCATATGACTAGCACATTTAAGCCTAACCCACTTCCTATGCATAGGTATTTTGTGAGCAAACAATTTATGGGAGCAACAATAAACTAGCATAGGAAGGCAAAACAAGAATAACTTGAAGATTTTCAACACATAGAGAGGAAACTTGATATTATTGCAATATGTAAAAGCATATGTTCCTCTCTCATAATAATTTTCAGTACCATCATGAATTGATTAAAGACAATACATCTATCACATAAAGCATTATTTTCATGATCCACAGGCATAGAAAGTTTACTACTCTCCACATAAGCAAAATTCTTCTCATTCGGAATAGTGGGAGTATCATAAGAAACTCGAATACTATACATCGTTTCCACATTAAAAGAGCAATGTTCAGAAAAAGGGTAATCATAATTATGACAAGCTTCATAATTATAATCATTCAGTACTTTTTATAACATAAGTGTCATCACAATAATCATCATAAGTAGCAACTTTGTTCTCATCATAATCAATTGAAACCTCTTCCAAGATAGTGGAATCATTACTAAATAAAGTCATGACCTCTCCAAATCCACCTTTATCATAATAATAAGATTGAACACCCTCCAAAAGAGTGAGATAATTATTATCTAAAGTTGACACTCTTCCAAACCCACGTTCATATATATTGCAATCATCGTAAATAGGAGGCATGCTATCATCATAATAAATTTGCACATCAAAACTTGGGGGACTAAAAGTATCATCTTCATCAAGCATAGCATCCTCAAGCTTGTGACAAACACTAATTGTAGCAAATAAATTCTCAAACATATCATTCATCAAACATAGCATCCCCAAGCTTGTGGCTTTGCATATCATAAGCATAATCACTCCCATCATTAATAGTATGAATGGCACCAATAGTATAGCAATTATTATCATCACAACTTTCTAAGTTGGTGCCAAAAAGATTTTCAAGATTATAATAGTACCATTATTTTCCCAATCACGATCATCACAATGAGTAATAGGCATGACAAAATCATCCTCAACAGTTTCTTCGGACATTATACCATAAGACAAAGAATCACTATCATCATCAAGTATATCATCTTCCACATTTATTTTCGATTCACTCTCATGAGGCATAACAATAATAGGAGCAACATCATTTGGGAGGGATACCTTTTTACCATTGCTTCTCCGTCTTTTCTTTTTCTTCTCCGCACCATGTGTGGGTTAAATCAACTTTTTGGAGCTCCTTATTGATGAGATTGGTTGCATAGGAAGCTCATTCTCGTAACCTATTTCATCACGAGAGACAATAGGAGGGTAAGTGGAGAGCTTTACCCTTTCATTAGTATATCTTTTATATTCTATTGGTTTTCCCATTTTTCTATAGTTGGCAATATAAGCATTCTCATTGCAATTTACCACACAAAACATATATATATTTTTAAGAGTAGTTTTAGCATGGTTGATGAATATGAACACTTCAAACCAACTATTTTTATGAGACAATTCTTCACACCCCAAAAATAAACAAAGTGCGTTATAAAGTTCAAGGGTGATCAAGTTATTGCAATATTTGGCCACAATTCGATCATGAAAAAGTTTTTTGGAAATTAAGATGACCAATCCTATTGCAAAGTTCACAAGTAATGGGGTAAAGAGAGCATAATTTTTTAGCAAATTTGTCTATCAGCTTAAGACACCGATTGGTTTCATCATGTTTATGCTTCTTACAAAATATATCATCCGTATAAGGCATGTCTTCACAAACTATTCACTCCACAAAAATTGACATGCTTATAAGAAACATTTTTACCATGACTAGTGCAATCATCGTTAGCATCATGAATATTCATAGCAACCACACTAACAACATTGCAATCATGCTCATCATTCAAAAATTTAGTGCCAAACTTTTTATTGACTTCTTCTTCTAGCAATTGAGCACAATTTTCCTTTCCATCATTTTCAGAAAGACATTAAAAAGATGAAGCATATGAAGAAACCTCAATTCCATTTTTTGTAGTTTTATTTTATATGCTAAACTAGTGATAAAACAATAAACTAAAAGATTCAATTGCAAGATCTAAAGATATACCTTCAATCATTCAACTTCCCGGCAACGGTGCCTGAAAAGAGCTTGATGTCTACTATGCAGCCTTCTTCTTGTAGACTCGGTTGGGCCTCCAAGCGCAGAGTTTTGTAGGACAGTAGCAAATTTCCCTCAAGTGGAGGACCTAAGGTTTATCAATTCGTGGGAGGCATAGGATGAAGATGGTCTCTCTCAAACAACCCTGCAACCAAATAACAAAGAGTCTCTTGTGTCTGCTACTTCTTGAGCTTGTGTTGGTTTTTCCCTTGAAGAGGAAAGGGTGATGCAACAAAGTAGAGATAAGTATTTCCTTTAGCTAGAGAACAAAGGTATCAATCTAGTAGGAGACAACACACAAATCACCAAGACCTACACAAACAATCAAACAATTTGCACCCAATGCGACAAAGGAGTTGTCAATCCCTTCATGGTTACTTGCAAAAGTAAGATCTGATAGAGATAGAATGAACTAAACAAAAGATAAAGTAAATATTTTTGGTATTTTTGGTTTATAGATCGGAAAGTAAAAGATTGCAAAATAGTAGATCGAAAACTAATATGATGGAAAATAGACCCGGGAGCCATAGGTTTCACTAGTGGCTTCTCTCAAGATAGCAAATAATACGGTGGGTGAACAAATTATTCTTGAGCAATTGATAGAAAAGTGCAAAATTATGACGATACATAAGGCAGTGATTATGAAATATAGGCATCACGTCCGTGTCAAGTAGACCGACTCCTGCTTGCATCTACTACTATTACTCCACACATCGACCGACTCCTGCCTACATCTAGAGTATTAAGTGCATGAAGAACAGAGTAACGCATTTAGTAAGATGACATGATTTAGAGGAATAAACTCAAGCGATGTGATGTAAACCCCATCTTTTGATCCTCGATGGAAAAAATACAATACATGCCTTGCTACCCCTACTGTCACTAGGAAAGGACACCGCAAGATTGAACCCAAAGCTAAGCACTTCTCCCATTGCAAGAAAAACCAATCTAGTTTGCCAAACTAAACTGATAGTTCGAAGAGAATTACAAAGATATCAAATCATGCATATAAGAATTCAAAGAAGATTCAAATAATATTCATAGATAAGTTGATCATAAATCCACAATTCATCAGATCTCGACAAACACACCGCAAAAGAAGATTACATTAGATAGATCTCCAAGAACATCCAGGAGAACATGGTATTGAGAATCAAAGAGAGAGAAGAAGCCATCTAGCTACTAGCTATGGACCCGTAGGTCTGAGGTAAACTACTCATCGGAAGGGCAATAGAGTTGATCTAGAAGCCCTCCATGATCGAATCCCCCTCCGGCGGGATGCCGGAAAAGGCCCCTAGATGGGATCTCACGGGTACAAAAGGTTGCAGTGGTGGAAATATGTTTTCGTGGATGCTTCTGGTGGTTTGGGGATATATGTGAATATATAGGGCCAAGGGTAGGTCAGAGGAGTCCCGAGGAGGCGACAAGGAAGGGGGCACGCCCTACCCCCTGGGTGCGCCCTCCCCCATTGCCGCCGCCTCGCGGCACTTCTGACTTCATCTCGAAGTATCCGGGGTATCTTCTGGTCCAAGAAAAATCACCGCGAAGGTTTTATTCCGTTTGGACTCCGTTTGGTATTCCTTTTCTACGAAGCTCAAAAACAAGGAAAAAATAGAAACTGACACTGGGCAGTAGGTTAATAGGTTAGTCCCAAAAATAATATAAAATAACATATTAATGCATGTAAAACATCCAAAATAGATAATATAATAGCATGGAACAATAAAAGATTATAGATACGTTGGAGACGTATCACTGTCCCCAACACACACAATACCATGGTAAATTGTATAGGTACACTAGTTCGGCGAAGAGATGGTGATACAAGTGTAATATGGATGGTAGATATAGGTTTTTGTAATCTGAAAATATAAAAACTGCAAGGTTACTAGTAACAAAAGTGAGCAAAACGGTATTGCAATGCTTGAAAACAAGGCCTAGGGTTCATACTTCCACTAGTGCAAATTCTCTCAACAATGATAACATAATTGGATCATATAACAATCCCTCAATGTGCAACAAAGAATCACTCCAAAGTTTCTATCGGAGAATGTAGGAAGAAAACGTGCATCAACCGCTATGCATATATTACCCCAATGTCACTTCGGGAATCCGCGAGTTGAGTGCCAAAACATACATCAAGTGAATCAATCGAACATCCCATTGTCACCACATATATCTCATCGCAAGACATACATCAAGTGTTCTCAAATCCAATACTCAATCCAACATAATAGAACCTCAAAGAGCAAGACTCAATTCATCACAAGAAGATAGAGGGGGAGAAACACCATATGATTCAACTATAATAACAAAGCTTGTGGTACATCAAGATCGTGCCAAATCAAGAACATGAGAGAGAGAGAGAGATCAAACACATAGCTACCGGTACATATCCTCAGCCACGAGGTTGAACTACTCCCTCCTCATCATGGTGGCCGCCGGGATGATGAAGATGGCCTCCGGTGATGGTTTCCCCCTCTGACAGGGTGCTGGACAGGGTCCCGATTGGTTTTTCGTGGCTACAGAGGCTTCCGATGGCGGAACTTCTGATCTAGGGTTCTTTTCGGAGGTTTCTGTATTTATAAGAATTTTTGGCGTCGGAAACAAGTCAAGGAGGTGCCGAGGGCCCATTAAGCCCTCAAGGCGCATACAGGGGTAGGGCGCCACAGCTTGTGGTCTCCTCGAGACTCTTCTAGTCTAGCTCCGGTGTTTCGGGGGTCTCTTTTGGTCCATAAAAAATCACCGTAAATTTTCAGCTCGTTTGGACTCAGTTTGATATTCCTTTTCTGTAAAACTCAAAAACAAGGAAGAACAGAAACTGGCACTGGGCTCTAGGTTAATAGGTTAGTCCCAATAATAATATAAAATAGCATATTAATGCATAAAAAATATCCAAAACAGATCATATAATAGCATGGAACAATAAAAAGTTGTAGATACGTTGGAGACGTATCAGCCATGCACCGGCGCGTGAATGAACATGAAGATGACCAAGTATTTTGTGACAATGATTCGAGTCCTGCTCTCGTTGTCGCCAAGGTCTTGGAACTTCAACATCAACAAGATAAAGACGAAAGATGCCATATCTTCCACACCTAGGCGGGCATCAATGGAAGGTCCGTGAAGGTCATCATCGACGGAGGAAGTTGCCACAATTTTGCAAGTGAAGAGCTATGTTCCAAGCTACTATTGGTCAACATGAAGCATCCTCACCCCTACAAGGTCCAATGGCTTAGCAACTCCGGTACCATTCAAGTGGAGCACACTGTTCAAGTCTCCTTCATATTGGAGCATACAAAGATACCTTGGAGTGTGATGTGGTTCCCATGTCCGTTTGCCGTCTCCTACTTGGATGACCTTGGAAATTCAACCGCGATGTCATCCACAACGGGCGAATCAACCACTATAGCTTCAAGATGAAGGGAAAGGAGTATGTGCTACGACCTATGTCACCAAGCCAAGTGATCGCCGACAAACAAGCAACCACCCATCATTGAGAGAATAGTGAGTGAGCGCCAAAAAGAGAGTGAGCGCCACAAGCCAAAATTGAGTGCCTCCACGATGAACGACAAGAAAAACTTAGTACTATTTGCTACCATAGGTGAGATGAGAGAAATGTGTGAGAACCCATCAAGTGTTATGCAGTATGTCCTTTTGTGCAAGGATGAAGCGACAAGGACTAACACCTCTCACAATCTACCTTTAGTGGTGTCTTCTCTATTGTCGGAATTCAAGGACGCATTCCTCGATGAGCTACCTCGGGACTACCTCCTCTATGCGGCATTGAACACCTAATTGACCTCATCCCTGGCGCACCGTTATCGAACAAGGCACCCTACCGCGCCAACCCTAAAGAAACCAAGGAAATACAACGGCAAGTCCAACAACTCGTTGACAACGCGCATGTACGTGAAAGTTCAAGTCCTTGTGCCGTACCAGCTATTCTTGTTGTAAGGGCATAGTTCTCCCTATGTGGTTTTGGTGATTGATGACATGCATTTGCGGACTAAACGTGTGCATTGAGCATTTCAGATATCTCATGTCTAGGCACAAGACGATTCGGTGCCCCTCAGAGCCTAGTGAAGACGGTGTTTCTCTACGTTTCTTTTTTGGTGGATTTGAGTCATAGGAAAGCCATACTATTAAGAGGGAGTCCGCTTCGGAAAGGTTAGGGTGGAATCAACACGTACACGTCTGTCCCTTTGCACCACCTTTCCTTTGCTTCTTTGGAGCACCGTCCATTTATCCGTGTCTTTACAAAATGAAGGCCTCCAAGTCCTATAGTGCTGTGGCGTGCGGTACTACTGCTCAAGGGAGCAGTAGTACCGCAGTGGACCATGGTAGTACCGGCCAGGGAAGCGGTGGTACCGCACTATGCAGTAGTACCACTCCATAGGAGCGGTAGTACCGTGGCCTCTAGCCCGTAACACCGACGTCTTGTGAAGTAAGCGCGAAGTAATTTTTACGTCCGCGCCCTATCGGTAATCTTGCTCGGCGTCGCAGATACTGCGTGCGGATTTTTGCACACATGAAAACTCAGCGAAAGTAGCCAAGGATGTAATTTTATTAGTCCGTGCCTTCCCAGCCTAGTCGAACCCTGCCTTGTCGTTGGGTCAAGCAAGGATGCGCGGTAGTATCGCTCCGGCGGTTCTACCGCTCATTGCTTTAACACAATAGGGCCTCGTCTAGTCTCTTCCACGGGAGCGGTAGTACCGCACCATCGAGCGGTAGTACCGCGAGTTTGTGCGGTAGTACCGTAGGTCGCGGGCTGATGAAGTGGGTAACGGTTGGGTCTTTTCCCCCACTATATAAAGGTGGTCTTCTTCCCCAAGTTGACCACCTCTTCCCCTCCCTAAGCTCCATTGTTGCTCAAAGCTCCATTTTCGCCCGATCTCTCTCCCTAGCCAATCAAACTTGTTGATTCTCTAGGGATTGGTTGAGAAGGCCCTGATCTACACTTCCACCAAGAGAAATTTGATTCCCCCCACTAATCCTTTGCGGATCTTGTTACTCTTGGGTGTTTGAGCACTCTAGATGGTTGAGGTCACCTCAGAGCCACATTCCATCATGATGAAGCTTCATGGTGTCGTTGGGAGCCTCCAATTAAGTTGCGGAGATATCCCCAACCTTGTTTGTATAGGTCCGGTCGCCGCCTTCAAGGGCACCAATAGTGGAATCATGGCATCTCACATTGTGTGAGGGCGTGAGGAGAATACGGTGGCCCTAGTGGCTTCTAAGGGAGCATTGTGCCTCCACACCACTCCAACGGAGACGTACTTCCTTTCAAAGGGAAGGAACTTCAGTAACACATCCTCGTCTCCACCGACTCCACTCTTGGTTATCTCTCACCTTTACTTGTGCAAGCATATAATTTGTTGTATCCTTTGCTTGCTTGTGTGCTTGTTGTTGTTGCATCATATAGCTAGGTTGTTCACCTAGTTGCACATCTAGACAACCTACTTTGATGCTAAGTTTAATTTGGTCAAGAAAAGCTAAAAATTGTTAGTTGCCTATTCACACACCCCTCCCTCTAGTCAACCATATCGATCTTTTCTATTGGTATCAGAGCCTCATCTCTTTATTAAGGAATTTGCCATCCGAAGAGTATGGTTGACACCAAGGACGAAGTGGAGGGTCACCCCGGTGCGAATCCCATTTTGTCCGTGGCCGATGCGGGATCCTCGGTCTCTCGTGAGGAGTTCAATGTGGCTATGGACACATTGAAAACCTTCATGACGGTCGAGCATAAAGGCATGTTTAAGGAGTTTCTTGATGGACTTAAATTATCCACCGAACCCTTGGAAGTGGTTGATCCCGCTAACAAGGTGACGTATGCTAACTCCAAAAAGGGGGAAGCTAGTAACAAGCATGCTCCTATGCCTAGTGGTAGAAGTGGGAGTGGCATCTTTGCCCATGTTGAACCTCCACTTACTTATGGAGGACCGGTTCCCTCCACTCATATGAATTATGTTGGTCCTCCTCCTAAGCTTGTGAAAAATGTGGATTTTGCTTCTTGGGTGTATCGCTTTAAACGTCATTTAAATCATAGTTCTACTAATCTTTGGAGAATTATTGAGCAAGGTTTCTACCCGCATGACCCAAGCAACTTCACTCCTAGAGAAGCCGCAGATCATCAATTCAACGAGTCCGCTCTTTTCATTCTCCAAGAAGCAATCGCTCCCGAAGATATTGCTCACCTCCGACCTTTAACCGTGGCCAAGGAAGCATGGCAACATGTTGTTTCCATTTACAAGGGAAGTGCTAGCATTCAACGCTCCAACTTTGAAGTGGTACAAGATGAAGCCGATGAGTTTGCTATGAATGAAGCTGAAGAACCTCGTGAGCTTTATCGGAGATTAACCACTCTCGCGGTCTCACTCCAAGATCATGGGAGAAAGGATGCGGATGAAAATTGGATCTAGCACAAGTTTATCAAGGCCATGATGCCTTACCACAAGTCCATGTCATCCGTCATCCGTCAAAGGCCGGACTTTCACGCCTTGTCCTCAAGTGAAGTGTTGGATGAGTTTGTTGCTATGAGGATCTTGGACAAGACCGCCCACAATGCGGTGTTGCATTATAAACTATCAAAGAAGCCCAACCTTGCTTTGAAGGCCAAGGATAGTATGGAAGAAGAGAGTGAAGAGGAAGAAGAGGAATGTTGCCCCGAAGATACCAAGTATGCTTATCATGAGCACATGGCTCTTGCTTCACGACAATTTTGGAGCAAGAAGAGCACAAGGCCCTACTTCAACAAGAACAATTCAAGTAGCACCAAGGGCAAAAAACGTGCGAGGACGTGCTATAATTGTGGCAATGTGAGCCACTTTGTTGCAGAATGCCCGTACGAGAAGAGGGAAGACAATGGAGGCAAGCTTATCCGAAAAGACAAGGCCAGGTCCTTCCCCAACAAGAACAACTTCACCAAGAAGACTCCTCCCAAGGGGTTGGTGGCACAAGAAGAGTACAATGAGGACGAGGATGATGATGAAGATGGTGAGATGGTTGCCATGGCCTCCATTGCCATTGCAAGGGTGCCCCTCTTCGACTCACCCAATGTCGGGGCGCGATGGGGCACGCGACACCTATGGGGCCGGGGACGGCCCCTTCGTGAGTTCGGTACGAGGGCGGAGGATGCGCGGAGAGCAGATCGAGGCGATCTTGTGAGGATTTTACCCGGCTTCGGCGCGATGGTCGCGTAAAACCCTACTGCTGCTTTGTGTTGTATTTGGTCTTGCTCAAGAATGTGAGCGTATGGTAGTGTGGTGTTGCTAATGGAAACAGTCGAATCCCAGGCGCTAGAGTTGCCAAGGATTCGAACTTCCGAACCCCTCTCGTTGTGCATGGGCCTCCTTTTATAGGGCAAGGGTCACCGACAGTGTCAGCGTGGAGAGAGGGTAAAACGTAAAAGAGGTGGTAGTTGGAGCAGTCGGGAAGCAAAGGCAGCTCTGATTTGAGCAATGGATTCTACCTACTTTTGACAGAGGGGGACAAGAGCATTAAATGCCGTCGCCGTCGACCCCAAAAGCTCCCGCCCTGCGTCTCCGTTTGCCACGGCGATGGAGCCACCACCGTGGGCGCCACCGCACCCTCATGCAGCACAGCCCATCCGCCCGCGCTTTAGGAGAGGGCTTAAGGCGACGCGTGGGCGGATGAGCTGGAGTGTGGGCGCCTGTGCAGCTCTCCCGGCAAGCACCTTGCGGGTTCTCGATCTTGCGGGCCCGGAGCTTGTCGGGCTTGTAACTTGTCGCTCCCCGGGCCCTCGCCGGGACGCGTATAGCGCCGAGGCGTGTCTTCTGAGATGTAGTCTTCTGGTCTCCCCGGCAAGCTCCTCTCGCCCGGGGCTTGCATGAGTGACGTAATCTTGAGCCTGGAACGGCCTTCCCGGCAAGCTCCTCTTGCCGGGGCCTTGACCTTCTGTCTTGTACACTTTGTTCTTGAATGGCTTGGTATGAAGCAGGAATGGTCTCCGGCAAGCACATGGTGGATCTAGCCGCGGGAAGCTGCGACTGCCCGTGCACAAGTTGGGGTGCTGAGGTACCCCTACCTTAGTACACCGACAGGAGCCCCCGGGCCTGGGCCACACACGGTGCCGAGCGCTGTTGGGCCAGGCCCAAAAGTCTGCACGGCACACGAAGCCTCTGGCGTCTTGAGCTCGCTTCGCATCTGCCGCCTCCCCTCCCGTAACGGCACGCGTCGATTGCGGCGTCGTGGGAGACGTGGGCGGCGCATGCAGTCTTTAAGGCATCCACCCCGTGATCGTGGTGCAGAGCAACGTCGCTCCACCCGTCGCCTCGGTTCCGCTTTTTCGCCACGCGGCCCCCATGCACGGGGGTCGTGGGCGGTGAAGGTGGGAGACCGAGCCGTCACGGGCGGAGAAGGCGAGCCGGCCCCGCTCCTCTGGCCTCTTCGCCTCCTGATTGGATGAGCGGGGCGGTTGAGCCCCCACCTCGCCCCTTTAAAAGGGGCGGAAGGGGAGCGCAATGGCCACACTCATCCTCCTCTTCCTTCGTCTTCATCTTCTGTTCTTCTTGCCGCCATGGAAGGAGGGAACCCTGGTTCTTCAACGGTGGCAGCGAGGGTCGCCTCTAGGCAGCGCACCATTCCCCATCCCGCTCCCGTGGCGGCGGAGCCGGCCACGAGAGGGAGAGGGAGGGCGTGGCATGACGAGGCCGAGGGCGTGGCCGAGGCGGTCGGGGAGAGGCGGTCGTGGTGATGTGCCTCCCCCGTCTCCCCCGGCATCTCCTGACCACGGTGCGGTCCATACCGGAGATGACCCCTGGGAGTTCTTCATCAAGCTTCGCCGGGCGCCTCGTCGCCGCCTCCGCCTGCCGGCCCGTTCGCGGGCGCCATGGGGCGGATCCACCCGACGTGATGGAGTTGCGATGAGGGGCTGCGGGATCAGCGGCACTTTCGGGTGAGTGTCGTGTCCCCAGCCCCGGCGTGATGTTCTTCGACCGAGGGTGGAAGGCGTTCGCCGGATCCATAGCTTGACGGCGGGGTTCACCCTCCATTTCAAGTTAATGGATGGTGACCTTCTCGCCGTCAAGGTCTTCGGCGACTACGGGACCCGGGTGCGCTGCTGTGTGGACAGCTCCTCGGATAGCGAAGGCTCCTCCCGAGCGAGAGGACGAGGAGGAGAGCGGCAGCGGCGACGAGGGGATGGCGGGCCCGACTAGGCGTCGGACACCGCTGCCTCGCGGCCACCGGCGGCCTCATCTTCTGGTCGCCGCCTTCGAACTCCCCGGGCCGTCTTCTTGGCGGTGGCGTGGGAGGCTGCGGAAGAGGAAGAGGGGAGTGATGGCAAGGCCGTTAAATCGAATCTGAGGGCGAGGTGCCCTCGTGCCGATGTCTCACCACCCGTCTTCAAGCTCGCCTCCGACGCCTGCCTCCGCCAAGCTCTGGCGGCCCCGGGTGTTCTCTTGGTGTCTTCTGGCGCCGTGGCTCTCCGGGCATCGTTCCCCATGCCCGCCACCTTGCGCAGCTCTGAGGCACGGCGGCGTCCTGCCACGCCTCCTAGGCGCTCCTTCGCCCTTCCCGACAAGCTCCTCTTGCGGGGCCTCCTCCCAGCAGCTTATCTTGCGGGGCTCCTTGACCTACCTCCGAACTCTGAGCAGAGAAACAGGAGAAGGATCACGGGCACCTTATCTTTTTAATTTGTAAGCCCTCGGGCATTAGCTGCATTTAAGAACTTGTAATCCTCTCTATCATGTTTTTCATCCTCTATGGACTTGTACTAATCTAGGATGTTTTTAATGAAAAGAGGGAAAGCTTGCGGATGAGTCTTTTACTTGATCAAGCGTGCCTTGTGTGTTCTTACGCTATTGGGGAGCTTGCCGGGCGAACACGCTTGCGAGTCTGGGACAGCCCGGCCGCGGTGTTGCTTCCGCAAGCAACCTTGCCGGGCGATTCGACGCTTAACTTGCTGAAAGCGGGCTCGAAAGCAAGATAAGGGTGCAGCAGCACACTTGTGTTTGTTGAGCGGACTCGGAAACAAAACAAGTACGCAACTGGGCCACGACTCGGCTCCTCCACGTACGGGTTTTACACGACACGCTCGTTCGAAGACGCAGCCCCGCATTTCCTGGTCCACAGGAGGATGCATGATGAGGGATGAAAAACTTATCTGATATCGCAGCCCCCAGCAACTATGCCTTGCCGGTGACGAATCTTGGCTCTCGCAGCCCCCAGTGAGGCTGGTTTGCCGAGGAAGAACCCTGGCACCCGCAGCCTCCGGCGACCCTGGCTTGCCGGGCCCCAGGCGCTGGTGTGATCTTTCGGTTCCTCCTTGTTGCTGCAATTTCAGTCATGAAAACAGCTGAGGTAGACATGCAACTGCTTCATGTATATGTATGTGTATATAAATCTCGACTATGCAATACGATGCCGTGCCTTGCCCCTCGTATGTTTGTACTCTCGCTCTTGGGGAGCTTGCCGGGCGAACACGCTGTCGAAGCGCGGACAGCCCGCTGGCGGTGTTGCTTCCGAGAAACAACCTTGTCGGGCGATTATGACGCTTAACTTGTCGAAGCAGGCTCGAAAGCAAGATAAGGTGCAGCAGCACACTTGTGTTTGTTGAGCGGACTCGGAAACAAAACAAATGCACGCGAATCGACCACGACTCGGCTCCTCTCGCGCCCAAGTCTCTCATCTGAAGGACATCTCACGGCAGGCTCGCCACGTTATACCCTCTGCCCTACATCCTTTGTGCGCTTTCACCCTACGCTTCTAGGTAACTTGCCGGTGCTTAACACGCTTGCTGAGTGCGGAACATCAGCAGCCCGCTGGCTGGTGTTGCTTCCGCAAGCAACCTTGCAGCGTCTGTCGCGACGCTTAACTTGCCGAGCGGACTCGAAACGAAGCGAGGCGCTGGCTGGTCGCGCTCACTCTTAACTCGCTGGCGTGTTGAAGCAAAGTAAGGGTGCGACCATTCACAGCAGGCTCCTCCGCGCACGTGTTTCAAGCGTACAAAGGACAAATCGCGAGGACATAACATAAAAAGCATGGAATTAAAGAGTGCTCGCACGAAAGCTCGAGCAACTTAGCTTTTCTTTTTCTCGTTTCTTTGCACTCGCTGGCGGAGCCCAATGGCGCGTCCTCGACGGCGGCGCAGCACTCCGGAGAGGTGCGTTTGCGGAACGAGCACGAGCTGCCCTCGCCGGGCTTAGGCGCTCGAGGCGGCGCTTCGCGGAGTGAGCACTGAGCTGTCCTCGCCGGGCTTAGAGCGCTCCGAGGCGGCGCTTCGCGGAGTGAGCACCAGAGCTGTCCTTGCTGGACCTGAAGCTCGATGGTGCGCCCTCGACGGCAGCGCTACGCTCCAGGGAGATGCGTTTGCCGGCTCGGAGGGGGAGCGGGAGCGAGCGGCGCGAGGAACAGGATATGCTCGGACTCCTAGTAACGATAGGAGGAGCGAGTCTGTCTCGGCACTTCGCTTTGCTCTTGCATGGGCGGCAGTCCGGAGCATCCCGCGAGCCTCCGGCATGTTCTTGCCCCAGCGTCGAGTACCACGTCTTATGGCACGGCAACTCGCTGGGTTGTAGTGCATCGAGATGAGCGTGGATCCACGGAGACCGAGGCGCGGTCATCCGTCCGATCCACGATCTCGTGGCGCCGCGAGTGCCCTCGCGGTGCCGCCCTTTCGGCAGCGTCTCCTCCGCCTACCGCTGGCTCCGGTGGCGGCGGGTGAGACGCAGACGGGTCTGCAACCCTTGAGGCCCTCGTCTTCGGGGCCATGGCGCAGTTGTCGATGAAGTCGCAGACGAAACTGGAGAGGCTGATGAAGAACACGGTCGCGCGAACGCCGGATCAGGTCCGCACCACCTCGACGCCCCCTACCTGGCGCGCCAAAGATGTCGGGGCGCGATGGGGCACGCGACACCTATGGGGCCGGGGACGGCCCCTTCGTGAGTTCGGTACGAGGGCGGAGGATGCGCGGAGAGCAGATCGAGGCGATCTTGCTGAGATTTTTACCCAGCCGGGCGCGATGGTCGCGTAAACCCTACTGCTGCTTTGTGTTGTATTTGGTCTTGCTCAAGAATGTGGCGTATGGTAGTGTGGTGTTGCTAATGAAGCGATTGAATCCCAGCGCTAGAGTTGCCAAGGATTGAACTTCCAACCCCCTCGTTGTGCATGGGCCTCCTTTTATAGGGCAAGGGGTCACCGACAGTGTCAGCGTGGAGAGAGGGGTAAAACGTAAAAGAGGTGGTAGTTGGAGCAGGTCGGGAACAAAGGCAGCTACGATTAGCGAGCAAAGGATTCTACCTACTTTTGACAGAGGGGGACAAGAGCATTAAATGCCCGTCGCCGTCGACCCCAAAAGCTCCCGCCCTTGCGTCTCCGTTTGCCACGGCGATGGAGCCACCACCGTGGAGCGCCACCGCACCCCTCATGCAGCACAGCCATCCGCCACGCGTTTCTGGAGAGGACTTAAGGCGACGCGTGGGCGGATGAGCTGGAGTGTGGGCGCCAAGCAGCTCTCCCGCAAGCACCTTGCCGGTTACGATCTTGCGGGCCCGGAGCTTGTCGGGCTTGTAACTTGTCGCTCCCCGGGCCCTCGCCGGGACGCGTATAGCGCCGAGGCGTGTCTTCTGAGATGTAGTCTTCTGGTCTCCCCGGCGAGCTCCTCTCGCCCGAGGCTTGCATGAGTGACGTAATCTTGAGCCTGGAACGGCCTTCCCGGCAAGCTCCTCTTGCCGGGGCCTTGACCTTCTGTCTTGTACACTTTGTTCTTGAATGGCTTGGTATGAAGCAGGAATGGTCTCCGGCAAGCACATGGTGGATCTAGCCGCGGGAAGCTGCGACTGCCCGTGCACAAGTTGGGGTGCTGAGGTACCCCTACCTTAGTACACCGACACCCAATGAGAACATCACCGCCAAGTGCCCTATGGCTAAAGCCACCAACAAGGTAACCCCCAACATCAAAACCACCATCACTACTAATCCTTCCTTGAAGGATTGCATTGATGAAAGTGAGGGGTCGAAGGAGGAAGTGTCGGCATTCTGGGAACGGGGGTCCCCAGACTTGCCTGCCTGCGGCTTGTGACGTGGCTCAAGTGGGGGCCCAATGCAGCCCAGCTTCATCAGCTCAAGCTCAAGACCTTCGCGAGGAGCCAGGCCTCACGGGGCGGACGACAGGGAGCTTCCTCAGGAGCAGCCTTCTCAGGCGGGCTCGCGAGGAGGCGGAGAGATCAAGGCAGGGCACCTCCCGAGGGGCCCGTGACGCAAGCCACGACGATCAGAGGCCAGGCGGGCGCCGGCCTGTCCTTGTTTCCCTTTCGGTGCTAAGGGGGCAAGCACAGGCCAAGGCATCTGACAAAGGCTACCGTTTCGGTGCAACAAGACCAAGACCAGCAGAACGGCAGGATGGAGGTCATCGTGGAGCCCAGGGCGGCATCACTGTCAGAGCCTTTGGCAGCGGAAGACCAACTTTTGTCAGGATAAGTGTACCAGATGTTCCCCTTGAAAATGACCAATTGTTGGCGCCCTTCCCGCTCATTATTTGGGGAGAGGCCCGGGGCCTCGCTCTATAAATAGGACTAGCCAGAGCAAGATAGTGGTATCTGGAGATCGACCAGAGAGAGAGAGAGAGAAGCGACCGAACTCGCCCAAGCAGTTCATCACACCAGCTCAAGAACAGTCCCTCGTGAGGCTGTTCTCCCTCTGTACTGTTCATCATCAGCCCCTGAGGCAATCCACCACACCACACACTGGAGTAGGGTATTACACCACAATGGTGGCCTGAACCAGTATAAATCTCGTGTCCTCTGTGTGTTCATCTTTCTTGCCTAGATCTTTGCGAGACTTCGAGACGTGAGCTGGTAGGGGAGAGATCTTCATGCCCACCCTAGTGTTCGAACCTCAAGGGTCTGCCGGAACCCGAAATCTGACATTTGGCGCGCCAGGTAGGGGTGCACTGGATTCTTTCTTCCGCCTCCCCACGTTTTGTCGCCTCGCCGTCCTGATGTCAAGCGACCCGGCTGCCAACACCGACCGCTGGGCGGCGTGGCCCGTCTGCGCCATGCCGCCGCCCCAGGGCGACCGCGACCTTGCGCCTCGTAGCAGCTCGCGCTCAGGCGCCGCAGGCGCAGCGACGCGCCAACGCCGCCCTGCCCTCACACCGTGGCAGGACGGTCAGCAGCGAGAGCTTCGAACCACGCCGTGGCCATGGCGCCGCACACCTGACGGGAGCAGGCGAACTCCAGGGCCGCGCTCATGGTAGCCCGAGAGCTGTTGCGATGCCGGCTGCTGGACTGCGGCCTTGATGTGCTACTGGAGCGAGTAGCCGAACTCCTGGACGCCGTTGCCTTAGGAGCGCCTCCTTTTTCCGTCCAGTTGCCACCCCGGGTCCAAGGCGGGCCATATGGCGGTCCCATACGTGCCAGCGCGACTTCGAGCGCACTCCAGGCCCAGCTCAACGCCAACCCGGCCATCGGCACCGGGCGCCAAGTTGCGCCGGCCACACCTCTGGCCGGCGAAGGAGCACACGCTGCAACCTTCAGCCTCAGCGGGCCACCGCGCCATCACCCTCAAGACAATGCTCCAGGCCGAACTGCATGGCACATGGGGCACTACAGCAAGAATCGTGGGGTTGCGGTACCAGAAGCTTATGTGCCCCACATGGTGGATCGAGAATGTGCATTGGAAGAAGACCACGACTCGTTCCTTGGGCCAGACTAGGGCGAGGAGTCATCAGAAGCTGAGCTCTTTCAAGAGCCCATAGAGGGCCTCGACGGCCGCACAGGCGGCAGCAACTATCTAGTACCACTACTTCCTTAGGAGCAAACTTATGCTAACCATGGGTCGCAGGAGGTACAGGTCGCCGCATCAGGTGGCTGCCCCAATACTACAGCCTCCTACCCCTCGGGAGGAGGGCACCGGGGCCTGCAGGAAAGGGGCCGGGATCCGGGTTCGTCCCCGCAGCGTTCGGCACCAGGCACACTCCGGAGGTAGGCCCTCTGCCGGGGAGGTGCCGCAAGGCCTGCCCCTGGCAGAGGACCCGTGGTCATCAGGGGAACCGCTGGCGACTGCTCTACCCCGTTGGCGTCGTCCTTGGTTTCCGGTCGCCGTCAATGGCGGTAGAGTGCGGCGCAAGGCGGGGCCCTCGTCTGGCGATATGAAGCAAGGCCGGTACCTATGAAGAAGGCCCAGTGCCTGTGAATGTCGCCGCCCCGTGACACTCTCACGTAATAATGAGTGGGGCTGTACACGCCCCGGAGTCTCCGAAGAGCCGCCCTCGGGCCTCGGGGGTTCCCACCCATGCCCAGTGGCAGCACTTAGCTCCGCGCTGGTGAGAAGACGTCGAAGACTAGAGTAGGTGCCGGACGCGGCTTTTTTGCCTTTTGCCTTTTCTTTCGTTGACAAGTTTCTTCAATTTGAATTTAAGTTTGGATTTGAACTTGAGACTTGCGTGTGTCTGGGGACGGGGAGCTTAGTCTCGTTCGAGCAATCTCTCGTGTTCTGCTTTCGGCCTTACGTCCAAGTTATCGTCGGCTGCCTCCCCTCACGAGCCCCTCGTGAGCCGGGCCAGGGCAAGCACGTCTACAATCTGGACCGCTGTCACCACACCCTCTCTGGAGGTTCTCACCGCAGGATCAATGGGACCATCCATAAGACACTCAAGGCGAAGCGGCCCCCACGGACCCGCTTGGGACTCATCGGGATCATAGGGTAAACAGGTCAGCTGACCCATCGCCAGGCCGGTATCCAGGCTCACGCGCAGTGTTACACTTACAGGGATATGGTTTGCAAACCTTTACATGAGGGGATTCCCCTCCCAAAATGCTCTTACAATCTTCAGGGCCGAACCCGAACTTTCTTCACGCAGGGTGGACCGCGGGGACGCACAATCAGTCGGACATATCACTCGCCGCGTCATCTGGGGCGCCTCCAGAGGCATCGCTGGCGTCGCTGGAGTCATCACCATCACCACCCACACCTCCGCCAGCGCCAGGCGCGTCCACCACGCCACCTTCATCAGCGGCCATGATCACGCCATCATCATCAGACGCGAAGGCCCTAACGAGGGCGTCCACATTGTCCTCCACCCATTGCGCCAGGTCGCCCCGGATGGCTATGGGCACATGTGCAATGACGGCATCGAAATCAAAGTGGGGATCCATGTTCTGTAGATGGCTGAAGACACGGGAGAAGGCACGCCCAAGCAAGGCTCGGCTCCTCTCCGCGACGAGCCAACGAGACCTCTCTTAGCGGTTCTCCAGAAGCGTCACCACATCAGTGAAATATTGGAGGTTACCGGCATAGTTGGTCTCGTGCGGCACCTCGGCAGCAGCCTCGCAAATGTTGCCCAGGGCCGCGTTAGCCCGCTCCCTGAGCGTTCGGAGCATGGGGGCGTGCTCATGCTCCAAGACCCGCCTCTGGCGGATATCGTCCTCGTTCTGCCACGTGATAGCCTCGGCGCCCTCGACCCTCTATCGGAGAAGAAGCAGCTCGGCACGGGAAGAGGCTAGCTCCGCCTGCACCGCACCAAGGGCGGCCGCAGAGAAGTCCGCACCCCGCGTCACCTCAGCCAATTTGGCCCTGAGGGCCGCGGTCCTACCTTTAGCTTCGGCCCTGATCAGCTCCAACCTCGCTTTGTATTGGCGCTCGAGACCCAAACGAGTTTCCGCCACTCGGTGGTCGATCCCCTCCTAGGCTCGGGCTTCGCGCGCGGCGACGTCATCCTCCGCCTGAGCCACCAGGAGCTCCCTCGTCTCCAGCCGCTCAAGGTCAAGGTTGCGCTCCGCGGCCTCTAGTGTCAACGCTTCTTCGCGCTTCTGGAGCTCTCCCTGGTCGACGGAGGCCTCCTTCAGAGACACAAGGGCTGCCTGGCGCAGTTCCACCTGCTCCTCCAGAGAGTTGCTCCAGGCTTGGAGCTCCCACACGCGCTCCTCCGCATCCTTGCGCCGTCAGTCTGCCTCCCGGGCCTCCTCGACGGCTCGGGAGCATGCCTCTTGCGAGGCCACCAGTGACGCTTCAGCCTTCACATTGTCAAGGCCCCGCTGGTGGCGCGCAAAGGCAACAAGAACCTTGAGCTTGCGCCTCTCTTTAGCAAGTCGCAAGCCTTCGGCCTCGAGGCGTGCGTCCTCGCCAGCGAGCTCTGCACCGATCCGGATTACTGCGTCCACCGCCCCCTGGAGGAATTCTTGGCGAAGGGCGCGGCGCTCACGAGCACGCGTGAGTATGTCTTCCGCGTCATCCTCCGATGCTGGCGAGTCCGGAGGGCACATGGGCGGCATGCCCCCTCCCGGCATAGGGCTGGGGGCTGGTGCCCCAGCGATCGGCAAACGGGCTGCGCTAGGAGCCCGACCTGACACCGGTCCATCCCCAAAAGAGGAGCTTAGGACCGACTTCAACCAATCGCCTTTCACGATCAAGGAAGGAGCACGGGGCAAGCTGGTTGTGCCCCAGGGGAACCTGCAGAGGGAGGACAGCAGGCGCGCAGGATCAGGATGCCCGGGAAGACGGGCCGCTCCTCCGGCTGGCCGAGCGGCAGGAGCGCCGCTCGAGCCCGACACGCACAGGGTCAGCAGCAAAGATGAGGCTTGGGCGGATGGTTCCTTGGCCGTCTCCACGAATTCAGCAGGAAGGACCCTGAGAAGGCCACAATCAGCTGCAAGAACAGGGAAATAAAGGAGCAAAGAAGAAAGAGGACTTACTCATCCATGGCAAAGTACTTCCTACGCTTCAGCAGGCAGCAAGGGCGATCCTCGCCGCCCAAGGCCTCCTTCCTCTTGTAGAGGGCCTCGAAGTCTACTCGAAACCGGCCTAAGCGCTTGGCGCAGTGGTCGGCTTGCAGCATGTTGGAGGCGTCAGGACGATCGGCGCTAAGGGGACCGGCTTGAGGAGCGCCACCGAACACCGCCTCATGAGGGACAACCGGAGCCTCGGGAGCCCCAACCTTGGGAGCCGTAGGCCGGAGCTCCTCGCCTGCCGCGGCTCCCGGGCGGGCTTTATGAGATATAGCCTCCGGGGCCCCACGCGGCATCTGCACCTCGACAACATCATCCTTTTCGGCTCCTGACAGTTCTCGTCTCCCTGCTTCATCACCTGAGATAGGGCCGCTTTGGGCAACTGGAAGAGCAATCATGACGACAAGATTCTCGCGGGGCCCCCTAAGGCCAGTCGGGCGCAGTCCCCATTCGTCGAAGTTGGGCATCCGCTTCAGGAAATCGGCCCTGCCCGAACAAAGATACAAGAGGGCACCATCATGTCGGAGGCTGCCTGGGGAAGGCTCGCCAGTCAGGACCTTGAGCACCGTCCTTAGTGCTTCAGGCGCCAGGTCCTCCTCCTGGAGCCGCATGCGGTCCCTATGCCTCGCATAGTCCCACGTTCGGCGAGAGTGGCGCTGGAGAGGAGCAATGCGACACTGGAGGAACTCCCTCACCACCTTGGGCGCCGTCACATTGAGCGCCCTCAAGGTCTCGAAACGGCGCAAGACGAAGACAAGCCGGGGGCTCATGAGCGCCTCATGAAGCCAGCCTGAGCTGGGAATGGCAGGCACGGTCGGGTGTGAGAGCAGGGGGCTGGGTACCCCAATGTCCACATACAGCCACCGCTCTTTGAACTTGGCCTCATAGGGAGGAAGGCCGAAGTCGATCCCTGAAGCAGCCGTCTCTGGCACGGCAAGAAAGCCCACACACCCCGAGCATTGATTGGTATCGCTCAGGCGCAAGGAGAAGAAGTGGCGCCGCAGGGCAACGGAAGGAGGAATGCTCACCATTGCCTCGCAAACAAAGGCAAAGACAGCCAGGAGAGTAATGGACTCGGGTCCGAGGTGCATCATGTGGATCTGATAATGGGAGAGGACCACATTGAAGAAAGCAGAGAAAGCGGGAACCAAACCCGCCCACAAGGCATCCGCAAAGAACCGGACCTCAGTGACGACCCTGTTGATAGAAGCGTTGGACGCAAGCCAGGCCGTGGTCCGGCCACACTCGTTGAAGATGGTGGCAAGAGCAGACGGACCTTGCGCAGGGCCTCGGGATTGAGTATGATTGACCAATCCACGGCGAGGGCCACCGCTGGAGGCGAGCGGGACGAAAGCGCGGGCTTCTTCCCCTTTTCCCTCTTCATTGGTGCCATCGTAGGTGAGAAAGGGGAGAGCTCGAGTTGGATTGGAGGCGGAGGTTGAGGCTCGAGGAAGAAGGAAGGGCAGGAAGCGTGCGGGCGGCGAGAAGGGAGTAGTTGTGTGCAACCACGGGTCCGCCTAGCCAGGCATATAATGAGGCATCGTGGGGAAGGGGAGACGCCCACGTCCAATCAACCGCCACGCGGCGCCCAAGGCCGCAGGCTGTTGGGGCCCGCGGCGCTTCGCACTTGCCCCTTCACTTCTCTGCTAAGCCAAGTCCGTGCGCGCCTTGGGCCCGGGGGCTACTGTCGGCATTCTGGGAACGGGGGTCCCCAGACTTACCTGCCTGCGGCCTACGGCGTGGCTCAAGTGGGGGCCCAATGCAGCCCAGCTTCATCAGCTCAAGCTCAAGGCCCTCGCGAGGGGCCAAGCCTCGCGGGGCGGACGACAGGGAGCTTCCTCAGGAGCAGCCTTCTCAGGTGGGCTCACGAGGAGGCGGAGAGATCAAGGCAGGGTACCACCCGAGGGGCCCGTGACGCAAGCCATGATGATCGGAGACCAGGCGGGTGCCAGGCGGGCGCCGGCCTGTGCAATGTCCTTGTTTCCCTTTCGGTGCTAAGGGGGCAAGCACAGGCCAAGGCATCGGACAAAGGTTACCGTTTCGGTGCAACAAGACCAAGACCAGCAGAACGGCAGGATGGAGGTCATCGTGGAGCCCAGGGCGGCGTCACCGTCAGAGCCTTTGGCAGCGGAAGACCAACTTTAGTCAGGATAAGTGTACCAGATGTTCCCCTTCAAAATGGCCAATTGTTGGCGCCCTTCCCGCTCATTATTTGGGGAGAGGCCCAGGGCCTCGCTCTATAAATAGGACTAGCCACCACAAGATAGAGGTATCTAGAGATCGAACAGAGAGAGAGAGAGAGAAAAGCGACCGAACTCGCCCAAGCAGTTCATCGCACCGGCTCAAGAACAGCCCCTCACGAGGTTGTTCTCCCTCTGTAATCATCAGCCCCTGAGGCAATCCACCACACCACACACTGGAGTAGGGCATTACACCACAATGGTGGCCTGAACCAGTATAAATCTCGTGTCCTCTGTGTGTTCATCTTTCTTGCCTAGATCTTTGCGAGACTTCGAGACATGAGCTGGTAGGGGAGAGATCTTCATGCGCACCCCAGTGTTCGAACCTCAAGGGTCTGCCGGAACCCGAAATCCGATAGGAAGAAAATGAATTTGAGTCTTTTATGAGTAAGCTCAAGGGTAAATCCAAGAAGCACTTCGTTGCTCTCTTGGAATAACTTGATGAAGCCAATGACATGATCGAGGCTCATAAAGAAACCATCTCTAAGATGGAAGAGCATAGTCGTGACTATGCCGATGAGATATCGGATCTCTCTAATGCGCTTGAGGAAGAGCGTGGTCATCGTTTGGCTCTTGAGGAGTCACACAACAATGATCATGCTAAGTTAAAGAAAGATCTTGATCATGCTCTTGTTGTATCTCATGTGCTCAATTCCGAGAAGGCTAAACTTGGGGTTGACCATGCTAGACTCAAGGAGGAGTTTGACATACTTAACAAGGCTCACAAGGCCTTGAAGGGTGCTCATGCAAGCCTCAAAGAGTCTCATGATAAACTCCAAGTGAAGCTAACCAAGGAGAAAGCCACGTTTCCTCATATGGTTTTAATTGATAATGCAAATGCTACTAACCCGTGTTGTAAGCATGTGCATCTTGTGGAGGAGAATGCCAAGTTGAAGGAGCAAATTGAGAAAGGCCTTGTGTCGTGCATACAAGGAGAGAAGAACCTCAACGACCTTTTGAGCAATCAAAAGGAAGTTGTGGCCAAGGAGGGGATTGGGTTTGCACCCAAGTCCAAGAAGAAGAAGAAGAAGAATGACAAGACCATGCAACCTCCTCCTCTTAAGCAAACCTTTGTGAAGGAGGGACAGGGTACTCCTAAGGAGAAGAAGAACAACACGAAGGGTAGCGGTGTCAATAAGGGCAATGCTACTCCTTCCAATAAAACTGGCGATTTTGACCCTTCTTATGTGTTATGCCGTGCTAGTGATGGGCATGTTTATGCCAAATTTGTTGGTTCTTCTTATGAGTACATTGAATGGTCTATTCGGGTTCCTAAGACCCTTGTTGCTAACATCAAAGGACCCATTACAAAATGGGTACCTAAAACCAAGCATTGATCTCTTGTAGGTGTTCTCTTCCGGTGGGGGATCATGGTTGCTCGATAGTTGAGCCACAAATCATATGACCGGAAGCAAGGACTTGGTGGTGGACGTGCACAAAGTTTCATCTATGCCCACCAATGTTGAATGGGGTTTTGCTTTATCCTCTAAGGTATTAGGGCTTGGCAAGGTTGTCATTTCTCATGATCTCACGGTCGAGAAAGTCATGCTTGTTGAGTCCCTTGCATACAACTTATTTTCCGTTCATCAACTTGCACTCATGGGTTGTCGGATATCGAGTTCCAGCAAAACCCTTTAGGTTCAAACTCTAGGGTGTGCAAGAAGATCTTCTCCCTACCGATCCACGTCCCGACACCTCGCCGTGAATCTAAGCTACACGATGAACAACACGAGGGACACAAGGTTTATACTAGTTCGGGCCACCGTTGTGGTGTAATACCCTACTCTAGTGTGTGGTGGTGAATTGCCTCTGGGGCTGATGATGAACAGTACAAAGAAAGAACAGCCTCGCGAGGGGTGTTCTTGTGGTGGTGTGCTTGGAGAGGAATGGCTCCGTCTTTGTTGGCTCTAGGTGAGATTCTAGATCGATCCTCTCCTCCAACTGTGGTGGCTATCTCTATTTATAGGGGCCCTGGTCCTCTTCCCAAATATTGAGTGGGAAGGGAGCCAACAATGGCCATTTTGAAGGGGGACAACTAGTACAAGTTATCCTGACTAAAGTTGGTCTTCGACTGCCAAAGGCACATGCGATGATGCCGTCTTGGGCTCTATGGTGACCTCCGTCCTGCCGCTCTACTGGTCTTGGTCTCGTTGCACCGATATGGTAGCCTTTGCTTGATGCCTCGGTACTCCACGCCTGCGCTTGCCCCCTTTGCACCAAAGAGGAAACAAGGACACTGCACAGGCTGGTGCCCGCCTCGCGCCCGCCTGGTCTTGATCGTCATGGCTTGCGTCACGAGCACCTCGCGAGGTACTCCTTGCCTTGATCTCTCTGCCTCCTCGCGAGCCTGCCTAGTGAGGCCGCCCATGAGGAAGCCTTGCGTCGTCGACCCCGTGAGGCTTGGCTCCTTGCGAGGGTCTTGAGCTTGGGTTGATGAAGACGGGCCATACTGGGCCACTGCTTAAGCCACGCTGCAGGCCGCAGGGTGGCAAGTTTGGGGACCCCCGTTCCTAGAACGCCGACAGTAGCCCCCGGGCCCAAGGCGCGCTTGGACTTGGCTTAGCAGCGAAGCCAAAGGGCAAGTGCGGAGCGCCACGGGCCCCAACAGCCTTCGGCCTTGGTCGCCGCGTGGCGGTTGATTGGACGTGGGCGTCTCCGCTTCCCCATGCTGCCTCGACAACTGCCCGACTGACAAAAGATTGACCTGGGTTAGGCTTACCTTCATTGCTCTCATTCACCTTGCTTCAGATCCCCTTTCTTGCTCTTGCTCTCTTGCTTCCGAAATCTCCAGATCCGCCTCATTCTTCCTCCTCCAGCGAGCAATGGCCCTGCAAGGACGCGGCCGAGGCTCCTCCGGCTTGGTGCTCGCCGGCCTTGGGTCCCCCAAACATGATGGAGAAGAATCTCGCTTCTACGCGCCTGATGACGGCGTCGCAAGGCAAAGAGATGGGGGAGACTATGCTCCGAGCCGGTTCCACCATGCCGGAGGCTAAGGGGAGCACCTTTTACCCCTTCTTCATGAGCACCGTCATCGCCGGCCTGGTGCCTCCCTTCTCCGAGTTCTTCTACGCCGTCCTCCGCCATTGCAGGTTACAGGCCCTTCATCTCCATCCCAACTCCATTCTCCTTCGGTCAATTTTCGCCTACTACTGCGAAGCGCACGTCGGGGTGATGCCTTCTGTGGCCTTGCTGTGTCACTTCTTCTCCCTCCGGGTCACCGGCAGCCATACCTCGGCGTGCGCTGGCTTTGTCGTGTACTCCAAAGCCAACACGATCTCGAAGGTCGGGAAGAGGGTTGATGGCTTCCGGAGTAAGTGGGTCTTGATGGATGCCAGATGCACCCACTCTCGGTTGGTGCTGCCCACGGAGCAGCCCCTGGCTGACGAGGCATGGTCTCGCGCGAAGCTTGACGACCGACGGGCGAAGCTGGTGCTGGAGAAGATGAACGCCGACCTGAGGTCGGGCAACATGAAGGAGGCGAAGCTGACCAGGGCCACGCTCCTGAGGGAGTTCTTGGCGCAGCGGGTGGCTCCACTTCAGGGGCACTCGCGCTCGTTGTGGAGGCTTGGAGATGCGGACGACAATCTCCGCCTAAGCTCGGAGGCCCTGGCTGAAGAGGATCTACCGCAGCTCTCCGCTTCCTGGTTGGAGAGGACGTGGAAGGCCTGGAGGGCGCTCCTGTCCCCTTGTTCCTTCGCGAAGACTGGCAACGGGTGGTGGACTCCATGCCCACCTTGGATGGGAACGACCTCGTGCCGGAGGTGCCTCCTGAGGGCCAGGAGGCGGCGGCAGCGGTGTAATTGTCTTCTGATGATTCTCGCGGAGGAGAGGAGGAAGACGAGGAGCGCGACTCGGAGGCGACCACTAAGGGGACGGGGGAGACTTCCCTCCGGCACAGGGCCAACATCCTTGGCACCCTGCCGGACGACGACGAGGACGACACCAAGTGAGGGGGAGAGGACCCGCCCGTGATCCCGAAGAAGGATTGGTCGGTGCTGATCTCCCGAGGGGCTACCCCGGCCCAGGCACTGCCCGAAGCTAGCTGTAGTCCTTCTAGTGCGCCTTCTTCTACCTCTGGACCTCTCGAGGCTGCGCCCCACAAGAGGCTCTCGGGCTTTAAGCTCGGCAGGAGACTGCCATAACACGCCGCGATTGACCAGTAAGTACTCGAACTCTGATTTGCTCTTATTTTTGCTGTCAGGACTTGACGTCCTCTATCATCTGGTTAGGCTGCCGCCTGCAGCGAAGAAGCTGAAGGGGGACACGGTGGCTTCGCTTGGGGCAGGCTCATCCGTTGTGGCCGCGCCTTTGTCTATGGGAAGGGGAGGCAATGGAGCTTGCACCTCCCCTGCCCGGTCATCCTCGCGAGGCCAGGAGGAGCGCCCTAACGGGGTGCTAGCCCCCGTGGCCCTGCTGACTCTGGATGTGTCGGTGCTTGACACTGTCACTGAGGTTTCCAAGGCTCAGGAGCTCCCAGCCTCCCAAGCCGTGATAACGCTGCCGTCTTCTCCTCCTGCTCCACTGGTTCCTGACTCCTCTGCCTCCTCCTACATCTTGTACCGTGCCGCTGCTGAGCTAGGCCAGCTACGAGAAGACCTCCAGGGCGCCGCCCCCCGCCTGGTGGCCGGGCGCCTGGGGCTGATCTCTGGCTGGGTTCATTCCAAGACCTCCGTCCGAGCGGCAATGAGCCAGGCTGTAGCAGCTTCCGAGGAGGAAAAGCAAGTCGCCACCCAAGCCATAGCCGCCCGTGACGCGGCATTGAAGGGTGCTTCGATCGCCCAGGACCGTTCCAAGGCGCCGGAGGACGAGCTGCGGGGTCTGCACGACGAGCTCGCCAAAGAGGTTTGCGATCGCTAGGAAAAGGAAGAAGAGATGAAGGCTCGGGAGGCCGCCATCGGGGACTTCGACGTCGAGCTGTCCGTTGATCACAACCGACTGAAGACACTGGAGCAGTAGCTGAAGGCGGAGAAGGCCGAGCTGGATGCCAAGGTGAAGGTCTTGGCCGAGGACCGCATGGCCTTTGCGGATCTTGAGGAGAGATCTCGCAAGGCGCTGAAGTCGCGTTATGATGATGGCCCGGAGAAGCCGCTGGCCGGAGCCAAGGACGGCCCCGCCAAGCTGCTTCCCTTCCTAGTTGAAGCACTTGAGGAGGTCGTGACCGGCATCGGCCCCATGGCCGAGGTTGAAGCTCGCATCCTTTCCTCCATAGCGCTGACGCGGATCCTTAGCCACGTCTACCTCCACGACCCTGGCGCCAACTTTGACGAGCTGCTGGAGCCTGTGGACGCCGAGCACTCCACCACTAGTGCTGAGGCCGTGAAGGGCCGAGCAGAAGCCCTGCTGGCAAAGTTCCGTGCCTTCACCACTGCGCCCAAGGCAGGTACTGCTGGTTTCGCAGCCTCGGGAGGTGGAGCTGGCAAGTGCAACTCCGCCACGGAGCCGAGGCTCCTAGCGAATGACGGTGCTGCGCAAGGGTGATCTCCTCGCGGCTTCTTTCATGTTTCAACTCCTGCAACATGCACCATGCCTCGTGGAGGTGTTTAAACTTGTGTTTGGTATCGTGAGGACAATTTATGGTTTGTAATATTTGCTTCTGAATTTGCGAGATTTTGCGGTTTCCTTCCTATTTGCTTTGTGTTCTATGTCGGCAGGGCCCGGCCCCGCGCATACCTCAGCCGCCGTTAGCCCCGACCGGATCACCAGGACGGGACAAAGGAGTGAGGGGCTACGTGACAAGTTAGGCTCATGAGTCGCGATGCTCAGGAGTCCCCCTTGACGCACAAACAGCAAATAGGGAGGGGTGTAGGAGTAGATTTGTCGTTCTACGTCGGCAGGGCCCGGCCCCGCGCATACCTCAACCGCCGTTAGCCTTGCAGAACTAAGGAGTGAGGGGCTACGTGACCAGTTAGGCTCCTGAGTCGCAATGCTCAGGAGTCCCCCTTGACGCTCAAACGTTCTTCATACCTTGGCTCCGCTTGGGAAGGGGCGCGCGATGACCAGGTCCGAGGGACCTGGTTGGGTGGTGTGCGGTCGGGCGTGACCCGGACACAGCCCCTGTGTCCAGCCCCCTCGCGTGGCGCTCCCGAGGGGAGGCATTGTGATGAGGCCAGACACTGAGCTCTGGGCTCCCTGAGGTTCATACAGTCGTGGGCTGCCTTCAGTTGTCTATCACCAGCGTGGAGCATAGCGCTTCCGTATGTGTACGGGCATATCCGCTCCTCGGTAGTGTCGTCAGCCACCGCCGCAACATGGTGCTTCCACTGGTACGTAGGAGGGGGGCCCTCCAGGAGGAGCCCCCGGGGGCGTGTACAGCCCCGCCCTGACACGTGGCCGGCATGGTAGGGCTAGACGAGGTGTATCTGGGCACTCGTGAGCCAGCGCGGGACTCACGAGGCCCTACCTCAAGGCAGGTTGCGCCTGATCTTGAGCCTTGAGCGGCCGAGTGTTCCTGCAAGGTGGTTAGATACAAATGCTCTACGTCGTTAGGTCCCGGCCCTCAAGCGAGCTCAGCCACCGCTGGTATGTCAGGTCGCGATGCCGTGGACAAGGCCAGGGGGTGAGGGCTGGAGAGCCAGTAAGAGCACCTGAGTCGTGATGCTCAGGCGCCCCCCCTTTTAACGTGCAAGCAATTTGCATGGGGGAGAAAAAGGGGCCGCGGTAGGCGGGACATGATAATCATAGGTAGGTTAAGCATGAAAGGCAAATCAGCTTAGATAACTGCTGGAAGGATACATGCCACTGGGTTAGGCCCGAGCAGCTTGGGGATGATGCAGCCCGAGGGGCGCCCCCAGCAAGGTAAGCTAAAGACATAAGCAAAAGGGATACATGCCGCAGGGACAGACCCACGCGACCTTGGAATAATGCAGCCCTGAGGGCGCTCCCAGCTGAAATGAACTCCAAAGATGTCACCTGATACCATTGTAGAGCGGGTGTTGAATTAGCTGATGATGCGCGGTGAAGAGGCCGATCCTCACGAGCCGCCGAAGCCCTGAGCCTCGGTAGGCTCTGGGGGTCCGGGCGGTTCCTCGAGGACCATCTCCATCTCTGCCAGGACAGCGTGGTGCCTGGCCTCCTGAGCTGTCAGAATGCTCCGCAGAAGACGCTGGTGAGCAGCAGCCGCGTTCGGCAGGCCGAAAGGCATGCGAACGTAGCTGTGCGGGGGACCCTCGCAGCGTCCCACACGTGAAGGCCAGAAGCACCGCTGAGATGCAACTCGGCTGAGCCCTGGGTAGTCGATGCAGACGCGCAACCCTCCATCCTCACCTGGTTGGGGAGCTATGCCAGGTAGGTGGCGATCGCCGCGTATGACTCTTGATTCTTGAAGCTCTTGAGTGGCCTTGGTGATGAACTCCTGAGGGTTGGGCCCTCCTTTCCCCATGTCTTCCTGAGGGAAATGTGCCGCGAAGCACGCCTCCAAGGGGTGCCCGAGCGCCTCCCTCGTGATCTGGGTAAAGTTTGAGGCCCTCTAGGAGAGAGCCCCCGAGCCTTGCCCAAGGAGGGCACCGAGCGCGTCGGGCGCGCCTTCCTATGTGACGGACGGAGGCGCCCCTTGCACGGGCTCGGATCCTGACGCGACACCTCCGGAGATGCCAACCTCCTGAGGCCTTGAGCTGGGTGATGTCCTCTTCTTCTTGGGAACTGCCTCGGGAGGGTTCTCACTCTTGCTGTCTCGGTCCTCGACTGATGCAGCTTGGAAGGCACGCTCGAGAGAGCACACCGCATCCTTCTCTTCGCAGGGGACTGTGATGATTCCGCCGCTTCTCGGCATCTGGAGGACATTGTAACCATGGTGAGTTACCGCCATGAACGTGGTCAGGGCCGGATACCCGAGGATGGCATTATATGGCAGGCGAATGTGGGCAACGTCGAAGTCGATGAGCTCGGTACGGTAGTTCTTGCACTGTCCGAAGGTGACAGGAAGGCGAACCTGCCCTATCGGAGTGGTGGAGCCATCAGTGACTCCTGAGAAAGGCTTGGTTGGCTGAAGTTGATCATAAGGCACTTGGAGGTTGTTGAGCGTCTCGACGGACAGTACGTTGAGTCCTGCGCCGCCATCGATGAGGGTCCTGGTAGCTTGCACATTGCTGATGACTGGGGAACAAAGCATTGGGAGGACGCTAGCTGTAGCCACGCACTTGAGCTGATCTGTCGAGCTGAACGTGATGGCGCACGTGGACCACCTAAGAGGGCGCCTGGCCTCGAGCTTGGGGAGGACTGTGTTCACCTCGCGAGCAAACTGCTTGAAGATGCGCTGAGAGTCTAGGGCTTGGGCTCTGCCCAAGATGCAAGCAATAGCACGTGGCTCCTGAAAGCCCCAAGCCCCCTTGTCCTGGTGGTGGTCGTCATTCCTCCTTGGCAGTGGTGGCAGAGGAGGAAGGCCTGCGTTACCCTGCAGGCAATCCTCGCGAGGCTGATCCCTCCAAGCCCCCTCGTGAGGATGGTCGTGCCAGCGATCCTGGCGAGGTCGGTCACGCCACTCCTGGCAAGGGCCTCGGTCATCCCATCATCCTCCACCTCTTCCCCCTCCTCGGCCGTAGCCCCGGTCGTTGCGCTCGAGGCTTCGACCGATACGTCCTTCTCGAACGGCTCTGAGCTCCTGGCATTCATTGGTGTTGTGGGTGTAGAGGTTGTGGTAGGCGCAGAATCGGTTGCCCTTGGACGACTCCGGCTGGTCACTGCCGCGCATCATGTCTGGTTCTACTGCGAGCACGACTGCTCCTTTGCGCTTCACGTCCTTGGCCTTGGCTTTCTTCTCTTCTGGGTCAGTAGCTGGAAGCTCGAGGAGGGAGAGGCGCCCCTCCTCAGCTCTTGCGCACTTGGTCGCCAGGTTGAACAGCTCCAGGGATGAGCACAGATCCTTGTGGATAGCAAGCTCCTCCTTCATCTTGACATCGTGGACGCCGTCAGAGAACGTTGAGATGATGGCCTCCTCGGTCACCTTGGGAATCTTGAGGCGAGCGTTGTTGAAGCGCTGGATGTACTTCTGCAAGGTCTCTCATGGCTGCTGCTTGATGCGGCGCAGGTCACCCACGACTGGAAGACGATCGCGAGTGCCCTGGAAGTTGGCAATGAAGCGGCTTCGCATCTCGTCCCAAGAGGAGATCGAGCCGGGAGGTAGGTTCAGGAGCCAGGTGCGGGCACTATCCTTGAGCGCCATGGGAAACCAATTCGCCATGACCTTTTCGTCTCTGTTGGCCGCCTCGATGCCCAGCTCGTAGAGCTGCAGGAACTCTGCAGGGTCGGCAGTGCCGTCGTAGCCAGGAGGCAGATCTGGCTTGAACTTGCCCGGCCAGGCGACACTGCATAGCTCGGTGGTGAAGGCACGACAGCCTGCAGTGGCCACCGGAGCCCTTTGCAGACGCAGGGCTTGCTCTTGGAGATTCCCGTGCGCTGCCGCCAGGGGCAGCTCGGGGTCTTGATGTGCTGGCTCTAGGGTGCGCACGAAGATCTTCTCCCTACCAATCCACGTCCCAATACCTTGCTGCGAATCTAAGCTACACGATGAACAACATGAGGGACACAAGGTTTATACTAGTTCGGGCCACCGTTCTGGTGTAATACCCTACTCTAGTGTGTGGTGGTGAATTGCCTTTGGTGCTGATGATGAATAGTATAGAGGAAGAATAGCCTCGCAAGGGGTGTTCTTGTGGTGGTGTGCTTGGAGAGGAATGGCTCCATCTCTGTTGGCTATAGGTGAGATTCTAGATCGATCCTCTCCTACAGTTGTGGTGGCTATCTCTATTTATAAGGGCCCTGGTCCTCTTCCCAAATATTGAGCGGGAAGGGAGCCAACAACGGCCATTTTGAAGGGGGACAACTAGTACAAGTTATCCTGACTAAAGTTGGTCTTCGACTGCCAAAGGCACAGGCGATGACGCCGTCTTGGGCTCCACGGTGACCTCCATCCCGCGGCTCTGCTGGTCTTGGTCTCATTACACCGATATGGTAGCCTTTGCTTGATGCCTCGGTACTCCGCGCCTGCGCTTGCCCCCTTTGCACCAAAGAGGAAATGATGACACTGCACAGGCTGGCGCACGCTTGGTCTTGATCGCCATGGCTTGCGTCACGAGCACCTCACGAGGTACTCCTTGCCTTGATCTCTCCGCCTCCTCGCGATCCTACCTGGTGAGGCTGCCCCTGAGGAAGCCTTGCATCGTCCGCCCAGCGAGGCTTGGCCCCTAGCAAGGGTCTTGAGCTTAGGTTGATGAAGACGGGCCGTACTGGGCCACTACTTGAGCCACGCCGCAGGCCGCAGGCAGGCAAGTCTGGGACCCCCATTCCTAGAACGCCGACATGGGCTTTGCCACTTTCTTTGATATTGATACCATGGCCCTCTTGTGGAGCAAGACCCTTAAAGTAGCCTTTGTTGGGCATGTCAAGAACGATCTTTATGTGATTAACTTTTCGGAGCGACCCACTAAGACTGCGACATGCCTAATGGCTAAAGTTGATGTGGGATGGATTTGGCATCGCCGTTTAGCCCATGTCCATATGAGATCTTTGCAAAGTCTTCTCAAGGGGGACCATGTCTGTGGACTAACAAATGTTAATTTTGCCAAAGATCGTGCTTGCAGTGCATGTATCAAAGGAAATCTGTATGAGAAGGCTCACCTCCCACGATCATCATCTACTCGAAGAGGCCCTTGGAGCTCCTTCACTTGGATCTCTTTGGGCCTCCATCCTTTAATAGTCTTGGGGGTAGAAAGTATTGCTTGGTGATTGTGGATGATTATTCAAGATACACTTGGGTATATTTCTTCAAGAGGAAGAGTGAGACTCAACAAACCGTCATCGACTTTGCAAATGAAGCTCAACATCAACACGATGCAAAGATCTTGACAATAAGAAGTGACAATGACATCGAGTTCAAGAACTACACCTTGGATGAGTTTCTTAGTGATGAGGGGATCAAGAATCAATATTCCGCACCTTACACCCCTCAACAAAATGGTGTAGCGGAGAGGAAGAACCGGACGTTGATGGACGCGCAAGGACCATGATGGCGGAGTTCAAGTCTCCCTACAACTTTTGGGCCAAAGCCATAAACACTGCTTGTCATGCATCCAATCGGCTCTATCTCCGCAAAGGCTTGAACAAGACTCCATATGAGATACTTACCGGTAACAAGCCCAACCTCAAGTACTTCCAGGTTTTTGGTTGTAAGTGTTTCATTCTCAAGAAAGGTGTTCGTTTGTCTAAATTTGAGGCTAGAGCTCATGAGGGCATATTTGCTGGTTATGCTACAAGCTCTCATGCTTACCGTGTCCTCAGCAAGTCCACGAGACTCATTGAGGAGACGTGTAGCATGGAGTTTGAAGAGAATAACGGCTCCCAAGTGGAGAAAAGTGGTACTTGTGATGTAGGTGATGAAATTCCTCCCCAACCCATAAGAAGAATGGGTGTTGGTCATATCCTACCCATTGAGGAACCCCTTGTGGCCGAAGGAGAAGGACAAAGTTCCACTCAAGTGGACCCACACGCTTCCGAAGAACAAAGTGAAGGCCCTCAACCAGGTGAACAAGATCAAGGGCATGATCAATCTCAAGATGGTGGTGAAACACCAAGTGATGCCCAAGGTCAAGTTCTCCCTCCCGAGAAAGTTCAAGATCAAGGGCAAGCTCAAGATTAAGAACAAGCTCAAGACGATGCTCAAGCTGATCAAGTTACCTCTCCTCAACTATCTCTTGAGGAGGAATTGGAGCGTCGTGCCGCCAAGATTGCTTCCAAGCTCACTACCAAAGATCATCTTATGAAGAATGTACTTGGAAGTTTGAGAAAGGGGCTAAGCACTCGTAGACAATTAACAAACTATTGTGAACATCACGCGTTTGTTTCTTGTGTTGAACCCCAAAAGGTTTATGAGGCGCTCGAGGATCCGGATTGGCTCAATGCCATGCATGAAGAACTCAACAACTTTGAGTACAACAAGGTGTGCAGATTGGTGCCAAGGCCAACCAGGAATCATAATGCCATTGGAACCAAGTGGATATTCAAGAACAAGCAAGATGCTCATGGGATTATCGTTCGCAACAAGGCTCGTTTGGTAGCACAAGGCTACTCCCAAGTCGAGGGTATCAACTACGATGAAACCATTGCTCCCATTGCTCACCTTGAATTTATTTGTTTATTGATTGCTTATGCTAACTTCAAGTTGCAATAGATGGATGTGGAGAATGCTTTTCTTAATGGTCCTATTAATGAGTTGGTGTATGTTAAACAACCCCTGGGGTTTGAGGATCCCAAGTTCCCCAATCATGTGTACCAACTTGATAAGGCACTCTATGGCCTTAAACAAGACCCACGGGTGTGGTATGAGCACCTTACCGAGTTGTTGCAAGATCGTGGGTTTGAAATTGGGAAAATCGACCCCACTCTTTTCACTAAGAAGGTCAAAGGGGAGTTTTTTGTATGCCAACTATATGTTGATGATATTATCATTGGTTCTCCTAACAAAGTTTCAATGAGGAGTTTGCCACTCTCATGACCTCGAAGTTCAAGATGTCCACGATGGTAGAGTTGAAGTTCTTTCTCAATTTCGAAATCAAACAAAGAAGAGAAGGAACCTTCATCAAACAAGCCAAATACACTCAAGACATGCTCAGGAGATTCAAGCTAAGTGATGTCAAGCCGACTTCCACTCCAACGCCCGTCAAATGCCATCTTGACATTGATCCCAATGGTAAAGCAGTGGATCAAAAGGATATCATTCCATGATTGGCTCCTTGCTTTACCTTTGTGCATCTAGACCGGATATCATGTTCAGTGTGGGAATTTGTGCACGGTTTCAAGCGGCACCTAAGGAAAGTCACTATGTGGCGGTTAAGCGAATCTTTCGATATTTGTCTCATACCCCAAACTTTGGCTTATGGTACCCAAGAGGAGCTAACTTCAATCTTTTGGGCTATTCGGACTCGAATTGGGAGGGAGACAAAGTGGATAGGAAGTCAACCTCTGGAGGGTGCCAATTTCTTGGTTGCTCTTTGGTGAGTTGGTCTTCTAAGAAGCAAAGTGCGTGTCTCTCTCGTCCACCGAAGCGGAGTATGTGGCCGCCGGTAGTTGTTGTGCTCAACTTCTATGGATGAGGCAAACTTTAAAGGATTACAGTGTCATTTGTGACAAAGTGCCTCTTTGGTGTGACAATGAAAGTACCATCAAGATCTCTCTCAACCCGGTGCAACACTTCAAGACGAAGCATATTGAGATTCAGTATCACTTCATCCGGGATCACATTAGGTGATGGGAGATCTAGCTCAAATATGTCAACACTCATGATAACCTTGCAGATATTTTCACGAAGCCCTTGGATGAATCAAGATTTCATGAGTTAAGGCATGAGCTATATGCATTGATTCAAGCAATGTGGCTTGAACCTTTGCACACCCCACCATACTCATCTTGATATCTTGTTTAGGTGTAGGCATGGCCATAGGGGGAGTGTTGTTCTCTCAATGAACTCTCCCTCCACCCATTATGCATAAATTGATCAACTCTTTCACATTAGCCATTTTGATGGTATTTGTGCTTCAAAGACGAGTTTTGGTCATGGGCCCAAGGATAATTCTTCGCGGTGCCATACCAATTGACTCAAACATAGGTGGCTCCGGCCACCGCCCTCTCCTTTTGAGACGTTTTGTTTTGTGTTTGGTCCTTGTTGTCTTTTGCCTTCTTTTGAGCCGTGTTTGTGTTTGAGTTGCCTTGTGTGTGTGCTTGTTTGCGTATCCTGTTGCTTGGAGTTGGCATTGCAAAGGCTGTGTTTTCTGTTGTGTCAAAACATGCAATATCTTGGGATTACGGTACTACTGTGGCAAGCCATGGTACTACCGCTAGAGATGGGTTGCTCCTGTGCTTGCATAGCTGCGTCCTAGGCATGGTACTACCGCTTCCATCACGACAGTAATGTTTTAGTGCTGCTGGAAGAGCGATACTGCCGCCCTATGTGCGGTACTTCCGCCCGGGCGTTACTACCACAATGAACCGTGGTACTACCACACCGTCACGAGTGAGTGGGGGTTAAGAGCGGGCAGGGGGAGTTCCAACTCCCCCATACCCATTCATCTCTTTTCCCCACTTCGTCTCTCTCTCTCTCCTTCCCAAGAATGGTGCGGGAGGTATCTCCGTCTTCGGCCGCTCTCCTCACATTCCGCCCGGTGGGATCGATCAACACCTCGCCCTCTTGCCATGGAATCCGGTATCTCCCTTAGTCTTCCTCTCTTTGCCTCGTTGTTTTGCTTCTAGGTTTTGGGAGATGCATGTGTAGTTCTAGAGATTTTTGGCTAAATTGTTGCGAGAGGGGAGTGTAGGAGAGTACTCGTGCTGTAGAGATGCTATTTGGTGTGTTGCAACTCTATAATTTTGATCAACAGTAGTACCAATCTCTATTTCCGGATGTTCCTAGATCCGCTTGTGCCAGATTCAAACCCGTGTGGTACTAGCGCTCCTCTCGAGCGGTACTACAACCCGCTCTGGCAAGATACGCCACGTGCGGTACTACCGCTCCGCTCAAGCGGTACTACCGCCCTGCGCGCGGAATTAAAAAAAATTACTTCCACTCTAGGCGCGGTACTACCATGCCATCCCGGCGCAGTACTACCTCGGCTAGAGCAGCTGTAACTTTTTACGTCCGCCTCATGGTGCTGTACTACCGTTGACATATGAACTACCTTGTTGTGACTACCCAATCTCATTTCTACATGTTTTGTTTGTTTTGGCCTTGGTCTTTGCAATGACCCTTCTCGTTCTTCTCGTGTGTTTGTGTTGTGTGCCATAGGTGGTGGCTCCAATGTCTATCACTCAAATCCCAACTGCGACACAAGCTCCAAGCATCTTAGCAATCAAGAAGCACCTGAGGAATCCAATGCCCCACAACGCAATGTCAAGAAGACCACTAACAAGTTCAAGGAGCCAAATGTTGGCATGGACGAGATGCCTCAAGCCGAGTTCATCACACGATGGAGGATTAACCCCTATGTGCAGCCTCATGAGAATGTCAGAGGGAATGAGTTGTTCTAGACCAAGCAGCAAAATCTCATCTACATCGATGTTATCAAGTCCAAGCAGAACATCTATGTTCCAATGCAGTGGATTGATATGAATCATCTGAAGAAGGACCGGGATACTTTGGTGAGGCGTTGTATTTGGTGGAGCAGTTTGGCATTCAAGAGTTTATCACGTTCCACATGGACTTTGACCCAGAGATCGTGGCTCAGTTCTTTGCTTCCGTCCACTTCCACGCGGATGAGGAGCGGACTATGGCTTGGATGACCAATGGGAAGAGGATGTCTGCTAAGTGGAAGGAATTCATTGAGATGCTGCACGTTCGTGATGAGGGGCTCAATGTGCCCGTTGGTGTCCGCCCTCACGGCAACCCAGAGTCTGCCAACAAGAACAAGCTTCAACTGTTCCTTGTGGAGAAGAAGTTAGCCAATGGCACGCAATCTTGGGTACTCAACCCTTTCCTTGACGTCATGCACCGGATCTTCCGCAACACTCTCTTTCCGCGCATTGGTGACAAGGGCAAGGTGCATGTTTATCTCGTGGATATGATGCTTCTTTGTGAGGAGGCACGTCGTCAAGTTCCCCAACCACTGGACGTCTCTCATATCATGTGGGTTGAGCTCCGGTTTGTGGTCTACAATCGCAAAGTTCCCATCTATGGACCATACCTACACCTCTTGATCTCGAAGACTTGGGAGAAGCTCTTTCCGAATGAAGAGTTTCATGCTCCAAACTGGGTTCGCCATGAGCCTATCAAGCTGCGTCAGAAGAACAAGTGGGACAATACCACCACCCGGGTTGAGGCTGAGGCAACTAGGATGAATGTTGATGAGGATGAGTTTGAGGAGGAGGAGGCTGAGGACAGTTCTGCGTGGTATGCTCCTCCCTCTACTGAGCCCTCTTGGGCTAAGAGGCTAAAGGCAAAGATGAAGGCTCTATTCTGCATGCAGGCCAAGGGGCAGTACAAGACCCATGTTGCTCAGAAGGAGGGCCGCCAGCGCGACAAGAGGATCTTGAGGATGTTCGGCGAGCACTTGTCGAGCGGGTCAGAGAAGAACGTCACTCCTGAGGCTGACTGGATGGTGTAGTAGGGCTATCACTAGACTGAGTCAGAGGAGGAGTCCATTCCTGCTGCTGAGACCGATGAGGAGATTGTTGGGTGATCACTACAGAGGGAGCTACCACCTATGTTGTAGGTGTCCTCTCTGCCTTTTTGGTGTCTCGATGCCAAAGGGGGAGAGAGTGTAGGATTTGCGAGTCGTGTCTCTCTTTTTCGTTTCGTTGGACCTTCGTTCATTGCTTTAGTTTGTTGGTTTGCGGTTGTGTTCGTGTGAGACCAGGAGACTATCATATGGTGTGAGACATATGCCCTCTAGTCTATCTCTTTGTCTTATCTATTGTCTAGTATGTCTGGTAGATTGTGAGCTTATGTTATCATGTGCCCTTTGCTTTATGCTCATTTACTTTACATTGCCTCCATGCTTAGTGTCATTTATATTGCTGCAAGGATTGCCTTGTTTATAAAATATAGGAGGAGTGTTGATCCTAATATGTGTGCTGTGTAGTCCAAAGCATATCTATAGAGTGCACACATCTAGGGGGAGCCTGTCTATATTTTATAGATGTTGGGTTTGCGTATGTTCATTTTTATATCCCTATGTGCGAATCCCGTATTGTCATCAATCCACCAAAAAGGGGGAGATTGTAAGGGCATAGTTCTCCCTATGTGGTTTTGGTGATTGATGACAATGCATTTGCGGACTAATCGTGTGCATTGAGCATTTCAGATATCTCATGTCTAGGCACAAGATGATTTGGTGCCCCTTGGAGCCTAGTAAAGACGACGTTTCTCTACATTTCTTTTTCGGTGGATTTGAGTCGTAGGAAATCCGTACTATTAAGAGGGGGGTCCACTTCAGAATGGTTAGGGTGGAATCAACACGTACACGTCTGTTCCTTTGCACCACCTTTCCTTTTCTTCTTTGGGGCACCGTCCGTTTATCCGTGTCTTTACAAAATAAAGGCCTCCAAGTGCTATAGTGTCGTGGCGTGCGGTAGTACTGCTCAACGGAGCAGTAGTACCGCGGTGGACCACGGTAGTACCTGCCAGGGAAGTGGTAGTACCGCGCTATGCGGTAGTACCGCTCCTCAGGAGCGGTAGTACCATGGCCTCTAACCCAGGACACTGACGTGCGCGGAAGTAGGCATGGAAGTAATTTTTTACGTCTGTGCCCTACGCGGTAGTACCGCTCCCAGCGTGCGGTAGTGCTGTGCCGGATTTTTGCATAGATCGAAACTCAAAGGAAGTAGCCACGGATGTAATTTTATTAGTCCATGCCTTCCTAGCCTAGCCGAACCCTGCCTTACGGTAGTATCGCAAGGACGCGCGGTAGTACCGCTCCGGCTATTCTACCGCTTGTTGCTTTAACGCAACAAGGCCTCGTCTAGTCTCTGCCGCGGGAGCGGTAGTACCGCCCCGTCGAGTAGTAGTACTGCAAGCCTTGTGGTAGTACCGCGAGTCTGTGCGGTAGTAGCGCAGGTCGTGGGCTGATGAAGTTGGTAACTGTTGGATCTTTTCCCCCACTATATAAAGGTGGTCTTCTTCCCCAAGTTGACCACCTCTTCCCCTCCCTAAGCTCCATTGTTGCTCAAAGCTATATAAAGGTGGTCTTCCTAGCCAATGAAACTTGTTGATTCTTTAGGGATTGGTTGAGAAGGCCCCGATCTACACTTCCACCAAGAGAAATTTGATTCCCCCCACTAATCCCTTGCGGATCTTGTTACTCTTGGGTGTTTGAGCACCCTAGACAGTTGAGGTCACCTCAGAGCCACATTCCATCATGGTGAAGCTTCAAGGTGTCGTTATGAGCCTCCAATTAAGTTGCGGAGAAATCCCCAACCTTGTTTGTAAAGGTCCGGTCGCCGCCTTCAAGGGCACCAATAGTGGAATCATGGCATCTCGCATTGTGTGAGGGCGTGAGGAGAATACGGTGGCCCTAGTGGCTTCTTAGGGAGCATTGTTCCTCCACACCACTCCAACGGAGACGTACTTCCTCTCAAAGGGAAGGAACTTCAGTAACACATCCTCGTCTCCACCGACTCCACTCTTGGTTATCGCTCACCTTTACTTGTGCAAGCATATATTGTGTTGTATCCTTTGCTTGCTTGTGTGCTTGTTGTTGTTGCAACATATAGGTTGTTCACCTAGTTGCACATCTAGACAACCAACTTTGATGCTAAGTTTAATTTGGTCAAGAAAAGCTAAAAATTGTTTGTTGCATATTCACCCCCCCTCTAGTCAACCATATCGATCCTTTCACTTGTGCCTAAGAAAGATGGTAGTTTTCGCATGTGTTCCCATTGTCATCCTATCAATGCTATCACCGTTCGTTATTGTTAACCCATTCCACACCTTGATGATATGCTAGATGAGCTTAGCGGAGCCACCATTTTCTCCAAGATTAATATGAAGAGTGGCTATTACCAAATTCGCATCCAACAGGGTGATGAATGGAAACTGCTTTCAAAACCAAGTTTGGCTTGTAGGAATGGCTAGTTATGCCTATGGGTTTATCCGAAGCACCTGGTACTTTTATGCGGGTGATGCATTATGTTCTTATACCTTACATTGATGTTTTTGTTGTGGTCTACTTTGATGATATTCTTGTGTGTAGCATCACTACTGCAGGATGCTGCTAACGCGGCACTACGATCAGAGACCCTTTGACGAAACTGTGTGCGATGCAATAATTGCAAACGATGGTGTAAAAAACCCGCCAAAAAGGTGCAAAACGTTTGCGATGACGGATGCATCAAACACGGTTCAGATTTAGTTGCGTGTGCGATGCAGGGCATATGGTTCAGTTCAATGAACTATTTGCGATGAGGAGGAACAAAAAAATGGGCAGCTAGATGAAGGTGTGTGCAATATACAACATACGGTTCACTCGGATGAACTGTTTGTGATTAGGGAACACAAAAGAAATGGTTAGGTAGATCAAGGTGTGTGCGATATACAACATGCAGTTCACTCATATGAATTGTTTGCATTGATACAAGAGAACAGAAATGGTTCAATATAACAAGATGTGTGTTATACGCGGCAAACAGGTCTGTAATCAGAAATGTGTGTGAAGACAGATAGTAACCTAGACGATTGCTTCTAATAAGACGTATGCGATATGCTCTGTCTACACAACATGTATTGGCCATTGGGGGACGGGCGGTCATCCAGATATGCCATAAGGATGCGAAGAGGCATCCTATATCAGCAAGGACTAGTTGTTCCACCAGTAGCTCATCCAAGAGAACTCTCAAGTTAAGTGTGCTCAGGCTGGAGCAGCCATCAGATGGGTGACTAGATGGGAAGTTCTATTGATGTTAAATTAACTCATAGGATGGGTCATTTCGGTCAAATGACCAAAATGACCCATTCCCTCAGTTAATTTAACCTCGAGGTCCTTGTTTTTTATTTTAATTTTATTTTTAACATATGTTAAATAAGTTCACCGCATTACTTTTTGACATTGTGTATACGTGGCATACAGTTGATCCATCCGACCTATTTGTGATGGAATAAGCCATGTGTGTTGTGGGCAAATACTTGCTAGTGTACAACCGTCTGCGATTGATGAATTCATCACCGACGGGTTCCCTAGTGTGGTCCGTGTTCATCTCATTATCATCTACTTCTTGTGCTAGCTCAATATTCCTTATATATGCTAAGTTTCCATCAATTGATGGCGTTCTATGAACACACCACCATTTCCCACCATTTCCTCACCTGTTTCCCACCACCCAGCGATATTGCACATAAACCTAGGCGCAGGACGATGCACGGAGGCAACAAGCGCAGCCTGTAGCACATACACCTTTTCCAAGCTTGCCAACACATCGCCTCTACCGTCAACCTCGTCAACGAGGAAAACCAGAAGGCGCCACGGCTCGTCGAGGCCGCGGCACACCCCGGCAACGCGATGGACGATGTCGTGATGCGCGTCATCGCCAGGGTTGAGCAGACCCTTGGTGCATGGCACTTCAGCACCGCGAATCAAGATAGGCATGTCAGCGCCGAGAGGCCGCAGCTCGCCGCACAACATGATCGATTTCTCGTCGCAGAGCAAGCTAGGCGCGTTCACGCCGATAGGTTGCGGCGCACCGCACGACGAGACTGTTGGAGCACTGCAGAGCGAGAGGCGTGGCACGCCGCATAGCAAGAGCAGATCCATCGACGCTTGCCTGTTGTCGACGGGGCATCGCAGCTGGGGTCCCGTCAGTACCCCCATTCCTTTCCAGGAGTGGGCACAGGCCCTCTGCGCCGTACTTGCACTAGAGGTCAACCGCGCCGTAATTGCACCGGATGCCCACCACACTGTTCACATGGGTCGCGCCATTCGCCTTGTCCGCGGCCCGCTCGATGCCAACGCGCTGGTCGATAGGCTCGACCGCCTCCTTGGACCAGGTGTCCACCTGGGCGCAGTAGAGGAACATGGCCGTCGCGTCCTCGAGTTGGTGACTCTGATGAAATAGCCAACTTGGAGCTCGAGATCGTGCTCCAGATGTACCGCGAGCGTGTCGACCACTTGGATGAATGCCTGCACGAGTTCAGGCAGAGCCAAGAGCTACCGTAGGCAAGGGCTGCTGGTCATGGTCTCATGGACGTGTTTTATTTTTTTGAGTCGTTTCGACGTGGCTAGCTATGTATTCACAACAATCATACTATTGCTTTGTTTATTGCTCTGTTTCAATGTGTGTCCTCTGTTTTCTGTTCTTATATGTTCTGTTTCAATGTGTGTTTATACGCTTCCGATTCTGTATATGTGGATGATAATAGATAGATTCAAATTAGTATACAAAAACAGATAGAAAATGGAATTCATAATATATATAATATTAATTGTTCATTAGTTCATCACGGAATATATATATATATATAATATCATCACATATACGTGATGATACTTAACTACTAGGTACAATGCATAAAATTTAAAACGAACAATACTAAAACTAATAATCCCTCCTGGGGCCATTATTCCGGCAGCCCCTCGCCAGCAGCTCCCTGGTGCGTGGCGTTTTCCCAGAGCGGAGGCAGTACTCCGCCTCCTCTGCCTCGCAACACTTGATGTGCCGATCTGCCTCTTGTATGCGGACGCGCGCAAACGATCTTGCCATTTCGTTGGGCGCCCACCGGAGCTCCTCGTCGGTGGCACGCTGGAGCTTATCGGCCCAGCTCCATGCAGCGATGAGGCGCCCAGTGCCTCTGGCCTTCCTCGCGAAGTACCTGCCTTCGTACACCTCCTCCACATGACAACGCACCCGCCCACAAAGCTCCACCACCTCCTTTTTTCAGGCGGTGTCACGGGCTTCACAGGCCGCCTGGTACCCGGCATCCTCCTCCGCCATCTCCTTCTTGAAAGCCACTTGACTGGCTTTCTCAGCGTGCAGCAGCGACTTCCAAAGACAAAGATCATACTCGCCCCAAAACCAATCCAAAGTTGGGGTGTCCGGCGCAACCTCGTCCGGCGGCGCATAGGTGTCCTCGTCGCTTCTCTTTGATTGAGCGTCCTCGGGGGGTGGCGACTCCTCGTCGGTGCGTGGGCAGACCGGTGGCGCCATGGCAAAGATTTGAGAGAGAGAGATAGAGATAGAGAGAGAGAGAGAGAGAGAGAGCAAGGGGAGGATCTAGATGAGAATGCGGGCAGCATAATGTGAGCAAGGTAGTATTTATTGGCGGCCGAAATCTAGATCGACGGGAATAGTACACACGCCGTTCGCCGGAATTTAGGAGTACTGTAGTGTGAATTACACACGATTCCCGCAGGAAAATCTGTGTGTGAACATAATAGTTGATGGTTCCTAATGCAGAACTGTGTCTGATTAATAAAGCCCGCCACTCACCTTCCAAACATCGAGGCACGAAATAGAGTGCCAATCGTGTGGGGCCAGTTGTCTTGCCAGATTTTACATTTTCTTTTTTGAACATCACATATTTACATCATCTGATGATTTTTTAACTCGCACACAAGTACACAAATGTGATTTTTCAAACCGTTATGGTTAGCAATTGCATGTATATGTTGTTCAAATTTGAATTACGGTCATTAAATGGCTAGAAAATCACTTAAATGTCTTCAAAAGGTCAAATGACCCCTGATATTTTCCAAATTTTCCCATGACAGTTTGTATCAGTGCACATTACACGTAGAAATTTTTTGAAGGCCGTAAGAGGAAATTGTCTGCCGTTCGCAAGCTTTTAAATAGCGTCTGCTACCTCTGCTATTGCGGCCGCAATAGCGATAGCGTCACCCTGCCGCTATTAGTTTAAGGTTGTGTTAGAAAATAGTGTGTTGCCATGATGCGGGTGCAATATCACTTGTTAGACCGCTATATCGTCCGCTATCCACAATATCGCTCGCTATATAAGTCCTTCTTGTTCTGTTGTGTAATATATTTTGGTAAATGTGTCTTGCTTGCATGGTTGCTCAACCAAATATTGATCAGTTATAGTTTATATTCTTATATAAATGATGATTTCTCAAATTAAGTGTCATATTTTTTGTCAGTGGCCTAGAAATATACACAACAATCTCAAATTTATGACTGTTCTTTAAAAATTGGCTATGTGGACATAGCGCCCGCAATATCGCCCGCTATCCGCATTCCGCTATACGGACCCTAATCCGCAACCAGTCCGCTATCCGCTATTTAAAAGCTTGGCCGTGCATCATCAAACATGCATTGTTCCCTCTCGGAACCACGAGCCTTCTAGTGAGTTGCTTCGGTTGTGAGGGGTGTGTGTCCAATCTTTCGTCAAACAGGCCAATTTTTTTACCACATGATCTTGGTGGCATGACATTACATCAAGCAAGGTTTCATGTTTTTCTGATCATTTTTAATATTTTGGTATTAAAATGCCATGGCACTCCCTGCATGTGTCCAGGCCATGAGACCAATATGTTTGAAAATTCCTTCTAATTTATTGCACATGGAATTAACTCGCACACAAGTACACAAATATGATTTTTCAAACCGTTATGGTTAGCCGTTGCATATACATCTAGTTCAAATTTGAATTACAGTCATTAAATGGCTAGGAAATCACTTAAATGTCTTCAAAAAGGTCAAATGACCCCTGAAATTTTCCAAATTTTCACATGACAGTTTATATCAGTGTACATTACACGTAGAAAATTTTTGAAGGTCGTAAGAGGAAGCTATCTGCCGTTTGTCATCAAACATGCATTGTACCCTCTAGGAACCACGAGCCTTCTAGTGAGTTGCTACGGTTTGTGAGGGGTGTGTGTCCAAACTTTCGTCAAGCAAGCCAATTTTTGTACCACATCATCTTGGTGGCATGCCATTACATCAAGCAAGGTTTAATGTATTTCTGATCATTTTTTATTTTTTTGGAATAAAAATGCCATGGCACTCCATGCATGTGTCCATGCCGTGAGACCAATATGTTTGAAAATTCCTTACAATTTACTGCACATGGAATTAACTCGCACACAAGTACACAAATATGATTTTTCAAACCGTTATGGTTAGATGTTGCATGTACATCTAGTTCAAATTTGGATTACGGTCATTAAATGGCTAGGAAATCACTTAAATGTCTTCAAAAGGTCAAATGACCCCTGAAATTTTACAAATTTTCACATGACAGTTTATATCAGTGTACATTACACATAGAAAAGTTTTGAAGGTCGTAAGAGGAAGCTATCTGCCATTTGTCATCAAACATGCATTGTACCCTCTAGGAACCACGAGCCTTCTAGTGAGTTGCTCCGGTTTGTGAGGGGTGTGTGTCCAAACTTTCGTCAAGCAAGCCAATTTTTGTACCACATCATCTTGGTGGCATGACATTACATCAAGCAAGGTTTCATGTTTTCCTGATCATTTTTTAGTTTTTTGGAATAAAATTGCCATGCATTCCATGCATGTACATGTGTCCATGCCGTAAGACCAATATGTTTGAAAATTACTTCTAATTTACTGCACATGGAATTAACTCGCAAACAAGTACACAAATATCATTTTTCAAACCATTATGGTTAGCTGTTGCATGTACATCATTTCAAATTTGAATTACGGTCATTAAATGGCTAGGAAATCACTTAAATGTCTTCAAAAGGTCAAATGAACCCTGAAATTTTCCAAATTTTCACATGATAGTTTGTATCAGTGCACATTACACGTAGAAAATTTTTGAAGGCCGTAAGAGGAAGCTATCTGTCGTTCGTCATCAAACATGCATTGTTCCCTCTCAGAACCACGAGCCTTCTAGTGAGTTGCTCCGGTTTGTGAGGGGTGTATGTCCAAACATTCGTCAAACAAACTAATTTTTGTACCACATCATCTTGGCGGTATGACATTACATCAAGCAAGGTTTCATGTTTTTAATTTTTTGGAATTTAAATGTCAAGGCACTCCATGCTTAATTGTGTCATAGCTGTTAGACCAATGTGTTTGAAAATTCTTTCCAATTTACTGCACGTGGAATTAAATCGTACACAAGTACACAAAATATGAATTTTCAAACCGTTTTGGTTAGCTGTTGCATGTACATCTAGTTCAAATTTCAATTACGGTCATTAAATGGCTAGAAAATCACTTAAATATCTTTAAAGGTCAAATGACCCCTGAAATTTTCCAAAATTTGACATGACAGTTGTATTAGTACTACAAATTTTCTCGTACATTTAAAACACCACCCGTTGCCACTTTACTCCAAATTCGTCTTTCATAGCTAATAAAAAATATCTACAACATCACACACAGTTGTTTTGTAGGAATCGTTTGTGATGACAAATTCTGGGTCTATTTAAGTTTTCCTCCCTAAGCTTCGTCGGCTCGTCTGCTCCAGTGCCGGCAACCACCAAATTCGCAAATCTCGATCCCCATTCCTGCACTCCCTTCTTGCAAAGATGATGCCGTGGAAATGCTTCGTGAAAGCCCGTACGATGGTCCCCCCCCCCCGAGCACCGGCGCCTGCGCCAAGAGCGCGACCGCCTACGCCGAGAGAGCCGCCGCATCCGCATTGAGCGCGGCCGCTTCCGCCGAGAGGGCATCTACAGTAGCCAACAGGGCAGCTGTAGTAGCCGAGACAGCTGCAGCTGCTTCTGTGACGGGGGATGCAAACGCCTAGAGCGCTCGAGCAGCCATCCGTGCCACCAATGTCGCCCTGGCCCGGGTCGAGGCCATCCACGCCAAGATATTCCAGGCCACCACGGAATCCAGCATGCAACCCACGTCTGAAAAGCGGCGGTGGCCATGGAGCACCTGCTTCCACATGAGGTCGTTGAGCGGGAGCTGGAGATGCAGGAGGTGGTGGAGATTGAGGTGCGCCGGGAGGAGGAGTTGCGCATGGCCCAGGTCGAGGTAGAGAAGAGCCTGTCCATCGAGGAATCGGTGGTGGAGTACCAACGCAAGCTCTGGCTCAGCCACTACTATGAGTACTACAACCTTGAGGGTGGCGCCGAGGACGAGGACGAGGACGAGGACGCGGTCGACTTCAGCAGGGGGACGCGGAGTCCACCAACGGCGGCATTGATGACCCACAAGTATAGGGTATCTATCGTAGTCCTTTCGATAAGTAAGAGTGTTGAACCCAATGGGGAGCAGAAGGAAATGACAAGTGGTTTTCAGTAAGGTATTTTCTACAAGCACTGAAATTATAGGTAACAGATAGTTTTGTGACAAGATAATTTGTAACGGCTAACAAGCAATGAAAGTAAATAAAGTGCAGCAAGGTGGCCCAATCCTTTTTGTAGCAAAGGACAAGTGAGGGAGTCCTAGATTAAGGGGTCCTCGGACAGCCGGACTATATACTTTGGCCGGACTGTTGGACTATGAAGATACAAGATTGAAGACTTCATCCTTTGTCCGGATGGGACTCTCCTTTGCGTGGAAGGCAAGCTTGGATATTCGGATATGTAGATTTTCTTCTCTGTAACCGACTCTGTGTAACCCTAGCCCCCTCCGGTGTCTATATAAACCGGAGGGTTCAGTTTGTAGGACAACAACAATCAGAATCATAGGCTAGCTTCTAGGGTTTAGCCTCTATGATCTCGTGGTAGATCAAATCTTGTAATACTCATATCATCAAGATCAATCAAGCAGGAAGTAGGGTATTACCTCCATATAGAGGGCCCGAACCTGGGTAAACATTGTGTCCCCACCTCCTATTACCATTAGCCTTAGACGCACAGTTCGGGACCCCCTACCCGAGATCCGCCAGTTTTGACACCGACATTGGTGCTTTCATTGAGTGTTCCACTATGTCGTCGCGATAAGGCTTGATGGCTCCCTCGATCATCATCAACGATGCTGTCCAGGGGGAGGTTTTCTTTCCCGGACAGATCTTCGTATTCGGCGGCATCGTACTGCGGGCCAACTCGCTTGGCCATCTGGACCAGATCGATAGCTACGCCACTGGCCATCAGGTCAGGTTTGGAAGCTTAAACTATACTACCGACATCCACGGAGACTTGATCTTCGACGGATTCGAGCCCATGACAGGTGCGCCAAACAGTCACGACGGACATGACTTTCATCTGCCGTCGGAAAGTCTTCGGGAGATCGCACCCGCGTTGGCACCGGGAATCAATCCGGAGCAGATGGTGCCTTCCGACGATGGGTGGATGGACCCTGCCACGAAGGCCGCACACTCATCAGCGTCGGAGCCGAACTCTGATCCCACCTCCTGTGAGAGTGGCGTCATCGGACCCCCGGACTCGTCCCCGGCTGCAGGATACGAACCGCGTGCGTCCATGCCTATCGAATCAGATTGGGCACCCGTCATGGAGTTCACCGCCGTGGATATTTTTCACCGCTCACCCTTGGGTGATGTGCTGAACTCATTAAGGTCTCTGTCCTTGTCAAGAGATTCTTGGCCAAACTATGTCCGACTCGAGTGGGAAGCGGACGATGAAGAAATTCGTCCCCCACCCACCACCCACTTTATAGCCACCGTCGATGACTTAACCGACGTGCTTGACTTCGACTCCGAAGACATCGACGGTATGGATGACAATGCAGGAGAAGAACAGGAACCACCGCCTATAGGGCGCTGGACAGCCACCTCATCATATGATATTTATATGGTGGACACCCCTAAAGAAAACAATGGCGATGAGGCAATGGAAGATAACCCCTTGGGGAAGCAATCTAGACACCGGCGTCATCGGCGCCGCTCCAAGCCCCGCCATAGCAAAAATAGTGATACCGGCACAAGAGACAACAATCCGGATGGTGCCGAAGATGAAGACAATCCTACCCAGCCAGGCTTCGAGCAGGCCGAGCAAGAGGATGGGCAAGCTAGCCCTAACGAATAGGCAACTGATGGAGAATCAGAGGACGATAATTACATGCCTCTCTCCGAAGACAAGGTGAGCGTTGGCGATGAAGAATTCATCGTGCCGGAGGATCCCGTCGAGCAGGAGCGCTTCAAACGCCGGATTATAGCCACTGCAAAAAGCCTGAGGAAAAAGCAGCAACAGCTTCAAGCTGATCAAGATCTGCTAACTGACAGATGGACCGAGGTCCTGACTGCTAAGGAATACGGACTCGAGCGCCCTAGAAAAAGCTACCCAAAGCGCCGGCTGCTACCTCAACTCGAGGAGGAGGCTTTAAAGCCCATGCTACCAGCGCATGATGCGACTGACCGGCCACCCCATGGCCACGGCAAAACGGTGTACCAGACCGAAGTCCAGACCGCACCCCGTGGCCAATCAAACAATAACACTAAGGCCCGGGGCTACACAAAGGACCTGAGAGATGTATTGGAAAACAAAGCAGGACAGTCAAGGTCGATCTATGGATCACGGGGATGCGCCCCAACGTGTGACAAGGATCGTCATGCCGGATACACTAACAAATCCGGTCGGGCCGAATACAATGAAGCCCGGCATAGAGGCGCTGCACATCCCCTATGCTAAACTGATGAAGCAATGGATCATGAATTCCCGGAAGGGTTTAAAACCGTGAATATCGAATCATACAATGGTACCACAGACCCCACGGTATGGATAGAAGATTTTTTCCTCCACATTCACATGGCCCGCGGAGATGATCTACACGCCATCAAGTACCTCCCACTAAAACTAAAGGGACCGGCTCGGCATTGGCTGAATAGCTTACCGGCAAACTCCATCGGGAATTTGGAGAACCTGGCAGACACATTCCTTGATGAAAGTGTGTTATATCGACTAGAGGGGGGTGAATAGGCGATTTTTATGAATTCTTCACTAAGGAATTTGCTGGTGAGGAAATTCCTAAGTGAAGAACTACTTGCAGCGGAATAAGTACTTAGAAGTAAACATAACAGAACACAAGCATAGTCATCATGATGAAATGAAGACAAGCACAGAGTACAGAAAGCGTAAACACAGGATAACACAAGAAAGAAGACGGACAGACTGATGAAACTGAACTGAGGAAATTGAGAAAGTCTTCAGTCAAAGTCTTCAAACATATATGAATAGGCACACAACAACAGACATGAGGAAATGAAAGAGTTGAGGAAATAGAACCAGTAAGCTCGGTGAAGACAATGATTTGGTAGACCAGTTCCAACTGTTGTCTCAGCTGTACATCTGGTTGGAGCGACTGAGTATTTAAACTCGAGGACACCCAGTCCCGGACACACAGTCCTCACCGTATTCTCCTTGAGATAAGGTCACACAAACCTCGCCCAATCACTCATGGTAAGTCTTCAGGTGACTTCCGAACCTTCACAAACTCAGTCACTCGGCGATCCACAATTCCTCTTGGATGCTCTAGACCTTGACGCCTAACCGTCTGGAAGAAGCACAGTCTTCAAAGGAAACAAGTGCTGGATCCACGCAGGATCAATCTCTTCAGTGATGCTCAATCACTTTGGGTTTGTAGGTGTTGGGTTTGGGTTTTCCTCACTTGATGATTTTTGCTCAAAGTCCTCGAAGGATGGGATGCTCTCAGTTGACAAGTGTTAGTTTCTCTCGGAGCAGCCAACCAACTAGTGGTTGAACGGGGCGGCTATTTATAGCCTAGGGAGCAGCCCGACATGATAAGACATAAAGGCCCTTGTCTGATATGACCGTTAGGTGGGTAGATATTTTGGGACAGCCAGCGCATAGCACAGCTACGGTCGGAATTTTGACTCTCAAATTCCTCAGGGCTATCATGTTCCTCATTGTGTAGGCAATTCGCACTGGCGAATTCCTAACTCCTCAGTCATAACAAATTCCTCAGAGACGAGAAGAACTTTGTCTCTGTCACTGAAGAATATGACTGAATTGTATGAGATTTCCAATGGCTTCACTCGAAGGGATTGCTAGCTGTAGAAATTTTGAGTTGAGCATCACATGGAAATTTTTCCTTAGTATTTCCTCACCCCCCTTTAACAGTACGGTGTTTCCTATGACTCAAGAAAGAGAAAATGAAACTACAAAAACAAAATTCTTCACGCTTCATGTTCCTCGAATGATTGTCAAGTCTTCAGGGTCACACCAATTTCTTCACTTTCAAAGTCTTCAGAAAGTCATCAGAAATCCAAAGTCTTCAGTTGAAAAACTTCATTTTTAGGGGTCGACTTTCTCTGTAAATATCAAACTCCTCATAGACTTATAGACCTGTGTACACTCACAAACGCATCAGTCCCTTAACCTATAAGTCTTCAATACACCAAAATCACTAAGGGGCACTAGATGCACTTACAATCTCCCCCTTTTTGGTGATTGATGACAATATAGGTTAAGTTTTCAACGGGGATAAACATATGAAGTGTAAATACTAATATTGAGGAATTTGATTGCAAGATATAGAAGAACTCCACCTGAAGATGTGCATAGTGAGGAATTTTCTTTGGAAGCAATGCACACTTGAAGAGTATAATCATGGAGATCTCCCCCTATATCTTATAATTCATACACGCATTTGATATATAATATGAAGAATTTGAAATGCATGATGAAATATGGTGACTGATGTAATTCATCATGCATGCATTGACATTAATGAGGAATAAGCATGCAGAAGAACACAACAAAAGTATCAGGCCACCATAGAGTTTAAGATTACAACTCGATCCAGCAAAGTCATCAGAAGAATGAGAGTTATAACTTAGCAAAAAAAAAGCCCATATAGGATAGACCCGCTATAGACCCGCTTGAAGACTAACTCAAATTTCTCCCCCTTTGTCATCGAATGACCATGAGGACTAACGCCCCTGAAGAATATGATGATGATGGAGGAGCGCTAGCGTTGTTAGGTTCTTGAGTCGTTGTAGGGCCTACTGCAGTGTCGTCCAAGTCTTCATACTCGTCTGTGGCGCATGATGAAGAATATGAGCTGGCCACCAAGGAAGGAACCTTGACCTTCTTGTATTTCTTCGGTGGAGGAGCAGACCAGTCGAAGTCTTCCTTGAAGCCCATTTGCTTCAAATCTTCTTCACCATATAGATGTGACAGAATAGCCCAGGTGCGATCAAATACTTCATGGAGATAGTAATGGTTTTTCTTCACTTCATTATGTGTAGAAGTCATGTTGTGAAGAATAGAGCCAAACTGACGCTTAACCCACTTGTGGTTTCGATCCACCTTCTGGTGAAGACTTATAAGCAGCTCACGGTCAGTCATCACACGAGGAGCAGTAGCTTGAGGACTTGACTTGGTAGCCTTGGCAGCAGAATCATGAGTGGCAGAGTCATCATTGGTGGAGTAAGATGCAGCTTTGCGAAACTGACCATCCAATGGACGAATGCCTTCATCGATAACGGCTAGTGACTTGCCCTTCTCATCAGATGAGGAAATTGTCCTCTTGAGGACTTCAATAGGGGGCAAGTAGCTGAGGTGATTCTAAAAATCAGCCTTGTAGTTGAGTGAAGACCTTCTTCTGAGGAATCTCATGATCCACGGCGCGTAAGGCTTCAGCTCAAATGCTGAAAGTGCAACATTCGCCAGAGTCCTCATGAAGAAATCATGATAGTTTATGGGGATGCCATGCATTATGTTGAAAAGCATATTCTTCATCATCCCAATAATTTCTTCATCGGATGAGTCATGGCCTTTGATAAGACTCGTGGTCTTCGTCAAAATGCGGTAGATGGTTCTTGGCACATAGAGCAATTCCTTCACGAGGAATTTGGTCCTTGGGGCTTGACCAGGCTTCAGCGGCTTCATGAGCACTTGCATATAGTGAGCAGTGAGTTTAGGCTCATCATACAGACAACGAGCACCGTCAGGTGGAGGACTAATAGGCAAGGCACGAAGCAATTCAGAGGCTGGTGCCTTGTGATGAGTGTTTTCAGTCATCCAGTCCAACACCCACGAGTTGACGTCAGCAGCATCACCTGTGATATGCAGAGTTGCGTAGAACTGAAGAATAAGCTCTTCATTCCAGTCAACTATGTCAGAGCAAAAGTTGAGCAAGCCTGCATCATGAAGCATGCTGAGGACTTGAGAGAAGCACGACATTGATTCCATGTCCACATGAGGAATATGCCCGTGATCGAAGACTTTGTCCTTGTTGAAAAGGAGTGAGGAATAGAAGTTGGCCTGGCTGGCAGTCCAGAAATGCTTCCTTCTAAGACGAGCATTGTCATAGGGGTTGAATTCAGTGAAGAACACGTGCTCGCCGAAGAAATCATCAGCCTTGAATTTTTGCTTCTTTGAGAAGGGATCCTTTGGCTTGGGCTGAGGAGTGTCAGTCAATTGCATCACCACCTTAGGAATCGCAATCTCAGGTTCCTCAGGCTGAGGAATTTCAGGCTCTTCTGCAGCTCCAGCCTGGTTCTTCATTTCTTCATTGACATTTTCTTCAGCACTAGTGGTTGGAATTTCTTCATGAACACTTGGGGTTGCATGAGGTTCTTCAGATCCCATTTGAACTTCAGTAGCAGCAGGGGACTAAGAAATTGCTTGGAGTGGAGTGAACATTGGAGAGTTGGGGTTCTGATTGTCCTAGAACTCATCATTGAGGACAGGAGTGGTACAACCAATGTCCACATTCTCATCTTCCATTTCATCAACACCTGCCTCGCCAGCAGTGAACTGAGGCATAGGTGAGTAAATGACTGGGATTTAAGGGATTTCATCCACTTCAATTTCTTCGTCCAACTGCTCTGTCGAAGCAGCGGAAGGAGTTTCTTCATCAGATTCATTGGGAATGACATAATCTTCACCAAAAGGAACAAGGTCCTTTGATGGCATGAAGGAGACTGGAAGGGCATCAATTGGGTTATCAATTGAACTAGTCAGTGGCTTCATCTTCTTCGGAGCCGAAGAATTTGATGAAGTTGATGCCTTCCTTTTCTTCACAGCTGCATGCTCAGCAGCCTTGGTCTTCTTCGCATCTGATGCAGATGGAAGGATCGGAGTTGGTGTAGGCGCAGGAGGTGCAGAGGACTTTGGTTCATTTTCCTCAGGCGCAACTGATGCAGTTGCCCTGACTTGTTCACTTTATTCAGGCGCACCATGATAACCCACAATTATTTTCATTAGTCAACATATTCAGTAATATTTCAGCTTCGTTGACTGTTCTTTCCCTGAAAACACAACCAGCACAACTATCCAAGTAGTCCTTGGAAGCATCGGTTAGTCCATTATATAAGATATCAAGTATTTCATTTTTCTTAAGAGGATGATCAGGAAAAGCATTAAGTAACCGGAGAAGCCTCCCCCAAGCTTGTGGGAGACTCTCTTCTTTGATTTGCACAAAATTATATATTTCCATAAGGCAGCTTGTTTCTTATGAGCAGGGAAATATTTAGCAGAGAAGTAATAAATCATATCCTGGGGACTACGCGCACAACCAGGAGCAAGAGAATTATACCAAGTCTTAGCATCACCATTTAATGAGAACGGAAATATCTTAAGGATATAATAATAGCAAGACTTCTCATCATTAGTAAACAGGGTAGCTATATCATTCAACTTGGTAAGATGTGCCACAACAGTTTTAGATTCAAGGCCATAAAAAGGATCAGATTCAACTAAAGTAATAATCTCAGGATCAACAGATAATTCATAATCCTTATCAGTAACACAAATAGGTGAAGTAGCAAAGGCAGGGTCAGGTTTCATTCTAGCATTAAGAGACTGTTGCTTCCATTTAGCTAATAATTTCTTAAGATCATATCTATCATTGCAAGCAAAGACTTCCCTAGCAGCTTCTTCATTCATAACATAACCCTTAGGAACAACAGGTAATACATAATCATTCGGAGAACATTCATCATCACTATCATCAATAATAGCATCTTCAATATTTTCATTCCCCCTAACTCTAGCAAGTTGTTCATCAAGAAATTCACCTAATGGCAAAGTAGTATCACGCACAAAAGTAGTTTCATCATGCATAGCAGAAGTGGCATCATCAATAGCATGCGACGTATCAGAATTCATAGCAGTAGCAGGTTTAGGTGTCGCAAGTCTACTAATAACAGAAGGAGAATCTAGTGCTGAGCTAGATGGCAGTTCCTTACCTCCCCTTGTAGTTTAGGGCAAAATTGTAGTTCGGTCGTCTTTCAAGTTCTTCATAGTAATCAACAGATATAAATCCCAAGTGACTCAGAGAATAGAGCTATGCTCCCCGGAAACGGCGCCGGAAATTAGTCTTGATAACCCACAAGTGTAGGGGATCGCAACAGCTTTCGAGGGTAAAGTATTCAACCCGAATTTATTGATTCGACACAAGGGGAGCCAAAGAATATTCTTGAGTATTAGCAGTTGAGTTGTCAATTCAATCACACCTCGATAACTTAGTATCTGCAGCAAAGTATCTAGTAGCAAAAGTGGTATGATAATAAAGGTAACAGTGGTAAAGGTAAAGATAAATGTTATTGGTTTTTTGTAGTAGTTGTAACAATAGCAACGGAAAAGTAAATAAGCGAAGAACAATATATGAAAAGCTCGTAGGCAATGGATCAGTGATGGATAATTATGCCGGATGCGATTCCTCATGCAATAGTTATAACATAGGGTGATATAGAACTAGCTCCAGTTCATCAATGTAATGTAGGCATGTATTCCGTAAATAGTCAAACGTGCTTATGGAAAAGAACTTGCATGACATCTTTTGTCCTACCCTCCCGTGGAAGCGGGGTCCTAGCGGAAACTAAGGGATATTAAGGCCTCCTTTTAATAGAGAACCGGAACAAAGCATTAGCACATAGTGAATACATGAACTCCTCAAACTACGGTCATCACCGAGAAGTATCCCGATTATTGTCACTTTGGGGTTGTCGGATCATGACACATAATAGGTGACTATAGACTTGCAAGATAGGATCAAGAACACACATATATTCATGAAAACATAATAGGTTCAGATCTTAAATCATGGCACTCAGGCTCTAGTGACAAGCATTAAGCATAGCAAAGTCATAGCAACATCAATCTCAGAACATAGTGGATACTAGGGATCAAACCCTAACAAAACTAACTTGATTACATGGTAAATCTCATCCAACCCATCACCGTCCAGCAAGCCTATGATGAAATTACTCACGCACGGCGGTGAGCATCATGAGATTGGTGATGGAGGATGGTTGATGATGATGACGGCGACGAATCCCCCTCTCCGGAGCCTCGAACGGACTCCAGATCAGCCCTCTCGAGAGAGATTAGGGCTTGGCAGCAACTCTGTGTCGTAAAACGCGATGAAACTTTCTCTCTAATTTTTTTCTCCCTGAACGTGAATATATGGAGTTGGAGTTGAGGTCGGTGGAGGTCAGGCCCTGGGCCCCCTGGTCTTCATTCTTTCGCCAAAAATTCTTATTAATTCCAAAAAGTGCCTCTGTGGATTTTCAGGACATTCCGAGAACTTTTCTTTTCTACACATAAAACAACGTTATGGCAGTTCTGCTGAAAACAGCGTCAGTCCGGGTTAGTTTCATTCAAATCATGCAAGTTAGAGTCCAAAACAAGAGCAAACGTGTTTGGAAAAGTAGATACGTTGGAGACGTATCAACTCCCCCAAGCTTAAACCTTTGCTTGTGCTCAAGCAATTCAGTTGATAAACTGAAAGTGATAAAGAAAAACTTTTACAAACTCTGTTTGCTCTTGTTGTTGTAAACATGAAAATCCAGCATTCAAGTTTCAGCAAATATTATGAACTAACCATACTCACAATAACACTTAGCTCTCACAATTACTCATATCAATAGCATAATCAGCTAGCGAGCCATAATAATAAAACTCGGATGACAACACTTTCTCAAACTAATCATAACATAATATAACAAAATGGTATCTCGCTAGCCCTTTCTGAGACCGCAAAACATAAATGCAGAGCACCTTTAAAGATCAAGGACTGACTAAACAATGTAATTCATGGTAAAAGAGATCCAGTCATGTCATACCCAATATAAACCAATAGTAATGAATGCAAATGACAGTGTGCTCTCCAGCGGTTGCTTTTAATAAGAAGGGTGATGACTCAACATAAAAGTAAATAGATAGGCCCTTCGCAAAGGGAAGCAGGGATTTGTAAAGGTGTCAGAGCTCGATTTTAAAATAGAGATTGAATAAAATTTTGAGCAGCATACTTTTGTTGTCAACGCAACAACTATGAGATGGATGTATCTTCCATACTACATGCATTATAGGCAGTTCCCAAATAGAATGGTAAAGGTTTATACTCCCCCAACCACCAACAAGCATCAATCCATGGCTTGCTCGAAGCAACTAGTGCCTCCAACATACAACAGCCCTGGGGGAGTTTTGTTTAATTATTTTGATTTGCTTTGATATTTTTGGATCATGGGACTGGGCATCCCGGTTACCGGCCCTTCCTCGTGAATGAGGAGCGGAGTCCACTCCTCTTGAGAATAACCCACCTAGCATGGAAGATATAGGCAGCCCTATTTGTAACATGAGCTGCTCGAGCATACAAAACAGAATTTCATTTGAAGGTTTGGAGTTTGGCACATACAAATTTACTTGGAACGGCAGGTAAATACCACATATAGGAAGGTATAGTGGACTCATATGGAACAACTTTGGGGTTTAAGGAGTTTGGATGCACAAGCAGTATTCCCGCTTAGTACAGGTGAAGGCTAGCAAAAGACTGGGAAGCGACCAACTGAGAGAGCAACAACAGTCGGAAACATGCATTAAAATTAATTTACACCGAGTACAAGCATGAGTAGGATATAATCCACCATGAACATAAATATCGTGAAGGCTATGTTGATTTGTTTCAACTACATGCGTGAACATGTGCCAAGTCGAGTCACTCAATTCGTTCAAAGGAGGATACCATCCCACCATATCACATCATAATCATTCCAATAGCATGCTGGCACGCAAGGTAAACCGTTATAACTCATAGCTAATCAAGCATGGCACAAACAACTATAATCTCTAGATGTCATTGCGAATATGTTTACTTCATAATAGCTGACTCAAGAACGATGAATCATCATATTTACAAAAACAAGAGAGGTCGAGTTCATACCAGCTTTTCTCATCCCAATAAGTCCATCATATATCGTCATTATTGCCTTTCACTTGCATGACCGAACGATGTGTATAATAATAAGAGTGCATGTGCATTGGACTAAGCTGGAATCTGCAAGCATTCAACTCAAAAGAGAAGACAAGTAATATGGGCTCTAAGTTAAATAAACAATCATGCATATAAGATCTACTAAACATTTTCAATATAGTCTTCTCGACCCCCAAAGGAAAGAAAAGAAACTAAAACTATTTACACGGGAAAGCTCCCAACAAGTAAGAAGAAGAACTAGAAATCTTTTTGGGTTTTCATTTTAATTTCTACTACAAGCATGGAAATTAAACTAACTAATTTTTTTGGCTTTTCCTAAGGTTTATCAAACACACAAGAAGAAAACTAGAAAAAGAAATTTAAACTAACATGGATAATACAATGAAAGAGTATGAGTACCGACGACTAGTGTGTGAACATGAATGTAAAGTCGGTGAGAAATACGTACTCCCCCAAGCTTAGGCTTTTGGCCTAAGTTTGTTTAATACCAAGGACCGCCACTACTCTCCCCGGTGTAATGGGAGGTGTAATCAGGATACCACTGGCTGGTCATCTCCGGATCCCACTGGACAGATGATGCACGATAAGGGTCCAGTTCAGTTTCCGGCTCAGGTTCAGGTTCTGGAGTAAAAGCTTGAGCTCGATGATTGTTCACCACTTCCGGTGTGACAAGAAAATTTTCTGCAAGCAAATCAAACAACAGAGGCGCAGGCAAAATAATAATCTCAAAGTGTTTCTTATTGAATCTAAGTCTATACAAGAGCATCTTTTCCTCGTTGTCAACAATAAACTTGTGTGCTACCATGCTCTTGTAATCTAAAATGTGAGGAGGCAATTTTATCTCCTCCTTCTCATGGTGCCTAATGGGTATCTGAAAATATTTAGCAAGACGTGCAGCATAGATACCTCCAAATATGGGACCTTTTGTACGATTCAGGGCTAGCCGTTTAGCAACGACAGCACCCATACTAAAAGTAATGTATCCAAGCAAAGCATGTTGAAGAATGATAATATCAGGAACGCTCAGATTTCCGCTATTTCCACGACCAATCAAGCATCTACTAGCAAATATAGCAAAATAACGTAACACGGGAAAGTGTATGCTAGAGACCTTCGCCTTGGAGCCCTTCTTTGGCTCCTCTACAACAATAGTATTAACAAAGCCACCCACATCTTCATGATGGGGTTCATCTAATTCTCTCTCATAAGGTATCCTACATACCGCGCAAAAATGACGTAAAGACATTTCTTTGAATTCATCATATAAATGAAATGATACTGCAGGCGGTGACTCTTAGGATAATAATAAAAGTTTTGCACGAAAGTATTGGTAAGTAAGAGATACTGATCGATCCGGTCAGTGATGAAACCTGTGAGGCCTGCAGTCTCGATTAAAACATAAAAGTCTTCATGGATTCCCTCTTCTTTCAAGAAATCCTCACATGGCCATTCACACGACCGTACTTCCGCTAAGCGAGGAAGATTATACTTGGCTTTTTCCTTCTCTTTGGCTTGTTTTTCCTGAGAGCTTTGGCTAGAAGAGCCCCTCAAAAGTTTCCTCAACATTTTTTGAAAATTTCTGAAATTTTAGTAACCTCAAAATAAAAGTGAATAAAACTAAACAAGATTGATAGCAACTACTCCTACAAGTTCCTAGAGCCTATATCATGCATTGGAATTGCTTGGGAACTCAAAAATTTAACATGCAAGCTCAAGAACATGGTCACCTATCCAGCAAAAATTTGCAATGAATAAATCACTAGAACAAAAACTAATTGGACCAATGGAGGAGTCACATACCAAGCAACAATCTCCCAAAGCAGTTTTGTAAATGGAGCTTTGAGCTTAGAGATCAAAAATCGTAGCAAAACAAGCTAGAACTCGTGCTTCAGCTGGATGGGGATGTTTTTGAGTAGAAGATGAAGTGTGTGGGTGCTGGCATACGTGGAGGGGCCACCAGGGGCCCACGAGACAGGGGGCGCACCCTATAGGGGGGGCGCCCTCCACTCTCGTGGCCTGGTGCTTGCCCCTCCTGCAGTGATTTCAGTGCCTAAGATCCTCAAATATTCCAAAAAAAATCATACTAAATTTGCAGGGCATTTGGAGCACTTTTATTTTCGGACTATTTTTTAATGCACGGAAAATTCAGAAAACAGACGGATAATACTATTTTTGCTTTATTTATTCTAAATAACAGAAAGTAAAAAGAGGGTACAGAAGGTTGTGCCTTCTAGTTTCATCCATCTCGTGATCATCAAAATGAACCCACTAACAAGGTTGATCAAGTCTTGTTAACAAACTCATTCCGAATAACACAGAACCAGAGAAATTTCAAATAACACTAAGTTACCTCAACGGGGATATGAAAATCCACAACAAAAAGAATATCATACTTTTTCTTGACAGTAGGGAGAGGAAATTCAAAACCTCCAATAATAATAGTTGGAGCTTTTTCAATAGAATTGATGCTATGAACTTGAGATTGTTTCCTCGGAAAGTGTACAGTATGCTCATTACCATTAACATGAAAAGTGACATTGCCTTTGTTGCAATCAATAACAGCCCCTACAGTATTAAAAAAAGGTCTACCAAGGATAATAGACATACTATCGTCCTCGGGAATATCAAGAATAACAAAGTCCGTTAAGATAGTGACATTTGCAACCATAACAGGCACATCCTCACAAATACCAACAAGTATATTTGCAAGGATATTTCAGTAGGTGTCAACTTATTCAATTCCAGTCTACGATATAAAGAGAGAGGCATAACACTAACACCAGCTCCAAGATCACATAAAGCAGTTCTAACATAATTTCTTTTAATAGAGCATGGTATAGTTGGCACACCCGGATCTCCAAGTTTCTTCGGTATTCCACCCTTAAAAGTATAATTAGCAAGCATGGTGGAAATTTCAGCTTCTGGTATGTTTCTTTTATTTGTGATGATATCCTTCATATACTTAGCATAAGGATTTACTTTCAGCATATCAGTTAAGCGCATACGTAAGAAAATAGGTCTAATCATTTCAGCAAAGCGCTCAAAATCCTCATCATCCTTTGACTTGGATGGTTTTGGAGGGAAGGGCATGGGTTTCTGAACCCATGGTTCTCCTTCTTTACCGTGCTTCCTAGCAACAAAAATCTCTCTTATCATAACATTGATTCTTTGATTGTGGGTGATCAAGATCAACAGCAGGTTCAATCTCTACATCATTGTTTTTGCTAGGTTGAGCATCAACATGAACATTATCATCAACATTATCACTAGGTTCATGTTCCTCACCTGATTGTGTTTCAGCATCAGAGATAGAATATCATTGGGATTCTCATGTGTGTCTACAGTAGGTTCACTAGAAGCATGCAAAGTTCTATCGTTTTTCTTTTTCTTCTTTTTAGAAGAACTAGGTGCCTCTAAATTATTTCTCTGAGAATCTTGCTCGATTCTCTTAGGGTGGCCTTCAGGATACAAAGGTTCCTAAGTCATTCTACCAGTTCTAGTAGCCACTCTAACAGCAAAGTCGTTTTTATTATTTAATTCATCAAGCAAATCATTTTGAGCTTTAAGTACTTGCTCAGCTTGAGTAGCAACCATAGAAGCATATTTGCTAACGAGGTGAAGTTCATCTTTAACTCTAGCCAGATTATCGCTTACGCGTCCTATCTCGAAAGCATTATTCTTTAACTCTCTACCAACATAAGCATTAAAACTTTCTTGCCTAGCCATAAAGTCATCAAATTCATCTAAGCATGGGCTATGAAATTTAGTAGAGGGAATTTCAACTTTATCATATCTATAGAGAGAATTTACCTTTACTACCTGTGTCGGGTTTTCAAGACAATGTGGTTCTTGAAAGGTATATTAAGACCATGTATTTCTTCAATAGGAGGTAAATTCTTAACATCTTCACTTTAATACCTTTTTCTTTCATTGATTTCTTTGCCTCTTGCATATCTTCAAGATCGAGAAATAAAACACCTCTTCTTCGGAGTGGGTTTAGGAATAGGCTCGGAGTTGGCTCAATTGGTTCAGGGATTACTTGAGAATTGGCTCGGGAGAGTCCAATTATTTTCATTAGTCAACATATTATTCAGTAATATTTCAGCTTCGTCGACTGTTCTTTCCCTGAAAACGCAACTAGCACAACTATCCAAGTAGTCCTTGGAAGCATTGCTTAGTCCATTATAAAAGATATCAAGTATTTCATTTTTCTTAAGCGGATGATCAGGCAAAGCATTAAGTAACCGGAGAAGCCTCGCCCAAGCTTGTGGGAGACTCTCTTCTTTGATTTGCACAAAATAAATATTTCCCGCAAGGCAGCTTGTTTCTTATGAGCAGGGAAATATTTAGCAGAGAAGCAATAAATCATATCCTGGGGACTAAGCACACAACCAGGAGCAAGAGAATTCTACCAAGTCTTAGAATCACCCTTTAATGAGAACGGAAATATCTTAAGTATATAATAATAGCGAGACTTCTCATCATTAGTAAACAGGGTAGCTATATCATTCAACTTGGTAAGATGTGCCACAACAGTTTCAGATTCAAGGCCATAAAAAGGATCAGATTCAACTAAAGTAATAATCTCATGATCAACAGAGAATTCATAATCCTTATCAGTAACACAAATAGGTGAAGTAGCAAAGGCAGGGTCAGGTTTCATTCTAGCATTAAGAGACTGTTGCTTCCATTTAGCTAATAATTTCTTAAGATCATATCTATCATTGCAAGCAAAGATTTCCCTAGCAGCTTCTTCATTCATAACATAACCCTTAGGAACAACAGGTAATACATAATCATTCGGAGAACCTTCATCATCACTATCATCAATAATAGCATCTTCAATATTTTCATTCCCCCTAACTCTAGCAAGTTGTTCATCAAGAAATTCAAAGTAGTATCACGCACAAAAGTAGTTTCATCATTCATAGCAGAAGTGGCATCATCAATAGCATGCGATATATCATAATTCATAGCAGTAGCGAGTTTAGGTGTCGCAAGTCTACTAATAACGGAAGGAGAATCTAGTGCAGAGCTAGATGGCAGTTCCTTACCTCCCCTCGTAGTTGAGGGCAAAATTGTAGTTCAGTCGTCTTTCAAGTTCTTCATAGTGATCAACCGATATAAATCCCAAGTGACTCAGAGAATAGAGCTATGCTCCCCGGCAATGGCGCCAGAAATTAGTCTTGATAACCCACAAGTGTAGGGGATCGCAACAGCTTTCGAGGGTAAAGTATTCAACCCAAGTTTATTGATTCGACACAAGGGGAGCCAAAGAATATTCTTCGGTATTAGCAGTTGAGTTGTCAATTCAATAACACCTGGATAACTTAGTATCTGCAGCAAAGTATTTAGTAGCAAAAGTGGTATGATAATAAAGGTAACAGTGGTAAAGGTAAAGATAAATGTTTTGGGGTTTTTGTAGTAGTTGTAACAATAGAACGGGAAAGTAAATAAGCGAAGAACAATATATGAAAAGCTCGTAGGCAATGGATCAGTAATGGATAATTGTGCCGGATGCGATTCCTCATGCAATAGTTATAACATAGGGTGATATAGAACTAGCTCCAGTTCATCAATGTAATGTAGGCATGTATTCCATAAATAGTCATACGTGCTTATGGAAAAGAACTTGCATGACATCTTTTGTCCTACCCTCCCGTGGAAGCTGGGTCCTAGCGGAAACTAAGGGATATTAAGGCCTCCTTTCAATAGAGAACCGGAACAAAGCATTAGCACATAGTGAATACATGAACTCCTCAAACTACGGTCATCACCGAGAAGTATCCCGATTATTGTCACTTCGGGGTTGTCGGATCATAACACATAATAGGTGACTATAGACTTGCAAGATAGGATCAAGAACACACATATATTCATGAAAACATAATAGGTTCAGATCTTAAATCATGGCACTCGGGCCCTAGTGACAAGCATTAAGCATAGCAAAGTCATAGCAACATCAATCTCGGAACATAGTGGATACTAGGGATCAAACCCTAACAAAACTAACTTGATTACATGGTAATTATCATCCAACCCATCACCGTCCAGCATGCCTATGATGAAATTACTCACGCACGGCGGTGAGCATCATGAGATTGGTGATGGAGGATGGTTGATGATGACGACAGCGACGAATCCCCCTCTCCGGAGCCCCGAACGGACTCCAGATCATCCCTCCCGACAGAGATTATGGCTTGGCAGCGGCTCCGTGTCGTAAAACGCGATGAAACTTTCTTTCTGATTTTTTTTCTCCCCGAACATGAATATATGGAGTTGGAGTTGAGGTCGGTGGAGGTCCAGGGGGCCCACGAGATAGGGGGCGCGCCCTACGGGGGGCGCCCCCTGTCTCGTGGACAGGCCCTGGGCCCCCTGGTCTTGATTCTTTCGCCAAAAATTCTTATTAATTCCAAAAAGTGCCTCCGTGGATTTTCAGGACATTCCGAGAACTTTTCTTTTCTACACATAAGACAACATCATGGCAGTTCTGCTGAAAACAGCGTCAGTCCGGGTTAGTTTCATTCAAATCATGCAAGTTAGGGTCCAAAACAGGAGCAAAAGTGTTTGGAAAAGTAGATACGTTGGAGACGTATCAGACCACTAGTGGATGCCCTGGCATATCTTCAGCGGCTGGAATGGAGTCATCAGCCCTGGCACTCTCAGTTTCTTCAGCAGCCGGATTGTCATCAGCGGTGCTGGCATGTTCTTTAGTAGGCTGAGCAGATGCTTCATCCCGAGTAACTTCAATGTGCATAGGAGGAGGAGCACTTGAAGTGAATTTCTTCATTAGATTGACGAATCGCACCTTGGCGCCCTTCCAATCAGCATAGTAGCGATCGAATTCATCACTCAATTGCTTGATTTCAGCTTGCAAAGTAATGAGCTGATCAGGGTGAGAGTGAGGACATTGTCCTTGAGGTAGCGCTATTTCTTGTACTGCACTTTCTTCAAACTTCCGCCTTGTTCAAATTTCCACTTTTCTTCCTCAATGTAGGTAGTCAAAACATGACTCTGACCAGGAGTGAGGTCCATATCCGACAAAGGTGTGTTGGGGTCCTTGTGCCATAGGTCAATGTAATTGAGGATCAATTTTGGATCCAACATCAGTGGCACATTGCTGCCTTTGGCTCTAGCGGCCCTGGCTTGCCTGTCTCTGATGATTTCGGCAAGTTCTTCATCGTCAGCCTCATCATCATCAGAGGGAACTTGGAAGGCGACCTGCTTCTTGTGAGGACTTGGTTGAAGGCCTCGTCCAGTAGTGGCCTTTTTCTTCAGCAGAGAGGGGCCAGCTGAGGATTTTGGTGCAGCTGAAGAACTTGCAGATGCTCCTGAGGCAATTGAGATGCCTTGGGTCCTTTGGCACGTGGCGAGATGCACAGGTGTCGAGGATTTGGTCGGAGCAGCTGAAGACTTTGACGGAGGAGCTGAGAACTTTGAAGGACCAGTATGAGGAATTTTCCGTGAGGGCCTTGAAAAATCTGGCCTTGAGGGCATTGCAGAGGAGCTTGGTCGTGAGGGCATTGAAGGAGAAGCGCTTGACTTATGCGCAGGCTTCTTATGCATTACCTTCTTTGGTTGACTAGTAGAGGCCTCAACAGAGGTAGCAGCAGCAGCAGAGTCTGCGTTGAATTTCTTCACTGCTTCCTTTGCTTGCTTGGCTAGTTTGGCCTGGCGCTTTGCTCATTCATCAGCACAGTCCTCACCGCGCTTGAGGCTGGTGGGATCTGCCACTTGGCCTGGTGCCAATGGAGGTCTTGAGCATGGAGGGTTGAGCATGAATTTCTTCATATACTTGGTGAGGGAGTCCAGGACTAAGGGGTGTCCGGACAGCCGGACTATCATCGTCCGCCGGACTCCAAGACTACGAAGATACAAGATTGAAGACTCCGTCCCGTGTCCGGATGGGACTTTCCTTGGCGTGGAAGGCAAGCTTGGCGATACGGATATGTAGATCTCCTACCATTGTAACCGACTTTGTGTAACCCTAGCCTCCTCCGGTGTCTATATAAACCGGAGGGCATTAGTCCGTAGGACACAACATACATTACAACAATCATACCATAGGCTAGCTTCTAGGATTTAGCCTCCTTGATCTCGTGGTAGATCTACTCTTGTACTACCCATATCATCAATATTAATCAAGCAGGACGTAGGGTTTTACCTCTATCAAGAGGGCCCGAACCTGGGTAAAAACATCGTGTCCCTCGTCTCCTGTTACCATCCGCCTAGACGCACAGCTTCGGGACCCCCTACCGAGATCCGCGGTTTGACACCGACATTGGTGCTTTCATTCAGAGTTCCTCTGTGTCGTCACCGATAGGAAGGATGCCTCCACCCGTCTTCAAAGACGGTATTTTCGCCGAAGGGGCCTTGGCCATCGGCCAAACTATCCGGCTAGGTGGTTTTCTTATGACCGCCTGTCCGGCCACTGCCTCGACAATGACTTCTCAAGTCGTCAAAAGCAATCTTCGCATCAGCTCGGAATCCGCCAAGCAGTTGGATCCAATAGAGCTCTCGTCTGTTAACGAGCTCTTGGATCGCATCGCCGCCCTGGGAGTCGCCACAGACTACGATCAGATTGGGCTTAAAACCGATCTGCGAGAGATTAACTCTCCCAGGCCACCCACCACGTCGCAGTGGTAGAGGAACAATGCGGCGACTCTTTGCCTATATTGAAAACTAGTCACGTCCGGATTCCTGAACCCTCCATGCCGGACTTCCGTAGAGGGACGGGCTTCGATCAAGCATTGAACTTAAAATCATGCATCACTCCGGACTCGCTGGATTGTGTCCAGCAACCTAAGCTTCCGAATTCGGAAGCTCTTCGGCCTTTAAGCCCCAAGATGGGCAGGGATCCGGATATTAGTCCACCCACCCGCCCAGACATATGCGATCTATCTCTAATACGGCAAGAGCCCGCTGAAACAGTACATCACTACTGGGCTAGATTCCTCCTAGTTATGGACAGGATAAAGGACTGCCGAGAGGAAAACGCAATCTCAATCTTCTGCAATAATTGCACGGACAAGGGAATACTAAACGCCATTGATCGTCGCAAAATTACGCGCTTCACCGATCTGGCATCCATAGTACGAAATCTTCAGCGATGGAGAGTTTCGGAAAACCGAAAATCAATTTTGGGATAATCCGCCCCAAACCCGATCCATGAGCAAAGGGCGCCTTACACTCAGGCCCCAGATGCAAAAACGAAAAACAAAAACCCAACAAGGGGAACGGAACCGTACTGGAGGGATGGCTCAATGGACCCTGTAAGCTTCATAGTACAGAGGGAGCCGTCCCAACTCATAGCCTTCGAGCATGTTGGATATTACGGCAGGTGGCCAAAAGTGGCGAGGAGCTTCTAGCCCCGCAAAACAACTCCAACAATACCGGTACGGTATCAATAGTCTTCGAGACATTCGCGTCAAACAATATGCGAAAGCGAACAATCCGCGGACTCGCCGAAGTCTTCCAAATAGCAACAGCAAATCCATGGAGTGACACAGCTATCACCTTCAACGCCAGCGACGAGCCTAAATTCCGAACAGCCAGAGCGCCAGCTGCACTGGTACTTAATCCCATAGTGGACGGCTTTCGACTGACAAAAGTCCTCATGGATGGCGGCAGCGGATTAAACCTCATCTATGAGGAAACTCTGCGGAAAATGGAAATCGATTGGAGCCGTATTGAGCAAAGCAGCACAACCTTCAGAGGAATAATCCCTAGCCGGGAGGCACGCTGCACCGGACAAATCACACTCGATGTGGTGTTCGGCTCGCCGGACAATTACAGATCTGAAGAAATCACGTTCCAAGTGGCCCCGTTCAACAGCGGATATGACGCTATTGGGACGAGAGGCATTCACAATTTTTCAAGCAGTGCCTCATTACGGGTACATGAAGCTCAAAATGCCTGGACCCGGCGGAATAATCACCCTCGCTAGTGATCCGGACATAGCACTCCGCGCCGAAAATAAGACAGCTGCACTAGCCCGGGAGGCACTATCCGAAGCCTTAGCGGCGAGAGAACTCACCGCTACAGGCTCTCACGGTGAACAGGGGACGATGTGATACTCGATAAAAGATCCAAGTCCACCTCCTTCAAACCAGCAGATGAAATAATAAAATTCCAGGTCCATCCAACGGACCCAACAAAGACGGCCTCCATTGGGGCACAATTGAACCCAGTAGGCGCGCCTGCGTGAATTCCTTCGGGAAAATTGGGACATCTTCGCCGGCATCCTTCGGATATGCCCGAATCCCACGCAGTTGGCGAGAACACAGCCTAAACATCCTAAAAGTTTAAGCCACCAAACAGGCTCTTGACGATTTTCCAACCCAAAAGACAGGCAATGGGTGAAGATCTAGCCAAACTCTTGGAAGCCGGATTCATTAGAGATATCAAACATCCGGACCGGCTAGCAAATCTGGTAATGGTACCAAGAAGGATAAATCCGGCGCCTCTATGTCGATTTTAAAGACCTCAATAAGGCTTGCCCAAAGGATCCCTTCCCCTCCCGCATCGACCAAATTATCGATGCTACCGCAGGCACGATTCGTTGTGCTTCACGGGCGATACTCATCTATCATCAAATCAAGATGGCGGAAGCAAACCAAGCCGCAGCGGCATTCATCACTCCATACGGACCATTCGCTTCAACACGATGCCCTTCGGACTTAAAAATGCGGCGCAACATATCGGCGCATGATTCAAACATGTCCGCCACACAGATCGACAAAACAATCGAGGCATACGTGACAACGTAGTCGTCAAAACAAAACACGTCGAAACTCTAGTAGGCGATTTGAGGCTCACATTCGACAACCTCGAGCATATGACATCAAGTGAATCCGGAAAAATGCGTTTTGGCGCACCACCGGAAAGCTCTTTGGCTTCATTATATCCGTAGAGGAATTGAAGCAAACCGGCTAAAATCCGAGCTCATCACGAGTTGGATATTCCAAAAGACCTCAAACAAATACAAAATTAACAGGATGCGTGGCAGCCTTAAGCCGCTTATCTCCGTCTAGGAGAAAAGGCATTGCCCTCTATCGCTACCTCGGCGCACGAACACTTTGAGTGGGCGGATCTGCCACCGCCGACTCGAAGAAATAAAGGCCATATTGGCAACAAATCCGGTCTGGCTCGCCCACTTTGGACGAACCAATGTTATTATACATCGCAGCAACGCATCAAGTTGTAAGCGCGGTCCTCGTTGTCGAACGGGCGATAGAAGGGCAGAAATTCCCTCTTCAAAACCGAGTGTATTATGTATCCACCGTGTTAACCCCTGCAAGTCCGTTACCCGCACTATCGTAAGATAGCATATGCGGTGTTCATGGCGTCCGGAAACTCGGCACTACTTTCAAGAGTGTTCGATAACGGGGCCTCTCAAGTACCACTCAATGACATTATAAATAACCGCGACGCAATGGGCAGGATTGCAAAATGGGCCATCGAGCTCTTACCATTCGATATAACTTACAAACCTCAGCGAGCTATAAAGTCACAAGTTTTGGCTGACTTCACCTTTGAATGGACCGGCCGAACTCCCTAAAGAGTACGGCGATACTCCAATTGGGTTATGCATTTCGACGGCTCTAAAATGTTGGCGGATGGGGTCAAGCGTCGTATTGACGTCCCCAACCGGGGACACACCCGATCGTACTTCAAATAATGTACGGACTCCAACAACGCAGCGAATCTGAGGCCCTATTACATGGTCTCCGGATGGCAGTCTCCATGGGTATTCAACGCCTAGAGGTGCGCGGGGATTCAAACCTTGCAATATCCCAAATAAATGGAGACTTTGACGCCAAGGATCCGAAAATGGCAGCATATCGCAACGCCGTCCTAAAAATGTCAGCTCGGTTTGAAGGACTCGAATTCCATCACATAGCCCGAGATAATAACCAAGCGGCCGACGTACTGGCACGCATTGGTGCGAAACGTGATGCTGTCCCTCCAAATATCTTCCTGGAACGGCTCTTCAAGCCATCCGTACTATGGGAAGAGGAGCCCGGAAGTGACAAACCGGAAAAAACCGAGCCAATCGGCGATTCAGCCGATGACATAACACCGTCAGCCCACGACATAATGGCAGTAATCGCCCCGTGGACAGAACCTTTCCTAACCTACCTGCTTAGGCAGGAACTTCCCGAAGACCAAAACGAGGCCCGCTACATAGTCCAGCGATCGAAAGCCTACATGGTCCATGAGGGAGAACTTTATAAGAAAAGTACAACCGAAGTCCTTCAAAGGTGTATCTCCGAAGAGGAAGGGCGAATCCTCCTGGCGGAAATTCACGTCGGACTAGGCGGACACCACGCTGCAGCCCGGGCCCTTGTAGGAAAGGCATTCCGTACAGGATTTTATTGGCCGACGGCCCGGGCAGATGCTCAGGACTTAGTCCAGAAATGCGTCGGCTGTCAGCTCTTTGCTAATCAGAGCCACATGCCGCCCACCGCCCTCAAAACTATACCCATTACATGGCCATTCGCGGTCTGGGGGCTTGATATGGTCGGACCCCTAAAAGGGGGAACCCACAAGCAAAGATACCTATTGGTCATGGTGGATAAATTCACCAAATGGATAGAGGCCAAACCGGTCAAAACGGCAGAGTCCGGACCAGTGATAGACTTTATATCCGGGGTAGTACACCGCTCTGAGTCCCCACAAAGATCATCACCGACAACGACACGAACTTCACAGCCGACGAGGTCAAGTCATGGTGCAAAAATATGGGCATCAAGCTCGACTACGCTTCAGTCTATCACCCTCAAACCAATGGTCAAGTGGAACGAGCAAATGGTCTAATAATGAGCGGCATTAAACCCAGACTAGTGCGGTCACTTACTAAATCTGACACGCACTGGGTCGAGGAGCTCAACTCCGTACTCTGGGGGCTGCGGACAACGCCTAACCGTACTACCGGATTCACACCATTTTTTATGGTATACGGCGCAGAGGCAGTCTTGCCCTGTGACATTATTCATGACTCACCTCGAGTGCGCATGTATGAGGAATGAGAGGCCGAGCTTGATCGGCAGGACAACTTGGACACATTGGAGGAAGAACGTGACGTCGCGAAGGCTCGTTCCGCATTTTATCAGCAGCAGGCCCGAAGATATCAAAGCAGAGAAGTACGGGCCAAGACTTACAACGTTGGTGAATTAGTTCTCGCTGCGGACAAGAAAAGGACAAGCTCAAGCCCAAATGGGAGGGCCCTTCATTATCGATCAAGTCCTCGACCGGCGGAGCATACCGTCTACTTAAATCGTCGGATAACCGACTCGAGCCGAACCCATGGAACGCAGCCCGCCTCCGACGATTCTATGCCTAGCGCCAGACTAAGAGTTCGTCCCCTTCCCCTGTCCAAACTTTTACACTTCGGCTGTCTTTTGTTTCTCTTTTTATGCCTTTTTATTTAAAAACCCTTACGGGCCTACTTTCGCATTTTTCGCATACACATGACGTGCCATCCGCACTGATCATTCCTGGGGGCTTCTTTTACAGAAGCTCAATTATAAGGGTTTCATACCCAGCACATGTGTCAAGCTTCCTCATGTACCTTTTACTCGCCATTATATGCATCGATATGACTTAAGTTTTGGCCAAACTGGATTGCCTGGCTCCTATGCTTACCCCTACGTTCCCAATTGTTCGGCTAGGAGGTAAAGGGAGCACCTCTGCGATTGTTACTGCCGGGTCAGCCGGATGTGTACCTCAAAGTGGGTGAAGCCGAAAGCTAGCATTCTTAAGGGAATATTCGGTCGGTGACTTAAAAGATGACTTTTTACCCATTTATCTACCCGCCCCCAGATGTTTTTCTGCTTTCTTTGCAGTCTGGACATGCACTTTAGGGCATGCCTCCCAGGGAAAGGAACTCTTAACGGAACTATTCTCCCTGGAAGATGTTTCTTACTAACCATGTAATATAACATAACTAGTTGGGCACTTATGCGATAAAGCACTAATGACCCCTACGCTGGTCTCCATGCATACCATGGTTGTTTCTTAACCAAAAGCGGTATTCGGACACACTCAGGACTCTAGGGTCCCGAGGCTGAAGCGAAAAGGTCGGTAAAGACAAGCGATCTACAATCCGGCTAGAAGGCATTTCACATGTCATTTTAAAGGAAAACATACATTGTCAAATTCTTGATTGTATTCCTCCTCAATCCCGTCTAACAGGCTGTCTAACTTACAGTCCGTTGGGAAAATTTAGCAGCCAACTCTACTTGGCTGTATACTAAACTCACGAGGATCTCCTTCCCATCGGGCCCCACGGTCCAACTTCAGCCATGTGGTTGGGATCCGCCTTCTTATGTAACGTCTTCACCATGGCCCAAGCCTCCTGGCACCTGACGGCAGGCGAAATCTTCCACAAGCAGGCGCTGCCGCACTCCTGCAGCTTCTCCGCAAGCTCCCGAGGCCCTCGGGTAGTGTGAGGGCTGGCCATAAAGCACGGACGACGCCACTCATTGCTGCCGAACCCGTTCGGCGATTGCAGCAACTTCGAGAGTTGATCACCCGTTGATACGGGCATCTCCTCCAGAGGCGACTGTGAGTATACCTACAAGACATACTATGTCAATTTGCTTCTTCGCGAACTCTTCTTTTAAAGGAGTTCGCTCAAGCACTACTATAAATGCTGCGACGGTCGCTGATTCTCCTTAACGGAGCCGACAGCTCGGCTTGGCGCCTTTAGCTCTTCTCCGAGCTTGGCGTTGGCATCCTCGAGCTTGTTCCTTTCTTGCTGCACCCTATTCAAGACACTCTCGCCGCCTTCACCGGCGCAGCAATGCTTGCTGTCCGGATCTTGTCTCGCGGCACTGCAATGTCATTATTAGACTTGCGCGCACGCCGCTGCGCTTATATTTATTAATAAAAATGTGTTACCAGGAGGGGTCTGCGTCTCCTCCTGCGGCAGCAAGTCTTGACCTCAAGTTGGGCCTTGCAATCTTGCAGCCCGAGACAATTGGGCATTCTTCTCGGTAAGAGCTGCGTTTTCAAATGATCCTTAAATCAGTTAACATAACTACTTTAAGTCTCGGGGCTCTTGGTATATACAACCATTAAAATTCCCTTACCCGTATGTCTTTCACATACCGCTCCGTGGCTCGGTAAAACCATCTTGGCGGCATGGAGATCGCGTCCCCTGCGTTAAAGGCATCCAATGCCTCAGGGGAGAAGCACGCTTCACGAAATACTATCCGTCGGCGCCTATGGTTCATGGCGCTCTCCACCTCGCACTTGGTGGCGGATAGTGCAGCCGGTGTCCTCCGTTGGAGAAGGATCCGGCCCGCGTCTTGCGCTTGCCTCCCCCTCCAGGCCGGGCGCTGGAGCCTGGCCGGTGTAGGTTGGATCAGCAACTTCTGCGCCCGCAGTCCGGCAAGCGCTTTTTTCTCCTACAAAGATCATGAGCACTCAGCGTTTCCTAGGAGCGTTGCTCGAAAATTCAAATCTGAGCTATACCTTTGCGGCGGCGTTTCCGTCCAAGATCTGCGCTCCTTTCCGCTTTCTGGTCCGGATGACCTCAGAGGACAGCCGCCGCGGACTCGGCTTCCCGCCGTGAAGGCGCTTCCTGCAAAATACCATCGTTCGCGAAGGTTAGAAATGGGCAAGGAAGGGATAATGGTGTCCGGGCTTCGACCACAGTCACCTGGGAAGCCGGACAAAGTCCGGGGTAGTCCGCCGTAATGGCAACCAAAGCATTGTCCATGCTCAGCTGGTGAAATACCCCGTCGATCAGCTCCACCTCGATGTCCGGATCCTCTTCGGAGGCCGGATCTAGGGATCTTTCTGGATCCTCGGGTTGCGGAGCAGGACTTACCGTGTCCTCCACAGTCCGGCGTAGATCCTGCACCGAAGACATAATGTAAGAAGCCTAAACTTCGAGAGAATGGGTTGAGCCTTTAAAGGTGTTCGCCTACCCATCCTCTAGGGTTGATCATGGAAAACCCATTCAAAGGGTTCGTTCGAAGGAAGTCCTCCTTTTCCCCCTTATACAGGCTGGAAAGGATCTCTACCAGATCCTCGGTCGAATCCGGCCCTTTGCGGCCATGACGGGTGGCATCGTCCTCCCCATTGAAATCCCACATAGGGTGGCCTCTGTATTGCAATGGCTGTACCCCCCGCATGATGCATGTCGTCATGACTCCAATCATGGTCAACCCGGAATGGGCCAGTAATCTTATTCGGCCCATCAAGTAATGGACGCTCTTGTCTTCCTCCAATCGGGGGCCCCGTGGGCGCCACCGAGGCGTTCTTGAGGGAGCAGCACTAAACTCGAGGCCAATCCGGACTGGGTCCGCAATGGGCGTCTCCTATGTAAAACCACTCTAAGGGCCAGTCTTGGACGCCTTCTTGGGAATCTTGGATGGGTATCCGTCCCGGCGATCGCCATATTTCGGCGCCGCCCACTTGATATATGGACCCCTTGTGAGAACGGGGTACGAGGCAGAACAGCCTCTTCCACAATGGAAAATGGGGCTCAATGCCCAGGAATAGCTTGCAAAGAGCTACGTAGCCCGTGATATGCAGGACAGAGGCGGGTGTGAGGTGGTGGAGCTGGAACGGATGTATTGGGAATCCGAGTCCCATTATCAGATAGGGGATGAAGCATACTCGCTCCCCCTTATTGGGGCTTGGGGTAGCCTCCGCTTGCCTCCCACCTTGATAAGTAACCAGCCCGGCTCGAACCGGGATCATGAAGGCCGGAGGGAGATATCCCCCCGCTTGGAGCTTCACTAGCTCGTTGTGCGGAACAGAGCACCTCCTCCAATCCCCTGGCGGTGGGCTGGGAGCGCGAGAAGAAGAGCCGCATCGACGGTCCATGATGGAATGGATTTTTAGGTCAAAGGCGCTTCGATGAAGTATTCGCGGGAGGAAGACGGTGTGGTTTGGATCTGGATTCTTGCCTCTTTTGTAGGCGGACAACTCGCACAGCTAGGGGGTGAAACGTAAAAGACACCCTGGCTATTCGCATTCGTGCGACGCGTGGAAAAATACCATTATTGGGCGTAGAAGACGAGAAACACAGTATTTATGGTGAAGCCGACCTTTGCTCGGCGGTACATGGAACTTGAAGGGAGAACCCGCCTTGCAACGCCGAAGACTATATACGAGCTGGACTTATCGTCATTGAAGCCTGGTTCGGGGGCTACTGAGGGAGTCCTGGACTAGGGGGTGTCCGGACAGCCAGACTATCATCGTCCGCCGGACTCCAAGACTATGAAGATACAAGATTGAAGACTCCGTCTCGTGTCCGGATGGGACTTTCCTTGGCGTGGAAGGCAAGCTTGGCGATACGGATATGTAGATCTCCTACCATTGTAACCGACTCTGTGTAACCCTAGCCTCCTCCGGTGTCTATATAAACTGGAGGGCATTAGTCCGTAGGACACAACATACATTACAACAATCATACCATAGGCTAGCTTCTAGGGTTTAGCCTCCTTGATCTCGTGGTAGATCTACTCTTGTACTACCCATATCATCAATATTAATCAAGCAGGACGTAGGGTTTTACCTCCATCAAGAGGGCCCGAACCTGGGTAAAAACTTCGTGTCCCTCGTCTCCTGTTACCATCCGCCTAGACGCACAGTTCGGGACCCCCTACCCGAGATCCGCCGGTTTTGACACCGACACTTGGGAGTAACATACCTGTACTCCCTCCATTCTCGTGCCCATCTCCGATCTATCCGTTGTATCTGCACCTTGCGCTGATTCTTGTCCTCCTTGCCAAACTTGGCCTCATCAGGAGTGCAGTATCTGACATAAATGTCCTCAGGGATTTCAAACACAGTATTGACCTCAGGCCTCTTTCCTCCCCTTCTGTGGCTTCTTATCAGACATTTTCTTCAGCTGAGGAATATGAACAACTGAAGTTTCTAAACAGGTGTGCAACTTTTCTTCGAGGAACGCTGCAAATGAGTTAAGTTGATGAGAACCTAGTGATTCAGCAGCGGACATTTGTACCTGTGAACAGAGTATAGTTGCGAGGAATTTTGAGAGGTCATATGCGTTCTCAGAAGGTTTTTCAAAAATGAATAGGTTTGAGGAATTTGACCAGATGAATCTTGAGGAATTTTACTAAGCTTTCTTTGTCTTAGGTTCCAGAGTTGTATAGATTGAAAATCCACACAATTGAGGAATCTTGAAGAAAATCATTACTTAGAGAAACGAATCAAGAGCCGATGACATGTGAGGTGTTCATGTGTGTGAAGATTTGAAGAATAAACACCTTTGAAGATTTTCAAGAAAACATGAGAATCAAAGAGGGCAGTTAAAGTAACTTTTTATTACCCGAAGTGAAGAACTCGACGAACTGGGAAGTGTAGATGTGAAGTTCATCAAGTCAGATCTTCCACGCCCTAACTCGGCAGAGGAAGACGGCTACGGCGGCGGCGGAGTGAAGAAATCCGCAATCGGCGCGAGTATGACGCCGACGAGGTCGAAGCAGTGAAGCTCTTTCTCACCGGCGATGATGAATTAGCGGCGGCGCTAGGGTTTCGGGAAGCTCGAGCAAGAGTGAGAGCGAGCGAGGTGAAAGTGAAGTGAGGAAGAGGCAGGGGTATTTATAGAGGGAGTGAAAAACTGTTCGCCCGAGGAAATCGAATGAACGTGCCCCTGGCCCTTCTCATTCGCGTGACATGTGTCACCCACATACTGAGAGGTGGTGATCATGTAGGATCGTGGGTGAATAGATAAGTATTGTCATGAGAAGTGGAACGGTTTGAGCGGCAAAGCCGAAAATTTAGATAAGATAAGTTTAAAAGTTCTGTCCGCAATTTCTTCAGCTGTCAAGGACACAGTGAAGATTTTGAATGAGTTTCAATTAGAACGCACATGAAGAATTTGTGAATAGACTGGGTTGATTTTAGCATAGAGGGGGAAGGGTCCGATCACATTCACTTAGCAGATGAAATCAACTTGAAGAATAGCAATAAGTGAATGCTGTAGAGGACATAAAAACTCAAATATAGATATTCCAATGAAGAACAACATCGGAAAGAGTGAAGACAATGCAAAGTTGAAGAATTTGAAAAACTAAGGAATTTCAAAAAAAATGAAGAAAAACTCAAATTGAAGATTTCCAACTTTGGGTGGTGGCGTAACCCACCGTATAAGAAAGCTGATTTCAGACACCGTGTACAATTGTCGTAGGGCTCTGAGAATCAATTTCTTCATTAATTTCTTCACACTTAGAGGGTTAGTCTTCATTGATTGAGGAAGAACATTACTTCGTGCGTTGCGCATCTAAGTCATCAAGTCAGCATAAGTGTTAGGATGTGTGTCCATTTCAAAGAACATTCGAAGATTCTAGGATATTTAGCTCACACCGCAACTTGCTAAATATCTTATCATCCAAGGGCTTAGTGAAGATATCGTCCAGTTGATCTTCAGTGCTAACATGGTCTATGGAGATGTCGCCCTTCAACACATGATCACGAAGAAAATGATGACGAATCTGGATATGCTTGGTCTTCGAGTGCTGAACTGGGTTATGAGCAATCTTCATAGCACTCTCATTGTCATAGTAGAGAGGCACATTCTTCATGTTGACACCATTGTCCTTGAGTGTTTGCTTCATCCATAGTAGTTGATCACAACACGATCTAGCAGCAATGTACTCAGCTTCTGCAGTGGAGAGTGATACGCAGTTCTGTTTCTTCGAGGACCAACAGACCAAGGATCATCCGAGGAAATGACATGTGCCTGACGTTGACTTGCGGTCCACGCGATCGCCAGCATAGTGAGAGTCTGAATATCCAATGAGATCAAAAGAAGAGCCCTTGGGATACCATAATCCAAGTGTTGGTGTGTGAGCTAAGTATCGAAGAATATGCTTCACAGCCTTATGGTGTGATTCCTTCAGTGTAGCTTGAAATCAGGCACACATGCAAACACTAAGCATAATATCCGGCCTACATGCACATAGGTACAATAAAGAGCCAATCATGGAGCGGTATAACTTTTGATCGAAGTCTTGACCATTTTCATCAGTGCACAGATGGCCATTTGTGAGCATTGGAATTTTGACCCCTTTGCAATCTTGCATGCCGAATTTTCTCAACACGTCCTTGAGGTATTTCTCCTGATATATGAATATCCCATTGCGCTGTTGGAGACTTTGAAGACCACGCCCGAGGGGCTTGCTTGAGGTCATACAGGGCCTTGTTGAGCTTGAAGACTTTGTCAGGATTCTTTGGATCTTCAAAACCTGGGGGTTGAGCAACATATACTTCTTCCTCAAGCTTACCATTGAGGAATACACTTTTCACATCCATTTGTTGTAAGATAATATCATGATGGTTAGCATAAGCAAGTAATATGCGAATAGGCTCAAGTCTAGCAACAGGTGCAAAAGTTTCATCGAAGTCAATTCCTTCAACCTATGTGTAGCCTTGAGCTACAAGCCGTGCCTTATTCCTCACCACAAGGCCATTTTCATCTTGCTTGTTACGGTAGATCCACTTTGTGCCAATAATGTTGTGCTTGCGAGGATTTGGACGTTTGACCAGTTCCCAGACGTTGTTGAGCTCGAACTGGTGTAATTCTTCTTGCATAGCTTGAATCCACTCAGGCTCCAGAAATGCTTCATCTACCTTAGTGGGCTCTATGCTAGAGACAAAAGCAAAGTGCCGACAAAAGTTAGACAAATGTGAAGCTTTTGAGCATGTGAGAGGACCTGGTGCTTCAATGTCATCGATGATCTTCTCGATTTGCACTTCGTTTGCAATACGAGGATGAGCGGGTTGTCTTCGAGGAATTTGAGCTGCATTTTCTTCAGGAGCATTTTCCTCAGCACCATTTTCTTCAGGTGCTCCAGCTCGACGTTCATCACGTTCTGGAATGAATTCTTCAGCAGATTCTTCAGTGGGAATGACATCCTCAGTGGCTTTGAACTTGATAGAATCCTCAGGTGCTGGTTCATCTATCACTGAAGGTAGGTGATCTCTTTGCAAGCCATTAGTTTCATCGAACTGCACATCTACAGTTTCAACAACCTTGTGAAGAACGTTGTTGAAGACTTTGTAGGTGTGTGAGTCCTTTCCGTAACTAAGCATGAAACCCTCATGTGCTTTCGGTGCAAATTTAGAAGTGTGATGAGGATCTCTAATCCAACATTTAGCACCGAAGACTTTGAAGTAACTCACATTGGGTTTCTTGTCAGTGAGGAGTTCATAGGCAGTCTTCCTGAAGAATTTGTGAAGATATACTCTGTTGATGATGTGGCACACAGTATCAATTGCCTCACTCCAGAAACGACGAGGCGTCTTGTATTCATCAAGCATAGTGCGAGCCATGTCAACAAGAGTTCTATTCTTGCGCTCCACAACTCCATTATGTTGAGGAGTATAAGGAGTAGATAACTCATGAGTAATACCAAGTTCATCAAGATACTCATCAAGACTGGAATTCTTGAACTCGGTTCCATTGCCACTCCTGATGTGCTTGATCTTCACACCAAAGTTGGTTGAAGCCCTCGAGGAAAATCGTTTGAAGACTTCCTGCACCTCATGTTTGTAAGTGACAATGTGTACCCAGGTGTAACGAGAATAATCATCAACAATAACAAAGCCATATAGAGATGCATCATTTGTAACAGCAGAATAATGATTAGGACCGAAGAGATCCATGTGAAGCAATTCAAATGGTCGAGTGGTAGCATGATAGTCTTCGCTGGATGCTTGGCCTTTGTCATCTTTCCAGCTTCACAGGCTCCGCATAAGTGATGCTTGAGGAATTTGACATTCTCAATGCCAGTGACATGCTTCTTCTTGGCGAGCGTGTGCAGATTCCTCATGCCAGCATGACCAAGTCATCGATGCCATAGCCAGCCTTCTGAAGCTTTTACAAGTAAGCATACGGCCGGTTGTGGTCCTGTAGAGAAATCAACAATGTACAAGTCTCCTCTCCTAAAGCCTTCTAAGACTTTGGAATTGTCAGCTTCCATGATCACAACACAAGATACTTGCCAAAGACAACAACCATATCAAGATCACAAAGTATTGAGACAGACATGAGGTTGTTTCCTAAGGACTCGACAAGCATGACTTTGTCCATGTGTATGTCCTTAGAGATCGCAACCTTACCTAGACCCAATACCTGACTTTTGCCTTTGTCAGCGAAGATGATATGCTTCAGATGTGATGGTGATAAAGGAGCATCCATCAATAGATTCTTGTCACCCGCCATGTGATTTGTACATCCACTATCGAGGACCCACTCATTAGCTTTGGGTTGTTCATCCTGCAGATGAATTAGTGCAACTTACGAACTCATATACTTCATTAGTGAAGAATATGACATCAATACCATCAGATCAATTTCTTCGAGCAATTAGAACAGATAAATAGTATGAGGACGTGTGAAATGAAAATTCATTTCATCATGATTAGCCTGCGTCCTTTCAGGCATTGTTCAGGTCTCCAGCAAATTCGTCAGACGTTTTGAGCACGTATGGAGACCTGACCCTGCATAAGAGATTAGTTCTTTTTCTTCACCACCCACATCTGAAGGGGTGGCAAAGAATTCATCACTCTGCGAGCACCACATGATAAAGGTGGCATAGACACCAGTCCACTTTGTTTCACATAAGAGGGGTTCGGGTAAGCATATGAATAAGCAGAGAAATTCTTCAAGGACTTATGAACATAATGATTTGAAGAGTAATGCTCATATTCATAGCCCTTAGCTCTACCCTACGAAACAGAAGGGTTAGCACGATGATGATCATATGAGGACTTTGATCCTTTTGAGGAATTTGATCCACATGAGGAATTTGGTCCATATGAGGACTTGGATCAATATGAAGAATTTGGTTCATATGAAGAATTTGATCTGGGGTTCCTATTCTTCACAGGCGGTGTCATGAGGAAATTCACCTGAAGACTTTCAAGGCAACTTTTGGGAACCTAGATTTTCTTCATAGGGGAACCGTTCCTACAGTTAGTGCCAACATATCTAGCAAATACTTCACCATTCTGATTTTGGAACAGTTTATAGTTGGAGTCAAATGACTCATCAGAAGAATGAGGGGATTCACATGTAAAGCCAGATAAGTTGGATGGATCAACTGGAGGTCCCTTTGCAGCAACCCATGAGGTTTTGGGGTACTGCTCAGGCTTCCAATATGTTCCATCAGCATTGAGTTTCCTCTCAAAGGCAATACCCTCTTTCCTAGGGTTTCGTTGAGGATCTGCTTTTGAGCACATCACAAAGACTCGATGCCCTTTGAGGCTTTTGTACATGCCTGTCATGTACAATTCCTTCAGCCCTGCATGATCAGTGATACTTGCATTGTCCTCAGATGAGGAATTAGTTATAGCAGAGACATATGAAGAATTTGTAGCATTAGAAGCATTTGAACATTCAGGTGAAGAATTAGCAGTTTCACGTTCAATGCACTACAGACATGGAGGAACAAATTCTTCCTGAGTAGCGCTGATTTGTTGAGCAAGTAATGAATCACGCTCCTTCTGAAGATCTTCATAATCCACTCTTAGCTTTTCAAGATATTGCTTTCTTTGAAGAGACTCATACAAAAGCTTCTCGTGATCAGATAAGAGAGTAGTATGATGACTTTGAAGGGCGTCAAACTTGGACTAAAATCTCGGAAGACTCTCAGCCAAAGCTTTTGACTGATCCATTTCTTGACCCAACATATCATCGCTCTTATTTAGCATGTATTGAACTTTTTCCAAAGCTCTTTGTTGTTTAGTCGCAAGTGAAGCAAGTTTGACATAGCTGGGGCCAAATTCATCACCTGATTCATCATCACTAGACAAGGAAAGGTAGCATTCAGTTACCTTGGCACCCTCTGCCATAAGGCACGGTGAAGAGGATGACGATTCAGGTGCGAAAGTCATCTCCTTGAGAGAATCCTTGTAATCCTCAAACCAAGGATCATGACGAGTACGATGACCTTCGTAGACCTTAGAGAGCCGGTCCCAGATTAGCTTCACGTGATTGAGGTGCATGACGTTCCTGAACTGATTTCGGGACAGATAGGAGCAGATGACATCCTTCGCTGTGAGGTTGAGTAGAGTGTACTTGCGAATGTCATCAGCCTCCACCATCTTGCATAGATCGGTAAGACTAATCTCAGTGTCGGTCCACATTTCGCTGTCCATAGCCATGGGTCGCTTCTTCATCATGGCCTTCCACCGAGGATACTCATGACCATCGAAGATGGGGCAGGATACGTTCCTCAATCCTGCAGACGACATAACTAAAACTCCAGGCGGTTAAACCAAAATCACACAGAACAAGGGAGTACCTTGCTCTGATACCAATTGAAAGTGCGCTATATCGACTAGAGGGGGGGTGAATAGGCGATTTTTATGAATTCTTCACTGAGGAATTTGCTGGTGAGGAAATTCCGAAGTGAAGAACTACTTGCAGCGGAATAAGTACTCAGAAGTAAACATAACAGAACACAAGCATAATCATCACGATGAAATGAAGACAAGCACAGAGTACAGAAAGCGTAAACACAGGATAACACAAGAAAGAAGACGGATAGACTGAAGAAACTGAACTGAGGAAATTGAGAAAGTCTTCAGTCAAAGTCTTCAAACAGATATGAACAGGCACACAACAACAAACATGAGGAAATGAAAGAGTTGAGGAAATAGAACTAGTAAGCTCGGTGAAGAAAATGATTTGGTAGACCAGTTCCAACTGCTGTCTCAGTTGTACATCTGGTTGGAGCGGCTGAGTATTTAAACTCGAGGACACCCAGTCCAAGACACATAGTCCTCACTGTATTCTCCTTGAGCTAAGGTCACACAGAACTCTCCCAATCACTCATGGTAAGTCTTCAGGTGACTTCCGAACCTTCACAAACTCGGTCACTCGACGATCCACAATTCCTCTTGGATGCTCTAGACCTTGACGTCTAACCGTATGGAAGAAGCACAGTCTTCAAAGGAAACAAGCGTCGGATCCACGCAGGATCAATCGCTTCAGTGATGCTCAATCACTTTGGGTTTGTAGGTGTTGGGTTTGGGTTTTCCTCACTTGATGATTTTCGCTCAAATTCCTCGGAGGATGGGATGCTCTCAATTGACAAGTGTCAGTTTCTCTCGGAGCAGCCAACCGGCTAGTGGTTGAAGGGGGCGGCTATTTATAGCCTAGGGAGCAGCCCTACATGATAAGACATAAATGCCCTTGTCTGATATGACCGTTAGGTGGGTAGATATTTTGGGACAGCTGGCGCATAGCACAGCAACGGTCGGAATTTTGACTATCAAATTCCTCAGGGCTATCATGTTCCTCATAGTGTATGCATTGTGACTTTGGCGAATTCCTAACTCCTCGGTCGTAACAAATTCCTCTGAGACCGTAAGAACTTCATCTCATCCTTCAAGAATATGACCGAATCAGTATGAGATTTCCAATGGCTTCACTCGAAGGGATTGGTAGGTGTAGGATTTTGAGTTGAGCATCACATGGAAATTTTTCCTTAATATTTCCTCGACCTCCTTTAATAGTACGGAGTTTCCTATGACTCAAGAACGAGAAAATGAAACGACGAAAATAAAAGTCTTCACGCTTCATGTTCCTCGAATGATTGTCAAGTCTTCAGGGTCACTCCAATTTCTTCACTTTCAAAGTCTTCAGAAAGTCATCAGAAATCCAAAGTCTTCAGTTGAAGAACTTCATTTTTAGGGGTCGACTTTCTCTGTAAATATCAAACTCCTCATAGACTTATAGATCTGTGTACACTCACAAACGCATCAGTCCCTTAACCTATAAGGGGCACTAGATGCACTTACACTTGACAACTTCCAGGGCACTTACATGCGACCACCGGAAGCTGATGATCTAAGTCACGTAACCCAGCAGCCCGGAGAGTCAGCCAGGAAATTTTGGACCCGGTTCCTAACCAAAAAGAACCAAATTGTTGACTGTGCGGATGTCGAAGCGCTAGCAGCCTTTAAGCATAACATCCGTGACGAATGGCTTGCCCGACATCTCGGTCAGGAAAAGCCAAAGTCCCTGGCAGCTCTCACAACACTCATGACTCGCTTTTGCACGGGCAAGGATAGCTGGTTAGCTCGTAGCAACAATACATCAAGCAATCCAGGCACATCGAAAGCTAAGGATAGCAGCGAAAAATCACGGCGCAACAAACACAAGCACCGCAAAAATGGTGATAATGTTGAAGACACGTCAGTCAATGCCGGATTCAGCGGCTCCAAGTCCGGTCAGCGGAAGAAGCCATTCAACAAAAACAATTCAGGCTCGTCCAGTTTTGACCGCATACTCGACCGTCCATGCCAAATTCATGGCACCCCTAGAAAACCAGCCAACCACACCAATAGAGAATGCTGGGTCTTCAGACAAGCCGGCAGGTCAGACGCCAAAAACAAGGGGAAGGGGTCTCAAAGCGACGATGACGACGAAGAGCCCCAATCACCGAATACAGGAGGAAAGATGAAATTCCCTCCCCAGGTGAAAACAGTGAATATGATATGTGCAAGCCACATTCCCAGGTGGAAACATGCACTAAGGGAGGCCTATACAATTGACCCAAAGTTCAACCCATGGTCCTCTTGCCCGATCACCTTCGATCGCAGGGACCACCCTACCAGTATCCGTCATAGCGGTTCGGCCCAATTGGTCCTCGACCCCATCATTGACGGATTCCACCTCACACAAGTCCTTATGGATGGAGGCAGCAGCATGAACCTGCTTTACCAGGATACAACACACAAAATGGGCATCAACCCCTCAAGGATCAAGCACACAAAAACCACCTTTAAAGGTATCATACCAGGTGTAGAGGCCTGTTGCACAGGCTCAATCACACTGGAAGTGGTCTTCGGATCTCTGGACAATCACCATACCGAAGACTTAGTCTTCGACATCGTCCCCTTTCGCAGCGACCATCAGGCACTGCTCGGACAAACCGCATTCGCTCGGTTCAACACGGTGCCACATTATGCCTACCGCAAATTAAAGATGCCCAGTCCACGCGGCGTCATCACGGTTAATGGCAGGTCCAAATTCCCCCTCACGGCCAAAGAGTCTTCCACCGCTTTAACAGCAAGAACAACGGACGGCACCTTACAGTCCAACCTTGAGTTGAAGGCCAATCTCCTGGACACCATAAAAGGAGTCCGAACTACTGCGTGGCAGGATAGCCTGGCCCGCCCGGAGATTAATTAAAAACACTCCCGAAAAGGATAAAACAAGCCACATACTGCGGCTCAACCACCAGGTGGCGCAAAACCATTTCTTACGTTTTCTTTACAGGTTCACCTTTACGTAGGCTATGATGGAGGGCGTGGGAACAGTTCGAGCACGTCAGGAAATCTCTAGATATTCCCTTGTAATCATCTGACTACACCCCAAATCCGAACACAACTTCCGCAAGCCCGGTATCAGCAGGTTCCGCAATCATATTTCTTTTTATCACATCATCTATACTCATATGCATTGATGTATTACTGAAATACAACATGTGGATTTATGTGATGCTCACCTACTGCTATTTCTTATTTAAAACTCTTTTGTTAAAAGGCGGCTACTTATCACGATATGCCTCAATATGCCAGGGGCTTCGTCACGCCCATACTACGGCAAAAAGTCCGAACACCTTCACGGTAGTCCGGTACCCCGAACTTATAGCATTATATGCATCAACTCCGAATCATGTCTTGGGTCAATAGTTGGGTTTGCCCAGCTCCTATGTTTTGGTACCTTACGTTTCGCTATATCGGCTAAGGTAGCATTGGGAGAACTACTGTGATTGTGTCCCGGTTCTTCCGAACGAGCACCTCAGTAGAGAAAGCCGAAAACTGACTGCCATGATGCAGCGAGAGCTGGTCAGCTGTTCGAGAGGTTCTAAAATCTTTAAGGATTCCTTCCGCATAATGCTATAATCAATGCAGCATGCGATGGATCGGCCTTTTCCGATCAGGCGCTTATAGAGCCCCTAGTGCGGTCTTCCGAACACCAGGGGCTGCACCTACCTTCCTTGTTACAACTCCTATGGCTAAGTGAGAGCGATAAAGCCTTATAGTCTGATTGCCTGGTTTGCTGTGCTGAACACCTCCTTTAGGGACCCAAAAATTGGGTAAAGAGTGCTCAGGTTTATCCCGAACACCCCCGTACTCACTACGTGGGGGCGGAAGCCGACGACTGGCTGACTCTCAGTATTAATATATAAAACGGCCGCACAAGAGGAAAAACTTTCAAACAACAAGCAATAGATAATAAGAATGCTCTTGTTCAAATATTACAAAGGACGAACATGACCGTATTTATGGAAATATAATTTCCTTGGTGCATTGCTCCGCTGCAAGGCGGGCTCCTTTCAAGACACCTTCATAATACAGTTCGGGATTGCGGTGCTCCTTCCCCTTCGGCAGTCCCTCGGTCATCAGCTTTTCTGCATCCATCTTCCCCTAATGCACCTTGGCACGGGCGAAGGCCATTCGCGCACCTTCTATACAGACCATCCGCTTGATGACTTCCAGTCGAGGGCAGGCACTTACAAGCCGCTTCACGAGCCTGAAGTAGATGCTTGGAATCGGCTCAGCAGGCCACAGCCGGATAATTAAATCCTTCATGGCTAACTCGGCTGCCTTATGCAGCTCGACCCGCTGCTTTAGCTGATCGGAGAAAGGCACCGGACAATTCGGCGCCAGATACTGCACCCAGACGAGCTTATCCGCAGTATTCCCCCTCTGGCTCGGTAAAATTGGGTGGCATCAGATATGTTGTGCGGCAGCTCTGCAAATACCCCCATATACATCAAAACTCAAGTTGTCAAAATTTGATTTTCTCATCTCCAATACTTGCTTTGTACAGAAAAAGCCTTACCAGCCGCAATGTTCCTCGCCTCCTAGATTTCCTTCAGGGCACCTTGGGCTTCCCCCCGGGCATCACTTGCGGCTTGGCGAGCCTAGGAGAGTTCGGATTCTTTCCCTGCTAAACTCTGCTCCAAGGTCTCGCATTTTTGCACAGCCTCTTGAAGCTCTCGCTCAGCCTCAATAACTCTAGCCTCGTGTTTCTCACGAAGAGCCTACTCTGTGACTGCCTTCTTTTCGGCTTCGGCCACAGCCCTCCTGAGAGCCTCAATTTTGGCCATCGCCCCTAGAGCACATTATAACAATATTTCCATCATGTACACTTATTTATTTGTGCTACATAAACAAGGTTTCTACATACCTTGATTATCCTCCAGCTATCTCTTCACTTGGCCAAGTTCTCCTTCGGCCCGCTCCAGACTACGCCCCAGTTCGGATTCTTCCGCAGCTCGAGAGGCGGCAGTCGCTACAGATGCCTGCTAGTTAAAAAGAGCGATAAATGTCATCAAGTGAGTCTCCTGCGAATATTAATGATATGGGTAGTACAAGAGTGGATCTACCACGAGATCAAGGAGGCTAAACCCTAAAGCTAGCCTATGGTATGATTGTTGTAATGTATGTTGTGTCCTACGGACTAGAGCCCTCCGGTTTATATAGACACCGGAGGAGGCTAGGGTTTACAGTCGGTTACAATGGTAGGAGATCTACATATCCGTGTTGCCAAGCTTGCCTTCCACGCCAAGGAAAGTCTCATCCGGACACGGGATGGAGTCTTCAATCTTGTATCTTCGTAGTCTTGGAGTCCGTCGGACAATGATAGTCCGGCTGTCCGGACACCCCTAGTCCAGACTCCTCGGTAGCCCTAAACCAGGCTTCAATGACGATAAATCCGGTAGCATAATATTCAGCATTGCAAGGCGGGTTCCTCCTTGAATAATCCACAGAAGATCATGAACACCAGGATAGTGTCCGGCTCTGCAAAATAAATTCCACATTCCACTGTAGAGAGAATAAAATGTACACCAGTCCAATCCGCTGACGTATTACGCGGTGTGACATTACACCACTACCAAGCCTCTGTTTGAATCGTTTTTTTACTATACCACCTCAGCACGTTTAGCGAAGCAGTTTCCTTGGCACGTTCTTGTCGAAGCAGAGATCGTGTTCCCCTTATTCCGGGATTCTCATCAATACGTGCGTTGGTAACCCAACCGTGCCCGTCGCCATGCCTCCTCTATCGAAGGTGAATCCCGAACGGTCACGGAGACGACTCTTGGTATTTTTCCCCTTTATAAGAGAACCAAGGCTCGTTCTTTTTCTTCAATCTTGCATCGAATCTCCTTCTCGCTCCCAGTTCCAACACCCAGAGCCTCAGATTCGGGCGCTTAGGATTCTCAGCAATGTCCGGCTTCGACCTCCAGGGTCGGTGGATGCCCTCCTCTGTCATGGAGGAGGACGTGTTAAAACTGCGTGAGGCCAAGTACCTGTCCTACGAGATTTCGCACAGGTTGCCCGCCCAAGGGCAGGCCGTGTCCGCCCCCGAGCCTGGTGAGTACGTTGACTTCGTATCCCACCTCCGTCGGGGTTTAGGCTTCCCGACGGACCCCTTCGTGAGAGGGCTTATGTTCTTCTATGGGCTGGATTTTCACGACTTGGCTCCGGAGTCCATCCTCCATATCTCCGCATTCATTATCGTCTGCGAAGCCTTCCTCCGCGTCACTCCCCACTTCGGCCTGTGGCTGAAGACCTTTAATGTGGAGCCGAAGATGATCGGGGCGTCAGCGGAGTCTGGCGGGCGGCCATAAGCGAAGGGCCGATGCCCGTGGCCCGAGGGTTCCTTCAAGAGGAACTCGGATCGTGGCAGCAGGAGTGGTTCTATATCACCGCCGAAGGGCGACAAGCAAAAGCCGCCACCTTCATTCCGCCCGGACCTCCACGCCGACTGATGTCGTGGGTCAACCAAGGGCTCAATTGGGGGCCGTCCGAAGATGTGCCCTCATTGCAGGGCCGGATTCGAGACCTCCAGGCGGGGGAGATCAATCTGGTCGTGGTGATGCATGTTATGCTAATCAGGCGTCTTCTGCCCTGCAAACGCCGTCCTCTCCGTCTATGGGAGTTCAACCCGGAGGGACCTCGAATTCTCCAACACTTCATGGGTGCGACACCCGTGGAGATGTACAAGTTGTTCTTCGGACCGCAAGTAGCGTGTCCGGAATTGACCGAGGACGCAGGCCTAAGCTGCAATCGCCCGGATACTCAGGTAAATAGCTCAGACTCCGGACGTTCTGTTTATCTGCTTTTCTAGAGTTCGCCTCCTGACCCATTACTTCTTCACAGGAGTGGGTAGCGCGATCGAAGCTGATAAGGTGTCCGGCTCCCCTCCCAGAGACCGCACTGGAGCCCGTGCTGGTCAGAATGTTGGAGGTCGCGCCCGTAGAAGGGAGCGATGGGGAAAATAGAGGAGCTATTATTTCGCCCAAAGGGGCATCTGAAGAGGGGGGAATCAAAAACCCCTCCTTCCAGGGGGAGAAGAGGACCGCCTCCGAAGATCCGGAGGCCAAAGCCCCTAAACGGGGGAAGAGATCTTCACCAGGGGGTCCGGCGTCCGGGGAGAATCCGGACGTACAATCGTCGCTAAAGGATCAGCCCTCCAGCGAGTCGTGAGTAGGAAAAGGAGAGTTCATTAGTTAAGAAAATACCTTCATTTGTGCTTCTGTGGGCAGCCTTCTCAGATGAGTTCGTCTTCGGGGGACCTTCTTCCGGAGATGATGGAGAGCGAAACGCCTCCGTCTGCTGCACCGTCAGATAGGGCGAAGCGAGCTCAAGTATCGTCACGGAGGGTATCCCGAGTCCGAGGGGCGGAGAGTTCGCGCCCACTAGTATCCGCCGAGAACTGAAAAATCTGCTTGAGAGGGCGTCCATCTCATAAGATCATCGTGCTTTGATGCGTATGGTGATTGGAAGGATTTAAATCCGCCGAGAGCGGATCGCGCAATGCCGCTCTGAGTTTGTTTGGCGGGATTTGAGGTGCGCAAGAATGACGCCCCTTTTTTGACAGCTTTTGCACATAAAAGTCGCTCAGATATAGATAGTAGCCCACGAGACTCGGTAGGTTGTCGAAAACGCACAGCGTCGAGGATCCAAATCATAAGTAATGAATGTCGCCGTTCCTATGCGGTGGCGGATAGTCCGAGGGCTAGCCGGACTAGTGGAGTTGCCGAGTTAATGCGGCAACTTGACGTGGCGGATGCGACATCGCACTTGTCAACCGCGACTTGACGAGTCGCAAGGTAAGTGAGTTCTCCACGCTTGCTTTATTAAGGGGTCAAAGCCCTCCTTTGATAAATTATATGCTTGTGATCTGAGGCGGTGCTGCTGCTGTGGAGAGTTTTGGGCGAACTTGCTCAAGCTAAGGAGCAAGCCCGAAGGAGTGACGCGGCTGCCTCGAGGGCGGCCGAGGAGTTGAAAGCTGAAAAGGCTACACACTACCGAAGCAAGGAAGAGATGGCCGAATTGGCCATGAAATTAAAGGATGCTGCCGACTGCAATGAGGCTCTTGAAAAGGAGCGCTTATCGGAGCGGGAAGACCTGAGGAAGGCCACCGCCGAGGCCAAGGATGCCCGTTCTGCAATGCGGGCTATGAAGGAGGAGCTGCGCCAGGCCGGAGATATTGTGGCTGGCAAGCCTTTTCTGCTGCGTCGCCGGTTTACGGATCAAAAGTATGCTCAACTTGGCCAGCTGTGGGGTCCGGAGGATCCGTATATGGATTTAGTGGCAAGTGCGGCTGATGTCGTTGATCACTTCCGGAGCCAGAAGGATCACAAGACGGAAGAGCTATTTTGGTCTCAATTCCATAGTCCGGATCGTTCACTTCCGTTGACCGATCGGTTGGCCGAATGGGCCGAGCTAAATAGATTGTCCGGACTTGCCATGACTGACATCGTGGCTCATGTCTGGCCAGAGAGGCCCAAGGCAACGAGCTATTTCGGCTTATTGCAGCAATTTCTTGGAGCGGTGCCGCATATCAAGGAGATGAAGCGGTCGGCCTGCATCGAAGGCGCGCGGATGGCTCTTGCCCGTGTGAAGACACATTGGACAGGGATGGATGCCACCGCTATTGCCGCCCAGGGTTCGGATGAAAGCCGGCTACCCGCCGAGCACTATTTCGGGGAAGTTATGCGTGGCGCTCGTGTAATAGAGTCGTAGTGCTCAAAAAATGTCACGTTCAAATGAACGTTTTAGCTTGTAAAACGATGATTATGCTATAACTGCTTTTTATACTTGTGCGTCCCAAGTAGTAATATTTCTCCTATGCGGCCGTTTGCGTATACATTTGTATAAACTGAAAGATTGCAGTCTTCGGCTTTAGCCCCCACGCACAAGGTGCGGGGGTGTTCACAAAAATAGCGCGTTTTCACACTTAATCCGACGTCTCGGTCCTGTTAAGGAGGTGGTAGCGTAGCAAACGAGGCAATCCGGACTATAATGCTTTATAACTTTCACTTAGCCAGTGGAGTTCGAGGGTGGGGCTACGATATATCCCCTTGGGGCACCACACTTCTCCGATTTCGAAGCGTGTGTGCTGACCGAAACGGTCCTTCGTCAAAGCGAAATTCTAAACATTCCGGTAGTCGATCGAGTGGTCGACTGTCTCTCGCTATATCATGACATCAGTTTTGGCTTTCATCGAGGTGCTCGCCAAATTAACCGGGGCACAATCGCAGAGTTCTCCGGTGCCGCGTTAGCCGATGATACGGAACGTAAGGCAGCAAAACACAGGAGCCGGGCAAAACCAACATTTGACCAAAGATATGATTCGGAGCTGATGCATATAATGCCTAACTCGAGACGTCGAACACTCCCGAAGGTGTTCGGTCTTTATAATAACGGGCAGAACAATGCCCTAAGCCCCTAGTGTCCGTGCACGGCATGGTCCTCTCGACGCGCCGATGCCAAAACGTCTGCTCTGCTTTGGTTATAGGAAGGAACCAAGGAAGAATAACAACAAGAGACATTAAAAAGGTTTACGCAGGTCTTAATCAAAAGAATCTCGCAACGGGTCCCTACCGCACGCGTCTGCGCCGTGTCTCCGCAGCCGTTATCACGGGACGGGTGTGCACGTTGTTCATCTCAGTAAAAGAGAGGAACTTTAGTTTGAAAACCACTCGTGCAAAAAAGGTATGTGTGAAAGAAGAAATATAAATAAGTAAAAGCGGGTTCGTATGAACTCGCGGTTGTTTAGCGCCGCAGCCCTTGTGAAGGTGCAGCGGCTAGGGAGCCCTAGCCTACCGATGCGGACTCGTCCATTCGTGTCCGGGTCTTTAAGTGACCTCGATCGAAATGATGCCTCGTGGACCGGCATCTTGAGTGTAAGAGACGCATAATGCGGTATGGCGTTGAAACGGACAAAAGCCTTTCGTCCCAAGAGTGCTTGATATCCACTTTTAAATGGGACGATATGAAAGATTAGTTTCTCGCGCCGAAAGTTGTCCGGTGATCCGAACACAACTTCTAGTAATAGGGAGCCTGTGCACTTGGCGTAAGGGCCTGGCGTCACTCCTTTGAAGGAAGTGCGGCTGTGTCAAATTTTAGTAGGGTCTATCCCCAACTTGCGGATTGTGTTTGAATACAGCAGGTTTAAGTCGCTGCCTCCGTCCATCAGGACTTTAGTAAATTGTAGTCCGTCGATTATGGGATCCAATATCAGGGCAGTCCGTCCTGCGTTTCGAACGCTTCTGGAATAATCCAGGTGGTCGAAAGTGATTGGTTGTGATATCCAATCTCTATGGTCTGTTGGGTTGGACCGTGTGAGGGTCTTTTTAGAAGGTGCCGCAATATTTTTCCGTATTATCACATGAAGTGAGTTTACTGCTTTGACGTCTTGTGGGAAAGTCTTTTGCTTTCCGGTGCTCTGCTGGTGGGGTTTATCATCTTTGCTTGACGTGTCGAGCCCCTTGTGTTCGGCATTTAGTCGGCCGGACTGTTTGAAAACCCAACAATCTCGATGGGTATGGTTTACAGGCCTTCCGGGGGTACTGTGGATTTGACATATCCGACCCAAAATCTTATTTAAGTTGGACAACTCATCGCTGTCATCCTTAAGAGGTGGTGTTTTGTTGTTTGGCCGCGAGCTTTTGAATCCGGCGTTGACTGCCGTGCTCTTTGGGCTTTTCTCTTTATTCCGGGCTGCTCTTTTTTCTCGCTACCGTGATTTTCCGCTTCCATCTCTTATCTCGGATGTACTTGGGTCAGCTGGTGCTGCATCTTGCTAGCTACCTATCCTCTCCCGCACGTAAGCGGGTCATGAGGCTTGTTAGCGCGGACATTGTCCTCGGTTTCTCTTGGCCGAGGTGTCCGCAAGCTATTCATCTCGGACATTGTGTTTAAAAGCTGCTAAGGCTTCAAGGTCCGGACAATCGACTATTTGGTTCTTTTGGTGAGGAACCTGTTCCGAAATTACGTCTTGACTCTCCCGCTGTTGAGTTATATGACTTAGATCATCTGATCCGGAGGGCGGACATAAGTCCCTTGAAAATTTGCTCTAAACGCGCCCTCGAGCTCTTCCCAACTTCCCACAAGGTTTTCTCGGGAGGCTTTTAACCCAATGACGGGCTGGCCCTTTGTGCTTGAGGGTAGGTATTTTATGGCGTGAGATCATTTCCTCCGCCATGTGTATATGTAGTATATAATCTTCTATCCGCACTCTGTGGTCTGTTGTTCCATCGTAGGCCTCTATGTTTATGGGTTTACATCCTGCTAGGAATTCATGGTCCAAAGACCTCATTGGTGAAACATAGTGGGTGTCTTGGCGCCTGTATTTGGGTGTGCCATTATCTTTGGACACTTGACGTGTTGCCTTGCTTCCTGGGGCCTTCTTCTTTGGCTCAGTAAATGGACCTGGCTGGGCCATCTGTCCTTCCGTGTTCATTAGTTGGTTTATGTGCGGCGCCGCTTTCAAATTTGGCTCACAACCGCCGCCTATCCAACCAGCAGCCTCTTTATTTTTTGACTGTGGGGGCTCTGTGGCCTCCTCGTCGAATTCTGGTAGCAGCTTGAGCTTCGGGTAGCTCTTTGATTGGTGGCCATTGCCGTATTTATCCGCGGTTTTGAGCACTTTGCTCCACCTCATCCTGAGTGTGTCTTCCGCTGCTTTGAGCTTCCGATTTTCCTTCTTCAAGCTTCTTGCAGTGTTGACGAGTCTTTTCCGAAGGTTTTTACTCTTCGGCGGCATGTCCGGCATAGGATCGTCTGGACTGTCGTTTTCGCCGGGCCTGGACTGATTATCTGACTCGTCCTGTTCGGACGGTTTCTTATCTGCATGTTCTTCGTCCACTTGTGTGCCCTGCTGTATTGCGGGGTCCTTAGGAGCGTTGTTGTTGTCGAGGCGGGACTTAGGGCGGCGTCTGCGCTGCCATTTTGGTTGTTTGTCGGAGGGGTTATCTTCTGCCGTGGCCCGTTGGTCCTCGTTATCGCTCTCTTTTGGGGTATCCACCATATATATGTCATATGACGAGGTGGTCGTATCGTGCCCTGTAGGCGCTGGTTCTTGTTCGTCCCCGGCATCGTCGACTATTCCATCGATGTCTTCGGAGTCATAGTCTAGCATGTCGGTTAGATCGTCCACAGTGGCTACAAAGTGGGTGGTGGGTGGGCTCTGAATTTCTTCCTCGTCCGTATCCCAACCATCCTGGCCATAGTCCGGCCAGGAATCTCCCGATAACGAGAGATGCTTTAGCGAATTGAGGATGTCGCCAAAGGGCGAGTATTGGAAGATGTCCGTGGCGGTGAATTCCATAACCGGTGCCCCATCCGATTCGATTGATAGGGGCGTGGGAGGTCCGGAGTCCGGCAAGGAGTCTGGCACCTTGGAATCACGAGTTTCGTGAGGGACAAGATTAGCGTTCGGCTCCATCGCCGTGGAAGTTGAAGCCCCCGAGGTGGTGTCCATCCACTGATCCTCGATCTGGGCGATCGGCTCCGGACTAAGGGCCGAAGCGGATTCGTGTGCGGCCACCAAGGCACTGTTTGGCGGCAGAGCTAAATCATGCCCATCGTAACAGTGCGGCGCGCTTGGCTGTGGCTCGAGCCCATCGAAGATCAAGTCTCTGCGGACGTCGGCCGTGAAGTTTAGACTTCGAATCGACTCGACGGCAGGGCGAGCTTCGATCTGCTCCAGATGGCTGCTTAATTAGCCCGCATCGCGGCCGCCGAATCTGAAGATCTGTCCGGGAGAAAAGTCTCACCCGACAGCGTTGTTGGTTGAAGATGCCATCGAGCCTATCGGTGACGACACGCAGGAACTCTCAATGAAAGCACCAATGTCGGTGTCAAACCGGCGGATCTCGGTAGTAGGGGGTCCCGAACTGTGCGTCTAGGCGGATGGTAATAGGAGACGAGGGACACGATGTTTTACCCAGGTTCGGGCCCTCTCAATGGAGGTAAAACCCTACGTCCTGCTTGATTAATATTGATGATATGGGTAGTACAAGAGTGGATCTACCATGAGATCAAGGAGGCTAAACCCTAAAGCTAGCCTATGGTATGATTGTTGTAATGTATGTTGTGTCCTACGGACTAGAGCCCTCCGGTTTATATAGACACCGGAGGAGGCTAGGGTTACACAGACTCGGTTACAATGGTAGGAGATCTACATATCCGTATTGCCATGCTTGCCTTCCACGCCAAGGAAAGTCCCATCCGGACACGGGACGGAGTCTTCAATCTTGTATCTTTGTAGTCTTGGAGTCCGGCGGACGATGATAGTCCGGCTGTCCGGACACCCCCTAGTCCAGGACTCCCTCACTCATAAAACATACCTCAAAGCCTCTTATGAGGCTGATACAGGATTCATTTAGTCCACCCTCAGCGGACTGAATCTTCTCAATCACCGCACCCATGAGGGCACGGTGTTCATCAATGATGGAGGCACCCTTCAGCGCAGCCAATAAAGTATCCGACACCACTGGTTGGACGGAGGCGGTCGGTGGAGCAGGCATACCTCCTCCAGTTGGCGGAGGCTGTCTGTCCGACTCAGGGACCTTATGGGTCTCTAGAATCATGTCCGGCTTGGGTCCAGATTCAAGATGACCCCCGCCATTGACACCCATGGGAGCTTTGTCTCCCGTGTGACCGGCCCCAAAAGTATGGCCTCCTGGCGCCGCCTTTGAGACCTTCTCCTCTACTCCGTGGCCTGGGTCCTTTTGGGACGAAACCTTGGTTTCATTCCTACGTTTGGAGAAGGAGGCCTTCAGTGGTGTCCCGCTCTCCATAGCGTCCGAACCCAACAAATCTTCTGACGAGGATTGTTCAGCGCGGGGCTTCGCCGGACTGAAAGGGAAAAGCATGACTCAAATTAGAATGTGATGCCATGACAAGTTCGGACGCATGAGTGTGTTCGGATTTTGTACTTACGAGTTCACCAGGGGCTCGGCCCTGGGATCCCACTCCGGGCTGCTATCGGTGGCGCCGGTGGACTCCTCTTGAAGAGGAGTTTTTCCCCTCTTAGGTGAATCGTCCTCCAAGGAGTTGGAGGCCGTTCTTTTCTTCTTTCCCCCTGTGGGGGATTCGTCCTCCTCCTCCCCGTCCTCTTCGGAGGGATAATGGGCATTGAAGTCTTCAGATTTCGTGCCCGGGGCACCACGGCGACGGAGGCCGCCCCTGGTCTTCTTGGACTCCTTTTCGGACTTCTTCTTCGGTGCCTTATACAGCGCCGGGACCAGCATCTTCATCAGAAGTGGGTCGGTCAGTTCTTTTGGCAGAGGGGCTGGACAGTAGATCCGCCCCGCCTTCTTCACCTAGCCCTAGGACAATGATAGGAAACACGTTAGGTATTTTCTTGAGGATGTACGGATAAAACACATGAGTTGTCAAACATTCAGTTGCTTACCAAACTTGCGGGGCGGGACAGTTGGTACCCACAGTCCTCGGTGGAGTCCGGCCACGGTTTGCCGGACTTGAAAAGCACCTTTCAGATGTCCTTGTGCATAGAGCCAAAGAGCTCTAGCAGGGTCTGGTGCTTGGCCGGGTAGAACTCCCATAGATTACAAGCTTGGTGCTGATATGGTAGAATCCAGTGAACCAACATCACCTGGACTACATTGACGAGCTTGACGCTCTTATCTTCCATGTCTTGAACGCGCGTCTGGAGCTCTGATAGCTCGTCGGACGAAGCCTAGTTCAGGCCCTTCTTGTGCCAGGACGTAAGTCGCAGGGGGGCACCGGATCTGAACTCCGGAACGGCGGTCCACTCCTTGCCCTGCGGCTCGGTGATGTAGAACCACTGTTGCTGCCACTCCTTGACAGATTCATTGAAAGTCCCGGTCGGCCATTGTAACGCCCTCGATGCGGCTATATCTCCCACGTGTCGAAGCACGACTTAGAGGCATAACCGCATTGAAAGCAATGTCGCAAGTGAGGCAATCTTCACACAACCCATGTAATACATAAGGGAAAAAGATACATAGTTGGCTTACAATCGCCACTTCACACAATTACATGAATAAAGCATTACATCATCCAGATACAATCAAGGTCCGACTACGGAACCAAAATAAAAGAAGAACCGCAAATCGACAAAAGGTCCCCGATCGACCCCAACCGGGCTCCACTATCGATCAACTAGAACGAAACAACACAAAGGGCAAGATCTTCATCGAGCTCCTCCTTGAGCTTGGTTGCGTCACCGCCGCAGTAACATAGGCACCGCAAACTGGTTTTGAAGTATCCGGTGAGCCACGAGGACTCAAAGAATCCCATTACCATGGGTATCAAGACTAGCAAAGCTTAATGGGAAAGGAAGGGGTAAAGTGGTGAGGTTGCGGCAGCGACTAAGTATGATATGGTGGCTAACATACGCAAATGAGAGCGAGAAGAGAAACAAGCGGAATGGTCGTGAAGCTAGCAATGATCAAGAGGTGATCCGAACACCTACTTACGCCAAACATAACACGAAACCGTGTTCACTTCCGGACTCCGAGAAGAGACCATCACGGCTACACACGCGGTTGATGCGTTTTAATTCGGATCAAGTGTCAAGTTATCTACAACCGACATTAACAAATTCCCATCGCCACATAACCGCGGGCACGGCTCTCGAAAGTTTAAACCTGCGGGGTGTCCCAACTTAGCCCATGACAAGCTCTCGCGATCATCGAAGAATAGACCTTCACCCGAGACACTCCGATCGACTCGGTATCCGGTACATCAAGACATTTCGACAATGGTAAAACAAGACCAGCAAAGCCGCCTGACGCTACCGACAATCGATAGGAGCTGCACATATCTCGTTCTCGTGGCAACACCGGATAAGTCAAGCTACGAGTAAAACCAGCCCTCGAGTTGCCAAGAGATGGCCCAAGAAGTTGCTCGGTTCGACCAACACTTAGACAAGCAACGCCCGGGGCTATAATAAAGATGACCCTTGGGTTAATTACTCCCAAGGGAAAAGTAGGTGGTGGTGAGGCAAATGGTAAAAGTCAATGTTGGGCCTTGCTGGACAAGTTTTATTCAAAGCGAACTGTCAGGGGGTCCCATAAATCACCCGACCGCGTTAGGAACGCAAAATCCGGGAACATAACACAGGTATGACGGAAACTAGGGCGGCAAGAGTGGAACAAAACACCAGGCATAAGGCCGAGCCTTCCACCCTTTACCAAGTATATAGATGCATTAATAATATAAGGGATATTGTGATATCCCAACCAAAATCCTGTCCACCATGGAGAAATCTTCAACTTCACCTGCAGCTAGCAACGCTATAAGAGGGGCTGAGCAAAAGCGGTAACATAGCCAAACAACGGTTTGCATAGGAAAGGTGTCAAAGGTTAGGGGTTCATGGCAATTTGGGATGGCTTGATAAACAGGTAATAGGTCGCGCAGCATAGCGATAGAACGAGGCAACTAGCATAGCAATGATAGTAGTGAGATCCAGGGTAGCGGTCATCTTGCCTGAAATCCCGCAAGGAAGAAGAACGAGTCCATGAAGAAGATGAAACCACGAAGATTTAACCACACGTGAGACGAACGAATCCTCACGATCGCAACGTAAACAGAACTAACAAGAAGAAGCACACAACATAGGTAAACACACCACACATGAACAAGGCATGATGCACAACAAACATGATGCATGACCAAGCTACATGAAGCTACTCATGGCAAGAGATGACGCAAACAAGAACAACACATCAAGGCAAGTTTAAATGAGGCCGGGAACAACATATAACAATTCCGGTAAGTCCTCATATGCATATTTTGAAATTGGTCCAGAACTGAATAAACCTGATGGTCAAGTTGTTAAACAGCAAGTTAAAGAGCACCAAGAGGATCTACACGAAATTCTAGTCAAGTTACATATAAAGTTCATTAGATTCGGAGCTACGGCCTAGAAGATATGAGCAAATCAAGTTAAACCTGGCATTGAGGCAAAATGCACCCAAACATCAAGCAAACACACCAAAACAAGGATGCAACATGATAATATGAAACAACATGCAAAATCAAGCAAGTTTCATATAGAGCACACTCAAAACGGAGCAACGGTTCAACACACACACACACTATACAAGTCATAGCAACAATCTGTCCATAACAACAACTAGGCATAATGCAAGCGTCAAAACAGTATGCTACAGCACCCCAACATAATAACAAAAGGCATGGGCATGAAGTACACGTAAAGCATAACAAAACATGAACACTGAGCTATCTCCAGAAACAACTAGAACATGCTCAAAAACACATGGAGATATTGCAAATAATAACAGCTTTAGACTTTAGCGTAAATAACATCAGTTGCAATGTTTAGAGCAAGCAAACAACATGTTACAGGAACTTATCATGGCAAACAAAGGCATGGCATGAATCTACTAATAGCATAGATCAAAAGTCCCTTACTGACCATAAGCCAAAAGGGCACGAAAAATATGATGGCACCCATATAAACATGGCAAGTTATATTACAGATTTATACATGGCAGGAACAACAATAAGTAGGCATGTTCGTGAGCTTGAACCACTCACTACAGAGCAATGCATGGCATGGCAAGGCAACCAACAGTAAGAAGGCATGTTTATGAAGCTAAGCATGGCAAGAGCAAGGTCATAGGGTACATGGATCACTAGGAAAACACATGGCAACTAGTGAACTTAATGTTAACAGGTTGACAGCAACATTTTTAAGCAACTTTGGAGCAAGATTACAACATGTTCCAGCAGGCTATAATTGCAACCAAGGGCATGAATGAATAGAGCATGACATGTATATCAAAACATGTTTATAGAGCATCTCCGGATTATACATAGAATGATTACTAGAAGCATGTTAACATAGCAACAAAATATAACAGAATCATCAGAAAACAAAGAACAAAGAACTACCCTACTTAACAAGCTTGATACACTCAGCACACAACTCACAAAAACATACATGGTTAACACCCCTGGAAAGATGGCATGGCATAGTTCAACATTCATGTAGACATCAACCCCAAAGGATGCACACATAAATCATGGCAAAAATGATAAAACAGCAAGTTATAACAGTTTCAGCAGATTAACATCAACATGCACTCTTCCAACAGCGTTTCCGGCATCAAGATGAGCTGAAATGAAAATGATGCAATGGAATGAAATGAAGTACTCGTTGAGACGAACAATTTGACATATTAGACGCACGAAACGGAGCTACGGATGTAGAGATGTGATGGCATGAACATGGCATGAAAATTACAAAAACTGGGGACTTAGTCATTCGGGGTCAACCTCAGATCTGGGCACGGATTTTGATGCAAGGCGGATCTCGCCGGAGGAGCTGCCGGAGATGGCGGGGTCGCCGGAGATGGACGGATCCGGGCCGGATCTCGCCGATCCGCCGGAGGAGGGGCGCGGCCGCCGGGACGGAGCCGGGCGCGGGCGCGCGGAGGAGCTTCCGCTTCGAAGCTCGGGCGCGGCGGTGCGGGGCGCGGCAGATCCGGGCGGCAGCGCCATGGCCGGGCGGCGGGCGGAGGGCGCCGGAAGCGCGTCCAGCGGGCGGCAGAGGCAAGGCGCGGGCGAGAGCGAGGCCCGGCGGTGGTGGGACGACGGAGAGCGCCGGCGACGGCGACGACGGCCGGTGGCGGAGTTCGCGACGAGGCGGCGGCGGGCGGCGGCGGCGAGCAGCAGCGGCGGCGGCGGTCGGAGGCGGCGGTCGGAGGCGGCGAAGGGAGCGGAGGCGCGGGCGCGGCGACGCGGCCGGACGGGTTAGCGGGCCGCGCCAAGCCATGCAGCAGCGGAGCGGGAGGAGAGAAAGGGACAGGTGGCGGGCTCCGGTTGGCTGCGGCGGCAGGGAAGGTGACGTGGCGCGACGCCATTGGCTGGAGTGAGGTGGAGGGCGGACATGTCCGGCGCGGGGATTTTTGTCCGGCGGCGCGAGGTAGGGGAAGGCTAGGGTTTCGGGGGAAAATATCCGCGAATTTCGGGGGGAGGGGTTATTTATAGATTCTGGGAGCTAGGAGAGTCCAAATGAGGAGCGGTTTTCAGCCACGCGATCGTGATCGAACGACCGAGAGTATGGAGGGGAGTTTGGTGGGTTTTGGGCCACTTTGGAAGGGGTGTTGGGCTGCAACTCAAAGAGGGCTTTTGCGGTTACCCGGTTAACCGTTGGAGTACCAAACGACCTCCAAATGGCACGAAACTTGACAAACGGTCTACCGGTGCTACACCAAGGCCGCTTGGCAAACCTCGGGCCATTCCGAGAAAGTTTAACACCCGTACACGAAAGAGAGAAGAGGGGGACGCCAGGGAACATAGGAGCGCCGGATTGCAAAACGGACAACGGGTAAAAGGCTCGGATGCAAGAGATGAACATGTATGCAAAATGAGATGCACACGATGACATGATATGAAATGCATATGATGACATGGCAAAGTGCAACGCGCAAGCAAATGACATGGCAAAGACGGCGAATAACTGGCGGACACCTGGCGCATCGGATCCGGGGCATTACAGCCATGTGACGTTGGGCATCTTGCTTACCATGGCACCTCCGCATTCGGCATGCTCGCCGCTCACTACCTTGGGCTTTGGATTAAAAACCTTTAGCCATAAGCCGAAGTGCGGCGGGACGCGGAGAAAGGCCTCGCACATGACTATGAATGTCGATATGTTGAGGAAGGAATTTGGGGATAGATCATGGAAATCAATCCCGTAGTAGTACATGATGCCGCGAACAAATGGGTGGAGGGGAAACCCTAGCCCGCAGACAAAGTGAGGGAGAAATACCACCCACTCGTGGGGTTCCAGGGTGGGGACGATTTGTCCCGCCATCGGAAGACGGTGGCTAATTCTCTTGCCAGATACCCCCCCCCCCCGAAGCTTTTTGATATCCTTCTCTCGGACGGTAGAGGCCATCCACTTGCCTCCAGCTCTAGATCTGGACATCTTCGGAAAAGCCTTTTTGGGTGGAGAAGAGGAGGACTTGGGCACTAGGGCTCGAGCGGAAAGGAATGGATGAGTAGAGAAGGGCGTGGGTGAAAGGGAAGGTTCTTATCCCCTTATAAAGGCAGCAAAAATCCTGCGCCTCCCCACTTGCCCGTTAAAATCTCTTATTCCCCAAACGCCACGTTTGATGGCACAGTTGGGTTACCCACGTCTGTATTGATGAGGATCCCGTGATAAGGGGACACGATCTCTGCTTCGACAATACGTGCCGATAAAACCGCTTCGTGATGTGTGCGATGGCTGATTGTGAAAAACGGTTCGGATAATGACCGGACCGTGGCGTGATGTCATAAAAAGCTGTCAGCAGATTAGATTTGTGGAATATTGTGCTCTCTACGGTGGCACGTGGAATTTGTTTTGCAGAGCCGGACACTATTCTTGTTTTCTAATTCTTCTATGGAGTATTCGGAGAAGGAACCCGCCTTGCAATGCTGAAGACAATTGGCACGCGGACTCATCGTCATTGAAGCATGGTTCAGGGGCAACTGAGGGAGTCCTAGATTAAGGGGTCCTTGGACAGCCGGACTATATACTTTGGCTGGACTGTTGGACTATGAAGATACAAGATTGAAGACTTCGTCCCGTGTCCGGATGGGACTCTCCTTTGCGTGGAAGGCAAGCTTGGCGATTTGGATATGTAGATTTCCTTCTCTGTAACCGACTCTGTGTAACCCTAGCCCCCTCCGGTGTCTATATAAACCGGAGGGTTTAGTCCGTAGGACAACAACAATCAGAATCATAGGCTAGCTTCTAGGGTTTATCCTCTACGGTCTCGTGGTAGATCAACTCTTGTAATACTCATATCATCAAGATCAATCAAGAAGGAAGTAGGGTATTACCTCCATAGAGAGGGCCTGAACCTGGGTAAACATCGTGTCCCCCGCCTCCTGTAACCATTAGCCTTAGACGCACAGTTCAGGACCCCCTACCCAAGATCCGCCGGTTTTGACACCGACAACAAGCCTGGACAATTTCTTATAATGAGAAAAGCGCTCCCGAGGACACATGGGAATTATCGGCAAGCTAGTTTTCATCATGCTCATATGATTCGCGTTCGGTACTTTGATAATTTGATATGTGGGTGGACCGGTGCTTGGGTACTGCCCTTACTTGGACAAGCATGCCACTTATGATTACCCCTATTGAAAGCATCCGCAACTGCAAAAGAAGTATTAAGGTAAACCTAACCACAACATTAGACATATGGATCCAAATCAGCCCTTACGAAGCAACGCATAACCTAGGGTTTAAGCTTCTGTCACTCTAGCAACCCATCATCTACTTATTACTTCCCAATGCCTTCCTCTAGGTCCAAATAATGGTGAAGCGTCATGTAGTCCACGTTCACATAACACCACTAGAGGAGAGACAACATACATCTCATCAAAAGATCGAACGAATACCAAATTCACATGACTACTAATAGCAAGACTTCACCCATGTCCTAAGGAACAAAAGTAACTACTCACAAAGCATATTCATGTTCATGATCAGAGGAGTATTAATATGCATTAAGGATCTGAACATATGATCTTCCTATTGGGGAACGTAGTAATTTCAAAAAAAATCCTACGCGCACGCAAGATCATGGTGATGACATAGCAACAAGAGGGGAGAGTGTTGTCCACGTACCCTCGTAGACCGTAAGCGGAAGAGTTATGACAACGCGGTTGATGTAGTCGTACGTCTTCACGATCCGACCGATCCAAGCACCGAACGTACGGCACCTCCGAGTTCAGCACACGTTCAGCTCGATGACGATCCCCGGCTCCGATCCAAAGAAAGCTTGGGATGAGTTCCACAAGACGATGGCATGGTGACGATGATGATGTTCTACCGCGCAGGCTTTGCCTAAACTCATGACGATATGACCGAGGTGGAATATGGTGGAGGGGGCACCGCACACGGCTAAGGAACGATCCGTAGATCAACTTGTGTGTCCTAGGGTGCCCCCCCTCCGCCCCCATATATAAAGGAGCAAGGGGGGAGGCCGGCCAGCCCTAGAGGGCGCGCCAGGAGGAGGAGCCCTCCTCCTAGTAGGAGTAGGACTCCCCCTTTCCTACTCCTACTAGGAGGGGGAAAGGAAGGGGGAGAGGGAGAGGTAAAGAGGGGGCCCCCCTCCTAGTCCAATTCGGACCCGGGGGGGGGGCCATGCCCATGCTGGCTGCCCCTCTCTCTCTCCACTAAGGCCCATAGGGCCCATTACTTCTCCCGGGGGGGTTCCGGTAACCCTCCAGCACTCCGATTTTCTCCGAAAACGTCCGGAACACTTCTTGTGTCCGAATATAGTCGTCCAATATATCAATCTTTATGTCTAGACCATTTCGAGACTCCTCGTCATGTCCGTGATCACATCCAGGACTCCAAACAAACTTCGGTACATCAAAACTTATAAACTCATAATAAAACTATCATCGTAACGTTAAGCGTGCGGACCCTGCGGGTTCGAGAACTATGTAGACATGACCTAGAACTATTCTCGGTCAATAACCAATAGCGGAACCTGGATGCCCATATTGGTTCCTACATATTCTACGAAGATCTTTATCGGTCAAACCGCATAACAACATACGTTGTTCCCTTTGTCATCGGTATGTTACTTGCCCGAGATTTGATCATCGGTATCCAATACCTAGTTCAATATCGTTACCGGCAAGTCTCTTTACTCGTTACGTAATGCATCATTCCGTAACTAACTCATTAGTTACATTGCTTGCAAGGCTTATAGTGATGTGCATTACCGAGAGGGCCCAGAGATATCTCTCCGACAATCGGAGTGACAAAACCTAATCTCGAAATACGCCAACCCAACATGTACCTTTAGAGACACCTGTAGTACTCCTTTATAATCACCCAGTTACATTGTGACGTTTGGTAGTACCCAAAGTGTTCCTCCGGTAAACAGGAGTTGCATAATCTCATAGTTACAGGAACAAATATAAGTCATGAAGAAAGCAATAGCAATATACTAAACGATCAAGTGCTGGGCTAACGGAATGGGTCATGTCAATCACATCATTCTCCTAATGATGTGATCCCATTAATCAAATGACAACACATGTCTATGGTTAGGAAACATAACCATCTTTGATTAATGAGCTAGTCAAGTAGAGGCATACTAGTGACTATATGTTTGTCTATGTATTCACACATGTATCATGTTTCCGGTTAATACAGTTCTAGCATGAATAATAAACATTTATCATGATATGAGGAAATAAATAATAACTTTATTATTGCCTCTAGGGCATATTTCCTTTAGTCTCCCACTTGCACTAGAGTCAATAATCTAGATTACATAGTAATGATTCTAACACCCATGGAGTCTTGGTGCTGATCATGTTTTGCTCGTGAGAGAGGCTTAGTCAACGGTGCGCAACATTCAGATCCGTATGTATCTTGCAAATCTCTATGTCTCCCACTTGGACTTGGTCCCGGATGGAATTGAAGCGCCTCTTGATGTGCTTGGTCCTCTTGTGAAATCTGGATTCCTTTGCCAAGGCAATTGCACCAATATTGTCACGAGAAGATCTTCATTGGTCCCGATGCACTAGGTATGACACCTAGATCGGAGATGAACTCCTTCATCCGACTCCTTCATTTGCTGCTTCCAAAGCAGCTATGTACTCCGCTTCACATGTAGATCCCGCCACGACGCTTTGTTTAGAACTGCACCAACTTACAGCTCCACCGCTTAATAAAAACACGATCCGGTTTGCGATTTAGAATCGTCTCGATCGATGTCAAAGATTGCATCGACGTAACCATTTACGACTAGCTCTTTGTCACCTCCATATACGAGAAACATATCCTTAGTCCTTTTCGTATTTCAGATGTTCTTGACCGCTATCCAGTGATCCACTCCTGGATTACTTTGGTACCTTCCTGCCAAGCTTATTGCTAAGCATACGTCAGTTCTGCTACACATACATGATAGAGCCTATGGCTGAAGCATAGGGGACATCTTTCATTTTCACTCTACCTTCTGCTGTGGTCGGGCATTGAGTCTGACTCAACTTCACACCTTGTAGCACGGGCAAGAACCCTTTCTTTTCCTGATCCATTTTGAACTTTTTCAAAATTTTATCAAGGTATGTGCTTTGTGAAAGTCCTATTAAGCGTCTTGATCTATCTCTATAAATCTTGATGCCCAATATGTAAGCAGCTTCACTGAGGTCTTTCATTGAAAAACTTTTATTCAAGTATCCCTTTATGCTATCCAGAAATTCTATATCATTTCCAATTAATAATATGTCATCTACATATAATATCAGAAATGCTACAGAGCTCCCACTCACTTTGTTGTAAATACAGGCTTCTCCAAAAGTCTGTATAAAACCATATGCTTTGATCACACTGTCAAAGCGTTTATTCCAACTCCGAGAAGCTTGCACCAGTCCATAAATGGATCGCTGGAGCTTGCACACTTTGTTAGCACCTTTTGGATCAACAAAAACGTCTGGCTATATCATATACAACTCTTCTTCCAGAAATCCATTCAAGAATGCAGTTTTGACATCCATTTGCCAAATTTCATAATCATAAAATGCAGCAATAGCTAACATGATTCGGACAGACTTAAGCATCGCTACGGGTGAGAAAGTCTCATCGTAGTCAACCCCTTGAAATTGTCGAAAACCTTTCGCAACAAGTCGAGCTTTATAGACGCTACATTACCATCGCCGGTCTTCTTCTTAAAGATCCATTTATTCTCAATGGCTTGCCGATCATTGGGCAAGTCAACCAAAGTCCATACTTTGTTTTCATACATGGATCCCATCTCGATTTCATGGCCTCTAGCCATTTTATGGAATCTGGGCTCATCATCGCTTCCTCATAGTTCGTAGGTTCATCATGGTCAAGTAACATGACTTCGAATAGGATTACCGCACCACTGCAGTGCGGATCTTACTCTGTAGACCTCGAGGTTCAATAGAAACTTGATCTGAAGTTTCATGATCAATATCATTAGCTTCCTCACTAATTGGTGTAGGTGTCACAGGAACCGATTTCTGTGATGAACTACTTTCCAATAAGGGAGCGGGTACAGTTACCTCATCAAGTTCTACTTTCCTCCCACTCACTTCTTTCGAAAGAAATGAGCTCTCTAGAAAGGATCCATTCTTAGCAACGAATGTCTTGCCTTCAGATCTGTGATAGAAGGTCTACCCAACAGTCTCTTTTGGGTATCCTATGAAGACACATTTCTCCGATTTAGGTTCGAGCTTATCTGGTTGAAGTTTCTTCACATAAGCATCGCAGCCCCAAACTTTAAGAAACGACAACTTTAGTTTCTTGCCAAACCACAGTTCATAAGGCGTCGTCTCAACGGATTTTGATGGTGCCCTATTTAATGTGAATGTGGCCGTCTCTAAAGCATAACCCCAGAACGATAGCGGTAAATTACTAAGAGACATCATAGATCGCACCATATCTAGTAAAGTACGATTACGACATTCCGACACACCATTTCTTTGTGGTGTTCCGTGGCGTGAGTTGCTAAACTATTCCGCATTGTTTCAAATGTAAACCAAACTCAGAACTCAAATATTCTCCTCCACGATCGGATCGTAGAAACTTTATTTTCTTGTTACGATGATTTTCACTTCACTCAAATTCTTTGAACTTTTCAAATGTTTCGACTTGTGTTTCATTAAGTAGATATACCCATATCTGCTCAAATCATCTGTGAAGGTGAGAAAATAACGATATCCGCCACGAGCTTCAACATTCATCGGACCACATACATCTGTATGTATGATTTCCAACAAATCTGTTGCTCTCTCCATAGTACCGGAGAACGGCGTTTTAGTCATCTTGCCCACGAGGCACGGTTCGCAGGTACCAAGTGATTCATAATCAAGTGATTCCAAAAGTCCATCAGTATGGAGTTTCTTCATGCGCTTTATACCGATATGACCTAAACGGCAGTGCCACAAATAAGTTGCACTATCATTATCAACTCTGCATCTTTTGGCTTCGACATTATGAATATGTGTATCACTACTATCGAGATTCAATAAAAATAGACCACTCTTCAAGGGTGCATGACCATAAAAGATATTACTCATATAAATAGAACAACCATTATTCTCTGATTTAAATGAATAACCGTCTCGCATCAAACAAGATCCAGATATAATGTTCATGCTCAACACTGGCACCAAATAACAATTACTTAGGTCTAAAACTAATCCCAAAGGTAGATGTAGAGGTAGCGTGCCGACCGCGATCACATCAACTTTGGAACCGTTTCCCACGCGCATCGTCACCTCATCCTTGTCCAGTGCTCGTTTATTCCGTAGTCCCTGTTTCGAGTTGCAAATATTAGCAACAGAACCAGTATCAAATATCCAGGTGCTACTGCGAGCTCTAGTAAGGTACACATCAATAACATGTATATCACATATACCTTTGTTCACCTTGCCATCCTTCTTATCCGCCAAATACTTGGGGCAGTTCCGCTTCGAAGGTCGATCGCTTGCGGAGAAGCACTCGGGCCAGTGCTTAGGTCCGCACTTGGGTTTCTTCTCTGAGCAGCAACTTGCTTGCTGTCCTTCTTGAAGTTCCCCTTCTTCTTCCCTTTGCCCTTTTCTTGAAACTAGTGGTCTTGTTGACCATCAACACTTGATGCTCCTTCTTGATTTCTACCTCCGCAGCTTTTAGCATTGAGAAGAGCTCGAATTGTCTTGTTCATCCCTTGCATATTATAGTTCATCACGAAGCTCTTGTAGCTTGGTGGTAGTCATTGGAGAATTTCATCAATGACGCTATCATCCGGAAGATTAACTCCCGCTTGAATCAAGTGATTATTATACCCGGACATTTTGAGTATATGCTCACCGGCGTAACTATTCTCCTCCATCTTGCAGTATAGAACTTATTGGAGACTTCATATCTCTCAATCCGGGCATTTGCTTGAAATATTAACTTCAACTAATGGAACATCTCATATGCTCCATGACGCTCAAAACGCCGTTGAAGACCCGGTTCTAAGCCGTAAAGCATGGCACATTGAACTATCGAGTAGTCATCGCTTTGCTCGCTAGACGTTTAACGCCATCATCGGTTGCATTAGCAACAGTTCGCACCCAGCGGTGCTTCCAGACGTAATTCTTCCGGCAGAATGAGGATAATCCTCAAGTTACGGACCCAATCCGTGTAATTGCTACCATCATCTTTCAACTTTGCTTTCTCAAGGAACGCATTAAAATTCAACGAACAACAAAGACGAGCCATCTATCTACAACAAACATAGACAAGCAAAATACAATCAGGTACTAAGTTCATGATAAATTTAAGTTCAATTAATCATATTACTTTAAGAACTCCCACTTAGACAAACATCTCTCTAGTCATCTAAGTGATCACGTGATCCAAATCAACTAAACCATAACCGATCATCACGTGAGATGGAGTAGTTTTCAATGGTGAACATCACTATGTTGATCATATCTACTATATGATTCACGCCGACCTTTCGGTCTCCGTGTTCCGAGGCCATATCTGCATATGCTAGGCTCGTCAAGTTTAACTCGAGTATTCTGCGTGTGCAAAACTGGCTTGCACCCGCCAGATGGACGTGAGCTTATCACACCCGATCATCACGTGGTGTCCGGGCACGACGAACTTTGGCAATGGTGCATACTCGGGAGAACACTTCTTGATAATTTTAGTGAGAGATCATCTTAAAATGCTACCGTCAATCAAAGCAAGATAAGATGCATAAAGGATAAACATCACATGCAATCAATATAAGTGATATGATATGGCCATCATCATCTTGTGCTTGTGATCTCCATCTTGAAGCACCGCCATGATCACCATCATCACCGGTAGCGACACCTTGATCTCCATCATAGCATCGTTGTCGTTCGCCATCTATTGCTTCTCGACAACCGCTACCGCTTAGTGATAAAGTAAAGCAATTACGTATGCGTTTGCATTTCATACAATAAAGCGACAACCATATGGCTCCTGCCATTGCCAATAACTTCGTTACAAAACATGATCATCTCATACAATAAAATATAGCATCACGTCTTGACCATATCACATCACAACATGCCCTGCAAAAACAAGTTAGACGTCCTCTACTTTATTGTTGCAAGTTTTACGTGGCTGCTACGGGCTTAGCAAGAACCGTTCTTACCTACGCATCAAAACCACAACGATAGTTCGTCAAGTTAGTGCTGTTTTAACCTTCGCAAGGACCAGGCGTAGCCACACTCGATTCAGCTAAAGTGAGAGAGACAGACACCCGCCAGCCACCTTTAAGCACGAGTGCTCGTAACGGTGAAACCAGTCTCGCGTAAGCGTCGATAATGTCGGTCCGGCCGCTTCATCTCACAATACCGCCGAACCAAAGTATGACATGTTGGTAAGCAGTATGACTTGTATCGCCCACAACTCACTTGTGTTCTACTCGTGCATATGACATCTACGCATAAAACCTGGCTCGGATGCCACTGTTGGGGAACGTAGTAATTTCAAAAAAATTCCTACGCACACGCAAGATCATGGTGATGACATAGCAACGAGAGGGAAGAGTGTTGTCCACGTACCCTCGTAGACCGTAAGCGGAAGCGTTATGACAACGCGGTTGATGTAGTCGTACGTCTTCACGATCCGACCAATCCAAGCACCGAACGTACGGCACCTCCGAGTTCAGCACATGTTCAGCTCGATGACGACCCCCGGGCTCCGATCCAGCAAAACTTCGGGGATGAGTTCCGTCAGCACGACGGCGTGGTGACGATGATGATGTTCTACCAGCGCAGGGCTTCGCCTAAACTCCGCGACGATATGACCGAGGTGGAATATGGTGGAGGGGGGCACCGCACAAGGCTAAGGAACGATCAGTAGATCAAATTGTGTGTCCTAGGGTGCCCCCCCCCCGCCCCCGTATATAAAGGAGCAAGGGGGAGGCTGGCCGGCCCTAGTGGGTGTGCCAGGAGGAGGAGTCCTCCTCCTAGTAGAGTGAGACTCCCCTTTCCTACTCCTACTAGGAGGGGAAAGGAAGGGGAGAGGAGAGGGAAAGAGGGGGCGCCGCCTCCTAGTCCAATCGGACCATAGGGGAGGCGTCGGCCCATGCCCCTCTCTCTTGCTACTAAGGCCCATAGGGCCCATTACTTCTCCCGGGGGGGTTCCGGTAACCCTCCCAAGCACTCCGATTTTCTCCAAAACGTCCGAACACTTCGGTGTCCGAATATAGTCGTCCAATATATCAATATTTATGTCTCGACCATTTCGAGACTCCTCGTCATGTCCGTGATCACATCCGGACTCAACAAACTTCGTACATCAAAACTTATAGACTCATAATAAAACTGTCATCGTAACGTTAAGCATGCGGACCCTACGGGTTCGAGAACTATGTAGACATGACCTAGAACTATTCTCGGTCAATAACCAATAGTGGAACCTGGATGCCCATATTGGTTCCTACATATTCTACGAAGATCTTTATCGGTCAAACTGCATAACAACATACGTTGTTCCCTTTGTCATCGGTATTTTACTTGCCCGAGATTCGATCGTCGGTATCCAATACCTAGTTCAATCTCATTACCGGCAAGTCTCTTTACTCATTACGTAATGCATCATTTCGTAACTAACTCATTAGTTACATTTCTTGCAAGGCTTATAGTGATGTGCATTACCGAGAGGGCCCAGAGATACCTCTCCGACAATCAGAGTGACAAAACCTAATCTCGAAATACGCCAACCCAACATGTACCTTTGGAGACACCTGTAGTACTCCTTTATAATCACCCAGTTACGTTGTGACGTTTGGTAGTACCCAAAGTGTTCCTACTGTAAACGGGAGTTGCATAATCTCATAGTTACAGGAACATATATAAGTCATGAAGAAAGCAATAGCAATATACTAAACGATCAAGTGCTAGGCTAACGGAATGGGTCATGTCAATCAAATCATTCTCCTAATGATGTGATCCCATTAATCAAATGACAACACATGTCTATGGTTAGGAAACATAACCATCTTTGATTGATAAGCTAGTCAAGTAGAGGCATACTAGTGACTATATGTTTGTCTATGTATTCACACATGTATCATGTTTCCGGTTAATACAATTCTAGCATGAATAATAAACATTTATCATGATATGAGGAAATAAATAATAACTTTATTATTGCCTCTAGGGCATATTTCCTTCACTTCCACCAAGTAAACCAAATAGCATCAACTACAAGGAGTAATCAACACTACTAGCAACCCACACGTACCAATTTGTGGTTTGGATACAAGATTGGATACAAGAGATGAGCTACAGTTTTGAGAGGAGATGGTGCTGGTGAAGATGTTGATGGATATTGACCCCCTCCCGATGAGAGGATCGTTAGTGATGATGATGGTGATGATTTCCTCCTCCCGGAGGGTAGTTTCCTCGGCAGAACAGCTCCGCCGGAGCCCTAGATTGGTTCCGCCAAGGTTCCGCCTCATGGCGGCGGAGTTTTGTCCCATAAGCTTGCTTATATTTTTTTCCAGGGTAAAAGCCTTCATATAGCAGAAGATGGATACCGGAGGGCCACCAGGGGGCCCGGGAGACAGGGGCGTGCCCAGGAAGGGTGGGTGTGCCCCCCACCCTCCTGGCCAGGGTGTGGGACCCCTCTGGTAGTTTCTTCGCTCAATAATTCTTACTAATTCCAAAAATAACTTCTGTGGAGTTTCAGGATTTTTGGAGCTGTGTAGAATAGGTTTCCAATATTTGCTCCCTTTCCAGCCAGAACCAGCTGTCGGCATTCCCCCTCTTCATGGTAAACCTTGTAAAATAAGAGAGAATAGCCATAAGTATTGAGATATAGTGTGTAATAACAGCCCATAATGCAATAAATATTGATATAAAAGCATGATGCAAAATGGACGTAACAACTCCCCCAAGCTTAGACTTCGCTTGTGCTCAAGCGGAAGCCGAAATCGAAACATATGTCCACATGTTTAGAGATAGAGGTGACGACAAAAATAAAATACGGACATGAGGGCATCATGATCTTTCTTATAACAACAACATATATAGATTTTTGTCATATGGTTTCTTATGCTCAAGTAACAATCAATTCACAATGTCAAGTATGGTTCAAAAACTTCATTGGGAACTAACGAACTATAATCTTAGTCATTGAAGAAATTGCAATTTATCATAACATCAGAAAGAGTCAAGAATAGAGCTTTTCAGCAAGTCCACATACTCAACTATCATATAGTCTTCTACAATTGCTAACACTCATGCAATACTTGTGGTTATGGAGTTTTAATTGGACACTGAGAAACATAGGGGCTTATTGGTTGCCTCCCAACGTATTCACCTTTGGGTGATGTGAACAATAATATTTCATGCTAACTTACATCCAATTGGATATATATATATATCAGGACCTTTCAAACACGAGGAGCTTGCCAAAGGATAAAATGAAAAAGGGAAAGGTGAAGATCACCTTGACTCCAGAATAAAGTAAAAACATAAAGTAAAAGAGAGGCCCTTCGCAGAGGGAAGCAAAGGTTGTCATGTGCTTTTAGGGTCGGATGCACAAAATCTTAGTGCAAAAGAATGTCACTTTATATTGCCACTTGTGATATGAACCTTTATTATGCAGTCCGTCGCTTTTATTACTTCCATATCACACGATCGTATAAAGCTTATTTTCTCCACACTAATAAGTCATACATATTTAGGGAGCAATTTTTATTGCTTGCAACATGACAACTTACTTGAAGGATCTTACTCAATCCATAGGTAGGTATGGTGGACTCTCATGGCAAGACTGGGTTTAAGGATATTTGGAAGCACAAGTAGTATCTCTACTTGGTGCAAGGAATTTTTGGCTAGCATGAGGGGGAAAGGCAAGCTCAACATGTTGGGAAGATCAATGACAATATACTTTAATTGAGACGTGAGAAAACATAAACCATTACGTTGTCTTCCTTGTCCAACATCAACTCTTTTAGCATGTCATACTTAATGAGTGCTCACAATCATAAAAGATGTCCAAGATAGTATATTTGTATGTGAAAACCTCTCTTTCCTTATTACTTCCTATTAATTGCAACGATGACCAAAACTACGTTTGTCAACTCTCAACAACTTTTATGCCTCATACTTTTTATGTGTGAAGTTATTACTATCCATAAGATCAATATGAACTCTTTTATTTCTTTTTATTCTTTCTACTTTCTCAAGATCATAGCAAGATAGCAAAGCGCTTGACTCAACACTAATCTTTCCCAAGAGATCACAAAGCAAAGCTCAAAACTACTTGATACCAAAACTTCAATCTACTAAATCAAGATACTACTAAAAGGATCGAACTAAGTAAAACGGTAAAAATAGGAGTGTGATGGTGATACGATACTGGGGCACCTCCCCCAAGCTTGGCAGTTGCCAAGGGGAGTGCCCATACCCATGTGATTATGTCCTCGGAGGTGGTGAAGTATGAGTGCACTACAAGAAATATGTCAACTTATGACCACCACTATTGGTCATTGAAAGGTCACAAATTTCCATTTATGACCTTTTTTGTGACCAAAAACAGAAGGTCAAAAGCTGGCCGTCGTAAACTGACTATAGCGACCTTTCTTATGGAATGGTCGTAAACGTTTACGACAAAAAAAAGTCGTAAATTTAACGACCAAATGTTTTGGTCACTAGCAATCCGACCACACCACGTCGGATCCACCGTGGCAAGGTGACGTGGCAGACTTATGACCAAATGAAAAGGTCGAAAAATAGAATCAGCCCGGTCCATTTCAGCCGTCTTGATGGGCCAAGCCCAATAATTCAGCCCATTTAATTTTTTTCTATTTATTTTGCTTATCTGCATGGGCCTGGCCCAATAATTTGGCCTTTTATTTTCTGGGAATGGAGCCTTTTTCTGATGATTTTTTTTATATTCCACTATTGTTTTGGGCCACAGCCTTTTTAGTCTAGTTTGAATTTGGGCCTTGGCCTTTTTATTTTCTGTTATGCAGCCTTTTACAAATTTTTTTTCTTACAGTCATTTCTTTTTTTAGGCCCAAGCCTTTTTGGTCTAATTCTTGTTTGGGCCTTGGCCTTTTTAGAGCCCAGGTTCTCATTTTGCATAACTATAAACAGAAAGGCCCAGGTGCACAAGTGATCCACAAGCCAGGTGCACAAGTGATCCACATAACTTCACAGAAAATAAACACAGGTTCACAAGATCACATAACTTCACAGATCACATAACTTCACAACTCCTGTGTTCAAACAGCAAAATGCAATGAATGCAACAAAATGCAACAGCTCAACTTAGCTCCGTGTTCACAGTTCAAAATGCAACAACTACCTTAGCTCCTGTGTTCACAAACTCAAAGACAAAGAGGTTCAAAGACAAACTGCACACCATCAAACCGCCTTAGCTCCAAAGAGAGCCATCAAGTGGGCTAACTTCTCTTCCTGTTTTGAGACTTCTTGCAAAGCAGCTCAAGTTCCTTGTCGCGTCAGACTTGATTCGTCCGCCTTCATCTTGATTGCCGCCAATTCTTCTTGCACCAGTTCAGCTTGAAGCTCGGACCTCTCCAACTTCGCTCAAGGTCACGAACATGAGCAGAACTTTGGCGGAGTTGTTCCTAGATGATCGGAGGCCAAAATTCTGAGGAATGTGCTTTGCTTGACTTCGGTCTTGAGGACTTGTTCGACAATTTCAACAAAGCAGACTTTGGCTCTTCACCTTCGGTACGGCGCTTCCTTCATTTTTTTCCATCTCAAGCTAGCATATGGAGGAAAATGATAGGCATTAGTGGGAGATCTATTTCACATTTTGCAAACCAAACCAAGCAAGAGAAACCAAACCAGCACGCAAATGGATTATTTGAAGTAACCAAACGAGCACACAAAATCTATACAAGAAGATGATGACTAGTGACCTGGAGACATGCAATTGGAACAATATGATCACTTCATTAAGCCTAGAATGGTGGTTCTATATAAGATGGCTTCCCGAGTGAGCCGATCATCAAACTAACATTCAGATCAAATTTCATCATATCATAAAAAATGCATCAAATAGCTACAACAAGTTCTGATCAAATTTCCATCTCAAGCCTACAATTGGAACAATATGAACTATCAAACAACATCAAAGCATGGAACATAGCATGTGTTCTTGACTGGCTCCGAGTCAAACAACATCAAATCATCAAAGCATCAAAGCTGGCTGTGAATCAAACAGGGCAAAGCATGGAGTGACTTACTATAGTAGTCTTGATTGGCTCCAAAAACCCGTGCTTCGTGCTGTTGTGGGTGGCCTTAAACAAGTCAATCGCAGATAGCTCCTCACCCTTACGCTCTTCTTTCTGAAATGTTTTTCAACAAAAATCAAAATGTTATTCAGCAAGAATCAGAAATGTTATTCAATGAGGAACCAAAGGTAAGGTCTCTAGAGAAGAGTTCTCACAGTGGCAAAAATGTGTGCTGTGTAGTGCCTGGAACCAGTTCTTTGACTGTACACAACTTTTTGTCGATTCATCTTGTTCGACAAACAGGTTTCCTACAAAAAAAGCATATTGTCAGCATGATCTAGCACTAGAATATCATGTGCAGAACATAAAGCATCAAACAAAGCAGATACAAACCTTGTGTCTTGGGGTAGACCACATCTCCACCAGAGCTTGCCATTCACCATCCGTTAGATCAAGCACCGGAGACTTAATGCTGACTTTATTTGCGGCTACGGTATCAAAATACTTCTTGATCTGATGGCGGCTGTTCTTTGAATATTTCTGCAGAATATCTTTGCACGAGGTCTTGATGGTCTCTGAGTCCGTGTTCATCTCAAAATTTGCCTACCAAGATAGCAAACAAGGTAGGAACAATATTAGTGATCATGCATAGGTGTAACAGAAAATAGATAGCACATTAACTATGAAACAAGTAGCTTACAGCAACTTTCCCAATGTAGTTCTCCAATAGACTAGCATTTTTTGTATAGCTTGAAGTGAGCAAGAACCGGAAGATGGCTTTTTGCAACGAGTCCACACTTAGAAGCAAGCTTTGCTGCCTGCAAAGGCTTCTCTGGATGAATCATCCCTTCGGCAATTTGGATAGGCACCTTGCTACCAAGCGACTTGGTGATCCTCTCTAGCCCTCTGCCCTTTCTAAGTCTAGTCTTGGGAGCCATTGCATCTGAAAATGAAACTGAACTCATAAATTAGAATAGAAATCGACAAATGCAGGAATCAACAAAAGCATACATGATCATTCCATTTGGAAAATGCACTAGTAAAAGATAGCATTGCAAAGTTCAACTTGCCTGATTGAAGCACAAGCTGCTGTTCTTCTTCATTGATGACAGCGTTCCTGTCAATAGAAGGTGCAACAGGGCTGAGGTCTGTGTGGACAGTGCCTGCTTCATCAATGCAGATGGTTCCTGCTTCATCTAGGCAGACAGTGCCATTTCCATCCATGCTGAGAGTGGTTCCTTCATCCATGGGCGGCAACTCATCACCCGTTTGCACCGAGGTCTGAGAGTCCATGAGCGAGATACTTTCCTCGATGGTCCGTCGCGCTGCCATCCTTGCTTTCTCGCCTTGTGACTCTATCAAGGGCAGGTTCATCGTGTTCCAGGATCCTCTTTTTTGTCCCGAGTGGGGCCATCACCCTTCCCGGAGGCATTGCAGAGATGTTTCGAGCTCTTGTGCTTCTTGCCGATGCCTTCTTAACACCAGGCCTCTTCGTCCCTAGATTCCTTCAAAGCCTTGTATAAACAAAGACGGAAAAAGCATTAGATCACAAGAGAAATATGTGAGCACAAGGAATAACATAGAATAACAGTAACCCCAACCCTCCAAGCAAGACAGAGTTTGCACCTTAACAATCTTGTTGACTACAACATCATCCACTTCCTCTCCATCAATAATTACATCCTCCTTAGGATTGTACTCTGGGTCATCATTGATAACTCCACTACCCTCTTGAACCTCATCACTTCTACCTTCTTGTACACCCTTTGTTTTCCTAATCATCGACGCTATTGCACCGATGCCAAGGGACCGAACACCGATTGTTCCTCATGATATTTCTAGCCCTAACCTTCTCGTACTCGGTGAGAGGCTCTTCTTTGCATGATACAGAAACATAACTATTAGGTGAATGTTTGGAATGCATGGACAGCAGCCAAACATATCTTATGAAATTTTATTATCATTTAATCCTAACTATTCGTAAGGAAGACTAATAGCACACAGCACAATTAAGCCAAATTATTCAGATTGCAGAATACATTTCACTTAGCATATTAAGACACGATTTTATGAAATCGCCACAAGGAGCAAGTTGCATACCAACGGTTGGCCTCATGCTTGACCTTATCCTCCTTGCCATGGATGATCTTGAGGTGGTGCTTGCAAAATAGAATAAACAACAATCAGATACAATAGGGATAAAGTAAAATGATGCACTTGTATCAATAAAGGAAAGCATTTGGACCATCATGCACATACAAAGGATGTACTCGTTATTAATTACAAACATGTAAGTGCACTAAACAAGCATGCATGTACAAGTGGAAATATATGTACACTAAACAAGTAAGCAAGCAAAGTGCTACTAATAGAAACAAGCAAGCATTGAAGGAAATTGAAAAGAAGCAAGCAAATACTATTGATACAAACCCTAATTAATAAGAAAGCAAGTAGCTTCTTCTCCATGTGCTAATGATACAAGCAAGCATCGCTAATGGAAACCCTAATTACATGTATGCTTGCAAGCAACATGTATGTTAGCAAGCAAGCAACATGAACTAGTGAATTAGTGTCATGTACACATGCTTAGACAAGTCGACAAAGAAGCTAGACGAGTATATAATGAGGACCTTCAAAACAACTAGATGTTTCCACTAGTAAAGCATGAAACAACAGTACTTGCAGAAGTACAAAAGCAGATGAAAAAAATACTCTCAACTGCTCAATAAAGTTCCCGGTCTTTGCAACAACAACAACAACAAAAAAGGCGAGAGGGCCACACAGGACAACATTTTCGATGAAATCAAAGGGAAATAAACTACTGGTTTCATAGGGGTGAATCATGATGATGACAACATTCACTTGGCCATACATCTCATCAGAGCGGTAAACACGAGGTTCAGAAACATCAGTGACACAGCGCCCCGCTCACAAGAGCGGTAAACACGCCACGAACCAAACCAACGCACAAGCACAATATAACCAAACGCACAGCAAACCCACCCATAACCTCAAAACAACAGGAATGGGTAGCATGAGAGGCCCTGAGGGGCACCTTCTCCAAGTGCTACTGATACAAGCCAAGTAATTAAATCATACAAAAAGCAACATGAACCATGAACCAAAGGGAGGTCTTCCTCAAACCTCATCCACCTCCTCATCCATCCCCATCCCCTAAAATCATGCACTTCCTCTCCATCAACATGAACCCTAAACCATGAGGGGGATCAAACACTACAAGTGCACAAGGACACGCATGCAACATAACCAACTGTGACCCAAGCCAAGCACCATGAGTGAATCTGGCGAGCACGTTCTGGATCAGTAGGGTTTGAGCCCTACAAGATGGCAAGAAAACGCGAAAAGAAAACGAATCCTGGCCCTAGATCAACATGAACACGAACAAGAAATCATACAAACCATGAGGGAGGAGCCGACGCGCGAATCCTAACCCTAGATCGACAAGAAAACGAATCCTGGCCCTAGATCGACATGAACAAGAACAAGAACCAGGAGCTCGATGAACATGAACAAGAACCACCGGGAGCTCGTAGATCAGCTGAATCCTAACCCTAGATTGACCGAATCCTAACCCTAGATCGACCGAATCCTAACCCTAGGTCGACCAGGAGGGGGATCTACCGAACCCTAGGGGGAGAGGGGAGAGGAGAGGGGTACCTGTCGCCGTCGTCGATCGTTGATGATGTGGATGATGTAGCCACCGTCGCCGATGTACTCACTGCCATTGATGTAGCCGTCGATGTAGCCACCGTCGTCGAGGGGAGAGAGAAGGGTGGATTCGTGCGTCGGGTGGGCGGCAGATCATGCATGTGCAAAGATGGCGGGCGGCACGGAGCAGGGGAGGGAGTGGTCGTCGGCGGGGCGGCTCGGGGAGGGTTCGTCGGGGAGAGGGGAGGGGAATGGGGAGAAGATAGGGTTTGTCGGGGAGAGGGGAGGGGAATGGGGAAATTTTGGGAGGGGAGGGGAGGGGATCCCGCGTGTTAGTGGGAGAGGGAGTGGTGGGTCCCACTTGGTAGTGGGAGAGGGAGTGGAGGGAGTGGAGGGAAATTTTGGGACAGGGAAATTTTGGTGGAGGGAAAAATTTGGTGTGGGAGGGAAATCCTTTTGGGTTTGGGTGTAGGAAAAAATAGGGTTTTTTTTGTAAACTTTGTAGAAATCATGGTTAAAATCATACCGAGTAGCTCAAGAAAACGCCGGTATTGCAAGTTTAGTATTTTTGCTAGTTGGTAGGCCACATTTGATGATGTGACGCGGAGGTCTCCCATTTTTTGAATTTTTACGGTGTTTTCAAAACCGCCGATTTAAATCATGCATGGCCTTCCCAGGCTAGGGTTTGAGCCGCAAATCTGTTGTCGATTCTGTGATGAAATGCCTACCGTGAAGATAAAAAGCATTTTAGTGAAAATAACGGCAAGCTATGGAGGACCCGCAGCTCAAATTCCAATCGGTTCCAAATGAATCGGCCAAGGTGGTCCGAATTGCCGGAGTAGCTACGAGGGTCGAAATGCATGCTTTTGGCGATCGTCTGTAAAATAGGGTCTACTTTGAGATAGACATGGAATGGCGCCGCTTGGGGTGCCCTCCTTGTAGCCGCTTCACTAAAAAACGCATGTCTTTTGCATTCAAAAATGAAAACGGTTTTTTTGTTAAACAATTTGGAACCTCGCTTTGGCAGCATTGTTTGCCATCACAAGACGGAGGCATGCCCCCAATTTGGGCATATTATCAGAAACTATTCAACGGATGCGGCCATATCATTGCTAGTTTGGCTTGAAAGGCATGAATCTTCGTTCATGGTAGGTCGTTTTTGAGAAAACTTTTTCAAGAAAACGCCAGTATTGCAAGTTTAGTATTTTTGCTAGTTGGTAGGCCACATTTGATGATGTGACGCGGAGGTCTCCCATTTTTTTGAATTTTTTTGAATTTTTTACGGTGTTTTCAAAAACCGGCCGATTTCGTCATGGCTGTCCGTCCGTGGCTAGGGTTTGAGCCGTGCAAATCTGTTGTCGATTCTGTGATGAAATGCCTACCGTGAAGATAAAAAGCATTTTAGTGAAAATAACGGCAAGCTATGGAGGACCCGCAGTTCAAATTCCAATGGTTCCAAATTGAATCGGCCAAGGTGGTCTGAATTGCGGGAGTAGCTACGAGGGTCGAAATGCATGCTTTTGGCGACCGTCCGTAAAATAGGGTCTACTTTGAGATAGACATGGAATGGCGCCGCTTGGGGTGCCCTCCTTGTAGCCGCTTCACTAAAAAATGCATGTCTTTTGCATTCAAAAATGAAAACGGTTTTTTTGTTAAACAAGTTGGAACCTCGCTTTGGCAGCATTGTTTGCCATCACAAGACGGAGGCATGCGCCCAATTTGGGCATATTATCGTAAACTATTCAACGGATGCGCCATATCATTGCTAGTTTGGCTTGAAAGGCATGAATCTTCGCTCATGGTAGGTCGTTTTGAGAACACTTTTTCAAGAAAACGCCGGTATTGCAAGTTTAGTATTTTTGCTAGTTGGTAGGCCACATTTGATGATTTGACGCGAGGTCTCCCATTTTTTGAATTTTTTGAATTTTTACGGTGTTTTCAAAACCGACCGATTTCGTCATGGGCGCCGCTCGTGGCTAGGGTTTGAGCCGTGCAAATCTGTTGTCGATTCTGTGATGAAATGCCTACCGTGAAGATAAAAAGCATTTTAGTGAAAATAACGGCAAGCTATGGAGGACCCGTAGTTCAAATTCCAATCGGTTCCAAATTGAATCGGCGAAGGTGGTCCGAATTGTCGGGAGTAGCTACGAGGGTCAGAAATGCATGCTTTTTGGCGACCGTCCGTAAAATAGGGTCTACTTTGAGATAGACATGGAATGGCGCCGTTTGGGGTGCCCCTCCTTGTAGCCGCTTCACGAAAAACGCATGTCTTTTGCATTCAAAAAATGAAAAACGGTTTTTTTTGTTAAACAAGTTGGAACCTCGCTTTGGCAGCATTGTTTGCCATCACAAGACGGAGGCATGCGCCCAATTTGGGCATATTATCAGAAACTATTCAACGGATGCGCCCATATCATTACTAGTTTGGCTTGAAAGGCATGAATCTTCGTTCATGGTAGGTCGTTTTTTAGAACACTTTTTCAAGAAAACGCCGGTATTGCAAGTTTAGTATTTTTGCTAGTTGGTAGGCCACATTTGATGATGTGACGCGGAGGTCTCCCATTTTTTTGGATTTTTTTGAATTTTTTACGGTGTTTTCAAAAACCGGCCGATTTCGTCATGCGGCGCGTCAGTCGTGGCTAGGGTTTGAGCCGCAAATCTGTTGTCGATTCTGTGATGAAATGCCTTCTGTGAAGATAAAAGGCATTTTAGTGAAAATAACGGCAAGCTATGGAGGACCCGCAGCTCAAATTCCAATCGGTTCCAAATTGAATCGGCGAAGGTGGTCCGAATTGCGGGAGTAGCTACGAGGGTCGAAATGCATGCTTTTGGCGATCGTCCAGTAAAATAGGGTCTACTTTGAGATAGACATGGAATGGCGCCGCTTGGGGTGCCCCTCCTTGTAGCCGCTTCACGAAAAATGCATGTCTTTTGCATTCAAAAAATGAAAAACGGTTTTTTTGTTAAACAAGTTGGAACCTCGCTTTGGCAGCATTGTTTGCCATCACAAGACGGAGGCATGCGCCCAATTTGGGCATATTATCAGAAACTATTCAACGGATGCGGCCATATCATTGCTAGTTTGGCTTGAAAGGCATGAATCTTCGTTCATGGTAGGTCGTTTTTGAGAACACTTTTTCAAGAAAACGCCGGTATTGCAAGTTTAGTATTTTTGCTAGTTGGTAGGCCACATTTGATGATGTGACGCGGAGGTCTCCCATTTTTTTGAATTTTTTTGAATTTTTTACGGTGTTTTCAAAAACCGACCGATTTCGTCGCGGCGGCCGTTCGTGGCTAGGGTTTGAGCCGTGCAAATCTGTTGTCGATTCTGTGATGAAATGCCTACCTGTGAAGATAAAAAGCATTTTTAGTGAAAATAACGGGCAAGCTATGGAGGACCCGTAGTTCAAATTCCAATCGGTTCCAGCTGAATCGGCCGAAGGTGGTCCGAATTGTCGGGAGTAGCTACGAGGGTCAGAAATGCATGCTTTTTGGCGACCGTCCGTAAAATAGGGTCTACTTTGAGATAGACATGGAATGGCGCCGTTTGGGGTGCCCTCCTTGTAGCCGCTTCACTTAAAAACGCATGTCTTTTGCATTCAAAAATGAAAACGGTTTTTTGTTAAACAAGTTGGAACCTCGCTTTGGCAGCATTGTTTGCCATCACAAGACGGAGGCATGCGCCCAATTTGGGCATATTATCGTAAACTATTCAACGGATGCGCCCATATCATTACTAGTTTGGCTTGAAAGGCATGAATCTTCGCTCATGGTAGGTCGCTTTTAGAACACTTTTTCAAGAAAACGCCGGTATTGCAAGTTTAGTATTTTTGCTAGTTGGTAGGCCACATTTGATGATGTGACGCGAGGTCTCCCATTTTTTGGATTTTTTGAATTTTTACGGTGTTTTCAAAAACGGCTGATTTCGCTGCGCGTCTGCCGTCCGTGGCTAGGGTTTGAGCCGTGCAAATCTGTTGTCGATTCTGTGATGAAATGCCTTCTGTGAAGATAAAAGGCATTTTAGTGAAAATAACGGCAAGCTATGGAGGACCCGCAGCTCAAATTCCAATGGTTCCAGTTGAATCGGCGAAGGTGGTCCGAATTGCCGGAGTAGCTACGAGGGTCGGAAATGCATGCTTTTGGCGACCGTCTGTAAAATAGGGTCTACTTTGAGATAGACATGGAATGGCGCCGCTTGGGGTGCCCTCCTTGTAGCCGCTTCACAAAAACGCATGTCTTTTGCATTCAAAAAATGAAAAACGGTTTTTTTTATTAAACAAGTTGGAACCTCGCTTTGGCAGCATTGTTTGCCATCACAAGACGGAGGCATGCGCCAATTTGGGCATATTATCGTAAACTATTCAACGGATGCGCCATATCATTGCTAGTTTGGCTTGAAAGGCATGAATCTTCGTTCATGGTAGGTCATTTTTTAGAACACTTTTTCAAGAAAACGCCGGTATTGCAAGTTTAGTATTTTTGCTAGTTGGTAGGCCACATTATGATGTGACGCGGAGGTCTCCCATTTTTTTGAATTTTTTACGGTGTTTTCAAAAACCGGCCGATTTTTAGCCGATTACGGTCAAAACCGCCGATTTCATGCTCGTCAGTCGTGGCTAGGGTTTGAGCCATGCAAATCTGTTGTCGATTCTGTGATGAAATGCCTACTTGTGAAGATAAAAGCATTTTAGTGAAAATAACGGGCAAGCTATGGAGGACTCGCAGTTCAAATTCCATCGGTTCTACCGAATCGGCCAAGGTGGTCCGAATTGCCGGAGTAGCTACAAACGCCGAAATGCATGCTTTTGGCGACCGTCTCGTAAAATAGGGCCTACTTTGAGATAGACATGGAATGGCGCCGTTAGGGGTGCCCTTCTTGTAGCCGCTTCACTTAAAAACGCATGTCTTCTCGTGATTCAAAAATGAAAACGGTTTTGAATTTTTACGGTGTTTTCAAAACCGGCGGATTTAGTCACGCTATCGTCTGTGGCTAGGGTTTGAGTCATGTTTTAGCATTCAAAAATGAAACTTATATTGTTTCATACAGGAGCATGCACAAAAACCCATAATTTTATCTTTCATCCATGAGCATGCATTTTCAATTCCCATCAATTACCAAACTGAATATTCATTGTTAAAAACATGACTTGTTTAGATGACACTCACATACAAACATCCATGAGCATGCACAAAATTAAACCTGACATACTTAACATTGACATGTTCATATTACACTAACAAGCTTAAACCTAACATGCTGAACACCTTCTTAACATCTTCACTCCTCCTTCTTCTCCTTCATCAACCTGATGCGCTCAGAGTGGCGAATCCCAACACGGATGTACTCCTCTACCACAATTGGCATGGTCCTGTCGCCAAGCTGTGGGATTGCAGGCGCCGCCACCATCGCGAGGTCGTCGTCCGCCACCACCATCGCGAGGTCGTCGTCCGCCACCACCATAGCAAGGTCGTCATCCGCCACCACCATAGCAGGGTCGTTTGTCAGCCACCACCATAGCATGTTCGTCGTCAGCCAGAATAGATTGCTCCTCTACATCCCCGCTCTGCTCCTCGTCGTCATCCCCGCTCTGCTCCTCGTCGTCATCCCCGCTCTGCTCCTCGTCATCCCCGCTGCTGCTCCCATTGCCTGGCCAAATGCAAAAAAGTGTGAACATGGTGTTGTCGCTGCGTGCGTAGAGGAAGCCAAAAGGACAGAAGAAGAGAGGCAGAGCTTCTCGGCATCGTCGTCATGCTGGTAGTACATGTGGCACATGGTGTTGTCGAACATCTTCACGGTGAACATGGCGTCACCGTCGTAGCGGAAGACAAGGAAGTACCCGAGCTGTAGCTCATGGGCGCGGGCAAAATGCTCCCAGCCGGGCCCTAGGTACATGTGGCCTTCACCATCAAACACCACCAACACTTCCCACAGCCTGTGAAGCCCGCTGCCGGCCTCCCGCAGCTTCGCTTTGTGGGGCTCACGGACGGCGAGCATCTTCGCAAACTTGTCAGGCAGCCTCTGCAGTGAGGGTCAAGCAGTGGTTAATGGTGGCAATCAAGCACTAGACAGCAGAGTGATGATAAAGAAATGAGTGATGATAAACATACTTGCCTACTGCAAGATTTCTCAATTATGATCTCGAAGAACTCGAAACCTTCCAAGCCAGCCATCTCACTTATATGAAAAGCAGCATTGTAAATTAAACAAGCACATCAACATCAATAGCATAGTAAACTAACACTAAAACAAGCACATCAACATCAACAAAGAATAAAGATCATCATCGGTGACCACCAACAAGAACAACACTAAAATCTACTATAAATTGACCGTAACCATATCTACTATAAATTGACCGTAACCATATCTATTATAAATGGACCAATAGTGTACAAAGAAAACAACAGTTTCAATATTACACAAGAAAGAAGTCTCGGTTTATCAAGCAAAGCAAAACAACAAGCAGGATCAAGAAAATTATAGCAGAAATACTTCAAGCATCATCAATAGAACCATACAGAATTTTTATGATGCCTCCAGCTTCTCAAGATAAAACTAGCAGCATCCAACATGCTTTGGCATTCATCTCTTGATCACAAAATAAACCATACAGAATTCCACAAAAAAAATTCAGAGACCACAGCCCATGATTCTAGGCAAAAGAAACAACAATGTGTACAGAGACAAGCTTCTTTTTCACTTAATATTCAGAATATGCCAGATACACCCAAGGACAAACATGCATTACAACTTATCTTAAGAGAATTAACTACTGTACAAATGCAGTTCATATGTACAAATGGACAATGAAGCCCCGCTATGACGACAACACTGGTTAAAGCAAGCCATAGTAATAACTCACCTCCAATGCTATATTAGCTGGAAAGGAGCATCTATCTATTAAAGAACATCTGTGAGGAAACATAATCCAATCCCTAATAATCCAACCCTAATCTAATCTAATGCAGTCCCAATCAAACCCTAACCAAATCAAACCCTAATCTAATCCAATCCCTATCTAATCTAATCCAATCTAGGCGACGGCAAGAACCCTAATCTAACCAGTAGCAGAAAACTAATCCAACCAGGAAGGAGAGAGAGAGAGGAAGGAGTCGGCGGCGGTGGGAGAGGAAGGAGCCGGCGGCGGTGGGGAGGCCGGCGGTGGGAGAGGAAGGAGCCGGCAGCGGTGGGCGCCGCCGTCGATGGAGAGGAGGAGCGGGTCCACTTATCAGCGAGTTCGGTGTTTGCTACGTGACTGGTTTGATATATTAAAAAGGGTGGGCATAGATTACAAAACCAATAGCCTCTTCCTAGCCCAGTGGTCGAAACACATTGAAATAAGCGCACGGTCGTGGGTTCGAGTCCCCGCTTGCGCACATTTTTTGGGCAAATTAAGCGCATATTTTTTGGCCGCGCGAAATAAGTGAAGTAAGTATTTTCTGGGCAGAGTAGCAAACTGGTCCACTTGTCAGCGAGTGGGTCGAGTGGCCCACTTGTCAACGAGGTATGTGTTAAATACTTGCCTGGTTTAACAGAAAAGAGATGGCATAGAGTAGATGATCAGTAACCTCTTCCTAGCCCAGTGGTACAAACACAGTGAAGCGAGCGCACGGTCGTGTGTTCGAGTCCCCGCTCGCGCATATTTTTTTGCTCATAGTGAAATGATGCAAAATTCAGTTGCTCTGACAACTTGAATTAAACATCTTCAGTTCTGAAACTTGAACTAAACATCTTGAACTAAATGATCACAAAAACAACCAAAAACTACATCTGCTACAACATGTGCTAAACAAAACTTGAACTAAACATATTATGTCTGATCATTTTGCAATGTTTTGCATCACAACCAAAAACAGCATCTGCTACAGCATGTGCATCTTCAGTTCACCAAAAACAGCATCACATCACAACCAAAAACTACATTAGGATCATCTTCTACAACCATTGATATCCAAAATGCACAACCATCAGGATCACATCCAAAATGTGTTTTGCATCCAAAATGCTTACAAAATACTACAACCATCAGGATCACATCAAATGCTTACACAAGGAAATCAAATGTTTTGCATTTTTCATCAACATTTTATCACAGGATCACACCACTACAGCCATCAGGATCTTCAAGCATTTTGCTACCTGGAGATAATTGTAGTACATCAGGATCACCATGCATATGCACAAGAAGGATCACTACAGAGAGTTAGAAGGATCACCAAGGAGACCAAATTTACCTTCATGTCCATTCGCTACTCATCGTCGTCGATACGAAAACAAGGAACTCTATGCCCACTCCTGTTTTCCTCATCATCACTCCAATATTGCAGCATAGTATGATCAGTCCGGTTTTCCTCATCCTCGCTTTCATGTCCATCCTCTACCACCTTTCTTCTTTTCTTGATGCCTTCAACTGTTGCAGCACCAACGATCACACGTTCCCGGTCCCTTCGCACTCTGCTTTGCACCGAACTTCCATAGAGTCATCATCAGCTTGCAACGGAACTTCCATAGAGTCATCATCTTGGTATGTTAGTCCACCATCACCGGGGCCCTTTTCCACTTCAGTTTCAGTCACACTCCACAAGTGTCTCTGGCTGAAAGTTTTGCACAACTCGCCATTTTCCGTGCATAAGAGTGTCCGCGATAAAACACCATTGTTGCTTGTGTTGTTAGAATAAAGGATCACTCTTATACCAGCACCTTGCAGTGTTGATGCTTTTGAAGTGGCCATCATATTTGACAAAAGAGTCTCTCCTCTTCTTGCTACCAAGCTCAAACCACTCATAGCGAAATAAGACAACCGAGCGATGGATGCCTCCACTAGAGTTGTATCAGCAACTCTCGATGCTTCAACGACCATAGAAGTCAATGATCTCACCATCATGTGACCCTCGGATTTATTCCACTATTCTCGTGTCTTCCTTTTTCCTCGCGTCAACGGTGTGGTACGGACACCGTCGAAGAATGCATGCTGAATACACTCTCACTCGCTTATCCGTAAGCATGCCAAAGCAAATAGATCATCACTGACCTTCTTCTCCTCATGCAACTTTCCAATCTGCACAAATAAACCATTTAGCAAACAATGGTATTTAACAATGGGTGAATAACACAGAAAACATAAAACATGTGGCTAAAGATCTCACATGATTCTTAAACCAATTAGCAAACACCTTGGCAACCCTTTTATCAACATTGATATTGCTTTCTTCCTGATTTAACTCTTCCTTGCATTTCCTACAATGCCAACAAAACATGTGAATTAAAACATTTGGCTGGTGCCAACCCAAGCAAAATATATAATGAGTGTACAAGAAATAACGTACTCGATATATGGTAGAACCTCGGCGCAATTGCTGAGCACAAACCAAACCATCTTGTCATACTCATCACCAGCCTCCAAGTATTGTGAGGCTCCAAGAAAGTTCACACCATGGTTGAAAACAGAGACATCACCACTTTGCGAATCAGACCGCTCTCTATTTCTGCCCGGCCGGTTCCATCTTGTTTCCACATCACCAAAGTATCTAGAGCAAAAAGTCAAGCACTCGTCAACGACATATGCTTCAGCAATAGAACCTTCAGGTCTTGCTGTGTTTCGCACATAACGCTTACAAGTAAGAAGCCTTCTTTCGATTGGGTACATCCAACCGTATTGCACACGGCCTCTAAGCATTGCCTCTTTGGGTAAGTGCACCGCCAAATGGACCATCACGGTGAAGAAAGCTGGAGGGAAAATCTTCTCGAGCTTGCGAAGAATAATTGGGATTTCTTTTTCAAGTCTTTCCAAGACAGTTAACATGAGGGTTTTGCAGCACAGTTCTCTAAAGAAATTTCCAAGCTCAGCAACCGCTTCATATATATCCTTATGCATGATTCCTCGGAGGCCCGCCAGTAAAATCCTTTGGAGGAGGATGTGACAATCATGGGTTTTCAAGATCTTGAAAGCTTGAATCCATCGAGTAACACACTTTGCTAGGTTAGCAAGATAACCATCTGGAAATTTCACCACTCTTAGGAATTCACAGAATGCAAGCTTTTGTTCTTTATTCATTGTATACCATGCTCGTGGAATTTCAAATGAATCTTCATCTTCATTGTGCTGTAGATGCAAATCTTATCCTATGCCCATGTCCTCCAAATCAAGCCTAGAACTAACCGTGTCCTTTGTCTTCCCTTCAATGTTGAAACGTCCCTAGCAGATTCTCGATATGTTTTTCTCAATGTGCATTACATCGAGATTATGCCTTAATTTCAGATCAGCCCAGTATGGCAGGTCCCACAAACAAGACCTCCGGTCCCAACATTGACCTTCCTCACACTTTCTTTTCTTCGCCAGCTTTCCTGTTCTCACATCTTTCACCTTTTCAAGTTGCTGCTCCAGCTCTTCTTTAGTGAATTCAGCTGGCTTGTCACGGGTTTCATTCAGACCATTAATATCTTTGCTTCTTCGCCAAATGATGGTTTCGGGAAGAAAGCGGCGGTGCTAATATAGCATATCTTGCTCCTTATTCTCTTTGAGCAAGGGTCTTTGTCACAATGGACACAAGCCCGATAACCCGCCGTGATCCTCCCAGACGAGTGTGCGAGTCGGGAAATCATGGATGGACCATATGATCGCAGCACGTAGATTGAACTTTTCTTCTAGACTCAAGGCATCGTATGTAGGTACACCAGTCCAGAGTTGGAGCAATTCTTCTACGAGGGGCTCCATAAAGACATCAAAATCCTTTCCTGGAGAATCTGGACCCGGGATAAGCAATGACATCATGAAGTTGGACTGATCCATGCATGCCCATGGTGGCAGGTTGTACGGCACCACAAAAACTGGCCACATGCTATAAGACTTGCTCATGTTCCCAAATGGATTAAACCCATCTGTGGCAATGCCAACTTTTATGTTCCTTGGATCTGCAGCAAAATCAAAATGTATACGGTCAAACTCTTTCCATGCCTCTCCATCCGCTGGATGGCTCAGCTCATTCTCCACAGGTTGCTGCTTCAGCTTGTGCCACTGTACCTCACGCGATGATTTCTTCGAGATGAACATCAGCTGCAGCCTTGGTATCAAGGAAAGTGCCTCGATACCTTCTCCGTATTGACTTCTTCCCATCAAGATCTTTCCACCTAGATGCATTGCATTTTGGACAGTTGTCATGCTTTGCTAAATCCTTCCGAAACAAGACACAGTTATTTGGGCACACATGTATTGACACATAACCTAACCCCAGCCTGCGGATTATGCTCAATGCTTCATCATGAGATCTGGGAACACAACTATCAGGGAATTGCAAGCTCAAAAGATGGAGTATTGCGTTGAATACGGCATTGCTAATCCGGTAGAAAGACTTGATGTGGAGTAACTTCACGGTGAAGGTAAATCTTGAAAATTTACCCCCTTCATGAGCTGCGCGCTTCGCCTCCTCTAACACCTCAAAGAAACAATGATTTTTGTCCATCAGGACGATCTTCACAGATCGTACAAATCCTTCAATAGGTCAGAATCCTATCATCTTCATGCCCATCCTCTTCCTCCAAAATAGCATTATCTCGCAAAACCTTTTCCATGAAATCAATGCCAAGATCACCACCACCCATCATATGAGGGGCCTCTGTATCGCCTTCAAAATGTTGAGGTTGTGCATCTAAAGGTTCTCCATGATATATCCATCTATCATATGTCTTGGACATCCCATTAAGAAGCGATGATCTTCCACTCTTCCTTGAGCCATTCTTGGACGGTTGAGGCATTCACAACATGGGCAAAGAATGTGAGCATGGTTGGCAAAATTTGCTCGAACAAATGCCATGAAATCATCAACTCCTTTCATATGTTCTTTCGAAAACTTTCTAACTCCTTTTCTAATCCAACTTACGTCCATCTCGCCAAAGACAACAAATTGTTGCAACTTAGCAAATCAATTTGATTGCATCAAAATTAATTAATGAAAATGGATGGAAGTAATGGAAGCTAAAATTCCAGAAAATAAGCTATTTCCAATTTCTCACTACTTTAGTCCAGTTCACATGGTTTACTGATTTCACATGGGAGCAATAAAAAGTAGTTCAAATGGAAATACAGATTTCACATGGGAGAAAAGAAAAGCTAACTAAAACATGATGGGTCACAAAAACAGAGGTGGTTAAACAACCAACAATAACAATATATGCTGCCACTAAGAACTATTTTGGTTAAACCACCAACAATAACACCACTATCAATTTACATGAATGCCATTTCCAAGACTGCATCAAATCTACATCAATGAGAGTTTTCCTAGTTTACATCTAATCTGCATCAATATTCAGGTCCTTTCACAGATTTGAGGCTAAAATTTCAGAGGTGTAACATCAAATCTACATCAACCCCAGGATCCTGTTTCAGGGAAAGACCAACTCGAGCTCTGTTCTATTGATTGCTGACAACATAATTTACCAAGAACAATTGATGAATTCCAAAAGAATTCTTAACAATTTCATCAACAACAATTCTCCTAATAATTTCATCAATGAAATTCTCTTCACAATTTCTACCAAATTCATCAATGACATTTCCAAGAGATTTTTCCAAGCTTACAACAAACCTACATCAAATCACTCTATGTGTGTGTGGAGATTCTCCTAACAAATCTACATCAAATCATTGACATCAACAGAGAGGAGAGGGGAAGAGGAGGGGGAAGGAGAGGGTGCATCGTGGGCGAGGTCTGCTTGCGGCGATGGCGACTCCCCATGCTCGGCGGGTGGAGTCCCCATGCGTGGGAGGCGAGCGGCGAGGTCGCCGTTCTGTCGTGGGCCCGCCCCGCCCCGCCTCCGCCCCTGCTGGTTGCTTCCGCTGCGAGGCCGTGGACGAGGTCACCTGCAGCGAGGTCGTGGGCAAGTTGCTTCGGCTGCCGGCCCCGCCCGCCGGCCGCCGCCCGCCGCCCACTGGCCCACCTGGTTGCTTCCGCCGCCACCCACCGCCACCTGGTTTGAAGACCTAGAAAAACGCTAAGTGTTGCTCTGCTCGATGCCACCCGCCGCCACATGGTCGGAAGGCCCCACTTGTCAATGATACGAGAGAGCCGTGGTTTTATATAATGTATAGATACATTCCCATACCTGAGCAACTGTCCCTCTCTAGCCCAGCGGTAGCGAGCGAACTAAGCTAGCGCGAGGTCGTGGGTTCGAGTCCCGCCTCGCGCCTCTTTTTTGGGCGAATTAAGCACTCGGCCCCACCTGTCAAGTGGGTCATGCATGTCATTGTGTGCCCCGTCTGTTGTTGAATATTAACATTTTAAACAAAAATGACACCTAGACAGTGACACATAAGCGAGGTTGGTGAGGTGGCTGCCTAATCATCCGCTTTACGTGTTGTATTGGTCAAACTCAAGTGTAGTGACCATGTTGTATTGGTCGTTATCAGCTAGGCGTGAGGTAGTGGACAGTGCTTCCCGCTTTACGACCATTTCCTCTAATGGCATTATGACCTTTCTGACCAAAATGGTTGTTATGGTTTAGGGTTTAGAGCCCCCCAGACAGCTTTTGACCAATTGGTCTAAAATGGTCATAAATTTATGACCAATTCTTCGAGGGTCACTGACAGAAGGTCATAAGTTGACATATTTCTTGTAGTGGTGGTTGATGATGTAGGCTTGTCGTCCATCTTACAAGGCATAGTCTCACCATCATAGAAGGATGATCGAGTCTCCGGGATCCTCAAATCTGCAGCCAAACTCATCCTCTTGAATCTATATTCATACTCACAGTTTTGGTTTTGCAGGTCATAGATCTGGGCTTGGAGGTGCTCGATTTTCTCTTGAAGCTTAAAGATGGTCTCCCCAATGATCTTGGCATCCATCTTGTGGTTGTTGGTGAACTCTGTGATCATCATCTGGTTAGTGTTGAGTCCATGCTCCACCATCCCTTGGCACATGAAAACTTGTTGCTCCATGGCTTCGAGCTTTGTCTCCACACTTCCGGTATGCCTTGGTCCCTCTACATCGCAGACGTGCAGCACCCCCTCACGCATCTCAATGGTTTGAGGGTGTTGCAGAACTTCCGCAAAATAGGGGTTGATAACCCTCTCGAAAAACTTGTCCTTGGGAGCGCTTGGAGACGTCATGGTGCCCTAGATCTGTCAGAAAAACAGCTCGAAACGAAAACAGAGGATAATTGCGTGATACGGTGGTCAAAACCTTTGGGAGATTATATAATGAATTTTTACCGACCAAAATACATAAGGTGCAAGAAAACGGAGTTCGGGAGGCACACGAGGTGCCCACGAGACAGGGGGCGCGCCCAGTAAGGGTGGGTGCGCCCTCCACCCTCATGGAGGCCTCGTGTCCTTCCCGGATTACTTCTTTCTTTCCAAAATTCTAAAATATTCCAAAACGGAGAAAAATTGCCATTAGAACTGTTTTGGAGTCGGTTTACTTACTGTACCACATACCTATTCCTTTTCGGAGTCTGAAACATTCTGGAAAGTGCCCCTTATGTATTCCTCCGGGGTTAGGGTCTCAATAATATTAGTTTCAACATTGATAGGATTACCTGAGATATAATGTTTGTTTCTTTCACCGACCCTCGGACTTGAGCCTTCGAAGTTGTTGATTTTTATGGCACCGGAACGATAGACCTCCTCGATAACATAAGGACCTTCCCATTTAGAGAGAAGTTTTCCTGCAAAAAATCTTAAACGAGAGTTGAATAATAACACATAATCACCTACGTTAAATTCTCGCTTTTGTATCCTTTTGTCATGCCAGCATTTGACTTTTTCTTTGAACAGCTTGGCATTCTCGTAAGCCTGGGTTCTCCATTCATCAAGTGAGCTAATGTCAAACAACCTCTTCTCACCGGCAAGTTTGAAGTCATAGTTGAGCTCTTTAATAGCCCAATATGCCTTATGTTCAAGTTCTAGAGGTAAGTGACATGCTTTTCCATAAACCATCTTATACGGAGACATACCCATAGGATTTTTATATGCAGTTCTATAGGCCCATAATGCATCATCAAGTTTCTTGGAATTCATAGTCTTTTGCAAAATTAATTTGAGCTCTCTATTGCTCAACTCTACTTGACCACTAGACTGCGGGTGATAAGGAGATGCGATTCTATTATTAACATCATACTTAGCAAGCATCTTACGGAAAGCACCATGAATAAAATGTGAACCACCATCAGTCATAAGATACCTAGGGACTCCAAACCTCAGAAAAATAACTTATTTAAGCATCTTTATAGAGGTGTTATGATCAGCACTACTATTTGGAATAGCTTCTACCCACTTAGTAACGTAATCAATAGCAACTAAAATATGTGTATATCCATTAGAGGCAGGAAAAGGTCCCATATAATCAAAGCCCCAAACATCAAATGGTTCAATAACAAGAGAATAGTTCATAGGCATTTCTTGACGTCTACTAATATTACCAATTTTTTGACATACATCACAAGACAAGACAAACTTACGAGCATCTTTGAAGAGAGTAGGCCAATAAAAACCGGATTGCAATACCTTATGTGTAGTTCTATCTCCAGCGTGGTGTCCTCCATATGGTTCGGAGTGACACTTGCGTAGGATCTGTTCCTGTTCATGCTCGTGTGCAGTAACGTCTAATAACACCATCTACTCCTTCTTTATAAAGGTGTGGGTCATCCCGTAAGTAATGTCTTAAATCATAAAAGAACCTTTTCTTTTTGCTGGTATGTGAAACTAGGTGGTATAAATTTAGCAACAATGTAATTAGCATAATCAGCATACCATGGAGCGATCGAGAAGCATTAATGACCACTAATTGTTCATCGGAAAGCTATCATCAATAGGTAGTGGGTCATCAAGAACATTCTCTAACCTAGACAAGTTATGCGCAGCAACGGGTTCTCACTCCTTTCTATGAATAATATGCAAATCAATTTCTTGGAGCAAGAGAACCCATCTAATGAGTCTAGGCTTAACATCCTTCTTTTCCATAAGATATTTAATAGCAGCATGATCAGTGTGAATAGTAACTTTGGAATCAACAATGTAAGGTCTAAACTTATCACATGCAAATCGATTGCTAAGAACTCTTTTTCAAGAGTAGCATAATTTCTCTGGGCAAGATCAAGAGTTTTACTAGCATACTGGATAACATTCAATTTCTTATCAACTCTTTGCCCTAGAACAACACCTACAGCATAATCACTAGCATCACACATAATTTCAAAAGGTAAATTCCAACCAGGTGGCTGAACAATAGGTGCAGTGATCAAAGCTTTCTTAAGTATTTCAAATGCTTCTACACAATCATCATCAAAGACAATAGGAATATCTTTTTTCAATAAATTAGTCAGAGGCCTAGAGATTTTAGAAAAGTCCTTAATGAAACTCCTATAAAAACCGGCATGACCAATGAAACTTCTTATACCTTTTATGTCCTTGGGACATGATATCTTTTCAATAGCATCAACTTTAGCTTTATCAACTTCAATACCTCTCTTGGAAATCTTATGCCCCAAGACAATGCCTTCATTAACCATAAAGTGGCACTTTTCCCAATTCAAGACGAGACTAGTGTCTTCACATCTCTGCAAAACTCGATCAAGGTTGCTCAAGCAATCATCAAAAGGGGATCAATAAACGGAGAAATCATCCATGAATACCTCACAAATCTTTTCACAAAAGTCAGAGAATATAGCCATCATGCATCTTAGAAAGGTAGCAGGTGCATTACATAAACCAAAAGGCATACGTCTATAAGCAAAACTACCGAAAGGGCAAGTAAAAGTAGTTTTTGATTGATGCTCCGCTGACACAGGTATTTGAGAGAACCCAGAATAACCATCTAGAAAGCAAAAATGTGTATGTTTGGATAGTCATTCTAGAATTTGATCAATAAAAGGTAAAGGGTAATAATCTTTCTTAGTAGCTTTATTTAATTTACATAAATCAATTACCATCCTATAACCTGTAATAATTCTTTGCGGGGTAAATTCATCTTTTCATTAGGAACGATAGTAATACCTCCCTTTTTAGGAACACAATGGACAGCGCTTACCCAATCACTATCAGCAACGGGATAAATTATACCTGCCTCAAGGAGCTTTAGTATCTCCTTTATTACCACTTCTTTCATCTTAGGATTCAATCGTCGTTGAGGATCTCTAACTGGTTTGGCATCTTCGTCCGATTTAATTTTGTGTTGGCATAGAGTGGGACTAACGCCCTTAAGATCATCCAGAGTATATCCAATAGCAGCACGGTGCTTCTTCAGAGTTTTCAATAATCTTTCTTCTTCTCGCTTTGAAAGGTTAGCACTAATAATAACAGGATATATTTTCTTTTCATCAAGATAAGCATACTTATGATTATCAGGTAATGGTTTGAGCTCAAACACAGGATCACCCTTGGGTGGAGGGGGATCCCCTAGGATTTCAACAGGTAGGTTGTGTTTCAGAATAGGACCCTGTTGAAGGAAAACTTTATCTATTTCCCTTCTTTCATTCATAAACATATCATTTTCATGGTCTAGCAAATATTGTTCTAACGGATCAGTAGGAGGCACGGCAATAGAAGCAAGACCAATAATCTCATCCTTACTAGGCAATTCTCTATCACGGGGTTGTCTATGAAATTTAGAAAAATTAAACTCATGTTTCATATCCCCCAAGCCAATTGTAACGACATCCTTTTCACAATCAATCTTAGCATTAACAGTATTCAAGAAGGGTCTACCAAATATAATGGGACAAAAGTCATCTTGTGGGGAACCTAGAACAAGAAAATCAGCAGGATATTTGACTTTCCCACACAAGACTTCAACATCTCTAACAATCCCAACTGGTGCAATAGTATCTCTATTGGCAAGCTTAATAGTAACATCAATACCTTCTATTTCAGCGGGGGCGATGTCATGCATAATTTCTTCATATAAGGAATGAGGTATTGCACTAGCTCTAGCACCCATATCACATAATGAAAGTGCAACTAATCCCCGGGTGGTTTTGGTAATTAATAACAACATATATATCATTGAACTAATCATTTCTTGAGAATATTTTAGAAAGTTCAGTGATATGGGTATGGCAATGACTGATGATGTGGACCCCTCAAAATGCTAAGGAAAACATTGGCAAAAGCTCAAGACTCCATTTTTGGTTTAGTGATCCAAGATCACATTGAGTCCATAGGAAAGCCAATACTATTAAAAGGGATGAGGTTATGATGATGATCTGGTTGCTCAAAGTGCTTAGTGATTTATCTCTCAAACTATCAGCAATCTTTCACTCCAACATAAACCCATAAGTAATCTCGGTCCCACCGATTCCAAACTCACCACACCGAGATGAACCACCTCGACCATATACCCAAACCCTAAGAATCTCGGATTTTCCGATTCCAAACTCGGTCATTCGAAATTGGTGTTGCCAAGCTTCAGAACCTTCTATACTCAAATCGGTGTCACCGAGATGAGAAAGTCGGTCCCACCGAGATTGGCAAACCCTAGACTTTGGAAGAATCGGACTAACCGAGATTGTATTTTCGGTCCCACTCAAAATCCCAACGTTCACAAGATTTGAACTTTCGGTCTCACCGAGTTGTCAACTTCGGTCCGACCGAGATTGGTCAAATGTGTGTAACAGTTGGATTTTGTGTGGAGGCTATAAATACCCTCCACCTCCTCTTCATTCGTGGAGAGAGCCATCGAAAGAACTACCACTCCTACCTTACATTTCGAGAAGAAAACTACCTACCCTTGTGTTGAGATCAAGTTGCTCCACTCCCACCATATGAAACTTGATTTCTAGCCTTCCCAAGTTGCTTTCCACTCAATCCTTTCTTCCACCACAGCCAAATCAGTGAGGAGAGTTGAGTGTTGGGGAGATTATCATTTGAAGCACAAGAGCAAGGAGTTCATCATCACCAACACCATCTATTACCTTTTGGAGGGTGGTGCCTCCTAGATTGGTTAGGTGTCGCTTGGGAGCCTCCGTCAAGATGTGGAGTTGAACCAAGAAGTTTGTAAGGGCAAGGAGATCGCCTACTTCGTGAAGATCTACCCCGAGTAAGGCTAGTCCTCCGTGGGCGTGAGCCATGATGGCATAGACAAGGTTGCTTCTTCGTGGACCCTTCGTGGGTGGAGCCCTCCGTGGACTCTCGCAGCCCGTTACCCTCCGTGGGTTGAAGTCTCCATCAACGTGGATTGACGATAGCACCACCTATCGGAACCACGAGAAAAATCTCCGTGTCTCCAAATTGCGTTTGCTCTTCTCCACCTCTTATTTACTATATGTGCAATTTACTTTCCGCTGCCATAACTCTAGAATTGCATGTGTAGGGTGATACTTGACTTAGTCATCATTGTGAACTTGCTAAAAACCTACTCTAATCAAAAGGCATAAACTTTTAAGTTGTCAAGTAGTCTAATCACCCCCCCTCTAGACATACTTCCGATCCTACAAGTGGTATCAGAGCTTTGGTCTCCATTGGATTGGTTTCCATTGCATTGGACTCCATAAGCTTGGTTTCACAACCTAGGAGAGTATGGCGTCTAGTGAGGGTAATTTCCGTAGAGGTCCTTACTTTGATGGTTCAAATTTTGCTAGTTGGAAGCACAAAATGAAAATGCATATTCTTGGACATAACCCCGCCGCATGGGGCATTATTTGTGTTGGCTTGCAAGGTGAGTTCTTGAGGAAGGAAAAGTTCCGGATCGCGAAGCTCTGCGGATGAGTTGCGGATGTTACGTAACAATGCTCAAGCTTGTGACATTCTCTTCAATGCTTTGTGTCCCGAGGAGTTCAACAAGATCAGCCGTCTTGAGAATGCAAAAGAGATTTGGGATACTTTGGTGAAAATGCACGAAGGTACCGAGTCCGTGAAGGAATCAAAGCTAGATGTTCTTCAAGGTCGACTTGACAAGTTCAAGATGAAGGAAGGTGAAGGAGTCGCTGAAATGTACTCTAGGCTTGCTCTCATTACCAATGAGATGGCAGGCTTAGGAAGCGAAGAAATGACCGACCGATTCATCATCAAGAAGATTCTCAGAGCTTTGGATGGAAAGTATGACACCGTGTGCACTTTGATCCAAATGATGCCAAACTACAAAGATCTCAAGCCTACCAAGTCATTGGAAGAATTGTTGCTCATGAGATGACACTTAAAGACAAGGAAGAGCTTCACAACAAGTCAAGTGGTGCTTACAAAGCTGCAGTTGAAGCTCCCACAACCTCAAGTGACAAGCTAGTTTCCAATGAAGAGATAAGCCTAATGGTGAAGAACTTCAACAAATTCTACAAGAGTAGAAGCAAGGAGAGAAGCTCAAAGTCTAGATCATATGATGAAAAGAGATCTTCTAGTCGTGATCGAAACTGCTACAATTGTGGAAGACCGGACACTACTCAAATGAGTGTTCGACTCCCCACAAGAGAAGAGAAGAATCTCCAAGAAGAAGAAGCTCAAGAGAAGAGTCGCCTCGAAAGAGAGAAGGAGTAGAGATGATCGTTATGAACGAAGATCCTCTCGGAGAAGCAAGGATTCGGAAAGGAAAGACAAGTCATCAAGGAGCTACACAAGAAGAAAACATCAAGCTCATGTTGGTGAATGGGTTTCCGCTCCGACTCAGACAATCACTCGAAAGAAGCTATCACTCCAACTCCGAATATAGTCAAGATGAAGGTGTTGCCGGTCTTGCTCTCGTGTCCTCCAACTCCAACTCCTACGACATATTTGATTCACCAAATGAGGGAATTGGAAGATGCTTCATGGCAAAAGGCCCCAAGGTATCACACCCTGAGTTTATTGACTTTGATAGTGATGAGGATGACTTGCTTGGTGAAGATGAGCTTTTACATGGCAAATCTAGCGAGCTTAGTAATGATGAACATGCTAATAGTCTTTATAGTCGAGAAGAGTCGAATGACAATGCTATGAAGGAGATTGAGCGTCTAACTAAAGAACTAAACACTCTTAAGTTAGCTCATGAAACAACTCAAGAAGATCATAGAGAGCTCCTAAGATCTCATGAGAAGATACGCTTCGAGAAGCTCAATCTAGAGCAAGAACATGAGTTCCTAAAAGCTATCAATGACGATCTTCGAAAGAAGAGTTCTTCATATCTTGCCAAACGACTTCTCTTGTCTAATTTCTTGCCACCTATTAAAACTAAGCATGACAAGCATAAGAAAAATTCTTCATCTAGTAGTAACAATAATCATGCCAAATCAAATGTTGTTACTTCTAGTAATTCTCTTGATTCCACTAACAATGTTTCAAGCCAAGTTTCACTTGAGCAAGAAAATAGTCTATTGAAAGGGATTATAGAGAAAGGTGTCTACAAGAGTCTTGCCTAAGCAAGAGCTTTGAGGAAATTGTTCGCAAGCAAGGAAGACACCGGAAGAATCAAGGAATTGGTTTTGAGCGAAAGTTCAACGCCGAGGGTGTTGAATGGGAAGAAGGTCAATATCCCACTCCAAAGTTTGTCTCTCAAGAGAAGAAGTATGATCCTACTTCTTCAAATGAGGAACAAGCTCAAGATGACCTTCCACCACAAGACCACAAGCTAAAAGGCAAGGACAAGCTTCAAGAGGAGATTGATGCATTCATTGAAGCACCCAAGGCCATGGTCAAGTGGGTTCCCAAGGCTACTTCAAGTTCTACTTGACAAGCTCAACTACTACCCCAAGGATTCCCATCAAGATGATGTGGATCCCAAGAAGAAGAACTAGAGAGTTCTTGAGGGTGACTCACCAACATACTTCACTCACATTCATTTTGGCAAGAACTTGTGCAATCAACTTCCACATCTTGCACTAGTTCATGGAGTCACAAACCCTCATGTTGGTAAGTCAAGGGACAAGGTAATCATTGCTTTCATGGACATCATCTATTGTGTACTTCAATCTATGTCCATGGATATCCTTGTTTGTTCCTTGTGGGACTAACCCATGTAGGTATTGAAAGTGCCCGAATCCAAAGGATTGCTCCCAACTCTTGATGATCTTCATCAACATTGAGCATCCACATCTTCAACATCTACATGAAGTCTTCAACGACAACCCAAGGTTAGTTTGACCCTTTAAAAGGGGTTCTCACATCAAGGGGGAGCTTTGCTCTAAAGAAATGAGCTAAAGCATCTTTTAATGATGTGAACACATTAATGCTTTATGGAAAAGTGGTAACCCCACTTGTGCTTAAATGATGAGTATGACCTATGATCAAATGTTTTTCATTTGACTCCTAAGTCAATATGCTCATATATAGATGACCTAGTCATCGCCAAATTGTGTGCTAGAAGCTAGTGTTTTGTTTGTGCATGTTTGACACATATTTCATTTGCTATCTTATTGTGTGAGCATGTTGGATGCATGATTTTATCCATTCGAGGACATCCATTTGTTGCTTTGGTCTTTTGGTTTTCCCTTTTTTGACCAAATGGATGGACAAGAATGCCTAAGTTCCTCCCCTAGCTATCTATGCTTTCTTGTCTCAAACTCTATTCATGCTTATATCACAAACTTTGAACAAGACTTTTTGGACGAGACCGAGTGAGGAGCACTCTCGAGCCACCGATCCGTCAAAAGCCTAACTTCCAAAACCTTCTAAGTACTTTCGGTCAAACCGATATACTCAAATCGGACGCATCAAATCACTTGGATTGATCTAGGTTTTCACCTCGGTGAAACCGAAGTTACAAATTTCGGCGTGACCGAAGTGTGTAATCGCACGCAGCTAACCATCTCGGTCCCACCGAAGTTTTCAACTCGGTCCCACCGACACCGAAGGGAATATATACCCGAGGACAGCGCGTTGATTACTTCTTCAAAACGCCTCGCCCTCAAACCCTTCACTTGCCGTCGCCGTGGTCTTTGGATCGTCTCCGCCGTCGCTTTGGCGCCCTCGCCCATGGTCTCCATCGCCGTCAACGGTCTTTCTCATCGCGCCGTTGCCGCCGTAGTGAAGCTCCACCAGATTGGGTGAGTTTCATCCCTCTCGTGCTTCAAACCGCTGATTCAATGCACGATAGGCTTTGCCTAGTTTCTTGCCAAGATTAAAATCTTCCTATCCAGCAGATTAGATCATAGAACAAAATTCGAGTGAAAATTTTAGGGTTAGGTTTCCGCCGAACACATCTCGGTGTGACCGATTCTACATTCTCGGACTGACCGATTTGGCCTCTGGTCATTGCCTTTGCACTTTTCGGTTAAACCGAGTTGTGCAAATTGGTAAGACCGAAGTGAGGATTTAGTGAAACCCTAGTGCTCTCGGCCTGACCGAAACCCATTTCGGTCCAACCGAAAGTGGTGTATATGGTCTGTTTAGACACTTCGGATTCACCGAATTTATAGACTCGGTCAGACCGAAATGTATTCTATGAAAACCTAAAACTAATGTTTGAACTCATTCTTTTTGCAAAATCCTCTGCAGTTTGTGATAACTCTTCTATTCTGCCTATACCTATTCTTTTCACAGGTTGTCAGTCATGTCTGATGGAAGTGACAGTCAGAACAGGTCTGAATTGCCAGTTGAGATTCCAGAGGCAGCTACAAGTCCTGAAGAAAGCAGTTTTTCAGATGATGGAGAGAGGAGCACTCCAAGTGGATTGCCTCCACCTGCCACCAGGCTGTGAAGAAGAGGAACTCGATGAGGAGGATTCGACTTTGTTGCGAGATGAGGAGATAACTTCAAAGCCAAAAGGCAAGTGGTTGCCAAGGGCTATCAAGGAAACAGTCAAAGAAAGGCACCAAAGAAGGTGAAGAAATCCATCAAGCACGAAGCTCAAGATGGAAGAAGAAACCTCCAAAGAAGATCAAGAAAACTTCCAAGAGGAAGAGGCTAGTTCATGAAGAAGCCGATGATGATGACTCAGATGAGGAAGCACCCCACCTCCTCGAAGCGAAGTTGATGGGAGATGCCATCGAGGCAGGAGCACCCACAAAAGCTAAGCCATCAGCTCAAGCAAAGGCAGCCCAAGCCAAACCTGCTGCTAAGCCAAAGAAGACTGTGAGGAACATACCGCTTGAGAGAAGAAGAAGGACAATGTGCCACCGCAGAATCGATGATGAGGCTCATGTTTTGTCAAGCTCGATGAAATTGCCGGCTCATAATGATGCTCATCCTCGAGCTGAAAATATGAAGGAAAGGAAAGACAAAGGTCTCGAGCTATGGAGGCAAGTTGATCCATATGCCACGGAGAAGGACAGCTGTTGACTCTAGATTCCACACTAGAGAGCAACAAGACTTTTATGAGACAGTGCTCATGGATAAGAAGCCAATTGTTCTTGACACCAGATATGTAGACCGGGATTACATTGACATGAAAGAGCACAGAGACTATTTCCCACATGTGCATGAAAGCTTCACTTGCATGTGGAGTTGCAGAGTTCGTTGGTCGAAATTGACCGCTTGGAATGATGAGATGATCATGCGTTCTATGCCACCGCACACTTTTATCCAGATGGCGAATTGTATGGATGATGAAGGACGTAGATTCCATTCAACTGTTGAGGAATGGAGAGCGTTCTTGAATGCACCAGTTTCAAGGGATGATGATGTTGATGTCTATGGCATTCAAGAAAAATCACGAGTCAATGAAGAACATGTACAATGAGGTACCGACAAGGATGTTGAGATATGGAAGCTTGGATCAGGTTTATCATCTTGAGCTGGTCTCCCAACCACTAACACCATTACGAGGCACACTTTGATGCCTAAGTCGGAGACCACCGCATGATAAGAGGGTATTCTATCAACATGCTGCACATTCTAGATCGAAGGCACCTTTTAAGGTGATGGACCCGATAGTAGAGACTATCAAGAGGACAATGCAGCAGACCGTAAGAGGTCGTGTGGGTTTGCTCGCATATTCAGATGCTCATTAATGCCAAGTTTGGCACGGACACCTACCGCTGGATAGACCCCACTTGCCATTGCAGCTGAACACGAAGATAATGAAGTTGTGATGACCGAGGATGCTCCCACATCCGTCAAGGACATGCAAAGTCTGAAGCTGCCAAACAAGCTAAAGCTGAAAAGGAAGCAAGAAGAAAGCCCAAGAGCGTTGGAGAACAACTTCTTGAAGCCACTCGGAGAATTGAACTACGCCTGCCAAGATAGTGCAGTCTCGGGAGAGCCTAGAGAGGATCGTTGAAGATAAGTTCCATGCTCGGATGTTAAGTCGATCAAGTGCAAGTCACCGTCAACAAGCTTGAGGCGACATTGAGGAAGCGAAGAGGAGAAGGCGAGCTTATGAAGGAGATGGAAGGTGATATGGTTCAGATGACTATGAGCAGCTGCTGCAGTGCCCACAAAGCCCAGATCACCGCTATTCCCGTGATGCAGACCCTGTGGCTACTACATCAAGACCTCCCACAGCTCCATCGGTTCAAAGCACCACTCCAAGTGTCCACTCCTCCAGCTCCACAGACTTGGTGAAGCTTTGCAGATGCAGCTATCTCCACTCCATCGACGAGCACAGAGCCGCCAAACAGAGTCCCTAGTGACGATTAGCTCTATACCTTCGAACTTTTGGTAACTTGTTGCCAAAGGGGAGAAATTGTATAGATCATAGGACTTCGAGAGAGAGTGCTCGTTTTTGCTCTTTCGTTTGCGGTTTTCCTTGAGATACTTTTGAGTTCTTTGAGACATTTCGTGTGTTTGATACTACGTTTGCTCTATCTTGATGAGTGCTTGATCATACTATGCTTAATGTGTGCTTAATGTTTATCATATTCCATTCATATCTTGTATGATCACTTACTCATGTCTTGGTGATTGGGTGCATGTTATTCATTCTTATCATTTTGTGCGCTCCACCAAGATGTATGTGACATGGAAGAGTAACCCATGATCCTAATCGATTGTGCATTTGCATTCAAACGCAAATCTTAAATAATGCACAAATTTAGGGGGAGCTCTTGCTTATCACATACTTCTCAAAGCGACGATGTTATTCATTGATTATATCATTTGTCGAAGCTTTGATCTATATGTTGTCATCAATTACCAAAAGGGGAGATTGAAAGTGCAACTAATCCCGGGTGGTTTTGGTAATTAATAACAACATATATATCATTGAACTAATCATTTCTTGAGAATATTTCAGAAAGTTCAAGGATATGGGTATGGCAATGACCGATGATGTGGACCCCTCAAAATGCTAAGGAAAACATTGGCAAAAGCTCAAGACTCCATTTTGGTTTAGTGATCCAAGATCACATTGAGTCCATAGGAAAGCCAATACTATTAAAGGGGATGAGGTTATGATGATGATCTGGTTGCTCAAAGTGCTTAGTGATTTATCTCTCAAACTATCGCAATCTTTCACTCCAACATAAACCCATAAGTAATCTCGGTCCCACCGATTCCAAACTCACCACACCGAGATGAACCACCTCAGCCATATACCCAAACCCTAAGAATCTCGGATTTTCCGATTCCAAACTCGGTCATTCGAAATTGGTGTTGCCAAGCTTCAGAATACGTACTCAAATCGGTGTCACCGAGATGAGAAAGTCGGTCCCACCGAGATTGGCAAACCCTAGACTTTGGAAGAATCGGACTAACCGAGATTGTATTTTCGGTCCCACGAAAATCCCAACGCTCACAAGATTTGAACTTTCGGTCTCACCGAGTTGTCAACTTCGGTCCGACCGAGATTGGTCAAATGTGTGTAACAGTTGGATTTTGTGTGGAGGCTATAAATACCCTCCACCTCCTCTTCATTCGTGGAGAGAGCCATCGAAAGAACTACCACTCCTACCTTACATTTCGAGAAGAAAACTACCTACCCTTGTGTTGAGATCAAGTTGCTCCACTCCCACCATATGAAACTTGATTTCTAGCCTTCCCAAGTTGCTTTCCACTCAATCCTTTCTTCCACCACAGCCAAATCGGTGAGGAGAGTTGAGTGTTGGGGAGATTATCATTTGAAGCACAAGAGCAAGGAGTTCATCATCACCAACACCATCTATTACCTTTTGGAGGGTGGTGCCTCCTAGATTGGTTAGGTGTCGCTTGGGAGCCTCCGTCAAGATGTGGAGTTGAACCAAGAAGTTTGTAAGGGCAAGGAGATCGCCTACTTCGTGAAGATCTACCCCGAGTAAGGCTAGTCCTCCGTGGACGTAGGCCATGATGGCATAGACAAGGTTGCTTCTTCGTGGACCCTTCGTGGGTGGAGCCCTCCGTGGACTCTCGCAGCCGTTACCCTCCGTGGATTGAAGTCTCCATCAACGTGGATTGACGATAGCTCCACCTATCGGAACCACGAGAAAAATCTCCGTGTCTCCAAATTGCGTTTGCTCTTCTCCACCTCTTATTTACTATATGTGCAATTTACTTTCCGCTGCCATAACTCTAGAATTGCATGTGTAGGGTGATACTTGACTTAGTCATCATTGTGAACTTGCTAAAAACCTACTCTAATCAAAAGGCATAAACTTTTAAGTTGTCAAGTAGTCTAATCACCCCCCCTCTAGACATACTTCCGATCCTACACATAAGCCATGATAACAATGATCTCCTATTTTAACAGAAATAACAGGCATGCCTACAACAGGTCTATGTATCTTAGCATCTGGTCTAGCAATGTTAGCAGCCTGTTCACGGAAGTAAATAACATGCCCATCTAAATTATCATCCAAGAGATCTTTAACCATAGCAATACTAGGTTCAACTTTGATTTGCTCAGGAGGTGTAAAAGTTCTAGTATTACTCTTACGAACAGCAGTTGAAGTTTTAGCATGATCCTTTATCCTAACAGAAAAATTAGGTTTCTCAACATAAGTAGTAGGAACAATAGGATCATCATAAGTGATAGTCTTTTCTTCAACTGTAATAGGTGCAACTACTTTTAATTCAATGCGAGGATTATATTTAAACCACCTTCTCCTTACTGAGATCAACGAGAGTAGCAAAAGATTCACAAAATGCAGCTACTATCTCAGAGTCAAGTCCATACTTAGCACTAAATCCACGAAAAGCATCGGTATCCATAAAAGATTTAACACAATCAAACTTAGGTGTTATACCTGACTCCTTACCATCGTCGGAACCCCAATGTTCAGAGTTATGTTTAATTCTTTCCAATAAATCCCACTTGAATTCAGTAGTCTTCAGCATATAAGAACCAGCACAGGAAGTATCAAGCATGGTGCGATCATTGAGAGAAAGCCGAGCATAATTTTTTTGAATAATCATATCTCTTGAGAGCTCATGATTGGGGCATGAATATAAAATTGACTTAAGCCTCCCCCATGCTTGAGCGATGCTTTCTCCTTCGCGAGGCCAAAAATTATATATGTAATTACGATCACGATGAACAAGATGCGTAGGATAGAACTTCTGGTGAAATTCCAACTTCAATCGTTTATAATTCCAAGATCCTGTATCATCACATAGCCTATACCATGTCAATGCATCTCCCTTCAAAGATAAAGGGAAGAACTTCCTTTTGACAACATCATCGGGAATACCTGCAAGCTTAAATAATCCACAAACTTCATCCACAAAGATAAGGTGTAAATCGGGATGCAATGTTCCATCTCATGCAAAGGGATTAGCTAATAGTTTCTCTATCATACCCGAAGGAATCTCAAAGTAAATATTTTCAGTAGGTTCAGCAGGTTGAGGAGCAACTCTTTGCTCTACTGGTTGGGGTGAAGATACCTCGAACAAGCCCCTCAAAGGATTAGTTTCCATAGTAATAAGTGATAGAAAATTTCAGCACACTATATAAATGTTTCCTTACCAAGTTCCACTCACCAAAGGCGCTACATTCCCCAGCAATGGCGCCAGAAAAGTCTTGATGACCCACAAGTATAGGGGATCTATCGTAGTCCTTTTGATAAGTAAGAGTATCGGACCCAACGAGGAGCAGAAGGAAATGACAAGCGATTTTCAGTAAAGTATTCTCTGCAAGCACTGAAATTGTAGGTAACAGATAGCTTTGTGATAAGATAATTTGTAATGGGTAACAAGCAATGAAAGTAAATAAAGTGCAGCAAGGTGGCCGTAAAGGACAATCTTGGACAATTTCTTATAATGAGAAAAGCGCTCCCGAGGACACATGGGAATTATCGTCAAGCTAGTTCTCATCACGCTCATATGATTCGCGTTCGGTACTATGATAATTTGATATGTGGGTGGACCGGTGTTTGGGTACTTCCCTTACTTGGACAAGCATCCCACTTATGATTAACCCCTATTGCAAGCATCCGCAACTACAAAAGAATTATTAAGGTAAACCTAATCACAGCATTAGACATATGGATCCAAATCAGTCCCTTACGAAGCAACACATAAACTAGGGTTTAAGCTTCTGTCACTCTAGCAACCCAACATCTACTTATTACTTCCCAATGCCTTCCTCTAGGCCCAAATAATGGTGAAGTGTCATGTAGTCGATGTTCACATAACACCACTAGAGAGACAACATACATCTCATCAAAATATCGAACGAATACCAAATTCACATGACTACTAATAGCAAGATTTCACCCATGTCTTCAGGAACAAAAGTAACTACTCACAAAGCATATTCATGTTCATGATCAAAGGAGTATTAATATGCATTAAGGATCTGAACATATGATCTTCCACCAAGTAAACCAATTATCATCAACTACAAGGAGTAACCAACACTATTAGCAACCCACAGGTACCAATTTGTGGTTTGGATACAAGAGATGAACTAGGGTTTTGAGAGGAGATGATGCTGGTGAAGATGTTGATGGAGATTTACCCCCTCCCGATGAGAGGATCGTTGGTGATGATGATGGTGATGATTGATAACCCACAAGTGTAGGGGATGGCAACAGCTTTCGAGGGTAAAGTATTCAACCCAAATTTATTGATTCGACACAAGGGGAGCCAAAGAATATTCTTGAGTATTAGCAGTCTTGTCAATTCAACCACACCTGGATAACTTAGTATCTGCAGCAAAGTATTTAGTAGCAAAGCAGTATGATAATAAAGGTAACGGTAGCAAAAGTAAAGATAAATGTTTTTGGGTTTTTGTAGTAGTTGTAACAGTAGCAACGGAAAAGTAATTAAGCGAAGAACAATATGTGAAAAGCTCATAGGTAATGGATCAGTGATGGATAATTATGACGGATGCGATTCCTCATGTAATAGCTATAACATAGGGTAATATAGAACTAGCTCCAGTTCATCAATGTAATGTAGGCATGTATTCTGTAAATAGTCATACGTGCTTATGCAAAAGAACTTGCATGACATTTTTTGTCCTACCCTCCCGTGGAAGCGGGGTCCTAGCGAAAACTAAGGGATATTAAGGCCTCCTTTTAATAGAGAACCGGAACAAAGCATTAACACATAGTGAATACATGAACTCCTCAAACTACGGTCATCATCGAGAAGTATCCCGATTATTGTCACTTCGGGGTTGTCGGATCATACCACATAATAGGTGACTATAGACTTGCAAGATAGGATCAAGAACACACATATATTCATGAAAACATAATAGGTTCAGATATGAAATCATGGCACTCGGGCCCAGTGACAAGCATTAAGCATAGAAAAGTCATAGCAACATCAATCTCAGAACATAGTGGATACTAGGGATCAAACCCTAACAAAACTAACTTGATTACATGGTAAATCTCATCCAACCCATCACCATCCAGCAAGCCTACGATGGAATTACTCACGCACGGCGGTGAGCATCATGAAATTGGTGATGGAGGATGGTTGATGATGACGACGGCGACGAATCCCCCTCTCCGGAGCCCTGAACGGACTCCAGATCAGCCCTCCCGAGAGAGATTAGGGCTTGGCGGCGGCTCCATATCGTAAAACGCGATGAAACTTTCTCTTTGATTTTTTTTTCTCCCCGAACATGAATATATGGAGTTGTAGTTGATGTGGGTGGAGGTCCAGGGGGCCCACAAGATAGGGGGCACGCCCTACAGGGGGGGTGCACCCCTGTCTCGTGGACAGGCCCTGGGCCCCCTGGTGTATTTCTTTCGCCCAAAAATTCTTATTAATTCCAAAAAGTGCCTCTGTGGATTTTCAGGTCATTCCGAGAACTTTTCTTTTCCACACAAAAAACAACATCATGGCAGTTATGCTGAAAACAGCGTCATTCCGGGTTAGTTTCATTCAAATCATGGAAGTTAGAGTCCAAAACAAGGGCAAAAGTGTTTGGAAAAGTAGATACGTTGGAGACGTATCAACTCCCCCAAGCTTAAACATTTGCTTGTCCTCAAGCAATTCAGTTGATAAACTGAAAGTGATAAAGAAAAACTTTTACAAACTCTGTTTGCTCTTGTTGTTGTAAACATGAAAAGCCAGCATTCAAGTTTCAGCAAATACTATGAACTAACCATACTCACAATAACACTCAGGTCTCACAATTACTCATATCAATAGCATAATCAGCTAGTGAGCCATAATAATAAAACTCGGATGACAACACTTTCTCAAAATAATCATAACATGATATAACAAAAAGGTATCTCGCTAGCCCTTTCTGAGACCGCAAAACATAAATGCAGAGCACCTTTAAAGATCAAGGACTGACTAAACATTGTACTTCATGGTAAAAGACATTCAGTCAAGTCATACCCAATATAAACCAGTAGTAATGAATGAAAATGACAGTGTGCTCTCCAGTGGGTGCTTTTAATAAGAAGGGTGATGACTCAACATAAAAGTAAATAGATAGGCCCTTCGCAGAGGGAAGTAGGGATTTGTAGAGGTGCCAGAGCTCAATTTTAAAACAGAGATTGAATAACATTTTGAGCAGCATACTTTCACTGTCAATGCAACAACTATGAGATGGCTGTATCTTCCATACTACATGCATTATAGGCAGTTCCCAAACAGAATGGTAAAGGTTTATACTCCCCCAACCACCAACAAGCATCAATCCATGGCTTGCTCGAAACAACAAGTACCTCCAACATACAACAACCCTGGGGAGTTTTTTTTAATTATTTTGATTTGCTTTGATCTTTTTTTGGATCATGGGACTGGGCATCCCGGTTACCGGCCCTTTCTCGTGAATGAGGAGCGGAGTCCACTCCTCTTGAGAATAACCCACCTAGAATGGAAGATATAGGCAGCCCTAGTTGTAACATGAGCTGCTCGAGCATACAAAACAGAATTTCATTTGAAGGTTTGGAGTTTGGCACATACAAATTTACTTGGAATGGCAGGTAAATACCACATATAGGAAGGTATAGTGGACTCATATGGAACAACTTTGGGGTTTACGGAGTTTGGATGCACAATCAGTATTCCCGCTTAGTACAGGTGAAGGCTAGCAAAAGACTGGGAAGCGACCAACTGAGAGAGTGACAACAGTTATAAACATGCATTAAAATTAATTCACACCGAATACAAGCATGAGTAGGATATAATCCACCATGAACATAAATATCATGAAGGCTATGTTGATTTGATTCAACTACATGCGTGAACATGTGCCAAGTCGAGTCACTTAATTCATTCAAAGGAGGATACCATCCCAACATATCACATCATAATCATTCTAATAGCATGTTGGCACGCAAGGTAAACCATTATAACTCATAGCTAATCAAGCATGGCACAAGCAACTATAATCTCTAAATGTCATTGCAAATATGTTTACCTCACACTACTAGGAAAAGGCCTACTAATGGCGCACCGGTTTTGCCTACTAATGGCGCACTACTGGTGCGCCATTAGTATCACGCCACTAGTATTTTTTACTAATGGCGCACCACGAAGTGCGCCATTAGTTTTGCCAACAGTGCGCCACTAGTGTCTGCTATACTAATGGCGCACCACATGGTAGTGCGCCATTAGTGACAATTTTTTAATATTTTTTTTCTTAATCTCAGGTCACTATTTCACATATGAGATATCCAACACATATATATACAACAAGCATCCATATAACAATCATAGCCAACACACAAGTTCCATCATATATACATACATAGCCAACACATAGTTCCATCGTTACATATTACAAAAGTTTCACATTGTTCATCCAACACCGTTATCCATCAATTCACAAAAGTTTCACATTGATACAAAATAAAAACACAAATGGAAAAGAAGCACTCCATCCATGCAAGCTTCCGTGAATTAAATCAAATATGCAAAATGATAAACAAGAAGTTAGAAGAAGAAGAAGATGACGACTAGAAGAATACTAGAAGAAGAAGAACACTAGAAGAAGAATAAGAAGAATTTTGGAAAAGAAGAAGAATAAGAAGAAGACTATAAGCTTATTATGTAAACTTGATCATTTTGTGCTAACATAAGTAATTTTGGAGCTAAACTATAGGGAACTAAGCATATAAGCTCTAAGTTAGCATATTAGAGCCAACTTAGGTAAAATGAAGCTAACCTATGTCATTTTGGAAAAGAAGAAGAATAAGAAGAAGACTATAAGCTTATTATGTAAACTTGATCATTTTGTGCTAACATAAGTTATTTTGGAGCTAACCTATAGGAAACTAAGCATATAAGCTCTAAATTAGTATATTAGAGCCAACTTAGGTAAAATGAAGCTAACCTATGTCATTTTGGAAAAGAAGAAGAATAATAAAAAGACTATAAGCTTATTATGTAAACTTGATCATTTTGTGCTAACATAAGTTATTTTGGAGCTAACCTATAGGAAACTAAGCATATAAGCTCTAAGTTAGTATATTAGAGCCAACTTAGGTAAAATGAAGCTAACCTATGTCATTTTGGAAAAGAAGAAGAATAAGAAAAAGACTATAAGCTTATTATGTAAACTTGACCATTTTGTGCTAACATAAGTTATTTTGGAGCTAACCTATAGGAAACTAAGCATATAAGCTCTAAGTTAGCATATTAGAGCCAACTTAGGTAAGATGAAGCCAACCTATGTCATTTTGGAAAAGAAGAAGAATAAGAAAAAGACTATAAGCTTATTTTGTAAACTTGATCATTTTGTGCTAACATAAGTTATTTTGGAGCTAACCTATAGGAAACTAAGCATATAAGCTCTAAGTTAGCATATTAGAGCCAACTTAGGTAAAATGAAGCTAACCTATAGGAAACTAAGCATATTAGAGATAACATAGGTAACTAAGCATATATATATATATATATATATATATATATATATATATATATATATATATATATATATATATATATATATATATATATTCATTTTGGAGATCTGACATACCTGACAAAGTTCAGTTCTCATGCATTGTTCTTCTCCTTCTCCTTCCTCAACCTGATGCGCCAAGAACGGCGAGGCGGTGGAGGCAGTGGAGGCAGTGGGATGTAGTCTTCTACCACAATTGGTGTGGTCATGTCGCCCAGCTGTGGGATCGCCGGCGCCACCACCGGTGCGTGGTCATTTTCAGGCACCACCACCATCGCGAGGCCACCTTCAGGCAGGACGGGCACGACCATCGCTAGGTCATCCTCAGCCACCTCCATCACTTGCCCATGGTCACCACCACCATCTCTTGCCCATGGTCACCACCACCATCTCTTGCCCTTGGTCACCACCACCAGCTAGGTCATCCTCGGCTGATGCCCATCGTCATCCTGCAGCTCCTCATCCCCACTGCTCCTCTTCTCCCGCACTCTAGTCCGGATCATCCTTCTTGTTGTCTATGCTCTCGCCAGAATCGCTGCTGCTTTCGCTAAAGCCGAATCGGTGCTACTTTTGCTACAGCCATAGTCGCCGCTTTGGTCAGTAGCCGATGTCATTCTTCGCTCCCATTACTGTCCAAATGCAACAATGACCGTTAACAATCGATGTAAGACAAAGCCGAATGCGTAAGAATAAGAAGAGGCGAGCGCATCGCATCATCATCATCATCAGTGGCGCATCACACATAGTCGCGTTGAACACCTTCACGATGAGCATGGTGGCGTCTGCTGCAGACTCAAGAGAAGGAAGTACCCCACCGCAGGTCGTGAGCACAGTAGAACTTCTCCCACCCACGATACAAGTACATGTGGCCCTCCTTGATCACCAACTCCACATCCCATCGCTGCGAAACCATTGCCGGCCTGTCGCAGCTTCACATAATTGGCGGATCTTCACCCAAAGATGTTCATAAACTGCCAGCAACCTCTGCGGTTTGGGACAATGAGTGATGTAGCAAACAATGATATCATAATGAGATGGGTGAAGGGAGATCTCTCATTTTATATACTGCGTCATGGATGATCTTGAAGTCCCAAGTATGATCTTGAAGAACTCGGAAGCATCCAACTCAGATCTGCGATGTCGCAGAGCGGCCGTGGCTGCTTCCGCCATCTCGATAAGCAGCGAAGAGACCAATTAGTACCCTTACAACAGATCATAAAACATGCATTAGTCGCAAGTACCCCATATGTCCTATTTTTAGCAAAGTCATGCTAAAATTCACGGAAAATTTCAGCATGACCTTTTGCTGAAAATAGGACATATGGAGTGCCCGAATTTGCCGGAACGGAAGTTAATCGACATTCCGGCAAACTCAAGGGCCTCTCGGCAAACTCAAGTTAATCGACATCACAATAAAGCGACACCCTGCACTAGCCTAAAAACAAGTGAAGTTTCACCCATATAAGAACAACTTTATAAAATCAGAGAAGTTGCTAAATTTTTTGTATCCTTCATACACACTAGAGTACAATGCTTTATAATGTTCCATCATCATTACAGAAATCCAAGACCATGTGTTCCATCATCATCATCATTACAGAAATCCAAGAAACATCATGCTTTTTAACAGTTTTCAGTTTGGACAGAATACTCAAAACTACTGTTTGGACAGAATTCCTAACACTTTGGTCTTCTAGTTACAAAACAAAACTGGCATAATTACATAAAAAGTATCCCAGGTTTCCATCTTAATATAACTATATAACACCATCTTAATATATGAACCCAGCTGATTTCTCTGAATTTACGACAGCAACCACCAACGGACAGAAAACAGTAATATGATCTACATCATCTAGATGATGAACCAAATCGAGCTCCCGACTAAACTTAAAATCAACCTTTGCTCTCGTAAGCGGATGAATACATAACAAATGATGTCTCACAACACCTTGAGAGATACGTGATTGCTTCAAACCCCGATTGACTCGGGCTCAAAGTGGTTAGTGGTTAAGATACTTTTAGGGACACATGTGGATTCAAGAAGAGCAACACATTACACATCATTTAACACGATACAGTTTCGGCCTAAGATACTTTTAGGGATAGACATTTTGGGGGAAAGATACTACATGTAGATCAGTAGACGCTTTCCCAAACTGTAACCATGGCCAAGGAGATACTACTACATGGATCAACATGCACAATTCAGCACAACAAATGGTTCCATGGACCAACACTGAAGCCTCATTCCCTAAAGCAACCATCGCCGCATACGATACAGAAACCAGAAAAATAGGGAACATCGGACCAAGGCCAGAACCGGTTTCCACCTATCTGTTTTTCCCCGGTCAAAGCGAAGCTGATCGCAGATCACATTCGCTGGAGAATCAGAATGTGGAGGAAACTCTTTGAAGGTGTGCCGAGGAAATCATATGAGACGATTGCTCTGTCGATCTCTGCAACATGCGCTCTCAGGGACAACAAAGCCTGGGAGTAACCACCAGTCAGGTAGAATGAGTTCACTTTAATTTTCAGTCCCACAAATGGGATGAACGAGCAATAGTTCACCATATGGCTGTGCCAGCGGAGAAGTTCATTGTAGACCATGGACATATAGAGGGATCCATGCTACGACTGCCTGGGGTCGAGGGGAGGGAGGGAGGAATGGGGAAGGGTGGAGAGGGAGGAAGGGAGGAAGGAGAAGAGGTACCGTCACGGAGGGGTCGGGGTCGGGTCGGCGAAGGGTCGGGTCGGGTCCAAGCTCGTCCGGGTCCTCGCTTCCTTGTGATCGAAGGAGAGCAGGGCAGTGGCGGAGGACGTCGGGGCAGGCGGGGTGGGCGCGCCGGGCCTTCGCCACGGGCTCTGCAGGGCGGAGGAGGCCCTCGCTTCGTCGGAGGAGGAGAGAGAGAGAGGGCGGCGGCTTCGGCGATCCTGCTCGGGGCGCGGGGCGGGGGGTGGAGTACCATGGGTCGGGCGCGGCGTTGCCGACGGTGTGTAGGCGCGGCGGACAGAGGGGACGGAGCAAGGGGGCGGCGGCGTACGGTTGGGTCGAGTGGATCTGGCGAGGAAGGGAGGGAGGCAACAGTGAGAGGGGAACAGGTGAACTGGGGGGAGGGATCTAATGGCGCACCGCACCCCTAGTGCGCCATAAGTACAACCAATCTAATGGCGCACCCAGCCCCGGTGCGCCATTAGAATTTACTAGCCCGACTGGTAAGGTTATATTCAACATAACCCCCACTCCTTCACAACAAGCCCACTAGCCCGACTGGTCAGCACGTAGCACACACACCAAGAGGTCCTGGGTTTGATTCCTAGGCTCCCCATTTGTTATATTTATGTATTTAAAATGTTGTTTGATATTTATTTGTGTTTAAATACGTTCAAACTTGTTTAAATCAGAACAGTAATATTTTTTTATAAAAATAGTAATATTTTTTTTAAAAATATCATCAAATTTGTTATTTGAAAATATCTATGAATATGAAAAAATATCATCAAATTTATTATTTGAAAATATCATCAAATTTGTTATTTGAAAATATAATCAAATTTGTTTTTTTTTGCAATTTTAGTTGCATTCATTTGTGAAGGTGGAGCGGGCCGGGAGGTGCGGGGAGAGGGTGCGGTGGTCGCCGTGGCGGGTGGAGTGGGGGACGGTCTTGGGCAGGGGCGGCGGCCGGTGGAGCGTGAGGAGGTGCGGTGGTGGGGCGTCGGCGGTGGAGTGGGAGGTCTGGGGGTCGGCGGCGACGGTGGAGTGGGGAGGTGCGGGCCGAGGTGTGCGGCGGCAGTGGAGCGGGAGGTGCGGTGGGGCGTCGTGGCGGTGGAGTGGGGAGGTGCGGGTGGTCATCGGGGGTGGAGTGGGGAGGTGCGGGCGGGTGTGGGCGCGGCGTGGGCGGGAGGTGCGGTGGGGCGGGGTCGGTGGAGGGTGCGGTCGGCGGCGGCGGCCGGTGGAGCTAGCGGGGGGTCGACCCTGGTAACTAATGGTGCACCAGCTTCTGGTGCGCCATTAGAAGTTTTGCAAAAAAAATAAAAAAAAGTATATATTCTAATGGCGCACGGTTTGGCAAGTGCTCCATTACTAGTTAGCACTAGTAATGGCGCACTTTGCCACGGTATGCCATTAGAATGTTTGGAAAAATTAAAAAAAATTGTTTCTAGTGGTGCACCGTTTTTCTGGTGCGCCATTAGTGTCTTCCACACTAATGGCGTACCGAAACAGGGTGCGCCATTAGTATATACTAATGGCGCATCACCTGACAGGTGCGCCATTAGTGTCCATCCCATCTATAGCTCTTTTCCTAGTAGTGTCATGATAAGCTGACTCAGAAACGATGAACTCATCATATTTACAAAAACAAGAGAGGTCGAGTTCATACCAGCTTTTCTCATCTCGATAAGTTCATCATATGTCGTCATTATTGCCTTTCACTTGCACGACTGAACGAGGTGTATAATAATAACAGTATACGTGCATTGGACTAAGCTGGAATCTGCAAGCATTCAACTCAAGAGAGAAGACAGGGTAATATGGTCTCTAAGTTAAGTAAACAATCATGCATATAAGAGCCACTAAGCACTTTCAATATAGTCCTCTCGACTCCCAAAGGAAAGAAAGAAAAGAAAATAAAACTATTTACATGGGAAAGCTCCCAACAAGTAAGAAGAAGAACTAGAAATCTTTTTGGGTTTTCATTTTAATTTTCGCTACAAGCATGGAAATTAAACTAACTAATTTTTTGGTTTTTCTTAAAGTTTATCAAACATACAAGAAGAAAACTAGAAAAATAAATTTAAACTAGCATGGATAATACAATGAAAGAGTATGAGCTCCGACGACTCGTGTGTGAACATGAATGTAAAGTCGGTGAAAAATATGTACTCCGTCAAGCTTAGGCTTTTGGCCTAAGTTGGTCTAGTACCAAGGACCGCCTGGCTGATATCCATAAGTGAAACTGGGGTTGTACTGAGATGCAGAGGCGACCGCCTCCTGAGCAGCAGCGTGTTGTCGAGATGCCTCCATTCCCCTCTCATATTCAGTTGCTTCTTCCCTGGTGACAACATATCTTCCTTTTGCCTGATAATCAAAAAGGTAGGGAGCAGGAAGAGTAACAAGGACGACGTTAAATCTCATCATAGATTAGTCGATAATGGAGGAATTGTTCATTCCTCTCAAGAAAATGATGATCAAACATAGCTTCTTTATCCAAATAAGCAGGAGGTAAAATCATATCCCCTCTCGTGGGGCTATATTAAGAAAATTAGCCACACGGGTTGCATAAATTCCTCCAAATAAATCCCCTTCTACTATTCTGCAACCTCGTTGCAACTATTGCCCCAAGTTATAACCTTTATAACCCGACACAAAGACTCTTGAGGACACAAAGATCGTGGACACACATGTAACATGCTTCATCCTTACCGTTAATGCATCTACCAATAAAGAGAGCAAAATAATGTATAGCAGGAAAATGAATGCTCCCTATGGTAGCTTGTGCTATGTCCCTAGATTCTCCCACAATAATACTAGCAAGAAAATCTCTAAATTTAGATTTGCGAGGATCATTAATATTACCCCACTGCGGGAGTTTGCAAGCAGTTGCGAAATCCTCAAAATCCATGGTATAAGATGTATCATAAATATCAAACATGACACTAGGAGAATTACGCGCACAGATATATTGGAACCTTCGCACAAAGGAATCAACCAATTGATAATAATGAGGACACTTATCTTGTAAGAAGTCCTCCAGCTCGGCATTACGCACATACGCGTCAAATTCCTCCTTGAAGCCTGCTTTGACCACAAAATCATCGGATGGCCACTCACAAGCCCGTACATTTTCATCCCTCGGCAATTCAACATCTTGCTCACGTATAGCAATCCTTGGCCCTTTCTTTGCCGAGGAACCACCTTGGTACATTCTTCTAAGCATAATTATTTTTCTGAAAATTTCTAAAATTTTAGTAACTTCAAAATAAAAGTGAATAAAACTAAACAAGATTGATAGCAACTACTTCTACAAGTGCCTAGAGCCTATATCATGCATTGGAATTGCTTGGGACCTCAAAAATTTAACATGCAAGCTCAAGAACATGGTCACCTATGCAGCAAAAATTTGCAATGAATAAAGCACTAGAACAAAAACTAATTGGATAAATGGAGGAGTCACATACCAAGCAACAATCTCCCAAAGCAGTTTTGTAAATGGAGCTTTGAGCAAGGAGATCGAAAATCGCAGCAAAACGAGCTAGAACTCGTGCTTCAGCTGGATGGGGATTTTTTTGGGTAGAAGATGAAGTATGTGGGTGCTGGCATAAGTGGAGGGGTCCACCAGGGGCCCACAAGACAGGGGGCGCGCCCTATAGGGGGGGCGCCCTCCACTCTCATGGCCTGGTGCTTGTCCCTCATGCAGTGATTTCAGTGCCTAAAATCCTCAAATATTCCAGAAAAGATCATACGAAATTTGCAGGGCATTTGGAGCACTTTTATTTTTGGACTATTTTTTTATTGCACGGATAATTCAGAAAACTGACAGATAATACTATTTTTGCTTTATTTATTCTAAATAACAGAAAGTAAAAAAGAGGGTACAGAAGGTTGTGCCTTCTAGTTTCATCCATCTCGCGATCATCAAAATGAATCCACTAACAAGGTTGATCAAGTCTTGTTAACAAACTCATTCCGAGTAACGCGGAACCGGAGAAATTTTGAATAACACTAAGTTACCTCAACGGGGATATAAAAATCCCCAACAATAAGAATATCATACTTTTTCTTGACAGTAGGGAGAGGAAATTCAAAACCTCCAATAATAATAGTTGGAGCTTTTTCAATAGAATTGGTGCTATGAACTTGAGATTGTTTCCTCGGAAAGTGTACCGTATGCTCATTACCATTAACATGAAAAGTGACATTGCCTTTGTTGCAATCAATAATAGCCCCTGCAGCATTAAGAAAAGGTCTACCAAGGATAATAGACATACTATCGTCCTCGGGAATATCAAGAATAACAAAGTCCGTTAAGATAGTGACATTTGCAACCACAACAGGCACATCCTCACAAATACCGACAGGTATAGCAGTTGATTTATCGGCCATTTGCAAAGATATTTCAGTAGGTGTCAACATATTCAATTCAAGTCTACGATATAAAGAGAGAGGCATAACACTAACAACGGCTCCTAGATCACATAAAGCAGTTCTAACATAATTTCTTTTAATGGAACATGGTATAGTTGGTACACCTGGATCTCCAAGTTTCTTTGGTATTCCACCCTTAAAAGTATAATTAGCAAGCATGGTGGAAATTTCAGCTTCCGGTATCTTTCTTTTGTTTGTAATGATATCCTTCATATACTTAGCATAAGGATTTACTTTAAGCATATCAGTTAAGCGCATATGTAAGAAAATAGGTCTAATCATTTCAGCAAAGCGCTCAAAATCCTCATCATCCTTTGACTTGGATGGTTTTGGAGGAAAGGGCATTGGTTCCTGAACCCATGGTTCTCTTTCTTTACCGTGCTTCCTAGCAACAAAATCTCTCTTATCATAACGTTGATTCTTTGATTGTGGGTTATCAAGATCAACAGCAGGTTCAATCTCTACATCATTATCTTTGCTAGGTTGAGCATCAACATGAACATTATCACTAGGTTCATGTTCATCACCTGATTGAGTTTCAGCATCAGAAATAGAAATATCATTGGGATTCTCAGGTGTGTCTACAGTAGGTTCACTAGAAGCATGCAAAGTCCTATTGTCTTTCTTTTTCTTCTTTTAGAAGAACTAGGTACTTCTAGATTGTTTCTCTGAGAATCTTGCTCGATTCTCTTAGGGTGGCCTTCAGGATACAAAGGTTCCTGAGTCATTCTACCAGTTCTAGTAGCCACTCTAACAGCAAAGTCATTTTTATTATTCAATTCATCAAGAAAATCATTTTGAACTTTGAGTACTTGCTCAGCTTGAGTAGCAACCATAGAAGCATATTTGCTAACGAGGTGAAGTTCATCTTTAACTCTAGCCAGATTATCGCTAACGCGTCCTATCTCGAAAGCATTATTCTCTAACTCTCTACCAACATAAGCATTAAAAGTTTCTTGTCTAGCCATAAAGTCATCAAATTCATCTAAGCATGGGCTATGAAATTTAGTAGAGGGAATTTCAACTTTATCATATCTATAGAGAGAATTTACCTTTACTACCTGTGTCGGGTTATCAAGACAAGGTGGTTCTTCAGGTGGTATATTAAGACCATGTTCTTCAATTGGTGGTAAATTATTAACATCTTCAGCTTTAATACCTTTTTCTTTCATTGATTTCTTTGCCGCTTGCATATCTTCAGGACTGAGAAATAAAACACCTCTCTTCTTTGGAGTGGGTTTAGGAATAGGCTTAGGAGTTGGCTCAATTGGTTCAGGAATTACTTCAGGAATTGGCTCGGGGAGAGTCCAATTATTTTCATTAGTCAACATATCATTCAATAATACTTCAGCTTCATCGACTGTTCTTTCCTTAAAAACACAACCAACACAACTATCCAAGTAGTCCTTGGAAGCATCAGTTAGTCCATTATAAAAGATATCAAGTATTTCATTTTTCTTAAGAGGATGATCAGACAAAGCATTAAGTAACCGGAGAAGCCTCCCCCAAGCTTGTGGGAGACTCTCTTCTTTGATTTGCACAAAATTATATATTTCCATAAGGCAGCTTGTTTCTTATGAGCAGGAAATATTTAGCGAGAAGTAATAAATCATATCACGGGACTACGCACACAACCGGAGTAAGAGAATTATACCAAGTCTTAGCATCACCCTTTAATGAGAACGGAAATATCTTAAGGATATAAAAATAGCGAGACTTCTCATCATTAGTAAACAGGTGGCTATATCATTCAACTTGGTAAGATGTGCCACAACAGTTTGATTCAAGGCCATAAAAGGATCGATTCAACTAAAGTAATAATCTCGGGATCAACAGAGAATTCATAATCCTTATCAGTAACACAAATAGGTCAAGTAGCAAAGGCAGGGTCAGGTTTCATTCTAGCATTAAGAGACTGCTGCTTCCATTTAGCTAATAATTTCTTAAGATCATATCTATCATTGCAAGCAAAGATTTCCCTAGCAGCTTCTTCATTCATAACATAACCCTTAGGAACAACAGGTAATACATAATCATTGGGAGAACCTTCATCATCACTATCATTAATAATAGGTTCTTCAGTGACTTCATTCCCCCTAACTCTAGCAAGTTGTTCATCAAGAAATTCACCTAATGGCAAAGTAGTATCAAGCACAGAAGTAGTTTCATCATGCATAGCAGAAGTGGCATCATCAATAACATGCGACATATCAGAATTCATAGCAGTAGCAGGTTTAGGTGTCGCAAGCTTACTAATAACGGAAGGAGAATCTAGTGCGGAGCTAGATGGCAGTTCCTTACCTCCCCTCATAGTTGAGGGCAAAACCGTAGTTCGGTCGTCTTTCAAGTTCTTCATAGTGATCAACAGATATAAATCCCCAGTGACTCAGAGAATAGAGCTATGCTCCCTGGCAACAGCGCCAGAAATTAGTCTTGATAACCCATAAGTGTACGGGATCGCAACAGCTTTCGAGGGTAAAGTATTCAACCCAAATTTATTGATTCGACACAAGGAGAGCCAAAGAATATTCTTGATTATTAGCAATTGAGTTGTCAATTCAACCACACCTGGATAACTTAGTATCTGCAACAAAGTATTTAGTAGCAAAGTAGTATGATAATAAAGGTAACGGTAGCAAAAGTAAAGATAAATGTTTTTGGGTTTTTGTAGTAGTTGTAACAGTAGCAACGGAAAAGTAAATAAGAGAAGAACAATATGTGAAAAGCTCGTAGGCAATGGATCAGTCATGGATAATTATGCCGGATGCGATTCCTCATGTAATAGCTATAACATAGGGTAATATAGAACTAGCTCCAGTTCATCAATGTAACGTAGGCATGTATTCCGTAAATAGTCATACGTGCTTATGGAAAAGAACTTGCATGACATCTTTTGTCCTACCCTCCCGTGGAAGCGGGGTCCTAGCGGAAACTAAGGGATATTAAGGCCTCCTTTTAATAGAGAACCGGAACAAAGCATTAACACATAGTGAATACATGAACCTGAAACTACGTTCATCACAGAGAAGTATCCCGATTATTGTCACTTCGGGGTTGTCGGATCATAAAACATAATAGGTGACTATAGACTTGCAAGATAGGATCAAGAACACACATATATTCATGAAAAGATAATAGGTTCAGATCTGAAATCATGGCACTAGGGCCCTAGTGACAAGCATTAAGCATAGCAAAATTCATAGCAACATCAATCTCAGAACATAGTGGATACTAGGGATCAAACCCTAACAAAACTAACTTGATTACATGGTAAATCTCATCCAACCCATCACCGTCCAGCAAGCCTACGATGGAATTACTCACGCACGGTGGTGAGCATCATGAAATTGGTGATGGAGGACGGTTGATGATGACGAAGAACGAATATCCCCCTCTCCGGAGCCCCGAACGGACTCCAGATCAGCCCTCCCGAGAGAGATTAGGGCTTGGCGGCGGCTTTGTATCGTAAAATGCAATGAAACTTTCTCTCTGATTTTTCTCTCCCCGAACGTGAATATATGGAGTTAGAGTTGAGGTCGGTGGAGGTCCAGGGGGCCCACGAGATAGGGGGGCGCGCCCCCCTATCTCGTGGACAGGCCCTGGGCCCCCTGGTGTATTTCTTTCGCCCAAAAATTCTTAGTAATTCCAAAAAGTGCCTCTGTGGATTTTCAGGTCATTCCGAGAACTTTTCTTTTCTACACATAAAACAACATCATGGCGATTCTGCTGAAAACAATGTCGATCAAGGTTAGTTTCATTCAAATCATGCAAGTTAGAGTCCAAAACAAGGGCAAAAGTGTTTGGAAAAGTAGATGCGTTAGAGACGTATCAATGATTTCCCCCTCCCGGAGGGAAGTTTCCCCGGCAGAACAGCTCCGCCGGAGCCCTAGATTGATTCCACCAAGGTTCCGCCTCGTGGCGACGGAGTTTCGTCCCGTAAGCTTGCTTATGATTTTTGTTCTAGGGTAAAAGCCTTCATATAGCAGAAGATGGGCACCGGAGGGCCACCAGGGGGCCCAGGAGACAGGGGGTGCACCCAGGAAGGGTGGGCGCGCCCCCACCCTCCTGGCCAGGGTGTGGGCCCCCTCTGGTAGTTTCTTCGCTCAATAATTCTTATTAATTCCAAAAATAACTTCCGTGGAGTTTCAGGATTCTTGGAGCTGTGTAGAATAGGTTTCCAATATTTGCTCCTTTTCACACCAGAATTCCAGCTGCCAGCATTTCCCCTCTTCATGGTAAACCTTGTAAAATAAGAGAGAATAGCCATAAGTATTGATATATAATGTGTAATAACAACCCACAATGCAATAAATATTGATATAAAAGCATGATGCAAAATGGACGTATCAGGCATGTATAGGCCGGCGATGCATAGGCCGGCGCGGCGGTGGATTTGTTAAAATTATTCGTGCTTAGGCTTTATTTTTAATGCTGGACTTTTGTTAGAGCAATGTTTAGGTGAACTGTCTCTGCTTAATTACTAAAATTGCTCGATTCAGTAAGTCTGGTCTGTGTGCTGTACGCTATTTTGTGTGCCCAAATTAGCAAGCGATGTTAAATTATGTAATGACGTACGCAGGGAAATTTCCACCAAAATTTCAATTATCAAACTCATCCCATGCGCGTTAAGCAGAAGAATCGTTTGCGATGCACACTATCGTTCAAAGTGAATGGTGTCCGTCGGCACTGCACGCAAAGTTTCCCTCCACATTTTGAAATGTTTGGCCTACCACCGAAATATCTACCCTCCCCCTCCCCATCCCCTTTTCTCCCCGTCCACAAGTCACATTTCCTTTGTTTCCCCCTTCCTTCCTTCCTAAGCTATAGCCGCTTCCTCGCTTGCTTCCTCGCTCTCGCCGTCTCGCATCCTACCGCCGGGGTCGCCATGGTCTTCTTCCAAGACCTCTCCAGCGGTTCCTCCTCCGACGATGACTCCTTCACCACCCGGGTATGCCTCTCTTCTCTCTCTCAGGCTATGACTTGGAATGAAGGATTTTTACCCGGCGGTCGATTTGAGTCATTTATTCCTCTTGTAGTTCCCTAGGACCATCATTTGCAACGAATGGAGCGGGGTGGCTGAAGATCTGTCTGCTCGTTGTCACCATCAATCTCCATGCGTGAAGCTAGTTGCGTTTGAATCTGTGGACAGTGGGAGGAAGTTTCTGGCATGTGCAGAGAAGGTTAGACCATCTTTCCTTTTTCTTTTCTTTTCCTTTCTTGTTGCTGGATGTAATGTGTGGTGGTTGCTTTATATATAAAGCGGGGAGAAAGCCTTTTTCGGTATTCCATACAACAAGATACACGATGCTTCACATGTTGCCAATCTCTTTTGTAGGGAAATCTTGCGTCTACGTGGAGTGCCAAAGGCGATTGTCTCGGACCATAACGTCAAGTTCCTAAGCTACTTTTGGAAGACACTATGCGCCAAGCTCGTAATCAAGCTCTTGTTCTCTTTGGCATACCATCCACAAACCGATGGCCAAACAAAGGTCATGAACCGGACGCTATCTACTCTCCTGCACGTGTTGATTAAGAAGAACATCAAGGAGTGGGAGGAGTGCCTACCCATCGCCAAATACGCCTACAACCGCACAAGACATTCAACTACCAGCAAGTCCCCCTTCGAGGTCGTCTATGGCTTCAATCCATTGTCCCCATTGGACATTCTACCGCTACCACTACAAGAGCGCATCAACATGGACGCGAGCGCTAGAGCGAACTATCTCAAGAAGTTGCATGAAGATACAAGGCACACCATTGAGCGCCAAGTACAACGTCTCGCGACCAAGATCAACATCAACAAGCACCCCATGATATTCAACACCAGAGATCTTGTGTGGCTACACCTTCGCAAGGAACTCTTCCCTAACAAACGCAAGTCCAAGCTTCTACCACGAGCCGATGGACCCTTCAAGGTGCTCGAACGCTACAATGACAACGCCTACAAGATCGACATCCCACGTGACAAGTACTCCGTGAGCGACATATTCAACATCAAGGATCTGTCTCCCTACCATGGTGATGAGGTTTTCAATCCGAGGTTGGATCTTTCCCAAGGGGGGGGGGAGATGATGCGGAGCTTCCTACGGTCATCCCCCATGGACCTACCTTCGTCTCCCACGACACCACATGGACCAATGACTAGAGCTCGAGGAAGGGCTATTGAAACTAACGTGAACTTGCTACTCTCCGAACTACCACTTTCTACATGTGAGACATGGCTACTACCTCAAGTAGAAACCCTATGTGTGATCAGGTACTTAGAGGGGAGCCACAGAGCCACTACATCCAACGGACGAGCTAGCGAGGACGCCAAGTACAAGGATAAAGAGGCAAAGCTACCAGAAACCTACAGTCACCGGACGACCGGCCTGGACCGGACGTCCAAGGCTTGGAGTCTCCACCAGCCCGAAGAGCCAGCCAGCAACTACTAGAGCGGCTGAACGACCGACAAGGACCGGATGTCCGACACCTCCCAGTGCCCAGACGACCGAGCCCCTCCGGATGACCGGTGCCACCCAACAGAAGGAAATTAGAGGAAGTACGAGCCCACCGAACGACTGGCCACCGGACGTCCGGACCTTCGCGAGCTTTCGGATGTCCGAGACCCACCGGACGCCCGATGCCTGTGTGCGCACAATGACTAGGGCCGAGGCCCATGTACACCTTCGACCCCCTAGACTATATATACGACTTCACCTCCATTTTTCTAGGGTTAGCATTAGTTTAGCTCATATGAGAGATAGAGCTTTACTCATCCACTTGATACCTACTCCATTGGAGGCCAAGCCCTCCATCTAGGAGAAGATCCCCCAAGTGGATTCAAGACCTTTTCACGGAGAAGATCCTCTAGTGGATTCAAGACCTCCTTCTAGGAGATGAACTTGTGACCTTCGTATCCCCCTTTGTTGTATTTGAATCATGTATCTCTCTTTGTGTTCATGGATCTAGCACATGTGTGATCGTTTCTCGTTGATTTGAGTGTTTCCTCTTGTTTCCCCTCGTGTTCTCCCTCGTGTGTTTGTCGTGTTCTTCGGGAATTCCCCCCTCCAAATCATGAAAGTCGGCCCCTAGGGTTCCACCCTACATCAACAAGGCTCCTCAAGGCTAGTTTGTCGCATCGTTTTGAAGGAAGACGTTGGTGGCGCTAGAGGACGACAATGAGGTGGTGCAGATGGTGGTCAGGGCGCCAGCGGCAGGTGACTGTGCAAGACCCGTCGTTCTGGATGAAGACAATGAGGAGAAGATTATGGATGGTGCGGTGGAGGCGGTGGTGGAAGACAACAAAAAGGCTATGGCCCCCGCCGCTTGTAGCGCCTCCAAGGTCGCCAGGTATAGAATAGGTGCTTGTAAGTTAGATTTAACCCAGTTCCCCAACCTCCTGTACTAAAAAAATCATCGTATAAACCCTAAAATCCATTGGTTATGTGACGAATCGAGTGCGCAAATCCAATTCCCCAACCCCTTTGTATTCAATCCCCTCCAGAACGCTCGAATCGGGTCCAAAAATCCGATCTAAACCGTGAATCAAATGTAGTAAATCGAGAGAGAGGGTAAGGGCTTACGACCATTGCTGATGTCCTGTCGGTGTCTTCGTGAATCCGGTGCTCGACGCCTAGGATCGCCTTGCAATCCGTCGCACTGCCGCTCGCCGCCGCCGCCGCCGGTGTGAGAGTGGAAAGAGGGAAGAGAGAGCGGTTCGGCAAACAACGCGATGTCTCGAGACCGTCTCCTCGCATGCAACAACCCACACCCAATTCGACTGTTTCCTGGAGCCAGTCTCAGAGGTTATGATGCGATCCAATCAATCAAATGGATCAATTTTTTTTCGCACATGCCTTGTTGAGCTTGATGCGAACAACCAAACGTGTCATAAGCGTAAGAGACATAATACGTCAACGCTCGGTATAAGCATACACTCTTTATCCTGTATATCTGTATATACAGGCGTAACAGGCCGCAGCTCGGCGGCATCTTCTCTCCTAATCCAAAAGTGCGCGTGCTTCCTTGTCGCGTCTGTACGGAGCTGAAGGAGGAGATGGACGCCATGGCAGCACTCGCCAGAACGGGGCCTTCCCTCGCCGCCGCCGGCCACAGGAGCTCCGCAACGTTCCGGCCGTCGGCGTCACTCTCCTTCGCCTCCGCTTCCTCGAGGAGCCGCGGCCGCGTCGGGCTGAGCACGGCGGGGTGGAACCGGAGGGCAACCAGGGTAGCTCGCGCCACCCCCAACCTCATCGTCGCCTCCTCGGTTGGTTCCCTGGACTTGGCTCTCACCCACTTGCGCTCGCTCGAGGCTTCTCGTTGGAGATTAGGGCCGGCTAGGATCGAAATTTGGTTTGGTGCTGCTGTGAATTGTCATGGTTTTGTTTACTGTAGTATTGGTTGAGCTCAGTTATTCAGGAAATGGAAAGAGATGAGCTGCCTGTTACGAAAGAATTGGTATCTTAGCTCCCTTCTAATTGTGGGTGACTATGCATACCTGAAGAAAATGCACCATAATGTGGCGAATGCCATATTTTGCCTGGTCCAGCCTGAACTTTTTCCAACCATTTTAAGTAATTGTCTATGTGACTGTCGGTACGAACTGAAATTGAGGTGAAATTAAGCTGTTGCCTTTCTGTCAGTTGGCGACCGACAATTCTGGCAATGGATAGCACTGAAATTGAACTAAGATATCAATTCAGGAAATGGAGTAATTGATATCTTAGTTTCCTTCTAATTGCGGGTGACTATGCACACATGAAGAAAAAATTTCCAACCATTTTAAGTAATTTTCTATGTGAATGTCGGTAGGAACTGAAATTGAAATGAATTTAAGCTGTTGTCTTTCTGTCAGTTGGCGACCGACAGTTTTGGCAATGTGTAGCACTGAAATTGAACTAAGATATCAATTCAGGAAATGGAGTAATTGATATCTTAGTTTCCTTCTAATTGCGGGTGACTATGCACACATGAATAAAATGCACCATAATGTGTCTAATTCCATATTTTTCCTTGTCCAGCCTGAACTTTTTCCAACCATTTTAAGTAATTGTCTATGTGACTGTCGGTAGGAACTGAAATTGAAGTGAAATTAAACTGTTGTCTTTCTGTCAGTTGGCGACCGACAATTTTGGCAATGTATAGCACTGAGACATGCTACATTGTGTTGATTACCAAATAAAAGTCTGTTCTTTCCATGATGGATGTACCTAGAACACATCTTTTGGTCTGTTTTTCTATTAACTAGCAAACTGTAAGGAAGGTTGTCCTCTGTTTACCAGATTGTTTTGTAAGGGAAAGGTGCCATTTTCATTAAGTACCTTTTTAGTAGATTTTGCATCTTGTTATCGTTTCAACATCAGTGGGAATGTGGGATTCCTTGAAATTTATTGATATGTGCTGTATAGTGGTGTATCCACTGCATATTCTACAATTGTGTGTTCACCAGAATTCCAGCCGAACTTTTGACCTTAGTTTCCGCGCAGGGATCCCTGTGTTGTGATTGTGATTTTTTTTGGAAAATTGTAACAATGTGTTGGGTAGTTAAGTTAAAGGGCATGGAGCCAAGTTCCTCTTCCAACCTCTTTCCAAAAGGGCATTGCTATCAATAACTTTATCTGTTTTGACACATGCATAAACACAGAGTAGGGATCTTTTCTGGGTGAGTCCTGGTCTCATGGTTTTCTTTGGTACGCTCTTATAATAACCTACCAGAACTTCAGAAATGGCTTAGTTATTTTGAGAATTTGTTAAAGTTGATGTAGTCCTTTTACCAATTTCCCGAAAGATTCAGCAAAGCATTTTTCTCAAGTCTTAGGAATGTAATAGTAGGTAGATGGTACTCAGTGAAGTCATCATTTGTTAATCCCTTTTACCAACACAAGGTTAACCAGTAAACTTTTTAAGGGCAGTCGGCGAGTAATGGACTCGGGGAACCTAATGCGTACATTTGTTTGCTACCCAAGATTGGTATCCAAGGAAATAAACTCAGTAAACATGTGGCCACACCCCTATAACACAACCCGGTGTCGTAATCATCAATGATTGATGTTTTTCATTTTTATTGACTATGACATATCACCTCTTTACCAAGCTGAGACCAACTATGCCTAATTCTCCGAACTGTGAGCATGAGTTGATTCTCCATTCTGTTAGATTGAGCCAAGTTGATCCTCCAGGATGTCCAATAATTGATGTATCACTAATTTGGAAATTAGCAGTCTACTTGTTTTGCATTGTCTGTTGTATTTGATGCCTGAAAGATATAATTAAAGTTGTTTCATCTAAGAGTGCCAACTTAGTTCATCCCTTTCTTCTCAGAAAAGGAAACCGAGAACTTCCAGTTTATGACATTACCAGCTATTCCTCGAATTAAAGAAACTAAGAAACATTGCGTTCTATCTTGTTAACTATGAGATATTCTTAACTGGATTTTTATTTTGTGCAGGAGGTTGAGCAGACCTACATTATGATCAAACCTGACGGTGTTCAGCGTGGTCTGGTATGTGCTTCTTGACTTTTATCAGTGTTTTGGTATCTGTTATTTGTTTCAATTAAGATAAAACATAATAGTCTCTGCCTGTAGGTTGGAGAGATTATTTCTCGCTTTGAGAAGAAGGGCTTTTTGCTGAAGGGGCTGAAACTTTTTCAGTGCCCCAAAGACTTGGCTCAGGTTTGCTTAAAAAATGCATTAAATCTTTCAAAGCTACTGTCACTTTTTAATGCTTACTTAGCAGGGTAAATGTTCTGTGTAAATATAATCAATACCTTTTCTCTAAAGGAAAGCATTATCCTTCTGTCATTCTGTCAGTTTAATAGTTCAAAATGGTACCCATTGATCATACGCGGTGGTTAAAATGCCAGCATCAAATAGTATATGGCACAAAAGAACACCGTATCCCAGTTTATTTTGTTAAACATCTTTTTTTAACACTATGTATCTGCCATAATAGAATGTACTAAAAAATTTCTTTGCATGTGTCAGCCAAGCAGTTTTTAGAAAACATTTTCTGAAATATCACTCAAATCTGGTCAGGCCAGATTTTCTGTAAGTCAAAAAGAGCATGGTGTTTTGTCTTTGTTTTCACGTAGAGAAGAAATGTTGAGAATGATATAATGCTGAGAGTCAACGAATTGAAAATGCTTTTATACATATACTAAGTTAATAACTCTCCTATTCTGTCCTTTTTACCTCAGGAACATTACAAGGATCTTAAGGAGAGACCTTTCTTTCCCAATTTAATCGACTACATAACTTCTGGACCTGTAGTCTGCATGGTATATATTTGCAAAGAACTGAAGATATTTGCAACTTCGCATTTTGATCAATACGAATTTCGCCTTTATATTACTTGTTATTTTGTTCTGTAAGGCCTGGGAGGGTGATGGCGTTGTTGCATCAGCTCGCAAACTGATCGGAGCTACTAACCCCCTTCAAGCTGAACCAGGGACCATAAGGGGCGATCTTGCAGTTCAAACAGGAAGGTTGGCACCCATCCTTTCCATGTCCTCACACTATTATTTGCAGTACTTCTGTTGCATTTTATTTGATTTCACCTCTATTTGCACCCTCTATGTGTATCAAAGAAATTATCATGGAACGTTGCTTTTCAGGAATGTCGTCCACGGAAGTGACAGCCCTGATAACGGCAAGCGAGAAATCGGTAAGTTTTGCCAGTGGTGGATCTAGCGGGGGTGCCATGGCACCCCCTACAAAAATGCAAAATAATATATGTATACTATATTATATTAATATTAATTGTGTAATGACATAGTGCTATTTCAGACTATTTACTTATTTAGGCTAAATTATGCTATTTTAGTGTAAGTTATTTAAATTTTGTACCGACGTATTGAAGTTTGGCACCCCTAGTACTTAGAATCTAGGTCCGCCAGTGAGTTTTGCAGCAATTCGGTGCACCGCCGTTTGCTTTTCAGTTGATTTAGTATTTATATGGTTATGGTGTGAATGTTGTTAGCTTGAAGGGAGCTTGGTTTCGCAGCAATTGAGTGCACGGCTATTTGCAGCAATTCTTGACAATAACTTATGTTCTTGTCCTATCTGTAGGATTATGGTTCAAAGAGGGTGAGCTTGCTCAATGGGAATCAGTTCAAACACCCTGGCTTATAGAGTGATCTTTGCATATCACTGCAAGAACCTTGATCCAATACTTATTTGGTCAACTTGATTCTGAGGGGGCCATGTATGAGTTTACTTCTACCAAGTAAAGTAGCCAGTCAGGGCTCCAAAATTTTCACCATTGCTCACCTGTATGTTCTTTCTTTCTTTGTAATGTTGAGCGGGTTCAGAACTCTGGCCTTTGGTCAGTATAAATCTTCCTGTTGAGAACTTTCTTCTACTCGGATGTTAATGTTTTGATGAAGAATCAATGCAAAAATGTTCCAAGGAGTGGACACCGTATCTCTTCTATACTTTACTTCTTGTGGGCCTGTGGCACACGACAGTAGTTTTTTAGGGTCACTGACAGCTTTTTTAACACAGACGCAGTCGCTCTACATACGTACATACACTCATCCTTATGAATGCATGCACATACCCAATACAATTTTGTTGGCAAGATAGAGGTTTTACAAAATTTCTGGAAATCACGGTTCCTGACATGGCATGGCATGGGGCGGTCGACTGTGTCGAAGCACAATAAGAGCATTTACAACAGGAATTGCCTAATGGGACAACCGAAATTGCCTAATCCGAGGCCTATACATCCGCTGACCGAGCGCCCTCAAATAACTCAATTTGCAACCATAATTCCTATTTTTGAAACATTAAACACATGCATGTCGACAATCGCAAGATTACACAACATGTCATGAGTTGTCAAAGTGTATCTGCTTCCCGCATCATTGCAACTTCATGAGCAATACCCCAACGAGCTTGGAGCACTTCAAATGCCCTCTCCACATCCTTCCTAGCTATCTCTTGCATTGTTGCAAAGTGGCTCTGTTTGCTGCCTTGGGGATCACAGATGATCTTCACAAACGCCGTCCATTAAGGATAGATATCATTAACAAGGTAGCACCCCATGTTGTAGTTGTGCCCGTTGACCGTGTAGTTGCTCGGTTCCCATAACGAAGTCTCTTGAACAAAGGAAACCGTTGGAGCACATTGATTTCATTGTACGAACCTGGCGTGTCAAAGAAAGCATGCGAAATCGACAAATCTGTTGATGTCGCTGCTTCAAGTTTGATGGTGGCCTCTTTGACGTGACATTGGTATTGCCCACACAAACCTTTTGGACAGTTCTTCCATTGCTAGTGCATGCAATCAACTGAACCCAACATACTTGGAAATCTTCTTGATGCTTCAATTGCCAATAAGTTTTCTGTGTCCTCCACAGTTGGCTCTCTCAGGTACACTGGTACAAACACCTTCACCATAATGCGTGCAAATTACACCGTGGTGTTCAAGACAGTGGTCTCTCTCATCCGGATTTCAGTATCAATTGCATCTACGACCTTACCATAAGCAAGCATCCTGAGAGAAGCCGTGCATTTCTGTAGAGGAGAGAAAGAAAGTTGTCCGCAACAATCCTTTCTCGGCTTGAAGTTGTCATCAGCCTTCTCTAGGGCAGAACAAATTTCTACTCATTCAGAAGCGATGTCGAAAGAAACCTTCATGGTATGTTGTCCACCGTGAAGTAGTCTGTGTACAGAAGCCTACTACTTCTTGAGCTTGCGTTGATTTTTACCTTGAAGAGGAAAGGGTGATGCAGCAAAGTAGAGATAAGTATTTTCCTCATTTAGGAACCAAGGTATCAATCCAGTAGGAGGCACAATCAAGTCTCCAATATATGTACCTGCACAAATTAACAAACACTTGCACGCAACACGAAAAAGGGGTTGTCAATCCCTTCACGGTCACGAACAAGAGTGAGATCTAATAGAGATAGGTATAAAAGATAAATAAAAGAGCAAACTAAAGTAAAGATAAATAGATTGCATCAAGGTATTTTTGGGTTTTTTGGATTACAGATCTGAAAATATATGTTGGAAAATAGACTCGGGGGCCATAGGTTTCACTAGAGGCTTCTCTCTTGAAAGAAAACATACAGTGGGTAAATAAATTATTGTTGAGCAATTGATAGAAAAACGCATAGTTATGACAATATCTAAGGCAATGATCATGAATATAGGCATCACGTCCGTGACAAGTAGACCAAAATGATTCTGCATCTACTACTATTACTCCACACATCGCCCGACTCCTGCTTGCATGTAGAGTATTAAGTTCATAAGAACAGAGTAACGCCTTAAGCAAGATGACATGATGTAGAGAGATAAACTCAAGCAATATGATATAAACCCCATCCTTTTATCATCTGCATCTACTACTATTACTCCACACATCGACTGACTCCTGCCTACATCTAGAGTATCAAGTTCATAAGAACAGAGTAACGCCTTAAGCAAGATGACATGATGTAGAGGGATAAACTCAAGCAATATGATATAAACCCCATCCTTTTATCCTTAATGTCGACAATACAATACGTGCCTTGCTGCCCCTTCTCTCACTGGGAGAGAACAACGCAAGATTGAACCCATCACAAAGCACTTCTCCCCATGCAAGAAAAAACAATCTAGTTGGCCAAACCAAATCGATAGATCGAAGAGAATTACTAAGCTATCTCAATCATGCATAAAAGAGTTTAGAGAAGACTCAAATAATATTCATTGATAATTTGATCATAAATCCACAATTCATCGGATCTCAACGAACGCACCGCAAAAGAAGATTCCATCGGATAGAACTCCAAGAACATCGAGGAGAACATTGTACTGAAGATCAAAGAGAGAGAGAACAAGCCATCTAGATACTAGCTATGGAACCTTAGGTCTGTGGTAAACTACTCACACTTCATCGGAAGGGCAACAAGGTTGATGTAGAGGCCCTCCGTGATCGAATCCCCCTCCGGTAGAGTGCCGGAAAAGGCCCCAATATGGGATCTCACGGGAACAGAGGCTTGCGGCGGCGGAAAAGTATTTTGGTGGACGCTTCTGATGTTTGGGTGAACATTTGAGAATATATAAAGTTGGAATTAGGGTTAGGGGATTCCTGAGGGGCCCACAAGACAGAGGATGCCCCCCCAGGGCGCGCCCTGAGGGCTTGTGTCCTCTGTCGGTGTCAAAACCGGCGGATCTCGGGTAGGGGGTCCCGAACTGTGCTTCTAAGGCTAATGGTAATAGGAGGTGGGGGACACAATGTTTACCCAGGTTCGAGCCCTCTCTATGGAGGTAATATCCAACTTCCTGCTTGATTGATCTTGATAAATATGAGTATTATAAGAGTTGTTCTACCACGAGATCATAATGGCTAAACCCTAGAAGTCTAGCCTATGAGATTATGATTGTTGTGACCGAACCCTAGAAGTCTAAACCCTCCGGTTTATATAGACACCGGGGGATCTAGGGTTATACAAAGTCGGTTACAGAGAAAGGAATCTACATATCGGAATCGCCAAGCTTGCCTTCCACGCTAAGGAGAGTTCCATCCGGACACGAGACGAAGTCTTCTATCTTGTACCTTCACAGCCCAACAGTCCGGCCATTGTATATAGTTCGGCTGTCCGAGGGTGCCTTAGTCCAGGACTCCCTCAGTAGCCCCTGAACCAGGCTTCAATGACGTTGAGTCCAGCGTGCAGATTGTCTTCGACATTGCAAGGTGGGTTCCTTCTCCAAGTACTCCAACATAGTCTTTCGAACATAGAAAATGTGTCCGGCTCTGCAAAACAAATACCACACACAACCGTAGAGAGTATCATATTCCACGAGTCCAATCCACTAACAACTTTTTGTAGCGTGACATCACACCACTGCCTGGCCATTATTCAAACCGTTTTTTAGCCTGCCGCTCCGTGTTTCGAGATGTGGTTTCTGGCACGTCTTGTCGAAGCAGAGATCGTGTCCCCTTATCACGGGATTCTCATCAACACGGGCATGGGTAACCTAACCGTGCCATTTGCATGACGCTTGGGGAATAGGCGGATTTTAAGGCGAGTAGGAAGGCGCATAACTTTCACTGCCTTTATAAGGGGTTAAGGATTCATCCTCGTTCACCCATGCCTTCTCCTTCCTCTTCCCATCCACTCTCGAGCTCCAGCACCCAAGCTCTAGGTTTCTTCGCCCAAAAAAGCACTCCAACCATGTCCGGATCCGGAGCTGGAGGCAAGTGGATGGCTTCCTCCATCAAGAAGGAGGACATCAAGAAGCTCCGGGAGGTCGGCTACCTGGCCAAGGACATCGCGCATCGACTTCCAGCCAAGGGACAGGTCGTTCCCACCCTAGAGCCCCAGGAGAGGGTGGTGTTTCTCACCCATTTTGTCCACGGGCTGGGATTCCCCCTCCACCCATTCATCCGTGGACTGATGTTTTACTACGGGCTAGACTTCCATGACCTGGCTCCCAACTCCATCCTCAACATCTTGGCATTTATTGTTGTGTGCGAGGCCTTCCTTCGCATCCCACCTCACTTCGGCCTATGGCTGAAGACTTTCAATGTGAAGCCAAAGGTGGTGAGCGGCCAACAAGCGGAGTGCGGAGGCGCCATTGTAGGAAAAATGCCCAACGTCATCTGGCCTGAAGGCTCCTTTGTGGAGACCGTGAAGGGGTGGCAATCGGGGTGGTTCTATATCACTGAGCCACGCGGCACCAACTGGATGGCGGCCCCCGAATTCCGATCCGGAGTGCCAATGCGACTCACTTCCTGGCAAGAGAAGGGCTTGGCATGGGGCTCTTCGGATAAGCTGATGGGGCTCCAGATGTGTGTCAAGAACATGATGAGCAAGAAAATCAAGCTTGTCAATGTGATCCAGGTTATGCTCTTCCGCCGGATCCTTCCATGCCAGCGCTGGACCTGCAATTTGTGGGAGTTCGATCTGGCCAAGCACCAGACGCTGCTAGAGCTCTTCAGCAGGATGCACGAAGACATCTAGAAGGTGCTCTTCAAGGCCGGCGAGGTACTACCGCCCACGTCCGAGGATCGTGGGCTTAGCTCAAAACGCTAGGCTAATCTGGTAAGTTTTTTTGTGTTTTCAAGGTATATCCTTTACTGGTATATCTGAGGGAGGAATCTAAGCCTCCCCACCAATTTTTCAGGCCTGTGTAGATATAGCGGAGTAGATTAACTGTCCGGCTCCGCTGCCCGGAGATCTAGAAACGCCTCTTCTGACGAAGATGCTGTTTTCGGCGCCTTATGAGGTGCCGGAGAAGAAGGCCAAGAAAAAGGCCCCGGGGACAAGAAGTGGTCTCCGTCGCAAGGGCACTTCAGACATGACCTCCGAAGACACCAAGACACACTCCTCAACTGAAGACGACAAGGAAGAGGAGGAGGAAGAAGAGATCCATCCCCCCCTGCTGGGGGGAGAAAGAAGAGGAAGGGCTCCACACGCGGGGAGGCCGAGGCGTCCAAGAAGGGGAAAACTTCCCTTCCGGACAACTCCGCAGCGGCCACCAACAGTGGCGGGGAGTGGGAGCCCAGGGTCAAGCCCCTAGCCAACTCGTAAGCGTCCGGACATAGTAATATATCCGGCATTTTTACTTTATTGTCTTTAATGTGCTGGATTGTGCACTCGCAGCCCGGCCCAGTCCAACATCGTGCTGTCCTCCTCTTCGGAGGGATCGCTGGGCGCGTCGGCGATGAACAACGAGTCCCTTCCGACGGCCTCTTCCCCCAAGGCCGCGGACAACACTGAGGTGTTGTCTCGAAGGATCCCCGGCCAAGGAGAGGATCAGGAGGCCGTCCTGGTGGGTAAAACCCCGGTTGCCGAACACAATTTGGCCCCCAGCCGAACACAGCTCTGGAGACCCAAGTGGCTCTGGATTCAGGCAGACCACCTCTTTCAAACGAGGGGGGTGAGCGAAATCCACCGGTGACCTATGTCCATCCAGAGGCACCAGATAGATTACTGGAAGCGCTATGAGGCGCTTCCGTTGTGGAAGAACACCGTACTCTTATGAGTGCGGTGATTGAGAAGGTTCAGTCTGCGAAAAGCGGACTGACCGAGGCCTGTACTAGCCTTCTAACAGGCTTTGAGGTAAGTAATATAATTGTAAAAGAATATCACAGTGTATACAGTATCCCCTGATGCTCTGTTCGGTGTTCGGAAACAAAAACCGAACAGAGGATCAAAATAATTTTCGCAGGGGTCTAACATAATATGTCTATGTGAATAAGCAGGCGTCGCTGCTAGCTGCTGCCGCTCATACTGCGGAGGTCTCCGGACTAAAGAAGAACCTGGAGCGGGCCGAGCAAGAGCTCGGCCTCTTGAAGAAGGAGCTGGAGGAAAGCAAAGGTATGTTTTTAACCTGCAGTATATTTTAGGAAGGATAAATGGTTCGTGCTGACTAAAGTGTCATGAACTTTATTAGGGGCCATGACCGAGGTGGTGGCCCTTAAGAAGGCGTTAGCCGAGGCCGAGGACAAAGCGACCAAGGAACTTGCTGCGCGCGAAAAGCAAGAGGCCCGGGTCAGCGAGGTCCAGCAAGAGCTCCAGGACGCCGTCAAGAAGTACGAGTCCTTGGAGCGTGATTCAAAAAATCAAGAGTCCGAACTTGCCAAGGCCCGCCAGAGCACGCAAGACTCCCGAGCCGAAGCCCAGGGTGCCCTCCAGGAGATCCAGTTGGCCAAGAAAATTACAGTGAGTAAGGCTTTCATTATGCAAAGCAGATATGTGAAGGAAACGTTCCTATTACTTACCCTGGTTTGGAGCTCTCCAGGGGCGTTTATGGATTTGCCGTGCAACATATCAGATGCTGTAGCATTTTATCGAGCCAAAGAAGGGAGCTCGACAGAGAAGCTGTTCTGGTCTCAATACCTTGGACCAGAACTTCCGGTGCCCTTTAGCGACCAGCTAAAACAGCTGGTCGAGCTGCATAAGGCGGCCAAACTGGCCATGAAGGACTTAATAGTCCAGATGTGGCCTGCCGAGCCCATGCCTAGCAGCTATTTCTGACTCGTCAAGCAGCTTGTGAGTGCCTGCCCGCAGCTTGAAGCCATCAAGCAATCGGTTTGTATTGAAGGTGCGCGGATGGTCTTTGCCCGCGCCAAGATGCACTAGGCGAAGATGGATGCCAAGAAGCTGATGACCGAGGGGCCGCCTGAGGGCAAGGAGCACCACCGTCCCGAGATGTATTTTGACAGTGTCCTGGAGGGATCCTGCCTTGTGGCGGAGCAATGTACGAAGGATGTTATATTCCCGTGAAAACATTTATGTTATCCTATCCTGTACTTGTGAAACAAGGTCGTTATGTAATATAATGCTTGTTACTTTAAATTTTTTACCTCCTGTGCGGCCGTTTATGAAAATCTGAGAGTTGCCAGTCATCGGCTTCTGCCCCCGCGTAAATAGTACGGGGGAGTTCGGGATAAATATAAACACTCTTTACTCCAATTTTTGGTCCTTAAAGGAGGTGTTTAACGCAACGAACAAGGCAATCAGACTATACGACTTTATCACCCTCACTTAGCCATAGGAGTTTGACAATGAAAATTTTGGCGAAGCCCCTGGTATTCGGAAGACCAAAGTTGGGGCGCTAGACACGCCTAATCAGATAAGAACCGATTCCTCGCATAAGGCGGAGAAAATCTCTAAGGATTTGAAGACCTCTCGAACAGCTGACCAGCTCTCGCCGCATCATGATAGTCAGTTTTCGGCTTTCTCTACTGAGGTGCTCGTCTAGAAGAACTAGGACACAATCACATTAGTTCTCCCTTTACTACCCTAGCCGATATAGCGGAACGTATGGTAGTAAGCACAGGAGCCGGGCAACCCAACTATTGACCAAAGGCATGATTCGGAGCCGATGCATATAATGTTATAAGTTCGGGGTGCCGAACTGTACTGTAAAAGTGTTCGGACTTAATTGCCATATTACGGGGCGCGATGAAGCCCCTAGCGAAGTAATGCGTACCAGAGTGTACGAGTGCAACAAGTAATAAATACAAAGACAAGGAAAGAGTCAAGTAATAAGCTGATGCCAAGAATATTGAGCCACAAACTATTTTCCATTGTAATTTGATTGATACATCGAGGCATACTTGTACAAATAATGCGATAAGCGAGTAAGGCTATTTAACATGCCATGACCAAGAGCGAGCTGCGTGCGGGTATGTAAAACAGGTATAGCGATCATTAGCAGAGACCACCTGGGTATTCCCTTGTACGTCAAAGCCCCTTGCCATCTTGGTGTACCCGTCCCGTGATGGGTCTGACGATCAGGTTATCGGAAAAAGCCTCGAGAAGAGAAAAACCTGAAAGAAAGAGAAAAAAGTGAAGGAATGCGGATCCGGAGGCGGTTGAGCCGCATTGTGGACCGCGGTCTAGCTGTGCCTCCGTCCCTGCCCATGGTATTTTAAGTGCGTAGTTATGTACGCGCGACCCGATTTTTCCCGCTTGATTGGGACTGGGACGGAGGCCGAATTGCTAGTTGAGCTTTGGACGAGCTGGACGGTCCTACTGCAGAGTAGTTCGGACTCGCTTGACGGTGTCCGGGGGCTTTACTCCCGAATTGAGGTTCTGCCTAAGAAGGCTACTCTGTACTTCTGCTGCAAGGGCCGCGGTGTGTTCCTCAATATGGAGGGAGCGCTCCATATTTCCATTGACCGTTATAACACCGCGAGGTCTGGGCATCTTGAGCTTGAGGTAAGCATAGTGCGGTACCGCATTGAATCAAGCAAATGCGGTTCGTCCGAGCAGTGCATGATAGCCACTGCGGAAGGGGATGATATCAAAGATTAACTCTTCACTTCAGAAATTATCCAGGGATCCGAAGACCACTTCCAGTGTGATTGAGCCCGTATAACAGGCCTCTACACCTGATATGACACCTTTAAAGGTGGTTTTTGTGGCTTGATCCTTGAGGGATCGATACCCATTTTGCGCACTATATCCTGAAGAGCAGGTTCAGGCTGCTGCCACCATCCATGAGGACTCGCGTGAGATGGAATCCGTCAATAATTGGGTCAAGGACCAGTGCAGCCGAACCGCCATGATGGATACTGATTAGATGGTCCCTGCGGTCGAAGGTGATCGGACAGGAGGACCATGGGTTAAATTTTGGGGCGATCGCTCCATCGCAGAGACGCCCTCGAGTGCACGCTATGCCCCTTCTGGGGATATGGGTGGCGTATATCATGTTCACCATTTTGACTTGGGGGAAATTTTCTTTTGTCCCCCTATGTTCGGTGGTCGGGATTCCTCGTCATCGCCTCGCTTTGCGACCCTTTCTCCTTATTCTCGGTGTTTAACTTGCCGGCCTGTTTGAAAACCCAACATTCCCTATTGGTATGATTGACTGTTTATCCGAAGTGCCATGGATTTGGCATGGTCGATCTAGTATGCGGTCCAGACTGGACGGGCCTGGATTGTTCCTTTTAAATGGCATCTTCTGCTGACCGGACTTCAAGCCACTGAATCCGGCGTTGACCGTCGTGTCTTCGGTACTATTATCGTTGTTTCGACGCTTGTGTCTATTGCGCCGGGGCTTGTCGTTGCTGTTTCTGGCTTCAGAAGTGCTAGTATCGCTTATGTTGTTGTTGCTACGGGCTAGCTAGCTGTCTTCGCCCGCACAGAAGCGGGTCATGAGTGCCGTAAGGGCTGACATGGACTTCGGTTTTTCCTGGCCGAGGTGTCTGGCCAGCCATTCGTCACGGATGCTGTGCTTAAAGGCCGCTAGGGCTTCGGCATCCGGACAGTCGATGATCTGGTTCTTTTTAGTTAGGAACCGAGTCCATAATTTCCTGGTTGACTCTCCGGGCTATTTGATTATATGACTTAGGTCATCGGCATCCAAAGGTCGGACATATGTGCCTTGGAAGTTGTCGAGGAAGGCGCCCTCCAATTCCTCCCAGCTGCCAATGGAGTTTTCGGGCAGACTGTTTAACCAGTATCTAGATGGTCCCTTGGGTTTGAGTGGGAGGTATTTGATGGCGTGAAGATCATCGCCATGGGCCATGTGAATGTAGAGAAGAAAATCCTCAATCCACACTGCAGGGTCCGTTGTGCCATCATATGATTCGATGTTTACGGGTCTAAACCCTTCTGGGAAATCATGTCCCATTACTTCGTTAGTGAAGCAGAGGGGGTGTGCGGTGCCTCTATATCGGGCCAAGTCATGACGTAGTTCGGATGGAGCTCGTTTGCGGTTTTCGGCCCAGACGTGGTTATGTTTCTCACATTCCGCCCGATGGCCGTCGTCGTGCGTCGAGGCGCGCCCCCGTGATCCATAGATTGATCTTGTCTGACCTGCTCTCTTTTCCAAATCGCATCGCAGGTCATGTGTATATCCCCGAGATGTTGTATTTCTGTTTGTTCGGCGAGGTAGTGCAGCTGGTATTCGGCTTGAGGTGCCGCTTTGTCCCGGCCACGAGGTGGTTGGTCAGCCGTATTGTACCTTGGTAGTACGGGCTCTAGTGCCTCGTCGTCGAACTGTGGTAACAGTTTGCGCTTCGGGTAGCTTTTGGTTGGGCGCTCGAGGCCATATTCCTCGGCTGCCAGGACGTCAGTCCATCTTTCATTGAGCAGATCCTGATCAGCTTGAAGCTGTTGCTGCTTCTTTTTCAGGCTTCTTGCAGTGGCAATTAGCTGACGCTTAAAGCGTTCCTGCTCGGCGGGCTCTTCAGGCACGATGAGATCTTCGTCACCGAGGCTAACCTCGTTCTCGGAGAGCGGAAGGTAGTTGCTATCCTCTGAGTCTTCGTTCATGGCCTGTTCGCCAGGGCTGATTCTCCCATCATCCCATTCCTCCTGTTCGGAGGTTGGCTCAACGGGGTCTTCGTTGTTTTCGGCACCGTCCGGAGCGTTGTCCTCGTCTGTGAATGTATTGCTGTTTTTGCTGCGGCGTGGCTTGGAGCAGCGCCGCTGACATCAGTGTTTTGGCTGTATCTCAGGAGGTTTATCCTCGACTGGATTTTCATCGTTGTCGTTATTTTCTTTGGGTGTATCCACCATGTATATGTCGTACGAGGAGGTGGCTGTCCAACGCCCTATAGGTAGTGGTTCCTGATCCTCTCCGGCATCATCGTCCATACCATCGATGTCGTCGGAGTCGGAATCAAGCATGTCGGTTAAGTCGTCGACAGTGGCTATAAAGTGGGTGGTGGGGGGGAACGAAGAATTTCTTCATCATCCGCTTCCCATTCAAGCCGGACATAGTTCGACCGAGAGTCCCCTGACAGGGAGAGAGATTTCAATGAATTTAACACGTCGCCAAAAGGTGAGTGATGGAAGATGTCCGCGGAGCTGAACTCCAAGACCGGCCCCCAATTAGGTTCAATGGACGGGGATGCACGCGGTCTGGAATCCATGGCCGGAGACAAGTCCACGGTTCCGGTGACACAAGCCCCGGTCGATGCTGGGTCTGTGTGCGGCTCGAGTGCCGCCGAGTCTGCGGCCTCTGCGGCGGGGTTGAGCCTCCCATCTTTGGACGATACAGTCCACTCCGTCTCTAGGGGCAGGGCGGTCATAGACGCTATATCCTGCATGTGGCCCGATGACAGATCTAGGTCATGTTCATCGAAGTGGCTGGGGACAGCCGTCATGGGCTCGAATCCGTCGAAGATCAAGTCTCCACAGGTATCAGCCACAAAATTCAGGTTTCCGAATCTGACCTGATGGCCAGTGGCGTAGCTATCGATCTGCTCTAGATGGCTAATCGAGTTGGTCCGCAGTGCGAAGCCGCCGAATACGAAGATCTGTCCGGGGAGGAAGATTCCCCCCTGGACTGCATTGCTGTAGAGGATTGATGGAGCCATCAAGTCTATCTTCAACGACATAGTGGAACTCTCAATGAAAGCACCAATGTCGGTGTCAAAACCGACGCATCTCGGGTAGGGGGTCCTGAACTATGCGTCTAAGGCTAATGGTAACAGGAGGTAGGGGACACAATGTTTACCCAGGTTCGGGCCCTCTCTGTGGAGGTAATACCCTACTTCCTACTTGATTGATCTTGATAAATATGAGTATTACAAGAGTTGATCTACCACGAGATCGTAATGGCTAAACCCTAGAAGTCTAGCCTATGAGATTATGATTGTTGTGACCGAACCCTAGAAGTCTAAACCCTCCGGTTTATATAGACACTGGGGGAGCTAGGGTTATACAAGTCGGTTACAAAGAAAGGAATCTACATATCCGAATCGCCAAGCTTGCCTTCCACGCCAAGGAGAGTCCCATCCGGACACGGGACTAAGTCTTCTATCTTGTACCTTCATAGCCCAACAGTCTGGCCATTGTATATAGTCGGATGTCCGAGGACCCCTTAGTCCAGGACTCCCTCGGCCTCCTTGGGACTCTTCTGTCCCTCTCTCCAAGTCTTCTAGGTGTCTTCTGGTCCAAGAAAAATCATCGTAAAGTTTTATTCCGTTTGATATCCTTTTCTGTAAAAGTCAAAAACAAGAAAAAAACCCAGAAACAGGCACTGGGCTCTAGGTTAATAGGTTAGTCCCTGAAATAATATAAAATAGCATATTAATGCATATAAAACATCGAAAACAGATAATATAATAGAATGGAACAATAAAAAATTATAGATACGTTGGAGACATATCAAGCATCCCCAAGCTTAATTCCTCCTCGTCCTCAAGTAGGTAATGATAAAAACAGAATTTTTGATGTGAAATACTACCTAACATATTTATCAATGCAATCTTCTTTATTGTGGCAAGAATATTCAGATCCATAAGATTCAAAACAAAAGTTTAATATTGACATAAAAACAATAATACTTCAAGCATACTAATAAAGCAATCATGTCTTCTCAAAATAACATGGCCAAATAAAGTTATCCCTACAAAATCATATAGTCTGGCTATGCTCCATCTTCATCACGCAAAGTATTTCATCATGCACAACCCCGATGACTGCTACGTCTTGAGCTTGCATTGGTTTTCCTTGTAGAGGAAAGGGTGATGCAGCAATAGTAGCGTAAGTATTTCCCTCAGTTTTTGAGAACCAAGGTATCAATCCAGTAGGAGGCTCCTCAAAAGTCCCACGCACCTACACAAACAAACAAGAACTCGCAACCAACGCAATAAAGGGGTTGTCAATCCCTTCACGGCCACTTGCAAAAGTGAGATCTAATAGAGATAGTATGATAAGATAAATATATTTTTGGTATTTTATAATATAGATGCAAATAAAAGTAGATTGGAAGCAAATATGATAAGAGATAGACCCGGGGCCATAGTTTCACTAGAGGCTTCTCTCGAGATAGCATAAGTATTACGGTGGGTGAACAAATTACTGTCGAGCAGTTGATAGAAAAGCAAATAATTATGAGATTATCTAGGCATGATCATGTATATAGGCATCACGTCCGCAACAAGTAGACCGACTCACTTTGCATCTACTACTATTACTCCACACATCGACCGACTCACCTTTTGCATCTAGAGTATTAAGTTCATAAGAACAGAGTAACGCATGTAAGCAAGATGACATGATGTAGAGGGATAAATTCATGCAATATGATATAAACCCCATCTTTTTATCCTCGATGGCAACAATACAATACGTGCCTTGCAACCCTTTCCGTCACTGGGTAAGGACACTGCAAGATTGAACCCGAAGCTAAGCACTTCTCCCATGGCAAGAAAGATCAATCTAGTAGGCCAAACCAAACTGATAATTCCAATAGACTTGCAAAGATAACTCAATCATACATAAAATAATTCAGAGGAGATTCAAATATTTCTCGTAGATAAACTTGATCATAAACCCACAATTCATCGGATCTCGACAAACACACCACAAAAAGAGTTTACATTGAATATATCTCCCCGAGAGAGGGGGAGAACATTGTATTGAGATCCAAAAAGAGAGAAGAAGCCATCTAGCTAATAACTATGGACCCGGAGGTCTGTGGTAAACTACTCACAACTCATCGGAGGAGCTATGGTGTTGATGTAGAAGCCCTCCATGGTCGATTCCCCCTCCGGTGGAGCACCGTCGAAGGATCCAAGATGGGATCTCGCGGATACAGAAGGTTACAGCGGTGGAAATTGTGTCTCGGTGGCTCCCTGGATGTTTTCGGGGTACGTAGGCTTGTATAGGAGGAAGAAGTACGTTGGTGGCTTCCCGTGGAGCCCACGAGACAGGGGGGCGCGCCCTATAGGGGGGGGTGCCCTACCATCTCGTGGCCACCTCGGCTACTTCTTGACTTGCACTCCAAGTCCCCTGGATCACGTTCGTTCCAAAAATCACGCTCCCGAAGGTTTCATTCCGTTTGGACTCCGTTTGATATTCCTTTTCTTCGAAATACTGAAATAGGCAAAAAAACATCAATACGGGCTGGGCCTCTGTTAGTAGGTTAGTCCCAAAAATGATATAAATGTGTAAAATAAAGCCCATAAACATCCAAAAGGGGTAATATAATAGCATGGAACAATAAAAAATTATAGATACATTGGAGACGTATCAAGCATCCCCAAGCTTAATTCCTGCTCGTCCTCGAGTAGGTAAATGATAAAAAAGAAATTTTTGATGTGGAATGCTACCTAGCATAATTCTCAATGTAATTTTCTTTATTGTGGCATGAATGTTCAGATCCAAATGATACAAAATAAAAGTTCATATTAACATGAAAATGGTGATACTTCAAGCATACTAATCAAAGTAATCATGTCTTCTCAAAATAACATGGGCAAAGAAAGTTATCCCTACAAAATCATATAGTCTGGCTGTTGCTCTATCTTCATCACACAAAGTATTTAATCATGCACAACTCCGATGACAAGCCAAGCAATTGTTTCATACTTTAATAATCTCAAACTCTTTCAACTTTCACGCAATACATGAGCGTGAGCCATGGACATAGCACTATATGTGGAATAGGACGGTGGTTGTGGAGAAGACAAAAAAGGAGAAGATAGTCTCACATCAACTAGGCGTATCAACGGGCTATGGAGATGCCCATTAATAGATATCAATGTGAGTGAGTAGGGATTGCCATGCAACGGATGCACTAGAGATATAAATATATGAAATCTCAACAAAAGAAACAAAGTGGGTGTGCATCCAACTCGCTTGCTCACGAAGACCTAGGGCATTTTGAGGAAGCCCATCACTTTGAAATATACAAGCCAAGTTCTATCATCTCTTTCTCTCATTTCTTTCTTTTTCTCTTTTTATTTTTTTATTTCTTCTTTCTTTCTCTTTCTTTCTTTGCTTTTTCTTCTTTTGTCAACTATTTTTTGTAAAATGTCGTATCAATGTGTCATATGAACGAATGGTGAAAGTTGCATGGCAATATGATCAGAATGCGCCCGTTATGCCCCTCGCGGTCGTAAATGTGCCGCATAACAAAGCCGCATTATGGTCGTGAATAGGCGCATAACAGTCCGTGACATTTACCATATATTGCCATGCAACTTTCCACTGCTCCGCTCATATGACACACATTACTTTTGTCATATTGCTCTTGCATGATCATGTAGTTGACATTGTATTTGTGGCAAGGCCACCTTCATAATTTTCATACATGTCTCTTTGATTCATTGCATATCCCGCAGAATCACCAAGGCATTCATATAGAGTCATATCTTGTTCTAGCTTTGAGTTGTAATTCTTGAGTTGTAAATCCATAAAAGTGTGATGATCTTCATTATTAGAGCATTGTCCTAGTGAGGAAAGGATGATGAAGACTATGATTCCCCCACAAGTCAGGATGAGACTTTGGACTTTACAAAAAGAAAAAAAACGAAAAAGGCCAAAAAGAAAAAAAAAGAAAGGCCAAAAAAAGGAAGAAAGAAAAAAAGAGAGAAAAAGAAAAAGAAAAAAATAAAATGAGAGAAAAAGAGAGAAGGGACAATGCTACTATCTCTTTCAACACTTGTGCTTCAAAGTAGCACCATGATCTTCATGATAAAGAGTCTCATATGTTGTCACTTTCATATACTAGTGGGAATTTTTCATTATAGAACTTGGCTTGTATATTCCAGTGATGGGCTTCCTCAAATGCCCTAGGTCTTCGTGGAGCAAGCTTAGTTGATGCACACCCACTTAGTTTCTTTTGTTGAGCTTTCATATATTCATAGCTCTAGTGCATCCGTTGCATGGCAGTCCTTACTCACTCACATTTATATCTATTAATGGGCATCTCCATAGCCCGTTGATACGCCTAGTTGATGTGAGACTATCTTCTCCTTTTTTGTCTTCTCCACAACCACCATTCTAGTCCACATATAGTGCTATGTCCATGGCTCACGCTCATGTATTGTGTGAAAGTTGAAAGAGTTTGAGATTATTGAAGTATGAAACAATTGCTTGGCTTGTCATCGGGGTCGTGCATGATTAAATACTTTGTGTGATGAAGATAGAGCAACAGCCAGACTATATGATTTTGTAGGGATAACTTTCTTTGCCCATGTTATTTTGAGAAGACATGATTACTTTGATTAGTATGCTTGAAGTATCACCATTTTCATGTTAATATGAACTTCTATTTTGTATCATTTGGATCTGAACATTCATGCCACAATAAAGAAAATTACATTGAGAATTATGCTAGGTAGAATTCCACCTCAAAAATTTCTTTTTTATCATTTACCTACTCAAGGACGAGCAGAAATTAAGCTTGGGGATGCTTGATACGTATCCAACGTATCTATAATTTTTTATTGTTCCATGCTATTATATTACCCCTTTTGGATGTTTATGGGCTTTATTTTACACATTTATATCATCTTTGGGACTAACCTACTAACCGGAGGCCCAGCCCGTATTGCTGTGTTTTTGCCTATTTCAGTATTTCAAAGAAAAGGAATATCAAACGGAGTCCAAATGGAATGAAACCTTCGGGAGCGTGCTTTTTGGAAAGAACGTGATCCAGGGGACTTGGAGTGCAAGTCAAGAAGTAGCCGAGGCGGCCACGAGAGGGTAGGGCACCCCCCATAGGGCATGCCCCTTGTCTCGTGGGCCCCACAGGAAGCCACCGACGTACTTCTTCCTCCCATATAAAGCTATGTACCCCGGAAACATCCAGGGAGCCACCGAAACACAATTTCCACCGCCGTAACCTTCTGTATCCGCAAGATCCCATCTTGGAGTTTTCGCCAAGCCTCACCGGAGGGGGAATCGACCATGGAGGGCTTCTACATCAACACCATAGCCCTCCGATGAGTTGTGAGTAGTTTACCACAGACCTTTGGGTCCATAGTTATTAGCTAGATGGCTTCTTCTCTTTTGGATCTCAATACAATGTTCTCCCCTCTCTCGTGGAGATCTATTCAATGCAAACTCTTTTTATGTGTGTTTGTCGAGATCCGATGAATTATGGGTTTATGATCAAGTTTATCTATGAGAAATATTTGAATCTCCTCTGAATTCTTTTATGTATGATTGAGTTATCTTTGCAAGTCTCTTCAATTATCAGTTTGGTTTGGCCTACTAGATTGATCTTTCTTGACATGGGAGAAGTGCTTAGCTTTGGGTTCAATCTTGCGTGTCCTTACCAAAGGATGTAAAGGGTTGCAAGGCACGATTGTGTTGTTGCCATCGAGGATAAAAAGATGAGGTTTATATCATATTGCATGAATTTATCCTCTACATCATGTCATCTTGCTTACATGCTACTCGTTCTTATGAACTTAATACTCTAGATGCAAAGCAGTGAGTCGGTCGATGTGTGGAGCAATAGTAGTAGATGCAGCAGAGTCGGTCTACTTGTTATGACGTGATGCCTATATACATGATCATGCCTAGATAATCTCATAACTATTCACTTTTCTATCAATTGCTCGACAGTAATTTGTTCACCCACCGTAATACTTATGCTATCTCGAGAAAAGCCTCTAGTGAAACCTATGGCCCCCCGGTCTATCTCTTGTCATATTTGCTTCCAATCTACTTTTATTTGCATCTATATTATAAAATACCAAAAATATATTTATCTTATCATACTATCTCTATTAGATCTCACTTTTGCTACCACAATGTTATTCAAAAGAACTCATGTACCATGTCTCCTAGGGGGATAGGTTGGTAGGAAAAGACCATCGCTCGTCCCCGACCGCCACTCATAAGGAAGACAATCAATAAATAAAATTGTGCTCCAACTTCATCACAAAGCGGTTCACCATACGTGCATGCTACGGGAATCACACCCCTCAACACAAGTATTTTTCATAATCACCTCAACTAGCATGACTCTAATATCACTACCTCCATATCTCAAAACAATTATCAAGCATCAAATTGATCATAGCATCCAATTCTTTTCTATGATAGTTTTTATTATACCCAACTTGGATGCTCATCATTCTAGGACCAACTTTGTAACCATAGCAAATACCATGCTGTTCTAAAAGACTCTCAAAAAGATATAAGTGAAGCATGAAAGACTAGCAATTTCTTCAAAATTAAGTCACCACCGTGCTCTAAAAGATATAAGTGAAGCACTAGAGCAAAAACTATCAAGCTCAAAAGATATAAGTGAAGCACATAGAGTATTCTAGAAAATTCTAATCAAGTAGGCTTCTCCCAAAAGGTGTGTACAGCAAGTATGATTGTGGTAAACTAAAAAGAAAATACTAATATAATACACGACGCTCCAAGAAAAACACATATCATGTGGCGAATAAAAATATAGCTCCAAGTAAAGTTACCAATGAACAAAGACGAAAGAGGGGATGCCTTCCCGGGGCATCCCCAAGCTTAGGCTTTTAGATATCCTTGAATATCTTGGGGTGCCATGGGAATCCCCAAGCTTAGGCTCTTGCCACTCCTTATTCCATAGTCCATAAAAGCTTTACCCAAAACTTGAAAACTTCACAACACAAAACTCAACGGGAAATCTTATAAGCTCCGTTAGTGAAAGAAAACAAAACCACCACATAAGGTACTGTAATTAACTCATTATTTATTTATTTTGGTGTTAAACCTACTGTATTCCAACTTTTATATGGTTTATAAACTATTTTACTAGCCATAGATGCATGAAAATAAGCAAACAACACACGAAAAATAGAATCTGTCAAAAACAGAACAGTATGTAGCAATCTGTAACTAACGCAAACTTCTAGAACTCTAACAATCCTACCAAAATAGGAAGTCCTGGAAAATTTGTCTATTGATCAGAACCAAAAGAAATCAACGCAAAATCACATTTCTGTGATTTAACAAAACTAAATTCGTACGCACAAAGTTATTATTTTTCAGCAGAATCAAAGCAGCTACAACCCGTAAGAAAAGGAATTGTATCCGAAGATTGCTTGACGATACAGGGGTTTGGAAGGAGGAGTTGGATGATATAAATAGTATAATTACGAGTTATTTCAAAGAGCTTTTTACATCCCAGGTGACCGTACCCGATATTAATGTTTTGAGTAAAGTCCAGAGGCGAGTTTCGGAAGCAATGAATACGACCCTGATGGCGCCATACACGGCCGAGGAGGTACGGAAGGCTCTCTTTTCCATTGAGATTTCAAGGCACCAGACCGATGGCCTTCACGCGGTCTTTTATAAACGGTTCTGGTCTATGTTGGGTGACGACTTGGTCATGGAAGTTCTGAATGCGATCAATTCCCGGGTTATGCCACAAGGGTGGAATGACACTACTATTGTCATGATCCCAAAAGTAAATTCCCCGGAGAAAGTTACTCAATTCAGACCGATCAGTTTATGCAATGTGGTATACAAGGTAATTTCTAAGATGATAGCTGCAAGACTCAGGGTGTTACTCCCAGAGATCATTAGCCCTACCCAGAGTGCCTTTGTTCCTGGTCGACTCATGACGGATAATGTGCTAATAGCTTACGAGAGTTTACATGCAATAAAACAAAAAAAGGTGGGCAAAGATGGTTGGTGTGCGGTGAAACTTGATATGCATAAAGCCTATGACAGAGTTGAGTGGGTTTTCTTGGAAGCAATGTTGTTGAAGCTGGGATTCCATGAGGACTGGGTTAAGATGATAATGTTGTGTGTTTCTTCTGTTGAATATAAGGTGAGATATAACTCAGTGGAGACGGAATATTTCAAACCCTCCAGAGGTCTTCGACAGGGTGACCCACTCTCCCCGTATCTGTTTCTCCTGTGTACGGAGGGTTTGACAGCCCTACTTTCTCATGCGGAACAGAGTGGAGACTTAATGGGGGTCAAAGTCTGTAGAGATGCACCTGCGGTAACAAATCTACTCTTTGCTAATGATTCATTAATTTTGATGAAAGCTAATATTCAGAATTCAATGTGCTTGAGATCAATTCTGGATTTATATTGTGCTGCATTCGGGCAACTTGTTAGTGTTGACAAATCAAGTATCTTTTTTAGCCCCAGCACCGAGGTAAATATGAAGGCTCAGATTTGCTCTTGTCTGAATATCATGACCGAGGCCTTAAATGACAAGTATCTGGGATTGCCTGCTACTCTTGGACTTGATAAAAGTGACAGTTTTCAATATTTAATAGATCGGTTAATTATGAAGCTTACGGGGTGGAAGGAGAAGTGCCTCTCTTTAGGAGGGAAAGAAGTTCTTATTAAGTCTGTTGCTCAAGCAATACCAACTTATGCGATGTCGGTCTTTCAAATTCCTAAGAAAATTTGTAAAGGAATCACAAATGCGATATCTCATTTTTGGTGGGGTGATGACGCAACTCATAAGAGGATGCACTGGTTTGCATGGTGGAAGATGTGTATTCCCAAGAAAGAAGGGGGTATGGGCTTCAGAGATATTCACTGCTTTAATCTTGCACTTCTGGCAAAATAGGCATGGCGCCTTATTGACAACCCGGACTCTTTGTGTGCGTTGATCCTTAAGGCGAAATATTTTCCTAATGGAGATCTCATGAATGCAACTTTAAAAAAGAAGGCTTCATATACATGGCGGAGTATTATGGCTGGAGTTGATACGCTCAGACGTGGGTATATTTGGAGAGTTGGTGATGGTGAGAAAATTAGCATATGGGATGATCCCTGGATACCTCATAGCCCAACAAGAAAGGTGATTTCACCAAGGGGTAACAATCTTCTTTCTAAAGTTTCTGACCTCATTGATCTAGTGACAGGGAGTTGGGATGAGCAGCTGGTTGACCAAACGTTTTGGCAAGTGGATGTTCAAAGGATTTTGGCCATTCCACTACCATTACATGATATGACAGATTTCCTGGCATGGAAGATGACAAAGTCAGGGACTTTCACGGTGCGATCTGCATACCATACAGAATGGGAATTTCAATTTGGGCACAAGTTGGAATCAACGGCTGGAGCTTCAGACCCATCTTATACATGGGACTCGGTATGGAACTTAGTCTCCAAAGAAAGATAAAAATATTTATGTGGCGCGCCCAGAGTGCTATTCCTTGTCGATCTATCCTGGCTAATAAGAACTTGAAAATAAATCCAAGTTGCCCAGCCTGTAACCAGGGGCCTGATGACATAAGACATATGTTGTTTGAATGCAAATTGGCAATGGACGTGTGGAAGTTGCTCGGTCTTGAGCTTGTTATCAAACAGGCACTGAAAGTTGACAAGGCAGGTGAGCTTGTGTTGGCACATCTTCTGTGCCTTCCAGAACAACAAATCCAAGTGTTGGGCTTGCCGAAGTTCAGAGAAACGATGGCAACGACGGCTTGGTATTTGTGGTATGAAAGGCGAAAATTGACTCATGACGAAGAAACTCAAAGCGCATATCAAATCAATATGTCAGTGAGAGGCTTAGTAGCAAATTATACCATCTCTTACAGCCCAAAGGCTCACGTCCGTTCAGATGCTTGGTTAAAACTAAAGTATGGTTACATGAAATTAAATGTTGACGCGGGATTTGATAGTGACACACTCGTAGCAACATTTGGAGCAGTTATCCGGGACCATAGGGGGAAATTTATAGCGGCTGCTAATGAAAAGATGGACATTTGCTTCGACTCGTTCACAGCAGAAGCAATTGCAGTGAGGTTTGGTTTGAATCTTGCTAATACCATCGGATGTAGTAAGATTGAAGTGAATTCGGATAGCGTGGAGGTGGTGAATGCGTTGAGCCAAGGCTACTCTTCTTCAGTCGCTTCATCCATTATAGACGACTGTTATTTCATGTAATTAGGTTTTTCCCATGTCATTTATGATCATTGTAATAGGGAACGTAATCGAGTAGCTCATGAACTAGCAAGGTTAGCTAGGTTTTCTTCTCCGAGGGTTTGGAGGGATAACGCCCCTGATGAGGTTATCCCTTTACTTGTAAACGATGCTACTTTACTTATGAATGAATAAAGGAGAAGAAGTTTATAAAAAAAATCAACTATCATCATAGGTTATCCTATAGATTCTACTTGGCAGAAACGCCAATTAAAAGATAAAAACACATCTAAACAGAAGGTAGATGCAAGATTTATTACTAAACAGGATCAAAAACAAAAACACAAAGAAAATTGGGTTGCCTCCCAACTAGCGCTATCGTTTAACGCCCCTAACTAGGCATAAAAGCAAAGATAGATCTAAGTAGTGCCCTCTTTGGCACTAAATTCATAAGTAGCTCGCATGATAGATTCATAAAGTAATTTGACTTTCTTTCTTGGAAAGTGCCCCATGCCTTTCTTTAATGGAAATTGGAATCTAATATTCCCTTCCTTCAAATCAATAATCGCACCAATCGTTCTAAGGAAAGCTCTACCAAGAATAATAGGGCAAGAAAGATTGCAATCTATATCAAGAACGATAAAATCTACGAGCACCAAATTTCTATTTGCAACAATGAGAACATCATTTATCCTTCCCATTGGCTTTTTAATGGTGGAATCCGCAAGGTGCAAATTTAAAGAGCAATCATCAAGATCATGGAAACCTAGAATATCACATAAAGTTTTCGGAATCGTGGAAACACTAGCACCCAAATCACACAAAGCAAAACACTCATGATCTTTAATTCTAATCTTTATATTAGGTTCCCACTCTTCATTAAGTTTTCTAGGTATAGAAACTTCCAAATTAAGTTTTTCATCATAAGATTGCATCAAGGCATTAACGATATGTTTGGTAAAAGCTTTATTTTGACTATAAGCATGAGGAGAATTAACAACGGATTGCAACAAGGAAATACAACATTCTAAAGAACAATTATCATAATCAAATTCCTTGAAATCCGAGATAGTGGGTTCAATACTATTTAAAGTCATGACCTCTCCAATCCCACTTTTACCAAATTTGGCATCAAGATCTAAAAACTCCGAATTCTTGCGACGCCTTCTAGGTAAAGTTGACTCATCTTCAGTCCCATAATTATCAAGATTCATATTGCAAAACAAAGATCTAATAGGAGACGCATCAATGACTTTAAGATCTTCATCATTATTTTCATGGAAACTAGAAGAACACGCCTTTATAAAGCAATCTTTCTTAGCACGCAATCTAGCGGTTCTTTCCTTGCACTCATCAATGGAAATTCTCATTGCTTTGAGAAAGTCATTGATATGATGATTAGGAGAATAAGATCTAAGTTTAAGAGAATCAACATCAAGCGAAATTCTATCAACGTTCCTAGCCAAATCATCAACTTTGAGCAATTTTTCTTCAAGCAAAGCGTTAAAATTCTTTTGAGAAATCATAAATTCTTTCACACTATTCTCAAAATCAGAGGGCATCTTATTAAAATTACCATAAGAATTATTGTAGGAATTTCCATAATTATTAGAGGAATTACTAGGGATCGGTCTAGCATTAAAGTTTCCTCTATAAGTGTTGTTTCCAAAACTATTCCAACCAACAAAATTCACATCCATAGATTCATTATTATTCTCAATAAAAGTAGACAAAGGCATATCATTGGGATCAAGAGGAGTATTCTTAGTAGCAAACAATTTCATAAGTTCACCCATCTTTCCACTCAAAACATTGATTTCTTCTATAGCATGCACTTTTTTACTAGAAGATCTTTCGATGTGCCATTGAGAATAATTAGCCATAATATTATCAAGAAGTTTTGTAGCATCTCCTAACGTGATTTCCATAAACGTGCCTCCCGCGGCCGAATCTAAGAGATTTTTAGAAGCAAAGTTCAAACCGGCATAATTTTTTTGCATGATCATCCATAAATTCAAACCATGCGTAGGGCAATTGCGAAGCATCATTTCATTCTTTCCCAAGATTGGCAACATGCTCATGATCGAGTTGTTTAAAATTCGTAATATCGTTCCTAATAGTGATATTTTAGCGGGAGGAAAATACTTAGAGATAAAAACATCTTTGCACCTGTTCCAAGAATCAATACTATTTTTAGGCAAAGACGAAAACCAAACTTTAGCACGATCTCTAAGTGAAAACGGAAATAACTTCAATTTAACAATATTGTTATCCGTATCTTTCTTCTTTTGCATATCACACAAATCAACAAAGTTGTTTAGATGAGTAGCGGCGTCTTCACTAGGAAGGCCGGCGAATTGATCTTTCATAACAAGATTCAGCAAATCAGTATTGATTTCATAAGACTCAACATAATTAAGAGGAGCAATAGGAGTACTAAGCAAATCATTATTATTGGTATTCAAGAAATCACACAATTTGGTATTATCTTGCACCATGGCAACAAGTAATCCAACACACAAGCAAACAGAAAAAGGCAAGCGAAAGAGAGGAGGGGATTGGGAAAGAGAGGGCGAATAAAATAGCAAGGGTGAAGTGGGGGAGAGGAAAACGAGAGGCAAATGGCAAATAATGTAAATGCGAGGGACATGAGTTTGTGATGGGTACTTGGTATGTCTTGACTTGAGCAAAGACCTCCCCGGCAACGGTGCCAGAAATCCTTCTTGCTACGTCTTGAGCTTGTGTTGGTTTTCCTTGAAGAGGAAAGGGTGATGCAGCAATAGTAGCGTAAGTATTTCCCTCAGTTTTTGAGAACCAAGGTATCAATCCAGTAGGAGGCTCCTCAAAAGTCCCACGCACCTACACAAACAAACAAAGAACTCGCAACCAACGCAATAAAGGGGTTGTCAATCCCTTCACCACCACTTGCGAAAGTGAGATCTAATAGAGATAGTATGATAAGATAAATATATTTTTGGTATTTTATAATATAGATGCAAAAAGTAAAGATGCAAATAAAAGTAGATTGGAAGCAAATATGACAAGAGATATACCCGGGGGCCATAGGTTTCACTAGAGGCTTCTCTCGAGATAGCATAAGTATTACGGTGGGTGAACAAATTACTGTCGAGCAATTGACATAAAAGTGAATAATTATGAGATTATCTAGGCATGATCATGTATATAGGCATCACGTCCGCAACAAGTAGACCGACTCCTGCCTGCATCTACTACTATTACTCCACACATCGACCGACTCCTGCCTGCATCTAGAGTATTAAGTTCATAAGAACAGAGTAACGCCTTAAGCAAGATGACATGATGTAGAGGGATAAATTCATGTAATATTATATAAACCCCATCTTTTTATCCTCGATGGCAACAATACAATACGTGCCTTGCAACCCTTTCTGTCACTGGGTAAGGACACCGCAAGATTGAACCCAAAGCTAAGCACTTCTCCCATGTCAAGAAAGATCAATCTAGTAGGCCAAACCAAACTGATAATTCGAAGAGACTTGCAAAGATAACTCAATCATACATAAAAGAATTCAGAGAAGATTCAAATATTTCTCATAGATAAACTTGATCATAAACCCACAATTCATCGGATCTCGACAAACACACCGCAAAAAGAGTTTACATCGAATAGATCTCCACGAGAGAGGGGGAGAACATTGTATTGAGATCCAAAAAGAGAGAAGAAGCCATCTAGCTAATACCTATGGACCCGAAGGTCTGTGGTAAACTACTCACAACTCATCGGAGGGGCTATGGTGTTGATGTAGAAGCCCTCCATGGTCGATTCCCCCTCCAGCGGAGCGCCGACGAAGGCTCCAAGATGGGATCTCGCGGATACAGAAGGTTACGGCGGTGGAAATTGTGTTTCGGTGGCTCCCTGGATGTTTCCAGGGTACATAGGTTTATATAGGAGGAAGAAGTACGTCGGTGGCTTCCTGTGGGGCCAACAAGACAGGGGGGCGTGCCCTAAGGGGGGGGGCACCCTACCCTCTCATGGCCGCTTCGGCTACTTCTTGACTTGCACTCCAAGTCCCCTGGATCACGTTCTTTCCAAAAAGCACGCTCCCGAAGGTTTCATTCCATTTGGACTCCGTTTGATAATCCTTTTCTTCGAAATACTGAAATAGGCAAAAAAACAGCAATACGGGTTGGGCCTCTGGTTAGTAGGTTAGTCCCAAAAATGATATAAATGTGTAAAATAAAGCCCATAAACATCCAAAAGGGGTAATATAATAGCATGGAACAATAAAAAATTATAGATACGTTGGATACGTATCAAGCATCCCCAAGCTTAATTTCTGCTCGTCCTTGAGTAGGTAAATGATAAAAAAGAAATTTTTGAGGTGGAATTCTACCTAGTATAATTCTCAATGTAATTTTCTTTATTGTGGCATGAATGTTCAGATCCAAATGATACAAAATAAAAGTTCATATTAACATGAAAATTGTGATACTTCAAGCATACTAATCAAAATAATCATGTCTTCTCAAAATAACATGGGCAAAGAAAGTTACCCCTACAAAATCATATAGTCTGGCTGTTGCTCTATCTTCATCACTCAAAGTATTTAATCATGCACAACCCCGATGACAAGCCAAGCAATTGTTTCATACTTTAATAATCTCAAACTCTTTCAACTTTCACGCAATACATGAGCCTGAGCCATGGACATAGCACTATATGTGGAATAGAATGGTGGTTGTGGAGAAGACAAAAAAGGAGAAGATAGTCTCACATCAACTAGGCGTATCAACGGGCTATGGAGATGCCCATTAATAGATATCAATGTGAGTAAGGATTGCCATGCAACAGATGCACTAGAGCTATAAATATATGAAAGCTCAACAAAAGAAACTAAGTGGGTGTGTATCCAACTCGCTTGCTCACGAAGACCTAGGGCATTTTGAGGAAGCCCATCACTGGAATATACAAGCCAAGTTCTATAATGAAAAATTCCCACTAGTATATGAAAGTGACAACATATGAGACTCTTTATCATGAAGATCATGGTGCTACTTTGAAGCACAAGTGTGGAAAGAGATAGTAGCATTGTCCCGTCTCTCTTTTTCTCTCATTTTATTTTTTTTCTTTTTTTTCCTCTTTTTTTTTTCTTTCTTCTTTTTTTTCTTTGGCCTTTCTTTTTTTTCTTTTTGTCCTTTCTCTTTTTTTCTTTTTGTAAAGTCCGAAGTCTCATCCTGACTTGTGGGGGAATCATAGTCTTCATCATCCTTTCCTCACTTTGACTATGCTCTAATAATGAAGATCATCACACTTTTATGGATTTACAACTCAAGAATTACAACTCAAAGCTAGAACAAGATATGACTCTATATGAATGCCTTCGGCGGTGTACCGGGGTATGCAATGAATCAAGAGCGACATGTATGAAAATTATGAAGGTGGCCTTGCCACAAATACAATGTCAACTACATGATCATGCAAAGAGCAATATGACAAAAGTAATGTGTGTCATATGAACGGAACGGTGGAAAGTTGCATGGCAATATATCTCGGAATGGCTATGGAAATGCCATAATAGGTAGGTATGGTGGCTGTTTTGAGGAAGGTATATGGTGGGTGTATGATACCGGCGAAAGTTGCATGGCACAAGAGAGGCTAGCAATGGTGGAAGGGCGAGGTGCGTATAATCCATGGACTCAACATTAGTCAAAAGAATTCATGTACTTGTTGCAAAAATCTAGAAGTCATCAAAAACCAAAGCACTACGCGCATGCTCCTAGGGGGATAGATTGGTAGGAAAAGACCATCGCTTGTCCCCGACCGCCACTCATAAGGAAGACAATCAATAAATAAAATTGTGCTCACTACATAAAAAATACACTTCCGTGATGATACGTGTTTGTCACAGTAGGTCGCGTTTTTTGTCATGCATGCACATCCATGAAGATTTTATGACAGAATCAAGATAGACATACCTGTGCTGTCGTAGAAGTGTTCCATGACATTACCAAAATCATCATCACGGAAGTGACCACTTCCACGACGATAAACCGCACGTCACAGAAGTGCTTTCGTCAAGGGTGACCGACACGTGGCATCCACCGTAACGGAACGCCGTTAAGCTATCGGGTCGGGTTTTGGATCCGATAACCCGTTAACAGCCCCGACCAATGGGGATTTTCCACGTGTAAAATCATCATTGGCTGGAGGAAACACGTGTCGGCTCATCGTTAGGACAGATGTCATCCACTCATTGGACAGAAGGCGCCTATGATACGTCGACACGTGGCACGGCCCAATAGAGGCCCATTCCTGTGAGAAGGCCGACCCGTTTGACTTGGTCAAAAGGTGGCGGGCCAGCCCATGGAAAGCCTGTTAACGGCCTGTTCGCATATAGCCCATTTACAGCCCGCTAACCCAAGGCCTGTTACGCCCTATCCGAATTAGGCCCAGTAGCATCATCTGGGCCATCCAATATGATTCCAGCCCGTTTTCACTTCTGTCCCATGTATGGCCATGATGTCTTTTGGCCCATAAGAGGCCCTATGTAACTCTTGGCCTATTAATGGCCCGTGGTGAAACTGGCCCGCAATGAACAGTGTATCACTTTACACCCACTAACAGCCCATGGTTAAACTGGCCCGTAATGAACAGTGTATCACTTTATACCCATTAAGGGCCCGTTATTCAGTTGGGCCATTTCCAGCCCATGTTATCTTTCGGCCTTCTTAGAGCCCATTTATTCTTGGGCTCATTTCCAGCATTGGTTTACTTACGGCCCTTTACTTTCATTTTCTGCTTGTGGGCCAAATTCAGCCCGTGGTTACAGTCGACCCGTTTGTGGTACGTTAAATACGTTGGGCTGTTTTCATAGCATCATCAAATACGACCTATTAACGATGGCCCGTTATGGTCAGCCCATGAACGGACGATTCCAACTCTAGCCAGTTTACGACCATAATGCGGCCTGTTATTGGCCCATGTTTGGCCAATCGATCATACGGCCCGTATAAGGCCCATTGATGATACGGCCCGTAGAAGGCCCATTGTTTCTACGGCCCATAGAAGGCCCATTGTTTCTATGGCCCATAGAAGGCCCTCTTGCTTTCTCGGCCCGTAGAAGGCCCATCGCTTCTCGGACCCGTGGGAGGACCAAAGGTGTCACTACAGTAAATATTAGCCCATGGTTATTGTGGCCTAGTTTTAAAAAATAGGTTATTGCAGCCACTAGCAAACCGCGGAAAAAGAACTGCACTAACTACAAGCAAACAAATAAACAAGACAGCAAGGAAATAAATAAGCAAGCAACTTATGCTAGGCTATCACGGCTATTACACATATTACATCCACTCGGCATCAAAGTTCGCCACCAGTGCAAATATAGGGAACAAAGCATCATATAAACGCCGCAGCAAAACAAGTCCAGAACTGAAACCACTTCAGAAGTGTTCAAGAAACAATATCCTACGTACCCATAATGCTGGCAAGATGCTTAGCAAGCTTATTAACTTTCTCTTGTTTGGCGCTTAAATCCTCCAGCGCTTGCTGTTGCACAAGAAAGTACACATCTAAATTCTGCAGGGACTTCCTCAGTCCTTCGGCTTCTTGCCGCAAAGACACGGTGGCGATGCCTTTCAGCTTGTAGCTAAGACTGAAGAAGCCGAAGTGATTCAGGCAGCGAGTTCGAAGATCTTGTGCCAGCGGTACTAGCCAGTAACTCGAACACTACATCAATGCAGGACTGTGGGATTTTCTCACTGTCTACAAGATCATTTTTATCACCTTTCTTGGAGACCAACAGGGTTGTCTCACTATCTTGAACCTTATCTGCATTACTTTCTCTACCATTGCATAGTGGGGTGCTCTTCTCCAATATTCTTTTTGCATACTACAAGATAAACAAGCTGACACATCACAGGTTTAGCTTGTAGTATACGAAACTCATTTTGGTAAACCGGTTCAGTAGTAAGGTGGACATGATAACAGCATGAAACAAACATATATCTATGTACTATGGTCACTGTATTGTCCATATCATTCTAGTTTATGTTCCCTAATCAAGATAGAGACACAGTTCAACTCATATATTTTTAAGACACAGCAGCATAGACAGAATATAAGTGTGAGAAACTACACAACATTGGCAGCACTTGTAATGTGCATCACATGAGAACATAACTGTTTATACAACTTAAACTGAAATCAACATAGAGCAAGAAGTTAGAACAGCAATCCAGTTAAAGAAATAGGTTTAAAACATACATGTTGCGCCATTGGAGTTTCAATTGGATCCTTCAAATTCGAAAGTAGTTGGTATGAGTAAATACAGTGATGCAACAGCAAAGGAGTATGGACATAGCTATGGAATCTGACCTGAGAACAGTTGCTCTTCTGCTTTAAACATGGAGTTTGGGTTAGCTGTGGTGGTCTTCGTGCTTTGGGCACTGCAGTAGCTTTACAAACTGCTCGTGTGGGGGTACTCTGTGGTGGACATGGTGCTTTGTCAACTATAAGTGGGTTAATATCCGCTGGGGTTGCGGTTAGATGGGTTGTAGTTGGTTCTCTGCCCAACGGTGTAAGTGTGCAATCTGGAAGAGTCTCGATTATGTGTGGTGGGGCTAGTTTGTGGGCCAGTACAACCATGGTTCTATTTGCATCAACGGGTAGCACTGTCTTTTGCGAAGAACGGGTTTTTGCTCCCTTAGATACTGCCATCACCCCCTCTAATTCAAATGGCTGATAAGCAAGAAAAGAAATTGAACGTACAGACATTGTATGGTAGAAAGATGTGGTAATTCACATATATGTTGTCTAACCAAACAGGACAGCATGACACAATTTCAGATATATGATCACTACTAGGGAAAACCTTATACATAGAAATTTAGCAACAGCGCGGGTCAAAAAAGCGCGCTAGTGCTATATAGCAGTAGCGATCTAAGAAAAACCGCTACACAGATACAAACTTAGCAAAGGCTTATGCCGAGAAAGCGCTACTACTAATATTCCCATTGGCGAGAATGCTGGGCTACGCATAGCGATGGCGTGCAGTAAACGCACTACCGCTAGAGCATAATTAGTAGCGCGTTTCCTGAGAAGAGCGCTACTACTAATGGAAATAAAATAAGATGCAAAACAAATAGAAAAGTAAATGAAAATGAAAGAAATAGAAAAAGGAGAAAGGGAAAAATAAAATGTAAAGCAAAGTAAACGAAAAAGCGAAAAATCGGAGGAAGGCATAGCAGCAGCGTTTGTTCGTAAGAGGCACTATAGCTAACGTAGCTGCAGCGCGTGTCCCAGACCTCCGCTATAGAAACAGAAAAGGAAATTAAAAAAGGAAGAAATTTACATAGCTATAGCAGCAGCGCGTTTTGCAGAAAGCGCTATAGCTATCTTAGCTATAGCGGTTTTGCGAAATGCGCTACCGCTAAGTTTGACTTAACCAAAAAACCGTTTCCCCACGGCCACCACTTCTCCCCCAAATCCCTCAACCCACCCCGCGCGCCGCCGTCTCCCCGATTCACCGTCGCCCCACTTCGCCGCCGACAATGACGCCACCAGAGCCGTGCACCGTCGACGACACCGGAGCCGCCCCCAACGCCACGGAGGCGCGCAGCCTCGTCAACGCCACCGGAGCCGCCGTCGACGCCACCTTCCTCGCCGTCACCGGAGACGCCCTGCCTCCCTTGCCGTCACCGAGACGCCCGCCTCCTCGCCACCACTGCCTCCATCGCCACCACCGGAGCCATCATCTATAAGCCCCCACCCCTCCTCTCTCTCTCATGCATAGGTTAGCCAGTTTAATTAGGTTAATTATCTAGGTTAAGGCAAAAATTTAGTAAGGGCATTGACAGAGAAGTAGTTAGGTTAACTAGTTTAATTAGGTTAATTATCTAGGTTAGTGCAAAAACTTAGTTAGGGCTTTGACAGAGAACTAGTTAGGTTAACTAGTTTAATTAGGTTAATTATCCATGTTAATTAGTGCAAAAATTTATTTTAGGCTTTGACAGAGAACTAGCTGCGTTAACTAGTTTAATTAGGGTTAATTATCTAGGTAAACTAGATTAACTAACTAGGTTAAATAGGTAGGTTAATTAGGTTCGTTGGATTAACAAGCTAGGTTAAGTAGATTGGCAAAGGTTTTTGATTTTTGAAAAGACCACTATTTTCAAGGAAAAGAATTTAGGCAAATTTTATTTTTCATTGAAGTGGTCATGTTATATCTTTTCACTGAAGTTGTTCGATTGTGCCCAAAGTGGCTTTGTTGTTTCGAGGAATGATCTTTGAGTGGCCTATGTTTTGCCGGAATGTTGATTCATTTCATTCCGGCAAATTTCAGGTTCTCGATTTGTCCGCTTTTAGCAAAGGTCATGCGAAATTTCCGTGAATTTCGGCATGACTTGTGCTACAAACTAGGACATATCGAGTGCCGGATTTGCCGCACTGGAAGGAGTCAACATTCCTGCAAAACAATTGTCCCTTTTATGTTATTATTCATTTTATTAGGTCTAGAATTAATTGACTAGATTTAATCATAGGAAACATGGCTAGCAACGATGAAGGACAGGGTTACGGTGATTGCGACGATTTAATTTTTAGCCTTACCGACGATCAGCAGATGTTGTTCTTGGGCCACCGGTGGCATCGGGATCGAGATCGACACGCAGACCGGTGTTTGAGACCGACACGCAGACCGGTCTTGAGATCGAGACCGGCGCTGAGATTCAGACCGACATCGAGACCGGCGCTGAGACCGGTGCTGCCTCGGGGAGCGGAACCGGTGTAGAACTGAAAGCAAAGAGGCAACGGGTTCCTAATAAACTCAGGACTACTAGACTGGTGGTCACGGAGGTGGACAACGGCAATTTTGAGCCAAAGGCGCCCGAGGAAGCGCGCGCGTGCTACGGCAATCAAATAGGCTGCATCATACGGACAACCGCCACCATCAACAATGAGAATCTAAAGAAGATAGAAAATATGAGGAGCTCCCTCCTAAAGAAGTTTCACCAGATATTCTTGTTCCCGGGCCGGAATGAGAAGGATTATGAAGATCCAGACAAGGACCCGACAATGAAGAAGATAAACAAACACGCCATGACCAAGTTTAGCAACGCGTTGGCCGCCTGGAAAAATCGAGTGAAAGCAAAGATCAACGACGCGGAACCCTACTCCGAGATTGTAAAGGAAAGTCCGACAATCACGGAAGAGCAGTTTCAAATATTCAAGGAGGCTTGCGAGGCCGAAGCTGCCATAGAAAAGTCTAAGTACATGAAGGGGCTTCAAAAGAGGAACATTGGGACCCACCACCTCGGAAGCCGTGGTTCTGGCGGAAAGAGGTCCAAATGGGCCAAGGAGGACGCGAAGCCATGAAGTCTGGGCATCCCAAACCCCTTGGCGGATTTCACCGTCCCCGTGAGCGTGGCGTCCCGAGGGCCCGCTACCGTTGGGACCCACTGAAGAAGGTTTATGAGACAACACCGGTCATTACGGAGTTCATGAGACTGCTGGTAATTTTAGTTTCCGATCAATTCGACTGCACACGTTAGTCATATTTGTAAACGATCCTTGTGCCTTTTGCAGAGAGAGCAGCACCGGATTGCGGCAGAAAGCGACTCGCCGTCTGAGGCATTGGCGAGGCCCAAGTGGGACACTCCATTCAACCGGGCGTTGAACATATTGAAACAACAACCGGTGGTTACTCGACCGTCGTATGGACGCGTGCACGGTGTTGGAGACGGCGCCACGTGGAAGAAGTACGACCATGAGACCACGAAGGAGAAAAAGGAAAGACGGAGGTTAACCGAAGAAAGCATCGACAAGAAGGTTGAGATTGCGGTTGAGAAGAAATCATCTCGATACGATGCATAGCGGTGGTAGCTGCCGCAAAAAAAGGCGATTGCAGATATATCTACTTCCTTGGTGACGGGCGTTCACACTTGGACAAGGAAAATCCAAAAAATGCAGAGGACTTTCCCTTGCGACTTCTTGGCAGCACGTGCTCCCGTGACTGCTCCCGCACCTACTCCCTTTTGGCTCCCTCCCCGGCTCTGCACAGGCTCCCTTGACCGGACGTGCTCGGTGGTGCCTCCTCTTTGGCTGAGCTCGACGCCCTCACGGTATCTGCCACACCGGCCCCCCTCAATATAAATGTATAATCTCCCGTTTTTGTTGCCTTTCGGATGTCTCACGTCGCAGACTTTTCTTTGCAGGCCGACGAAACCCCGTGCACCATATTGTACACCATCGGCGAATAGAAGGTGGACATGGGGAAGGGGACGATAATGGAGCCGAAGGAACCATTGTTCCACAGCCGGTCGATCCCCCCGAACGTCTTCACGGTTTCCGTGGCGCTGTCAAACCGGGCCACGAATTTGCCTCCTCTAATACTAGTGGGGATGACGACGAGACCCGCGCGGCTTGGTGATTGTTGCAATGGGTGGGTCTGTTGTGGCCAAAGAGTGCGCTTCGTCTCGAGGCGGCGGGAGCACACCCACGAGCACGCATCCTCGGCAAGGTATGAACAACACCCCACCGACCCAATTAGCGTCGGTGTCGGGTTGGGTGATAGCGGACGGGTAAGCGGTGGCTCCATTAGTCGCCGATGACGCCGCCATGGATGAGGATGAGGATGACGATGGCGGCTGAACAAGATGTCTATCTGGCGCCTCCTCAGGGTTTGAGCATCATGAGTCGGTGCCTGAATTACCGTCTCAACGTGTTATTGACGACCATCCGGTGGTAAAGAAGCCTAGGAAGAGAGCGAGGAAAGGCAAAAAAGCTGATTCTATGATCCAGCCGCCTCAGCAGCCTCGGCTTTAGGACCGTGTAGATATCCCCGATGCGGATAAATGGCATATCCCCGGTCGACCAATCCTACCTGAAACAGCGCTACGGGCCAGATTCGGCGATCTAAGGAGACTTCATGACGATGTCTTGTGGGTAGAAAGGCCTCATCGCCTCGAAAGATCCGGATACCCACTCTACATGGTTAACGTTCGCGGCAAATGTCGTCGTCGACTGCTTCCCCGCGGATAAGTTCTTCCTCCGATTCGATTACATATTCGACATGTTACACGTGAAGAAGCTGGATTTTACTTGTGTCCGCCTTTATGCCTTGCACATGAACTACATCATTGGAGTTGAGCAGATACGTTTTATCTGTGTCGCTGACCCGTACTACATGCACGAGGGCTTCTTGGGAGTCTGTGCACAGCATCGTGAATACGCGAGGGATTACATCATCAGTTTCATGCTCGCCAATAAGGACAAGGAGGCGATTCTCGTGCCTTATCATCCCGTGTAAGTCATCCGTGCTGCTATCCTTCCTTCGATTTCAATAATTCATTTGCACGGTGGCGGCTAATTAATTTGAGGTGTACTTATTTTGCGCAGCGGCGAGCGCGCCGTCCTCATCATCCTCTACCCCCGATTCTCCCACGCTCTTTACTTGGACTCGTCAAAGAACATTCACAAAAAGGATTACACCCACATCAAAGATGTTCTCGATAGTGCTATGTTTTACTACCAAGCAAGGGGTGGAGAGGTTAGGGACAAGAAGAGAAGGGGCGGCAGGGCCGCCAGCCCATAAGACCGACCTGCTGCATCCAAAGAACCAAACGATTCTCTTAATGATGGATTCTATGTCCTACACCACATCTTTGGAGTACCGACGGGATCACGGAACCTTCACATGGCACCTAGATCTGGCGATGCCCATATTCGCAATGGGCAAAGGACATAGGAGATATCGAGGATCATCGACTTCGAGCTGAGTTCTATAACATCTAGCGCGAACTTGCCCAAATCATCATGAATGAGGTCGTCGGAAAAACAGGGATGTTCCATGCAGAAGGACAAATGTCGCGGGAAGACGTCCGAACATGGATAGCCTCTCAGCGTCTCGATATGAAGCCTTTCACTAAGCTCGATGACTATCTCCCTGACTTGGATGGATGTCATGACATGATGGAGTGATTGTCGATATATGATAATGTGTCCGTTTAGTCCATACTTTATTTTATGACAAAACTTTGAGTTATGCACGGTGAAACTTTATTTGTGATGTAATTAAACCGTCCTCCTCCTCGACTAGCGAAAATCACTCTAGTTAGGTCATTTTGGGTACGATGAACTTTGTTATTTATGCTTATGATATGTTGTTTCTATTTTTGCCAAGTCTGTCTCTTTCTGTTGCTCAACTATATATGTTGCATATCATCGACTCATGTGATGATGGAGGTGCATAGATCATAGATGGCGAAGAAGTGCTATGCCGAGTATATATCGACAAGTGGCCGGAGTGTCGTGCCCAGTGCACCGGTTTTTGGTTTCGGCGACACGCATGCTTAGTTTAGGTTCACGCTAATGCGAGAGAGGATACGAACTCATGTACTCAAAGTGATAGCTATTCTCGCGTATATCATTGTTTAGATGGATGACAATGTATTTGCAAGTAATCGAGACTTGTATCGCTATTTTCGAGATTGATGACGAGAGACCACTTTGTGTTGGATGATGATTATGATGATGACATGATTTGATGAGACTAATTGTATGTATATGCTATGATTACATTTGTATGTGTATGATATGCTAAAGATTATTGTATAAAGCCTATTCAAATGCAAAACAAATAAAAAACAAATATGCAGGGAAAAAGATAATAGAACTAGTAGTAGCGAGGGGGGGGGGATTTAGCAGTAGCGCCGACTTGCCAGTAGCGCTTCCATGTAAACAGCGCTGCAGATAATATCAGTAGCGCCCTTTTCTAAAGGGCGCTGCAGCTATTCATGTGTAGCAGTAGCGTGGGTCAATAGGCGCTACTACTATATGTTAGCTGTAGCGCCTTATTAGTAGTGCCGGTACCCGCGCTACTAAGAGGGCCAAAACCCGCGCTGCTGCTAGGCTTTTCCCTAGTAGTGGATGCCTAACTAAACAGGATAGCATGACACAGTTTCATATATATGATGGATAACTTAACAGGATATAATGGCATAATTCAACATATGATGAGTACCTAAACAGGATGACATGACAAAACTATATGATGTCTTTCTAAAATAGGTTGGGATGAAATAATTCACATACATGTTGTCTAAGTATACAGGATGGCATCATATAATTGACATAATTGATTCATATACTAAGCAGCTGGCACTCGCATGTATGATCTCTAAACTAAGCAGATATAATTCAATATTATGCATATGATGTCTAAACTAAGCAATGCAAGACACCATATGCATCATATGAGAAATATAAACATTGCAACTTAGAGCATACACCTCAGGTGGGATATAGGACTGGTCATCTGTCTCTGAATCCTCCTCCGAGGAGCTCCTCAGAACCATCGAGATATATGCTTCAACAGTACCATTGCTGCTCAAGACCTTGTTTTCACTCGATTTTTCCATAACCGCTCAAATGGCTGATACACATGAAGAGTAGTTCAATATACACAGATTGTCGACAAATGGAATACATAATGAAAAAAAGATGGCATGAGATAAGTCACATATATGATGCCTGGATCCATGGCGGTGCATAATTCACATATATGATAACTAGCTGAAAAACATGGCATTGCATAATTCACATATCTGATATAGAAAGCAAACAGGAGGCATTCACACAAAGCATGTCTAATCTAAGCAGATGGCATGGCAATGCAAGACACCATATGCATGATATGAGCAATATAACCCAGCCAAGTTAGAGCATGCACCTCGGGGATCTGTTGGTCATCTCTCTCCGTATCCTCCTCTGAGGAGCTATCTGTAACCAGCAAGAAATCTGCATCGACAGGTAGCACTGACTGCTCAGAAGACCATGTTTTCACTCCAGATTTTCCTATGACCGACTCAAATGGCTGATGCACAGGAAGAGTAGATGAATGTATAAACATTGTTGACAAATGGAATACATTATGGAAAAAATATGTCACGATACAATCCACATATACGATGACTGGCTAAACAGGATGGCATTGCATGGTTCACGTACATGATGCCTGGCTAAAGAAGATGGCATTGCATAATTCCCATATAGTCCCTCCATTCCTAAATATTTTTCTTTTTAGAGATTTCAAATGGACTACCACATACGGATAGATTCACTCATTTTGTTCTGTATGTAGTCACTTGTTGAAATCTCTAAAAAGACAAATATTTAGGAATGGTGGGAGTATGATATAGAAACCAAACAGGTGGCATTCACACAAAGCAAATCTAAACTAAGCTGATGACATATAAGATGTATAATGTAAGCAATGCAAGGCGCCATATGCATGATATGACCAACATCGGCATGCCCGGTTAGAGCAAACACTTCAGGTGGTAAACAGGCGTGGTCGGCTCCTTCTGAATCTCCATCTGAACAGTTATCTTCCTTTGGAATACAATCTAGAAATGCAGGAGAGGGGGGGGGGCACTTTGCCCACTATCGGATTTCGGGTTCCGGCGGACCCTTGAGGTTCGAACACCGGGGTGCGCGCGGAGATTTCGCGCTCTACCTACCTGTTCCTCGCCGGCTCGCTGGGATCTAAACTACGAAAGGAACAACACAAGAGACACAGGGTTTATACTGGTTTAGGCCACCATTGTGGTGTAATACCCTACTCCAGTGTGTGGTGTGGTGGATTGCCTCTTGGGCTGGTGATGAACAATACAAGGAAGAACTGCCTCGCGAGGGTCTGTTCTTGGCTGGTGCGATGAATTGCTAGGAGGTGTTCAGTCGCTCTCTCTCTACTCTTTCTCCCTCGATTCAGGTGTATGCCAGATGCCTCTACCATGGGGGTGGCTAGTCCTATTTATAGGCAAAGGCCCTGGGCCTCTTCCCAAATATTGAGCGGGAAGGGCGGGTACACTTATCCTGACAAAAGTTGGTCCTTGCTTGTCAAAGGCTCTGGTGGTGATGCCTGCTTGGGCTCCACAATGACTTGCTCCCTGCCGTTGGGATGGTCTTGGTCTTGTTGAACCGAAATGGATGCCTTTGCTTGATGCTCTCACCTGTACTTGCTCCCTTTGCACCAAAGAGGAAAGGAGGACACTGCGCGGGCTGGCGCTCGACTGGCGCCCTTGGTCGTCATGGCTTGCGTCATGGGCACCTCGCGAGGTACCCCGCCTTGAACTCTCCGCCTTCTCGTGAGCCAGCCTGATGAGGCCGTGCTCGAGAAGCTCTGGTCGTCCGCCCATGAGACTTGTCCCTCGCGAGGGTCTTGAGCTTGTGTTGATGAAGATGGGCGTCTTTGGGCCCCTTTGAGCCACGCCAGCAGGCGCAGCGAGCAAGTCTGGGGACCCCTGTTCCCAGAATGCCGACAGTAGCCCCCGGGCCCAAAGCGCGCCCGGACTTGGCCGAGCAGAGAGGCGAAAGGGCAAGTGCGAAGCGCCGCGGGCCCTAACAGCCTGCGGCCTTGGGCGCCGCGTGGCGGTTGATTGGACGTGGGCGGCACTGTTCCCCCACGCCTCCTTATTTTGTGCCATGCTAGGCGGACTCGTAGCCGTACACGCTCCCCTTATTTTGTCCTTTCTCCTCTCGAACTCCAGCTTCCGCATCCAATCCAATCTTGAACCTCCCCCCCTTTCTGCCGCCATGGCTCCGCCGAAGAAGGGAAGAGGGAAGAAGCCCATGCCTCCACCTCGCTCACCGTCGTTGCCGGCCCCCGCCGTCGATCGGTCGATCATAATCAGTCGAGAGGGTTTGGGCAAGGTCAGCTTGGCTCTGGCCACCATCTTCAATGAATGCGGGAGGATGACGGCCTGGCCCGCGTCCGGCTTCTCCATCGATAGGATAGCCACTGAGGTCTGGTATTTCGTCGACGCCCTGTGGGCGGGACTGGTTCCCTCCTTTTCCGATTTCTTCAATGTTGTGCTCTCCCACTATCAGATCCATATGATGCATCTGGGTCCTGAATCCATCACTCTTCTTGCGGTTTTCGCCTTCGTTTGTGAGGCAATGATGGGCATCCTTCCTTTGGTTGCCCTGCTGCGCCACTTCTTCGCTCTGCGCCTTGTCGGCCCCACCCAATGCTCGGGGTGCGTGAGCTTCATTGCTCCACCAGAGACAGCGGCCTTAGGGATCGACTTCGGTCTTCCTCCGCCCGCACCTGGGTTTCGCGAGCGGTGGCTGTATGTGGACATAGGGGTGCCCAGCCCCCTGCTGTAGGAGCCATCTTCGCCTGCTGTCCCCAACTCAGGCTGGGGCCAGGAGACGCTCACGATTTCCGGCTCGCCTTCGTCTAGCGTCGCTTCGCGTTCTTGAGGGCGCTTGGCGTGACGGCGCCCAAGGTGGTGAAGGAGTTCCTGCTACGCCGTGTTGCCCCTCTTCAACGCCATTCTCACCGAATGTCGGCCTTCACGGCGTGAGGATCGTATGAGGCTCGGGAAGAGGACTGGCGCCTGGCGGCGAGGAAGGTGCTCTTGGTCTAGACTGGGGACCCCACCCCTGGCAGCATCCGGCAAGGGGGGGCCTTGCTGTAAGAAACGACTTTGTGAATCAGATGCCCATCTTCGACGAATGGGGGCTGCGCCCTGCTGGCCTCAAGGGGCTCGCGAGAACCCAGTGGTGGTGGCCGCCCTTGCAGTCGGCCGGGGCGACTCTTACTCAAGTGGCGGAGCAGGGAGGTATGAGCCACCGGAGGCCGAGGGTGCCCCCGCCGAGGTGACAACTCTGGGCGGCGCTCATGAGGGAGCAGCCCCTGAGGCCCGTGCTGCCGTGGCTGAGGGCGGCGAGCAGCCGGCCGCAGCGCCTGCGGCCGAGGCCCCTAAGGCCCCAGCTGCTCTTCTTGGTGAGGCGACCGGCGGCGCGCATCAGGCAGACGCCCCTGACGCGGGTCGTCTTGGCGCTTCTTCCTCGTCGCAGGCTGACCCGTGCGCTCAACTCTTGGGTCGCTTCCGCATGGACTACGAGGCCCTCCGGAAGAGAAGGGAGGCCCTGGGTGACGATTACCCTTGTCGCCTGCTGAAGCGTAGGAAGTACTTTGCCACCGATGAGTAAACCTTCTCCCTTCCCAACTCCTGATTCTTCTGTTGCTTTTCCTGATCCTTGCTCCGCAGGGCCCTTCCTTCCGAGCTCACGTAGATGACTGAGGAGCCATCCCCCTCGCCTCCGCCCTCTCCATCGTCTTCGATCGCTCCGAGCAGCAGAGCCCTTGTGGTGAGGCCGGTTGGAGAGGCGAACCATCCCGAGGCACATCGCGGCCCTGCGCGCCTTGCGACCTTCCTTCGCGAGCCTTCTCGTGGCATCGCTAGCCTGCCGTGGGCTTCTCGTCTGGTCGTGGACCGTGATTGGCTGGGGTACTCCATGCGCTCTTCATTTGGGGCCGGACTGGCTCTAGGCCGGGCTTCTGGCGAGGCGTGCGCGGTCGCCTCAAGGGTGCCAGCCCCCAGCCCCCTGCCCGGAGGGGGAGTGCTGATCCGTGCCCCCGACGCTTGCTTGGGGCGGATGATGGTGTGGAAGACGTACTCGAGCGCGCCCGGGAGCGTCGCGCTCTTCGCCAAGGGTTTCTTCGAAGTGCGGCTGATGCGGTGAGCCTGCTTGGTGAAGAGCTCACTGATGAGGACGCGCGCCTTGAGGCCGAGGGCCTGTGCCTAGTTGCAGAGAGGCGCGATCTGGAGGCGGCTATCGCCCTCGCGTGCTATCCGCACGATCTTGGCGATGAGGAGGCCAAGGCGTCGCTGGAAGCCTCTCTGGAGGTCCGTTTCCGGGCCGTCGAGGAGGCCCGAGAAACTGACCGACGGCGAGAGGCGACGAAGGAGCGAGCGCGGGAACTCCTGGCCCGGTGCCGCTCACTGGAGGAGCAGGTGGAGCTGCACGAGGTGGCCCTCGCGTCGATGAAGGTGGCTTCAGGCGACCAGTGAGCTCGAAGCGTGGAGGCGCCGACGCCGAAGCCGCCAATCGCACGCGAGTATGAATGCCTGGAGACAAGGGAGCGCTTGGTGACGTAGGCGGAGGATGATGTCGCTGCGCGGGAAGCCCGTGTTCTGGAGGAGGTAAGACGTCGGGTGGCGACGGTGCGTTTGAACCTCGAGCGCGAGTTCGAGGAGAGGCTGGGGTTAATCCGGACCGAGGCTGAAGGCAGGACCGCTATCTTGAGGGCCAAGCTGGAGGAAGCGACGCGGTGGGTCGATGCTTTGTGGGCCGCACTTGAGGTGGCGCAGGGGGAGTCAACTACCTCCCATGCCGAGGTGCTTCTCCTTCGCCAACGGGTGGACGAGGCTGAGGCCGTCGCGCGCTAGAACGCGAACGAGATGCGCCAGCGGCGGCTCCTGGAACATGAAACGCGGCCCCATGCTCCTGCAGCAGAGAGAGCCAACACGGCCTTGGGTAACATCTGCGGCGGGTTGTCGGCGAGCTGCACGCAGTTAACTACGCCGGCAACCTTCAGTTCTTCACCGACGTGGTGACGCAGCTGGAGGTGCAGTCGGTCAGAGCCAACAGGTTGGTGGAGGAGAGGAGCCGCGCCCTGCTCGAGCGCGTCTTTTCCCGCGTCTTCAGCCATCTCCGGAACATGGATCCCCACTTAGACTTCGATGCCGCCATCACCCCAGTCCCCCAGGCCGTCCGGGACGACCTGGCGTACTGGGTGGAAGACAACGTGGACGCTCTCGCCAGGGCCTTCGCTTCAGATAACGACGGCCCAATCGTGGCCGCCGACGAGGGCGGCGTGGTGAACGGTCCTGACGCCGCTGGCGACAACGCAGAGGGTGATGGCGAGGCCAGCGACGCCAGCGACAGTTCGGGCGGTGCTCTTGAGGATGCATTGGGGGATTTATCCGACTGACCGCGTATCGTTCCCGTTTCCTTGCCCTGCATGAATAGAACTCAGGTTCTGACCTGATGGTTTAAAGAGCATTTTGGGAGGGGGTGCCCCTCATGTAAAACTCAAGTTCAGCGTACTAGTGGATGCTACATCACCCATATGCCCGCGCCAAGTAGTTGGCTAGGTGACAAGCCGGCTGGCTAGTTTACCTTTGTCCCGTGCGGGCCCGGAGATAGCTTGTGGGAGGCTGTGGTGTATCAAGTGTCTCCTGATCGAATCCGTAGGATCTGCGGTAGAAGCCTCCTGAGAGGATACGACGGTGGCAGTCTGGGCTGCACGCAAGCTAGGCCAGGCCCGGCTCGCGAGGGGCTCACGAGGGGAGGCAGCTGAAGCGAAGAGGTAACCGAAACGCGAGAGATTGCTCGAACGAGACTAAGCACCCCTTCCCCAAACACACGCAAATCTCAAATTCGAGTCCAACTTAAATCCAGCGGGGGAAAGCGCCAACCAAGGGAAAAGCAATGAAAGCAGAAAGAAGGCCGCGTCCGGCACCTAGTCTAGTCTTGGACGTCTTCTCACCAACATAGCGGAGCTAAGTGCTGCCATCAGGCGTGGGAGGAGCCCAGGGCCCGAGGCGGCACCCTCGGACTCGGGGCTGTACATCCCCACTCATTATTACGTGAGAGTGTCACGGGGCGGCGAGCTTCACAGGCACCGGCCTTGCTTCATATCGCCAGACGAGGGCCCCGCCTTGCGCCACACTCTAGTGCCATCAACGATGATCGGAAACCAGGACGCCGCCGATGGGGTAGAGCGGTCGCCAGCGGTTCCCCCGATGACCATGGGTCCTCCGCCAGGGGCAGGCCCTGAGGCACCTCCCCAGCGGAGGGCCTACCTCCTGAGAACACCTTGCTCCGAACACCGCGGTGGTGATGCCGGATCCCAGCCCCTCTCCTGCAGCCCCCGACGCCCTCCTCCTGAGGGGTAGGAGACCGCGGGAGCGGGGCAGTTGCTCGCTGCGCCGACCTGCACCTCCTGTGATCCATGATTAGCGTATGTCTGCTCCTGAGGAATTAGTGGTACCCGATAATCGTCGCTTCCCACGCGGCCGGTGGGGCCGTCCCGGGGCTCCTGGAAGAGCTCAGCTTCTGGCGCCTCGTCCCCCCAGCTTGGGCTGAGGAGCGAGCCTTGTTCGTCCTCATGCGGGTGCCCTTGGTCCATCATGTGGGGCACGTATTCTTCTGGGGCCGCCATCCCGAAGGCCGTGCCATAGCGCTCCGCATGCCATGCAGCTCTGCTTGATGCGCCCACCTGGGGGTGGTAGCGCGGCGGTCCACTGTGGCCGTGGGTCACGACGAGTCCTTCTTCGGTGGCCGGGGGCAGGGTCAGCGCTGCCGCCGGCCCGGTGCCGACAGCTTCGCTGGTGTTGGAGCAGCCTGGGAGCCCGCGGGCGCGCGTGGAGCCCCCGCATGGGCCGCCCTGGGCCTGAGACGGGAGCTGGGTGTAGAAGGGGTGAGCCCCTGAGGCGGCAAAGCCCAGGAGCTCTGCCACCCGCTCTAGCAGCACGTCACGGCCGCCTTCCATCAGCCTGCACTGCAGCAGCTCTCAGGCCACTGTGAGCGCGGCCCTTGAGTTCGCCTGCTCCCGGCGGGTGTAAGGCGTCGTGGTCGCGGCGTGGTTGGAGGCCCTTGCTGCCGACCGTGCCTGCCGCGGTGTGAGAGCTGTTGGAGCTGTCAGCGCATCGCCCATGCCCCTTGGCGCCCTGCGGATCGCGAGCTGCCTGGGGCGTGGGGTCGCCGAGGCGAGCGGCTCTGCGCGGGCGGGCCAAGCCGCCCGGGGATCCGGGTTGCCCGCCTGGTCATCGGACATGGTGATGACGATGCGAGGGATCGGCGGCGGTGGCGATCGGATCGCACGCACCCTACACGCGAAATGTCGGATTTCGGGTTCCGGTAGACCCTTGAGGTTTGAACACTCGGGTGCGCGCGGAGATTTCGCCCTCTACCTACCTGTTCCTCGCCGGCTCGCTCAGATCTGAACTACGAAAGGAACAACACAAGAGACACAGGGTTTATACTGGTTCAGGCCACCATTGTGGTGTAATACCCTACTCGAGTGTGTGGTGTGGTGGATTGCCTCTTGGGCTGGTGATGAACAATACAAGGAAGAACTGCCTCGCGAGAGTCTGTTCTTGGCTGGGGAGATGAACTGCTAGGAGGAGTTCAGTCGTTCTCTCTCTACTCTTTCTCCCTCGATTCAAGTGTATGCCAGATGCCTCTACCATGGGGGTGGCTAGTCCTATTTATAGGCAAAGGCCCTGGGCCTCTTCCCAAATATTGAGCGGGAAGGGCGCCAACAATTGGCCATTTTGGAGGGGAACAGCGGGTACATTTATCCTGACTAAAGTTGGTCCTCGCCTGTCAAAGGCTCTGGTGGTGACGCCTGCTTGGGCTCCACAATGACTTCCTCCCTGCCGTTGGGCTGGTCTTGGTCTTGTTGCACCAAAATGGATGCCTTTGCTTGATGCTCTCACCTGCGCTTGCTCCCTTTGCACCAAAGAGGAAAGGAGGACATCGTGGGGGCGGGCGCCCGACCGGGCGCCCTTGGTCGTCATGGCTTGCGTCATGGGCACCTCGCGAGGTACCCCGCCTTGAACTCTCCGCCTCCTCGTGAGCCAGCCTGATGAGGCCGTGCTCGAGGAAGCTCTGGTCGTCCGCCCGCATGAGGCTTGTCCTCGCGAGGGTCTTGAGCTTGTGTTGATGAAGATGGGCCGTCTTGGGCCCCTTTGAGCCACGCCATGCAGCCGCAGTGAGCAAGTCTGGGACCCCGTTCCCGAACGCCGACACCCACCATGGAGCGGCGTGCATGACATTATATTCAAGACGTTAGCGGTCTTCTCTTTTTCTCTACATGTTCAGTACGATTGTGTACAATATCTGACATGCATAATAAAAAGAAATAGTTTGATTTTGTAAGGCCTAAGGGGTGCATGCAAAAATCAAGACTGATGGTAGCAAATGAGTGGATGGATCCAAAACTAATGATAGAAGGTTGATTATAGCTTCAGTTTAAAAAGATAGACAATGGGTCATCTATTGTTTGTTGCCCACCCAACGTGAACCACATAGAAGACCCCAGATAAACCAGATAGTAGACAGATAGTATTCGTTGCTGGCTCGATATGAGACCCGTGGGCAATTCAAAACTCAAGATTGAACGATAAAGTAGCAGGTAATTATAACCGATCTATAACGCAAGCAAACACGAAAGACCGCGACCTCTCTTCCGGAACTGTGTAGTCCCCAGGTTCATCTGCTCAGTCGATGATGGTGATGTAGTTGGCGTGACTGCCGGCAACGGGGAAGATGATCCGAGGCGGCGAAAGAAAGTCTCCTGGGGGATCTCTGCTGCAGTGAATGCTCTGTCGATGGTGCGGCTCACGTGGGGTGGATGACGGCACGACAGGAGCAGGACATAACAAACAGAGTTTTCTTTGACGCCAATCTGAAAATGAAGTAAATCTGTAAGTGCTCCTTAGAATTGGAGGATTCTATAAACGCATCGACAGGAAAAACACAGGAATAGGATAGGAATGCACGTGCAAAAAAGAGCATTTGGAAAAATAGGATTTCAGTCAACCTGGGTGTTTGGCTCACATGAATTGGAAGAACAGAAGAATGGAGAAACAAAGTGATGCGACGAGTGTACAACCTCTTTGGCATAGCCTTGTGGACCTCAGCATCATTGGGTTGGACGTGGAGGATGGTGATGATGGTGGTGTGACTGTCGGAGGCGGGAAAGAAGATCCGAGGCCTCTAGAAACGGTGCCGAGGGTACTGCTCCACTGTGATGGACGGTTCCATCGTTGGAGCAGCTCCGTTAAGGTGTACGGCGACGAGGCTGAAGCATGACAAGACAGACAATGTTAATCTGAAGTGGGACCCTAATATCATCTGCAATAGATGATGTAAAATACATCACCAAAAGTGCTAGATGTAAACGCATCAGCAGCGCCACGACCGCTCCGACAGATCTTGTAAGTACTGTTCACTCTGAACTTAATCAAGAAAATGAACTTCACAAATAAACTGAATTTTCTTGTCGAAACTGATTGAACTAGTAACGGGCATTGCAATAGATGTTTAGGCGTTCGAGCACTAGTAGCGAGAGAAGCGATGATCTAAATCAGCAGACGCCGAGCGGGAACGCACTAGCAGAGAGCAAGTCGTGCGAGAGCACCGCTAGCGAGTGCTAAAGCAGCAACTCCTCAGCAGCTGCGGAGGTCGTGGCAGCAGCGAAGCGCATAGCGAGCAAGAGCAGAGCAGCAGCACGAACGAAAGCAGGAGCAGTGCAGCAACGCGATCGACAACAAGAACAAAGCCACAGCGCGAGCGAGAGCCGGAGTAGCTGCAGCTAGTGCCGTTGTGGAAGTCACCGCCGAGGAAGCAACGACATGGGGGAGAGATGCCGTGGATGATGTGGCCGGCGACGGCACCGTTGATGGAGACGCCATGTCTGCTCGGTATCGAGCACCGGTAGCCCCGTGAGATCAAATAAAAGATAAAATGCAGCGATGAGTGCAGAACCTCCTTGGTGGCGCCGAGTTGGCCTCGGCTTCATCGGAGGAATTGGTGAGGGTGCTGCGGTTCCGGTGGGGCAGGTCAAGACGGCGCTGTGGAGGATGGGCGGCTGATCCGGCGGGATGACAAGATCGACAACGGATCCTCATCCGGTGCGGTGGATGAGGGACGGCGAGCTGTTGCGATGGACGACATAGTTGGGGAAGTGTCTCCGGCTAGGCGGCGGTCGGGAGGCCGACGGAGGAGCGTAGGGTTTCGCGGGTTTTGGTGGCCTCGGTGTACAAATGGGGGAGGGGGGAGCCAAGCTTATTGACGCGCTTATCCGAAATGTAGGGTAAGTTACCAGCATACCCCCACCGGTTTTGACACCGTGGCGTGGAGCTTCATTTCGGTGAGGGTAGAAGGGGATTTCGATGTCAGGCTGCGGGGCGATTTCGGATGAGGACGGGTTCTCGCGCGTCAAATTTCGATAACAAGGCGCGGCGCGGGTTGAAGAAGCGGGAGTTTCAAAGCAGGTGAGACAAAAGATACCCGAGCTTGAAAATTTCGGGATAACAAGGTGCGGATTCCTTGTTCGGCAGAACAAACTTAATGTGTAAAAAAACAATTCATACAAGACACAAGAGAGTCATGTCCCCTTTTACTATATTGCTATAGATGGCATTGAAAAAACTACAAGAAAAATGTAAAAAAATCGGGAGAACAAGATTACCCTGCACAATACCAAATCGATTCGCACTTCCCTCAACAATAACAAAAAACAAATCAATTTCCGCCAAATAAAGAGTAATGTCCCTTTTTATATGATTACAGATGCCATGATCTCGAATTTCAATTTTTGAATCCACGTTATGTTGAATACGAATAAATCATTAGGTGACCTTGCGGTTTATAATTGATGTAGTCGTACATTTTGATCTTCAATCATATATGAACATTTTACTCCACCATGTGAACATATATATTGTCGTCTACCATATGAACTAAATTTGAATCAATTTTCCTTATTTGAATCGATTGTTGTCAAGTTATACAATAATTTAAATATTATCTTGATAACAAAAATACATGCATATAGCAGTAATCATATTTCACTATGAACTACATGTATACGCTCTCCAATTCAAATATTTGTATCCATTTTATGTTGAATTCAAATCATAGTACATTATTGGTCTAGGTAGCGAGATGTTCGGGATAATCTAAACCTTGTTTTCATACGTATAATTTTTGGCTGAATTGGGACAAGTTTTGGTATAAGCCTCTTGCAAAACCGAAGATTCTCTCAACAAGCCTCGTGGTTCCGAGAGGGAACGTGTCACCTTTGTGTGCGAAACGATATATGTTGCCTCCCCCTGATTTTATTTACAGAGGCAACATAGAACTCTATGAGTGCCCTGTTAAATTTTGGAATTATTTCGGGTTCATTTGGCCTTTTTATACATTAATTGAGTTTCTGGACTTTTAATGTGCATAATCTAAATATGAATTGCAAGCACATGCTCTGGTGCACCAAAGTAGGCTGAAAAATCACATGTGTGTCCTTGGTTGAATTTCTAGGTCCCATGGAAGAAATGAGAATGAAATTCAAACATCTGGGCGTCATGACTCTACCGAGAACATCAAGAAACTTAGATTTTAAATTCATGTAAATCCAAAACTCGACTGGAAATCATGAAACATGGCATGGTGTCATGTCATGACGCTAACATGTTGTGGTAAAAAATTGGGCCGATTTGGAAGCTCGTGGTTCTAAGAGGGAACGTGCCACCTTTGAGTGTGAAACGATATACGCTGCCCCCTTGAGTTTCTTAGCAAAGGCAACCTAGAACTACATTAGTGCCCTGTTAAATTTTGGAATTATTCCGGGTTCGTTTGTCGTTTTTTATACATTAATTGAGTTTCTGGTCATTTAATGTGCATAAGTCAAATTTGAACTACAAGCACATGCTCTCGTGCACCAAAGTTGGTTGAAAAATCACATTTGTGTCCTCGGGTGAATTTCTAGGTCCCATGCAAGAAATGAGGATAAAATTAAAACATCTGGGCATCGTGGCTCGGCCGAGAACATTGAGAAACTTGGTTTTAAAAATCTTGTAAATCCAAAATACGTCTGAAAATCATGAAACTTGGCATGGATGTCATGTCATGGTACTACCATGTTGTGGTAAAAAAATGGCCGAATAGGAATAGATTTTGGTATAAGCTTCTTGCAAACCGAAGCTTCTCTCAGGAAGGCTCGTGGTTCTGAGAGGGAACGTGCCACCTTTGAGTGCGAAATGATATACGTTGTCCCCCTTGAGCTTATTTACAAAGGAAACATAGAACTACATGAGTGCCCTGTTAAATTTTGGAATTATTCTGGCTTCGTTTGGCCTTATTTACACATTAATTGAGTTTTTGGTCATTTAATGTGCATAATTCAAATTTGAACTACAAGCACATGCTTCCGTGCACCAAAGTTGGTTGAAAAATCACATTTGTGTCCTCGGGTGAATTTCTAGGTTCCATGCAAGAAATGGGAATGAAATTCAAAATTCTGGGCGCCGTGGCTGGGTTGGAAACGTTGAGAAACTTAGGTTTTTTAATTCCTGCAAATCCAAAACACGCATGAAAATAATGAAACTTGGCTTGGTGCCATGACATGGCACCAACATGCTGTGGTAAATTTGCAGTCCAATTTGCGAAGGCGCGCACATTAACAATCAACAAAGTCATTTTGGAACAAGTGCTGTCACGTTACAATCGGAAACACAAGTATTATTGAAACCATGGGCGTTCTACTTACTAGTACCATTTACGTGCCGCCACGCATCCCCATTTTTTATTAGCTAGGAGGTGCTGTGCAGGGTAGCTATTTGAGTACAAGAGGCGTGCGATCAGACCCCTGCGTGTGCTTATCGGGAGGAGAGCCCTTTGACCTCCATCTGCCGTCCACCTCTCTCCCAAGGTCTCCATTAATGGCGCCCGAGCCTATGTTTAATGGCTTGGCTATGTCTCACTCGACTGAGATTTAAGAGAGAAAAAAGAAATTCTGAAAGGACGGATCTTGATGTAAGATCCGACGGACCTATATAGCATCTACTGCAACTTATAGCAAGACTGATGAATATATAAGGACGATTAAATTTTTTTTGATCAAAGAAGGGCTTGCCCCTTCCGATTTTCATTACTGAAAACCACCACAATTCACAAGAAGTTCAGCACAACTCCAGCCTAAAACGAAGGACTAAAAGCTACCAGATTGAAATCGCAACATCCCAAGAGGCCAACAAAGGCCAAACATTCGCGCTAGAATCCAACATTTCACCACCGACGACACAATCCACATCCTAAACCAATTATTATGTCAAAAGAAACCAGGAAACTAAAGGAAGCCCAGCAGCAACTAGAAGAACAGCAATGCCAGGGTCGCCACAGCAAGAGTTTTCTTCATTCTAGCCTCGCAACATTGATCTTCCACAGAAAGATAAGGACGACTAATTGTCTTACATAATTAGAAAGATAATTAAAAAAGCCACATGCGGCTACGCCCGAAATACACAAGGGCAAAAGAAGAAGGAAGACAAGGATCTGGCTCACTAGTCTCTACTTTCTTGATGCGTTGCTGCAGGCCACGGGAACTAGTCTCCGCGGAGAGCGGCGATGAGCTCTTTCGTGTCCTCAAGACGCTGCTTGAGAACATCCATGGATTCCTCCACCAGCCTTTGGCACTCGTTGCGGAGCATGTCATTCTCGTCCATAAGTTTCTTGACAATGATGCTAGTCCTCTTCAACAAGGCACTGGTCTCCTCCTGCTGGTCTGCACTTCGGACGATCTTCTCCCTCAGCAGGTCGCGCTCGGCCCGGAGCCTCTCATTGCCCTCCCTTAGTTGCCGAATGACATCGGTAGCCTGTTCAAATGAGGCTTTCACGTCATCCTGCAACCTCGCCAAGCCGGAGATCTGATCCATCTGGCTATGGATGATCGCATGCATGCGCTATAACGATCGTCGCTTTGCCGCGAAATTTTCCCGAGCCGCCCGCCGCGGCAGACATCTCTGCTGCATTCTTGGCGCGGCGGGACATCTCTGCTGCTTCCACGGTGCGGCCAGACCAGTGTGCTGCATCGACGGTGCGGCGGAACCTCCGTGCTACTTCAGCGGCGCGGCGGGACCTCTGTGCTGCTACTTCCGCGCGGTGGGACATGTCGGCTGCTCTCGCAGCGAGGCGGGACATCTCTCGTGCTTCCGCTTCCATGCTCGCCTCTCCCTGGTGACAATCTCTCGACCCAGAACTCACGCTGGCAATGGCAGACGCAAGGGAAGGATGCTGAATGACTTGTTTGTTTTTGTGGATGAGGAGTTGAGGAGGAATGTGCAGTCATCTTGGCATACTAGTATTTATAACCGAGTACTAATACACTCCTAAGTGGGAAACCGTTTAGGTTGTGATCGGTGTGAACAGGTTTGGAATTCAATATAGTGTGGTACTAATACGCTCCTAAGTGAGAAACCGTTTAGGTTGTGATCGGTGTGAACAGGTTTGCAATTCAATATAGCGTGGAGTAATTTGGAATGTGACAAGACGCAAGCTCAAAATTTATTGACGGTTCTAGTTTTGAAGTGCGGCACTATTCCTGGATGGAGTACTTCTTTTTCTACTCCCTCCTTTCCGGTTTTATAGGGCTTATCTCAAAATTTTAGTTTTTCCATTTTATAAGGCTCAATTTGGTTGTTCCCCAACACATGTTCAGATTCCAAGGTGCATTAAATCATTGCATGCAAGTATTAAGAGAAAATTGACCAATGCATGTACTTTATGCATGCATGCATTTCAATTAATGCATTGATAAACATAATTTTTTGAGAAAAACAAGAGCATTAATTAGGTGCTTTTGCAAACTACAAAAAATATTCCACCATTCAACATCTTGGTTGGTGAGATTTTTGAATTAAGCCCTATAAACCGGAAAGGAGGGAGTACTGATGTGTACGTGCAATAACTGGCACCGTCTTATACATATCTTACGGTTAAGACTAGCCACAATGCATAGTAACATACACTAGTAACATACACAAATCTCTAGACTATGTTACTATCTTCATAGTGGGTAGTAACATAAGCGTGGTAACATGCAAAGCTTCATTTATTAAGTTATAGACTCATATTGCATTGAGACATGTGATGTTACAGTAACTAGCTAAGTTACTGTAACTACCTCTCTCCTCATTAACTCATTGCCACATAAGCAAATTTGCTGAGTTGGACTCGATGTTACGGCTGAAGTTACTCCCACTGTGGCTAGTCTAATGGGGTGTTCGACAGGAATAGCCGCGTGGCGAGATCTAGTCTAGTCCTTTTTTCAGACGCATTAAACCTATCTCTCGGGACTTCTCGCACGCACCATCGTTCCACCCACAAAAACTTGTACTCTGAGTTTAGTAGTACGTTATACAGGAAGAGAAGAGGTGCATGCACGCACTCGTCCTCTCACACATGCGTCTATTTTTTCTCGAAAAGGAGGATGATGACCCCCGGCCTCTGCACCTGGGAGTCACACACGCATCTGTAGCTATGAATTGTAGTGTTCTCAACCATCCGATTGGCTCTATCATAGACGTACCTATATACTAAAACATGTCTAGATACATCTATATTTCGACAAATGGAAGGCATGTATTGTGGAACGTAGGGAGTGCTTGTCATCTAAATGGATAAAAAGGGACGTATCTAGAACTAAAATACGTCTACATACATCTCCTTTTATCCATTTTGATGGCAAGTAGTACTTCTTACCCAAAGGGACTTTATATCCAACAGACACAAAATATCCATTCGACTGTTGGAAATTACTGATCTTATGCCGAAGTAATTGCTACATCGCCACCAAAACCCACCATTTCTTAAGCTAAAGTAGACCAAGGTAATCCCTATATTAGCATATTACTAAGATAAATAGAAGGCACTGTCAAAACATTTAGGACGTGAGCTTGTCAATTTGAATGTGGAGGGACACAAGCTTAGCCCCGGCCAGCAGCTTGGGCAGAACTGTCAAGAAGGTCAGCTCCTGCACGTCGACGTCGCCGGGATCCTTGCTGCTTGTCACCTCCATTTCCACCTTGACAGCGTCGGTCGTGCCTTTGGGCTCCCCGGCGGGCCGTTCGCCTGAGCTTGGCCAAGTAGTGCGGCGGTGGGGGCGCCCGCTCGATGCGCAGGCGGCGACACGGTGATAGGCGTGCGATGTCGAAACGCCGCCGACCAAGAAAAAACGTGCAGCGGTCCTCCTGCACGAATAGCAAGAGCCGTGGCTCGATAGTGGCACTGCACCGGAGCCCCTTGCATCTTGGATCTGTGCACGGGCATGGGATCTTGCGTGATGATGTGGTGGTAGAGCGCCGGCGGCGGGTCTTCGTAGCCGCAGACGGGAGCGGGGCATTTGCAGGGCGCGAGCGGACACACGCTCTAGTGATCGGCGAGCTTGTGGTAAGTGATGTAGAGCCCATAGCCTTCGTGCGGGCACTCCACCCTCACCGACGAAAGGACGGAGTCCACCGCGGTGTTCCGCACATCAAAGCCACCACCGCGCTCGCACTTCTGGCACTGCCGCTGGTTCCCGGGGCGCTCGACGCGGTAGTCCGCGCAGGCCAGGTGCCCTCCCTTGCACTGCAGAAATCAATTGAACATCACATCAATCAAGAAACCTGCACCTTGCTCAATCAGCCGAACGGACAAGGTGTATTCGAACCTCATACACTGGAGGCGTCAAGGGGCGGAGGCACAAGGGGCAGTGGAGCACGGTGAGGTCCATCGAGACCTTAGAGAGTTCCATCGTCGGGTCCTGTTCCTGTTCGGTCTACATGATCTCGCCCTCCTCATGCACAACATCTCTCGACTTGGGCCGGGGTATTACAAAGCTTTACTGTCACATATTTTATACTCCCTCCGTTTCTAACTGTAAGTCTTTATAGAGATTTCACTAGGTGGACTACATACGGAGCAAAATGAATGAATCCACACTTAAAATGCATCTATATACATCCGTATGTAATTCATAATGGAATCCCTACAAAGACTTATAATTTAGGAACGGAGGGAGTACTACTTCAAGGTGCATTAAATCAACACATGCAAGTATCAAAAGAAGAGTCACGGCATGCATGCATGCGTTGTAATTAATGCATCGATAGCGCAAATTATTGAAATATATTGAGTGCAAGGTGCTTTGATGTGTCGCGTCAACTCATACATCAATGAGAAGTTTGATTATCCTCTCCTCGCGGACTTAATCGCACTGCCTTTGGCTGTATGACAGTTGGCGGACACTGTCGGGCCCACATCCATACACGCAAAGCAGGAGCGTCCTCTATAACGCCCGGATTCGATGCGCCAGGTGTCCGCCAGTTATTCGCCGTCGTTGCCATGTCATTTGCTTGCGTGTTGCACTTTGCCATGTCATCATATGCATTTCATATCATGCCATCATGTGCATTTCATTTTGCATACATGTTCGCCTCATGCATCCGAGCTTTTTCCCCGTTGTCCGTTTTGCAATCCGGCGCTCCTATGTCCTCCTGCGTTCCCCTTTTGTCTCCTGTTGTGAGCGGGTGTTAAACTTTCTCGGAATGGCCCGAGGTTTGCCAAGCGGCCTTGGTATAGCACCGGTAGACCGCCTGTCAAGTTTCGTGCCATTTGGAGGTCGTTTGATAGTCCAACGGTTAATCGGGTGACCGCAAAGGCCTCTTTTGTGTGAAGCCCAACACCCCTTCCAAAGTGGCCCAAAACCCAGCTAACTCTCCTCCATGCTCTCGGTCGTTCGATCATGATCGCGTGGCCGAAAACCGCTCCTCATTTGGACTCTCCTAGCTCCCTCTACCTATAAATACGTGCACTCCCTCAAATTTTTCGGATCCCCAAACCCTAGCCCGCTCCTCCTCCGCCGCCGGACACGTCCGGGCGAGCCGGACACGTCCGCCGCCGCGCGCCCGGCGAATCCGAACCCGCCACGTGGCGATCCCGCCGCCGCCGCCCGTCTCCGCCGCCCGGGGCCCGCGGCCAGATCCGGCCAGCGAGGCCCGTCTTACCGCCCGCCGCCGCCCGCCTGCCCGCTCCGCCGCTGTTCGCGGCGCGTGCCGCCGAATCGCCTCCGCTGCCAATCTCCAGCCTGCGCCGCCGCGCCTCGCCGCCCGCGCTGCTTGATCGCCGCCGCCGCCCGCGACCAGCGCCTCCCGAACCCGCCGCCATAGCGCCCCTTGCCGCGCCGCGCCCGTGCTCCCGCCGGTCGCCGGATCCTCCCGCGCCGCCCGCCTCGCCGGTGCCGCCTCCCTCCATGGAACCCGCGCTCGCCGGGCCGCCTCCCCCGAAGCCCCTCGCCCGCGCCCCCGTGCCCCGAGCGCCGCCACTCCTCCCTCCTCGCCTCGCCGGAGCTCTACTACGGCCGGATTCGGAAGGTGGACGAGATCCACCACCACCGCGATCCAAACTGCGCCCTGCCCCGCCCGGATCTCCTCGTCCCGCACGCCTCCGTCCCGGGTTGACTTTTCCCGGAGGTATAAATTCCACTAAGTCCCAGTTTTTCAACATTATCATGCCATATTCATCATGCTGTATCTCTGCATCGGTAGCTCTGTTTTGCGCGTGTAATATGTCAAGTTTTTTGTCTCGACGAGTACTTCATTTCACTCCATTGCATCATTGTCATTTGAGCTCATCTTGATGCCCGAAATGCTGTTGGAAGAGTGCATGTTGATGTTAATCTGCTGAAACTATTATAACTTGCTCATTTATCATTTTTGCCATGATTGATGTGTGCATCCTATGAGGTTGATGTCTACATGTATGTTGATCTATGCCATGCCATCTTTCCAGAGGTGTTAACCATGTATTTTTGTGAGTTGTGTGCTGAGTGTATCAAGCTTGCTAAGTAAGGTAGTTGCTGTTACTGTTTTGCATCACGGATTCTGTTATATTTTGTTGCTATGTTAACATGCTTCTACTAGTCATTCTATGCATAATCTGGAGATGTTCTATAAACATGTTTTGATCTACATGTCTTGCTCTATCGATTCATGTCCTTGGTTGAAATTATAGCTTGCTGGAACATGTTGTTATCTTGCTCCAAAGTTGCTTGATATTGTTGCTGTCAGCCTGTTAACATTAAGTTCACTAGTTCCCATGTGTTTTGCTAGTGTTCCATGCACCCTATGACCTTGCTCTTGCCATGCTTAGCTTCATAAACATGCCTTCTTACTATTGGTTGCCTTGACATGCCATGTATTGCTCTGTGGTGAGTGGTTCAAGCTCACGAACATGCCTACTTATTGTTGTTCCTGCCATGTATGAATCTGTAATATAACTTGCCATGTTTACATGGGTGCCATCATATTTTTTATGCCTTTTTGACTCATGGTCAGTAAGGGTCTTTTGATCTATGCATTTAGTAGATTCATTCCATGCCTTTGTTTGCCATGATAAGTTCCTGTAACATGTTGTTTGATAGCTCTAAACATTGCAACCTGATGTTATTTCCTGATAAGTCTGAAACTGTTATTATTTGCAATCTTACCATGTCTTTTTGAGCATGTTCTAGTCTTTTCTGGAGATAGCTCAGTGTTCATGTTTTGTAGTACTTTACTTGTACTTCATACCCATGCCTTTTGTTATTATGTTGGGGTGCTGTAACATGTTGTTTTGATTCTTGCAAGATGCCTAGTTGCTGTTATGGACAGATTGTTGTTATGACTTGTATAGAGTGTATGTGTTGCACCGTTGCTCCGTTTTGAGTGTGCTCTATATGAAACTTGCTTGATTTTGCATGTAGTTTCATATTTTCATGTTGCATCCTTGTTTTGGTGTGTTTGCTTGATGTTTGTATGCGTTTTGCATCAATGCCATGTTTAACTTGTTTTGCTCATATATTCTAGGCCGTAGCTCCGAATCTAATGAACTTTATATGTAACTTGACTAGAATTTCGTGTCGATCATCTTGGTGCATCTTAACTTGCTGTTTAAAAACTTGAACATAAGGTTTATTCAGATCTGGACCAATTTCGAAATTTGCATATGAGGACTTACCGCATTTGTTATATGTTGTTTCCGGCCTCATTTAAACTTGCCTTGATGTGTTGTTCTTGTTTGCTTCATCTCTTGCCATGAGTTGCTCCATGTAGCGTTGTCATGCATCATGCTTGTTGTGCATCATGCCTTGTTCATGTGTGGTGTGTTTACCATGTTGTGTGCTTCTTCTCGATAGTTCCCGTTTCGTTGCGATCGTGAGGATTCGTTCATCTTTGTGTGGTTCGTCTTCGTGGCTTCATCTTCTTCATGGACTCGTTCTTCTTCCTTGTGGGATTTCAGGCAAGATGACCGCTACCCTGGATCTCACTACTATCATTGCTATGCTAGTTGCTTCGTTCTATCACTATGCTGCGTTACCTATCATTTGCTCTTCAAGCCTCCCAAATTGCCATGAACCTCTAACCTTTGACACCATTCCAAGCAAACCATTGTTTGGCTGTGTTACCGCTTTGCCCAGCCCCTCTTATAGCGTTGCTAGTTGCAGGTGAAGTTGAAGATTTTCTCCATGGCGGACAGGGTTTATGTTGGGATATCACAATATCTCTTATATTATTAATGCATCTATATATTTGGTAAGGGTGGAAGGCTCTGCCTTATGCCTGGTGTTTTGTTCCACTCTTGCCGCCTTAGTTTCCGTCATACCGGTATTATGTTCCCGGATTTGCGTTCCTTACGCGGTCGGGTGATTTATGGGACCCCCCTGACAGTTCGCTTTGAATAAAACTCCTCCAGCAAGGCCCAACATTGGTTTTACCTTTTGCCTCACCACCACCTATATTTCCCTTGGGAGTAATTAACCCAAGGGTCATCTTTATTCAGCCTCCCCGGGCCAATGCTTGTCTAAGTGTTGGTCCAAACTAGAAACCCTTTGGCGCCCCCGTCGAAACTTGAGGTCTGGTTTTAGTTGTACGGACTGCTCATCCGGTCGTGGCCTGAGACGAGATACACGTAGCTACTATCAGGATGTCGGCACGCCGGGAGGTCTTGCTGGTCTTGTTTTACCATATGTCTTGTAAACCGGGATTCCGAGACTGATCGGGTCTTCCTAGGAGAAGGTCTATTCCTTCGTTGATCACGAGAGCTTGTCATGGGCTAAGTTGGGACACCCCTGCAGGGTATAAACTTTCAAGAGCCGTGCCCGCGGTTATGTGGCAGATGGGAATTTGTTAATGTCCGGTTGTAGATAACTTGACACCAGATCCGAATTAAAATGCATCAACCGTGTGTGTAGCCATGATGGTCTCTTCTCGGTGGAGTCCGGGAAGTGAACATGGTTTCTGGGTTATGTTTGACGTAAGTAGGAGTTCAGGATCACTTCTTGATCATTGCTAGCTTCACGATCGTTCCTTTGCTTCTCTATTCGCTCTCATTTGCGTATGTTAGCCACCATACCTGCTTAGCCGCTGCTGCAACCTCACCACTTTACCCCTTCCTTTCCCATTAAGCTTTGCTAGTCTTGATACCCATGGTAATGGGATTGCTGAGTCCTCGTGGCTCACAGATTACTACAACAACAGTTTCAGGTACAGGTTATACGATGATCATGACGCGAGAGTGATGTTTGCTTGTTTTGGAGTTCGTCTTCTGCTTCTTCGATCAGGGGATAGGTTCCAGGTCGGCAGCCTGGGCTAGCAGGGTGGATGTCGTTTGAGTTTCTGTTTATGTATCATCTGTAGTCGTATGTTGATCTCTTGTATGATGATATTGTGTTCATGTGGCATTGTGTGCCTTTTGTATGTATCCCCATCTATTATGTAATGTTGATGTAATGATATCCACCTTGCAAAAGCATCTTCAAGATGCGGGTCTATCCTTGGTGGGACCTTCGAGTTCCTTTTGGATAGGGTCGCATATTGGGCGTGACAAGTTGGTATCAGAGCCTCGACCGACCCTAGGAGCCCCCCTTGATTGATCGTGTAGTTTGGCCGCGTTGAGACTAGAAGAAAACTGTTTTCTGAGTCTAGTTATATCGGAGAGTAGGAATTCTTTTTACTCCTCTGCCCCTTTGTCGCTCTGGTGAGGAATCTTGACGTAGGTGTTTTGAATTACTCCTCTTCCCCTTCAAATTTTTCTTTAGGATCACGCAGTTGGGTTTTCGATCGTGATTCTCAGCTTTCTTTTCATCCGGCGCATTTCTCGCCAAGTTGGCTCGAGCCTCTTCGCCATTGTCAAGTTCAATCCTTAGTTGTTTTTTTTCACCCGCCCACCCTTCTTCCTCTCGGAACCGGAGTCCGTAATCGAGTATCCATCCTACTCATGCGAAGTCTTTGCTTTCTTTCCACAATGATTTCAACCGATGTTTCCTCTTGAAGTTATTCGTCGGATTTCCCCTTCCTAGTTGTCTTTCTTTTTCCCGCCCTCCCACCCTCTTCTTCCCGGAGCCGGAGTCTCTTTCGACCATCAATTTTCATTCGTACGGAGTCTCTCCAGTCTTCCCTTAATTATCTCAACCGGTGAATTCTCGTCTCGTTCGTTATTCTTCATCTCTTTTTCTTTTCCGGTGGATTCAATTCAAGTATACGGTGTTGATCATATTCTTTTCCTCGGTTCAAGTGTTTTCCTTGCTCATTCACCTCTCGCCAGTTTATCCTTCCGGAGTGCTCATGACATCACAAGAGATTCGTCTGTGTTCTAATTAATTCGAGGTTGTCACCTCATTCAAATATTTCATTTGTTCCGGTGCATCATCTATTTCTTCAACAATCCTTTCCAACAGCGTTATCTCTTCAGTGGGCCCTAACCCACAGGTCTTTTCCTAGGATCTTACCTGACTCTTCTAATTAGCCCGGAGTTTTCTCAATTCTTTTCAAAGTGTGACGTAAGAATGGATCCCATCAGTCACATGCCTTCTCCAAGATCTCGTTCAAATTCTTTTCATCGTCGGCTCAACCTCTTTGCTTTTCATTCTCCCGGAGTACCTCAGTAATTTTGGTGGTGTTTCTCGTCGTCGTTTGAAGAACAAAGAAGAAGATTTCTCTTAATTCTTGTCCGTTCTCCCGGAGATTCGCGGTGCTAGCTCGATGTTATCCTATCAAATTGTTTCAAGTCATGCAAATTCTTTTCATCTATCCGGAGCATTTCAGGAGTTGCTTTCTCTCTCGATCATCCGGAGGCCATCTTTTCGGAAGATTTCTTCACTCTAAGTTTTCAGATTCGTTCTCCAATTATTCTATATCCGTGCCCCTTCGTTCATCTCAGTATTCTCCCGGTGATTCTTTCTCTGTCGACAGTCATTTTTGAATTCTTACGGTGGTTCATTCATGATTCTTTTTCCTTGATTATCTTTTTAATCCATTCGTTATTTTCAATCCTACCGGTGGTTCATGAAGACCTTCTCAAGTTTTGCGATATGCCACTTCTCAATCCTTTTCAAGAAGAATAAGTTGTATGCAAAATCCATTGCTTGTCATCAATTAAATTTGATAAAGGATAAGCATACAATAAATCTTATTCTTATTTCATCGAAGTGATTAATCCCTTCCTTCAGAGTTTGTTCTTGATGAATAAATTCTAGTTCCAAGTGTTTTCATCTTTTCTTTTCCGGAGTTCAATTTCCTCGACCATTTCGTCGGAACCTCCATCTAAATCATCGCAAGGCTCATCTTATTCTTTCTTCCTTCATTCTATCTCATCATCCTTTTCGTCACCGGAGTTCTTCATGGTGGTTCTTCACGATTTAATTCATTCTTCAAGAGCTCATCAAGATTCTTGTTTAAGGAGTTCTAGTATCTTTTATTCTTGCATCTCGAAGTGTAATTAATTCTCCGTATTCTTTTGAAGTGGAGTTTTGCATTTCTTCGTTCTTCTCAGCTATCCAATCATTTCCGTTTGTGGTCGAAGATCACCTCATAATTTTGAGATGTTATCTATAAGTCCACAACAAGCTTATTCTTTTCGTTGTTGATTTTCTCAACAACTCCATTTAAACCTTCCTTCTAAAGATGCTTTCTATTTCAGTCATGGCAAGTTGTCATTTTCTTCTCCGTTCTTTTCATTCAACTATTTCAATTCTTTCCGGAGGTTTTATGTCATGTCTTCATCAAGTATCATTCCATCCTCTCAAGCTCGTGTTCTATTCCTTCCATTTTTAGCCGGAGTGTTGCCTAATCCTTTTCAGTCTTATCCGTTTCTAATCTCATTCTAACCACTCTGGTTAGAACGAGTGATTTCATAGTCTCTATAATTCCGTGAGCTTTTGATTCTCGTCATTCCCCTCGTTCCTTTCTTCTTCTCGAGTGCTCTCGATTCTTTGCTTCTTCTCTTCAGTTCTTGTTTCACCTCATCCCTTTTCCCTTCCGTCTCGGTCCTAAGATCTCGGGACGAGATCTCTTGTTAGTGGAGGAGTGTTGTAACGCCCCGGATTCGATGCACCAGGTGTCCGCCAGTTATTCGCCATCGTTGCCATGTCATTTGCTTGCGTGTTGCACTTTGCCATGTCATCATATGCATTTCATATCATGCCATCATGTGCATTTCATTTTGCATACATGTTCGCCTCATGCATCCGAGCTTTTTCCCCGTTGTCCATTTTGCAATCCGGCGCTCCTATGTCCTCCGGCGTTCCCCTTTTGTCTCCTGTTGTGAGCGGGTGTTAAAGCTTCTCGGAATGGCCCGAGGTTTGCCAAGAGGCCTTGGTATAGCACCGGTAGACCGCCTGTCATGTTTCGTGCCATTTGGAGGTCGTTTGATACTCCAACGGTTAACCGGGTAACCGCAAAGGCCTCTTTTGTGTGCAGCCCAACACCCCTTCCAAAGTGGCCCAGAACCCAGCTACCTCTCCTCCATGCTCTCGGTCGTTCGATCACGATCGCGTGGCCGAAAACCGCTCCTCATTTGGACTCTCCTAGCTCCCTCTACCTATAAATATGTGCACTCCCCCGAATTTTTCGGATCCCCAAACCCTAGCCCACTCCTCCTCCGCCGCCGGACACGTCTGCCGCCGCGCGCCCGGCGAATCCGAACCCGCCATGTGGCGATCCCCGCCGCCGCTGTCGTGGTTCTAAGTCTGACAGTAGAGTGGGGTGTAGGTATGGAGAGGCAAGGTCCTAGCTATGGAGAGGTTGTGAACACCAGCGATGTACGAGTTCAGGCCCTTCTCGGAGGAAGTAAAAGCCCTACGTCTCGGAGCCCTGAGGCGGTCGAGTGGATTATTAGTGTAGGTATTACAAGAGTGCGAACCCCTCTGCCTGTGGAGGGGGGTGGCTTATATAGAGTGCGCCAGGACCCCAGCCAGCCCACATAATGGAGAGGTTAAAGTACATTAAGCCTGGGGCGTTACTGGTAACGCCCCTCATAAAGTGCCTTAACTAACATTAAGTCTATTCAATTACAGGCCGTTGCGGAGTGCCTTCTGACCTTCTGGTGGTCGAGTGTATCTTCATGGTCGAGTGAGTCTTCCATGGTCGAGTCCTTCTAACCAGTCGAGTGGATTCCTCGTTGGTCGACTGGGAGGTGATCTCTTCTAAGAGTGCCCTTGGGTAGGACGTTTAGGTCAGGTCTATGACCCTACCCTAGGTACATGAATCCATCATTAGCCCCCGAATGGATTGAGGCTTGAGTGAGGAAGGAATTGATGCTGTTCCGATTGAACTTTGGCATGCTGGTTATGCGTCTTCTTCGATCAAGACTTTCTTTGTTGATAACGAGCAACTTTTCTTCAGTCGACTCGATCCATTCTTGTTCTTTCGTCGAGTCATCTTTTATACTTTTCTGTCCCGGCGGCGGATCGCGGAAATCTCGCGACTTGACAGACCGATCTGCGCTCATGATTTCGCGGATCTGAAATTTGGGGAAGCGCTTGAAGTGGAACGGACATGGCGCTTCGGACGGGACAGGACATGGACGCCTCGATCTCCGCGCCGCTTTTTCCGCCACGTATCGTGTCAATGCAACTGTTTTGGGATATGATTGGATCGTCCGGGTCCACCTGTCATCCACTCAGAAGGGACGTTATAAATGCGATTTGTGAGGGCTTCTGCACAGTACCTCGTTCTTCCTCCTCTGCTCTCTTCGCCTCCGCCCAACGCAACTGCTGTCGCCCCCGCAACTCTCTCTCTTGCGCACTTCGCCGGCGGCCATGGGCAAGGAGAAGACGGTGGCGCTGGAGCGCATGAAGAAGGCGTCAGCGGCGGAGAAGGCGTCGGCGGCTGAGAAGGCGAAGGGGAGATCCACCAGCCGTAGTGGGTCTTCGTCAAGATCCCGCTTGCCGAAGGGCTGGGTCCAGGGAGATTGGATCCAGTCGACCATCAGGGAGAAGGATCTCCTCGACATGGCCGACGACGGGCTGATCCCCCATGGCGCCGCAAGGCTTCCCGGCAAGAGTGGCAGCCTCGGTAGGAGGAGGGTGAGTGTGTGCTCTGGCCACCCATGTTGATCGAGGATTTTCCCTGCCGCCAGTGTTTTCTTTCGTAGCTTTTGAACTTCTTTGGAGCTCAGCTCCACCATTTTACTCAAACTCCATCAGCGTATCTTGCTGCATTTGTATCCATGTGTGAAAACTTCTGGGCTGTCGACATGCTTGGGATTGTTCAAGCACATCTTCACATGTCGTTCCTGCATCGTGAAGAAGGCGAAGTCCAGAGATGAGAAAACCCAAGTGGTCCAGATGTGCGGGGCCTAGGAATCCAAGTGAGTAATAAGAGCACCTTCCCATCTATGTCTTTTCCCGAGTCGGTCGAGGGGCTGGCGATCGACCTGGTTTTACTGCCAGAATGAGCCGACGCTGGTCGATCTAGTGGACTCCTCCATTCACCATGAGTCGAGTGAACAAACCCTCCTCCTGAAGGTGGTTCCGGAGGAGAGAGCTGATGTGAAGATGTTGATGGACCGCGTGGTGCAGTTGGTTGGAGACGGCGTGGTCGGCATGGACCTTACGGAGGTTTTCCTTTGGGCGAATCCAGCCTCTTGATTCGAAGCCCTTTGCATGTGGTTGTATCTGGAACCGAAGACGAGACTCGAGTCCACCCGGAAGCAGTCGACAACGCCATAGTGGAAAGGTGGATGGCCGCGATCACTCAAGGACAATCCTCGTGGATCCGGAGGATTTCTCCACTCGATCATCACAGTGTTCCAGATAAGGTACATTTACTCTGTCTTCCATTGTATGTCTGTTGAATGTGTTTCTGTATGTCCTGCAATTTGGTCGATTGAGCTCTGTCGCGACGTTTTCCAGGCCCTTACCGAGCTGTACTCAATGCCCAATGGAGCCTAGGCTTCGACTGAGGAGGGAGAAGCCAGCGGGGGTGAGAGCCAAGAAGAGTGGGATTCTGACGCTGCTGAGGATGACGATGACGACGACGACGATGATGAGGATGATGTAGAGGAGGAGGAGGAGGTTGCGCCACCGCGCTCGGAAAGGCGGTCGAAACTTATTCATGACCCTTCGACTGAACGCGGTAAGGGGGTTGTGACTGCTCCGCAGTCGACCAAACGCCCTCGGACCGCTTCTCCGGCGCCGACTGAAAAGGCGCCAAAGCAGTCGAAGGTAGCTCCGTCGAAGCCAACCAAGCCTCTGCCAAAAATGAAGGTGTTCATCCCCACTATATCAGGGTAAACATATTATTTAAGCCTTCCTGTTTTGTACAAGCTTTATCTCTGGTTGATACTTGAATTAATCGACTAATTCTTTGGAACTTCAGTGCGGCGACTTCCGAAACCTCAGGCAAGGCCGAGGACCATGAGATGGAGGACGCGGCGACCTCAAATCCTGGTATTGTATCCTTGATTCTGTTCTCAGTCGACTGACTCATAGTCTCTAACTTTGATTCTTTTACAAGCTCCAACCAATGACATTATCACCCTTCCCGGCGATGATGATGAGGACGAAGAACCACCGAGGTATAGGAGGAGCAGGAAGGCGACCACCGCAAAGCAGCCCAAGATGTGGCGGCGCCGAGACTGTTGCAGCGGAGGGGAGAACACCACTCGACCCACCGTGTCTTCAGCGTGCCATTGACAAGTGCTTGTCCCACTTCGTCTTTGGGCAACCTTCGCTCTTCACCACACACCACGCCGGAGGACCAAGCTAAGCGCTGCTAAGGAAGCGTCATGGCGAGGGATCATGATGGAGCGGTGAAGATCATCCGGAATTAAGCCAAGCAGCTTATGATGCCAGCTCCGCTCTTCAAAGCAATGTTCAGTCGATCGACCACCACTGCTACTGTTAGGATATGCTATCAAAACTTCTTTTCTTTACGAAATCCATAGCAGTCACCCACTAGGTGTGTTGATAAAAACTCCGTGTTAGCGGGCACGCTGAGTGCACCCGTTGGGTGTAATCCCCAAGGCTAAGGTCGATTGCGGCGATCGCCTTAGGCTTTACAAGGAAATATTGATCATCATTCGACTAAAACGAATGGGTTTCCAAAACCAGTGGGGGCACGCTGAGTGCACCCACCGGTGTAATCCCCGAGGCGTGGTCGATCACTGGCGATTGATTACGATCTGAAGAAGCTTTGGTCGATCGGTCGACTTTTTTTGGTCGATCGGTCGACTCTGTTTTGAATAGGACCCGGTGGGGGCACGCTGAGTGCACCCACCGGTGTAATCCCGAGACTACGGTCGAATGCTTGCATTCGATCGTGGTCTTAAAGCGTATGATTTTTCTCTTATTCACTCGAAGTGAATCATCTTTTGACATTTTGTCGATTGATTCTTCGTAGAAATCCTGTGATCTTGCGGCGCTATACTTGAATGGGCGAAGCATATTCAGCTCGAGTTGGACTTGAAGCTGGTGCGGAGAATCGACGAAGGCGAAGAAGGAGACCAAAGGTATGTTCGGTGAGACTTCACCACTCCTTTCTCCTCTCATCTGTTTCAAATCTGACTTTGCTGTAATTTACGAGCAAGGTGAAGGAGGCCCAGAGGAAGAAGGAGCTTGAGCTGTCTGAGAAGATCAAGCTTGCCGACGAAAAGTTAGCCTCGGTCACTGCTCGAGCAGACAACACCAATCTGAAGGCTGCTCGGCCATTGCCACCAAGGATGTTGACCGATGAAAGTGAGAAGACCACTCTGTTGAGAAGATCAACCGATTGATTTGGGAAGAAGAATGACACGAAGGCTTCTGGGTGGTCTTGCTAAAAAATTGTTCCTTATGCTCGAAGGTAGTCTTTTACACTCGACCAATTCTTCCAACTGTGATGTTCCCGTTCGACTATTGTCTTGACTCGGGGTTTTGTCTTTGCAGAATTTTGTCGCAACTTTGAAGAAGAAACCAGCCAGTTGGAGCTGAACCTCGACCCTGTCAATTCCCCGGTGAATGATGAAGTTGCCATGAATGTCTTCCGACTGGAGTCCCGTGTTGCAGCTGTAGTGGACTACCTCGCAAGGTTGAAGGTTGCTACGTCCCGCATCGACTCGGCGCTACGGCCGGGCAACACTCCAAAATGACCTCGAGTCGTGATGGCTCGATTGAGCGCCGTCCCGACCAAGTGCAGGAGTGGAAGAAGTCCTCGGCTCGGTGTGGCGCGGATGTCGCCTCGTGCTCGGCGCGAGTCCACTTGCAAAGATGCACGAGAAGATAAGTGGCGGCTCTCCGAGTGGCCAACACCAAGAAACACGACTTCAGGTCCTTCATGGAAACTTTCATCGCTGCTGCTACACGGATCGCAGATGGGATCGACCTCGATGAGTTCGTTTCTCCTTCCAGCCCTCCACAGGAGGGGTAAAAAACTTCTTTTAAGTCTGACACTCGGTATGCCGTGTGGAATTGTAACCGATAAAACCTTAACAGGCTTAGTGCCTGAGCACTCTCGGTTCCTTTAGGTATCGACCTAAACTTGGATTGGATGTTTGGATATGATTTCTTTCGGCTCGAATTGCCCTTTGCAGGTTCACAGCAAGATGCCTACTGCAGTCGACTTATTCCTTAGGCGAGCACTTGGCTGCAGCTAAGCCCCCGGGTGAGAGGTTTGCTCTTCACTCGGTAGGATTTCTTATACCTTAGGCGAGCACTGGGCTGCAGCTAAGCCTCCGAGTGAGAGGTTTGCTCTTCACTCGGTAGGATTTCTTATACCTTAGGCGAGCACTGGGCTGCAGCTAAGCCTCCGAGTGAGAGGTTTGCTCTTCACTCGGTAGGATTTCTTATACCTTAGGCGAGCACTGGGCTGCAGCTAAGCCCCGAGTGAGAGGTTTGCTCTTCACTCGGTAGGATTTCTTATACCTTAGGCGAGCACGGGCTGCAGCTAAGCCCCAGTGAGAGGTTTGCTCTTCACTCGGTAGGATTTCTTATACCTTAGGCGAGCACTGGCTGCAGCTAAGCCCCAGTGAGAGGTTTGCTCTTCACTCGGTAGGATTTCCATTGTATTTGTGTGGCTTCGGAAGAGAGGGTCGATCGACCTGCACCTCGTCTTCCTTGTGAGCGCACATTATACTTATGGTGTAGCTCGGAGGAGAGGGTCGCAGTCGACCTGCACCTCGTCCTCCTTATAAGCTCACATATTATATTTATGGCGTAGCTCGGAGGAGAGGGTCGCAGTCGACCTGCGCCTCGTCCTTCTTGCGAACATACGTTGTACTTAGGCGAGTACTTGGACTGCAGCTAAGCCTCCGAGTGGAAGTCTGGCTTACCGCTCGGTAGGATTTTTAGTTACTTAGGCGAGCGCTGGGCTGCAGCTAAGCCCCTGAGTGGATGTCTGGCTTACCACTCGGTAGAATTTTTAGTTACTTAGGCGAGCGCTGGGCTGCAGCTAAGCCCCCGAGTGGAAGTCTGGCTTACCACTCGGTAGGATTTTTAGTTACTTAGGCGAGCACTGGCTGCAGCTAAGCCCCGAGTGGAAGTCGGCTTACCACTCGGTAGGATTTTTATAACTTAGGCGAAGCGGATTCACGGCTAAGCCCCCGTGGAAGTCTGGCTTACCACTCGGTAGGATTTGTACAAACTTAGGCAAAACGGATTCGCGGCTAAGCCACCCACTGGGGGAAATTTTAACGGACAAAAATAAAAAGTGACAAAAATTATGGAGGAATTATGACACTATTATTTCGAGATCCATGAACTACAGAAGTATTTTATTACAACTCATCCGAGTGAAAAACTTTAAGTGTAAAACGGGCGGAGCAGATCCGCATTCCAAGCTCGGGGCTCTTCGATATTGTGTTCGACGTTGTAGAGACGATATGCCCCGTTGTGGAGAACCTTGGTGACGATGAAAGGTCCTTCCCAAGAAGGAGCGAGTTTATGCTGTTTCTGCTGATCCACTTGGAGAACTAGATCCCTTCTGGAAGGCTCGACCTCTCACATTTCTGGCGTAAAAGTCGGCGCAAGTCTTGTTTGGTAGATGGTCGGCGGATCGAGCCATCTCCCTTTCCTCCTCTAAGAGGTCGATTGCATCTGACGCGCTTGCTCAGCTTACGCCGTTGTAAAGTTCAATTCGGGGAGCGTTGTGAAGAAGATCACTCGGCAGGACTGCTTCAGCTCCATAGACCAAGAAGAATGGAGTTCTTCCGGTCGACCGATTAGGCGTGGTCCGCAAACCCCAAAGCACTGAAGGGAGTTCGTCGACCCATGCTCTAGCCGCATGCTTGAGGTCTCGCATCAGTCGGGGCTTTAAACCCTTGAGGATTAAGCCGTTGGCTCGCTCTGCCTGTCCATTCGACTGTGGATGGGCGACTGAAGCGTAGTCGACTCGCGTGCCTTGAGCGTTGCAGAAATCTTTGAATTCTTCTGAGTCAAAATTCGACCCATTATCCGTGATAATGCTGTGCGGGACCCCATATCTGAACGTCAGCTCTCTGATGAAGGAAACAGCAGTACCAGCGTCCAGACTCTTGATTGGTTTAGCTTCAATCCACTTGGTGAAATTGTCGACTGCTACCAGCACATGCGTGAAACCGCTCCGACCTGTTCGCAAGGGACCGACCATGTCTAACCCCCATCTGCGAAAGGCCAGACGAGTGGAATGGTCTTCAGAGCTGATGCAGGCTTGTGTGACATATTGGAATAAAACTGACATCCTTCGCACTTGTCCACTATTTCTTTCGCCATCTCATTCGCCCTTGGCCAGTAAAATCCGGCTCGGTATGCTTTGGCTACAATGGTCCGAGAGGACGCATGGTGACCACAGGTCCCCGAGTGGATGTCATTGAGTATGACTCGACCTTCTTCTGGCGTTATGCATTTCTGACCAACTCCAGTCGGGCTTTCTCTATACAGCTGTCCTTTGATAACGGTAAAGGCTTTGGATCGGCGGACGATCTGTCGAGCCTCTTCCTCCTCTTCTGGAAGCTCTTTTCTTAGAATATATGCTATGTATGGAATTGTCCAGTCGGGAGTGATCACTAAAACCTCCATGACCAAGTCGACCACTGCTGGGACCTCAACCTCAGTCGGGTCTGTGGCACTCTTGGGCTGTGGAACTTCCTCTGTGAAGGGATCTTCTTTAGCGGCGGAGTGTGTATATGCTCCAAAAACACACCACTCGGAATGGCTTCTCTTTTGGAACCTATCTTGGCGGATCATCTGCTGCTTGATTTTTCACCGGGGATGTGATGGAGCTCCAACCCTCGAACTTCTTTTCGGCTTCCTCCTTTGCATTGCAGTATCCGATCATGGCTGGGCTTCTCACGTCCCACTCCTTCATCACAGTTGACCACTAAATCTGAGTCGCCATAGACCATCAGGCGACGGACGCCGAGTGAGATGGCCATGCGCAATCCATATAAGAGGGCCTCGTACTCTGCCTCATTGTTGGAGGAATCAAAGTGAATCTGGAGCACATACCTAAGCTTATCTCCTCTGGGGGAAACCAGAACAACCCCAGCACCGGAACCATTCAGCATTTTAGAGCCATCAAAGAACATGGTCCAATGCTCCGAGTGAACTTCAGTCGGCTGCTGTTGTTCAATCCACTCGGCAAGGAAATCCGCTATAGCCTGGGACTTAATGGCTTTCTTTGCCTCAAATTTGATATCAAGGGAAGAAGTTCAATCGCCCATTTAGCCACTCAACCGGTTGCGTCTCAGTTGTGCGAAATCTCGACAAAGGAGCGTCGGCGACGATGTGATAGAATGATCGGAGAAATAATGAGCAACCTTCTTCGTGGTCATGTATATGCCATACACAAGCTTCGATAATGAGGATATCTCTGCTTGGATGGAGTCAAGACTTGGACAAATAATACACCGGCGCTGAACTTTGAAGGCCTTTCCTTCCTCTTCCGCTCGACCGTAAGCCTTTATCTTGACGACTTGTCCAGTGGCTGCAATATAAAGCAACAGAGGCTCTTTGCTGATTGGAGCAGCAAGCACCGGCTGGGTGGAGAGCAGAGCTTTTAGCTCGGCAAACGCTGCATCAGCTTCTGGAGTCCACTCGAACTTGTCGGCCTTCTTCATCAGTCGGTAAAGAGGCAATGCCTTTTCACCGAGTCGAGAGATGAATCGACTTAATGCGGCCAAGCATCCAGTAAGCTTCTGGACGTCGTGCACTCGCACAGGGCGTTTCATTCGGAGAATAGTGCCGATCTTCTCTGGATTAGCGTCGATCCCTCGTTCGGAAACGAGAAAACCGAGTAATTTTCCACGAGGAACTCCGAATGTGCACTTTGTGATTGAGCTTGATATCGTACCTTCCGAGGTTGGCAAATGTTTGGCGAGGTCGCAAGCAGGTCGGAACCTTTTCGCGACTTAACGACGATATCATCCATATATGCTTCCACATTCCGACTGATTTGGTGAGAAGACACTTCAATCATTCGCATAAATGTGGCTCGGCATTCTTGAGACCGAATGGCATGGTGATATAGCGAAGCACCGAATGGAGTGATGAAAGCTGTTTTATTTCATCGGGTCCATACGAGCGGATCGATGATACCCGGAATATGCATCTAGAAAAGACAATCTCACATCCCGCGGTCGAGTCAACAATTTGATCTATGCGGGGAGAGAAAATGATCTTTGGGCAGGCCCGATTGATGTGCTTAAAGTCAATGCACATGCGGGCGAAGTTGTCCTTCTTGGGAACCATGGCGACATTAGCGAGCCACTCGAGTGGTATATCTCTCGGATAAATCCTGCCGCCAATAGTCGAGCCACTTCTTCACCAATAGCCTTTCTCTTACGGGCGGCGGACCGCCGAAGATGCTCTTTAACTAGTTTTGCTGACTTGTCGACTCGGGCGATGCTCGGCCATCCCTGAACACGGCATGTCGGTGACTTCCATGCGAAAATGTCCCATTCTCACGGAGGAACTGGATGGCGCTTCTTCCTATTTCGGTCGAGTGTCGTGGAGATGTGGGTCGGGCTGCATTGGGGTCGATCGGGTGAATATGAACTGGCCGTCTCACCGACGGTTTAATCAAATGAACTCGTGGCTGGCTTCTTGGATCGTAACAAATCACTTTCGGATCTGCGTTTTGCTTGTATTCTTGAATTCGACCGCTGTCACTTGGGAGTCGGCAATCTTGAGCCCTTCGAAAGCACTCTTACGCCTTTTTCCGATCGCGGTGGCGATGATCACTCCCTTGGGGCCCGGCATTTTCAGTTTGAGGTACATGTAACATGGTCGAGCCATGAATTGTGCGTAGGCTGGCCTCCCCAAAATGGCGTGATATGCACTCTGAAAATCCACAACCTCAAAGGTCAACTTTTCCTTGCGAAAGTGCTTGGAATCACCAAAACCACGTCGAGCTATTTGGCGAGTGAATTGGCCTTCTTCCTGGTATGACTCGTGGAAACTCATGTTGTTTGGTGCTCGGTCGGGACATCGGAATGCCCATCCCTTTCAATGTATCTGCATATAACAAGTTCAGCCCACTACCACCATCCATCAGCACTTTCGTCAGTCGAGTGCCTTCGACAATTGGATCGACCACCAACGCTTGCCGCCCAGGGGTGGCAATATGAGTCGGATGATCAGATTGGTCGAATGTGATGGGTGTTTGAGACCACTTCACGTAACTTGGCTTTACTGGGGCAACCATGTTCACCTCATGGTTAATGACTTTCAGTCGACTTTTGCTTTCCACATCCGCGAAGATCATTAGAGTGGAGTTGACGTGTGGATATTCTTCCTCACTGTCCTCTTTGTCTCCGGCCTTGTCTGGCTCCTTCTCCTTGTCCTTAGACTGTTTTCCTGGCTTAGCTGGATCGAGTCGACATTTGGCAGTGGTGTGCTTTGGGTAAATGATGTTGCCCTCTTCATCTTTCTTTGTGTGAATATGACATGGCATATCCATCACGTCGTTTCCTTCTTTATCCTTTACTTTCTTAGGATTCCAGGATCCTTTTGGCTTCCCCTTGAACTTCCCCTGAGTCACGGCCAGAGCCTCTCCAGGAGCTGCTGGCTCGGCTTTCGCTTCGCTTCCGATGGAATTTCCCTTCTCCGACTGACTTGGCTTGTACTTGCCGCTTCGGAGTCGGTCTTCTTCCTCGCCGTTGGCGTACTTGGTAGCAATCTCCATCATTCGACTCAAGGTCATGTCGCCGGTTCGACCAAACTTCAGACTCAATTCTCTTTTCTTGACGCCATCTTTGAAGGCGCAAACTGCCTGATGGTCCGACACATTTTCCACAGTATGGTGCAGAGTGATCCACCTATGAATGTACTCTCGGAGAGTCTCATTGGTCTTCTGCATGCAGACTTGCAGCTCTGTCAAGCCAGCCGGTCGTTTGCAGGTTCCTTCAAAAGTTCTGATGAACACTCGGGACAAATCTTCCCAAGTGTATATACTTTGCTAGGAGGTAATCGATTCAGCCATGCCTGGCGAGAACCTTCCAACATGAGGGCAAGTGCTTCATGGCCACCTCATCATTCCCACCACCAATCTGAGCGGCCACTCGGTAATCTTCAAGCCAAGTTTCGGCTTGGACTCCCCGATGAATTCTTGACTCCTGTTGCCAACCTAAAATTGGGGGAATCATCTGCGGCTCGATAGCCTGCTAAAACACTCCGGACCGAAACATGCACTCGGCGCTTGTGGGTGCATCCTCTCGGTCGCCTCGATGGGCTCTATTCGGTCGACCAAGCCTTGCACGATAATGGATCGCGTCGAAGCCCGGTTCCACAGGGTCGACCGGAACTCTTCGCCCGTCTTGGGCGGCGTCTGTCATCCTGCCGCCGAGGAGCGTAAGACCCTTCCCTCGGAGGGGAAATGGGCACTCGACGCCTGTCATCCCGGTCATGTCGGTCTCCATACTGATCTCGCCGGTTGTCGCGCCCTTCTCGCCGCGGAGGCGATCGGGGACTGTGAGCCGACTGGACAGTATTCGCAGCGACGGATCGACTGTGAATTCTGTTGCGCGACTGCGACACGGCTGAGTTCTGGTCTCCTGCTGCTCGGAGTAAATCTCTGATCTGCATCAAGCCTCTCCCTTCCGGACCGAGAAGGCTGGATGGACTCTGCTATCTGAGTTCGGCTGCTAAATTCTGAATTGGCGTGCGGTATACCTGAGTCGGCGGGAAGAGTCGACGTCGGTAACCGAGGAACTTCGTTGCAGCGCGCATCGTCGAGTGCTCGCTGAAGGTTCTCGGCGGCGCGTTGGCGACATTATTAACGTGCCTCCTCCAAGGCGCGAGCCTCAGGGGTTTCTCCGGCGATGGGAGTATGCAGGGCATCCATGTTCCTGCGGCGAAGCTCTTCTCTCTGCAGAGAGTCGAGTGTCTCGGGCTGGTACTCTTCGTGCTCTTGCGCGGGGTCACCTCCTCCGGCTGCTCCGCCGCCATGGGCGAAGCCGGGAGGACTGCGGGGGCCGTCGACCATGAGGATTTCCGCCGCTGGATCACTGCTATCGCATTCGGATGCAGTCTCTACGGAGCCAGTCGACAGATCGAACAGGCCGTAGAGGGACTCGTCGGGCTCAATTGCCGCGACCTGGGCGATGGCTGTCTGGCGAGCCACCGCATGCTTCACCCACCGCTGGAGTCTCGACCGACCAGAGCGCTTGCGCTGGTGGGAGACCGGGTAGGCGACCGATAAAGGAGTCGACCGACTGAAGTCGACGGTTGCCGCGCAGCAAACGCCCGCGGACACATGCGCGTAAAGTCGTCGCCCAGCAGACGAGGGCGCCTCGATGTCGAGTGGAGCCTCCACGGAGCCATCTTGGTCGTCGGCGACAAAGGTGAGAGCACCGAGACGGATCTCGCGCCCTCAGCCAAAACTCCAGCAGTCATCATGATGAAAGTACTGGAAATCTGCAACTTCTCCACAAATCGCTAGAACACCTGCCCCACGGTGGGCGCCAACTGTTGTGGTTCTAAGTCTGACAGTAGAGTGGGGGGTAGGTATGGAGAGGCAAGGTCCTAGCTATGGAGAGGTTGTGAACACCAGCGATGTACGAGTTCAGGCCCTTCTTGGAGGAAGTAAAAGCCCTACGTCTCGGAGCCCTGAGGCGGTCGAGTGGATTATCAGTGTAGGTATATTACAAGAGTGCGAACCCCTCTGCCTGTGGAGGGGGTGGCTTATATAGAGTGCGCCAGGACCCCAGCCAGCCCACAAAATGGAGAGGTTAAAGTACATTAAGCCTGGGGCGTTACTGGTAATGCCCCTCATAAAGTGCCTTAACTAACATTAAGTCTATTCAATTACAGGCCCTTGCGGAGTGCCTTCTGACCTTCTGGTGGTCGAGTGTATCTTCATGGTCGACTGAGTCTTCCATGGTCGAGTCCTTCTAACCAGTCGAGTGGATTCCTCGTTGGTCGACTGGGAGGTGATCTCTTCTAAGAGTGCCCTTGGGTAGGACGTTTAGGTCAGGTCTATGACCCTACCCTAGGTACATGAATCCATCAGCCGCCGCCGCCGTCGCCGCCGCCGAGGCCCTCGCGGCCCAGATCCGGCCAGCAGGGGCCCGTCCGCCCGCCCGCCGCCGCCCGACCGGCCCGCTCCGCCGCCCGTTCGCGGCGCGCGCCACCAATCGCCTCCGCCGCGATCTCCAGCCCGCCGCCCGTAGCGCCTTACCGCCAGCCAGCAGCAGCTTGGCCGCCGCCGCCGCCCTGACCCAGCACCTCCCGAACCCGCCGCCTTCCGCCCCTTGCCGTGACCCGCGCCCGTGCTCCCGCCGTCGCCGGATCCTCCAGCGCCGCCGCCCGCCCTCGCCGGCACCGCCTCCCTCCGCGGGCCCGCGCTCGCCGACCCTCCTCCCAAGCCCCTCGCCCGCGCCCCCGTGCCCCGAGCACCGCCGCTCCTCCCTCCTCGCCTCGCCGGAGCTCTACTCCGGCCGGATTCGGAAGGTGGACGAGATCCACCACCACCACGATCCAAACAGCGCCCTGCCCCGCCCAGATCTCCTCGTCCCGCACGCCTCCGTCCCGGGTAGACTTTTCCCGGAGGTATAAAGTCCACTAAGTCCCAGTTTTTCAACATTATCATGCCATATTCATCATGCTGTATCTCTGCATCCGTAGCTCCGTTTTGCACGTGTAATATGTCAAATTGTTCGCCTCGACGAGTACTTCATTTCATTCCATTGCATCGTTGTCATTTGAGCTCATCTTGATGCCCGAAATGCTGTTGGAAGAGTGCATGTTGATGTTAATCTCTGAAACTGTTATAACTTGCTCATTTATCATTTTTGCCATGATTGATGTGTGCATCCTATGAGGTTGATGTCTACATGTATGTTGATCAATGCCATGCCATCTTTCCAGAGAAGTTAACCATGTATTTTTGTGACTTGTGTGCTGAGTGTATCAAGCTTGCTAAGTAGGGTAGTTGCTGTTACTGTTTTGCTTGACAGATTCTGTTATATTTTGTTGCTATGTTAACATGCTTCTACTAGTCATTCTATGCATAATCTGGAGATGTTCTATAAACATGTTTTGATCTACATGTCTTGCTCTATCCATTCATGTCCTTGGTTGCAATTATAGCCTGCTGGAACATGTTGTTATCTTGCTCCAACGTTGCTTGACATTGTTGCTGTCAGCTTGTTAACATTAAGTTCACTAGTTCCCATGTATTTTGCTAGTGTTCCATGCACCCTATGACCTTGCTCTTGCCATGCTTAGCTTCATAAACATGCCTTCTTACTGTTGGTTGCCTTGCCATTCCATGTATTGCTCTGTGGTGAGTGGTTCAAGCTCACGAACATGCCTACTTATTGTTGTTCCTGCCATGTATGAATCTGTAATATAACTTGCCATGTTTACATGGGTGCCATCATATTTTCTATGCCTTTTTGACTCATGGTCAGTAAGGGTCTTTTGATCTATGCATTTAGTAGATTCATTCCATGCCTTTGTTTGCCATGATAAGTTCCTGTAACATGTTGTTTGATAGCTCTAAATATTGCAACCTGATGTTATTTCCTGATAAGTCTGAAACTGTTATTATTTGCAATTTTACCATGTCTTTTTGAGCATGTTCTATTCTTTTCTGGAGATAGCCCAGTGTTCATGTTTTGTAGTGCTTTACCTGTACTTTATGCCCATGCCTTTTGTTATTATGTTTGGGTGTTGTAGCATGTTGTTTTGATGCTTGCAAGATGCCTAGTTCCTATTATGGGCAGATTGTTGTTATGACTTGTATAGACTGTATGTGTTGCACCGTTGCTCCGTTTTGAGTGTGCTCTATATGAAACTTGCTTGATTTTGCATGTAGTTTCATATTATCATGTTGCATCCTTGTTTTGGTGTGTTTGCTTGATGTTTGTATGCGTTTTGCATCAATGCCATGTTTAACTTGTTTTGCTCATATATTCTAGGCCGTAGCTCCGAATCTAATGAACTTTATATGTAACTTGACTAGAATTTCGTGTAGATCATCTTGGTGCATCTTGACTTGCTGTTTAACAACTTGAACATAAGGTTTATTCAGATCTGGACCAATTTTGCAATTTGCATATGAGGACTTACCGGAATTGTTATATGTTGTTTCCGGCCTCATTTAAACTTGCCTTGATGTGTTGTTCTTGTTTGCTTCATCTCTTGCCATGAGTATCTCCATGTAGCGTTGTCATGCATCATGCTTGTTGTGCATCATGCCTTGTTCATGTGTGGTGTGTTTACCATGTTGTGTGCTTCTTCTCGATAGTTCCCGTTTCGTTGCGATCGTGAGGATTCGTTCGTCTTCGTGTGGTTCGTCTTCGTGGCTTCATCTTCTTCATGGACTTGTTCTTCTTCCTTGCGGGATTTCAGGCAAGATGACCGCTACCCTGGATCTCACTACTATCATTGCTATGCTAGTTGCTTCGTTCTATCGCTATGCTGCGTTACCTATCATTTGCTCTTCAAGCCTCCCAAATTGCCATGAACCTCTAACCTTTGACACCATTCCTAGCAAACCATTGTTTGGCTGTGTTACCGCTTTGCCTAGCCCCTCTTATAGCGTTGCTAGTTGCAGGTGAAGTTGAAGATTTTCTCCATGGCGGACAGGGTTTATGTTGGGATATCACAATATCTCTTATATTATTAATGCATCTATATATTTGGTAAAGGGTGGAAGGCTCAGCCTTATGCCTGGTGTTTTGTTCCACTCTTGCCGCCTTAGTTTCCGTCATACCGGTATTATGTTCCCGGATTTTGCGTTCCTTACGCGGTCGGGTGATTTATGGGACCCCCGACGGTTCGCTTTGAATAAAACTCCTCCAAAGAAGGCCCAAGATTGGTTTTACCTTTTGCCTCACCACCACCTATATTTCCTTGGGAGTAATTAACCCAAGGATCATCTTTATTCAGCCCCGGGCCAATGCTTGTCTAAGTGTTGGTCCAAACTAGAAACCCTTTGCGGTGCCCCTCGGGAAACTTGAGGTCTGGTCTTAGTTATACGGACTGCTCATCCGGTCGTGCTCGAGGCGAGATACGTGCAGCTACTATCGGGATGTCGGCACGCCGGAGGTCTTGCTGGTCTTGTTTTACCATTGTCGAAATGTCTTGTAAACCGGGATTCCGAGACTGATCGGGTCTTCTGGGAGAAGGTCTATTCCTTCGTTGATCGCGAGAGCTTGTCATGGGCTAAGTTGGGACACCCTGCAGGTATAAACTTTCAAGAGCCGTGCCAGCGGTTATGTGGGAGATGGGAATTTGTTAATGTCCGGTTGTAGATAACTTGACACCAGATCCGAATTAAAATGCATCAACCGTGTGTGTAGCCGTGATGGTCTCTTCTCGGCGGAGTCCAGGAAGTGAACACGGTTTCTGGGTTATGTTTGACGTAAGTAGGAGTTCAGGATCACTTCTTGATCATTGCTAGCTTCATGACCGTTCCTTTGCTTCTCTTGTCGCTCTCATTTGCGTATGTTAGCCACCATACGTGCTGAGCCGCTGCTGCAACCTCACCACTTTACCCCTTCCTTTCCCATTAAGCTTTGCTAGTCCTTATACCCATGGTAATGGGATTGCTGAGTCCTCGTGGCTCACAGATTACTACAACAACAGTTGCAGGTACAGGTTATACGATGATCATGACGCGAGAGCGATGTTTGCTTGTTTTGGAGTTCGTCTGCTGCTTCTTCTTCGATCAGGGGATAGGTTCCAGGTCGGCAGCCTGGGCTAGCAGGGTGGATGTCGTTTGAGTTTCTGTTTATGTATCATCCGTAGTCGGATGTTGATCTCGTTTATGATGATATTGTGTTCATGTGGCATTGTGTGCCTTTTGTATGTATCCCCATCTATTATGTAATGTTGATGTAATGATATCCACCTTGCAAAAGCGTCTTCAAGATGCGGGTCTATCCTTGGTGGGACCTTCGAGTTCCTTTTGGATAGGGTCACATATTGGGCGTGACACCCTCCCTCGCCCATGTGTGTGGTGGCTGGCAAGACTAGGAGAAGCTTTCGCTACACACTCTCCCTTCCGCATGCGGTGGACATGCAGTAGTTCAATCGGTGTCAGATGGCCAGAAGCGTACTGTAGTACTCCTCCAGTGCAGTAGTAATCCATAATTGTTCGACTTCCCGAAGAGGCGAAGAGCCAAGCGCAGCCCGGACGCTAGTGTGGCAGTTTCATGTGTAGAGTAGTCTAGGATAGCGTGTACCGTGCCTGTAAGCTTAAAATCGTTGGGGTCGGCTCCATGCTACGTGGTCGTCTTGAAGTTTTTAAAAAAAATTAAAATAGTTTGCACACTCATCTGGTCAAGACAGGAATATATATTTTAATTTGTTTTTTTAAAGGGGGGACTCCCCGGCCTCTGCATCAGAACGATGCATACGGCCACATATATTTTAATTTGTGGTAGGTAAATGTTAGAGGTTGCAGCAAATATATTATACACTGCGGGTCTTTCAACCAAGTTTAGAGGCAAGCATGTGGGGCCAGTGCTATGATGTGTCGCGTCAACTCGTACAACGAGGAAAAGCTTGATTTTACTACACGCCTTCTCCCTCGCCCATGCGCGCGGTTGCTCACAAACGAGGACATGCTTTTGCTTAGTAGTACTTCTACAACAAGCTATCAGTCCCGCTCGTGGTGGACGGACATGCAGCAGTGGAGTCGACATTGTAGAAGCAGTAGTAGTAACATCATTGTTCGTCTTCTCGAAGAGGCGAAGAGCCAACCACAAACCGAAGGTTGCGATTCGCGAACATTGAGACACGATATAGCCGTGCTCTTGCATGAGACAAAATTGCTATGTGAGCCCACTATTGTACTAGTACGTACAACTACTTGCTAGTATAGCCTCAGAAACCGTAAATGAGTATTTTCCTTCTAGAGATTTCAACAAGTGACTAGACTACACCGAGACGGAGTACATATGGAGCAAAATGAGTGAATCTGCACCGTAAATAAATACGTACTAGTTCTATCGTTTTCCTCTCCGAGGTGCACAATATTGAGTATAATGACTAGTCTCTTTTTGACACGCATTTACGTTTTTTTGACACAGTACAGACACAAGCGCTCATATACACGCGCATACACTCACCCCTATGAACGCACACACGCACGACACTATCATCTTGAAATTTACGAAGTCACCATAGGCACCTCGTCGTCGACGGGTCCATAGGTGCTTGAATGACAAGGAGGAAGAGGGTAGCGGTTCCCGAGACGTTGAACAGTCAATGATGCATCCTCAGTTACATGCAGAGGGAATTAATTGGAGAAGCAGAATAGAGCCAGCACAATGTGAATGCAACAAAGTTTGGACTCTCATATAATAAAGGCGCCCCACCACTCCAATCCATCTACTCCCAAGTCTCTGTGCAACACTGCTCACTCCAATCCAAGACCAAGTGACCAGAAGCCACAAGCACCTATGGAGGCGATGGACGCGAGCGGCAGTCGCCTGTGCCAAATCATCCAAGGCGCCGCCTGCCCCACACACCGCAATGTTTCGAGACGGTCTTTGGCGATCGCAGCATCGTAGCGCCGCCGGGCGGCTTCGCCTCTCGCATGGACGACATGATGGTCAACTCCATCCGCAGTTTCACCGCCGTCAAGAAGCGCACGGACGACCTTGCCGTACTGCTCTAGCCCGCGCGCCCAGGCTCCTCATTGCCTGCCACCCTCATCCGCCTACATGGTGACGAACTCTTTCAAGCCCTGGTGGCCCTGCAGGTGCCGGAGGTCGCGACAAAGAATGTGCACCTCAAGGCCGCGCTTGCCGCGCAGCGCCTCGCCATGCAATAAACCGTCGACCTGTACATCCACGTCTATGAGGAAATCATCTACATAGGCCACTACAAGGCAAGCGAGGACAGAAAGACGTTGGCCTTCTTCCAGCGGCTGGAACCTTTGGACGCCATTGTTCAGAAGCACGTCGACCTGGCCACGAAAGCCGCTGCTACTTAGGAGCCATTCGGTGGGCCAGCGCCCTGAGTCGAGGAGGTGGACGTCGTCGATGGATGCATCTCTTCTTCTTGCCTCCTGTAACCAGCACTGCATCTCCTCGTGGCCTTAATGTTTTATTAGTATAGTACTCCCTCCGTTCCCAAATATAAGTTTTTCTAAAGATTCCAGCAAGTGACTACTACATACGGAGCAAAATGAGTGAATCTACACTCTAAACTACGTCTACATACATCTGTATGTTGTATTCCATTTGAACTAGTATCTAAAAAGGCTTATATTTATGAACGGAGGGAGTATATGGAATTTTTTATTCCAGTCATAACGTTTTCATTGTGAGGTGGGGCTGTAGTTGAGCAAACCCACCCCACCCACCGAGCGTCGGCCGAGTTTAGAATTAGAAGAGAGAAACGAGGGAGGAGAGCTAGCTGTGGCACGGACGCTGTTGTCAGACGGGACTCGTGTTTATAGAATAGGAGTACTGAGCACTCGTGCCTCTTTTTTTTTGAGGGAAAAATTAGTCGTATGTCTAGTACCACTAGTTGGGTGCGTGCGACCTATAGCATTCATCACTTTAGGTCTGTTTTTCGAACCGCGGCTACGCTTCACAATACATATTTTTTCACGCATTTACCCTCCTATATGTACTCCTAGGCTATTTCCACGTGCTCACATTCACCGACATGTGGGACATAGAGCATTTGGGTCATAGTGCATGCACGACTTGGAGCATATGCCGGGGTACTTTACATTTCAGACCTCACGAATTACATGCAAACCCTCCGCAGAAGAATAAATAAATGAATGAATTACTACATGAAACCGGATTATTTTCGTGGAAACCGGAGCACGTTCATTAAATTTTGGACATAACACTTTTATAAAAAATGACCGGACCTAAACCAGTCTAAGGGCCTCTTTGATTTTTCCCGCAAAAAAGGGCCTCTTTGATTCGCAGGATACTGAAAACACAAGAATGGGGAAAGTATGATGGCATGAATCGAGACGAGGAGAACTCTAACTCAGTTAGAGGTTAGAGTTAGATTTTAACCCTGAACTAACTCTAAACCAAAGAGGTGTATGGATGGCAGAGTTAGATTGACAATAAATGCTCTATCTCAATCATTTGACTACTTTGGACCCTATTTTTAGTCAGACTAAAATAAGTCCCTTGGATCCAAGCACCCTCTTGGTGTGGCCGGCTCTTCTGTGGCCTCGTCCCGCTCACAATTGACATAAACGAACCATCTATACAAATCAAGCATGCAAAACATGATAATTTTTACTTTGTCCATACAAATGAGATATCCCACTTAAACATACAAGTCGTCAATCAAGCTTCACAAAATAAAAAAACACTTCATGAAACAAAGAATGAGCTAACTCATCACGGAAGTTATTCACGATAGGGAGGGAGCCCGGAGCCCCTCACGCTCCGAGGGAGGAGCTCGCCATCGTCGCTCTGGAGGAAGCCTCTGTAGAGCCCAAGCCCCGGGAACCCCTCCGACGCCGGCCCTTGCGAGTTGAGGTCGACACCGGCATGGGTAGGAGGGCCGCTTGCCGCCGTCTGGGAACTTAATCTTTGGGCCTCTAGAAATAATGCAAGCCTGTAACTAAAATACCTAGAAAGGTGAACTGAATCTTTGGGACTTTAGAAATAATGCAAGCCTGAAACTGAAATACCTAGAAATGTGAACTGAATCTTTGGGCCTCTAGAAATAATGCAAGCCTGAAACTAAAATACCTAGAAAGGTGAACTAATCTTTGGGCCTCTAGAAATAATGCAAGCCTGAAACTGAAATACCTAGAAAGGTGAAGTGAATCCTTGGGCCTCTACAAATAATGCAGGCCTAAAATTGAAATACCTAGAAAGGTGACCTGAATCTTTGGGCCTCTAGAAAGATTTATTACCTCCTCAAGCAGCATCAAACAATTCCATGCGTGCACCACAAATCTATAGCAAGTTTGGTCATGATCTACTTTTCCAAATCAGAATTAGCGCTAGAGCAAGCAAGATCAATGATATGGCTGTGAGACAGAGAAGGAATGAACAAACTCACCCCTCTCACGACCTCCCTGGTAGATGCGCCGCCGCCGCACACGGCAGAGGGAGAAAAACGACTGGTGAAGGGGGAGCGGGGCGACCTTCGAAGGCTGGAGGGAGAGGGCAGTCGGAGTAGGGCGGCCGGAGGAGAGAGAGGGCGAGCGGTGCTTGGGCGGGCGGCCCTATGGGGAACAGAGAGGAGTCGTGCGAGAGGAGGGGGGAGCGATCTGGTGCAGGCAGGTGAGATTTTTTTAGTTCCCTTTAGTGGGCCCTAGGATAACTAACCCAATTAGAACCTATCCACCGGGCTAGTTTTTTTAGCTGGGTTAGAGCAAACTAGCTCAAACTAACCCCTCTTGTTTCGATAATTTGAGGCTATTTCAACCCAAACGAGCTCTAACTTAGGGATCCAAACAAAGAGGAGTGTTACTGTACATGCTACAGTGTGGACCGTAGCACATTGTTTTTTATGGCCATATCACCACATTGTTTTCTACTGCTGGTTCACTGGGCTATCGTGGTTTGCACTGCTGGTTCACTGGGCTGCCGTGGTTCGCACTCCTCCGACCTGAGTAGTAGTATAGTACTAGTATATACCGCATCATTCTTTGCTCCTTCTTACTACTCCGACATGTGGGAGAGCCAGCATCCGGGTCGACGTGTCATGCACCGATTAGGCGCTGAGCGGAAGGGGCATCACCCGGTCGGGCGCCAATAATTCATGACTATAGTGAGTGGTCATATCACAAGTCTTTCCAGCGATGTCGCCACAAATCGTAGAGCCCCACTCGCTCACCCTCCTCGCCTCTCTGTCAAACCGCCTACCCGAAAACTGCCGCGCGTACTGCCCGGGAAAAGCCCCGCCCTCAACTTTTAACTACGTGAAAATAGTTCGAGCTTGCTCGTTCTATATAAATACAATACTTACTGTATGTTTATTCACCCGTGGGGTTGTTCAATGAATGGAGGGGCGGGGAGCACAAGTGAACAATTACTGTAGTAGTAAGTAGGAGTCGTAGAGTAGTCACCTTAAATAGAGAGTTTCTATTCTTTAATGCCACGTACACAAACTGAAACGCTTGTTGTGGAGAGAAAAAAGATAATCACCCCTTTATATATGGACGCAGGGGCCTGAGCGCTTGCTTTACTAGGGTTGCTCTCTTCGTTCTCTCAACCTCTCCAGATATAAACAAAACAGCGGTAGCGACATTTTCTCTCTGCTCACCACTGGACACAGATCCGGCCGGATCCCTTCAGCCGGTGTGTGTAGAGGACTAAAGGGTGCATCATTCACGCGGTCATCGCCACCGAGGTAGGAAACCCACAGCTGCCGGAGGGGCCCAATCCTCTGCCCGTGCCGTTCTCTCCGACTCAGCGCCGGCTCGGGAGGTCCTCCGACCCTTCTACCTCCCTGCCGTATTGTCCGCAGATCCGACCTGCCGCCGCCGACATGCCGGCGACCCTCAGGTATAAGTTCTTCGAAAGCGGCCTTGCTCTATTGCCCCAGCTCCCCACGTGTCTGCATGTGCATCTTTTTCTACTCCCATCAGCTCTTCCAAAGCCACCTAAATTTTTAGTATTATTAGAGGTAAAGCTACTTCATGCATTCGAATCTAGGGCTTTGTTCAAACAACGAAGAAAGGGGGAAAGTTGTAGCATGAATCTAGGACTTGATTCAAAGAGGAAATAATATGGTGAAAGTAGTAGAGTCCGGATACCCAACCTGTCTCTTGGTTGAAAAGGGAAATAATGGGAAAACGCAGTACAAACTGGATAAGGCACAGATCTATTATTGGTTGAAAAAAGGATAGAAAGTGGCGGCTGGTGGACAAGTCAACAGAGTATGTCTAGGATTAGATTTGCTGCCATCACATAGTAAAAGGTCTCCAGGATTAGATTTGCTGCCCTCACATAGTAAAAGGTCTCAGGATTAGATTTGCTGCCCTCACATAGTAAAAGGTCTCAGGATTTGATTTGCTGCCCTCACATAGTAAAAGGTCTCCAGGATTAGATTTGCTGCCCTCACATAGTAAAAGGTCTCCAGGATGAGATTTGCTGCCCTCACATAGTAAAAGGTCTCCAGGATTAGATTTGCTGCCCTCACATAGTACAAGGTCTCCAGGATTAGGTTTGCTGCCCTCACATAGCGCGAACAAGCTCGACATCACCACTTTATGCCTCCTTGTAGGTACATTGTGCTGATGCGTCCACCGTCGCATGTCCTTATACCAACATTTTGCTGTTGTTAATGTAAGGGCGCATGTAAAATGAAGCGATCACACTGTTACCTTAGGGACATGTCTAACCAGTGTTATTGTTACTCTAATGCCTCCAGTGATAAGATGCAATTAAACTATGTTACAAATGGCACTCCTGCTATTTTCCCCAGTATGATAAGTAAGTTGCTCCTTTACGTTGCTGAGTGTCCTGGTGTCCCCACGGTCCCATGCCCTTAAACCAACTATTTAGCTGCTGTTGATTTACTGTGTCTGGTAAACGAGCAATGCCATTATTAAAGTAATCCCTTATCTGAGGAATCTCATTGTTGATCGCAATGCTTCTGGTAACATGAAGCATTGCTGACGTTTTAAAATTTCTACTGTCCTTGCTTGATTGCCATGAACATAATTAAGATGCTTATTTTCATTTTGTATATGTTTCGTATATTCTTATTGACCAACAACTGTTTACTTTCTATCATTTTGTGCAGATAGGGATATCCATTTCACCTTGTTGCTATTGGAATGAGTGTCTTGTGCAATGCAACTAAAATGTCACATGGGCAACATCTCTCAATTTTGGTGGAACTGCACAAAATGGCGATTGGAGTTTCCAAAATCTCCGTCAAGTTCTGCTGGTAATCTCGTGCAACATTTTATTAGCCTTTGCAAGATGGAGCCGTCACTGTCACCACAATGGCACTTTATTTTAGTGGAATTGCACAAAAGGATAAGAAAATTATAGTTGCACCTTACATGAGCCGGACAGCCAACCTTAATGTTCCTCAATTTTAGTGCAACTACTAAAGAAGAACCTGCCAGCTCACAACAGCAAGTACTTCTTTCTAGCTGAATGAGGCAATCTTTGCTTCATTTCAGGTGAACCGCAGAAAAAGGCGTGTGAATTGAATCATGGAACTCCAGGCAGACCTCATCCTAGTGGAGCTGGAGGTTGAGTTCAAGGAGGCCGCTATTAAAGTGAAATCATGCTCTCCTGTCTCCTTGTTTGTGATGTGCAAACATGATGTGCAAACAGGAATACTCAACTACAGATGTTGTGACGGTCAAGAGCATTCGCCAAGTTCTTCGATTGTATGACATGGCTAGCCAAGATGGATTTAATCCCGATATTCACTTTATCAAAAGGCTCTAATGGGTTGGTTCCGAATCTTGGAAGATGGGAATCAATGAGATGTGTAGGCATCTTTGTTGTACTTATTATTTGAATCTTATTTGTTGGTTCTGAATCTTGCAAGCTGGGAACCAATGAGATGTCTAGGCATCTTTGTTGTACTTATTATTTGGATCTTATTTGTTGGTTCTGAATCTTGCAAGCTGGGAATCAATGAGATGTGTAGGCATCTTTGTTGTACTTATTATTTGGATCTTATTTGTTGGTTCTGAATCTTGCAAGCTGGGAAGCATGGCATGATGATGCAGAGGACAACAACCATAACAAATAGTTCAAACTTGGTAGTATTATCTTTGTGAAAGTGCGACAAATGTCCTGATCGTGTGCGTCCTGAGAATAATCATTCTAATTGTTGTGCATGTTGATCCCGTGGCACTGATAGAACGAGCCAATGCATTTCTTGTTTTAAGTATAAATTTCTATTAAAGCTAATTAAATTTAAGTAAAGTGACCACTAACTCTTGTTATTATAGTACCAATCTGAGACCGCCGTGAACCGGCGTGTGGCGGAGTAGGTTTCTTAATGGAGGCGTTTGAATCGCCGAGGTGCATCTTCTGCGGGCGTCAGCCGAGAGGAGGGTAATGCTTGTTGTCGCTGTACACACTCAGCTTCTTGTTGAATCCAGTTCCCCAAGAGCTGAAAAACGAACTACTACCGCCGCCTACACACTCGTTCACTCGAAGAGACTCCAATGGCGATCCGAGGGGTGAGCCTGCTGGATATGGACTTCAGCAAGGAGTTAGTTTGCCGTTCAGTCCTATGGCTGCACCAAGTTGAATGTGATGTACACCAACGATACGGACTCGATGAAGCTCTGCCTCGCCTCAGTCCTATGGCTGCACCAGGTTCTGGAGCATTCGCCCGTTTCATCGGCAGCGCCGACTGCACCTTCGCTACGGTGGAGAGAAGGAAGAACGCGACGATTCGGCCATCTGGTGCAACAAGCTTGTCGACATCCAGAAGCAATACAAGATCATCAGCAACGGGCAAGAGAAGGACTCTGTGGTTGACCTCGCTGAGACCATCATCGACCCCTGATACGCCAACATGAAAGAAGACGACTTGAACACGTGGGAGGTACCTCTGAATCTAGCCTACATAACCTACGCGGCCAAGGACGCATATGCATGCTATGACATGTGCAGGCAGATCTTGGACATGAGGGCGTGTCTGCTTCCCATAACCGACGAGTACACGGACAGCCACAGCGTCATGATCAAGCGTGCCAGGAAGGTCTAGATGTTGTACTTTATCTGTTTATAAGCACCTTTATCATCTGAGTGTATCATGCATTAGCCTATGTGTCGTAATTATCTATTTTGTCTGAAATATTTCTTTTAAGAACCCATTAACCTGATTGCTTTTTTAGTGGCTATTTGCTTATGTATGTAAACTAGTTCACTTGTCCGTAAAAAAAACTAGTTCACTCGGCTGCCGTGCTTTGAATCTCCTTCCTCCCAACATATTCCTCTCCTCAGGTGGACACAGCAGGTCTCTGAATTTTCTCCCACATTCTTTTTCGATGTAAACTGAGTTTTCTCCCAGTACTTTCCCCTAGAACCAACTCAACTGTCCCACGTCTAGCCTAAAAAATAATAATACCCCACGTACTATTAAATCATCAAATTAAAATGATATTTTATTTCGTAAGTTGAAAGTTCTTACAAAATAATAATAATAATTGTTTATATATAACTTGCCAAGTTAACTCCTAGTGATTGCGTACATAAGCTTGCAAAGATTTTACTGATGTGCAATCATGTGTTTATGTTTTTATAACATTTCTCCGTCTAGCCCAACATGATATTTTCACCCAGCTCAGCAAGTCTGTGGATTTCGAGAAAAATGCAAATGGGATTTAAACAGGCTGCATAGATGCTACATCATTGTTTCACCCAGCACACCAAATGGACTAAAAAAATAAATGGACTGGCTGACAGGTGGGCCAGTAGGTCGAAGCCTAAGAAGGAGTTGGATTTACATCCAACAGCCGGCATTCTTCTTCAATCTCTCGTCTTCTTCCCCCAGCGCTGCCGGAACCGCCTGCTCCAGCCTTCGGCGTCCAGCGGCGTTGTTTTGCGCTCCTTGACAAAACGCTACCCCGCCGACGGCCAGGCCATCCCTCCATTCCGCACCTCCTGTTATTCTCTGCCGAGTGTAGGCCCACCCCGCACCCGAACCAGTCAAGTTTCCCACTCCTCTCCGTCTGCGACTCCACTGCCGCGTCTTCCCCATCTCCGGGTCATTCCAGTCTGGGGCCTCGCCGTCGTCCACCACCTCGGTGCGCTCAGCACGGCGTGGTCAACATACAAGAGTCGTTGGAAGAGGACTGTACGTGGAGAGCCTGACGGCTGGGACCCACGAGGTCCATGGTCGCACGCAACAAAGTTCCTCCTTATTATGCCTTTGTCGTGGGAAGGGCTTCAGATTTCGCAAAAAATGTCCCCGCCTACCGACAGTCATACCCACCAGCAATATCTTCGCACGCAAGGAAGTGCCTCCTTATTACGCACCAAAAAATGAAAACCCCTGCTAGCTGGCACCCACCATTGTGGGTGGCTAACTTGTGGGCCTACTAAGTTGACGAGGATGGAGGGCTTTGTCAACTTAGTCAATATGAACGATTCTAGCTCCAGTGACCGTACGATGTCCATCCAACGGCCATAGAGCTTCTTCAACCTCTGGTCTTCTTTCTCCAGCCGCCCAAAGCAGCGCCGGTCGTGCCGCGTGCTCCTGCCTCTCGTGGTCGGCTGTGATGCCGCGGAGGCCTCACCGCCCCCTACTACTCCCACCGCTGGCCCAGGGTATCCCTCTACTCACCCACACCCCCTGTTATTCTCCGACGACGGCAGCCTCACGCCGCAGCTGAACCAGTGAACCCTCGTACTCCTCTTCGCGTGGGCATCCACTGCCGCGTCTTCCCCGGCTCCGTGTTGTCCCCTTCCTAGGCCTCACCATCGTCCACTGCCTTGGTACTCTCGGCGCGGCGTGGTCAATGTGGTCAACGACCGACTTCCATCGGAAGAGTACTGTACGTGGAGCCTAACAGCTGGGTCCACGGCCACAGCCCAGTTTTTTTGTGATTTGCCAAGTAAGTCGCTTTGTCAAGCCTGTTGGGCTGCGAATCTTTCAAGACGAGGAGAGATTCATTCGGCTGACCGAGAAAATGGCCTATCTGTAATGAGAAATGGGCTGTACATTTTTAAAGCACATCAAACCGGCAATTAGTTTCAAATATCTTTTTTTCATTTCGAGATTTTAAATTACATTAATTTTTATGCGTGGAGAATTTGTTGGATTTTATATTGATATACATTTATTTTTAAAATCAGTTTGAATGTGAGTCGAAATTTCGGGATTAAAAACAGTTCGGATCGCACCGAAATATGCAAAATTTCGTATAATTTTTTAACCGTGGCCACAATATGGGCTCTAATGCTAACAAAAATAATATGGGCTCAAAAAAAACCTTAAGAATTAGCAAATGGGCTGTAAATTATTAGAAATAATGGCAGATGGGTTGTATGCTGTTTTCCACAGATTTGAGGCTTTCCTAAAAAAGGTTGACCATAAGCATTGTTGTTGGATGTCCATCCAACGGCCGTCGTCTTCTTCAATCTTTGCTCTTCTGCTCGGCCGCTCAAACAAGCGCCGGCGGGACTGCTCGCTCCCTCCTCCTCATGGCGGTGTCTTTGCCGCGTAGGGCCTCACCGCCCCACCGTACTCCCATCGCTGGCCTAGCCATCCCTCTACTCACTCACACCCATTTGTTATTCTCCGGACGGCAGACGAACGAAGAAATCCTCGTCTGACAGTACTCCCCTCCGCATGGGAAACAACTGCCGAGTCTTCCCTTCCTCCATGTCGTTCCCTTCCTAGGCCTCGCCGTCGTCCACCGCCCTGGTGCTCTCGGCGCGGCCTGGTCAACGTGGTCAACGAATCGACATGCATCTGAAGTGGATCAGACGTGGAGAGGCCGACAGCTGGGTCCACGGCCCCACGCAAGGAAATGCCTCCTTATTACGCGCAAAATAATGATTCCTTCAGCTGACATCAGGGACCCACCGAAAGGGCCTCTGTATTTCGTGAAAAAAACGTTACCGCCACTGACAGCTCGGACCCATCAGCTATCTTCGCACGCAAGGAAGTGCCTCCTTATTACACACAAAAAAAATGAATAACCCCCTGTTAGCTGGGACCCAGTATAGTGGCAGGCTGACTTGTGGGCCTACTAAGTTGACGGGGATGGAGGGCTTTGTCAACTTAGTCAATATGCACGATTCTAGCTCCAGTGACCGTACGATGTCCATCCAACGGCCATAGTGCTTCTTCAACCTCTGGTCTTCTTGCTCCACCAGCCCAAACCAGCGCCGGTCGTGCCTTGTGCTCCTGCCTCCCGTGGCCGGCTGCGATGCGGCGGAGGCCTCACCGCCCCCTACTACTCCCACCGCTGGCCAGGCCATCCCTCTACTCACCCACACCCCCTTTTATTCTGCGGCGACGGCAGCCTCACACCACAGCGAACCAGTGAACCCTCGTACTCCTTTGCGTGTGGGCATCCACTGCCGCGTCTTCCCCGGCTCCGCGTCGTCCCCTTCCTAGGCCTCGCCGTCGTCCACCGCCCGGGTGCACTCGACGCGGCGTGGTCAACGTGGTCAAGGAACGACTTCCATCGGACGTTGACTGTACGTGGAGAGGCTGACAGTTGGGTCCACGGCCGTAGCAAGGAAGTGCCTCCTTATTACGCAAAATACTTATTCCTCCACCTGACAACGGGGACCCATCGGATGGGCCACCATATTTCGTGAAAAAAAGTTTCCCCCCTGACTGCTGGGACCCACCAGCTACACCTTCACACGCAAGGAAGTGCGTCCGGGCAAAAAAAATTTATTCGCCCCCCTGACTGCTGGGACCCACCAGCTACATTTTCGCACGCAAGGAAGTGCGTCTGAAAAAAAAAACAATTCGCCCCCCTGACTGCTGGGACCCACCGGCTACATCTTCGCACGCAAGGAAGTGCGTCCGAGCAAAAAAACAAAACGATTCACCCCCCCCTGACTGCTGGGCCCACCAGCTACATCTTCGCAGGCAAGGAAGTGTGTGACACTCGGGACCCACCTGGTCGAAGCGTACGTAGCGTTGTCATTCTGGTCGCGAACGTGTACGTACATACTGGTCGACGTATAGGCGCGCACGTGTCGTAGTAGAGGCGCGCACGTGTCGTAGTAGAAGGGCACGTAGCATGTACACGCGTCGTCTGTGGCGAGGTGCAAGAAAGAAAATACGACACGCACGCACATACATACGTCAGGGTCTCGAACACCTACTCGCGCGCTCGTGCGTGGCTGGGTCGGTACGGAGAAACAACGTCGTCGTCGTGTTCATGGGGAGCCAACCGGCTGGGTCAGAATGGAATGCGTGGTCGTGTTCATCGGGAGGGCTTGGACGGAACAGGCGATGGAAACGAGGCCTGGCGTACCGCACAACGGAGGAAACGGCCTTGTGTTCGACCGGCCATGTTCGAAACGGAATCTTGTTGATCGGGAGGGGCTTGGCATACCGCAAAATGGAGGAAACAGACCTCCTACGGTCGAAACAGGGGTCCTATTTATCGGGAGGGGTGTGGCGTACCGCAAAACGGAGGAAACAGACCTCCTACGGTCGAAACGGGGGTCCTGTTGATCGGGAGGGGTGCGGCGTACCGCAAAACGGACGAAACGGATCTCCTACGGTCGAAACGGGGGTCCTGTTCATCGGGAGGGGTGTGGCGTACCGCAAAACGGGACTCCACGGGGTACTGTTCATCTCCACCGTCGACCTCCTCCAGCCTCCACGGGCTACCGTCGACCTCCTCCAGCCTCCAAGGGCTCCTGTTCATCCAGCCTCCACCACGCGCTACTCCATCGGCTATTGTTCAACCACCCCTCCACGGGCAGCCCTCCGTCGTACTGTTCATCCAGCCCTCCACACCACGGGGTCCTGTTCAACCACCCCTCCACGGCCACCCCTCCATCGTCTACTGTTCATCCAGCCCTCCACACCATGGGGTCCTATTCATCCAGATGCAACGCCACCGCTCACTGTTCATCCAAACCCCCCCCTGCAACGCCATCGTTCATCAATCGATCGGCTTGATTAGCGGCGGCGGCGAAGAATCCTCCATCGGGTTCGATTAACGACCATCGATGGATCGCTTCGGGTTCGATAACGCGTAGCTGCAAAGGTCAATCGCCGGGTTCGATTAGAGCCCAACGCCTCGCTCGGGTTCAGTTAGAGCCAACGCCTCGCACACACGCGCGTACGTGTACGAGAGAAACGCGCAATGCTCGGCCCCCGACCTCCCACCGTAACCGGCAACTCCCCGAAATTTTCCTCCCCCTTGCTTCTACCATGGTTTTTTCCGTCATGGACGGCCCAAAGAATGTCATGCAGCTGCGTCACCGGCCCGCCCAGGACGAAAACCCCATTTTCGGTCATGATTTTTTATCATAGAAGTAGGAACCCACCGCATCTATGATGATACCTGGTTTTGTCACAATTATTGTCATAGAAGTGTCATATGTATGACAGAAAAAAAATTCGTTCGACCCAAAATGTCACGGATGTGTCTTTTTTTTGTAGTGGCTCCAACTTCATCACAAAGCGGTTCACCATACGTGCATGCTACGGGAATCACAACCCTCAACACAAGTATTTTTCATAATCACCTCAACTAGCATGACTCTAATATCACTACCTCCATATCTCAAAACAATTATCAAGCATCAAATTGATCATAGCATCCAATTCTTTTCTATGATAGTTTTTATTATACCCAACTTGGATGCTCATCATTCTAGGACCAACTTTGTAACCACAGCAAATACCATGCTGTTCTAAAAGACTCTCAAAAAAATATAAGTGAAGCACGAGAGACTAGCAATTTCTTCAAAATTAAGTCACCACCGTGCTCTAAAAGATATAAGTGAAGCACTAGAGCAAAAACTATCAAGCTCAAAAGATATAAGTGAAGCACATAGAGTATTCTAGCAAATTCTAATCAAGTAGGCTTCTCCCAAAAGGTTTGTACAGCAAGGATGATTGTGGTAAACTAAAAAGAAAAGACTAATATAATACACGACGCTCCAAGCAAAACATATATCATGTGGCGAATAAAAATATAGCTCCAAGTAAAGTTACCAATGAACAAAGAAGAAAGAGGGGATGCCTTCCCGGGGCATCCTCAAGCTTAGGCTTTTGTCTATCCTTGAATATCTTGGGGTTCCATGGGCATCCCCAAGCTTAGGTTCTTTCCACTCCTTATTCCATGGTCCATAAAAGCTTTACCCAAAACTTGAAAACTTCACAACACAAAACTCAACAGGAAATCTTATAAGCTCCATTAGTGAAAGAAAAGAAAACCACCACATAAGGTACTGTAATGAACTCATTCTTTATTTATTTTGGTGTTAAACATACTATGTTCCAACTTTTCTATGGTTTATAAACTATTTTACTAGCCATAGATGCATCAAAATAAGCAAACAACACACGAAAAACAGAATCTGTCAAAAACAGAACAATCTGTAGCAATCTGTAACTAAAGCAAACTTATGCTCTAAAAATCCTACCAAAATAGGATATCCTGGAAAATTTGTCTATTTACGAGAATCAAAATAATCAACGCAAAAGCACGTTTCTGTGATTTAACAAAACTAAATTCGTGCGTGCAAAGTTTCTGTTTTTCAGCAGAATCAAATCAACTATCATCATAGGTTATCCTATAGGTTCTACTTGGCACAAACGCTAATTAAAAGATAAAAACACATCCAAACAGAAGGTAGATGCAAGATTTATTACTAAACAGGAGCAAAAACAAAAAACACAAAGAAAATTGGGTTGCCTCCCAACTAGCGCTATCGTTTAACGCCGCTAGCTAAGCATAAAAGCGAAGATAGATCTAAGTAGTGTCATCTTTGGCACTAAATTCATAAGTAGCTCGCATGATAGATTCAAAAGGTAATTTGACTTTCTTTCTTGGAAAGTTCTCCATGCCTTTCTTTAATGGAAATTGAAATCTAATATTCCCTTCCTTCATATCAATAATCGCACCAATCGTTCTAAGGAAAGGTCTACCAAGTATAATAGGGCAAGAAAGATTGCAATCTATATCAAGAACGATAAAATCTACAGACACCAAATTTCTATTTGCAACAATGAGAACATCATTGATCCTTCCCATTGGCTTTTTAATGGTGGAATCCGCAAGGTGCAAATTTAAAGAGCAATCATCAAGATCATGGAAACCTAGAATATCGCATAAAGTTTTCGGAATCGTGGAAACACTAGCACCCAAATCACACAAAGCAAAACACTCATGATCTTTAATTCTAATCTTTATAGTAGGTTCCCACTCATCATTAAGTTTTCTAGGTATAGAAACTTCCAAATTAAGTTTTTCATCATAAGATTGCATCAAGGCATCAACGATATGTTTGGTAAAAGCTTTATTTTGACTATAAGCATGAGGAGAATTAACAACGGATTGCAACAAGGAAATACAACCTTCTAAAGAAAAATTATCATAACCAAATTCCTTGAAATCCGAGATAGTGGGTTCAATGCTATTTAAAGTCATGACCTCTCCAATCCCACTTTTACCAAATTTAGCATCAAGATCTAAAAACTCCGAATTCTTGGGACGCCTTCTAGGTAAAGTTGACTCATCTTCAGTCCCATAATTATCAAGATTCATATTGCAAAACAAAGATCTAATAGGAGACGCATCAATAACTTTAAGATCTTCATCATTATTTTCATGGAAACTAGAAGAACACGCCTTTATAAAGCAATCTTTCTTAGCACGCAATCTAGCGGTTCTTTCCTTGCACTCATCAATGGAAATTCTCATTGCTTTGAGAGACTCATTGATATCATATTTAGGAGAATAAGATCTAAGTTTAAGAGAGTCAATATCAAGTGAAAGTCTATCAACGTTCCTAGCCAAATCATCAACTTTGAGCAATTTTTCTTCAAGCAAAGCGTTAAAATTCTTTTGAGAAATCATAAATTATTTCACACTATTCTCAAAATTAGAGGGCATCTCATTAAAATTACCATAAGAATTATTGTAGGAATTTCCATAATTATTAGAGGAATTACTAGGGAACGGTCTAGCATTAAAGTTTCCTCTATAAGTGTTGTTTCCAAAACTATTCCTACCAACAAAATTCACATCCATAGATTCATTATTATTGTCAATCAAAGTAGACAAAGGCATATCATTGGGATCAAGAGGAGTATTCTTAGTAGAAAACAATTTCATAAGTTCATCCATCTTTCCGCTCAAAATATTGATTTCTTCTATAGCATGCACTTTTTTACTAGAAGATCTTTCGGTGTGCCATTGAGAACAATTAGCCATAATATTATCAAGAAGTTTTGTAGCATCTCCTAACGTGATTTCCGTAAACGTGCCTCCCGCGGCCGAATCTAAGAGATTTCTAGAAGCAAAGTTCAAACCGGCATAAAAAATTTGTATGATCATCCATAAATTCAAACCATGAGTAGGGCAATTGCGAAGCATCAATTTCATTCTTTCCCAAGATTGGGCAACATGCTCATGATCGAGTTGTTTAAAATTCATAATCTCGTTCCTAAGAGTGATAATCTTAGCGGGAGCTAAATACTTAGAGATAAAAACATCTTTGCACTTGTTCCAAGAATCAATACTATTTTTAGGCAAAGACGAAAACCAAACTTTAGCATGATCTCTAAGTGAAAATGGAAATAACTTCAATTTAACAATATTGTTATCCGTATCTTTCTTCTTTTGCATATCACACAAATCAACAAAGTTGTTTAGATGAGTAGCGGCATCTTCACTAGGAAGGCCGGCGAATTGATCTTTCATAACAAGATTCAGCAAAGCAGTATTGATTTCACAAGACTCAACATCATTAAGAGGAGCAATCGGAGTACTAAGGAAATAATTATTATTGGTATTCGAGAAATCACACAATTTGGTATTATCTTGCGCCATGGCAACAAGTAATCCAACACACAAGCAAACAGAAAAAGGCAAGCGAAAGAGAGGAGGAGATTGGGAAAGAGAAGGCGAATAAAACGGCAAGGGTGAAGTGGGGGAGAGGAAAACAAGAGGCAAATGGCAAATAATGTAAATGCGAGGGGGATGAGTTTGTGATGGGTACTTGGTATGTCTTGATTTGAGCGAAGACCTCCCCAGCAACGACGCCAGAAATCCTTCTTGCTACGTCTTGAGCTTGCGTTGGTTTTCCTTGAAGAGGAAAGGGTGATGCAGCAATAGTAGCGTAAGTATTTCCCTCAGTTTTTGAGATCCAAGGTATCAATCCAGTAGGAGGCTCCTCAAAAGTCCCATGCACCTACACAAAAAAACAAAGAACTCGCAACCAATGCAATAAAGGGGTTGTCAATCCCTTCACGGCCACTTGCGAAAGTGAGATCTAATAGAGATAGTATGATAAGATAAATATATTTTTGGTATTTTATTATATAGATGCAAAAAGTAAAGATGCAAATAAAAGTAGATTGGAAGCAAATATGATAAGAGATAGACCCGGGGGCCATAGGTTTCACTAGAGGCTTCTCTCGAGATAGCATAAGTATTACGGTGGGTGAACAAATTACTATCGAGCAATTGATAGAAAAGCGAATAATTATGAGATTATCTAGGCATGATCATGTATATAGGCATCACGTCCGCAACAAGTAGACCAACTCTTGCCTGCATCTACTACTATTACTCCACACATCGACCGACTCCTGCCTGCATCTAGAGTATTAAGTTCATAAGAACAGAGTAACGCCTTAAGCAAGATGACATGATGTAGAGGGATAAATTCATGCAATATGATATAAACCCCATCTTTTTATCCTCGATGGCAACAATACAATACGTGCCTTGCGACCCTTTCTGTCACTGGGTAAGGACACTGCAAGATTGAACCCAAAGCTAAGCACTTCTCCCATGGCAAGAAAGATCAATCTAGTAGGCCAAACCAAACTGATAATTCAAAGATACTTGCAAAGATAAGTCAATCATACATAAAAGAATTCAGAGGAGATTCAAATATTTCTCATAGATAAACTTGATCATAAACCCACAATTCGTCGGATCTCGACAAACACACCACAAAAAGAGTTCACATCGAATAGATCACCACGAGAGAGGGGGAGAACATTGTATTGAGATCCAAAAAGAGAGAAGAAGCCATCTAGCTAATAACTATGGACCCGAAGGTCTATGGTAAACTACTCACAACTCATCGGAGGGGCTATGGTGTTGATGTAGAAGCCCTCCATGGTCGATTCCCCCTCCGGCGGAGCGCCGGCGAATGCTCCAAGATGGGATCTCGCGGATACTGAAGGTTATGGCGGTGTAAATTGTGTTTTGGTGGCTCCCTGGATGTTTTCGGGGTACGTAGGCTTATATAGGAGGAAGAAGTACGTCGGTGGCTTCTCGTGGGGCCCACGAGACAGGGGGCGCGCCCTATTGGGGGGCGTCCTACCCTCTCGTGGCCACCTCGGCTGCTTCTTGACTTGCACTCCAAGTCCCTTGGATCATGTTCATTCCAAAAATCACGCTCCCAAAGGTTTCATTCCGTTTGGACTCCGTTTGATATTCCTTGTCTTCGAAATACTGAAATAGGCAAAAAAAACGGCAATACGGCCTGGGCCTTCGGTTAGTAGGTTAGTCCCAAAAATTATATGAATGTGTAAAATAAAGCCCATAAACATCCAAAAGGGGTAATATAATAGCATGGAACAATCAAAAATTATAGATACGTTGGAGACGTATCAATGACAAGCCAAGCAATTGTTTCATACTTTTGGTGTTCTCAAACTTTTTCAACTTTCACGCAATACATGAGTGTGAGCCATGGATATAGCACTATAGATGGAATAGAATATGGTGGTTGTGGAGAAGACAAAAAGGGAAGGAGAAAGTCTCACATCAGCTAGGAAAATTAATGGGCTATGGAGATGCCCATCAATTGATATCAATGCAAGTGAGTACGGATTTCCATGCAACGGATGCACTAGAGCTATAAGTGTATGAAATATCAAAAAGAAACTACGTGGGTGTGCATCCAACTTGATCGCTCATGAAGACCTAGGGCAATTTGAGGAAGCCCATCATTGGAATATACAAGCCAAGTTCTATAATGAAAAATCCCCACTAGTATATGAAAGTGACAAAATAGGAGACTCTCTATCATGAAGAACATGGTGCTATTTCAAAGCACAAGTGTGGAAAAAGGATAGTAATATTGCCCCTTCTCTTTTTTTTCTCATATTTTTTGTTTGGGCTTCTTTGGCCTCTTTTTTTATTTGGGATTCTTTGGCCTCTTTTATTATCTTTAAAGTCTGGAGACTCATCCCAACTTGTGAGGGAATCATAGCTTCCATCATCCATTCCTCACATGAGACAATGCTCTAATAATGATGATCATCACACTTTTATTTACTTACAACTCAAGAATTACAACTCGATACTAGAACAAAATATGACTCTATATGAATGCCTCCAGCGGTATACCGGGATGTGCAATGATCAAGAGTGACATGTATAAAAAATATGAAAGGTGGCCAAGCCACAAATACTATGCAAACTATATGATCATGCAAAGCAATATGACAATAATGGTATGTGTCATAATAAAACGGAACGGTGGAAGTTGCATGGCATTATATCTCGGAATGGCTATGGAAATGCCATAATAGGTAGGTATCACTATTGCAGAATGCTGCTAATGTGACACTACGATCAGAGACCCTTCGAGAAACTGTGTGCGATGCAATAATCGCAAACGGTGGTGTATGAAAACCGTCAAAATGTATAAAACGTTTGCGATGACGGATGCGTCAAACACGGTTCAGATTTTAGTTGCATGTGTGATGAAGAGCATACAGTTCAGTTCAATTAACTGTTTGCGATGAGGAGGAACAAAAGAAATGGGCAGCCAGATGAAGGCATGTGGCGATACACAGCATACGGTTCACTCGGATGAACTTTTTGTGATTAGGCAACACAAAAGAAATGGGCAGCCAGATGAAGGTGTGTGCGATGTACATCATACGGTTCACTCGGATGAATTGTTTGTGATTAGGCAACACAAAAGAAACTGTCAGACAGATCAAGGTGTGTGCGATATACGGCATGTAGTTCACTCGGCCTTGTCGTCAGTGTGTGACCTCTTTGGCAACCGTTCACTCCCCACTAGCCTCTTCTTGTATCGTGGCAACCGTCCACCACCTCTTCGCCTTTCCTCTCGATTTGGAACTGCTGTCGCATGCTCTTCCTCCCTCCATTTTCCTTCACCCTTCCTTCTGCCATTGTTCGATCATCTTCTCCATGGAGGGAACAAGCCGGAAACGACCCCGTTATCTTGCCCCAATCTGAAAGATGACATTGTGGAGGAACTCTTTGATCGGTGTGATGTCATCACCTTGGCTAGCATGGAAGGTTCGTTCAAGACCATTCTTGACTCAACTAATAACATCATTAAAAGGAACCCAAGGGTCTAGGAGCGGTTTGATCTCCCCTATCTTCTTCGTCGTGACCTTGCTGACTAGCGCGGGGACGACGGAAACCTCGCTTTGTGCAAGTTGATGCCGCTTGATAATGATACGTGTGATGTTAAGATTCCATCGCTTAAGGTCAAGGCTTGGGGAGGCGCAAATGAAGATTGGGTTGTTTATATTGGGTACAACTGTGAGTGGGAACTTGTGAATGTGTACACTCATCACCGGGTTCCACTTCCAAAAATCTCAAACCGCCCAGAGGTTGAGCACACAGATGATCTACGTGAGTTCAAATACGATCATGGTAACTATCATCTATGGAAGATAGCAATTTGTCGAGTTCCCAGCCGCTCTTGGGATTAGACGAACTATGAAGTTGTTGCTATCTTCGGCAAGCTTGTTGCCTTCCTTACCTCCACGCCTCGATGGATATTGCTCAAAAATCAATTTCTGTACACGGATGAGTACTGTGATGCAATTTAATACGAGGGTCTTGTGTTTGCTGCCACCACTCGTGGCACTGTTTTTGCATGGAATCATCATGCTTTCGGTACGTTTGTCTTCCACCGTAATTATAATTGTTTCATCCACATGCATGTGGGTTAGCTAGTTTACCTTTACTAATTAACCTTCTTGTGTTTCCAAGGTCCTGTGAACATTCCACCACCTATACTTGAAAACTTTTATAACCAAGGGGGAGATGATGATGCTGATGATCACGAGCATGAGGCCGAGCAGGACCCATATACTCAGTGGCACCTGGCAATTTATTCTGATGGATAACCTCTTCTTGTCTGTATACAGGGCACTGCTGATGTTACTAAGGAATGTTGTCTCGCAAGGTCGCACTCTCTGGACCTATTCCAACATCCTTTGCAGGGTATTCGGGATGGATACTAGTGTACTAGCGCCAACACCTTCTCCCTGGTTCAGTATTGAAAGTCTTGGAGGAAACTCACTCTTCCTTGGACAAAACTATCCAATGATGGTGAAAGGCGATCCAGCTGTTGTTGACACAACATTACTACCATTTATGAGAAGCAACTGTATCTGTACCTCGGTCATTGCTATGCTTCCCTACCATCACAATATGGGTCCTGACATAGCCCGCTTCAGCCTGGATGATCAGTCCTGCGTTGGTCTCAAGATTGACAGTAGCTGGCCCATCCAAGAGAATCACTTCTGGTTCAAAGCAAGCATTTCCAACGCCGACGAGTGGTTGAGCTGAAGTTCATTTCATTGCTTTGTTATTTGTTGTGCGAGAAAAACTTTACTTTAGTAGAATGTTTTGTTGGAAATGATCTACAATCCAACGTGTATCCTTGTTGTCGTTGTGGGTTGATGACTTGTTGTATGTAATCAATGGTACATTTGCATGTGCGCCCATCAACTCACACCTGCTAGTGGTGTCCATATGAACAGTGCTAGTGATTTTAGTTGCAAAAGTGAGATAGTGCTAGTGATTTTTAGCTGCATATTTTGACAAATCGCAGTGTTACAAGGTTGACAAATGGCAATGTTACTAGATAAACAAATGTCAATCTTTCTAGTTTGACAAATGGAAACATAACCAAAATGAAAGATGCAAATCTTACCCAATTATTTGTACATGGTTGTGCACGGGTCATGCAAAACAACCGTTTGCGTTGAAGGGATGGACAAATCCTACACTGCCAGGAAAGACCATAGCTCTCACTTTGCATACGGGTGTTCTATGTAAAACGTTTGCGATCAAGAGTTGCAGAAATGCTGCTCGGCAAATTTTCCCTTGGCTTCCTGGGGAAGCTGTCGGTTTGCATACGGGTGTTCTAACTAAAACATTTGCGATGAGTATTTTATATTTAAAAACCATTGACGTTTTTTTCAAAAGAAAATCGTTTGATAAGTCTGTACATTAAGAGAGAAAAACGCAAGTTCGTTCAAACCATATCTTTCATTCAGTCACACTGCGAATTTATATTCATATGATCGAGAATTTGAGATACAGTATTAAACCCCAAAAAACTATTTCCGGTGGTGGCGGAGGCGGCGTGCCGCGCCGTCGTTGTCATTATCATCCTCTGGGACGCTGTTGTTGAAGTCTTCAAGGCAGCACAAAATGTTCTTCACCTGTAAATAAAACATCATGTCGTCGCGCGATCGACGGGCGGGGCATGGGAGGATGGCAACTGGCGCCGCTGAGAGGTAGCGGTCGATGGCAGCGTCCCATGCCGCTGAGGGGGGCGCGCGCACGGGCACGGGCGCGGCGGGTGTAGCCAAACGCATGGGGACCGGCGCCGCGGTGGGTGGAGGGGCGCGCACGGGCATGGGCACGGGCGCGGTGGGTGCAGCCAAACGCATGGGGGTCGGCACCATGGTGGGTGGAGGGGCGCGCACGGGCACGGGCACGGGCGCTAGCACTGGCATGTACACGAGCTCGCGCGGGTCTGCGGAGACCTCGCTGACGCGCGCGGCTTCCAGCTCTGCGATAGTGCTCGGCGACCAGCCCGTCAATGCTACGGGGATGGTCGCTGGCGCAGGCGCGGGGATGGGAGCTGGGACGGGAGCGGGGCCAGCAACCACCGCGACCAGCTCGTTCTGGGCCATGTCCATGAGGCCCCATTCCTCCTTATTTTCTATCTCCTCCGGCTCGAAGTCGACTTCACCAAACTTGAAGACTAGTGACAGATGATCATTCCACACCATGGCGTTGGTGGAGGTTTGCGGGAGGGAGGGGAATGGGATGCGAACAGTTAGGCCGCTCGTATTAAACAACGGCTCAGGCGCCATTAATGGAGAGGAAGGCGGGCGGCCATGGAAGTCAAAGGGCTCTCTTCCCGCTGAGCTCGCAAGAAGATACAGCTCGACGCTTCCCGTGAGCTCACGAAGATACAGCTCGCACGCTTCCCGGTGAGCCTGCGCATTGGAGGACAACTTGCATGCCTCTCGGTCAGCCTGCGCACCGGACTGCGTTCAAACGCCTCCCGTTCAGTCAAGGTCAAGCAGTTGTCCGCACGACACCTCCTACAGCCATTAAAACCAAGACATGTGGCGTTACGTGAATGGTTAAAGAACGCACACGGTTTGAATTGTACAAACATTTGAGATATTAAAGTGGCAGCTTTTTTTCAAAATGCCTTTGTTGGATGTCATTATTCGAGTGGGCCTTCTCTCAAAATGGACACGAGAAATGCCACAACATGTCGGGTGCCATTCCATGATAGCATGCCAAGTTTCATGAATTTCAGACGAGTTTTGGATTTAGTAGAATTTAAGAACCAGGTATCTCAATGTTTTGCGGGTAATCAACGGTGCCCTGGTGTTTGAAATTCATTCCAATTTCTTGCATGGGACCAAAGCATGCACCCAAGGACACAAATTTGATTTTTCAACCAATTTATATGCACTGGAGCATGTGCATGTAGTTCAAATTTAAATTATGCACATAAATGCATTGAAAACTCAGTTAATGCATAAAAATGTCCAAACGAACCCCGAAAAATCACAAAAATTGACACAACACTCCTGTTGTTCTATGTTGACATGAGAATTTTTTTGAAAGCAATAAGAGGCAATGGATCGTTTCGTCCCCAAAGGTGGGACGTTCCCTACTGAAACCATCATGCTTGTTGTGAGAAGCTCTGGTTTGTGAGAAGCATATACCCAAACCTGCCCCAAATGGGACAAAAAATTTACCACGACATGTTGATGCCGCTCCATGATAGCATGCCAAGTTTCATGAATCAGACGAGTTTTGGATTTACTAGAATTTAGAAACCAGGCATCTCAATGTTTTGCCGGCAATCAACGGTGCCCTGGTGTTTGAAATTCATTCCCATTTCTTGCATGGGACCTAAGCATGCACCCAAGGACACAGATTTGATTTTTCAACCAATTTATAGGCACTGGAGCATGTGCATGTAGTTCAAATTTGAATTATGCACATAAATGCACTGAAAACTCGGTTATGCATAAAAATGTCCAAACGAATCCTGAAAAATCACAAAAATTGACACAACACTCCTGTTGTTCTATGTTGACACGATAAAAAATATGAAAGCAATAAGAGGCAATGGATATCGTTTCGTCCCCAAAGCTGGGACATTCCCTACCGAAACCATCATGCTTGTTGTGAGAAGCTTTGGTTTATGAGAAGCATATACCCGAACCTGCCCCAAATGGGACAAATTTTTTACCACGGCATGTTGATGCCGCTCACTATAATTTAAAAACCAGGCATCTCAACGTTTTGCCAGCAATCAACGGTGCCCTGCTGTTTGAATTTCATTCCCATCTCTTGCATGGGACCTAGAAATTCACCCAAGGACACACATGTGATTTTTCAACCAACTTTGTTGCATTGGAGCATGTGCTTGTAGTTCAAATTTGATTATGCACAAAAATGCCTAGAAAACCCAGTTAATGTATAAAAAAGGCCAAATGAACCCCGAAAAATTCATTCCCATTTCTTGCATCGGACCTAAGCATGCACTGAAGGACACAGATTTGATTTTTCAACCAATTTGTATGCACCGGAGCATGTGCATGTAGTTTAATTTTGAATTGTGCACCTGAAATGGCTAGAAAACCAGTTTAATGTATAAAATGTCCAAACGAACCCTGAATAAATCCAATTCTTTTACGACACACATATAGTTGCATGTTCACTATAGATAAAAGGTCTAGCAATTCAAACAGGGTCCATTGCTGCTGTGACCCCATTTTGTAATTCAAACCAAGTCGATCCCACATATTTATTATCACCAACCGTGTGAGATGTAGTACAAAATATCTTGGAGCACCGTCGGTGTATAGTACGCCTATGGCTTACGCGAGAAGGTGCATCGGCTACAGTCCACAGCCGGCGTGTCAAGCACACTAGCTCGTTCCCCAAAAACTCCCGCCTCTGCATCTATCGCAATCTCGAAAATATCTACCGCCTGGAAGGTTTTAAAGTTTGATAGCACACTATTAGTATGTGCGGACCGTGTGTGATGTCTGTTACTCCCGCTCTGCTTTAGTCCCTTGATTAAAAAATTTAGTAGCCTCGGCATTTTACTCCCGCCTCTGCATCCCTCGCAATCTCAAAAATATCTGCTCATCCTTGATCCAAATTTTTAGTAGCCCCGCCTTGTTACTCCCACCTAGTAAAATTTTCAGTTGCCGCAGTATTTCCTCAAACACAACCTTGCCCCCTCCCGCCCCCCTCCACACACACCCGAAAACCTCCGCTCACACAGACACACACAACCCTCGAAACCATTGGTAGGTCGCCGCCATCACCGGCGCCTCCATCCTCAACCTCTGCCTGTGCGCCGGGGAGCTCGAGGAGCCAATGGCCAAAAAGAGGTTTATCGTGGATATTTCGCCCGGCACCGGCGAGGTGGCCGTCGAGGTGTCCCCGTCGTCCTCTGCGGGCCCGATCTGCAATCGCTGGTCCCCCGATCCGCCTGCCACCGCTCCCCTACGCCGGTTTGGGGACTTCCCCATCCTCCCTCGGACCCGGCAGCCGACGAAGTCCTACCTCGGGGTCCGGCAGCGGCAGTGGGGGATGTGGGTTGCCGAGATTACAGATCAAGAGACCCACGCCCGCCGGTGGCTCGGTAGCTTTCACACGGCTGAGCTCGCGGCCATGGAGTATGACCGCTGGCAGGTCCACTACCACGGAGTGGCGGCTAGGCTCAATTTACCCTTTGGCACATGACTGGTAGACCTCGTTCTGTCGGAGCCAGGGGTGGTGATCTCGGCTATGGTGCGGGAGGACCATGAGGCATGGGAGCGCCTCGAGGCCGAGGCCGCCGACGAGGCCTACATGCAAGAGCTTCGCCGGCAGCACCCGGAGCTCATGGAGGCGGAGCAGGCGATATTTGCCGGTGCAGAGGGCGGCAAGGTTATCGCGCTCTTGTCTGATGATGAGGTCGAAGGCGGCGAGGACGGTGACGCGGAGGGCGGTAAGGTTATCGCGCTCTCCTCTGATGACGAGGTCGAAGGCGGCGACGATGGCAGCGCAAAGGGCGTCGAGGTGGGCCCCGAGGACAAGGAGATCGACGTCGACGAGTGGAGTGCCTTCCCCAACGACCCCGACGACGGTACTGGCCCAGACCCGGCTCGCGGCACACCGTACATGACGGGGAAGGATTGGCTCGACCTCTACTTCGACCGAAAGTAGTTTAGCTTAGTTTAAATTTATGTTTTATGTTCGGTTATGCAAAACTATCTATGCTTATGATTGAATACATGCTACTTTTGGTTGAACCTGCTTTGAACTTGATCAAATTGAAGTTTACAACCTTAAGTTTAGGGGATCGACTAGAAAAGGCCAAAAATTCCTGGAGTATATATATATATATCCCCTAAGGGTTTTAGTCCTTTAACTTTTTATGGATCGCCTAGAGATATCCTTATGACTTGTTTATTTCAGTTCTTCACAATGTGATGCTCTATATGTGCGACTATTTGCTGTGCAGTTCAATTTCATCAATAACAGTTTCAACAATACCAGTATGAATTACAATAATTGGTTGCTGTTAAGGATATTGCAGTTTACATGCCTTTTCGTTTTTCAATTGTTTTTACTGAATGACTAAATATGCAATCCCAGGCTATAAAGCAACAAGGAAGAGTGTTACCTTAATGTTCTGATGATGTCTAGATATACATGTAATAAAATCTTATATAATGGGATGGATGGAGTGTTGTACTACATCATTTTCCAATGTTGTTTAGCTTCTAATATTAACTTGGTGCTTTTAGGTACATACATCATTGCCAAAGATCCACACTTCGACCCTTTCTGCGTATGGGGCAATGAGATATTCATGAACCAACATCAAGTGAGGAAACTGATAAAGATTGTTATTAAAATGGGTCAAAAGATGTAAATCAAACTATTTGTTTACACTTTATGCAAGACAACAGTGAACTGCAGGATGGTAAGTAAGAACCCTGTAGCCTTCTTTTTACTGCCTGTAATGAGTTGTGTTAGATGACAATATCTGAATCTTTTTCTTTTGCAGTTGATCCTGAAGAAGTTTACTCAAGATTACCTCTCAAACTACATGATTGGCAGCGGACCATCACAAGGGGTTGGACTAGAGTCCTACATGACTTCTGCATCCAGGAGAGCACAATAGGGTCATTCCGCTTCACCTTGTTCAGCAACTGGAATGTATGTCGCCTCTTTCTTTACCATCTCTAATAGTACAAGTATAGAACCCTGGTACATCATTCTTTATTTGGTGCTTATGTAATTCTTAAACATATGTACCTATGAATCGAATAATGCATTGGTTGTTTGAACCTGATGGATATGAATAAAGCTATACCCTACTTTCAAGTTTAAATTAGGTACAATTTTAAATAGCAGCAATTAAATTAGGGCGAATTATGTTGTACAGGTCATTACAGCACACACGGTTGGTAAAACACAAACGTTTGCGATATACACCATAATCCGAGACGGTTCATAGAGAGGAAACGTGTGCAAGCATGCACACAATTGCCGTTTGCAAAGCATGTGTGATGTCAGACACTATCACATACGGTGCGGGAAAACTAAATGTGTGTGATTGTCTACCTATCATACACAGTTTATAATCATGAACTGTTTGTGATGTGCCAGGCATCGTAAAACTCCCCTGCCTAGAATCTGCCTGGAAAACTCCCATGCCTGGAATCTTCCCTGTTTTAGGCAGAACCACAAAACTCTGAGTGCGATGGCAATGCGAGCACAAAAGAGTAGCAAGGATGAAGCGTTTGGGATATTCGAGATATCGGAAACTGTTATATAGGGACAACTATATGCATAAAGTCTCCCTATCCCCGACAGCTTCTGGGTCGTGTGGGAAGGACCCCCCTATCGCCCACACTCACTTGGCGACGGTTCCAAATGCCATCACGGAAAGGGGTTAAAAACTATTTGTTTAGGACCGACGCACACCAGTGTATGGTGGCTGTTTTGAGGAAAGGTATATGGTGGGTTTAATGCACCAGCAAAAGTTCCGCGGTACTAGAGAGGCTAGCAATGGTGGAAGGGTGAGAGTGCGTATAATTCATGGACTCAACATTAGTCATAAAGAACTCACATACTTATTGCAAAAGTTTATTAGTCATCAAAACAAAGTACTAATACGCATGCTCCTAGGGGGATAGATTGGTAGGAAAAGACCATCACTCGTCCCCGACCTCCACTCATAAGACAATCAAATAATAAATCATGCTCCGACTTCATCACATAACGGGAATCACAAACTTTAACACAAGCATTTATACCAATCCCCAATTACTCACTAGCATGACTCTAATATCACCATCTGTATATCTCAAAACAAATGCAATGAATCAAATTTCTCATATATTCAATGCTTTTATATGAAAGTTTTTATTATATCCCTCTTGGATGCCCATCATATTAGTACTAAATTGATAACCTAAGCAAGTTACCATGTTGTTTAAAGACTCTCAAAATAATATAAGTCAAGCATGAGAGTTCAACAATTTCTGTAAAATAAAGCCACCGCCATGCTCTAAACAGATATAAGTGAAGCACTAGAGCAAACTGCGTAGCTCAAAAGATATAAGTGAAGCCCATAGAGTATTCTAATAAATTCACAATTAAAGCTTGTCCCTCTCAAAAGGTGTGTACAGCAAGGATGATTGTGGCAAACTAAAAAGCAAGGACTCATATCATACAAGATGCTCCAAGCAAAACACATATCATGTGGTGAATAAAAATATAGCCTCAAGTAAATTTACCGATGGATTGAAGACGAAAGAGGGGATGCTATCTGGGGCATCCCCAAGATTAGATGATTGGTTGTCCTTGAATATTAACTTGGGTATCCCCAAGCTTAGGCTCTTGCCACTCCTTATTCCATAGTCCATCAAATCTTTACCCAAAACTTGAAAACTTCACAACACAAAACTCAACAGAAAACTCGTAAGATCCGTTAGTATAATAAAATAAATCACAACTTTAGGTATTGTTGTAAACTCATTCTAAATTTATATTGGTGTTATATCTAATGTATTTCAACTTCTCCATGGTCCATACCCCCCGATACTACCCACAGATTCATCAAAATAAGCAAACAACACATCGAAAACAGAATCTGTCAAAAAACAGAATAGTCTGTAGTAATATGGAAACTTCGTATACTTCTGTAACTCCAATATCTAAAAAATTAGGAAAACCAAGGAATTTTGTACATCAATCTTGTGTAAAAAATTCAGAATTTTATCACGCTCCTGTGAATTTAAACAATTCTGCTATTGGATGCAAAAGTTTCTGTGTTTCAGAAGATCAAATCAACTATCACCATAGACCATCCCAAAGGTCTTACTTGGCACAAAAACTAACTAAAAAAACTAAAACACAATTGCAACAGAAGTAATAATGTGTATTTATTCAAGAACATTAGCAAAACCAAAAAACACAAAATGAAAATTGGGTTGCCTCCCAACAAGCGCTATTGTTTAACGCCCCTAGCTAGGCATAAAACATAGAACTTGGTATTGTCATCTTTGGTATGCAATCCATAAGTAGCCCTCATAATATATTCATATGGAAATTTAATTTTCTTTCTTGGAAAGTATTCCATGCCCTTTCTTAACGGAAATTGAAATCTAATGTTTCATTCTTTCATATCAATAATTACATCAATCGTTCTAAGGAAAGGTCTAACAAGAATAATAGGACATGTAGGATTGCAATCTATATCAAGCACAATAAAATCCACGGGAACATAGTTCCTGTTTGCAACAATAACTAATTCTTCCCATACGTTTCTTAATAGTGGAATCCGCTAAATGCAAATTCAAAGAACAATCATCAAATTTATGGAAACCTAACACATAACATAAAGTTTTCGGAACAGTGGAAACGCTAGCACCCAAATCACACAAAGCATTACACTCATAATCTTTAATTTTAATTTTAATAGTAGGTTCCCACTCATAATAAATCTTTGTAGGGATAGAAAATTCTAACTCAAGTTTTTCTTCAAACGATTTCATCATAGCATCAACAATATGTTTAGTAAAAGCTTTATTTTGATTATAAGCATGAGGTGAATTTAACATGGATTGTAACAAGGAAATACAATCTATCAAAGAACAATTGTCATAATTAAAGTCCTTGAAATCCAAAAGAGTGGGTTCATCGTTACTTAAAGTTTTGACCTCTCCAATCCCACTTTTATCCATTTTTTCATTAAGATCTTCACCCTCCAAATTATTGGGACGCCTTCTAGCTAAAGTTGACCAGAAACTTGATAAATGTTTTTTATTCATGCTAGAATTGTATTAACCGGAAACTTGATACATGTCTGAATACATAGACAAAACAAAGTGTCCCTAGTATACATGACTAGCTCGTTAATCAAAGATAGTTAAGTTTCCTGACCATAGACATGTGTTGTCATTTGATGAAAGGGATCGCATCATTAGGAGAATGATGTGATGCACAAGACCCATCCGTTAGCTTAGCATGTTGATCATTCAGTTTTATTGCTATTGCTTTCTTCATGACTTATACATATTCCTTTGACTATGAGATTATGCAACTCCCGAATACCGGAGGAACACCTTGTGGCTATCAAACATCACAACGTAACTGGGTGATTATAAAGATGCTCTACAGGTGTCTCCGAAGGTGTTTGTTGGGTTGGCATAGATCGAGATTACGATTTGTCACTCTGAGTATCGGAGAGGTATCTCTGTGCCCTCTCGGTAATGCACATCACTATAAGCCTTGCAAGCAATGTGACTAATGAGTTAGTTGCGGGATGATGCATTACGGAATGAGTAAAGAGACTTACCGGTAAAGATATTGAACTAGGTATGATGATACCGACGATCGAATCTCGAGGCAAGTAACATACCGATGACAAAGGAAATGATGAATGTTGTTATGCGGTTTGACCTATAAAGATCTTCGTAGAATATGTAGGAGCCAATATGAGCATCCAGGTTCTGCTATTGGTTATTGACCGGAGTTGTGTCTCGGTCATGTATACATAGTTCTCGAACCTGTAGGGTCTGCACGCTTAACGTTCGATGACGATTTATATTATGAGTTATGTGATTTGATGACCGAAGTTTTTTCAGAGTCCCGGATGTGATCACGGACATGACAAGGAGTCTCGAAAAGGTGGAGAGGTAAAGATTAACATATTGGAAGGCTATATTGAGACATCGGAATGGTTCCGAGTGATTCGGGTATTTTTTTGGAGTACCGAAGAGTTACGGGAATTCGCCCGGGGAAGTTAATGGGCCTTATTGGGCTTTAGTGGAGAGAGGGAAGAAGGGCCAAGGTGGCGCGCGCCTCCCCCCTGCCCAAACCGAATTGGACAAGGGGTGGGGGCGCAGCCCCCCCTTTCCCTCTCCCTCTCCCTCCTTTCCTTCTTTCCCACTCCAAAAAGGAAAGGGAATCCTACTAGGACTTGGGAGCCCTAGTAGGACTCCCTACACTTGGCACGCCCCTAGGAGGGACGGCCTCTCTCCCTCCCTCCTTTGTATATGTGGGGAGGGGCACTCCAAAGGACACCAGGCCTTCTCTTAGACGTGTGCGGTGCCCCCTCCACAGTTACACACCTTGGTCATATCGTTGTAGTGCTTAGTCGAAGCCCTGCGCCGGTAACTTCATCATCACCGTCGCCACACCGTTGCCACACCGTCATGCTGACGGAACTCTCCCTTGGCCTCAACTGGATCAAGAGCTCGAGGGACGTCATCGAGTTGAACGTGTCCTGAACGCGGAGGTGCCGTACGTTCGGCGCTTGGATCGGTTGGATCGCAAAGACGTTCGACTACATCAACCGTGTTACTAAACGCTTCCACTTTCGGTCTAAGAGGGTACATGGACACACTCTCCTCGCTCGTTGCTATGCTTCTCCTAGATAGATCTTGCGTGATCGTAGGAATTTTTTTGAAATACTACGTTACCCAAAAGTGGTATCAGAGCCAGGTCTATGCATAGACGTTATATGCATGAGTAGAACACAAAGAGTTCTAGGCGATAATAGTCATACTACTTAACAGCGATGTCGTGGAATTGTCACGGCAGATGTCTTAATGTAAGGACTTAGTCGCGAGGCCAACACATCTATGTGGTAGCTTGAAGGGGTTGAGTGGAATCAAGAGACGCAACACACAAGACGAGGATTTAGACAGCTTCGGGCCCCGGGAAACATCATCCGGTAACAACCCTACATGCTGTTTCAGGCTAGGTCTCATTATGATCATGAGGGATTCGCCGGTAAGCCGGCTCTCCTCTTTGTGTCTAGCCCTAGGTATTGTTTCTTGTTTTCTCCTGTCCCTCTCTGGGGAGCCCTGCCCCTCCTTATATAAGTTAAGAGGGGCGGGTTACATGTGGAGTCCTAGTAGGACTAGGACTAGTATATCTTCTCTTACAAGTTAAATACAAGTCCGGGTCTTGCTTCCTCATGAAGGAAATATTTGCCATCCCTTTCCTCTTAAGCCGGCCCATCATAACGTGAGCCGGCCTTCTGGACTTTGGGCCTTGTTGTCCATCTGACCCGCCCGCCGGGTTACTAATGAGTCGCCAATATCCGGCGGGTTATCTGTGAATCGCCAAGCTCCAGGCGGGTCACCAGTGAGTCGCCATGCTCTAGCCGGGTCATACATCCGGCGGGTTACACCGCGGGGTATATCCCCGACATTAGCCCCTAGTTTAAGTTGGATTTGTCCATGTTAAACTGATCCTGCAAAATAAACACAAGAACAAACTTGATAGGTTGTGCTCCGGGTTAAATTTTTGTAAGCCGGCACCTGATCATCTTTAAATCCTTGTCATTTCCTTCTTGATACATGCCCATGAACTCATAGCAAATCTCCTTTAGTAGATATGTTCAAACTATGTCAACGCAAAAAATCCAGATACTTCTTTTGAGAAATCCGGGTCAACAGGCCAGCTTCAGAATCAATTTGCTGACATTGTTCTCTTGTAGTGAAATATTGTAATAAATTGTCGGAGTAATGGGCCATGGGTAGGCTGACCCAGGACCCTAGATCTTTCAAGACATCGGGGCAAGCCGTGCCCCTCGGGCGAGTCCCAGTGGCGACCTTGAGAAGGCGAGTCAGTGGGCGACCTTGAAGGCCGAGTCCCACCGGCGACCTTCGAGAAGGCCGAGGCCCAGTGGCGACCTTCGAGAAGGCCGAGTCCCAATGAAGCGACCGAGAAGGCGAGTCCCAGTGGCGACCTTCGAGAAGGCCGAGTCGAGTTAGCGACCTTCAAGAAGCGAGCCCTCGGATGGCGACTACGGAACAAGCCGACTCGGGCTTGTGACCTCTCAAGGCCGACTATGAGAGTCGGCCCGCGACTTATCACGAAGACGATCAGGTACAGCCCGTCGTGGCTGTCCCCTCGGACTCACGGGAAAAAGGCATGGCTCTGATGAGCAGCGTCACGGGAGATCTCCGGTGAGGCGCGCCTTGCTGCCATGCCTCCTGATTCTCAGCCACGATGCACGAGGCACCTTGCCCACGATGGCGGCGTAGTACGGCCCGAGATCGCCGGGCCCCGTCGGTGAGATAGCGGAAGGCGGCCGGAGAGTCAAAGACGGCCCTCTGGGAGTCGGCCTCCCAGTCGGCCGCCTCCGGCCCGGGCCCCACAAGCCATAAACCAGATTGGCGGGAACGGCGGCGGTGATCGCTGACGAGGCAGTGTACTTGCTTCCCGACCCATGACCAAGCTGCGTCATCAAGAGCGCCGCACAATGTTCTGCTGTCCATGGGACCCGCCAATCAGCGGGCCCTGCTTGCGGGAGGGCGGCTACAAGAGAGCCCGACGATGGGGCCACGCCCGATCAGATTACCATTGTACCCCGGTAGGCCTATATAAACCCCCCGGAGCACCCATACAAAGGGTTCGGCCCTGGATAGGTTTAGACACATAGCAAGAAGGGAAAGAGCTAGCCTTGCTCCTTCGTGCCTCCACACAGCTCGAGGAGCACCATTGTACTATCACCCCATAGTGATCATGTGGAGGCCCATGAGCAGCGATGGGGTGTTATCTCCTCGGAGAGCCCCGGTGGGTAAGATTCGCGGCGTGCATGTCTTCGCCTCATCCGTTTCGAGCACCGGCGACGTTCTACTCGCCCCACCATGATAAGCCACCCGTTGGCATATGTCGCATCAACCCCGACATTTGGCGCCCACCGTGGGGCGAGGTGCACCGTCGTCCGGAGATCTGTTACGGGCGGGAACCCTCTTCCTCCTGGCGGCGCAGCCAGCCCAGCTTCGCCAGATGGAGTGCGCATCGGCGCCTTTGCGCGGCGCCTGAAGCCGCTGGCGCGCGGCGGCCTCGCCGAACTCATCGGCGAGTGCGCCTCTCGACGAACCCGTGCGGCGCGAGTGCGGGAGGCCCCGAGAACCTTCTCGCGGGCCTCTCGACCAACTTCAAGTCGCGGCGAGCCCGCCGTGACTTGGAGTCCGTAGGCTCCTCCGACCGATGCTGGTCGACTCCGGCGCCAGTATCGCTCGATACCTTCCCCACCAGCGTGGTGGTTTCTGACGAAACCACTTCCGTGCGAGGAGAGCGGCGGAAGCGCCGTCACGGAGGTGCTCGTCGTCGGCCACGGCGAGCACTCCGGTGAAAACGCCCAAGACCCGCTGCTCTGCGTCCTGCGGAGACTCGGTCCGCGCCCCTCGAAGGACGCGGACGCGAAGATCTTGGAAGCGCCGCCTTCAGCTCATTGAAGGCGCCAAGAAGTTGGCAAGCATGAGACGCTTGTCCGAAGCATATCAGCGCGAGATGGACCGCGCTGTGGGCGGCTCGCCGGCTCCGACTGGGCCGAGCCGTCTCGGCGTGGTCAGAGAGCGCGGCGCGGCCATCGCCGATCTGTTCGGGGCGAAGCGCCCCGTGTACGCCACCCCTGCGGAGAACATCCGCGCCGCCCAAGCGGCGACCGAAGAGCTGAGGAACCTCGACGGTGAAGAGCGCCGTGTGATGACGGAGCGAGTCCAGCAGCTCCTCGACGCGGTTGCTGCGCCAAAACGCAGCGGCGGCTACCGCCGCCAGCAGCAACGAAGAATGACGACTTACCCCTCGCCGAGATCAAAGCGCGACTTCCGGACGCCGACCGGCGGAGTCCGCGGAGGAGAGAGAAGGCCGCTGCGAGCCTGGCCGGACTCGCATCTCCATCGAAGCGCGACCAAGATGGCCGCCCAGGCGGTGGAGCGGCGAGATGATTATCTGCCTCCCCCGCCCCGGAGAGAACGGCGAGTCTCCCCGCCGCCTGCTGAGCATCCGACTCTCGGAGATCGCCTTGGTCGCCGAGAGGGAGTCGGAGAGAACGATGCCCGCCACCGGATCGACCGACTCCACAGATCCCTGGCGTTAGAAGAAGAAGACGAGCTGGGTCCGCCTTGCTTTGGGCCCCGCATCAGAAACGAGCCCTTCCCCAAAGGGTTCACGCTCCCTCGAGATACGCCCAAGTACACCGGCTCCGTAAAGCTGGAGGATTGGCTGATAGACTACTCCACGGCCGTTAGCATCGCCAACGGCAACAAGCAAGTCGCCGTAAAGTATGTTCCCCTCATGCTCCAGGGCACGGCCCGGACATGGCTGAACAGCCTGAAGCCCCGCAGCATCAACAGCTGGGTCGACTTCACGAAGCCTTCATTCGCCTTCACCAAAGACGTACAAGCGACCTCCCAAGCCACGCCAGCTCTCCTTGTGCGTGCAAGGCCCGAAGAATCGGCCTTACGATTATCTCACGCTACCGGGCGAAGCTCGAAACTCCTGCGAGGGCGCACGAGTGCAGGCCATTGAGTACTTTTACGGCGGGTGCCGAGAGGGCACCCTCCTCAAGCACAAGCTCCTCTGCGGCGAGGCCGAAACCCTCGGCGAACTGCTGATCATAGCGCATACAAATGCATACGGCCAACTCCTCTATGAAGACGGAGATCCAAGTCAGCGCGGCAGCAAAGTGACTCCCAGGCTCCCGGGGCGCCGGGTGGAGACGCCAAATGACGGCAGCAACAGAACAACAACAAGCGCCAAAGCCCCGGCCCGACTTCCAACAATCGGCGGTCGCAGCGATGAAGATCGGCAGCGGAGGGCAGCCTCGGCCAAGCGGCGTAAGGGCGGCAAGTCAATTGGTTGCGGCTTTCTCTTATGAGCAGACTCTAGATGGTCCTTGCAAGTTTCACAGCGGCCGAAGCCGTCGAACCACACCACCGAAAGTGCCACTGCTCGTCGGGATCGCCAAGGAGACGGCCTCGCCCCTCCGCCGCTGCAGGGGCCGCCGCCGCCTCCGCCGCCTCCGCGGCCGGGCGCTCGGCCACCGGCGCGGGTCCAAAACGAGTTCGGAAGAGCACAAAGCATCGTAGTATTCACGGTCTGGCAGATGATCGGCAGCGGCGCCAACAAAGAAGAAGAAGTCAACGCAGATGGCGGCAGAAGCCCGAGTTCATGCATTGGTCCGAAAGCCTATCACCGTGGGTCGGGCAGATCACCCAGAGGTGATGCGAGTCCGGCTCTTCGCCTTGGTTCTCGGAGCAACCTTGGCCACCGACAAGCGAGCCGCCCGTTTCTCGCGGTCCCGATAGACGGAGTCGGCAAGCATAAACATCTGTACAAGGATACCATGGAGCTTCGGAATCGGCGGAGGCAGCTGCAGAGCAGCCGCACCGTGTTCCACAGGATTGTACCCGGCCTCTCTGTTCGCCCGATTGGCAAGATCGATAGGCGTCCTCTTCGGAGACAAAGATCACTTCCGCCGAGAGCCGATCTGGTTCGAGGTGGTGGATTTGGAGAGCCCGTACCACGCCGCTGCTAGGTCGGCCTGCTCTGGCCAAATTCATGGCGGTTCCCCACTACGCCTACCTCAAGATGAAGATGCCGACCTCAAGGGATCTGACCGTTGCGGCGACTACAAGAAGTCGTCCGCTTTGTCGGCGAGAGCGATCGGCTGGCGAGTCTTTGGTGATCGCAGCCGAGAAGCGGCTCGAGATCGCGTCGTGGCGATGGCTGGGAAGCAACCGGAGATGTCGCCCGACCCCAAGGAGTCGGGCGGAAGGATCATTCAAGCCGGCTAAAGAAACTAAGAAGATACCCTTGGACTGGAGCACCCGAGAGGTACGTTGTCATGGGCACCGCCTCGACAGCAAATAGGAAGGGAGCTCGTCGATTTCCTCCGTGAGAATCGGGACATCTTCGCGTGGTCCCCAAGGACATGCCAGTGTACCGGCGAATTCGCCGAGCACAAGCTACATGTCAGGCCAGATGTGAAGCCAGTCAGGCAGCCCTTACGCCGCCTGTCAGAAGAGAAGAGAAGAGTCGTAGGAGAAGAGATAGCCCGGCTCCTGGCAGCCGGCTTCATCATGGAGGTGTTTTTTCCGGAGTGGTTGGCTAACCCGTACTAGTCTTTGAAGAAGAACAAGCAGTGGCGGATGTGCATCGATTACACCAGCCTCAACAAAGCCTGCCCGAAGGACCCGTTTGCTCTGCCAAGGATTGATCAGGTGATAGACTCCACAGCCGGATGCGAGCTGTTGAGCTTCTTGGATGCATACTCGGGATATCACGAGATCAAGCTGAATCCAAGACGGTGAAGACCGCATTCATCACGCCGTTTGGAGCCTTACGCTGCAGCGATGGCGTTCGCGAGGAATGCGGCGCCACCTTTCAGCGTTGCATGCGAAATGCCTCCTCAAGCAACTCGGCAGGAATGCCCATGTTTATGTGGATGATGTGGTGGTAAAGGCGGAGAAGTGGGGCGCTGCTAGAGGATCTCAAAGAGACCTTTGAGAATCTGCGCCGATTCCGACCAAGCTCAACCCGAGAAATGCGTGTTGGTGCCACCGCCAGCTCCTTGGTTTTACGGTCTCCGAGCGCGAATAGAGTGCAACCTGTGAAGATCAAGGCCATAGAGAGGATGGAGGTACCCAGTGGTTGTTGGATGTGCAAAAGTTCACGGCTGCTTGGCTTCAATAAGCCGATTCATCGATCATTTGGCGAAAAGCTCGCCATTGTATCAACGATGAAGAAGACCACTTTTTTCGAGTGGAACCACAAAGGCGATGAGGCATTTCTCCAAGCTGAAGAAGATCTTGGCGACTCCCCTGTCTTTGGCGGCTCGACTCCCAAAGAGCCCATGCTCTTATACATCGCCGCCACCAGCCGGTAGTCAAGCCTGATTATTGTAGTCGGCGCAAGGAGGAAGGCAAGGCGCTCCGGTCCGAGACTAGTATATTACTGGCGAGTCTTCGTCGACCTCCAAGCGAACTACCCTCACTACGGAAGATGTGCTACGGCGTGCATTTTGCCGCCAAGAAGTCAAGCCCTACTTTCAAGAGCATCCAATCATCGGGTTTGCACCGCCCCACTCGCCGAGATCATCGGAAGTCGAGATGCTTCGGCCGAGTGGCCAAGTGGGCTATCGATCTAGCTCCTACACGATCTACTACCAACCTCGCACCGCCATCAAATCGCAGGCGCTAGCCGACTTCCTCGTCGACCGGGCGAGACTCGAGATTTGCCGCTGCGCCGACTCTACTCATTGGCGATCGCGACTTCGGCGGCTCAAGATGCGCTCGAGCCGGCGTCGTCCTCACCTCCCCAAGGGCGACAAGCTCAAATCGTGCTGCAAATCCGCCGCGCCTCCAACAACGTCGCCGAATATGAAGCACTCGTCCATGGGCTCCGGCTTGCCAAGGAACTTCGGCATTCGCGGATCACGTGCTATGGCGATTCCGACTTGGTGGTTCGGCGATCATCCGGCGATCGGGCGCCAGGACACAAACATGGCAAGCTACCGCTTCTTGGTGCAGCAGCTCGGCGGATATTTTGAAGGATCACGAATTCCTCCACGTACCAAGCGACAACGATCAGCAGATGCATTGGCGCGAGTCGGCTCCACTCGCCAGCGATACCTTCCGGCGTCACCCTTGGCGCCTCCTCAAGCCATCTATCAAGCCTTCACCAGAATCCGACTCCATTTTCGTGCGGCTCCCCGAGATAGTCGGATCCGACTCCAAGACCCCACAAGCGACCTCAAAAAGCTACTGATCAGCCAGAATCGCGCCCGGTCGGCCGAGGCTGCGCGCCGGTCGGCCGAGGCTGCGCCCGGTCGGCCGAGGCTGCGCCGATCGGCAGGACTCATGTCGGCCGGGGCTGCGTCAGTCGGACCGGGAGCTGCCCCAGTCGGCCCAGAGATTCCCTCAATTCAGCAAGCGGCAGCAGAGTCAAACCCGCCGCCTCCCAGCCCAGCCACCCTTGTCCAAGTCCTTTGTGGTGGCAATCGAAGATAGCGGACACCTTCATGGGCGCAGCCATCCTCAAGTTCCTAGTCGACAAGGAGTTGCTGCAGATGAGACCACTGGCTCGGCAAGTACAACGCCGAGCGGCAGCCTACACCATAGTCAGCAGAGAGTTAGTCGACGCAGCGTCCTTTGGTGTCCACCGGTATTGCGTGAGAATCGAAACAAGGCAGGCGATCCTCAAAGACATCCATCAGGGCGAGTGTGGTCACCATGCGGCCTCAAGGGCGCTCGTGGCCAAAGCCTTTCGGCACGATTTCTTTTGGCCGACTGCCCTGGAAGAAGCTAAAGAACTAGTCAAGAAGTGCAAGGGGTGCCAGGTGTTCCGCTCCAAGCCCCTCCACCAAGCCACGCGAAGACAATCCCCATCGCCTGGCCCTTCGCAGTTTGGGGCTTGGACATGGTAGGACCTTTCAAGACGGCCCGAGGCGGCCTGACTCATTTTCTCGTCGCAGTGGACAAGTTCACCAAGTGGGTAGAAGCAAAGCCCATCAAGAAATTAAATGGGCCCACAGCAGTGACCTTCATTGCCGACATCATGGTGCGGTATGGCATACCGCATAGCATCATCACGGACAATGGCACCAATTTCGCCAAAGGCGCCTTGGCTCGTTTCTGCGCGACGCAGGGCATCCGACTGGACCTAGCGTCCGTTGCCCATCCGCAGTCAAACGGCCAGGTGGAGCGGACCAACGGCCTCATCCTATCCGGCATCAAGCCTCGATTGGTCGAACCACTCGAGCGCTCGGCCGGCTGTTGGGTGGAAGAGCTGCCTTCCGTCCTCTGGAGTCTGCGCACGACACCGAACAGATCAACCAGCTTCACGCCGTTCTTCCTCGTCTACGGTGCCGAAGCCGTCATCCCGACGGATATACAATTCGACTCTCCACGAGTCTCTATGTACACTGAGGAGGAGGCTGAAGAAGCACGCCAAGACGGTGTCGACCTGCTGGAAGAGGGCCGGCTGTTGGCACTCAGCCGGTCTAGCATCTACCAGCAGAGTCTGCGGCGATACTACAACCGCCAGGTCAAGCCAAGATCATTCCAAGAGGGCGACCTTGTGCTCCGGCTGATTCAGAGAACGGTCGGCCATCACAAGTTGTCGGCGCCTTGGGAAGGTCCCTTCATCATCAGCAAGGTGCTAGGGAACGATGCCTACTACTTGATCGGCCTTCGAAGCCTCGAAAGCGCGCAAGAGGGACGACTCGGCAAAAGCAGGCGCCGTGGAGCATAAATCTTCTTGAAGATTTTACGATTGATCAGTATGTATCATGCTACCCCTTTGTATTAAGTACTAAGACCTTAGGCCCCGAGGCGAGCTCGGGGCGCCTTTGATTATATGTATGATATGGATCCCGCTTCAAATGCTTCCTCCTTTTTATCATCTTTATGCGGCACCGGGTCCGACTAGTCGCCCGGGGACTCACCATATACGCTATGAAATGCTCCCCGAGGTTGGACAAGTAATGTCTGCGCTCAAAGCCGTCTCCTATGGAAAGCCGCAGCTCATGAGCGATCGTCGATGGCGAAGCGGAAAGAGCGGCGCACACATAACGACTAAGGACTTAAGAGCTACGCATAGCCCAAGCCGGCTCGATTTCCCCTACTAAGCCGACTCACGAGTAGTCGGCTCATAGTTCAACCTTTATCAAGGGCGACCGACTTTCGAGAGTCGACACAGCCGACCTTCACCAAATTTGCTCTGGCGTCCTAAGCGACTAAGTACTTGCCTCCTAAAGTAGTGGCGCTTGACCCAGCGGCGATCCATGAGCGGCTACCCGATCGACAAGCGGCAACGAAGGAAGGCGGCAAAGGAAAAAGTCTAAGAGCCAAAGCAAGGAAAGGCGGAAATTTGATAAATATTTACATAAGGCCCTTGACGAATACACCCATGGTGGAATTATTCATAATGACAAGTTTTTAAAAGCAAAAAAACAGTAAAAGTGATACACTCTAGGGGCGGCCTCGAGCCGGGAGGGCCGGAGGCGGCGGCGCGGCGTCGACGCGGGCAGTGGCTGGGCGGTCTCGGCTTGGTCGCCTTCAGCGAAGGTCGCTGGTCCTTCCGAGGCTCGTTCTTTGGGCCTTGATCGGTGAGGCTGGCCGCTGCCGTGTTCTGGCGCCTCTTCCTCGCCTCCGTCCTCCGACTGGCCCTCCCCCTCGGAGCTGGAGCCGATTACCTCCGCCGAGTCCTCCTCGTACTCTGGGTGCATCCCGAACCACTCGGGCGGAACCTCCTCGCCGTCGGCGGTTCGCTCGGGCACAAAGACACGGTGTCCGTGTACTCGGCGATGGCCGCCAGCAGCTCGGCGAGGGCGCCTTCCACGACCCCAACTCGGCTGGGCCTCTAACCGAACGCGGCGAGCGGTCGAGTCCAGCCAGTACCACCCCTTGGCGAACTCGGGGCCCGGCATGCTCCGGCGGGCGAGCCCTTCCATGCTTCAAGCGACCGACGGCGACCTCCAGCCGGTCGGCCGTCCGATTGGCGGTGCAAAGAGCCGCACCTCCGGCCACAGGGCGGAGACGACTTAAGCGCCAGCGCGTTGAAAGCGACGCATCAAGCGGTGGCGGGGCGAAAGCGAGCCCGATGCTCAAGAGCTGCTCGTCAATGGTTGAAGCGTTGGCAGCGATCACCGCCTGCGCCCTCCGCTCCTCCCGATCCGCCTCGATGGCGGAGGGGCGGCTGCGAGTGGCGGGAAGAAATCTGCAAAAGACAAGAAAAGCGGTCGGAAAAACCGGAAGACGATTCGACCGAGTCGAAAGACCAAAGAAGAAAGCCAGAGTTACCATCGGCGATGTCCTCGAGCGCGTGATAGCGGAGGTCGGCGCCGCCTCACGGTCGGTCGAGCGGCCCGCTCCATCGCGAACTTCGGCTAGAAGGCCTCCTCCGCGACTTGGCGTCCTCCTGTGCTTTCCGAAGCAGGTCCTTCTGCTCGGCCAGCTGCGTCGCTAGAAGGTCGCGCTCTTGGACGAGCTTGTCGCACTCCTCCTCCTTAGCGCGACGGGCGGCATTGGCCTCATCCAGCTGCCCTTGAAGGGCGGCATTGGCGTCTGAAGCCCAAAGAAAGATAAAGCATCATCAGCAAAGAGGGTCGCCGGGGAGATCCGGCCCGACTACTCAGCAGTCGGCCCGAATCTCGGGGACTACAGCCAGCGGTAGCCAATACCCTTGAAGAAGAAGAAAGAAGGAAAGTCGCCGGAGAGATCCGGCCCGACCGCGCAGCAGTCGGCCCGAATCTCGGGGACTACAGCCCGCGGGTGCGCCAGCGCGTGCCCCCGAAGAAGGAAGAATCCGCTCACCTCAACTCTCCGCCAGATCGGCGGTCCGCTTCTCGGCTCCTCAGCGTTGCGGTTGAAGGCGTGTAGCGGAGGTTGTGATACTCTGCAAGGCGGCAAAGCAAAGTCAGCCTTGAGCTCGCTAGAAGGAGTTACGAGCCGCTTTGCTCGGCAGCCGACTCGAACTTGGGGACTACACCCGGTGGGTGCTGGGCGCGCCTCACGAAAAAAGACAAGAGAGCGAAAAAGGAAAAACAAAGCGTGCCGGACGGAGGCCGCGAGGGCAGTCGTCTGGTGTAGAGTTGAGGCCGCCTTCTTTGCGCAACTTGGTGAGCGTCGAAATCGCTGGTTCAGCGGGCTGTGCTGCCGCCAGCGCACCGGCCGGTGGGCGCGGCCTTTGAAACCTCGGCGTCGAGGTTACGCCATCTTGGCGGCGTTAGTCTCGAGCTCGCGGCCTGGCTCGTCCTCTCGACCAGGGCGGCGTGGCGGCACGGCGACTGGAGAAGCAGCTGCGTCGGGCGTCGTCCGCGATCGGTGGATCCTGCGGGTCCATCGCTGCTTGCCGTCTTGACCTCGGAGACGGAGGCGGCGGAGGTGGCGGAGGCGGCGCGGGTGTCCGAGCCCGGCGTCGCCACCTTCCTCTGCGAGAGGTTGGCGGTGCCGACCTCCCGGTCTGCCCGTGAATTGGGGGCGGCGGCGGCGACGGAGCGGAGGGACGAGCATCGCCCTTGCGCGCAGAACGGCAACGCCTCGCATCCCGTTTGCATGCGGCGCGCGCCACGGCCTCATCCAGATGCCGCTGGCGTTGGCGGCCGCCTTCTCGGCTGCGCCTTCTCCAGCGCTTCGGCCTCCTCCTCCAGCGCTTCTCCTGCGCGTTCGCGCCGTCGCCTCTCGGAGGTCGGCGGGGATCAACCCGCCGCGTCTTGGAGGGCGTCGCCCCGACCCCATGGCGGAGGGCACGGCGACTCTCTCAAGGGAGAGGGGGGCGCTGGAGAAGAAGGGAGGGGAGAGTCAGAACAATTCAAGCAAAGTCAGAAAAAGAAACAGAGAGTAAGGGACTTACGAAGAAACAAGTGGCGGCCTTTTCACTTCCTTCCGGAAGCGATTGGCTTTCGCGGCCGCCTCTTCCCGCTTGGTCGCGGCGGCGGTTCCCCTGGGCTTCTTCGACCTGCCGCCGGGCGCGCTCGGCCCGGCGTGACGCCTCTTTGCGCCGGCCTGGGCGGAGGGGCCGGCTCTCGGTTGACGGCGCGGGACGACTTCCGCGTCGATGTCGCCCTCGAGCCGGTCGGCGAAAAGTCGCCCGGCGGTGCGAGGCGCCGTCTTCTTCCTCCCGCCGCCTTGGCGTCGGCCTCAGCGCCGCCCCCCAAGTCGGGTCGTCGATGTCGCCGACCTCGCGATCGAGGGCGTACTCACGCTGACTCTCGAGCCGCGGCGTGGCGCCGTGAGGGGATTCTGCTCAAGAATACCAACAAGATCAGAGCTCGAAGTCGGATGCAAGCGAGGTCGACACACAGACGGAAAAAACTTACCACTGGGGAGGGTTGTCACGCGAGTACGGCTCCTTGCCGAACTGCCACTCGTCGGTGAACTTGCAGTGGGCGATGAGGTTCACCATGTTCGCCACTTCTCCACGCGGCATGTCCTTGGTGCACAGCCGGCTTGGGTCGTGCCGGCCGCTCATCTGACAGATGAGGTGGGGCCGGCCTTGGAGCGGAAGTACCCGGCGCGCCACGAGGCGGCGAGAGATCGGGCGGCGAGCCCCTCCGATGCGTCATGACTTCGGGCGCGCCAGCGCCGACTCGGGGCGGCGACCGACCGATGGGACCAGCTAAGCGGCCAGCCGGTCGGCTCGAGTCGAAGGCGGCAGTTGACCCGATCGCCGTCGGTGGCAACGTTCTTCCGTAGAAATCGTCTTCGCCACATCTTCACCGACTTCACCAGCGGGATGGGCGGAAAGGGGTTGTCGGCCGTCGTGCGCCGTGTCGAGATATAGGTACCGCCTTTGCGCGGCGTGCGGCAGCTTGTGTCCGAGCCGAAGAAGAACTCCCCCCACAGCTCGAGGGTGGGGAGAACACCGATGTAGCCCTCGCACAGGGTGGCGAAGGCGGAGAGAAGCACCACCGCGTTGGGGGTGAGGTGGTGCGGCTGCAAGTTGTACAACTCGAGGAACGAGCGGAGGAACCCGCTCGCCGGGAGCCCCATCCCGCGCATGAGGTGCGGCGGAAGATGACCCTTCGCCCGCCGCCAGCTGGGCGGATTTCTCCCGCTGCGCGGCGGGCCTGCACCAAATCCAGCGCTCGGGAGGCGGCGGGTCAGCGAAGAACTCGATGTCCTCCGCATCCACGTCGAGCCATCCCACTCGCGGGCCTTGGCGAAGCGCGCGGAGGAAGAACTCATCGTCGGCGAGGAAGAAGAAAGCGGCGGAGCGAGGCGAAGGAAGAAGAAGGGCGAAGAGCGGAGGAGGAGTCGCGCGTGCTGTGCGCGCTCCCCTCAGCCTATTATAGCCCGTGGGCTGAAAGCGAGGCGACATGGGGATTAATTCGCCCACGACCCCGGCGCCCCGATTAATCCCCACGAAGTTCTTGCCCGCGATAACCACGTGGGGATGCCAACCGCCCTCGGCGCAGCGGATCCGCTCGGGGCCGAGGCGCGATAATGGCGAGCCCCACCGGCGGCCCGTCCGTCCTGTGGCGATGGGCGAGCAGGCTAACGCCTCCATGTGGCGTCCGCGATAGGACCGTCTCGCGAGATGGCGAGGAAGCGTAGCCGTCGCCGCTGGTTTCTGCCACGACTTGCGGCGGCGCCCCTAAGCGGGGCGAGCCGGCTCAATGGGCGGCCGAGGACGCGGCAGCCGAATCTCGAGTCGGCACGCGAGATCGCTGCTGCCGGGCCCCGGCGGCGCTGCCGAGCCGCCCGGCTTCGAGGACTCTTGTCGAGTAATGGGCCATGGGTAGGTGACCCGGGACCCAAGATCTTTCAAGACATCGGGCAGGCCGTGCCCCTCGGGCGAGTCGGTGGCGACCTTGAGAAGGCCGAGTCCCAACGGGCGACCTTGAAGGCGAGTCAGTGGCGACCTTGAGAAGGTCGAGGCCCAGTGGCGACCTTCGAGAAGGCGAGTCGGTGGCGACCTTGAAAGGCCGAGTCGATTGGCGACCTTGAAGAAGCGAGCCCTCGGATGGCGACTCTGGAACAAGCCGACTCGGGCTTGCGACCTCTCAAGGGCCGACTATGAGAGTCGGCCCGCGACTATCATGAAGACCGATGCGAGTACAGCCCGTCGTGGCTGTCCCTCGGACTCACGGGAAAAAGGCATGGCTCTGATGAGCAGCGTCACGGGAGATCTCGGTGGGCGCGGCAAGCTGTTGCCATGCCTCCTGTTTCTCAGCCACGATTGCGAGCCTTTGTGCCTGATAATGGCGGCGATGCGGCCCGAGATCGCCGGGCCCCGTCGGTGAGATAGCGAAGGCGGCGGAGAGTCGAAGCGGCCCTATCGGTCGGCCTCCCAGTCGGCCGCCTCGGCCCGGCCCCACAAGCCATAAACCAGATTGGGCGGAAGCGGCGGCGATGATCGCGGACGAGCGGCGGCTTTGTTCCCACGACCCCATGACCAAGCTGCGTCATCAAGCGCGCCGCAGTGTTACACATCCTGAGACCCGCCAATCAGCGAGCCCCGAAGCCAGCGGGGAGGGCGGCTGCAAGAGAGCCCGGCAATCGGGGCCCACGCCCGGTCAGATTACCATTGTACCCCGGTAGGCCTATCTAAACCCAGGGCACCCATGCAAAGGGTTCGGCCCTGGATAGGTTTAGACACATAGCAAGAAGGGAAAGAGCTAGCCTTGCTCCTTCCTGCCTCCACACAGCTCGAGGAGCACCATTGTACTATCACCCCATAGTGATCATGCGGAGGCCCCGCATGAGCAGCGATGGGGTGTTATCTCCTCGGAGAGCCCCGAAGCTGGGTAAGATTCGCCGGCGTGCATGTCTTCGCCTCATCCCGTTTCCAGGCACCGGCGACGTTCTACTCGCCCCCACCATGATAAGCCACCCGTTGGCATATGTCGCATCCAACCCCCGACATAAATAATCCACTTGAGTTAGCTTCCAAAGCGCCGGCTTAAAAAATATAGGTCCTGAAATACTCATCTGATTTTCCACCAGCTTAAAGATGTAGATCTTGCCGAGTTATAATTTCCAAAATCTCCGGATTATAAAAGACTAATGATGTCGAGTCATAATTGTTGTTGACACTGGGTCATGTAATTGATCTTCCTGATTTGCTCAAAACTGAGAAATCCGGGTTATTCATCTCAATCATTAGTCATAAACTGAATATTCCACATAAGTAGCCCCCAAGTGCCGGGTTGTCATGCTTGCAGCAACCTGGGATTTGTAATTGCCTTATGCTCATAAAAATTTCAACCAGTGTAACCCCCAAGGGTCGGGTCATTATGCAATAATGAGCAGGGACTTTGTATATAGTTCATTTGACAATAATATCATATGATGTAACCCCCATCATGGGGCTTGAACCCACGTCCATAAGGTTAAGAGCCTTGTGCTTTATCGACTGAATAGTGGATCCTTCAATATAATCGACTAAGACTTGTGTACCTTGAATTTTTGACAAGAGCAATTGGTAGCCCCCAAGGGTCGGCTCATTACAATGTGATGAATCGGTTCTTCAATAAGTTTAGCAAAAAATGACTTTGCATTAGCCCCTAAGTGCCATGGTGCATGCTGGCTGTGACATGGGACTTGCATATTCGATGTAATCTCAATTTCAATAACGTAGCCCCCAAGTGCCGGGTCGTAAGCCTACAGCGACTCGGGACTATTCCTTCCATAATAGAATAAACCATATCCATTGATAAAATAATAGTCATTGCGCCAAAGCGACTTTGAATACCTTACCTGTTTGACAAGTAAATCCGGAGTTTAAATACCCGGCGGCTCTTGGCCGATGGCGATTTAATATGCCTCCATTGTAAGCCGGATTTTTTATAACCCGACAGCTTATAGCCTTTGAGAAAAATCCAGAACGGATCATCATTTTGAAGCATCAACTTTGGTAATGAGCTTGAACTTAATCATTTATATGTCATATTTCTGCAAATCCTGCAAAGAGTTTAAACAACATATGCCCTGGCGACTTAACGTCAAAAGCCGTATGGGTAACCACCAAATGTAGTCTTATCACGCACACAAGTAGATCACAAGATCCCTATGATCCTTTGAATGATACCGCCGGCTTATGTGACACGGACAGTGAAGTTGATAACTCAACTCTGTAAGAGCCGGCACATATGATATTTGTGACAACTCAAATACTTGCGATTGTATAAAAATAGATAAATTTTTTGAGGCTTCTGATTCGAATACGATCAGTAAACCGTTCCAAGGGGTTAAGCTAAGATTCGAATACGATCATATAGCCCCCAGTGGCGTTGGCGTTGCCGATCAAAGTGGGTATCGACAGCTATGTTCTCTTTGGTTCGAATACGACCTATGTTTGAACAGGAAGCCCCCAAATGACCTTAAAAGTTGTTTAACGACGCTGATTCGAATACGATCCACGTTGATTCCCAAAGGGGTTGAGCTATGATTCGGATACGATCAAGAAGCCCCCAAGTAGGTTCAGCAGTTTGCTAATCAAAAGGGTATCGACAGCTATGTTCTCTTTGGTTCGAATACGACCTATGTTTGAACAGGAAGCCCCCAAGTGACCATATAAATTTTGGCATTGCACCAATCAAGAGGGTACTGATAGCTATGTCCGATGAGCAGGAAGCCCCCAAGTGACCATAATAAAATAAGCCGTAAGGCAGGATACCCATGTTTTGAACCGTGCATCATGGCAGCAAGTTCCCTTTGGTAACCATTAATTTGTTCGAGATCTCGAACTTGCGAGACATTAATTCTTTTGAACCGGAAATTCATAAACTGAATATTGAGATCCTCAAAGCTTTGTAATGGACAAATTTACCTTGATCCGGATGTTGAACCGGTTTTGAGAGTTTCAAAGCTTTGCGGGAGAAAGATGTCTCTTGGGCTGTATTTTAAACCGGAATCTTCATTTTGAACCGGAAATTTTTCTGACGGCCTTTAAATATTTGCCAATAAAGCAGTAGCCTCCAGGGCCGGGTTATCTTCCCTTCAATGACTCGGAGTTCTTGAATTCATTGAAACCGGCTAATTTTGCCGAGCCATACCATTGTAGCCCCCGAGTCTCAAGATGACTCGAAGTGTTGGCTTGAGATTCTCCATATTTGACCATAGCAGAAGGTGTATATCATTGGCGTTGATAGCGCGATGTGAATCCACATAAGGTTGAGGTGACTGCGGCGGGTTATAAATGATCCCGTATGAACTGTGTCAGCAACTCGGCCAATGATTCCTTCCAACTAGCTGTTTGAAGTTAACCAAACCGTAGTGCGGCGACTTGTGCGCCTGCCCATTGAGCCATCCAGTGCAGATGGCGGCTAATAATACATGATAATTTGCCTCCAATTTGTTGGAAGAAAACCGGGCTTCCCAAGTAGTGACTTTCTCATACTCAATAAACAACTCATGCAGACAGGTGCGGCCCGATGTGTTGATGTAGACCAGGCCACGAGAGACGGACGGTAAAGACGACTGCAACATCTGAGGCGGCACAGACAGATAACCGGCCGTGGTGTTATAAACTGGTGCGGACGGGCAAGTTGTCCTCCTTGTTGTAAGCCGGCGTGGTCGCGGGAGACGGCCACGGCGTTGTGAGCCGGTGCGGGAGTCCGTTGAGTAACGATGACCACCTGTGCCAAAAGATGTTGGCGTGTCTCCATCTCGGCGGTATAATATCACTTTTTGTCATAAATAATTACCCTACATAAACCATATTGCAGACCAAGGCAAAGATAAACTTGCTCTTTGACAAAAACAACATGTGCTAATAAAATAAATTTGGATGGATTTCACCTGATATGTCAGGCACGATAAGCCGCCCGGACGGGCGAATCAACCACATGCATGGTAAGCCGCGCGGACAGGTGAGTTAACCACATGCATAATAAGCTGCGCGGACGGGTCGAGTCAATCCCAGGCGTAGAAGTATATATTCGTGACACCATCATCACCCTTGTCGTGAACAATTGTTCTGGTATTTTTTATCAAATGAACACGGACGCCCATACTGGATAATGCTGGACGTACTCCAATCAAAAAGATAGCCAGACAGGCGCACGCCTGATGCAGTACCAGCACCCACGTGGGTCTTCATTTGTGTTTTCCCACTTCTGTTTTTGAGTAACGATTGCTTTTGAATGCCTTGCTATCCATGCGAATGTGCCTGATGCATATCAAGTGTTCATTACTACTTGATGCATGTGGACACTGTTACTACCACCGCTCTTGAATATTATTTTTCTCAAACAGTGTATCAAACTGGTCATCACAGGACGCCAGCAGCATCCACGCCCATAATTCCTGCTGGTCCCCTTACTCTGCCGCACGAGAGTTGATCATGGCCTCCAAATCCGGCGATATAGGAAGGGACGCATCAAGTATGAGAAAACCATCAGCAAAAACAAGGCCAGCTCGGTAGTGCAGCAGTCCAGCGGAAGTTCCCCAGGGGCGCAGCAGCCTAGTGTAAACGGCTCGGAGGCGCAGTGGAAAACGTGGAGAGCAGCGGTGGTTCAGCAGGGCGCCGGCGGGTCACGGCCTCGTCAGCTTGATGCTTTAACACGGAGAAGCTCCAAAGCAAGGGCGGGTCATAATAGTGGAACAAGGCGGCTCGAGGCGGCCGACCCGGCCAAACGGGCTACAACAACCGTAGCAAACTGCGGCGGAGGCGGACCGGCCAGCCACGGCAGAGGTCGGCGTGGTTTCAGCAGTGGCTCGGCCTTGGCCTGCCATCGCGGAGACGGCTTAGCCACGGAGTCGCCGGCTTGAAGGCAACCACAGCAACTCGGCGATGACTCAGGGTCAAACCTGTTGCAACTTGGCGACAGCATGCAGTGATTTGACGGCGACTCGATGACTTGGCGATGTGGAAGCGGCGCGCGGCCGTGGCGACGGAGGCCGAGTCCGCGTCTATGCCTGGGTTACATCCAGGTCACCTTGAACAACAAAAGCCGGCGGCGAGGTGTACCCCGCCGATGCGGGTGGCTCAACAGCAGCTGAGGCGGTGACTTCTTCCTCGGGACGGAGGCGGGTGCAGGGCGAGGCGCGGTGGGCTGAGGCAGAGGCGGATCCGGCGAGGCACGACGGCCAAAAGCAGAGGTGAACGAGGGCAGCGGCCCGCGCAGCAATGGAGGCGAGGCCGCGGGCGGCGGAGGCGGGATGGCCGGCTTCCTCGTGTGATACCAGCAGGCGGCTCGTTGGCAAAGCCACCACCGCATCTGTTCCCGAATCGTGGCCTTAGGCTGGTCACAGTGGGCAAGAACATAAGCTAGTAACTTACACACTTCCCTAGACTATGTTACTACCTCCATAGTGGGTAGGAACATCTATGTAATGTCATGCAATGATGTATTTATTAGGTTATAGACTCATTGTTTCTTGAAGTGTGTGATGTTCCGGTAACTTAGCTAGTTACCACAAGCACCTCTCTCTTCATTAAATATGTGCCACATAAGCAAAGTTGTATTGGAGTGTGTGATGTTACTCCTAAGTTCCTCCCCATTGTGACCAGCCTTATCCACGTCCGGGTCATTGGCACTTTTTTTCTTTTCAACTGCTGGTCCACGTGCCTGAGGTTTCGGCCTTGATCCGTTGAGAAATTGGCAGCAAGCCTAGGGAGCCACGCCATGCAATAGCTATGGAATCTGATGCTCCGATTTAGATTTGGATACGGACGACGGTGTAGGTTTCGGCGACTTGTACCTCGTATCGAATGTTTTCGGATGCTAGACTTCGACTCAAACAGCCGGCTGCTCGTCGATGAGCGAAACACATGATCGTGAAGACTTGCCAAAATAGGAAAGAGCGGCCGCCGACGATGTAGATCCGATCGCACCGGTTCTTCTTCATCCGGTTAATCGCGAGCTTCTCGAAACTTTGATTAGATCCCTCCAAGAACTCAACACCACCGTGCATGGGCTCCACGGTGGGCGCCACTGTCGTGGAATTGTCACGGCAGATGTCTTAATGTAAGGACTTAGTCGCGAGGCCAACGCATCTATGTGGTAGCTTGAAGGGGTTGAGCGGAATCAAAAGACGCAACACACAAGACGAGGATTTAGACAGCTTCGGGCCCCGGGAAACATCATCCGGTAACAACCCTACATGTTGTTTGAGGCTAGGTCTCATTATGATCATGAGGAAGTCGCTGGTAAGCCGGCTCTCCTCTTTGTGTCTAACCCTAGATATTGTTTCTTGTTTTCTCCTGTCCCTCTTTGGGAGCCCTGCCCCTCCTTATATAAGTTAGAGGGGCGGGTTACATGTGGAGTCCTAGTAGGACTAGGACTAGTATATCTTCTCTCACAAGTTAAATACAAGTCCAGGTCTTGCTTCCTCATAAAGGAAATATTTGTCATCCCTTTCCTCTTAAGCCGGCCCATCATAACGTGAGCCGGCCTTCTGGGCTTTGGGCCTTGTTGTCCATCTGACCCGCCCGCCGGGCTACTAATGAGTCGCCAATATCAGGCGGGTTATCTGTGAATCACCAAGCTCCAGGCGGGTCACCAGTGAGTCGCCATGCTCTAGTCGGGTCATACATCCGACGGGTTACACCGCGGGGTATATCCCCGACAAGCGACGTCTTACTTTGACTCGGCGGTATTGTTGGATGAAGCGGCCCGGACCGGCATTACATGACCGCGTTCATGAGACTGGTTCTACCAATATGCTTTGCACACATGTGGCTAGCGGGTGTCTTTTTATCCAACTTTAGTTGAATCGAGTTTGACTACGCCTGGTCCTTGTTAAAGGTTAAAACAACACACTTGACGAAAAGTCATTTTAGTTTTGATGCGTAGATAAGAACGGTTCTTGCTAGAAGCCCGTAGCAGCCACGTAAAACTTGCAGCAACAAAGTAGAGGACGTCTAACTTGTTTTTGCAGGGCATGTTGTGATGTGATATGGTCAAGATGTGATAACATATAAATTGTTGTATGAGATGATCATGTTTTGTAAAAGTTATCGGCAAGTGGCAGGAGCCTTATGGTTGTCGCTTTATTATACGGAATGCAATCGTCATGTAATTGCTTTACTTTATTACTAAGCGGTAGCGATAGTCGTAGAAGCAATAGTTGGAGAGACGACAACGATGCTACAATGGAGATCAAGGTGTTAAGCCGGTGACGATGGTGATCATGACGGTGCTTTGGAGATGGAGATCAAAGGCACAAGATGATGATGGCCATATCATATCACTTATTTTGATTGCATGTGATGTTTATCTTTTTATGCATCTTATTTTGTTTAGTATGGCAGTAGCATTATAAGATGATTCCTCACTAAATTTCAAGGTATTAGTGTTCTCCCTGAGTATGCACCATTGCTACAGTTCGCCGTGCCGAGACACCACGTGATGATCGGGTGTGATAAGCTCTACGTTCACACACAAAGGGTGCAAGATAGTTTTGCACACGCAGAATAGTCGGGTTAAACTTGACGAGCCTAACATATACAGATATGGCCTCGGAACACGGAGACAGAAAGGTCGAACGTGAATCATATAGTAGATATGATTGATACGTCTCCAACGTATCTCTAATTTTTGATTGTTCCATGCTATTATATTACCCCTTTTGGATGTTTATGGGCTTTATTTTACACATTCATATCACTTTTGGGACTAACCTACTAATCGGAGGCCCAGCCCGTATTGCTGTTTTTTTGCCTATTTCAGTATTTCGAAGGAAAGGAATATCAAGCTGAGTCCAAACGGAATGAAACCTTCGGGAGCGTGATTTTTGGAACGAACGTGATCCAGAGGACTTGGAGTGCAAGTCAAGAAGCAGCCAAGGCGGCCACGAGAGGGTAGGGCGCCCCCCCCATAGGGCGCGCCCCCTGTCTCGTGGGCCCCACGGGCGGTCACCGATGTACTTCTTCCTCCTATATAAGCCTACGTACCCCGAAAACATCCGGAGAGCCACCAAAACACAATTTCCACCGCCGTAACCTTTTGTATCCGCGAGATCCCATCTTGGAGCCTTCGCCGGCGCTCTGCCGAAGGGGGAATCGACCATGGAGGGCTTCTACATCAACACCATAGCCCCTCCGATGAGTTGTGAGTAGTTTACCACAGACCTTCTGGTCCATATTTATTAGCTGGATGGCTTCTTCTCTCTTTTTGGATCTCAATACAATGTTCTCCCCCTCTCTTGTGGAGATCTATTCGATGTAAACTCTTTTTGCGGTGTGTTTGTCAAGATCCGATGAATTGTGGGTTTATGATCAAGTTTATCTTTGAGAAATATTTGAATCTCTCTGAATTCTTTTATGTATGATTGAGTTATCTTTGCAAGTCTCTTCGAACTATCAGTTTGGTTTGGCCTACTAGATTGATCTTTCTTGCCATGGGAGAAGTGCTTAGCTTTGGGTTCAATCTTGCGGTTTCCTTACCCAGTGACAGAAAGGGTTGCAAGGCACGTATTGTATTGTTGCCATCGAGGATAAAAGGATGGGGTTTATATCATATTGCATGAATTTATCCCTCTACATCATGTCATCTTGCTTAAGGCGTTACTCTGTTCTTATGAACTTAATACTCTAGATGCAGGCAGGAGTCGTTCGATGTGTGGAGTAATAGTAGTAGATGCAGGCAGGAGTCGGTCTACTCGTTGCGGACGTGATGCCTATATACATGATCATGCCTAGATAATCTCATAATTATTCGCTTTTTTTATCAATTCCTCGACAGTAATTTGTTCACCCACCGTAATATTTATGCTATCTCGAGAGAAGCCTCTAGTGAAACCTATGGCCCCTGGGTCTATCTCTTATCATATTTGCTTCCAATCTACTTTTATTTGCATCTTTACTTTTTGCATCTATATTATAAAATACCAAAAATATATTTATCTTATCATACTATATCTATTAGATCTCACTTTTGCAAGTGGCCGTGAAGGGATTGACAACCTCTTTATTGCGTTGGTTGCGAGTTCTTTGTTTGTTTGTGTAGGTGCGTGGGACTTTTGAGGAGCCTCCTACTGGATTGATACCTTGGTTCTCTAAAATTGAGGGAAATACTTACGCTACTATTGCTCCATCAGCCTTTCCTCTTCAAGGAAAACCAACGCAAGCTCAAGACATAGCAAGAAGGATTTTTGGCGCCGTTGCCGGGGAGGTCTTCGCTCAAGTCAAGACATACCAAGTACCCATCACAAACTCATCTCCCTCGCATTTACATTATTTGCCATTCGCCTCTCGTTTTCCTCTCCCCCACTTCACCCTTGCCGTTTTATTCGCCCACTCTTTCCCAATCTCCTCCTCTCTTTCCGCTTGCCTTTTTCTGTTTGCTTGTGTGCCCGTTTGTCCTTATGGCTTTGCCTAAGGGTCCCGACCACTTTCTCAGAAGGTTGGAAGAGATTGAATCAAATATTAGAAGCTTTATGAATTTGCAATTTGAGCATAATAATTTCTTCAGAAAAGAGCTTAAGGAACAAAAAGGTTTTTTGGGGTTTATGAACAAAGAGCTTGATGATATGAATAAAGAATTTTTTGGTGTGGACTCTCAAATTGCCCGGCTTGAAAATGCTATAGCAAAAATTTCTGATAAGCATGCCACCTTAGTCAATAAGATGGCCGCCAAACCAGAAAAATTACATGAAAATAATGATGAAGATCTTAAAGTTATTGATGCGTCTCCTATTAGATCTTTGTTTTGCAATATGAATCTTGATAATTATGGGACTGATGATGAGTCAACTTTACCTAGAAGGCGTCCCAAGAATTCAGAGTTTTTAGATCTTGATGCTAAATTTGGTAAAAGTGGGATTGGAGAGGTCATGACTTTAAATAGTATTGAACCCACTATCTCGGATTTTTCAAGGAATTTGATTATGATAATTGTTCTTTAGAAGGTTGTATTTCCTTGTTACAATCCGTTGTTAATTCTCCTCATGCTTATAGTCAAAATAAAGCTTTTACCAAACATATCGTTGATGCCTTGATGCAATCTTATGATGAAAAACTTAATTTGGAAGTTTCTATACCTAAAAAACTTAATGATGAGTGGGAACCTACTATAAAGATTAGAATTAAAGATCATGAGTGTTTTGCTTTGTGTGATTTGGGTGCTAGTGTTTCCACGATTCCGAAAACTTTATGTGATATTCTAGGTTTCCATGATCTTGATGATTGCTCTTTAAATTTGCACCTTGCGGATTCCACCATTAAAAAGCCAATGGAAGGATCAATGATGTTCTCATTGTTGCAAATAGAAATTTGGTGCCCGTAGATTTTATCATTCTTGATATAGATTGCAATCTTTCTTGCCCTATTATTCTTGGTAGACCTTTCCTTAGAACGATTGGTGCGATTATTGATATGAAGGAAGGGAATATTAGATTTCAATTTCCATTAAAGAAAGGCATGGAGAACTTTCCAAGAAAGAAAGTCAAATTACCTTTTGAATCTATCATGCGAGCTACTTATGAATTTAGTGCCAAAGATGAGACTACTTAGATCTATCTTCGCTTTTATGCTTAGCTAGCGGTGTTAAACGATAGCGCTAGTTGGGAGGCAACCCAATTTTCTTTGTGTTTTTTGTTTTTGCTCCTGTTTAGTAATAAATCTTGCATCTACCTTCTGTTTAGATGTGTTTTTATCTTTTAATTAGTGTTTGTCCCAAGTAGAACCTATAGGATAACCTATGATGATAGTTGATTTGATTCTGCTGAAAAACAGAAACTCTGCGCGCATGAATTTAGTTTTGTTAAATCACAGAAACGTGCTTTTGCATTGATTATTTTTGCTTCTGATCAATAGGCAAATTGTCCAGGGCTTCCTATTTTGGTAGGATTTTTAGAGTTCCAGAAGTTTGCGTTAGTTACAGATTGCTACAGACTGTTCTGTTTTTGACAAATTATGTTTTTCGTGTGTTGATTGCTTATTTTGATGAGTCTATGGTTAGTAAAATAGTTTATAAACCATAGAGAAGTTGGAATACAGTAGGTTTAACACCAAAATAAATAAAGAATGAGTTCATTACAGTACCTTATGTGGTGGTTTTGTTTTCTTTCACTAATGGAGCTTATAAGATTTCCTGTTGAGTTTTGTGTTGTGAAGTTTTCAAGTTTTGGGTAAAGCTTTTATGGACTATGGAATAAGGAGTGGCAAGAGCCTAAGCTTGGGGATTCCCATGGCACCCCAAGATATTCAAGTACAGCCAAAAGCCTAAGTTTGGGGATGCCCCGGGAAGGCATCCCCTCTTTCGTCTTCGTTCATTAGTAACTTTACTTGGAGCTATATTTTTATTTGCCACATGATATGTGTTTTGCTTGGAGCGTCGTGTATTATTTTAGTATTTGCCTTTTAGTTTACCACAATCATCCTTGCTGTACACACCTTTTGGGAGAAGCCTACTTGATTAGAATTTGCTAGAATACTCTATGTGCTTCACTTATATCTTTTGAGCTTGATAGTTTTTGCTCTAGTGCTTCACTTATATCTTTCAGAGCACGGTGGTGACTTAATTTTGAAGAAATTTCTAGTCTCTCATGCTTCACTTATATCTTTTTGAGAGTCTTTCAGAACAGCATGGTATTTGCTATGGTTACAAAGTTGGTCCTAGAATGATGAGCATCCAAGTTGGGTATAATAAAAACTATCATAGAAAAAGAATTGGATGCTATGATCAATTTGATGCTTAATAATTGTTTGGAGATATGGAGGTAGTGATATTAGAGTCATGCTAGTTGAGGTGATTATGAAAAATACTTGTGTTGAGGGTTGTGATTCCTGAAAGTGCAACTAATCCCCGGGTGGTTTTGGTAATTAATAACAACATATATATCATTGAACTAATAGTTTCTTGAGAATCATTTCAGAAAGTTCAGTGATATGGGTATGGCAAGGACTGAAGAAGTGGACCCCTCAAAATGCTAAGGCAAGCATTGGCAAAAGCTCAAGACTCCATTTTTTGTTTAGTGATCCAAGATCACATTGAGTCCATAGGAAAGCCAATACTATTAAAAGGGGATGAGGTTATGATAATGATCTGGTTGCTCAAAGTGCTTAGTGATACATCTCCTAAACTATCAGCAACTTTCACTTCCATAATACACTCATAAGTAATCTCGGTCCCACCAATTTCCTAAACTCAGTCACACCGAGATGAACCACCTCAGCCATATAGCCAAACCCTAGAAATCTCGGATTTTCCGATTCGAACTCGGTCTCACGAAACTTGAGTTGCCAAGCTTCAGAACCTTCATCATCAAATCGGTGTCACCGAGATGATGAAGTCGGTCCCACCGAGATTGGCAAGCTCATGTCTTTACACGAATCGGACTCACCGAGTTTGTATTTTCGGTCCCACCGAAAATCCCAACGTTCACATGATTTGAACTTTCGGTCTCACCGAGTTGTCAACTTCGGTCTGACCGAGATTGGTCAAATGTGTGTAACGGTTGGATTTTGTGTGGAGGCTATAAATACCCCTCCACCCCTCTTCATTCGTGGAGAGAGCCATCAGAAAGTACTACCACTCCTACCTTACATTTCTGAGAAGAGAACTACCTACCCTTGTGTTGAGATCAAGTTGCTCCACTCCCACCATATGAAGCTTGATCTCTAGCCTTCCCAAGTTGCTTTCCACTCAATCCTTTCTTCCACCACAGCCAAATCAGTGAGGAGAGTTGAGTGTTGGGGAGATTATCATTTGAAGCACAAGAGCAAGGAGTTCATCATCATCAACACCATCTATTACCTTTTGGAGGTGGTGCCTCCTAGATTGGTTAGGTGTCGCTTGGGAGCCTCCGTCGAGATGTGGAGTTGAACCAAGAAGTTTGTAAGGGCAAGGAGATCGCCTACTTCGTGAAGATCTACCCCGAGTAAGGCTAGCCCTCCGTGGGCGTATGCCATGATGGCATAGACAAGGTTGCTTCTTCGTGGACCCTTCGTGGGTGGAGCCCTCCGTGGACTCTCGCAGCCGTTACCCTCCGTGGGTTGAAGTCTCCATCAACGTGGATTGACGATAGCACCACCTATCGGAACCACGAGAAAAATCTCCGTGTCTCCAAATTGCGTTTGATCATCTCCACCTCTCTTTACTACATGTGCAATTTACTTTCCGCTGCCTATACTCTAGAATTGCATGTGTAGGGTGATACTTGACTTGATCATCATTGTGAACTTGCCAAAAACTTGTCTTTATCAAAAGGCTGAATTTTTATATTGTCAAGTAGTCTAATCACCCCCCCTCTAGACATACTTTCGATCCTACTAGTGGTATCAGAGCTTTGGTCTCCATTGTATTGGTTTCCATTGCATTGGACTCCATAAGCTTGGTTTCACAACCTAGGAGAGTATGGCGTCTAGTGAGGGTAATTTTAAGAGAGGTCCTTACTTTGATGGTTCAAACTTTGCTAGTTGGAGGCATAAAATGAAAATGCATATTCTTGGCCATAACCCAGCCGCATGGGGCATTATTTGTGTTGGTTTGCAAGGTGAATTCTTGAGGAAGGAAAAGTTCGGATCGCTGGCTTCTAACGGATGAATTGCGGATGTTGCAAAACAATGCTCAAGCTTGTGACATTCTCTTCAATGCTTTGTGTCCCGAGGAGTTCAACAAAATCAGCCGTCTTGAGAATGCAAAAGAGATTTGGATACTTTGGTCGAAATGCACGAAGGTACCGAGTCCGTGAAGGAATCAAAGCTAGATGTTCTTCAAGGTCAACTTGACAAGTTCAAGATGAAGGAAGGTGAAGGAGTCGCTGAAATGTACTCTAGGCTTGCTCTCATCACCAATGAGATTGCCGGCTTAGGAAGCGAAGAAATGACCGACCGATTCATCATCAAGAAGATTCTCAGAGCTTTGGATTGAAAGTATGACACCATGTGCACTTTGATCCAAATGATGCCAAACTACAAGAATCTCAAGCCAACCGAAGTCATTGGAAGAATTGTTGCTCATGAGATGACACTTAAGGATAAGGAAGAGCTTCACAACAAGTCAAGTGGTGCTTACAAAGCTACATGTGATGCTCCCACAACCTCAAGTGACAAGCTAGTTTCCAATGAAGAGATAAGCCTAATGGTGAAGAACTTCAACAAATTCTACAAGAGTAGAAGCAAGGAAAGAAGCTCAAAGTCTAGATCATATGATGAAAAGAGATCTTCTAGTCGTGATCGAAACTGCTACAATTGTGGAAGACCCGGACACTACTCAAATGAGTGTTCGGCTCCCCACAAGAGAAGAGAAGAATCTCCAAGAAGAAGAAGCTCAAGAGATGAGTCACCTCGGAAAGAGAGAAGGAGTAGAGATGATCGTTATGAACGAAGACCCTCTCGGAGAAGCAAGGATTCGGAGAGAAAAGACAAGTCATCAAGGAGCTACACAAGAAGAAAACATCAAGTTCATGTAGGTGAATGGGTCTCCGGCTCCGACTCCGACAATCAATCCGAAAGAAGCTATCACTCCAACTCCGACTACAGTCAAGATGAAGGTGTTGCCGGTCTTGCTCTCGTATCCTCCAACTCCAACTCCTATGACTTGTTTGATTCACCAAATGAGGAAATTGGAAGATGCTTCATGGCAAAAGGCCCCAAGGTATCACACCCTGAGTTTATTGACTTTGATAGTGATGAGGATGACTTGCTTGGTGAAGATGAGCTCTTACATGATAAATCTAGTGAGCCTAGTAATGATGAACATGCTAGTAGTCTTTATAGTCGAGAAGAGTCGAATGACAATGCTATGAAGGAGATTGAGCGTCTAACTAAAGAACTAAACACTCTTAAGTTAGCTCATGAAACAACTCAAGAAGATCATAGAGAGCTTCTAAGATCTCATGAGAAGCTACGCTTCGAGAAGCTCACTCTAGAGCAAGAACATGAGTTCCTAAAAGCTATCAATGACGATCTTCGAAAGAAGAGTTCTTCATATCTTGCCAAACGACTTCTCTTGTCTAATTTCTTGCCTCCCATTAAAACTAAGCATGACAAGCATAAGAAAAATTCTTCATCTAGTAGTAACAATAACCATGCTAAATCCAATATTGTTGCTTCTAGTAGTTCTCTTGATTCCACTAACAATGTTTCAAGCCAAGTTACACTTGAGCAAGAAAATAGTTTATTGAAAGGGATTATAGAGAAAGGTGTCTACAAGAGCCTTGCGGAAGCAAGAACTTGAGAAATTGTTACGCAAGCAAGGAAGGCACCGAAGAATCAAGGAAATGGTTTTGAGCGAAAGTTCAACGCCGAGGGTGTTGAATGGGAAGAAGGTCAATATCCCACTCCACAGTTTATTCCTCAAAAGGAGAAGTACAATCCTACTTCTTCCAATGTGGAACAAGCTCAAGATGATCTTCCACCACAAGACCACAAGCTAAAAGGCAAGGACAAGCTTCAAGAGGAGATTGATGCATTTATTGAAGCACCTAAAGCCATGGTCAAGTGGGTTCCCAAGGAAACGTCAAGTTCTACTTCGTCAAGCTCAACTACAACCCCAAGGATTCCCATCAAGATGATGTGGATCCCGAAGAAGAAGAACTAGAGAGTTCTTGAGGGTGACTCCGCCAACATACTTCACTCACATTCATTTTGGCAAAAACTTGTGCAATCAACTTCCACATCTTGCACTAGTTCATGGAGTCACAAACCCTCTTGTTGGTAAGTCAAGGGACAAGGTAATCATTGCTTTCATGGACATCATCTATTGTGTATTTCAATCTATGTCCATGGACATCCTTGTTTGTTCCTTGTGGGACTAACCCATGTAGGTATTGAAAGTGCCCGAATCTAAAGGATTGCTCCCAACTCTTGATGATCTTCATCAACATTGAGCATCCACATCTTCAACATCTACATGAAGTCTTCTCGACAACCCAAGGTTAGTTTGACCCTTTAAAGGGGTTCTCACATCTAGGGGAGCTTTGCTCTAAAGAATTGAGCTAAAGCATCTTCAAATGATGTGAACACATCAATGCTTTATGTAAAAGTGGTAACCCCACTTGTGCTTAAACGATGAGTATGACCTATGATCACATGTTCTCATTTGGCTCCTAAGTCAATATACTCATATATAGATGACATAGTCATCGACAAATTGTGTGATAGTAGCTAGAGTTTTGATTGTGCATGTTTGACACATATTTCATTTGCTATCTTATTGTGTGAGCATGTTGGATGCATGATTTTATCCATTCGAGGACATCCATTTGTTGTTTTGGTCTTTTTGATTTTTTCTGACCAAATGGATGGACAAGAATGCCTAAGTACCTCCCCTAGCTATCTATGCTTTCTTGTCTCAAATTCTATTCATGCTTACATCACAAACTTTGAACAAGTCATTATCGGACCCTCCGAGTGAGGAGCACTCGGAGCCACCGATCCGTCAAAGGCTAACTTCCAAAACCTTCTATTTGATTTCGGTCAGACCAACTCACTCAAACTCGGTCAAACCGAAAGCATTTAGACTGATCTATGTTTTCACCTCGGTGAAACCGAGTTGTGATTTTCGGCGTGACCGAAGTGTATAACTGCCCTGCAGTTGTCCATCTCGGTGCCACCGAGTTTTACAACTCGGTCCCACCGACAGCAAAGGGGTATAAATACTCGAGGGCCGCGTGATTTCTACTTCAAACGCTTCGCCCCACACCCCTTCTTTGCCGCCGCTGGTCTTCGGATCGTCTCCGTAAATCGCTTTATCGCCCTCGCCGCAGTCTCCGTCGCCGTCAGCGGACATCTTCTCCGCGCCGTTGCGCCGTGAGAACTCCACCAAGTTAGGGTGAGTTTGATCCCACTCATGCTCCCATCTCCGATTCAATGCACGTTTGGTTTGCCTGTAATCTTGCCACGAATGAGATCTTCCTGTACACAGATTAGTTCCTTTGAGCGAAATTGAGTAAAAGTTTTAGGGTTAGGTTTCCACGAACACATCTCGGTGAGACCGATTTTACATTCTCGGTATGACCGATTTGGCCTCTGGCCATTGACCTGCACCTTCGGTCCAACCGAAGTTGTGCAAATCGGTGTGACCGAAATGAGGATTTAGTGAAACCCTAGTGTTTTCGGCAGGACCGAAACCCACTTCGGTCCAACCGAAAGTGGTGTGAATGCTTCTGTTTGAACACTTTGGATTCACCGAATTTAAACTCGGTCTGACCGAAATGTCTTCTGTGAAAACCTAATACTAGAATTTGAACTCATTTTTTGCAAAATCTTCTGCAGTTTGTGATAACTCTTCTACTCTGCCTACACCTTATCTATTCACAGGTTGTCAGCCATGTCAGATGCCAGTGACAGCCAGAACAGGTCAGAGTCACCTATAGCAGATATTCCAGAGGCAGGCACTAGTCCTGATCCCAGCAGCTCATCAGATGATGGTGAGAGGAGTACACCAAGTGGTTTGCCTCCTGCAGCCACCAGGGCCAGGAAGAAGAGAAATTCAGATGAAGAGGACTCAGATTTTGTTGTTGAGGAAGAGGTCATGTCAAAGCCCAAGAGGAAAGTTGTTGCCAAAGAGCCTCAAGGACAGCAAACAAAGAAGGGCACCAGGAAAGTCAAGCAGTCCACTGTTGCAAAGAAGCTAAGTTTGGAAGAGGAAACTACGAGCAAAGTGAAGAAAACTTCCAAGAGGAAGAGGTTAGTGCATGATGATGCTGAAGAAGATGAGGATGAGGAAGCACCCCAGCCTCCTCAGAAGCCTAAGCTCATGGGTGATGCCATCGAGGCAGGAGCCACTTCAAAGTCAAGCCATCTGCTCCAGTCAAGGCAGCTCCAAAGAAAGCTTCTTTGCCAAGCCAGAAAAACTGTCAGAACATTCCAGCATCGAGAGAAGAACAAAGATGATGTGCCACCAGTGTGTCGATGATGAAGGACCAGTTTTCTTGAAACTTCGCCCAAAACTGCCACTTCACAATGATGCTCATCCTCAAGCTGAAAACATGAAGGAAAGAAAAGATAGAGGTCTCAGGCTATGGAGACAGTCTGACCCATATGCCGTGAGGAGAAGAACTGCTGTTGATCCCAGATTCCACACCAGAGAGCAGCAGGACTTCTATGAGACTGTGCTGATGGACAAGAAGCCCATAGTTGCAGACACCAGATTTGTTGATTGGAAATACATTGACAGTGAAGAGCACAGAGACTTCTTTCCACATGTGCATGAGAGCTTCACTGCATGTGGTGTTGCAGACTTCGTAGGTCAGAAGTTGACAAGTTGGAATGATGAAATGATTATGCAATTCTATGCCACAGCTCATTTCTATCCAGATGGAAAGATCACATGGATGACTGAAGGCCAAAGATATTCTTCTTCTGTTGAAGAATGGGCAGAACTTCTGAATGCTCCAGTGCAAAGAGAGGATGATGTTGATGTCTATGGCATTCCCAAGAAGAACCATGAATCCATGAAGAATATGTACAAAGAGGTTCCAGCTAAAGATTTGGCAATCTGGAAGCTTGGCTCAGTGTACTATCTCCAGGCAGGTCTACCTACCACAAACACTATTCTGAGGCATACCTTGATGCCCAAGTCTGGAGATCATCGCATGATCAGAGGATACTCTATCAACATGCTGCATATACTTGATGAGAAAGCACCTTTCAAGGTGATGGACTTGATAGTTGAGACTATTAAGAGGACTGCAGCTGACCAGAAAAGGTCGTGTGGATTTGCCCCGCACATTCAGATGCTTATCAATGCCAAGTTTGGCACGGGCACATTCTTGTTGGATAGAGAACACTTACCACTGCAGCCTGAGCATGAGGACAATGATGTTGTGATGGATGAGGAGGACCCAACTTCTGTTGAAGGTCAAGCCAAGATTGAAGCTGCCAAGAAAGCCAAAGCTGAGAAGGAAGCAGCAGCAGCAGCTAAACCGAAGAGTGTTGGAGAACAGCTACTTGAAGCTACCCAAAGGATTGAGCAACGCCTGGCCAGCATTGTACAGTCTCAGGAGAGCCTAGAGAGGATTGTTGAAGACAAGATCCATGCTCTGGATGTGAAGTGGATGAAGTGCAAATGCATCAAACAAGCTTGAGGCAGATATTGAGGAAGCAAAGAGGGAGAAGGAAGAGCTCATGTGTGAGATGCAGGATGACTTAGTCCAGATGCTTATGAACAGATCGCCGGTTCCCACAGGACCCGATCATTGCTATTCGATGGTGACACCAGGGACTACAACTTCAAGCACCTCCACAGCTCCATCGGTTGCTCCAGGCTCCAGCTCGGTGACCACTCCTCCAGCCAGACATCAGTGAAGTCTTTGCCGATGCAGCCATATCAACTCCAACATCAACCTGCAGGGAGCCGCCAAACAGAGTCCCTAGTGGCGCTTAGCTCTATGCCTTTTCGAACTTTTGGTAACTTGTTGCCAAAGGGGAGAAATGTATAGATCATAGGACTTCGAGAGAGAGTGCCTTTGTCTTTGCGCTTTTGCTCTTTCGTTCATTTGCGGTCTTTTTGAGATACTTTTGTTTTTCGTGACATTCCGTGTGTTTGATACTACGTTTGATGAGTGCTTGGTCGTACTATGCTTTAATGTGTGCTTAATGCTTATCATATGCTATCCCTATCTTGTATGACCATTTACTCATGTCTTGGTGATTGGGTGCATGCTATTCATTCTTATCATTTTGTGCGCTCCACCAAGATGTATGTGACATGGAAGAGTGACCCATGATCCTAATCGATTGTGCATTTGCATTCAAACGCAAATCTTAAATAATGCACAAATTTAGGGGGAGCTCTTGCTTATCACATACTTCTCAAAGCGACGATATTATTCAATGATTATATCCTTTGTCGAAGCTTTGATCTATATGTTGTAATCAATTACCAAAAAGGGGGAGATTGAAAGTGCAACTAATCCCCGGGTGGTTTTGGTAATTAATAACAACATATATATCATTGAACTAATAGTTTCTTGAGAATCATTTCAGAAAGTTCAGTGATATGGGTATGGCAAGGACTGAAGAAGTGGACCCATCAAAATGCTAAGGCAAGCATTGGCAAAAGCTCAAGACTCCATTTTTTCGTTTAGTGATCCAAGATCACATTGAGTCCATAGGAAAGCCAATACTATTAAAAAGGGATGAGGTTATGATAATGATCTGGTTGCTCAAAGTGCTTAGTGATACATCTCCTAAACTATCAGCAACTTTCACTTCCATAATACACTCATAAGTAATCTCGGTCCCACCGATTTCCTAAACTCAGTCACACCGAGATGAACCACCTCAGCCATATAGCCAAACCCTAGAAATCTCGGATTTTCCGATTCTGAACTCGGTCTCACCGAAACTTGAGTTGCCAAGCTTCAGAACCTACATCATCAAATCGGTGTCACCGAGATGATGAAGTCGGTCCCACCGAGATTGGCAAGCTCATGTCTTTACACGAATCGGACTCACCGATTTTGTATTTTCGGTCCCACCGAAAATCCCAACGTTCACATGATTTGAACTTTCGGTCTCACCGAGTTGTCAACTTCGGTCCGACCGAGATTGGTCAAATGTGTGTAACAGTTGGATTTTGTGTGGAGGCTATAAATACCCTCCACCCCTCTTCATTCGTGGAGAGAGCCATCGAAAAGTACTACCACTCCTACCTTACATTTACGAGAAGAGAACTACCTACCCTTGTGTTGAGATCAAGTTGCTCCACTCCCACCATATGAAGCTTGATCTCTAGCCTTCCCAAGTTGCTTTCCACTCAATCCTTTCTTCCACCACAGCCAAATCGGTGAGGAGAGTTGAGTGTTGGGGAGATTATCATTTGAAGCACAAGAGCAAGGAGTTCATCATCATCAACACCATCTATTACCTTTTGGAGGTGGTGCCTCCTAGATTAGTTAGGTGTCGCTTGGGAGCCTCCGTCGAGATGTGGAGTTGAACCAAGAAGTTTGTAAGGGCAAGGAGATCGCCTACTTCGTGAAGATCTACCCCAGTAAGGCTAGCCCTCCGTGGGCGTATGCCATGATGGCATAGACAAGGTTGCTTCTTCGTGGACCCTTCGTGGGTGGAGCCCTCCGTGGACTCTCGCAGCCGTTACCCTCCGTGGGTTGAAGTCTCCATCAACGTGGATTGACGATAGCACCACCTATCGGAACCACGAGAAAAATCTCCGTGTCTCCAAATTGCGTTTGATCCTCTCCACCTCTCTTTACTACATGTGCAATTTACTTTCCGCTGCCTATACTCTAGAATTGCATGTGTAGGGTGATACTTGACTTGATCATCATTGTGAACTTGCCAAAAACTTGTCTTTATCAAAAGGCTGAATTTTTATATTGTCAAGTAGTCTAATCACCTCCCCTCTAGACATACTGTCGATCCTACAATTCCCGTAGCATGCACGTATGGTGAACCGCTTTGTGATGAAGTTGGAGCACAATTTTATTTATTGATTGTCTTCCTTATGAGTGGCGGTCAGGGACGAGCGATGGTCTTTTCCTACGAATCTACCCCCCTAGGAGCATGCGCGTAGTGCTTTGGCTTTTGATGACTTCTAGATTTTTGCAACAAGTACATGAGTTCTTTTGATTAATGTTGAGTCCGTGGATTATACGCACCTCACCCTTCCACCATTGTTAGCCTCTCTTGTGCCGTGCAACTTTCGCCAGTATCATACGCTCACCATATACCTTCCTCAAAACAGCCACCATACCTACCTATTATGGCATTTCCATAGCCATTCCGAGATATATTGCCATGCAACTTTCCACCGTTCTGTTCATATGACACGCATTACTTTGTCATATTGCTCTTTGCATGATCATGTAGTTGACATCGTATTTGTGGCAAGGCCACCTTCATAATTTTCATACATGTCGCTCTTGATTAATTGCATATCCCGGTACACCGCCGGAGGCATTCATATAGAGTCATATCTTGTTCTAGCTTTGAGTTGTAATTCTTGAGTTGTAAATCCATAAAAGTGTGATGATCTTCATTATTAGAGCATTGTCCTAGTGAGGAAAGGATGATGAAGACTATGATTCCCCCACAAGTCGAGATGAGACTTCGGACTTTACAAAAATAAAAAAATAAAAAAAGAAAAGAAAGGCCAAAGAAAAAAAAGAAAGAAAAAAAAGAAAAAAGAAAAAGAGAGAAAAAGAGAGAAGGGACAATGATACTATCTCTTTTTCCACACTTGTGCTTCAAAGTAGCACCATGATCTTCATGATAGAGAGTCTCCTATGTTGTCACTTTCATATACTAGTGGGAATTTTTCATTATAGAACTTGGCTTGTATATTCCAATGATGGGCTTCCTCAAAATGCCCTAGGTCTTCGTGAGCAAGCGAGTTGGATGCACACCCACTTAGTTTATTTTGTTGAGCTTTCATATATTTATAGCTCTAGTGCATCCGTTGCATGGCAATCCCTACTCACTCACATTGATATCTATTAATGGGCATCTCCATAGCCTATTGATATGCCTAGTTGATGTGAGACTATCCTCTCCTTTTTTGTTTTCTCCACAACCACCATTCTATTCCACATATAGTGCTGTGTCCTTGGCCCACGCTCATGTATTGCGTGAAAGTTGAAAGAGTTTGAGATTATTAAAGTATGAAACAATTTGTTGGCTTGTCATCGGGGTTGTGCATGATTAAATACTTTGTTTGATGAAGATGGAGCAACAACCAGACTATATTATTTTGTAGGGATAACTTTCTTTGGTCATGTTATTTTGAGAAGACATGATTACTTTGATTTGTATGCTTGAAGTATCACCATTTTCATGTTAATATGAACTTTTATTTTGTAACATTTGGATCTGAACGTTCATGCCACAATAAAGAAAATTACACTGAGAATTATGCTAGGTAGCATTCCACATCAAAAATTTCTTTTTTATCATTTACCTACTCGAGGACGAGCAGGAATTAAGCTTGGGGATGCTTGATACGTCTCCAACGTATCTATAATTTTTGATTGTTCCATGATATTATATTACCCCTTTTGCATGTTTATGGGATTTATTTTACACATTTATATCATTTGTGGGACTAACCTACTAACCGGAGGCCCGGCTCATATTGCTGTTTTTTTGCCTATTTCAGTATTTCAAAGAAAAAGAATATCAAACAGAGTCCACACGGAATGAAACCTTCGGGAGCATGATTTTTGGAACGAACCTGATCCAGAGGACTTGGAGTGCAAGTCAAGAAGCGGCCGAGGCGGCCACGAGAGGGTAGGGCGCGCCCCCCATATAGGGGGTGCCCCCTGTCTTGTGGGCCCCACGGGTGGCCACCGATGTACTTCTTCCTCCTATATAAGCCTACGTACCCCGAAAACATCCAGAGAGGCACCGAAACACAATTTCCACCGCCGTAACCTTATGTATCCACGAGATCCCATCTTGGAGCCTTCGCCGGCGCTCCGCCGGAGTGGGAATCGACCATGGTGGGCTTCTACATCAACACCATAGCCCCTCCGATGAGTTGTGAGTAGTTTACCACAGACCTTCGGGTCCATAGTTATTAGCTAGATGGCTTCTTCTCTCTTTTTGGATCTCAATACAATGTTCTCCCCCTCTCTTGTGGAGATCTATTCGATGTAAACTGTTTTTGCAGTGTGTTTGTAGAGATCCATGAATTGTGGGTTTATGATCAAGTTTATCTATGAGAAATATTTGAATCTCTCTGAATTCTTTTATGTATGATTGAGTTATCTTTGCAAGTCTCTTCGAACTATCAGTTTGGTTTGGCCTACTAGATTGATCTTTCTTGCCATGGGAGAAGTGCTTAGCTTTGGGTTCAATCTTGCGGTGTCCTGACCTAGTGACAGAAAGGGTTGCAAGGCACGTATTGTATTGTTGCCATCGAGGATAAAAATATGGGGTTTATATCATATTGCATGAATTTATCCCTCTACATCATGTCATCTTGCTTAAGGCGTTACTCTGTTCTTATGAACTTAATACTCTAGATGCAGGCAGGAGTCGGTCGATGTGTGGAGTAATAGTAGTAGATGCAGGCAGGAGTCGGTCTACTCGTTGCAGATGTGATGTGTAACGCCCTCGATGCGGCTATAGCTCCCACGTGTCGAAGCACGACTTAGAGGCATAACCGCATTGAAAGCAATGTCGCAAGTGAGGTAATCTTCGCACAATCCATGTAATACATAAGGGGAAAGATACATAGTTGGCTTACAGTCGCCACTTCACACAATTACATGAATAAAGCATTACATCATCCAGATACAATCAAGGTCCGACTACGGAACCAAAATAAAAGAAGAACCCCAAATGCGACACAAATCCCCGATCGCCCCAACTGGGCTCCACTACTAATCGTCCGGAAAGGAAACATAGTATCGACCAAGGGCCTCATCATATTCCCACTTCAGTTCGATTCGCCATCAGTACCGGCATCACCGGTACTGCATCTGTTTGGTAGAATCAGAGCCACGGGGACTCAACAATCTCACACCAGCGAGATCAAAACTATTTAAGCAAGGGGAAGGCTGGTGTCAAAAGGAGGAGCTGCTGCAAGCGACTAGCATATATGGTGGCTACATCGCAAAAGAGAGCGAGAAGAGAAGCAAGGCGCGGTCGTGAAGCTATTAGCGATCAAGAAGTGATCCTGACTACTTACGTCAAACATAACTCCAACACCGTGTTCACTTCCGGACTCACGAGAAGAGACCATCACGGTTACATACAGTTGATGTATTTTAATTAAGGTCAACTTTGGGTTTTCTACAACCGGACATTAACAAATTCCCATCTGCCTCATAACCATGGGCACGGCTTTGAAAGATAATACCTGCGGGGTGTCCCAACTTAGCCCATCACAAGCTCTCACGGTCATCGAAGGAATAAACCTTCACCCAAGACACACCGATCAGACTCGGTATCCCGGTACATCAAGACATTTCGACAATGGTAAAACTAAACCAGCAAGACCACCCGACTGTGCCGACAAATCCCGATAGGAGCTGCACATATCTCGTTCTCAGGGCACAACGGATGAGCAATCCGTACAACTAAAACCAGACCTCAAGTTTCCTTGAGGGGGCGCTGCAAAGGGCTCTAGTTTGGACCAACACTCAGAGGAGCATTGGCCCGGGGGGGTTAAAATAAAGATGACCCTCGGGCTCGCGAAAACCCAAGGGAAAAAGGGGTATAGGTGGCAAATGGTAAAACCAATGTTGGGCCTTGCTGGAGGAGTTTTATTCAAAGCGAACTGTCAAGGGGGTCCCATAAATCACCCGACCGTGTAAGGAACGCAAAATCAAGGAACATAACACCGGTATGACGAAAACTAGGGTGGAAAGAGTGGAACAAATCACCAGGCATAAGGCCGAGCCTTCCACCCTTTACCAAGTATATAGATGCATTAATTAAATCAATAGATATTGTGATATCCCAAAATATCCGTGTTCCAACAAGGAACAAACTTCATCTTCACCTGCAACTAGCAACGCTATAAGAGGGGCTGAGCAAAGCGGTAACATAGCCAAACAACGGTTTGCTAGGACATGGATGGTTAGAGGTTGACAAGGCAATATGGGTGGCATGATATAGCAAGTGGTCGGTATCGCAGCATAGGCATAGCAAAAGAGCGAGCATCTAGCAAGCAAAGATAGAAGTGATTTCGAAGGTATGGTCATCTTTCCTGTAAGGTTCTCAGAGTTGTCGAAGGCTGGATCCTCGTGGCGTTCTCAACAGGCTCCTCGTTCACGTACTCGTCTCCCGGCTCTACCCAAAGCAAGAACACAAGCAACGGAACCACAATCAAACAAGGAACATATGCACAAGCAATATGATGCAATACATGACATGCTATGCGAGATGTGACATGCTATGCATATGTATGCTCGGAAGGAAAATGATGAACTGGGCATCAACTTGGCAAACCAAGTATGCCGCTGGAAAGATGAGATGATTTCGTTGAAATCGATATAAAGATCACCGAATCGGATGCACGGTTTGCAAATGACAAGCAAAACAAGAATGACGCAAATCTGCGTTTAACAGCCCGATGCTACTTAGCACGCAACACGAAACTATGCTACAGCACCCCAACATGAAAACAAAGCATATGGCAGCGAACTAAAGGAGATGCTTAACAATAGAGGAACACTGAGCTACGGCTAAATCACATCATAACATGTTCAAACAAGCATGGTGAAAGTGCTCAAAATATCAGGTTCACAGACTTAGTGAAAATACTAACATGGCAGGAATTAACATCAGGAAGGCATGTTTAGAGCAAGCAAACAACAAGCTACAGGAACTTATAATAGCAAAGCAAGGCATGACATGATTCTACTCAAAGCATATTTCAATAGTCCCTTACTGACCATAAGCCAAAAAGGACTCTAAGAAATGATGGCACCCATGTAAACATTGCAAGTTTTATTACAGATTTCAGACTTAGTGAAATAACAGGACATGGCAAAAACAGATTCAACATGGCATGTTCGTGAGTTCGATGCACTCACTACAGAGCATCTCATGATAAACTAAGCATACACCCATCAAGAAGACATGGCATAGGAGCTATACATGGCAAGAACGACATCATAGCATACACGGATCAACTACACCGACCTCGTGAAAATTGAATCTAATGCAAACAGTCTGCCAGGAAACAATTTCAAGCAAAAGTAGAGCACGAAAATGACATGCTAGACTACTCCATAAATGCCAACAAGGACATGGATGGATAGAGAACATCCATATGTTCAAAACACCCTTACTGATCATGCTCAAAAAGGGCATGGATCTCTCTGAAACAACATGAACATATGGCATAAAATTAACAGCAGGACAAGACTTGGTGAAATCACTAAGTCCCTGAAATCAGGAATAACATCATCCCTACTTTGCATGCTTGTTCTAGTCAACACATAGCTCACAAAAATACATGGAAAATACCCCTGGAAAGATGGCATGGCAATGTTCAACTCACATGTAGGACTCAAGTTCATAGGGTGCACACATAATTCATGGCAAAAATGACAAAAGAGCTCGAACTGATAAGATTCTGAAACTAACGATCTGAAGCTATCTTCCAACAGCATTTCGGGCATCAAGATGAGCTCAAATGCAAATGATGCAATGGAATGAAATGATTTACTCTTCGAGGCGAACATTTTGACATATTATACGTCCAAAACGGAGCTACGGTTGCAGAGATGTGATGCGTTGAAAAATGCACGAAATAATTTCAGAAAAGGGACTTAGTGGATTTTTGGGGGGGAAAAGAAGTCAACCGTGGCACTGTAGATCGGATCTGGATCGGGCTGCACGAGGATGGCCGGAGTTGGGGTCGTCGGCGCGGGAGAGGACGACGGCGTGGTCGGCGGCGGCGCGGCGCGCGGTGGCGCTTGGGGCTGCATGTGTGTGTGTGTGGCGCAAGGTGGCGGCGGCGGGTGTGTGGCGGCGTGGGCGTGTATGTGGCGGCAGGCGGTGTGCGGCGTGGCGAGGAGAGGCGGGCCAGCGCGGCGAGGCGGCGGCGGGTGGCGCGAACTGGAGGGCCAGGGCCAGGCTCAGGCCGGGCAGGCGTGTGCGGCGGGCGGTGCCACGTGTCGCGCTTCGTTCGCCGGGCGGCGGCGGCGCGGACGCGTCCGGCCCGATCCGGACGTGTCCGGCGGCGGCGGAGGAGCGGGCTAGGGTTTTGGGTGGTTTGGACCCGGAATTTCGGGGGAGGGGTGTATATATAGGCATAGAGGGAGCTAGGAGAGTCCAAATGGGGTGTAGTTTTCGCCCACACGATCGTGATCGAACGACCGAGGGCATGGAAGGGAGTTAGATGGGTTATTGGGCTGTTTTGGAGGGTTGTTGGGCTGCAACTCAAAAGAGGCCTTTGCGAGGTGCGGTTAACCGTTGGAGTATCAAGCGAACTCCAAATGACCCGAAACTTGACAGTGGTCTACGGTGCTATACCAGGGCCACTTGGCAAGGCTCGGTCCATTCGAGAATGTTCAACACCCGCACACGGAAAAAGAACAAGAGGGGACGCCGGGAACATAGGAGTGTCGGATTGCAAAACGGACAACGGGGAATATGCTCGGAATCATGAGACGAACACGTATGCTAATGAGATGCACATGATGACATGATATGAGATGCATGACATGGACAAAATGCAAAACAAAAACAAAACCCAACCACGGAGGGAATATCATATCACATATCCGAAAATGGCAAGAGTTGGAGTTACAAATATGGAAAGATACATCCGGGGTGTTACAACACTCCACCACTACAAGAGGATCTCGTCCCGAGATCTAGGACTGAAAGAACTCCGGATATTCGAACGGAGGTGATCCTCGCGCTCGGTGGCTTCTCGGTCGAATGGTGTGACCACTTTACTTTCGGAATTTGATTGACTTGTTGCGAGTCTTGCGCTCGGTTTCTTCAAGAATAGCAGCGGGTGCTCATGATAAGAGAGATCTTCTTGGAGGTCAATTTCTTCAAAGTTGATAGTGCGCTCAGAATCTTGAAGCACTTGCGGAGCTGTGACACGTGAAACACATTGTGCACGTTTGCAAAGTTGGATGGAAACTCAAGTTGATAGGCGAGATCGCCTCTTTTGCCAATGATCTTGAAAGGACCCACGTATCTAGGGGCAAGCTTCCCTTTGATACCGGCGGCGAGTGCCTTTCATTGGAGAGCGCGAGGTAGACATGGTCTCCGATTTCAAAAGCCACATCACGGTGCTTGTCATCATAATAGCCCTTCTGACGCGATTGCGCGGCTTTGAGATTCTCACGAATGACTTTGCACACTTCTTCGGCTTCTGTGATCAAGTCGTTGCCAAGAAGTTGGCGTTCACCGTCTCGGACCAATTGAGAGGGTACGGCACTTTCGCCATATAAATTTCGAATGGGGCCTTGCCTCAACTCGCTGGAAGCTGTTGTTGTAGGAGAACTTCGGCATATGGGAGACACTCTTCCCACTTCATGCCAAAAGAAATGACACAAGCCCCGAGCATATCTTCAAGGATTTGATTGACTCGCTCGACTTGGCCACTAGTTTGAGGATGAAAAGCTGTCTTTGAAACGAATCTTGGTGCCCATGGCCTTCGAAAAGAATCCCGAACTTAGAAGTGAAAATGCTTCCACGGTCTCAAGATATCAATTGCGGAATACCGTGCAAGGAGACAATTCTTTAGGTGTATAGCTCTGCCAGCTGAGCTGCTGTGATAGATTCTTTGACAGGAAGAAAATGAGCCACTTTAGTAAGCTTGTCAATGACAACGAAGATAGCATCATTTCCACGCTTGGACTTTGGAAAACCAGTCACGAAGTCCATCTCGATATGATCAAACTTCCATTCTGGAATAGCAAGAGGTTGGAGGAGGCCAGCTGGTCTTTGGTGTTCTGCTTTCACCCTTCTGCAGACATCACATTCATTCACGAATTGAGCAATTTCTCGCTTCATTCGAGTCCACCAATACGACTGCTTGAGGTCATGGTACATCTTCGTACTTCGGGATGAATGGATAGGAGGGAATTGTGTGCCTCATTCATGATGACTTTTCTCGGATCGCCTTTAGGAACCACAATACGATCCTCGAAGGAAAGAGTGTCTTTGTCATCAAGCGATAGCACTTGTATTTGAAATGCCCTTTTCAATACCACGTTTCACCTTCTTCACCATGGTATCCGAAGTTGAGCCTCACGAATTTGATCTTCCAAAGTAGGAGAGACTATGAGGTTGGCAAGAAATCCTTGAGGAACAACTTGAAGATTCAGCTTGGAAAGCTTCACAAAGATCCGGTTGGGAGGGCTTGAGAATTAAGCTGTTGCAATAAGCCTTCTGCTCGAGCATCTGCAATCACATTCGCCTTGCCAGAGTATATTCAATACTTGGATTGTACTCTTGAATCATTTCGACCCATCGAGTTTGCTCGAGGTTGAGGTTTGGTTGAGTGAAGATGTACTTGAGGCTCTTGTGATCGGTGAAAATGTCCACTTTCCTTCCCAACAAGAGATGTCTCCATGTTATCAATGCATGGACAACTGCCGCCAACTCAAGATCGTGAGTGGGGTAGTTCTTTTCGTTGGGCTTCAACTGGCGAGAGGTATAGGCCACAACCTTCTTCTCTTGCATTAACACAGCACCGAGACCTTGCAAGGAAGCATCACGTAAAACTTGAATGGCTTGGATTCATCGGGAGGAGTCAAGACAGAGCTGTAACTAGCTTCTCTTTGAGGGTGTTGAAAGCGACATCACACTCAAAGTCCCGACATACTTGACATGCTTCTGGAGGAGGTTGGAAAGAGGCTTTGCAATCTTTGAGAAATTCTCAACGAATCTCCGGCAATAGCTTGCAAGACCGAGAAAACTACGGAGCTGCTTGACATTCTGAGGAGGTTCCCAATTCACAATTGAAGACACCTTCTCGGGATTAACAGCGATGCCCTTGGCTGAGATGATATGACCAAGATAAAGAACTTCATCAAGCCGAACTCACATTTGGAAAACTTCGCATAGAATTGATGTTCTCTCGAGCTTGTCGAGCACCAATCGCAAATGTTTGGCATGATCCTGCTTGTTCTTGGAAGACCAAAATATCATCGAGATACACCAAGACGAAATCATTGGTGTAGGGGTTGAAGATAAAGTTCATCATGCGAGAGAAAGTTGGAGGAGCATTGACAAGGCGAAAGACATGACGGTATATTCATAAGAACCAAAGCTAGTTCGAATCTTTGTCTTGGGAATATCTTGTTCACGAATGCGAATCGATGATAACCCATACGGAGGTCAAGCTTGGAGAATACTTTAGCACCTTTGAGTTGCTCGAATAGCTCATTGATGTTGGGAAGTGGATACTTGTTCTTGATTGTCTTCTTATTCAATGGACGGTAATCAACACAAAGTCGGTCCGTGCCATCCTTCTTCCGGACAAAAGAACTCCACATCCCCATGGAGATGAACTCGGTCTGATCAAACCCAGACGCTCTTGTTCATCGAGCTGCTTCTTCAATTCTTTCAGCTCCTTGGGTCCAAGCTTGTAAGGACGCTTGCAAACGGGTTCGATGCGTGCTCAAGATCAATAACGAATTCGACCGGCCGATGAGGAGGCATACCCGAAGCTCTTACGGGAAGACATCTTGGTACTCTAAGCGATTTGGAATTTGAGAGATAGCATCCAATTCGCCCTTCTCATTGAGAGAAAACAACCGAATGGTTTCATCACGAGCGGCATAGATGATAACATCCTCAGAAGGGTGTGTCAATTGAATTTGCCTGGCAGCACAATCAAGCTGAGCCTTGTGTTTAGAAAGCCAGTCCATCCCAAGTATTAGATCAATATCCGAGTCACCAAGAACAATTGGAGAAGACAGAAAACTATAGTCGCCCATCTTGATAGAAACATCCGGAACCAATGCTCGAGAAGTCATTTGCCGAGCCGGGGAAACAATAGAGTAAGGACTCGGCAATACTTGAGTAACCAAATCATGCATAGCCACAAAAGGTCTTGAAATGAAAGAATGCGATGCACCAGTATCAAATAAGACTTTTGCAGGAATATCATTAACTGGAAGATTACCCATTATCACATCTGAAGAATCCTCTGCTTGCGCTGCATTCATCATATTCACCTTTGCATACTTTGGATTATGCTTGACCACTGCATTGCTTGAAGACCTCACAGGGGGAGGGGGAGGAAGGCGCCTTTGGTTATGGCATTTGTTCGCATAGTGACCCTTCTGCTAGCACTTGTTGCAGGTCACCTCTGAGAGCGGACGGTGATAAGGAGCATTTGACCTTGGAGCTTGAGGCTGAGACTTGTTCAGTAGCTTGGGTTGGGTGGGTGGGAAGATCCACGACCACCTGAGTTCTTCTGGCGATAAGGCCGACGGAACGGAGGAGGAGGAAGGTAGAACTTTTGCTGCTTTGCTGCCACTTGAGAGGAGGAAGAAGACTGAATCTGCATCCCTGATTCTCTTCTTTGAAGCCTCACACTTGAGCTAAGCACCTTCTAGCTTGAGTGCCATATTATAGAATTGATCAAACTGAGTAGGCTCATAAAGAACAAGAGATAACTGCAGATCCTCTCGAAGGCCACCTCTGAATCGATAGATCATACTTTTCTCATCGAGAGCGTCTTGTTTAGCAAAACGAGCAAGTTTACAAAGCTGTATGTTGTATTCGTACATCGACATATTTCCTTGCTTGAGATTGCGAAACTCCTCACGCTTGCTCTCAACAACCTTTGGAAGGAATATGGTGAGCTTTAAAGTCCCGGCAAAATCAGCCCAAGTAATCACTCGACCACCTCTAGAATCCTTGTATTCTTTGGAACCAATCAGTGCTCGATCCTTGAGCTGAAAAGACGCGAACTTGACGTAGTCCTCGTGTCCGACATTGCTGCATTCAAAATGCTTGTTGATATCCACGAGCCAATCGTCGGCGTCGTGGCCTCGACAAGATGGCTGAAAGACTTTGGCTGGTTGGCAAGGAACTGGTTGAGTGTAGGAAGCGTGGTGATGATAGAACTGCCCTTGACCTTGACTCCTTGGTTGCCTTGGCCTTGGTTACGCTCTTGCATCACCGGATCAACAAGCGGCGTTGGCGTTAGTGGTTGCCATCAAAGTTTGCCATGCCTCCGGAGGCGGAGGTGGAGGTGGAGGGTTCGCTGACTCCCATCACTGCGTTCCGGATTCTGACGCGTTGGTGGAGCCATCCTGAAGAGGGTGACATCCGTTAGCATCTTGATAGACAGATAGACAAGTTGAATCAACGGATAGAAATTGCAACATATAGTCTTCACAATAAACATTGAACAGGATGAGCGAATGAATTCCAAAGTAAACATCATGTCCATTAAGGTGAGAAGCCACTTGATAAGAGATTGATGAATAAAAATAAAAACAAGGTATGAATGGAACAAATAAGTGGTAAGGATTACCCAATCACAAACCAAATATCTGCGGAAGAAAAAGCTAGAGCTACTTGAATCCCACCTATAAACTCCCGAAACTTTCCGGTTATGCAATCAGGTGTTGGGGATACATGGGAGCAATATATATATCTCACCCAAGCTAACAATCCCTACATCCAGCTGTATCCATCCTTCAACACATAACCAAGAAACCTTCGGAAATCGTGTACCTCAACCTTCGAAAAGCATCCGTTATACGAGTCATGGCAATACTCCGTACTCACCACAAGATCTTTGGGTTAGCGGGTTATCTCACCAACTAACTGCATAAAAGAGATTTTCGATGTCGTGCTAAACTCGGTATTCGAGAATCGCAACGATAAAATTATGACGACAACACCTCGGAGCTCAACTCCCCGGACACCGCCACAACCCCTAAATGTCGAGGCAACCAAGACAATGTTGTCATCATAAGAATATCGAACGATCCCAAGATACCAGCGTGATCCTAAAAATTTTTTTAGTGAAATTTAAGAAGAGAAGAGTCAAAACTCTCGTCGGGATACCTCACCGTAAGGTCGAAGGACCGGGGAGTAAAAAGAATTCCTAACTCTCCGATATATATAATCCTAAATGACTCAAAACATTTTTCTAGACACAACTCGGCCACTAAAAGCGATCAAGCGGTGGGGCTCCTAAGGTCGGGATGGCTCGATTACCAACTTATAGCGCCCTCGATGCGGCTATAGCTCCCACGTGTCGAAGCACGACTTAGAGGCATAACCGCATTGAAAGCAATGTCGCAAGTGAGGTAATCTTCGCACAATCCATGTAATACATAAGGGAAAGATACATAGTTGGCTTACGATGCCACTTCACACAATTACATGAATAAAGCATTACATCATCCAGATACAATCAAGGTCCGACTACGGAACCAAAATAAAAGAAGAACCCCAAATGCGACACAAATCCCGATCGCCTAACTGGCTCCACTACTAATCGTCCGGAAAGGAAACATAGTATCGACCAAGGGCCTCATCATATTCCCACTTCAGTTCGATTCGCCATCATTACCGCATCACCGGTACTGCATATCTGCTTTGGTAGAATCTGTGAGCCACGAGGACTCAGACAATCTCACACCATGAGATCAAAACTATTTAAGCTTAAGGGAAGGCTGGTGTCAAAAGGAGGAGCTGCTGCAAGCGACTAGCATATATGGTGGCTACATCGCAAAAGAGAGCTAGAAGAGAAGCAAGGCACGGTCGTGAAGCTATTAGCGATCAAGAAGTGATCGACTACTTCGTCAAACATAACTCCAACACCGTGTTCACTTCCCGGACTCACGAGAAGAGACCATCACGGTTACATACACGGTTGATGTATTTTAATTAAGGTCAACTTTGGGTTTTCTACAACCGACATTAACAAATTCCCATCTGCCTCATAACATGGGCACGGCTTTGAAAGATAATACCTGCAGGGTGTCCCAACAAGCCCATCACAAGCTCTCACGGTCATCGAAGGAATAAACCTTCACCCAAGACACACCGATCGACTCGGTATCCCGTACATCAAGACATTTCGACAATGGTAAAACTAAACCAGCAAGACCACCCGACTGTGCCGACAAATCCCGATAGGAGCTGCACATATCTCGTTCTCAGGGCACAACGGATGAGCAATCCGTACAACTAAAACCAGACCTCAAGTTTCCTTGAGGGGCGCCAAAGGGCTCTAGTTTGGACCAACACTCGAGGAGCATTGGCGGGGGTTAAAATAAAGATGACCCTCGGGCTCGCGAAAACCCAAGGGAAAAAGGGTATAGGTGGCAAATGGTAAAACCAATGTTGGGCCTTCTTTGGAGGAGTTTTATTCAAACCGAACTGTCAAGGGGGTCCCATAAATCACCCGACCGTGTAAGGAACGCAAAATCAAGGAACATAACACCGGTATGACGAAAACTAGGGTGGCAAGAGTGGAACAAATCACCAGGCATAAGGCCAAGCCTTCCACCCTTTACCAAGTATATAGATGCATTAATTAAATCAATAGATATTGTGATATCCCAAAATATCCGTGTTCCAACAAGGAACAAACTTCATCTTCACCTGCAACTAGCAACGCTATAAGAGGGGCTGAGCAAAGCGGTGACATAGCCAAACAACGGTTTGCTAGGACATGGATGGTTAGAGGTTGACAAGGCAATATGGGTGGCATGATATAGCAAGTGGTCGGTATCGCAGCATAGGCATAGCAAAAGAGCGAGCATCTAGCAAGCAAAGATAGAAGTGATTTGAAGGTATGGTCATCTTGCTCAGTAAGGTTCTCGAGTTGTCGAAGGCTGGATCCTCGTGGGCGTTCTCAACAGGCTCCTCGTTCACGTACTCGTCTCCGGCTCTACCCAAAGCAAGAACACAAGCAACGGAACCACAATCAAACAAGGAACATATGCACAAGCAATATGATGCAATACATGACATGCTATGCGAGATGTGACATGCTATGCATATGTATGCTCGGAAGGAAAATGATGAACTGGCATCAACTTGGCAAACCAAGTATGCCGCTGGAAAGATGAGATGATTTCGGTTGAAATCGATATAAAGATCACCGGAATCGGATGCACGGTTTGCAAATGACAAGCAAAACAAGAATGACGCAAATCTGCGTTTAACAGCCCGATGCTACTTAGCACGCAACACGAAACTATGCTACAGCACCCCAACATGAAAACAAAGCATATGGCAGCGAACTACAGGAGATGCTTAACAATAGAGGAACACTGAGCTACGGCTAAATCACATCATAACATGTTCAAACAAGCATGGTGAAAGTGCTCAAAATATCAGGTTCACAGACTTGGTGAAAATACTAACATGGCAGGAATTAACATCAGGAAGGCATGTTTAGAGCAAGCAAACAACAAGCTACAGGAACTTATAATAGCAAAGCAAGGCATGACATGATTCTACTCAAAGCATATTTCAATAGTCCCTTACTGACCATAAGCCAAAAAGGACTCTAAGAAATGATGGCACCCATGTAAACATTGCAAGTTTTATTACAGATTTCAGACTTAGTGAAATAACAGGACATGGCAAAAACAGATTCAACATGGCATGTTCGTGAGTTCGATGCACTCACTACAGAGCATCTCATGATAAACTAAGCATACACCCATCAAGAAGACATGGCATAGGAGCTATACATGGCAAGAACGACATCATAGCATACACGGATCAACTACACCGACCTCGTGAAAATTGAATCTAATGCAAACAGTCTGCCAGGAAACAATTTCAAGCAAAAGTAGAGCACGAAAATGACATGCTAGACTACTCCATAAATGCCAACAAGGACATGGATGGATAGAGAACATCCATATGTTCAAAACACCCTTACTGATCATGCTCAAAAAGGGCATGGATCTCTCTGAAACAACATGAACATATGGCATAAAATTAACAGCAGGACAAGACTTGGTGAAATCACCAAGTCCCTGAAATCAGGAATAACATCATCCCTACTTTGCATGCTTGTTCTAGTCAACACATAGCTCACAAAAATACATGGAAAATACCCCTGGAAATATGGCATGGCAATGTTCAACTCACATGTAGGACTCAAGTTCATAGGGTGCACACATAATTCATGGCAAAAATGACAAAAGAGCTCGAACTGATAAGATTCTGAAACTAACGATCTGAAGCTATCTTCCAACAGCATTTCGGGCATCAAGATGAGCTCAAATGCAAATGATGCAATGGAATGAAATTATGTACTCTTCGAGGCGAACATTTTGACATATTATACGCCCAAAACGGAGCTACGGTTGCAGAGATGTGATGCGTTGAAAAATGCACGAAATAATTTCAGAAAAGGGACTTAGTGGATTTTTGGGGAAGAAGTCAACCGTGGCACGGTAGATCGGATCTGGATCGGGCTGCACGAGGATGGCCGGAGTTGGGGTCGTCGGCGCGGGAGAGGACGACGGCGGTCGGCGGCGGCGGGCGGCGCGGCGTGTGCGCGCGGGCGGCTGGCGGCGGCGCGGGCGGCGCGTGCGGTGATCTTGTGTGGCGCGGGCGGCATGCAAGGCGGTGCGGCGCGCGCAGTGGCGGCGCGGGCGGCCAGCGAGAGGCCAGGCGGGCCAGCGCGCAAGTGTGCGGCGGCTGGAGGCGCCAGGGCCAGGCGGGTCAGCAGGCCAGGCGCATGTGCATGGCGGCGGTGCCACGTGTCGCGCTACTGTTCGCCGGGCGGCGGCGGGCGCGGACGCGTCCGGCCCGATCCGGACGTGTCCGGCGGCGGAGGAGGAGCGGCTAGGGTTTTGGGTGGTTTGGACCCGAATTTGGGGAGGGTGTATATATAGGCATAGAGGAGCTAGGAGAGTCCAAATGGGGTGTAGTTTTACGCCCACGATCGTGATCGAACGACCGAGGGCATGGAGGGAGTTAGATGGGTTATTGGGCTGTTTTGGAGGGTGTTGGGCTGCAACTCAAAAGAGGCCTTTGCGAGTGCGGTTAACCGTTGGAGTATCAAGCGAACTCCAAATGACCCGAAACTTGACAGTGGTCTACGGTGCTATACCAGGGCCACTTGGCAAGGCTCGTCCATTCCGAGAATGTTCAACACCCGCACACGGAAAAAGAACAAGAGGGGCGCCGGGAACATAGGAGTGTCGGATTGCAAAAGCAGACAACGGGAATATGCTCGGAATCATGAGACGAACACGTATGCTAATGAGATGCACATGATGACATGATATGAGATGCATGACATGGACAAAATGCAAAACGAAAACAAAACCCAACCACGGAGGGAATATCATATCACATATCCGAAAATGGCAAGAGTTGGAGTTACAAATATGGAAAGATACATCCGGGGTGGTACATGATGCCTATATACATGATCATGCCTAGATAATCTCATAATTATTCGCTTTTTTTATCAATTGCTCGACAGTAATTTGTTCACCCACCGTAATACTTATGCTATCTTGAGAGAAGCCTCTAGTGAAACCTATGGCCCCCGGGTCTATCTCTTATCATATTTGCTTCCAATCTACTTTTATTTGCATCTTTACTTTTTGCATCTATATTATAAAATACCAAAAATATATTTATCTTATCTTACTATCTCTATTAGATCTCACTTTCGCAAGTGGTCGTGAAGGGATTGACAACCCCTTTATTGCGTTGGTTGCGAGTTCCTTGTTTGTTTATGTAGGTGTGTGGGACTTTTGAGGAGCCTCCTACTGGATTGATACCTTGGTTCTCAAAAACTGAGGGAAATACTTATGCTACTATTACTGCATCACCCTTTCCTCTTCAAGGAAAACAAACGCAAGGTCAAGACGTAGCAATGATCAACATAGTGATGTTCACCATTGAAAACTACTCCATCTCACGTGATGATCGGACATGGTTTAGTTGATTTGGATCATGTGATCATTTAGATGACTCGAGGGATGTCTATCTAAGTGGGAGTTCTTAAGTAATATGATTAATTGAACTTTAATTTATCATGAACTTAGTCCTGATAGTATTTGCATATCTATGTTATAGATCAATAGCTCACGTATAGCTCCCCTATTTTATTTTTGATATTTTCCTAGAGAAAACTAAGTTGAAAGATGATAGTAGCAATGCTGCAGACTAGGTCTGTGATTTGAGGATTATCCTCGTTGCTGCATAGAAGAATTATGTCCTTGATGAACCGCTAGGTGACGGAAATATTGCTGGAGTAGATGCACACGTTATGAACGCTTGACAAGCTCGGTATGATGACTACTTGATAGTTTAGTGCACTATGCTTTATGGCTTAGAACCGGGACTTCAAAAATGTTTTGAACGACATGGAGCATATGGGATGTTCCAAGAGTTGAAATTGGTATTTCAGACTCATGCCCGTGTTAAGAGGTACGGGACCTCTGACAAAGTACTTTGCCTACAAGATGGAGGATAATAGCTCAGCTAGTGAGCATATGCTCAGAATGTCTGGGTACTACAACCACTTGAATCAAGTGGGAGTTAATCTTCCAGATGAGACAGTGATTGACAGAATTCTCTAGTCACTATCACCAAGCTACTAGAACTTTGTGATGAACTATAATATGCAAGGGATGACGAAAACGATTCCCGAGCTCTTTGCGATGCTAAAATAGGCAAAGGTAGAAATCAAGAAAGAGCATCAAGTGTTGATGGTTGACAAGACCACTAGTTTCAAGTAAAAGGGCAAGGGAAAGAAAGGGAACTTGAAGAAGAATGGCAAGCAAGTTACCACTCCCATGAAGAAGCCCCAAGCTAGGCCCAAGCCTGAAACTGAGTGCTTCTACTGCAAAGGAAATGGTCATTGGAAGTGGAACTACTCCAAATACTTGGCGGATAAGAAGGATGGCAAAGTGAACAAAGGTATATATGTTATACATGTTATTGATGTGTACCTCACTAGTGCTCATAGTAGCCCCTGGGTATTTGATACTTGTTCGGTTGCTAAGATTAGTAACTCTAAACGGGAGTTGCAGAATGAACAGAAACTAGTTAAGGGTGAAGTGACGATGTGTGTTGGAAGTGGTTCCAAGATTGATATGATCATTATCGCACACTCTCTATACTTTTGGGATTAGTGTTGAACCTAAATAAATGTTATTTGGTGTTTGCGTCGAGCATGAATATGATTTGACCATGTTTATTGCAATACGGTTATTCATTTAAAATCAAAGAATAATTGTTTTTCTGTTTACATGAATAAAACCTTCGATGGTCATACACCCAATGAAAATAGTTTGTTGGATCTCGATCAGAGTGATACACATATTCATAATATTGAAGCCAAAAGATGCAAAGTTAATAATGATAGTGCAACTTATTTGTGGCACTGCCGTTTAGGTCATATTGGTGTAAAGCACATGAAGAAACTCCATACTGATGGGCTTTTGGAATCACTTGATTATGAATCATTTGATGCTTGCGAACCATGCCTCATGGGCAAGATGACTAAAACTCTGTTCTCCGGAACAATGGAGCGAGCTACTGACTTATTGGAAATAATACATACCGATGTATGCGGTCCGATGAGTGTTAAGGCTTGCGGCGGGTATCGTTATTTTCTGGCCTTCACAGATGATTTGAGCAGATATGGGTATATCTACTTAATGAAACACAAGTCTGAAATAGTTGAAAAGATAAAAGAATTTCAGAGTGAAGTGGAGAATCATCGTAACAAGAAAATAAAGTTTCTACGAACTGATCTTAGAGGCAAATATTTGAGTTACGAGTTTGTCCTTCATTTAAAACAATGTGGATAGTTTCACAAACTCACGCCACCTGGAACACCACAGCGTAATGGTGTGTCCGAACATCGTAACCGTACTTTATTTGATATGGTGCGATCTATGATGTCTCTTACCAATTTACCACTATCATTTTTTGGGGTTATGCATTAGAGATAGCTGCATTCACTTTAAATAGGGCACCATGTAAATCCGTTGAGACGACATCGTATGAACTGTGGTTTAGCAAGAAATCTAAGCTGTCGCTTTTTAAAGTTTGGGGCTACGATGCTTATGTGAAAAAGCTTCAACCTGATAAGCTCGAACCCAAATTGGAGAAATGCATCTTCATAGGATACCCAAAGGAGACTGTTGGGTACACCTTCTATCATAGATCCGATGGCAGGATATTCGTTGCTAAGAATGGATCCTTTCTAGAGAAGGAGTTTCTCTCAAAAGAAGTGAGTGGGAGGAAAGTAGAACTTGATGAGGTAATTGTACCTGCTCCCTTATTGGAAAGTAGTACATCACAGAAATCAGTTCCGGTGATTCCTACACCAATTAGTGAGGAAGATAATGATGATGATCATGAAACTTCAGATCAAGTTACTAATGAACCTCTTAGGTCAAACGGAGTACGATCCGCACCAGATGATACGGTAATCCTATTCTGGAATCATGTTACTTGACCATGACGAACCTATGAACTATGAGGAAGCGATGATGAGCGCAGATTCCGCGAACTGGCTTGAGGCCATGAAATCTGAGATGGGATCCATGTATGAGAACAAAGTGTGGACTTTGGTTGACTTGCCCGGTGATCGGCAAGCCATTGAGAATAAATGGATCTTCAAGAGGAAGATGAATGCTGATAGTATGTTACTATCTACAAAGCTTAATTTGTCAAAAAGGTTTTTTTTGACAAGTTCAAGGTGTTGACTACGATGAGATTTTCTCACTCGTATCGATGCTTAAAGTCTGTCCAAATCATGTTAGCAATTTTCACATTTTATGAAATCTGGCAAATGGATGTCAAAATTGCATTCTTAATGGATTTACTAAAGAAGAGTTGTATATGATGCAACCAGAAGGTTTTGTCAATCCTATAGGTTCTAACGAAATATGCAAGCTCCAGCAAATGGACTGGTGCAAGCATCTCGGAGTTGGAATATATGCTTTGATGAGTTGATCAAAGCATATTATATAGACTTGCGGTGAAGCCTGTATTTACAAGAAAGTGAGTGGGAGCACTACAGCCTTTCTGATAAGTATATGTGAACGACATATTGTTGATCAGAAATGATGTAGAATTTTCTGGAAAGCATAAAGGAGTGTTTTAAAGGAGTTTTTCAAAGAAAGACCTCAGTAAAGCTGCTTACGTATTGAGCATCTAGATCTATAGAGATAGATCAATACGCTTGATAAGACTTTCCATGAAATACATATCTTGATAAGTTTTTGAAAGAGTTCAAAATGGATCAGTCAAAGAAGGAGTTCTTGCCTGAGTTGTAAGGTATGAAGTTGAGTAAGACTCAAAACCCGACCACAGCAGAAAATAGAAAGAGAATGAAAAGTCATTCCCTATGCCTTAGTCATAGGTTCTATAAAGTATGCTATGCTGTATACTAGACCTATTGTGTACCTCGCCACGAGTTTGGCAAAGGAATAGGATAGTGATCCAGGAGTAGATCACTGGACAGCGGTCAAAATTATCCTTAGAGGACGAAGGAAATATTTCTCGGTTATGGAGGTGATAAAGAGTTCGTCGTAAAGAGTTACGTCGATGCAAGCTTTGACACCGATCTGGATGAATTTGAGTCTTGATCTAGATACATATTGAAAGCGGGAGCAATTAGCTAGAGTAGCTCCATCCAGAGCATTGTAGACATAGAAATTTGCAAAATACATACGGCTCTGAATGTGACAGACCCGTTGACTAAACTTCTCTCACAAGCAAAACATGATCACACCTTAGTACTCTTTGGGTGTTAATCACATAGCAATGTGAACTAGATTATTGACTCTAGTAGACCCTTTGGGTGTTGGTCACATGGCGATGTGAACTATGGGTGTTAATCACATGACGATGTGATATATCAGTTTTAAGTCACATGGCGATGTGAACTAGATTATTGACTCTAGTGCAAGTGGGAGACTGAAGGAAATATGCCCTAGAGGCAATAATAAAGATGTTATTTATATTTCCTTATATCATTATAAATGTTTATTATTCATGCTAGAATTGTATTAACCGGACTTGATACATGTGTGAATACATAGACAAAACAAAGTGTCCCTAGTATGCCTCTACTTGACTAGCTCGTTAATCAAAGATGGTTAAATTTCCTGACCATAGACATGTGTTGTCATTTGATGAACGGGATCACATCATTAGGAGAATGATGTGATGGACAAGACCCATCCGTTAGCTTAGCATGTTGATCGTTCAGTTTTATTGCTATTGCTTTCTTCATGACTTATACATATTCCTTTGACTATGAGATTATGCAACTCCCGAATACCGGAGGAACACCTTGTGTGCTATCAAACATCACAACGTAACTGGGTGATTATAAAGATGCTCTACAGGTATCTCCGAAGGTGTTTTTTGGGTTGGCATAGATCGAGATTAGGATTTGTCACTCCGAGTATCGGAGAGGTATCTCTGGGCCCTCTCGGTAATGCACATCACTATAAGCTTTGCAAGCAATGTGACTAATGAGTTAGTTGCAGGATGATGCATTACGGAACGAGTAAAGAGACTTGCTGGTAATGAGATTGAACTAGGTATGATGATACCGATGATCGAATTTCGGGGCAAGTAACATATCGATGACAAAGGGAATGACGTATGTTGTTATGCGGTTTGACCGATAAAGATCTTCGTAGAATATGTAGGAGCCAATATGAGCATCCAGGTTCTGCTATTGGTTATTGACCGGAGATGTCTCGGTCATGTCTACAGAGTTCTCAAACCCGTAGGGTCTGCACGCTTAACGTTCGATGACGATTTGTATTATGAGTTATGTGATTTGATGACCGAAGTTTTTTCAGAGTTCTGGATGAGATCACGAACGCGACGAGGAGTCTCGAAATGGTCGAGAGGTAAATATTCATATATTGGAAGGCTATATTCGGACATCGGAATGGTTCCGAGTGATTCGGGTATTTTTTTGGAGTACCGGAGAGTTACGGGAATTTGCCGGGGGAAGTTAATGGGCCTTATTGGGCTTTAGTGGAGAGAGGGAAGAAGGCCAGTGGCGCGCACCTCCCCCCTGCCCAAACCGAATTGGACAAGGGGTGGGGGCGCAGCCCCCCCTTTCCTTCTCCCTCCCCTCCCCCTCCTTTCCTTCTTTCCCACTCCGAAAAGGAAAGGGAATCCTACTAGGACTTGGGAGTCCTAGTAGGACTCCCTACACTTGGCGCGCCCCTAGGAGGGCCGGCCTCTCTCCCTCCCTCCTTTATATACATGGGAGGTTGCACCCCAAAGGACACCAAGCCTTCTCTTAGCCGTGTGCGGTGCCCCCCTCCACAGTTACGCACCTCGGTCATATTGTCGTAGTCCTTAGGCGAAGCCCTGCGCCGGTAACTTCATCATCACCAACGCCACGCCGTCGTGCTAACGGAACTCTCCCTCGGCCTCAACTAGATCAAGAGCTCGAGGGACGTCATCGAGCTGAACATGTGCTGAACGCGGAGGTGTTGTACGTTCGGTGCTTGGATCGGTTGGATCGCGAAGACGTTCGACTACATCAACCGCGTTACAAAACGCTAGGGTACGTGGACACACTCTCCCCGCTCGTTGCTATGCTTCTCCTAGATATATCTTGCGTGATCGTAGGAATATGTTTGAAATACTACATTACCCAAAACTAACTACTAGCTATGGACCCTTAGATATGTGGTAAACTACTCACGCTTCATTGAAAGGGCAGCAAGGTTGTCGTAGAGGCCCTCCATGATCAAATCCCCCTTCGGCAGAGTGTCGGAAACGGCCCCAAGATGGGATCTCACGGGAATAGAAGCTTGCAGTGGCGGAAAAGTATTGGTGGACTCTTCTGATGTTTGGGGTATATTTGAGAATATATAGAGCTGGAATTAGGGTTAGGGGACTCCTGAGAGGCCCACAAGCCAGGGGGCGCCCTCCCTGGGGCGCGTCCTGAGGGCTTGTGGCCTCTCGGGACTCTTCTGGCGCTCTCTCCAAGTCTTCTCGGTATCTTCTGGTCCAAGAAAAATCATCGTAAAGTTTTATTCCGTTTGGACTCTGTTTGATTTCCTTTTCTGTAGAAGTCAAAAACTAGAAAAAACATAAACTTGCGTTGGGCTGTTGGTTAATAGGTTAGTCCCAAAAATAGTATAAAATAGCATATTAATTAATGCATGTAAAACATCGAAAATAGATAATATAATAACATGGAACAATAAAAAAATTATAGATACGTTGGAGACGTATCAAAGCCATGCACCGGAAATCCTATCCCGGGGAATAACTTTCCTGCCCTTTATGGAATCCTTGAAGTTCAGGACGTGCTCCTCTGCCTTCTCCATCTCCTCTTAGATACTCATCATCATCATTTCAGCATCTTCATTGTCTGAATCCGACCAGGCAATGAACTTGCCGAATATGAATTCGTCAAGTTCGATGTTCCCATAGCCATCATTCCACGACAAATCCATTGGTGACCTAGAACTAGTGAGCAAAATAATAAAACTCGGCTTGGCATTTCATTGAATCCGGTGGAGACGACCTTGAGCGGTTGCCGCACTGTCGGCGACGGTGTGGGTTGGGGCCTCCGGTGGCAAACCCTATGGTCGGGGATGATGGCAAAAGTAACGATGGCAACGGAACTCCGGTGGCGGCTGCGCATATGAGGGAGAAAATAGAAAAGGAGAGGGATGGGCGGGCAAGGAGGGGTTGATATGGGTGAATTGGCACGGGCCCTTGCGGTCAGTCCTTCATGGCGGGTGCGTCCGAGCATCCCCATATCTGCTCCAGATATGGGAGTGCCAGTCAATCCGAGCATTTGTGCTAAATTTGCTAGATTCGGCTGGGTAGATATGGGGAGTGCCGCTCAGTTGGGGAGTTTGGGTTGGATTTGCCAGATTCGGTTGGGTTGCAATTTTGTGTCTAGACACTGATCAGACAGCCTACCCGTATGTTTAGGACGAATATGGGAGGTACGGTTTTAGATGCTCTAAACTCCCAAGAACAAGTCATTCAGTTCTTTTTTGCTCATGTCTCTTTAGCTTTTTTTTTGAGATGGTGAGAAGTCACTAATTCCCTTGAGCTGTAACTTGGTTTTGATGGAATGATGTTGAGTTATTTCGTAGTGTTTTCCGTACATATGAAGATAAAATCAGTTTCCCAATATCATGAAATGTTCTTTTTGTGAGGTAAAAGGGAGTTGTATTCATGAATTATAGAGTTACAATCGAGAGGCACAAGTTCCTCAATACAAGGGGAACTATGCTTAAGCCTACTACAGTGGCACACTTCGTGCAACTATACAAAGCGAGTCGATCTACCACTCTATTTTGTTCTCTGTAGTGTGAAACAAACTCTTTGTTTTTTTCTTCTAAAAGAAGGTTTAAACCCCCGGCCTCTGCATCAATTGAAGCATACAACCATATTTATTAATTATTAAGTGGGGTACAAAACAAAGTGAACCATGATCAAATGTTACAAGATATGAAAGAAACACCTAAGACTAAGTCAACTTCTTCCACATCATCGCCTTCAAGAAGAGATAATCATCCTCACGCCATCATTGCCATGTCCGGCCAAAGACTGTCTGGACAAGGATGAAATGAACGTCCAATGAAGACCAACATCACAACAAGTAGACAACGCCTTCAAGAAGATAATGACGCAAGATCTTCGTCGCCGAGCCCGACCAATAAAGGCCAGTACAAGAGTTTTCACCCAGATGAAGTGGTGTTTCAGTCGGCATCTTGATCACAGATTGATTGATAGTCACATCGGCCGATATTCCGTGCCAGGGCAAGAAGGCACTAGAAAATTGGTGGGATGGCTTCCACCTAGGCACCACCATGGCCGTCTGGTGGCCGTCCATGTCTTGGTGCGGAACTCCACTACCACTCCACACCGGTGCAAGTCATACTGGATCATCCAGCATACCATCAGAGCCGCTAAGCCGCTGCTAGACCTCTCGCTCATCAGTGTCAGAAACTAATGTCGGCACCATGAATCTCCTCATGTGATAGCCATTGCTCTCACGCCAAAAGAAGATTCTATTAACACCGTCAGCAATCGCCTATTGCGTTGCAGCCGCCGACCCTTCATTTGCATTGGTACACCCATTGGTCGGTGTTCTCGAGGGCCACGGTGATGAGCAACGAAGACTGCCGCCTCGCTTCCGCCATGTCTAGCATTCACAGGATACGACCATCGTCGTTCATGCCACTACGACGGGTGGTCACTGCCACTGCCAATGCCACCAGCAGGATGATACGTCTCCAACGTATCTATAATTTTTGATTGTTCCATGCTATTATATTATCTGTTTTGGATGTTTTATATGCATTAATATGCTATTTTATATTATATTTGGGACTAACCTATTAACCTAGAGCCCAGTGCCAGTTTCTGTTTTCTTGCTGTTTTTGAGTTTCGCAGAAAAGGTGTCAGATTTCGGGTTCCGGCAGACCCTTGAGGTTCGAACACTGGGGTGCGCACGAAGATCTTTCCCCTACCAGCTCACGTCTCGAAGTCTCACAAGGATCTAAGTGAGAAAGATGAACACACAAGGGACACGAGATTTATACTGGTTCAGGCCACCATTATGTGTAATACCCTACTCCAGTGTGTGATGTGGTGGATTGCCTCAGGGGCTGATGATGAACAATACAAAGGGAGAACAGCCTCGCGAGGGGCTGTTCTTGAGCTGGTGCGATGAACTGCTTGGGTGAGTTTTGTCCCTTCTCTTTCTCTGCTCGATTTGTTCTCTCCGTCCCTCTACCCTGTGGTGGATAGTCCTATTTATAGAGGGAGGCCCTGGGCCTCTTCCCAAATAATGAGCGGGAAGGGTGCCAACAATTGGCCGTTTTGAGCGGCTGCAAAAGGCTTTGACGATGACGCCATCCTTGGCTCCACGATGACCTCCATCCTGCTGCTCTGCTGGTATTGGTCTTGTTGCACCGAAACGGGAACCTTTGCCTGAGGCATTGGCCTGTGCTTGCCCCCTTTGCACCGAAGGGGAAACAAGGACACTTTGCAGGCCAGTGCCCGCCTGGCGCCCGCCTGGTCTCGATCATCATGGCTTGCATCACAGGCTCCTCGTGAGGTACCCTACCTTGATCTCTCGGCCTCCTCGCGATCCTGCTTGAGGAGGCTACTGCTGAGGAAGCTTCCTATCGTCCGCCCCGCGAGGCTCAGCCCCTCACGAGGGTCTTGAGCTTCAGTTGATAAAGCTGGGCTGCACTGGGCCCCCACTTGAGCCACGCCGCAGGCCGCATGCAGGCAAGTCTGGGGACCCCCATTCCCAGAACGCCGACAGTAGCACCCGGGCCCAAGGAGTGCCCGGACTTGGCTTAGCGAAGAAGCGAAGGGGCAAGTGCGAAGCGCCGCGGGCCCCACAAGCATGCGGCCTTGGGCACCGTGTGGCGATTGATTGGACGTGGCCGTCTCCGCTTCCCCACGACGACTCGGCAACCCTCCATCTGACAAAAGAGGTGCCCTGACAAGACTTACCTGCTATGTTCTCGCCTGCCTTGCTTCAGATCCCCTTTCTCGCTCTTTCCCTTCCTACTTCCGAAATCCTCCAGATCCGTCCCAATCCTTCCGATCCGGCAAACCATGGCGCCTCGCAAGACCCCCACCGAGGCCGGGTACTCGCCGGCTCTGGATCCCCCGAATGTGTCGGAGAAGAATCTCGGCCTCATGCGCCTGAGGACGGTGGTGCCGAGCAACGAGCGAGTGACTGTGCTCAAGGCCGGCTCCGACCAGCATAAAGCCAAGGGGAGCACCTTCTACCCGCTCTTCGTGAGCGCCATCATCACCGGTCTGGTGCCTCCTTTTTCTGAGTTCTTCCTCGTTGTTCTCCGCCTGTACAACTTGCAAGCTCTGCACCTCCACCCCAACTATGTTCTTTTCCTGACGATTTTTGCCTACTATTGTGAGGCTCACGTTGGGGTAAAACCCTCAGTGGCCTTGCTGCGCCATTACTTTTACCTCCGGGTTTCTCGTGGCCCCATCTCCGCATGCGCGAGCTTTATCTCGTACTCCAGCTCCAACGCCATCTCGAAACCCGGGAAGAGGATCGAAGGCTTCCAGAGCAAGTGGGTCATGGTGGATGTCGGGCGCCTCCACCCCCGACTGGTGCTGCCTACGGGGCAGCCCAAGGCCGTCGATGCGTGGTCCCGCACGGAGCTTGTCGACCCCCGTGCAAGGGCTGTGCTGAAGAGGATGAACGAGGACTTGAGGCCAGGAAATTTGGGGGCGGCGACGCTGACCGGGGCCACACTTCTGAGGGAGTTCCTGGAGCATCGGGTGGCTCCACTCCGGGAGCACTCGCTCCCATTGTGGAGGCTTGGGGAAGCGGATGCCGCCCTTCGCCTGAGCTCTGCGGCCCTGGCCGAATAAGATCTGGTTACAGCTCTCCATTCCTTGGTCGGGGGAGAAGTGGCGAGGCCGGAGGGCGCCCCGTCCCCCTGTTTCTTCGCGGCGATTGGGAGCAGGTGGTGAACGCCATGCCCACCTTCAACGCTGAGGGGCTGGTGCCCGTAGAAGCTCCCGGGGATCTGGCGGCGATGCCGATGGTGAACGTGTGCTCCAGCGACTCCAGCGGGAGTGAGGAGGAAGAAGAGTCTGACGCAGGTCCCGCACCCTCCGCTCCATGCCGGACGGCAGCGAGGCGGCGCCCGAGAGGAGGAGGAGGATTCTCCCAGTCTGAGGAAGGGCAGGTCGGGGCTGGTTCTCCCGGGGTCTGCTCTGGCTCAGGGGCAGTCTGAGGCCAGCTCCGGCCTTCCCGGCGCCCTCTGCTTCCGAGCCTCCCAAGTCCAATCCCAGCTGTAGGCTCTCGGGCTTCAAGTTTGGCCGGAGGCTGCTTGAGTCCGCGAACGATGTCCAGTAAGTGCTCGATCTGCGCTTTGCTTTGTTTCTGCCGCCGAGACTTGACGTTTGCACTCTTTTGACCAGGCCGACACCTACGGCGAAGAGGCTGAAGGGGGCTTCTGCGGCCCTGCTTGAGGCGAGTTCGTCTGCCAGGGCAACGCCTACGTCTTAGGGGAAAGGAGGCTTCAAGGCTTGTGCCTCCTCTGTCCGGTCGTCCTCGCGAGCCCAGCAGGGACACTCTGGCGAGAGTCGGCCCGTGGCCCGACACCGGAGGTGCTGGGCTTGATCTTTGGCCGAGGTGTCCAAGGCCCGGGAGGCTCCTTCCTCCCAAGTCGTGATCACACTGCCGTCCTCTCTGCCTGCTCCACCAGCTCCCGTCTCTTTTGATCCTTCTGCCGTCTTGGACCAGGACGCCAATGAATCCCAGGCCGGCTGCGGAGGATCTCGAGCATGGACCCCGCTTTGGTGATGCAGTGCACAGAGCTAACCTGGCTGGGCCCGCTCTGCCGCCTCTGTCCGAGCGGCGTTGAGCCAGGCTACGTCTGCCTCCGACGAGGAGAAGCGAGCCGCCTGCCAGGACAAGGCCGCTCGCGATGCTGCCCAGGGCGACGTTGCGGATGCCCGGGGTCGCTACAAGGCGCTGGAGGTCGAGCTGCAAGGCCTACACGACGAGCTTGCAAAGGAGTTCCGCATCCGCCAGTGGAAGGAGGAGGAGATGAAGGCTCGGGAGGCCGCCGTCAAGGACCGGGACGCCGAGCTTGCTGACCGCCATGGCCGGTTGGAGATGCTGGAGCAAGCGCTGAAGGTGGAGAGGACCGAGTTAGACAGCAAGGCGAAGGTCCTCACAGAGGATCGAGTGGCCTTCGCCAAGCTGGAGGAGAAGGCTTGCGTTGCGCTCAAGACGCTCTATGAGGGCGGCTTAGAGGAGCCGTTGGCTGGCGAAGAGGACGGCCCTGCCGAGCTGCTTCCCTTCCTGGTCCGTGCGCTTGAGGATGCCGCGGACGGCCTTGGCCCTCTGGCGGCAAGGCGAGTGCGTGCCTCTGTCGTAAATGCGCAAGCAGCGCGTCCTCAGCCACGTCTACCTTCGCGACCCCAATGTCGACCTGGACAGCTTGCTAGACCCTGTGAGCGGCGACCTTGCCGCCGCTGCTGCTAAGGCCGTGAAGGGCCAAGCCGAGGCTTTGCTTGGGAGGTTCCGTGCCTTCAGCATCTTGCCTAGATGCGACGCCGCAAGTTCTGCGGCTTCAGGAGGTGGAGCCGCCCAACATGACTCCACCACAGGCGGCGGCGCCACTGGAAAGTGATCCCTTTGCGGCTTCTGTCCTGTTTTAATTCCTGCAACATGCACCATGCCTCGTGGAGGCGTTTAAACTTGTGTTTGGTGTCGTGAAACACTCTATGGCTTGTAATATTTGCTTTTGAATTCCCTAGAATTTGCATTTTCCCTCCCATTTGCCTGTGTTCTACGTCGGCAGGGCCCGACCCCGCGCATACCTCAGACACCGTTAGCCCCGACTGGAAACCAGGACGGGACTAAGGACTGAGGGGCTACGTGGCAAGTTAGGCTCCCGAGTCGCGATGCTCAAAAGTCCCCCTTGACGCGCAAACAGCAAGTAGGAAAGGGAGGCATAGGAGTGGATTTGTCGTTCTACGTTGGCAGGGCCCGGCCCCGCGCATACCTCAGCCGCCGTTAGCCCCGACCGGAAACCAAGACGAGACTAAGGAGTGAGGGGCTACATGACTAGTTAGGCTCCTGAGTTGCGATGCTCAGGAGTCCCCCTTGACATGCAAACGAGTCTTCATACCTTGGCTCCGCTCGGGGAGAGGCGGGCGACGTCCAGGTCTGAGGGACCTGGCTGGGTGGCGTGCGTTCGGGCATAGCCCGGGGGCAGCCCCCATGTCCAGCCCCCTCGCGCGGCACTCCCGAGGGGAGGCGTTGCGATGGTGCCAGACACTAAGCTCTGGGCTCCCTGAGGTTGATACGGCCGTGGGCCGCCCTCAGTTGTTTATCACCAGCGTGGAGCATAGCGCTTCCGTATGTGTACGGGCATAGCCGCTCCTCAGCAGTGCCGTCAGCCAGTGCGGAGCATGGTGCTTCCACTGGTACGTGGGAGGGGGCTCCCCTCCGGGAGGAGCCCCCGGGGCGTGTACAGCCCCGCCCTAACACGTGGCTGGCACGGTAGGGCTAGGAGAGGTGTATCTAGGCACCCGTGAGCCAGCGTGGGACTCACGAGGCCCTACCTCAAGGCGGGTTACGCCTGGCTCTAGGCCTTTATCAATGATGTGTTCCTGCAGGGTGGATAGGATGCAAATGCTCTACGTCCTCAGGTCCCGGTGTAGGACCTTGAAGTATGTTTAGAGGGGGGGGGGTGATTAGACTACTTGACCAATTAAAAATTTAACCTTTTCCCAATTTTAGAGTTTGGCAGATTTTAGCTATCATAGGACAAGTCAAGCAATCATCACACAATTCAAGCAAGCATGCAAAGAGTATATAGGCAGCGGAAATTAAGCATGCAACTTGCAAGAAAGTAAAGGGAAGGGTTTGGAGGATTCGAACGCAATTGGAGACACAGATGTTTTTGGCGTGGTTCCGATAGGTGGTGCTATCGTACATCCATGTTGATGGAGAATTCAACCACGAAGGGTAACGATTGCGCGAGTCCATGGAGGGCTCCACCCACGAAGGGTCCACGAAGAAGCAACCTTGTCTATCCCACCATGGCCGTCGCCCACGAAGGACTTGCCTCACTAGTGGTAGATCTTCACGAAGTAGGCGATCTCCTTGCCCTTACAAACTCCTTGGTTCAACTCCACAATCTTGTCGGAGGCTCCCAAGTGACACCTAGCCAATCTAGGAGATACCACTCTCCAAGAAGTAACAAATGGTGCGTTGATGATGAACTCCTTGCTCTTGTGATTCAAATGATAGTCTCCCCAACACTCAACTCTCTCTCATAGGATTTGGATCTGGTGGAAAGAAGATTTGAGTGGAAAGCAACTTGGGGAAGGCTAGAGATCAAGATTCATATGGTAGGAATGGAATATCTTGGCCTCTGTCGCGGCCGATGGGTGGCGCGGCACCTATGGGGCCGGGGCCCCTTCGTGTGTTCGGTACGGGGCGGAGGCTGCGCGGAGAGCAGATCGAGGCGATGCACGCTGGGATTTTACCCAGCTTGGACGCGATGGTCGCGTAAACCCTCTTGCTGCATTGTGTTGTATTTGATCTTGCTCAAGAATGCGAGCAAAAGCGGTGGAGTGGTGTGTGAAACCCTCGAGAGTAGCTAGTCGCCAACCCCCGCGAGAGTAGCTAGTTGCCCCCCCCAACCAACCTTCCTCTCGTTGTGCATGGGCCTCCTTTTATAGGGCAAGGGTCACGGCAGTGTCAGCGTGAGGTAGAGGGGTAAAACGTAAAAGAGGTGGTAGTTGGAGCAGTCTTGGGAATAGTGCAGCTACAGTGCTTTCTACCTACTTTTGACAGAGGGGGACAAGGGCATTAAATGCCCGTCGCCGTCGCCCCAAAAGCTCCCGCCATTGCGTCTTTTCTCGCCACGGCGGCGAAGCCACCACCGTGGAGTGCCACCGCATTCTTCATGCAGCCTGACCACCGCCACGCGTCTCTGGAGAAGGCTGGAGGCGGCGCGGGCAAATGAGCTGGAGTGCGGAGCACGTAGCATAGCTCTCCCGGCAAGCACCTTGCAGGGCCTTGATCTTGCGGGCCCGGGCTTGTCGGGACTCTGTGACTTACCGCCCCGGGTCCTCGCCCGGCGCAGGGCGCCGAGGCGTGTCTTCGTGATGTGATCTTGGTCCTCCCGACAGCTCCTCTCGCCGGGATCTGCAGGAGTAATGTAGCCTTGAGCACTGGAATGGCCTTCCGGCAAGCTCCTCTTGCCGGGTCTTGAGTTTCTATCTTATATACTTTGTTCTTGAGCGGCTTGGTGTGGAGCGGAGATGGTCTCCGGCAAGCATTTGATGGATCTGGTTGCGGGGAGCTGGGGCTGCCCGTGCACAAGTTGGGGTACTGAGGTACCCCTACCTTAGTACACCGACAGGAGCCCCCGGGCCTGGGCCATACACGGTGCCGAAGCGCTGTTGGGCGGGCCCAAGACGTCTGCCACGGGCGCCTTGAAGCCTCTGGGCGTCGAATCTGCTTCTTATCTGTCGTCTCCCCTCCATAGCAGCACGCGTTGATTCTTGGCGTCGTGGGAGGAGTGGGCGGCGCATGCAGCCTTTAAGGCACCCACCCGTGATCGTGGCGCAGCGCGGGTCGCTTCACTGTCGCTCGGCTCTGCTTTTTATACACGCAGCCCTCATGCATGGGGGTGGGCGGCGGCGGTGGGAGACCGAGCCGTCACGGGCGGAGAGGGCGAGTCGGCCCGCTCCTCTGGCCTCCTTGCTTCCTGATTGGTTGAGCAGGCGGTTGAGTCCCCACCCGCCTTTAAATAGGGCGGAAGGGGTGCAACAGCCATACTCATCCATTTCTTCTTCGCCTTCGTCTTGTTCTTCTTGCCGCCATGGAAGGAGGAATCCCGGCTCCTCGGCGGTGGCGGCGGAGTTGCTACTAGGCAGCGCGCGCCCCCATCTCGCTCCGTGGCGGTGGATCCTTGACCTACCTCCTGAACTCTGAGCAGAGAAAGCAGAGAGGGATCACGGCACCTTATCTTTTCAGATTGTAAGCCCTCGGGCATTTAGCTGCATTTAAGAACTTGTAATCCTCTCTATCATGTTTTTCATCCTCTATGGACTTGTACTAAATTGAATGTTTTTAATGAAAAGAGGGAAAGCTTGCGGATGAGTCTTTTACTTAGCTGCGTGCCTTGTGTGTTCTTACGCTATCGGGGAGCTTGCCGGGCGAACACGCTTAGCGACCAGGACAGCCCGCTAGTGGTGTCACTCGGCAAGCAACCTTGTCGGGCGATTCATGACGCCTATCTTCTTGAAAGCGAGCTCGGAAGCAAGATAGAGTGCAGCGCACACTTGGGTTTGTTGGCGGACTCGAAACAAACCAAATGCATAATCGGGTCACGACTCGGTTCCTCCACGTCACGGTTTTTACAAGACACGATCGTTCAAAGACGCAGTCCGCATCTCCGGTCCATGAGAGGATGCATGATGAGGATGAAAAACTTATCTGAAATCGCAGCCCCGGCGACACTAGCTCGCCCGGAGGCGAATCTCGATGCTCGTAGCCCCAGCGAGGCTGGCTCGCGAAGAAGAACCTTGGCATCCGCGGCCCGGCGACCCTTACTCGCCGGGCCCCAAGTGCTGGTGCGATCTTTAGTTCCTTCTTGTTGCTGCAATTTTAGCCATGAAAATATCTGAGGTAGATATGCAATTGCTCAACGCACATGTATGTGTATGTGTATATAAATCTTGGCTAAGCAATGCGATGTCGGGCTTTGTCCTTCGTATGTTTGTACTCTACGCTCTTGGGGAGCTTGCCGGGGCGGACACGCTTAGTGACCGCGGGACAGCCCGCTGGTGGCGTCGCCTCCGGCAAGCAACCTTGTCGGGCCAGTTGCGACGCTTAACTTGCTGAGCGTGGCTCGGAAGCAAGATAAGGGTGCTGCAGCACACTTGTGTTTGTTGAGCGGACTCGGAAACAAAACAAGTACGCAACTGGGCCACGACTTGGCTCCTCTTGCGCCCAAGTCTCTCATACGGACGACGTTTCCCGGCATGCCTCGCCACGTTATACCCTCTGCCCTACACCCTTTGTGTGCTTTCACCCCACGCTTCTAGGTAACTTGCCGGTGCTCAACACGCTTGCTTTGAGTGCGGAACGTCGGCCAGCCAGCTTGGCTGGTGTCGCCTCCGACAAACAACCTTGCAGCGTCTGGCGCGACGCACTTAACTTGCTGAGCAGGCTCGAAGCGAAGCGAGGCCTTGAAGCTGGTGGCGGCCTCTTAACTCGTTGGCGTGTTGAAGCGAAGTAAGGGTGCGACCATCCACAAGCAGGCTCCTCCGCGCGCTGGTTTCGCGCACATAGGGCGAATCTTGCGAGGTATAACATATAAAAGTATGAAATTAAAGAGTGCTCTGCACGAAGGCTCGGCGACTTAGCTTTTTCTTTTCTCTGCGCTCGCTGGTGGAGCTCAATGGTGTGTCCATGGCGGTGGCGCGGGCGCTCGGGAGGCGCTTGCGGGGCGAGCACCAAAGCTGTCCTCACCGGGCTTACCGCTCAGGAGGATGCGCTTGTCGGGTGGAGCACGAGCCGTCCTTGCGGACTTAGAGCTCGATAAGCGCGTCTTTCGGCGACATCGTAACGCTCAGGATAGGCGCTTGCGGGGCGAGGGGAGGGAGCGGCGGTGCGAGGGCGGATACACTCGGGTCCCTAATAATGTTAGGGGCGCAGAATCCTGCCTCGACCTCTTCGCTTTGCTCATGCATGGACAGCAGTCCAGGCGTCCCGCGAACCCCTGCTTGCTCTTGCCCGGTGGCGGATACCACCTTCTCGCGGTATGGCGCCTTTGAGCGCTATATCTTTGGAGTGGACCTGCGGATCTCGGAGGCCGAGGCGCGGTCCTCCGTCCCCGTCCTGATCCGGTGGCACCGCGGCGCCCTCGCGGTGTCCACCCTTCCATCAGCGTCTCCCCGCCCGCCGTTAGCTCGGTGGCGGCGTGGAAGACGGAGATGGGTCTGCGACCCTCAGCTCTTGTCTTGAGGCCATGACGCAGATTGTCGATGAAGCTTCTTGAAGCTGGAGAGGTTGACGAGTCTTTGTGCCGGGCGCGCTGAACGCGGATCAGGTTCGCACAACCTCGGCGCCCCTACAGCGCGCCAGAGATGTCGCGACGATGGGTGGCGCGGCACCTATGGGGCAGGGCCCTTCGTGTGTTGATGCAGGCGGAGGCTGCGGAGAGCGGATCGGCGATGCAGCGAGGATTTTACCCAGCTTCGGGCGCGATGGTCGCGTAAACCTCACCGCTGCATTGTGTTGTATTTGATCTTGCTCAAGAATCACGAGCAAAAGCGGTGGAGTGGTGTGTGAAACCCTCGCGAGAGTAGCTAGTCGCCCGAACCCCCGCGAGTAGCTAGTTGCCCCCCAACCAACCTTCCTCTCGTTGTGCATGGGCCTCCTTTTATAGGGCAAGGGTCACCGGCAGTGTCAGCGTGAGGTAGAGGGGTAAAACGTAAAGAGGTGGTAGTTGGAGCAGTCGCGGAATAGTGCAGCTCAATGCTTTCTACCTACTTTTGACAGAGGGGGACAAGGGCATTAAATGCCCGTCGCCGTCGCCCAAAAGCTCCGCCATTGCGTCTTTTCTCGCCACGGCGGCGAAGCCACCACCGTGGAGTGCCACGCATTCTTCATGCAGCCAGCCACCCGCCACGCGCGTCTGGAGAAGGCTGGAGGCGACGCGTGGGCAAATGAGCTGGAGTCGGCACGTAGCATAGCTCTCCCGGCAAGCACCTTGCGGGCCTTGATCTTCCGGGCCGGGGCTTGTCAGACTCTGTGACTTGCCCCACAGGTCTCGCCGGGCGCGCTGGGCGCCGAGGCGTGTCTTCGTGATGTGATCTTCGGTCCTCCCGAGGCTCCTCTCATGGGGATCTGCGAGGAGTAATGTAGCCTTGAGCACTGAATGGCCTTCCCGGCAAGCTCCTCTTGCCGGGGTCTTGAGTTTCTATCTTATATACTTTGTTCTTGAACGGCTTGGTGTGGAGCGGAGATGGTCTCCGGCAAGCATTTGATGGATCTGGTTGCGGGGAGCTGGGGCTGCCCGTGCACAAGTTGGGGTACTGAGGTACCCCTACCTTAGTACACCGACAGCCTCAACACATGAGTAGGTGGTTCTCTCTCAGAAATGGTAAGTTGGAAGTGTAGGTTTGTTCTGATGGCTCTCTCTACGAATGAAGAGGAGGTGGAGGGGTATATATAGCCTCCACACAAAATCTAACCGTTACACACAATTTACCAAACTCGGTGGGACCGATTCAACAGACTTGGTTTGGACCAATTTAGTAAACCTAGTGACCGTTAGGATTTTTGGTGGGACTGACATGCAACTCGGTAAGACCGATTCGGTTAGGGTTAGGGCATAACGTAATCTCGGTGAGACCGATTACACAAACTCGGTGAGACCGATTTTGGTAATAAGCTTTCCAGAGAGTTGGTCAGGTAAACTCGGTGGGACCGATTTGCCCTTTTCGGTGAGACCGAAATGTTACAAAAGGGAAACAGAGAATTTACATTGCAATCTCGGTGGGATCGATCGCTCACTTCGGTTAGACCGAAACATTACGAAGGGAAACAGAGAGATTACAATCCCATCTCGGTGAGACCGAGATCCCTATCGGTAAGACCGATTTGCCTAGGGTTTGTGGCAGTGGCTATGACATTTGAACTCCGATGGGGCCGGATAGAAAGAATCGGTGTGACCGATTTTGGCTTTAGGTTTAGGTCATTTGTGGATGTGAGAAAGTAGTTGAGGGTTTTTGGAGCATATCACCAAGCACATGAAGCAAGAGGCTCATTAAGCAACACCTCATCCCTCCTTGATAGTATTGGCTTTTCCTATAGACTCAATGTGATCTTGGATCACTAAAATATAAAATGAAGAGTCTTGAGCTTTTGAGCTTGAGCCAATCCCTTGTCATTAGTATTTTGAGGGATCCACTTTCATCATCCATGCCATGCCATTCATTGAGCTTTCCTGAAATAATAGTATTGGAATAGCATTAGCTCAATGAGCTATATGTTGTTATGAATTACCAAAACCACCTAGGGATAGTTGCACTTTCAATCTCCCCATTTTTGGTAATTGATGACAACATATAGATCAAAGCTTCGACAAATGATAATAAGATTAAAAACATAAATAAGCTTTGAGAAGTATGTGATAAGCAAGAGCTCCCCCTAAATTTATGCATAGTTTAAGATTTGCTTTGGACTGCAAATGCACAAGGAATTAGGCTCATGGGTTACTCTTCCATGTCACATACATCTTGGTGGCGCTCAAAATGATAAAGATTGAATACATGCACTCATCACCAAGCAAAGTGAATGATCACATATGGATAGATAATATCATCAAACATGCATAAGTGTAGCTTATGATCAAACACATGATCATCAATGTCTAACAAGAACAACATAGTATCTCAAGCAATCAAAAGTAAACAAAGTTTAACCACCAAAGCAAAGCAAGAGAGAACAAAAGCAACACTCTCTCTCTCGAAGCCTATGATCTATACATTTTTCTCCCCCTTTGGCAACAAGTTACCAAAAATTTCATAGAAAATGCATAGTGCTAGATCGACTCTCAGGCTTGATGTTCAGGTGGTGGTGTCAGGATAACTCCAAGAACGAAGGCTTCAGTTGAAGTCGATGGAGCTGGAGGAGTTGATGCGGGAGTTGGTTGCACTGGAGTTGTAGGAGCTGTAGCTGGTGCAGATGATGTGGCTCTGGTGTCTGTCACAGGCACATCAGTTGACCTCTGAGCTCTAGGCACTCTGGCAAATACATTAGTGGTAGTCTTGCCCTGCCTCTCCTGCATGTCATCCTGTAGCTGCTCCACTACTGACTGAATCTCAGTTACTTTGACATCTAGATCATGGAATTTTAGTTCCATGATTCTTTCCAAGCTCTCCTGATTTCGAGTGAGGGTGGCCAATCCCTTCTCAATCCTCAGAGTTGATGCTATCAAGTAACCAAGCTGCTCCTGCTTGTTCTTCAAGAGATACTCAGATGCCTCCTCTTGAGTTGGCATCTTGGCAGCCTTCTCTTTCCTTGCCTTCTTCTTCTCTTGAGCTTGTACTGATGATGGTTCATTCTCATTCATGACAACCTGATTGTCCTCAAAGTCTGGATAGAGAGGAAAATGTTCCTTATCCAATTGATATTTGCATGTGCCCATCTTTGAGTTAATCAATTCCTGAATCTGAGGGGCATATCCACAACTCCTCTTTTGGTCTGCTGCAGTCCTCTTAATGGTCTCAACCATAAGGCTCATGACCTTGAATTACTGTGGAACATCAAACAAACGCAACATGTTGATTGCATGCCCTCTAATCATGTTGTGGTCTCCAGACTTAGGCAACAGAGTTTGCCTTAGGATCCAATTGATAGTTGGCAGCCCTGACAGAAGAAAGTGGACTGACCCAAACTTATGTGTCTCAATGGCTTTGTCTGGGATCTCCTTGTACATGTGTGCCATGGAATTGTGGTCCATCTTCTTCTTGGCATAAATATCCAAGTCATCTTCACTCTCCTTCGGGGCATTGATCAGCTTTGCCCATTCCTCAACAATTGACTGGTACCTTGTACCTTCAGACATCCAAACTATCCTCCCATCTGGATAGAAGTGTGCTATGGAGTAGAATTGCATAATGAGTTCATCATTCCAGTTGGTGAGCTTTTGCCCAACAAAATATGCAACTCCATAAGCAACAAAACCGTCTTGCACTCCAGGATAGTGTTCTTCATTGTCTTTCATGTAGGTCCAGTCGACCCACCTCATATCACATACTATGGGCTTCTTGTCCAACAAGATTGTCTCATAGAAGTCCTGCTGTTCCTTTGTATGGAACCTATAATCAACAGTAGTTCTTCTCCTTGTGGCATATGGATCTGTCATCCTCCATAGCCTCAACCCTGAGTCTTTTCTGATCCTCATGTCCTCAGCCACATGATGGACATCATTGTGGTCTGGTATCTTGGGCTTGAGCTTCCTCAGGACTTGTCCTTCTTCATCTTCCTCAACAGCAACATCAGGCACTGGGGCCTTGTTCTTCTCAGCAGCTAGAATACTTCTGGTATTCCTCTTTGGTGCAAGCTTGGGCTTGGTGGAAGATTTGGGTGCTTCCTTGGGCTTTGATGTTGCAGCCCCTGATCTAATAGCATCACCCATAAGCTTTTGTGCCTTGGGTGCTGGTGCAGCAACCTCTTGTGCCTTGGGTGCTGGTGCAGCAACCTCTTCTTCCTCTTCAGAGTCTCTCCTCATTGAGGGATTTCCAAGAACCTGGGCAGTAGTGGTTCTGGCTCTCTTCTTCTTCTTATCCTGAGCAACTTCATCTTTTGATTCAATGGTAAACTTCATAGTTTCTCCAGTGGGAACTTTCTTGGGTTTGGAAGTTGTGACTCTCTTTGCAGGTGCCTCTTTGGGTTCAGACTTTTCAGGCACTTGAGTGGATCCTCTGACCTTCAGCATAGGTTTCCTCTTGGCAGCAACCTTCCTATTGAGTCCAGGTTTTTTGTTCTGTGCTGAGGCATACTCCTTTTTGAGGACTACCTTCTTGGAGGTAGCCTCATCCTCTTCTGCTCTATAATCCTCATCCTCAGAATCTAAGGTTCTCTTCTTCCATGTCCTGGTGGCAGCTTTAGGCAGATTGCTTGGGGTGCTCCTTCTGCCATCATCTGAGGAACTGGAGGGACTAGTGCACTCACTCATGTGAATCTGCTCTTCTTCCCTGTTCTGGCTGTCACTTTGGTGCGACATCTGCAAACACCGATCTGACCACTGAAGAGTTATAGATGAGATAGAGTGGATGAGAATCACAAAATGCATAGATTTTTGGAAAAGAATGATTCAAAAATTCATTTCTAGTTTTCCACATAAAGCATTTCGGATCAACCAATTTTCAAACTCGGTGATACCGAAGCAGTTTTGGAACCTAAACTGATGAACTCGGTTGGACCGAGTCACAGTTCGGTGGCACCGAGACTGCTAGGGTTTCACAAAGTCCTAAAATCGGTCTCACCAATTAGCAATTCTTGGTCAGACCGAGAGTTACTAGTGCAATGGCGTTAGCCAAATCGGTGGGACCGAGTTTTTCAACTCGGTGGGTCCGAGATGGTTTCGGCGGAAACCTAACCCTAAAATTTCGAATCTCATCTAATCTAAGGATTGCATTGACTGGATAGGAGTGTTTCAATCGTGGCAAGAATCATTAAGAACACAATGTGCTAGGAATCGGACGAGGATAGCACAATGATCGAGTCCATACCCTAGCTTGGTGATGAACTCGCTACGGCGGCAACGAAGGGGGTGAAATCCGTTGACGGCGGCGGAGACCAGCGACAGGAGGCGGCTGGCGACGAGGAGACGATCTGGAGACCACGATGGCGGAGCGAGCTATTCTTGTGAGCGAAGAGGTTCGAGAAATTTCCAAATTTTGCCTGTGACTATATATAGCCCGACCACATTGGTGTGACCGAGTGGAACAACTCGGTGGCACCGAGATGCATAAGCGTATGTCAAGATTCTGACAACTCGGTGTGATCGAAAAGTTCAAATCGGTTGCACCGAGATTGAAAACCTAGATCGGCTTAATGATCTCGGTAGGACCGAAATGGAGGAATCGGTCAGACCGAGAATCACAAAGAAGTTTTGGAAGTTTAAGTCCATGACGAATCGGGGACTCCGAGTGCTCCTGACACAGAGTGGTTCGAATCTGACTTGATCAAATTTTGTGATGTAGCATGAATAGGGTTTGAGACGACAAAAGCATAGATAGCTAGAGAAGGTTCTTAGGCATTCTTGTCCATCCACTTGGCAAAAAGAAAAGGAAGCCAATCAATCAAAACAACAAGTGGATGTCCTTGAATGAGTAAAATATGCACCAACATGCTCACACAATAAGATGGCAAATGAAATATGTGGCAAAACATGCACAACCAATTCTAGCATCTATCAAACAATGGGTGATGACTAGGTCATCTATATATGTGTATATTGACTTAGGAGTCAAATGAAAACATTTGATCATAGGTCATACTCGTCGTTTAAGCTCAAGTGGGGTTACCACTTTTACATAATGCATTGATGTGTTCACACCATTAGAGTTGCTTTTACTCAATTCTTAGAGTTAAGCTCCCCCTAGATGTGAGATCCCCTTTTAGAGGGATGAACTAACCTTGGGTTTTGTCGATGATGACTTCATGTAGGTGTTGAAGATGTGGATGCTCAATGTTGATGTAGATTATTTGGAGCAATCCTTTGGAGTGAGTTGCACTTTCAACTTACCTACATGGGTTAGTCCCACAAGGAACAAACAATAATATCCATAGACATAGAGTGATGCACACACAAGATGATGTCCATGAAATCATTAGGTTACCTTGTCCCTACCTTACCAACATGAGGGTTTGTGACTCCTTGAACTAGTGCAAGATGTGGAAGTTGATTGCACTTGTTCTTGCCATAATGATATGAGTGAAGAATGTTGGCGGAGTCACCCTCAAGAACTCTCTAGTTCTTCTTCTTCGGGGTCCACATCATCTTGATGGGAATCCTTGGAGTTGTAGTTTTACTTGATGAAGTAGAACTTGACGTAGTCTTGGGAACCCACTTGAACGAGGCCTTAGGTGCTTCTTCAAATGCATCAATCTCTTCTTGAAGCTTGTCCTTGCCTTTGTTCTTGTGGTCTTGTGGTGGAAGATCATCTTGTGCTTGTGTTCCTTTGAAGGAAGTAGGATCATACTTCTCTTGTTGAGGAACAAACTTCATCTTGGGGTATTGATCTTCTTCCCACTCAACTCCATTGGCATTGAACTTTAGTTCAAAACCAACACCTTGATTCTTTCGGTGCCTTCCTTGCTTGCGTACAATTTCCTCGAATTGCTTACTCCCGGCAAGGCTCTTGTAAACACCTTTCTCTATAATTCCCTTCAATAAGCTATTTTCTTGCTCAAGTGTAACTTGGCTAAGAGAATCATTAGTGGGATCAAGAGAACTACTAGAGGCAACAATATTTGATTTGACATTATTATTGTTACTACTAGAGGAAGGATCTTTCTTGTACTTGTTACTAGACTTGACTTGAGGCATGTAAGTAGATAAGAGTAAACGCTTGGCAATGTAAGAAGAACTTTTCTTACGGAGATCATCATTGATTGCTTTTAAGAAATCATGCTCTTGCTCAAGATTGAGCTTTTCAAAGCGTAACTTCTCATGAGCCTTAAAAGTTCTCGATGATCTTCGAAGATAGTTTCATGAGCTAACTTAAGAGTGTTTAGTTCTTTAGTTAGAAGCTCAATCTTCTCCTTATCATTGTCATTCGTTTTATCTTGATTAGCATGATTAATTGACGTTTCATCATAGTATTCATCACTAGAGTTGTCAACAAGTAAATCATCATCCACAGGCAAGTCATCTTCATCACTATTGAAATCAACATACTCAGGATGTGTTACCTTTGGACCTTTAGCCATGAAGCATCTCCCAATTCCTTCATTTGGTGAATCAAATATGTCGTAGGAGTTGGTTGACACAAGTTCTAGACCGGCAACACCTTCATCTTGAGTATATTCGGAGTCGGAGTGATAGCTTCTCTCGGAGTGATTGTCGGAGTCGGAGCCGGATACCCATTCACAAACATGAGCTTGATGTCTTCGTTTTGTGTAGCTCCTTGATGACTTGTCCTTCCTTTCTGAATCCTTGCTTCTCCGTGAGGGTCTTCGTTCATAACGATCATCTCTACTCCTCCTCTCTCTCGATGGTGATTCCTATCTTCTTTTGTAGGGTGCCGTACACTCATTGGAATAGTGTCCAGGTCTCCCACAATTGTAGCAATTTCGCTCTCTACTAGAAGATCTTTTGTCATTGTAAGACCTTGACTTGGAGCTTCTTTCTTTGCTTCTACTCTTGTAGAATTTGTTGAAGTTCTTCACCATTAAGCTCAATTCTTCATTGAAGGTTTGTTTCTCACTTGATGATGTGGGGGCTTCACTTGAGGCTTTGTAAGCACCACTTGACTTGTTGTGAAGTTCCTCCTTATCCTTGAGTGACATCTCATGAGCAACAATTCTTCCAATGACTTCTGTTGGCTTGAGATATTTATAGTTTGGCATCATTTGGATTAATGTGCACACGGTATCATACTTTCCATCCAATGCTCTTAGGATCTTCTTGATGATGAATCTGTCGGTCATCTCTTCACTCCCTAAGCCGGCAATCTCATTTGTGATAAGAGCAAGCCTAGAGTACATTTCAGCGACACCTTCACCATCCTTCATTTTGAACTTGTCAAGCTGACTTTGGAGCACATCCAACTTGGATTCCTTGACGGAGTCGGTACCTTCATGCATATCAATCAAAGTATCCCAAATTTCCTTTGCATTCTCAAGACGGCTGATTTTGTTGAATTCTTCGGGGCACAATCCGTTGAAGATGATATCACAAGCTTGAGCGTTGTATTGTAGCATCTTCAATTCTTCTGCATTTGCTTCACGGTTCGGCTCTCTCCCATCAAAGAATTCACCTTGCAAGCCAATACAAATAATTGCCCAAACGGCGGGGTTACGTCCGAGAATATGCATTTTCATCTTATGCTTCCAACTAGCAAAATTAGTACCATCAAAGTAAGGACCTCTACGGTGATAATTTCCCTCGCTAGACGCCATACTCTCCTAGGTTGTGAAACCAAGGCTATGACCACCAAAAGCTATGGAAATCAAAGCAAATGGAGACCAAAGCTCTAATACCACTTGTAGGACCTTGAAGTATGTCTAGAGGGGGGGGGTGATTAGACTACTTGACCAATTAAAAACTTAACCTTTTCCCAATTTTAGAGTTTGGCAGATTTTAGCTATCTTAGGACAAGTCTAGCAATAATCACACAATTAAAGCAAGCATGCAAAGAGTATATAGGCAGCGGAAATTAAAGCATGCAACTTGCAAGAAAGTAAAGGGAAGGGTTTGGAGGATTCAAACGCAATTGGAGACACAGATGTTTTTGGCGTGGTTCCGATAGGTGGTGCTATCATACATCCACGTTGATGGAGACTTCAACCCACGAAGGGTAGCAGTTGCTGAGTCCACGGAGGGCTCCACCCACGAACGGTCCACGAAGAAGCAACCTTGTCTATCCCACCATGGCCGTCGCCCACGAAGGACTTGCCTCACTAGCGGTAGATCTTCATGAAGTAGGCGATCTCCTCGCCCTTACAAACTCCTTGGTTCAACTCCACAATCTTGTCGGAGGCTCCCAAGTGACACCTAGCCAATCTAGGAGACACCACTCTCCAAGAAGTAACAAATGGTGCGTTGATGATGAACTCCTTGCTCTTTTGCTTCAAATGATAGTCTCCCCAACACTCAACTCTCTCTCATAGGATTTGGATCTGGTGGAAATAAGATTTGAGTGGAAAGCAACTTGGGGAAGGCTAGAGATCAAGATTCATATGGTAGGAATGGAATATCTTGGCCTCAACACATGAGTAGGTGGTTCTCTCTCAGAAATGGTAAGTTGGAAGTGTAGGTTTGTTCTGATGGCTCTCTCTACGAATGAAGAGGAGGTGGAGGGGTATATATAGCCTCCACACAAAATCTAACCGTTACACACAATTTACCAAACTTGGTGGGACCAATTCAACAGACTCGGCCGGACCGATTTAGTAAACCTAGTGACCGTTAGGATTTTCGGTGGGACTGACATGCAACTCGGTAAGACCGATTTGGTTAGGTTTAGGGCATAACATAATTTTGGTGAGACCGATTACACAAACTCGGTGAGACCAATTTTGGTAATAAGCTTTCCCGAGACCGATTTGCTCTTTTCGGTGAGACCGAAATGTTACAAAAGGGAAACAGAGAATTTACATTTCAATCTTAGTGGGACCGACCGCTCACGTCGGTTAGACCAAAATGTTACGAAGGGAAACAGAGAGATTACAATCCTGTCTCGGTGAGACCGAGATCCCTATCGGTAAGACCGATTTGCCTAGGGTTTGTGGCAGTGGCTATGACATTTGAACTCCGTGGCGCGGGATAGAAAGAATCGGTGTGACCGATTTTGGCTTTAGGTTTAGGTCATTTGTGGATGTGAGAAAGTAGTTGAGGGTTTTTGGAGCATATCACCAAGCACATGAAGCAAGAGGCTCATTAAGCAACACCTCATCCCTCCTTGATAGTATTGGCTTTTCCTATAGACTCAATGTGATCTTGGATCACTAAAATATAAAATGAAGAGTCTTGAGATTTTGAGCTTGAGCCAATCCTTTGTCATTAGTATTTTGAGGGATCCACTTTCATCATCCATGCCATGCCATTCATTGAGCTTTCCTGAAATAATAGTCTTGGAATAGCATTAGCTCAATGAGCTATGTGTTGTTATGAATTACCAAAACCACCTAGGGATAGTTGCACTTTCACTCGGCCCTCGAGCGAGCTCAGCCGCCGCTGGTATGATAGGTCGCGATGCCGTGGGTCAAGGCCAGGGGTGAGGGTTGAAGAGCCAGTAAGAGCCCATGAGTCGCGATGCTCAGGCACCCTCCTTTTAACGTGCAAGTGCTTTGCATGAGAGCGGAGAGGTCCGCGGTAAGCAGCGGATGATATCCATGGGAATCAGGTTAAGCACGGAGGAACATATCCATTTAGATAGATGCAGAAAAAGGCAAATGTTGCTGGGTCAGGCCCGAGCAGCTTGGGGATAATGCAGCCCGAGGTGCGCCCCCAACAAAGTAGGTAAAGAGCATAAGCAAAACGGATACATGCCGCAGGGACGGACCCACGCGACCTGGGAATGATGCGGCCCTGCGGGCGCTCCCAGCTAAAAATAGAACTTCAAAAGATGTCACCTGATACTATTGTAGAACGAGTGTCGGAGTAGCTGTTGACGCGTGGTGAAGAAGCCAATCCTCACGAGCCTTCGGAGCCCTGAGCCTTGGGAGGCTCTGGGGGTCCGGGCGGTTCCTCAAGGTCCATCTCCATCTCCTCCAGGAATGCGCGGTGCCTGGCCACCTGAGCTTCCAGGATGCTCCTCATCAGGCGCTGGTGGGCAGCAGTCGCGTTCGGCAGGCCGAACGGCATGCGAATGTAGCTGTGAGGTGGACCCTCACAATGCCCCACACGTGAAGGCCAGAGGTGCTCCTGAGACACGGCTCGGTTGAGCCCTGGTACATCGATGCAGACGTGCAGCCCAGCATCCTCGCCGAGATGTGGGGCTATGGCGGGTAGGCGACGGCTGCCGTGCATGACTCTTGACTCCTGTAGCTCCTGAATGTTCCTCGCGACAAAGTCCTGAGGGTTTGGCCCTCCTTGCCTCATGCCTTCCTGAGGGAAACGTGCCTTGAAACACGCCTCCAAGTGGTGCCCGAGCGCCTCCCTCATGACCTTGCCAAAGTCAGTGGCTCTCCAAGACACAGCCCCCGAGCCCTGCCCGAGGAGGGCACCGTACACGCTTTGCTATGCAACAAAGGGCGGCGCCCCTTGAACGGGCACGGATCCTGACGCAACGCCTCCGGAGGTTCCTGCCTCGTGAGTGTTTGGGCCAGGTGAAGCCTTCTTCTTCTTAGGGACTGCCTCTGGAAGCCTCCTGCTCTTCTGATCTGGGTCTTCGATTGCCGCGGCTTGGAAGGCACGCTCAAGAGAACACACTGCATCCCCTTACTCACAAGGCACTGTGATGATTCCACCGCTTCCTGGCATCTTGAGGACATTGTAGCCATGGTGAGTCACTGCATGAACTTGGCCAGAGCTGGGTACCCGAGGATGGCATTGTATGGCAGGTGAATGTGGGTGACGTCAAAGTCATGAGCTCAGTGCGGTAGTTGTTGCGCTGCCCAAAGGTGACGGGAAGGCGAACTTGCCCTATCGGGACGGTGGAACCATCAGTGACTCCTGAGAAAGGCTTGGTTGGCAGAAGCTGATCATATGGCACTTGGAGATTGTTGAGTGTCTCGACGGACAGGACGTTGAGTCTAGCTCTGCCATCGATGAGGGTCCTGGTGACTTGCACATTGCTAATGACTGGGGAGCAGAGCATCGGGAGGACTCCGGCCGTCGCTGCGCACTTGAGCTGATCCGCTGAGCTGAACATGATAGCGCACGCTGACCACCTCAGAGGGCGCGTGGCCTCAAGCTTGGGGAGAACGGCATTCACCTCGCTAGCAAACTGCTTGAAGATGCGCTGAGAGGCTGGGGCCTGAGCACCGCCCAGGATGCAAGCGATTGCGCGCAGCTCCTGGAAGCCCCTAGCCCCCTCGTCCTGGTGATGGTCTTCATTCCTTCTTGGCGGCGGTGGCAGAGGAGGGAGGCCTGCGTTGCCTTGAGTGCGGTCCTCACGAGGCTGATCCCTCCAACCTCCCTCGCGAGGCTGGTCCTGCCAGCGGTCCTCGCGAGGTCGGTCGCGCCACCCTTGGCGAGGGCCACGGTCTTCCCATCGTCCTCCACCTCTTCCTCCTCCTCGGCCATATCCCCGGTCGTTCTGGTCGGGAAGTCAGCCGATACGCCCATCTCGCACGGCCCTGAGCTCTTGGCATTCGTTGGTGTTGTGGGTGTGGAGGTCGTGGTACACGCAGTACCGGCTGCCCTTGGATGACTCAGGCTGATCCCTGCCTCGCTAGGTGTCTGGCTCTACCGCGAGCACGGCAGCCCCCTTGGGCTTCACGTCCTTGACCTTGGGCTTCTTCTCTTCTGGGTCGGCAGCCGGAAGCTCGAGGAGGGAGAGGCGCCCTTCCTCAGCCCTAGCGCACTTGGTCGCCAAGTTGAACATCTCCAGTGATGTGCACAGGTCTTCATGGATTGCTAGCTCCTGTTTCATCTTGATGTCACGCACGCCATCAGAGAAGGCTGAGATGATGGCCTCCTAAGTCACCCTGGGGATCTTGAGGCGGGCGTTGTTGAAGCGCTGGATGTACTTCTGCAGGGTCTCTCCTGGTTGTTGCTTGATGCAGCGCAGGTCACTCATCGCCGGGGGCCGGTCGCGAGTACCTTGGAAGCTAGCGATGAAGCGGGTGCGCATCTTGTCCCAGGAAGAGATCGTGCCGGGAGCCAGGTTCAGGAGCTAGGTGGGGGCACCGTCCTTGAGCGCCATGGGAAACCAATTCGCCATGACCCTTTCGTCCCCGTTGGCGGCTTCGACGCCCAGCTCATAGAGCTGGAGGAACTCCGCGGGGTCGGCAGTTCCGTCGTAGCAAGGAGGCAGGTCCGGCTTGAACTTGCCAGGCCATGCGACGCTACACAGCTCGGCGGTGAAAGCGCGGCAGCCTGCGGTGACCACTGGAGCTCTCTGCTGATGTGGGGCTTGCTCTTGGAGATTCCCGTGCACCGCTGCCTGGAGCAGCGCGGGGCCTTGACGTGGCGGTGCAGGGATGCGACCATGGCGCTCTGGTGCTGGGAGCACGCGAGCACCTTCTTGGGGACGAGGGATCTCTTGGCAGCTCCTTTCTGGTTGCACAGGCGCCGGACGCGGAGGGTCTCGTCCCGGGGTCGCGCGCCTTGGGGCCAGGGCGCCTTCTTGGGGAGGAGGCGGCGGAGGCACCTCCTGATCCTCGCCTCCTGCGCAGGATGGAGGACGAGGCACCGAGAGGGACGGCGCCAGGGAGCCCCCCGCGGCGCTGACGAGCTCGGTGATGCGGGCGAGCCAGTCCTCGTAGAGGTCGTCGACAAGACGGTAGTGCAGGAGCTCACGCGCCAGGAGCAGCAGCGTGCGCGTCCGTGGGGGCACGACGGGCGTGGGACGACGAACCGGCTGGGGTCAACAACGGGGTGGCGGTGCAGCCTTCTCGTGGCACCGAAGGATGCAGGGACGAGGCCTGCTGCTCGTTCCCCGCCGGGCCGGTGGCGGCGTTGGCGGCAGGAGACGGGGAACGACGAGGGCGACCGCCGACGGGTACCGTCTGGGCAACGCGGGTGGCAAGTGCAGCCCGACGCTCGGCACGAGCTCAGCGAGCGTCAGCCATGGACACGACGGAAGATCACATGCGACTAGCGGAAGAAAGATTCCGGCGCACCCCTACCTGGCACGCCAAATGTCGGATTTCAGGTTCTGGCAGACCCTTGAGGTTCGAACACTGGGGTGCGCACGAAGATCTTTCCCCTACCAGCTCACGTCTCGAAGTCTCACAAGGATCTAAGCGAGAAAGATGAACACACAAGGGACACGGGATTTATACTGGTTCAGGCCACCATTGTGGTGTAATACCCTACTCCAGTGTGTGGTGTGGTGGATTGCCTCAGGGGCTGATGATGAACAATACAAAGGGAGGACAGCCTCGCGAGGGGCTGTTCTTGAGCTGGTGCGATGAACTGCTTGGGTGAGTTTTGTCGCTTCTCTTTCTCTGCTCGATTTGTTCTCTCTGTCCCTCTACCCTGTGGTGGCTAGTCTTATTTATAGAGGGAGGCCCTGGGCCTCTTCCCAAATAATGAGTGGGAAGGGCGCAAACAATTGGCCATTTTGAAGGGGAATATCTGGTACACTTATCCTGACTAAAGTTGGTCTTCGGCTGCAAAAGGCTCCGACGATGACGCCGTGCTGGGCTCCACGATGACCTCCATCCTGCTGCTCAGCTGGTCTTGGTTTTGTTGCACCAAAACGGTAACCTTTGCCTGATACCTTGGCCTGTGCTTGCCCCCTTTGCACCGAAGGGGAAACAAGGACACTGCACAGGCCGGCGCCCGCCTGGTCTCGATCGTCATGGCTTGCATCACGGGCTCCTCGCGAGGTACCCTGCCTTGATCTCTCTGCCTCCTCGCGAGCCTGCCTGAGGAGGCTACTCCTGAGGAATCTTCCTGTCGTCTGCCCCACGAGGCTCAGCCCCTCACGAGGGTCTTGAGCTTGAGTTGATGAAGCTGGGCTGCACTGGGCCCCCACTTGAGCCATGCCGCAGGCCGCAGGCAGGCAAGTCTGGGGACCCCCATTCCTAGAACGCCAACAAAAGGAATACCAAACGGAGCCCAAATGGAACAAAACTTCACGACGATTTTTCTTGGACCAGAAGACACCCAGGAGACTTGGAGTTCAAGTCAGAAGAGCCACGAGGCGGCGACAAGGGTGGCGGGCGCGCCCCCTGATACGTCTCCAACGTATCTATAATTTATGAAGTATTCATGTTGTTATATTGTCATTCTTGGATGTTTTACAATCATTTATAGCAACTTTATATCATTTTTTGGGACTAACCCAGTGCCCAGTGCCAGTTGCTATTTTTTGCTTGTTTTTTACATTGCAGGAAATCAATATCAAACGGAGTCCAAACACCACGAAACTTTTTGTGGATTTTTAAGGACCAGAAGACACCCAGTGGGCAAGAGAAGCACCTAGGGGTGCCCCAAGGGAGGCATAACCCACCAGGGCGTGCCTGGGGGCCCAGGCATACCCAGGTGGGTTGTGCCTACCTCGGTGACCTCCCGCACCCCCTCTTTGCCCCATTAATTCTCAAAATATTCCAAAAACCCTCGGGGTAGCCCTAGATCAGAAGTTTCGCCGCTGCAAGGCCTCTGTATCCATGAGATCCAATCTAGATCCCATTCCGGCAACCTGCTGGAGGGGGAAACCATCACCGGTGGCCCTCTTCATCATCCCGGTGGCCACCATGATGAGGAGGGAGTAGTCCACCCTCGGGGCTGGGGGTTTGTACCAGTAGCTATGTGTTTAATCTCTCTCTCTCTCTCTCTCTCGTGTTCTTGAGATGTCACAATCTTGATGTATCGCGGGCTTTGTTAATATAGTCGGATCATATGGTGTTTTCCCCTCTCTATCTTGTGATGAATTGAGTTTTCCCTTTGAGATTTTGTTTTATCGGATTGAATACTTTTACGGATTTGAGAGCACTTGATATATGTCTTGCAAATGAATACTCGTGGTGACAATGGGGTATCGTATTGATTCACTTGATATATGTTTTGGCACTCAACTCGCAAATTCCCAAGGTGACATTGGGGTAATCTATGCACAGGGGTTGATGCATGTTCTTGTCTTTGTTTCTCCGGTAGAAATCTTGGGGCACTCTTTGAGGTTCTTTGTGCTCGATTGAGTATTATGAATCTGAAATTATTTGTTGTTATTTTAGTACGAACTCTTGGATAGATCGATTGGAAAGAATAGCTTCAAGGTGGTTTCGTACCCTACAAACGATTTCTTCTTATGTTCTCCGCTGGATAGGAACTTCAGAGTGATTCTTCATCACACGTTGAGGGATGGTTATACGATCCAATTATATTAGCATTGTCGAGAGATTGCACTAGCGAAAGTACAGACCCTAGGCTCATTTTCAAGCATTGCAATACCGTTTTTGCTCAGTTCTATCAATTGCTACCTTGTTGGTTTTATTTATTCAGATTATAAAAATCTAGTTCTACCATCAATATTACACTTTTATCACCACCTCTTTGCCGAACTAGTGCAACTATACAATTTGCCATTGTATTGGGTGTGTGGGGGACACAAGAGATTTTTTGTATTTGGTTGCAGGGTTTTTTGAGAGAGACCACCTTCATCCTACGCCTCCCACGGATTGATAAACCTTAGGTCATCCACTTGAGGGAAAATTGCTACTGTCCTACAAAACTCTGCGCTTGGAGGCCCAACACTTGTCTACAAGAATAAAGTTGCATAGTAGACATCACCCCCTACCTTGTGGGCCCCTCGTGACCCCCCTGACCTAGTTCTGCCTCCTATATATTCACATATATTCCATAACCACCAGAAGCATCCACGAAAACACTTTTCCACTGCCGCAACCTTCTGTTCCCGTGAGATCCCATCTTGGGGCCTTTTACGGCATCCTGCTGGAGGGGGATTCGATCATGGAGGGAATCTACATCAACTCTATTGCCCTTTCCGATGAAGCGTGAGTAGTCCACTTCAGACCTACGGGTCCATAGCTAGTAGCTAGATGGTTTCTTCTCTCTCTTTGATTCTCAATACCATGTTCTCCTCGATGTTCTTGGAGATCTATCCGATGTAATACTCTTTTGCGGTGTGTTTGTAGAGATCCGATAAATTGTGGATTTATGATTAGCTTATCTATGAATATTATTTGAATCTCCTTTGAATTCTTATATGCATGATTTGGTATCTTTGTATTTCTCTTCGAATTATTGGTTTGGTTTGGACAACTAGATTGGTATTTCTTGCAATGGGAGAGGTGCTTAGCTTTGGGTTCAATCTTGCGTGATTTCACCCAGTGACAAAGTAGGGGTAGCGAGACACGTATTGCATTGTTGCCATCAAGGATAAAAAGATGGGGTTTTCATCATATTGCTTGTGTTAATTCCTGTACATCATGTCATCTTACTTAATACGATACTTTGTTCTTTATGAACTTAATACTATAGATGCAGGCAGGAGTCGGTCGGTGTGTGGAGTAATAGTAGTAGATGCAGAATCGTTTCGGTCTACTTGTCACGGACGTGATGCTATATTGCATATTCATTGCCTTGGATATCATCATAACTTTGCACTTTTCTATCAATTGCTCGACAGTAATTTGTTTACCCACCGATTATTTGCCTTCATGAGAGAAGCCTCTAGTGAAACCTGTGGCCCCGGGTCTATTTTCCATCATATTAGTTTCCGATCTACTATTTTGCAATCTTTTATTTTCAGATCTATAAACCAAAAAACCCAAAAATATTTTATCTTTTTTTAGTTCTATTTATCTATCTCTATCAGATCTCACTTTTGCAAGTGACCGTGAAGGGATTGACAACCCCTTTATCGTGTTGGGTGCAAGTGTTTGATTGTTTGTGCAGGATTGGTGATTTACGCGTTCTTCTCCTACTAGATTGATACATTGGTTCTCAAACTGAGGGAAATACTTATCTCAACTTTGCTGCATCACCCTTTCCTCTTCAAGGGAAAAACCAATGCAAGCTCAAGAAGTAGCAGGAAGAATTTCTGGCGCCGTTGCCGGGGAGATCTACGCCAAGTCAAGACCTACCAAGTACCCATCATAAAACTCTCATCCCTTGCATTGCATTATTCGCCATTTGCCTCTCGTTTTCCTCTTCCCCCTTCCAAAACAATATTCGAAAGATTTGCCTTTTTCTTTTGCCCTTCTTCCGTTCGTCTTCTCGTTTGCTTTTTATTTGCTCGTGTGTTGGATTGCTTGCTTTGTCACAATGACACAAGAGAATACCAAATTGTGTAACTTTTCCAATACTAATAATAATGATTTTATTAGTACTCCGATTGCTCCCGCCACTAGTACGGAATCTTTTGAAATTAATGCCGCTTTGCTGAATCTTGTTATGAAAGATCAATTTTCCAGCCTTCCTAGTGAAGATGCCACATCCCATCTAAATAGTTTCATTGAGTTGTGTGATATGCAAAAGAAGAAAGATGTGGATAATGATATTGTTAAATTGAAGCTATTTCCATTTTCACTTAGAGATTGTGCTAAAACTTGGTTTTCATCTTTGCCTAAAAATAGTACTGATTCATGGAATAAGTGTAAAGATGCTTTTATTTCCAAGTATTTTCCTCCCGCTAAGATCATCTTCCTTAGCAACGATATTATGAATTTTAATCAACTTGATCATGAACCTATTGCACAACCTTGGGAGAGGATGAAATTGATGATACGAAATTGCCCCACTCATGGTTTAAATTTGTGGATGATCATACAAATTTTTTATGCTGGATTGAACTTTGCTTCTAGAAATCTTTTAGATTCGGCCACGGGAGGTTCTTTTATGGAAATTACTTTAGGAGAAGCTACTAAACTCCTAGATAATATTATGGTTAATTATTCTTAATGGCACACCAAAAGATCTTCTACTAGTAAAAAAGTGCATGTGATTGAAGAAATTAATGTTTTGAGTGGAAAGATGGATGAGCTTACAAAATTATTTGCTAGTAAGGGTGCTCCCATGGATCCTAATGATATGCCCTTGTCTACTTTGATTGAGAATAATAATGAATCTATGGATGTGAATTTTGTTGGTAGGAACAATTTTAGTAATAACGCGTATAGAGGCAATTTTAATCCTTGGCCGTTTCCTAGTAATTCCTCTAATAATTATGGTAATAACTACAACAATTCTTATGGAAATTATAACAAGATGTCCTCTTATTTTGAGAATGGTGTTAAAGAATTTATGATTTCGCAAAAGAGTTTTAATGCTTTGGTTGAAGAAAAATTGCTTAAGATTGATGATTTGGCTAGGAACATGGATATAATTTGTCTTGAGATTGATTGTTTGAAAATTAGATCTATTCCACCCAAGCATGATATTAATGAGTCTCTAAAAGCTATGAGATTTCCATTGATAAGTGTAAAGAAAGAACAACTAAGATGCGTGCTAAACGAGATTGGTTTGTAAAAGTGTGTTCTTCTAGTTTTTGTGAAAATAATGATGAAGATCTTAAAGTGATTGATGTGACTCCTATTGAATCTTTGTTTTCCAATACGAATCTTGATAAAGCTGGGACTTGAGATGAGTCAACTTTAGTTAAAAGGAATCCCAATGATTCGGAGTTTATAGATCATGATGCAAAAATTGATAAAAGTGGGATTGGAGAGGTCAAAACTTTAAGTAGCAATGAACCCACTCTTTTGGATTTCAAGGATTTTAATTATCATAATTGTTCTTTGATAGATTGTATTTCCTTGTTGCAATCCATGTTGAATTCTCCTCATGCTTATAATCAAAATAAAGCTTTTACTAAACATATTGTTGATGCTATGATGAAATCTTTTGAAGAAAAGCTTGAATTGGAAGTTTCTATCCCTCGAAAACTTTATGATGAGTGGGAACCTACTATTAAGATTAATATTAAAGATTATGAGTGACATGCTTTGTGTGATTTGGATGCTAGCGTTTCCACAATTCCAAAAACTTTATGTCATGTGTTAGGTTTCCGTGAATTTGATGATTGTTCTTTAAATTTGCATCTTACAGATTCCACTGTTAGGAAACCTATGGGAAGGATTAATGATGTTCTTATTGTTGCAAATAGGAATTATGTTCCCGTAGATTTCATTGTTCTTGATATAGATTGCAAATCTACATGTCCTATTATTCTTGGAAGATCTTTCCATAGAACGATTGGTGCAATTATTGATATGAAAGAAGAAAATATTATATTTCAATTTCCATTAAGGAAGGGCATGGAACACTTTCCTAGGAAGAAAATGAAGTTGACATATGAATCTATTATGAGAGCTACTTATGGATTGCATACCAAAGATGACAATACCTAGATCTATGTTTTATGCCTAGCTAAGGGCGTTAAACAATAGCGCTTGTTGGGAGGCAACCCAATTTTATTATTTTTCTTGCTTTGTTGTTTTTTTTCAATAAATTATTTGTCTAGCCTCTGGTTAGATGTGTTTTGTGTTTTAATTAGTGTTTGTGCCAAGTAAGACCTTTGGGATAGCTTACGGTGATAGTTGATTTGCTCTTGCTGAAAAACAGAAACTTTTGCGCCCAGAAAAATAATTTTCATAATTCACAAAAGCGTGATTTTGATATGAATGTTTTACACAAGATTGATATACAAATTTACCAGGTTGTCTTAATTTTTCAGAATTTGTAGTTACGGAAGTATTTGAAGTTCTTTGATTACTACATACTGTTCTGTTTTTAACAGATTCTATTTTCTTTGTGTTATTTGCTTATTTTGATGAATCTACGGGTAGTATCGAGGGGTATGAACCATGGAGAAGTTGGAATACAGTATATATTACACCAATATAAATAAATAATGAGTCCACAACAGTAACATAAAGTGGTGATTTGCTTTCTTATACTAACGGATCTCATAAGATTTTCTGTTGAGTTTTGTGTTGTGAAGTTTCCAAGTTTTGGTAAGGATTTGATGGAATATGGAATAAGGAGTGGCAAGAGCCTATGCTTGGGGATTCCCAAGTCACCCCAAGTTAATATTCAAGGACAACCAAGATCCTAAGTTTAGGGATGCCCCAGAAGGCATCACCTCTTTCGTCTTCGTCTATCGGTAGCTTTACTTGAGGCTATATTTTTATTCACCACATGATATGTGTTTTGCTTGGAGAGTCTTGTATGCCATGAGTCTTTGCCTTTTAGTTTGCCACAATCATCCTTGATGTACACAACTTTTGAGAGGGACACACATGAATTCTGATTTATAAGAATACTCTATGTGCTTCACTTATATCTTTTGAGCTAGGCAATTTTGCTCTAGTGCTTCACTTATATCTTTTTAGATCAAGGCGGTGGCTTAATTTTATAGAAATTTTTGAACTCTCATGCTTCACTTATATTATTTTGAGAGTTTCTCTAAACAGCATGGTAATTTGCTTAGGTTATGAATTTACTCCTAATATGATGGGCATCCAAGAGGGATATAATAAAAACTTTCATATAAAGTGCATTGAATACTAAGAGAAGTTTGATTCCTTATTATTGTTTTGAGATATGAGGATGGTGATATTAGAGTCATGCTAGTGAGTAATTGTGGATTGTATAAATACGTGTGTTAAAGTTTGTGATTCTCGTAGCATGCACGTATGGTGAACCGTTATGTGATGAAGTCGGAGCATGATTTATTTATTGATTGTCTTCCTTATGAGTGGCGGTCGGGGACGAGCGATGGTCTTTTCCTACCAATCTATCCCCCTAGGAGCATGCGCGTAGTATTATGTTTCGATGACTAATAGATTTTTGCAATAAGTATGTGAGTTATTTATGACTAATGTTGAGTCCATAGATTATACGCACTCTCACCCTTCCACCCTTGCTAGCCTCTCTAGTACTGCGCAACTTTCGCCGGTACCATACACCCACAATATACCCTTCCTCAAAACAGCCACCATACCTACCTATTATGGCATTTCCATAGCCATTCCGAGATATATTGCCATGCAACTTTCCACCGTTCCGTTTATTATGACACGCTCCATCATTGTCATATTGCTTTGCACGATCATGTAGCTGACATAGTATTTGTGGCAAAACTACCATTCATAATTTTTTATACATGTCACTATTGAGTCATTGCACATCCCGGTACACCGTAAGAGGCATTCATATAGAGTCATATTTTGTTCTAAGTATCGAGTTGTAATTCTTGAGTTGTAAAGTAAATAAAAGTGTGATGATCATCATTATTAAAGCATTGTCCCATGTGAGGAAAGGATGATGGAAACTATGATTCCCCCACAAGTCGGGATGAGACTCCGAATGAAAAAAAAGAAAAAAAAGAGGCCAAAGAAGCCCACAAAAAATGAGAGAAAATAGAGAAGGGACAATGTTACTATCCTTTTTCCACACTTGTGCTTCGAAGTAGCACCATGATCTTCATGATAGAGAGTCTCCTATGTTGTCACTTTCATATACTAGTGGGAACTTTTCATTATAAAACTTGGCTTGTATATTCCAATGATGGGCTTCCTCAAATTGCCCTAGGTCTTCATGAGCAAGCAAGTTGGATGCACACCCACTTAGTTTCTTTTTGAGATTTCATAAACTTATAGCTCTAATGCATCCATTGCATGGCAATCCCTACTCACTACATTGATATCTATTAATGGGAATCTCCATAGCCCGTTGATACGCCTAGTTGATGTGAGACTATCTCCTTCTTTTTGTCTTCTCCACAACCACCATATTCTATTCCACCTATAGTGTTATGTCCATGGCTCACGCTCATGTATTGCGTGAAAGTTGAAAAAGTTTGAGAACACCAAAAGCATGAAACAATTGCTTGGCTTGTCATCGGGGTTGTGTATGATTTGAATATTTTGTGTGATGAAGATAGAGCATAGCCAGACTATATGATTTTGTAGGGATAGCTTTCTTTGGCCATGTAATTTTGAGAAGACATGATTGCTTTATTAGTATGCTTGAAGTATTCTCGTTTTTCTGTCAATATCAAACTTTTGTTTTGAATCTTATGGATCTGAACATTCATGCCAGAATGACAAAAATTACATGGATAAATATGTTAGGTAGCATTCCACATAAAAAATTCTGTTTTTATCATTTACCTAATCGAGGACGAACAGTAATTAAGCTTGGGGATGCTTGATACGGCTCCAACGTATCTATAATTTTGGATTGTTCCATGCTATTATATTATCTGTTTTGGATGTTTTATATGCATTAATATGCTATTTTATATTATTTTTGGGACAAACCTATTAACCTAGAGCCTAGTGCCAGTTTCTATTTTTTTTCCTTGTTTTTGAGCTTCGTAGAAAAGGATACCAAACGGAGTCCAAACGAAATAAAACTTCACGATGATTTTTCTTGGACCAGAAGACACCCAGGAGACTTGGAGTTCAAGTCAGAAGAGCCACGAGGCGGCAACAAGGGTGGAGGGCGCGCCCCCTACCTCGTGGGCCCCTTGTGACCCCCTAGCCTAGTTCTGCCTCCTACATATTCACATATATTCCCAAGTCACCAGAAGCATCCACGAAAACATTTTTCCACTGCCGCAACCTTCTGTTCCCGTGAGATCCCATCTTGGGGCCTTTTCCGGCATCCTGCCGGAGGGGGATTCGATCACGGAGGGCATCTACATCAACTATATTGCCCTTCTGATGAAGCGTGAGTAGTCCACTCCGGACCTACGGGTTCATAGCTAGTAGCTAGATGGCTTCTTCTCTCTCTTTGATTCTCAATACCATGTTCTCCTCGATGTTCTTGGAGATCTATCTGATGTAATACTCTTTTGCGGTGTGTTTGTCGAGATCCAATGAATTATGGATTATGATCAGCTTATCTATGAATATCATTTGAATCTCCTTTGAATTCTTATATGCATGATTTGGTATCTTTGTATTTCTCTTCGAATTATCGGTTTGGTTTGGCCAACTAGATTGGTATTTCTTGCAATGGGAGAGGTGCTTAGCTTTGGGTTCAATCTTGCGCGATTTCACCCAGTTACAAAGTAGGGGTAGCGAGACACGTATTGCATTGTTGCCATCGAGGATAAAAAGATGGGGTTTTCATCATACTACTTGAGTTAATTCCTCTACATCATGTCAACTTACTTAATATGATACTTTGTTCTTTATGAACTTAATACTCTAGATGCAGGCAGGAGTCGGTCGATGTGTGGAGTAATAGTAATAGATGCAAAATCGTTTCGGTCTACTTGACACGGACGTGATGCCTATATTGCATAATCATTGCCTTGGATATTGTCATAACTTTGTGCGTTTCTATCAATTGCTCGACAATAATTTGTTTACACACCGTATTATTTGCCTTCATGAGAGAAGCCTCTAGTGAAACCTATGGCCCCGGGTCTATTTTACATCATATTAGTTTCCGATCTACTATTTTCCATCATATTAGTTTCTGATCTACTTTTTTGCAATCTTATATTTTTAGATCTATAAACCAAAAAACCTAAAAATATTTTATCTTTTGTTTAGTTCTATTTATCTATCTCTATCAGATCTCACTTTTGCAAGTGACCGTGAAGGGATTGACAACCCTTTTATAGCGTTGGGTGCAAGTGTTTGATTGTTTGTGCATGTATTGGTGATTTACGCGTTCTTCTCCTACTGGATTGTTACCTTGGTTCTCAAACTGAGGGAAATAATTATCTCTACTTTGCTGCATCACCATTTCCTATTCATGGAAAAAACCAATGCAAACTCAAGAAGTAGCACAGAATTCGACCACCCATGGGCCTATAGCTAGAACGAAGAGAAGCCACCTCCGCCGCCACCTGCGAACAGTGGCGGAGCCACAACTAGGCCAAAAGGACCGTGGCTCACCCAGGGTTAAAGAAAAGAAAATGTTTTACATGAAGCCCAACATACACTAATGTATCGATTTTATATATGGTAGGATATTTCGTACTATCTGGCCCGCCCAGAAGTTTTGTGGTAGCTCCACCACTGCCTGCAGGTTGTGACTCCTCTTCGCTTGTCTCTATCATCTGAAGCACCACCTCCTAGGCGTTGGTGGTTCTCAGGCGACTGCCGTATGCGGTCGCATAGTCATGCTCTAGAACCATCACACCTGTGGCCAACACGGCAACCGCCACAACATCTCTTGTTGTTCAACTCACTATCCGCGGTCATCACGAAGTAGTGTCAATCGTGCTCTTCCCGCCGCCACCCTCCTGCCTGGGGCCATCGCCCCGGCGTCCGCAGTGCATTGGCCGCCCGCACGGCTACAGTGCAGCCACATCAGCATGCCAAGCTGAGCCCCTGCCTCCAATCATCAGCAACCTACCAGATCGAGAAGGATCGAGGGCTACAGCCTCGCTTGGATCGATCTCGGCAATGTGAGGAACACCACATGGACGATCTCCCCACCGGAACACAAGACCGGAGGCCATCTCCTTGCCGCCGTGTACGCCCACGATGGCCTGCAGAAGCTTCTTGCTGGTGGTGATCATGGCATGGTGGCGGAGTGAGGACGTCATGCCGGACGCCGGCGGGGTTGGGGTCGAGGCCGCAACGTCATCTAAAAGGAAGATCACCATCACATATACAAACATGATGTATAACATCATTATCTCACACACGAATATCACAAAGTGCTAAATATTACTTCCTCCGTCCCAAAATAAGTGTCTCAAAAGTTGTACTAAGATTAAGACACTTGTTTTGAGACGGAAGGAGTACAACAAAAATGATGTTACATGCGAGGAAGCATGTGCCTACTCGAACCATGCTCGACGGTTTCGTGGAAGCAAATCAATCAAGAGGAAACCAATTCAGGACAATCATAATTCTTGTGCCCGAGTTAAAATATACACGTATCATGTGAGTTGCTCGGGTAAAATCTATTTGACACTGAAAACCTTTTTCTTCCCTATATAACACCGTGTCTAAATTTTATACTACCTTTTATAACACTTCCGTACATATTGAGCCTTACCGATCGAAAGTGCTAATGGGATCAGGCGCTGCAGTGCTCTCGTTATCTGGACCAGACGCATCTCTCGTGATGGGCGGGGGTGGTCGGCTAATTCCAGCTGGAATTTCCAGTGCAGAATTGTTATTATGTCCCATAGCCCAGCAGTCATAAGCAATAATGGATACGCCGTTACCCAGGCCCGTCGCGGATCAGAAAGTCAGCAACGATATGAGCCGTCTCGAAGGAGATTCTGCACGAACGGCGGCAGCTACTCTTGCTTTCCATCAGACCAGTGGCTGACTGTTGGATCTGATGGTTAGGCGCTGACTTTTCCTTCCTATGTGTTTGTAGTAATCACTTCCCACGTATTCCCTCCGCCCCAAAATATAAGAACATTTTTGACACTACGTTCTTATATTTTGGGACAGAGGGAGTATATAGCACATCCTCCCACTAACGTCTCCACGCTTCCTTAATTTTTGTGCTTCTACTAACAAACTACTTCCCAGAATTATGCTAATTGTTTTGGTATGTCGTGATTGCTTCCAACAAACAAATACGAAAAATAATTGCTTCCCACTAATTAGGGATTTGTTTCCAATAAACAAATAAATAAAATAAATTGCTTCTAGATTTTTTTGCAGCGCCCACATTCCATTGAAACAATTTTTTCCCTGATGGAAGCACATCGGATGGCAATGGGTACCCATTACCCACGTACCCTGCGGGTAAAAATCCTATTAGGGTAAGGGTATGGGACAAAAAAATATCCATGGGTATAGAAATAGGGAAGTGATGGCCACTTGGAGGAGGAAGAAAAACTCGATCACAAAGCTAAAAGACGAGGCAGGTAATTGGTTTGAGGAAAAGAAGGACATTGAGGAACACACAACGAACTTTTTCAAGAATCTGTACACTAAAGACGTTGGGGTGGTTCCACATGAGCTTATTGAGTTAATGCCGAGAACTGTTAGTGATGAGATGAACAGTTTGTTAATTAAAGATTTCACTAGTGAGGAGGTAGGTGATGCCTTATTCCAGATCGGGCCTCTGAAAGCCCCGGGCCCTGATGGTTTTCCAGCCCGCTTTTCCAAAGGAATTGGGGGGTACTGAAGGAGGACGTAGTGAAAGCGGTGCTGCACTTTTTTGATACCGGAAAAATGCCTGAGGGCATAAATGATACAGTGATTGTGCTCATCCCGAAAGGAAATAACCCCCAATCTTTGAAGGATTTCCGCCCTATAAGCTTGTGTAACGTTATATATAAGGTGATTTCAAAATGTTTGGCGAATCGCCTTAGACCCTTGTTGGATGGATTGATCTCTGAGACCCAGAGCGCTTTTGTTCCTGGAAGAATGATAACGGATAATGCTCTTATTACGTTTGAGTGCTTCCATAAGATTCAACAAAGCAGAAGCCCACGGAATAGCTATTGTGCCTACAAACTTGATTTGGCAAAGGCATATGACAGGGTTGACTGGGCTTTTTTGCAGGGAGTTCTTGGTAAGATTGGGTTCTGCCAGAAGTGGACGAATTGGATTATGGAATGTGTGACCACGGTCAGGTTCTCCGTCAAATGCAATGGGGAGCATCTAGAATTTTTCAATCCATCGCGAGGACTTCGCCAGGGGGACCCTCTCAGTCCCTATTTATTTCTGTTTGTAGCGGATGGCTTGGTTAATTTACTCAACCGGGAGATTGCAGGGGGCCGGATCACTCCTTTGAAAATAGCTAGAAACAGCCCGGGCATTTCAAACTTACTTTTTGCGGATGATAGCATGCTCTTTTTCAAGGCCATGGTGGACCAAGCTACAATGGTTAAGGAGGTGCTAAACATTTTCCAAAGATCCACGGGTCAACTTCTAAGCTCGAGTAAGTGTTCTATTCTCTTTAGTGAGAAATGCCCAAATCAAACAAGAGAGGAGATCAAATCTGTCTTGGAAGTGGAGACCTCAACTTTTGAGAGCAAGTACTTGGGGCTTCCGACTCCGAAGGGAGAATGAAGGATGAAAATTTCCAGCCAATCATGGATAGACTGGGAAAGAGATGCAACAATTGGAATGAAAGATTCATTTCATATGCGGCTAAGGAAGTGCATGTTAAATCAGTGGTGCAAGCTCTCCCAACATTCACTGTTGGGGTGTTCTTGCTATCCAAAGGTTTTTGTGAGAAATATGAGAGAATGATACGGGACTTTTGGTGGGGAGACGAGGAAGGACACAGGAAAGTGCACTGGATGTCTTGGGAGCGAATGACTAAACCAAAGAGATCAGGGGGGATCGGATTCAGGGACATGCACCTTTTCAATGTTGCACTCCTTGCCAGACAAGGGTGGAGGCTGATTCAACAACCCAACAGCTTGTGTGCGAGGGTGTTAAAATCAAAATACTATCCAAAGGGCGACATTTTAAGTACTGTTTTTTCCGCGGATGCGTCGCCGGTTTGGAGAGCGATTGAAAAAGGGTTAGAGCTCCTAAAGAAAGGGATAATTTGGAGGGTGGGAAATGGGAAGAGCATTCAAATCCAACGGGACCAATGGATCCCAAGAAAGGAAGGTTTAAGGACGGCAAACTTCATAAAAAGATCTAGACTGCGGTGGGTTAGTCAGCTTCTGGCATCGGACACAAAAGAGTGGAACAAGGAACTCGTAGAACAAATTTTCTATCCTTTTGATGCCGAGGAGATTTGCAAAATCAAGATTCCGTCGATTGATGTGGAGGACTGTGTAGCTTGGCATTATGAGAAAAACGGGATGTTCACTGTTAGAAGTGCATACAAGCTCGCGGCTGCAATTGAAAGCAACATAGCCACAGGAGCCTCAAATTCTTCTCGAGGCGTGGGTGACCGTAGCATCTGGGATGTTATTTGGAAAATGAAAATACCAGAGAGAATAAAAATCTTTGGCTGGAGGATTGCTACAAGCACACTGGCTACTAAAAAGAACAAGTGCAAAAGAACACTAGTACATGACAAGATTTCTTGCGACATCTGCGGCAATGGTGAAGAAGATGAATATCACGCCATAATCTCTTGTACAAAAAGCAAAGCGCCAGATTTGCTATGAAGGAGGTTTGGGATTTACCAAACGAGAAAGAATTCTGGTACACAGCAAGGATTGGCTTCATGTTTTGTTAGATAAGCATGATATCGAGACCAGAATTAAAATCATGCTACTACTGTGGCGAACCTGGTTTTTGCGTGAAAATTGTGTGCATAGTGATGGAAAAGAATCGAGATCGAGGTCCGCGACATTCCTTGCGAATTATGAGGAAGAGCCGAGGAACTCAGCATCACAACCGATGGTGTCGGGGACAAAAGGATGCTCCATCGTTAGCTATTGCACCTATCCAACCCATCGATGATCGAATCAATGGGAGAGACCAGCGATTGGGAGTGTCAAACTAAATTCAGATGTGGCGTTCGGTCGAGAACCGGTGAAACTTGTGTTGGAGCTGTTGCAAGGGACCACAGAGGATTGGCTCTCATGTCCATTAGTTGCGGACTAGGATATGCAGGTCTATTGAGGAAGCGGAGGGACAAAGCTATGTTGGTTGGTCTCCGATCGTTGTCCTCGGTTTTTAATGGCAAGATTATATTAGAGACATACAATGTACTGATTGCCAAGGAACCGGAGAAGGGAGGTCAAATCGCTCGGACTGCTTTCAGATTATATGCGAGATCAAAGATGCTATGACTGTTTTTGAGTCGGTCGATATCAAACACATACCGTGGAATGCAATCAATCGGCACACGAGCTAGCCGCTAGAGCAAGGCAACACGATGATTTGTTTTTGATTGCAAACGTCCCCGAGCAGTTAAACGGCCTTATGCTATCTGAATGTAACACCTCTGTGTAACTATTTGGGTAGTCATTCTCAAAAAAAGAAAAAAAAGAAATAGGGAAGTGTTAAACCCATCAGGTAGAGCGGGTACGGGTATGGGATCATATAACCCATACCCACGTACCCATTTACTCATATAAAATTCATATGAACTCAAAATTATCTCTTCACTTTGTCATGAATTTGTGAAGTTTAAATATATGACAATATGCTGATGTTTTGATGTGTTGTTGTTTACGAGAAAGTGATGTTTATTAAATATATTGTTGTTTATGATGTGTTGTTGTTTAAAAATGTGTGTTGTTGTTATAATCCATTATTGTTTATAGATTATAATTATATGTTGTTTTTTATGACAATGAGTTGTTCAAAGCGATGCTTTGCAAACATGGGTAATTTTACCCACGGGTACCCATCTACCCTGTCGGTAACGGGTATGGAAAAAAAGTATACCCATTGACGGGTATGGGTAAGGGTGATGGGTAAGCTTAGAAGGGATGGGTAAGGGTATGGGGTGGCACAACCCGTACCCAAACCCCGCGGGTGCCATCCCGAAGCACATGCCATGGAAACTTATTATTCAGAAAAATTGTTTCCTTCCATAAAAGAAAACTGCTTCCAAAATAACGAGACTCCAAAAATTCATTCCAGATATATGTACTCTGCACTTAATTCGCCAAAAAAAATACAACTAGAAAAAAAGATGTACATATTCTCGGTTGAAACTAGGATGTCTAAACTAAAACATTGGGTTGCAGACAACATGTAATCGCTTGAAGCATGAGGCAGTAATGGTGGAAGCACACCTGATTAGTGTCTAAGAGAAACTTGATTTATTTGGATGCATAAGAAGCATAGTGCAATGTTGTTAGAAGCATGATTACTGTCTGACTGAAACTTTGTTTAACTATGTCGGAAGCATAACTTTTTATTACTAGGAAGCATAAATGTTTTGTGAAACCTATAGTGCTTGCTTATTGTGTAACCCAAGCTTCATTTTTTGGGCAGGAAGCAAAATAGAGATATGTTGGATACAAAATTAAAAAGATGGTGCAGCATACATGTGTGACGAACAACTACATCTGCTTCAAACAAAATGAGTATGTGCTTCCAATGAAGTTGAAATTTATTTCCAGTGTCGCATATACATATGTTCAATCTCCAACCTTCTGATTGATGTATGCTTCCATCAACATTGCTTCTAAATGATATTATACTTTGCTTCCAAAGAAAGAAAAAACCTTCCAATATAGATTGGACTTTGCTTCCATACAACAAGATGTAGACATCAAAGCACAACGGGACGAAGCCCCTACTAGAGCATGAGCACCATCCAAAGAGGGGTCTCTTCAAGGAATAGCGTCGATGAGATCTGAGTGACAATGATGAGATCAGACCGACGTAGCGGGAGTGTGGTGGCTAGTCAAGGCCACAGGAAGACTTGACATGTCTAATGTCCTCGTGCACGGGCGCAGTTGTGGTAGGAAGCAATTGTCAGGCATGAAGAAGCAGGGAATCCCATGTAAGGAAGCATGCATTCTTCATGCCTACTTTCAGACATGGAGTATGTGAGCTCGAGCTCACATGCACCCTTTGCTACAGTAAAATCGAAAAATATATTTTAAAAGTTCAAAAAAATCTTAGTTTTTTTGGCAACAAATATCGATGTGTGTTACACATGCGTGCCAATTTTCGTGATCAAATGACATTTATAGAGGCCTCGGCAAAAAAGACAAAATCATGCTCGAAAAAAAACTGTTTTTGGAAGCATTTTGGAGCATCGTTTTTTTTTTCACCGAGACCTGCATGAATGTCTTTTTGTCATGATTTTTTCCACGCATGTGAAAAATACATCAATGTTTGTTGTCAAAAACATTCAGATTTTTTTGAGCTTTGAAATATTTTTTCGATTTTATTGTAGCAAAGGGTGCATGTGAGCTCGGGCTCACAAGAGCACTTTCGCCTACATTCTCGATGTTGAACGCGTCCCTCGACGCTTCGCTACTCTTCTCCCCAAAAGCTGCAAATGTCGACACCGACTAGTGGCAAGGAGCACCGGGGCCGGCACCGTCAAATGACCGACATTATTGACCTGCAGCTGCATATGGCCTGGGGAAATAGGCAATCTCGAATAAGCGAGAAGCATGAGAACAAATATATGAGAAACATACGAAGCAATCCAGCATTGTTAAACGGAAAAAATACAAGAGGTAGAAGCATGGGTATGCTAATGCAAGAGAGGATGCATATGAAGCATGGCATTTGGAAATTCGGCAGCCAAAAACGGAAGGATCTGGACAAGGACACATGAATTGAAGTATCTGTACATATATTGAAGTATCTGTACATATATAGCTCTTAGGAAGCACCACAAAGAATTGATTCTATTTGTACATACGGAATACATGGGAAGTATGAATGTTGTGTACCAATAATTGTCTAATAACACGATAAATGTGAGAATGTGAGATATATTGCAAGCACACAAATTTGAAGATGCAAAGTAGGAAAATGATATCTAGATGCAGAAATTTATTATCCGCAAACCTGTAGCTGTAGTTGTACGCTATCGTACCCGAGCATGTGCCACTTGCACCACTGGTGCGCTGCGCTTGGCATCACATTCCGTATAGAAACCTTTATTGCACGGTTCTGATCTGCAAAACACGGCGGTACTAAGTCTGTTAGACAACTCATATCAAAGTCGTCACATTATACCCGTAGTCTATTTACCCATGAGAATAGTCTGTGGCGCCTTGCCACCCATCATTCTAACAAATTCTGAAAAAACCCGTTCCAAGGTTTCGACCTTCTCATCCCTTACCAACACGCCGGCATGTCATACAGGTTGGTCCTATAAGTCGTATCAAATGTCACCACGTCTCTGAAGAAAGTGTACTGTAGCCTGCTGTTTCCATTTGCCCACATCAGAGTACTAATCCTTCCATCTTTGTTGGCTTGCACTCTGTATGTGAATTGCTGATCCTTAGCAACTAGCTCTTGAAATACCTCCATTGTCTTCCGAACATCATCATCTGCCTGGTCACGGCCAATTTTCCCACACAAGTTCCGCAAAGCTTGTTTCGTGAACGGTACATTCTCCATCTTCCTAAAAAAGCTCCCTATGATGTTGTACACTTTTGACAGGTTCACATTATTTCCCCTCAGCTGCTTCACCAAAATCTCTGCTGTATACATCGATATGTTTGTGAGATGGCCAGTATAATGTCTGCCCATATGTCGGAGACAATGAGTGGTTGTGCTCGTCCCGGTGCTCTGCTATATACCACCCATTATCCTTTGACCGTAGCAGTCTCACTAAGGCAGGACATTCACATCGGCAGGAACGAGTATTCCCCACAATTGGTTTATCCTGGTACAATTTTAATCCGAGAATCTTATTAGACACTTCATAAAATAATTAAGAAAACATTGAGCCGTAAGTCACCAGCAATGAGCAAAGGAAACCGTACCGCACAACAGCAGACTATCTCTTGCATGCACTTTGTCCTGTTGACATTTAGTTTGCTCTTTCCATATCTAGTTCCGAATCCTTTCTCCTAGGAATACAAGTTGTAGAAATCATAGGTCTCTCCAAGTGTATCGAAGCTGATCCCTATTTTTGGCACAATGACATTCTCACCGGGTGCCACCGCAAACACGCGGACCGATTTCTCTAATGCTGTCATCCTATCCGGGTTGGGGGCACGTCCTGGCGTAGCAGCTCCAATCCGGACCCTGAATTTTGCGGTGCCACAAATGTGCAATTGCAATTAGATTCATGGATGCTAAAATAAGAGCAGTTTACTCTAACAAAATCCCTGCCATTTTTATTCATACAGTTTGCAAACGTATCTTTTCTAGATCCTATCTTTATTCACCACTCCATTGTGCATTCATTCCATGGGCTTCATGCGACCACACTCTAATACAGCCCGTGCCTACTCTGTTTTCACTTACCTGAACTAGTTTACTCAAGGGGTTCCCTGATGGCAAACATGACTACTTATTCAGTCCATATAAAATCAACCTGCATCCACGTGCTGAATCCAATTTCAACAACTCTACTAATCTAGCAACTTAGCTAATATCTATAGGCCGTGGCAGGCAACCATACCTTCGTGTCCATCTTGGTGCCTGTGGATCAACTTGTTCTATAGAGTGTTCAGAAGCTTATGGCCGGTCTGCACCCTCGCCTGTTGCCACAACACTCGCCGAGCAGATGAGCGCATCTGCACTCGATGCACTCACCGTCGGCAACTCCCCGGTGGCAATCGAGAGAACAGGATAGCGAAGAGGCTCCATTGGTATGTCACTGTCATTCACTACCTCTATGAGCGATCTATTGCACGAACACACCGACGGCAGAAGAAGTTAGATCTTGCACGAACTAGAAACATAAATCAAACTAGGCCCGACCAATTAGACACAAGGGGCAAGATTAGCACCTGGTGACCGGCGGCATCAAGAACTCCATGGCCGCCGGAGCCAGGTCACTGGAACCCTAAGGGATGGATCTGCCGCCGCCGAGCCGCTCTCGATACTACCAAACCAGACCAGCAACTGGCGGAGGCATGAGACAACTCGACCCATCCATCCAATTTTGCATTTACTACACCGCAAATGACGTCGTCGGCAGGATTGATTAACGGATCGGAAATTCGCTGACGACTCAGAGGGTGCTTGGATCCAAGGGACTATTTTTAGTCTGACTAAAAATAGTCTCTTTGAGAGGCTAAAGTTCCAAGCACCCCTGACTAAAGAGAGGCTAGGACTAGTCTTGAGGCTAAAACCTTTTAGTCATAGAAAACCTACTAAAATATGTATTAGCCCTCTCTCTCCTCATTTAATTCCTCTCCTTTAACACATGCGAGTTCTGGATTGGAGGGTTTGGAGGATAATAAATGCTTAATAACTTGATTTTAGTCTCTTTAGTATTTGGATCCAAGCATGGGTGAGGCTAGCAAGTTTTAGTCCCACTACTTTTAGTCATGGGACTAAAACGTATCCAAGCACCCTCTCAAGCTACAGCTCTGACGTCCATCCGCGACGGCCTGGAGCAGCCACGTAGTTCAGGTCCACTATCCAGGAGAATTTCTCGTTTTCCTTTTGTTTTCCACGTTGGCTGCCTGACGCAACACTTGTCACATCTGTCTGACAAAACGAATCACGAAGCCATATTCAGCAGGACAGATTCCGAGAGCCTGTGTGCTCGGGATCAATTGCTCCACGTCCCTTACCGATGTTAAATTACACCTAAAAAGACTATTTACCCCTCATGTGCATGTGATCAATAAATTTATGTGGCTAATTAGCTTCAGTATGCGACTCTGTCTGGATGGTGTTCGACGCAATTTTGTACCAATGAAAAGTTAATTACTGAAGTTACCCTGACTGAATGCATGGCCTCGCAATTTCGTAGCATGAATTATCAAGTCAATTGTTGCTTACAAGTTTACACATTGTATTTAGTTACTACTCTCTTCATCCCAAAATAAGTGTCTTCAATTTAGTATAACTTACTGAAAAAGGCTTTAGCCCCGCTTTATAAATAAAGCAACCACCAGAGCCAAGGTTCAACAAAGTTCATGCCACACACAACACGCACACACACCCCAACACGACAGTACATAGGTTCTGTTGAGGGCACAGCTCAACAAGCCCAAGAAAAAAGAAAAAATAAACCGGCGGCGCATGCGGCAAATAGGACACACATGGCAAACAGAAGTCCAAAGTCTAGTCCGGCTCGGGCGGAGGAGGAGGAAGCGGCGGTGCCAAGCGGAGAGCCATCGCGCGAAGGTTTTTCATGATGAAGTCGATGGCATCTCAATCCTGAGAGCGGCTAAGCGGCCGCCAAAGCTGCAGATAACTAGACATTTTGAAGATAGCATCAGTAGCACGCCGAAGAGGTACCCGTTGGATAACAAGTTTATTGCGGACCGTCCAAAGAGTCCATGCGAGCACACCGGTAGCACCTAATATGGCGTAGCGGTGTCGGGGAGGCACGGATCTCCGCGAATAGGTCTGGGAAGTTGGTGTGACACTAATTCCCATCGACCACCTCCTAGAAGCAGCTCCAAAGGAACCGAGTGGAGACACAAGTGAAAAAGATGCATTTTGAGTCCTCCACCGTCACACAGAGAGGGCACATCCCATCACCCGGGTTGTGCCGCTTGAGTACCTCCACCCCTGAAGGAACCCGGCCACGAATCCATTGCCACATGAAAATCCAAATTTTCAGAGGTAGCTAATTGTCCACCCCGCAGTGAGGGCCTCCGGACCCATGGAAGTCGAAAAGCCTGGTATAGAGACTTAGAGGAGAAACTGAAGGAAATATGCCCTAGAGGCAATAATAAAGTTATTATTAATATTTCCTTATATCATGATAAATATCTATTATTCATGCTAGAATTGTATTAACCGGAAACTTGATACATGTGTGGATACATAGACAAGACACAGTGTCCCTAGTAAGGCTCTACTAGACTAGATCGTTAATCAAAGATGGTTAAGTTTCCTAACCATAGACATGTGTTGTCATTTGATGAACGGCATCACATCATTAGGAGAATGATGTGATCGACAAGACCCATCCATTAGCTTAGCATAATGATCGTTAAGTTTTATTGCTACTGCTTTCTTCATGACTTATACATATTCCTTTGACTATGAGATTATGCAACTCCCGAATACCAGAGGAATACCTTGTGTGCTATCAAATGTCACAACGTCAAAGGGTGATTATAAAGATGCTCTACAGGTATCTCCAAATGTATTTTGTTGGGTTGGCATAGATCGAGATTAGGATTTGTCACTCCGAGTATCAGAGAGGTATCTTTGGGCCCTCTCGGTAATGCACATCAGAATAAGCCTTGCAAGCAATATGACTAATGAGTTAGTTATGGGATGATGCATTATGGAACGAGTAAAGAGACTTGTCGGTAACGAGATTGAACTAGGTATGACGATACCGACGATCGAATCTCGGGCAAGTAACATACCGATGACAAAGGGAATAACGTATGTTGTCATTACGATTTGACCGATAAGATCTTAGTAGAATGTGTGGGAGCCAATATGAGCATCCGGGTTCCGCTATTGGTTATTGACCGGAGAGGTGTCTCGGTCATGTCTACATAGTTCTCGAACCAGTAGGGTCCGCACGCTTAACGTTCGATGACAATTTGTATTATGAGTTATGTGTTTTGGTGACCGAAGTTTGTCTTGGGGAACGCAGTAATTTCAAAAAAATTCCTACGATCACGCAATATCTATCTAGGAGATGCATAGCAATGAGAGGGGAGAGTGTGTCCACGTACCCTCGTAGACCGAAAGCGGAAGCGTTTAGTAACGCGGTTGATGTAGTCGAACTTCTTCGCGATCCAACCGATCCAAGTATCGAACGTACGGCACCTCCGTATTCAGCACACGTTCAGCTCGATGACGTCCCTCGTGCTCTTGATCCAGTTGAGGACGAGGGCGAGTTCCGTCAGCACGACGGCGTGGCGACGGTGATGATGATGTTACCGGCGCAGGGCTTTGCCTAAGCACTACGGCAATAGATCAAGGTGTGTAACTGTGGAGAGGGGCACCGCACACGACTAAAAGATCAACTTGTGTGTTCTAGGGTGCCCCCCACGTATATAAAGGAGGGAGGAGGGTAGGGCCGGCCGGCCCCTAGGGCGCGCCCAAGAGGGGAGTCCTACTAGGACTCCTAGTGCTAGTAGGTGTAAGGGCATACTTGTCCATTAGTAGTTTTGGTGATTGATGACAATGTTTTGGCGGACTAATCGTGTGCATTGAGCTTTTCAGATATATCATGACTAAACACAAGACGATTTGATGCCCCTCGAAGATTATTGAAGACGACGGTTCTCTACGTTTCTTTTCGGTGGAGTTGAGTCGTAGGAAAGCCGTACTATTAAGAGGGGGTCCGCATTGGAAAGGTTTGGGTGGAATCTCACGTACACATTCCTTTTGCACCGCCTTTCCTTGGTTCTTTGGAGTTTCCTCCGTATCACCATGTCTCTGCAAAATGAAGGACTCCGAGTGTTGCTGTTCACAGGCTCGCGGTAGTACTACTCCCCAGAGCGGTACTACAGCAGGCACCAGCGGTAGTACCGGGCTCCGGCACGGTAGTACCATGGGCTCCCACGGTAGTACCGCTCCTTCTGAGCGGTAGTACCATGTAGGATTTTTGCATATATAAAATCTCAGTGGAGGTAGTCACGAATGTAATTTTTTATATCTATGCCTACCGTGCCTGGACCGTGGCTACCCTGCTGCAGTACCACATGGGGTCGCGGTAGTACCGCGCCAGCGGTTCCACCGTGCCTTGTCAGTGCTCATCTGTTCAGGTCCAGGCTCTGCCGCGCCCACGGTAGTACCGTAGGCCACCGCGATAGTACCGCAGGCCCGTGCGGTAGTACCACTCCTGTGGTGCGGTAGTACCGCGGGTCGCGGGCTGGGTGGTGGGTAACGGTTGGAATTTTCCTCCCACTATATAAAGGGGTCTTCTTATCCAAGAAGACTCACCTCTTCCATCCCCAAGCTCCATTGTTGCTCCAAGCTCCATTTTCGCCCGATCTCTCTCCCTAGCCAATCAAACTTGTTGATTTGCTCGGGATTGGTTGAGAAGGCCCCGATCTACACTTCCACCAAGAGAAATTTGATCCCCCCACTAATCCGTTGCGGATCTTGTTACTCTTGGGTGTTCGAGCACCCTAGACGGTTGAGGTCACCATGGAGCCATAGTCCATTGTGGTGAAGCTTCGTGGTGTCGTTGGGAGCCTCAAATTAAGTTGTGGAGATAGCCCCAACCTTGTTCGTAAAGGTTCGGTCGCCGCCTCTAAGGGCACCAATAGTGGAATCACGGCATCTCGCATTGTGTGAGGGCGTGAGGAGAATACGGTGGCCCTAGTGGCTTCTTGGGGAGCATTGTGCCTCCACACCGCTCCAACGGAGACGTACTTCCCCTTAAAGGGAAGGAAGTTCGGTAACACATCCTCGTCTCCATCGGTTCCACTCTTGGTTATCTCTTACCTTTAGTTGTGCAAGTTTTATTGTGGTCTTTCCCTTGCTTGCTTGTGTGCTTGTTGTTGTTGCATCATATAGGTTGCTCACCTAGTTGCATATCTAGACAACCTACTTTGTTGCAAAGTTTAATTTGGTAAAGAAAAGCTAAAAATTGTTAGTTGCCTATTCACCCCCCTAGACAACTATATCGATCCTTTCAATTGGTATTAGAGCCTCGTCTCTTTATTAAGGACTTTGCCGTCCGAAGAGTATGATTGACACCGTAGACGGTGGGGAGGAGCACTCGGGTGTGAATCCGAGCTCGTCTATGGCCGATGGGGGCACCGCGGTCTCTCGTGAGGAATTCAATGCGGCTTCGAACACATTGAAAACCTCCATGACAACCAAGGTTGAAAGCATGTTTAATAAATTCTTAGAAGGGCTTAAACTATCTACCGCGCTGATGAAATTGGGTGACCGCACTAACAGGGTGACGGATGCTAACTCTGACAAGGGGGAAGCTACTAGTAAAAAATCTCCTTCTACTAGTGGTAAAAATGGCAATGGTATCTTTTCCCATGTGGAACCTCGACTTACTTATGGTGGACCGATTCCTTCCACCCATTTGAATCATGTCGGTCCTCCCCCTAAGATTGTCAAAAATGAGGACTTTGATTCTTGGGTTTATCGCTTTAAGCAGCATTTGAACCATGTTAATATTAACCTTTGGAGAATCATTGAAGAAGGTTTCTATCTGCATGACTAAAGCAACTTCACTCCTCGAGAAGCCGCGGATAATCAATTCAATGAGAATGATCTCTTCATCATCCAAGATGCAATTCCACCCGAAGATCTTGCTCATCTTTGACCTTTCACGGTGGCCAAGGATGCATGGCGGCATGTTGTTTCTCTTTACAGTGGAAGCGCTAGCATTCAACGCTCCAAGTATGAAGTAGTGCAAGATGAAGCCGATGAGTTTTCCATGAAAGAAGATGAAGAACCTCGTGAGCTCTATCGGAGATTGACTACTCTCGCGGTCTCACTCCGAGATCATGGGAGCAAGGATACGGATGACAATTGGATCAAGCGCAAATTTCTCATGGCTATGATGCCTTACCACAAGGCCATGTCCTCCGTCATTCGTCAAAGGCCGGACTTTCACACCTTGTCCTCAAGTGAAGTGTTGGATGAGTTTGTGGCTATGAGCATCTTGGACAAGACCGCCGACAATGCGGTGTTATGTTCTCAAAGAGCAAAGAATCCCAACCTTGCCTTGAAGGCCAAGGTTAGTGTAGGATCGAAAGTATGTCTAGAGGGGGGGTGATTAGACTACTTGACCAAATAAAAATCTATCCTTTTCCCAATTTTAGTTCTTGGCAGATTTTAGCAACTTTGCACAAGTCAAGCAATCTTAACACAATTCAAGCAAGCATGCAAAGAGTATATGAGCAGCGGAAAGTAAAGCATGCAACTTGCAAGAATGTAAAGGGAAGGGTTTGGGAGTGCAAACGCAATAGGAGACACGGATGTTTTTGTCGTGGTTCCGATAGGTGGTGCTATCGTACATCCATGTTGATGGAGACTTCAACCCACGAAGGGTAACGACTGCACGAGTCCACGGAGGGCTCCACCCACAAAGGGTCCACGAAGAAGCAACCTTGTCTATCCCACCATGGCCGTCGCCCACGAAGGACTTGCCTCACTAGGGTAGATCTTCACGAAGTAGGCGATCTCCTTGCCCTTACAAACTCCTTGGTTCAACTCCACAATCTTGTCGAAGGGTCCCAAGTGACACCTAGCCAATCTAGGAGACACCACTCTCCAAGAAGTAACAAATGGTGTGTTGATGATGAACTCCTTGCTCTTGTTCTTCAAATCATAGTCTCCCCAACACTCAACTCTCTCTCACAAGATTTGGATTTGGTGGAAATAAGATTTGAGTGGAAAGCAACTTGGGTAAGGCCAGAGATCAAGATTCATATGGTAGGAATGGAATATCTTGGCCTCAACACAAGTGTAGGTGGTTCTCTCTCAAAAAATGTATGTTGGAAGTGTAGGCACGTTCTAATGGCTCTCTCCACGAATGAAGAGTGGGTGGATGGGTATATATAGCCTCCACACAAAATCTAACCGTTACACACAACTTACCAATCTTGGTGGGACCGAATCGTGAAACTCGGTCGGACCGATTTAGGAAATAATGTGACCATTAGGATTTTCGGTGGGACCAACATGCAACTCGATAGGACCGATATGATTAGGGTTAGGGCATAACGTAATCTCGGTGAGACCGATTACTCAAACTCGGTTGGACCGATTTTGGTAATAAGCTAACCAGAGAGTTGGTCAGGCAAACTCGGTGGGACCGATTTGCTCATCTCGGGTGGACTGAAACGTTACAAAAGGGAAATAGAGAGTTTGCATTGCAATCTCGGTGGGACTGATTGCTCATCTTGGTTGGACCAAAACGTTATGAAGGGAAACAGAGAGATTACAATCCCATCTCGGTGAGACCGAGATCCCTATCAGTGAGACAGATTTGCCTAGGGTTTCTGGCAGTGGCTATGACATGTGAACTCGGTGGCACCGGATAGAAAGAATCGATGGGGCCGAGTTGGATTTTTGGTTTAGGTCATATGTGAATATGAGAAAGTAGTGAGGGCTTTGGAGCATATCACTAAGCATTTTGAGCAAGAAAGCCATTAAGCAACACCTCATCCCTCCTTGATAGTATTGGCTTTTCCTATAGACTCAATGTGATCTTGGATCACTAAAATGGAAAATGTAGAGTCTTGTGCTTTGAGCTTGAGCCAATCCTTTTGTCCTTAGCATTTTGAGGGATCCACTTTTCTCATCCATGCCATGCCAATCATTGAGCTTTCCTGAAATATTTATCTTGAAATAGCATTAGCTCAATGAGCTATATGTTGTTAGGAATTACCAAAACCACCCAGGGATAGTTGCACTTTCAGTTAGTGTGGAAGAAGAGGATGATGAGGAAGAAGATGAGAGCAACCCCGAAGGTACTAAGTATGATTATCATGAACACATGGCTCTTGCTTCAAGGCAATTTTGGAGCAAGAAGAGTACAAGTCCCAACTTCAACAAGAACAACTCAAGTGGCTTCAAGGGCAAGCAATGTGTGAGAACATGTTACAATTGTGGCAATGTGAGCCATTTTGTTGTGGATTGCCCTTACTAGAAGCGGGAAGACAATGGTGGTAAGCTCATTCGAAAAGACAAAGCCAAGTCCTTCCCCAACAAGAACAACTTCACCAAGAAGACTCCATCCAGAGGGTTGGTGGTTCAAGAAGAATACCATGAGGATGATGATGATGATGAAGATAGTGAAGCCGTGGCCATGGCCTCCGTTGCCATTGCCACAACTCCACGGATATCCCTCTTCGACTCACCTAACGAGAACATCACCGCCAAGTGCCTCATGGCTAAAGCCACGAACAAGGTAACCCCCAACATCAAAACCACCATCATTAATACTCCCTTCTTGACGGATTGCATTGATGAAAGTGAGGGGTCTAATGAGGAGGTAAATGAATTTGAGTCTTTTATGAGTAAGCTCAAGGGAAAATCCAAGAAGCACTTCATTGCTCTCTTGGAACAACTTGGTGAAGCCAATGACATGATCGAGGCTCATGAGGAAACCATCTCTAAGATGGAAGGTCATAGTCGTGACTATGCCGATGAGATATCAGATCTTTCTAATGCTCTTGAGGAAGAGCGTGTGCACCGTTTGGCTCTTGAGGAGTCACACAATGATGACCATGCTAAATTAAAGAAAGATCTTGATCATGCTCTTGTTGTATCTCGTGTGCTAAGCTCCGAGAAAGCTAAACTTGGGGTTGACCATGCTAGACTCAAGGAAGAGTTTGTTTTACTCGACAAGGCCCACAAGGTCTTGAAGGGTGCTCATGCAAGCCTCAGGGAGTCTCATGATCAACTCCAAGTGAAGCTAACCAAGGAGAAAGCCACTGTCGGTGTCAAAACCGGCGGATCTCAGGTAGGGGGTCCCGAACTGTGCATCTAGGCGGATGGTAACAGGAGACGAGGGACACAATGTTTTTACCCAAGTTCAGGCCCTCTCGATGGAGGTAATACCCTACGTCCTTCTTGATTAATATTGATGATATGGGTAGTACAAGAGTAGATCTACCACGAGATCAATGAGGCTAAACCCTAGAAGCTAGCCTATGGTATGATTGTTGAGATGTAATGTTGGGTCCCTGGGACTAAAGCCCTTCGGTTCATATAGACACCGGAGAGGCTAGGGTTACACAGTAGTCGGTTACAATGGTAGGAGATCTACATATCCAGATTGCCAAGCTTGCCTTCCACGCCAAGTAAAGTACCTTCCTGACACGAGCCGAGTCTTCAATCTTCTATCTTTGTAGTCCGGGAGTCCGCGGATATCGATAGTCCGCTATCCGGACACCCCTAGTCCAGACTCCTCAAGAGTCCCCGAACCAGGCTTCAACGACGATAAGTCCAGCATGCTTGTAGTCTTCGGCGTTGCAAGGCGGGTTCTCCTTCAATTTATGTTCCTGCCAATGGTGTCCGCTTTACCTCGAATCTTGTGCTTCTTGGCTTCTACGCCAAATTATGGCCCTCTTCCACGCTGCCGCATGAATGCGAAAAGCCGTGGAGTCTTTACATTTCACCCCTGGTTGTGCGGGTCACCAGCCTATTAAAGGGCAGGATCCAGATCCAAACCGCACCATCCTCCTCCCGTAGATACCCATCAAGCGCCTCGACTCTGAAATCCATTCCACCATGGATCGTCAACGCTGCTCTTCCTCACGCGCCCCAGCCCATCGCCGGGATTGGAGGAGGTGCTCTATTTCGCACAACGAGCTAGTAAAGCTCCAAACAGAGGATGGCTTCCTCCGCCTTCATGGTTCCGTCCGAGCCGGACCGTAACTTATCGAGGAGGGAGCCAGCGGAGGACACCCAAGCCCCAACAGGGGGAGCGGTGTGCTTTGTCCCTTATCTAATAAGGGTCGGGTTTCCAATATACCCGCTCCTCCGTGGGCTCTCAAGTTCTACGGACTTCAGCTCCATCACCTCACGCCCGCTTCAGGTTGCACATCGCGGGCTACGTAGCTCTTCTTGAGCTATTCCCGGGCATCGAGCCCCATTTCGCATTGTGGAAGAGGCTATTCGCCTCGCACTCGTTCTCACCAGGGGTCCATATATCAAGTGGGCGGCGCCAAATATGGCGATCGCTGGGACCGGATACCTATCCGCACCCCCAAGAGGGCGTCCAAGATCGGCCCTCGGGTGGTTTTATATAGCGAGATGCTCCGCCGCTCACCCAGTCCGGATTGGCCTCCGGAGTTCGATGTCTGCTCCTTGAAGAACGCTTCACTGGCGCCCATGAGCCCCTGCTTGGAGGAAGACAAGAGCGCCCATTATTTGATGGGCCGGATAAGATTAATGGCTCATTCCGCTTGACCATGTTTGGAGTCATGGCGACGCATCAGCGGGGGTGCAGCCGCTGCAATACTGAGGCCACCCCATGTGGGATTTCAACGGGAAGACGATGCTACCGGCACGGCCGCGAACGGGTCGGATTCGACCGAGGATCCGTGAAGATCCTATCCGCCTGTATAAGGGGAGAAGGAGGACTTCCTTCGTCCAACCCGTGAATGGGTTTTCTATGGTCAATCCCAGAGGATGGGTAGCGAATGCCTCAAAAGGGCCTTTACCCGTATTTTGAAGTTTAAGCTTCTTATATTACGCCTTCGGTAGCAGAGTTTACGCCGGACCGTGGAGGACATGGTGAGTCCCGCCCACGCCCGAGGACCCGAAGGATCCACGGTCCGCCTCCAAGAGGATCCGGACCTTGGGGTGGAGCTAATCGACGGGTGTATCACCAACTAAGCATTGATGATGCGCTAGTCGCCATTACGGCGACTACCCCGGCTGAGTTCGCATCCTGTGACCAAGACCAAGTCCGGACACCGTTATTTTATCCCTGCCTATTCTGACCTTCGCGAACGATGATATTTTGCAGGAGGCGCCATTACGGCAGGAAGCCGAGCCTGCGGTAGCCGACTTACAGAGGTCAGGCCGAACCAGCAGGAGGAAAAGGAGCGCCGTCTTGGGGCGAAACGCCGCCGCAGAGGTATAGCTCGCTTCGACCTTTCGAGCAACGCCCGAGGAAACTTCTAAATGCTCATGATCTTCATAGGAGAAAAAGCGCCGCGGATCATGAAGAGCAGTGAATTGCCCCCAATCAACTCCCGCCAAGCTCCAACGCCCGGACTGGAGGGGGAGGCAAGCGCAAGACGCGAACCGGATCCTACTCCAACGGAGGATACCGACAAACTGTCTGCCACAACGTGGGAGGTGTAGAGCGCTATGAATCATAGACGCGGCCGGATAGTTCTTCAAGAGGCGTGCTTTTCCCCTAAGGCATTGGATGCCTTTAAAGCAGGGGACGCGCATCTCCGGGCTGCCCAAAATGGTTTTACCAGAGCCACGGAGCAAGATGTTAAAGACATACGGGTAAGGGAATTTTAATGGTTGTATACACCAAGAGCCCCGAGACTTAAATTAGTTATGTTAACTGATTTAAGGATCATGTAAACTTTCGTGCTCTTAATGAGAAGAACGCCCAGCTGTCCCGGAGCTGCAAGATTGCAAGGCCCAACTTGAGGTCAAGACTTGCAGCCGCAGGAGGAGACGGAAAGACCCTCCTGGTAACACATTTGTATAAATGAATATAAGCGCTGTGCGGCGTGCGCACGAAGTCTAATAACGACACTATAGGTGCTGCCAACAAGATCCGGACAGTATCACTTACGCCAGCTAAAAGTCGGCGAAAATGTCTTGAACGAGTTCAGCAGAAAGGAACAAGCTTCAAGATGCCAATGCCAAGCTCGGAGAAGAGCTGAAAGGCGCCTGAGCCAAGCTGTCCGGCTCGTTAAGGAGAATCAACGGCTTCGCCGCAGCATCTATAGTAAGTGCTTGAGCGAACTCTCTTAGGAAGAAGAGTTCGGTGAGGAAGCGATTTGACGTGATATGTCTTGTAGGTATACTCACGGGCCATCCTGCAGAGGAGATGCCCGTATCAATGGGTGATCAACTTCCCGAACTGTTGCGGCTGTGCGAACGAGTTCGGCAGGCAATGAGTGGTGTCGTACAGGTTTTATGGCCATCCCTCGTCCCGCCCGAGGGCCTCGGGGAGCTTGCAGAGAAGCTACAGGGAGTGCGGCAGCGCTTCCATTTGTGGAAGGTTTCGGCCTGCCGTCAAGGTGCCAGGGAGGCTTGGGCCATGGTGAAGACGCGGTACAAGGAGGATCCCAACCATATGGCCGAAGTTGGACCGATGGGGCCCGACGGGAAGGAGATCCCTGTGAGTTTAGTGTACAGCCAGGTAGAACTGGCTGCTAAATTTTCCCAACGGGACTGTAAGCTAGACAGCCTGTTAGATGGGATTGAGGAGGAATACAATCAATAAACTTGACAATGTATGTTATCCTTAAAAATGACATGTGAAATGCCTTCTAGCTGGATTGTAGATCGTTTGCCGTTGCCGACCTTTTCGCTTCCACCTCGGGACTCTAGAGTCCGGAGTGTGTCCGAATACCTTTTTGGTTAATAAATAACCGTGGTATGCATGGAGACTAGGCGTAGGGGTCATTAGTGCTTTATCAGGCAAGTGCCCAACTAGTTATGTTATATTACATGGTTAGTAAGAAACATCTTCCAGGAGAATAGTTCCGTTAAGGGTTCCTTTCGCTGGGTGGCATGCCCTAAAGTGTATGTCCGACTGCCAATGGAGCAATAAAACATCCGGGGCATATGGAGAAAATAGGTAAAAGTCATCTTTTAAATCACCGACCGAGTATTCCCTTAAGAACGCTTAGCTTTCTTCACCCGGTCGAGGTACACATCCGGTGACCCGCAAGAATAATCACAGAGGTGCTCCTTTACCGCCTAGCCGAACAATCGGGAACGAGGGGTAAGCACAGAGCCAGCAACCCAGCTTGGCCAAAACTTAAGTCATATCGATGCATATAATGGCGAGTAAAAGGTACATGTGGAAGCATGACACATGTGTTGGGTATAAACTCAGATAGTTGAGCTTCTGTAAAAGAAGCCCCCAGGAATAACGAGTGCGGGTGGCACGTCGTATGTATGCAAAGAATGCGAAAATAGGCCCCGAAGGGATTTGTTAATTTTTTAAAAAGGATAAAAAGAGAGATAAAAGACAGCCGAAGTATAAAAGATTGGACGGGGGAAGGGGACGAACTCTTAGTCCGGCGCTAGGCATAGAATCGCCGAAGCGGGCTGCGCTCCATGGGTTCGCTCGAGTCGGTTGTCCGACGATTTAGATGAGCGATGCGCCCGCGGTCAAGACTTGGTCAATGATGAAGGGCCTTCCCATCTGGGTTTGAGCTTGTCCTTTTCTTGTCCGTGAGCGAGAACTAGTTCACCAACGTTATAGGTCTTGGCCCGTATTTCTGCTTTGATATCTTCGAGCCTCGCTGCTGGTAAAATGCGGAACGAGCCTTCGCGACGCCACGTTCTTCCTCCAATGTGTCCAGCTGTCCTGCCGATCAAGCTCGGCTTCTCTTTCCTCTTACATGCGCACTCGAGGTGAGTCATGAATAATGTCGCAGGCAGATCGCCTCTGCGCCGATACCATAAAAATGGTGTGAATCCGGTAGTACGGTTAGGCGTTGTCCGCAGCCCACAGAGTACGGAGTCGAGCTCCTCGACCCATTGGGTGTCTGATTTAGTGAGTGACCTCACTAGTCTAGGTTTAATGCCGTTCATTATTAGACCGTTTGCTCTTTCCACTTGACCGTTGGTTTGAGGGTGATAGACTGACGCATAGTCGAGCTTAATGCCCATATTTTTGCACCATGCCTTGACCTCATCGGCTGTGAAGTTTGTGCCGTTATCGGTGATGATGCTGTGGGGACTCAGAACGGTGTACCACCTCGATATAAAGTCTATCACTGGTCCGGACTCTGCCGTTTTGACCGGTTTGGCCTCTATCCATTTGGTGAATTTATCCACCATGACCAATGTATTTTTTCTTGTGGGTTCCCCCTTTAAGTGGTCCCACCATGTCAAGCCCCTGCACGCGAACGCCGGGTAATGGGTATGGTTTTGAGGGCGTGGGTGGCATATGGCTCGATTAGCTTAAGAGCTGGCAACCGATGCATCGCTGACCAAGTCCTGCATCCGCCCGAGCTGTTGGCCAATAAAATCCAAAGATGTAACGCCTTTCCTACCAGGCCGGGCTGCTGCGTGGTGTCCACCTAGTCCGCATGGATTTCAGCCAGAGGTTTCGCCCTTCTTCTTCGGAGATACATCTTTGGAGGACTCATTTTGGTCTTCGGGAGTTCTGCGCCAAGTAAGTAGGCCAGAAAGGTTCTCATCCCACGCCGCGACATCGCCATTATGTCGGGGCGGATTGTGTTACGTTGTCCGCTGAATCACCAATTGGTGCGGCTTTCTCCAGTTTGTCGCTACGGACTCCTCTTCCCACAATGACGGATGGCTTGAAGAGCCGCTCCAGAAGATATTTGAGGACAACATCACGTTTAGCACCGATCGCGCGCTGAATGTCGGCCGCTTGGTTGTTATCTCGGCTATGTGATGGAATTCGAGTCCTTCAAACCGAGCTGACATTTTCGTGACAGCATTACGATATGCTGCCATTTTCGGTTCCTTGGCGCCAAAGTCTCCATTTATTTGGGATATTGCAAGGTTTGAATCCTCGCACCTCTAGGTGTTGAATGCCCATGGAGATCGCCATCCGGAGACCATGTAACAAGGCCTCATATTCGGCTGCGTTGTTGGAGTCCGTGTACATTATTTGAAGTACATATCGATCAGATCTCCGTGGGGACGCCAAGACGACGCCAGCCCCATCCGCCAACATTTTGGAGCCGTCGAAGTGCATAGTCCAATTGGAGTATGCGCCGTACTTTTTAGGTAGTTCGCTTCCGTCCATTCGCGACGAAGTCAGCCAAGACTTGCGACTTTATGGTTCGCCGAGGTTTGTAAGTTATGTCGAATGGCAAGAGCTCAATGGCCCATTTTGCAATCCTGCCTGCTAAGTCGCGGTTATTTATAATGTCATTGAGTGGTACTTCAGAGGCCACGCTTATCGAACACTCTTGAAAGTAGTGCCGAGCTTCCGGACGCCATGAACACCGTGATATGCTATCTTTTGATAGTGCGTGTAACGGATTTGCAGGGGTTAACACAATGGATACGTAATACACTGGTTTTTGAAGGGGGAATTTATGCCCTTCTGCTGCTCGCTCGACGACGAGGACAGCGCTCACAACTTGATGTGTTGCAGCGATGTATAACAACATCGGTTCGCCCTGAGTGGGCGCAGCCAGACCGGATTTGTTGCCAATATGGCCTTTATTTCTTCGAAGTCCGGCGGTGGCGCATCCGCCCACTGGTGTTCGGCGCCTTAGGAGGCGATAAAGGCAACGCCTTCTCTCCTAAACGGAGATAAACGGCTGAAGGCTGCCACGCATCCTGTTAATTTTTGTATTTGCTTGAGGTCCTTTGGGATATCCAACTGTGATAGAGCTCGGATCTTGGCCGGATTTGCTTCGATTCCTCTACCGGATACAATGAAGCCCAGCAGCTTTCCGGCTGGTACGCCGAAAACACATTTCTCCGGATTCAGATTAATGTCATATGCTCTGAGGTTGTCGAATGTGAGCCTCAAATCGTCTACTAAAGTTTCGACATGTTTTGTTTTGACGACTACGTCGTCTACGTATGTCTCGACAGTTTTGCCTATCTGGGTAGCCAGACATGTTTGAATCATGCGCTGATATGTTGCGCCGGCATTTTTGAGTCCGAAGGGCATCGTGTTGAAGCAGAATGGTCCGTATGGAGTGATGAATGCCGTTGCGGCTTGGTCTGCTTCCGCCATCTTGATTTGATGATAGCCAGAGTAAGCATCCAGGAAGCACAACGAATCGTGTCCTGCCGTGGCATCGATAATTTGATCGATGCGGGGGAGGGGGAAAGGATCCTTTGGGCAAGCCTTATTGAGGTCTTTGAAGTCGACGCAGAGGCGCCAGGATTTGTCCTTCTTTGGTACCATCACCAAATTTGCTAGCCAGTCCGGATGTTTGATATCTCTGATGAATCCGGCTTCCAATAACTTGGCTAGCTCTTCCCCCATTGCTTGTCTTTTGGGCTCGGAAAATTGTCGAAGAGCCTGTTTGATTGGTTTGAATCCTTTGAGGATGTTTAGGCTGTGTTCTGCCAACCTGCGAGGGATTCCGGGCATGTCCGAAGGGTGCCAAAGAAGATGTCCCAATTTTCCCGGCGGAATTCGCAAGATCTTGGCGTTGACTTCGGTTCAACTGTGCTCCGATGGAGGCCGCCTTTGTTGGGTCCGCTGGTGGACCTGAAATTTAACTATCTCCTCTGCTGGTTTGAAGGAGGTGGACTTGGATCTTTTATCAAGTATCACGTCGTCCTGTTTACCGTGAGAGCGTGGCGCGATAAGTTCCTCTGCCGCTAAGGCTTGGATAGTGCCTCGAGGGCTAGTGCGGCTGTCTTATTTTCGGCGCGAGTGCTGTGTCCGGATCACCGACGAGAGTGATTATTCCACTGGGCCCAGGCATTTTGAGCTTCATGTACCCGTAATGAGGTATTGCTTGAAAAATTGTGAATGCCTCTCGTCCTAATATGGCGTGATAGCCGCTGCTGAACGGGGCTACCTGGAACGTGACTTCTTTGGATCTGTAATTGTCCGGAGAGCCGAACACCACATCGAGTGTGATTTTTCCGGTGCAGCGCGCTTCCCGGCTAGGGATTATTCCTCTGAAGGTTGTGCTGCTTCGCTCAATACGGCTCCGTCGATTTCCATTTTCCATGTGGTTTCCTCAGAATGAGGTTTAGTCCGCTGCCGCCGTCCATGAGTACCTTTGTCAGCCGGAAACCGCCCACTATGGGACTAAGTACCAAAGGCGGCCGGGCTCGTAGTTCAAGATGTGGGCTCGTCGCTAGCGCTGAAGGTGATAGCTGTGTCGCTCCATGGATTTGCTGTTGCTACTTGGTAGACTTCGGCGAGTTCGCGGATTGTTCGTTTTCGCATATTATTTGATGCGAAAGTCTCGAAGACTGTTGACACCGTGCTGGTATTGTTGGAGTGGTTTCTCGGAGCCAGAAGCTCCTCGCCACTTTTGGCCACCTGCCATAATATCCAACATGCTCGAAGGCTATGCGTTGGGACAGCTCCCCCCGTATTGTGAAGTTTGTAGGGTCCATTGAGCCATCCCTCCAGTACGGTTCCGTTTCCCTTGCTGGGTTTTTGCTTTTTGATTTTTGCGTATGGGGCCTGATTGTGAGGCGCCCTTTTACCGCGGACTGGGTTTGGGGCCGGATTATCCCAAAATTGATTTTCAGTTTTCCGGAAACTTTCCGTCGCACAGTACTTTCGCACTATGGACGCCAGATCGGTAAAACGCGTAATCTTGCGACGATCGATGGCGTTCAGATTCCCTTGTCCGTGCGCTTATTGCGAGAATATTGAGATTGCGTTCTCCTCTCGCGGTCCTTTATCCTGTCCATAACCAGGAGGAATCTGGCCCAGTAAAGATGTACTGTTTCCGAGGGCTCTTGCCGAACTAGAGATAAGTCGCATATGTCTGGGCGGGAGGGTGGAACAAAATCCGGATCCCTGCCCATCTTTGGGCTCAATGGCCGAGGGACTTCCGATTCCGGAAGCTTGATTTGCTGGAAACAGCCCAGCGAGTTCGGAGCGACGATGATTTTAGGTTCAATGCTTGATCGAGTCCGTACCTCCGGGAATCCGCGTGGAGGGTTCGGGAGTCCGGACACGATTGTTTTCAACAATGGCAACGAAGTTGCCGAAGTTGTTCTTCTACCACTTCGATGTGGTGGGTAATCTGGGAGAGTTAATCTCTCTCAGATCGGTTTTAAGCCCAATCTGATTGTAGTTTGTTGCGACTCCCAGGGCGGCGATACGATCCAAGAGCTCGTTAACAGACGAGAGGTCGATTGGATCTAACTGTTCGGCAGCTTTAGGGCTGACTCGAAGATTGCTTTCGACGACTTGAGAAGCCATTGCCGAAGCGACGGCCGGACAGGCGGTCATAAGGAAACCGCCGAGCCGGATTGTTAGACCGGCGGCCAGGGCCCCTCCGGTGAGAACACCGTCTTTGAAGACGGGTAAAGGCATCCGCTCTATCGGCGACGACACAGAGGAGCTCTCAATGAAAGCACCAATGTCGGTGTCAAACCGCGGATCTCGGTAGGGGGTCCCGAACTGTGCGTCTAGGCGGATGGTAACAGGAGACGAGGGACACAATGTTTTTACCTGTGTTCAGGCCCTCTCGATGGAGGTAATACCCTCGTCCCGCTTGATTAATATTGATGATATGGGTAGTACAAGAGTAGATCTACCACGAGATCAATGAGGCTAAACCCTAGAAGCTAGCCTATGGTATGATTGTTGAGATGTAATGTTGTGTCCTCACGGACTAAAGCCTTCGGTTTTATATAGACACCAAGAGGCTAGGGTTACACAGAGTCGGTTACAATGGTAGGAGATCTACATATCCGTATTGCCAAGCTTGCCTTCCACGCCAAGTAAAGTACCTTCCGGACACGAGCCGGAGTCTTCAATCTTCTATCTTCGTAGTCTGGGAGTCCGGCGGATATCGATAGTCCGGCTATCCGGACACCCCCTAGTCCAGGACTCCCTCAGCCACTTTTCCTCATATGGTATTAATTGATAATGCAAATGCTACTAACCCATGTTGTGAGCATGTGCATCTTGTGGAGGAGAATGCCAAGTTGAAGGATCAACTTGAGAAAGGCCTTGTGATGTGCATACAAGGTGAGAAGAACCTCAATGACCTTTTGAGCAATCAAAAGGAAGTTGTGGCCAAAGAGGGAGTTGGTTTCGCACCAAATTCCAAGAACAAGAAGAAGAACGACAAGACCAAACGACCTCCCCCTCTCAAGCAAACATTTGTGAAGGAGGGAGAGGGTGCTCCAAAGGAGAAGAAGAACAATGTGAAGGGTGGTGATGTCAAAAAGGGCAATGCCACCCCTTCCAACAAAGCCGACGACTTTAACCCTTCTTATGTGTTGTGCCATGCTAGTGATGGGCATGTTTATGCTAAATTTGTTGGTTCTCCTTATGAGTACATTGAATGGTCTACTTGGGTTCCTAAGACCCTTGTTACTAACATCAAAGGACCCATTACAAAATGGGTACCTGAAACCAAGCATTGATCTCTTGTAGGTGTTTGCTTCCGGTGGGGGATCATGGTTGCTCGATAGTGGAGCCACAAATCATATGACCGGAAGGAAGGACTTGGTGGTGGACTTGCACAAGATTCCATCTATGCCCACCAACGTCGAGTGGGGTGATGCCCCGTCTGCTGAGGTATTGGGTCTTGGCAAAGTTGTCATTTCTCATGATCTCACGATCGAGAAAGTCATGCTTGTTGTGTTCGTTGCTTACAATCTTCTTTCAGTTTGTCAACTTGCACTCATGGGCTTTGCCACTTTCTTTGATATTGATACCGTGGCCCCCTTGTGGATCAAGAGTCTTAAATAGCCTTTGTTGGGCATGTCGAGAACGGTCTTTATGTGATTAACTTTTCGGAGTGACCCACTAAGACCGCGACATGCCTAATGGCTAAAGTTGATGTGGGATGGCTTTGGCATCGCTGTTTAGCCCACGTAAATATGAGATCTTTGCAAAGTCTTCTCAAGGGGGACCATGTCCGTGGACTAACAAATGTTAGTTTTGCCAAAGATCGTGTTTGCAGTGCTTGTATCAAAGGAAAACTTCATGAGAAGGCTCACCCTCCCACTACTATCATCTACTCGAAGAGACCCTTGGAGCTCCTTCACATGGATCTCTTTGGTCCTCCATCCTTTGATATTCTTGGGGGTAGAAAGTATTGCTTGGTGATTGTGGATGATTATTCAAGATACACTTGGGTATATTTCTTCAAGAGGAAGAGTGAGACTCAACAAACCGTCATCGACTTCACCAAGATGAAGCTCAAGAAACGTCTGCAAATGAAGCTCAACGTCAACATGATGCAAAGATCTTGACAATAAGGAGTGACAACTGCACCGAGTTCAAGAACTACACCTTGGCTGAGTTTCTTAGTGATGAGGGGATCAAGCATCAATATTCTGCACCATACACCCCTCAACAAAATGGTGTTGCGGAGAGGAAGAACCGGACGTTGATGGATGCGGCAAGAACCATGATGGTGGAGTTCAAGTCTCCATACAACTTTTGGGTCGAAGCCATCAACATGGCATGTCATGCATCCAATCGGCTCTATCTCCGCAAAGGCTTGAATAAGACTCCTTAAGAAAAACTTACCGGTAACAAGCCCAACCTCAAGTACTTCCGGGTGTTCGGGTGTAAGCGTTTCATTCTCAAGAAAGGTGTTTGTCGGTGTCAAAACCAGCGGATCTCGGGTAGGGGGTCCCGAACTGTGCGTCTAGGCGGATGGTAACAGGAGACGAGGGACACGATGTTTTACCCAGGTTCGGGCCCTCTCGATGGAGGTAAAACCCTCGCCCCGCTTGATTAATATTGATGATATGGGTAGTACAAGAGTGGATCTACCACGAGATCAAGGAGGCTAAACCCTAAAGCTAGCCTATGGTATGATTGTTGTGATGTATGTTGTGTCCTTCGGACTAGAGCCCTCCGGTTTATATAGACACCGGAGGAGGCTAGGGTTACACAGAGTCGGTTACAATGGTAGGAGATCTACATATCTGTATTGCCAAGCTTGCCTTCCACGCCAAGGAAAGTCCCATCCGGACACGGGACGGAGTCTTCAATCTTGTATCTTCGTAGTCTTGGAGTCCGCGACGATGATAGTCCGGCTGTTCAGACACCCCTAGTCCAGACTCCTCAAGAGCCCTGAACCAAAGCTTCAATGACGATAAATCCGGCAAGATAATATTCGGCATTGCAAGGTGGGTTCCTCCCTTGAATAATCCAGAGAAGATCATGAACACCAGGATAATGTCCGGCTCTGCAAAATAAATTCCACATTCCACCGTAGAGAGAATAAAATGTACACTAGTCCAATCTGCTGACGTATTACGCGGCGTGACATTACACCACTACCAAGCCTCTGTTTGAATCGTTTTTTACTATACCACCTCAAAGACGCTTAGCGGCGGTTTCTTGGCACGCCTTGTCGAAGCATAGATCGTGTTCCCTTATTCCGGATTCTCATCAATACGCGCGTGGGTAACCCAACCGTGCCGCCGCCACGCCTCTATCGAAGGTGAATCCCGAACGGTCACGGAGACGACTCTTGGTATTTTCCCCTTTATAAGAGGACCAAGGCTCGTTCTTTTTCTTCAATCTTGCATCGAATCTCCTTCTCGCTCCCAGTTCCAACACCCAGAGTCTCAGATTCGAGCGCTTCGGATTCTCAGCAATGTCCGGCTCCGACCTCCAGGGTCGGTGGATGCCCTCCTCCGTCACGCGGAGTGCGGCGGGGCGGCCATAAGCAGAAGGGCCGATGCCCCGTGGCCCGAGGGTTCCTTTCGAGGAACTCGGACTGTGGCAGCAGGAGTGGTTCTATATCACCGCTCCGAAGGGCAGCAAGCAAAAGCCGCCACCTTCATTCCGCCCGGGACCTCCACGCCGACTGATATCGTGGGTCAACCAAGGGCTCAATTGGGGGCCGTCCGAAGACGCGCCCTCATTGCAGGGCTGGATTCGAGACCTCCAGGCGAGGGAGATCAATCTGGTCGTGGCGATGCAGGTTATGCTAATCAGGCGTCTTCTGCCCTGCAAACGCCGTCCTCTCCGTCTATGGGAGTTCAACCCGGAGGGACCTCGAATTCTCCAACACTTCATGGGTGCGACACCCGTGGAGATGTACAAGTTGTTCTTCGGACCGCAAGTAGCGTGTCTGGAATTGACCGAGGACGCAGGCCTAAGCTGCAATCCCGAATACTCGGGTAAATAGCTCGAGTCCGGACGCTACTGCTTATCTGCTTAGAGTTCGCCTCTGACCCATTACTTCTTCACAGGAGGGGTAGCGCGATCGAAGCCGATAAGGTGTCCGGCTCCCCTCCCAGAGACCGTGACTGGAGCCCGTGGCTGGTCGAGAATGTTGGAGGTCGCGCCAGAGAAGGGAGCGATGGGGAAAATAGAGGAGCTATTATTTCGCCCAAAAGGGCGCTCAAGAGGGGGGAATCAAAACCCTCCTTCCGGGGGAGAAGAGGACCGCCTCAAGATTCAGAGGCCAAAGCCCTAAACAGGGAAGAGATCTTCACTGGGGTCCGCGTCCGGGAGAATCCGGACGCATAATCGCCGCTAAAGGATCAGCCTCCAATGAGCCGTGAGTAGGAAAAGGAGAGTTCATTAGTTAAGAAAATACCTTCATTTGTGCTTCGTGGGTAACCAAATTTCTATCTTGCAGTTCGGATTTGCAGCCTTCTCGATGAGTTCGCTCTTGAGGACCTTCTTCCGGAGATGATGGAGAGTGAACGCCTCCGCTCGCTCTGGCCTGTCGAGATAGGGCAAAGCGAGCCTCAAGTATCGCCACCGAGGGTATCCCCGAGTCCGAGGGGCTGGAGAGTTCGGCGCCCACTAGTATCCGCCGGAGAACTAAAAATCTGCTTGAGAGGGCGCCATCTCGAGAGATCACCGTGCTTTGATGCGTATGGTGATTGAAGGATTTCGTCCGCCGAGCGGATCGCGCAATGCCGCTACGAGTTTGTTGGCGGGATTTGAGGTACGCAAGAATGACGCACTTTTTTTGACAGTTTTGCATAAAAGTGCGCCAGATAGATAGTAGCCCCCGAGACTCGGTAGGTTGTCAAAACGACAGCGCGTCGAGGATCCAAATCGCAGTAATGAATGTCGCCGTTCCTATGCAGGTGGCGGATAGTCCGAGGGCTAGCCGGACTAGTGGAGTTGCCGAGTTAATGCGGCAACTTGACGTGGCGGATGCGGACATCGCACTTGTCAACCGGCGACTTGACGAGTCGCAAGGTAAGTGAGTTCTCCACAGTTGCTTTATTAAGGGTGTCAAAGCCCTCCTTTGATAAATTATATGCTGTGATACAGACGGTGCTACTGCTGTGGAGAGCCTTCGGGCCGAACTTGCTCAAGCTAAGGAGCAAGCCCGAAGGAGTGACGCGGCTGCCTCGAGGGCGGCCGAGGAGTTGAAAGCCGAAAAGGCTGCACACTGTCGAAGCAAGGAAGAGATGGCCGAATTGGCCGTGAAATTAAAGGATGCTGCCGACCGCAATGAGGCTCTTGAAAAGGAGCTCTTATCAGAGCGGGAAGACCTGAGGAAGGCCACCGCCGAGGCCAAGGATGCCCGATCTGCAATGCGGGCTATGAAGGAGGAGCTGCGCCAGGACGGAGATATTGTGGCTGGCAAGCCTTTTCTGCTGCGTCGCCGGTTTACGGATCAAAAGTATGCTCAACTTCGCTAGGTGTGGGGTCCGGAGGATCCGTATATGGACTTAGCGGCAAGTGCGGCTGATGCCGTTGAGCACTTCCGGAGCCAGAAGGATCACAAGACGGAAGAGCTATTTTGGTCTCAATTCCATAGTCTGGATCGTTCACTTCCGTTGACCGATCGGTTGGCCGAATGGGCCGAGCTAAATAGATTGTCCGGACTTGCCATGACTGACATCGTGGCTCATGTCTGGCCAGAGAGGCCCAAGGCGATGAGCTATTTCGGCTTATTGCAGCAATTTCTTGGAGCGGTGCCGCATATCAAGGAGATGAAGCGGTCGGCCTGCATTGAAGGCGTGCGGATGGCTCTTGCCCGTGTGAAGACACATTGGACAGGGATGGATGCCACCGCTATTGCTGCCCAGGGTTCGGATGAAAGCCGGCTACCCGCCGAGCACTATTTCGGGGAAGTTATGCGTGGCGCTCGTGTAATAGAGTCGCAGTGCTAAAAAAATGTCACGTTCAAATGAACGTTTTAGCTTGTAAAACGATGATTATGCTATAACTGCTTTTTATACTTGTGCGTCCCAAGTAGTAAAATTTCTCCTATGCGACCGTTTGCGTATACATTTGTATAACCTGAAAGATTGCAGTCTTCGGCTTCAGCCCCCACGCACAAGGTGCGGGGGTGTTCGCAAATATAGCGCGTTTTCACACTTAATCCGACGTCTCGGTCCTGTTAAGGAGGTGGTAGCGTAGCAAACGAGGCAATCCGGACTATAATGCTTTATCACTTTCACTTAGCCAGTGGAGTTCGAGGGTGGGGCTACGATATAGCCCCTGGGGGCACCGCACTTCTCCGATTTCGGGGCGCGTGTGTGCCTGACCGGGAAACGGTCCTTCGTCAAAGCGGGGAATTCTAAACATTCCGGTAGTCAATCGAGTGGTTGACCAGTCTCTCGCTATATCATGATCGGTTTTGGCTTTCATCGAGGTGCTCGCCCGGCCGGGGGCACAATCGCAGAGTTCTCCGGTGCCGCGTTAGCCGATGATACGAACGTAAGGCAGCAAAACACGAGCCGGGCAAACCCAACATTTGACCAAAGACATGATTCGGAGTTGATGCATATAATGCCTAACTCGAGACGCCAACACTCCCCGAAGGTGTTCGCCTTTATAATAACGGCAGAACAATGCCCTAAGCCCCTAGTGTCCGTGTACGGCATGGTCCTCCGACGCCCGATGCCAAAACGCCGCTCTGCTTTGGTTATAGGAAGGAACCAAGGAAGAATAACAACAAGAGACATTAAAAAGGTTTACGCAGGTCTTCATCCGAAAAGAATCTCGAACGGGTCCCTCTTGCACGCTATACGCTGTGGTTCCGCAGCCGTTATCGTGGACGGTGTGCACGTTGTTCATCTGTAAAAGAGAGGAACTTTAGTTTGAAAACAACTCGTGCAAAAAAGGTATGTGTGAAAGAAGAAATATAAATAAGTAAAGCGGGTTCAGATGAACTCGCGGTTGTTTAGCGCCGCAGCCCTTGTGAAGGGGTGTGCGGCTAGGGAGCCCCTAGCCTACCAATGCCGGACTTCGCCCATTCGTGTCCGGGTCTTTAAGTGACCTCAAGATCGAAATGATGCCTCGTGGACCGGCATCTTGAGTGTAAGAGACGCGTCATGCGGTATGGCGTTGAAACGGACAAAAGCCTTTCGTCCCAAGAGTGCTTGATATCCACTTTTAAATGGGACGATATGAAAGATTAGTTTCTCGCGAAAGTTGTCCGTGATCCCAACACAACTTCTAGTAATAGGGAGCCTGTGCACTTGGCGTAAGGGCTCAAGCGCCACTCCTTTGAAGGAAGTGCGGCTGTGTCAATTTTAGTAGGGTCTATCCCCAACTTGCGGATTGTGTTTGAATACAGCAGGTTTAAGTCGCTGCCTCCGTCCATCAGGACTTTAGTAAATTGTAGTCCGTCGATTATGGGATCCAATATCAGGGCAGTCCGTCCTGCGTTTCGAACACTTCTGGAATAATCCAGGTGGTCGAAAGTGATTGGTTGTGATATCCAATCTCTATGGTCTGCTGGGTTGGACCGTGCGAGGCTCTTTTTAGAAGGTTCCGCACTATTTTTCCATATTATCACATGAAGTGAGTTTACTGCTTTGACCTCTTGTGGGAAAGTCTTTTGCTTTCCGGTGCTCTGCTGGTGGGGTTTATCATCTTCGCTTGACGCGTCGAGCCCCTTGTGTTCGGCGTTTAGTCAGCCGGACTGTTTGAAAACCCAACAATCTCGATGGGTATGGTTTGCAGGCCTTCCGGGGGTACTGTGGATTTGACATATCCGACCCAAAATCTTATTTAAGTTGGACAACTCATCGCTGTCATCCTTAAGAGGCGGTGTTTTGTTGTTTGGCCGCGAGCTTTTGAATCCGGTGTTGACTGCCGTGCTCTTTGGGCTTTTCTCTTTATTCCGGTGCTGCTATTTTTTGCACTGTGATTTTCGGTTTCCATCTCTTATCTCGGATGTACTTGGGTCGCTGGTGCTGCATCTTGCTAGCCAGCTATCCTCTCCCGCACAGAAGCGGGTCATTTGGCTTGTTAGCGCGGACATTGTCCTCGGTTTCTCTTGGCCGAGGTGTCTGGCAAGCCATTCGTCTCGGACATTGTGTTTAAAAGCTGCTAAGGCTTCGGCGTCCGGACAATGACTATTTGGTTCTTTTGGTGAGGAACCTGTTCCGCAATTACGCTACCGACTCTCCGGCTGTTGAGTTATATGACTTAGATCATCTCGCATCCGGAGGGCGACATAAGTCCCTTGAAAATTTGTTCAAATGCGCCCTCGAGCTCTTCCCAACTTCCCACAAGTTTTTTCGGGAGGCTTTTAAGCCAATGATGGGCTAGCCCTTTGAGCTTGAGGGTAGGTATTTTATGGCGTGGAGATCATCTCCTCCGCCATGTGTATATGTAGTATATAATCTTCTATCCGCACTGTGGTCTGTTGTTCCATCGTAGGCCTCTATGTTTATGGGTTTAAATCCTGCTGGGAATTCATGGTCCAGCACCTCATTGGTGAAACATAGTGGGTGTGCGGCGCCCCCAGATTTGGGTGTGCCATTATCTTCGGACACTTGACGTGTTGCCTTGCTTCCTGGGGCCTTCTTCTTTGGCCCGTAAATGGACCTGGCTGGGCCATCTGTCCTTCCGAGTTCATTAGTTGGTTTATGTCGCGCCGCTTTGAAATTTGGCTCATCATCCGCCGCCTATCCAACCAGCAGCCTCTTTATTTTTTGACTGTGGGGCCTCTGTGGCCTCCTCGTCGAATTCTAGTAGCAGCTTGCGCTTCGGGTAGCTCTTTGATTGGTGGCCTTTGCCGTATTTATCCGCGGTTTTGAGCACTTTGCTCCACCTCATCCTGAGTGTGTCTTCCGCTGCTTCGAGCTTCCGCTTTTCCTTCTTCAAGCTTCTTGCAGTGTTGATGAGTCTTTTCTGAAGGTTTTTACTCTTCGGCGGCGTGTCCGGCATAGGATCGTCTGGACTGTCGTTTTCGCCGGGCCTGGACTAATTATCTGACTCGTCCTGTTCGGACGGTTTCTTATCTGCATGTTCATCGTCCACTTGTGTGCCCTGCTGTATTGCGGGGTCCTTAGGAGCGTTGTTGTTGTCGAGGCGGGACTTAGGGCGGCGTCTGCGCCGCCGTTTTGGTTGTTTGTCGGCGGGGTTATCTTCTTCCGCGGCCCGTTGGTCCTTGTTATCGCTCTCTTTTGGGGTATCCACCATATATATGTCATATGACGAGGTGGTCCTACCATGCCCTGTAGGCGCTGGTTCTTGTTCGTCCCTGGCATCGCTGCTCATTCCGCCGATCTCTTCGAGTCATAGTCTAGCATGTCGGTTAGATTGTCGGCGCTGGCTACAAAGTGGGTGGTGGGTGGGCTCAATTTCTTCGTCGTCTGTATCCTAACCATCCCGGCCATAGTCCGCCAGACTCTCCCGATAACGAGAGATGCTTTAGCGAATTGAGGATGTCGCCAAAGGGCGTAGTATTGAAGATGTCCGCGACGGTGAATTCCATAACCGTGCCCCATCCGATTCGATTGATAGGGGCGTGGAGGTACGGAGTCCGCAAGGAGTCCGCACCTCGAATCACGAAGTTCGCGAGGGACAAGATTAGCGCTCGCTCCATCGCCGTGGAATTTGAAGCCCCGAGGTGGTGTCCATCCACCGATCTCGATCTGGGCGATCGACTCGGACTAAGGGCCAAGCGGATTCGTGTCGCGCCACCAAGGCACTTTGTTGGCGGCGAGCTAGATCATGCCCATCGTAACGGTCGCGGCGCGCTTGGCTGTGGCTCGAGCCCGTCGAAGATCAAGTCTCCGCGACGCCGGCCGTGAAGTTTAGACTTCCGAATCGACTGGACGGCGGGCGAAGCTTTCGATCAGCTCCGATGGCTGCGAATTAGCCCGCAATCGCGGCCACCGAATCTGAAGATCTGTCCGGGAGAAAAGTCTCACCCGACAGCGTTGTTGGTTGAAGATGCCATCGAGCCTATCGGTGACGACACGAGGAACTCTCAATGAAAGCACCAATGTCGGTGTCAAAACCGCGGATCTCGGTAGGGGGTCCCGAATCAGTGCGTCTAGGCGGATGGTAACAGAGACGAGGGACACGATGTTTTACCTGTGTTCGGGCCCTCTCGATGGAGGTAAAACCCTACGTCCTGCTTGATTAATATTGATGATATGGGTAGTACAAGAGTGGATCTACCACGAGATCAAGGAGGCTAAACCCTAAAGCTAGCCTATGGTATGATTGTTGTGATGTATGTTGTGTCCTACGGACTAGAGCCCTCCGGTTTATATAGACACCGGAGGAGGCTAGGGTTACACAGAGTCGGTTACAATGGTAGGAGATCTACATATCCGTATTGCCAAGCTTGCCTTCCACGCCAAGGAAAGTCCCATCCGGACACGGGACGGAGTCTTCAATCTTGTATCTTCATAGTCTTGGAGTCCGGCAGACGATGATAGTCTGGCTGTCCGGACACCCCCTAGTCCAGGACTCCCTCAGTGTTCGTTTGTCTAAATTTGAGGCTAGAGCTCATGAGGGCATATTTCTTGGTTATGCTACAAACTCTCATGCTTACCGTATCCTCAACAAGTCCATCAGACTCATTGAGGAGACGTGTAACGTGGAGTTTGACGAGAATAATGGCTCCCAAGTGGAGCAAAGTTTGTACTTGTGATGTAGGTGATGAAATTCCTCCCCAAGCCATAAGAAGAATGGGTGTTGGTCATATCCTACCCATTGAGGAACCCCTTGTGGCCGAAGGAGAAGGACAATGCTCCACTCAAGTGGAGCCATCACCAACCCAAGACCCACACGCTTCCAAAGAACAAAGTGAAGGCCCTCAACCTCGTGAACAAGATCAAGGGCAAGATAAACCTCAAGATGGTGGTGAACCACCAAATGATGCCCAAGGTAAAGTTCTCCCCTTCGAGCAAGTTCAAGATCAAGAGCAAGCTCAAGATCAAGAACAAGCTCAAGACGATTCTCAAGATGATCAAGTTACCCCTCCTTTTTCACATCCGAGGAGGAATTAGAGCGTCATACCGTGAAGATTGCTTCCAAGCTCACTACCAAAGGACATCTCATGGAGAATGTGGTTGGAAGCCTAAGAAAGGGGGTAAGCACTCGTAGACAATTAGCAAACTATTGTGAACATCATGCGTTTGTTTCTTGTGTCGAACCCCAAAAGGTCTATGAGGCGCTCGAGGACCCGGATTAGCTCAATGCCATGCATGAAGAACTCAACAACTTCGAGCATAACCAAGTGCGGGAATTAGTTCCAAGGCCAACCGGGAATCATAATGTCATTGGACCCAAGTGGATATTCAAGAACAAGCAAGATGCTCATGGGATCATTGTTCGCAACAAGGCTCATTTGGTGGCACAAGGCTACTCCCAAGTCGAGGGTATCGACTACGGTGAAACCTTTGCTCCCGTTGCTCGCCTTGAATCTATTCGTTTCTTGATTGCTTATGCTTCTCATCATAATTTCAATTTGCAACAAATGGATGTGAAGAGTGCTTTTCTTAATGGTCCCATTAATGAGTTGGTATGTGTCAAACAACCCCCGGGTTCAAGGAACCCTATTTCCCCGATCATGTGTACCAACTCAACAAGGCGCTCTATGGCCTTAAACAATCCCCACGTGCGTGGTATGAGCATCTTACTAAGTTGTTACAAGATCGTGGGTTCGAAATTGGGAAAACCGGCCCCACTCTTTTTACTAAGAAGGTCAAAGGGGAGTTGTTTGTGTGCCAACTATATGTTGATGATATCATCTTTGGTTCCCCTAACAAAGATTTCAATGATTAATTTGCCGCTCTCATGACCTCAAAGTTCAAAATGTCTATGATGGGAGAGTTCAAGTTCTTTCTCGGGTTCGATATCAAGCAAATAAGAGAAGGAACCTTCATCCACCAAGCCAAATACACTCAAGACATGCTCAAGAGATTCAAGCTAAGTGATGTCAAGCCGGCCTCCACTCCAATGCCCGTCAAATGCCAACTTGACATTGATCCCAATGGTAAAGCGGTGGATCAAAAGGTATATCACTCAATGATTGGATCCTTGCTTTACCTTTGTTCATCTAGACTGGATATCATGTTGAGTGTGGGAATTTGTGCACGGTTTCAAGCCGCACCTAAGGAAAGCCACTTTGTGGCGGTCAAGCGAATCTTTCGATATTTGGCTCATACCCCAAACTTTGGCTTATGGTACCCAAGAGGAGCCAGCTTTGATCTTTTGGGCTATACAGATTCAGATGGGGCGGGAGACAAAGTGGATAGGAAGTCCACCTCCGAAGGGTGCTAATTACTTGGTTGCTCTTTAGTGAGTTGGTCTTCCAAGAAGCAAAGTTGTGTATCTCTCTCGTCCACCGAAGCGGAGTATGTGGCTGCCGGTAGTTGTTGTGCTCAACTCCTATGGATGAGGCAAACTTTGAAGGATTACAACGTCATTTGTGACGAAGTGCCTCTTTGGTGTGACAATGAAAGTGCCATCAAGATGTGTCTCAACCCGGTGCAACACTTCAAGACAAAGCACATTGAGATTCGGTATCACTTCATTCGGGATCAAATTAGGCGAGGGGAGATCAAGCTCAAGTATGTGAACACTCATGATAACCTTGCAGATATTTTCATGAAGCCGTTGGATGAAGCAAGATTTCGCGAGTTAAGGCATGAGCTAAATATCATTGATTCAAGCAATGTGGTTTGAACCCTTGCACACCCCACCATACTCATCATGCTATCTTGTCTAGGTGTAGGAATGGACATAGGGGGAGTATTGTTCTCTCAATGAACTTTCCCTCCCCCCATTATGCATAGATTGATCAAACTCTTTCACGTTAGCCATTTTTGATGGTACTTGTGCTTCAAAGATGAGTCTCGGTCATGGGCCCAAGGATAATTCTTCGCGGTGCCATACCAAGTGACTCATACATAGGTGGCTTCGGCCACCGCCCTCTCTTCCTGAGAGTTGTGATCAGTTTGTTGGTCTTTGTTGTCTTGTGATTTCTTCTTCTCTGTGCCGTGTTTGTGTTGTCGTTTGTGCTTGCTTCTTGGCTGTTCGGTGTTTTGAAGGTTTTCTTGCAAATGCCTTTTCCCTCTCATGTGAAACTTGCACTTGTTGGGGTTACGGTACTACCGTGGCGAGCCACGGTACTACCGCGGGAGTTGGTGGCTCTGTGCATGCACAATTGCTTCCCAGGGGCACGGTACTACCGCTTCCATCGCGGCAGTAATTTTTTACTGCCATTGGAAGAGTGGTACTACTGCCCAGCATGCGGTACTTCCGCCCGGGCGGTACTACCGCGATGACCCGCGGTACTTCCGCGCCCACGCGAGCAGGTGGGGGTTAAGAGCGGGGCAGGGGGAGTTCTAACTCCCCCATACCCATTCATCTCTATTCCCCACCCCGTCTCTCTCTCTCTCTTGCCCAAGAACGGCGCCGGAGGCCTCACCGGATCTCCATCTCCGGCCGCTCTCCTCAGATTCCGACCGGTGGGATCGTTCCCCACCTTGCCCCCTTGCCATGGACCAAGGTTTTTCCCCAAGTTCATATCCTTTTCTTCCTTTCTTGTGCTTCTAGGTCTTGGGGAGATGCATGTGGCATTCTTGATATTTTTGGCTAAATTTGTGCAAGTGGGATTCGTAGGAGCGTGGTAGTGTAGTAAGCGTGTTCTTTGGATTGTCAAAATAGTTCCATTTGATCAACGGTAGTACCGATGTAGATGTGCGGAGGTTCTAGATCCAGATCCGCGGCTCCTGTCGCGTTTTTTGATCCACGTGGCACTATCGCTCCTCCTGGAGCGGTACTACCGCACCCTCGCTCGTAGCCGGCTCCACGCGGTACTTCCGCTCCTTGGTGCGGTACTTTTGCTCCTTGGTGCGGTACTACCGCTTGGAGCACGGAAATAAAAAATTACTTCCGCTCCAGGCGCGGTACTACCGTGCCACCCCAGCACGGTACTACCGCGGCTAGTGCGGATGTAATTTTTTACATCCGTACAACGGCCCGGTACTACCGTAGATGCATCCTGAGCTCTTTTTCTGTCCAGATCTCGTGCTTATTTTTTCTTTTGGCTTTGGACTTGGCATTTGCATTGATCCTTCTTGTTTCTCGTGTGTGTTCGTGTGTTTTGTGTCTAGGTGGTGGCTCCATTTCCCATGCTCGTCCCTCAAATCCCAGCCGTGACACAGGGTCAAAGCGGCTGCACCAAGAGGAAGCTCCAGAGGGGTCCTTTGCCTCCCAACGCAGGACCAAGCACACCGCCACCAAGCAGAAGGAGCCCGTCATGGGCATGGATGAGATGTCTCAGGCTAAGTTCATCATTCGAAGGAAGCTCAATCCATATGTGAATCCCCGGGCTAATTTCAGAGGCAATGATCTCTTCTGGACCAAGCAGCAGAATCTTATCTATCTAGATGTGATCAAGGCCAAGCAGAACATCTACGTGGAAGTTCACTGGATTGACATGCATCATATGAGGCAGGACAAGAACCGTGGATACTTTGGAGAGGCCTTGGATCTGGTGGAGCAGTTCGGCATTTAGCACATGCTTACTTTTCACATGGACTTTGATCCAGAAATTGTGGCTCAGTTCTTTGCTTCGGTTCACTTTGACTTCGATGAAGCAAGGACCATTACTTGGATCGCCAATGGTTGACGGATGTCTACTAAATGGAAGGAGTTCATGGAGTTGCTTCAAGTTCCAGATGAAGGGCTCGACACGCCCGTTGGAGTTCGCCCTCATGCCAAGTCTGAGTCTACCAACAAGAACACGCTCATGCCCTTCCTTGTATAGAAGACTCTTCCCAGCAAGAAGAAGGTGTGGGTGTTGAACCCCTTCCTTGATATCATGCATCGACTCTTCCGCAACACCCTCTTCCCACGCATTGGTTATATGGGCCAGGTGCATGCTTACCTTGTTGACATGATGCTCATTTGTGAGGAGGCTCGTCAGGTTCAGACTCAACCACTTGATGTCTCACATATCATGTGGTGTGAGCTTCAGTTTGCTGTGTTCAACCATAAGGTTCCTATCTATGGGCCTTACCTATTTCACTTGATCTCCAGGACTTGGGAAAAGCTCTTTCCCAATGATGAGTTTGAAGCCCCAACATGGATTCGTCATGAGCCCATCAAGCTCCGCATCAAGAGCCAATGGGCTAACACCACCACTGTTGCTGAGGCTGCCAAGATGGCTATGGATGAGGAGGAGATTGAGGAGGAAGAAGCTGCTGAAGACCGTTCTGCTGGTTACACTTCTCCATCTGCTGAGCCCTCGTGGGCGAAGAAGCTGAAGATCAAGACGAAGAGGTTGTTCTGCATGCAAACCTAGGGTCAGTACAAGGCACAAGTTGCTCAGAAGGAGAGTCGTTATCGCGACAAGAGGATCTTGAGGGCGTGTGGCGAGGATGTGTCTAGCGGGTCTGAGAAGCACATCACCCCCGAGGCTGCCTGGATGGCTAAGCAGGGCTACAAGTGGACTGATTCTGAGGAGGTGACCATTCCTGCTGCTGAGTCCGGCGACGAGGAGTCGTTCTTCGCCTGAGCTACCACCTATGTCGTAGGTTCCCTCTCTGCCTTTTTGGTGCTCTATGCCAAAGGGGGAGTGAGGGAGTCCTGGACAAGGGGGTGTCCGGATAGCCGGACTATCATCATCGGTCGGACTCCAAGACTATGAAGATACAAGATTGAAGACTTCATCCCGTGTCCGGATGGGACTTTCCTTGGCGTGGAAGGCAGGCTTGGCGATACGGATATGTAGATCTCCTACCATTGTAACCGACTCTATGTAACCCTAGCCCTCGTCGTTGTCTATATAAACCGGAGGGTTTTAGTTCGTAGGACGGACAACCATTACAACAATCATACCATAGGCTAGCTTCTGGGTTTAGCCTCCTTGATCTCGTGGTAGATTCACTCTTGTACTACCCATATCATCAATATCAATCAAGAAGGAGTAGGGTTTTACCTCCATCGAGAGGGCTCAAACCTGGGTAAAAACATCGTGTCCCTTGTCTCCTGTTACCATCCGCCTAGACGCACAGTTCGGGACCCCTTACCCGAGATCCGCCGGTTTTGACACCGACATTGGTGCTTTCATTGAGAGTTCCTCTGTGTCGTCACGGTTAGGAAGGATGCCTCTTCCCATCTTTAAAGACGGTATCTTCGCCAAAGGAGCCTTGGCATGGCCAAACTATCCGCTGGGTGGTTTTCATGACCGCCTGTTCGCCATCGCTTGACGATGACCTCTCGTCATCAAAAGCAATCTTCACGCCAACTCGAATTCGCCGAGCAGCTGGATCCAATAGAGCTCTCATCCATAAACGAGCTCTTGGATCGTGATCGCCGCCTCGGAGTCGCCATGCACTACAATCAGATTGGGCTTAAACCGATCCGAGAGAGATTAACTCTCCCTAGGTTACCCACCACGTTGCGGTGTTAGAGGAACAACGCGGCGACTCTTCTTCTGTATTGAAAATTAGTCATGTCCAGAGTCCTGAACCCTCCATGCCGGATTCCTGCGGAGGGACGGACGTCGATCAAGCACTGAACCTAAAGTCAGGCATCAGACCAGACTCATTGGACAACATCCAGCAATCCAAGCTTCCAAATTTGGAAAATTTTCGGCCCTTGAGCCTCGAGATGGGTAGGGTTCCGGACTCAATTCCACCCACCCACCTGCATATATGCGATCTACCTCAAATCCGCAAGAGCCCGCTGAAACAAGACATCATTATCGGGCCGATTCCTCCCGTTATGGACAGGATAAAGGACTGCCGAGAGGAAAATGCGATTTCAATTTTCTGCAATAATTGCACGAACGAGGAATCTTGAACGCCGTCGACCGTCAGGAAATTACACGCCACGATCAAGCGCCCATAGTACGAAGTATCAGGCGATGGAGAGTTTCCGAAAACCAAACTAAGTTTTGGGACAATCCGCCCCGAATACAACCCTAGTCCGAAACAAAAGGGTGCATCACACTCGTGCACCGATACAAAACCAAAAAGCAAAACCCCATAAAGGGCACGGAACCTTTCGAGTGATGGCTCACAGACCTGAAAATTCACAAGATGTATACGCCACTCCAACACATAGCCTTCGAGCATGTTGGATATCATGGAGATGGCCAAAAGTGGCGAAGAGCTTCTAGCCCAGAGAACCACTCCAACAGTACCAGTATGGTGTCAACAGTCTTCGAGACTTTCGCATCAAATAATATGCGAAAACGAACAATTCGCAGCCTCGCCAAGTCTACCAAGTAGCAACAACAAATCCATGGAGCGACACGGCCATCACCTTCAACGCCAAGAATCTAACCTAAATTCGAACAGCCCGAGCACCAGCCGCATTGGTCCTCACCAATAGTGGATGGCTTTCGCCTTACCAAGGTACTCATGGATGGCGGCAGCGATTAAACCTCATCTACGAGGAAACTCTTCAAAAATGGAAATAGATCGGAGCCGCATTGAGCGAAACAGCACAACCTTTAGAGGAATAATCCCTAGCCGGAAGCACGCTGCATAGGAAAAATCACACTTGATGTGGTGTTCGCTCACGGACAATTACAGTCCGAAGAGGTCACGCCCAAGTGGCCCCGCTTAGCAGCGGATATCACGCTATATTAGGACAAGAGGCATTCACAATTTTTCAAGCCATACCCCATTACGGGTACATGAAGCTTAAGATGCCCGGCCGCAGAATAATCACTCGTTAGTGATCCGGACACAGCACTCCTACCAAAACAAGACAGCCGATTAGCCCAGGCACTATCCAAGCCCTAGCGGCGGAGGAACTCATCGCATTGTGGTTTCACGGTGAATAGGGATGATGTGATACTCGATAAGAGATCCAAGTCCACCTCCTTTAAACCAGCGGATGAAATAGTCAAATTCCAGGTCCATCCAACAGACCCAACAAAGACGGCCTCCATCGGGGCACAGTTGAACCCTAATGTAGACACCGCACTACGAGAAGTCCTTCGGGAAAATTGGGACATCTTTGCCTGGCACCCTTCAGATATGCCAGGAATCCCACGCAGATTGGCAGAACACAGCCTAAACATCCTAAAAGGATTCAGCCACCAAACAGCTCTTCGGCGATTTTCCAACCCAAAAGACGGCAATGGGAGAAGAGCTAGCCAAACCATCGGAAGCCGGATTCATTAGAGACATCAAACATCTGGACTGGCTAGCAAACCTGGTAATGGTACCAAAGAAGGACAAATCCTGGCGCCTATGTGTCGATTTTAAAGACCTTAACAAGGCCTGCCCAAAGGACCCCTTCCCCCTTCCCCATCGACCAAATAATCGATGCTACTGCAGGCACGATTCATTGTGCTTCCTTGACGATACTCCGCTACCATCAAATCAAGATGGCGGAGGGGACCAAGCCGCAACGGCATTCATTACTCCATATGGACCATTCTCGCTTCAACACGATGCCCTTCGACTCAAAAACGCCAAGAACATATCAGCGCATGATTCGTATATGTCCGCTACCCAGATCGGCAAAACAGTAGAGGCATACATAGACGACGAGTCGTCAAAACCAAACATGTCGAAACTCTAGTAGACGATTTGAGGCTCACATTCGACAACCTCCGAGCATATGACATTGTCAATCCGAAAATGCGTTTTGCATACCACCGAAAGCTCCTGGGCTTCATTGTATCCGTAGAGGAATTGAAGCAAACCCAGCCAAGATCCGAGCTCACACACCTGGATATTCCAAAAGACCTCAAACAAATACAAAAATTGACTGGATGCGTGGCGGCTCTAAGCCGCTTCATGTCCTGTTTGGGAGAAAAGGCATTGCCCCTCTATAACCTCCTCAGGCACACCGAACACTTCGAGTGGACGGATGCCGCCACTGCCGGACTCAAAGAAATAAAAGCCATATTGGCAACAAATCCGGTCCTGGCTGCGCCTAACCTGGGTGAACCAATGTTGTTATATATCGCGGCAACACATCAAGTTGTAAGCGCGGTGCTCGTCGTCGAACGAGAAACAGAAGGGCATAAATTCCCTCTTCAAAAACCAGTGTACTACGTATCCACTATCTTAACTCCCTGCAAGTCCCGGTACCCGCATTATCAAAAGATAGTGTACGCGGTGTTCATGGCATCCCGGAAGCTTTGACACTACTTTCAAGAGTGTTCGATAACAGTGGCCTCCGAAGTGCCCCTCAACGACATTATAAGCAACCGCGACGCGACGGGCAGGATTCCAAAATGGGCCATTGAGCTCTTACCATTCGATATAACTTACAAACCTTGGCGAGCTATAAAGTCGCAAGTCTTGGCTGACTTTGTCGCTGAATGGACCGAAGCCGAACTCCCTAAAGAGTACGGCGCATACTCCAATTGGATTATGCATTTCGACGGCTCCAAAATGTTGGCCGGCTTGGGGGCTGGCATCGTATTGACGTCCCCAACCGGGGACACAGTCCAATACGTACTTCAGATAATGTACACGGACTCCAACAATGCAGCCGAATACGAGGCCCTCCTACATGGCCTCCGGATGGCAATCTCCATGGGCATTCAACGCCTAGAGGTGCGCGGGGATTCAAAACTTGCAATATCCCAAGTAAATGGAGACTTTGACGCCAATGATCTGAAAATGGCAGCCTATCGTAATGTTGTCCTAAAAATGTCAGCTCGGTTCAAAGGACTCGAATTCCACCACGTAGCCCGGGATAATAACCAAGCAGCCGACATATTGGCACGCATCGGCGCGAAACGTGATGCTGTCCCTCAAAACATCTTCCTGGAACGGCTCTTTAAGCCATCCGTACTATGGGAAGAGGAGTCCGGAAATAACAACCCGGAAGCAACCGCACCACCCAACACAGAACAATCTGACATAATCGGCGGCTCAGCCGATGAAATAACACCTTCAGCCCACGAAATAATGGCAGTAATCGCCTGCGGATGAGAGCCATTCCTAGCCTACTTAATTAGGCAGGAACTTCCCGAAGACCAAAATGAGGCCCGCTGCATAGTTCGGCGATCTAAAGCCTACAAGGTCCACGAGGGAGAACTTTATAAGAAAAGCACAACCGGAGTCCTTCAAAGGTGTATCTCCGAAGAGGAAGGGCGAAACCTTCTGGATGACATTCATGCCGGACTAGGCGGACACCACGCCGCAGCCGGGCCCTTGTAGGCAAGGCCTTCCGTACAGGATTTTATTGGCCGACGGCCCGGACAGATGCTCACGACTTAGTCCAAAGATGCGTCGGTTGTCAGCTCTTTGCTAATCAAAGCCATATGCCACCCACCGCCCTCAAAACTATACCCATTACCCGCCGTCACGGTCCGGGGCTTGACATGGTTGGACCCCTTAAAGGGGGAACCCACAAGCAAAAATACCTACTGGTCATGGTGGATAAATTCACCAAATGGATAGAGGCTAAGCCAGTTAAAACGGCAGAGTCCGACCAGTGATAGACTTCATATCCGGGTAGTACACCGCTACGGCGTCCCCACAAAGATCATTACCGATAACGCACAACTTCACGGCCTACGAGGTCAAACTCTGGTGCAACAATATGGGCATTAAGCTCGACTACGCTTCAGTTTACCACCCTCAAACCAACGGTCAAGTGGAACGAGCAAATGGTCTAATAATGAGCAGCATCAAACCCAAAGCTAGTGCGGTCCTCACCAATCTAACACGACTTTGGGTAGAGGAGCTCGACCAGACTGGGGCTGCGGACCACGCCAAACCGTACTACCGGATTCACACCATTCTTTATGGTATACGACGCAGAGGCAGTTTTGCCCTGCAACATAATTCATGACTCACCTTGAGTGCACATGTACGAAGAAAGAGAAGCCGAGCTGGATCGGCAGGACAGCTTGGACGCATTGGAGGAGGAACGTGATGTGGCAAAGGCCCGTTCCGCATTCTATCAGCAGCAGGCTCAAAGATATCAAAGCAGAGAAGTACGGGCTAAAACTTACAATGTTGGCGAACTAGTTCTACGCCTGCCGGACAAGAAAAAGGACAAACTCAAGCCCAAATGGGAAGGTCCTTCATCATCGACCAAGTCCCGACCGTGGAGCATACCGCTCATGGAATGCATCGGACAACCGACTCGAGCCGAACCTATGGAACGTAGCCCGCCTCCGAAGATTCTACGCCTAGCGCCGGACTAAGAGTTCGTCTCCTTCCTCCACATTTTCACACTTCAGCTGTCTTTTGTTTTCTCTCTTCTCCTACCTTTTTCACACAAGCCCTTGAGAGCCTATTTGCGCATTGTTTGCACACGCCTGATGTGCTACCCGCACTCATTATACCCGGGGTCTTCTCTAATAGAAGCTTACTTATAAGGGCTTCATGCCCAGCACATGTGTCAAACATCCACATGTACCTTTTATTCACCATTATATGCATCGATATGACTTAATTTTTAGCCAAGCTGGGTTGCCTGGCTCCTGTGCTTACCCCTACGTTCCCGATTGTTCGACTAGGAGGTAAAGGGTGTTGGGGAACGTAGTAATTTCAAAAATTTTCCTACGCACACGCAAGATCATGGTGATGCATAGCAACGAGAGGGGAGAGTGTTGTCTCACGCACTCGTAGACCCGGCGAAGCGATCACAACGTAGAGGAAGTAGTCGACGTTCTCCTCGCGATCCGACCGATCCCGACGCCACATCCGCGCCCCGAGTTCTTGACACACGACAGCTCGATGACGCCCCTCGATCTCGATCCAGCCGAGTGTCGAGGGAGAGTTCCGTCCACAACGACGGCGTGGTGGACGATTTTGATGTTTCATCACGCAGGCTTCGCTTAAGCTTCGCGACGGTATAACCGAGGTGGAATTTGGTGGAGGGGGCACCGCACACGGCTAAGGAACGATCCGTAGATCTAACTTGTGTGTTCTAGGGTGCCCCTGCCCTCAGATATAAAGGAGCAAGGGGAGGGGCTGGCCGGCCAAGGGTGGCGCGCCAGGAGTCCTACTCCTCCGAGTAGGATTCCCCCAATCCTAGTTGGACTAGGATTCCTGAGGGGGAAAGAGAGAGAGGGGCGGCCCTTCTCCTAGTCCTAGTAGGACTAGGGAAGGGGAGGCGCGCCACCTAGGGCTGGCCCTTCTCCTTTCCACTAAGGCCCATCGAGGCCCATTTACCTCCCGGGGTTCCGTAACCTCCGGTACTCCGTAAATTCTGTTTTCTTCGAACCTTTCCAACTCCAAACATAGGCTTCCAATATATCAATCTTTATGTCTCGACCATTTCGAGACTCCTCGTCATGTCCGTGATCACATCCGGGACTCAACTTCTTTGGTACATCAAAATACATAAACTCATAATAACCGCCATCGAAACCTTAAGCGTGCGGACCCTACGGTTCGAGAACAATGTAGACATGACCTAGAACTATTCACGGTCAATAACCAACAGCGGACCTGGATGCCCATATTGGTTCCTACATATTCTACGAAGATCTTTATCGGTCAGACCGCATAACAACATACGTTGTTCCTTTGTCATCGGTATGTTACTTGCCCGAGATTCGATCGCCGGTATCCAATACCTAGTTCAATCTCGCATCGACAAGTCTCTTTACTCGCTCCGTAATACATCATCTCACAACTAACTCATTAGTTGTAGTGCTTGCAAGGCTTCAAAGATGTGCATTACCGAGAGGGCCCAGAGATACCTCTCCGACAATCGGAGTGACAAAACCTAATCTCAAATACGCCAACCCAACATCTGCCTTTGGAGACACCTGTAGTACTCCTTTATAATCACCCGATTACGCTGTGACGCTTGGTAGCACCCAAAGTGTTCCTCCGTAAACGGAGTTGCATAATCTCATAGTTACAGGAACATGTATAAGTCATGGATAAAAGCAGTAGCAACATACTAAACGATCGTGTGCTAAGCTAATGGAATGGGTCATGTCAATCGATCATTCTACTAATGATGTGACCTTGTTAATCAAATAACAACTCTTTGTTCATGGTCCGGAAACATAACCATCTTTGATTAACAAGCTAGTCTAGTAGAGGCATACTAGTGACATATTGTTTTGTCTATGCATTCACACATGTATCATGTTTCCGGTTAATACAATTCTAGCATGAATGATAAACATTTATCATGAAATAAGGAAATAAATAATAACTTTATTATTGCCTCTAGGGCATATTTCCTTCAGCCTCCCACTTGCACTAGAGTCAATAATCTAGATTACATAGTAATGATTCTAACACCCATGGAGTCTTGGTGCTGATCATGTTTTGCTCGTGGAAGAGGCTTAGTCAACGGTCTCGCAACATTCAGATCCGTATGTATCTTGCAAATCTCTATGTCTCCCACCGACTAAGTCCCGGATGGAATTGAAGCGCCTCTTGATGTGTTTGGTCCTCTTGTGAAATCTGGATTCCTTCGCTAAGGCAATTGCTCCAAAGATTGTCACGAAAGATTTTCATTGACCCGATGCACTAGGTATGACACCTAGATCGGATATGAACTCCTTCATCCGCACTCCTTCATTAGCTGCTTCCGGCTGCTATGTACTCCGCTTCACATGTAGATCCCGCCACGACGCTTTGTTTAGAACTGCACCAACCGACAGCTCCTCCGCTTAGTGTAAATACGATCCGGTCTGCGATTTAGAATCGTCCGGATCAGTGTCAAAGCTTGCATCAACGTAACTGCCATTTATGAGCTCTTTGTCACCTCCATATACGAGAAACATATCCTTAGTCCTTTTCGTATTTCAGATGTTCTTGACCGCTGTCCAAAGGATCCACTCTGGATTACTTTGGTACCTCCTGCTAGGCTTATAGCAAGGCACACATCAGGTCCGGTACACAAGATTGCATACATGATAGAGCCTATGGCTGAAGCATAGGAACATCTTTCATTTTCTCTATCTTCTGCAGTGGTCGGGCATTGAGTCTTACTCAACTTCACACCTTGTAACACGTGCAAGAACCCTTTCTTTGCTTGATCCATTTTGAACTTCTTCAAAATCTTGTCAAGGTATGTGCTTTGTGAAAGTCCAATTAAGCGCCTTGATCTATCTCTATAGATCTTAATGCCCAATATGTAAGCAGCTTCACCGAGGTCTTTCATTGAAAAACTCTTATTCAAGTATCCCTTTATGCTATCCAGAATTCTATATCATTTCCGATTAGCAATATGTCATCTACATATAATATCGAAATGCTACAGAGCTCCCACTCACTTTCTTGTAAATACAGGCTTCTCCAAAAGTCTCAGATAAACCCAAATGCTTTGATCACACTATCAAAGCGCTTATTCCAACTCCGAGATGCTTGCACCAGTCCATAGATGGATCGCTGGAGCTTGCACACTTTGTTAGCTCCCTTTGATCGATAAAACCTTCTCGTTGCATCATATACAACTCTTCTTCCGTAAATCCATTCAGAATGCGGTCTTTACATCCATTTGCCAAATTTCATAATCATAAAATGCGCAATTGCTAACATGATTCGGACGGACTTAAGCATCGCTACGGGTGAGAAGGTCTCATCGTAGTCAATCCCTTGAACTTGTCGAAACCCTTTGCATAAGTCGAGCTTTGTAGACGATAATATTACCGCCAACGCCGGTCTTCTTCTTGAAGATCCACTTGTTTTCTATTGCTTGCCTACCCTCGGGCAAGTCAACCAAAGTCCATACTTTGTTTTCATACATGGATCCCATCTCGATTTCATGGCCTCAAGCCATTTTATGGAATCTGGGCTCACCATCGCTTCTTCATAGTTCGTGGGTTCATCATGATCTAGTAGCATGATTTCCGTAACAGGATTACCGCACCACTCAGTGCGGATCTTACTCGTTGATCTACGGGTTCTCAGAGTAACTTGATCTGAAGTTTCATGATCAACATCATCAACTTCCTCACTACTTGGTGTAGGTGTCTCGTAAACTGGTTTCGCGATTTAACTACTTTCAAGTAAGGGAGAAGGTACAATTACCTCATCAAGTTCTACTTTCCTCCCACTCACTTCTTTCGAGAGAAACTCCTTTTCTAGAAAGGATCCATTCTTAGCAACAAATGTCTTGCCTTCGGATCTGTGATAGAAGGTGTACCCAACTGCTCCTTTGGGTATCCTATGAAGACACATTCGATTTGGGTTCGAGCTTATCAGTTGAAGCTTTTTCACATAAGCATCGCATCCCCAAACTTTAAGAAACGACAACTTTGGTTTCTTGCTAAACCATAGTTCATAAGGTGTCGCCTCAACGGATTTCGACGGTGTTCTATTCAGGTGAATGCGGCCGCCTCTAGAGCATAACCCCAAAACGATAGCGGTAAATCAGAAGAGACATCATAGATCGCACCATATCTAGTAAAGTACGACACGACGCTCGACACACCATTACGCTGTGGTGTTCCGGTGGCGTGAGTTGCGAAACTATTCCGCATTGTTTCAAATGTAGACCAAACTCGAACTCAAATATTCACCTCCACGATCGATCGTAGAAACTTAATTTTCTTGTTACGATGATTTTCAACTTCACTCTGAAATTCTTTGAACTTTTCAAACGTTTCAGACTTATGTTTCATTAAGTAGATATACCCATATCTCGCTTAAGTCATCTGTGAAGGTGAGAAAATAACGATATCCGCCACGAGCCTCAACATTCATCGGACCACATACATCTGTATGTATGATTTCCAACAAATCTGTTGCTCTCTCCATAGTACCGAGAACGGTGTTCTAGTCATCTTGCCCATGAGGCACGGTTCGCAAGTGCCAAGTGATTCATAATCAAGTGACTCCAAAAGTCCATCAAGATGGAGTTTCTTCATGCGCTTTACACCGATATGACCTAAACGGCAAGTACCACAAATAAGTTGCACTTTCATTATCAACTCTGCATCTTTTGGTTTCAACATTATGAATATGTGTATCACTACTATCGAGATTCATCAAAATAGACCATTCCTCAAGGGTGCATGACCATAAAAGATATTACTCATATAAATAGAACAACCATTATTCTCTCGATTTAAATGAATAACCGCCTCGCATCAAACAAGATCCAGATATAATGTTCATGCTCAACGCAGCACCAAATAACAATTATTTAGGTCTAAAACTAATCCCAAGGTAGATGTAGAGGTAGCGTGCCGACCGCGATCACATCGACTTTGGAACCATTTCCCACGCGCATCGTCACCTCGCCCTTTGCCGAGTTCGCTAATCAGTAGTCCTGCTTCGAGTTGCAAATATTAGCAATGTAACCAAGATCAAATACCCAAAAGCTACTACGAGCTCTAGTAAGGTACACATCAATAACATGTATATCACATATACCTTTGTTCACCTTGCCATCCTTCTTATCCGCCAAATACTTGGGGCAGTTCCGCTTCCAGGACCAGTCGCTTGCTGGTAGAGAAGCACTCGGCCAGGTTTAGGGCCGACTTGGGTTTCTTCTCCCGAGCAAAGAACTTGCTTGCTGTTCTTCTTGAAGTTCCCTTCTTCTTCCCTTTGCCTTTCTTCTTGAAACTAGTGGTCTTGTTGACCATCAACACTTGATGCTCCTTCTGATTTCTACCTCCGCAGCCTTTAGCATTGCGAAGAGCTCTGTATAGTCTTTACTAACCCTTGCATATTATAGTTCATCACGAAGCCTTTGTAGCTTGGTGGCAGTGATTGAGAATTCTCATCAATGACACAATCATCCGGAAGATTAACTCCCAATTGTGTCAAGTGATTGTAGTACCTGCACATTCTCGAGTATATGCTCACTAATGTAACTATTCTCCTCCATCTTGCAGCTATAGAACTTATTGGAGACTTCATATCTCTCAATCCGGGCATTCTGTTGAATATTAACTTCAACTCCTGGAACATCTCATATGCTCCATGACGCTCAAAACGCCGTTGAAGTCCCGGTTCTAAGCCGTAAAGCATGGCACAATCGAACTATAGAGTAGTCATCAGCTTTGCTCGCCAGACGTTCATAACATCTGCAGCTTGCATTAGCAAGAGTTCTGCACCTAGCGGTGCATCCAGACGAACTCTTCAGGCAGCAATGAGGATGATCTCGTTACGGACCCAGTCCGTAATTGCTACCATCATCTTTCAACTTTGCTTTCTCAAGGAACGCATTAAAATTCAACGGAACAACAAAGACGAGCCATCTATCTACAATCAAACATAAACAAGCAAGATACTATCGGTACTAAGTTCATGATAAATTTAAGTTCAATTAATCATATTACTTAAGAACTCCCACTTAGAAAAACATCTCTAGTCATCTAAGTGATCACGTGATCCAAATCAACTAAACCATAACCGATCATCACGTGAAATGGAGCAGTTTCAATGGTGAACATCTTATGTTGATCATATCTACTATATGATTCACGCCGACCTTTCGGTCTCCGTGTTCCAAGGCCATATCTGCATATGCTAGGCTCGTCAAGTATAACCCGAGTATTCTGCGTGTGCAAAACTGGCTTGCACCCGTGTAGATGGACGAGAGCTTATCACACCCGATCATCACGTGGTGTCCGGGCACGATTTAACTTTGGCAACGGTGCATACTCGGGAGAACACTTCTTGATAATTTAGTGAGAGATCATCTTATAATGCTACCGTCAATCAAAGCAAGATAAGATGCATAAAAGGATAAACATCACATGCAAATCAATATAAGTGATATGATATGGTCATCATCATCTTGTGCTTCATGATCTCCATCTTGCAGCACCACCATGATCACCATCGCCACCGGCGCGACACCTTGATCTCCATCGTAGCATCGTTGTCGCCTCGCCAAACTTATGCTTCTACGACTATCGCTACCGCTTAGTGATAAAGTAAAGCATTACAGTATGCATTGCATTGCATACAATAAAGCGACAACCATATGGCTCCTGCCATTGCCGATAACTTCGTTACAAAACATGATCATCTCATACAATAAAATATAGCATCACGCCTTGACCATATCACATCACAACATGCCCCGCAAAAACAAGTTAGACGCCCTCTACTTTGTTGTTGCAAATTTTACGTGGCTGCTACGGGCTTAAGCAAGAACCAGTCTCACCCACGCATCAAAACCACAACGATATTTCGTCAAATAGACTCCGCTTAACCTTCTCAAGGACCGGCGAGCCACACTCAGTTCAACTAAAGTGAGAGAGACAGCACCCACCAGTCACCTTTAAGCAACGAGTGCTCGCAGCGGTGAAACCAGTCTCGCGTAAGCGTACGCGTAATGTCGGTCTGGGCCGCTTCATCTCACAATACCGCTGAACCAAAGTATGACATGCCGGTAGGAAGTATGACTTGTATCGCCCACAACTCACTTGTGTTCTACTCGTGCAAAACATCAAACCATAAAAACCTAGGCTCGGATGCCATCGTTGGGGAACGAGTAATTTCAAAAAATTCCTACGCACACGCAAGATCATGGTGATGCATAGCAACGAGAGGGAGAGTGTTGTCTACGCACCCTCGTGAGACCAAGCGAAGCGATCACAACGTAGAGGAAGTAGTCGACGCTCTCCTCGCGATCCGACCGATCCCGCGCCAAGTTATTCGCGCCCGAGTTCTTGACACACGACAGCTCGATGACGCCCCTCGACTCCGATCCAGCCGAGTGTCGAGGGAGAGTTCCACAAGACGACGGCGTGGTGGACGATTTTGATGTTTCATCGCGCAGGCTTTCGCTTAAGCTTCATGACAGATAACCGAGGTGGAATTTGGTGGAGGGGGCACCGACACGGCTAAGGAACGATCCGTAGATCTAACTTGTGTGTTCTAGGGTGCCCCCTGCCCCGTGATATAAAGGAGCAAGGGGAGGGGCTGGCCGGCCAAGGGTGGCGCTGCAGGAGTCCTACTCCCTCCGAGTAGGATTCTCCAATCCTAGTTGGACTAGGATTCCTGAGGGGGAAAGAGAGAGAGGGGGTCGGCCCTTCTCCTAGTCCTAGTAGGACTAGGAAGGGGGAGGCACGCGCCACCTAGGGCTGGCCCTTCTCCTTTCCACTAAGGCCCATCGAGGCCCATTTACCTCCCGGGGTTCCGTAACCTCCCTGACTCCCAGAATTCTGTTTTCCTCGAACCTTCCAACTCCAAACATAGGCTTCCAATATATCAATCTTTATGTCTCGACCATTTCGAGACTCCTCGTCATGTCCGTGATCACATCCGGACTCAACTTCTTCGGTACATCAAAATACATAAACTCATAATAACCGCCATCGAAACCTTGCTGCGGACCCTACGGTTCGAGAACAATGTAGACATGACCTAGAACTATTCACGGTCAATAACCAACAGCGGACCTGGATGCCCATATTGGTTCCTACATATTCTACGAAGATCTTTATCGGTCGACCGCATAACAACATACGTTGTTCCCTTTGTCATCGGTATGTTACTTGCCCGAGATTCGATCGTCGGTATCCAATACCTAGTTCAATCTCGCTACGCAAGTCTCTTTACTCGCTCCGTAATACATCATCTCACAACTAACTCATTAGTTGTAGTGCTTGCAAGGCTTCAAGATGTGCATTACCGAGAGGGCCCAGAGATACCTCTCCGACAATCGGAGTGACAAAACCTAATCTCAAATACGCCAACCCAACATCTGCCTTTGGAGACACCTGTAGTACTCCTTTATAATCACCCAGCTTACGCTAGACATTTGGTAGCACCCAAAGTGTTCCTCCGTAAACGGAGTTGCATAATCTCATAGTTACAGAACATGTATAAGTCATGGATAAAAGCAAGAGCAACATACTAAACGATCGTGTGCTAAGCTAATGGAATGGGTCATGTCAATCAGATCATTCTACTAATGATGTGACCTTGTTAATCAAATAACAACTCTTTGTTCATGGTCTGGAAACATGACCATCTTTGATTAACAAGCTAGTCTAGTAGAGGCATACTAGTGACATATTGTTTTGTCTATGCATTCACACATGTATCATGTTTCCGGTTAATACAATTCTAGCATGAATGATAAACATTTATCATGAAATAAGGAAATAAATAATAACTTTATTATTGCCTCTAGGGCATATTTCCTTCAAAGGGAGCACCTCTGCGATTATTACTGCCGGGTCAGCCAGATGTGTACCTCAGACTGGGTGAAGCCGAAAGCTAGCGTTCTTAAGAGAATATTCGGTCGGTGACTTGAAAGATGATATTTTACACATTTATCTATCTGCCCCCAGACGTTTTCCTGCTTTTTTCGCAGAGTCCGACATGCACTTTAGGGATGCCTCCTGTGAAAGGAACCCTTAACGGAACTATTCTCCCTAGAAGATGTTTCTTACTAACCATGTAATATAACATAACTAGTTGGGCACTTGTCTCGATAAAGCACTAATGACCCCTACGCTCGGGTCTCCATGCATGCCCCGGTTTTGTCATAACCGAGAAGGTATTCGACACACTCGGACTCTAGGGTCCCGAGGTCGGCTTAAAAGGTCGGCAAAGACAAACGATCTACAATCCGCTAGGAGGCATTTTACATGTCATTTTAAATACATCGCCAAATTGACCGATCAGATTCTCCTCAATCCCGCCTAACAAAGTTGTCTAATTTACATCCCCGTTAGAATACTTAGCGCCAACTCTACTTGGCCGCACACTAAGCTCACAGGATCTCCTTCCCATCGGGCCCCACAGTCCGACCTCGCCATGTGGTTTGATCCGCCTTCTTGTACCGCTGCTTCACCATGGCCCAGGCCTCCCTGGCACCTTGACGGCAGGCCGATACCTTCCATAAACGAAAGCGCTGCCACGCTCCCTGAAGCTTCTCTGCAAGCTCTCCAAGGCCCTCGGGTAGGGAGACGGATGGCCATAGGGCCTGGACGACGCCACTCATCGCCTGTCGAACACGTTCGAGCAGTTGCACCAGCTCGGGAAGTTGGTCACCCTTCAACTGGCATTTCTCCAGCAGGCTACCTATGAGCGCACTCTACGCATATATTTCTATCAATAGGCTTCCTCTCCGAACTCTTCTTTTCAAAAGAATTCGCTCAAGCACTTACCATAGATGCCGCGACGAAGCCGCTGATTCTCCTTTACGGAGCCAAACAGCTCGACCCGAACACCTTTCAGCTCTTCCCCAAGCTGGGTATGGGCATCCTGGAGTTTGTTCCTCTCCTGCTGCACCTTCATAAGCACCCTCTCGCCAGCCTTCACCGCACATGGAGGGTGTTGCTTGTCCGGATCCATCCGCAACATCCACAATATCATTGTCGACTTACACGCACGCCAAGACACCGCTTATCTTTTTGAAATAATGTGTTACCAGGAGGGGTCTCGTGTCTCCTCTCATGCGGCAATGAAAAGGCGCCTCAAGTTGGGCCTTGCACTCTTGTAGCTCCTGGGACAATTGGGTATTCTTCTTTGTAAGATCCTGCACATTAAAAGATCCTTAAATCATTTATTTTAACTACTTTAAGTCTCGGGGGCTACTGGCATATACCGCTATTATAATCCCTTACCCGTATGTCTTTTACATACTGCTCCGCGGCTCTGGTCAAACCATCTTGTCGGTGTACTAAAGTAGGGGTACCTTAGTACCCCGAACTTGTGCACGGGCAGTCGCAGCGTCCCGCGGCAAGGCTTGCCGGGCGTCCGCCAAGATCCTTCGTCATTCCCATTAATGCCATTCAAGAACAAAGTGTTAACTGAGAAGACAAGGCCCCGGCAAGAGGAGCTTGTCGGGAAGGACAAGACCCCGGCAAGAGGAGCTTGCCGGGAAGGCCAACCAAGGCATCAAGAAGAACTTGTCAGCGACGCTACCGCTGCCCCCGGCAAGGCCCGGCGAAGCGACAAGCTTGTTGGTGCGACAAGACAATGATCATGCAAGGCGCTTGCCGCGACGGCCACCACTCACGCCCACGCCCAAAGACATCCGACGACGTGTCGCCGCAGGGTCGCTCCTGGTGCACGTGGCGGGTAGCTGTGCAGCCAAGCGGTGCGAGGTGGCAAGTGAAGATGACTAGAAGGCCATCGTGGCGATCGGTGGCGCCTCTAACGGTCGTTTCTTGCACTGTTTGGGTGACCGGGCAGGCATTAAATGCCCTTGTCCCCCGCCGTCAGAGTTAGGTATGGGACACTGTTGGTAGCGGTTGTACCAACCCCTGTTTTTACTTTTTTACCCCTCTCTCTGCGTTGCCACCTGTCGGTGACCCCTTTAAACTATAAAAAGGAGGCCCATGCGCACTTAGAAGGGGGGGAGGCATTCGAAACTACAACACAACCACGCTCTTGAGCAAGAACGGAAAAGAAACACAAAGCAGCAGTAGGAGTTTTATCTTTCCGGAGAGCTCCGGCCGTAAAATCCTCGCGGTTTCGCCGACCGCTTCTTTCAGGCGCCTCCGCCTCCTGCCGATCAAAAGGGCCCTGCCCCATAGGTGTTCGTTTCCCATGACACATCTTGAGCAGCACGGAGGTGCGCGTCTCCCGCGTTAAAGGCATTCAACGCCTTAGGGGAGAAACACGCTTCACGAAAAACTGTCCGGCGGTGCCTATGGTTCATGGCGCTCTCCACCTCGCACTGGTGGCGGACAGCTCGTCGGCATCCTCCGTTGAGGAGTATCCGCTCAAGACTTTGCGCCGCCTCCCCTCCGCACCGTGTGTTTGAGCCTGGCTGGTGGAGGCTTGGGTGGTAACCTCGTCGGGCACAGTCCGGTGAGCGCTCTTTCTCCTGAAAAAGTCATGAGCATTAATACACCCCCTAGGAATCTTTTCCTAAATAAAAGTCGCAAGCTATACCGTTGCGGTGATGTTTCGATTTGCACCGCACCCCTCTTCCGCCTGCGGGGTCGGACTGACCCTTGTTGGTCAGCCGCCGCGGGTTCAGCTTCTCGCCTTGAAGGCACCTCCTGCAAGACAGCGTTGTATACGGTGGTCAGGAATGCGCAAGGATGAAATAATGGTGTCAGGACTTCGGTCATAAGTACCTGGGAAGCTAGTAACAAGCCGGGGTAGTTAGCCGTAATGGCGACTAGAGCGTTGTCCATGCTGAGTTGGTGGAACACCCCGTCAATTAGCTCCACCTTTATGTCCGGATCCTCTTCGGAGGCCGGATCAAGGGATCTTCCTGGATCCTCGGGTTGTGGAGCCGGACTATGTATGCCCTCCACATCCCGACGCAGCTCCTGCGTCGAAATCGTAAAGTAAGGTATTTAACTTTGAAAGCATGGGTCGGATAAATAAAATGTCCACTTACCCAGCGCCGAGGGTTATTCATGGAGAACCCATTCAATGGGCTCATCTGGAGGAAGTCCTCTTTCTCCCCCTTGTACAGGCCGGGCAGAATCTTCACCAGATCTTCGGCCAATCCCGGCCCTTTGCGGCCATGACGGGTGGCATCATTTTCCCCGTTGAAATCCCACATGGGTGGCCCTCAGACAGAGTAGCTGCACCCCAAGATTATGCACGTGGCCATGACTCCAATCATGGTCAATCCGAATGGGCCAGAACCTTATCCGCCCATCAAATAATGGACGCCTTGTCTTCCTCCAGTTGAGGGCTCCGCGGGCGCCAACTTAGGTGTTTCTTCAGGGGAGCCTTGCTGAACTCCGGGAGGCCGATTCGAACTGGGTCTGGTAGTGGAGCGTCTTCTACATAAAACCATTCCGAAGGTTAGTCTTCGGACGCCTTCTTTGGGGTTCCGGATGGATATCCGGTCCCGGCGATGCGCCATATTTCGGCACCGCCCACTTGATATATTGACCCCTCGTGAGAACGGGGTACGAGGCAGAATAGCCTCTTCCACAGCGCAAAATGGGGCTCGATGCCCAGGAATAGCTCGCAAAGAGCTACGAAACCCACGATGTGCAGAATAGAGGCGGGCGTGAGGTGATGGAGCTGGAGTCCATAGAACTCCAGAAGCCCGCGGAGGAACGGATGTACGGGAAATCAAAGCCCCCTTATTAGATAGGGGGCGAAGCACACCCGCTCTCCTTTAGAGGGGCTAGGGTGGCCTTCGCTGCTTCCCACCTTTGTAGGTGGCCAGCCCGGCTCGAACCGGGACCATAAAGGCCGGAGGAAGATATCCTCTGCTTGAAGCTTCACCAGCTCGTTGGCTGTAATCAATATCTCTCCAATCTCTCGGCGGAGGTGGGAGCATGATAGGAGGAGCCGCCGACGGTCCATGATGGAATGGGTTTTTCGGTCGAGCGCCCGATGACTACTCATGAAGGAGGATGGTGTGATTTGGAACTGGATTCTTATCTCTTATAGGCAGATTATTTGCGCAGCTAGGGGTTAAAACATAAAGATACCTCGCTTTTCGCATTCGCATGACGCGTGGAAGAGGGCCATTATTGGGCGTGGAAGCCAAGGAGCGCAACATTTGTAAGGGAGCCGGACACTATTCGGCAAGCACATGGAATTTGAAGGAGAACCCGCCTTGCAATGCCGAAGACTATATATGCGCTGGACTCGTCGCCATTGAAGCCTGGTTCGGGGGCTACTGAGGGAGTCCTGGACTAGGGGGTGTCCGGATAGCCGGACTATCATCATCGGCCGGACTCCAAGACTATGAAGATACAAGATTGAAGACTTCGTCCCGTGTCCGGATGTGACTTTCCTTGGCGTGGAAGGCAAGCTTTGCGATACGGATATGTAGATCTCCTACCATTGTAACCGACTCTGTGTAACCCTAGCCCTCGCTGGTGTCTATATAAACCGGAGGGTTTTAGTCCGTAGGACGGACAACCATTACAACAATCATACCATTGGCTAGCTTCTAGGGTTTAGCCTCCTTGATCTAGTGGTAGATCCACTCTTGTACTACCCATATCATCAATATCAATCAAGTAGGAGTAGGGTTTTACCTCCATCGAGAGGGCCCGAACCTGGGTAAAAACATCGTGTCCCTTGTCTCCTGTTACCATCCGCCTGGACGCACAGTTCGGGACCCCTACCCGAGATCCGCCGCTTTTGACACCGACAGGGAGGGAGTGTAGGATTTGCGTGTTGTGTGTCGTGTGTTTCGTGCGAAGCCACCAGTCTGCGCCCATGCTCCAGCACATCCGACGACGTGTCGCCGCAGGGTCGCTCCTGGTGCACGTGGCAGGTAGCTGTGCAGCCAAGCGGTGCAAGGTGGCAAATGAAGATGACTAGAAGGCCATCGTGGCGATCGGTGGCGCCTCTAACGGTCGTTTCTTGCACTGTTTGGGCGACCGGACGGGCATTAAATGCTGTCCCCTGCCGTCATAGTTAGGTATGGGACACTGTTGGTAGCGGTTGTACCAACCCCTGTTTTTACTTTTTTACCCCTCTCTCTGCGTTGCCACCTGTCGGTGACCCCTTTAAACTATAAAAAGGAGGCCCATGCGCACGAGAAGGGGGGACGATTCAAACTACAACACAAGCACGCTCTGAGCAAGAACGAATAGAAACACAAAGCAGCAGAGGAGTTTTATCTCCCGGAGAGCTCCGGCCGGGTAAAATCCTCGCGTTTCGCCGATCCGCACTGTGCCCTCCGCTCCTCAAGCGGATCAAAAGGGCCCTGCCCCATAGGTGTTCGCTTCCACGACATCTTTGGCGCGCTAGGTAGGGGGCGTCGAGGTTGTGTGAACCTGATCCGGTTTTCGCGCGTGCTACATCAACATCTTCATCGACATGTCGCCGAAGAAGAAGGCTTCGGAGGTGGCCGCTCCGTCTACGTCTATCCTGCCGCCACCGGAGCAAATGGGCGGCGGGGTAGATGCCGGCGGAGGAGCGGGCGTCAACGGGGGGACTCACGTCGTCACCAGGTCCAAGGACAAGGCCCCGCAAGCTTCAGCATCGGTACATCCACCGCACCCCTCCCAGGAGGTGCAGGATCGACAACGCCATGGTGCTCCTAGCACCGTGCTCGCATTAGAACAAGGCCAAGCCGGCGGATCGCGGGACGCTCAAGGCCAACATGCACGCCAATACGCTGGCACGAGCGCAGTACGGTCGCCTGGGCGGGATGTTGCTCCTTCTAACACTGTTAGAAGTTTGAGCATATCCCGCACCTCGCATTGTTCGCCCCCGCCGCCGAAAACTCCAGAGGAAGTGTAGGATCGAAGAAGGTGAGAGTGTCTAGAGGGGGGGGGGGGGTGATTAGACTACTCGACAAGATAAAAATTCCGTCTTTTATCAAGGACAGATTTTGGCAGATTTTGCATAACACACAAGTCAAGTAACACACTACACATGCAATTCTAGAGTATGGGCAGCAGAAAGTAAATTGCACAAGTAGTAAAGAGAAGTGGAGAAGATCAAACGCAATTTGGAGACGCGGTGATTTTTCTCGTGGTTCCGATAGGTGGTGCTATCGCATTTCCACGCTGATGGAGACTTCAACCCACTGAGGGTAACGGCCATGAGAGTCCACGGAGGGCTCCACCCACAAAGGGTCCATGAAGAAGCAACCTTGTCTATTCCATCATGGCCTCACGCCCACGAGGGCTAGCCTTACTCGGGTAGATCTTCACGAAGTAGGCGATCTCCTTGCCCTTACAAACTTCTTGGTTCAACTCCACATCTCGATGACGGAGGCTCCCAAGCCACACCTAACCAATCTAGGAGGCACCACCTCCAAAAGGTAATAGATGGTGTGGATGATGATGAACTCCTTGCTCTTGTGCTTCAAATGATAATCTCCCCAACACTCAACTCTCCTCACTGATTTGGCTGTGGTGGAAGAAAGGATTGAGTGGAAAGCAACTTGGGAAGGCTAGAGATCAAGCTTCATATGGTGGGAGTGGAGCAACTTGATCTCAACACAAGGGTAGGTAGTTCTCTTCTCGTAAATGTAAGGTAGGAGTGGTAGTTCTTTCGATGGCTCTTCCACGAATGAAGAGGGGTGGAGGGTATTTATAGCCTCCACACAAAATCCAACTGCTACACACATTTGACCAATCTCGTGGGACCGGTTGACAACTCGGTGAGACCGAAAGTTCAAATAATGTGAACGTTGGGATTTTCGGTGGGACCGAAAATACAATCTCCGTGAGTCCGATTCGTGCAATGACAAGAGCATGCCAATTTCGGTGGGACCGACTTCATCATCTCGGTGACACCGATTTGATGACAGATGGTTACAGAAGCTTGGCAACTCATTTTTCGATGAGACCGAGTTCAGAATCGGAAAATCCGAGTTTGCTAGGGTTTGGCTTATGGCTGAGGTGGTTCATCTCGGTGTGACTGAGTTTGGAATATCGGTGGGGCCGAGATTACTTATGAGTGTATTTGGTAATTGATGGCAACACACTAAACAAGACATCAAAGCTTATTGGAAGAAAGACAGAATTATCACGAAAGCTTTGACAAACATGTAGTACATGTGCCCCTACAAGTGTGCAAGATTTTCATAAATTATGGTTTTGGACTACCACAAGCACACAAGAGAGAAAGGCAAGATGTGCTACATGCAGCTTGGCTATATGCATCGAAAGCAGATGAAAAGAAGTGAGTGATAATGCATATGTGCATGGTGATTTCTTGCAAACAAGTATTCACAAGCAAGTCACCATCATGCACATTCTCGCAAGGTGCATATACTTACCTTGAGGTTCCTTGGCATTGTACCAAGAGATAAACTTGGGAAAACAAGGTTAGATAACACAAGAGTATTTCTTCAACCAACTGCAAGAACATCAAGAGTACCAAGCCAGGATGACATGTATAAAGAGTGTCTCATATTGAGCACAAGCTTGAATCAGCAAACATGTCTCCTAAACTAAAAGATTTTCAATGAACTCGAGAGATTTTGCTTTCCATAAGATATCAATTGTGAAGATTCCTCCCTTTGAGTTGTCTCAGATCAAGGGTTTGATGGAAAAGCAAAATCAAAAGAATGATGCCAAATGAGAATGATGCCAATTGTAATGTCCAATGCGAAACACAAAGAAAGCTTTGATGTGATTCTCTCCCTTAAGGTAAGATTGCTCTTCTTCTCCCCTAAATCTTCTCTTCTCCCCTAAGTCTTCTCCCCTTGACATCAAGTGCCGAAAAGGACAGCAAACTAGGAAGGTCGGGAAGATGGAAAGAAAGAAGTGGATCCTTAAGAATCACAACAGGCAAAAAAGAAACATGCATAGAGAATCATTGAGTGGAGCTGCGAAGATGATATCCTCGAAGAAATAAATCGGTGACACCGAATTAAGATGGATCGGTGGGTCCGAAAGTCGTGACTTAGGGCAGATCCTTTTCAGTTAGACCGAAATATTTAAATCGGTGACGCCGAGTTTAATTCCAAGGAAATACAGAAATAATTCAGCTCACTTTGCGAGGAATGTTTCAAAGGATTTGCAATGAATTTGTGAATGATTTTCAAGGAATTGATCAGAGCCAGAAGAATATTCACAAAGATAGAAGAATAGAATGAAAAAGATTCCTAGATGAAGTAGTTTTTTTTAATGAAAACTCAATGAGAGAACATAAGAGAAAATAGAAAGACTCCAAAACATATGTACTTCATCTAGATAAGGGTCGGCGACAAGGTCACCTATGTTTGAGTATATTGACTTAGGAGTCAAATGAGAACATTTGATCATAGGTCATACTCATCGTTTAAGCTCAAAATGGGGTTGCCATTTTTCGATTAAGCATTCGATGTGATCACATCTTATGAGGCTGCTTGTACTCATGACTTTGAGCAAAGCTCCTTAAAGATGTGAAGAACATACCTTGGGCTTGTTGTTTCTTTGCTCATGTAGGTGAACTTGATGTAGGTGCTCATTGAATGTGAAGTTGGAGCGCCATTTCCACTTGTGTAGTTCATCTTCTCTACATGGGTTAGGCAAGCAAGGAAATACTCAAGGATATCCAAGATGACATGAGTGAAATACTAGATGTATAAGATGTCAAAAAGGATATGTGGAATTTTGTTCCTTGAACTCAACATCCCAAAGGGCTAGATACTTGGTCAATGACAAGATTACTCATGATTTGAGTGTGTGGTAATCTTGTGGAATGTAGATCATCCAAGTACCGCAAGGAGTTAGATGCAATACAAGGGGCAAATGTGTCCAAGACATATGATCATCATCATAAGAGAAATATCAAGGATTAGTCAAGTGGGCTCATGCCTTGCATGCATCAATGGAGTTTTCACTCCAAGTTTGAAGCATCAATGATGTTCAACTCACTCCTTGCTTACAAAACACCTTCTCATCAAGAGGTTTTGTAAAGATATCACGAAGTTGTTTGTCAAGACGAACATGCTTAAGATTGATGTCACCCTTGGCAATGTGATCATGAATGAAATGGTGATTTAACTTCAATATGTTTCATTCGAGAGTGTTGCACGGATTGTGTCCAATTTTAATCGCACTCTCATTGTCATAAAGCAAGGAACATGTCTCACATGTATCCCATAATCCTTAAGCGCTTGTGTCATCCATAGCAATTGAGCACAACATGAACCAGCAGCAATATATTCTCGCTTCGGCAAGGGATAATGATATCAATTTGTTTCTTGGAGGACCAAGATACAAGGGATCGACTAAGGAATTGACACGCACTGAAGTTGACTTTCTATCAACCCCGCCACCAAATAGTCCGAGTCGGAATAGCCAACAAGGTCGAAAGAGGCCCTCTTAGGATACCAAATGCCAAAGTTTGGTGTGTGTATCAAATATCTCACAATCCTTTTAACAGCTTTAAGATGACATTCTTTAGGGGCTGCTTGATATCGAGCACACATGCATACACTCAACATTATGTCGACGAGAAGCACAGAGATATAGTAGAGAACCAATCATAGATCGGTAAACCTTTGATCAACGGGTTCTCCATCTTTTGTCAAGTCATTATGTCCACTTGTAGGCATGGGGTTCTCATACCTTTGCTTTCTTGCATGTTGAACTTCTTGAAGAGATCCTTGGTGTACTTTGTTTGTGAGACAAAGGTACCTCCTTAGATTGCTTGATTTGCAACCCAAGGAAGAATTTGAGTTCACTCATCATGGACATCTCATACTTCTCCGACATGAGCTTTCCAAACTTCTCGCTAAAATGAGGGTTAGTTGAACCAAAGATAATATCATCAACATATATTTGGCACACAAATAGTTCACCATCAACCCTTTTCATGAATAGTGTTGAGTCTATTTTTCCAATCTCAAAGCCTTTTTCAAGAAGAAAGCTAGTCAAGCATTTGTACCAAGCTCTAGGAGCTTGTTTAAGACCATAAAGAGCTTTGTGCAACTTGTAAACATGATTAGGCTTTTGGGATTCACAACCGGAGGTTGTTTCACAAATACTTCCTCCTCAATTTCACCATTTAGGAAAGCACTTTTGATATCCATTTGATAGAGAGTAATATCATGGTGATTGGCATAAGCAAGAAGAATGCTAATGGACTCAAGTCTAGCAACGGGGCATAGGTCTCACCATAGTCCATACCTTCGACTTGTGTGTAACCTTGAGCTACGAGACGAGCCTTGTTGCGATGACTTGTCCATCTTCATCTTGCTTGTTCAAACACCCATTTGGTTCCAATGACGCTTTTGATCATCCTTGGGCTTCTACCAAAGTCCATACCTTGTTCCTCTCGGTTGTGTAGCTCTTCGTGCATAGCGCTCACCCAATCCGGTCTTCAAGTGCTTCTTCTACCTTCATAGGTTCAATACTAGAGATAAATGAGTAATGCTCACAAAAGTTAGCTAAGCGAGTTTTAGAGTGAGTAATTCTCCGGAGTTGATGTCGTTGATCATTTGTTCCACGGGATGATTTTTCTTGACTCTTGCTCGGACTCGGATAGCTTTTGTTGAGGTTGTGGCTGAGCTTCCTCATCATCTTCATCTTCCTCTTCTTCTTCTTCATTGTTGTTGGTGTTGTCTTGAGGCGGTGGAGAAGGAGGTTGTGGTGGATCTTCTTGTTGCACTTCCTCATCTTGGTGAGTTCCACTTGTGGAGGCCTCCATGTTGCCTTTGAGGTTCATCTTGCCGTGAGGTAGGGGCTCCACATATGTAGATGAGGTACTCTCCTTCACTTCCATGGGACGGATCTTTCCAATAGATAAATCTTGGATTGCTTCCGATGGGTCCTTGTCTCCTACATCAATAGGCATTTGCTCTACTTATGAAATATTAGATTCATCAACTTCACGCTCACCGCCTCTTCAACCTTTCGGTGAAATTATTGTAGACACGGTAGGTGTGGGAGTTTGATCCATAACCAAGAAAAAACCTTCATGAGTTTTAGGAGCAAATTTAGACCGACGATGCTTATCAAGGATATAGCATTTTGAACCAAAGACACGAAAGTATCCCACTTGGGGTTTGTTACCGTGAGGAGCTCAGATGATGTCTTGCCGAGGAGCTTATGAAGATAAAGCCTGTTGATAGCATGACAAGCTGTCTCGACCGCTTCCCCCAAAAGTGCTTCGTGTCTTGTATTCATCAAGCATCGTTTTGCCATCTCTATGAGCTGCTCGTTCTTCCTCTCAACAACTCCATTTTGTTGAGGAGTGTACGTAGTCGAGAACTCATGTAGAATCCTTCCTCATCGAGAAAAGAGTCTACATTGGCGTTTTGAACTCCGCTCCATTGTCACTCCGAACTTTCTTGATCTTCACCTCAAATTGATTTTGGGCCTTTCGCAAAGGTTTTGAAGATTCTCTCAACCTGTGATTTGTCATCAAGGAAAAATACCCACGAAATCTGAATAATCATCAACTATAACTAGACCAAAGGAGTTACCACCAAGGCTTTTGTAAGCATTGGGACCAAGAGATCCATATGAAGAAGCTCAAGCGGTCTCCTTGTGGTCATGATGTTCTTCACGGATGACTTCCACCTACTTGTTTTCCTGCTTGACAAGCACTACAAAGTCTATCTTTGTCAAAGAAAACATCTTTAACGCCAAGAATATGATCACCTTTGATCAGCTTGTCTAGATTACGATACCAACATGTCCAAGCCTTCTATGCCATAACCAACCTTTAGCGGATTTAGCAATGAAGCAAGCTCTAGGTTGGGCTTTCTTAGTGAAATCAACAATATATAGATCACCTCTACGGATACCGTAAATGCCATGTTATGATTGTCACGACGAAAGACTTGGCAATCTACTTCGTGAATAGCATATTGAATCCAAAGTCAGCTAATCTAGACACGAAAGTAAATTGTATCCAAGCGATTCTACAAGCATGACATTTTGAATAGAGCTATCATGAGATATGGCCACCTTACCAAGGCCAAGTACCTTACCCTTGAGTTGTCTCCAAAAGTCACATACTTATGGGACCATCGCTCTTTGCAAGCTCTCAAACATGTCTTCGCCTCCGTCATGTGGTCGGTGCATCCACTATCAAGAATCCACTCTTTTCCGCCGGATATGTAGTCTCTCGATTTGCCATAAGATTGAGACTCTTCATGATCTTGTCTAGCTCGGTGTCCTAATCGAGTAATCATCATCATGCTCATGCTCATCATCATATTGACCCATAGATTGTTCATCATCAACACCTAGGTCAATTTGACAACAACTTGCATTAGTTTTGTCAATGTGACAATAATCATCGGAATGCAATACAAGAGCATTTCTAATTAGAACATTGATAAGACCGGATCACCCTTCTTTTCATAAGATCACGAAGCTCAAAGAAGCATTTATCAAAGTTGGGATCATTGGGGCGATCATATCAAATTCAATAGTCTTGTATAGAATTTCATCAAGACCTCTCAAAGAGTAGTCCGATAAAGTTCTTCCAAGAACTTCCACATAGCATAGGCGCACTCAAAGTTTGTAACGAGCTTAAGCAAGTTATCGGGTAACCCTCTAATGATAAGATTTACAGTTCTAAGGTTACGAAGCAAATCAAGCTCTTTATCCATGGTAGGGTGCAAGGGGTCAAATGGAGGCACATAAGGGTCTCAACATATTTGCAAAATTGTATGTCTTAAAGATAATAAGCATTTCAATCCTCCACGAGTTATAGGACACTCCATTAAGAATAGGCACTCTATGGCTAACACTCCCAAACGTAGACACGTCCATCTTCCTCCAATGGTGTGTAAACCAAAGCAATGGAGACCAAGCTCGATACCAATTGTAGGATCAAGAAGGTGAGAGTGTCTAGAGGGGGGTGATTAGACACTGACAAGATAAAAATTCTGCCTTTTATCAAGGACAGATTTTGGCAGATTTTGCATAACACACAAGTCAAGTAACACACTACACATGCAATTCTAGAGTATGGGCAGCGAAAGTAAATTGCACAAGTAGTAAAGAGAAGTGGAGAAGATCAAACGCAATTTGGAGACGCGGTGATTTTTCTCGTGGTTCCGATAGGTGGTGCTATCGCATTTCCACGCTGATGGAGACTTCAACCCACGGAGGGTAACGGCTACGAGAGTCCACGGAGGGCTCCACCCACAAAGGGTCCCCAAGAAGCAACCTTGTCTATTCCATCATGGCCTTACGCCCACGGAGGGCTAGCCTTACTCGGGGTAGATCTTCACGAAGTAGGCGATCTCCTTGCCCTTACAAACTTCTTGGTTCAACTCCACATCTCAATGACGGAGGCTCCCAAGCGACACCTAACCAATCTAGGAGGCACCACCCTCCAAAAGTTAATAGATGGTGTGGATGATGATGAACTCCTTGCTCTTGTGCTTCAAATGATAATCTCCCCAACACTCAACTCTCCTCACTGATTTGGCTGTGGTGGAAGAAAGGATTGAGTGGAAAGCAACTTGGGAAGGCTAGAGATCAAGCTTCATATGGTGGGAGTGGAGCAACTTGATCTCAACACAAGGGTAGGTAGTTCTCTTCTCGTAAATGTAAGGTAGGAGTGGTAGTTCTTTCGATGGCTCTTCCACGAATGAAGAGGGGTGGAGGGTATTTATAGCCTCCACACAAAATCCAACTGCTACACACATTTGACCAATCTCGTGGGACCGGTTGACAACTCGGTGAGACCGAAAGTTCAAATAATGTGAACGTTGGGATTTTCGTGGGACCGAAAATACAATCTCTTGAGTTCGATTCGGCAATGACAAGAGCATGCCAATTTCGTGGGACCGATTTCATCATCTCGGTGACACCGATTTGATGACGTATGTTACGTAAGCTTGGCAACTCATTTTTCGTGAGACCGAGTTCGTAATCGGAAAATCCGAGTTTGCTAGGGTTTGGCTTATGGCTGAGGTGGTTCATCTCGGTGTGACTGAAGTTTGGAATATCGTGGGACCGAGATTACTTATGAGTGTATATGGCAAAGAAAGTTGCTGATAGTTTAGGAGATGTATCACTAAGCACTTGAGCAACAAGATCATCATCATAACCTCATCCCCTTTAATAGTATTGGCTTTCCTATGGACTCAATGTGATCTTGGATCACTAAACCAAAATGGAGTCTTGAGCTTTTGCCAATGCTTGCCTTTAGCATTTTGAGGGTCCACCTCTTCATCCTTTTGCCATGCCAATGTGATTGAATTTGCTGAAACATACTTGATAAAAGCATTAGTCCAACCACAAAGTATGTTGTCATTAATTACCAAAACCACCTGTGGAGCAATGTGCTGTGAAGGCCGCCCGAGCCCACCGCTTCTAGATTACCCTCCAGCCATGCATAAAATCGATGATTGAGGGCCACGATTCAGAGCCTCATCGGCTTCGCTTAACGGCGATAAGCCCCGCAATCGAAAGCACATCGGCTCTCCGCAAGACGCCCAGCGCGAGACAACGCCGATAAGACCGGCTGGGTGCTACCACTGCACTCCCCGCCTCAAGGCTAAGATCGCCGACTGCCGGGCCAACTCGACACCGATTCCACCGCTGCCGGACCCGCGAGCTCGCCGCGATCAACGCCAAGTTCTCCAAGAACGACGACATAAAGACGCCGTGACCGTGATCGAAAGGCCAAGAGAAGCGCTGGCCGTCAGATGCATTCAGCGCCATTGGGCCCACGCTTGATATGCATGCACCAGGGGAACCAGCGACTTGTCAGACGCTGTAGGTTGCCCTCGCTCACCCGTGAGCTGCGGCAGTCCAAAGGGCCCAAGATCAAGAACTTCGCCGATGTACCCTAGAAGTACGATGGCAGGATACATCCGCCGAGTTCCTCAGCGTCTACACCATAGCAGTGCAGGCTGCCGGGGGGCGCGACGAGAAGATCCTCGCCAACTACTTCCCGCTGGTGCTCAAGCCCAATATCAGATGTTGGCTCATGCACTTGCTGGACAACTCCATCTCTTCGTATGACTGGCTATCGCTTGTCGGCGCTTTCACAAAGCGCCACAAACCCCATGGCCGTGAGAGCGATCTTCATCCGCCGCCTGTATGAGGGGGAACCCCGCAAGTACATACAGAGATTCAGCTATGCAGCGCAAAGAACATCCCAGACGCCCACACCCGCCACAAGTTATTAGCGCTGCTCCATCGAACGCGCGAATCGCAGGATGAGGGAGGAGATGGCGATGTGCAAGATCAAAGATGTCACGAGCTATATGCTCGCCGGCTGGGCAAGACGCGGTCAAGAGGGGAGGAAACTCCCGAGAGAACGCAGGAGCGTATGATCTCGACAAGGAGGACGCCCCAAAGAAGAACCGGAGGCGGAATAATAGAAAGAGGAAGGCTAAGGATGTGCTAGTGGTCGAGCAGTCCAAGAACGGAGGCGGCGCCGAGAAGGCCAAAGCCGGTGACTCCGGGCGGTTGTGGTGGCCACCGACAAGCAGACGGCTCCGCAAGCAAGATCGCAAGATCCACCGCACTAAGGGCCATGACCTCTGTGCTCGCAAGAAGGTTGAGCAGCTTGTTGAGCTACAGAAAGCTGAATACGACCGCCGCGACAAGGAGAAGGCCCAGGAAGGTGGCGGAGGATCCGGCAGGAAGCATCCCGCCCGGGTAGGGCGCCGCGGCAAGGCCAAGCAGCGGCAAGGAGATAGGCCTCCCCGCAGCCGCGACAAGGATGAAGACGAGGACGAAGATGAAGAGATGGATGAGGATGAGGCCGACGAGCAGGAGTTTCAGAAGGCAACAGAGGTTTTGTGCGTTGACGGCGGTGCTTCTCTGCACACCTCGCACCGCCAACTCAAAAAATGGGTGCGGGAGTGAACGCAGCAGAACCGTCCGCTGAATCGCGCAAGCCCCTGAAGTGGTCCATCACGCCCATCATTTTTTATGTTGAGGATCACCGATCGATCGATCATCGCGGGTCGGATGCTTGCCGATGTTGGTTTCGCCAACCATCCGCAACCTCAAGGTCACAAACATGTTGGTTGACGGCGGGCCGGCCTGAATCGATCTCTTCCGCGTGCTCAAGAAGCTCCAGATCCTCGACAACAGCTCAAGAGACCGGTACCTTTCAAGGAATCAACCCGGAAGGAGCAAGCCAAGGGGAAGATCACATCGCCAAGGACGCTTTGGCAGCGAGCTGAATTTCGTGACGAGAGAGTCACGCTTGACGTTGTTGATTTCCCATTGCCCTACAATGGGATACTCGCCCGCCCAGCCGCTTGCCAAGTTCATGGCAGCCTCTCACTACGCCTACAATGTGCTCAAGATGCTCGGTCCGATAAGTGTTATTTCTGTCCATGGCGACAAGAAAGATGCACTTATCTGCACCGACAAGATCTACCGGAAGCAGCAGCCGCGCGTAACGCAAACCACTTGCACGCTGAAGCTCCCGGGGAAGAAGAAGACCAAGACCAAGTCCGACAAGAGTAGCTCGATGCCCACTCCGCAAGCGCACTCTTCGAGTGCTGCGCTACCGCCAAGGACGCACCATCGAGCTCCACCGCAAGTGCAAGAAGGCGAAGATAGCTTCACCAGAGACCAAGAAAGTGGCCGCTAAGGAGGACGGCACTGGTGGTACTTTCACCATCGCCACGCTTGACCCTAAATAGGAAAGCGCCGTTGCTTTCTCGCGGCGAATGTCGATGTGTTTGCATGGCAACCGCCCGACATCCCCTGTTCCTGTGAGTAATTGAGCACCACCTGCCGTCTCGCCTCACACGCCCCGCCAAGCAGAGAGTCAGCAAAGAAGCAAGAGAACGCCATGAGTTCATTGCGTAAGAGATCAAGAAATTGGAAGCAGCAGGCCTGGTCCGAGGAGTACTCCATCCATCGTGGTTAGCCAATCCAAAGAGTCGCGCGCAGTTTAACGGGAAGTGGAGGCTTTGTATTGACTTCACCGATGTTAATAAAGCTTGTCCCAAGGATCCATTTCTTGCCGCCGCATCGACCGATTGTCGACTCCACGGCAGGATGTGATTTACTTTCATTCCTTGATGCATACTCGTGATATCATCGATCTTCATGGCGTAAGAGGATGAAGAGAAAACCGCTCATTACTCCATGTGGCACGATCGCTTTGTACGGATGCCTTTCGACTAAAGAATGCTGGTTCAACATTTGCAAGAGTAGTCACTCATGCTTTTGAGCCACAGCTGCACAGAAATGTAGAAGCATATATGGATGACATAGTGGTCAAAAGCAGAGACAGAGAAACTTTGATCCAAGATTTGACGAGACTTTTGCAAATCTGCGCAAGATCAATCTCAAGTTGAATCTCGAGAAGTGCGGTTTGAGTTCCTTTCGCAAGCTTCTCGGATTCTTTGTATCTCAGCGGGGATTGAAGCCAACCCGACAAGATCAAAGCCATTGAACAGATCGAAGCAATCAAGCGCCAAGGATGTGCGAAGACTTGCCGGCTGTGTTGTCGCTCTCAAGAGGTTCATCTCTAAGTCTGCTGAGCGCTACGCCATTTTTCAAAATTTTGAAAAAGGCAGGTCCAATGAAATGGACTCCGAAGCGGAGGCTGCGCACGCAGACTTGAAGAGATACCTATCCTCCACTCCAATACTTGTCGCACCTAAACCACAAGAGAAGTTGTTGCTATATCCGGCGGCAACCAATCAAGTGGTTAGTGCCGCTAGTAGCAGAGAGGAGGCGGATGATGAGCCAACATCATGCAAGCGAGTCCAGCGACAAGCTGGGGCTTCTTCGATAAGTTCTCGTTCCGCAAGGATGGATCTGCGCAGCCACAAGAAGAGAAACAAAAGAAGATGGTGCAGCGCCAGTTTACTTTTGTCGGCCCTTCAAGCAGGGGCTAGATCAAGGTACTGTGTGCGTAGTGCTTTTCGCCTTCTCATGTCCTCGAGGAAGCTGCGCCATTACTTTCGTGCACATGAGATCACAGCTTGTCACTCGCTTCCATTGAAAAGGATAATGCGAAAATCCGTAGGTTGGCAGTGCAGGATTGTCGAGTGGGCACCGGAATTGTCAAGCTTTGGCCTCAAGTTTGAGAGTACCTCAACTATCCGTAGTCGAGCATTGGCAGAATTCATAGCGTAATGGACGCTAACACCGATGAGGAAACTCCGAGAGGAGCATCCCCGCAAGGAAGCGAAGAAAGAATGGACCATGTACTTTGATGGTGCCTTCGCCATAAGGCGCCGCGCAGTGTGCTACTTATCGCACCCACCGGAGAGCACCTCAAGTACGTGGTCCAAATTCACTTTCCCAAGGAGCAAGCAACAAATAATACTGCAGAGTATGAAGGCTTGCTTGACGGACTCAGATCGCCATGACCTTGGGATCAAGAAGCTTATTGTCGTGGGTGACTCGCAGCTTGTCGTCCGTCAAGTTAACAAAGATTATCGAGTCCGCTGATCGGCTTCACATTGATGAAGTGAGGAAGCTAGAAGAGCATTTTAACGGCCTGCAATGGAACGGTTCCGAGAGCTCGTAACGAAATTGAAGATGGCTCACAAAATGCGCCAGACTCAAGTCGCTCGTGGAACCAGGAATTTTGTGCTCAAGTTGACTCAACCATCTGTCACACCATCAATCGGACAGAGCAAGAAGAGGAAGTTGGTTATCGGCGACTACTTTCCGCAGAGCTCCCCGAAGCCGCCGTCAGGAAGGTCCCCAAGATCAACATAAAGAGTGCTGAGGAGCAGTCTGCTCCGACAAGCCCTAGGGTTTGTTTCGTTGAAGCAAAGGCTCCCGACAAGCTGTGTCCCGACACGCTTGCCGGGGAACATTGTGCTCCGGCTGAATCACAGATTCTTGCCGTGGAAGCAGATGTTCCCGCAGCAGCATTTGCGCCTATAGTCCTTGTTGTTGAGCCACAAGCTCCGGCATGGGCACAGCAGATCGTCCACTTCCTTCAAACAGGAGAGCTTCCCGAAGATCAAGAAGAAGCGGAGAAAGTAGCCCGGCAATCAAGTATGTACCAGTTTGTCGATGACATACTGTACAGAAAAAGATTCAACGGAGTGAAATTGAAGTGCATTTCCCGGGAAGATGGACAGGAGCTGTTGGCGGAGATACATGGAGGCATATGTGGTCACCACATTGGCGCAAGAGCACTTGCTTTAAAGCCTTCCTAAGAAGGTTTCTTCTCGCCGACAGCCCTTCAAGATGCAACTGCACAAGTAACCAAGTGTGAAGCGTGCTGGCCCACTCCAAGCAGATACATCAACCAGCTCAAGCTTCCAAACAATCCCTTTATCCCGCCATTTTCGTCCGGGGCTCGATATCTTCGGCCCTTTCCCCGAAGTTGTTTGGGGCTTCAGTACTTGTACGAAGCGATCGACAAGTTCACGGCGGCCGGAGGTGGAAGTAGTGAGGAAGGTGACAAAGACAACAATAATAAGTTCTTCAGTCAATTGTTTGCCGCTTCGAGTCCCTAACAGATCATCACCGACAATGGCACACACACGAGCCGCACCTTCATGCAAGACGCCCAAGATCTTGGCGCCAAGATCTCGCTTCGCTTCGCTGCTCACCCGAGAAGCAACGGTCAAGCGGAGAGGGCAATGCCAAGGCGCGCTGGCTCAAGACCGTAACTTTTGACAAAGGCGCGCAAAAGCGGAAGAAATTGATCGAGGAGCTGTCGGTGGTTCTTGGTCGATCAAGACGACGCCAAATCGAGCCATCGCCGACGCTTTTGCTCTAGTCTATGGAGCGTAGTAGTTCTCCCATGGAACTCAGATACGGATCGCCGAGTGCTCGCTATGATGAGCTTGAGCAAGAGCAGCTGCAAGATGACCAGACGCCAAATCGAGCCATCGCCGACGCTTTTTGCTCTAGTCTATGGAGCGTACAGCTTCTCCCCACTAAGATCGCCTTCAGTTGTCAGACGAGCTGCTCGCTACAAAGAAGCTTTGCGCCGCTACCATAGCCGCAGTTAATGCCGAAGCTTCGAGGAAGGCGACTTTGTTCTTCGCGCGCTCAATCCGCCAAGAATTCCAACAAGTTGACGCTAAAGTGGGAAGGCCCTTATCGGGTGAACGAAGTCACTAGGCCCGCGCTGTCCGCCTTTGAGACCAAGATGGCTTTCCGTGAGCAATTCCTCGAACATAGAGCATCTTTGCAAGTTTTACCCATATAGGCGCTGTTGCTTTAACTGCTCGCAACCACCTTTTGTGCAAGCCTTGCTGCTGCATGTAACCCTTTGTACAAAGCCGCGCAGATCCTGCATAAATAAAGTTCAGATGCTCAAAGACATGTTGTCAAATTTCATGCCTTTTTCTTTTTGCATGTATTATCCGACACTTTATGCAGACTCGCCTCGTAAGCAATAACGAGCCTTAAGGCTCCATATCTTTATTTTCTTCTTTCTTTGTTCAAAGAGAAGGTTCCTTCGCCCACAAGTTCACCGGGGAGGAGAGAATAAAATAACGATGTGGACCAAAGGCTGCTCAAAAAATACAGCCTTGCCGGACGCAGCATTTACGTAAAAGCTAAGTTGCCAAAGTTTGAGCACGCCAGCTTTTAAATTTTTAAGTTATATTCCTTGAACGACCGTGCCTTGTATGGAAAACTCAGGCGCTGAGGAACTGCTCGTGGCTGTTTGCGCCTTACTTTGTTTTGAGTCCGCTCAACAATGAAAGTGTGCTGCGATTAGTCCCGACAAGGTTTCTTGCCAGAGGAAACACCGCCAACAGGCTGCTGATGTTCAAGACTCAGCCATGAAAGCGTGTTTGTGCCGCAAGTTCCCTAAAAGCGAGGGTAAAAACATACAAGGATGGAACCAATAAAGGAAGTAACATAGCAGATAGTACCCGTAATAAAGTTATATTATTAATAAACAACTTGCCGCTTCTAATAGATTGTTCCTATGACATATCTAGCAGCGCAAGAAGAAGGAAGGGAGAAAAGGGTGGCCTAATCCACGCCACGCCGTCAACCCTCCCCGACCTCATTCACCTTGTCCACAATGGTGCGATAATGGCTTTGAGCTCTTCAAGATCAGCACCGCCGGTAGCTTCTTGAGGACGCTGGTGAGGTCAAGGCCCGGATTATGGAAGAGTATCTTCACCAACACCTTCTCCAAGACCTTGGCGCAGATTATGCCATGATTGTCCGCCAGCTTCTTCGGGATCCTTTCCCGGTTGCTGGAGGGCCGCCACCACACCCTTGAAGAAAAGAGTAAGCTTGGCACCGGGCTGGAGGTTTTCGCTGCTGAGTACCAAGCCCGCCAAGTCCAGCTCCGCCAGCTCTTCACAATAGTTGCAAAGAATGTTGACGAGGCCTTCCGCCCGCAGCACCACCAGAGCCCTAAAGGTGTTTTGAGTCTCAGCCCTCGCCAGCCAGCTCCTCGCCGCTCTTAATCTCCTTCTTCAAGTCATCCTCTCGCCTGGGCGGCCCAAAGGTCTCCGCTAAGGTGGCCAGCTTCAGCTCTAGATCAGCGCTTGAGTCCTTGGCGGCGTCAATTTCTTGACCTTCTCGGTGAGTTGAACTTGTAGATCGCCATGGGCAAGTGCATCCTTCTCGCTCATACTGGAGTGCGGCAAGCTCTTCATTCTTCCCTTTCATGTCCGCCCACCAAGGCCACCTTCACCTCTAACTCCTTCTTGGCGGCTCAAGAGCCGCCAAGCGGCATCCTTTGCCTCCTTGAGTGCCCCGCCAAGTGATTGCTCCCAGCCTCGAGCTCCTCCTCGTGGCTATCCAGATTAACCGCCTTCTATGTCAGCCACCATCCCGCCTCGATAGCCTCGGCGGCGAGCCTCGCTGCTTCCCGGCTTCAGCCTTTTCCAGATGAACGCCTTTTGCCTTGTCAAGTTGCGCCTCCTCCGCAATGGATCGGAGGGCCTCCTGGTTGCGCTCTGAGCTCCTCCACATGTTTCTCTATGTCAACTCCCGCCACATGACAAGCGCTTCCCGGACTCAAGCTTCGCTGCCGGGCGCGGTAGAGTGACACCAACTTTCGAGCAACCGCCTCCTCGACTCGCCACGCCGCTGCTTGGCGCGTCAACCACCGCCAGCCCAGCAGAGGCGAGTACTTCCTCACAAACTCCCTCTTCAACCGCACCTCGAGCTCGACGCCTGTGGAAGCTTGATGTATACGCCGCCTTCAAGCTACGCCGGTCATTGCTGTTGAGCTGGCGCAGATCAGCGGGGCGGAGGGGTCGGCGGACGGTGCAGCGCTTTGCGCCCTTCGCCTGCTGGTCGCCAAGACGATCGCTGACCTCGCCAGCCTCAAGGCCAAAGAGCCTTGGCGGCTTCTTCATTGGCGGGTTCATCACGCCGCCTCTTCGCCGCGGGCAAGGGGCTTCAAGATAGTCACAGACGCTTCCTCACGGGTGGCCTCGGCCCATCGGGTCTGCGAGAGGGGATCCGAGGATAGGAAGAGGAAGGAAAAGTCAAGCAAAGATCCAAGAAGAAGATCAAGAAGAACCCAAGGGAAGATTTCCACAAGGAAGGTTACCAGGCTGGCTCATACTATGGGTTCCTCCACCAAGGGCTCACTCGTTCCGGCCCCTTGCCGGGACCTTTCCTTGCCGGGAGCGCCCTTGTCGGGAATCGCCCCTTGGCGGTGTAGTCGAAGCAGATTGCACCTCCGGGGCGGTTTCTGATTGCTCCTGATGGGCCTGTTCTGCTCCTACACAAATAAATCAACAATCAAGATGTCAGCAAAAGTAGAAGCACCCATGCGCGCCCCACAACAGGAAGTGAACCAAACACTTACGCTGGGGGCTGTACTAGGGGCTGCCGCAAGGAGATGGAACCGGGTCCGTCAAGGTGGTCTTGGACGTGTCTTCTGCCATCACAGCAGGATCGTCCTCGATGACAACCACAGGGACCTTGGCCCTCTTCGCCGCTCTCTCAGCCAGAGTCCTGAAATGGAACAAGGATTCAGAGGGAAGCAGATCAGATGCAAAACCAGAAACAACAAAGATTGAAGAAATACAAGTACAGTGAGAAGAAAGCCTTACTCCTCCTCCTCCTCTTCCTCCTCGTCGGAGCTTAGCGCAGAGAGGTCGAAGTCGGGTACCCTTTCTGCGCGGCGAGGCGGAGGAGTAGGCTCCCTTGGACGTTTGCCGGGAGCTAGGGCAGGATCGGGCGTGGCAGCCCGAAGACCTCCCGCCATTGCCGCAGACGGCCCGAGATGCTCCTGCAGCAACGGTATTTGCCGCTGTGGAGCGGCCCCACGACGATGCGCGGTTGTTGGCCTGCTTGCCGCCTCTGTCAGATCTCCAACTCGACGGAGGCGCCTTCTTGGTTGGAATTGGGGCTGCAGGGGCTCTCCGCGCAAGCTGCTCAAGACGGCTGGCCGCCGAGCCCTCGGCGGCTCGCCGCTTCGCCTCGCCCTCGCCAACGACTCCTCCGCAAGGTCCTCCCGACGGCAAGGCTTGCCGCTTTGGCCGCCTCGCTCTCCAACGTGAAGCCAACCGCCGCTGGCGGGCGGCCGCCACGCTTTCGCCCTCGTGGCGGCGTATCGATCTCGCCGCCGCGGTGTCGCGGTGAGGAGCTTCGCCGCCGGGCATTGATCGCTACCTCCGCTGCTTATCGAAGAATTGCCGCACGACGCCATCGGGCGGCTCCATCCAAGTTATTATGCCGCGCGAAGTCGACTGCATCATTATGCAGATGCGATCGCTACCGAGTTGTCAGCACAATGGGATGACGCCGCGCAGCCTCGAACCACTCGATGGTTGGCGCCATGCTTGAACAGCTCCTTCAAAGATCCCGCCAAGCCCGTAACCGTGAAGTTGAAGTTGAGGCCTGGACGCAGCCTCATGATATCCGCTGGCCGCCAAACAGCCAGCAGGCCTCCCTTCTTCGCAGAGGGGTGATGCGATGGCGAAGGAAACCGCGCCAACGCCCTCATAGAGCCCGCAAGCCCGAGCCGGAGGATTCGGTGGTGGCACCTTCAGCTTGGCGCCGTCCGCGATAGAGCGCCTGCCAGCCACCAAGACTACCTGGTCTGGCGCAGTTGGTGAATGGCTGCAGATTGGCATTAGCGATCCAGCACCACTCCGCCTCCACTCATCCCACTTATCATGGAGCTCGCTTCTGTGATACACCTCCTTCATGCCGATTCGTGAGGTCCAGTGCATTCCGCCAGCCAATGGTTCTCCTTTCTCGCTCGGGGTGAAATAGTGGCTAAAAAGAGCAACATTTGGGTGGATGCCAACGGTTCTCGCAGAGGTAAAAGCGAAACCGCCATTGTCGAACGGCGCTGGGGGTGAAATCAAGAAGATGAAACCCTTAGGTATTCATGATGTCGCAGAAGAAATCAGAAAAGGTGGGCAGAGCCCGCACAGAAGAGCACCGAAGAAATAGTACCCTTTTGGGCACCGCTGGTGGAAGCCATGAGAGCACAGCGGCGCTGGATGCGCCTGCCTCCGCCGACTGAAGAGGTAGAACTCTCCGCAGCGCTTTCGGGTGAGCTCTGGGAAGCACTGCCTTTGCGCAGCCAAGCCGCAACGCCGGCCGATTTTGTGCTCGACTTTGTGCTCTTGCAGTTCTTCGAGCTATGGCGGAAGCGGGCGGGGAGCGCTGGAGGTGTAGAGGGCGACGGCGGCGACGGGCGGCGGTTGCGCTGCTTCTTTCGCTTGGGAAGCGGAGGGGAGTGGTGGAGCTTTGAGGAAGGAACTGCAAGTGGCGAAGGTGGGGAACGCCCTGCTTCTCTCGCTTATAAACAGGGAGGCGAACGTTACACATTTCCTCGATATAAGAATTGCTCACGATCTTCCCACGACGCCGCATTGACGCGCGGCTGCTACGGAGGGCGCGGTGGATACGGAGTTAGATTTGGTTTGACCCAGGCCGCCGCATGCCTGCAGCCTGCTTTTGGGCCTCGCCCAACAATGCTTGGCACCGTATGGCCCAGTTCCGGGCTCTGTCGGTGTATTAAAGTAGGGGTACCTTAGTACCTTAACTTGTGCACGGGCAACAGCAGGCCCCGCTGCAAGGCTTGCAAGGCCCACCAAGATCCTTCGTCATTCCCATTATCGCCACTCAAGAACAAAGTGTTAATCGAGAAGACAAGGCCCCGCAAGAGGAGCTTATGGGAAGGATAAGACCCCGCAAGAGGAGCTTGCCGAAGGCCAACCAAGGCATCATGAAGAACTTGCCGCGACGCCAAGGCCCCGGCAAGGCCCGCAAGCGACAAGCTTGCTGGTGCGACAAGACAGCGATCGCTGCAAGGCGCTTTGCCGCGCGGCCACCACTCTACGCCCACGCCCAAAGACATCCGACGACGTGTCGCCGCAGGTCGCCTCCCGGTGCACGTGGTGGGTAGTCAGGCAGCCAAGCGGTGCGAGGTGGCAAGTGAAGATGACTAGAAGGCCATCGTGGCGATCGTGGCGCCTAACGGTCGCTTGCACTGCTTGGGTGACCGGACAGGCATTAAATGCCCTTGTCCCCGCCGCCGAGTTAGGTATGGGACATCACAGAAGCGGTTGTACCAACCCCTGCTTTTACTTTTTTACCTCTTCAAGGCAGCACCTGTCGGTGACCCTTTAAACTATAAAAAGGAGGCCCATGCGCACGAGAAGGGGGGAGGCATTCAAACTACAACACAACCACGCTCTTGAGCAAGAACGGAAAAGAAACACAAAGCAGCAGAGGAGTTTTATCTTCCGGAGAGCTCCGGTTGGGTAACCTCGCTTCGCCGATCCGCTTTTTCAGGCGCCTCCGCCTCGCCGGATCAAAAGGGCCCTGCCCCATAGGTGTTCGCTTCCATGACACATCTTGAGCAGCACGGAGGTGCGCTGCCTCCTGCTAAAGGCATTCAACGCCTCAGGGAGAAACACGCACACGAAACTGTCCGGGCGGTGTTTATGGTTCATGGCGCTTCCACCTCGCACTGGTGGCGGACAGCCTGTCGGCATCCTCCGCTGAGGAGTATCCGCTCACGCTTGCGCCTCCTCCCCACTGTGTTGGAGCCTGGCTGGTGGAGGCTTGGTGGTAACCTCGCCGGCACAAATTCCGTGAGCTTTTTCTCCGAAAAAGTCATGAGCATTAATACACCCCCTAGGAATCTTTTCCTAAATAACGGTCGCAAGCTATACCGTTGCGGTGATGTTTCGATTTGCACCGCACTCTCTTCCGTCAAGGGTCGGATCGACCTTATTGGTCAGCCGCCGCGGGTTCAGCTTCTCGCCTTGAAGGCACCTCCTGCAAGACAGCGTTGTATACGGTGGTCAGGAATGCGCAAGGATGAAATAATGGTGTCAGGACTTCGGTCATAAGTACCTGGGAAGCCGGTAACAAGCCGGGGTAGTCAGCCATAATGGCGACTAGAGCGTTGTCCATGCTGAGTTGGTGGAACACCCCGTCAATTAGCTCCACCTTTATGTCCGGATCCTCTTCGGAGGCCGGATCAAGGGATCTTCCTGGATCCTCGGGTTGTGGAGCCAGATTATGTATGCCCTCCACATCCCGACGCAGCTCCTGCGTCGAAATCGTAAAGTAAGGTATTTAACTTTGAAAGCATGGGTCAGATAAATAAAATGTCCGCTTACCCAGCGCTGAGGGTTATTCATGGAGAACCCATTCAATGGGCTTGTTTGGAGGAAGTCCTCCTTCTCCCCCTTGTACAGGCCGGGCAGAATCTTCACCGATCTTCGCCAATCCCGCCCTTTGCGCCATGACGGTGGCATCATTTTCCCATTGAAATCCCACATGGGTGGCCTCAGACAGCAAAGAGCTGCACCCCAAGATTATGCACGGGCATGACTCCAATCATGGTCAATGCGGAATGGGCCAGAACCTTATCCGCCCATCAAATAATGGACGCCTTGTCTTCCTTCGCTTGAGGGCTCATGGGCGCCAACTTAGGTGTTTCTTCAGGGAGCCTTGCTAAACTCCGGAGGCCGATCCAACTGGTCCGGCAAAGGAGCCGCCTTTCACATAAAACCATTCAAGGCCAGCCTTCGGACGCCTTTCTTTGGGGTTCTGGATGGATATCCGTCCCGGCGATGCGCCATATTTCGCACCGCCCACTTGATATATCGACCCTCGTGAGAACGGGCACGAGGCGAATAGCCTCTTCCACAAGGCAAAATGGGGCTCGATGCCCGTGAATAGCTCGCAAAGAGCTACTTAAACCCACGATGTGTGTAATAGAGGCGGGCGTGAGGTGATGGAGCCGGAGTCCATAGAACTCCGTAAGCCCGCGAGGAACGGATGTACGGAAATCAAAGCCCCTTATTAGATAGGGGAGAAGCACACCCGCCTCCTTTAGAGGGGCTAGGTGGCCTCCGCTTGCTTCCCACCTTGTAGGTGGCCAGCCCGGCTCGAACTGGGACCATAAAGGCCGGAGGAAGATATCCTCCGCTTGAAGCTTCACCACTGCCAGGCTGTAATCAATATCTCTCCAATCTCCCCGCGGAGGTGTGGAGCGATAGGAGGAGCCGATCGACGGTCCATGATGGAATGGGTTTTCGGTCAGAAGCACTCTGATGACGACTCGTGGAAGGAGGATGGTGTGATTTGGAACTGGATTCTTATCTCTCTTATAGGCAGATTATTTGAGCAGCTAGGGGTTAAAACATAAAGATACCTCGCTTTTCGATTCGTATGACGCGTGGAAGAGGGCCATTATTGGGCGGAAGCCAAGGAGCGCAACATTTGTAAGGGAGCCGACACTATTCGGCAAGCACATGGAATTTGAAGGAGAACCCGCCTTGCAATGCCAAGACTATATATGCGCCGGACTCGCCGCCATTGAAGCCTCGGTCGGGGCTACCGAGGAGTCCTCGACTAGGAGGTCCGGATAGCCGACTATCATCATCGGCCGGACTCCAAGACTATGAAGATACAAGATTGAAGACTTCGCCCCGTGTCCGGATGTGACTTTCCTTGGCGTGGAAGGCAAGCTTTATGACACGGATATGTAGATCTCCTACCATTGTAACCAACTCAGGTAACCCTAGCCCTCGCTGGTGTCTATATAAACCGAGGGTTTTAGTCCGAGGACTGACAACCATTACAACAATCATACCATAGGCTAGCTTCTAGGTTTAGCCTCCTTGATCTCGTGGTAGATCCACTCTTGTACTACCCATATCATCAATATCAATCAAGTAGGAGTAGGGTTTTACCTCCATCGAGAGGGCCCGAACCTAGGTAAAAACATCGTGTCCCTTGTCTCCTGTTACCATCCGCCTAGACGCACAGTTCGGGACCCCTACCCGAGATCCGCCGGTTTTGACACCGACAGGGAGGGAGTGTAGGATTTGCGTGTTGTGTGTCGTGTGTTTCGTGTGTTTCGCCTTGTCGCTTTGCTTTCGTCTATTGAACTTTGTTTCCTTTGGTTTGGTTGTGCTTGTGAGACTAAGTTCTATCATATGGTGTAAGACATATGCACTCCTACTTATCTTTTTGTCTTCGTTACTTAGTTATATCTATCTTCTTGCCTACTTCCTTAGTGATGATTTTACTAATGCAAGAGATGCCTTGTCTATAAAATATATGGGGAGTGTTTATCCTAGTATGTGTGCCGTGCAGTCCAAAGCACATCTCTAGAATACACACATCTAGGGGGAGCCTGTCTATATTTTATAGATGGTGGGTTTGCCGATGCCTCATTTGTTATCTCTATGTGCAAATCCCGTATTGTCGTCAATCCACCAAAAAGGGGAGATTGTAAGGGCATACTTGTCCCTTAGTAGTTTTGGTGATTGATGACAATGCTTTTGTGGACTAATCGTGTGCATTGAGCTTTTCAGATATATCATGACTAAACACAAGACGATTTGATGCCCCTCGAAGATTATTGAAGACGGCGTTTCTCTACGTTTCTTTTTGGTGGAGTTGAGTCGTAGGAAAGCCGTACTATTAAGAGGGGGTCCACATTGGAAAGGTTTGGGTGGATCTCATGTACACATTCCTTTTGCACCGCCTTTCCTTAGGCTCTTTGGAGTTTCCTTTGTCTCACAATGTCTCTGCGAAATGAAGGACTCCGAGCACAGGCTGGCGGTAGTACTGCTCCCCAGAGCGGTACTACCGCAGGCGCCAGTGGTAGTACCGAGCTCCGGCATGGTAGTAAAGTGGGCTCCCACGGTAGTACCGCTCCTTCTGAGAGGTAGTAACGTGTCGGATTTTTGCATCGATAAAATCTCAGCGGATGTAGTCATGGATGTAATTTTTTATATCCGTGCCTACCGTGCCTGGACCATGGCTGCCCTGCGGTAGTACTGCATGGGGCGCGGTAGTACCGCGCCATGTCAGTGCTCATCTATTCAGCCTGTGCTCGCTGCCCCACGGTAGTACCACTGGCCATCATGATAGTACCGCAGGTCTGGTGGCGGTAGTACCGCTCCTGTGGTGCGGTAGTACCGCGGGTCGCGGGCTGAGTGGTGGGTAACGGTTGGAATTGTCCCCCCACTATATAAAGGGTTCTTCTTCTCCAAGAAGACTCACCTCTTCCATCCCCAAGCTCCATTGTTGCTCCAAGCTCCATTTTCGCCCGATCTCTCTCCCTAGTGAATCAAACTTGTTGATTTGCTTGGGATTGGTTGAGAAGGCCCCGATCTACACTTCCACCAAGAGAAATTTGATTCCCCCCACTAATCCCTTGTGGATCTTGTTACTCTCGGGTGTTTGAGCACCCTAGATGGTTGAGGTCACCGCGGAGCCATAGTCCATCGTGGTTAAGCTTCGTGGTGTTGTTGGGAGCCTCCAATTAAGTTGTGGAGATAGCCCCAACCTTGTTTGTAAAGGTTCGGTCACTGCCTCCAAGGGCACCAATAGTAGAATCACGGCATCTTGCATTGTGTGAGGGCGTGAGGAGAATACGGTGGCCCTAGTGGCTTCTTGGGGAGCATTGTGCCTCCACACCTCTCCAACGGAGATGTACTTCCCCTTAAAGGGAAGGAACTTGGGTAACACATCCTCGTCTCCATCGGTTCCACTCTTGGTTATCTCTTACCTTTACTTGTGCAAGTTTTATTGTGTTCTTTCCCTTGCTTGCTTGTGTGCTTGTTGTTGTTGCATCATATAGGTTGCTCACCTAGTTGCATATCTAGACAACCTACTTTGTTGCAAAGTTTAATTTGGTAAAGAAAAGCTAAAAATTGTTAGTTGCCTATTCAACCCCCCCTCTAGTCAACTATATCGATCCTTTCAGTAGGATTCCACCAAAAGGCAGAGAGGGGGAAGGAAGGAGAGGGAGAGGGAGTTGGAAAGGGGGTGCTGGCCCCCCTTCCCTTCTCCAATTCGGACTACTAAGGGGGGCGGGGGCCTGCCTTGGCGGCCCTCCTCTCTCTCCAATAAGGCCCATGGTGGCCCATTAGTTCCCCTGGGGGGATCCGGTAACCCCTCCGGCACTCCATTTTTACCCGATCCAATATATCAATATTTATGTCTCGACTATTTCGAGACTCCTCGTCATGTCCGTGATCTCATCCGGGACTCCTAACAAACTTCGGTCATCAAAACACATAACTCATAATACAAATCATCATCAAACATTAAGCGTGCGGACCCTACGGGTTCGAGAACTATGTAGACATGACCGGGACACATTTCCGGTCAATAACCAATAGCGGAACCTGGATGCTCATATTGGCTCCTACATATTCTACAAAGATCTTTATCGGTCAAACCGCATAACGACATACGTTGTTCCCTCTGTCATTGGTATGTTACTTGCCCGAGATTCGATCATCGGTATCATCATACCTAGTTCAATCTTGTTACCGGCAAGTCTCTTTACTCGTTCCGTAATACTTCATCTCGCAACTAACTTATTAGTCACATTGCTTGCAAGGCTTATAGTGATGAGCATTACCGAGAGGGCCCAGAGATACCTCTCCGAAACACGGAGTGACAAATCCTAATCTCGATCTATGACAACCCAACAAATACCTTCGGAGACACCTATAGAGCATCTTTATAATCACCCATTTACGTTGTGACGTTCGATAGCACATAAAGTGTTCCTCCGGTATTCGGGAGTTGCATAATCTCATAGTCTGAGGAGCATGTATAAGTCGTGAAGAAAGCAGTAGCAATGAAACTGTAACGATCATAATGTTAAGCTAATGAATGGATCTTGCCCATCACATCATTCTCCTAATGATGTGATCCCGTTCATCAAATGACAACACATGTCTATGGTTAGGAAACATAACCATCTTTGATAAACGAGCTAGTCAAGTAGAGGCATACTAGGGACACTAATGTTTTGTCTATGTATTCACACATGTACTAAGTTTCTGGTTAATACAATTCTAGCATGAATAATAAACATTTATCATGAAATAAGGAAATAAATAATAAATTTATTATTGCCTCTAGGGCATATTTCCTTCAGTCTCCTTGTCGGTGTCAAACCGCGTGTTCTCGGTAGGGGGTCCCGAATCAGCGCCTAGGTGGATGGTAACAGAGAGACAGGGACACGATGTTTTTACCTGTGTTCGGCCCTCTCGATGGAGGTAAAACCCTACTCCTCGCTTGATTGATATTGATGATATGGGTAGTACAAGAGTGGATCTACCACGAGATCAAGGAGGCTAAACCCTAGAAGCTAGCCTATGGTATGATTGTTGTAATGGTTGTTCGTCCCACGGACTAAAACCCTCCGTTTATATAGACACCGGAGAGGGCTAGGGTTACACAGAGTCGGTTACAATGGTAGGAGATCTACATATCCAGACGCCAAGCTTGCCTTCCACGCCAAGGAAAGTCCCATCCGACACGGACTAAGTCTTCAATCTTGTATCTTCATAGTCTTGGAGTCCGCCGATGATGATAGTCCGCTATCCGACACCCCTAGTCCAGACTCCTCAAGAGCTCCTCGAACCAGTGCTTCAATGACGATGAGTCCGGCGCGATATTGTTCGGCATTGCAAGGCGGGTTCCTCCTCCGAATAATTCATAGAAGATTGTGAACACCAGATAGTGTTCGGCTCGCAAAATAAATTCCACATTCCACCGTAGAGAGAATAATATGCACACAAGTTCAATCACGACGATTTCATGGCATGACATCACGCCACTACCAAGCCTTTACTTGAATTGTTTGTACTATACCACCTCAGCTGCTTAGCTAAGCGGTTTCTTGGCACGCCTTGTCGGGCAGTAGATCGTGTTCCCTTATTTCGGGATTCCCATCAATACAGACGTAGTAACCCAACCGCACTAATCGATGGTGGCGCTTGGGAGATAAGCGAAGTTTTACCAGCCGGGGGGACGATAGTCTTCGCCCTCCCATATATAAGGGATAAGGATCCACCTTTTTACCCACGCCTTCTTCCTCCTTTGCTTATCCATCTCCACAAGACTCGAGCCCAAATACCAAGTCCGCACATCTCGCCTCAACCTTCTCCAGCCATGTCCGAGCGGAGGCAGTGGATGGCCTCCTCCGCTACGGAGGGGCACATCGAGAAGCTGCGCTGCACGGATACCTCTCTAGCGATATCACAAGACCGGCCGCCTGACGAGGGGCAGCTCATCCCCACCCCTGTGCCTCATGAGAGGGTCGATTCCTTCCCCACTTCCTCCGCTGGACTGGGCTTCCCACTTCATCCCTTCGTCTGGGGCTCATGTACTACTATGGCCTCGACTTCCACGATCCGGGCGCCAAACTTCATCCTCAACATCTCTCGCTTATCGTCAGGTGCGAGGCCTTCCTTCAGATCCAGCCCCACTTCGCTTGTGGCTAAAGACCTTCAATGTTAAGTCAAGGTGGTGAAGGGCGCCCAAGCGGAGTGCGGAGGCGCCATGGTGGGCAAATGCCCAACGCCATCCGCTCGAGGGTGCCTTCGTGGAGTCCGGCCAAAGGGTGGCAATCGGGTGGTTCTACATCACCGAGCCGCAGGACCCTAAATGGGCAGCGCCCCGAGTCCAGATCTGTATCCCCATGCAGCTCACCTCCGGAAAGAGAAGGGCCTTCTATGGGGTAGTTTAGAGGAGCCGACAGACACCACCCCGCTCTGCACTCGTGAACAAGAAGCTTAAGCTTGTCAACGTGATCCAGTCATGCTCATCCGCCGGATTCTCCCCGCCAACAATGGGCCTTCAATTTGTGGGAGTTTGATCCGCACAGACCGACCCTATGCGGCTCTTTGACACGACGCACGGTTACCCGGAGGGTGCTGTTCAAGGGCGGAGAAGCCCCCGCATCCGCAACTAAAGATCGCGGATTCAGCACCAAGCGCCCGGCCGGCGAGGTAAGCTTTGTTATCCTTTACGGGACACGTATTTCTCTCATAGTTTGACTCTATCTGGGATCTAAAACTCCCAATGCCTTTAACAGGACTGGCAGAGGACGTCCGGACAGGTTAACTATCCAGCTCCCCTTCCTGAAGACCCAGCGGACACCCGTTTGACGGGGCTGCTGGTTCGGGCCCTTTATGTGGTGCCGGAGAAGAAGGCCAAGAAGAAGGCCACGGGAACCCGAAGGAGTTCCCGGCGCCATGTGGTATCGGACTCGTCGTCTGATGGCCCCGAGGCGGACTCCTCCCCCGAAGACGAGGAGGAGAAAGAGGACTCTCCCAAGGAGGGGGGAGAGAGGAATAGGAAGGCTTCCCTAACGGGGAGGCCAAGGGTCCAAGAGGGAAGGACCTTCCTCCCGACAGCTCCGCAATGCCGACGACGGCAACGAGGGGTGGCCTCAAGGCCAAGCCCCGCAAGATCGTAAGTATCCGGATTCCTCAATGATTTATAATTTCTCTCGCCACACAAAGGTCCTTCTAATGCCTCATACAACCTGTAGTCCGCCGAGGACGATTTTCCCGCTTCTTCGAAGGGGTCCTTGGCTCCGCCGGATGTGGATTCCATTCCACCGCCCACCCTCGTGATGCCGAGGACGCCGAGGTGGGATCCTGTGAGGGGACCCGCCAGAGGGGAGGCCCGGAGGTGCCATAGAGCAACCTCGGACTTCAGGCCGACTCGCACCGAACCCGCAAGGGTTCCGAGTCCGCAGCGCCCTTTGTAAGAAGGGCAAGACTGCGGACACCGAAGCCTCCGCCCAACCGAGGCGCCGACATCTTGTTGGAGGCGCCAACGACGCCCATCAGGAAGAACACCGCACTATCATGAGTGCGGTGATTCAAGGTTCACCGCCAAGAGCGGGCCGACTGGCTTACAAAGCAGCCTTCTAACAGCTTTGAGGTAAGAAGGTTTTAAAATATGTAATGTAATACCACATAGACAAGAGCCTCGATGCTCGGTTCGGTGTTCGGAAAGAAAACCGGACTAAGGATCTAAAAAGATATACGCAGGAGTTCTAAAAATTATGTCAATATGGGTTTGCAGTGCTGCGCTGCCGACTCGGCCAAGACCGATCATGGAGGTCGATGCTTTGAAGCGTAACATCGAAGCGGTCCAAGAACGAGCTCGCCTTGCCAAGAAGCAGCTCGAGGACTAAGAAGGTGAGTAACACCAGATTAAATTTGTACCTTACGTAAAAGGATTTTGCTGCAATAGAAATAACAAGGATAACGTGGCACTACAGGCCACGAACGAGGTGGCGACCTCGGCGGAGGCCGTGTCCGCGTCGAACGCAATGCGCCGCGAACGAGCGGAGCGAGAGAAGCAGGAGGCGCGGTGGCGGAGGTGCGGCAAGAGCTCCGTGATCTCATGGAAAAGCATGAGAGTTTGAGCGCGACTCAAGACTCGAGAGTCCGAGCTTGCCTCGCTCTTGAGAGTGCCAAAGTCGCTAATGTCGAGGCCCATAAGGCCCTCCAGAGATTGAGGCGGTGAAGAAAATAGCGGCGGTAAGGCATTTTTCATGCAAAGCAAGCATGTGAATGTGAATTACCTATTACTTACCCGAATTCGAGCTCTCCAGAGCTGCTTTGCAGATCTGCTCAGCAGCGTGGTCCGATGCCGCCGATTCTACCGGGCCGAGGAGGGAGCTCAACGGAGAAGGTCTTCGGTCTCAAGATGCCGAGGACGGACATCCGGTGCCTTTTAGCGACCACCAAGCAGCTGGTCGAGCTCCACAAGGTAGCCGAAAGCAGGCCATGAAGGGCCTCATAGTCTGGCTGTGGCCTGAAGAGGCCATGCCTGGGAGCTACTTCAGCATGGTGCGGCGGCTGGTGGATGCGTGTCCCTGGGTGGAAGTCATCAAGCGCTCTGCCTGCATTGAAGGTGCCTGTCGGGCCCTTGCCCGCGCAAAGGTGCACTGGGGCAGGCTGGATCTGACGGACGCGCTGCCGACGGGGAAGGAGTATCGCACACCCGAAATGTATTATAAGAGTGTCCTGAAGGGTGCCCGCAAGATTGCGGATGAGTGCCCCAAGGATGTAATATTTGAGTAGGCTCGCAATGTGTTATCCTGTGCGCTGAAAACTTTGTTCATATGCGCTAAGCAACGCTTATTAATTTAAAATATTACCTTTTGTGCGGCCGTTAATCAAATCTGAGAGATGGCAAGTCGTCGGCTTCAGCCCCCATGCCACGAGTGCTGGGGTGTTCGGGATAAACTTGAGCGCCTTGTTCCCATTTTTGGGTCCATCTAGGAGGCGCCAACACAACGTAACAAGGCAACCGGACTTATAATGCTTGAACACTCTCACTTAGCCATAGAATTCTATAATTTTAAATTTCGCGGTTCCCCTAGTGTTCGAAGACCGAGTTCGGGCGCTATCCACGCTCGGGCCGCACACAGCCGGTTCCTCGCTTCTAAACGACCAGCTCTCGCTTTATCATGACGGGTCAGTTTTAGCTTTCCATCGAGGCGCCGCCCAGCTCAACCGGGCGCATCGCAGTGGTTCTCCCAAAGGCTACCTTAGCCGATGAACGGAACGTAAGGTACCAAAACATGGGAGCCGCAAACCCAAGTATTGACCCAAGACATGATTCGAGCCGATGCATATAATGCTATAAGTTCGGCTGTCGCGACTTGTGAAAGTGTTCGACCTATCACACCATAATGCGGGGAACATAAGCCCTCGGTGTATTCGCCGCACTAAAGTGTACGGATGCAAAACATCATAAATGAACATATATCTAAGAAAGGAATGCAATTACAAGCGAAAAGTGATGCATTGTTTATTCAAGGAATTCTTCCATGAGTGCAGAACGATACAAATAGTGCGGTAAGCAAGGGTTTGGACTATTGGACATGTCCCCCTCCAGGGGTAGGCTGCGGAATGGTGTATTAAACAGATTTAGTGCTCATAATGGAAACCACCTGAGTGTTCGTCGTAACCATTGTCCTTCCTTTGCTGTTGCATCGTGAGTTCGGCAGATCCACTTCTGGACAGGGCCTCTGGTGAATGGAGTCCTGTGGAAAAATAAAAAATAATAAAAAAGAGCGACACACTTGGGAGCCCGTGGTGTGGTTGAGCCGCACTCTGGGCCTGTCGTGGTCGTGCCCCTCCCCCTGTGCCCATGGTATCTCCAGAGCATAATGATGTACATGAAGGGCTAGTCTTGCAATCATGCAGGGGCTGGGGTTGGGGCCGCATTGCTACGCGTGCTCGGAACGTGCCAGGTGGTCCTGATGTATGTTACTCCGGGCGCGTTTCGCCATGTCCGGTCGTTTAACGGCCGGGCTCGAAAATTGCCTTAAGAGGCTGCTCAGATTCCGCCGTGAGAGCTGCTGTGTGTTCCTCCGCTCGAGGGAGCGCTCAATGTTTCCGCTGACCGTGATGACTCACGAGGGCCTAGAATCTTGAGCTTAAGGTATGCATAATGCGCACCGCTCGAACTTTGTAAATGCGGTTCGTCCGAGCAGAGCGTGATAGCCATCGCGAACGGAACTATGTCAAGATTAACTCTCGCTCGAAATTATCCGGGATCCGAGACCACTTCAGCAGGATCGAGCCTGCATAATTGGCCTCAACACTGGTATGACGCCTTTGAAGGCCGCTTTGTAGGTTTAACCTTGAGGGTCTATGCCCATCTTGGCGACCGTATCCCGGTAAAGCAGGTTCAGTTGCCGCCGCCATCCATCGACTCTAGTGAGGTGAAATCCATCGACGATTGGGTCTAAAACTATCGCGCGAATCCGCCATGGCGGATATCGTGGGTGGTCCTTCAATTGAAAGTGATCGGGCAAGAGGACCATGGATTGACCTTCGGGCATCGCTCCATCGCATATACGCCCCTTGCGCACGCTCGCCCCCTCTTGGGTATGTGGGTTGCGATATCATGTTTACCGTCCGCACTTGTGGGGAAAACCCTTCGTCCTCTCTACATGCTCGCTGCCGTGTCTCTTCTCGCCATCGCTATGCAGCCCTTGTCATTGTTTTTGGCAATTAACTTGCTCGCTTGTTGAACACCCAACAGTCCTCGCTGGTGTGATTAGCTGGTTTTCGGGGTGCCATGTATCCGCAAGAGTGGTCGAGTATTCGTCCAAGTTGGACGGACCCGAGTAGTTCGCTTAAATGGCTTTTTCCGCTGACCGGTTTAGAGCCTCAATCCGACGGGACTGCCAGATCTTCCGTGTTATCGCTGCTAACGCGGCGCTTGTTTTTGTTACGACGCCACGCGCTATTGCGGTCCTTGTTGTCCGGACCGCCAGAATTTTTGCTAAGGTTGTTACTCCGGCTAGCTAGTTGTCCTCCCCGCATGTAAGCGGGTCATGAGTGATGTGAGGGCTGCCATGGATTTCGCTTTTCCTGCCCTAGGTGCTGGGCCAGCCACTGTCATGATGTTATGTTTGAAGGCTGCGAGGGCCTCTCGTGATCCGGACAATGACGATTTGATTTTTTCTTTGTTAAGAACTGCTCTGTAACTGCTCCGCCGATTAGTCCGGCTGCTGAGTTATGTGGCTTAGGTCATCGGCGCTCGGTGGTCGCACATATGTGCCCCGAAATTGTCGAGAAATGCGGCTTCCGTGTCCTCCCAACACCCAATTGACTCGCTATGGGCTGTTAAGCCAATGCCGAGCTGGTCCTTTAAGCTTGAGTGGGAGATACTTGATGGCGTGTAGATCGTCACCGCGGGCCATATGGATATGAAGGAGATAATCTTTGATCCAAACCGCGAGGTCTGTTGTGCCATCGTAGGATTCGATGTTTATGGGTTTAAACCCTTCAGGGATTTGATGATCCATTACTTCATCTGTGAAGCAGAGTGGGTGTGCGGCGCCTCTATACTGGGCAATATCATGACGTAGCTTAGGAGAGCTTTGTCTGCTGTGTTCGGCCCGGACAGAGTTGCTGTATCCGGCGTGACAATAGTCGTCGTGGATCGTGGGGCGCCCACGTGATCCGTAGATAGATCTTGATTGTCTTGCCTTGTCCTCTAGTACGTCTCGCAAGTCCGGCGCATTCCCCCGTGGCTTCGCGCTTTTCGAGCGGTGCCGGGGTACGGTTCTGGTGGAGGGCCTAGATGCCCTCTCGTCGCGCCACGAGGTGGTCGGTCCGCCAGACAGCGCTGGTGATGAAGGTTTGTATGCTTCCTCCTCTAGTCGGGGGAGCAACTTGCGTTTTGGGTAGCTTCTGGAGGGGCGTCCGAGTTCATGCTCTTTGGCCGCGAGGACCTCGGTCCATTTGTCGGCCAGCAGGTCTTGATCAGCTCGAAGCTGTTGCTGCTTTTTCTTTAGGCTGTTCGCCGTGGCCATTAGCTGCGCTTAAAATGCTCTTGTTCGACGGGATCCTCGGCACGACGAATTTGCTGTCGTTGAGGCTTGCCTCGCTCTCGGAGGGAGGCATGTAATTATCATCCTCTATCTCCTCGTCGCCGCTTCTCATGAGGGCTGGCTTCTCCGCCCTCCTGTGCTGAATCTTGCCGAGGGGTTGTCTTCGACTCTCGGGTGTTATTATCTCCGCGCCGCATCTCCATTCTTGCTGTGGTGGATTTAGAGCGGCGCCACGACATCGGGCGCTTGGGCTGTTTCTTAGAGGAATCGCCTCCGCTTCTTCGCCGCCCCCATCCTTTGGGATGTCCACCATGTATATGTCGATGACGAGGTGGTCTTCCAGGCCCCGTAGGCACCGGTTCTTGATCGTCTCCGATCGCCGCCCATACCGCCAATGTCTTCGAGTCGTAGTCTAGCATGCCTGGTTAGATCGCCGATAGTGGCTACAAAGTGGGTGGTGGGTGGGCTTTGAATTTCTTCGTCGTCCGCATCCCAACCATCCCGACGCAGAAGACGCCAGTGGCTCTCCGATAACGAGAGATACTTTACGAATTCAGGATGTCGCCAAAGGGTGAGTGCTGAAAGATGTCCGCAGCGTGAACTCCATATCGGGGCCCAATCGATTCGACAAGGGGCGCAGGAGGTTCGAGTCCGCAAGGAGTCCGCACTCGAGTCACGAAGCTTTGCAAGGGACGAGGTCAGATTCGCCCATCGCCATAGAGATTGCAGCCCCGAGGCGGTGTCCAGCCACCTGTCCTCGATCTGCGTGGTCGGCTCCGAACTATGGGTCGGAACGGACTCATGTGCGGCCTCCAGGGTACTGTCCGGTGGCAGAGCTAAATCATGCCCATTGTGACAAGTCGGGCTGCTGGCCAGGGCTCGAATCCATCGAAGATCAAGTCTCCGCGATGTCGGCCGGAAGTTTAGGCTTCAAACCTGACTGATGGCCAGGCGTAGCTTCGATCTGCTCCGGATGGCCAAGCGAATTAGCTGCGAGTGCAAAGCCGCCCGAATCACGAAGATCTGTCCGGGGAAAAGTCTCACCTGGACTGCGTTATAGTTGATTGAAGAAGCCATCAAGCCTATCGGTGGCGACCGGAGGAACTCTCAATGAAAGCACCAATGTCGGTGTCAAAACCGGCGGATCTCGGGTAGGGGGTCCCGAGCATGCGTCTAGGCGGATGGTAACAGAGACAGGGGACACGATGTTTTTACCCAGTTCGGGCCCTCTCGATGGAGGTAAAAGCCTACTCTTGCTTGATTGATATTGATTATATGGGTAGTACAAGAGTGGATCTACCATGAGATCAAGGAGGCTAAACCCTAGAAGCTAGCCTATGGTATGATTGTTGTAATGGTTGTTCGTCCTATGGACTAAAACCCTCCGGTTTATATAGACACGGAGAGGGCTAGGGTTACAGTAGTCGGTTTACAATGGTAGGAGATCTACATATCCGTGATCGCCAAGCTTGCCTTCCACGCCAAGGAAAGTCCCATCCGGACACGGGACAAAGTCTTCAATCTTGTATCTTCATAGTCTTGGAGTCCGGCCGATGATGATAGTCCGGCTATCCGAACACCCCCTAGTCCAGGACTCCCTCACTCCCACTTGCACTAGAGTCAATAATCTAGATTACAAAGTAATGATTCTAACACCCATGGAGTTTTGGTGTTTGAGGGAGTCCTGGACTAGGGGGTGTCCGGACAGCCGACTATCAATATCCGCCGACTCCCTGCATCACGAAGATAGAAGATTGAAGACTCCGGCTCGTGTCCCGAAGGTACTTTCCTTGGCGTCGAAGGCAAGCTTGGCAATACGGATACGTAGATATCCTACCATTGTAACCGACTCTGTGTAACCCTAGCCCTCTCTGGTGTCTATATAAACTGGAGGGCCTTAGTCCGTAGGAGGAACATACATCTCAACAATCATACCATAGGCTAGCTTCTAGGGTTTAGCCTCCTTGATCTCGTGGTAGATCTACTCTTGTACTACCCATATCATTAATATTAATCAAGCAGACGAGGGTTTTACCTCCATCGAGAGGGCCCGAACTCGGGTAAAACATTGTGTCCTCGCCTCTTGTTACCATCCGCCTCGACGCACAGCTCGGGACCCCTACCCGAGATCCGCCGGTTTTGACACCGACATTGGTGCTTTCATTGTGAGTTCCTCTGTCGCCACCGATAGGCTTGATGGCATCTTCAATCAGCAACGCTGTCCTGTGGTGAGACTTTTCTCCCTGACAGATCTTCAGATTCGTGGCTTTGCACTACGGACAATTCACTTGGCCATCCGAGCAGATCGAAGCTACGCCTCGCCGCCAGTCGATTTGAAGTTTAAACTTCACGGCCGATGACCGCGAGACTTGGTATTCGACGGACTCGAGCCACGCCAAGCCACAGACCGTGATAATGGGCACAATCTAGCTCGCCGGACAAAGGCCTTGGTGGCCGTGACTGATCCGCTTCGGCCGTCAGCCCGGAGCCGATCGCCCAGATCGAGGGTCGGTGGATAGACGCCGCCCCGGGGGCTTCAACATCCATGGCGATGGAGCCGAACGCTGACCTTGTCCCCTGCAAGACTCATGATTCCGAGGCGCCAGACTCCTTGCCGGACTCCGAACCTCCCGCGTCCCTATCAATTAATCCGGATTGGGCGCCGGTTATGGAATTCACCGCCGCGAACATATTCCAACATTCGCCTTTTGGCGATATCCTAAATTCACTAAAGCGTCTCTCGCTATCGAGAGAGTCCTGGTAGGACTATGGCCAGGACGGTTGGAGTTTGGACGATGAAGAAATTCAGAGCCCACCCACCACCCACTTTGTAGCCACTGTCGAGGATCTAACCGACATGCTAGACTACGACTCCGATGACATCGACGCCATGGACGATTTATGCCGGAGATTTATCAGAACCAGCGCCTATAGGGCACCGAAGGCCACCTCGTCATATGACGTATACATGGTGGATACCCCAAAAGAAGGGGATGGCGAAGAAGCAGCGGAGGCAGACTCTTTAAAGAAGCAGCCCAAACGCCGGCGTCAGCGGCGCCGCTCTAAATCCCGCCAAAGCAAGAATAAAGATTCCGGTACAGGAGACAACAATACCCTAGAGAGTGCCGAAGACAATCCCCTCCAGCAAGACTCAGTGCAGGAGGATGCAGAAGCAAGCCCCCACGAGAGGACAGCAGACGAAGAGGTTGAGGGTCATAACTATATGCCTCCCTCCGAAGACAAAACAAGCCTCAATGACGACGAACTCGTCGTGCCCGAGGACCCCGTCGAACAAGAGCTTTTTAAGCGCAGGCTCATCGCTACAGCAAGAAGCCTGAAGAAGGAAAAGCGGAAGCTCAAAATAGCGGAAGACACGCTCAGAATAAGATGGAGCAAAGTACTCAAAACCGCAGATAAGTACGGCAATGGCCATCAATCGAAGAGCTACCCGAAGTGTAAGCTGCTACCAGAATTCGATGAGGAGGCCATAGAGCCTCCACCGTCCAATGGCCCAGCCAGGTCCATCTACGGACCCAAAAAGAAAGCCCCAGGAAGCAAAGCAACACGTCAAGTGTCCGATGATAGCGGCACATACAAGTGCAGGGGCGCCAGACACCCACTATGTGTCATCGACGAGGTGCTGGATCATGAATTCCCAGCAGGTTTAAACCCATAAACATAGAGGCCTACGATGGAACAACAGACTCGGAGTCTTGATAGAAGATTATATATCGCATATACATATGGCCGAGGAGACGATCTCCACGCCATAAAATATCTACCCTCAAGCTCAAAGGGCCAGCCCACATTGGCTCAAAAGCCTCCCAAAAACACTATTGGAAGTTGGGAAGAGCTCGAGGAAGCGCTTAGAGCAAATTTTCAAGGGACTTATATCCGCCCTCCGGATGCGATGATTTAAGTCATATAACTCAACAGCCCGGAGAGTCGGTATGAAATTCGGAACAGGTTTCTTACCAAAAGAACCAAATAGTCGATCGTCCGGACGAAGAAGCCTTAGCAGCTTTCAAGCACAATGTCCGAGACGAATGGCTTGCCGTGCACCTCGGTCAAGAGAAACCGAGGACAATGACCGCATTAACAAGCCTCATGACCCGCTTCAGGCGGAGAGGATAGTCAGCTAGCAAGAAGCAAAGACCAATGACCCAAGTACATCCGAGATAAGAGATGGAACGGAAAATCACGGCGCATAAAAGAGCAGCGCCGAATAAAGAGAAAAGCCCAAAGAGCACGGCAACAACGCCGGATTCAAAAGCTTATGTCCAATAACAAAACTCAGCCCTCAAGGATGACAAAGGACGAACCGTCCAACCTACACAAAATTTCGGGCGGATATGTCAAATCCACGACTTCCGGAAGGCTCGCAAATCACACCCACGAGGATTGTTGGGTTTTCAAACAGTCCGACCGATTAAATGCCGAACACAAGGGGCTCGACGCGTCAGCGAAGAAGATAAAACCCGCCAAAGGGGCACCGAAAACAAAAGACTTTCCCACAAGGGGTCAAAGCAATAAACTCACTTCATGTGATAACACGGAAAAATAGTGCGGCACCTTCTAAAAGAGCTTCGCACGGTCCAACCCAGCAGACCATAGAGATTGGATATCCAAACCAATCACTTTCACCACCGACTATTCCAAGCGTCAAACGCGGGACGGACTCCCCTGGTATTGAATCCCATAATAGACGGATTACAATTCACTAACGTCCTAATGGACGGAGGCAGTGACTTAAACCTGCTATATTCAAACACAATCCGTTGGATGGGGATAGACCCTACCAAAATTCGACACAGCCGCACTTCCTTCAAAGGAGTAACGCCAGCCCTTACGCCAAGTGCACAGGCTCGACACTACTAGAAGTCGGTTCGATCGCCGAACAATTTTCGACGCTAAAAATTAATTTTCATATCGTCCCCATTTGAAAGTGAATATCAAGCACTCTTGGGATGAAAGGCTTTTGTCCGCTTCAACGCCATACCGCATTACGCTGCCTCTTACACTCAAGATGCCCGCCCACACGGCGCCATTTTAGTGCGAAGGTTACTCGAGGACCCCGGACTCGGATAGACGAATCCGACTCAAAGAAAGTTAGGGGCTACCTAGCCGCATACCCTTCACAGGGCTGCTACAAGACAAACCACCGCGGTTTCATATAAACCTTGCTTTAATTTTTTTATTTCTTCTTTACATATTTTTTGCACTTAACTGTTTCTAAAACTAAACGCCCTCTCTTTCTCAGATGAACAACGTGCATGCCCGCCCGTGATAACGGCGCAACGGAGACACAGGCGCAGACGTGCAGTAGGGACCCGTTGCAAGGATTCTTTTCAGATTAAGACCCTGTGTAGACCTTTTTATTACTGTCTCTTGTTGTTACTCTCCCTTGGTTTTTTCTTATAGCCAAAGCGGAGCCTGACGCTTTGGCATCGGCCGCGTCAGAGGACCATGCCGTGCATTCGGACACTAGGGGCTTAGGCATCTTTCGCCCATTATTATAAAGTCCAACACCTTCGGAGTGTTCGGCGCCTTGAGTTAGGCATTATATGCATCAGCTCGAATCATGTCTTTGGTCAAATGTTGGGTTTGCCCGGCCCGGTGTTTTGCTGCCTTACGCTCGTATCATCGCTAACGCGGCACCGGGAGAACTCTCGCAATTGTGCCCCGGGCCGGCCGGGCGAGCACCTCAATGAGAAAGCCGAAAACGATCATTATGATACAATGAGAGTCCGTCACCACTCGATCGACCATCGAATGTTTAGAATTCTCCGCTGACGAAGGACCGCTTTCCGTCGAGCACATACGCACTCGAATCCGGAGATGTGCGGTGCCACCAGGCTATATCGTAGCCCCACCCTCGAGCTCCATTGGATAAGTGAAAGAGATAAAGCATTATAGTCCGGATTGCCTCGTTAGCTACGCTACCACCTCCTTATAACAGGACCGAGACGCCGGATTAAGTGTGAAAACGCGCTACTTTATGTAACACCCCAAACCTTGTGCGAGGGGCCAAGTCAAGATCGATCTTTCGTGTTATACACAAGTATACGTGGCGGCGCGACAGAGACGCTTTTACTACTTGGACGCACAAGTATAAAAAGCAGTTATACCATAATCATTGATTTACAAGCTAATGCGCTCATTTGAACGTTACATTCTTCGAGCACTGCGCCTTTATTTACTGAGCACTCGCATGACTTCTCCGGTAGTGCTCGGCAGGACCCGCTTCCATCCGGACCACAGGTGGCAACGGCGGTGGCATCCATCTCCGGATAATGCACCTTCACACGGGCAAGAGCCATCCGCTACCGATACTGAGCCGACCGCTTCATGTCCTTTATATGCGGCCTCGCCCAAGGAATTGTTGCAGAAGTCAAGTAGCTCGTCGCCTTGACCTCTCTCGCGGACATGTGCCACGATGTCGATCATGGCAAGTCCGGACAATCTATTTAGCTCGCCCATTCGCCAGCCGGTCCGTCACGGAAGTGAGCGATTCGGACTGTGGAATTGAGACCAATATAACTCTTCCGTCTCGTGATCCTCCCGGCCCGTGGTGCTCAATGGCATCACCAGACCGCAGCCAAATCCATGTACGGATCTTCCGGACTCCTGACCGCCAAATCGAGCATACTTGGCATCCATAAACCGCGGCGCAGCGAATAGGCTTGCCAGCCACGATCTCTCGACCGCGCAGTTCCTCCTTCATAGCCCGCATTGCGGAGCGGGCATCCTTAACTTCGGCGGTGGCCTTCTTCAGTCTTCCGCCCGATAGACGCCTTTTCAAGAGCCTCATAGCGGTCGGCAGCACCTTTACCTTCATGGCCAATTCGCCACCTCCGCCTACTTAGGCAAAGGCGCAGCCCTTTCGGTTTCAACTCTTCGCCGCCTTGAGGCAGCCGATCACTCCTTTGGGCTTGCTCCTTAGCTTGAGCAAGTTCGCCCAAGGCTCTCCACAGCAGCAAAGACCGTCTGCATAACAGCACACAATTTATCGAGGAGGGCTTCACCCTCACATAAAGCAATCATGCGAGAATTTATTTACCTTGCGACTCGCCAAGTCGCGGTTGACAAGTGCGATGTCGGCATTCGCCACATCAAGTTGCCGACTTAATTCGGCAAACTCATTAGTCCGCTGGCCTCGACTATCCGCCACCGTATCGTCGGGGCGGCGGTATTCATTACTTGAGATTTTGAGATTTCGATCCTCGACGCTGTCGCTTCCGACAACCTACCGACTCTCGGGCTACTATCTATACTGGCGCATTTTTATATGCAAAACTGTTAAAGACAAAGGTGCGCCATTTTCAAGATACCTCAAATCCCGCCAGACAAGCTCATGGCGGCATTCATAATCCGCTTTCGGCGGACGAAATCCTTCCAATCACCATACGATTAACGCGCGTGATCTTCTCGAAATGGACGCCTCTCAAGCAGACTCTTCATCCTCCCGGCTGGACTCGTGGGTGCCGAACTCTCGGCCCCTCCGGACTCGGGACGCCCGTCGCGATTTACACTTCGGCTCGCTTTGCCTCATCTGGCGGTGCTGCAGACGGAGGCGTATCGCTCTCCATCATCTCCGGAAGAAGGTCCCCCGAAGATGAGCTCGTTTGAGAAGGCTGCAGATCCGAACTGCGATATAAATATTTCGGTTACCCACAGAAGCACAAATGAAGGTACTTCTTTACTAATTAATTTCCTCTTTCATACTCACGGCTCGTTGGAGGGCTAGTCCTTCGGCGATGATTGTGCGTCCGGATTCTTTCCGGGCGCCGGACCCCCCGGGGAAGATCTCTTCCCACGCTTAGGGGCTTTGGCCTCCGGATCTTCGGAGGCGGTCCTTTTCTCCCCCTGAAAGGAAGGGCTCTTGGTTCCTCCCTCTTCAGTTGCCCCTTTGGGAAAAATATTAGCTCCTTTATCTTCCCGTCGCCCCCTTCTATGGGCGCAACCTCCAACATTCTGACCAGCACAGGCTCCAGTGCGGTCTCTCGGAGGGGGGCGGACACCTTATCAGCCTTGATCGCGCCTCCCATTCTGTAAAGAACAAAGGGTCGAGGCGAACTCTAGAAAGGCACACACACGTAATGTCCGGACTCGAGCTACTTACCCGAGTATCCGGGTGATCGCGGCTTAGACCTCGCCCTCGGCTAAATCCGACACGCCACCGTGGTCCAAGAACAACTTGTACATCTCCACGGGTGTCGCACCCATGAAGTGTTGGAGAATTCGAGGTCCCTCCGGATTGAAGTCCCATAAACGGAGAGGACGGCGTTTGCGGCAGGTGAGGTGCCTCGATTAGCATGACCTGCAGCACCTTGACCAGTCGATCTCCTCGCTTGAGATCTCGAATCCAGCCTGCAGTGAGGGCACGCCTTCTGACGGCCCCAATTGAGCCCTTGGTCGACCCACGACTTCAGTTGGCATGGAGGTCCCAAGGAATGAGGGCGGCGGCTTTTGCTTGTCGCCCTTGGAGCAGTGATGTAGAACCACTCCTGCTGCCACAATCCGAGTTCCTCTTGAAGGAACCTTCGAGCCACGGGCATCGACCTTCTTGCTTATGGTCGCCTCACCAGACTACCGACGCCCCCAATCATCTTCAGCTCCACTTGAAGGTCTTCACCATAGGCGAAGTGGGGATGACGCGAGAAAGGCTTCACAGACTATGATGAATGCGGAAATATGGAGGATAGACTCCGAGCCAAATCGTGAAAGTCCAGCCCGTAGTAGAACAGAGCCCTCTCACGAAGGGATCCGTCGGAAGCCTAAACCCCGCGGAGGTGGGATGCGAAACGACGATTCACGGGCTCGGGGGCTGGCACGGCCTGCCCTTGGGCAGGCAGCTGCGAAACCTCGTGAGGCTGTGTACTTGGCCTCACGCAACTTCAGATGTCCTCCTCCGTGACGGAGGAGGGCATCCACCGCCCCGGAGGTTGGAGCCGACATGATTGAGGATCCAAGCGCCAATCTGAGGCTCGGGTGTTGGAACCGGGAGCGGGAAGAGATTTGATGCGAGATTGAAGAACAAGGACAGCCTTGGTCCTCTTATAAAGGGAAGAAATACCAAGGGCCGCCTCGCGGACCGCTTGGGATTCCCTTCGATAGAGGAGGCGTGGCGACGGAACGGTTGGGTTACCCACGCACGTATTGATGAGAATCCCGGAATAAGGGGAACACGATCTCTGCTTCGACAGGACGTGCCAAGAAAACCGCCTCGCCAAACGTGCTGAGGTGGTACGATTCGAACAAAGGCTTGGTAGCGGTGTGATGACGCGCCGCGTAATACGTCAGCAGATTGAACCAAGTGAACATTTTATCCTCTCTACGGTGGAATGTGGAATTTATTTTGTAGAGCCGGACACTATCCTGGTGTTCATTATCTTCTCTGAATTATTCAAGGGAGGAACCTGCCTTGCAATGCCGAACAATATGCATGCCGGACTTATCGTCATTGAAGACTGGTTCAGGGGCTACTGAGGGAGTCCTGGACTAGGGGGTGTCCGGACAGCCGGACTATCAATATCCGCGGACTCCCGCACTCACGAAGATAGAAGATTGAAAACTCCGCTCGTGTCCCAAGGTACTTTCTTGGCGTGGAAGGCAAGCTTGGCAATACGGATACGTAGATCTCCTACCATTGTAACCGACTGTAACCCTAGCCCTCTCCGTGTCTATATAAACCGGAGGGCCTTAGTCCGTAGGGAGGAACATACATCTCAACAATCATACCATAGGCTAGCTTCTAGGGTTTAGCCTCCTTGATCTCATGGTAGATCTACTCTTGTACTACCCATATCATCAATATTAATCAAGCAGGACGTAGGGTTTTACCTCCATCGAGAGGGCCCGAACCTGGGTAAAAACAATGTGTCCCTCGTCTCTTGTTACCATCCGCCTAGACGCACAGTTCGGGACCCCCTACCCGAGATCCGCCGGTTTTGACACCGACAGTGTTGATCATGTTTTGCTCGTGGAAGAGGCTTAGTCAACGGGTCTGCAACATTCAGATTTGTATGTATCTTCCAAATCTCCATGTCCCCTTCCGACACTTGATGACAGATGGAATTGAAGCGTTTTTTGGTGTGCTTGGTTCTCTTGTGAAATCTGGATTCCTTTGCCAAGGCAATTGCACCAGTATTGTCACAGAATATTTTCATTGGACCCGATGCACTAGGTATGACACCTAGATCGGATATGAACTCCTTCATCCAGACTCCTTCATTTGCTGCTTCCGAAGCAGCTATGTACTCCGCTTCACACATAGATCCCGCCACGACGCTTTGCTTGGAACTGCACCAACGGACCACCATTCAATAAAAATACGTATCCGGATTGTGACTTAGAGTCATCTGGATCAGTGTCAAAGCTTGCATCAACGTAACCGTTTACAACGAGCTCTTTGTCACCTCCATAAACGAGAAACATATCCTTAGTCCCTTTCAGGTATTTCAGGATGTTCTTGACCGCTGTCTAGTGCTCCACTCCGGGATTACTTTGGTAACTCCCTGCTATACTTATAGCAAGGTACACATCAGGTCTGGTACACAGCATTGCATACATGATAGAACCTATGGCTGAAGCATAGCGAATGACTTTCATTTTCTCTCTATCTTCTGCGGTGGTCAGGCATGGAGTCTGACTCAATTTCACACCTTGTAACACAGGCAAGAACCCTTTCTTTGACTAATCCATTTTGAACTTCTTCAAATCTTTATCAAGGTATGTGCTTTGTGAAAGTCCAATTAAGCATCTTGATCTATCTCTATAGATCTTGATGCCCAATATGTAAGAAGCTTCACCAAGGTCTTTCATAGAAAAAATTCTATTCAAGTATCCCTTTATGCTATCCAGAAATTATATATCATTTCCAATCAACAATATGTCATCCACATATAATATTAGAAATGCTACCGAGCTCCCACTCACTTTCTTGTAAATACAGGCTTCTCCAAAAGTCTGTATAAAACCATATGCTTTGATCACACTATCAAAACATTTATTCCAACTCCGAGAGGCTTGCACCAGTCCATAAGTGGATCGTTGGAGATTGCACACTTTGTTAGCACCCTTTGGATCGACAAAACCTTCTGGTTGCATCATACACAACTCTTCTTCCAGAAATCCATTCAGGAATGCAGTTTTGACATCCATTTACCAAATTTCATAATCATAAAATGCGGCAATTGCAAACATGATTCAGACAGACTTAAGCATCGCTACGGGTGAGAAAGTCTCACCATAGTCCTCTCCTTGAACTTGTCGAAAACCTTTTGCAGCAAGTCGAGCTTTGTAGATAGTAACATTACCATCAGCGTCGGTCTTCTTCCTATGGCTTGACGATCATCGGGCAAATCCACCAAAGTCCATACTTTGTTCTCATACATGGATCCCATCTCAGATTTCATGGCTTCAACAGATTTCGCGGAATCTGGGCTCATCATCGCTTCCTCATAGTTCGTAGGTTCACCATGGTCTAGTAACATGACTTCCAGAACAGGATTACCGTACCACTCTGGTGCGGACCGTACTCTGGAAGACCAACGAGCTTCTGTAGTAACTTGATCTGAAGTTTCTTGATCATCATCATCAGCTCCCTCACTAATTGGTGTAGGAATCACTCGAACTGATTTCTGTGATAAACTACTTTCCAATTTGGGAGAAGGTACAATTACCTCATCAAGTTATACTTTCCTCCCACTCACTTCTTTCGAGAGAAACTTCTTCTCTAAAAAGGATCCATTCTTAGCAACGAATATTTTGCCTTCGTACCCGTGATAGAAGGTGTACCAAACAGTGTCCTTTGGGTATCCTATGAAGGCGCACTTCTCCGATTTGGGTTCGAGCTTATCAGGTTGAAGCTTTTTCACATAAGCATTGCAGCCCCAAACATTAAGAAACGACAACATTGGTTTCTTGCCAAACCACAATTCATAACGCGTCGTCTCAACGGATTTTGATGGTGCCCTATTTAAAGTGAATGAAGCCGTCTCTAAAGCATAACCCCAAAACGATAGTGGTAGATTAGTAGAAGACATCACAGATCGCACCATATCCAATAAAGTACAATTACGACATTCAGACACACCATTTCACTATGGTGTTCCAGGTGGCGTAAGTTGTGAAACTATTCCACATTGTTTCAAATGAAGACCAAACTTGTAACTCAAATATTCACCTCCACGATCAAATCGTAGAAACTATATTTTCTTGTTACGATGATTTTCCACTTCACTCTAAAATTGTTTGAATTTTTCAAACGTTTCAAACTTATGCTTCATTAAGTAGATATAACCATATGTTCTCAAATCATCTGTGAAGGTAAGAAAATAACGATACCCGCCACGAGCCTCAACACTCATTGGACCTCATACATCGGTATGTATTATTTCCAATAAGTCAGTGGCTCGTTCCATTGTTCCGGAGAATGTAGTTTTAATCATCTTGCCCATGAGGCACGGTTCGCAAGCACCAAGTGATTTGTAATCAAGTGATTCCAAAAGCCCATCAGCATGGAGTTTCTTCATGCGTTTTATACGGATATGACCTAAACGGCAGTACCACAAATAAGTTGCACTATGATTATCAACTTTACATCTTTTGGCTTCAATATTATGAACATGTGTATCATCACGATCGAGATTCAACAAAAATAGACCACTTAGCAAGGGTGTATGACCATAAAAGATATTACTCATATAAATAGAACAACCATTATTCTCTGATTTAAATGAATAACCGTCTCACATCAAACAAGATCCAGATATAATGTCCATGCTCAATGCTCGCACCAAATAACAATTATTTAGGTCTAAAACTAATCCCGAAGGTAGATGTAGAGGTAGCATGCCGACGGAGATCACATCGACCTTGGAACCATTTCCCACGCGCATCGTCACCTCGTCCTTAGCCAATCTTCGTTTAATTCGTAGCCCCTATTTCGAGTTGCAAATATGAGCAACAGAACCAGTATCAAATACCCAGGCGCTACTACGAGCATTAGTAAGGTACACATCAATAACATGTCTATCAAATATACCTTTCACTTTGCCATCCTTATTATCCGCCAAATACTTGGGGCGATTCGCTTCAAAGGACTAGTCCCTTTGCGGTAAAGAAAGCACTCGGTTTGTGCTTAGGTCTAGACTTGGGTTTCTTCTCTGAGCAAAGAACTTTCTTGCCGTTCTTCTTGAAGTTCCCCTTCTTCCCTTTTCCCTTTTTCTTGAAACTAGAGGTCTTGTTGACTATCAACACTTGATGCTCCTTTTTGATTTCTACATCCGCAGCCTTTAGCATTGCGAAGAGCTCGGAAATTGTCTTGTTCATCCCTTGCATATTATAGTTTGTCACAAAGCCTTTATAGCTTGGTGGCAGTGATTGAAGAACTCTGTCAATGACATGATCATTAGGAAGATTAACTCTCAGTTGAGTCAAGTGGTTATCGTACCCAGACATTCTGAGTATGTGTTCACTGATAGAACTATTCTCTTCCATTTTGCAGCTATAGAACTTGTTGGGGACTTCATATCTCTCAACTCGGGCATTTTCTTGAAATATTAACTTCAACTCCTGGAACATCTCATATGCTCCATGATGTTCAAAACGTCTTTGAAGTCTCGATTCTAAGCCGTAAAGCATGGCACACTAAACTTTCGAGTAGTCATCAACACGCGTCTGCAAGACATTCACAATGTCTGCAGTTGCTGGCGCGGGTGGTACACCTAACGGTACTTCCAGGATGTAATTCTTCTGTGTAGGAATGAGGATAATCCTCAAGTTAGGACCCAGTCCGTGTAGTTGCTGCCATCATCTTTCAACTTAGCTTTCTCCAGGAATGCATTAAAATTCAAAGGAACGATAGCACGGGCCATTGATCCACAATAACATAGACATCCAAAATAACTATCAGGACTAAGTTCATGATAAATTAAAGTTCAATTAATCATATTACTTAAGAACTCCCACTTAGATAGACATCCCTATAGTCATCTAAACGATCACGCGATCCAAATCAACTAAACCATGTCCGATCATCACGTGAGATGGAGTAGCTTTCAATGGAGAACGTCACTATGTTGATCATATCTACTATATGGTTCACGTTCGACCTTTCAGTCTCAGTGTTCCGAGGCCATATCTGCATATGCTAGGCTCGTCAAGTTTAACCCGAGTATTTTGCGTGTGCAAAACTGGCTTGCACCCGTTGTATGTGAACTTAGAGCTTATCACACCCGATCATCATGTGGTGTCTCAGCACGACGAACTGTAGCAATGGTGCATACTCAGGGAGAACACTTATACCTTGTAATTTAGTAAGGGATCATCTTATAATGCTACCGCCGTACTAAGCAAAATAAGATGCATAAAAGATAAACATCACATGCAATCAAAATATGTTACATGATATGGCCATCATCATCTTGTGCTCATGATCTCCATCACCGAAGCATCGTCATGATCTCCATCATCACCAGTGCGACACCTTGATCTCCATCGTAGCATCGTTGTCGTCTCGCCAACTATTGCTTCTACGACTATCGCTACCGCTTAGTGCTAAAGTAAAACAATTACTTGGTGATTGCATTGCATACAATAAAGCGACAACCATATGGTTCCTGCCAGTTGCCGATAACTCTGTTACAAAACATGATCATCTCATACAATAAATTACATCATGTCTTGACCATATCACATCATAGCAAGCCCTGCAAAAACAAGTTAGACGTCCTCTACTTTGTTGTTGCAAGTTTTACGTGGCTGCTACGGGCTTCTAGCAAGAACCATTCTTACCTACGCATCAAAACCACAATGATTTTTCATCAAGTGTGCTGTTTTAACCTTCAACAAGGACCGGGCGTAGTCAAACTCGATTCAACTAAAGTTGGAGAAACAGACACCCAGTAGCCACCTGTGTGTGAAGCACGTCCGTAGAACCAGTCTCATGAATGCGGTCATGTAATGTCGGTCCGGGCTGCTTCATCCAACAATACCGCCGAATCAAAGTAAGACGTTGCTGGTAAGCAGTATGACTATTATTGCCCACAACTCTTTGTGTTCTACTTGTGCATATAACATCCACGCATAGACCTGGCTCAGATGCCACTGTTGGGGAACGCAGTAATTTCAAAATAAAACCTACGATCACGCAAGATCTATCTAGGAGATGCATAGCAACGAGAGGGGAGAGTGTGTCCACGTACCCTCGTAGACCGAAAGTGGAAGCGTTTAGTAACGCGGTTGATGTAGTCGAACTTGCATTTTTTTCCTTTATGTTCAAGTATCCATACTGAAGGTCACTGTACAACACTTACATTTATATTTGACCTTTGTAGATTTTCCTTTTACCCATTGGTTTGTAGTTAGTACCGAGTATTATAGTCCCTTAAGGCCTAGGAGGGAAGTTAAAACTTGCATATGATATCAAACCAATAGGTTAAGTGAAAAACTCTTAGAGCCCAGGATGGATTTTTTTGGAGGCTATTAGTGCATGTTCTGCTTTAAGAATAGGACTTCATTTTTTTGTAATAGTGTGTCCAGTATTTGTGATTTTAGATCATGGAAAACAATCAGTCATGGATAAGATGTCTTAGTAAGCTGGTTTGTATTTCATATGGTAGTGAGAGACGCTCTTTTGCTCCGATCAATCAGTGGTAGATCAAATACTTGCCATAAATAATGCGGTATAATTAGAACAATCTTTATTAATTTTATCCCTTACCCAATTATATTTCTTATATAATTCATTTTTTAGTTTGGTTGACGGGACTGATTTCTTGTCTTTTTGTTAGATGAGATCTCAAGAACTCTTCAATCTGAAATCATCTTCTTCCATTTAAGCCGACATGAAGGGAAAATCTCCCTGGTGATCCCAACATCAAGAGTTACTCATAATCTATTGGCGAGTTTTGATGCAGTCTTCACAAGAATCGACAAAGTGCTCAACGTACCCATGGGGAAAACTGCAATACCATAGGGTGGTGCATGTGGAATAGGAGCCAAAAAAATATGTGGAGCAGAAAGTGTGGGTGGAATAGTACGATGAGTGGGAAATAAGCGGCATATGATGGAGACGAAAATAGTGGTGTACCAGAGAGGGAATGTTGATTCTGTAAATGATGAAGTCTTTCGTATTTTCATATTAGCAACAAATAACATCTAGATGTTGCTTGAAGCTGCTCGCACAATACCTTTGAAAGCTGGTATATTTCAATAGTTTATTTTCTTAGAATTATTATCTAATTATTGTGAAGATAATGTATATATGTGCCAACAAGTGAAGTTGTAGTTCATTATGGCCACACTACAATGAGTGCCGAATGTGGGGAATATAAAAAGTACCTAACTGGATGAAGATCCGCAACCTGAGGTAAATGGTTTGGAAAACACATGGTTGCAATAGATAGTTATGTAAAGATACATAATGAACACCCAGGATAAGGACGTTACTATTTCTAATTTTGTCTTTCATTTTTGCGGGAATAATTAACAATATTTTTACCATGTTTGCATTACCTTTATTGCTTGTAGTTACTACACAAACATTATCACTTCAGAAATAGCAACCTAGATCGTGGCAATCCACGGGCATTCAGCTAGTATCCCTTAGTTTCCATATGGAACTCTCTGCCACGGGAGGGTAGGACAAAAGATGTCATGCAAATTATTTTCATAAGCACGTATGACTATTTATGGAATACATGCCTACATTACATTGATGAATTGGAGCTAGTTCTGTGTCGCCCTAGTTATAACTGTTAGATGATAAATGTGATTCAACATAATTATCCATTGCTAATCCAATGCCTACGAATTTCACATATTGATCTTGCTAAGTTACTATTGTTGTTGTTGCTGCTGTTGTCACAATCACTATAAAACTACTATTGTTACTGTTACCATTACCACTGTTATTGTTACCACTATTATCAAAATATCATACTACTGTAGATATTTATTCTCTAGGTGTGGTCGAATTTACAACTCAACTACTAATACTTGCAAATATTCTTTGGCTCCCCTTGCGTTGAATCAATAAATTTGGGTTGAATACTCTACCCTCGAAAACTGTTGTGATCCCCTATACTTGTGGGTTATCAAAACTGCACCTCTCCCCTCTCACGTTCCAGTAGGACAGCCGGCCTATATCTTTGACATGCGCACACACAATTTCACTGGCTCTCTTTATCGATCACGGACCCATACACTTCATCCCTCTCTTCGATTCTATCGATATCTCACGGCGATGATCCCTCCACTTTCTTCTTGTGGATCGCCCCTCTATATATGATATATCTAGACCTTTGTTTCACATACATTGCATATGTTACATTTTCTATTTGAGATATCATCGACACATATTCCCTGTCTATCTCTCACACACCCAAAAAACACCCACGAACGCAGACACCCTCTCTCTAGATTTGTATCTCTCTCTCACACACCCATGTAGGTGGGGCACGTGCACGGAGAGAAGAGGTGCACGCATGACTCACGTACTCACGTCTCGTTCTCAACCACACCCGTGCGGGTACACGACGGAGCTCATTTCTGTATGAAAAGGCAGCCCACGTGATAATTTGATGCGTGTAGTGGTTGTTCACTTGATGGAGGGTCGTGTACCACCTGTGAACGAAACAAAGTGCGACTTGATGCGTTGGCGCGTTATTTTTAAAAAAAAGTTTTACCTCATTGGCATGTACAAAATATAAAATGATTGTTAACAAGAAAAAAGAAAACCGTTCCAGTATACTAGTATATAAAATATAGGCAGAAGCCTTAATGCTTGCTTGCTGGGGTTGGTCTCTCTTCACACTCTATCACACAAGATGGCGGTGGCCACTCTCTCTCTCTCACTACTGGTCATTGATCCGGTCGGATCCCATCCGCCGGCGGAGAGGGAGGATGTGCAGAGTTGCTCCGTTCGACGGCGTCGGGGCAGGAAACCCACCACTACTGTAGGATGCTGCTAACGCGACACTACAATCAGAGACCCTTCAAAAAAACTGTGTGCGATGCATTAATCACAAATAGTGATGTAATAAAACCGTCAAAAAAGATACAAAACGTTTGTGATTGAGGAGACAACAAACACGTTTCAGATTATAGTTTCATGAGAGATGCGTGGCATACAGTTCACACGAATGAACTGTTTGTGATTAGCTTAACAACAGAAATGGGTGGCCAGATGAAGGTGTGTGCGATATACGGCATACCGTTGACCCAGATGAACTGTTTGTGATTAGGCAACACAACAGAAATGGTCGGGTAGATCAAGGTATGTGTGTGATTGACAGCATACAATTCACTCGGATGAACTGTATGCGGTTAGGCAACAAAACAGAAACGGTCAGCCAGATCGAGGTACCTGCGATGGACGGCATACACTTCACACAGATGAACTGTTTGCGATTAGCCATAACAAATAGAAACAGTTAGACAGCTCAAGGTGTGTGCGCTAGATGGGCACACGTTCTAACTAAAAGAAGCGTGCGTGATGGTAATAACGAGCGCACACGGATGATGGAACAAGACGTGTGCTGACATCGCCTATTGCGGTGCACCCTATGGTGCAAACGCCACGTATGCGGCCAAGAACGCATGTCCACATTATGCCATCCAGGAATAGTGCCGCACTTCGAAACAAGAACCGTCAATAAATTGTGAGATTGCGTCCCATCACATTCCAAATTACTACTCCGATCACACCTGTTCACACCGATCAAAACCTAAATGGTTTCCCACTTAGGAGCATATTAGTACTCGGTTATAAATACTACCTACTCCAAGATGACTGCACATTCCTCAACTCCTCATCCACAAAACCGAACAGGCCTTTCATTGTCGTACCCTTGCATCCGCCATGGCCTGCATGAGTTCTGGGTCGAGAGATTACTACCAGGAAGAGGCGAGCATGTAAGCGGAAGCACGAGAGATATCTCACCTCGCCGCGAAAGCAGCTGACATGTCCCTCCGCGCCGCCGTAGTAGCACAGAGGTCCCGCGGCTGCGCCGAAGCAGCACAGAGGTCCTGTCGCACCGTCGATGCAGCAGACTGGTCCAGCCATGTCCCGGAAGCAGCAGAGATGTCCCGCCGCATCGTGAATGCAGCAGAGAGGTCCTCCCGCATCGCGGTAGCCTGGGAAAATGTCTCGTGAGAAAGCGAGGACTCTCACAGGCGTGTGCGCACTATGCTCGATGACCTGATGGATCCGATTAGCGATTGGATGAAGCTGTAGGACGAGATGAATGCTGATAACCCACAAGTATAGGGGATCGCAATAGTTTTTGAGGGTAGAGTATTCAACCAAAATTTATAGATTTGACACAAGGGGAGCCAAAGAATATTTGAAGGTATTAGCAGCTGAGTTGTCAATTCAACCACACCAGGAGATTAATTATCTGCAGCAAAGTGATCATTAGCAAAGTAGTATGATAGTTTTGATAATAGTAAATCACTAAGTTACCTCAACGGGGATATGAATGTCCCCAACAATAATCATTTCATATTTCTTTTTAATAGTAGGTAGAGGTAGATGAAAACTTTCAATTTGTGATTGTCGGAGATTTTTCAATAACATTAATACCATTCACTTGGAATTGTTTCTCCGGAAAGTGCACCGTATGCTCATTACCATTGATATGAAAAGTGACCTTGCTTTTATTGCAATCAATAACAGCCCCTGCAGTATTCAAGAAGGGTCTACCAAGGATAATCGACATGTTGTCATCCTCGGGTATCTCAAATATAACAAAGTCAGTCAAAATAGTAACATTAGCAACAACAACGGGCACATCCTCACAAATACCGATAGGTATGGAAGTTGATTTGTCAGCCATTTGCAAAGATATTTCAGTAGGTGTGAGATTATTCAAATCAAGTCTTTTATATAAAGAGAAAGGCATAACATTGACACCAGCTCCTAAATCACATAAAGCAGTTTTCACATAAATCTTTTTCATGGAGCAAGGTATAGTTGGTATTCCTGGGTCTCCAAGTTTTTTAGGTACTCCATCTTTAAAAGTATAATTAGCAAGTATGGTGGAGATTTCAGCTTCCGGTATTTTTCTCTTATTGGTGATGATGTCTTTCATATACTTTGCATAAGGAGGCATTTTCAAGATATCATCAGTTTAGTACGCAAAAAAGATCGGCCTCAACATTTCAAAGAAAGCGTTCAAATTCTTCATCATCTTTCTTTTTAGTTGACTTGGGTGGAAAAGGCATAGGTTTTTTAACCCGCGGTTCTCTTTCTTTACCAAGTTTTCTAGCAATGAAGTCTCTTTTATCATATCTTTTATTCTTAGGTTGTGGGTTATCAAGATCAATAGGTGGTTCTATCTCAACATCATTGTCTGGTTCTTTTTCATTTGTTTGAGTATATTCATGAACCTCATCATTATCTTTTTCATTACCAGAAGGTGAGTGATCATTACCAGATTGAGTTTCAACATCAGAGATAGAAGTTTCATTATCATTATCATGAGGTTTTTCTATTTTAGGTTCACTAGAAGCATGCAAAGTCCTATCATTTTTCTTCTTCTTTTTCTTTCTAGAAGGACTAGGTGCATCAGTTTTAACTCTTTGTGAATCTTCTTCAATTCTTTTTGGGTGTACCTCGGGATAAAGTGGTTCCTGAGTCATTTTACCTCCTCTAGTTGCTACTCTAATAGCAAAGTCATGTATGTTATTATTCATTTCATCTAGCAATTCTCTTTGAGCTTTAGCAACTTGTTCTAACTGAGTTTGAACCATAGAAGCATGCTTTCCACACCTCTAAGATCATTTGAGATTCTAAATAACAAGTCAGTCAAGCAAGCAATCATATCAGAATTGTATTTCAATTGTTTCATAACATTTGCATTGAAGTGATCTTGTTTTCTAATGTAATTTTCAAACTCATAGAGGCATTGGCTAGGGTGCATATTATGAGGATTATCATTATCATTGAACTTCATTAGAGAATTTGCCTCTACCACCTTAGGCAGTGGTGGTATATTAAGCCCATGTATTTCTTCAATAGGAGGTAAATTTTTGACATCCTCAACTTTAATACCTTTTTCGTTCATAGATTTCTTTGCCTCTTGCATAACTTCAGGACTGAGATATAATATACCCCTCTTCTTCGGAGTGGGTTTAGCCGGTGGTTAAGGAAGAGTCCAATCGTCATAATTTTTCAATATATTATTCAATAATTCTTTAGCTTGCCCAACAGTTCATTCCCTAAAAACACAACCAGCACAATTATCTAGGAAATCCCTAGAAGCATCGGTTAGTCTATTATAGAAGATATCAAGTATTTCATTTTTCTTAAGTGGATGATAAGGCAAAGCATTAAGTAATTGGAAAAGCCTCCCCCAAGCTTGTGGGAGACTCTCTTCTTTAGTTTGCACAAAGTTAAATATTTCCTACATGGCAGCTTGTTTCTTATGAGCAGGAAAATATTTTACAGAGAAGTGATAAATCATATCCTGGGAACTACGCACACAACCAGGAGTAAGAGTATTGTACCAAGCTTTAGCATCACCCTTTACTGAGAACAGAAATAGTTTGAAAATAAAGTAATAGAAAGTCTTTTCATCATGTGTAAAAAGGGTGGCTATGTCATTCAACTTAGTAAGATCTGCCACAACAGTTTTAGTTTCATAAACATGGAAAGGATCAGATTCAACCAAAGCAATTAACTCTGGGTCGATAGAGAATTCATAATCCTTATCATCAATAAAGATCGGTGAAGTAGAAAACTTAGGATCATATTTCATTCTAGCATTTAGAGATTTTTCTTTATACTTGCATAATAATTTCTCTAGATCATCTCTATTCTTACAAGCAAGAATATCTCTAGTTGTCTCCTCATTCATAACATAACCTTCCGGTATGTTTGGCAATTCATATCTAGGATGGCTAGTTCTAGCAGGTGTTTCAAGATTTTTAGTTTCAAGCTCATCATCAGATTCAACAACATCATGTTGTCTTACTCTAGCAATTTGTTTATCAAGAAAGTCACCAAGTGGCACATCATCATCATTAAGAAAGATATTAGCATCATCATAAGCATTGTCCATAGCAGAAGTAGCATCATCAATCACTTGCAACATATCAGAATTGATAGCATGTGGTGGTGTTGCAAGTTTACTTATAACAGAAGGTGAATCTAAAGCAAAACTGGATGGCAGTTCCTTACCTCCCCTCATCTTAGAGGAAAAAATAGTAGTCTTAGCGTCCTTCAGATTCCTTATAGTGATAATATGATAATAATCCCAAGTGACTCAACAAATATAGCTATGCTCCCCGGCAACGTCGCCAGAAAAAGGTCTCGATAACCCACAAGTATAGGGGATCGCAACAGTTTTCGAGGGTAGAGTATTCAACCCAAATTTATAGATTCTACACAAGGGGAGCCAAACAATATTTGAAGGTATTAGCAGCTAAGTTGTCAATTCAACCACACCTGGAGATTAATTATCTGCAGCAAAGTGATCAGTACCAAAGTAGTATGATAGTTTTGATAATAGTAGCAGCAGCAATGGTAATGGTAACAATGATATCAGTAACTTTGTAGCAAGTGCAACAATAACAGCAGCAGTAGTAACTTAGCAAGAACAATATAAGATAAATTCATAGGCATTGGATCGATGACTTGTCGGATGATATTCATCATGAGACAATTATAACCTAGGGCGATACGGCACTAGCTCCAGTTCATCGATATAATGTAGGCATGTATTTCGTAAATAGTCATACGTGCTTATCACTACAAAAAAAATACATTTCCGTGATGATACGTGTTTGTCATAGTAGGTCGCGTTTTTTGTCATGCATGTACATCCATGACGATTTTATGACAGAATCAAGATAGTCATACCTGTGCTGTTGTAGAAGTGCTCCATGACATTACCAAAATTATCATCACAGAAGTGTCCACTTCCATGACCATAAATTGCGCGTCACAGAAGTGCTTTCGTCAAGGGTGACCGACACGTGGCATCCACCGTAACGGAACGCCATTAAGCTATCGGGTCGGGTTTTGGATCCGATAACCCGTTAACAACCCCGACCAATGGGGATTTTCCACGTGTAAAATCATCATTGGCTCGAGTAAACACGTGTCGGCTCATCGTTGGGACAGATGTCATCCACTCATTGGACAGAAGGCGCCTATGATACGTCGGCACGAGGCACGGCCCAACAGAGGCCCATTCCTGTGAAAAGGCCGGCCCGTTTGACTTGGTCAAAAGGTGGCGGGCCGGCCCATGGAAAGCCTGTTAATGGCATGTTCTCATATAGCCCATTTACAGCCCGCTAACCCAAGGCCTGTTACACCCTATCCGAATTAGGCCCAGTAGCGCCATCTGGGCCATCCAATATGATTCCAGCCCTTTTTCACTTTTGGCCCATGACGTCTTTCGGCCCATATGAGGCCCTTTGTAACTCTTGGCCCATTAACGGCCCGCGGTGAAACTGGCCCATAATGAACAGTGTATCACTTTACACCCATTAACGGCCCGTGGTGAAACTGGCCCGTAATGAACAGTGTATCACTTTATAACCATTAACGGCCCGTTATTCCGTTGGGCCATTTCCAGCCCATGTTATCTTTTGGCCTTCTAAGAGCCCATTTATTCTTTTGCTCATTTCCATTCGTTTACTTACGGCCCGTTACTGTCATCTTTTGCTTGTGGACCAAATTCAGCCCGTGGTTACAGTCAGCCCGTTTGTGGTCTGTTAATACGTTGGGGCGTTTTCATAGCGTCATCAAATACGGCCTATTAATGATGGCCCATGAACGGACGATTCCAACTCTAACCCGTTTACGGCCATAATGCGGCCTGTTATTGGCCCATGTTTGGCCAATCGATCATACATCCCGTATAAGGCCCATTGATGATACGGCCCGTAGAAGGCCCATTGTTTCTACGGCTCATAGAAGGCCCACTATTTCTACGACCCGTAGAAGGCCCACTGTTTCTATGACCCGTAGGAGGCCCAGTGTCACTACAGTAAATATTAGCCCATGGTTATTGTGGCCTAGTTTTAAAAAATAGGTTATTGCAGCCACTAGCAAACCACGGAAAAAGAACTGCAATGACTACAAGCAAACAAATAAACAAGACAACAAGGAAATAATAAGCAAGCAACTTACGCTAGGCTATCACGGCTATCACACATATTACATCCACTGGGCATCAAAGTTCGCCACCAGTGCAAATAAACGCGCTGACAAAGAATATACAAAGTCGAGAGCACTTCGAAGGCACTAGGCCTCGCCAGTCGCCCCAACAAATAAAGAAGCTGAGTAGACCTCAGTTGTGTCAATGATAGATGCATCAACACTAGATTTATGGCATGATGGTGCGCACGACAGTCATCTGACATCTTCATTGCATCTTTGACTTCAAGTAGGAGCTGAGCTGAAGCAAGCCTTTCCACTTTAAGTTGAGACTGAAGAAGTCGAGCTGATTGATGCAGTGACTGCATAGAGGTTGTCTCACACCTGCTGGTGAGTAGCTTCAACTTACTTTCTTCGTCAAGATAGGACCTTGGGGTCATCTTGCTGTCCTCAAGATGGTTTGGCTCACTATCTTCCCTAAAGTTCTGCCTGGCGTAAGAGATATGACTCTGAAAGAGAAACAAAGAGTAAATATAGATCAAATAATATTGGAAGAAACAGAGGATAATGAAGCTCAGGTGCAGACTGATGATACATAATCAAATAGCAATTAATTAAGTACAGCGTTACAAGGCAAAAGGGAGAGAGGTACTGACAAGAGCAATGCAGAGCCCAATATTGTTTTGAGATTGTATGATCCTTTGAGCAAGGAGATTCATCTGAAATTAGTTTTCATACAAGAGAGAAGGTAAGGCACAAGCAGAAATTTAGGAGTTCAAATTTTGAATTGATATCATAGACAGTACCTGACGCTGGGCTCCTAGCAGTTCTAATAGTGGTTTGCCCACTGGAGTAGGGGTAAAGTGTAGTATAGTTGGGCCTGTGTTTTCTGTGGCTGCTGATCTATCTGATTTAACAGGTATCACTACCTTTTCCAAATACCTAGTTTGTACTCCTTGAGGATCTGCACTCACCCTCTTCCTTTTGGACATCTATTACGAAAGAACAACATTTGACTGGAAAAACATAGTGTGACGACACATGGAATAGGTATAGAAAATGGATAGGTATGGCATATACTCATATATGATGCTTAAACTAAGCAGATGGTGTAACAAAGTAGAAGTAATGCAAGAGGTCAGATGCAAAATATGTGCGACCAATACAACTTTGCAAAGTTAGAGCAAGCACCTTGATGGGTGAATAAGATAGTCCATCCTCCACCATGCCAAGTTTGTTAGCCTGTGGATTGTTCCGCAATATTCCTCTCGTGCGCCCATTCTCATATTCATATTGATAATGTTCAATATCTGACATGCATGAAAACATAAAAACAAGTGAGATTTTCTTTGTAATGCGTATGATTCTAATCCAATCATCGCCTCCTGTAAACCCCTTTGTGCTATCTCTGCAATTCTTTTAAGAGATGCCATGCATGCTGTAATTTGTTGTGTGCATTAATATAATGTGGCCTACTACTCAAAATGTGAGAGCTCCAGAAGTGATGACACGAAGTGATGACACTTCGCAGATGACAGCTTCAATATATAGTAAAGAAGAACAAGTCGACTTGACCTGGCAGATTCAAAATATACTAAGGGAGAACAACTCGACCTGACCAGTCGACCGCAAGAGAAAAGTATCATCTTAAAGAAGAGCAGAAGAGCAAGCAGATTGAAGATATTACAAGTCTTTCAATACAATGTTGGTTGGCCGCCCATGATGAACCAGAGCGCACAGAGAAATACTATTCTCTCCGGTCTCTTCATATGTGGCTCACATGCATTTCGAAACTAAAGTAGGAACATTTAGCTAACCAATTAAACATCTCTCAGTTTTACTAATATCAGCAGTAATATCAGATATGAATTTATACAAGTAAGCTTGTTTAGCTCGATGGGTGGAGCAGTGCTATTACGACACGAACCACGTAGGCTGATTGTGGTCATCATAAAATGGGGAAACCATAAGCATGATGAGTGTTGACCGTGGCAGTGGGATGGCAGATCTGAAGCTGCAAACCGCGCAAAGGGTAGTTAGCAACCGATGTTTGCTTTGAAATAACAACTAAGATTTGGTATGGACAAGAAAGTATGGTCAACAAGTGACAAAGAAATACAATTATGTTGTCTCTCTATATGTCTCGACATGCATTTGGAAACTCAAGTGGGACCTTTAGCTAACCAATTAAATGTGTCGGTTAACTAATATCGGTATCATATCACAATCATATTTGAACAACTAAGCCTTCAAATTCTGAGTGTTGTGTTGTTTAGCTTGAAGGGTGGAGTAATGCTAGTACGACAGAAAGCACCTACGCAGGTCATAGTAGAGTAGATAAAATGGGAAAACCCTAAGCATCAAGAGAAAAATCAGGAAAGTGGAACTAGCTGGACCAGTGGGTGGCGCACATGCTTTTCGAAACGAATATAGGAACATTAGGTGACCAATTAAACGTTCTCTCTTTTAGTGATATGAGCATCATATCAGATTCATATTTTAACATGTAAGCTTTGGGTTGAGGTCTTGAGGAGCAGTGCTAGCACGACACGAAGCACCTACGATGATGGTAGTGAATATAAAGGGGGGAAACCATAAGCTTTACAAGTGTAGTGCCCGTGCCATGGTGGATCTGAAGGTGCAAACCGGACAAAGCTACTTCGCAACCAACGTTTGCTTTCAACTAGCCACTACGATTTGGTACGGACAAGAAAAGTACAGTAAACCAATTACGATCTATTTTTCGGGTGAGATCAATAACTTAAGCACATATGGAAGAGTACCACCTCTCTTGCGACACCGTGTAGGCCTATGCTGATACGTTGAGGGTGCTGCAGGTGCGATGGCTGTCGGCGGCGGGGAAGAAGACTTTAGACGGCAGACGGCCGAGTCGGGGGATATATCCTGTTGCCGTGGACGAGGCAGTAGTAGGAGCGGCAACGGTAAGGTGGACGACGGCGCCGATGAAGCGAGAGGAGGCGATGAAAGGATCCTGGTCCAGCATCGTGGATGAGAGACGTCCATCCCTTGCAGTGGACGACGGGGTAGGGGTAGCGGCTCCGGCAAGGTGGAGGATGGGGTGGCGTACGGAGGAGGCTGACCACAGTGCAGAGGTTGTCGTGCCGCCGATGGTGTATGAATCGGGAAATGGAGGGGAGGTGGGATCTCAAACTTTGGGACGCGCTTCTCTGAAATGTGGGAAAGTTATGAACTTATCCCCCGCTTAAAATTTCGGACATAGCGTCGGTTGGGGATAGGACGGTAATCTCGCATCTCCCAAATATTTGCCAGTAACTATTTCGGGTGAGGAGAGGGTGTTTTGCCGCCCACGGTTGGCGCTCACGGTGTAAGAATGGGGCTGACAGGTAGGGCGGTTGTGTCACGTCTGAGGGAATTTACACATTTGCCCCTATTTAAAATATTAGCCTACATCAATTTCGGATGAGGAGAGTTCGTTTTGCCGCCCACCGTGTATGAATGGTGAAATGGAGGAAGAGACACATGTCTTTCGGACAAGCTTGAATCAAATGTGTTTTGCCGCCCACGTTAGGCGCCCACCGTGTCTGAATGGGCTCAGAGGCCGTCGTGTCACGTCTGATTGAAGTTACTAGTCTACCCCTATCGACAGCAGTGTAAATCTGGTCGATAAGGATGTCAAGTGTCAGGGGTAGACAGTAATTTCCATATCGCAAACACTTGCTTCGTGCAGCCCACAAATTATAGTGAGTGTTTAGCCGCTTCGTTCAAAACTTGGGAGAATTAGCATTCACGTTTGCCCTAGGCCCTGGCAAACTAAATTCAAATCCAATTTGTATTCGATGACGAATATCCATAGATAATTCTATGTTCTATTATTTATTTCTTCAAAACCACAACAAAGATTTATTCCACCTTTATATATGATTATGATTTAGAAATGTCGTGATCTTCGAATTCAGTAGGTTGGATATACTCTGAGTCAAACAGTTATTTCATCCAATACAATATGCTCACACGAAAAACAGCTCACCTTATGTCAATCATACAAGTACTGAGGATTACCTCGCCTAAAAAATTCAGATCATTACAACACATGGACAACATAGGGGGTCTTGCAACATAATCCATTCAGAGACATGACACAACATGCAAGTACAATAATATAATGACAATTTAAACTGGTATCTAAAGAAGAACCAGGATTACCTTGGGCTTCAAATAGCAGAAACAGCAGGACCTCCTCCGTCTTCAAATGCAACATTCTTACTTCCTCCAATTCTTGGGTTGCTTGCATAATGTGTGCCGCTAATTCCGTAATTTCTAGCCTCAAGATAAAGATTAAGTCATCCATGGCAGCCACACCATCTCTTTCTGCATCAAGTAGAGCCTCAAGCACTATAATATCTGTGCTCAGACTTCTCTCCGCGGTGTTGCCTATGAAGTGCTACCATCTGGTAACATGGATGGCGCACTGCTTCCACAAATAGATTCTGGGGTTGTACATTGTGTCCTAGTGTGAACGGCATCCTGAAAGGTTTCCGCTGGACATAAGTAAGAGATAGTTATCGTATGATCTAGGCAGTAAGCTTACATGGTAAACGACAGACGAATTATTGTCAAGCATGGCAAACTATATTTAAATGGTTCGACGCAGCATCAGCCAAAAAGAAATTAAAATGGTAAGATGAAACTAGGGATGTAAGTGGCAAATAAACGACATCCACCAGTCCCAGCAAGTTAGTTTTTGCTACCTCCCTAGTTCATTTTCCTCAAAAAACAAAAACCCTTTTGAACTATCATACCACTAGTGGACTTTAATCGGGATTAAACGGGACCCAGTTGACATCCCTAGTTGAAAGCGAGTGTACCACCGCTATATTTAAGTTGCCAAGGCATCTAAGCAGTTGAAATAATTTGAGAAAGCACTTAACAGTGTGGCCTCATATAAACTACGAAGACAGTCTTGTGATGAAGTTGAGAGGAAAAGTTAAGGACTCAAATGAAATAGGCATGCATTTCTTTACGATAGTACAGCAGGCCTTGCTGACATATTGGCCAACTCAGCTATAGCGTAACAACAAACAAGCATTTGAATCAAGCAATACAGCAAAGCAGACAACTGAACTATTTGTAATTCGGTAGGATTACAGGTTGAGGGCACAAGCCAAGAAAGCAGCCCACTCGCATTACATTTCACATGTACTAAAACACACTGGCTTACCATATGTTGCCGTGAAGCCTCGCTGCTGTTGCAATGTTCTTTGAAGATATCGTCAACATCCCGTGGTTGCAAATCTATTTGTTGTAGTTATTCTACACCCTCTATTTAGGTAAAATTAATTTTAATCGCATGCACTGGTCTGAATTGATCATCAATGGTTCATCTAAACTAATGAAAGAAGGGTGTGTGCATACACGACAATATATCTGCTTCCCTCTATTTTTATGCTTGTTCGAGGTGCCAGCCCCAAAAGAACAAATATTTTGCTTGATGGGGTGGGCAGCTCCATAATTAATAGAAGCATCAAATTAGTCATGCAACTTGGGAAGATCAAGAACACACAAACAAGTAATGAACAGAGGCTCGGAGCAGTGATGTAATAGCTAGCATCAGAAATGTAGGGTAAAACAAACAAAAAGCAGCGAAACCACATGCTAGTTTGCTGATGTGTAATTAAGCATAGAGAACATTAAGCAGTCTGATGGAACCAACAGGTGTCATCAGAACAACACCATTATCATAAATATAGCATTCAAGAAGTAAAATAGTAGGCAGTAATATCTAGGAAGTAGAGTAATACTCCCTCGGTTCCAAAATAGATGACTCAACTTTGTACTAACTTCAGTACAAAGTTAGTACAAAGTTGGGTCATGGAGTACTTAGGACAAAACTAAAACATTTTAACTATATGTGCACTAGTATGTAATTTAGCACATGTAACATGTTCACTGCCTGAAGTATGGCCCTACAGGTGCAAGCAGAATAATGTGTCTCATGAAAAACTGAATGATGCCCTGAAGAAATTCAAAGGTGTGGTGCTTATGCTAGGAAAGTGAACGTAGGCGCCGGCCGTTGGATAATAGTACCTGATTCTCGGTGGCGTATGGGTATCGTTGTCATACTTGATAGCTAAGGATCGTTGATGGTGCTCGTGTTGCGGTTGAGTTTGGGCGGTGTCACCGTCATTGAAGCGGCTCGGTGCTTACTGATTCTGGCGCTGTCGACATACAAGAAAGCTCATCTGTGGTAAGTGAACAATTGCACAAGAAAGAGAAAAACCGAAGGAGTACAAATCGAAATAACCTGATGAGGCTGCGGTGTCGGTAAAGCAGGGCCGGTGGAGTTGAATATGGCATCCGTGGAGCGGGTCCGGTGCAGTGGACGAAGGCCTCGGCGGGCGTGTTGTACAGTGCTTTCAGTGAGGCGGATCTGTTGCGGTGGACGAGGGCTTGTATGAAGGGCCAGCGAAGGGGCGGACGAGGGAGTCGGTGAAGGGCCTACACTGTGGTGGACGAGGGCGCTGGTTAAGCAGATCCGGTGCAGTGGACCATGATGGCGATCAAGGAGATCTGGAGCGGTGGACAAGCCAGTCGCTGAAGTGGCTCCAGTGAAGTGATGAGTTGGCAGTTGGGGGTTCCAAGGTGCGGAAGGTAGATCCGGATGGGTGTGAGGTCCACCACTGCGGCGGAGGACTAGATTCGGCGGCTTGCTGTGGTTGGGGGGTCGGGGAGGAGAAGGGGAGGGGCTCTGGGGAAGAATGTTGGGGGCAAAGAGGGGAAAACAATGGAGTTACCAAAGCAGCCCTTTTTCGTTCATGTGGCAGGGGTAAAACAGGAATATCACAGGGCTAAACTTTCGGGCGCGTGATATTTCAATGTGAGCGGGAAGTTTGAAAGCTTTTGGCACCTAAAATTATAAGTACTCTGCTCTCGTATGGCCGACTATGATATCATGGCCGACAATTTGTTTGTTTTGCACGCAAAAAAATGTGCAAGTTTTGAAAATCAATGTCTCCAACTCGAAACTTAGATTGTCCATTCAATTCAAATATGGATCATTGAGCTACTACAAGCAATTTACCATCATACAGTCCAATTCAAATGAAATTCCAAATGTGTTTATCCTAAATATGATGACAAAAGCAAAAATGTGTATGTGTATGAATAAAGTGGATGATTATAAAGTTTGAACATGCCCGTATGTGTATATCTCTAGGTTTGATATATGAATTTGAAATCACAAAATCCCGGCTTAAAAAATGTACCTCCGTTTAAATGAATTACAAAAGCTAACGATGGAGTCGAATTCCAAAATTCCAGTCTTAGGTTTGTAATTCTGGTACATGAGGTATATCACACATGTTCAAAAGTATCGTTATCTCATAGTCGAAACTGTGAAACAAAAGTATCAACCATGAGCGCACAATATCTCAATTACGCTAAAGTCCCTCAAATATAGATACCTCACTCTTTATCTGAAGCCAACCCCCCCCCCACCCCTCACCCCCACCACACACACACACACATAGAGAAGTCGTTCTCTCCCCCCAAACACCAACACACGAGCACATTAACACCCCTCTCTCTTGTAAAGTCCGGACCCCAATATAGGTCTCTATCACTTTGTCTCTCGGGCATGCACACATCTCTTCCTCACTATCTAGGTCTCCCGCTATCTCTCTTACCCAAACACACGCACTATGTAGAGTGCATATTTCCGATACACACAAAACGTCGCCCCAAATATCTATCTCCTTAGTTATGTGGTTCTCGTGCACTCACCTCACACACCACCCCCACTGCAAACAAGCACACCTTGTCTCCTTGTGCACCATTCTCCTCTTTCTATCTCTCCCACAAGCGGCCCCGCCCCAGCTCCTTCCCTGTATACATATATGTCGTGGCTCTTTCCATAGCTCCCTAATGTATCATCATTCTCGATTTCGCACATTGTTCTCTACACCATCTATTCTAGATCTCTCATGAAGTCCCTATCACACACCCGATGACTCGCTTCCCTTGTGTCTCCATACATAGGCCAATTTCGGACAACATCAACATTGTCTCCCTATCTATACGCCATTTATGGACACAAACAACCCCTCTCGCCCCTCTCTCTCTCTCTCTCTCTCTCTCTCTCTCTCTCTCTCTCTCTCTCTCTCTCTCTCTCTCTCTCTCTCTCTCTCTCTCTCTCTCTCTCTCTCTCTCTCTCTCTCTCTCTCTCTCTCTCTCTCTCTCTCTCTCTCTCTCTCTCTCTCTCTCTCTCTCTCTCGTCGCTCTCTCTCTCTCTCTCTCTCTCTCTCTCTCTCTCTCTCTCGCTAGCTCTCTCCCTCTCTCCTCTCTCTCTCTCCCTCCCTCCCTCTCTCTCTCTCTCTCTCTCTCTCTCTCTCTCTCTCTCTCTCTCTCTCTCTCTCTCTCTCTCTCTCTCTCTCTCTCTCTCTCTCTCTCTCTCTCTCTCTCTCTCTCTCTCACACCCCTCTCCCACACACACACTCGATGTCTCTTCCAAATAGTCTGCTCCCCCCGCCCGCACGTGTGCTATCCCGCTACTACACATGTCACACCATTCCCCCTTCCCTTATACTAGGTTTACATCATCAGTGGTCTCTCTACTCCACATACACACACTCCATCTCACACACAAACTCATGCACAAACACACACAGACACGCACAAACACCCATTTATCTGGATCCTCATCTCTCCCCATGTCCGCATGTGTATCTCACACACTCACTCTCTAATTATGTATATGTGTCTCCACATTACACAACACAAAGCCCCATGTACATGTCTCTCTCTATCCTCCACACACATAGACACAAACAATCTGTTATCATTGCCTCAGTCTCTAACATATCACACATGCACACTATCTCTCTTTCTCGCAAACACGCTCAACAAGGGTTTCCCCGTGAATAACTAACCGTCTATTCATCAACAGTCGTGGCAGTACGGCGAACACAAGACGTGAAAAAGAATAAATCTACATGTGCTTAGACCACCTAGTATGACTACTAGGACTAGAGCAAGCCAAAAAGCACGCCCCGTCACCTCCTCCTTATCGATGACGGGAAAAATCTTTGTTTTACGTTGAGAAGTCATTGTGCTAAGGCCCCAACATGCCAAGGCGTTGAATAGAATGTAGATGCTAGTTTACCGAAGCAAGTATCGATAATACGTTTGTATCTCCATACTTATATTTCTTCTCCTATAAAAAACTGAGTTGGTGATGATGGTACGTGTGCCTTTTGCAATATAGACCGTCCGATCATTATCTAACGGATGGAAATTAAACTAAAAGATACCCGCACCCCTCTCCACATTTGCAGACAAGGCCTTCCCTGTTCATCCTTATCTCCAACAAACCTCATTATTGAGCAATCAAGAAAAGAAGCCTCTGGAACAAACTGGCCTGGTGGCCGCTGCCGGCGTTGTCAATCCCCATGCCTCCGCTCAGTTCGACCACCAATCACCACCACACACACTTGATGTCTCTTCCAAATAGTCTGCTCCCCCCGCCCGCACCTGTGCTATCCCGCTACTACACATGTCACACCATTCCCCCTTCCCTTATACTAGGTTTACATCATCAGTGGTCTCTCTACTCCACATACACACACTCCATCTCACAGACAAACTCGTGCACAAACACACACAGACATGCACAAACACCCATTTATCTGGATCCTCATCTCTCCCCATGTCCGCATGTGTATCTCACACACTCACTCTCTAATTATGTATATGTGTCTCCATGTTACACAACACAAAGCCCCATGTACATGTCTCTCTCTATCCTCCACACACACATAGACACAAAGAATCATTATCAATGCCTCGCCTCTAACATATCACACACGACACTGCCTCTCTTTCTCAAACACGCTCAACAAGGGTTTCCCCGTGAATAACTAACCGTCTATTCATCAACAGTCGTGGTAGTACGGCGAACACGAGACGTGAAAAAGAATAAATCTACATGTGCTTAGACCACCTAGTATGACTACTAAGACGAGCAAGCCAAAAATCACGCCGCCATCATCCCCTCCTTATTGATGACGGGAAAATCTTTGTTTTACGTCGAGAAGTCATTGTGCTAAGGCCCCAACATGCCGAGGCGTTGAATAGAATGTAGATGCTAGTTTACGGAAGCAAGTATCGATAATACATTTGTATCTCCATACTTATATTTCTTCTCTTATAAAAAACCGAGTTGGTGATGATGGTACGTGTGCCATCTTGCAATATAGACCGTCCGATCTATATCTAACGGATGGAAATTAAACTAAAAGATACCCGCACCCCTCTCCACATTTGTAGACAAGGCCTTCCCTCATTCATCCTTATCTCCAACAAACCTCATTATTGAGCAATCAAGAAAAGAAGCCTTTGGAACAAACTGGCCTGGTGGCCACTGCCGGCGTCGTCAATCCCCATGCCTCCGCTCAGTCCGACCACCAATCACCACCACACCCCACTCCTCTTCACCTTATCTCATATTTATCGAGATATCATTAGTTTTTACACATGGGATTACTCCTGCAAGGGTCAATCCCAACAAGTGTTTTATAAAAAAATGCATCTTGATGTTCCGTGCAATGCATGGATCTTGCTAGTACTCCTACACAAGACTAAGTTGGTGATGATGGTGAGTCCGCCATCGTCGTTTCTGACCATTAGATCTACATCTAACGACTGTGAGGTATGTTGTTGCCTTTTCTCACCAACATCCCACTTGTTTACCAATTTGCAGAAAAACCCATAATTAGTATCTTAAAACCAACCACATCCCTCCCTGACCTCACCAAAACAGCCCAAGGAATATATTCTAATTGAAACATAATATATCTCTAGTGACATATGTATATCAAAATTAGAGTGTTTTGTATCAAGTCTGTGAATAAGTATTATTCTAATTATGATTCGTTGCAATGCACATGAACATTGCTAGTATTTCCAACCATGCATTTTTTTCCTAGTATTCCATAGTTTCGAGTTTTCCATCAAGATATTAGTCACTCATGGTTGATATTTACTTTCAATCATGTACACATATGCACTATGTAACTAGCCTTGCTTATTGCCTTCCAAAGCTTAACTTTCACTCCTACTTACAATATGTAGAGTATTTAACAAAAAACTACCACTTTCAACCAGCCCTAGGAAGAATCTATTGTACAAAAAATAGCAAAAACATACCCAAAATTTCTTAATCCATGCCAAAAACTACTACCTAGTACTCCTACCGATTAGGTTCGTTTAAACCCATTTATGACAGGGTTGGCCCACACGTCCGTGCTGACGAGGCAGCTTAAACCAACACATTTTGTTTGACTGTTGACATGAGGGACCCACATCTGACCTTCTATCCTGTTATTCCCCCTCAAATAATTATTTTTCCTGAACATTACTTCAAACAGTACTGATGTGTGTTCGCCGATGGCGCCGGTGATGAGCGAGTTGGCCGCCGCTCTGCCGGACGTGCCGGATGCCGCGCTGGCCTCCGCATGGGTTGGCGGTGGCGGGCGTGACTCACGAGCGAGCAAGCCGCCACGCCGCCTTCGCTCTAGCTAGATGGTCGGCCTTAGCGCGCGCGCAGCAAGCAAGCCGCGACCGCTGCGCTGCCAATCTAGCTAGCAAACCTTGCGAACAAGCACCGGACGGAGCTATCTTGGCTAGCTAGCGGCCATGAGCGCCAGACGGAGCTGGCATCCGGCTGCCGAACATGGCTCCAGACGGCCGGCGGTTTTGACCTCGCATATACGCCGGGCGGCGAGTCAGGCCCCATGGCCGAGGATGACTGGACAGGCCGGAGGTAGGAGGTCAGTCGGGGATTTTTGTGCAGACTGACATGTAGGTCCCACAAGTCATAACGCCCGGTCGAATAGAAGGTGTTGACTTAATGGGAGACATGGGCCCTGTTAGAGGTTCGAGTTAGATTCTAACCCTGAACTAACTCTAACCAAAGTGGTGTTTGGATGGCAGGGTTAGATTGACAACAAATGTATCCAAACAGGGCCATGGGTTGAAACGTGCCTATAACTGCACTTTGTAGAGTAGTCGTTTCTTGGTAGGGATTGTTGGTAAGAGCATGTACAATGGTTGATAAGGTAGTCTTATCTTAAGTCTGCCACGTATGCAAGTGGTAGTAGTTTCTTGGCATTTTAGGGGTTTCTTGTAAGGAACAATGTACGTACTACTAGCGACAAAAGGAGATTCTAGGTTGCATTGTACTCCAACGAGTACTAGTAGTGGTCGAGGGAGTGTATACCTCGTTTTGTGGGTTCGATCTCGGCCGAACGCACGACGGCCATTTTTTTAAATAGTACTACTACACTTCGCCGCGAGCCAATATTTTACACGCGTAGTTTGAGTTTTGAAGTCAAACGGACGTGCGGCCCCACAATCTGGGTGCACTAGATAGCCTAGCCACGTGAACGGGTTTTCCTTCCCAGCATCCCGTGGCTCGTGTGCTCGCCCTAGCCGCACCTCGCTTGCAGCTTCCTCATCAGCTAGTAGCATATTTAAATTTAAACTAGCGGCTCCCAATTAAGCCTAAGGAGCCGGAAAAGCCTGGCGGGGCATTGGGAACTGTGCAATATGGCTCTGGACGTAAAGTGCTCTACTACTACTCTGTAGCTTGTGGCATTGCACGCACGGACTTCACTCCATTATCGGCTCTACTATAGAAGAAATTCCTCTTGACGTGTTTTTTTGAAACGAAGGCAAAAGCTTTGCTTCATCTCATTCATAAAGAAGGAACTACTAACAAAGTTCGACGATATCCATTACACCTCCACAAATGGAAGCAAAAAGCCTAGTCTCGATGTATCAAATAACTCAAGTGTTCGCGCTTCTAGCATGCTGTCATTGATAAAGTGCTCCTAGTGTGTGCGTGAGAGGAGCGGCTGAGTAGGCTAGCTACATGAGAGGAGCGGCTGAATAGAGCACCGAGAGTACCCACTAGGCCACTACGCAGGTGTACTTTCCCTGCATTGATAGTACAACGATGGTTCTAGAGAACAGTAGTACCCTCCACTTCCAACTGTATCTCCTTGACCCCGAGATTCAAGAGTTCAAAACTGGTGCACTATACTAGACTAGACTAGAAGTACAGTACATTGCACTCCTAGTTGAGAAAAAGTAGTACTAATACTGCTACAGTATGAGTACGTACTCCTTCGTCACATAATGTAAGACGTTTTTTGACACTAGTTGGCATGTACAAAAAATGGCAAAAACATACCCAAAATTTCTTAATCCACGCCAAAAACTACTACCTAGTGCCAAAAGTTTCTTACTAGTGCTATTATTTACAGTATAATTCAATCCCATAACATTCCATAATGCTAGTACCACTAGTATAATGCCCGTGCGTTGCCACGGGCCTTTAATTTTTTTTCATGTTGGTGTATAAAACTTGATGATATTTTTGCGCCTTTCAATGACATCGCTTGGGGACCCTTGTCGATGTTTCTAAACATGGACATAATACATCTTTATCTCTCTCATCCCCTACAATAATAACATATATGTAGAAATATACCTTTTGTGTTATCATGTGCAAAATATATACAAAAATAACAATTATTTGTATGCACCTCTTCTGATTGTGTAAAACTCGACGAGATCTCAATCCAATCCATCAAAGCATCATCCGAAGCCATCAGTTTTAAACTCTGACCCGAAAAAGTAAAGATATATTCATCGGTCAGCTGCTAGATAACAGCATGTGACATTTTTAGTCGAAGTGAGTGGCATTGTGCCTTCTATTAGAGTGGGTCACATCCAATTTCGATAATGGCTCACCTTTGAATCACTTGTTGGTAATTATTCCATAGAAATGACTTATTAGGATACGTGATATTATTCACTATAAAAAATGTGTGACATTTCTTTCAAAGCAAACAGTGGCTTTTCCCTTAAAAAAGCAATCAACAACTCCTTTTCTTCTTATCTAAAAAAGGCGATTCACTCTCTCAGCCCACAACACATTGCTCACACTCATATCTCATTCCCCCAACCTACTCACCCCACACCATCGCCATCTCTCCCCACCATGGAAAATCATATCCAAATAAATCCAGCTCTATCAAAAAAATGAAAAAAAATCTGAAGATACTTTAACATTGTTATCTATCTTGGTACTGCTGCTCATCTCACTTGAAAAGAATATTTACAAATGATAATACTTTTGCTCATATCTCTTCTAAGCAACCTGATGAACATTGTAGTCAATGATACGTCCTTGGTGCTCAAATGGTGAAGCTTCTACTTCACTCCTTGCTTTCTTTAAGAATTGGCACATTACAATCAAGGACTCCTAATCTTTTGGGCATATATCACATCAAACGATAGGGCATTCTACACAATCGTTTCCCTCCCACTGAACATGAAGTTATTAGCCCTAGAGTGTTGTTATGCACCGTCACAGCACCGCCCGCTTCAGCTTCTTCGACTGTGGGGCTACTGGATATATCTCGGAACGACACCTGCACCTGGATCCTTCGGTTCAATGATAGTATTGTTCATGAAAATAGTTGCATTAAGAGTGAGTTAATTCTAATCTTTCTTTGGTTCTATGCTATTTTTCTATAGTACCTTTGTCCACAGTACAAGGGCTGTAATTCTTAGCTATTTGTGCTTCTGTAACAAAAAAGTTGTGTAAATAAATGACTGGTCCTAAGCTACTCTTGCTATCATTCATCCTGTCAAAACGAGACTAAATTGGTCCAAATAGTTTTACGGTAATTATACATAAAGAACAAATGTAAATGTAATAATAAATAGGTATGAGCATATATACCTCATTGTGGTCGTCGTTCTTCTTGAGGCGAGTGGATCCCTTCCCTTTTATTGTTTTCCCAAATGGAGTTATTCATGTTGATCTTAACCTTGATGGTATCCTAGCAAAGTAAGCTAAATGAAAGTGTCATAGCTAAGAAAGCATACTCAAAACCTCTCTCGATTTTTTTTGTTACACCATTACCATACATGTTTCCAGACTTGATTTTGCTGTTAGGAGCCAGCAACAGCAGCCAGAAGCATTGGCATTATTGATGATAACTGAACCTTTATGTACCAAGTGTTTCAGAGATTTATATTCGACACAACAACTTGCTGAATACTACTTTGAACTTAAAAGGTGAGGGAGAAATAAAAACTTGAGTCACACAGTCACATCAATGATACGATGAGAATGAAAAAATCAATGGAAAAGTACCGCTTAATATTTCACAGTTTCATCATGGTCATCGACACCGCTAAGTTGGAATTCTAGAGTTTTAGGAAATGTGACTGTGATTCAGTAAATTTCCCTTCTGACATAAATAATGATGTATGGAGCTGCAACTTTTCTTCATACTATCCCAACGCACGGACACATGTAGGGCAATAAAATGACAGCAATCATGGGAAAACATACCATTACCAAAATCAAAGGTATAACATAATATATTGTCAGTATGACAAGAATGAGATCATGTTAATTTCCCTATAAACTTCAGATCAAAGGTATGTATTTCACAGGAATTTGACAACCACGGTCATATGTTTTGAATGGCGCTTCAAGGATTAAAAAAAACAGATAGAAGGATAGAAATTCTACATGTACTGGGAACTACCACCAAAGCCATGTTCTATTGGATCCAGCTTGAACAAAAAAAATTATATTGATTCATCAATCGTAGACATAAATTTTGGCTCAAAGAAGGGAGGACTACGTACAACTTCCAAAATTTTATGTGTGCCAGCCAGTGGTTTCGGGCTGACATTCAGATAGACAATGCATCTTGGAAGTAATTCTAAATGTCAGTCATTTTCCATATTATATCTGCAGGTGCATGCTAGTGCAAAATAGTGCTACATCACGAAGTTGTTGTAAGGTACAACGGGAGATAAATAAAAACTCAGTGCAAGCATGGTTGCAAATTATTTGGCAAGAGCGTAGCGTGCAGGCCACTTACCAGGTCTGGCACCCATACTCCCCTAGTAATTAGCAATGGTGAAAAGTATAAACCAATTGGATGGCACAATCAACAGAAGCAAAAAAAATCCTTGGGTGCCAATCCACGATCCGTTGCCCGGTCCACCTCGGAGTTTGGCCTGCTCCGAGCCTCGTTTGTGTTCAGCAACAGCGGCGGCCCTGCAACTGCAATCATTTATCCTAGTCTCCACAGTAGAACAATGGATGATCACAACTTCAAATTCTAGTATATACTGAATTAGTAAGGACCAGCAGGATAGCAAAAATTTAGAAAATTTCGTTCCAAAATAGAAACCTCTAATTAATCAGACAATAAACTTGCCGTTTGATCTGATGATGAAAGGCACAAATGAACGGTTGTCGTGCATGCACATAAAAAATCCACACGAGAGTATGCAATCATCAATTCAATTTTTACAGCCTGGGAGTTAACAATGATAGGCCTTGCCTTGGATCAGCTCAAAACGAATGACCATAAGATTTTATTAGTACAGACTGCAGACCAAAAATTCCTCTTAAACACTTTTTACTGACTTCTGTATTGTTTTGTTCAGTACTTCAGTTCTTCAGTTTAGCATTCTAAACGAGCCAATGATGTTGAAAACAAGGTATGCTATTACAGATAGTTTTAAGGCTTGGCAACCAATGAATTTAATAGCACACAATTAAACAACATCAGGTGACAAATTTAGCTTCCATGCTGATGCTAAATACTGCAACAAAATGTTTGACAGAATATGCAGGTCAGTTTGGCACTATAAGTTCCCAATCATTAGCTCGCCTCAGGGGTAAAACAAGCTACCATATAGTAAAGTACCAAATCACATGAGCAGTGTTGTAATCAATCATGTAGATATTATAGAAGATCACTGATTTTAACCAGTTCTGTAGTAGCTGTATAACCATAGTGATTTTGGAAGCTTTGTAATACTAATTCGTAAATTCCATCTGGTAGTAATTAAAAAAAATTCCATACAATGAAAATACTCATATATATTTCCATCATGAACTCAATATAAGTGTGAATAAATTGACAAGTAAATCAATATGGTGCATACTCTAAAATCTCAGAGATCTTTGATGTCGTAGAAGTTATTAGTCTTCTACTCGTTTCGGAAATCCCTACAGAAAAAGGGAGTACATTTCAAACTCCAGAACATGATGGTGCAAACGGTGAACTGAATAAAGCTATAATGGGCCAGTATACTACATGGAGCATAAATCTGCAACATGAATTTTGTAGTTATAGTATTATTACTTTCTTCGGAAATGAAAATCTGTTTGCAGCATGGGTGTGAAGCATGCATACCCGTGCACAATCAAGGATTGAAGTCCAAATCTCAGCATGTTCCATGTCACCAGAACATCATCGTATTCCCAAGTAACCAAAAGTAGTGTTACTCCTGGTTGCCGTGAAATTTCTGCAACAAAGAGGGGACAATTCAGTACAAAGAGAGATAACAAAGAGAAGGGAGACGTAGTGTTGTTGTCGTTGTGCCCCCTCACCTCCCGGCCTTGCAACTTGAAACCACGGGCGCCTCTGGACTGCAACCCCGTATGCACATACATCCCTCTCCCTCGCCCGACACAAGACACACAAGCTAGCACTGGCCAAAAATCAATCAATCAATCAGTCAGTGAGGGGAAGCTTGTTGATTGACATCCAAAAATTCAATGAGTTAGAGAGCAGAATGAACTCATTAACAGCACACATAAACAACCAACCATCCCCTGGTTCAAACTGGTACTGGTACAGATTTACAGATTCGACGGTTCGGTTTAGGCACCTGCCTTGGATGTTCCTCGTGATTTTTCGAGGCTGATATCAAAGGCCGGCATAGAGGAGAGCTTGGCATTGAGCTCTGAAAAAGCACATCATGTACGCTATGTAACTGATCTAGCACCAGCACACAATTTTGTGCATCAACTGGTAACGTGCATGCTCTCATCTCGGCTTTCCGTGATGAATTCTGAAACCATTCTCCAAAGCGAATAGCTTATACTGTCCGTACGCTTCTTGGCATGAATCAAATGTCATGCCTTCTATAGGAGCAGAAGTGTCAGCCGAGTGCTTGCCTAGTTTAGAAGACATCTTCCAGTCGAGTTCATCTTGCTTGGGGTTGGTCTGGTCGCAAGTCCAGTTTGAATCCAGTTCCTGAACCAAAGAATCAACCGTCAGATCGTGTTTGGAACTGAATTTTAGCAGGGAGGAAAAGGGGAGAGGAGCACTCACGGTTGTCAAATTAGCAGCATTGCAAGGCCCCATACGCGCATCCCATAGATGCCTCCTGCCCCAGGCGCTTGATCCCACGACCTTTATGCACATATGAGCAATGTGAATATATGTTCATGAAAAATTAAGGGTGTTAGCTACGCCATCGACCTTTGGAACAGTACAAAAATCACAGTAACATACTTTCATCTAATGATCATCCTAAATGCCGCACCAAAATATGTATTTGCTAAATAAGATGATTCAGGAGATAAGTTCACATGGTTTGAATGCAGAAGATAGCTTTTTTTTGTCAATTCTATGGTCAGCCAACGCTATTTCTGCACATTCAATAAAGAACTTAGGTGGTTACACAATTTATTAGCATCTAGGATGGATGGCACGGCTAGGCTAAATCTAATGCCCTCTGAAATACTCCCTCTACCCATAATATAAGATCGTTTTGCAAACTAAATCAACTTGCAAAATGATCTTATATTATGGGACAAAGGAAGTAATAAACATGTAAGACTGCTTACGAAATAGGAGTGTATGATGGACACAACGACTGAATGTTGAAGCCTGCACCCTGGTATCTCCTCACTTCGCCCCTGAATCTTCCTCAATGTAAAATGCAGGGGAAAAGATATTTCAGCTAGAACATATAATTTTGACCTTATGCATTGATACGAGAATGTACAGAAAGCCGGTTAAGAAAAACTACGTCTATGAATTTTTATACAGACTGCACACACACTATATATACACGGTTAATCTGAAAACATTACTGGTAGGAGTGAGGAAACAGAGGTACCTCGATCACATCCATGATGATGTCGTGGTGGTGTTCATCTCGGCATGGATATTACTCCGCGGCCCTTGCTAGAAATCCCTGATTGCCGGCTAGACAATTCTCACCCTCTACCAGCTGCACGACTTCTCTTCTTCTCACCCTCTCTCCTTCAAATCAACTCATTTGTCATTTGGGAAAATAGTAGACAAAATTGGATGAATATACATGAATTTAACAGTAGCTACGATGGCCACGTACTTCATCTTCATTTCTATGAGAGTTGACACCCAAGCAAGAGAGTTGATGGTTCTGCTCCTCAACTCGTGGTGGTGAAGGAAGAGAGGGGGTGCAACCCGCTGTGACAAATCTGGCTCGTTTTGGTCGGGGTAGTTGGGCCGGAGCAAGTCGCCATTGTCACTTGTAGAGATCAGGTCGTCGTCATCGTCGGGCTGGAGCTGATCTCAAGGGGAGGGCAACAACACCTCGTCCCGACCACCAGAAAGCGAGTGGAGACACACCAAGGGGCGGCGGAAGAGGGGAGGTACCTTCCTTGGTGAGCGGCATGGACACGGTGGAGGAGGAGGATGCGCCGTTGCCCGAGAAGATCTTCTCTTTCCGCCCCTCGTCTCTCGGTTGAACACGGAGGGGGCTAGGTCTTGGGCGGCGGCGGCGGCCCTCTCGAGCAGCGGCGAGAGCGCGGATCCAGGAGGCCTTGGTTGCTGCCACCTCGAAGCGACGCTTCCTTGACGAGGACACGGCCGTCAGCCGTGACGTACGGTGGCGCGTTGCCGATCTGGGAACGCCGCCGTCGTGGGCTTCAATCTGGAAGCGCAAGCGCCAAGGCGGAGAGGCGATCCCGGTGCGTCGCCGATTTGGTGGCGCGTCGCGCTGTTGGTCGACCTCCTCAATGCAGCTGACGCCGGCATCGATACGCGGGCGGCGCTTGAGTGTGAGGACGGCGCGGGAGGGGTCGCGGTCGTCGGTGTCGTAGAGGCAGACGTCCCGCTGGGCGGCGGTGGCGGCGGCGGCGGCGGCGAGGGGCCGCGCGGGGGCGTCGGTGCGGAGCAGGCGAGGCGCGAGGAAGGAGGAGAGGCTGGAAGGGGCTTGATCTCGATCTCCATGGGGTTGGGGTTGCGGCTAGGGCTGGAAGGGGCGGGCGGCGGCGTCTACTCTGGGAGTTCTAGGGATCGAGAGGAGCGGACGAAAAAACCTCCGAAAAAAAACCTACGAAAAAAAACCAGTGGAAGGTGGGACGAAAAAAAACCGGACGAAAATAAAACCCGGAACGCGACCTACCAAGTGAGACATTAGGAGTAGAGATTAGTAAATAATAGCCTCACCCCTTCGCTGAGGAACGATCTACAGTTGGAAGGGACGAGGCCCTGCGGTTACTACGCTCTTATCTCCTCCTCGCCGCCCCCCCAAAAGAGAAGGCGCTTCGTCATTGCCCCATGGATTTGCAAGGCGGTTCTCCTCCTCGTCGGGCCGGGAGACCTTGGATGACGATCCTCCGGGAGAAATCGCGACGCCGCTCCGACGCCCTCACCGCCGCAAGACTTGGTGCTTCTCGACTAACTTTTTCAAGACGCCGCTAAACAAAGCTTGGGAAAAGGCCATGCTTGTTGGTCTTCCATGCGCCCTCGAGGAGAAGGTTCTTCTACGGACAATCCTTCAATACCCAACGCCTCACGGTTATGGTTGCACGTTGACTCTGCTAGAGTTGCCAACGTTGAGAGGTAGTCGGATTTTGTCCGATGAGCGGGTCAGTAATGAGTTTGATCATGTAGTAATTAGTTATTCCATTTCCATACCATAATTTCTCTGCTGCCCACCGTCTTATATATAGGTCTGGGTCGGTGCCAACGAAGATTGGCTTGCATACCTCCCACGGATACCACCATCATTTTGCACAACATCCACAAAGAAGGCGGCCGCTCGGCACCCTTCTCCACCATTGGGATCGGCCTTCCTGACTTGCTTTGGGCTTGAATATGTATGATGATGCCTACATGAGATTGAAGAAGATAGCAATATGGACCCGCCGACAAAGCGACGCAGATCGACGATTACTATCTCATCGCGGTGTTCGACATAAGGATTGCCATCTATGCAAGAGGCAAGAATTGCAGAGGTCGGCGCATGTCAAGCGGCGGCAAATTTGTACCCCTACACGTTCGAAGACGTCGTGCGCCATCTAGGCCGCATCTTCGCGGTGACAAGCCAAGGGACTTGTTTCATCTGGTTGCCATCCTACGGTATGGGAGATTACAAACGGAATGCACAAACCATCATTTGCATCCTAACGGTACTCCATTATTTTGCAAGGACTAGTCATCCCCGATCAAAATAATATCGCCGATCCTGGATGTGCATTTGCATCCGCGATTCGGTCTAACCTGGAACCTTGTAGCTGACTTTGGCATATTGGGATCGACTATCTTAGCAGTCGTTACCCATGGTACCACTGATGTGCAACATGGTGACACAATCTACCATGATCGGACCGTCACCATCTACCCAGGTATTCCATTTTTTAACCCTCTCGCCTTCTCTTTCATCGTTGTACTAGTAGTATACTTAGTAGTACTAGTAGGAGTACTTTTTACCTTGGAGGACGCGTATAGCTAGCTAGGCCCTTGAAGACTTGAACCCACTAACTGCCACCATTTTTGTTTTTCCATGTCTTACTATCTCATCCATGTAGCCAAGATCGGCTATATATAATAAGCCGGTTATTTTACTTCCTCTATGCCGAGTAGTACTATTTGTTTGCAAGACATCGACCGTCATATTTGAGCACAACATTATTATGCATGGACCTTGACTATGTACGCCACCATGTGTCCAGATCTGGGATGCCGCGTGTACCAGATGAACGGCGCCGAGTTCGACCCCCATGATGCTACGTGGGTGCCGAGGAACACACTTGGAGAGTACTCGCTTTTCATCGGGGACAGCTACCCCATTGTGAAGTGGATGCCACCTTCAGTGCACGACACGGAAGGTCCGCTGCTCATGAAGCATGGTTGTGTCTTCGATGTGCACCACGGATGAACGACATGCTGGGACACGCTATCCCTAATTTATGCCGCTTCAGCTTGGATGAGTCTCCATCGTGTGGAGCCGGACTAGAAAGCTGCGATAATGATTCCCGTTGCCCACCGCTATGGATCGTGCCATCCATGAAGAACACCTGGGACTGGAACCTAGAGGAGGACATGTAGCCCATCTATAACGTGTAAGTGGAGTACGGTAATTGTGAACGGTAGCGCTGTGAATATATGTAGACTAGTCGTGCACAAATTTATCACATGAATTGGAGATGAACTTGTGTGGCATACTGGCATTTGTCCTTTAGAATTTATTACTAGTATATTTGTTATGTGTACGTGCAACTTGTGTGGTTGTTGCACAGGCTCCAACACACTCTTTGAGAAAAAAGGTGGCACATCTTTGGATATACGTGATGTGGCGGCATCATACAGTAGCATCGTTTGCTATAGTTGTAGTACACTTCTACTAGGACGACAACTCCTATAAAACCTTGCGCTTGGCTCTTTGCCTCTTCGGGAGGTTCAATAGTTCGTACTCGTGTGAACCTTGCACTTGGCTCTTCGCCTCTTCGGAAGGTCCAATAATGATGATACTACAGTACAATATGCTTCTGACAATATGACACCAATTGAACTGTTGCACGTCCACCGCGAGGGCGAGGGCGAGGGCAAGGAAGAAGGAGAGGAGAGGGCGCTGTAGTCAAAACCCTCTCCTCGTCCTGCGAACCACCGCGCGCGTGGGCGAGGGAGAGGGATAGTAAGCAAGCTTCTCCTCGTTCGACGAGTTGACGGGACACATCCAAGCAGTAGTAGTACTAGTAGTCCATACTGCGTCCTTTTTGATTAATATGGCTTAATTTGAAACGAGAAAAATACACTGGCGGTCAACGTATGTAACAATACGCTCTTTACGGTCACTATATATAGTTTTGCGGTGATTGTACGATCACTAGCTCATCGTAGAGCAACGTATTGCACCCTACTGACCGGCCACATAGTCGACATGGCACTTTGTTGACTGGTTAAATTGTCACCGGTTTCGGGTCCCACCACCGGTTAAGCGAGCAAAAATTAGTTAAACAAAACTTTACGCAGGCGCGACACGAGTCCAACCCTTGCGCGCAAACCGCCCTGGCTATGTATGTGAGTGCATGCACGTGTAGTCCCTCGGTCTTCCAACAAAGAGTGCACATCGACTATAAAATGCATTTAGCCTTTGTACATGATGTACATCTACACTTCCAATGCATTTAGCCTTTAATCTAAATCGACATTGATTGACTAATGCACCAACTTGTGCTGTAGGTATAGGCTACATGTATATCCTTAATTATAGCATGCAACGGCCTTCATTTAATCTTCTTCTCTCAATGGTCGCATGCACACATAAGTCTGCTACTTCTGGGCGTTAATGATGCCCTAGTCAATGTGTAAATCTCTAAATGTACAGTCTTTCACGGACGTAGGGAGTAGGTTGAGCACTTGAGTGTGAGCATGTGTGTTGCATCGTGTGTTGTGTGCCGCATGGGTGCGTGAGTGTTGCGTGCGTCCATGTGTACGTGTGAGTGTTGCATGTTGCATGCATGCATGCATGGGGCTTACTCCCTCCCATTGACATGTTCATATTTCAAGCTTCCTCTGTTCCCTCCATATGGTGATACTCCCTCTATTCCCAAATACAGAGTAAAAGCCTCCCTCTGTTCCCAAATATGGAGTATTTGTCTTTCTACAGATTTCAACAAGTGACTAGGTACGGAGCAAGATGAGTGAAGTGAGCATAGAGGCATAGGGATACTGTAGAAAGGAAGTCCTCGCGATCCATTATTCCCCATCTCGGTTAGAGAGAACTATTCAACTAGTCTTTGCAGTGAAGTGACAATACACGCTGCAGCAGATGGGACACATAATTAATAAGCTGAACCAGCGTGTTGGTGTTACTAAATCAGCCTTACCCAGTACTGCCATCATGTTTGCCAATAGAGCACGCTTCCGCAAATACGCCTACACACCTCTATCCTCTATTAACTGACATATGGGCCCTCTTGTGGTAGACCCACATGTCATCGGTGTAACTATTTACACTCCGAAGGACGGTATATCCTCGTAGTAGTACTAGTAGAATTGAGATTTAATGCACTTTCTTCCCCGTCTTCCACTCTTCTTCCTCCTCTCTTCCCCATCGTCGGCCGCACACCATTTACCCCCGCTCACTGCTCACCTGCCCGTGCCATCTTCCTTGGTAGCTCGCGTGTACCATATCCTCGCCACCGCCACCACACGAGGAGAAGCTTCTTTGCTCGCCTACCAAATCCACTTCCCCACCGCTCGCAGCACCGAAAACCCCAATGGCAGAACCGATTGACACGCAGAGCCGCGATTGGAATTCCCTCCCCGATGTTCTCTTGGAGCAGATTTGTAATCGTATGGACCTACTCAGCATTGTCCGTCTGGCCGCATGCTCGGTATCTTTGTACCGTCTACTCATCTGCAACCGGCCGACTCTTTTCAAGACACCTTGCTTGCTGATGCCCGATCCTCGTAGGTGGCCCAGACACCGACTTGACGATCCTACGGAGGTTGCCGTGGTGCACCTCAACATGCTACCACTACCCGTCCACCTGTCCTTCATGCGCGGCCACTACTAGGCAGGCATGAAGGCCAACTGGATCGTCCTCATCCACCAATCCAGTAGTCTGTGGCGTCTCATGGATATCTACACCCAGCGAGAGATCACCCTTCCATCGTTGGATACCGCCGCCATCGAGCCTCACGGCCCGCCAGACACTCCTGCCTACTACGCACGAGACGCGTCAAGCTTTTGGCTTGACCTCTGTTTGCTGAAAGTTGTAATCCGCGAAGTGCCCACACCATCAGAAGACTACATGGATTACAAGCTCATTGCCTTGTTCAACATGGGATTAGTCTATCTGGAATCCGGTTGCCATACATGGTTATGGCTCGTCATCAATCCTGTTGAGGCAACATTTCTGTCTGATGCTATATTGCACGATGGCATCATTTACGCGGTCGACGCACATATTGGCTGCCTATACTGGTGGAATCTATCGTCGTGTAATTGTTCTATCTCATCTCATCTTTACCTTATGAATACGACTGCCTGTTCATTGTTACAAATTTAGAATACGTAGTATGTCTATAACCACATCATTGCTATATGTTCCTCTCATTTCCTAGATTTTTATGACCACACATGTTATTGTTAGAGTTGATATGAGAACAATTGGCATCTAATGATTGTTAGAATACATATTATGAGCATAACATCATGATTGCTATATGTTACTCTCGTTTACAAGATTTTTATAACAACGCACGTTATTGCTTAGAGTTGATATGAGAACAGTAGTCGTAAGTGCTGTGGTAGAATATGAGTAGGCTCTGTCGTACTTCCTCCGTTCCAAAATAGATGACCCAACTTTATACTAAAGTTAGTATAAAGTTGGGTCATCTATTTTGGAACGGAGGGAGTAGCTGTTTTCCTCTCATTGTTACATGATGTTTGAACCATGACATATTGCTAGAATATGAAAGCCATTGGCTTATTTTTTTAACTTGGGGTATAATTATGACCACGGCATTGCAATTCTATGTCTATGATATGTGTCACTGTTATAATAATCTTAATTCCACACATACTCTGAACATGATTGCTTATTTTTGTCCTTTTGGTCTCCAATTTGAATTGTTGCAGCAGACGCAAATGCGCTGGCCTTCATGATTCCAGGACCTGGAATCATACCAGCCGATGGGTGGTGGTTTATCGCTCGTTCAGCTAATGGCGGTCATTTGATGCTCATTCACACGTACCAAATTGACCAAACCATTACATCAAACCATATGCAATACAATGTGTGGGGTGTTCGTGACATTGATGGCTGTGGTTGCTTCATGTTCGAGAAAGATCCCAGCTCCGTTGGGCCAGGCGTATTCAACTGGAGGCGGTTTTACAGCCTTGGCAACCACTCCTTGTTCCTCGGGCTCAATTATCCGATCATCCAACCAATCATCGATCATATCACCGGCAATGATTACCATGTTATGCAACTTCCATTCGCGAGGGGGGACTGTGTTTACACATCATACCATGGGTTTCATGAATCACCATATCCAGAGATTCGTCGACAAAGCTTGTTGCCAGATAATCTTCAGTGTGTGAAAGGCATCAAGCTTCCATGCGATGGATGACTTTTGCAAACCCGACATGCGGCGATGTGGTTCATGCCAACAACAAATATGCACAACTTGATTCGTGCTGATATCTAGACTGAGGCATGTATTCTGCTGCTGTAGCACGACCCTCTTTTGTTGGATATTATGTACTGTTGTTAGTTTGAAGCACTCCTCGGTTTGAAGGATAGATACCTTCACGGGATCAAGTGCATCCCGACTCACCGTGTAGGATGTAATCCGATAATGATGATGGAGATGTTGTGCGAAGCCATATATATAATCGAATTACCGATGCAAGTCGAAGAAGGATTGGCGGTCTTTGCGGGTGGCGCCAAGTTCGATCCCACGGATCGAGCTGATCGAGCACCTTGAGGCCAAAGTGAGTGTTGACAACAAGAAGATTTCATACTCTCATCGATTTGTTCATACCAACCATCGACAATGAAAGCACGGCATATGCTACACCCAACCCGAGAAACTTCCGTAAGACACCGATCGGCCGCCTACTTGCACAAACATATTCCTTTGTTTATAGCTCTATTTTTAGACGCAGACCGGTGAAGCAATTAAAATTTGACAGTTAATAAAAAGTGAAACAAGTGATCGCAACATGCCAAAGATGTTATGAAAATGCCAACTATGTACACTAAAACCTCAGATTCCACAATACTGCAGTATCACACCGAGTGGCCTAAGGAAGCATTTCTTCCAACCGCAATTCAGTATGCTCAAAAGGGCACGTGGACGCGTCGCAAGATACAGTCGGAGTGCGACATGCATGCGATGTGGCACAAGACCGGCAATACCTTGCCGGTGATGGTCAACGGCTGGCAGACGGGCAACAAAAAAGGTTCTGGTGCTGCACACCAACAAGAACTTCGACCAGCAGAAGACCAATTGGGTGATGCACCAGTACCACCTCGGGCACTTGGAGCAAGAGAAGGAGCAGGAGCTGGTCCTCTGCAAGATTTTCTACCAGACGAACACTAGGGCCAGGAGTAAACAGATTATAAGTTAGTTTGGTATTGGTAGTTGTACTACCATGTCGTCCGCAAGTTGGTATTGTTGTTAACGATCTTTTGGTATGAACTTGCATTTGCTTCCAACCATCATGCCGAGGGTCAACGTGGATATAAAGCTGAATCATTTGTTCCGAAACAAATTTTCAGGCACCTGATTTTTATTTGATGGGTAGCATAAGCACCTGCCGTTCGAATTCCCAGTTATCCAATTTTTTTGAAACAAGTGCATGCATTTGTTATCATGATGAAAAAAATATCCCCGCCGCATCCCAATTATCACCAGACTTGCGTAATTCTCTTGTTTATTGAGCACGATATTGTTTTTCAGGTCGAGCAAGTTTCAACTGGGCTGTAGACTGCCCAGGGTTGGTTTTGTTTTTAACAGGCCCAGCCCATGACGACAACGAGGCACAAAGATCCAGCAGGTATCTACTGGCCTCTGGCCCGCCAGCATTAGTTATAGTTTGTCTTACAACATCCGCAGGCAGTTTTTTACTGAATCAACACACAACCCAGTTCTATTTTCCTCTTGAAACGCATGTCCTACATCCGTTTTCTAATCTCTACCTATAATTTTACTAGTTCATATACACGTATCATTATATTGAAAACACATAAAATTCCCTTTTCATATTTACATCCTTATTTTTGTTGTTTTTCCCACCCAACGCTGATTTTTTTACCATCGGTTTTCCCTTAAACCAACTCAATTGTCCCACATCTTATTTGCTTACAAAAACAAAATGATTTTTTGGCAAATCAATAAGTTCTTAAAAAAATGTTTATCATTTCGGGATTACAACAGTTCGGACTCCACCAAAATATGCAAAATAAGGTTGAACTTTTTGACCGTGGTCCTGGGCAGAAAATGGGATGTAATAAATTACTTAAGAATTAGCAAATGGATTGCAAATTATAAAAAATAGCAAATGGGCTTTATGTTGTCTGCTACAGATTTGGAGGCTGACTTGTGGGCCTACTAAGTTCATGCGTACAGAAGGTTTCTAAAAAGAAACTTAGTCAACAATCGACTCTACCAAATACGATCGTTAGATGTCAATCTAACGACAATCGTGCTTCTTCATTCTCTGATCTTCCTTCCCACCGCCCAAACCAAGATCGCTTGAACCGCCGCTCCCACATCCCGTGGCCGGTCAGGTTGGGGGCCGCCTCACGGCCCCATCATACTCGCATCCCCGGCCTGTCTATCCTCTACTCACCCACACCTCCCGTTATTTTCCAAAGAACGGCAACCGAACCAAATAACCTCATACTCTCCATCACAGGCAGCCACTGTCGTGTCTTCCCCGGCTCTGTGTCCTTCCCTTCGTAGGCCTCGCTGTCGTCCATCGCCCTAGTGCTCTCGGTGCGGCGTGGTCAACGATGTCCATCCAACGGTCGTAGTGCTTCTTCAACCTCTTGTCTTCTTGCTCCAAATTACCCAAAGCAGCGCCGGTCGTGCCACATGCTCCTGCCTCCTGGGTCGGCAGGTTGCCGCATGAGGCCTCACCGCCCCTACTACTCCCACCACTGGCCAGGCCATCCCTCCACTCACCCACTCCCCCTTTTATTCGGCGGCGACGGCAGCCTCACACCACAGCCGAACCAGTGAACCCTCATACTCCTCTCTGCATGGGCATCCACTGCCGCATCTTCCCCCGCTCCGCGTCGTCCCCTTCCTAGGCCTCGCCGTCGTCCACCGCCGTGGTGCTCTCGGCGCGGCGTGGTCAATGTGGTCAACGACCGACTTCCATCAAAAGAGTATTGTACGTGGAGAGGCTGATAGCTGGGTCCACGACAGCCGCAAGGAAGTGCCTCCTTATTACGCGCAAAATAATTATTCCTCCACCTGATAGCAGGGACCCACCGGACAGGCCACCAGTATTTTGCAAAAAAAATGTTTCCCCCCTGACTGCTAGGACCCACCGGACGGGCCACTGTATTTTGCGAAAAAAACGTTTCCCCCTAATTGCTGGGACCCACCGGACGGACCACCGTATTTCGTGAAAAACGCCCCACCGTCACCGACCCACCGGAAGTAACTCCTTATTACGCACAAAAAAATTACTCCCCCTGCTAGCTGGGACCCACCATGGTGGTAGGCTGACTTGTGGGTCTACAAAGTTGACGGGGACGGAGGGCTTATTCAACTTCGTCAATATGAAAGATTCTAGCTCCAGTGACTGTATGATGTCCATCCAACGGCCGTGGTGCTTCTTCAATCTCTGCTCTTCCTGCTCCAAAACTCAAACAAGCGCCATGGGACAGCTCGCTCCCTCCTCCTCACGCCGGCCAGTCTTGCCGCCAGCAGCCTCACCACCCCACCGTACTCACCCACACCTGCTCTTATTCTCCGTCGACGGCAGATGAACTAGTAAACCTCGTGACAACAGATTCTCCGCATGGGAAACAATCGCCGAGTCTTCCCCGCCTCCATGTCGTTTCCTTCCTAGGCTCGCGCCGTCCCACCGCCGTGGTGCTTTCGGCGCGCTCGGTCAACATGGTCAACGACCGACATGCATCTGAAGTGGACTTTACGTGGAGAGGCCGATACCGGGTCCACGGCCGCACGCAAGGAAATGCCTCCTTATTACGCCAAAAATAATGATTCCTCCACCGACATCGTGGATCCACCGTAAGGGCCTCTCAGATTTTGTGAAAAATGTTACCGCCACCGACAAATCGGACCCACCAGCTTATATCTTCGCACGCAAGGAAGTGCCTCCTTATTACTCACAAAAATGAATACTCCCCGTTAGCTGGGACCCATTATAGTGGCAGTCGACTTAGGGCCTACTAAGTTGACGGGACGGAGGGCTTTGTCAACTTAGTCAATATGAATGATTCTAGCTCCAAAGGACGTCGATGTCCATCCAATGGCGTAGTGCTTTTCAACCTCTGGTCTTCTTTCTCCAGCCGCCCAAACCAGCGCCGGTCGTGCCTCGTGCTCCTGCCTCCCGTGGCTGGCTGCGATGCGGCGGAGGCCTCACCGCCCCTACTACTCCCACCACTGGCCAGGGCCTCCCTCTACTAACCCACACGCCCTGTTATTCTGTGGCAACGGCAGCCTCACACCATAGCAAACCAGTGAACCCTCATACTCCTCTACGTGTGGGCATCCACTGCCGCGTCTTCCCCGGCTCTGTGTCGTCCTCTTCCTAGGCCTCCAGCACCGTGGGGACCCACCAGCTACACCTTCGCATGCAAGGAAGTGCGTCCGGGCAAAAAAAACGATTCGCCCCCTGACTGCTGGGACTCACCAGCTACATCTTCGCATGCAAGGAAGTGCGTCCGAGCAAAAAAAACGATTCGCCCCCCTGACTGTTGGGACCCACCAGCTACATCTGTGCATGCAAAGAAGTGCCTGACAGTCAGGACCCACCTGGTCGAAGAGTATGTAGCGTTGGCATTCTGGTCGCGAACGTGTACGTACATACTGGTGGATGTAGAGGCACACACGTGTCGTAGTAGAGGCGCACACGTGTCATAGTAGAGGCGCGCAAGTAGCATGTACACGTATGTACAGCGGCCAGTGTGCAAGAAAGAAAATACGGCCACGTATGTGTACATACGGGTGGGGTCTCGAATGCCTACTCGCGCATACGTACGGCCAGGGCTCATGTACATGGCTGGGTCAGAACAGAGAAACAGCATCGTCGTCGTGTTCATGGGGAGCCAACCGGCTGGGTCGGAACAGAATGCGTCGTCATGTTCGTTGGGAGGGCTTGCATGGAACAGGCGATGAAAACGAGGCCTGGCGTACCGCAGAATGGAGGAAACGGCCTTGTGTTCGACCGGCCACATTCGAAACGGGATCATGTTCATCGGGAGGGGTCTAGCGTACCGCAAAATGGAGGAAATGGACCTCCTACGGTCGAAACGGGGGTCCTGTTGATCGGGAGGGGTGTGGCGTATCGCAAAATGGACGAAATGGACTTGTGTTGGAGCGCTACGGTCGAAACAGGGGTCCTGTTCATCGAGAGGGGTATGGCATACCGCAAAACGGGACTCCACGGGATACTGTTCATCTCCACTGTCAACCTCCTCCAGCCTCCACGGGCTACCGTGGACCTCCTCCAGTCTCCACGGGCTCCTATTCATCTAGCCTCCACCGCGCGCTACTCCACCGGCCATCGCTCAACCACCCTCCACGGGCACCCATCCACCATCTATCGCTCATCCAGCCTCCACGGGTCGCCCTATTCATCCAGCCCTCCACGGGTCTTGTTCATCCAGCCCCAACCGGCTCGATCGAGGCAACGCCACGGGTCCTGTTCATCCACCCCACCACTCACTATCCATCCAAACCACCCGCAACGCCATCGCTCATCCAGAGAGGCAAGATCGATCGGCTTCGCTTAGCGGCGATGGCGGCAATCGCCGATCGGGTTCGATTAACAACCATCGATCGATTGCTCGGGTTCAAGAACGATAGCTCGCAGCAGCAATCGCCGGGTTCGATTAGAGCCAAACGCCGCCAGTTCGCTTAGAGCTAACGCCGCACACACGCCAGACGTGTACGAGAAAGCGATGCATCGCTCGGCCCCGACCTCCCACCGTAACCGGGAACTCCCCAAAGTGTCATGGATGTCACGGATGTGTCTTTTTTTGTAGTGTATGGAAAGAAATTGCATGACATCTTTTGTCCTACCCTCCCGTGGCAGCGGGGTCCTATTGGAAACTAAGGGATATTAAGGCCTCCTTTTAATAGAGAACTGGAACAAAGCATTAACTCCTAAAACTACGTTCATCACCGGAAGTGGTCCCGACTATTGTCACTCCGGGGTTGCCGGATCATAACACGTAGTAGGTGACTACAAATTGCAAGATCGGATCTAGAACATGGATATAATGGTGATAACATAAACGGTTCAGATCTAAAATCATGGCACTCGGGCCCAAAGTGACAAGCATTAAGCATGGCAAAGTCATAGCAACATCAATCTTAGAACATAGTGGATACTAGGGATCAAGCCCTAACAAAACTAACTCGATTACATGATGAATCTCACCCAACTCCTCACCGGCCAGCGAGCCTACGAAGGAATTACTCACTCCCTGTGAGGAGCATCATGGAATTGGCAATGGTAAGGGTTGGTGATGACGAAGAACGAAGATCCCCCTCTCCGGAGCCCCAAACGGACTCCAGATCTGGCCTCCCGATGAAGAACAAGAGGTCACGGCGGCTCCGTCTCGTGAAACGTGATAATTCTGTCTCCCTGATTTTTTCCTGGAAAAATAGGATTTCATAGCATCGGTTTCAGGGTCTGCGGGGCCACCAGGTGGGGACAACCCACCTGGGCGCGCCAGGAAGGGGGCGCACCTTGGTGGGTTGTGCCCACCCAGGTGCCCCCCTCTGGTGGATCTTGCCTCCAGAAATTCTAATTTATTGTATAAAAAATCCTCGGAAAGTTTCATTCCATTCCGAGAACCTTTATTTCTACGCAAAAACAACACCATGGTAGTTCTGCTGAAAACAGCGTCAGTCCGGGGTTAGTTTCATTCATATCATGCAAATTAGAGTCCAAAACAAGAGGAAAAGCGTTAGGAAAAGTAGATACGTTGGAGACGTATCAAATGCCTCGTTTGAAAATGCTACCGGCCTCATCCGGGGACTAGGGGAGGACAAGGTGAAGCTCCGCATTGAGTGTGACCTGCTGAGGACGAAGATTGTTGGAAGAACGAGGCAGCCTAAGGAGACCACTGCCTTGTTGAAGAGGGCGGGCTTCATCGTCAATAAACTTATGGACGAGAATGCCATGCTCCGCATCGAGCGCGAAAGGCTGGTGGAGGAATCCGTGGATGCTCTCAAGCAGTGTATTGAGGACATTAAAGAGTTCATTGCCGCTCGTCGCGAGAACTAATCTCCACACCCTGCAGCAACGCATCAAGAAAGTAGATATCAGCTAGCCAGATCATTGTCTACGTCTTCCTTCTTCTTTTGCCCTTGTGTATTTCGGGCGTTGCCGCATGTGGCATTTTAGTTATCTTCCTAAATATGTAAGGCAATTATTATCCACTATCATCTTCCTTATATATTCATATCAGTCTTGCTATAAGTCGCAATCGATGCTATATATGTCTGTTTACATCAATATCCGTGCAAATTTTCTTTTCAAATTTTCTTTTTTCTTGTTAAATCTTAGTCGAGTGAGACATAGCCACGCCATAAAATAGGGGCTCAGGCACCATTAATGGAGACGTTGGGAGAGAGGTGTGTGGCGGATTGGGTCAAAGGTCTCTCCTCCCGATAAGCACATGCACGGGTCTAATTGCACGCCTTCCGTACTCAAATAGCTACCCTGCATGGCGCCTCCTAGCCAATAAAAAAGGGGACGCGTGGCGGCACGTAAATGATAAGTAGAACGCCCACGGTTTCAATAATACTTGTGTTTTCGATTGTAACGTGACAGCACTTGTTCCAAAATAACTTTGTTGGTTGTTAATGTGTGCGCCTTAACAAATCAGACAAGAAATTACCACAACATGTTGGTGCCATATCATGACACCATGCCAAGTTTCATGATTTTTAGACGAGTTTTGGATTTACAAGAATTTTAAAACCAAGTTTCTCGATGTTTCCGGCCGAGCCACGACACCCAGATGTTTGAATTCCATTCCCATTTCTTGAATGGGACCTAGAAATTCACCCAAGTACACATAAATGATTTTTCAACCAACTTTGGTGCACGAAAGCATGTGCTTGTAGTTCAAATTTGAATTATGCACATTAAATGCCCAAAAACTAAATTAATGAATAAAAAAGGCCAAACGAAGCCGGAATAATTCCAAATTTTAACACGACACTCATATAGTTCTATGTTGGCTCTGTTAAATAATCAAGAGGGGGGCAGCGTATGTCGTTTCGTACACAAAGGTGAAAAGCTCCCACTCGAAACCATGAGCCTTCTTGAGAGAAGCTCCGGTTTGCAAGAAGCTTATACCAAAACTTGTCCCAATTCGGCCAAAAAATTTAGCACTGCATGTTGGTGCCATGACATGACACCATGCCAAGTTTCATGATTTTCAGGCAAGTTTTGTATTTATAGGAATTTAAAAACCAAGTTTCTCAATGTTTCCGGCCGAGCCACGACACCCAGATGTTTGAATTTCATTCCCATTTCTTGCAAGGGACCTATAAATTAGCCCAAAGACACACATGTGATTTTTCAACAAACTTTGGTGCACTGGAGCATGTGCTTGCAGTTCAGATTTGAATTATGCACGTTAAATGGCTAGAAACTCAACTAATGCATAAAAAAGCCCAAATGAACCCGAAATAATTCCAAATTTTAACACGACACTCATATAGTTGCATGTCCACTACAGATAAACGTTCTAGCAATTCAAACAACATCCTTTCCCTCCGTAACACCATTTTGTCTTTCAAAACAGAATGAAAAATTTAGGTATACCACAAATAGTTTACTAGCAAGAATCGTGTGGGATGCGATATAATATCTTGGCGCACCATCTTGTCTGGCTTACGCAGGAAGCTTCAACATATACAATCCACAGCCTACGCTTGAACCACACTTGCGCGCCAGTTCCTCGCGGCACCGAGCGAAAAATATTCTGCCACCGCGGAAATATCTATCTCCCACCCCAACCAAAAGCCACATTTCCACTGTTCCTTCTTAATTTCCAAGTTCAAACCTTCACTGCTGCTTATCGGCAGCGGTGCCTCCTCACCGGCAATCCTTCTTCTTACAGCGCCACCTCCTCAACGGCGACCCTTCTTCTTGCTGCGTAGCCTCGTCGATATGGTCAGGTAATCCACACCCCACCCACACCATCCTCCTCCTTCCCCATCCCACATGCCCCGACCGATGGCGCGACGCCTTCCGCCCAAATCACTAGCCCGTCCTCCAATTAAGCGCCGCCCACAACCATTTTGCATGCAATATAGCATGGAGCTTAGTAGCATCTGGCAGCGGAGAAGAAAATCGTGGCCACACGCGTGGATGAGGTCGCGATGGCTGCCATGCATGCCGACCGCTAGATCTTGGAGGAGCACCTCGTCTTCGAGGCCACCGACGACACTGCCACGCTGTTTTCTACATTAAAATACAGTTCGTGTTGTTTTCTCGAGGCCACCGCCAGTGCCTTCTAGTAATTTATACTATGTAATGTTAATATGCAATCTGATATTCTGAAATGTAATGTTCAGTTAATAGTTTGGTCCAACAATTGCTACATTTCGCAATAGTTCTCAAGCATTCTTGGTTTCATTAACTGTCTTATCTTCTAGTATATGTTCTATTCTGCAATGTCGTGCTCAGTTAACTATTTTGGTTCATTTGTTCTGTTGTCCAGTTAATTGTTTGGTTCAGTTCTGCAATTTGATTTTCATTTGTTGTGAGTACAATTTTGTATTGTTATGCATGTGAGAAATGAATCAAATTTGGATGTACTCAGTACACGAGAAACATATATAATTGCTCTATTTCCAAGTTGTTTAGCATGCTTGTTTGGGTTAATTGGCTTCTCCATGCATCTCAAGTTAATCTATTTGATCTGTAATTTGTTTATTTTTCATTAACATATTCTACTGATAGTATGGCAACTCTCAGTTTACCTGGTCAAGATCTTCCTTATATGTGTTGCAGGGAAATAATGGGAGGCACTATGGTTTACCGTCGAGATTTGCTCATGCATGATCCTTTCGCTAATAGCACATTATTGTGCAGATGCAGGAATCATTCTAATATTTAGGTTTCTTACAATTTTTTCTTGCACATTGTCGGATATCGGGTTCCGGCAAAACCCTTAAGGTTTGAACTCTGGGGTGCATGCGAAGATCTTTCCCCTACCGATCCACGTCCCGACGCCTCACTGAGAATCTAAGCTACACGATAAACAACACAAGGGACACAAGGTTTATACTGGTTCGAGCCACCATTGTGGTGTAATACCCTACTCCAGTGTGTGGTGTGGTGGATTGCCTCGGGGGCTGATGATGAACAGTACAGGGGAAGGACAGCCTCGCGGGAGGTGTTTTTGAGCTGGTGCGATGTTCTACTTGGGTGAGTTCGATCGCCACTGGATCCGATGAGAACTCCTCCCCGCTCTACTGTGGTGGCTATCTCTATATATAGAGGCCCTGGTCCTCTTCCCAAATATTGAGCGAGAAGGGCGCCAACAACGGCCATTTTGAAGGGGAACATCTAGTACAAGTTATCCTGACTAAAGTTGGTCTTCGGCTGCCAAAGGCACTGGTGATGACGCCGTCTTGGGCTCCACGGTGACCTCCATCCTGCTGCTCTGCTGGTCTTTGTCTCGTTGCACCGAAACGGTAAACTTTGCTTGATGCCTCGGTACTCCGTGCCTGCGCCTTGCCCCCTTTGCACCAAAGAGGAAACAAGGACACTGCACAGGCCGGCGCCTGCCAGGCGCCCGCTCGGTCTCGATCTTCATGGCTTGCATCACGAGCACCTCGCGAGGTACCCTTGCCTTGATCTCTCCGCCTCCTCACGAGCCGGCCTGGTGAGGCCGTTCCTGAGGAAGCCTTGCATCGTCCGCCCCGCGAGGCTTGGCCACTTGCGAGGGTCTTGAACTTGAGTTGATGAAGATGGGTCGTACTGGGCCACCACTTGAACCATGCCGCAGGCAGCAGCGGCGATTGGGACCCCGCTTCGAAGCCGATAGTACCCCGGACCCAAGGCGCGCTCGGACTTGGCTTAGCAGTGAAGCGAAAGGGCAAGTGCGGAGCGCCGCGGCCCCAACAGCCTGCGGCCTTGGTTGCCGTGTGGCGGTTGATTGGACGTGGGCGTCTCCGCTTCCCCATGCTGCCTTGACAACTGCCCGTTTGACAAAAAGGCTGGTTCTGGTTAGGCTTACCTTCATTGCTCTCATTCGCCTTGCTCCAGATCCCCTTTCCTTCTCCTGCCCTCCTGCTTCTGAAATCTCCAGATCCGCCTCATCCTTTCTCCTCCGATGAGCAATGGCGCCCCGCAAGACCACGGCCGGGGCTCTATCGGCCTGGTACTCGCCGGCACTGGATCCCCCAACATGACGGAGAAGAATCTCGCCCTCACGCGCCTGATGATGGCAGCGCAAGGCAGTGAGATGGGGGAGACTGCGCTCCGCCCGGCTCTGCCCAGCCGAAGGACAAGGGGAGCACCTTCTATCCCTTCTTTATGAGTGTCGTCATCACTGGCCTGGTGCCTCCTTTCTCTGAGTTCTTCTGTGCTGTCCTCCGCCATTATAAGTTGCAGGCTCTGTATCTCCATCCCAACTCTGTTCTCCTTCTATCGATTTTCGCCTACTACTGCGAGGCGTACGTCGGGGTGATGCCCTCCGTGGCCTTGCTGCGCCACTTCTTCTTCCTCCGAGTCACTGGCGCCAATATATCGGCGTGCGCAAGCTTTGTTGCGTACACCAAAGCCAACGCGATCTCGAAGGCTTCCGAAGCAAGTGGGTCATGCTGGATGCCTGATGCATCAACTCTCGGCTGGCGCTGCCCACGGGGCTGCCCGAGGCATGGTCCCGTGTGAAGCTTGACGACTGGCAGGTGAAGCTGGTGCTGGAGAAGATGAATGCTGACCTGAGGCCAAGCAATATGAAGGCGGCGAAGCTGACCAGGGCCACGCTCCTAAGGGAGTTCTTGGCACATCGGGTGGCTCCACTTCAGGCACACTCGCGCCCGTTGTGGAGACTCGTGGATGCGGATGCCCTGGCTGATGAAGATCTGACCGCAGCTCTCCGCTTCCTGGTCAAAGAGGACATGGCAAGCCCGGAGGGCGCTCCTGTCCCCTTGTTCCTTCGCGACGACTAGGAGCAACTGGTGGACGCCATGCCCACCTTTGACGGGGACGGTCTGGTGCCAGCGGAGGCTCCTGAGGGCCAGGCAGTGACGGCGATGGTGGACTTGTCCTTCGATGATTCCGGCGGGGGAGAGGAGGAAGATGAGGAGGAGGAGGAGCACAACTTGGAGGCAACCACCGAGGAGACGGGGAGACTTCCCCCTGGCGCAGGTCCAGCACCCTCCGCTCCATGCCGGACGACGACGAGGCCGACACCAAGCGAGGGGGATAGGACCCGCTCGTGATCCTGAAGAGGGACAGGTCGGGGCTGATCTCCACAGGGTCTACTCCGGCTCCGATACTGCCCGAAGCTAGCTGCAGCCCTTCTGGTGCGCCTTCCTCTGCTGCCGGGCCTCCCGAGGCTGTGCCCCGCAAGAGGCTCTCGGGATTTAAGCTCGGCAGGAGGCCGTTGGAGCTCGCCGCGACTAACTAGCAAGTACTCGAACTCTGCTTTGCTCTCGCTTTTGCTGTCAGGGCTTGACATCCTCCATTGTTTGGGTAGGCCCCACTCTTGGCAAGCTCGTATGTTGTGACCGCGCCTTCACCTGCGGGAAGGGCAGGCAGTGGAGCTTGCACCTCCCCTGCCTGATAGTCCTTGCGAGGCCAGGAGGGACACTCTGACGGGGGGCTAGCCCCCGTGGCCCTGCTAACTCTGGAGGCACCCGCGCTTGACGTTGTCGCCGAGGTTGCCAAGGCTCGGGAGGTCCCAGCCTCCCAGGCCATGATTACACTGCCGTCTTCTCCTCCTATTCCACCAGTTCCCGTCTCCTCTGCCTCCTCCGCCGCCTTGGACCATGCTGCTGATGAGCTGAGTCGGCTACAAGAAGATCTCCAGGGCGCCAACCCCCGCCTGGTGGTCGGGCGCCTGGAGCTGGTCTCTGGCTGGGTTCATTCTGACGCCTCCGTCCGAGCGGCGCTAAGCCAGGCTGTGACAGCTTCCGAGGAGGAGAAGCAAGTCACCTGTCCGAGGCCGCTGCAAGGCGCTGGAGGACGAGCTGTGAGGCTTGCGTGATGAGCTCGCCAAGGAGGTTCGCGACCGCTAGGCGAAGGAGGAAGATATGAAGGCTCGGGAGGCCGCCGTCAGGGACCGTGACACCGAACTGTCCGCCGATCGCAGCCGGCTGAAGACACTGGAGCAGAAGCTGAGGGCGGAGAGGATTGAGCTGGACGCCAAGGCGAAGGTCTTGGCCGAGGATCACGCGGCCTTCACGGATTACGAGGCGAGATCTCGCAAGGCGTTGAAGTTGCTTTATGACGATGGTCTAGAGAAGCCGCTGGCCGGAGCCATGGAAGGCCCTGCCAAGCTGCTTCCCTTCCTGGTCGAGGCGCTTGAGGAGGTCGTGACCGGCATTGGCTCCATGGCCGAGGTTGAAGCTCGCGTTCTTTCCTCCGCAGTGCTGACGCAGATCCTTAGCCACGTCTACCTTCGCAACCCCGACACCAACCTTGATGACCTGCTGGAGCCTGTGGACGCCGAGCGCTCCACTGCTGCTGCTAAGGGCATGAAGGGCCAGGCGGAGGCCTTGCTGGCAAAGTTCCGCGCCTTTGCCACCGCGCCCAAGGCAGGTATTGCTGGTTCCGCGGCCTCAGGAGGTGGAGCTGACAAGCGCGACCCCACCACGAGCGGCGGCGCTGCCAAAGGGTGATCTCCTCGCGGCTTCTTTCCTGTTTCAACTCCTGCAACATGCACTGTGCCTTGTGGAGGCGTTTAAACTTGTGTTTGGTATCGTGAGGACAATTTATGGTTTGTAATATTTGCTTCTGAATTTGCAAGATTTTCCGGTTTCCTTCCTATTTGCTTTGTGTTCTACGTCGGCAGGGCCCGGCCCCGCGCATACCTCAGCCGCCATTAGCCCCGACCGGATCGCCAGGACGGGACCAAGGAGTGAGGGGCTATGTGGCGTTAGGCTCTGAGTCGCGATGCTCAGAGTCCCCTTGACACGCAAACAAAAATAGGGAGGGTGTAGGAGTAGATCCGGCGTTTCACGCCGGCAGGCCCGCCTGTGCATACCTCAACCATCGTTAGCCTTTCGAACTAAGGAGTGAGGGCTACGTGACCAGCTTAGGCTCTGAGTCGCGATGCTCAGAGTCCCCTCGACGCCAAACAGTCTTCATACCTTGGCTCCGCCGGGAGGCGCGCGACGACCAGTGTCGAGGCACTGGCTGGGTGGCATGCGCTCGGGCGTGACCCGAGCGTAGCCCCCGTGTCCAGCCCCCTCACGTGGCACTCCCGAGGGGAGGCGTTGCGATGAGGCCAGACACCGAGCTCTGGGCTCCTCGAGGTTGATACAGCCGTGGGCTGCCTCGCTTGTTTACCACCGGCATGAGCATAGCGCCCATATCTCAGATGGGCATAGCCGCTCCTCGGTAGTGTCGTCAGCCAGCGCGGAGAATGGTGCTTCCAGTGGTACGTGGGAGGGGGCCCCCCTCCGGGAGGAGCCCCCGGGGCGTGTACAAGCCCGCCCTGACACGTGGTCGGCACGGTAAGGCTAGAAGGGGTGTATCTGGGCACTCGTGAGCCAGCGTGGGACTCACGAGGCCCTACCTCAAGGCGGGTTGCACCTGATCTTGAGCCTTGGGCGGCTGGGTGTTCCTGCGAGGTGGTTAGATGCAAATGCTCTATGTCCTCAGGTCCCGGCCCTCGAACAAGCTCAGCCGCCGCTGGTATGCCAGGCCGCGATGCCGTGGACAAGGCCAGGGGGTGAGGGCTGGAGAGCCAGTAAGAGCTCCTGAGTCGTGATGCTCAGGCGCCCCCCTTTTAACGTGCAAGCGGTTTGCATGAGGGAGAAAAGGGGGCCGCAAGGGCAGGAGATGATAATCATAGACAGGTTAGGCATGGAGCCAAACTAGCTTAGATAGATGCAGGAAAGGTACACGCCACTAGGTTTGGCCAGAGCAGCTTGGGAATGATGCAGCCCGAGGGGCGCCCCCAGCAAAGTGAACTAAAGACATAAGAAAAACGGATACATGCCGCGGGGACGGACCCACGCGACCTGGGAATGATGCAGCCCTGAGGGCGCTCCCAACTGAAATGAAACTTGAAAGATGTCACCTGATATCCTTGCAGAGCGGGTGTTGGAGTAGCTCACAACGCACGGTGAAGAAGCTGACCCTCACGAGCCACCGGAGACCTGAGCCTCGGGAGGCTCTGGGGGTCCGGGCGGCTCCTCAAGGTCCACCTCCATCTCTGCCATGAAGGTGTGGTGCCTGACCTCCAGAGCTTCCAGAATGCTCCGTATCAGGCGCTGGTGGGCAACAGCCGTGTTCGGCAGGCCAAAAGGCATGAAAACGTAGCTGTGAGGTGGACCCTCGCAATGTCCCACGCGTGAAGACCAGAAACACTCCTGAGACGCGACTCGGTTCAGCCCTGGGTAGTCGATGCAGATGCGCAGCCTGCCATCCTCGCCTGGATGGGGAGCTACGCTGGGTAGGTGATGATTGCCGCACATGACTCTCGATTCCTGCAGCTCCTAAGTGACCTTGGTGATGAACTCTTGAGGGTTGGGCCCTCCTTGCCTCATGCCTTCCTGAGGGAAACATGCTTCGAAGCACGCCTCCAACTGGTGCCCGAGCGCCTCCCTTGTGATCTTGGCAACGTCTGAGGCCCTCCAGGAGAGAGCCCCCGAGCCTTGCCCGTGGAGGGCGTCGGGCATGCCTTCCTATGCGATGGAGTGAGGCGCCCCTTGGACGGGCGTGGATCTTGGCACGGTGCCTCCGGAGATGCCTATCTCCTGAGGCCTTGAGCTGGGTGATGTCTTCTTCTTCTTAGGAACTGCCTCGGGAAGGTTCCCACTCTTGCCGTCTGGGTCCTCAACTGATACAGCTTGGAAGGCACACTCGAGAGAGCAAACCACATCCTTCTCTTCGCAGGGGACTGTGATGACTCCGCCGCTTCCCGGCATCTTGAGGACATTGTAACCATGGTGAGTCACTGCCATGAACTTGGCCAGGGCTGGATACCCAAGGATGGCATTGTATGGCAGGCGAATGTGGGCAACGTCAAAGTTGATGAGCTAGGTGCGGTAGTTCTTGTGCTGTCCAAAGGTGACAGGGAGGCGAACCTGCCCTATCGGAGTGGTGGAGCCGTTAGTGACTCCTGAGAAAGGCTTGGTCGGCTGAAGCTGATCATATGGCACTTGGAGGTTGTTGAATGTCTCGGACAAAATGTTGAGTCCTGCGCCGCCATCAATGAGGGTCCTGGTAACTTGCACATTGCTGATGACTGGGGAACAAAGCATTGGGAGGACACCGGCTGTAGCCGCACACTTGAGCTAATCCGCTGAGCTGAACGTGATGGCGCATGTGGACCACCTGAGAGGGCACGTGGCCTCAAGCTTGGGGAGGACTGCGTTCACCTCGCGAGCAAACTGCTTGAAGATGCGCTGAGAGGCTGGGGCCTGGGCGCCGCCCAAGATGCAAGCAATAGCACGTGGATCCTGGAAGCCCCCAGCCCCCTTGTCCTGATGGTGGTCGTCATTCCTTCTTGGCGGTGGTGGCAGAGGAGGATGGCCTGCATTGCCCTGCGGGCAATCCTCGCATGGCTGATCCCTCCAAGCCCCATTGCGAGGCTGGTCCTGCCAGCGGTCCTCGCTAGGTCGGTCACGCCACCCTTGGCGAGGGACACGGTCGTCCCATCGTCCTCCACCTCTTCCTCCTCCTCGGCCGTAGCCCCGATCGTTGCGCTCGGGGCGTCGACCGATACGTTCTTCTGCACAGCCCTGAGCTCTTGGCATTCGTTGGTGTTGCGGGTGTGGAGGTCGTGGTACACGCAGTACCGGCTGCCCTTGGACGACTGCGGCTAGTCCCTGCCGCGCTTCGTGTCTGGCTCCGCTGCGAGCACATTTGCTCCTTTGCGCTTCACATCCTTGTCCTTGGCTTTCTTCTCTTCTGGGTCAGCAGCTGGGAGCTCGAGAAGGGAGAGGCGCCCCTCCTCAGCGCTTGCGCACTTGGTCGCCAGGTTGAACAGCTCCAGAGACGTGCATAGATCCTCGTGGATGGCTAGCTCCTCCTTCATCTTGACGTCACGAACGCCATTAGAGAATGCTGAGATGATGGCCTCCTCAGTCACCTTGGGACTCTTGAGGCGAGCGCTGTTGAAGCGCTGGATGTACTTCTGCAGGGTCTCTCCTGGTTGCTGCTTGATGCGGCGCAGGTCACCCACGACTGGAGGACGGTCGCGAGTGCCCTGGAAGTTGGCGATAAAGCGGGTGCGCATCTCGTCCCAAGAGGAGATCGTGCTGGGAGGCAGGTTCAGGAGCTAGGTGCGGGCACCATCTTTCAGCGCCATGGGAAACCAATTCGCCATGACCTTCTCGTCTCCGTTGGCCGCTTCAATGCCCAGCTCGTAGATCTGCAGGAACTCCACAGGGTCGACAGTGCCATCGTAGCAGGGAGGCAAATCCGGCTTGAACTTGCCCGGCCAGGCGACACTGCGCAGCTTGGTGGTGAAGGTGCGGCAGCCTGTGGTGGCCACCGGAGCCCTTTGCAGACGTGGGGCTTGCTACTGGGGATTCCCGCGCGCCGCCGCCAAGGGCAGCGCGGGGTGTTGACGTGCCGGCGCAGGGATGCGGTCATGACGTGCTGGAGCAGGGAGCACGCGGGCACCTTCTTGGGGACGAGGGATTTCTTGGCAGCTCCTTTCTTGTCGCGCGGGCGCTGGACGGGGTGGGTCTCGTCCAGGGGCCGCGCTCCTTGGAGCCAGGGCACCTTCTTGGGGAGGAGGTGGCGGAGGCACCTCCTGAGCTGCGTCACCCATGTAGGACGGAGGGCGAGGCAGCGAGAGGGAGGGCGCAAGGGAGCCCCTGCGGCGCTGACGAGCTCGGTGATGCGAGCGAGCCACTCCTTGTAGAGGTCGTCGATGGGACGGTAGTGCAGGAGTTCGCGTGCCAGGAGCAACGCGGCATGTGCGTCCGTGGGAGCACGACGAGCGTGGGACGACGAACCAGCTGGAGTCAGCGATGGAGTGGCGGTGCAGCCTTCCCGCCGCACCGAGGGATGCAGCGATGATGCCTGCTGCTCGTTCCCCGCCGGGCCGGTGGTGGCGTTGGCAGCAAGCAATGGGAAACGAAGGGTGATATGTCTCCGTCGTATCTATAATTTTTTATTGTTCCATGCTAATATTATTCAACTTTCATATACTTTTGGCAACTTTTTATACTATTTTTTGCGACTAACATATTGATTCACTACCCAGTGCCAGTTCATGTTTGTTGCATGTTTTATGTTTCACAGAAATCCAATATCAAACGGAATCCAAACATGATAAAAATGGACGGAGAATTATTTTGGAATATTTGGGATTTTCCGGAGGAAGAATCAATGCGAAACGATGCCCGAGGTGGCCAGGAGGTAGGGGGCGCGCCTGGCACTCTCGTGGGCCACCTGTAAGGCGGTTGATGCTCTTGTTTTGCCGCAAGAAAGCTAATTTCATGAGAAAAATGTGGGCGAAAGATTCACCCCAATCAGAGTTATGGATCTCCAGATATAAAAGAAACGATGAAGGGGCAGAATCTGAGAACGCAGAAACAGAGAGAGACAGAGAGATAGATCCAATATCGGAGGGGCTCTCGCCCCTCCCAAGCCATTGGAGCCAAGGAACAGAGGGGAAACCCTTCTCCCATCTATGGGGGACTCTCTCCCCCTTGCTTCCGCTGGCGCCGGAGCGCTGCCGGGGGCCATCATCATCACCGTGATCTACACCAACACCTCCGCCATCTTCACCAACATCTCCATCACCTTCCCCATTCTATATTCAGCGGTCCACTCTCCCGCAACCCACTGTACCCTCTACTTGAACATGGTGCTTTATGCTTCATATTATTATCCAATGATGTGTTGCCATCCTATGATGTTTGAGTAGATTTTCATTGTCCTATCGGTGATTGATGAATTGCTATGATTGGTTTGAGTTGCATGTTTTATTATTGGTGATGTCCTATTGTGCCCTCCGTGTCGCGTAAGTGTGAGGGATTCCCACTGTAGGGTTTGCAATATGTTCATGATTTGCTTATGGTGGGTGGCGTGAGTGACAGAAGCACAGACCCGAGTAAGTAGATTGTTTGCGTATGGGATAAAGGGGACTTGATGCTTTAATGCTATGGTTGGGTTTTACCTTAATGATCTTTAGTAGTTGCAAATGCTTGCTAGATTTCCAATCATAAGTGCATATGATCCAATAAGAGAAAGTATGTTAGCTTATGCCTTTCCCTCAAATAGAATTGCAATAGTGATTATCGGTCTAGTAACGTAATAAATTGCTTAGGGACAATCTCACAATTCCTACCACCACTTTTCCACACTCGATATATTTACTTTATTTTTTCTTTATCTAAACAGCCCTTAGTTTATATTTACGTGTTCTTTATTATCTTGCAAACCTATCCAACAACACCTACAAAGTCCTTCTAGTTTCATACTTGTTCTAGGTAAAGCGAACACTAAGCGTGCGTAGAGTCGTATCAGTGGCAGATAGGACTTGAGAGAGTATTTGTTCTACCTTTAGCTCCTTGTTGGGTTCGACACTCTTACTTATCGAAAGAGGCTACAATTACCCCCTACACTTGTGGGTTATCAAGACCTTTTTCTGGCACCGTTGCCGGGGAGTCATAGCATGGGATGAATATTCTCGTGTGTGCATGTTTGCTTTATCACTAAGTAATTTTTATTTGCTGTTCTTAGTTGTTCTCTATCTTTGGTATGGGTAGGAAACGAAAAATACCAAAAAAATAGTTGTACCTATTACACCAATAGTTGAAGAACCACTCAAAATCTATCACACTCCTGAAGCTTTTTACTTGGATCATCTTCGATCCCTTTGTGCTCGTGTTGAAACCCCCACTAGCTTATTTGAGGGCAAATCTTTAGATGAGTATGCTTGTTATGTGCGACACCGTATATCTGAAAAAGGGAAACTTTTACTGGATCAAATTCATCGTTTACAATGCTATGCTTGGACTTTATGTGAAATATATGATGTTACTTGTTGTTCTAAAAACCCTAAGAAACACCTTCCCTACCAATTGTATCTTCGTATGCTAAGGGTGCTTATAATTACTATGATGTTCAGCAAATTGAAGAATTTGTTGCTTTTAAGGGTGCTTATGAAATTGCTTCTTTGATTGGAAAGTATGACGCTACTCTCTACAAATCTGAAAATTTTGCCATACTTGAATATTGTTATGATAATTATGCTTCTAATGCCTATGTTAAACTATATATTGAGAAATTCTCCGATGTCCAAGAAGAGATTAATACTTTGCAGGAGTCTATGGAAGAAGAAATTGATGAAACTGTGAGCTCATTGGATGAAAAAGATGATGAGGAGAGCGAAGAACAAAAGGAGGAAGAGCGGATTAGCTACCCGTGCCCACCTTCTAATGAGAGTAACTCTTCAACTCATACATTGTTTAATTCCCCTTCGTGCTTACCGAAGGATGATTGCTATGATGATTGTTATGATCTCGTTGACTCTCTTGAAATATCCCTTTTTGATGATGCTTGCTATGCTTGTGGCCAAGATGCCAATATGAATTATGCTTATGGAGATGAACTTGCTATAGTTCCTTATGTTAAACATGAAATTGTTGCTATTGCACCCACGCATGATAGTCCTATTATCTTTTTAAATTCTCCAAACTACACTAGATCGGAGAAGTTTGTGCTTATTAAGGATTATATTCATGGGTTGCCTTTTATCATTGCACATGATAATTTTCATGAATGTAATATGCATGTGCTTGCTGCTCCTACTTGCAATTATTATGAGGGAGGAACTATATCTCCACGTCTCTATGTTTCCAATATGATAAAATTGCAAGAAACTAGTTATACTAGGCATTGGCCTTTACTATGTGTGCATGAATTGTTCTTTTATGACATGCCGATGCATAGGAAAAGAGTTAGACTTCGTTGTTGCATGATATATGTTACTTTGTGCTCACTATTAAACAACAAATGATTGTTAATTAAAATTGGCTTTGATATACCTTGGGATCCGGGTGGATTCATTACGTGAGCACTATATGCCTAGCTTAATCGCTTTAAAGAAAGCGCTGCCAGGGTGACAACCCGGAAGTTTTAGAGAGTCATTTATTTATGTTGAGTGCTTTCATTTAGTTTAAAAACAAAAAAATAAAGAGGGGAACCCAAAACTTTTCAAAAAGGAAAGTGAAAGTGAGAAAGACAAGCATTGTTGAAGTGGGAGCTAGCCTTAAACTTTGTTCATGCTCATGGAAACTTTGTGAATCTTAATTACAGAAACTTTTCATCAAAAATAATTATCCCCTTGTATAACTCCATTGTATTATAAAAATAATGTGCCAAGGTTTGCCTTTAGGATGTTTACAATGCTTGTTGGTTTGTACGGTGCAGGACAGAAACTTTGGCTGTAGTGCGTGATTTTACATTTTTTTTGCTGGAACGTCAAATGGTTCTGATTGCACTATCTTGCTGTAAAAATTGTTTACTTTTCCTAATTTTGGTAGAATTTTTGGGGTACCAGAAGTATGGTGAATGTTCAAATTGCTACAGACTGTTCTGTTTTTTGACAAATTCTGTTTTTGATGCATAGTTTGCTTGTTTTGATGAATCTATCAATTTATATTAGTGGATTAAGCCATGAAAAAGTTATATTACAGTAGACACAATGCAAAAACAAAATATGAATTGGTTTGCAATAGTACTTAGAGTGGTGATTTGCTTTATTATACTAACGGATCTTACCGAGTTTTCTGTTGAAGTTTTGTGTGGATGAAGTGTTTGATCGAGGAGGTCTCGATATGAGGAAAAGGAAGAGAGGCAAGAGCTCAAGCTTGGGGATGCCCGAGGCACCCCAAGTAAATATTCAAGGAGACTCAAGCGTCTAAGCTTGGGGATGCCCCGGAAGGCATCCCCTCTTTCTTCAACAAGTATCGGTATGTTTTCGTATTCTTTTCGTTCATGCGATATGTGCAAGTCTTGGAGAGTCTTTTGCATTTAATTTTTATTTTTATTTTATGCACCATGCTGGTATGAGATAGTCCTGGGTTGATTTATAGAATGCTCATTGCGCTTCACTTAAATGTTATGAGTGTGGCTTTATAGAATGCTTCAGGTGATTCACTTATATCATTTGAAGTTTGGATTGCCTGTTTCTCTTCACATAGAAAACCGCCATTTGTAGAATGCTCTTTTGCTTCACTTAAATTTGTTAGAGCGTGGGCATATCTTTTGTATAAAGAATTAAACTCTCTTGCTTCACTTATATCTATTTAGAGAGATGACAGGAATTGGTCATTCACATGGTTAGTCATAAAATCCTACATAAACTTGTAGATCGCTGAATATGATATGTTTGATTCCTTGCAATAGTTTTGCGATATAAAGATGGTGATATTAGAGTCATGCTAGTGGGTGGTTGTGGATTAGAGAGACACTTGTGTTGAGGTTTGCAAGTCCTGTAGCATGCACATATGGTATCCGTTGTGTGACAAATTTGAAGCATGGGGTGTTTCTTTGATTGTCTTCCTTATGAGTGGCGGTCGGGGATGAGCGATGGTCTTTTCCTACCAATCTATCCCCCTAGGAGCATGCGTAATAGTACTTTGCTTCGAGGGCTAATAAACTTTTGCAATAAGTATATGAGTTCTTTATGACTAATGTGAGTCCATGGATTATATGCACTTTTACCTTTCCATCATTGCTAGCCTCTTCGGTACCGTGCATTGCCCTTTCTCACCTCGAGAGTTGGTTCAAAATTCGCCAGTACATCCAAACCCCGTGATATGATACACTCTATCACACATAAGCCTCCTTATATCTTCCTCAAAACAGCCGCCATACCTACCTATCATGGCATTTCCATAGCCATTCCGAGATATATTGCCATGCAACTCCCATCATCATCACATACATGACTTGAGCATTTATTGTCATATTGCTTTGCATGATCATAAGATAGCTAGCATGATGTTTTCATGGCTTGTCCGTTTTGATGTCATTGCTACTTTAGATCATTGCACATCCCGGTACACCGCCAGAAGCATTCATATAGAGTCATATCTTTGTTCTAGTATCGAGTTGTAATATTGAGTTGTAAGTAAATAAAAGTGTGATGCTCATCATTATAGAGCATTGCCCCATGAAAAAAAAGAAAACAAAGGAAAGGCCAAAGAAGCCTAAATAAAAAAGGGGGCCAAAGAAGCCCACCCAAAAAAAGGGGCAATTTTACTATCCTTTTTCCACACTTCTGCATCAAAGTAGCACCATGTTCTTCATATAGAGAGTCTCTTATGTTGTCACTTTCATATACTAGTGGGAATTTTTCATTATAGAACTTGGCTTGTATATTCCAACGATGGGCTTCCTCAAATGCCCTAGGTCTTCATGAGCAAGCAAGTTGGATGCACACCCACTTAGTTTTCAGTTTGAACTTTCATACACTTATAGCTCTAGTGCATCCGTTGCATGGCAATCCCTACTCCTCGCATTGACATCAATTGATGGGCACCTCCATAGCCCGTTGATTAGCCGCGTCGATGTGAGACTTTCTTCCTTTTTGTCTTCTCCATATAAACCTCCCCCATCATATTGTATTCCACCTATAGTGCTATATCCATGGCTTGCGCTCATGTATTGCATGAGGGTTGAAAAAAGGTGAAGCGCGTTAAAAAGTATGAACCAATTGCTCGGCTTGTAATCGGGGTTGTGCATGATGGGAGCATTTTGTGTGACGGAAATGAAGCATGGCCAAACTATATGATTTTGTAGGGATAAGCTTGCTTTGGCCTTGTTGTTTTGAAAAGATATGATTGCTTTATTGGTACGCTTGAAGTATTATTGTTTTTATGTCAAATGATAGACTATTGCTTTGAATCACTCGTGTCTTAATATTCATGCCATGATTAGACATATGATCAAGATTATGCTAGGTAGCATTCCACGTCAAAAATTATCTTTTTTATCATTTACCTACTCGAGGACGAGCAGGAATTAAGCTTGGGGATGCTGATATGTCTCCGTCGTATCTATAATTTTTGATTGTTCCATGCCAATATTATTCAACTTTGATATACTTTTGGCAACTTTTTATACTATATTTTGGGACTAACATATTGATCCAGTGCCCAGTGCCAGTTCCTTTTTGTTGCATGTTTTATGTTTCGCAGAAACCCAATATCAAACAGAATCCAAATGGGATAAAAACGGACGAAGAATTATTTTGGAATATTTGAGATTTTCCGGAGGAAGAATCAACGCGAAATGGTGCCCGAGGTGGCCAGGAGATAGGGGGCGCGCCCTCCCCCCTAGGCGCGCCTGGCACTCTCCTGGGCCACCCGTAAGGCGGTTGACACTCTTATTTTGCCGCAAGAAAGCTTATTTTATGAGAAAAATCTGGGCGAAAGATTCACCCCTATCAGAGTTACGGATCTTCAAATATAAAAGAAATGGTGAAGGGGCAAAATCTTAGAATGCAGAAACAGAGAGAGATAGAGAGATAGATCCAATCTCGGAGGGGCTCTCGCCCCTCCCAAGCCATGGGAGCCAAGGAACAGAGGGGAAACCCTTCTCCCATCTAGGGAGGAGGTCAAGGAAGAAGAAGAAGAAGGGGGACTCTCTCCCCCTTACTTTTGGTGGCGCCGGAGCACTGCCGGGGGCCATCATCATTACCGCGATCTACACCAACACCTCCGCCATCTTCACCAACATCTCCATCACCTTCCCCCTTCTATATTCAGCAGTCCACTCTCCCGCAACCGTTGTACCCTCTACTTGAACATGGTGCTTTATGCTTCATATTATTATCCAATGATGTGTTGTCATTCTATGATGTCTGAGAAGATTTTCGTTGTCCTATTAGTGATTGATGAATTGCTATGACTGGTTTGAGTTGCATGTTTTATTATTGGTGCTGTCCTATTGTGCCCTTCGTGTCGCGCAAGCGTGAGGGATTCCCGTTGTAGGGTTTGCAATATGTTCATGATTTCCTTGTGGTGGGTGGCGTGAGTGACAGAAGCACAGACCCGAGTAAGTAGATTGTTTGCGTATGGGATAAAGGGGACTTGATGCTTTAATGATATGGTTGGGTTTTACCTTAATGATCTTTAGTAGTTGTGGATGCTTGCTAGAGTTCCAATCATAAGTGCATATGATCCAAGAAGAGAAAGTATGTTAGCTTATGCCTCTCCCTCAAATAGAATTGCAATAGTGATTATCGGTCTAGTAACATAGTCAATTGCTTAGGGACAATTTCACAATTCCTACCACCACTTTTCCACACTCGCTATATTTACTTTATTGTTTCTTTATATAAACAGCCCCTAGTTTATATTAACGTGTTCTTTACTATCTTGCAGACCTATCCAACAACACCTACAAAGTACTTGTAGTTTCATACTTGTTCTAGGTAAAGCGAACACTAAGCGTGCGTAGAGTCATATCAGTGGCAGATAGGACTTGAGAGAGTATTTGTTCTACCTTTAGCTCCTCGTTGGGTTCGACACTCTTACTTACCTAAAGAGGCTACAATTATCCCCTACACTTGTGGGTTATCAACGGGGAGGCCCACCGACGGGAGCCGCCTGGGCGACGCGGGCGGCGAGAGCAGCCCGACGCTCGGCACGAGCTCGGCAAGCGTCAGCCATGGATGCGATGAACAATCGAGCGCGGAACAGCGGAAGAAAAGATTCCGGCGCACCCCTACCTGGCGCACCAAATGTCGGATATCGGGTTCCGGCAAAACCCTTAAGGTTCAAACTCTGGGGTGCGCGCGAAGATCTTTCCCCTACCGATCAATGCCCGAAGCCTTGCTGAGAATCTAAGCTACACGATGAACAACACAAGGGACACAAGGTTTATACTGTTTGGGCCACCGTTGTGGTGTAATACCCTAATCTACTGTGTGGTGTGGTGGATAGCCTCAGGGGTTGATGATGAACAGTACAGGGGAACGACAGCCTCGCAAGAGGTGTTCTTGAGCTGGTGCGGTGTTCTACTTGGGTGAGTTTGATCGCCTCTGGATCTGATGAGAACCCCCCCCCCCTCTACTGTGGTGGCTATCTCTATATATAGAGGCCCTGGTCCTCTTCCCAAATATTGAGCGGGAGGGGCGCCAACAACGGCCATTTTGAAGGGGAACATCTAGTACAAGTTATCCTGACTAAAGTTGGTCTTCGGCTGCCAAAGGCACTAGCGATGACGCTGTCTTGGGCTCCACGGTGACCTCCGTCCTACCGCTCTGCTGGTCTTGGTCTCGCTGCACCGAAACGGTAACCTTTGCTTGATGCCTCGATACTCCGCGCCCGCGCTTGCCCCCTTTGCACCAAAGAGGAAACAAGGACACTGCATAGGCCGGCGCCCGCCTGGCACCCGCCTGGTCTCGATCGTCATGGCTTGCGTCACGAGCACCTCGCGAGGTACCCTTGCCTTGATCTCTCCGCCTCCTCACGAGCCGCCCTGGTGAGGCCGTTCCTGAGGAAGCCTTGCGTCGTCCGCCCCGCGAGGCTTGGCCCCTCGCGAGGGTCTTAAACTTGAGTTGATGAAGATGGGCCGTACTGGGCCACCACTTGAGCCACGCCGCAGGCCGCATGCAGGCAGGTCTAGGGCCCCCGTTCCCAGAATGTCGACACACATGTAGGTCTTGCTGTCAGAGGCTTAGACCCACTGTTCGACCCATTTTGCATATGGGGAATGAGATGTCCATGAATATTAGTCAAGTCAAGGAACTCAGAGAGATTGTTAGGATAAAGAAACTTGCGACGAATAACAGCAAGATCTTTGTTTGCAGAATGAAGAAGACATCAGTCAACTATAAGATGGTACTAACTCTTTTACCTTGTTTTTCCCCTTGTGCCATTTCAAAATTTATAACAACGATTTATGCATACCTTTGTTTTCAGTACTTTCCAAAGCATTTCACTGATGATTACCTCTCAAACCACCTGCATGGTCGAGAGGCGAGGAAGGTATTCATTCAACACCCACGGTACAATATTGAAGTCTTCCTCCAGAGGATGAAGGTTGGGCAGGCAATTATCCATGGCCACTGGCCTAAAGTTGCAAGGACATTCAACATGACTGAAAGCTCAATATTTGCCTTCCGCTTCTGCAGTTTCCCAGATGAGATTCATTTGTCTATTTACCGTGTATGATTCTACTTTCCAAAGTTTTTCGATGTTGCGTGTGAAACTTGGTGTTGCTGTGTAATGTCGTAGCTAGCTATATCCCTATATGGTGTAACTGAGTGCTGAAGCTATCTAATGTAATTCAATTTTGAAATCCCGGTTGCCATTATACAGATATGAAATATATGGTGTGTTTTATAAGAAATGCCAATTTGATTACTACATGGATTATCAATAATAGGCCAATTACCCTGCTTATTTGGGTTTTCTATTGAGATGGTTTCTCAAACAACACCGTGGGCGATGAACTCAAACAACCCACACGGTTCCTAGGAAGTAGGCATGTTGGATCAATGAAGAATCACACACGACTTCGGCCACTGAACTATTTGTGTTAGGACACCTTGCACAAACGTTTCCACATAAAAATTTGTGTGTGATATACATACAAACGAAAATATTTTTCTGGGATTCACTATGTGGGACGTATATACGAACGAAACAATTGGTCTTCGATGCCTCTCCCGATCACACACGAGCTCATTTTGCGCAGCGTGTGTGACCGGAGGGCCTATCCCCGACGGTTTCTAGGTTATGTGGGAAGGACCCCCCTATCGCACACACTAACAAGCCGACAGTTTAAAACTCCGTCGCAGAAAGGGGGTAAAAACCGTTTGTATAGGACGTCTCTGCACCAGTGCACAACCAGCTCGTCCCGATCTATGGCACCCGCCGTTCTCTTTGAACAAGCTCCGGCACGGTAGGGCCTTCTCCCCTTACTCGCTGACGTAGTATGGGCAGATCCTGCCCGCCGGTGCCCTCCTAGTTACATCCCGATGACCCTCAGGTACAGCTTCCTCCGGCTTTGCCCCACTGCCCATCTTCCCACGTCGCTGCATGTGGATCTTCTCTAGTTCTTTGCCGAAAATGTAGCTCAGCCGGCGTACGTTCCATCTTGCAATCTCGTCCTCACACCATTTTAGATAAATCACCATGCTGCTATCTTTCCCTTAGCACAAGGAATATGCTTCTTTTTTGTCAGTGTATGTGTCATCAACTGTTATTGGCCAGTAATTGTTTCCTTTCTACCTCTTTTTGCAAATAGGGATATCCATTTCATCTCATTGCTATTGCGACCTTTTGGTGAACTGCACAAAGCACTTTTTTCTTAAGAGTGTTTGTGCAGTTTTGCTGAAATGTCACACGGGCAACATTTCTACATTTCAGTGGGTCTACACAAAGGGAGATTGGTTTTGCTATCCTTCTCATCCAACTCTAAGCCTAATCTTCTCCAACTAGTTAGTCTTAAGAGAGACTGCAAAGGTGACCGACTTCTATTCGTGTGTCTATTGTTTCTTCAACAGTCCTCTGTTATTGTAATGACACTTACTCAATATCTTTGCGAGCAGGGACACTCAGCTCTATTTTAGTGGAACTTCACAAGATGATCGAAAATGTTCCATGCTTCTAACAACTACTTTTTTGCTAACATGTCTTGTCGATTTTGACAGAGCTGTGGGAAAGTGGCTGCCAATGACAGCATCGATCAATTCAATTTCTTTATAACACCTTCTCACAACTTTGTTTTCAGTTATGATGTAAATACTGGCTCTGGTCTGCGAATCATTGAGATGCATTAGCAAGGAAGTTAGTTTTTTATTTTTTACGAAAGAGCGATGCTAGTTTCCTTTCTATTTGATTGAATGTTGTAACGAGACAAGCTTCCAACTGGCAAGACACATGAAATAAAAGCTGAAAGCTTCAGGGCATTGTACAATTTCATGTCGCTGAAAAATTATGTATACATCAATTATGTAAACAAATGCTGAAAGCTTGGTAGCATTGCCAGAAGCCATTCAACATCCGGGTCCATGTGCCATGCACCAAATTAGAGTGCACAATCGCATGGGTGACTCAGCCCGGTCGTTGCGCTGCAGTAATAATGACTAATGAGCAGTCAAATCATAAGCCCCACCTTTCCCACAGTAAGTTGCTCGAACGAAGCAACAATACTCTTCTTTGAATCCGCTCCTACTAGTATGAAGGTGCAAAACCAAGTGCGTGTTTGGCATGTCGATCAACGCGCTTCATCTTGGCATATCACTGACATGTGGGACCGGAGTGTGAGCAAACCGATCTCAATTGACGGCAAAATGGCCAACCCGCCGCTCCTTGAGAGAGACGAGGAGCGAGAACACAGATGGGCTCTTGAGAGAGACGAGGAGCGAGGACATAGATGGGCTCTTGAGAGAGACGAGGAGCGAGAACACAGATGGGCTAGGTGTCGCACGGAGGCCAAGAAATATGAGAGCATGGTTGATCATGTCATCTATAACATCTTTGATGTTTTTGAGGAGTACTACTTCAAGCTGTCGTTTTTTGCACTGCTCTGGAATAAATGTAGAAGATTGCTTTATCACAAATTAAAATAAAATAAGAGTGCACATGCTCCACCATGCGGTTCCTAGTACATGTATACTAATACTACTCTACTAAACCTTTCGCTTGGCTCTTCGTCTCTTCGGGAAGTCAAACAATGATGGTACTATAGTGTATACTTCTAGCAATCTGACACCGAATGAACTGTTGCATGTCGACTGCCTGGCGAGGGAGAGCTTGATTAGTCAAAACCTTCTCCTCGCCCCGCGAGCCACTGCGCGTGCGGTAGAGGGAGAGGGCGTAGTATAAACAAGCTTCTCCTTGTCTTGCAAGCTTCTCCTCGTACTGCCAGTTGGCGGGACACAACAAAGTAGTTCTAGTCCATACTGCCTCCTTTCTGGTTAATATGACTTAATTTGAAATGATATAAATACACTAGCGATCACTCTGTATTTGTAAAAATACGGTCACTGGAATTCATAATATGCTCATTGCGGTTAATATACCTATATATATTCCGGCATTTATACGGTCACTAGCTCACCCTGGCTATGTATGTGTGTGCATGCACGTGTAGGTTGAGCACTTGAGCATGAGCATGCTTGTCCCATCGTGTGTGGTAGACAAGAATGCGTGTGTGCATGCGTACATGTGCGTGTTGCATGCATTCATGCATTAGGGCGTCGGGCGCTTTTTTGTGTGCATGTGTGCGTGTGACTATTGCATGCACGCTGATGTCTACTATGCAACTTTATTCTTGTAGACTCGTGTTTTGTAGGACAGTAGCAATTTTCCCTCAAGTGGATGACCTAAGGTTTATCCATCTGTGGGAGGTCTAGGATGAAGATGGTCTCTCTCGAACAACCCTGCAACCAAATACAAGAAATCTCTTGTGTCCCCAACACACCCAATAAAATGGCAAACTGTATAGGTGCACTAGTTCGGCATAGAGATGGTGATAAAAGTGTAATATTGATGGTAGAAATATATTTTTATAATCTAAATAAATAAAAATGGCAAGGTAGCAAATAGTAAACGGGCACAAAAACGACATTGTAATGCTTGAAAATGAGGCCTAGGGTCGTACTTTTGCTAGTGCAATCTCTCCACAATGCTAATATGGATCACATAACCATCCCTCAGTGTGCAACGAAGAATCACTCCGAAGTTCTTATGTAGCGGATAACATAAGAAGAAATTGTTTGTAGGGTACGAAACCACCTCAAAGCTATTCTTTCCGTTCGATCTATTCAAGAGTTCGTACTAAAATAACACAAAGCTATTCTTTCCGTTCGATCTATCCTAGAGTTCATACTAAAATAACACCAAATAATTTCAGATATATAATACTCAATCCAACACAAAGAAGCTCAAAGAGTGCCCCAAGATTTCTACCAGAGTAACAAAAGACGAGAACATGCATCAACCCCTATGCATAGATTACCCCAATGTCACCGCGGGAATCCGCGAGTTGAATGCCAAAACACACATCAAGTGAATCAATATGATACCCCATTGCCACCACGAGTATTCATATGCAAGACATATATCAAGTGCTCACAAATCCATAAAATTATTCAATCCGATAACAACGAAATCTCAAAGGGGAAAACTCAATTCATCAGAACAAGATAGGGAGGGGAAAACACCATATGATCTGACTATATTAATAAAGCCCGCGATACATCAAGATCGTGACATCTCATGAACACGAGAGAGAGAGAGAGAGATTCAACACATAGCTGCTGGTACAAACCCTCAGCCCCGAGGGTGGACTAATCCATCCTCATCATGGTGGCCGCCGACATGATGAAGATGGACACCGGTGATGATTCCCCCCTCCGGCAGGGTGCCAGAATGGGGTCTAGATTGGATCTCGTGGATACAGAGGCCTTGCAGTGGCGGAACTTCTGATCTAGGGCTACCCCCAGGGTTTTCGGAATATTTGGGAATTTATAGGGCAAAGAAGGGGTGCAGGAGGCCACCAAGGTGGGCAGAATCCACCTGGGCGCACCTAAAAAATCCACAAAAAGTTTCACGGTGTTTGGACTCTGTTTGATATTGATTTCCTGCGATGTAAAAAACAAGCAAAAAACAGCAACTGGCACTAGGCACTGGGTCAATAGGTTAGTCCCAAAAATGATATAAAGTTGCTATAAAATGATTGTAAAACATCCAAGAATGATAATATATTAGCATGAATACTTCATAAATTATAGATACGTTGGAGACGTATCAGCATCCCCAAGCTTAATTCCTACTCGTCCTCGAGTAGGTAAATGATAAAAGAAATAATTTATGAAGTGTGAATGCTAGCAAAGTGCATAAGTTTGATCGATGATAAATTCAATCACTTTTCCTAGCATCATAACAACAATACTTTCCTATAAAACTTCTCATGTTAAAGTAGCAACCAACTCACATGTTAAGGTTCAAACAATGAATTCTCTTGAAACTCAACAACCTATGTTCTCAGTCACCAAGCAATTGTAATTCAACTTATTCAACAGAATGTAAGTAAGAGATCCACATACTCAACCATCATATAGTCTTCTATGATTGCTAACACTTGCCGCATACACATGCGCAAAACGTTTCAACCAGACACATAGAAAGATAGGGGCTTATAATTTTGCCTCCCAACGTATTCACCTCAAGGGTGATGTCAACAATAATAACTCATGCTACCCATATTCAATTGGATATATGTGCCTAGATCTTTCCTCACCACACGATGCTTGCCAAAGGAGAAAAGTAAAAAGGAATAGAGAGAAAAACTTTGACTCTTGCATAAAACTAAATACATAAAGTAAAAGATAGGCCCTTCGCAGAGGGAAGCAGAGGTTGCCATGCACTAATTTGTATGTATGTCGAACCCCTTAGTGCAAAAGAACGTCACGTTGTATTGCCCCTTGTGATGGCAACCTTTATTATGCAGTCTGTCGCTTTTATCATCACCATCACAAGTTCATACAACGCTCAATTTTCTCTTACACTAAACGATCTCACACTTTTAGAAGCAATTTTGATTGCCTTATTGCATCGATGACAACTTACTTGAAGGATCTTACTCAATCCTTAGGTTGGTATGGTGGACTCTTGAAAAATAAGATTTGGGTTTAAGGGTTTTTGGATGCACATGTAGTATCTCTACTTGGTGCGGAGTTTTTGGCTAGCAAAGATGGGGGTCAAGCACCACATGTTGAAGGTTCTATGACAATATAACTTCTATGTGAATATGAACAAACATAAATCATTATGTTGTCTTCCTTGTCCAATGTCAACAATTTTGGCATATAATATTTTGATGGGGGCTCACAATCACAAAAGATTTCCAAGATAGTGTATTTGCATGTGAAAGTTCTCTTCCTTATAGTAATCATTCAGGAATTACTTGTATGACCAATATTGTGATTGTCAAGATTCAAAAGATTTCACTTTCTAAACCCAATGTGAAGCTACCACTAGGCATGATATGAACATATATTTTCAACTTCATTACATTCAATTTATTCAACAATTTACTCATAGGATATAGTGAAGCATGTCGGAGTCAAAACCGGCCGATCTCGGGTAGGGGGTCCCAAGCTGTTTGTCTTAGGATCGATGTAACATGGACACGGGATTTAACCCAGCTTCGGGCTCTCTTGAAGATATAATACCCTACATGTTGCTTGATTGACTTTGATGAGTATAGGGGTTACAAGAATTGATCTACCTCGAGATCGTATGTTGTGGTCTAAACCTGAGGGTATTATGAATAATCTCATGATCTAGCATATCCCTAACGACTAGCCCGACCTCGGCTTATATAATGTAACAGATGCCTAGGATAACAAGAGTCCTAGTCGAATACGTCGGTGGAGAGGAGTCCGTGTCTTGATAACCAAGTCTCGTGGAATCTTCCTCGTGTATACATCGACTGTCCGAACTGGCCCATGAGTAAATGGCCATGGGGGTTCTCGGCCCAATCCAACTGATCGGGAAACGACGTGGTGAGTACCCCCTAGTCCAGGACACCGTTAGTAGCCCCCTGAACTGGTCTTCAAGTTGGGGACGCTCCTTGGTTCTTCTGAACTGTTCTTCATCTTTGGTCGTCGGTCTTGAAAACTAGTTCACCAAATCTTCCCATCTTCTATCTTGAGGATTGCCGAGCTTAATCTGAAGATCTCACACGTCGGGTATCCGAGGAGCCTGTCGTGGAATTGTCACAGCAGATGTCCTAGTGTGAGGACTTAGTCGTGAGGCCAACTCATCCATGTTGTAGCTTGAGAGGGGATGATCGGAATCAAGAGACGCAACACACAAGACAAGGATTTAGACAGCTTCGGGCCCTAGGAAACATCATCCGGTAATAGCCCTACATGCTGTTTATGGCTAGGTCTCATTATGCTCATGAGGGAATCGTGTCTAGCCTTAGAGATTATTTCTTGCTTGTCCCTCTTGGGGTGCCCTGCCCCTCCTTATATAAGTTGAAGGGGCAGATTACATGATTAGTCCTAGTAGGACTACGATTACTCTATTACAAGTGGAGTCCTAGTCTTGCTTCCTTTGTAAGGGAATATTCCTTATGCTTTCCTCTTAAGCCGGCCCACCATAACATGAGACGGCCTTCTGGGCATTGGGCCTAATCTTCTATCTTACCCCCCGTCAGGGCCATCCGTGAGTCGCCAATCCTCCGGCGGGTTGCCAATAAAATGCCAAGTCAGTCCTAGCCGGGTCATATATCCGGCTGGGTCATACCGCGGGGTATATCCCCAACATTAGCCCCCAGTTTAATTTGGATTTATCCATGTTAAATTGACCCTGATCATCCTTAACTCCTTGGTATTTCCTTCTAGAAAATCTGGGTTAACAGGCCAACTTCATAATCAATTTGATGACATTGGTTTCTAACAGAGAAACATTGGTCTTGAAACACTCATCTGATTTTCAGCCAGCTTGTAGAACTTGTCGGTTTATCATTGCATTGCCAAAATATCCGGTTTGTAAGTATTGATGGCACCGGGTCATAATTGTTGTTAACATCAAACATGAAAATATACTTCCCTTATATGTAGCCCCCAAGTACCGGGTTGTCATGCTTGCAACAACCTGGGACTTGTAATTGCCTTTAAGCTCATAAAAACTTCAACAAGCATAGCCCCCAAGGGCCGGGTCATAATGCAATAATGAGCAGGGACTTTGTAAATATGATCATGTATACTTGAGTAGCGACGTGTAGCCTCCAAGGGTCGGCTCAGTAAATTAATACTGAGCTGGGACTTGTGTATATAATTCATTGATAATAACATATGATGTAATCTCCACCATGGGGCTTGAACCCACGTCCACAAGGTTAAGAGCTTTGTACTCTAGCAACTGAGTAGTGGACCTTTCAATATAATGGACTAAGGCTTGTGTACCTTGAATTTTAGATAGGAGCAATTGGTAGCCCCCCAGGGTCGTCTCATTACAATGTGATGAGTTGGGTCTTCAATAAGTTGAGCAAAAAAATGACTTTGCATTAGCCCCCAAGTGACATGGTGCATGCTGGCAGTGACATGGGACTTGCATATTTTATATAATCTTAATTTGAATAATGTAGCCCCCAAGTGCTGGGTTGTAAGCCTGCAGCGAACCGGGACTATTCCCTCCATTGTAAAATAAATCATGTCCATTGATAAAATAATAGCCATTGCACTGAAGCGACTTTGAATACCTTATCTATAGACAAGTAAGTCTGGAGTTTAAATACCCGGCGGCTCTTAGCCGATGGTGATTTAATACGCCCCATTGTAAGCCAGAATTTTTATAACCCGGCGGCTTATAGCCTTTGAGAAAATCCATAATGGACCCTTTTGAAACATCAATTTTGATGATGAGCTTGAATTTATATGGCATGGTTTTGCAAATCCTGCACAGAGTTTAAACAACATATGGCCTGACGACTTAACGTCAAAAGCCAGGGTGGGTAACAACCCAAACATAATATAGTCTTTATGCAATTATGGAAAGGACTAGGATTAAGGCCATTCAAGCCTAAACATACTGGCGACTTAATCGTCAAAAGCCAGGGCCGGTTTAAACATAATCTTGTATAAACAATATCATACCTGTGATATTGAATAGTACTGCCGGTTTATGATACATGTGCAGTAAGGGTGATAACCCAATCTTTAGAAGCCAAAACTTTCAAATGTTTATGATTGTCATATGCTGGCGATTTATCATCCAAAGTCAAGCCGGGTTAATTGAAACACATATATGCTTCAGATATGAGCAAGTCTCAAGACAAACCCAAAAGACTATTTTCAAAATACTTAAGTCAAACAGAGAGAAAAAGCGAAGCTTCTGATTCGAATACGATCAGTAAGCCGGACCAAAAGGGCTTAAGTTAGGATTCGAATACGATCATGAATCCCCCTAGTGGTTTTGGCGTTGCGCCGATCAAGAGGGTACCGGCGGCTATGTTCTCTTTGGTTCAAACCTATGTTTGAACAGGAAGCCCCCAAATGACCTTGAGAGTTTTTTAGCGACTCTGATTTGAATACGATCAAAGTATGACCTAAAAGGGGTTAAGCTATGATTCAAATACGATCAAGAAGCCCCCTAGTGGGTTTGGCATTGCGCCGATCAAGAGGGTACCGACAGCTATGTTCTCTTTGGTTCAAATACGACCTATGTTTGAACAGGAAGCCCCCAAATGACCTTGAGACTTTTTTAACGACTCTGATTCGAATACAATTAAAGTCGGACCAAAAGGGGTTAAGCTATTATTCGAATACGATCAAGAAGCCCCCAAGTGATCAACATAAACCCATAAGGCATGATACTCATGTTTGAACCGCGCATCATGGCAGCAGGTCCTCTTCGGCAACCTTTAATTTTTGCAAGAGATAAATTCTTCTTGAACCGGATGTTAAACCGGATACTGAGAGCTTCAAAGCTTTATAGGAGAGAGAGGTCTCTTGAGCCGGATTTTAAACCGGAATCTTCATTTTGAGCCAGAAATTTTCTGACGGCCTTTAATTTTTTATCAATATGGCAGCAGCCTCCGGGACCGGGATATCTTCCCCATCAACGTCCTAGGGTTCTTGAATTTGCTGAAACTGGCAAGACTTGCTGAGTCATATCATCGTAGCCCCCGAGTCTTAAGACGACTCGAGGAGTTGTCTTGAGATTCTCCATATTTGACCGTGATATAAACCGGTAGGTAATTGAACAGCGGAACGTTGGAATATGTTGAAGCTGGAGGCAAGGTGGCGAGCTGACGATCTTCGCAACACTTACTGTATATCCTTGGCGTTGATAACGCGATGTGAATCCATGGAAGCTGGAGGTCTGACTGTGGCGGGTTGTAAATGACCCCGTATGATTGCGTCAATAATTCCTCCAGCGGTTCATCCCAGCTGGTTGTTGAAGATAAACCGCAGTGGTGGCGATTTGTGGGCCGTATCCATTGAATCATCCAGTGCGGACGGGCGAGTCAGCATGGCGTTTGTAAGCCAGTGCGGACGGGTGAGTCGGCCACTTGTTGATGGTCGACTGCATGTTGATGCAGACCGGACTGTGGGGACGGCGGCGTCCACGCGTCCATTGACCAGCATGACACAGACGTACGCTAGTGCAGAATCATATTGGCACGCTCCGTAACCATGATATAATACCACCTTTTGTAATGGATAATTATCCTGCATGTCAAAATAAACCAAAGTAACTATTCTTTTGACAAAAATAATATGTGCTAATACAAAAATAGACGTAGATGGATATCGCCTGATGCTTGTGAATGAGAGATGACCTCGTCGTGTCTCCATAAACAATGAGCCCTTGTCCTGTTTTATCCGGAGAAAAGGTGACCCGTGTGTACGTCTGCCCAAATGTCTCTTGGATGCAACACAACAAGCTTATATCCAGCAGCTCGAGTCCAAAAGAGCAGGCTGATCCAGATCGGGCAAGAACTCCATAACGCAAGCGCTCAGTCTGGCTTGGCGACGGCAGAAACGAGCGACCCGAGGTGGAGATGAGGCCAAGGCGGGGTGGCTCATGGTAAGTGCGGGTGAACGAACCACGACGGCAGCAGAGTTGAGGCTGCTCGGGGCATTCAATGACCCGGAGCACAGGTGGAGTTGTGGCCGCAGGCGGAGGCGGAGGCGAGACCACTCACGCCGCGGCAGCTCACCGCGGCCTTGGCGGTGCCGTGGTAGACAAAGAGAGACGACTGACACGGTGGAGAGCCAGCATGATGCAGCGCTTGGCGGCCCAGATGCATGGAGACCGGAGCGGACAGGCAGCTCGAAATAGAAGGCCACGGTGGTGAAGACCGGCATAGCAATATACTTTTAATATTTAAATCCTTCTTTGGAATCCATGTGTATGCCGCAGTTGTAACAGTTCAGGGGTGTTCACTCGGAGGAGCATAGGAATCCATCAGACCTTGTTTTCACATGCGTACTGCTTTGATTGATTTGACCAGCAATTTTAATCCAGTTTGCTTCGCATGTGTCAGTAATTGTCCCGCCATTGACCAACTCAATCTTGATTATCCATGTGAGTGGCCGCATCAGACATTTTTATTCTCCTTTGCAATTCCTCGGGTGATTGAACGTCCGTGGAGCTCCTGTGGCTGTCTGTAGAAGAAATGGCGGCTCACAAGAAACGGTGGCTCGGAACAAAGGTGAAATGAGGCAGCAGCAGTGGAAGTGTCCGGCACAAGCACTCGCATCGGCGAAACGGTTCAGCGTAACAGGTCAGAGATGCAGCCCGGCAGGCCGGCTCACCGACGGAGGCGACACGAGGCTGGGCTCGAGGCTGCGCTGATTTGCGGCAGAGTTAGAGCAGCAAGTGGCGGCTCATAGCAGCTCGGAGTCGCAGCAGAGGGCCGGAGGCGAGCAGCAAACCGACAGGACGCGATAACGGTGCAGAAGAGCGGCTACTTACAGTAGTGAGCCGGTAGGCGGGCGCGACCGCGGAGGCGGCACGAGCACGCGTCCAAGCACCGAGGCGGTGTGGTACAGCGGCGGGCGTGGAGGCGAGCCATGGCCACGGCGAGGGCAGCTTGCAGGTGCGGTTCGACGGCGGCCGGCTCGGCGTAAGGCTGAAGAGCAGAGGCAGGCGGCAGCTCGCACGAACGGCGAGAGACAACCATGAGGGTAATTCGAGGGCAGCCGTCGAGGCGAGGCATTTGAGGCCGCAGAGGCAACACGGATCAGCGAGCGGTTCTAAGCTGACGATGACGGCCGGCAGCTCGAGGAAGAGGTGGCAAGGCATCCCGCAGACGCTGGTGGGATCACCCGAGACCGCAACAAAAGGCGAGCCGACGAGTCAATTCCGAGGCTAATGGGCGGCTCTTCGGTTGGCGGTTCAATGAGGCGAGGATAGGCCATAGCGAGGCCGAGTCGGAGCGAGTCAGAGCGAAGGCCACTCTGAGCCTGAGTCCCGGCACGAATCGGCCGCGGCGACTCACGAGAGGCGCAACCCGTGGTTTGCAGAGTGGAGCTGGCAATTCGGCTTCTCGAACATCTCAGGTGGCTGGGCGGCTTGAGGCCACGACGACTCAGCGGCGGTGAGGGTAGCTAACGGTGCGAACGAATCTCCCCTGCACACTCATCGCACGGCAGTGGTTGACAAGCACAGAGGCCGAGAAAAACTGTGGCAGACGCAGAACGGCAGCAGAGGAAAGCAAAGTGTGATCGGGCAGGCAACATTGATTCCTCCTCCGGGTCGTGATTGTTTTGACCTCGTATCCTTGCCAAACCAGAAGTACTAGTCCATGGCATTGACTTGTCCGACCCCAGTGTGTAGCCTTGGTGATTTTCTGATTGGAGAAAAAAATGCTTTCAATGACTTTGTAGATCTGGAAGGATATACGCAGACTAGTACTAGTTTTTGATCTCCACTTGATTTATCTTTGTATATCCACATGAACTAGCAGCACAAAGCAGCTTGGGACTTGAGCCTGTAATCCAGCCGCAGCAACTTAATGAACTCAGCGGATCGAACAGCGAAAATCCTTTGTCCGTTTCGATGGGAACTTTGACCTGACAGATTGCAGGACTCGATGAAACAAATCTTCCATAAGGTTGGACAGATCGTCTCGCGTCGGCGGCGTGTAAAATGCAAAACCCTAATTCTTTTAATCTCAATCTCGTATGTCACTCTAACAGCTTGCCACGGAGAAGATGTATATTCTTCTGCGTCGACTCTTTTTCCTCCGGAAAATTGCAAACTTCTCGATCCCTGGGAGAAATCCCTCCAAGAACTCAACACCATCATGCGCAGGCCCCACGGTGGGCGCCAACTGACGTGGAATTGTCACGGCAGATGTCATGGTGTGAGGACTTAGTCGTGAGTCCAACGCATCCATGTGGTAGCTTGAGAGGGGTTGATCGGAATCGAGAGACGCAACACACAAGACAAGGATTTAGACAGCTTTAGGCCCCGGGAAACATCATCCGGTAATAGCCCTACATGATGTTTGTGGCTACGTCTCATTATGCTCATGAAGGAGTCGTGTCTAGCCTTAGAGATTATTTCTTGCTTGTCCCTCTTCGGCTGCCCTGCCCCTCCTTATATAAGTTGAAGGGGCAGGTTACATGATTAGTCCTAGTAGGACTAGGATTACTCTATTACAAGTGGAGCCCTAGTCTTGCTTCCTTTGTAAGGGAATATTCCTTATGATTTCCTCTTAAGCCGGCCCACCATAACATGAGCCGGCCTTTTGGGCCTTCGGCCTAGTCTTCTATCTTACCCGCCATCAGGGCCATCTGTGAGTCGCTAGGCTCGTGAGTCGTCAGATCAGTGAGCCGCCAGAATCGTGAGTCGCCAATCCTACGACGGGTTACCAATAAAATGCCAAGTCCTAGCCGTGTCATATATCCGGCCGGGTCATACCGCGGGGTATATCCCCGACAGAGCCCTTTAAGTCTTCGGTCTTTATCATGCCTTGTTATTTTTATGCCACAACTCGGGTTTGAAGTGTTTGTCGTGCAGCAGTGTCCTATTGCATCCGAGCTCCAACGCTGGACTACATTCGAGGTATCTTTTGCAGCCGGGCACCAACGCCGGACCGCTTACGAGCTCCAACGCCGGAATGTATCCGAGCTCCAACGCCAGATTGTATCCGAAATATCTTGTTATAGTCGAGCTCCAATGCCGGACTACATCCGAGCTCCTGCGCTGGATTGTATCCGAGCTCCAACGCCGGACTATGTCCAAGCTCCAACGCGGGACTGTATCCGAGCTCCAACGCCGTACTATATCCGAGGTGTCATAGATCACCTTGGTTCAAAAAAGTTGAAGGAGTTTAGCCGAGCTTAATGCCAGAAATTCCCTCTATGGAGCCAGCAACTTGCATCCGAGCTATGTCCTGAAATGCTTTCGAGGTGGTTCAACACCTCAGTCATGGGCTGATTGTTTGCGGATTTTATTTCTGATGTGTGTAAATTTATTTGCTGCCAATATGTATAACTAGTAGCCCTCAAGGTGTGTGTCGGTCTAAACCCTGAGATGCACCTGAAGGAAAACATGAAACCGCTGATCCTAGTAGCCCCTGAGACTCAGGTCGATTCACGAAATTGGCCTGAGGATCAACTCCTAGCTTGGCAGCATACGTAGGAATAGAAACGTAGTGTAATATATTAGAGGTAATAGTGATCGGCGGATGGGCCCCTGAGAGAGGGTTGTGAGAAGTTGCCATGATATATTAGCTTGATGTCGGATAAGTCCCAGATGGTACTTATTGTTGTCTGAAGACACGCTTGTCCATAGTTCGGTCATGCCAAACACTGAGCACTTTGAATTTTCTACATTGAATAGGCAATGCAGTAGCCCCCAAGCCATTGGTCGGGTGGCAACACCAGATCAGAGGATTGATGTGCCCCTTTAATATTTATTATAATGAGTGCAAAGCCCAGTAGCCCCCGAGCCTTAATGTGGGCACGGGTGGCCAAATTAAGGATCGATATCAGTTTGATAGAAAAATTTGTTGTGTTTAACACAAACTTCCCGGAAAGAGAATAAAGATCTCATAAAGGAGTTAGAGCTAATGAATGCTGAGCTCACCAAGGTCGGCCTTAAGGGGCTTAATAGATAGGAAATCAATGCCAATAAGGAACTATGAGAGCATTATGTCAGCTGCTTGGTTGTCTCAAAAAGACTATGCCGTTGACTCTTTAAAAGATTGGCTGCAAAAAAAATTGATTTTTGCTCACAATTTATGTGTAACGATTCTATGTACCCAAGTACTTTACATCATTAATGCTCGGATCCACATTGTACAAAACTTTGTTGACCGACCATCGGCTTCGACCTCCTCGGCCAGTAGCCATGGAATGTTTGTCCCACTTTATAAAGCCTTTATAATGGCAAAAGATTTACGAAAAACAAGGCAATCCGGCCATACGGTTTTATAAACAAAGGTACACGGAGGGATAGGTTATAAAACATCTTGTGGGAAAAATAGTTCATTATAGGTTTCTTTTCCAAGGCTGTCATGTTGATTATGATCATCAAACCTCAACTCTGATCAATGTGGGATGAAAATATTGAGGATTTAGTTGGGGGGAAAGTTCCCGAACTCTGTGGTCCTGATGCGGAGCATCCCACGTTCATCCCCATGTACACTCCTACTACTCTCCAAGCCCCAAGAGGACATATGACGATACCTCAACTATATGCCATTGGACACAAGGTGAACTCTCTCCTCTTCGAACCTTCACTTTATACATGTGAGACATGGCTACTACCTCCAACGTGTGTGCTATGCATGATTAGGTACTTAGAGGAAAGCCACGGAGCCACCACACACAATGAAAGAGCTAGCGAGGACGCCAAGTACAAGGACCAAGAGAAGAAGCTGCCCGAAGCTACAGGCTCCGGACGACCGGCCCAGCCCGAACGTCCGACCCCTGGAGGTCACAATAGCCCAAGGAAACCAGGCCAGCAAACGCTACAGCGGCCGAACGTCCGACCAGGACCGGGCATCCAACACACCCCAGGCCCCGGACGACCGAACCCATGGCAACAGAAGCTAAGTTACGGAAATCCGAAGAACTATGTATGTCCGGACCCCCGCGAGCCCCCGGACGACCGACGCCTCACGGACGTCCGGACCCTGGTTGCGTCCAGTTTCGGGCCGAAGCCCATGTACCCCTCCACTTCGCCCCTGTTTTGCACTAAGACTATAAATAGACCTCTCCCTCCTCCTAGCAAGGGTTAGCATTGGTTTAGCTCATTTGAGATAGAGCTTTGCTCATCCATACGGATCTCCTCCTCGTGAGAGACCGCGGCCTCTTTGGAGAAGATCCACCTGGATTCAAGACCCCTTTACGGGAAGATCCCTCGTGGATTCAAGACCTCCTGTCGGAGATGAACTACCGCCACTTGTATCGTCCTTTGTTGGATTTGGATTTTGTATCTCATTGTGTCTCGATGATCTAGCACATGCATGTGTGACTTTATTCTTGTTGGTTGAGTGTCCTCTCGTGTTTTTCCCTCGTTCCCCTCCTCGTGTTCTTCGTGTTCGTCATAGGGATCCGCTCCAAACGTGAAAGATCAGCCTCTAGGGTTCTACCCTACATCATCTTGGTATCATGAGCCACGTTGATCACGTTTTTGGAGCCCTACCCCGTGTTTTCTAGCTTGATTTTGTTGTGTTCTTCCCCAAAATCTGAAAATTTCCACCAAAAATAGCCCCAATTTTTTGTGATTTGTTAGTTTGATGATGTTTTGTTGATTTTGATCCATGGATTTGCTTGGTTTCAAGTGGATCTAGCATCTCCCCAAGTTTCCCCATCTTTCATCCACGAAATCTCATCAATTTTGACCCCGAAATCTCCATTTTCCACCCAAAATCGTGCCCCCGAACTCGCATCTCGTGTTGACCCCGACCCACCGGACGGCCAACATTTTACGGACGTCCGGACACCCCTCGAAGCACCGGACGTCCGACCTTTTCCGGACGACCGGAGCCTCCCAATAGAACAGAATTTACGGATTTCTGAGCCTGGTCGGACGTCTGACGACCGGACATGACGACCGGACATCCGACCATTCGTGGACGTCCGTAACCTGTAGATATCAACTTCGGCTGATTTTTGTTTTGTCCATAACTAAGTCATCCGAACTTCGATTTTGACGTTCTTTAGCTCGTTTTGAAGCTATTGACATGCCCCATCCCACACAAATACTACCAACACCATTTGACTTCATCAAATTTTTGGAATTTTGGCATCTTTGCCTAGGGCTTCCACCACATCATCCGCTACACCACCACCGACTTACACAACCTAACCAATTTTGATCCATATAGCATTAGTGGTTGCTTGAGTAGTGATTCGAGTCTCCTAAGGTGTTTCGGCTACTTAGGGACGGTTGCTTCTTCATCAACCACCACCACCTCGTCCGCATAACCTTGCCCACCATACCCTTTTCGCGCACCCAAACTTAACCCAATTTTGTTTGAGCTTGTTTGAGTTGTGGCTTGTGTCTCCTAAGGTGTTTAGGCTACTTAGGGACGGCAACTTCAACTACGACACGTGTATAGTCCATCATTCCACTTCCGCATTGCCAAGTGCAAAACCTCCACCGCTTTCCGCTACCACCATTGGACATTGGCCTTTGAGATTTTGAGTTGTGGTTTTTCCGTTTCCTAGGGTGTTTCGGCTAACTAGGAACGTGTCGACATCGACAACACCGCCTCTCATCATCGCCAAGGACAGTAATCTCGACGACACCATTGTATATTCCCCTTGCCATTGCATTGTTAACCCCTAGCCCATTTTGTGTTACTTGCCTATCGAGACTAGCCATTTGAGTATTGCCGGCAACGTGAATTGTGCACATTAGTGATCATACTTCCCATAGCATACATACCATATCATCGTGGTGCATATATTGGTATCATATCTTGTGTCACAAGTTTGTTCCTGCATATACACAATTTCTATCTTGGTTTGTGCATTGTGCAAAAGTGGCCATACAAAAAAAGCTTTTAAGCAAAAGAAAGAGAGCAAAGAAGCTTGTAAGCAAGTGCCATAGCATCATACCACATTGCATATAAGATTTTCATATACGATCACCTTGGATCATCTTGTGAGAAACACCGGGAACCATACATACATAGCATACTTGGGATACAAAGTTTATCCATTTTGCATCTTATAGGTTGTGCACAAGTGTCGTATCCGCCTATTGAGCAATCGTGCTAGCGTCTCTCTTGAGTTGTGCAACACAAGAGTTTTCCGTGGATTCCACATTTTGTGCTCATTCCTTGGTTGCACGACCCCATTTATCTATCCATGTGTGTGTTTCCGTGTGCCACATATTGCTATTGGTCTACTTGTTTCGCTTGCAAATTTGTGAATCTCTTTCAACATTATTGACTCTTGCTAACATTTTGCATCAATTTTTTGTGCCACTATCCTCACCGAGCTCCACCATAAGCTTTACTTGTGTAGGTGTGAGAACCGACAAGAATTGGTACCAATTGTGCTATTTCCTTGTTACACATTTGAGTGATCATTGATCCATCTTCAACATTGGTCAAGGTACATTTGGTCTAGTTCTTATCCTTCTCCCACTCACATTTGCTCGAGTCTTGTGATGGATAGGCAAGGCATTTCCTCTCCGGTCTACGACAACAACGACGGCGTGAACAACTACATCTTTGATCTACAACAACAAATGCAAGGCGCACATCAAGATTGCGAGAGCGCATCGAGAACATCTCCATCGACATTCGTCACTCCGAAGCAAGGAAAAGGGACTACATCGACAAGAAGCTTTTCGCACATAAAGAGGAGCAAGATGCAAGGATGGAGGAGATTCGGGCCTTAATCAAGTCTAATTCCCCTTCATCATCTTCAAGGCAGCGGCGACCAAGGCGATCATCTTCGGAGCACCCAAGTGATGCAAGCACAATTCGTCCACGTCCGCATCTACATGGCGACCACCATAACGTTCGTGATCCACATCGTTATGAAGGGCAAGTCACCTCCAAGCATCATGTGCATGACGACGACGAACGCCATTGAGCTCAAGCACAACAACGACATCATCATCATGAAGATTCTCCAAAAGCGCAAATGCACAAGTCCCAACAAGCCCTACTTCACGCCAAGTCCAAGCTTCATGAGCAAAAGAGAAGACCGTGAGACGAGCACCACCAAGACGGAGCTACGGCTACCACCACCACTTCGGCATCTTCGCCAAGTGCTATCAAGGCATCTTCGCCTTTGGATGTACGACATCTTCGCCTACTTCCCACGAGTACGCCTATAACGACTTCATCAAGTACGAGGCGACCACCTACAAGAGAGGGCGACATTTCCATCTTCGGAAGCCCCTCAAGGAAGATGGCCAATCATGGGAAATCCCCTTCGGTCATGGAGACGAGCTACGAGGTGCCACATCATATGGGCCTCCCACACCAAGACGGTGACAAGAAGGTCGAGCAAGGGCCATCCCCTTCGACCACGGCGATAGGAGTTGAGCATGGAGACATTTGCACCAACATCTCTCCGACAAACACATATGAAGAGATGCCCCAAGTGCCATGTGAGGAGAGCCACTACCACATGAGTGCCATGAGTGACTCCACCATATATGACATTGAGAGCATTTCCTATGAGAGGATGAGTGTGACCACCACTAGCCCCACACATGAGAGCATGCCACACATCCTGTGTGAGGTTGAGCACCATTTGAGTGACTCCACCAACCATATGAGTGAGTGCATCCTTGAGGGAGTGAGTGAGCCACAACACTTAGAGAGTGAGGTAGTTGACATGGCATGTGAGGCCACTATGATTTCTAACGACTTAACCTCTACTCCTAGTGTGTTTTCTTCTTTGGTGCTAGGTCTCCTACATGACGACATGCCTATCCTCGGCGAGTCCATCCCTCCAATGGAGACGACGATGGCCATGGTGGACAATGATGCACCCCCCACATGGTTCCATCAAGATGAAGTTGACCACGACTTGATCTCCAACACCTCACCTACAACACATGAGCTATGCTCCAAAGGTAACATAGGTGATGGTGCTTCTCTTGTCCCACTAGTGGACTCTCTTGACATCGATTGCTCCAATGATGTTGACCCACCTATTCCCATGCTTGATGCTAGTTAGACTTTTTCATGCCTTGACTTACCTATATATGATGAATATGATGATGAGCATGTTGAGTCGCCTAGTTGTGATGCTATGCTCCATAGGATATCATGTGAAAATTCTATTGGTCACTTCATGTTTGACAATCCTTTGAACTTGTCATATGCTATGAGTGAGATCTCCCATATTGCATCATTTCAATCTCAACATAGTAACTTTGCACGCCCCCATTAAGATAAATCCTATTTGCACTTGGCATAGATGACGAGATGATGGTCATTGGCTTTTGTTTTTCATGTGATGATATTGCTATGCTTCCTTTACATGATTTGCGCAATTCATCTATTATGCCATGCCATGATCACATAAAACCAAACATGCTTTATTTTGGATGTTGTCAATATTCTCCATGTGATGTTTCCATTAATGCTCATGTGGAGACCCCCATGGTTTCCTCATATATAATAGAAGATTTTGATGCATTCCATACTTTGCACGATTTCCATAATTGCGTGAACCATATGCATTCCATGAATAACAATGCTCTAGATATTTCTCATGATGCATTACAAAATTTGAGTCTCCATTATGCCATACATAACAACAAACCTCTCATGATGGATGACATGTTTCTATATCACGCATCTCATTTATTTGAGCATTTGATATTTTGTGCTAACCGACACATGCACGTGCGCATCATGATGGATGATGTATACATATATCACGCACACACAATTTTTCCTTTGTCTTTATTTTGTGTAGGTACTCATGTATACTCGTCAACCTCTCAATCCCAAGAGTTGACAAAACAAGCTCTTGAGAGCAATGATGCTTTGGGATCACATGAATTGTCCTTACCACCATTCACTTCGCGCAACAACTATGCACATCTCTTTTACTTGTCTCTCACACGGCTATGGACTATTTACCACTTGTCACCTTATGCCCATACTATCGTGTTCACTTTGCATGTTATGCCTTTTTACATGATGTTGCCATGCAATTGTGACCCTTGCTTGCATCTACCCTTGATTCACCATTAAGCTATTTCTATGTGTATTTGCATACTTTGTGGAGATACTTGTTGCTATTTGTTGGGGAACGTAGTAATTTCAAAAATTTCCTACGCACATGCAAGATCATGGTGATGGCATAGCAACGAGAGGGGAGAGTGTATGTCTACGTACCCTCGTAGACCGTAAGCGGAAGCGTTATGACAACGCGGTTGATGTAGTTGTACGTCTTCACGATCCGACCGATCCAAGTACGAGCGTCGGCACCTCCGAGTTACGCACACGTTCAGCTCGATGGCGATCTCGGCCTCCGATCCAGCCGAGCTCGGAGATGAGTTCCGTCGGACTGCGGCGTGGTGGCGATCTTGATGTTCTACGGCGCGAGGCTTCGCCTAAGCTTCGCGACAATATGACCGAGGTGGAATATGGTGGAAGGAGGCACCGCACACGGCTAAGGATCGATCCGTAGATCAACTTGTGTGTCCATGGGGTGCCCCTGCCCCCGTATATAAAGGAGGGAGGGAGGAGGAGGCCGGCCCTCTACTATGGCGCGCCATGGGGAGTCCTACTCCCACCGGGAGTAGGATTCCCTCTTTCCTAGTCCAACTAGGAGTCCTTCCATGTATTAGGAGTAGGAGACAAGGAAGGGGAAGAGAGAAGGGAAGGAAGGAGGGGGTGCGGCCCCTCCCCCTAGTCCAATTCGGACTAGGCCATGGGGGGCGTGCAGCCTGCCCTAAGCAGCCCCTCTCTCTTCCCTTGAGGGCCCAATAAGGCCCAATACTTCTCCCGGCGAATTCCGTAACTCTCCGGTACTCGAAAAATACCGAATCACTCGGAACCTTCCGAACTCGAATATAGTCGTCCAATATATCGATCTTTACGTCTCGACCATTTCGAGACTCCTCGTCATGTCCCCGATCTCATCCGGGACTCCGAACTCCTTCGGTACATCAAAACTCATAAACTCATAATATAATTGTCATCGAAACCTTAAGCGTGCGGACCCTACGGGTTCGAGAACTATGTAGACATGACCTAGAACTATTCTCGGTCAATAACCAATAAGCGGGACCTGGATGCCCATATTGGCTCCTACATATTCTCGAAGATCTTTATCGGTCAAACCGCATAACAACATCGTTGTTCCCTTTGTCATCGGTATGTTACTTGCCCGAGATTCGATCGTCGGTATCAATACATAGTTAAATATCGTTACCGGCAAGTCTCTTTACTGGATTCGTAATGCATCATCCGTAACCAACTCATTGGTTACATTGCTTGCAAGGCTTATAATGATGTGCAATACCGAGAGGGCGCAGAGATACCTCTCCGACAATCGGAGTGACAAATCCTAATCTTGAAATATGCCAACTCAACATGTACCTTCGGAGACACCTGTAGTACTCCTTTATAATCACCCGTTACATTGTGACGTTTGGTAGTACCCAAAGTGTTCCTTGATGGCAGGAGTTGCATAATTCTCATAGTTACAGGAACATGTATAAGTCATGAAGAAAGCAATAGCAACATACTAAATGATCAAGTGCTAAGCTAACGGAATGGGTCAAGTCAATCACATCATTCTCCTAATGATGTGATCCCGTTAATCAAATGACAACTCTTTTGTCCATGGCTAGGAAACATAACCATCTCTGATAAACAAGCTAGTCAAGTAGAGGCATACTAGTGACACTATGTTTGTCTATGTATTCACACATGTATTATGTTTCCGGTTAATACAATTCTAGCATGAATAATAAACATTTATCATGAAATAAGGAAATAAATAATAACTTTATTATTGCCACTAGGGCATATTTCCTTCAATCTCCCACTTGCACTAGAGTCAATAATCTAGTTCACATCGCCATGTGAGTTAACACCAATTTTCATATCTGTATATGATTAACACCCATAGTTCACATCATCATGTGACCAACATCCAAAGGGATTACTAGAGTCAATAATCTAGTTCACATCGCTATGTGATTAACGCCCAAAGAGTACTAAGGTGTGATCATGTTTTGCTCGTGAGAGAAGCTTAGTCAGCAGATCTGTCACATTGAGCCGTATGTATTTTACAAATATGTTATGTCCACAATGCTCTTGCGGAGCTACTCTAGCTAATTGCTCCCACTTTCAATATGTATCCAGGTTGAGACTTAGAGTCATACGGATCGGTGTAAAAGTTTGCTTGATGTAACTTTTACAACAAACTCTTTTATCACCTCCATAATCGAGAAACATCTCCTTAGTCCTTACTAAGGATATTATTGACCAATGTCGATGATCTACTCCTAGATCACTATTGTACTCCTTGCCAAATTCAGAGCAAGGTATACAATAGGTGCAGTACATAGCATAGCATACTTTATAGAACCTATGGTGAGGCATAGGGAATGACTTTTCATTCTCTTTCTATTTTCTGCTGTGGTCGGGATTTGAGTCTTACTCAATTTCATACCTTTGCAACACAGACAAGAACTCTTTCTTTGACTGTTCCATTTTGAACTATTTCAAAAACTTGCCAAGGTATGTACTCATTGAAAATCTTATCAAGCGTCTTGATCTCTCTCAATAGATCTTGATGCTCAATATGTAAGTAGCTTTTACTGAGGTCTTTTAAAGAACTCCTTTATGCTTTGCAGAAAAATTCTACATCATTTCTGATCAACAATATGTCACTTCACATATACTAATCAGAAAGGCTGTAGTGCTCCCACTCACTTTATTGTAAATACAGGCTTCATCGTAAGTCCATATAAAACTATATGCTTTGATCAACTTATCAAAGCATATATTCTAACTCGAGATGCTTGCACCAGTCCATAGATGGATCATTGGAGCTTGCACATTTTGTTAGCACCTTTAGGATTGACAAAATCTTACGGTTGCATCATATACAACACTTCTTTAATAAATCCATTAAGGAATGCAGTTTTGACATCCATTTGCCGATTTCATAAAATGTGGCAATTGCTAACATGATTTGGACAGACTTAAGCATCGTCTGGTGAGAAAATCTCATCGTATTCAACCCCTTGAACTTGTTGAAAACCTTTTGCAACAAGTCGAGCTTAGTGGATAGTAACACTACTATCAGTGTCCGTCTTCCTATTGAAGATCCATTTATTTAACATGGCTTGCTGATCATCGAGCAAGTCAATCAAAGTCCATACTTTGTTCTCATACATGGATCATATCTCAGATTTTATGGCCTCAAGCCATTTCGCGGAATCTGGGCTCATCATCGCTTCCTCATAGTTTGTAGGTTCATCACGGTCTAGTAACATGACTTCCAGAACAGGATTACCGTACCACTCTGGTGCGGACCGTACTCTGGTAGACCTACGAGGTTTTGTAGTAACTTGATCTGAAGTTTCATGATCATCATTATTAGCTTCCTCACTAATTGGTGTAGGAATCACTGGAACTGATTTCCGTGATGAACTACTTTCCAATTCGGGAGAAGGTACAAATTACCTTATCAAGCTCTACTTTCCTCCCACTCACTTCTTTCGAGAGAAACTCCTTCTCTAGAAAGGATCCATTTTTAGCAACGAATATCTTGCCTTCAAATCTGTGATAGAAGTTGTACCCAACAATTTCCTTTGGGTATTCTATGAAGACGCACTTCTCCGATTTGGGTTTGAGCTTATCAGGATGAAACTTTTTCACATAAGCATCGCAGCCCCAAACTTTAAGAAACGACAACTTGGGTTTCTTGCTAAACCATAGTTCATATGTTGTCGTCTCAGCGGTTTAGATGGTGCCCTTTTAATGTGAATGCAGCTGTCTCTAATGCATAACCCCAAAACAACATTGGTAAGTCGATAAGAGACATCATAGGTCGCACCATATCCAATAAAGTCTTGATTCTGACGTTCGGACACACCATAACGTTGTGGTGTTCGGTGGCGTGAGTGTGAAACTATTCCACATTGTTTTAGTTGAAGACCAAACTCGTAACTCAAATATTCATCTCCGCGATCGGATCGCGAAACTTTATTTTCTTATTACGATGATTTTTCCACTTCACTCTGAAATTCTTTGAACCTTTCAACTATTTCGGACTTATGTTTCATCAAGTAGATATACCCATATCTGCTCAAATCATCTTGTGAAGGTCGAAAAATAATGATACTTGCCACGAGCATCAATACTCATTGGATCGCATACATCGGTATGTATTATTTCCAACAAGTTAGTAGCTCGTTCCATTGTTCGGAGAACGGAGTTTTAGTCATCTTGCCCAAAAGGCACGGTTACGCAAGCATCAAATGATTCATAACCAAGTGATTCCAAAATCCATCTTTATGGAGTTTCTTCATCGCATTACACGGTATGACCCAAGCGGCGATGCCACAAATAAGTTGCACTATCATTATTAACTTTGCATCTTTTGGCATCAATATTATGAATATGTGCATCACTATGATCGAGAGCCAACAAACTATTTTCGTTGGGTGTATGACCATTGAAGGTTTTATTCATTTAAATAGAACAACAATTATTCTTTGATTTTAAATGAATAACTGTATAAACATGATCAAATCATATTCATGCTCAACGCAAACGCCAAATAACATTTATTTAGGTTTAACACTAATCCTGAAAGTATAGGGAGTGTGCGATGATGATCATATCAATCTTGGAACTACTTCCAACATTCATTGTCACTTCCCTTCAACTAGTCTTTGTTTATACGTAACTCTGTTTGAGTTACTAATCTTAGCAACCGAACAAGTATCAAATACTCGGGGCTACTATAAATACTAGTAAAGCACACATCAATAACCTGTATATCAAATATACCCTTGTTCACTTTGCCATCCTTCTTATCTACCAAATATTTAGGGCATTTCCGCTTCGGTGACCATTCCCTTTGCGGTAGAAGCACTTAGTCTCAGGCTTAGGTCCAGACTTGGGCTTCTTCACTTGAGCAGCAACTTGCTTGCCGTTCTTTTGAAGTTCCCTTCTATCCCTTTGCCATTTTCTTGAAAATAGTGGTCTTGTTAACCATCAACACTTGATGCTCTTTCTTGATTTCTACCTTCAACGATTTCAACATCACGAAGAGCTTGGGAATCGTTTACGTCGTCCCTTGCATACTATAGTTCATCACGAAGTTCTAGTAACTTAGTGATGGTGACTAGAGAATTCTGTCAATCACTATCTTATCTGGAAGATTAACTCCCACTTGATTCAAGCGATTGAAGTACCCAGACAATCTAAGTACATGCTCACTAGTTGAGCAATTCTCCTCCATCTTTTAGCTATAGAACTTGTTGGAGACTTCATATCTCTCAACTCGGGTATTTGCTTGAAATATTAACTTCAATTCCTGGAACATCTCATATGGTCCATGATGTTCAAAACGTCTTTGAAGTCCCGATTCTAAGCCATAAAGCATGGTGCACAAAACTATCAAGTAGTCATCATATTGAGCTAGCCAAACGTTCATAACGTCTGCATCTGCTCCTGCAATAGGTATGTCACCTAGCGGTGCATTAAGGACATAATTCTTCTGTGCAGCAATGAGGATAAACCTCAAATCACGGATCCAATCCGCATCATTGCTATTAACATCTTTCAACACAGTTTTCTCTAGGAACATATCAAAATATACATATGAAAGCAACAACGCGAGCTATTAATCTACAACATAATTTGCAAAAATACTACCAGGACTAAGTTCATGATAAATTAAAGTTCAATTAATCATATTACTTAAGAACTCCCACTTAGATAGACATCCCTCTAATCTTCTAAGTGATCACGTGATCCAAATCAACTAAACCATGTCCGATCATCACGTGAGATGGAGTAGTTTCAATGGTGAACATCACTATGTTGATCATATCTACTATATGATTCACGTTCGACCTTTCGGTCTCCGTGTTCGAGGCCATATTTGTATATGCTAGGCTCGTCAAGTATAACTTGAGTATTCGCGTGTGCAACTGTTTTGCACCGTTGTATTTGAGCGTAGAGCCTATCACACCGATCATCACGTGGTGTCTCGGCCACGAAGAACTTTCATAGCGGTGCATACTCGGGAGAACACTTCTTGATAATTAGTGAGAGATCATCTTAAAATGCTACCGTCAAACAAAACATAATAAGATGTATAACAGATAAACATCATATGCAATCAAAATATGTGACATGATATGGCCATGATCATCTTGCGCCTTTGATCTCCATCTCCAAAGTACTATCATGATCTCTATCGTCACTGGCACGACACCATGATCTTCATCATCTTGATCTATATCAATGTATCGTCACATGGTCGTCTTGCCAACTATTGCTCTTGCAACTATTGTTATTGCATAGCGATAAAGTAAAGCAATTATTTGGCACTTGCATCTTATGCAACAAAAGACAACCATAGGGCTTACGCGATTGCCGATAATTTCAACAAAACATGATCATCTCATACAACAACTTATATCTCATCACGTTTTGACCATATCACATCACAACATGCCCTGCAAAAACAAGTTAGACGTCCTCTACTTTGTTGTTGCAAATTTTACGTGGCTGCTACGGGCTTAGCAAGAACCGTTCTCACCTCGCATCAAAACCACAGCGATAGTTTGTCAAATAGACTCCATTTTAACCTTCGCAAGGACGGGCGTAGCCACACTCAGTTCAACTAAAGTTGGAGAAACACACCGCCACCACACGTGTGCAAAGCACGTCGGTAGAACCAGGTCTCGCGTAAGCGTCGCATAATGTCGGTCCGGGCGCTTCATCCAACAATACCGCTGAACCAAAGTATGACATCTTTGGTAGGCGTATGACTTATATCGTCCACAACTCACTTGTGTTCTACTCGTGCATATAACATCAACGCATAAAACCTAGGCTCAGATGCCACTGTTGGGGAACGTAGTAATTTCAAAAATTTCCTACGCACATGCAAGATCATGGTGATGGCATAGTAACGAGAGGGGAGAGTGTATGTCTACGTACCCTCGTAGACCGTAAGCGGAAGTGTTATGACAACGCGGTTGATGTAGTTGTACGTCTTCACGATCCGACCGATCCAAGTACCGAACGTACGGCACCTCCGAGTTCTGCACACGTTCAGCTCGATGACGATCTCCGGCCTCCGATCCAGCCGAGCTCCGAAGATGAGTTCCGTCAGCACGACGGTGTGGTGACGATCTTGATGTTCTACCGGCGCAGGGCTTCGCCTAAGCTTCGCGACGATATGATCGAGGTGGAATATGGTGGAAGGAGGCACCGCACACGGCTAAGGAACGATCCGTAGATCAACTTGTGTGTCCATGGGGTGCCCCTGCCCCGTATATAAAGGAGGGAGGGAGGAGGAGGCCGGCCCTCTACTATGGCGCGCCATGGGGAGTCCTACTCCAGCAGGGTAGGATTCCCCTTTCCTAGTCCAACTAGGAGTCCTTCCATGTATTAGGAGTAGGAGACAAGGAAGGGAAGAGAGAGAAGGGAAGGAAGGAGGGGTGCGGCCTCCCCTAGTCAATTCGGACTAGGCCATGGGGAAGCGCGCAGCGTGCCCTAGGCAGCCCTCTCTCTTTCCTTGAGGCCCAATAAGGCCCAATACTTCTCCCGGCGAATTCCGTAACTCTCGGTACTCCAAAAATACCGAATCACTCGGAACCTTACCGAACTCCAAATATAGTCGTCCAATATATCGATCTTTACGTCTCGACCATTTCGAGACTCCTCGTCATGTCCCGATCTCATCCGGGACTCCGAACTCCTTCGGTACATCAAAACTCATAAACTCATAATATAAGCATCGCCGAAACCTTAAGCGTGCGGACCCTACGGGTTTGAGAACTATGTAGACATGACCTAGAACTATTCTCGGTCAATAACCAATAGCGGGACCTGGATGCCCATATTGGCTCCTACATATTCTCGAAGATCTTTATCGGTCGAACCGCATAACAACATCGTTGTTCCCTTTGTCATCGGTATGTTACTTGCGAGATTCGATCGTCGGTATCAATACCTAGTTCAATCTCGTTACCAGCAAGTCTCTTTACTGGATTACGTAATGCATCATCCGTAACCAACTCATTGGTTACATTGCTTGCAAGGCTTATAATGATGTGCAATACCGAGAGGGCCCAGAGATACCTCTCCGACAATCGGAGTGACAAATCCTAATCTTGAAATATGCCAACTCAACATGTACCTTCGGAGACACCTGTAGTACTCCTTTATAATCACCCGATTCGTTGTGACGTTTGGTAGTACCAAAGTGTTCCTCCGTAAACGGAGTTGCATAATTCTCATAATTCTGAGGAACATGTATAAGTCATGAAGAAAGCAATAGCAACATACTAAGCGATCAAGTGCTAAGCTAACGGAATGGGTCAAGTCAATCACATCATTCTCCTAATGATGTGATCCCGTTAATCAAATGACAACTCTTTTGTCCATGGCTAGGAAACATAACCATCTCGATAAGCAGAGCTAGTCAAGTAGAGGCATACTAGTGACACTATGTTTGTCTATGTATTCACACATGTATTATGTTTCCGGTTAATACAATTCTAGCATGAATAATAAACATTTATCATGAAATAAGGAAATAAATAATAACTTTATTATTGCCTCTAGGGCATATTTCCTTCACTATTACCATGATTTCTTTGTGCCCCATGCTATTGATGCTTGTTGTGTTGGGAGAGTAATGATGTTTCATTGTTATTTACATAGGGCTTCTTGCCAACACCATGAACCTACTTTCCTCATATCTTGCTTTCATGCTTGTGCTATGTCATGTGAATTATTCATGCCCACTATTTGCACACATGATATGATTGCCATGATTCCCTCTAGTACGTTGCATCTTCGCACTACTAGCTTGTTTGACTTGATCACTATGATTGCTTACTTTGTTGCATCACCCATGTTCCACTCTTACTCGGTTTCTTGGGTTGATGACATATATGCTCATGCCTCTCACATGATATATCTTGATCATTGTCTCTTGTGTCCATTAGTTGCCTCTCTCATATCCATTTATATTGAGTGCAACCATACTATGCTTATTGATCTTGGAGACTTTGACACTTTACTTGTGATGCATGCTTGTTTGATTAAGCCTCTTGTATTTTGTTGTTCTTACATCATATGCCTCCATACTATGAAATGCTCCCTTGTACTTTCTTAGGATGAGCATGATGCATACACTTGGGTATCTTACCACACGAATGATAGGTTTTGCACTTCTGCTAACCTCATTTGTTTTCCCGAGTGTTTGTTATGTTCTTTCATTTTGAAGGATTCACAAGGCGGTACCATCATAAGACAACTTGGTCATGTGAAGGCATACACGATGTGCGACACCAACATTTTTGACATTCTCATAAAGGTGAACTCTTTCCCTTTGAGCCATCCTCAAGTACGCATATTGGATGGGTTACTCTTTCATTGTTGTTTCCTTCTTGTTGTCTACATGATACATCTTGCGAATGGAGGAGCGACATTGAGATTGGCTCTATGGACCTTCACATTGAGGAGCGCTCTCACTTATTGGATGCACATTCGCACCTCCACTCATGCCACGACATCGAGCATTGGTACACCAACACCTCCATATTTGTTGATTGTGCTCATACATGTCATGCTCGATGGACATATCATACTCACCACAAGTTTGCACCCCATGCATGGATTGACTCACATTATGATTGCCTTGTTGCATCTTGTATTCCCATGTCAACCATGATATATGAGCTTGTGCATTTCCTTCGCAAATTTGTTGTGATTTTCCTTGATGGCATATTCATACATCATGATCATATTGCCCATCATCAATTGCATGACAACATAATCACAATGAGAACCAATTACCAATTCCATGCTCTTGATAAACCATCCCATTATGACATCATCTTGCACAATGGTCGCATTAATCACATTCACCACACCTTTGTGCATACGACAAATGAATTTGGTCACACCAATGCTTTACATCTCATTCTACATGTTTTGGATAAGCATCTTGTGCCTTGCCACGCACTATCTTGCCGCACGGACTCATTCTTACATGATGGACACTTTGTGTGCGCTAACCATTGTATTTCCAAGTGTCGCTTGTGTTTGCTCTTTTTGCATGTCTATCACTCTAGCGACACCTTGGACTACTTGGATTGTGTCATGTATTCAACTTCGTCCAACTACAAGTCCGTCCACGACAACCGTTTCCATGGTGATGAGGATCATGATCCGAGGCCGGATCTTTCCCAAGGGGAGGGGAGATGATGTGGAGCATCCCACATTCATCCCCATGTACACTCCTACTACTCTCCAAGCCCCAAGAGGACATATGATGAGACCTCAACTATACGCCATTGGACACAAGGTGAACTCGCTCCTCTCCGAACCTTCACTTTATACATGTGAGACATGGCTACTACCTCCAACGTGTGTGCTACGCATGATCGGTTACTTAGAGGAAAGCCACGGAGCCACCACATCCAACGGAAGAGCTAGCAAGGACGCCAAGTACAAGGACCAAGAGAAGAAGCTGCCCGAAGCTGACGACCGGCCCAGCCTGTCCGACCCCCGGAGGTCACAATAGCCCAAGGAAACCAGGCCAGCAAATGCTACAGCGGTCGGACGTCCGACCAAGACCGAACGTCCGACGCACTCCAGGCTCCGGACGACCGAGCACCCCCGGACGACCAAACCCACGACAACAAAAGCTAAGTTACGGAAATCTGAAGAACTACGGACGTCCGAACCCCCACGAGCTCCCGGACAACCGGTGCCTCACGGACATCCAAACCCTGGCTGCATCCAGTTTCGGGCCGAAGCCCATGTACCCCTCCACTTCGCCCCTGTTTTGCACTAAGACTATAAATAGACCTCTCCCTCCTCCTAGCAAGGGTTAGCATTGGTTTATCTCATTTGAGATAGAGCTTTCTCATCCATACGGATATCCTCCTCGTGAGAGACCGTGGCCTCTTCGGAGAAGATCCACCTGGATTCAAGACCCCTTTACGGGAAGATCCCTCGTGGATTCAAAACCTCCTCTCGGAGATGAACTACCGCCACTTGTATCGTCCTTTGTTGGATTTGGATCTTGTATCCCATTGTGTCTCGGTGATCTAGCACATGTGTGACTTTATTCTTGTTGGTTGAGTGTTCTCTCGTGTTTTTCCCTCGTTCTCCTCCTCGTGTTCTTCGTGTTCATCATAGGGATCCGCTCCAAACGTGAAATATCAGCCTCTAGGGTTCTACCCTGTATCAGGTCCACAAAAGGAACCAAAATTTTCACTTCCATCGTTGCTGACCAATTATATCCTTTAAGATGGCTAGCTTTCGGCTTCGCCTAGTCTGAGGTACTAACCCGGATGACCCGGTAGTAAAAATCACAGAGGTGCTCCCTTTACCACCTAGCCGAACAATCGGGAACGTAGGGGTAAGCATAGGAGCCAGGCAACCCAGCTTGGCCAAAATCTTAAGTCAAATTTGATGCATATTTATGGCTTTATAATGATGATTATGGAAGGCAGCACTTGTATACTGAATACAAATGCTAATGATATGTTTATTTTGACTCCGTTGCGACCGTTTATCAGTTGAAAGTGGCCCATCGTCGGCTTCTACGCCTTTGTAGATACTACGCAGGGTGTTTCCGCAATAACAAGACAACCCTTAGATGACGTCTCGGTGCCCGGAAGCGGTTGTGTTATCGGAAACGAGGCAATCAGATATGCGGGCTTTATAACTTTCACTTAGTCATAGGAGCTTAAAGTTGGCAGGCCAGCTACTAGCCCCTGGTTAGTGTTTAGTGGCAGCCGAGGCCAGGCCGCAAACACTTCGGCCAATGTTATGAACGGCCTGTCATTTAACACGGGGTGACCTCCATCGATCTTATAGTTTAATACAGTCATCAGATCACTGACCAGTTTACGCTTATTGTGACAGTCAGTTTTCGGCTTTCTCCACTAAGACGCTTAACCATGCGAGCTAGAAGCACAATCGCAGTGGTTCTCCCTTTGCATACCTAGCCGAACAGAGCGGAACGTAGGAAGGAAGCACAGGAGCCGGGCAACCCAACTAGTGATCAAAGACACAATTCAAAACTGATGCATATAAAGCAATATCCGAGAACATTTTGCCGAGGACTCCTCGAAGTACCTTGGCCTTTGGTGGGTTCGGCTCAAGTCGCAGCCCCCGTTGATATTGTCGATGCTTAAAAAGTGTCCGGCAGTGTACTGCAGGATTTATGCTCGGATCCAGCACCGAGGTGCAGGTCGGCAGGAAAAATGCCGAACTATGGGTCAAAAAAGATTTCCCAAGCTGGATTATTATGCAGGGTACCTCGGTCAAGAGGATGTCCCGCCTCATAAAATAAAAACACACAAATAGATCAAAAGGGACATAAGCTTAAAAAGCCAAAAAAAACTTATGCGAAAACTTTACATCCGAACTAAATCAAGTTTTTGGTGCCAATCCAAACATTGGTCTTAAAATTAGTTTGTTTTTCTGTCGTGCTTTATCATGACACATCCGATATCGAGACTTCGAGCGGGTTAGCCTGTGGCTTCAACCTCCTATCTCGAAGGCAGAGTGCTTCTCATTAGGTCAGTCTAGCGAACTAAACTTAAGCGGCTTGAGAGAGAAATTAGGCTACCCAGCTATTGACCACACACTCGTGTCAAAAAAAGGAGTGATAGAAAAAGACTTTGCAACGAACAAGAAGAAAAACATATTTATTATAAACCGGCTCATATAAATTTTAAGAGCCCCCAGTTAACATGGGTAAAGGGAGTTTCTTTTAACAAACAACTCACATGAGCATGGTCGAACCAAACACAAATTAAAAATTTAAAAACTTTGAGCATGAAAGCGACTTAGCTGATTAATGTGTTCGGCGTTGATGACGCGGGTCAAGCTTGCAGCGGGTCAAGGTCCCAGCCCCCAAGCCAGTCCCGAGGTGCCCGAGCGAAGAGCTCGGCTTGATGAAGTGGCGATGCCGCATGGTCGATGTGGCGAGTCGAAGCCCCTGGTCCAGCCAAGGTGACGAAAGAAAAAAAGGTGTTCAACAATCAATGTTTGAATGAACAACTTTATTGTTTAACACAAGTATAATGTTTGGTTGAACCGAACAAGAATTAATAAATTTAAAGAAAAAGCTAAGCATGGCGGCGACTTAGCTGGTTAGTGTACTCGGTATTCTTGACGAGGTCCGAGCTCGTGGCGGGATGAAGACTTAGTCCGCAGCCTAGCCAAGGTCCCAGCCCCCAAGCCCGAGGTGGCTGAGCAAGGAGCTCGGCTTGATGAGGTGGTGATGCCGCACGGTCGATATGGCAAGGCGAAGCCCCCGGTCCAGCTAACGTGACGAAGCTGGTCGGCTGGTGACGCCGAAGTCACCGGATTAGGTTAATGAAGAGATGGCGAAGCCCCCGGTCTAGTCGAGGTGACGGGGCAGGTCGGTAGTGTGACATTAGCAGCACCATGCCAACCGAGGTGTCGAAGCGGGTCGGCGTGGTGGACATCGGCTTGAAGAAGCAACAGTGCGGCCATGCCGACGCAGGTCGTAACTTGTGACGCGGTCAATGCCGGCTTGATGAAGTCACCATGCAGCGATGTCGGTGTGCCCGCTCCGTGTAATCCGTGGGTCGGTGATGTTGGTGATGATTTATCCATTGTGATCCCGAACTCTTGTTCGGCTCGTCGAGATGATGAACCAAAGAAGTTGAGCTCGGCTCAACAAAGCGACGACGTGTCTAGTGCAGGTCGACAGTCGTGGAGCAGTATTGCCGGACTGGTTTGACACCAGCATAAAGGTGAAGATTACCTCAGAGGAGGCTTAAAATTTATGGGCACGTGTTTAAAAAGAACGCACAATACCCTAGAAAGAAATTCCTTCAAAAAGGTTGTCCAACACCCCTTCATGAAGAAACATGAACTCGGGTTGAAATCGTATTTGCGCAGAAAACAAATCCGAAAATTGGTCCACTCATCGGAAGGTTCCCGAAGATTGAACGGTCGGATCGAGCTGAAATTTTGAGGGGTGGTAGATATGGGAATTCTGCAGCCGATCAATGGTTGGATCTTGCAAAAGACTTTCGAGCTAGACTCTAGAACCCTCACCCTAAACTCGTCTGGATTCCCATCCAAATTCGATAGGGCTCCGGTATATCGTAGATCGCCGGATATTCCTCCATCGGAAAGCGACGAAATTTTACAAGGTTGTCATATACTCAATTCCGCACAATTCCACCGAAGCAATCATCAAACCGATGCTTGAGGAGGTGGTGACGGCGGATACAAGTTTGCTGTCCAGAAGAGCGGCATGGTCGCATGAGGGCAATGTTGACGTTGAGCCCCCGGGCTCCATGGATGATTCCTCCATGATCTTGATAGAGATAGGAGTTTGATGATGATGATGACATATGTCCAATCTTGACGATCCGAAGAGGAGACCGGTCCTCGGACCAGCTGAGGTGACCAGTCGAGCCGGCGATGAAGACGCTGACGTCGCAGTTGATCTACAGACCAGCCATTGATCCAATGCCGATCACACAGCGGAACTCTCAATGAAAGCACCATTTTCAGTGTCAAAACCGTCCGATCTCGGGTAGGGGGTCCCAAGTTGTGTGTCTTAGGATCGATGGTAACATGGACACGGGATTTTACCCAGCTTCAGGCTCTCTCGTAGAGATAATACCCTACATGCTGCTTGATTGACTTTGATGAGTATAGGGGTTACAAGAGTTGATCTACCTCGAGATCGTATGTTGTGGTCTAAACCTGAGGGTATGATGAATAATCTCATGATCTAGCATATCCCTATCGACTGCCTCGGCTTATATAATGTACCAAAGGCCTAGGATAATAAGAGTCCTAGTCGAATACGTCAGTGGAGAGGAGTCTGTGTCTTGATAACCAAGTCTCGTGGAATCTTCCTCGTGTATACATTGGCTGTCCGAACTGGCCCATGAGTAAACGGCCATGGGGGTCCTCGGCCCAATCCAACTAACTAGGAGACGACGTGGTGAGTACCCCCTAGTCCAGGACACCGTCAAAGCACAAGAGTAAATGACAAACTACTCCAAAAATATATAAGTGAAGATCAAGCAAGTAGTTAAGTAAATAGGTAGCTAATTGTGGACTCTCTCTTATTTAAAAAGTTTCATATCTAAGTAATTTATTAAAAAAACAAGCAAAAACAAAATAAAATGACATTCTAAGGATAGCATACATCATGTGAAGAAGCAAAAACTTAGGCTCAACCGGTACTAACCAATAATTGTTGAAGAAGAAAGGTGGTATGCCTACTGGGCATCCCCAAGCTTAGATGCTTGAGACTTCTTGAAATATTATCTTGGGGTGCCTTGGGCATCCCCAAGCTTGAGCTTTTGCGTCTCCTTAATTCCTCTCATATCACGGTTTTCCTAAATCTCAAAAGCTTCATCACACAAAACTCAACAAGAACTCGTCAGATAGGTTAGTATAAACCAATGCAAAAACCTTATCATTCTCTACTGTAGAAAATTAATAAAATTATTATTCAATATTGCATACTAAATGCCTTTGCATATTTAATACTCCTATCCTCAAATAGAATCATTAAATAAGCAAACATATGCAAACAATGCAACCATAACAGCAATCTGCCAAAACAGTACAGCCTGTAAAGAATGCAAGAGTATCAATACTTCTTAAACTCCAAATATTATGAAAATTTACCACCTTGTAGAAAATTTATCTGAGCTTATTTTGCAAAAAGCTTCAACATTTTATCACATTCTGAATTTTTTAGGGAATTTTTGCAACAGCGGTAAACTTTCTGTTTTTAAACAGCAACATGTATACTTGCAAAATAAGCATGGCAAAGGCTATCATTGCCACTTTTATTGAAATAAAGGATGCAAAAAATTATTCTAAATAACAGCAAGAAAATCCTAACAAAATAAATTGATGCTCCAAGCAAAACACATATCATGTGACGAATGAAAACTTAGCTCCAAGTGGGGTTACCGATAATGTTGGAGACAAAAGAGGGGATGCCTTCCGGGGCATCCCCAAGCTTAGCTACTTGGATCTTCCTTGGATATTAACTTGGGGTGCCTTGGGCGTCCCCAAGATTAGGTTTTTTTCACTTCCTATTCTCCTCATATCGACATCTCATCCAAAACTTGAAAACTTCAATCACACAAAACATAACGAAACTTTGTGAGATAGGTTAGTATGATAAAGAGCAAACCATTTCACTTTTGGTACTGTCGAAGACAAGATTCCAATTGTTTCCACACAATTCCTACTGTAGCATATCATTTCCACATTTTATATTGAGCAATATAAGCCATAGAAAGTAGAAACCAAGCAAACTATGCATTGAAAACAGAATATGTCAAAAACAGAACAGTCTGTAGTAATCTGTACTCCAACCATACTTCTGCTACTCCAAAAATTCTGAAAAATTATGACAACGTAGAGAATTTGTATATCTATCACCTGTAAAAAAATCAGATCAAAAGCACGTTCCAGTGAATTTTCAAATTGTCTGAACTGAGCGCAAAAGTTTCTATTTTTGCACAGATTCAAGTCAACTATCATCCACACTATCCCAAAGGCTTTACTTGGCACTTTATTGAAACAAAAGCAATAAAACATGATTACTACAGTATCATAATCATGTGAACACACAAAAACAGTAGGTAAAAGTGTTGGGTTGTCTCCCAGCAAGCGCTTTTACTTAATGCCTTTTAGCTAGGCATGATGAGTTCAATGATGCTCGCATAGAAGATAAGAATTGAAACATAAAAAGAGCATCATGAATCATAAGTTCCTCTCTCATAATAATTTTCAGTAGAATCATGAAAAGATTCATCAATATAACCATCACATAAAGCATTCTTTTCATGATCCAAAACCATAGAAAATTTATTACTCTTCATATAAGCAATTTTATTCTCATTCATAATAGTGGGAGTATCATATGAAACTTGAATGCTAAAAAATGTTTCCACATTAAAAGAGTAATATTCAGAAAAAGGATATTCAAAATTATGACAATAATTATCACTACTTTTTATAACATAAGTATCATCACAATAATCAGCATAAGTGGGAGGCATGCAATCATCATAGCAAATTTGATCAATCAAAGTAAGGGGACTAAAAAGATCATCTTCATTAAGCATAGTGTGACGCCCAGATATTTAGCTACCGTAATCCCACGTTAATGATGCCACATCACCACGGTTACAGTTGCTAATCTCGCGCTAGTTTGAAATCGATTCGAATTCAAATTCAAATTCTAGCAAACAATAAAAGTTTTCAAATATTAAAACTAGAATGTTCGGAGTGGGCCAAATAATGCATAATTAGTAATGGTGTAGAAACCACATTGTTACAAAAGGTTTAAATGCAATTAGGTAATTAAAATAGTAGTTAAGACAATTAAATAAATACATATTGGCTTTTATTAAATACTAAACTATTTTGTTTTGGGTAAATAATTGTTGTGGCAGTAGTATGATTATAAATGCAGGTTTAGGTACTAGCGGTAATTTTTATAAAATAGAAACTTAGAGGAAACTAAAAATAATTAGAAAAGAATAATAAATAAAAAGAAATGAAACAAACAGAAAACAAAACTAACAAAAAAAAGAGAGGAAAAGAACCACCGGGCTTCGGCCCAGCAGGCCTGCAGCCCAACCAGGCCACCAGTCCGGCCACTCCCCCACTCCCCTTATCCACTCACGCGTACCCCAAACCCCCCACTGACACCCCACTCCCCCCCGAAATATCTCCCCCCTCTCTCCCCCGATTGGATCGGGATCGGAGGAGGAGGTCGCCGCAACGCCACCGCCCGACACCGCCTCGCCGTTGGATGCCGCCTCACCAGGGCGCTCCCCCGCCGGCCTGCTTCTCCTCCGGCATCGTCGTCCCCGTCACCCTCCTCGCCGAACTGCCCAAGTCGACACTGCCCCGTCGTCCTCGTCTTCTCGTCGCCACGCCGCACGTCGTCCCCAACCTCCGTCGAGCCCGCTGCCCTGAACCCCTACAAACCCCGGTGAGGCCCCCGGCCTCCTCTCTCTCTCCCTCGCCCCGACGTGCACCCCGCGTCGCGCGCGCTCACCGTGAGCGCCGCATTTGTCGCCAAGACGCTGGCAGCCCAGCACTGCTTGCCGCCGCCCCCCCCCTTCTTGCCGCAGCCGGCCTCCTCACGCCGCCGCTCATCGTGACCGCCTCCGCCTCGTGCCGCCTGCCTGGTCTCTGGCATCGATGCCGCCGTCACTCGGGTCCACTCGGTGGCGCCAGCAAGACCTCGAACGCAGCGCCCGTTCGGGCGACAACCGTCGCCCCAGCGCCCGATCCGCTAAGGCCCCCGGTGCCAATGACAAGTTGCCCAGAACGCTTTAATAAAAAACATATAAAATAATAATAACAATAATAATAATAATAATAATAAATTAATTAACTAAATTAATTAAGTTAATTAATCCTACTTAATTAATCTAAATTGACATGTTAGTCTAACTAAGCAAAGAATTAGTTAACCTAACCTAATTAACTAAATAATTGTATGATGTGGGTCCCACTAGGCCCACATGTCGGTTTGACTTAGTCAATCCTGTTGATCGCAGATGTCAACATGAAATCATGCTGATGTCATTAATCCAATTTTGAATTAAATTAAATGATTAATTAAATTCCAGAAATTAGTAAATCTTTAGAAAATCATATCTTTTAATCCGTAACTCGGATTAAATTATTTTCAACATGAAAGTTGCTCAGAACGACGAGACCAATCCGGATGCGCAGCCCGTTCGTCCGCCACACATCCCTAACATATCGAACACGCAACTTTCCCCCTCCGGATCACCTGTCCGAAAACGCGAAACACCGGGGATACTTTCCCGGATGTTTCCCCCCTTCGTCGGTATCACCTACTACCGCGTTAGGGCACACCTAGCACCGCGTATTGCCATGTTACGCTTTGTGATGCTTTGATTGCTCTGTTATTTATTGTGTTCCCCCTCCGTTACTTCTTTCCTATAGACCCCGAGACTGCCGGTGACCCCAGTGCGACTACGGAGTTGACGACCCCTACTTGCCAGAGCAACCAGGCAAGCCCCCCCCCCCTTGATCACCAGATATCGCATATTCTTCTCTATACTGCTTGCATTAGAGTAGTGTAGCATATTCTTGTTCGATTACTCCTATTCATTGCATAGCCTTTGTCATTGTTGCTCACGATCATTGATACCCTACCCACAATCCTAAATGCTTAGTATAGGATGCTAGTTTATCGTCATTGGCCCTACATTCTTGTCGATCGCCTTGCTATACTATTGGGCGTGATCACTCGGGAGGTGATCACGGTATATACTATACATACATACATATTATCTGAGATGGTGACTAAAGTCGGGTCACTCGTTGAGTACCATAAGTGATCCCGATGTGAAATTTGAAAGGACAGTGGCTCCATCCCGGTAGAAGTGGGCCCGGTTCCCGACGGCCTGGCTCATTACTTTGTGGCGGAGCGGCAGGGAAGGTTGAGACCACCTAGGAGGCAGTGGGCTGGCCTGTCGGCGTTCATGGTTGCTTCATAATAACAAGCTTAACGAGATCTTGGTATTTGATCCGAGTCCAGCTCTTGGCCTATACGCACTAACCAACTACTGGAACAGCGATTATGGGCACTCAATGTCGTGGTATCGGTAAAGCCTTCATGATGTCGACAATCGAGCGGCGCGCCGGATTGGAACGTAAGCTTGCTCTTGTATTAAGGGGCTAGTTACGCTTCGGCCGTGTTACATAGCGTGCGGTGTGTGTGCTACGGGCGATGGGCCCAGACCCCTGTGCGCTTAGGTTTAGACCGGCGTGCTGACCTCTCTGTCATGCCTAGGTGGGGCTGCGACGTGTTGATCTTCCGCGGCCGGGCATGACCCCGAAAAGTGTGTCCGGCCAAATGGGATCAAGCGTGTTGGGTTTGAAGGAAATATGCCCTAGAGGCAATAATAAAGTTATTATTTATTTCCTTATTTCATGATAAATGTTTATCATTCATGCTAGAATTGTATTAACCGGAAACATGATACATGTGTGAATGTATAAACAAACAAGATGTCACTAGTATGCCTCTACTAGACTAGCTTGTTAATCAAAGATGGTTATGTTTCCTGACCATAAACAAAGAGTTGTTATTTGATTAACAAGGTCACATCATTAGTAGAATGATCGATTGACATGACCCATTCCATTAGCTTAGCACACGATCGTTTAGTATGTTGCTCTGCTTTTATCCATGACTTATACATGTTCACGTAACTATGAGATTATGCAACTCCGTTTACGGAGGAACACTTTGGTGCTACCAAACGTCACAACGTAATCGGGTGATTATAAAGGAGTACTACAGGTGTCTCCAAAGGCGTATGTTGGGTTGGCGTATTTGAGATTAGGTTTTGTCACTCCGATTGTCGGAGAGGTATCTCTGGGCCCTCTCGGTAATGCACATCATCAAGCCTTGCAAGCACTACAACTAATGAGTTAGTTGTGAGATGATGTATTACTTAACGAGTAAAGAGACTTGCCGTAACGAGATTGAACTAGGTATTGGATACCGACGATCGAATCTCGGGCAAGTAACATACCGATGACAAAGGGAACAACGTATGTTGTTATGCGGTCGACCGATAAAGATCTTCGTAGAATATGTAGGAACCAATATGGGCATCCAGGTCCCGCTGTTGGTTATTGACCGTGAATAGTTCTAGGTCATGTCTACATTGTTCTCGAACCGTAGGGTCCGCACGCTTAAGGTTTCGATGGCGGTTATTATGAGTTTATGTATTTTGATGTACCGAAGAAGTTGAGTCCGGATGTGATCACGGACATGACGAGGAGTCTCGGAATGGTCGAGACATAAAGATTGATATATTGGAAGCCTATATTTGGAGTTCGGAATGGTTAGGGCGGCGGAATTCTACCTAACCCCGGAGGTAAATGGGCCTCGGTGGGCCTCGAGGGAGAAGAGGAGGGGCCGGCCAGAGGTGGCAGCGCCTCTCCCCCCAGTCCGAATAGGACAAGGAGGGGGCCCTCTCCTCTTCCCCTCCCCCAAACCTAATCCAACTAGGAAGGGGGAGTCCTACTCCGTGTGGAGTAGGACTCCTCCTGCAGCCTAGCTAGGCCGGCCGGCCTCCCCCTCCCTCCTTTATATCACGGGGCAGGGGGCACCCTAGAACACACAAGTTTGATCTTTGGATCGTTCCTTAGCCGTGTCGGTGCCCCCTCCACCATATTCCACCTCGGTTATACTGTCATGAAGCTTAAGCGAAACCTGCTTGAGTGAAACATCAAGATCGTCCTGCACGCCGTCGTCTTGTGGAACTCTCCCTCGACACTCGGCTGGATCGAGTCTGAGGGCGTCATCGAGCTGTCGTGTGTCAAGAACTTCGGCGTCGAGTAACGGCGCCGGGATCGGTCGGATCGCGAGGAGAACGTCTGACTACTTCCTCTACGTTGTGATCGCTTCGCTTGGTCTCACGAGGGTGCGTAGACAATACTCTCCCCTCTCGTTGCTATACATCACCATGATCTTGCGTGTGCGTAGGAAATTTTTGAAATTACTCGTTCCCCAACAATGGCATCCGAGCCTAGGTTTTTATGGTTTGATGTTTTGCACGAGTAGAACACAAGTGAGTTGTGGGCGATACAAGTCATACTTCCTACCAAAGATGTCATACTTTGGTTCAGCGGTATTGTGAGATGAAGCGGCCCAGACCGACATTACGCGTGACGCTTCTGCGAGACTGGTTTCACCGCTGCGAGCACTCGTTGCTTAAAGGTGACTGGTGGGTGCTGTCTCTCTCACTTTAGTTGAACAAGTGTGGCTACGCCGGTCCTTGAGAAGGTTAAACGAGTCTATTTGACGAAATATCGTTGTGGTTTTGATGCGTGGTGAGACTGGTTCTTGCTTAAGCCCGTAGCAGCCACGTAAAATTTGCAACAACAAAGTAGAGGACGTCTAACTTGTTTTTGCGGGGCATGTTGTGATGTGATATGGTCAAGACGTGATGCTATATTTTATTGTATGAGATGATCATGTTTTGTAACGAAGTTATCGGCAATGGCGGAGCCATATGGTTGTCGCTTTATTGTATGCAATGCAATCGCTACTGTAATGCTTTACTTTATCACTAAGCGGTAGCGATAGTCGTAGAAGCATAAGTTTGGCGAGGCGACAACGATGCTACGATGGAAATCAAGGTGTCGCGCCGGTGGCGATGGTGATCATGGTGGTCTTTGCAAGATGGAGATCATGAAGCACAAGATGATAATGACCATATCATATCACTTATATTGATTTGCATGTGATGTTTATCCTTTTATGCATCTTATCTTGCTTTGATTGGCGGTAGCATTATAAGATGATCTCTCACTAAATTATCAAGAAGTGTTCTCCCGGTATGCACCGTTGCCAAAGTTAAATCGTGCCCGGACACCACGTGATGATCGGGTGTGATAAGCTCTCGTCCATCTACAACGGGTGCAAGCCAGTTTTGCACACGCAGAATACTCGGGTTATACTTGACGAGCCTAGCATATGCAGATATGGCCTCGGAACACGAGAGACCGAAAGGTCGGCGTGAATCATATAGTAGATATGATCAACATAAGATGTTCACCATTGAAACTGCTCCATTTCACGTGATGATCGGTTATGGTTTAGTTGATTTGGATCACGTGATCACTTAGATGACTAGAGATGTTTTTCTAAGTGGGAGTTCTTAAGTAATATGATTAACTAAACTTAAATTTATCATGAACTTAGTACTGATAGTATCTTGCTTGTTTATGTTTGATTGTAGATAGATGGCTCGTCTTTGTTGTTCCGTTGAATTTTAATGCGTTCCTTGAGAAAGCAAAGTTGAAAGATGATGGTAGCAATTACACGGATTGGGTCCGTAACGAGATCATCCTCATTCTGCACGAAGAGTTACGTCTGGATGCACCGCTAGGTGCCAGACTCTTGCTAATGCAACTGCAGATGTTATGAGCGTCTGGCGAGCAAAGCGATGACTACTCTATAGTTCGATGTGCCATGCTTTACGGCTTAGAACCGGGACTTCAACGACGTTTTGAGCGTCATGGAGCATATGAGATGTTCCAGAGTTGAAGTTAATATTCCACAGAATGCGGATTGAGAGATATGAAGTCTCCAATAAGTTCTATAGCTGCAAGATGGAGGAGAATAGTTACATTAATGAGCATATACTCGAATGTGCGGGTACTACAATCACTTGACACAATTGGAAGTTAATCTTCCGGATGATTGTGTCATTGACGAAATTCTCAATCACCGCCACCAAGCTACAAAGGCTTCGTGATGAACTATAATATGCAAGGGTTAGTAAAGACTATACAGAGCTCTTCGCAATGCTAAAGGCTGGAGGTAGAAATCAGAAGGAGCATCAAGTGTTGATGGTCAACAAGACCACTAGTTTCAAGAAGAAAGGCAAAGGGAAGAAGAAGGGAACTTCAAGAAGAACAGCAAGCAAGTTGTTTGCTCGGAGAAGAAACCCAAGTCGGCCCTAAACCTGGCATCGAAGTGCTTCTCTTGCAAGCGATCGTCCTTTGAAGCGGAACTGCCCCAAGTATTTGGCGGATAAGAAGGATGGCAAGGTGAACAAAGGTATATGTGATATACATGTTATTGATGTGTACCTTACTAGAGCTCGTAGTAGCACTGGTATTTGATCTTGGTTACATTGCTAATATTTGCAACTCAAAGCAGGACTACTGATTAGCGAACTCGGCAAAGGGCGAGATGACGATCTTGGCGTGGGAAATGGTTCCAAAGTCGATGTGATCGCGATCGGCAAGCTACCTCTACATATACCTTGGGATTAGTTTTAGACCTAAATAATTGTTATTTGGTGCTGCGTTGAGCATGAACATTATATCTGGATCTTGTTTGATCGAGACGGTTATTCATTTAAATCGAGAGAATAATGGTTGTTCTATTTATATGAGTAATATCTTTTATGGTCATGCACCCTTGAGGAATGGTCTATTTTGATGAATCTCGATAGTAGTGATACACATATTCATAATGTTGAAACCAAAAGATGCGGAGTTGATAACGAAAGTGCAACTTATTTGTGGCACTTGCCGTTTAGGTCATATCGGTGTAAAGCGCATGAAGAAACTCCATCTTGATGGACTTTTGGAGTCACTTGATTATGAATCACTTGGCACTTAAGAACCGTGCCTCATGGGCAAGATGACTAGTACACCGTTCTCGGTACTATGGAGAGAGCAACGGATTTGTTGGAAATCATACATACGAGATGTATGTGGTCCGATGAATGTTGAGGCTCGTGGCGGATATCGTTATTTTCTCACCTTCACAGATGACTTAAGCGAGATATGAGTATATCTACTTAATGAAACATAAGTCTGAAACGTTTGAAAAGTTCAAAGAATTTCAGAGTGAAGTTGAAAATCATCGTGACAAGAAAATTAAGTTTCTACGATCGATCGTGGAGGTGAATATTTGAGTTCTGAGTTTGGTCTACATTTGAAACAATGCGGAATAGTTTAAGAACTTAACGCCACCGGAACACCACAACAGTAATGGTGTGTCGAGCGTCGTGTCGTACTTTACTAGATATGGTACGATCTATGATGTCTCTTCTGATTTACCGCTATCGTTTTGGGGTTATGCTCTAGAGGCGGCCGATTCACCTTCGAATAGAACACCGTCGAAATCCGTTGAGACGACACCTTATGAACTATGGTTTAGCAAGAAACCAAAGTTGTCGTTTCTTAAAGTTTGGGGATGCGATGCTTATGTGAAAAAGCTTCAACCCGATAAGCTCGAACCCAAATCGAAAATGTGTCTTCATAGGATACCCAAAGGAGACAGTTGGGTACACCTTCTATCACAGATCCGAAGGCAAGACATTTGTTGCTAAGAATGGATCCTTTCTAGAAAAGGAGTTTCTCTCGAAAGAAGTGAGTGGGAGGAAAGTAGAACTTGATGAGGTAATTGTACCTTCTCCCTTACTTGAAAGTAGTTAAATCGCGAGTAAACCAGGTTTACGAGACACCTACACCAAGTAGTGAGGAAGTTGATGATGTTGATCATGAAACTTCGATCAAGTTACTCTGAAACCACGTAGATCAACGAGTAAGATCCGCACTGAGTGGTACGGTAATCCTGTTCGGAAATCATGCTACTAGATCATGATGAACCTACGAACTATGAAGAAGCGATGGTGAGCCCAGATTCCGCAAAATGGCTTGAGGCCATGAAATCGAGATGGGATCCATGTATGAAAACAAAGTATGGACTTTGGTTGACTTGCCCGAGGGTAGGCAAGCAATAGAAAACAAGTGGATCTTCAAGAAGAAGACCGACGACGTAATATTATCGTCTACAAAGCTCGACTTATGCAAAGGGTTTCGACAAGTTCAAGGGATTGACTACGATGAGACCTTCTCACCCGTGGCGATGCTTAAGTCCGTCCGAATCATGTTAGCAATTGCGCATTTTATGATTATGAAATTTGGCAAATGGATGTAAAGACGCATTCTGAATGGATTTACGGAAGAAGAGTTGTATATGATGCAACCGAAGGTTTTATCGATCCAAAGGAGCTAACAAAGTGTGCAAGCTCCAGCGATCCATCTATGGACTGGTGCAAGCATCTCGGAGTTGGAATAAACGCTTTGATAGTGTGATCAAAGCATTTGGGTTTGTCAGACTTTTGGAGAAGCCTGTATTTACAAGAAAGTGAGTGGGAGCTCTGTAGCATTTACGATATTATATGTAGATGACATATTGCTAATCGGAAATGATATAGAATTCTGGATAGCATAAAGGGATACTTGAATAAGAGTTTTTCAATGAAAGACCTCGGTGAAGCTGCTTACATATTGGGCATTAAGATCTATAGAGATAGATCAAGGCGCTTAATTGGACTTTCACAAAGCACATACCTTGACAAGATTTTGAAGAAGTTCAAAATGGATCAAGCAAAGAAAGGGTTCTTGCACTGCTACAAGGTGTGAAGTTGAGTAAGACTCAATGCCCGACCACTGCGCAGAAGATAGAGAAAATGAAAGATGTTCCTATGCTTCACCATAGGCTCTATCATGTATGCAATCTTGTGTACTGACTGATGTGTGCCTTGCTATAAGTTTAGCGAGGAGGTACCAAAGTAATCCAGAGTGGATCATCTTTGGACGCGGTCAAGAACATCTGAAATACGAAAAGGACTAAGGATATGTTTCTCGTATATGGAGGTGACAAAGAGCTCATCGTGGCAGTTACGTTGATGCAAGCTTTGACACCGATCCGACGATTCTAAATCGCAGACCGGATCGTATTTACACTAAGCGGAGGAGCTGTCGGTTGGTGCGGTTCTAAACAAAGCGTCGTGGCGGGATCTACATGTGAAGCGGAATACATAGCAGCTTCGGAAGCAGCTAATGAAGGAGCGGATGAAGGAGTTCATATCCGATCTAGGTGTCATACCTAGTGCATCGGGTCAATGAAAATCTTACGTGACAATCTTTGGAGCAATTGCCTTAGCGAAGGAATCCAGATTTCACAAGAGGACCAAGCACATCAAGAGACGCTTCAATTCCATCCGGGACTTAGTCCGTGGGAGACATAGAGATTTGCAAGATACATACGGATCTGAATGTTGCGAGACCATTGACTAAGCCTCTTCCACGAGCAAAACATGATCAGCACCAAGACTCCATGGGTGTTAGAATCATTACTATGTAATCTAGATTATTGACTCTAGTGCAAGTGGGAGATCAAGGAAATATGCCCTAGAGGCAATAATAAAGTTATTATTTATTTCCTTATTTCATGATAAATGTTTATCATTCATGCTAGAATTGTATTAACCTGGAAACATGATACATGTGTGAATGTATAAACAAACAAGATGTCACTAGTATGCCTCTACTAGACTAGCTTGTTAATCAAAGATGGTTATGTTTCCGACCATAAACAAAGAGTTGTTATTTGATTAACAAGGTCACATCATTAGTAGAATGATCGATTGACATGACCCATTCCATTAGCTTAGCACACGATCGTTTAGTATGTTGCTACCGCTTTTATCCATGACTTATACATGTTCCCGTAACTATGAGATTATGCAACTCCGTTTACGGAGGAACACTTTGGTGCTACCAAACGTCACAACGAATCGGGTGATTATAAAGGAGTACTACAGTGTCTCCAAAGGCGATGTTGGGTTGGCGTATTTCGAGATTAGGTTTTGTCACTCCGATTGTCGGAGAGGTATCTCTGGGCCCTCTCGGTAATGCACATCATCAAGCCTTGCAAGCACTACAACTAATGAGTTAGTTGTGAGATGATGTATTACGGAACGAGTAAAGAGACTTGCCGGTAACGAGATTGAACTAGGTATTGGATACCGACGATCGAATCTCGGGCAAGTAACATACCGATGACAAAGGGAACAACGTATGTTGTTATGCGGTCTGACCGATAAAGATCTTCGTAGAATATGTAGGAACCAATATGGGCATCCATGTCCCGCTGTTGGTTATTGACCGTGAATAGTTCTAGGTCATGTCTACATTGTTCTCGAACCGTAGGGTCCGCACGCTTAAGGTTTCGATGGCGGTTATTATGAGTTTATGTATTTTGATGTACCGAAGAAGTTGAGTCCGGATGTGATCACGGACATGACGAGGAGTCTCGGAATGGTCGAGACATAAAGATTGATATATTGGAAGCCTATATTTGGAGTTCGGAATGGTTCCGGCGGCGGAATTCTGGAACCCCGGAGGTAAATGGGCCTCGGTGGGCCTCGAGGGAGAAGAGGAGGGCGGCCAGAGGTGGCAGCGCCTCTCCCCCAGTCCGAATAGGACAAGGAGGGGGCGCCCTCTCCTCTTCCCCCCCCCAAACCTAATCCAACTAGGAAGGGGGGAGTCCTACTCCCTGTAGGAGTAGGACTCCTCCCAGCCTAGCTAGGCCGGCCGGCCTCCCCCTCCCTCCTTTATATACGGGGGGGGCACCCTAGAACACACAAGTTTGATCTTTGGATCGTTCCTTAGCCGTGTCGGTGCCCCCTCCACCATATTCCACCTCGGTTATACTGTCATGAAGCTTAGGCGAAGCCTGCGCCGGTGAAACATCAAGATCGTCCCACGCCGTCGTCTTGTGGAACTCTCCCTCGACACTCGGCTGGATCGAGTCGAGGGCGTCATCGAGCTGTCGTGTGTCAAGAACTTCGGGCGTCGAGTAACGGCGGGATCGGTCGGATCGCGAGGAGAACGTCGACTACTTCCTCTACGTTGTGATCGCTTCGCTTGGTCTCACGAGTGCGTAGACAATACTCTCCCCTCTCGTTGCTATACATCACCATGATCTTGCGTGTGCGTAGGAAATTTTTTGAAATTACTACGTTCCCCAACAGGGTTATGTGGTGCACCCCTGCAGGGAAGTTAATCTATTCGAATAGTCGTGATCTTCGGTAACAGGACGACTTGGAGTTGTACCTTGACCTTATGACAACTAGAACCGGATACTTAATAAAACACACCCTTCCAAGTGCCAGATACAACCCGGTGATCGCTCTCTAACAGGGCGACGAGGAGAGGATCGTCGGGTAGGATTATGCTATGCGATGCTACTTGGAGGACTTCAATCTACTCTCTTCTACATGCTGCAAGACGGAGGCTGCCAGAAGCGTAGTCTTCGATAGGACTAGCTATCCCCCTCTTATTCTGGCATTCTGCAGTTCAGTCCACCGATATTGCCTCTTCACACATATACCCATGCATATGTAGTGTAGATCCTTGCTTGCGAGTACTTTGGATGAGTACTCACGGTTTCTTTTCTCCCTCTTTTCCCCCTTTCCCTTCTACCTGGTTGTCGCAACCAGATGCTGGAGCCCAGGAGCCAGAAGCCACCGTCGACGACGACTCCTACTACACCGGCGGTGCCTACTACTACGTGCAGCCCGCTGACGACGACCAGGAGTAGTTAGGAGGATCCCAGGCAGGAGGCCTGCGCCTCTTTCAATCTGTATCCCAGTTTGTGCTAGCCATCTTATGGCAACTTGTTTAACTTATGTCTGTACTCAGATATTGTTGCTTCCGCTGACTCGTCTATGATCGACCACCTGTATTCGAGCCCTCGAGGCCCCTCGCTTGTATTATGATGCTTGTATGACTTATTTTACTTTTAGAGTTGTGTTGTGATATCTTCCCGTGAGTCCCTGATCTTGATCGTAGACATTTGCGTGGATGATTAGTGTACGATTGAATCGGGGGCGTCACACATAGCCACCCAAGCTTGGGACAAACATTAACTGCAGCAAATAAATTCTCAAACATGTCATTATCATCAAACATAGCATCCCCAAGCTTGTGGTTTGACACATCATAAGCATAATCACTCTCATCATTAATAGTATGAATAGCACCAACGCTATAACAATTGCTATCATCATAATTTCCCAAGTTGGTGCCAAAAAGATTTCCAAGATTATAAGAAGTACCATTATCTTCCCAATCATAATCATCACAACAAGCAATAGGCATAACAAAATCATCATCAATAGTGCTCTCGGACATTGTGCCATAAGACATAGAAGCAATAGCATCATCTTCCACAATTATTTTTGATTCATTTTCATGAGGCACAAAAATAATGGGAGCAACATTATTTGGGAGAGATACCTTTTTACCTCTATTCTTTCTTCTTTTCTTCTTCTTCACCACATCATATGTAGATTTAATTAATTTTTTCAAGCTTCTTATTGATGAGATTGGTTGAATAGGGAGCTCCTCCTCATCACCTATTTCATCATGAGAGACAATAGGAGGGAAAGTGGAAATATTTACCCTTTCATTAGTATTCCTTTCATATTCTATTGGTTTTCCTATCTTTCTATAGTTGGCAATACAAGCTCTCATTGCAATTTACCATGCAAAACATATAGATATTTTTTACATTAGTTTCAATGTCATCCGTGAGAATGAATATTTCAAACCAACTATTTTTGTGTCAATTCTTCACTCCCCAAAAATAAACAAAGTTCATTATAAAGTTCTAGGGTGATCAAGTTATTGCAATATTTGGATACAATTCGATCATGAAAAAGCATGCATTGGAAATTAAGATGACCATCCTTATTGCAAAGTTCACAAGTAATAGGACAAAGAGAACATAGCAAATTCATCTATCACTTTGAGCAAAGAATTGGTTCTATCATGCTTTTGCTTCTTGCACAATCTATCTTCCCTATAAGGCACGTCTTCACAAACTTTATGCACTCCACAAAAATTGACATGCTTATAAGAAAAAAATTGTCATGACTTGTGCAATCATCATTAGCATTTTGGATATTCAAAGAATTTATATTAACAACATTGCAATCATGCTCATCATTCAAATATTTTGTACCAAACATTTTATTGACTTCTTCTTCTAACAATTGAGCACAATTTTCTGATCCATCATTTTCAAGAAAGATATTATAAAGATGATCAATAATATGATGCAACCTCAATTCCATTTTTTTATGTAGTTTTTCTTTTATAAACCAAACTAGTGATAAAACAAGAAACTAAAATATTTGATTGCAAGATCTAAAGATATACCTTCAAGCACTCACCTCCCCGGCAACGGCGCCAGAAAAGAGCTTGATGTCTACTACGCAACTTTATTGTTGTAGAATCGTGTTGGTCCTCCAAGCACAGAGTTTTGTAGGACAGTAGCAATTTTCCTTCAAGTGGATGACCTAAGGTTCATCAATCCGTGGGAGGTGTAGGATGAATATGGTCTCTCTCGAACAACTCTGCAACCAAATACAAGAAGTCTCTTGTGTCCCCAGCACACACAATACAATCGGAAATTGTATAGGTGCACTAGTTTAGCGAAGAGATGGTGACAAAAGTGTAATATTGATGGTAGAAATATATTTTATAATCTGAATAAATAAAAACAGCAAGGTAGAAAATAGTAAACGGGCACAAAACAGGTATTGCAATGCTTGAAAATGAGGTCTAGCGGAGAACATAAGAAGAAATTGTTTGTAGGGTACGAAACCACCACAAAACTATTCTTTCCGTTCGATCTATTCAAGAGTTTGTACTAAAATAACACAAAGCTATTCTTTCCGTTCGATCTATCCTAGAGTTTGTACTAAAATAACACCAAATAATTTCATATTCATAATACTCAATCCAACACAAATAACCTCAAAGAGTGCCCCAAGATTTCTACCGGAGAAACAAAAGACGAGGACGTGCATCAACCCCTATGCATAGATTACCCCAATGTCACCGCCGGAATCCGCAAGTTGAATGCCAAAACACACATCAAGTGAGTCAATATGATACCCCATTGTCACCACGAGTATTCATATGCAAGACATATATCAAGTGCTCTCAAATCCATAAAAGTATTCAATCTGGTAACAATGAAATCTCAAAGGGAAAAACTCAATTCATCACAACAAGATGGAGAGGGGAAAACACCATATGATCCGACTATATTAACAAAGCCCGCAATACATCAAGATCGTGACATCTCATGGCACGAGAGAGAGAGAGAGAGAGAGAGAGATTAAACACATAGCTACTGGTACAAACCCTCAGCCCCGAGGGTGGACTACTCCCTCATCATCATGGTGGCCGCCGGGATGATGAAGATGGCCACCGGTGATGATTCCCCCCCCTCCAGCAGGGTGCCAGAACGGGGTCTAGATTGGATCTCGTGGATACAGAGGCCTTGATCTAGGGCTACCCCTAGGGTTTTTGGAATATTTGGGAATTTATAGGGCGAAGAACGGGTGCGGGAGGCCACAGAGGTGGGCACAACCCACAGGCGCGCTGGCCTCGAGCGTGCCACAGTGGGTTGTGCCCCTGGTACCCCCAGTCTTCTCGCCCACTTGGTGGTCTTCTGGTCCATTTAAAATCCACAAAAAGTTTCGCGGTGTTTGGAATCCATTTGATATTGATTTCCTAGGATGTAAAAAACAAGCAAAAAATAGCAACTGGCACTGGGCACTGGTCAATAGGTTAGTCCCGAAAAATGATATAAAGTTGATATAAAATGATTGTAAAACATCCCAGAATGATAATATATTAGCACGAATACTTCAGAAATTATAAATACGTTGGAGACGTATCACACGCATGAGGGTTGTAGTCCCTCACATTCACATGTTCATATTTCAAAGCTTCGTTAAAACGAGGTTTAAGAGAAAACTCACCAATGCATGTAAGAATTCTGGTCATTTGTTGTTCATAGATGCATGCATGCATTGCCGATATTAACAAGTTGGTAAATACAGTTTCTTGAGGAAAACGAGCCCATTAATTGGGTACTTTGCAAAGTTGTAGTACAAAAAAAGTATTTCGAGACTCATCATCTACTAATAAACCGGAAGGAGGGAGTAGGTACATAATTAGCGCCTGGAGCCTTGGCCAATGGTTCTTGTTATTGGACAGGATGCGCGTATATGCATTGTTCTTCATCGGTCAGAGAAAACTATTCAACCAATCTTCACAGTGAAGTGACAATACATGATGCAGCAGATGGGACACTTAATCAATGAGCTCAGCCAGCGTGTTGGTGTTATTATGCCATCACATCTGCCAGTTGAGCACGCTTCCACATTTGCGCATAGGCACCACTCTCTTCCATTAACTGACACATGGGCCCGGTATAGACGGATTACCAGCTAGATCCACTACCATCTGTTTGATGTAGTATGCATGAGAATCCTCTACCATGCAACATGCATTAGTGCATTCTAAGTGGTTTTAAATCGCACTGCTTCCACATGAACATGCGTAAGAAAACATCCCACCACAACATGCAACATACTCCCTCTGTTCAGTTTACTCATGCGTACATCATTGACCTTCAAATGGAGATCACAATATCACCAATTCACTCTCTCATTCAAAAACTCATGATAGATCAATGACCTTCTCTTTTCAATGACCAAGTACCAACATGGAAATATGAGCATGGTAAAACATACTCCTTTTGTTCTGTTTTATAGTGCGCATAAGCTTTTGGCCAAAATTCCATAATGTACTGCGTGGACATAGTTTTAGACAGCACTACCCCTTGCTGAAATGATGGATTTTAGAGAAGGTAGGGCACATAGGAGTGAGACAAACCTGCACGCATGTGTTTTTGGTCAATAGCACAACAAACAACTCATGCATCGTAAGATCCGTTTGCATGGAAATACTAGTACTTCTCGGTCGTCGGAACTCGCTCCTCTTCCTTTCGGCATCACGTGGGACATCCAGCATCCGGGTCCATGTGTCATGCAAGAAAATAGAGATAAGTACAAGTGAGACTCAGGAACGGTCACATGCGTAGGGGGAGTACATGCAGGGGACATAGTAATAATGACTAATGAGCAGTCAAATCACACAGTAAGTTGGTTGGACGAAGCAACCATCATTCCACTCTTCAATGGCACGTACGCAATATAAAAAGGTTGATGAGAGAAAAAGAAAACCACTCCACTATATATACACATAATAACATAATACTAGCCAGGAACCTAAGCTACACGCCTGCTTGCTGGGGTTGCTCTCTTCGCACTCTCTTGCACAGAAAGACGGTGGCCACACCATTGGTCACATATTCGTCCGGATCCCGCCGCCGTGGGAAGGGGAGGATGTTGTGCGTAGACACAGTCGGCAGCGGTGAGGGAGAAAACCCATTATCGGTGCGTCCCGATCAGGGGTCCCCACCGTTCTCTCTCACAAAGCTTCGGCACAATAGCCTTCGCCCCTTCGCCCCTTGCTCACTGTCGCCTCCCACAACCCTCCTAACTACATCATGATGTCCCTTAGGTACAATTTACCTTTGGAGCCGGCTTGTTCCACTGCCCCAGCTCCCTGCATCACTCCATGTGGATACTTCTCTACTTCTACCAGCTTCTATTTGTGATGAGTCTATGTCTCATCAACTAGTGCCACTACTATTATATTCTAATCACAGTTCTTCAATATCTTTGCCAATATCTTTGCACGAGAGTTGAGGGATGTAGGCTAGCCAATACTTTGCATGCCCGTAACTACCCACCATTTCCTCCATAGCAAATTCGGGGGCAAATAGTCTAGTAATTTTTACCTCTTCGAGTTAGAGACATACACATACGATCTTGATGTAGATCATCATGTACTTTGTACCCCATATCAATACAATCAGAGCAGGACATGGGTTTTACCTTTTCAAGGGGGCGCGAACCTAGGTAAACATCGTGTCCCTCTTTTGTCCTATCGAATTTTACCTTCGCCCCTTGCTCACATGGGGTTTTACCTTTTCGAGAAGGATGCCTGGCTGCCTTAAGCTGCTTTATCTCCCGGTTAGGACAAAAGGCATTACCTCTTTACCGCCTCCTTCAATGCACCGAACACTTCGTGTGGACGGATGCAGCCGCGGCCGGACTGGACGAAATAAAGACCTTATTGGCCAGTAATCCAGTCCTAACAGCGCCAAATATTAGCAAACCTATGCTACTGTACATAGCTGCAACACATCAAGTTGTAAGCGCAGTGCTCATCGTCGAACGAGAGGCTGACAGATACAAATTCCCGCTCCAGAAGCCGGTATATTACGTATCCACGGTCCTCACCCCCATGCAAATCCCGATGCCCACACTATCAAAAGATAGCATACACGGTCTTCATGGCATCCCGGAAGCTACGACACTACTTTCAAGAGTGTTCGATTACGGTGGTCTCCGAAGTACCACTCAACGACATAATAAATAACCGCGACGCTACGGGCCGGATTGCTAAATGGGCCATCGAGCTCCTTCCGTTAGACATAACATACAAACCATGGCGGACCATCAAGTCGCAGTATCTTGGTGACTTAAATGCCGAATGGATGACGAACTCCCTAAAGACTATGGCGCGTACTCTAAGCGGATCATGCACTTCAACGGCTCTAAAATGTGGGCGGATTGGGAGCGAGTGTAGTCCCGCGTCTCCCACGGAGACACGGTCCAATACATACTCCAAATATTATACACAGACTCCAACAACGCAACCGAATACGAGGCTTTGTTGCACAGTCTTCGGATGGCAGTCTCTATGGGCATTCAATGCCTGGAGGTGCGTGGGGATTCAAACCTCGCAATATCACAAATAAATGGAGACTTTGATGCCAAGGTCTGAAAATGGCGGCCTACCGTAATGTCGTCCTCAAAATGTCAGCTCGGTTTGAGGGGCTCGAATTCCACCATGTGGCTCAAGAAAACAATCAAGCGTCGGATGTCCTCGCCCGCATCGGCGCTAAACGCGACCCTGTCCCACCGAACACATTCCTGGAAAGGCTGTTCAAGCCATCCGTGGTATGGGAAGGGGAGTCCGGCAACACTAGCACGGATCCGAATACACCCCCAGATTCCGAACCATGAGACATAATCGGCGGCTCCACCACCAAAGTAACACCTTCGGCCCACAAAATCATGGTTGTAATCGCCTCGTGGACCGAGCCTTTCTTGGCCTACCTAAATAGGCAGGAGCTCCCCGAGGACCAAAATGAAGCACGTTGCATTGTGCGGCGTTCCAAGGCCTACAAAGTACATGAGGGAGAACTCTATAAGAAGAGTGTGACCGGAGTACTCCAAAGATGCATCTCCGAAGAGGAAGGGTGACAACTATTGGCTGAAATCCATGCCGAACTGGGCGGGCACCACGCCGCGGCTCGGGCACTTGTCAACAAGGCCTTCCGTACAGGCTTTTACTGGCCGACAGCCCGAGTAGACGCACATGACCTTGTCCAACACTGCGTCGGTTGCCAGCTCTTTGCCAATCAGAGTCATATGCCCCCTACCGCCCTCCAAACAATCCCCATTACTTGGCCCTTTGCGGTATGGGGGCTGGATATGGTCGGACCTCTTAAAGGGGGAAGCCATAAGAAAAATACTTATTGGTCGTGGTGGACAAGTTCACCAAATGGATAGAAGCTAAACCAGGAAAAACGGCCGAATCCAGACCAGTGATAGACTTCATATCTGGGGTTGTACACCGATACGGCGTCCCCCACAGCATCATCACTGATAATGGCTCAAACTTCACAACCGATGAAGTGAAAACTTGGTGCGGCAACATGGACATTAAGCCCGATTACGCCTCCGTCTACCATCCCCAAACAAGCGGCCAGGTCGAACGTGCAAACGGTCTTATCATGAGCGGCATCAAACCCAGACTAGTGCGATCCCTGACAGAATCGGACACGTACTGGGTCGAGGAGCTCGACTCCATACTCTGGGGGCTGCGGACCACACCGAATCGCACCACCGGATATACACCATTTTTTATGGTGTACGGCGCAGAAGCAGTACTACCCTGCGACATAATACTTGATTCGCCTCGCGTGCGCATGTACGAAGAGAAGGAAGCTGAGTTGGATCGGCAAGATAACTTAGATGCCCTGGAGGAGGAGCGCGACATCGCAAAAGCCCGTTTCGCATTCTATCAGCAGCAGGCTCGACGGTACCAAAGCAGAGAAGTGCGGGCCAAAACTTATAATATTGGCAAACTCGTTCTATGCCTACCAGAGAAGAAGAAGGACAAGCTCAAACCTAAGTGGGAGGGTCCCTTCGTTATTGATAAAGTTCTCACCGGAGGAGCGTACCGCCTACGTAATGCATCCGATAACAGACTCGAGCCAAACCCATGGAATGCGGCCAGACTCCGGAGATTCTACGCCTAGCGCCGAACTCAGTGTTCGTCTCCTTACCCCCTCCTTTTTAATTATGTTCCCCCTTTTTCCTTTCTCGACCTTTTTCCTTCTTCACAGAAAGTACTTATAGTGCGGACGCTCGGATCACTCAGGCTGCACTATGTGTGTAAGCTATACCTGGGGGCTTCCTATACGGAAGCTAAATATAATTGCTTTCATGGCTCTTGCCTATCACATATGCATTCATTTTCCATATGTGCCCTTTTTCACCATTATATGCATCGATATAACTTAAGATGTGGCCATGCTGGGTTGCCTGGCTCTTGTGTTTATGCCCTACATCCCCATTAATTCGGCTAGGGCATAAGGGGAGCACCTCTATGATTGTTACTGCCGGTTCAGCCGGATGTGTACCTCAGACTGGGTGAAGCCGAAAGCTAGCGTTCTTAAGGGAATATTCGGTCGGTGAACAAAAGATGTTTTCCGTTTATTACAATATGAATCCCCAGAAGTTTTTGTATCCTACGTCCCTGTTCGCAGTCCGGACATGTACATTGTTGCATGCGTACCCAGGGAAAGGAACCCCTAAGGGAACTATTCTCCCTGGAAGATGTTTCTTACTATCCATGTAATATAACATAACCTAGTTGGGTACTTGTCTGTTAAAGCACTTATGACCCCTACGCCTGGTTTCCATGCATACCCGTTACGATAATCGGCGGGTATTCGGATACACCCCGGACTGTCGGATCCGGGGGCTGAAGCGAAAAGGTCCGCCATGACAAATGATTTTAATCCAGCTAGGGACTACATATGTCCATTGAATTACATAGTCACTTGGACTGACTATATTCCTCCTCTATACAATCCAACAGGCTATCTAGCTTACAATCCTGTTGGGAATACTTTGCGACTAACTCTACCTGGTCATACACCAGACTCACGGGAATTTCTTGCCCATCTGGCCCCGCCGGTCCGACTTCGGCCATATGGTTCGGGTCAAGCTTGGTGTAGCGCGTCTTCACCATAGCCCAGGCTTCTCTTGCACCTTGTCGGCAGGCTGACATCTTCCACAATCGGAAGCGCCGCCGTGCTCCTTGGAGCATATCCACGAGCTCCCCCATGCCCTTCGGCAGGAAGCTTGATGGCCACAAGGCCTGAGCAATGCCTTGCATCACCTGCCGAGCTCGCTCGTGCAGCTATGAGAGGTCTTGCAGCAAATAGCCTGTAGACGCGGGCATCTCCTCTTCAGGGCGGCCCGTCAACATACCTACAAATAATAATTCTTTAAATATGCTTCCTCACCTAGCTGTACTACAGTTCATCTAGGCACTTACCATAAATGCCGCGACGAAGCCTTTTGTTCTCCTTCACAGATTCCGCCAGCTGAGCGCGAACATCTTTTAATTCGATGCCCAGCCGGACATTGGCATCTTGAAGATTGCTCTTCTCCTGCCTAACTTGCGTAAGAACACGCTCGCCAGCTTTTAGCTGCCGTTGGAGATGCGACTCATTATCTCTCACGACCTCCGGATTCATCCCGGGATTGTCTGCAGAATTTTCTGTTAGACTTATCATACAAGCCACTTACTAACTGGTACATTTCCGTACAATTGAGACAAATGTTACCAGATGAGGCCTTCTGGGATTCCACTAACTTGGCAACCGTGGCCCTCAGCTGGGTCTTGCACTCCTCCAGCTCTCGAGACAATTGGGCATTCTTATCTACAAGGACCTGTGCATAAATTGATCCTTAAAACAGTTGTTCCAACCGTTTCAAGTCTTAGGGGCTACCGCTATACATGCTTATTAAATTTTCTTACCCGTATATCTTTGGCATACTGGTCCGTCGCTCGGGCAAATCCGCCTTGAGCAGCTCGGATGTATGCATCTCCCGAATTGAAAGCATTAAATGCCTCTTAGGAAAAGATGTTGTTGCAAAGTATGGCCCATCGACGCCGGTGATTCATGGCGCTCTCTACTTCGGAATTCGTGGCAGAGAGCATATCCGCATCCTCTGTCGGAGGACAATTCAGCATCGGCCCCGCGTCCGCCTCCTCTCTCGAAGTCGGTTCTGGAATACGGATGGTGGAGGCGTGATTGGCAGGATCTCCGGATATAATCTGGCTCCTCCTCTTTCTGCCAGGACACGAAGGATGATGTTACATTTCAAACACAATAATCACAGAGCAGGTTTTTTACCATACCTCTGTAGTGGCGTTTCGGCCCTAACCGCCTTCCTCTTAAGCCTGCACGATCCGGATGCCCTTTGCCGACGAGTCCCCAGGGGCTCGGTGCCGCGCTCTGACTGTCGTCTCTACAAAAATACGACACTTCAGGTGTAAGGCATGGCATCAGAAAGGAGTCCTCTTCGGAGGATAGGGTTTTTTGGCTTGGATTACACACGATGTAGGTAGCAGCCCGGGATAGTCGGCGATAATAGCCACTAAGGCGCCATCACAGCTCGCCTGATAAAATATCCCGTTGACAAGCTCCACAGTAATATACGGATCTTCTTCGAGTCCTGGATCGAAGGCCCTTCCGGGGTCCTCTGGCTGCGGGGAGGGGTTGGAGATTCCTTCTACAGCCCTCCTCAGTTCCTGCTCGAAAATATCGAGGTAAATAATCTTGACGAAGAACGCCAGAATGAGTGAAGCGGGGGAAAGAGTGACGACTTACCCAGCTTGGGGGGTTGTACATAGAAAACCCATCCCGCGGTTTAATATGAAGGAATTCTTCTTCTTCTCCTTTATACAAATCGGACAACATCCTCGCCAGAGCAGTGGCGGAGTCCGGACCCTTATGACCACAGCGGGTGACATCATCTTCCCCGTTGTAGTGCCACATGGGCTTCCCCCGATATTGAAGAGGCTGCACTCCCCGCATTATGCATATTGCCATAACCTCGACTATTGTCAGCCCTGATTTGGCCAGTAACTTTATCCTGCTCATCAGGAAGTGTATTTCTCTGGTATCCTCCTCTTGGGGGCCCCGAGGGTGCCAATTTCGGCGTGCCTTCGGCGGAGCATTACTAAACTCAGGGAGACCTGTCCGGACTGGATCCGGAAGGGGAACATCATCGACATAAAACCACTCCGAGGGCCAGTTCTCCGGTTCCTTCTTGGGAGTTGAAAGTGCGTTATATCGACTAGAGGGGAGGTGAATAGGCGATTTTTAAGAATTCTTCACTGAGGAATTTGCTGGTGAGGAAATTCCTTAGCGAAGAACTACTTGCAATGAATATGTACTCGAGTAAACATAATCGATACACACATAGTCGAGATGATGAAATGAAGACTAAAAACAGAGTACGGAAAGCGTAAACACAAGATAGCAAGATGAAGACAAACAGATGAAGAAATTGAACGAGGAATTTGTGAAAGTCTTGATCAAATTCTTCAAGCACAGATATGAACAACATTCAACACAAGAATGAGGAAATGAAAGAGTTGAGGAAATAGAACCACGGTTGGTGAAGACAATGATTTGGTAAACCAGTTCAACAATTGTCTCGGTTATGCGTCTGGTTGGAGCGGTGAGTATTTAAACTCGAGGACACACGTCCGGACACCCGATCTCGAGCCGCAACTCAGACACCCATCCTCACCGTATTCTCCTTGAACTAAGACCACGCAGAGCCTCGTCCAATCACTCGTGGTAAGTCTTGGTGACTTCAAACCTTCACAGACTTGGTCACTCGGCGATCCACAATTTCTCTTGGATGCTCTAGACCTTGGCGCCTAACCGTCTGGAAGAAGCACAGTCTTCAAAGGTAACAAGCGTCGGATCCACGCAGATCAATTTCTTGATGATGCTTAATCACTTTGGGTTTGTGGGGTTTGGTTTTGGGATTTTCCTCACTTGATGATTTTCGCTCAAAGTCCTCGGAGGATGGGTTGCTCTCAAATGACAAGTGTCAAGTTCTCTCGGAGCAGCCAACCAGCTAGTGGTTGTAGGGGGCGGCTATTTATAGCCTAGTGAGCAGCCCGACATGATAAGACATAAATGCCCTGCAATGATATGACCGTTAGGTGGATAAGATATTTTGGGACAGCCGGCGCGCAGCACAACAACGGTCGGAAATTTGACTCTCAAATTCCTCAGGGCTATCATGTTCCTCATTGTGTAGGCAATTCAGACCGGAGAATTCCTAACTCCTCGGTCGAGCAAAGTCATCGATGACCGGAAGAACTACGTCTCATCCTTTGAAGAATTTGATCGAATCGTATGAGATTTCAATGGCTTCACTCGAAGGGATTGGTAGGTTTAGGATTTTGAGTTGAGCATCACATGGAAATTTTTCCTTAGTATTTCCTCGACCCCTTTTTAACGATGACGGTGTTTCCTATGACTCAAGAAAGAAAAATGAAACTACGAAAACAAAAGTCTTCACGCTTCATATTCCTCGAATGAATATCAAGTCTTCAAGGTCACACCAATTTCTTCACTTTCAAAGTCTTCGAAAGTCTTCGAATATCAAAGTCTTGATCGAAGAACTTCATTTTTAGGGTCGACTTTCTCTGTAAATATCAAACTCCTCATAGACTTATAGACCATGTACACTCACAAATGCATCGATTACTTAACGTATAAGTCTTCAATACACCAAAATCACTAAGGGCACTAGATGCACTTACAATCTCCCCTTTTGGTGATTGATGACAACATAGGTTAAGTTTTCAACGGCGATAAACATATGAAGTGTAAATCTGATATTGAGGAATTTGATTGCAAGATATAGAAGAACTCCCCACGAATATGTGCATAGTGAGGAATTTGCTTTTGAGGCAATGCACATTTGAAGAGTTGAATCATGGAGATCTCCCCCTATATCTTGTAATTCATACACGCATTTGATATATAATATGAAGAATTTGAAATGCATGATGAAATATGGTGCTGATGAGATTCAAAGATGCGTGAAATAATATTAACAAGGAATAAGCATGCGAATAGCACATCAAAAGTTTGAGTTCAATGCATCAAAAGCATCGAGCACGACCAAAAGTATCAAGGCACCATCGGTTTAAGATTACAACTCGATCCAATGAAAGTTTGGAAGAACGAGTTGTAACTTAAAAAAATGCCCATAATATAAACCCGCTTGAAGACTAACTCAGATTCTCCCCTTTGTCATCAAATGACCAAAAGGATCGGCGAGGACTAACGCCTCAAGATTTTCAAGTCGATGGAGGAGCGCGGTGTTATCGGGGTTGGTTGTTGAAGTAGGGCTGCCGCAGTTGTCGTCCAAATCTTCATGTTCATCGGTTTCACGCGATGAAGAATAAGAATCGCCACCGATCGGGAACTTTGACTCTCTTGAATTTCTTCGAGGTGGTGCGAGACCGGTCAAAAGCTTCCTGGAGACCCATAGTCTTCAATTCTTCCGCGGAATATACATGATTGAGAACAGCCCATGTGCGGTTGAGGGTTTCATGAAGATAGTACTGATTTTTCTTCACTACATTATGTGTTGAGGTCATGTTGTGAAGAATTGCAGCAAATTGGCGCTTCACCCATTTCGATTATGTTCAACCTTCCGATGAAGACGAGGAGTAACTCACGGTCGGTCATCACCACAGGTTCTGCTTTCTTGAGGCTTTTGCTTGGCCGAGGTATTTGCGCGAGTCATGAGTTGCGAATCGTCATTGGTGGAGTAAGATGTAGCTAGACGGAATTGACCATCCAATGGACGAGTGCCTTCATCAATCACAAAGAAATGCCTTGCCCTTATCATCGATGATGAAACCGGTAAACTTGAGGACTTCAATGGGCGGCAAGTAGCTGCCATGGTTCGAGTGTCGACCTTGTAATTCAAAGAAGATCTTTCCTTATGAATCTCATAATCCAAGGCGATATGGCTTCAAATCAAAAGGCGACATTGCAACATTAGCCGAGTCCTCATGAAGAAATCATGGAAGTTGACGGAACGCCATGAATGATGTTAAAAGCATGTTCTTCATGATGCCAACGACGTCTTCTTCATTTGAGTCGTGGCCTTTGATGGGACTCATTGTCTTTGTCGATTCGATAGACAGTCCGAGGCACATACTGACAATTCCTTGACGAGGAATTTGGTTCGAGGGCCTGCCACAGCTTCATCGGCTTCATGAGCACTTGCATATAATGATCGGTCATTTCGCGGTCATTGTAGATGCAACGTGCACTTTCATGGGGAGGATCAAGAGGAAGGACACGAAGCAATTCAGTTCTTTGGTGCCTTGTAGTGGGTGTTTTCCGTCATCAATCCAGCACCCATGAATTGACATCTTCACGATCGCTCGTGATATGCAAAGTGGCATAGAATCAAGAATGAGTTCTTCATTCCATCCACGAGATATCGGTCAGAAATTCAGCAGCCTCGCATCGTGAATAACTCGAGGACCGGCTCAAGCATGGTAGTGATTCCATATCCACATGAGGAATATGCTCATGCTCGAAGATCTTGTCCTTGTCAAATAGCACCGAGGAATAAAAGTTTGCTTGAGTAGGAGTCGAAGCGTCTTTTCCTCATGCGGCGAGTCATATGGATTATAAGCGATGAAGAACACACGCCGTAAAAGAAGTCTTCACCTTGAATTTTTGCTTGCTTGAGAACGGATTCTTCGGTTTGGGCAGAGGAATATCGGTGATTTGCAAAGACAACCTTAGGAATCGCGATCTCAGGTGCTTTAGGCTGAGGAATTTCTGGTTCCTCTTCTTGTGCAATTTGGGGATCAACAGCAGGTTCTTCAGCACTAGCGGCTGGAATGTCTTCATGAACAGACGATGTGGGATGAGTTTCTTCAGAGCCCAATTGAGCAGTTGTAGCCGGGGCCGAGGTACTTGTTGAATAGGAGTGAAGAGAGGAGTATTTGGATCTTGACTTTCCCAAAGTCATCGTTCATCACCGTGTAGTGCATCCAATATCCACGTCTTCATCTTCTTTTCAATTTCCTCAACACCACCTCTTGGTTGTGAACCGAGGCATGGGTGAGAAACAATCAAGGTGAAGGAATGCTTCCACTTCAATTTCTTCATCAAACTGTTACGAGGTAGCAACAGATTGATTATCTTCATCGATCCGCTTGGGATTTTGTAGTCTTCTCCATAAGGAACAATTTCCTTAGGCGACATGGAGGAAATGGGAGCGGCATGAATGGGATTTTCAATCGAGCTGGTCATTGGCTTCATTTTCTTCGCAGAAGAATTTGACGCACTGATGCCTTCCTCTTCTTCACTTTGCAGCTCGCTCTGCAGCCTTTGTTCTTCACTTCATAAGCGTAAGGAAGTATTGGAGTTGGTGTTGGTGCGAGAGGAGCCGAGGATCGTGGTTCGGTTTCTTGGTATGGCCAGTGCGATTGCCACGATCTCTTGATTTCTTGAGCGCACCGCTAGTGGATGCCACAGGAATTTCTTCAAGGTGGAATGGAGTCATCAGCCCTGGAACTTGTATTTTCATCAGCCGTGCTGGCATGTTCTTCAGCAGACTGAGCAGAGTCTTCAGCCTGAGGATTTTCTTCTTGCGATGGGGCTGCAACAGTGGTCATTTTCTTCGTCAAATTGACGAATCTCACCTTGGCTCCTTGCCAATCAGCATGGTAAGCATCGAAATCCTTGTTGAGGGCTTGGATTTCAGATTGAGCCTTGAGAAGTTCTTCAGGAGTCAAGTTGACAATGTTCTTTCTCAGAAGCTTCTCCTTTCTGGCTTGTGCTCTCTTTATTTCACGAACCTTTTCAAATTTCCATTTCTCTTCGGCGATGAAATGGTTGAGCATATGACTTTGACCAGGAGTCAGTGGCAGATCCGGTATGGGAGTGTTTGGATCCTGATGCCATAGGTCGATGAAGTCAAGGATCTTCTTCGGATCCAAAAGCAGAGGCACATTTGTTCCTTTGGCTCTAGCGGCCTTTGTCAGTCTGTCTCTGATGATTTCTGCTAGTTCTTCATCAGAAGCTTCGTCATCAGAGGGAACATTGAAGGCAACTTGTTTCTTTCGAGGACTTGGCCGAGGACCGCGTCCAGCAATTGCTTTTGTCTTCAGAGAGTGGGGCTGATGAGGATATTGGTGCGGTGAGGAACTTCTTTGAGACACCGAAGCAATCGAGAAACCCCGAGTCCTTTGACATGTAGCGGATGCACAGGAGTTGAGGACTTGGAGGGAGCTGCTGAGGATTTTGAGGGAGCAGCAGTAGTCTGTGGAATTTGCCGTGAGGGCGCGGCTGAGGAACTGGGCCATGAGGGCGCTGATGGTGAAGCACTAGGCTTGCGGCGGGCTTCTTGGCATTGATTTCCTCGGCTTGACCGAGGTCTCGATGCAGCAGCAGCAGCAGAATCCTCATTGAATTTCCTCACTTGCCTCCTTGGCTGTCTTGCCGGTTTGGCTTGGCGCTGGACCATTCTTGGAAAGTCTTCACCACGCTTGATGTTTGGTGGGATCGATGACTTGGCGGTGCCAAAGGAGCTCTTGGGCATGGAGGGTTTAAGGCGACTTTCTTCATGTACTTGGGAGTAACATAGCGATATTCCTCCATTCTCATGCCCATCTTCGTTCTATCCTCTGAATCGCACTTTGCGCTGATTTTTAGTCTCCTTGCCAAATTTGGCTTCATCAGTGTCAGATAATCTTTGTAAATTTCATCAGAATCTCAAAGGCGGTCATGACCTCCGGTTTCTTTCCTCCCTTCATGGTCTCTTGCCTTCGCCATTTTCTTGGATGAGGAATTTGAACTATAGAGCACTCTGAAGAAGTATGCAGTTTTTCTTCGAGGAACCAGCAGCAAATGAGTTAAGTTGATGAGAACCTAGTGATTCAAAGAATGACATGAGTACTGTGAGCAGAGTGTAGGTGCGAGGAATTTGGAGAGGTCATATCGTTCTCGTAAGATTTTCCAAAAGGAACAAGTTTTGAGGAATTTGACCAGTTGAGCCTTGAGGAATTTCACTAAGCGTTTAGTCTTAGGTTCGAGTTGTCTGATTGAAAATCCGCACAATTGAGGAATCTTGAAATGAATGCTTAGAGAGATAAATCAAGAGCATATAGTGTGTGAGGTGTTTATATGTGAAGATTTGAGGAACAAAACACCTTTGAAGATTTCAGAAAGATTTGAGAATCAAAGTGAGTAATAAAAATGACTTTTAATTACCTGAACTGAAGAACACGATGAACAGAGGTGAACCATGGTGAAGTTCGTCACGTTAGATCTCCCACGCCCTAACTTGGCAGAGGGAGACGGCTACGGCGACGGCGGAGTGAGGATTTTCCGCGGCCGGCGCAGGTACGACGGCGACGAGGTCGAGGCAGTGAAGCTCTTCCTCACCGACGGCGATGGAGTAGCGGCGGCGCTAGGGTTTGAGGAGAGCTCGAGCGAGCGACAGCGACCGAGCGGAGTAAATGAAGTAAGGAAGGGAGAGGGGTATTTATAGCCACGGTGAAAAGCTGTTCGCCCGAAGATTTTGGGACGAACATGCCCCTGCCCTTTCTCCTTCACGCGACATGTGTCACCCACGTACTGTGCAGATGAGATCGTGTAAGATCGTGGGTGAATAAACTAATATATCGTGGGAAGCGGAATGGTTTGAGCGGTAAAACCGAAATCTGGATAAGATTTGTTTTAAAATTTCGTTCGCAATTTCTTCAGCTGTCAAGGACACAGTGAAGACTTTGAACGAGATTCAATCAGAACGCACATGAAGAATTTGTGAATAGATTTGGTTGAGTATAGCATAGAGGGGGAAGGGTCCGATCACATTCACTTAGCGGAAATCACAACTTGAAGAAATAGCAATAAGTGAATGTTGTAGAGGACATAAACTCACATATATATAGCCAATGAAGAAAAAAGACGGAAACAGTGAAGATTTTGCAAAGTTGAAGAATTTGAAAAACTGAAGAATTTCAAAAATGAGGAAAAACTCAAATTGAAGATTTTCAACTTGTGTGGTGGCGTGACCTACCGTATAAGAATGATGATTTCGCACACAGCATACAATTGTCGAGGGTTACGAGAATCAAATTCTTCATTAATTTCTTCACACTTAGAAAGTTATTCTTCATTGATTGAAGAAAAACATTTCTTCATGTGTTGCACATCTAAGTCATCAATTCTGCATAAGGGTTAGGATGTGTGTCCTTTTCAAAGAACATTCGAAGATTCTAAGATATTTAGCTCACACCGCAACTTGCTAAATTTCTTCTCATCCAAGGGCTTAGTGAAGATATCAGCTAGCTGTTCTTCAGTCTTCACATGCTCGATGGAGATGTCGCCCTTCAACACATGATCACGAAGAAATGATGACGAATCTGGATGTGCTTAGTCTTCGTCTTTGCCGAACTGGGTTGTGAGCAATTTTGATGGCACTCTCATTGTCGCAGAGGAGAGGCACATTCTTCACGTTGACGCCATAGTCCTTGAGGGTTTGCTTCATCCAGCAGTTGAGCACAAGATGAGCCAAAGAACAATGTATTCAACTTCAAAGTGAGAAGGATACGCAGATTCTGTTTCTTCGAGGACCAATGGACCAAAGATCGTCCGAGGAAATGACAAGTGCCGATGTTGACTTGCGGTCCACACGATCACCAACATAGTCGAGTCGAAATATCAATGAGATCAAAAGCGAGCCCTTGGGGTACCATAATCCTAGTGTTGGTGTGTGAGCTAGATATCGAAGAATATGCTTCACACCTTATGGTGTGATTCCTTGGTGCAGCTTGAAATCGGGCACACATGCAAACACTAAGCATTATATCCGCCTAGATGCACATAAGTACAATAAAGAACCAATCATGGAGCGGTATACCTTGTGATCAAGTCAATACCATTTTCATCGATTGCATAGATGGCCATTTGTGGGCATAGGAATTTTGACGCCTTTGCAATCTTGCATGCGAATTTCCTCAAGACATCTTTGAGGTATTTCTCTGAGATATGAATATGCCATTTCATTTCGATTTAATTTGAAGACCTAATAAGAATTTCAATTCTCCCATCATAGACATTTGATATTCTTCACTCATCATATAGGAAAATTCATCACTGTATCGTTGGTTAGTACAGCCAAAGATAATATCATCAACATATATTTGGCACACAAACAGTTCACCATCATATGATTTAGTAAAAAGAGTAGGGTCGAGTGAATCGGGTGTGAAACCATTCTTCACGAAGAATTCCTTCAATGTGTCATACCACGCCCGAGGGGCTTGCTTGAGGCCATAGAGGGCCTTATTGAGTCTGAAGACTTTGTCAGGATTCTTGGGATCTTCAAAACCTGGGGGTTGAGTAACATATACTTCTTCCTCAAGCTTACCATTGAGGAATGCACTTTTCACATCCATTTGATATAAGATGATATCATGATGGTTAGCATAGGCAAGTAAAATCTGAATAGCCTCAAGTCTAGCAACAGTGCAAAAGTTTCATCGAAATCAATTCCTTGAACTTTGTGTGTAGCCTTGAGCTACTAGTCGTGCCTTATTCCTCACCACAAGGCCATTTTCATCTTGCTTGTTGCGGTAGATCCACTTTGTGCCAATGATATTATGCTTGCGAGGATCAGGCGATTGACCAATTCCTGGACATTGTTCAACTCGAATCGATGTAATTCTTCTTGCATAGCTTTGAATCCACTCGGCTCGAAATGCTTCATCTACCTTAGTGGGCTCGAGATAGAGACAAAAGCATAGTGCCCACAAAAGTTAGATAAGTATGAAGCTTTTGAGCGTGTGAGAGGACCTGATGCGCTAATGTCATCGATGATCTTCTCCACTTGCACTTCTTTTGCAACGCGTGGATGAGTGGGCTGTCATTGAGGATTTTGATCAGCATTTTCTTGACACCATTTTCCTCATCATGTTCTTGGTGCATCGACTTGGCGTTCTTCACGAGCAGAATGAATTCTTCATGATTCTTGATGGGAATGACATCCTCGGTTGCCTTGAGCTTGATAGCATCCTCGGTGCTGGTTCATCTAACATAGAAGGTAGGTGCTCTCTTTGCGAGCCATTAGTTTCATCGAACCGCACATCTACATGTCGACAATCTTGTGAAGAACAATGTTGAAGACTCTGTAGGTGTGCGAGTCCTTCCGTAACCAAGCATAAAACCTTCATGTGCTTTCGGTTGCAAATTTAGAGTTGTGGTGACGATCTCTAATCCAACATTTAGCATCGAAGACTTTGAAATAACTCACATTGGGTTTCTTGTCGGTGAGGAGTTCATAGGCGCCTTCTTGAAGAATTTGTGAAGATATACTCTGTTGATGATGTGGCGAGCGGTATCAATTGCATCAATCCAAAACGCCGAGGCGTTTTGTATTCATCAAGCATAGTGCGAGCCATCTCAACAAGAGTTTTGTTCTTGCGCTCCACGACGCCATTTTGCTGAGGAGTATAGGGAGCAGATAACTCATGAGTAATACCAAGTTCATCAAGATAGGCATCAAGACCGAATTCTTGAACTCGGTTCCATTGTCACTTCGATATGCTTGATCTTCACACCAAAGTTGGTTGAAGCCCTTGAGGAAAATCGTTTGAAGACTTCATGCACTTCATGTTTGTAAGTAACAATGTGTACCCATGTATATCGAGAATAATCATCAACAATGACGAAACCATATAAAGATGCATCATTAGTGACTGCTGAATAATGATTAGGTCGAAGAGGTCCATGTGAAGCAATTGAATGGACGGTAGTGGTCATGATAGTCTTATTTGGATGCTTGGCCTTGGTCATTTTCCGGCTTCACATGCTCCGCATAAGTGATCCTTGAGGAATTTGACATTCTCAATGCCAATGACATGCTTCTTCTTCGCAGCGTGTTCAAATTCCTCATGCTGCATGACCAAGTCGTCGATGCCATAGCCAGCCTTCGAAGCTTTTTCTAGTAAACACACGGCTGGTTGTGGTCCCAGTAGAAAATCAACAATATCTGAGATCTCCTCTCCTAAAGCCTTGAAGACTTTGGAATTGTCGACTTCCATAATCACAACACAATGATATTTGCCAAGACGACAACCATATCAAGATCACAAAGCATTGAGATCGACATGAGATTGTATCCTAAGGACTCAACAAGCATGACTTTGTCCATGTGCTTATCCTTAGAGATAGCAACCTTACCAAGACCCAATACGACTTTTGCCTTTGTCAAGAAAGATGATATGCTTGAGGTGGCGGTGATAAGGAGCTTCCATCAATAGATTCTTGTCACCAATCATGTGGTTTGTACATCCACTATCGAGGACCCATTCGGTGGTTTTGGGTTGATCATCCTGCAGATGAATTAGTGTAGCTTACAATCTCATATGCTTCATCGATGAAGAATATGATATCAAGTTCATCGATGAATTTCATCAAGCGATATGAGATCTATAGAAGATGAGGGCGTGTGAAATGAAAGTTCATTTCATCATGATTCGCTGCGTCCTTTCGAGCATTTTGTCGTCCTCAAAGAAATTCTTGAGACGTTAGAGCATGTCCGGAGACCTGCCTGCAGAAGAGATTAGTTCTTTTTCTTCACCACCCACATCTGGAGGGTGGCAAACAGTTCATCATCCTGCGAGCACCATGTGAGAAAGGTGGCAAAGATGCCAAACCATTTCGCTTAGCATGTGAGGGGTTAGGGTAAGCATATGAATAAGCAGAGTAATTCTTCGAGGACTTATGAACATAATGGTTTGAAGAATAATGCACATATTCATAGCTCTTAGCTCTACCCTGCGAGACAGAGTTGTTAGCACGATGGTAATCATATGAGGGCTTTGATCCAGATGAGGGATTTGATCCATATGAAGAATTTGGTCCATATGAAGAATTTGATCTGGGATTCCTATTCTTCATAGGTGGTGTCATGAGGACATTCACCTGAAGACTTTCAACACAGCTTTTGGGAACCCAGATTTTCTTCATAGGGGAACCGTTCCTGCAGTTAGTGCCAACATATCTAGCAAATACTTCACCATTCTGATTCTTGAACAGTTTATAGTTGGAGTCAAATGACTCATCAGAAGAATGAGGAGATTCACATGTAAAGCCGGATAAGTTAGATGGATCAATCTGGAGGTCCCTTTGCAAACAACCCATGAGGTTTTGGGATCTTGCTCGGGCTTCCAATATGTTCCATCGGCATTGAGTTTCCTCTCAAAGGCAATACCCTCTTTCCTAGGGTTTCTGTTGAGGATCTGCTTTTGAGCACATCACAAAGTGTCGATGCCCTTTGAGGCTTTTGTACATGCTGTCATGTACAATTCCTTCAACCTGCATTGTCGAGTGATACTAGCAATGTCCTCGGATGAGGAATTAGTGATAGCAGAGGCGATGAAGAATTTGTAACATTTGAAGCATTTGAACATTGGTGAAGAATTAGCAGATTCACATTCAATGCACTTTAAGCATGGAGGAACAAATTCTTCCTGAGAAGCGCTGATTTGTTGAGCTAGTAATGAATCGCGCTCCTTCTGAAGATCTTCATAACACACTCTTAGCTTTTCAAGATCTTCCTTTCTTTGAATAGCTTCAAGAGAAAGCTTCTCATGATCTTGCTTTTCTTGAAGAAATTCATAAGAAAGTTTCTCATGATCAGACAAGAGAGAGTTATGATGACCTTGAAGGTTATCATACTTAGACTGAAGTCTCTGAAGATTTTTAGTCAGGGCTTTAGTGCGATCCATTTCTTCACCCAACATATCATCACTTTTATCTAGCATGTTTTGAACCTTTTCAAGAGCCCGTTGTTGTTTCACAGCTATTTTAGCAAGTTTAGAGTAGCTGAGCTTGAGATCTTCATCAGATTCATTTTCACTAGAGTCAGAGGAGTTGTATTTGAGTACCTTAGCTCCTTTTGCCATGAAGCAATAGGTGGGAGCGTAGCCATCATTATCTTCATCGGGCTTGTCGGTGGAGTCGGTTTCTTGATGTTGAAGATGGACTTGCCGACGAAAGCAAGAGTAACGGCCGACTAGCCACACGGACTCAGATTCTTGGACTCCTCCTCTTCATCATTTTCCTCGATTCACTTCAGAGTCCATTTCCTTGCCAATGAATGCCCGAGCTTTCTTGGAGCTGCCCTTCTTGTGAGATGAAGACTTTGAGGGTTTTGATGACGAAGATTTTGATGATTTCTTCTTCTTCTTCATATCATCGTAATCGTAATCCTTGTATTTCTTCTTCTTCATTTCCTTTTCCCATCGAGGACAATCTTGAATATAGTGACCAGGCTTCTTGTATTTGTGGCAAAGTCTTCTCTTGTAGTCCTTTGGATGAGGAATCATTTCCTCTTGAGGGTTTTCCAAAGCGACCACGTCTTGTGAACTTCGGAATTTCTTCACAAGCGAGCTAGATCTGGCTCGATTCTTGAGATCACCAAGGCTACTACCGTAATCCTCACATTCAGAGTCGACAAACCTTAGCCTTGAGGCACGTGGTTTGCCATAGTTTGAGCCATAGAGATCTCTCTTTTGAGAAGTCGGAACTTCGTGAGTGTTTAGCCTTTCGAGGATATCGGCAGGATAGAGCGACTTGTAGTCAAGACGTTCTTGTATCATCGGTCCCAGAGTATCAAATGAGGAATCAAGCGATCTCGGCGGTTTCTTCACAACTTCATGATCGGTGATGTCGGTGGCACCGAGGGCTTGAAGCTCATTTGAGATGTCAGTGAGGCGATCAAAGGTTTGTTGGACATTCTCATTGTCGAGTCTTTTGAAGCGGTTAAAGAGATTCCGAAGAACATCGACTCGAGAGTCACGCTGAGTTGAAACTCCTTCATTTACTTTGGACAGCCTATCCCAGATAAGCTTAGCAGTTTCCAAAGCACTCACTCTCCCATACTGTCCTTTGCTCAGATGGCCACATATGATATTCTTCGCTTGAGAATCGAGTTGTTTGAATCTCTTCACATCGGTAGCGGTCGGTGTTTACGTGATGAGAGGGACACCATTTTCCACAACATACCGAGATCATTGTCAATTGCCTCAAGATGCATTCGCATCTTGTTTTTCGATAGAGGGTAGTCCGTTCCATCAAAGGTAGGACACCCACCGAGACCTTGATCATACTTGTGGTCGACATAACTTAAACTCGGTGGTTAAACCAAAATCACACGTAACAAGGAGTACCTTGCTCGATACCAATTGAAAGTCGTTATATTGACTAGAGGGGGTGAATAGGCGATTTTAAGAATTCTTCATCGAGGAATTTCTTTGGTGAGGAAATTCCTTAGCGAAGAACTACTTGCAATGAATATGTACTCGAAGTAAACATAACAGGATACACACATAGTCGGCATGATGAAATGAAGACTAAAACAGAGTACGGAAAGCGTAAACACGGGATAGCAAGATGAAGACAAACAGTGAAGAAATTGAACTGAGGAATTTGTGAAAGTCTTGATCAAAGTCTTCAAGCACGATATGAACAACATTCAACACAAGAATGAGGAAATGAAAGAGTTGAGGAAATAGAACCACCGGTTGGTGAAGACAATGATTTGGTAAACCAGTTCAACTACTGTCTCGGTTATGCGTCTGGTTGGAGCGGTGAGTATTTAAACTCGAGGACACAGATCCGGACACCCGATCTCGAGCCGCAACTCAGGACACCCAGTCCTCACCGTATTCTCCTTGAACTAAGACCACGCAGCCTCGTCCAATCACTCGTGGTAAGTCTTGGTGACTTCCAAACCTTCACAGACTTGGTCACTCGGCGATCCACAATTTCTCTTGGATGCTCTAGACCTTGGCGCCTAACCGTCTGGAAGAAGCACAGTCTTCAAAGGTAACAAGCGTCGGATCCACGCAGACCAATTTCTTGATGATGCTCAATCACTTTGGGTTTGTGGGGGTTTGGTTTTGGGATTTTCCTCACTTGATGATTTTCGCTCAAAGTCCTCGGAGGATGGGTTGCTCTCAAATGACAAGTGTCAAGTTCTCTCGGGCAGCCAACCAGCTAGTGGTTGTAGGGGCGACTATTTATAGCCTAGTGAGCAGCCCGACATGATAAGACATAAATGCCCTTCAATGATATGACCATTAGGTGGATAAGATATTTTGGGACAGCCAAGAAGACACAAGAATGGTCGGAAATTTGACTCTCAAATTCCTCGGTAGCTATCATGTCCTCATTTGTAGGCAATTCAGACTGGCGAATTCCTAACTCCTAAGTCGAACAAAGTCATCGGTGACGGTAAGAACGTCTCTGTCAATGAAGAATTTGATGAATCTGTATGAGATTTCAATGGCTTCACTCAAAGGGATTGGTAGGTTTAGGATTTTGAGTTGAGCATCACATGGAAATTTTTCCTTAGTATTTCCTCGACCCCCTTTAACAGTATGGTGTTTCCTATGACTCAAGAAAGAGAAAATGAAACTACGAAAACAAAAGTCTTCACGCTTCATATTCCTCGAATGAATATCAAGTCTTCAAGGTCACACCAATTTCTTCACTTTCAAAGTCTTTAGAAAGTGTTCAGAATATCAAAGTCTTCAGTCGAAGAACTTCATTTTTAGGGGTCAACTTTCTCTGTAAATATCAAACTCCTCATAGACTTATAGACCTGTGTACACTCACAAACGCATCAGTTACTTAACCTATAAGTCTTCAATACACCAAAATCACTAAGGGGCACTAGATGCACTTACAGGAGTACCGGATAGGTATCCGGTCTCGGCGACGCGCCATACTTCGGCTCCGCCCACTTGACATATGGATTCCCCCTGATTGCGAGGAACGAGGCAGAACAACTTCTTCCATAACCCAAAGTGAGCCTCGCAGCCCAGAAATAGTTCACAAAGGGCGACGTATCCTGCTATGTGCAGCACGGAGGCAGGGGTGAAGTTGTGTAACTGGAGGCTGTAGAACTCCAGGAGCTCGCGAAGGAATGGGTGGATTGGAAACCCAACGCCTCTCAGCAGATGCGGGATGAGGCATATTCGCTCCCCCGGGGATAGATTAGGAGATCTCTCCGCTTGCTCCCTGCCATTATAGGTGGCTAGTCTGGCTCGGACGGGGACCATGAATGCTGGTGGAAGAAACCCTTGGGTCTGCAGCTCTATTAAGCGGCTTTGAGGAACTGAACACTCTTCCCAGTCGCCTGGCTTGGAACTAGGGGAATGAGAAGAAGAGTTGCGGCGACTGGCCATGTTGGAATGGTTTTTTCCGGAGCACTCTGTTGGATGCTTGCTCGAGGGAAGAGGGTGAGGTTTGGATCTGAGAATCCCGTTCTCTTCAAATAGAAGGTTTTGCCTGCCGGACAGGGGGTGGCAAATGCAAAAATGCCTCGACTCCTCGTATTCGCTCGACACGTGGAGATGGTCATTATTGAAGCACAGAAGCCGAGGAGTACAACATTGATGGGAGGCCGGACACTGTTCTTTGTGACAGGTACTTTGGAGTATTCGGAGATAGAACCCACCTTGCAATGCCGAAGACAGAACTGCGCGCGGGACTCATCGTCATTGAAGCCTGGTTCAGGGGCTACTGAGGGAGTCCTGGATTAGGGGGTATCCGGACAGCCGGACTATATACTTTGGCCGGACTATGGGACCGTGAAGATACAAGACTCAAGACTCCGTCCCGTGTCCGGATGGGACTCTCCTTTGCGTGGAAAACAAGCTTGGCGATCCGTATATTATATTTCCTTCTTTGTAACCGACTCCATGTAAACCCTAGCCCTCTCCGTGTCTATATAAACCGGAGAGTTTAGTCCTTAGAGGGACGATCACAATCATAATCATCATAGGCTAGCTTCTAGGGTTTAGCCTCTATGATCTCGTGGTAGATCAACTCTTGTACTACTCATATCATCAATATCAATCAAGCAGGAAGTAGGGTTTTACCTCCATCGAGAGGGCCCGAACCTGGGTAAAACATTGTGTCCCTTGCCTCCTGTTACCATCAGCCTTAGACGCACAGATCGGGACCCCCTACCCGAGATCCACCGGTTCTGACACCGACAACCATCAAGCTAGGTCCACAGCTTGGGACCCCCTACGCAAGATCCGTCGTTGGCACCAAGGCACAGAGCTTTCGCTTGCCAGCTCACCCATGCTACTACGAGGTCACCAGGACAAGCACGACAAGGATTGACCGCCCCCCCCCCCCAAGATCCGGATCAGATCGTCACCACTGCAAATACAAAAGAAGACACTTGATCCACCCGCCTCTACCTGTCCCATCACCCACACGGCCAAGACTGACAGTCACCGCCGCTATAGTGTTCCCCACTAGAGAGCCAAAACATGCAGACCGCCACCCCGGCATCCATGTCCAAGCCATAACCACCCTCCCACATCACGGTGCACCCACCTCGGTAGGAGGAGTAAAAGGCATCTCCTTTTACTCCTAGCCCAACATCAACCACGAAGTCTGGATTGACACCTCCATGGTAGGAGGCGTGGATACCTATGCCTCCAGCCAGTCCCGGTGGACCGAGGGAGACACAACTCCGTGACTACTAATGATCGCCACCGAGCTTTGTCACACGGCGCCTTGTCCATGGTCTTCAATGCCAATCTGCCTGATGGACTCGCGATGTCCTGACCACCACCATCAACCACTGTACCCACAAGAAGAGGGACTTCTTCGCCCGCGGTCACCACGCAGACTGGGCCCACCATCATCTACCCAGAGCGGAGATCTGACCCATCCCGGGCCCAAAACTGATCCGCCCAAGCACGAGCTCCAAGTCTTAGCCATCTTTGCCGCATGAGCACCCCGTACCGCCGGTCCAGACCTGGAAGAAGAGAGGCACCAGCAGCACCAGCACCCTACTGCCAACCGCCGCCGCCCAAGCCGTAGCGACTAACCCGCTGATCGATGTAGCCACCCCGCAAACGGCCGAACCAGACTCGGGCAAGGGGAGATGCCTGGCATGACCTAGCCATCCGCCCACCGGAGCCACGAGGAGCATCCAAGGCCAGCCAGATTCATTGACGACCTCGAGCAGCTCCCTTGCACCGCGCCTGCAGCACCCGGCCAAATCCCTCGATGGATCAGGGCCACCACTACTCGCTTGCAGCATACCCCCCTCCGCCAATAGGCATGATCGCCTGGAGGTAGGGCCACACCCGTCGGCCCATGCCTACCTGACATGCGCCGCTCAACACACCAGACCGGCAGGGCCGCCGCTATCCAGACCAATGTTGGCCCGCCGAGCACGCGCCTCCGGAATCTGCGCAGCCGCCGCAGCCCTGCCATCTACGCACGCTGCCGGCACGCTCGTCTAACTTGCTGACACCACACCCTCGACATGGTGCCGCCCCGCGCTGCGCACACTATCAGGAGGGGAGAAATGCCCACCCTCCCGCCTCCGTCGCCTACATCGACTGGGCTTTGCCCAGCAACGACGAAGGGGAGGGAAGGCGAGGAGGGGGAGGGAGGCGACGAAAGCTAAGATTCACACCCTGCGCACACTATCGGGCGAGACGAGTTTTCGATCAACTCGGATTCGTGTCCTAGCTATTCTGGCCGGGCACCATTTTTTTGACACTTAAGTTGGTGCTAACAAAATGAGAAGTACTACGTTGTGAATGTTTTCGTTCCCTGTAGCATCCATGAACGTGACGTCTTTATTCTCTTTCTTTTTTGGCAGCAGTAGCGTTTTTCTAACCCGATCACATTTTTTTCAGTAGTAAAAAACACATTTGTTTTCACCACTCAAAAAAAGAAGAAGAGAAAAGACACGCCATCACCTGGACCGTTGCAACTCCCGTCCCGAGTACCCTAGTTGGAAATTTCCCTGTCCGTCCCCAGTTCGATACGGAAATCTCCCGTTCCGCTCCCGATTCGAGACGGACGCGCCGCCGCCGACCTCCTCCTGCCCACCCCCGCCCCCGCTCCGGATCTAGCCCCAAGCCCCCAGCCCACCAGCTCCACTTTCCTTCTATATCCGCCGCCACGCCACGCCACGCACGCCACCTCGGCGAAGCCGCGTCCGCAAGGACAAGCCTCCGGCTGCCGCAACCGCCTCTGCCCCGGCTATAAAGGCGCGCCCTTTGGCCGGGCCGCTCCTCCTCTCTTCGCCCAGGCCATGCCTCTCGGCTCGATTCATCCTCGACTCCTGCCTCTCCTACTCCCGCGTCTGGTTTCATCTTGCTCCTCCTCGCTCGACTCGTCCGTTTAGACTAGAAAGAATTGCTCGTTCTCGATTCGTCTGTTTTGAAGCGCGTCTGATTTGATTGATTTTGCTCGTCCGCGGTTCATCCGTTTAGATAGAAATCGCGTCTGGTTTCATTTTGCTCATCCTCGCCGTCGCCCGTTTAGGATCGCTTCCGAGTTGATTTTGCTCGTCCTCGCCGTCGCCAGTTTAGAGTCGCGTGTGATTTGCGTGTGGTTTGATTCTGCTCGTCCTCGCCGCCGCTTCTGAGCTGATTTTGCTCGTCCTCGCCGTCGTCAGTTTAGAGTTGCGTGTGGTTTGATTCTGCTCGTTCTGCCCGCCGTCCGTTTAGATCAGAATCACGTCTGTTTTGATTTTTCTTGTCCTCGCCGTCGTCAATTTAGATAGTTCGCGTCTTGATTTGATTTTGCTCGTTCTCGTCCTAGTCCGTTTGGAATCGCGTCTGATTTGATTCTGCTCGTTCCCCTGTGTTGCCGCTGGGTTCTTTACACTGATGCTCTCGCGTGTTCTTCGTGCCGTCTCATCGGGGGTATCCGTGGAGGAAGCGAGCGGTCGGTCGGTTTGGGTCGTCTGGTTTGCGAACTAACAAGTTTGTTTGAGAAACTTCGGCGTGCGCTTTGTTATCTAAGAGACTCTCATGTTCCTGCGTTTCGTTTTCGCGTCGGGCCCTTGTTCGCGTCTGCTTTTGAAATTGGAATTGCTGTTTATCGTGCTCGTTCAGATCGGTTCCTCTGTTCGTCACCTGTGTTGTTCGTCGGTTACTTTCATATCTCAAAACGCATGCGCCCTTTGATACTACTTGATGGATGTTTAGATCTCAAATGTTGTGTTGTTCAGATCGGTTATTTTGATTGAAATTGGATTGTTGGCCCTCTGTCGATTCTTATTCTACTTGTTGGATGTTCAGGGTGTTACTATGTTATTTTCAATTGCTTACTTTTTGTCATGCTTTGTTCATGTTCCCATATATGTTGATGCTCATCATACGAGTACTAGATGAGGTCTTGCTAGTTAGTCCCCCTTAGACTTTGTTCTAGATAAAAGAGCATAACTCCAGAATTTTGTCATTACACACCTGGGCATATAATTCTGTTGTGAGCATCACCCCAGAATTTATTTATCTGTGAAAGCTTGTTCATCACATGTTTTTTGTCAATGCTGCTAACTTTATAGTTTTCTGAGATTACTTCGGTCTTGCATGTATTAGCTTTCTGTTTGTGCCCCTATCTAAGTCTGTTTCTTGTGTGCAAGCGCTCCATTCTGTGTGTGTCACTGTGTGTGGCTTGATGGTAAATATGTGTGGCTTTACTCTGTGTGTGTGTGTGTGTGGCTTGATGGTGAATATGTGTGGCTTGACTCTGTGTGTGTGTGTGTGTGTGGCTTGACTGTGTGTGGCTTGAAGGTGAATTTGTGTGTGGCTTGACTGTGTGTGTGTGACTCTGTGAATATTGCATTTGCTTGATGGTGTGGCTGGTATGCTTTGTTGAATGATTGGTTGTATTACTTGTGTTTTATATTGTTGTGGCACGATTGATTGCTGTTTGTTGAATGCGAACTCGTATCTTGACGAATAATCATGTATGCTAACTTGGTATTGGTAGTTCCTGATCACCTATTACTTGTTTAGTGTAGACTGACTATTCTTTTTTCTGAACTTTTTTGTGATTATGTCTTCACATTGCACTGCTCGATCCATATCGACATGCCCACGCTGTCTGATGAGGATAAAGATGTAAGGAACTCCTCCCAAGAATCTCTCTTGCTCTTTGTATTAACTTGACGACTAGGCTTTACATGTTAAAAAAATATATATTTTCGTGAAACTGGAGCTCCTTGCTGTAACCCATTATATGACTTTATTTATGAGCATGCACCACTTTCAGGTTATGAGAAAAATAGGCTGCCCCAACCAAGATTGACTTCCTCTCTCTTTCTTATACAAGGCATGCAGAAGATGTGTGGCAAGTAAGTAACTCATTATGTCGGATATTTAGAGTGTACTACTTCACAGTGCCATCTTTCCCAACAGATTGAAATTTTTTATATTGATGTTGGGTTGAATAGTATCACATGTTTGTTTGCATTTCATACTTTGGAAAAATGTTCCTAATGTTGATAGAGTATTTTTCTTGCAATAGGCATGGGAGTTCCTCTCAAAGTTAGGTGATCTTAGCCAAACTCTGATTTTTGCCAAAATTGAGAATGTGGAGGTAATTTCAAGATGTTCCTTCAACATTCCTGAGCAACTTGGATTTGTTTACCACCTATTGACTCCTTATTCCTTACAGGGCTTGAACCATTTTGATGAGATCCTGGAAGAAGTAGATGGTATAATTCTGTCAAGAGGAAACCTTGGAATTGATCTTCCACCTGAAAAGGTTGGTTATCTCAACCTTCGCAATGCATTATCTCTTAACGTGTTGTCCTAGTAGTGAAAAAATTAGAGAGAATCACCCCAATGCATTGTTCTTAAGGGTTGTATCTAAATGATGTTGTGTTGTGGAGAAAATTAAAGAGTAGGAAAACAGGGAGTGCAAGAAAACGAGCTAAGAGCCGTATCTATATGAACATACAGCTCCACTCTCGTTCTTTCTTAATTATTACAGTACAGCATCAGCATTTTGACTATGATAACGTGCTAAGAGAAGCACGGTGAGCGCCCTTGGCAGTTGTGAAGGCATTTTGCTTGATTAACATGTATTTTCCCCATTTGCATGAAGCTTAGTGATGATTTTATGTGCTTTACTTAGATTTGCTCTTTTTTAAACAAAAATCAAGGGTCTGTATTGAGCACTACTTTGTTCGTTCTTTAGGTGTTCTTATATTTCAGAAGTCTGCTCTGCACAAGTGCAACATGGCTGGAAAGCCTGGTATTGTTACTCATGTTGTGGACAGTATGACGGACAACCTAAGGCCTGCTCGTGCGGAGGCAACTGATGTGGCAAACGCGGTGCTGGACGGTTAGTTTTTGCCTCTTGCAGATATCTTATACTTTGGTGAACCTGTAAGTTTTTGCCTCTTGTAGAATCCAATGAAAGTTCTGATTCCAAAAGCTCCGACTCTGGGGTATTCATTTACCTACCAATTTCAAAGTGGAAGCTGCATCATTTAATAGCATTTTTAATTATCTTTTGGCCTGATTTCACCATGTTTCACTTCGTTTTCAAAAGCCAGCTACCGAAGTGAAGAATTCTCTGGGTTGCTACTGCACAAAAGAAAAACCAGGAATTGGACGGCTCTGACAGTGATTCTGGTGATTCATCAGATGAGGTAAGAATCATATTTCTAGCAATGCATGTCTATGTGAGATAATTACAAAAGCATAAAACATATTTCTTGCACTTACCATTCCCCTGATCTTGTCGTTTAATTCTGTGGAGTACTAATATTTCTTAGTCCTAACTGGAAAACCATTTGCAGGATATGGCCACTAAAAAACCAGTAGCCAAGAAAGTGGTAGAATCCAGTGAAAGTTCTGATTCTGACTCTGAGGAGGTATTAGTCTACTAGTTATATGAAAACTAAGGCATCATTATTCTGTCTTTATAATGTGATACTAACATTTTCAATATATTTCCAGGATACCACTACTAAACCAGTTAAGAAGAATAAAGAATCTAGTGATAGCTCAGATCCTGACTCAGATTCAGATTCTGAAGAAGTAAGTTCTCTATTGTACTTGTTTACTCTTGGTAACTTCTCTTGTGTGATATTTGTATTTCTTAAACATTGTTTTGTTTCTAGCAAATCTTTTGTCTATGCCATCTTTCTAATGCGGTTCCTTTCTATGTCCAGGATACCACTGCTAAAACAGTTTCTGTAAAGAAAGAAGAATCTAGTGGTAGTTCAGATAATGACTCGGATTCCGATTCTGATGAAGTAAGTGTTTTGTTACTTGCTTACTCCTGGTCACTTTTTTGTTGTGCAATGTTTAAAATTCCTTCCAATGTTTTGCAGCCAGCAAAATCTACTATTCCTGCTAAGAGGCTTCTGACAACAGAGAAAAAGAGTGAACATGTACGCATTATTTTTAAAATTTTATTTTCTTGAAAGCTTTGTCTTTTGTAATATTTTTTGTACATTAATTGATCTTGTTGTAATTCAATATTTGCAGTCCAAGGATGATTCTGATGATAGTTCTGATGAGAGTGATGAAGAGCCTGCACTAAAGAAGCCTAAGGAATTTTTGGTGTTTGCTTTTTCATCTGAAGATTTTGGTCTCTAAGGTTGCCAAGAAAGAAAGCAGTGGTGATGATGACAGTTCTGAAGAGAGCTCCAGCAGTGATGATGAAAACGATCAATCGGTGTCAATGTGGAAGTCCAAGCAGAACAAAGTATGGTTTGAGTATATTTATGCTATTGTAATTTTTCCTCTTATGTTTGATGGTAATCAGCCTCTAACTATCTTCCTAATTTCAGGAATGAAGATCTGAATCACCCTCGCCCCTCTAGAGAAATCAGTTTACTCATTCAAGTTCTGGAAATTCTTTATAGCTTTCTGAGTTTACTTCAGTCTTGCATGTGTTAGCTTTCTATTTGTCTGTTTCTTACCCTTTCTTTGTCTGTTTCCTGTGTGCAAGCGCTCCATTCTGTGTGTGTGACTGTGTGTGGCTTGACTCTGTGTGTGTGTGTGTGGCTTGACTGTGTGGCTTCATTGTTTGTGTGCTTGACTGTGTGGCTTGATTGTTTGGCTTGACTGTGTGGCTTGACTGTGTGACTTGACTGTGTGGCTTGATTGTTTTTGTGCTTGACTCTCTCTGTGTGTGTTTGTGTGACTGTGTGTGAATATTGCATTTGCTTGATGGTGTGGTTTGTATGCTTTGTTGAATGATTGGTTGTGTATAACTTGTGTTTTATATTGTTGGGGCCTAACACTGCCTTTGCCGGTCCCAAGCCCGGATGTGAAAATGTGGAGGGAGCTGCAGTTACCTCCTTTGTATTGTTTGCATTACGAGTGTTGATAGAAATTACAGAGTCTAGGTTACTGTCCTAATCGAATAGTGAATCTTCACATAATTTGTTTGCATGTGATTCCTTTCTGAAGTTGTACGAGGTCAGTGTTTTTCTTATACGATACCAAAGGGAAGCGACTGTGTGTGGCTTGACTGTGACTGTGTGTGGCTTGACTCTGTGTGTGTGTGACTGTGTGTGGCTTGATTGTTTGTGTGCTTGACTCTCTGTGTGTGTGTTTGTGTGACTGTGTGTGAATATTGCATTTGCTTGATGGTGTGGTTTGTATGCTATGTTAAATGATTGGTTGTGTATAACTTGTTTTATATTGTTGGGGCCTAACACTGCCTTTGCCGGTCCCAAGCCCTGATGTGAAAATGTGGAGGGAGCTGCAGTTACCTCCTTTTATTGTCTGCATTACGCGTGTCGATAGAAATTACACAGTCTGGGTTACTGTCCTAATCGAATAGTGAATCTTCACATAATTTGTTTGCATGTGATTCCTTTCTGAAGTTGTACGAGGTCAGTGTTTTTCTTATACGATACCAAAGGGAAGCGAGTAACTAAGAATCTAGGCCTATAAGGGTTTTATTTTTCTCCCTTTTTTAATTTTTTTATGGCGCCTTGTCAGCATGACGTGTATGATGCTTTGGTTTTACTTCTGTGCACGTACGACACGTTTTGGATTTCTTTTGGAGTCCACCGTTTGACTGTCTTCTGACGCTTTGACTGTTTCCATCGTAGTGCTTTCTGGTTTGACTGTGTCTCCTTGTTTGCCACATATCATTTTCGTATGTCAGCATGTTTGGGCCGATTTTTCTGTGCTCTTCTCGTGGTACGGGTGTGTTCCTTTCTTTTTTCTTCTGCTGCCTATAAAGTCCTTCTGGTTGATCTGTTCCAAGTCACTCTGAATATATTCCTGATGCTACTTCTGGCGATGGATCTTCTATGTTCTAAATGCCGCTCAATATGTTCCTGGTATGTTTTGCTTAATTTATTTTTTCTGTTGTGTGTGCTTTTGCTGCTATATGTGTTGTGTTCATATTATTGTATGGTTTTCTGTGGTTAGTTTTGAATCCTAATGAAGCGCGCCGGCGTAGGCATGAGATTCAACGTGGGAAGCGTCGTATTTATTTATACAACCACGGTCCATTGGCTGGAGTCAAGGAAATTCTCAAGCATAAAACGGCATCTTCTTACTCAGTGTGCTTTTAAAGGAGAAGTTGGTATTGAATTTATGGATCTGTATAGCTACCTGATCCCGGTATATGAAATTGAGCCTCTTGAGAAAGTTATTGATGTGATACTGCAGACAAAATTGACCAATACTTGTGTGAAGGGGACAAACGTTACCTCTTCCCAAATTGTATAAAGCCTGCTGATTCAGAACCACCTCCACATTAGTTGTTTACAAGTGGTGCCAAGGTATAAATAATTTGCATGACATATGGAACACTAGCGATGGGCTAATTATTATGGTCTAATTATTAGTGCAGTGCATATTACACTATTAATCTGCCATATTGTGATTCACTTGCATGCAAAAATCTGCCCCTAAGGATTTACTCCCTCCATTCCAAAATAGATGACTCAAGTTTGTACTAACTTTAGTATAAAATTAAAACAAAGTTGAGTCATCTATTTTGGAACGGAGGGAGTATTTCAGTACGAATAGTACCATGTCCAAGTTAACGGGTTTAAAGCTAAATAGTATTGTGTCGGACTTTAAATGCATAATAATTTTTGGACAACTTTTGTAAATCAAAGTGAACTAATTTAATCATGATAGAGTATTGTAGCTGTTAGACTGAGTGGAGGAGGTTAGTGCCTGGCGGTTTGAGAAACTAAATAACTTACCTACTCCTGTCTATTGTTTTTTTAATGTTTATATAGTAATTCCTGAAGAACAGTGATTTCATAATGGTGAGAGAAATGGCATGGCTATGTGTCAATTTTTTCCAGATTTGTTAGTGAAGCAACCTGGATATCATTTACTTGAGACTTGAGGTTGCTTGTCATATGTATTATTGTACTGGCAAATCTCCTAGTTCCTGTAATAATTTTTCTCGAGCAGTGTCTTTTTTCATCTGTACACATGTTCACTTCTTTTGGATCTGGTGAAAACATCAGATGAAGTTAATCCTTTTTGTTCCTATTCATATTCATATTCAACTTGGATATTAACATGGCACTCATTTCAAATCGTTGTACTGGACTTGAATCATTTGCAGGATGAAGTCGAAGCGGCACGGATGGCAGCAGTCAACAAGGAAATTAAACGTGTTGACAGAAGTTCTTCTGAAGGTTTTTCATTGCATGAACTTATTTAGCTAGGTTTAGCAGAAGATGCACTTGTGTTCTAAATTCAGCAAGACTACCATTTCTTACTTTTGTACTTTTGTCATTCCATGTTACGGATGATCATTTTAATGAGATCGCAACCAAAGTTATGAAGATGATTCATCAGCTGAACGTGAGTGAATTATACTAAAACTTTATGGTAATTTTTTTCGAGAAAACGCAAAAGCCTTGCGTTTCTTTCCATTGAAAAAGAAGGGGGAGGTTCAGTTACAGGCATCCTGGGATGTGCGGGTTACAGCAGGGGAATCAATGTACGTCCCAGGTTTGGGGCAGTGCAAGTCGGAGGCCAGGTGCCCCGGCTGCCGCCCAAGAACGGGCCTCGTCCTGAATGCTATCCAGGAGCGTGTTAAGGGATGGCGTTGCATTGTCGAAGACGCAACTGTTCCTGTGCTTCCATACCATCCAAGGCACGAGCAGCGCGATAGATTTCAGGGCCTTGCGGAGGGTCAGCGGCGTGTCGTCCTTGGCATGGTTCCACCAGTCCGTAAGCGACAGTTCCTGTGTTGGGATCGGGGCCGGTATGCGTAGCCAGGCCAGGGTCTCGTGCCATGCCTGTCGGGCTAGGGGGCATTCCAGCAGCAGATGTCGTATCGTCTCCGGCTGCTGGTCGCATAGGAGACAGCGGGGATGATGTTGGAGACCATGGCGAGCCAGCCTCTCTGCCGTCCAGCAGCGGTCCTGGTTGGCTAACCAATGGAAGAACTTGACTCTCGGCGGCGCCCAGCACTTCTAGATTAGCTCCCAGGAATGGCAGCCCATTGATCCATGGAAGGTGGCCGTGTAACAGGACTGCGCGGAATAGGTGCCGCTCGCCGTCCACCTCCAGATCAACTTTGTCCGGCGGGCGAAAGCTCGGTCTGCCGCATGATCTCGCCAGAGTGAATCTTGACCAATCTCGTGGAGGCCGAGGTTGCCTTGGATGTCGCGTGCCCAGGAGTTGCCGTTGAGTCCGTCCGCCACGGTTCTCGATGTCCGTCGTCGCTTGGGGATGCAGCCGTAGAGGTTAGGCATGAGCTCGCGCACGGATTGGCCATCGATCCATCGGTCCTCCCATAGCAGGGCGGTCTGCCCATTGCCAATGACCGTGAACGTGGATGCCCAGAACAGGGCTCGTTCCGTGGGCGAGAATTGAAGGTCTAGCCCTTGCCAAGCTCGCTCCGGGTCCGTTCTGGAGAACCATAACCAGCGTAGTCGCAGGGCGAGGCCGGCACGCTCGAGGTCTCGCACGCCCAGGCCACCAAGCTCGATGGGGCGACAAACTCGCTCGATTCACGTGGCGATGCCGCCATTGGCGTGGCGTCCCAGCCCAAAGGAAACCGTCTTGAATCTTCTCGATCGCTTGAGGTTTTTTGAAGCGTGACATAGCGATTAGTGCTTGGTATGGCACACAAGACCGACTGGACCAGCGCGAGGCGCCCTATTTTAGTCATCAGCCAGGCCTTCCAGGTCGGTAGGCGCGCGGCGACCGCATCTACCATGGGTTGTAGCTGGGCGGCAGACGGGCGGCGCGTGGACAGGGGGATGCCGAGGTAGGTGATGGGGAGAGTCGCCACCGGGCAGCCGAGGTGCGCGATCATCTCCGTGGCTGCTTGGTCGCCGTGCAAGATGGTGGCGGAGCTCTTGGTGAAGTTCACCTTCAGGCCGGGGGCCCTACCGAACAAGGCGAGGATCTCCCTGATCGCAGTGGTGTCGTCCGCCGTGGCGTGGCAGAAGACCATGACGTCGTCGGCGTAGAGGGAGATCGCCGGGATGTGGCGCCTTGGGTGTAGCGGCTGCAGGATGCCCAGGCTGTGTGCGCGTCGTAGGAGTCGTCCCAGGGTGTCGACAGCGAGCACGAAGAGTTGCGGGGACATGGAGTCACCCTGCCGGAGCCCTTGCCTGTGCCATATGGGGGGGCCGGGCTCGCAGTTCAGGAGGATGCGCGTGCTCGCAGAAGACAGGAGAATGGCTGTCCACTCCAAGAATCTGTTCCCGAATCCGTATTGGCGTAAAACCTCAAAGAGGAATGGCCATGACAGGGAATCGAAGGCGCGCGTGAGGTCGAGCTTGAGCATGACTGTCGGAGCTCCCAGTTGGTGCAGTAGCTTGAGTGACTGCTTGACAAGGACATAGTTGTCGTGCAAGCTCCTTCCCGAGATGAAAGCATTTTGGTTGCAGCTAACCAGGTTGTCCAGCTTGGCACCGAGGCGGATCGAGAGCACCTTGGCGAAGATTTTGGCCACGAGGTGTATCAGGCAGATCGGCCGGTAGTCGCGCAGCCCATGGGCGTCGGCTTTCTTTGGCAGCAGCGTCAGCAATGCTTGGTTCAGTTTGTAGAACCCCCTTTCTCGCAAGTCATATAGTTGCTGGAACACGTCAAGGAAATCCTGCCTGATGGTTGTCCAGCACGCGCGTAGAAATTCTGCTGTGAACCCGTCTGGGCCTGGCGCCTTGCGGGTGGGGAGGCGCTTGACAGCCTCCCAAATCTCCTCGGCGCTGAACGGCGCATCAAGGTCGGCGAGGTCGGTCGGCTCAATGAGCTGTGACAGGTCCAGGAAGTGCTCCCGGGCGGTCGCCGTGCCAAGCAAGGCCTCGAAATGGGCGAAGGCCGCCTCTGCCATGTCAGTGTGGTCCACCCTGTCGTCCGCGGTCAGGCTGTAGATGTGGTTCTTCTGCCGACGGAATGAGCACTGCCGGTGGAAAAAACTGGTGCTGGCGTCGCCGTCCTTGAGATTGGCGATGCGGGAGCGTTGCCGGGCGATCGTGCGCTCCATGGAGGCGAGCCCAAGGTAAGATATCTTGAGCTGCTTGCGAAGCCAGGCCTCCGGTGGCGAGAGGTTGCGCGATTCCTGGGCTTGGTCGAAGCGCAGGATGAGCTCCCGTGATATTGCCAGCTTGGCCTTGATGTTGCCCGTAGACTTGGAGCTCCAGCTAGTAAGGCTAGCCGCCGTTGCCTATAGCCGGAGCATGAGCCGGTGGAAAGGATCGACGTGGTACGTAGAGCCCCAGGCCGCGGTCACCACATCGTGGAATCCGTCCAAGCGTAGCCAGTATTCCTCAAAATGGAACCGCCGGTGTGAGGTGGGCGTGGGCGAGCAATCCAGCAGCAACGGGGCGTGGTCCGACACCACAGCCGCAAGGCATCGAAGGTGGCATCCGCTGTGCGCGTCCTCCCAATCAGCGGTGCAGAGAACACGGTCGAGCTACACAAGTGTCGGCGGTGTTTGCTCGTTGGACCATGTGTAGCGCCGCCCGTTGAGGTAGATCTCCTTGAGCGCGAGGTCATTCGTGAGGCGGCGAAATTTGCCCATCATGCGCCGGTTGACGGTGCCCGTGTTTTTGTCGTCGTCGCGGAGGATGAGATTGAAGTCGCCGCAAATCATCCACGTTTCCGGGCAGGCGGCTCGGATGTCGCGAAGCTCCTGCAGGAATGCAACCTTGGCGGCATCTTCTTGGGGGCCGTATACCACCGTAAGCCACCATGGAGAGCCAGTGGCCGTGGCCACCTTAGCGGTGATCGTGTTGGTGGTGAACATTGGGTCCGTGATAGTCACGGCCCTGCTCTTCCACGCCAACAAAATGCCTCCCCGCGTGCCATCGGCTGGGAGGTACGTGTAGTCATCGAATTCGGAACCCAGCGTATCCAGGACAATAGCCGAGTAGATCAACTCCATTTTCGTTTCCTGAATGCATACAATGGATGCCCCTGTTGTGTCCAGCAGCGAACGGATAGCATGTCAGGGAGCCCACGCGTTCATGCCGCGCACGTTCAAGATGGCGATCTTAAGGCCGTGATCCATGGGAGTGGGATCGACGGGTAGACGCGCCTAGACCGGACTAGCTCTCGCATGCAACGTCGGCGCGTGCCTCGCCGGGCGCAGTCGATGCCATGCAGACTGGGATCTCGCGGTCAACCAGTTTAGCGATGGCCTTGAGGACTGTCAGGGGCAGCGGTGCCGCGAACATGCCGTCATAGGCCTTCATCTCTGCGGCAGTAATCTTCTGGTCTATTCCGATGATCCCGAGGGTGCGCAGGATTTGCACGTGGGCGCGTCGCTCCGCTGTGGGAGGGGCACTCGGTTGGCAGGTCGTGGCTGCAGACCGTCCCCGGCGAGGGGCGAAGTTGAGGGGTCGGCGCGGCTTCTTCCCCGGGGTCGGCAAGGCGGCGTTAAGGTGCTTCGTAGCGGTGGCCAAGAACTCCCCAAGGGTCCAGGAGGTAGGCGTGGTGCGGCCCCGGGATCGCCGCAGCGTAATTGGTGGCGATGCGAAACGGCTTGGCGTGCGGCCACTTGGGCCTTGGTTAGCCACGGCGCCAGCGTTTGGGGACAGCGGGTCTTCAGAGGGCCGCAATGGAGGTGTTGTAGTCGCGGGCCGCTGTAGGAGCACTACCGGTCCTGCTGGGCTGTGGGCCGGCCTGGCGGCAGCAAGTGGAGACCGCCCGTCTGCATGGGCGGGAGGGTTGGCGCCGTGGAGCTGCGTTTCCCCGCCCGAGGCCGTGCGTGTGGGGTTGGTGGAGGCGGACTGGTCAGCGGAGTCCAGCCCCACTTCTGGACCGGGTGGGGCGGAATCTCCGCTTTGTCCCGACCGGGTCTCTGTTGTTGCAGATCCCTCCTGCGATGCGACAGGCGCGGTGCAGACAGGGGCCAGTTCCCGACCAGCCAAAGCGTCAGGGGGACCCGAGCTTTGGCCTACGAGATCGTCATGGGGATCGTTGCAGGCCACCGGATTCGAATTCGCGGCCGATTGAGGATCGACACGCGTCCCGACCGGGTTGAGCAGGGCGTCTGCGGCGGCTGCGTCAGCGTTGCCAGGCTGGCCCTCGTCTGTTTGTTGCTCTTGCTTTCCGCCGCCTTTACCTCTTCTGGCATGGTGATGTGGGCGGTGGCCCCCGCGCTGGCCTGGCCAGGGCAGCATGCCCGTACGCATCGGGTTCGCGAGCGGTGCCGCGCCGGAGCTGGGAGGCCACGCCGGCGATGAGGCAAGACCATCCGCCCGTGCCTGCCTGGCAACGCGCCAGCCCAGGTCGTCCATGGCCATGCCATTGGCCCGGCCTTGAGTGGGCGCGTTCGAGCGTCTGCGCTTGCGCCAGCAATGCGCATGCGCCCCGCCACGGTCGGGGGCGGGATCACGGGTCCCGCCGGCGTCGCGCTCGTGGTCTGGCCCTGCGCCCAGGGGGCTGGGTGTCGCCGGCGCCCTGATCTTGATGGAGCGGGCCAGCGCGATGGCGATGGGGTAGGTGAGGGTGCGTATGGTTGGCGCGTCGGAGTCCAAGGCCGCCGGCACCTGCTCGACCACCTCCAGAATGGCAGCGCGGTGGATCTTGTCGGGGTCGTGCATGCGCCCAGATAGCCGGAAGGTGGCGAGGTCGGCCCGGGAGCGGGTATGGGGATGTAGGCGCTCGATCCAGCAGCTTTGTCCGAGAATGTGCTCGGCGGTGGAGAGGTGCCAAGCTTGGGCCGGGACACCACGCAGCTCGAGCTCGACGTGGAATTCGAACTCGCCGCAACCGGCATGTGCGAGCTTGCACCATGGCCGCATCGAGAGGGAAAAGCGCGGCGAGCGGATGAAGTGGTCGCCGGCTAGCCGCTCCTTGAGGGCCAGCGAGCTGAAGAGGATCAGAAAATCCTCCGGGTGGTGGCGGTGGACGGTGAAGTCGCCGTCGGCGAGGTCGAATGAGTCCCAGAGCAGCGCGGCAACCTCGTCGGTGGAGACAGACGGGCGGTTGCCGGTGATGGATGCAACCATCGCGCGGGACAGGATCGTCTCCGCTTCCTCCATCTCGACGGTGCGCGCCATGATGACCCGCACGGGCTCTGGCTGGTGCAGGCCAACCGTTGGTGGCGCCGTGGCGGGGATTGCTGGGGGCGGCAGCGTAACTAGCGCGGACGATGACCGCGACGCGTCGTCAAGCGGCGAAGTGCCGTCTTTGTTGACGATCTGGCGCCTCGTCCCGCGTTCGTCGCGAGAACGGGAGTCATGGCGGGCTGCGAGCATGTGCGGCAACGGATGTCATTAGTGCGATCGCGCCTGTGATGGCGATGGTCGAACAACGAAGCGAGCCAAGAACTTCTTGGGCGAGGGCTCCGTCGGCGAGGCGCCGGAGGGCTCGGGGTGGCCATCTGTCGCTGGCGACGGCTGCGGTTCCGGCGCCGGGGCAGCTGGTATCCGTCCTCGTCGACCATGTCTCCGCCTGAGACACGGTGCACCTCCGAGCGGGGGCCAAGGCGGTTTCTGGCCGGCAGCCTGTGGCGCGCCGTCGTGGGGCAGTTGGCGGGCGGCGGCGGTGCAGGAGGCTAGGTGGGCAGGGGAGAGCTAGGGAGCGCGGAGCGGAGCGGAGCGGTGCATCTTTGATTGTGAATTTGTCTTCAACCTTTATGGTAAATTACATTGCTGATTATCGCCTCTGTGTTGCAGCAAATGAGACCACTGGTGTCTCTAGCTCAAAGGAGCTTGGTCTGGGAGAATCAAAAGTCAAGACCACAGCTAAAGGTGTAGTCCCTGCTAAGCCAAACAATGTTAGCTCTACTGGTCGTTCTGATGGTACTGGGCTAAGTTCTCCTAAAGGTGCTCTTCTTGGTCTTGCTAGTTATGATTCAAATGACGAGGATGATGGGGGTGATGGGTAAGGGTTTGATTCCAAATTTATCATCTGAAATTAAAGTTGTGCAGCTCATCCTAAAGAAAGTAAGTTCTTGAAAAACACAAAGCGGACATGGTTTCCTAGAATTTATTTTTTGAAGGAAGAAGAGCTTATTATTAACTTTCTGAGTTTACTTCGGTCTTGCATGTTTTAGCTTTCTGTTTTTGCTCCTATATCTATATATGTTTCTTTCCATTTCTTGTGGGCACGTGCTCCTTTTGTTTGTGTGTGTAATGTTTTGTGTGATGTGCCCCTATATGTCTGTTTTTGTCTGTTTCTTGTGTGTGTGCAAGTGCTACATTGTGTGTTTGTGTGTGTGATGTGCCCCTATACATGTTTGTTCCTTTGTCTGTTTCTTGTATGCAAGCGCTTGATTGTGTGTGTGCTTGTGTGACTGTGTGTATTGCATTTTCTTGATGGTGTGGCCTGTATGCTTTGTTGAATGATTGGTGTTGTATAACTTGTGTTTTGTATTATTGTGGTTTAACACTGCCTTTGCCGGTCCCAAGCCCGGATGCGAAAATGTGGAGGGAGCTGCAATTACCTCTGTATTGTTTTCCTTAGAAATGTGGATTGGAATTACTTTGTCCTAATCGAATAGTGAATCTTCACATAATGTCGTAGTATGTGATTCAAGCTCTGAAATGCATCCTTCCTTGCTATGAAAAATCTAGCAAGTGTAATTGTCGTTAGAATTTGTCCCGTCTCCTAAATTAATCGCACTGGTTTCTTAAATCTTGCCAGCACCGCTTTTTCTAAAAATCAGTTATCTGTTTTTATTTGGCTTTAGGTTGAATTTTGTGGTTGTCTGATCTTGCACAAATCTCAATGTCATAGATGTTCCTCATTTGTCTGTCACTCACCAGTGCGTGTTGGGTTTATTTGTTGTTGAGCTTTTTATTCGGGTTGTGGGTCGTCCTCTCCTTGTTTGGATGTGGGGGTCTCCGCCAGGAAACCATGCGGTCCTGGTGTCCTATTATTCTTCATTTGTGCTATCGCTTCAAACACTTCTTCTCAGTGAATGGTGCTCGTTCTCATTTGCACCTAGCCGCGGTAAGTCCCTAACCACACTCATCGAGCGACACAAAATTATCCTCTGGTGCTCCAAAAACTTTTTTGTAATAGTTAGAGATGTACAATTTTAGGTTCTCATGCCCTACAATTGTACCCTTATCTTGTAAGGTGAATTTTTTCTTCTTTGTATGCTTTCCATTTGCAATTTTATGGAAAAACTGTGTGTTGTCATCTCCCCCGGCAAACTTGTTAGAGTTGTATCGAATATTATTTGTACAAGGTAGGTTATAGTTAGACTTGAATTTGGACCGTGTAGATAGGATATGGACTCGTGTGATTGCTTGGTCCTCGGATGATCGACGAAGTGCCTCAGAATAATTCGAACAAGTGGTATCAGAGCCTCTACTGTCCTGGTCGAGGCATGGACTACGGGATGAGGCAGCTAGACGCTTCGGCCTAGCTAGCAAGCCGAGCAAAGAAAAGTGTGGAAGTGCACTGCTGGGCAGGTCGGCCTGGAAAACCCTGTATGACGCATTCTGCATCAGAATGTTGACCTATCGCACAGGAGACGTGAGCGAGCGTAGAACTAGGCCGGCCCGTTAACGCGTTCGGCTTTCCAGAATTTGGGAACCTTCTAGGAGGTTCCAGCCGGTCTTTTCCGGTCTGGGAACCTTCTAGGAGGTTCCTAAACCAGGTTTTTCTTTTTTTTCCAATTTTTTACTACTTCTTTTTTCTTAAATGTTTCTTCTTTTCCTTGTTCCTTTTTCCTTTATTCTGTTTCTTTTTCTGTTTGACATAAATTCAAAATTTTGAGAATTTAAAAAAAATCAGGATTTCAAAATTTGTTCATATTTTCAGAAAAAAATCACATTTAAAAAAAAGTTCAGAATTTCAAATTTTGTATTTATTTGTTAATAAATATTCATATTTTCAAAATATGTTCATATTTTCAAAAATTTGTGCATGTTTCGGAACTTGGTTCCATTTTTCAAAAAATGTTCATGTTTCAAAACTTGTTTGCGTTTTCAAAAAATGTTTGCAATTTGAAAAAAGTTTGTAAATTTCCTTTATCAAAAAATGTTCCCTTTCACCAAAATTGTTCATAGATCCGAAAATTGTTCATGTTCTTCATTTTGAAACATGAACATTTTTTGAATATGTGAACAAATTTTATGAAAATGAACAAATTTTGTATTTCCCAAACATTTTTGGAAAACATGAACATTTTTGGAATTTGTGAATAATTTTTTAAAGCACGAACGATGTTTGCATCTTGAGAACAAATTTGGAAGCGCAGTCTATTTTTTGTAGCACGAACATTTTTTGAATCTTTAGAACAAATTTTGAAATGAAGAACAATTTTAAAAATCAATGAACAAATTTGGAAGCGTGAACAATTTTTTAAAGCACGGACATTTTTTGAATCTTGAGAACATATTTTGAAAAATCCCAAAAAACTTGGAAGCGCGAACATTTTTTGAATATGTGAACAAAAAATTGAAATCCGGTACATTTTCTGAAATTAAAATTTTTTGAACTTTTTTGTGCAACGAGAACATTTTTTGAATTTTGAGAACATTTTCAAACAGTTGTCAGATTTTTAAACATTACTCGCATTCAAAATTTTCCAGGAAAAGATAGAAAAAACAAAAAAAAAAACTCTGATTCTGCGTTTTATTGTGTTCTTAATATTACGAACTGCACTTTCGTCGTGAACGTTTGTCTGGTCGACTGGTTTGCATACTCTTCTTGCGATCAACGGGTCTATAGTTCGATTCCCAGCTGGGACGTGTTTTTTTCTCTTTTTAGACACTCAAATTATTGTGCTACAGTACAAACGGCATCGCTACACCATGGGCCGGCCCAGTCGGGCATCACTGTGAGCGTCGGCTCGCTATTTGACGCAAAATGCGTCAAATAGGAGCTCCCGGTCGGCCTGAGAGCGGCCAGATGCAGGGTTCTGGAGGCCGAGCGGAAGCTAGCTACGCACGTGGCGCGGTCTGAAGACATGCGGTGCTGTGCAAAGCCAAAAGAGGGCAAGTGAGATTTGTTGTGAAAAAAAGGAATTGGAGGTCCCAAGAACCTTTTGAGAGAGAAAATAAGTGTTCGGCTGACCCAAATTCCGATCGAAAAAACAAAAACTTATGGATTGAATGATTTTCGCGGTATCTATTATTTTCTACTTCATCTACCTATATCTTTTCCTAAGGAGGGAGAGAAGACGGTTCTCCGGGGCGGAAGACATCTGTCACTCGTACATATATGGATGTGTTTTCTACCTCAGAAAGGGATGAAACTGAGTAGCAAGGATTGCTAAAATAGCAAACGGGATCCAGATTATTTCAGAACTCCAACTGAATGATGCTATACTCGAATCTGATTCTGCTGCAGCTTGACAAGGACCTGTGAAAATGTTGATATCTCGAATCCCTATCTTATTAAAATGGGGTAGCTTTACTGAAGTACTGCAAGAAAAGTATGGAAAAAAAGCATAGGAAGAGATGAAACACTAGCATCTCCACTTGGCCCTTCTAGCATAATCACTTACACCCTACTTACCTACTCGGATTACTGAAGGCAACCTATTTGAAATTCAGTACCGGCCTACCCAATCCTTTCCCTTTCCGTGTCTCCACATTGAAAAGGGGGTCCCCATGCTAGCTAGATATGGTGGGGTGCTTTCTCTTGATCTGAGTCTCCATTTTGAGATGGCAAACCCAGCTATAAGGGGATAGCAGAGCCCGTGCATAAGATGCTGCCTGGCTGCTTCAATAATAAGCAAATGGATAGCGCTCTGCCTACAAAAACCAAACCTATTGTTTGCAGCCCTTCCTTACAGAGAGCTAAGGGCATTCCGACCCAACGTCTATAAAGAGAAGTAACAAAAAGTAGAGTAGGGAGGACAGACCGGTACACATGCACAACATCGTGCAAAGAAAATGAAAAGTAGGGTCTTCAATCTGAATGATAATTATTCTCTATTTCCATGACCCGCACTATACACAACGAAATAAACTCCCAGGCTTCCTACCAGCTACCTATTTCTCACTCACAAGAGCTTTGACCTTGCTTATAGTTGAATTTCTCTTGCCTTCATTCCCATAAGAGAAAAGCTTTCCTACCCTTAAGATAAGAGCGGCATCCCACCTGGAGTAAGCTCGAGCAACCCTAACACAACTCCAAGTCGTAGTGTTCAATCCCAACCAGATTATTTTGATTCGCTTCTGATGCTCCGTCTCAGGCCGACCAGTAGAGCTTGACTCCTGCATGAAGCAATGAATCTAGGGTCAAACGAAGATACTTGTTAGCCTAGCCCCATGTGTATCCGTAGCCTTCCCTGTTTTGAGAATCTCATATTTCTTCGTAGCACATGTGTCCTTTGTATGTTCCATCACCTATTCCTGGATAAGTAGATTTTCTACCAACCAAGTAGAATCAGCCCGAGAATCAGCAACTGATAATGCGGGGCACCCTGCTTTTGTCCTCTACCCGTCTCATCGCCTTGAGCAGTCAAAATATACATTTTGCTTACTGTCACGTGGTCCGCCTCCTCAGTTAACTTCAGAATCAAACCACCTTCCGGCTTTGTACTACTACTACCTCCTAGGTCATCGTTCTTTCCATTGCTTCATTGTCCTTAGCTCATCGGGTTCAAAACATAGAGAAAAGAATTGAAGTTAAGATCTTCCGAATCTTTTTTCAACCAAGTCGGGTGCATCATGGCTTTCTTGTTATTCCTTTATTTTCCTACCTATTACTGACCTGCCTAGCCTTATCCGCTTGTTGGTGCTTTGCTATCCGAACTACCATTGCTAACTCTGAAGAAAGGTCTGCCTCATGCTTCTTAACTTATTCAATGCTTTCTCTGGCATCTACAACTCCCTTACATCCCTATGTCGGCTATCCACCCTTGTTTACCAAGTGACTGGAATCCGCTATCCCTAGCTATCCAGATGCCTCCTCTCTTAAACCAAGGAATACTCTACTGGCTTTCTCGTGGAAGTTTAGAAGGCGGTTAGGTTAAAGATAAAGTGGTTGAGCAGTGAGAAGTGCACCGAAAGTGTACTTCGAGTGAAGGGGAAGCTAGCGTGAAAGGTGATAACAACAATAATAATCTTTCATCCAAAAATTCAGATTTGGTAATGTGGATTTTATTCCATGGAGCATTTTTCTTTTGAGACAGAAAAGGGGCAAGCGTTTTCTATTGTACAAGGTACCACATCACTCTGTATACCAGTATTCTAGCTTATGGTTCCTTTCATTTCCCTTTCTTGCTTAAAGGTAATAATTTATTCATGATATCTCCATGCTTTCATCAAAGCTAACTATAGAATCGGAATCCCCTTTTGGCTTGTAGGATGCCAGTACTGGATCTATGGATACTGAATAGAAGGAAGAGGAGCAAAGAAAGAAATAAGAGAAAAAAGGTTTATGACTGAACTGATAAATAGAAAGTGCGGTTTAGCAATCAAGCATACAATGACCAAAACCAATAGCTCCATCATTTCCGAGAACTTCTCTCTCGCATAGAGCGGATCTTGACACTACTTTATGTGTTCAATCCAGGGAGTCGCCCTCTTCTGCATATCTTGCTTGATATTGGTTTCATAATGAAAAGAGGAAGGAGTGTCGAAGCAATGTCCCTTCTCTGCTCTCAGCTCTTTGCTCGAGATGATGTGATCTGATCGATCAATCTAGAATATGTAACCAATTGGCTAAGTCGCCAAGTCATTGCGGACACTTGCAATCCTCTCATATCAAAAGACGAACAATGACTTCCGGGGTAAAAAGGAGGGCTAAAACCTGAGCCTCTTTTTCCATCCCAGGGGGTAGCTATTTCAAGAGTACTTGGTTTAAAACTTCCGGTTTATTCAAGTAGTTGCACTCGATGAAAAATGCATGGAAAATGCATTCTATTGCTGATTCTCTATCAGGCATTCTTACAGATGTAGTGAAAAGTAAATGTTTAAGTCACATGTAAGCTTCTGACTATGATGAATGCCATCCCGATCTGTAGCTGATCTTTGATCCCGAGCTTGAGCTTCTCTTTGATGTCGAATGAATTGAATTTCATATATGGAGAAATGTGTCGCTAGTCCAAGTACGCTATAGAATTGTTTGTCTATCACTTCGGCAACGAAGGTCATTTCTTTAGAAGATCGATACTGGTAGTTGCTTGCAGTGTCTGAACAAGTTTCGAAAAAACTATTGTGTCTGCATTTTCCTAAAGATTGATGTGAGGCTGATAATGATATCTTTCCAATAACTGACTCACAGGATGGTACTGACTTCCATACATGTGTTGCATGGCTATCGTCAGCTCGGTCGTGAGATGTTTGTTCAAGTGTTATAACGAGCGAAACCCTCGTTTTGTGTTGCTGAGACATGTGCCTAAGGAGAAATTGCCACCGAAGTGAGCTAAGGAGCCGAGTGATGTGCCAGCGCTACTACTTGATTGAGTGCCGGCACGTAGCTGTGCTTTCAGCAAGAATTTCACCATTTGGAGCCGGTGCCTTTCGAAGCACTTTCACGTGTGAACCAAAGTCGTCTTGCAAGACCCACGGAGACCTCCCTATAGTGATGTCAAAGTACCTGTGAGCATGTAGGTTTGGTTGAAATTGGTTACGACGACGTCAAGTTGGCGGCTGAGGAAGACTCAGCATGAAGGCCAGCTGCCCGATGGTGTGGAACGTAGTGGTAATAGTACACACCCCGCTCCGAAACAAAGAAAAAGGTGTGTGGCACACTCACGAGGGACTGCCAGTGAGACACTAGAGGAAGGTGGGGATGACGTGAAGTCCGCATGGACCTTATGGGCGGGGCCACACACGTGCTACAATGGCAATTACAATGGGAAGCAAGGCTGTAAGGCAGAGCGAATCCGGAAAGATTGCCTTAGTTCAAGTTGTTCTCCGCAACTCGGGAACATGAAGTTGAAATCGCTAGTAATCACAGATCAGTATGCCGTGCTAAATATGTACCCAAGCCCTGTACACACCGCCCGCCACACCCTGGGAATTGGTTTCGCTCGAAGCATCAGACCAATTGAAAGTGCAACTAATCCCCAGGTGGTTTTGGTAATTAATAACAACATATATATCATTGAACTAATCATTTCTTGAGAATATTTCAGAAAGTTCAGTGATATGGGTATGGCAATGACTGATGATGTGGACCCCTCAAAATGCTAAGGAAAACATTGGCAAAAGCTCAAGACTCCATTTTTGGTTTAGTGATCCAAGATCACATTGAGTCCATAGGAAAGCCAATACTATTAAAGGGGATGAGGTTATGATGATGATCTGGTTGCTCAAAGTGCTTAGTGATTTATCTCTCAAACTATCAGCAATCTTTCACTCCAACATAAACCCATAAGTAATCTCGGTCCCACCGATTCCAAACTCACCACACCGAGATGAACCACCTCACCATATACCCAAACCCTAAGATTCTCGGATTTTCCGATTCCAAACTCGGTCATACCGAAATTGGTGTTGCCAAGCTTCAGAACATACAGACTCAAATCGGTGTCACCGAGATGAGAAAGTCGGTCCCACCGAGATTGGCAAACCCTAGACTTTGGAAGAATCGGACTAACCGAGATTGTATTTTCGGTCCCACTGAAAATCCCAACGTTCACAAGATTTGAACTTTCGGTCCCACCGAGTTGTCAACTTCGGTCTGACCGAGATTGGTCAAATGTGTGTAACGGTTGGATTTTGTGTGGAGGCTATAAATACCCTCCACCTCCTCTTCATTCGTGGAGAGAGCCATCGAAAGAACTACCACTCCTACCTTACATTTCGAGAAGAAAACTACCTACCCTTGTGTTGAGATCAAGTTGCTCCACTCCCACCATATGAAACTTGATTTCTAGCCTTCCCAAGTTGCTTTCCACTCAATCCCTTCCTCCACCACAGCCAAATCAGGTGAGGAGAGTTGAGTGTTGGGGAGATTATCATTTGAAGCACAAGAGCAAGGAGTTCATCATCACCAACACCATCTATTACCTTTTGGAGGTGGTGCCTCCTAGATTGGTTAGGTGTCGCTTGGGAGCCTCCGTCAAGATGTGGAGTTGAACCAAGGAGTTTGTAAGGGCAAGGAGATCGCCTACTTCGTGAAGATCTACCCCGAGTAAGGCTAGTCCTCCGTGGGCGTAAGCCATGATGGCATAGACAAGGTTGCTTCTTCGTGGACCCTTCGTGGGTGGAGCCCTCCGTGGACTCTCGCAGCCGTTACCCTCCGTGGGTTGAAGTCTCCATCAACGTGGATTGACGATAGCACCACCTATCGGAACCACGAGAAAAATCTCCGTGTCTCCATATTGCGTTTGCTCTTCTCCACCTCTTATTTACTATACGTGCAATTTACTTTCCGCTGCCACAACTCTAGAATTGCATGTGTAGGGTGATACTTGACTTGATCATCATTGTGAACTTGCTAAAAACCTACTCTAATCAAAAGGCTAAGTTTTTAAGTTGTCAAGTAGTCTAATCACCCCCCCTCTAGACATACTTCCGATCCTACAAGTGGTATCAGAGCTTTGGTCTCCATTGGATTGGTTTCCATTGCATTGGACTCCATAAGCTTGGTTTCACAACCTAGGAGAGTATGGCGTCTAGTGAGGGTAATTTCCGTAGAGGTCCTTACTTTGATGGTTCAAATTTTGCTAGTTGGAAGCACAAAATGAAAATGCATATTCTTGGACATAACCTCGCCGCATGGGGCATTATCGTGTTGGCTTGCAAGGTGAGTTCTTGAGGAAGGAAAAGTTCCGGATCGCGAAGCTACTGCGGATGAGTTGCGGATGTTACAGAACAATGCTCAAGCTTGTGACATTCTCTTCAATGCTTTGTGTCCCGAGGAGTTCAACAAGATCAGCCGTCTTGAGAATGCAAAAGAGATTTGGGATACTTTGGTCGAAATGCACGAAGGTACCGAGTCCGTGAAGGAATCAAAGCTAGATGTTCTTCAAGGTCGACTTGACAAGTTCAAGATGAAGGAAGGTGAAGGAGTCGCTGAAATGTACTCTAGGCTTGCTCTCATTACCAATGAGATGGCAGGCTTAGGAAGCGAAGAAATGACCGACCGATTCATCATCAAGAAGATTCTCAGAGCTTTGGATGGAAAGTATGACACCGTGTGCACTTTGATCCAAATGATGCCAAACTACAAAGATCTCAAGCCTACCAAGTCATTGGAAGGATTGTTGCTCATGAGATGACACTTAAAGACAAGGAAGAGCTTCACAACAAGTCAAGTGGTGCTTACAAAGCTGCGCTTGAAGCTCCCACAACCTCAAGTGACAAGCTAGTTTCCAATGAAGAGATAAGCCTAATGGTGAAGAACTTCAACAAATTCTACAAGAGTAGAAGCAAGGAAAGAAGCTCAAAGTCTAGATCATATGATGAAAAGAGATCTTCTAGTCGTGATCGAAATGCTACAATTGTGGAAGACCGGACACTACTCAAATGAGTGTTCAACTCCCCACAAGAGAAGAGAAGAATCTCCAAGAAGAAGAAGCTCAAGAGAAGAGTCGCCTCGAAAAGAGAGAAGGAGTAGAGATGATCGTTATGAACGAAGATCCTCTCGGAGAAGCAAGGATTCGGAAAGGAAAGACAAGTCATCAAGGAGCTACACAAGAAGAAAACATCAAGCTCATGTTGGTGAATGGGTCTCCGCTCCGACTCAAACAATCACTCCGAAAGAAGCTATCACTCCAACTCCGAATATTGTCAAGATGAAGGTGTTGCGGTCTTGCTCTCGTGTCCTCCAACTCCAACTCCTATGACATATTTGATTCACCAAATGAGGGAATTGGAAGATGCTTCATGGCAAAAGGCCCCAAGGTATCACACCTGAGTTTATTGACTTTGATAGTGATGAGGATGACTTACTTGGTGAAGATGAGCTTTTACATGATAAATCTAGTGAGCTTAGTAATGATGAACATGCTAATAGTCTTTATAGTCGAGAAGAGTCGAATGACAATGCTATGAAGGAGATTGAGCGTCTAACTAAAGAACTAAACACTCTTAAGTTAGCTCATGAAACAACTCAAGAAGATCATAGAGAGCTCCTAAGATCTCATGAGAAGCTACGCTTCGAGAAGCTCAATCTAGAGCAAGAACATGAGTTTCTAAAAGCTATCAATGACGATCTTCGAAAGAAGAGTTCTTCATATCTTGCCAAACGACTTCTCTTGTCTAATTTCTTGCCACCTATCAAAACTAAGCATGACAAGCATAAGAAAAATTCTTCCTCTAGTAGTAACAATAATCATGCTAAATCAAATGTTGTTACTTCTAGTAATTCTCTTGATTCCACTAACAATGTTTCAAGCCAAGTTTCACTTGAGCAAGAAAATAGTCTATTGAAAGGGATTATAGAGAAAGGTGTCTACAAGAGTCTTGCTGGAAGCAAGAGCTTTGAGGAAATTGTTACAAGCAAGGAAGACACCGAAGAATCAAGGAATTGGTTTTGAGCGAAAGTTCAACGCCGAGGGTGTTGAATGGGAAGAAGGTCAATATCCCACTCCAAAGTTTGTCTCTCAAGAGAAGAAGTATGATCCTACTTCTTCAAATGAAGAACAAGCTCAAGATGACCTTCCACCACAAGACCACAAGCTAAAAGGCAAGGACAAGCTTCAAGAGGAGATTGATGCATTCATTGAAGCACCCAAGGCCATGGTCAAGTGGGTTCCCAAGGCAACTTCAAGTTCTACTTCGACAAGCTCAACTGCTACCCCAAGGATTCCCATCAAGATGATGTGGATCTCGAAGAAGAAGAACTAGAGAGTTCTTGAGGGTGACTCCGCCAACATACTTCACTCACATTCATTTTGGCAAGGACTCGTGCAATCAACTTCCACATCTTGCACTAGTTCATGGAGTCACAAACCCTCATGTTGGTAAGTCAAGGGACAAGGTAATCATTGCTTTCATGGACATCATCTATTGTGTACTTCAATCTATGTCCATGGATATCCTTGTTTGTTCCTTGTGGGACTAACCCATGTAGGTATTGAAAGTGCCCGAATCCAAAGGATTGCTCCCAACTCTTGATGATCTTCATCAACATTGAGCATCCACATCTTCAACATCTACATGAAGTCTTCAACGACAACCCAAGGTTAGTTTGACCCTTTAAAAGGGGTTCTCACATCAAGGGGGAGCTTTGCTCTAAAGAAATGAGCTAAAGCATCTTCTAATGATGTGAACACATTAATGCTTTATGGAAAAGTGGTAACCCCACTTGTGCTTAAACGATGAGTATGACCTATGATCAAATGTTCTCATTTGACTCCTAAGTCAATATACTCATATATAGATGACCTAGTCATCGCCAAATTGTGTGCTAGTTGCTAAGTGTTTTGTTTGTGCATGTTTGACACATATTTCATTTGCTATCTTATTGTGTGAGCATGTTGGATGCATGATTTTATCCATTCGAGGACATCCATTTGTTGCTTTGGTCTTTTGGTTTTTCCTTTTGACCAAATGGATGGACAAGAATGCCTAAGTTCCTCCCCTAGCTATCTATGCTTTCTTGTCTCAAACTCTATTCATGCTTATATCACAAACTTTGAACAAGACTTTTTGGACAGACCGAGTGAGGAGCACTCGAGCCACCGATCCGACAAAAGCCTAAACTTCCAAAACCTTCTAAGCACTTTCGGTCAAACCGATATACTCAAATCGGACGCACCAACTTACTTGGATTGATCTAGGTTTTCACCTCGGTGAAACCGAGTTACAAATTTCGGCGTGATCGATGTGTGTAATCGCACGCAGCTAGCCATCTCGGTCCCACCGAAGTTTTCCAACTCGGTCCCACCGACACCGAAGGGTATATATACCCGAGGACAGCGCGTTGATTACTTCTTCAAACGCTCCGCCTCAAACCCTTATTTGCCGTCGCCTTGGTCTCCGGATCGTCTCCGCCGTCACTGTGCGCCCTCGCCGCTGGTCTCCATCGCCGTCAACGGTCTTTCTCATCGCGCGTTGCGCCAGAGTGAAGCTCCACCGCATTGGGTGAGTTTCATCCTCTCGTGCTTCAAACCGCTGATTCAATGCACGATAGGCTTTGCCTAGTTTCTTGCCAAGATTGAAATCCTTCTATCCAGCAGATTAGATCATAGAACAAAATTCGAGTGAAAATTTTAGGTTAGGTTTCCGTCGAACACATCTCGGTGTGACCGATTCTACATTTTCGGATGACCGATTTGGCCTCTGGTCATTGCCTTCGCACTTTTCGGTGAAACCGAGTTGTGCAAATCGGAAAGACCGGTGAAGATTTAGTGAAACCCTAGTGGTCTCGGCTAGACGAAACCCATTTCGTCCAACCGAAAGTGGGGTATATGGTGCCTTAGACACTTCGGATTCACGAATTTATAGACTCGGTCGAACCGAAATGTATTTTGTGAAAACCTAAAACTAATGTTTGAACTCATTCTTTTTGCAAAATCCTCTGCAGTTTGTGATAACTCTTCTTTTCTGCCTATACCTAATCTATTCACAGGTTGTCAGTCATGTCTGATGGAAGTGACAGCCAGAACAGGTCTGAATTGCCAGTTGAGATTCCAGAGGCAGCTACAAGTCTGAAGAGCAGTTTTTGAGATGATGGAGAGAGGAGCACTCCAAGTGGACTGCCTGCAGCTGCCACCAGGGCCAGGAGGAAGAGGAATTCTGATGAGGAGGATTCTGACTTTGTTGCAGATGAGGAGATAACTTCAAAGCCAAAAGGCAAGTGGTTGCCAAGGGCTATCAAGGAAACAGACAAAGAAAGGCACCAAGAAGGTGAAGAAATCCATTGTTGCCTGAAGCTTAGCATGGAAGAAGAAACCTCCAAAGAAGATCAAGAAAACTTCCAAGAGGAAGAGGCTAGTTCATGAAGAAGTCGATGATGATGACTCGATGAGGAAGCACCCCACCTCCTCGAAGCGAAGTTGATGGGAGATGCCATCGAGGCAGAGCACCCACAAAAGCTAAGCCATCAGCTCAAGCAAAGGCAGCCCAAGCCAAACCTCTTTGCTAAGCCAAAGAAGACTGTGAGGAACATACCGCTTGAGAGAAGAAGAAGGACAATGTGCCACCGCAGAATCGATGAAGAGGCACATGTTTTGCTAAAGCTCGCATGTAAATTGCCAGTTCATAATGATGCTCATCCTCGAGCTGAAAATATGAAGGAGAGAAAGGACAAAGGTCTCAGGCTATGGAGGCAAGTTGATCCATATGCCACCAGGAGAAGGACAGCAGTTGACCCAAGATTCCACACTAGAGAGCAACAAGACTTTTATGAGACAAAGGCTCATGGATAAGAAGCCAATTGTTGCCGACACGGATATGTAGATCGGGAATACATCGACAGTGAAGAGCACAGAGACTATTTCCCACATGTGCATGAGAGCTTCACCGCTTGTGGGATTGCAGAGTTTGTTGGTCGAACCGATCGCTTGGAATGATGAGATGATCATGCGGTTCTATGCCACCGCACACTTCTATCCGATGGCGTAATTGTATGGATGATGTATAGGCGTAGATTCCATTCAACTGTTGAAGAATGGAGAGCATTGCTGAATGCTCCAGTATCAAAGGATGATGATGTTGATGTCTATGGCATTCCAAAGAAAAATCACGAGTCTATGAAGAACATGTACAATGAGGTACCTGACAAGGATGTTGAGTTCTGGAAGCTTGGATCAGTTTATCACCTTCAGGCAGGTCTCCCAACCACCAATACCATTCTGAGGCATACCTTGATGCCTAAGTCAGGAGACCACCGCATGATAAGAGGGTATTCTATCAACATGCTGCACATTCTAGATCAGAAGGCACCTTTTAAGGTGATGGACACGATAGTTGAGACTATCAAGAGGACAAGCAGCAGACTGTAAGAGGTCGTGTGGGTTTGCTCCGCATATTCAGATGCTCATTAATGCCAAGTTTGGCACGGACACCTACCGTTGGATAGACCCCACTTGCCACCGCAGCCCTAACACGAAGATAATGAGGTTGTGATGACCGAGGATGCTCCCACATCCGTCAAGGACATGCTAAGTCTGAAGCTGCCAAACAAGCTAAAGCTGAGAAGGAAGCAAGAAAAAGCCCAAGAGCGTTGCGAGAACAACTTCTTGAAGCCACTCGGAGAATTGAGCTACGCTTTGGCCAGATAGTGCGATCTCAAGAGAGCCTTGAGAGGATAGTTGAAGATAAGTTCCATGCTCGACGCTGTCGATCAAGTGCAGTCAGTCACCGTCAACAAGCTTGAGGCGACATTGAGGAAGCGAAGAGGAAAAGGCGAGCTCATGAAGGAGATGGAAGATGATCTAGTCCAGATGACTATGAGCAGCCTGCTGCAGGCCCACAAAGCCCAGATCAGCTGCTATTCCAAAGGATGACCCTGTGGCTACTACATCAAGACCTCCTACAGCTCCGTCGGTTCCCAAAGACTAGCTCAAAGATCCACTCCTCCAGCTCCACAGACTTCTGCAGAAGCTTTTGCAGATGCAGCTATCTCCACTCCATCGACGCAGACAGGAGCCGCCAGCAGAGTCCCGAGTGACGATTAGCTCTATACCTTTCGAACTTTTTGGTAACTTGTTGCCAAAGGGGAGAAATTGTATAGATCATAGGACTTCGAGAGAGAGTGCTCGTTTTGCTCTTTCGTTTGCGGTTTTCCTTGAGATACTTTTGAGTTCTTTGAGACATTTCGTGTGTTTGATACTACGTTTGCTCGATCTTGATGAGTGCTTGATCATACTATGCTTAATGTGTGCTTGATGCTTATCATATTCCATTCATATCTTGTATGATCATTTACTCATGTCTTGGTGATTGGGTGCATGTAATTCATTCTTATCATTTTGTGCGCTCCACCAAGATGTATGTGACATGGAAGAGTAACCCATGATCCTAATCGATTGTGCATTTGCATTCAAACGCAAATCTTAAATAATGCACAAATTTAGGGGGAGCTCTTGCTTATCACATACTTCTCAAAGCGACGATGTTATTCATTGATTATATCATTTGTCGAAGCTTTGATCTATATGTTGTCATCAATTACCAAAAAGGGGGAGATTGAAAGTGCAACTAATCCCGGTGGTTTTGGTAATTAATAACAACATATATATCATTGAACTAATCATTTCTTGAGAATATTTCGAAAGTTCAAGGATATGGGTATGGCAATGACCGATGATGTGGACCCCTCAAAATGCTAAGGAAAACATTGGCAAAAGCTCAAGACTCCATTTTTGGTTTAGTGATCCAAGATCACATTGAGTCCATAGGAAAGCCAATACTATTAAAAGGGATGAGGTTATGATGATGATCTGGTTGCTCAAAGTGCTTAGTGATTTATCTCTCAAACTATCAGCAATCTTTCACTCCAACATAAACCCATAAGTAATCTCGGTCCCACCGATTCCAAACTCACCACACCGAGATGAACCACCTCAGCCATATACCCAAACCCTAAGATTCTCGGATTTTCCGATTCCAAACTCGGTCATACCGAAATTGGTGTTGCCAAGCTTCAGAACATAGACTCAAATCGGTGTCACCGAGATGAGAAAGTCGGTCCCACCGAGATTGGCAAACCCTAGACTTTGGAAGAATCGGACTAACCGAGATTGTATTTTCGGTCCCACGAAAATCCCAACGCTCACAAGATTTGAACTTTCGGTCCCACCGAGTTGTCAACTTCGGTCCGACCGAGATTGGTCAAATGTGTAACGGTTGGATTTTGTGTGGAGGCTATAAATACCCTCCACCTCCTCTTCATTCGTGGAGAGAGCCATCGAAAAGAACTACCACTCCTACCTTACATTTCGAGAAGAAAACTACCTACCCTTGTGTTGAGATCAAGTTGCTCCACTCCCACCATATGAAACTTGATTTCTAGCCTTCCCAAGTTGCTTTCCACTCAATCCTTCCTCCACCACAGCCAAATCAGTGAGGAGAGTTGAGTGTTGGGGAGATTATCATTTGAAGCACAAGAGCAAGGAGTTCATCATCACCAACACCATCTATTACCTTTTGGAGGGTGGTGCCTCCTAGATTGGTTAGGTGTCGCTTGGGAGCCTCCGTCAAGATGTGGAGTTGAACCAAGGAGTTTGTAAGGGCAAGGAGATCGCCTACTTCGTGAAGATCTACCCGAGTAAGGCTAGTCCTCCGTGGGCGTAAGCCATGATGGCATAGACAAGGTTGCTTCTTCGTGGACCCTTCGTGGGTGGAGCCCTCCGTGGACTCTCGCAGCCGTTACCCTCCGTGGGTTGAAGTCTCCATCAACGTGGATTGACGATAGCACCACCTATCGGAACCACGAGAAAAATCTCCGTGTCTCCATATTGCGTTTGCTCTTCTCCACCTCTTATTTACTATACGTGCAATTTACTTTCCACTGCCACAACTCTAGAATTGCATGTGTAGGGTGATACTTGACTTGATCATCATTGTGAACTTGCTAAAAACCTACTCTAATCAAAAGGCTAAGTTTTTAAGTTGTCAAGTAGTCTAATCACCCCCCCTCTAGACATACTTCCGATCCTACACCAATGATCACCCATGACTTCTGTGTATCACTAGTGCCACAAAGGCCTTTGGTGGTCTTATTGGCGCATACCACTGTGGGGTCTTTGACTGGGGTGAAGTTGTAACAAGGTAGCCGTAGGGGAACCTACTTGACTAAACTAAGGACTTCAACGGTATAAACATGTAGATTTTCTACTTTTACATTTTCCTTCTTGTTTATCAACCACCAATCAAGACAAACCGGGCACTATGGTGAGACATGAAAACACCTGATCCCATTCCGACCTCGATATATATGTGGAATAGTCTTGCGCCATATGTACTGAAATTGTTCAGGAGACATGGTCAAAGCCCGGAGAAAGAGCAAGAAAACTAAAGAAAGCGTTAGCGCATTGGACACGAAATCCAAATTGTGCTAGCCGACAAAGAAAAAACACAATATAACTGAGAAATATTGGTTCTGACTGGTTGGTAAAGGGACTCTAAATCCTTTGAGTGCTTTGATTCCACAATTGAACATAGAATGAAAGCCATGACCATGCCACCAGTAGGAAGATCGAGGAACCGGAGCCTAGCAGGCGGCGGGAGTCCAGCACGATTGCTTGCATTTCTCTGGAATTGAGCTAGCCCTTGGGAAAGGTAGACATGAAGGTACCATAATTTCTCACTTTATAGAAGCATTAGAGCTTGGCTGACACAGTGATCGAAAGCTGCGCAACCAAAACAACTTGAAACCGCCCATGCACCTTTTGCTTTTCCTAATATCGTCCCTTCGGGTAGTTGGATATGAGCACATTCAAATTGGAATTCTTCTGACCCCAGATCCAATAGAAGTTTTGAGGTAAGAGGTACCGTGAGCAGATTTCTTTGTTCGATACCCAATTTTTGATCTTGCAAGCAAGGAAATCGAAGAATAGCTCAGTATTATTACATCTCCGTCCGAAAATGAGTGGTAGTGAGCTCTGCCCTAGAGAATGAAGACTCCAAGCAACATCTTAGTCTCGATATTTGCCTTTTCGGGAGACGACTTGTGATAAGCAAGTCAGTCATGTCCTAAAGAAGTAGTGACAGAGGCCTACCTATGAAAACTAGTATGTATCTTTTTCTTGGTTTAAGGAGTGCAGGAAATTGTCGGTCCTAAAAACAATGTGTCCCCATGATCATTTTACATCATGATATATTTTTCTTCTGGTTATGCATTTTCCTCTTCACTTTTAATTTTATTTATTTGATGGAATTGTCCGGGCAAAAACGAGGAAGAATCTCTTCTGTCGTAGAGGCCTCTGGGTTTGATTACTGGTACAAACAAGTTCAAAGCTAGCGAGAGAATAAAGAATGGTAGATTCCATTCAACTGGTAGGTCAAGCCCTTACCCATAACACTTATTCAAAATGGGCTATTTGAAAGAGGCGACCAATAATTCCACTATCAATATGGGTAGGCTGCTATATCTAGAAAGAGAAGATGAAAGGTTTTAGATTATTACAAAGGTACTTATCTTATTACTCAGCTAGGCACTTACAAACCTATTTATTTGCAAGTTCCACATGGGTCTGGTTAGGAAGACTCATAATCATTCTCACGGCCACCCCACACGAGAGCGGCTTCTCCGCCAATCGATCATCACTTGCATACAAAAAAGCCCCTTTTCCAATGGAGTCCTGGGGAAATACAGATGCTCAATTCATTCAATTTCAAAATAGCATATAAAGTGATTCTTGCAATTTCACTGCAGGCGGCCTAGCAATTCTCGTGGGAATCTCGATCTTGTTTGGGCCAATTCCTTAACGAGAGCCTAGTTGAAAGAGCCCATAAAAGAGAAAATCATTTTCAGTATGGGTACGTTGGCCCCTATGAGGGGCGGTAAGCACGGTAGAGACCAGGGAGCAGGACCATGAAGGGTCTTCCCATCTCTTCTTGTTATTTTCTTTGTCCGAGATGCCCGATTCACCAAATGTTAATTTAAATCAAGATTGTGTGAAGTAAAGATCTTTTTCTTTAAAGCGGATTTCTCCCTTCAAAATATCATCCATCTAATTTTCCTTGGAATCTAGGAGGACTATAATGAGGAGGATGACAGACCAAATCACGATCCACTAAAAGGAGAAACTGTGGTTCGAGTCCATGCCATGAGAAAGAAAGAGCAGACTGACTAGAAACTAGCCTGACGGTAGACTTCACACCCACACAATCGAGAATTTCTTTATTCGCAACTTTGTTCTTTCGAGTTGGAAAGGCAACGGCTGTCGAGTATAAAGAAGCCGTTCCATGTTATATTTCCCCTGGTTTGTATCAGAGCTGACCGTTGATAATAGGAAAAAACATTTTGTGGGTGGCGCGCCTGCTCTATTGTTGCGTAGCAATAGAAGCCTGCTCATGCTGCTTCGGCGGCGCTTTCTCTTGCTCTGGACAGGAGCGCTAATGGACACAGGGAGGGAGCAGGCGAAGCGTGTCGTTCGTAATGGAAAGAAAGACACCACTACTTCTTGCATTCAGTTCTAGCCATTTCCGCACCCCCTAATCGACCAGAACAACAAATACATATCCCCTCCACCCCTTTTGGCATTATTAATGGAATATCCTTCACTATTTTACTAAAATGGAACAAAATGAGATTGTATTGTTCCTCAGCTGAAAAGAGATGTCGGTAACTATATTCTTGAAACAAGACAGACCTTTATGAAGACCTTCTATTTTGGAACAAGATCGGACATTTCCACATTGAGGTGAAATTACATATGAGGAAAATAATCCTGGACTACGAAAGTTGCCCTTGTGTGGTAGAACCAGGTCTTCCACCGGCGATCGACCAAGCATCAAGCCCCTATCTTGATATAGAGTAGAAGTGAGTTCACACTAAAAATAGAAGAATCCCTATGATTTTTTAGCCCTGCTATCAATCACTTCGGTAAAGGGATCAAAAGATTATGGTCTGAAATAGAGATTTGAGAGTCCCTCGTGTGAGTACGTGTTGAAGTGCAAGGAGTGAAAGTGCGTTCATCTTTCTTTCTGCTAGTTGTTTCCTGCTAATAGTGATTACTGAGTGCCCCATACATAGCCAATGTCTGCACGTGTTCACATCCAGTCTTCTCTATACACTAGTGCAGCTTCTAGCTCTATGCTATGTATGGTAGTCGTTTGACTCGAGAATCCCTGATAAAATCTTTTACTACGTGCCTGGCAGTTTCAGCCGTGGTCCAGTCCAGCAGCCTCTTTTCGATCCAAGAGTCACGTGAGAAGAAAGATCTGCCAATTTAGAAATGACAATCAATGAATACCGGCGAAATAGAAGATCTACGGGTCACCATAGTCTTCTGATACACAAATAGGATTCCGCAATCTTAAACAAGAGGTTGCCACTTAGCATAAGGAAAGGAAAGAGTAAGGCCAGCATTGACTGGAGCTACTAATATCTCAGGACACTATGTGAAATAGCTATGGTATGCTTGCTATTCTAGGAAGATAAGTCATGCCTTAGGAAACTATTCATGTTATGATTGAATTGGAATGTGTGGGCTTTGTGACTACCACTTATTGGAGGATCAAGAAGCCTACTAGTTCACTCTTCCTGCGAGATCTGATCAAGAAAGTGGAAGAGAAAATACCTTGCTTGTTATCAATAAAACAACGTATGTACGGTTTTTCCATTTAGGAAGGAATTTGGGACAAGTTTCAAGGATGGCGGCGCGCGTATAAGGTTTGTAGGAGCTTGGAGTGCGTCATGCAAATCATGCATACACAGGGCGTCAAAAGCAATGCACGGAGATGTGTGGGGCGGTCACGTTGCAGGGTGGAGCATGGTAGTGGTCAGATAATTTTGGCCGGGTCGTACTAAACAGTCTGATGGATCAACATGAATGTTGGTCAAAACAGAAGATGACGGTGATTTCAGCGATGAAGACATAGGAGCGTGATACTGATGGTGGCCGGCTTTTGGGGCGGGGAAACACGTGGTGCAGGCCTGAGGGCTTGTGCGGCTTCAACAAGACTATGGCGTAGGGTTGGTTCAAGGCAGTGTACCCATTAGAGCTTGAAGTCGACGGGGCACGGGGTAGCATAGCGTAGCTACATGGAGTCATGTTGAAGGTGGAGCTGGAGTCTAGCGGAAGACTTCACTCTATGCTAATGGAGGGGCTACGGTGTAAGATTTCGGAGAATCGAAGCCTATTTTAGCGGGATAGCAAGAGACACGTGGATTGGACTGGGGCCTAGTGGTCTGATTGAAACATGATACTCGACATCGGTCGGTGATGATTGGTGGTTCTCTACAGTGGGGGTTGACTGGTGTGGGTTCGCGATGCTGGAGACTCGACTAGGACAGTAGAGGCTCGATGCGTGATAGCGGCGAGGCATGCGGTAAGCACGAGACATAGCGACAGATCTAGACACTGGTGGTCAGACATGTGGTCAGACAGAGTGTGGAGAGGGTGCTGAAGCAGTGTTGACGAGTACAAGGTTCAAGTTGGTGACTGGGTCTATTGGTGACAATTGATAGACGAGAGTTGACCATGGGGAATCTGAGAAAGTGGCAGAAAGTCTGAATTGGTCAAAAGCTGAGAGAGTACATGGTCGTATATTCTGTGGTGTTCAGTGCACATAGCAAAGTGTGAATGACAAGTACAGAAGTTGGTGGAGTGCTATAGCTATGGGACATGTCAAAGACTATCCATGAACAGGATGATACAAATGCGAATTTGACTCAGGCTGACATAGGGTGGCAGTGCAATTCCTTCAAGTTTCAGACAGACGGTCAAGAAAGAGTGAGGATGTTGAGTTCAGGTAATACTTATATGTGGCATCCAATCAGATAGTTGTTCACTTTCACACAAACATGGTCGGTGTGTGATGGCATTGAACAGATACTCTGTAAGTTGGAAGCACAAAGTAGAGTAATGGGGAACTTAATTTTGCCCAAGAGGGGAGTCCTACTAGGATTCCTAGTCCTAGTAGGATTCCACCAAAAGGGAGAGAGGGGGAAGGAAGGAGAGGGCGAGGGAGTAGGAAAGGGGGCGCGGCCCACCTTCCCTTGTCCAATTCGGACTGCTAAGGGGGGCGGGTGCACGGCCTGCCCTGGCGGCCCTCCTCTCTCTCCAAAAAGGCCCATGGTGGCCCATTAGTTTCCCGGGGGGTTCCGGTAACCCCTCTGGCACTCTGTTTTCACCCGAAACTATCCGGAACACTTCCGGTGTCTGAATAACATGGTCCAATATATCAATCTTTATGTCTCGACCATTTCGAGACTCCTCGTCACGTCCGTGATCTCATACGGGACTCCGAACAAACTTCGCTCATCAAAACACGTAACTCATAATACAAATGGTCATCGAACGTTAAGCGTGCGGACCCTACGGGTTCGAGAACTATGTAGACTTGACCGAGACACATTTCTGGTTAATTAATAATAGCGGAACTTGGATGCTCATATTGGATCCTACATATTCTACAAAGATCTTTATCGGTCAAACCGCATAACAACATACGTTGTTCCCTTTGTCATCGATATGTTACTTGCCTGAGATTCGATCGTCGGTATCATCATACCTAGTTCAATCTCGTTACCGGAAAATCTGTTTACTGGATTACGTAATACTTCATCCATGACTAACTCATTAGTCACATTGCTTGCAAGGCTTATAGTGATGAGCATTACCGAGAGGGCCCAGAGATACCTCTCCGAAACACAGAGTGACAAATCCTAATCTCGATCTATGCCAACCCAACAAATACCTTCGGAGACACCTGTAGAGCATCTTTATAATCACCCATTTACATTGTGATGTTTGATAGCACACAAAGTGTTCCTCCGGTATTCAGGAGTTGCATAATCTCATAGTCCGAGGAACATGTATAAGTCATGAAGAAAGCTGTAGCAATGAAACTGTAACGATCATAATGCTAAGCTAACGAATGGGTCTTGTCCATCACATCATTCTCCTAATGATGTGATCCCATTCATCAAATGACAACACATGTCTATGGTTAGGAAACATAACCATCTTTGATAAATGAGCTAGTCAAGTAGAGGCATACTAGGGACACTTATGTTTTGTCTATGTATTCACACATGTACCAAGTTTCCAATTAATACAATTCTAGCATGAATAATAAACATTTATCATGAAATAAGGAAATAAATAATAACTTTATTATTGCCTCTAGGGAATATTTCCTTCAGTTTGTTCAGAGTCCTGGATGAGATCACGGACATGACGAGGAGTCTCGAAATGTTTGAGAGGTAAAGATTGATATATTGGACGATGGTATTCGGACACCGGAATAGTTTCAGAGTGGTCCGGGTATTTTTCGGATTACCAAGGGGTTACCGGAACCCCCGGGGAAAGTAATGAAGGAAATATGCCCTAGAGACAATAATGAAGTTGTTATTTATATTTCCTTATATCATGATAAATGTTTATTATTCATGCTAGAATTATATTAACCGGAAACTTAGTACATGTGTGAATACATAGACAAAATAGAGTGTCCCTAGTATGCCTCTACTTGACTAGCTCGTTAATCAAAGATGGTTATGTTTCCTGATCATAGACATGTGTTGTCATTTGATGAAAAGGATCACATCATTAGAGAATGAGGTGATGGACAAGACCCATCCGTTAGCTTAGCATAATGATCGTTTAGTTTTATTGCTATTGCTTTCTTCATGACTTATACATGTTCCTCTGACTATGAGATTATGCAACTCCCGAATACCGGAGGAACACTTTATGTGCTATTAAACATCACAACGTAACTAGGTGATTATAAAGATGCTCTACAGGTGTCTCCGAAGGTGTTTGTTGGGTTGGCATAGATCAAGATTAGGATTTGTCACTCCGTGTATCGGATAGGTATCTCTAGGCCCTCTCGGTAATTCACATCACTATATGCCTTGCAAGCAATGTGACTAAAGAGTTGGTTATGGGATGATGCATTACGGAACGAGTAAAGAGACTTGCCGGTAATGAGATTGAACTAGGTATGATGATACTGATGATCGAATCTCGGGAAAGTAACATACCGATGACAAAGGGAACAATGTATGTTGTTATGCGGTTTGATCGATAAAGATCTTCGTAGAATATGTAGGAGCCAATATGAGCATCCAGGTTCCGCTATTGGTTATTGACTGGAGATGTGTCTCGGTCATGTCTACATAGTTCTCGAACCCGTAGGGTCCGCACGCTTAACGTTCGATTACGATTTATATTATGAGTTATGTGTTTTGGTGACCAAAGTTTGTTCGGAGTCCCGGATGAGATCACGGACATGACAAGGAGTCTCGAAATGGTCGAGAGGTAAAGATTTCTATATTGGAAGGTTAGATACGGACACCGGAATGGTTTCGAAGAAGATCGGGGATTTTTTGGAGTACCGGGAGGTTACCGGAACCTCCCGGGAAAGTTAATGGGCCTATTAGGCCACAGTGGAGGAGAGGAGGCATGCCACAGGAGGTGGCGCGCACCCCCTTGCCCCAATCCGGATTGGACAAGGGGAGGGAGCGCGGCCCCCCTCTTTCCTTCTCCCTCTCTCCCTTCCCCTTTCCCCTCTCCGTTAGATGGAAGGAGGGGGGGCGAATCCTACTAGGAACGGAGTCCTAGTAGGACTCCCCCCTCATGGCGCGCCCCCAATGGGCTGGCCTCCTCCCCCCTCCTTTATATACGTAGGCAGGGGGCACCCCAAAGACACACAATTGTTTCTTAGCCATGTGCGGTGCTCCCCTCCACAGTTTACCACCTCGTTCATACTGTCGTAGTGCTTAGGCGAAGCCCTGCGCGGATCACATCGCCAACACCGTCGCCACGCCATCGTGCTGACGGAACTCTCCCTCGACCCTCTACTGGATCAAGAGCTTGAGGGACGTCATCGTGCTAAACGTGTGCTGAACACGGAGGTGCCGTACGTTCGGTACTTGGATCGGTTGGATCATGAAGACGTTCGGCTATATCAACCGCATTACTAAACGCTTCCGCTTTCGGTCTAAGAGGGTACATGGACACACTCTTCCCTCTCGTTGCTATGCATCTCCTAGATAGATCTTGCGTGATCGTAGGAATATTTTTGAATTACTACATTCCCCAACAGTGGCATCGGAGCCAGGTCTATGCGTAGATGATATATGCACGAGTAGAACACAATGAGTTGTGGGCGATAATAGTCATACTGCTTACCACCAACGTCTTACTTTGATTCGGCGGTATTGTTGGATGAAGTGGCCCGGACCGACATTACATGACCGCGTTCATGAGACTGGTTCTACCGACGTGCTTCGCACACAGGTGGATAGCGGGTGTCTGTTTCTCCAACTTTAGTTGAATCGAGTTTGATTACGGCCGGTCCTTGTTGAAGGTTAAAACAACACACTTGACGAAAAATCGTTGTGGTTTTGATGCGTAGGTAAGAACGGTTCTTGCTAGAAGCCCGTAGCAGCCACGTAAAACTTGCAACAACAAAGTAGAGGACGTCTAACTTGTTTTTGCAGGGCATGTCGTGATGTGATATGGTCAAGACGTGATGACATATAAATTGTTGTATGAGATGATCATGTTTTGTAAAAGTTATCGGCAACTGGCAGGAGCTTTATGGTTGTGACTTTATTGTATGAAATGCAATCACCATGTAATTGCTTTACTTTATTACTAAGCGGTAGCGATAGTCGTAGAAGCAATAGTTGGCGAGACGACAACGATGCTACGATGGAGATCAAGGTGTCAAGCCGGTGACGATGGAGATCATGAAGGTGCTTTGGAGATGGAGATCTATGGCACAAGATTATGATGGCCATATCATGTCACATATTTTGATTGCATGTGACGTTTATCTTTTATGATCTTATTTTTCTTAGTACACGGTAGCATTATAAGATGATCTCTCACTAAATTTCAAGTTATAAGTGTTCTCCCTGATATGCACCGTTGCTACAGTTCGTCGTGCCGAGACACCACGTGATGATCGGGTGTGATAAACTCTGCATTCACATACAACATATGCAATCCAGTTTTGCACGTCTAGAATACTCAGGTTAAACTTGGCGAGCCTAGCATATGTAGATATGGCCTCGGAACACTGAGACCGAAAGGTCGAACATGAATCATATAGTAGATATGATCAACATAGTGATGTTCAGCATTGAAAACTACTCCATCTCACATGATGATCGGACATGGATTAGTAGATATGGACCATCTGATCATTTAGATGACTAGAGGGATGTCTATCTAAGTGGGAGTTCTTAAGTAATATGATTAATTGAACTTCAATTTATCATGAACTTTCCTGATAGTTTTTGCATGTCTATGTTGTTGTAGATCAATGGCCTGTGCTACCGTTCCCTGGAATTTTAATGCGTTCCTAGAGAAAGCTAAGTTGAAAGATGATGTTAGCAACTACACGGACTGGGACCGTAACTTGAGGATTATCCTCATTGCTGCATAGAAGAATTATGTCCTGGAAGCACGCTAGGTGCAAAACCCGCTACAGGAGCAACTCCGGACGTTAAGATGCTACTGATGATGTTAAGAACGTCTGGCGGAGAAAAGATGATGACTACTCGATAGTTCAGTGTGCCATGCTTTACGACTAAGAATCGGGACTTCAAAGACGTTTTGAACGCCATGGAGCATATGAGATGTTCCAGGAGTTGAAGTTAATATTTCAAGCAAATGCCCGAGTTGAGAGATATGAAGTCTCCAACAAGTTCTATAGCTGCAAGATGGAGGAGAATAGTTCTGTCAGTGAACCTATACTCAAAATGTTTGCGTATCATAACCACTTGACTCAGCTGAGAGTTAATCTCCCTGATGATAGTGTCATTGACAGAGTTCTTCAATCACTGCACCAAGCTATAAAGGCTTCATGATGAACTATAACATGCAAGGGATGGAGAAGACTATTCCTGAGCTCTTCGCAATGCTAAAAGCTGCGGAGGTAGAAATCAAGAAGGAGCATCAAGTGTTGATGGTTAACAAGACCACTAGTTTCAAGAAAAAGGGCAAAGGGAAGAAGGGGAACTTCAAGAAGAATAGCAAGCAAGTTGCTACTCTCGGAAGAAGCCCAAGTCCGACCTAAGCTCGAAACCGAGTGCTTCTACCGCAAAGGACTGGTCATCGAAGCGGAACTGCCCCAAGTATTTGGCGAGATAAGAAGGATGGCAAAGTGAAAGGTATATTTGATATACATGTTATTGATGTGTACCTAACTAATGCTCGTAGTAGCGCCTGGGTATTTGATACTGGTTCTGTTGCTCATATTTGCAACTCGAAACAGGGGCTACGGATTAAACGAAGATTGGTTAAGGAAAAGGTGACGATGTGCGTGGGAAATGGTTCCAAAGTCGATGTGATCGCCATCAGCACGCTACCTCTACATCTACCGTCAAGATTAGTTTTAGACCTGAATAATTGTTATTTGGTGCCAGCGTTGAGCATGAACATTATATCTGGATCTTGTTTAATGCGAGACGGTTATTCATTTAAACCAGAGAATAATGGTTCTATTTATATGAGTAATATCTTTATGGTCATGCACCCTTGATGAGTGGTCTATTTTTGTTGAATCTTGATTGTAGTGATACACATATTCATAATATTGAAGACAAAAGATGCAAAGTTAATAATGATAGTGCAACTTATTTGTGGCACTGCCGTTTAGGTCATATTGGTGTAAAGCGCATGAAGAAACTCCATGCTCATGGGCTTTTGGAATCACTTGATGCTTGCGAACCATGCCTCATGGGAAAGACAACTAAGACTCCGTTCTCCGGAAAAATGGAGCGAGCAACTGAATTATTGGAAATAATACATATTGATGTATGCGGTCCGATGAGTGTTGAGGCTCGCGGCGGGTATCATTATTTTCTGCCTTCACAGATGATTTGAGCAAATATGGGTATATCTACTTGATGAAACATAAGTCTAAAACATTTGAAAAGTTCAAAGAATTTTAGAATGAAGTGGAAAATCATCGTAACAAAAAAAATAAGGTTTCTACGATCTGATCGTGGAGGTGAATATTTGAGTTATGAGTTTGGTCTTCATTTGAAACAATGTGGAATAGTTTCGCAACTCACACCACCTGGAACACGACAGCGTAATGGTGTGTCCGAACGTCGTAACCGTACTTTATTAGATATGGTGTATTCTATGATGTCTCTTACTAATTTACCGCTATTGTTTTGGAGTTATGCTTTAGAGACGGCTGCATTCACGTTAAATAGGGCACCATCTAAATCCGTTGAGATGACACCATATGAACTATGGTTTGGCAAGAAACCCAAGTTGTCATTTCTTAAAGTTTGGGGCTGCGATGCTTATGTGAAAAAGCTTCAACCTGATAAGCTCGAACCCAAATCGAAGAAATGTGTCTTCAAAGGATACCCAAAGGAGAATGTTGGGCACACCTTCTATCACAGATCCGAAGGCAAGATATTTGTTGCTAAGAATGGATCCTTTCTAGCTCTCGAAAGAAGTGAGTGGGAGGAAAGTAGAACTTGATGAGGTAATTGTACCTTCTCCCCAATTGGAAAGTACTTCATCACAGAAATCAGTTCCAGTGATTCCTACACCAATCAGTGAGGAAGCTAATGATGATGATCATGAAACTCCAGATCAAGTTACTACCAAACCTCGTAGGTCAACCAGAATATGATCCGCACCAGAGTGGTATGGTAATCCTGTTCTGGAAATCATGTTACTAGAGCATGATGAACCTATGAACTATGAGGTAGCGATGATGAGCCTAGATTCCGCGAAATGGCTTGAGGCCATGAAATCTGAGACGGGATCCATGTATGAGAACAAAGTATGGACTTTGGTTGACTTGCCCGATGACCGGCATGCCATCGAGAATAAATGGATCTTCAAGAAGAAGACTGAAGCTGACGGTAATGTTATTGTCTACAAAGCTCGACTTGTTGCGAAAGGTTTTTGCAAGTTCAAGGAGTTGACTATGATGAGACCTTCTCACCCGTAGCAATGCTTAAGTCTGTCCGAATCATGTTAGCAATTGCCGCATTTTATGATTATGAAATCTGGCAAATGGATGTCAAAATTGCATTCCTTAATGGATATCTTAAAGAAGAGTTGTATATGATGCAACCAGAAGGTTTTGTCAATCCTAAAGGTGCTAACAAAGTGTGCAAGCTCCAGCTATCCATTTATGGACTGGTGCAAGCCTCTCAGAGTTGGAATATACGCTTTGATAGTGTGATCAAAGCATATGGTTTTATACAGACTTTTGGAGAAGCCTGTATTTGCAAGAAAGTGAGTGGGAGCTCTGTAGCATTTCTAATATTATATGTGGATGACGTATTGTTGATTGGAAATGATAGAAAATTTCTGGATAGCATAAAAGGATACTTGAATAAGAATTTTTCAATGAAAGACCTCGGTGAAGCTGCTTATATATTGGGCATCAAGATCTATATAGATAGATCAAGACGCTTAATTGGACTTTCACAAAGCACATACCTTGATAAAGTTTTGAAGAAGTCCAAAATGGATCAGTTAAAGAAAGGGTTCTTGCCTGTGTTACAAGGTGTGAAGTTGAGTCAGACGCAATGCTCGACCACTACAGAAGATAGAGAGAAAATGAAAGTCATTAGCTATGCCTCAACCATAGGTTCTATCATGTATGCAATGCTGTGTACTAGACCTAATGTGTGCCTTGCTATCACTACTAGGGAAAACCTTATACACAAAATCTTAGCAGCAGCGCGGCTCAAAAAGAGGCGCTACTGCTACTTAGCAGTAGCGATCTTCAGAAAAGCGCGCTGCTGATGAAAATTTAGCAGTAGCGCCTGATGGATAAACCACGCTGCTACAAAAATGTACCTACAGAACCCAACAACCTCAGTTTACCAGCAGCACGGTGGCGCGATGCGTGCTACTGCTAAAGCAATAGTAGTAGCGCGCTTTTCTGTCACGTCGCTCCTGCTAATTTTGAAATTGTCCTCATGGTTGGCCCGTTTAGCAGTAGCTCGTGTTTGTAAAGCGCGCTGCTACTACACCCTTAGCAGTAGCGCTCTTTTCCTCCCATGCTACTACTAAGGCGCGGCACCCCACCACCTTTTCCCCACCCGTCCTCCCCTCCCCCATCTCCTCTCCTTCCTTTACCCTACCTCCCACATCCTCCCTCTCTCACTCTTCTTCTTCCTCAAGGCTTCTCCCCCATTACTCTCCCTCTTCTACCTACCTTTCTCTCTCTTCATTACTCCTAGCTAACTACACCACCTCCATTAATGCAACTCCTTTATCCTTTTCCTTCCCTCAACTAGTTGAAGTTGTCTCCTCCCAAATTAGCTAGCTAGGTAGATGTAGCATTTATTCAAGTGACCTATTTGCCCCCTAACTAGATCTATCTTTGTCAAGAAGAGCTTTGTGCACTTTTGATCTCCCTACATCATCATCTCCATCGTGTGCTCGATCTCGAGATAGAGGTGATTAAAATTTCATGCTTTTGCAAAATGGAAATATGTGTATGTGTGTGTGATATGATAATTGGGCAATATTATGGAAATTGTGTGTGTGGCATGAGTTGACGCCAAATTGTGCTTTTGAGTTGCCTATGTTTTGCCGAAATGTCGATTTATGTCCGTTTCGGCGTATTTCGGGAAACTCTAGATCTATATATGTCCTATTTTAGGGATGGTCATGCCGAATTTTTGTATGACTTTGATGCATGCACGCATTTTTCTAATCAATTTGTTTTTTATTACCGTGCAGACGTTCATGGTGGTCAGTGGAACGATGGTGGACAGGTGGTTGCGGTCGGCGGTGCAGGACATGAAAGAAAATAACCGGACAGAGGTTTTATGTCCGTGTCAAAAATGCAAAGGAATAGTTTGGCTCGACCCCTATGACGATGGTCGTGTCGAAGCGCACCTGCTCATGACTGGTTTCATGGATGGCTATAATCGGTGGATAATTGAAGATGAGGATGACGATGTTGTGGACGCCGATGGGGCAGGTAATGATGACACGGGGCAAGACGAAGAGATGATCGATAATGGCGGCGTGGAAGAGGCCGGACATGGCGGCGGAGAAGGGGCCGGACATGGCGGAGGAGAAGGTGCCGGACATGGCGGCGGAGAGAACGACGTGGACTCCACGCAGCAGAGTTCGTTGGTACTAAGTTCAATCGCAAGGGACCCTCATGTTCAAGCATCGCTCGCAAGGAGACAATCTTGAGAGAGCTGCTTCTAGAGAGGAGGCTAAGATGGAGCAACGGTGGTAGACTCGAACACTCCATTGTATGATGGTTGCAATCTGAGGTGACCCGCTTGAGTTTCACGCTCCAACTCCACGAAGATGAAGGCTAAAACAAATGGACCGACACTAGCCTTGATGAGCATCTCAAGTACCTAAAGGATGTTCTTCCCATGGGAATCTATGTCCTACTAGTGTTGATGAGGCCAAGAAGATCGTGTGCCCTCTTGATCTTCCGCGACGTTAGATACCATGCATGCATCAACAATTGCATAATTTATCGGAAGGAGCACGCAGAAAAAACAAGCCGTCCGGCGTGCAATGCTTCTCGATACAAGAAGGCCGGAAGAAATGTCCCGTAAAGTTGTATGGTACTTACCAATCACTCCCCGCTCTCCAAAGATTTTGTAGATCCCAAGGAAGCAAAGCTAATGTGCCGCACATGGAGAGGAAGAAGCCCGACGATGGAGATGATCCGAAATGAGACACGCCAAGGATGGAAGCCAAAGGAGAGCGTTGAACAGCTTCTATCGGTATTTCAATGTGATGCAAGGAACATCGTGCTCGTGGCGGTACCGATGGCATGAATCCATTTGGCAACCAGAACACCAACCATAGCACATGGCCCGTGTTTGTATGGATGTACACACTACAAAAAAAGACACATCCGTGACATTTTGGGCGAATCGAATTTTTTTTCATCATACATATGACACTTCTATGACGATAATTGTGACAAAACCCAGATCATCATAGATATGGTGGGCTCCTACTTATGACAAAAATGGGCTTTTAGTCCGGGCGCCCGGAGACGATCCGCATGACATTCTTTGGACCATCCATGACGGAAAAACAAAGGGTAGAAGTGAGGGGAGGAAAATTTCGGGAGTTGCGATTCTGCCACGGGAGGTTGGGGTCAAGCGTTATGCGTTTCTCTCATCTGGTATGCTTGGCAAGTGCGAGGCATTGGCTCTAACTGAACCCGAGCGAGGCGTTGGGCTCTAATTGAACCCGAGCGATTACCTTTGCATGCTATGCGTTCATCGAACCCAAACGATCGATCGATGGTCGTTAATCGAACCCGATCGAGCGATTCTTCGCCATCGCCGCTAATCAAGCCGATCGATTGATGAACGATGGCGTTGCGGGGGGTTGGACGAACGATGAGCGGTGGTGTTGCCTCTGTATGAACAGGACCCCGTGGTGTGGAGGGCTGGATGAACAGTAGACGGTGGAGGGGTGGCCGTGGAGGGGTGGTTGAACAAGACCCCGTGGTGTGGAGGGCTGGATGAACAGTAGACGGTGGAGGGGTGCCCGTGGAGGGGTGGTTGAAAGTAGCCGATGGAGTAGCGCGCGGTGGAGGCTGGATGAACAGGAGCCCATGGAGGCTGGAGGATGTCGATGGTAGCCCGTGGAGGCTGGAGGAGGTCGACGGTGGAGATGAACAGTATCCCGTGGAGTCCCTTTTTGCGATACGCCACACCTCCCGGCGAACAGACCCCTGCTTAGACCGTAAGGCTCCAACACAAGTCCGCTTTCGTCCGTTTTGCAAGACGACACACCCTCCCGATCAACAGACCCCGTTTGACCGTAGGAGGTCCGCTTCCTCCGTTCTTGCAGACGCCACACCCCTCCCGATCAACAGGACCCTGTTCCGAATGTGGCCGGTCGAACACAAGGCCGTTTCCTCCATTCTGCGGTACGCCAGGCCTCGTTTCCATCGCCTGTTCCGTCCAAGCTGGTTGGCTCCCACGCATTCCGTTGCCTCCCGATGAACATGATGCATCGTTGCCTCCCCATGAACACGATGCATACCGTTGCCTCCCCATGAACATGACGATGACGCTGTTTCTCCATTCCGACCCAGCCATGTACACGAGCCCTCGCCGTATGTATGCGCGAGTAGGCGTTCGAGACCCCGCCCGTATGTACACATACGTGGCCGTATTTTCTTTCTTGCACCCTGGCCATTGTACGTAAAGGTACATGTTACGTGCGCGCCTCTACTACGACACGTGCGTGCCTCTACATCCACCAGTATATATGTACGTACACGTTCGCGACCAGAATGACAATGCTACGTACGCTTCGACTAGGTGGGTCCCGACTGTCAGGCACTTCCTTGCCTGCGAAGATGTAGCTGGTGGGTCCCAGCAGTCAGGGGGGCGAATCGTTTTTTTTGCCCGGACGACTTCCTTGCGTGCGAAGGTGTAGCTGGTGGGTCCCAGCAGTTAGGAGGGAAACATTTTTTTCGCGAAATACGGTGGCCCATCCGATGGGTCCCTGCTGTCAGGTGGAGGAATCATTATTTTCCGCGTAATAAGGAGGCACTTCCTTGCTGCGGCCGTGGACCCACTATCGACCTCTCCACGACAAATCCATGTCCAATGGAAGTCGTTCCTTGACCACGTTGACCACGCCGCGCCGAGAACACCAGAGCGGTGGACGACGGCGAGGCCTAGGAAGGGGACGACGCGGAGCCGGTGAAGACGCGACAGTGGATGCCCACGCGGAGAGGAGTATGAGGGTTCACTCATTCGGCTGCGGTGTGAGGCTGCAGTCGCCGCAGGGCTTGGCCAGCGGTGGGAATAGTAGGGGGCGGTGAGGCCTCCGCGGCAGCATAGCTGGCCACGGGAGGCAGGAGCAGGCGGCACGACCGGCGCTGCTTTGGGCGGCTGGAGCAAGAAGACCAGAGGTTGAAGAAGCACTACGGCCGTTGGATGGACATCGTACGGTCACTGGAGCTAGAATCATTCATATTGACTAAGTTGACAAAGCCCTCCGTCCCCGTCAACTTAGTAGGCCCACAAGTCAGCCTCCCACCAAGGTGGGTCCTAGCTAGCAAGGGGAGTATTCATTTTTTGTGCATAATAAAGAGGCACTTCCGGTGGGTCCGAGCTGATAGCGGGGGGAACATTTCTTTCGCGAAATACAGTAGCCCGTCCGGTGGGTCCCAGCAGTCAGGGGGGAAACGTTTTTTCCATGAAATAAGGTGGCCCGTCTGTTGGGTCCCTGCTGTCAGGTGGAGGAATAATTATTTTGCGCGTAATAAGGAGGCACTTCCTTGCGGCTGCCGTGGACCCAGCTGTTAGCCTCTCCACGTACAGTAATCTTCCGATGGAAGTCGGTCGTTGACCACATTGACCACGCCGCGCCGAGAGCACCAGGGCGGTGGACGACGACGAGGCCTAGGAAGGGGACGACCCGGAGTCGAGGAAGACGTAGAAGTGGAAGCCCGCGCGGAGAGGAGTACGAGCGCTCACGGTTCGGGTGCGGTGTGAGGCTGCCATCGCCCTTGCAATAACGAGGGTGTGGGTGAGTGGAGGGATGGCCGGCCAGCGTGGGAGTAGTATGGGGGTGGTGAGGCCTCCAGCAGATAGCACACCGCCATGGGAGGCAGGAGCAGGTGGCACGACCGGCGCTGCTTTGGGCGGCTGGACCAAGAAGACCAGAGATTGAAGAAGCACTATGGCCGTTGGATGGACATCGTACGGTCACTGAAGCTAGAATCGTTTATATTGACTAAGTTGACAAAGCCCTTGGTATGCTCCAACTTAGTAGGCCCACAGGTCAGCCTCCGAAACAGTGCGCCCCAGATGTCAGGGGGAGAATCATTTTTTGGGCAGCCGAAGCTAAGAATATCTGAGATTGAGGAAGAAGCACGACATCCTTTGGATAGACATCCAATGGCCACTGCTGCTAGAACCGTGTGTTAACTATAATAAGTTGACAAAGCCTTGCATACACATCAACTTATTTTTTTAGGGGATGCGTCAATTAGTAGGCCCACAAGTGTGTGGCAGAGAACTTATAGCCCATTTGCGTTTTGTAAGAATGTACAACCCATTTTTGAATTCTAATGGAATTTACAACAGCCCATTTACAGTTTGTTAAAAGTACAGCCCATTTTATAGCTAGGAAAACGATTAATAATTTCAACAAACCGTTGAAGACAGAATTCAATAAAATTTCCCACATTTGGATGGGATCCGAAACATTTTTATCCCGAAATTTCTAGTCAGATTAAATATAAATTTGTATTACGTAAAAGTCCATCGAAATATTGTGCGCGCAACAATGAAAATTTAAGATTTTCGAAATCCATAAATAATATTTTATAAACTAATTTCGTGTTTGGTGCATTTTTTATAGTCACTGCCCAGTTTTTATAATTACAACCCATTTATTATTTTTTTAAAGCCCATTTTCCTGTTAAGCCTAGTGCATGCCTCCTAGGAAAGATTTGCAGCCCAGCGGGGTGGAGAATAACAAGTTGACCTTGCCTGGGTATTCCTCAAAAAGACGTATAGCTGGGCTAGCCATTTTCATCTTGAAAAAATTAGTATCTGGGCTGGATATCTCGCCTGGGCTAGACGGGCCACAGCACGCCCAGTTAATACCCTGGTCTCCTTTGAACAACAATGAAATCATCGCCAAGAAAATATCTGCAGTTCTCACGCCTCAAAAACACAAATACTGCTCGAGCTGCTTGGTCCCAGCTGTCGGCCGCACCTTGTGCAATTCCCAGCTGTCGGAATAAAACCAAGCTTTAATTTTGATATCCCTGTAAGCAACAATAGGTATAAGGGAAACAACTACTGAGAAATAACGGTTGATGACTTGTCTTAATGGGAAACAAAGCAGGAGAGTAGCAATTCTCCATCAGTGTGATTCATTCATATTGACTGAGACATTATCTTAACAATGCCTTGTTTCAACATGTATAAGGAATGACAAAGCAAAAAAGTACCATTCCTAAAACAATGCAACTGATTCATTTTAACAGAGACATTATCTTAACAATAGCTTGCTTAAACATGTAGAAAGAACTACAAAGCAGGATAGTACCATTCCTAACAAGTGTTGTAGTTTTGAACTAAGATTCAGTAGTTAATTAATTCTGAGAGTGGCATTGCTTAATTTTACTAGCGGCATTAGATTAACGAAAAGCATAAACGGTTCCAGGGGAGAGTAGGCGCAACAACAATATGTGCTTCCATCTACTTATAAAGGGGGTGATGCAGAGTCTGTTGTAACAAAGCAACAAGCATCATGTCTAGGTTGGTCCCATTTTTGTTCACTATTTAATGGGAAAAGACAGCAATACAATAGCTTCAATTCAACATTTATTTAAAATAGTACCAATACAAGTAGCACAACATCTCAAAGCACACTGCACAATCATGTGGATGAAGGCCTATACTGACCTTTCATGAGAACACTAGGATAAAATATGAATCTGCCAACACGAATAGGAAATCCAATCTAGTTTTGTGCAGTTGCATTGAAATCAAGCAAAGTGTTTTGTGTAGCGAAGCAAAATGTCGCAATAGCAACAAGTTGAATAGATATCCCTGTTTAAACAGAGGCAAAAAAGGAATCAATTACTGGCTAATAAAGGAGAATGAAACATGCGGCCACAAAAATGGCAATCCCGCCAATCCCTAACAAGTGTTGCAGTTTTGAAATAAGATTCAGAGTTAATTAATTAGAGTGGCATCAATTCATCGGCTTATAAAGGGGGTGATGCTGAATTTGTTGTAACAAAGCAACAAGCATCATGTCTGGGTTGGTCCCATTTTTGCTCACTACTTAATGGGGAAAGACAGCAATACAATAGCTTCAATTCAACATTTATTTAAAATAGTACCAAAACAAGTAGCACAACATCTCAAAGCACACTGCACATCATGTGGTTAAGACCAAGATTTGAAACAATTCGCCACGAAGACTGGAAACAAATCTCGATCTCCTCTTCTGCAGTTCCACCAAAATTAAGCAAAGTCACCGGTGTGACATTCAAGTTGAACTGCACAAAACACTCTTAAAACATAAGTGTTTCGATTAGCGAAGTAAAATGTCGCAATAGCAACAAGTTGAATCGATACCCCTGTTTTAACAGAGGCAAAAAAGGAAACAATTACTTGCCGATAAAGGAGGATGAAACAAATGGTGACAGAAAGAAGCATCTAACTTATCTTGGATGGAAAACAAAGTAGGATAATAACATTTCTAAAGCGGTTGCATTGATTCATATTAACAGAGACATTCTCTTGAAAAAACATTCGTTAAAAAATGTAATTTACTTTTAATAGTGGCATTGCTTCAATTTTCTGGCGGCATTCTTAGATTTACAACTGCAAAATAGCTGTATGGGACATGCTAGCACCATGTGCGTCCACACGTATAAATGGGTGATGCAGAGTATGTAGCCAAGCAGCATATCTGTGTTGGTCCCATATTTGTTCTCTTTGAACTTTTTTCCTATGTGAGGGCAGCAAATCTAGTCCTGCACAAACTACCCGACCCTCCCAGTTTCTTTCCCTTTTCAACACAGAGATCGGTTCCTTACGGATGTGTGTCTTGGGTTACCCCTTTTTCCCGCTTTCGACCAACAAAGCGGCCGGATAGCCGCCTATACTACTTTTCCTCCCTCCTTTCCTCATTGAACCACGTCCTAGATTCATGCTCCACCCCACCGCACCTTTCTTTCCTCTTTGAACCAAGACCTAGATTCAACTACAGATCGAAAAAGATCCACATGCAGCTAGAGCAACGATGATTTCAAAGAAACTTATACCTTAGGGTCGTCGGGATGTGGCAAGGCGTGTGGCGGGAGGCCGGATCTGCCCACACTACGTACGAAAGCGAAGAAGAAGGGGTCGGTGGCCCTCCCGCACAGGCGTTGGGTGAAAGAGAACAGCGCAGCCGGCAGTGGATTGCCTCCCTCGACGAAGGCGATAGAGATAACGTTGCACCTCCTCCCCTTCCCGGTGCGACGGGATACGGACACCTCCTTCACCAGCTATGAGGGGGGAGAGAGAGACAAGAGGCCAACACAGTCTTGTTTAGATCTGGTGAAGAGAGGGTGAGAGACTGTGAATATAGCAAACCCTAGCAAATGAACGCTGAGCCTCCAGCATGTAACATATATGTATTGTGGCGAGCGTGTGGAGAGTGCAAACCCTAGCGAACAAGCGCTGAGGCTCCCGCTTATATATATACTAATGTAGTACGGACTGAGCTCCGGTGCCTTCATTGCATCTGCTTTTGGTTGTATGACAGGTGAGCCAGCCACATTTGGGCCCACCTGTCATAAACCCAAAGGCAGGTCCACTAAGTCAATGAAGCTGCGTCCATATAGTACTCTCGTGTGTATACAACTAATATATAGTGGAGTGGTTTTCTTATTCTCTCCATAACAATCGTTTTAAATTGTGTAAGTACGAAACGAAACTCTTTATTTAATGTACAGTGAAGAAAACTAGTACTACTTCCGATGAACTAACGATCCACACTCACGCGTCCTGGTCGCACTTCCTGTCCTTCACGTGTGGTACACTACCCTCCCTTAAGTGAACAACCACACATGCGCCAAATTATCGTAAACATGTGAGAGTGTGTACAAATAAAGAATTTTAATTTCAATTATCGGAAAGGTTTGAGAGTATTGCAAAGTTTGACTTGACCAAATCTAATATCTTGTGATAAATAAAAATGGAGGGCTACTACGTCCATCCGGGTTTTTAGTCCACACCATTTTTTAAATCAAAGTTAATAGCTGGACAAATAAAATTAGAGGGGAGCTGGAGACAAAGTTGTGAGAAGGCTTATAAATCAATACAAAACTTATGACCTTAGTACCAACGTTGATCCTTCTTCGAGGAAACATTTGGTTCATAGCCAATTGTGTGATAAAATTGCACCAACGGGAAAGACGACTGTGTCTCCAATGCAACCAAGGTGAACTAACGAAGGATATCATCTTTGTGCGTAACAAGCAAAGAGCACTGATGGAAGACAGCTTGTTTTTCATTGAAAATTGATCAGCTTCACCAGCCGACGCAACCATGAGGCGCAACCATGAGCATCGATAGGTCATCATGGTGATGCATCATCCATTTGGCATCAAGTTTGGGTGAGGCAACTATGAAGTTCGACAAATCCTCACCGTGGTCTGTTTCTTCTCAGTAATCAAGCTCGAGGAAGGAAGAACCACGTGACAGAGGACAGTGAGGCGGAACAACAATGGCCATCCAATTTTGTGCAGTTCCACTAAAATTGAGGAAGACATGCCCGGGTATGGAGACATGCATCGTTGTTTCCAAAAAATATAAAAAAAGGGTTAGCAACGACATCTCAATTGTCAATAAGAATTAATGAAAAGTACAGCAACAAACAGAAGCATCATAATTATATCTTGATGGGAACTAAACCAGGATACCCGAGAAAAATGCATTTCTTCATTTAACTAGTGATAGTACTACCACCATATGGACAATGACTGCACAACCACCATGTACTTTTATGTCGAAACAACATGTATACCTCCACCGAGGCATAAATCAGGACAAATTTTCGAGTGGCATTTCCTCTATAATAGTACTAGTAGGTGATGTTGGACCAGCCGACGAACCCTAGCTACTATGCATGTGTCGGTGTACTAAGGTAGGGGTACCTCAGTACCCCAACTTGTGCACGGGCGGTTGCAGCTTCCCGCGGCAGGGTTTACCACGTGCTCGCCGAAGACCTTCCTGCTCCATGTCAAACCATTCAAAGACAAAGTATACAAGACAGAAGATCGAGACCCCGGCAAGCGGAGCTTGCCGGGAAGGCCATTCCAGGCTCAAGGTTACATCACTCACGCAAGGCCACGGGAGAGGAGCTCGCCGGAAGACTAGAAGATTACATCATAGAAGACACGCCTCGGCGCTATATGCGTCGGCGAGGGCCCGGGAGCGACAAGTTCTGAGCCAAAGAAACTCCCGGGTCCGGCAAGGTCAAGACCCGGCAAGGTGCTTGCCGGAGAATCTGCGATGTGTGCCCGCGCTCCGGCTCATCAGCCCACGCGTGCCTGGGCCTTTCGAGGATCGGCGTGGCGGATGGTCTGTGCAGCCTGGGGACACGGTGGCACTTCACGGTGGTGGATCCATCGCCGTGGCGGACGGAGACACAAGGGCGGAGCTTTTGGGGTCGACGGCGACGGCATTAAATGCCCTTGTCCCCCATCACAAAGTAGGTAGCGACCATTTGTTCACGACTTTGTAGCTTCACTGTTCCCGCACTGTTCCAACTACCATCTCTTTTACATTTTTACCCTTTTCTCCTACGTTGACACCTGTCGGTGACCCCTTGCACTATAAAAGGAGGCCCATGCACAACGTGGAGGGGGTTCGGTTGGTTCGGTTCGAAACCTTGACAACTCTCGCACTCGGTGTAGCTGCTACTGTAGATCTTCAAGCTCCCGAGCTCAATACAAACCAAGGCAGGAGTAGGGTTTTACGCGTCCATCGCGGCCCGAACACAGGTAAAGATCGCCAGCGTGCTGCGCCACGATCTGCTCTCCGTGCTCCCTCCGCCCTCGTACCGCACAGACAAGGGGCTCCGGTCCCATAGGTGTTCGTGGCGGGCAGTTCCCCCCGACATCTTTGGCGCGCCAGGTAGGGGAGCGACGAGGTTGTGCGGACCTGATCCGGCGTTCACGCGGGCGCGTTCTTCATCAACCTCTCCGGTTTCACCAGCAACTTCATCAACAATCGCGCCATGGCCCCGAAGAAGAAGGCTTCGGAGGTTGGAGGCCCGTCTGCGTCTCATCCGCCGCCGCCGGAGCCAACGGTGGGCGGAGGAGACGCCGTCGGAAGGGTGGTCGCCGGCGAGGACACTCGCGACGCCACCAGATCCAAGGACAAGACGGATGACCGCGCCTCAGTCTCCGTGGACATACCGCGTCCATCTCAGCACACGACAACCCAGCAGCGCCATACTACGGGTGGTGGTATCCGCATGCTGGGGCAAGGACACACCGGAGGCTCGCGGGATGTTCCGGACCACCGTCCGGACACAAGCAAAGCGAAGGCGCCGGGGCAGGACCTTGCTCCTTCTAACGCTGTTAGGAGTCCGAGCATATCCGCTCCTCGCACCGCCGCCCGCTCCCTCCACTCCGGCGTAAGCGCTCGCAAGGGCGCAATCGCTCGACTTCCCTCCAGCGCGACAAGGCCAAGATCGGAGGGTACCATCCGGAGCCTTGTCGCTTTCGCCAACAACGACTCCTCACAACAGCCGGCGACCTCGCGGCCGCGGCAAGCTGAGAAGACGAAGGCCGACGGCGACAAGACCGCCGGGGGTGCAACCACCGTGCACTCCCCACCGCAGAAGCAAAAGACGCCGCCCCGCCGGAACAACGCCGACGACGGCTCCACGGCATCGTCGGATCCGCGGGCTCGACGGGATCAACGCCAGGTCCTCAACGACCGGCGACAAGAAGACGCTCGGACCACGATCGAGCGCCGCCGGGAAGCTCGGTGTAGGATCGGAAGTATGTCTAGAGGGGGGGTGATTAGACTACTTGACAACTTAAAAGTTTATGCCTTTTGATTAGAGTAGGTTTTTAGCAAGTTCACAATGATGACTAAGTCAAGTATCACCCTACACATGCAATTCTAGAGTTATGGCAGCGGAAAGTAAATTGCACATATAGTAAATAAGAGGTGGAGAAGAGCAAACGCAATTTGGAGACACGGAGATTTTTCTCGTGGTTCCGATAGGTGGTGCTATCGTCAATCCACGTTGATGGAGACTTCAACCCACGGAGGGTAACGGCTGCGAGAGTCCACGGAGGCTCCACCCACGAAGGGTCCACGAAGAAGCAACCTTGTCTATGCCATCATGGCCTACGCCCACGGAGGACTAGCCTTACTGGGGTAGATCTTCACGAAGTAGGCGATCTCCTTGCCCTTACAAACTTCTTGGTTCAACTCCACATCTTGACGGAGGCTCCCAAGCGACACCTAACCAATCTAGGAGGCACCACCCTCCAAAAGGTAATAGATGGTGTTGGTGATGATGAACTCCTTGCTCTTGTGCTTCAAATGATAATCTCCCCAACACTCAACTCTCCTCACTGATTTGGCTGTGGTGGAAGAAAGGATTGAGTGGAAAGCAACTTGGGAAGGCTAGAAATCAAGTTTCATATGGTGGGAGTGGAGCAACTTGATCTCAACACAAGGGTAGGTAGTTTTCTTCTCAGAAATGTAAGGTAGGAGTGGTAGTTCTTTCTGATGGCTCTCTTCACGAATGAAGAGGAGGTGGAGGGGTATTTATAGCCTCCACACAAAATCCAACCGTTACACATTTGACCAATCTCGGTCAGACCGAAGTTGACAACTCGGTGAGACCGAAAGTTCAAATCTTGTGAACGTTGGGATTTTCGGTGGGACCGAAAATACAATCTCGGTTAGTCCGATTCTTCCAAAGTCTAGGGTTTGCCAATCTCGGTGGGACCGACTTTCTCATCTCGGTGACACCGATTTGAGTACGTATGTTCTGAAGCTTGGCAACACCAATTTCGAATGACCGAGTTTGGAATCGGAAAATCCGAGATTCTTAGGGTTTGGGTATATGGTGAGGTGGTTCATCTCGGTGTGGTGAGTTTGGAATCGGTGGGACCGAGATTACTTATGGGTTTATGTTGGAGTGAAAGATTGCGATAGTTTGAGAGATAAATCACTAAGCACTTTGAGCAACCAGATCATCATCATAACCTCATCCCCTTTTAATAGTATTGGCTTTCCTATGGACTCAATGTGATCTTGGATCACTAAACCAAAAATGGAGTCTTGAGCTTTTGCCAATGTTTTCCTTAGCATTTTGAGGGTCCACATCATCGGTCATTGCCATACCCATATCACTGAACTTTCTCAAATATTCTCAAGAAATGATTAGTTCAATGATATATATGTTGTTATTAATTACCAAAACCACCCGGGGATTAGTTGCACTTTCAATCTCCCCCTTTTTGGTAATTGATGACAACATATAGATCAAAGCTTCGACAAATGATATAATCAATGAATAACATCGTCGCTTTGAGAAGTATGTGATAAGCAAGAGCTCCCCCTAAATTTGTGCATTATTTAAGATTTGCGTTTGAATGCAAATGCACAATCGATTAGGATCATGGGTTACTCTTCCATGTCACATACATCTTGGTGGAGCGCACAAAATGATAAGAATGAATAACATGCACCCAATCACCAAGACATGAGTAAGTGATCATACAAGATATGAATGGAATATGATAAACATTAAGCACACATTAAGCATAGTATGATCAAGCACTCATCAAGATAGAGCAAACGTAGTATCAAACACACGAAATGTCTCAAAGAACTCAAAAGTATCTCAAGGAAAACCGCAAACGAAAGAGCAAAAACGAGCACTCTCTCTCGAAGTCCTATGATCTATACAATTTCTCCCCTTTGGCAACAAGTTACCAAAAGTTCGAAGGTATAGAGCTAATCGTCACTAGGGACTCTGCTGGCGGCTCTGTCTGCGTCGATGGAGTGGAGATAGCTGCATCTGCAAAGCTTCGCTGAAGTCTGTGGAGCCGGAGGAGTGGACACCGGAGCTGGTCTTTGAACCGATGGAGCTGTGGGAGGTGCTTGATGTAGTAGCCAGGGGTCATCACACAGAATAGCAATGATCTGGGCTTTGTGGGCACTGCAGCAGGCTGCTCATAGTCATCCTGAACCATATCACCTTCCATCTCCTTCATAAGCTCTGCCTTCTCCCTCTTCGCTTCCTCAATGTCTGCCTCAAGCTTGTTGACGGTGACTTGCACTTCAGTCAGCTTAACATCCAGAGCATGGAACTTATCTTCAACGATCCTCTCTAGGCTCTCCCGAGATCGCACTATGCTTTGGCCAAAGCGTAGTTCAATTCTCTCGAGTGGCTTCAAGAAGTTGTTCTCCAACGCTCTTGGGCTTTGTCTTGCTTCCTTTTCAGCTTTAGCTTGTTTGGCAGCTTCAGACTTTGCATGTCCTTCGACGGATGTGGGAGCATCCTCGGTCATCACAACTTCATTATCTTCGTGTTCAGGCTGCAATGGCAAGTGGGGTCTATCCAATGTAGGTGTCCGTGCCAAACTTGGCATTAATGAGCATCTGAATATGCGAGCAAACCCACACGACCTCTTACTCGTCTGCTGCTTGTCCTCTTGATAGTCTCTACTATCGTGTCCATCACCTTAAAAGGTGCCTTCGATCTAGAATGTGCAGCATGTTGATAGAATACCCTCTTATCATGCGGTGGTCTCCGACTTAGGCATCAAAGTGTGCCTCGTAATGGTGTTAGTGGTTGGGAGACCAGCTCAAGATGATAAACCGATCCAAGCTTCCATATCTCAACATCCTTGTCGGTACCTCATTGTACATGTTCTTCATTGACTCGTGATTTTTCTTCGAATGCCATAGACATCAACATCATCATCCCTTGAAACTGGTGCATTCAAGAACGCTCTCCATTCCTCAACAGTTGAATGGAATCTACGCCCTTCATCATCCATACAATTCGCCATCTGGATAAAAGTGTGCGGTGGCATAGAACGCATGATCATCTCATCATTCCAAGCGGTCAATTTCGACCAACGAACTCTGCAACTCCACATGCGGTGAAGCTTTCATGCACATGTGGGAAATAGTCTCTGTGCTTTCATCACAATGTAATCCCAGTCTACATATCTCGTGTCAAGAACAATTGGCTTCTTATCCATGAGCACTGCCTCATAAAAGTCTTGTTGCTCTCTCTGTGGAATCTAGAGTCAACAAATGTCCTTCTCCGGTGGCATATGGATCAACTTGCCTCCATAGCCTCGAGACCTTTGTCTTTCCTTTCCTTCATATTTTCAGCTCGAGGATGAGCATCATTATGAACGGCAATTTCGCATGCGAGCTTGAAAGAAACATGAGCCTCATCATCGATTCTGCAGTGGCACATTGTCCTTCTTCTTCTCTCAAGCGTGTATGTTCCTCACAGCCTTCTTTGGCTTAGCAGCAGGTTTGGCTTGGGCTGCCTTTGCTTGAGCTGATGGCTTAGCTTTTGTGGGTGCTCCTGCCTCGATGGCATCTCCCATCAACTTCGCTTCGAGGAGGTGGGGTGCTTCCTCATCGAGTCATCATCATCGACTTCTTCATGAACTAGCCTCTTCCTCTTGGAAGTTTTCTTGATCTTGCCGGGAGGTTTCTTCTTCCATGCCGAGCTTCGTTGCAACAAGGATTTCTTCACCTTGCTTTGGTGCCTTTCTTTGATTGTTTCCCTTGATAGCCCTTGGCAACCACTTGCCTTTTGGCTTTGAAGTTATCTCCTCATCTCGCAACAAAGTTAGAATCCTCCTCATCGAGTTCCTCTTCTTCCTGCCCTCGTGGCAGCCGGAGGCAATCCACTTGGAGTGCTCTCTCTCCATCATCTGAAAACTGCTTTCTTGACTTGTAGCTGCCTCTGGAATCTCAACTGCAATTCAGACTTGTTCGATTGTCACTTCCATCGATATGACCGACAACCTGTGAAAAGAATAGGTATAGGCGTAATAGAAGAGTTATCACAAACTGCAGATGATTTTGCAAATAGAATGAGTTCAAACATTAGTTTTAGGTTTTCACGAATACATTTCGGTCGACCGAGTCTATAAATTCGTGAATCCAAGTGTCTAAACAGACCATATACACCACTTTCGGTTGGACGAAATGGGTTTCGATCAGCCGAGAGCACTAGGGTTTCACTAAATCCTCACTTCGGTCTTACCGATTTGCACAACTCGGTTTAACCGAAAAGTGCAATCAAATGACCAGAGGCCAAATCGGTCATCCGAGAATGTAGAATCGGTCACACCGAGATGTGTTCGGCGGAAACCTAACCCTAAAATTTTCACTCGAATTTTGTTCTATGATCTAATCTGCTGGATAGGAAGATTTTAATCTTGGCAAGAAACTAGGCAAAGCCTATCGTGCATTGAATCAGCGGTTTGAAGCACGAGAGGGATGAAACTCACCCAATCTGGTGGAGCTTCACTACACGCGGCAACGGCGCGATGAGAAAGACCGTTGATGGCGATGGAGACCCGCGGCGAGGGCGCACAGGCGACGGCGGAGACGATCCAAAGACCACGGCGACGGCAGCGAAGGGTTTGAGGGCGAGGCGTTTTGAAGAAGTAATCAGCGCTGTCCTCGGGTATATATATACCTTCGGTGTCGGTGGGACCGAGTTGGAAAACTTCGGTGGGACCGAGATGGTTAATCGCGTGCGATTACACACTTTCGTCACGCCGAATTTGTAACTTCGGTTTCACCGAGGTGAAAACCTAGATCAATCCAAGTGATTTGATCATCCGATTTGAGTATATCGGTTTGACCGAAAGTACTTAGAAGGTTTTGGAAGTTAGGCTTTTGACGGATCGGTGGCTCCGAGTGCTCCTCACTCGGTCTGTCCGAAAAAGTCTTGTTCAAAGTTTGTGATATAAGCATGAATAGAGTTTGAGACAAGAAAGCATAGATAGCTAGGGGAGGAACTTAGGCATTCTTGTCCATCCATTTGGTCAAAAAAAGGGAAAATCAAAAGACCAAAGCAACAAATGGATGTCCTCGAATGGATAAAATCATGCATCCAACATGCTCACACAATAAGATAGCAAATGAAATATGTGTCAAACATGCACAAACAAAACACTAGCTTCTAGCACACAATTTGGCGATGACTAGGTCATCTATATATGAGCATATTGACTTAGGAGTCAAATGAAAAACATTTGATCATAGGTCATACTCATCGTTTAAGCACAAGTGGGGTTACCACTTTTCCATAAAGCATTAATGTGTTCACATCATTAAAAGATGCTTTAGCTTATTTCTTTAGAGCAAAGCTCCCCCTTGATGTGAGAACCCCTTTTAAAGGGTCAAACTAACCTTGGGTTGTCGTTGAAGACTTCATGTAGATGTTGAAGATGTGGATGCTCAATGTTGATGAAGATCATCAAGAGTTGGGAGCAATCCTTTGGATTCGGGCACTTTCAATACCTACATGGGTTAGTCCCACAAGGAACAAACAAGGATATCCATGGACATAGATTGAAGTACACAATAGATGATGTCCATGAAAGCAATGATTACCTTGTCCCTTGACTTACCAACATGAGGGTTTGTGACTCCATGAACTAGTGCAAGATGTGGAAGTTGATTGCACAAGTTCTTGCCAAAATGAATGTGAGTGAAGTATGTTGGCGGAGTCACCCTCAAGAACTCTCTAGTTCTTCTTCTTGGGATCCACATCATCTTGATGGGAATCCTTGGGGTAGTAGTTGAGCTTGTCAAGTAGAACTTGAAGTAGCCTTGGGAACCCACTTGACCATGGCCTTGGGTGCTTCAATGAATGCATCAATCTCCTCTTGAAGCTTGTCCTTGCCTTTTAGCTTGTGGTCTTGTGGTGGAAGGTCATCTTGAGCTTGTTCCTCATTTGAAGAAGTAGGATCATACTTCTTCTCTTGAGAGACAAACTTTGGAGTGGGATATTGACCTCTTCCCATTCAACACCCTCGGCGTTGAACTTTCGCTCAAAACCAATTCCTTGATTCTTCCGTGTCTTCCTTGCTTGCGAACAATTTCCTCAAAGCTCTTGCTTCCGCAAGACTCTTGTAGACACCTTTCTCTATAATCCCTTTCAATAGACTATTTTCTTGCTCAAGTGAAACTTGGCTTGAAACATTGTTAGTGGAATCAAGAGAATTACTAGAAGTAACAACATTTGATTTGGCATGATTATTGTTACTACTAGATGAAGAATTTTTCTTATGCTTGTCATGCTTAGTTTTAATAGGTGGCAAGAAATTAGACAAGAGAAGTCGTTTGGCAAGATATGAAGAACTCTTCTTTCGAAGATCGTCATTGATAGCTTTTAGGAACTCATGTTCTTGCTCTAGATTGAGCTTCTCGAAGCGTAGCTTCTCATGAGATCTTAGGAGCTCTCTATGATCTTCTTGAGTTGTTTCATGAGCTAACTTAAGAGTGTTTAGTTCTTTAGTTAGACGCTCAATCTCCTTCATAGCATTGTCATTCGACTTTTCTCGACTATAAAGACTATTAGCATGTTCATCATTACTAAGCTCGCTAGATTTGCCATGTAAAAGCTCATCTTCACCAAGCAAGTCATCCTCATCACTATCAAAGTCAATAAACTCAGGGTGTGATACCTTGGGGCCTTTTGCCATGAAGCATCTTCCAATTCCCTCATTTGGTGAATCAAATATGTCGAGGAGTTGGAGTTGGAGGACACGAGAGCAAGACCGCAACACCTTCATCTTGACTATATTCGAGTTGGAGTGATAGCTTCTTTCGAGTGATTGTCTGAGTCGGAGCCGAAACCCATTCACCAACATGAGCTTGATGTTTTCTTCTTGTGTAGCTCCTTGATGACTTGTCTTTCCTTTCCGAATCCTTGCTTCTCCGAGAGGATCTTCGCTCATAACGATCATCTCTACTCCTTCTCTCTTTTCAAGGCGACTCTTCTCTTGAGCTTCTTCTTCTTGGAGATTCTTCTCTTCTCTTGTGGGAGTCGAACACTCATTTGAGTAGTGTCCGGTCTTCCACAATTGTAGCAGCTTTGATCACGACTAGAAGATCTCTTTTCATCATATGATCTAGACTTTGAGCTTCTCTCCTTGCTTCTACTCTTGTAGAATTTGTTGAAGTTCTTCACCATTAGGCTTGTCTCTTCATTGGAAACTAGCTTGTCACTTGAGGTTGTGGGAGCTTCAACTGCAGCTTTGTAAGCACCACTTGACTTGTTGTGAAGCTCTTCCTTGTCTTTAAGTGTCATCTCATGAGCAACAATTCTTCCAATGACTTCGTAGGCTTGAGATCTTTGTAGTTTGGCATCATTTGGATCAAAGTGCACACGGTGTCATACTTTCCATCCAAAGCTCTGAGAATCTTCTTGATGATGAATCGGTCGGTCATTTCTTCGCTTCCTAAGCCTGCCATCTCATTGGTAATGAGAGCAAGCCTAGAGTACATTTCAGCGACTCCTTCACCTTCCTTCATCTTGAACTTGTCAAGTCGACCTTGAAGAACATCTAGCTTTGATTCCTTCACGGACTCGGTACCTTCGTGCATTTCACCAAAGTATCCCAAATCTCTTTTGCATTCTCAAGACGGCTGATCTTGTTGAACTCTTCGGACACAAAGCATTGAAGAGAATGTCACAAGCTTGAGCATTGTTCTCAGAACATCCGCAACTCATCCGCAGAGCTTCACGATCCGGAACTTTTCCTTCCTCAAGAACTCACCTTGCAAGCCAACACAAATAATGCCCCATGCGGGGTTATGTCCAAGAATATGCATTTTCATTTTGTGCTTCCAACTAGCAAAATTTGAACCATCAAAGTAAGGACCTCTCTGAAATTACCCTCACTAGACGCCATACTCTCCTAGGTTGTGAAACCAAGCTTATGGAGTCCAATGCAATGGAAACCAATCCAATGGAGACCAAAGCTCTGATACCACTTGTAGGATCGGAAGTATGTCTAGAGGGGGGGTGATTAGACTACTTGACAACTTAAAAGTTTATGCCTTTTGATTAGAGTAGGTTTTTAGCAAGTTCACAATGATGACTAAGTCAAGTATCACCCTACACATGCAATTCTAGAGTTATGGCAGCGGAAAGTAAATTGCACATATAGTAAATAAGAGGTGGAGAAGAGCAAACACAATTTGGAGACACGGAGATTTTTCTCGTGGTTCCGATAGGTGGTGCTATCGTCAATCCACGTTGATGGAGACTTCAACCCACGGAGGGTAACGGCTGCGAGAGTCCACGGAGGGCTCCACCCACGAAGGGTCCACGAAGAAGCAACCTTGTCTATGCCATCATGGCCTACGCCCACGGAGGACTAGCCTTACTCGGGTAGATCTTCACGAAGTAGGCGATCTCCTTGCCCTTACAAACTTCTTGGTTCAACTCCACATCTTGACGGAGGCTCCCAAGCGACACCTAACCAATCTAGGAGGCACCACCTCCAAAAGGTAATAGATGGTGTTGGTGATGATGAACTCCTTGCTCTTGTGCTTCAAATGATAATCTCCCCAACACTCAACTCTCCTCACCGATTTGGCTGTGGTGGAAGAAAGGATTGAGTGGAAAGCAACTTGGGAAGGCTAGAAATCAAGTTTCATATGGTGGGAGTGGAGCAACTTGATCTCAACACAAGGGTAGGTAGTTTTCTTCTCGAAATGTAAGGTAGGAGTGGTAGTTCTTTCGATGGCTCTCTTCACGAATGAAGAGGAGGTGGAGGGGTATTTATAGCCTCCACACAAAATCCAACCGTTACACACATTTGACCAATCTCGGTCAGACCGAAGTTGACAACTCGGTGAGACCGAAAGTTCAAATCTTGTGAACGTTGGGATTTTCGATGGGACCGAAAATACAATCTCGGTTAGTCCGATTCTTCCAAAGTCTAGGGTTTGCCAATCTCGGTGGGACCGACTTTCTCATCTCGGTGACACCGATTTGAGTACAGAAGGTTACAGAAGCTTGGCAACACCAATTTCGGAATGACCGAGTTTGGAATCGGAAAATCCGAGATTCTTAGGGTTTGGGTATATGGTGAGGTGGTTCATCTCGGTGTGGTGAGTTTGGAATCGGTGGGACCGAGATTACTTATGGGTTTATGTTGGAGTGAAAGATTGTCGATAGTTTGAGAGATAAATCACTAAGCACTTTGAGCAACCAGATCATCATCATAACCTCATCCCTTTTAATAGTATTGGCTTTCCTATGGACTCAATGTGATCTTGGATCACTAAACCAAAAATGGAGTCTTGAGCTTTTGCCAATGTTTTCCTTAGCATTTTGAGGGTCCACATCATCAATCATTGCCATACCCATATCAATCGAACTTTCTGAAATATTCTCAAGAAATGATTAGTTCAATGATATATATGTTGTTATTAATTACCAAAACCACCCGGGATTAGTTGCACTTTCACTCGGCGACAATCGGACCAGAGCTAGGAACACTGCCGACGCTACCGCCCGGTGAACCAGCGACTTGTCAGACGCTGCGAGCTGCCTGCGTTCACCCGCGAAAGCTCGCGCGTCGGGCTCAAAGATGAAGAATTTCAAGCCCGACGTGCGGAGAAATACGACGGCAAGCCGCACCCTCGGAATTCCTCGGTGTCTACACCATCGCGGTCAGGCGCTGCGGGCGCGACGAGAAGATTCAGCGAACTACTTCCCTTCGTGCTTAAGCGAACGTTCGTTCTTGGCTTATGCACTTGCTTAAGGCTCCATTTCTTCTTAGGCGCACCTTTGCCATCGGTTTGTTGGCGCCTTCACTGGTGGCCACAAACCCCACGGCCGGAGAGCGATCTCCACATTTTGGCCCGTATGAAGGAGAATCCTGCGCAAGTATAACTAACGCTTCACCGTGCAAAGCACAACATCTCGATGTCCACCCCGCCGCGGTTATCGGCGCGTTCCACCGAACGTCGCGTAATCGCCAGATGCGTGAAGAGATGGCGATGACCAAGATTCGGGATGTCGTGAGCTCTATGCTCTGGTGATAAGTGCGCCTGCGGAGGAGGAGGAGACTCCCGGGGAGGATGTTGGCGCAGAGGAAGCGACAATGACGACGCCGCCCGCAAAGAAGAGCCGCGCGGAACAACCGAAAGAAGAACAAGAAAGAGGTGCTTGCCGCCGAGAAGTCCGGCAAGGAGGCTCCCGCCAAGCAAACACAGACTTGCGGCTCCGGCAAGGAGCTCGCCTCAGAAGCGGCAGCCGACAAGCGGGGCGGCTCCGCAAGCAATCTCAGCAAAATCCACCGCACTAAGGGCCACGATCTCTCCAATCGCAAGCGTCGAGTATCTCGCCGAGCAGCAAAAAGCTGAGTATGAGAGGCGCGACAAGGAGAAGGCCCAAGGTGGCGGAGGAGAATCGAGCAAGAAGCGGCCGCTCAATGGCCGGGAGGACGCCGCAAAGGCCAAGCAAGGCAAGGTGATCGACCTCCCGGGGCCGCGACAAGGATGAAGAAGACGACACGAAGACATGGAGGATGATGATGACAGCGAGCAGGAGTTCCAAGGCCACGGAGGTCCTGTGCGTCGACGGTGGCGCCTCTGACACCTCCCACCGCCAGCTAAAGCGGTGGGTGCGTGAGGTGAATGCAGAGCCCGCCCGTGGAGTCGCGCAGGCTCCTCAAATGGTCCAGCACGCCCATCATTTTTGATCTTGAGGATCACCCTGACCGCACCACCGCGGTCGGGTGCTTGCCGATGCTGGTCTCGCCCACCATCCGCAACCTCAAGGTCACCAAAATGTTGGTTGACGGCGGGGCCGGGCTGAACTTGATCTCCTCTGCTGTGATCAAGAAACTCCAAATTCCAGATGGCGAGCTCGAAGAGACCGGTTCTTTCCAAGGAATCAACCCGGGACGGAGCAAGCCCAAGGGAAAGATCACTCTGCCGGTGACCTTTGGCGGGGAGCTCAATTTCAGGACTGAGCGCATCACTTTCGACGTCGCCGATATTCCCTTGCCATACAATGGAATACTCGGCCGTCCTGCCCTCGCCAAGTTCATGGCAGCTTCCCATTATGCTTACAACGTATTCAAGATGCCGGGGCCAATAAGCGTCATCACTTTCCACGGCGACAAGAAGGATGCGCTTGTCTGCGCCGACAAGATCTACCGGGATGCGGCAGCTGCGGCCGAGAAGAATACACTTGCCGCTGAAGCTCCCCGGGGGAAGAAGAAGGCCAAGTCCGGCAAGGACAGCTCTGATGCCCACTCCGGCAAGCGCGCCTCTCCGGAGTGCTGCGCTGCCGTCGAGGACGCACCATCGAGCTCCACCGGCGAGTGCAAGAAGGCAAAGGCAGATCTACCAAAGGCTAAGCCCGGCAAGAACAGCTCTGGTGCCTGCTCCGGCAAGCGCACCTCTCCGGAGTGCTGCGCCACCGTCGAGGACGTGCCATCGAGCTCCACCGGCCAGTAGGGCAAAGAAAGCAGCCAGTTTCAAACTTTTGAGTTATATTCCCTGAAAATTCGTACCTTGTATGGAGAACACATGCGCGATAGGGGTCGAATCGTGGCTAAGTTATACCGATCTGCTTTGAGTCCGCTCGACGATGAAGGCGCTACTGCAACTAGCCCGACAAGTTCTTCTGCCGAGGCAACACCGCCAGCGGGCTGCGATGTTCCGCACTCAGCAAGTGTGTTTCTTGGCGGCAGTTCCCCGAAAGCGTGAGGGTGAAAACGCATAAGGGAGGGAATCAAGGGAGAAGTGCGGCCTTGCCGGATCGCAGAAGACGGAAAAGCTAAGTTGTCCGAGCTTTTGTGCAGAGCACTCCATAGTTCCATGCTTTTTTATGTTATGTTCCTCGTGCGTTCGTCCTTTGTACGCATAAAACTGTCTTGCGCGGAGGAACCTACCCGTGGATAGCCGCACCCTTATCTTGTTTTCGAGCACGCTCAACGATTTAAGTGAGCTGCGACAAGTGTCGCGCCCTTGTTTCGTTTTCGAGTCCGCTCAGCAAGCTAAGTGCGTTGCGACTAGCCGCGGCAAGGTTGCTTGCCGGTAAGACCTTGGCCAGCGGGCTGCTTCGAGTTCAGCACTCAGCGCTCGCGGCAAGGGCCCCTTGCCGGCAAGTTCTCTAGAAGCGTAGGGTAAAAGCGCACAAAGGGCGTAAAGTAGAGGGTGTAACGTAGCAAGCCCTGCCGTAAGATGCCCTTCGTATGAGAAACTTGTGCGCGGAGGAGCCAACTCGCGGCTGAGTTAAATCCTCGATTTGTTTCGAGTCCGCTCAACAACTCGAAAGCGACCGCAATGGCTGGCCCGAGAAGGTTTCTTGCGGAGAAAACACCGCCAAAGAGGCTGCTGATGTTCCGTACTCAGCAAGTGTGTTAGCACCGGCAAGTTCCCTAGCAGCGTAGAGTATAAACATATGAAGGGCAAGGCACGGCATCGTATTGCAAAGTCGCACAGAAAGGATTTATATACATATACATGTAAATAATGAAACTGTTGCAGACCTATCTCAGCTGTTTTCATGGCTGAAATTACAGCAACAAGGAGAAACCAGAAGAGCACACCAGCATCGGGATTTTGGCGGAGCCAGAGTTGCCGGGGGCTGCGAGTGCCGAGATTCCTTCCCGGCCGGGATAATAGCACCGAAAAGCTGCGGAATCAGATAAGTTTTTCATCCCTCGTCATGCATCCTCTCATGGACCGGGGAAAGCGGGGCTGCGTCCTTGAACGAGCGTGTCTTGTAAAACCCGTGCGCGGAGGAGCTAGGTCGTGGCCTAGTTGCGCCCTTGGTTTGTTTCCGAGTCCGCTCAACAAACACAAGCGCGCTGCAACTGGCCCGGCAAGGTTGCTTGCCGGAAACAACACCGCCAGCTGGCTCTTGATGTCCCTTTCGAGAAGCGTGTTCGCGCCGGCAAGCTCCCCGAGAGCGTAGGATGGGAACATACAAGACACGAAGTCAAGTAAAAGACTCGGTCCGACAAGCGTTCCCCTCTTTTCATTAAAAACATCCTAGTTTAGTACAGGTCCATAGAGGATGAAAAACATGGTAGAGAGGATTACATATTTTAAATACAACTAAGGCCCAAGGGCTTACAAATTAGAAGATAAGATGCCCGTAATCCCTCTCCTGTTTCTCTGTTCAGGAGTTAGGTCAAGGAGGACCCGGCAAGAGAAGCTTGCCGGGAAGGGCAAAAGGGGAGCCTAGGAGAGCTACAGGCGCAAGAAGACACCAAGAGAACTTCCCGGGGGCCGCCAGAGCTTGGCGGAGACGGAGGCGCCGGAGGCGAGCTTGAAGACGAGGTGGTGGGGCGTCGGCCTGGCGAGGGCTCCTCGCCCTCGTTCTCGATTTGACGGCCTTGCCGCCACCCCTCTTCCTCTTCCGCAGCCTCCCTCGCCAAATTACCAAGGAGACGGCCCGGGGAGTTCGAAGGCAGCGACCGGATGATGGGGTCGCCGGTGGCGCATGAGGCAAGATCCGACGCCTAGTCGGACCCGCCATCTCGTCGCCGCCATTGCCGCCCTCTCCTCGTCCTCTCGCTCGAGAGGACCTTCGCTATCGGAGGAGCTGTCCACACAAAGATCTCGCCGGGTCCCGGAATCCCGAAGACCTTGACGGCGAGAAGGTCGCCCTCCATTAACTTGAAATGGAGGGTAAACCCCGCCGTCAAGCTGTGGATGCGGCGAACGCCTTCCACCCTCGATCGGTACATCACGCCGGGGCTGGGGACACGACACTCACTCGAGTGCCGCTGATCCCACAGCCCCTCATGCGCAACTCCATCACCTCGGCGGATCCGGTTCCATTGCGCTCATGAACGGGCCGCAGGCGGGAGGCGGCGACGAGGCGCTCGGCGCAGCTTGATGAAGAACTCCCAGGGATCGTCTCCAGTATGGACCGCCTCGAGGAAAGGAGCCACCGGAGGAGACGGGGGAGGCACATCGCCACGACCGCCTCTCCCCCGACCGCCTCGACCACGCCCTCGGCCTCGTCCGCGGCCTCGCCCCTCCCTCTCCCCCTCGTGGCCGGCTCCGCCGCCACGGGTGCGGGATAGGGAGAAGTGCGCTGCCTGGAGGCGACCCTCGCTGCCACCATTGAAGAACTAGGATTTCCTCCTTCCATAGCAGAAAGAAGAACGGAAGCTGAAGACGAAGGGAGAAGAGGAAGTGTGAGACCATTGTGCTCCCTTTCCGCCCCTTTTAAAGGGCGAGGTGGGGGCTCAACCGCCCTGCCCGGCCAATCGGGAAGCGAGGAGGGCAGAGGAGCGGGGCCGACTCGCCATCTCCGCCCGTGACGGCTCGGTCTCCCACCTTCGCCGCCCATGACCCCCATGCATGAGGGCCGCGTGGCGAAAAAGCGGGGCCGGAGCGATGGGTGAAGTGACCTCGCCCTGCACCACGATCACGGGAGTGGATGCCCTAAAGACCGTACGCGCCGCCCACGTCTCCCACGATGCCGCAATCGACGCGTGCCGTTACGGGGGGATGCGGCAGATGCGGAAGTGGATTCGGCGCGCCGTGGGCCGCGTGTGCCCGTGCACTGTCTTGGGCCTGGCCCAACAGCGCTCGGCACCGTGTGTGGCCCAGCCGGGGCTCTGTCGGTGTACTAAGGTAGGGGTACCTCGGTACCCCAACTTGTGCATCGGCGGTTGCTGACTTCCTTGGCGGGGTTTACCACGTGCTCGCCAAGACCTTCCTGCTCCATGTCAAACCATTCAAAGACAAAGTATACAAGACAGAAGATCGAGACCCGGCAAGCGGAGCTTGCCGGAAGGCCGCCTGTGCTCAAGGTTACATCACTCACGCAAGGCCCCAGGGAGAGGAGCTCGCCAGAAGACTAGAAGATTACATCATAGAAGACACCTCGGCGCTATATGCGTCGGCGAGGGCCCGGGAGCGACAAGTTACAGAGCCCGCAAACTCCCGGTCCGGCAGAGTCAAGACCCGGCAAGGTGCTTGCCGGAGAATCACTGTGTGCTGCGCCCAGCTCATCAGCCCACGCGTCGCCCTGGGGCTTTTCCAGGGACGCGTGGCGGATGGCTGTGCAGCCTGGGGGACACGGTGGCACTTCACGGTGGTGGATCCATCGCCGTGGCGGACGGAGACACAAGGGCGGGAGCTTTTGGGGTCGACGGCGACGAGCATTAAATGCCCTTGTCCCCATCACAAAGTAGGTAGCGACCATCGTTCACGACCGTAGCTTCACCGTTCCCGCAGACTGCTCCAACTACCATCTCTTTTACATTTTACCCTTTTCTCCTACGCTGACACTGTCGGTGACCCTTGCACTATAAAAGGAGGCCCATGCACAACGTGGAGGGGGTTCGTTGGTTCGGTTCAAACCTTGACAACTCTCGACTTTCGGTGTAGCTGCTACTGTAGATCTTCAAGCTCCCGAGCTCAATACAAACCAAGGCAGGAGTAGGGTTTTACGCGTCCATCGTGGCCCGAACCTGGGTAAAAGACTACCCGCATGCTCGCCACGATCTGCTCTCCGTGCTCCCTCCGCCCTCGTACCGCACAGCCAAGGGGCTCCGGTCCCATAGGTGTTCGTGGCGGGCAGTTCCCCCCGACAGCATGGGGAGCTAGGGAGTAGTCGCATAGAAGAAAACCCGCACGCAGCGACCTGGGGAGCTGGACCAGTACAAGAAGTTATACCTCAGGTGGGCGAGATGTCGTTTAGGCGGGCGGGCGGGATCTGCCCACACGACGGCAGTGAACAAGGGCGCGGAGGATCTTTGTCCGCGCCAATGCCGGCTCCGAGAGGACGGTGTGCATCGGCTCCCTCCGTCGCCGACGGCGACAACGTCAACGCTGCACCTCCTCACCTCCCGCAGCGGACGGGATTCGGCCGGATCTGTGACCACCGGTGAGGAGAGAGATAGAGTGGACACTGTCATCTTGTTTTGATATGGAGAGGGTGAGAGAGCAAGACGCGAGAAACTCTATCAAACAAGAGGCTATAATGGAGTAAAAAATCTCTCCATAGCAGTGGTTTTAAATAGAATATGCGCGTTCCCGGAAAAAAGAAATGAAAACTGGCGGACAATTTTTTAAGGTTCTGTCTAGGACACATCTAGATGTGACATAGTTATGTCACATCTAAGTTGATGTCCACTCTGTTTGTGGTCTTTTTTTTTGTCCTAGTTTTTTTTGTTTCTTGTTGCTACATTATATACTTGTGGGAGCTTAGATGTGATATCCTTAAATAACATCTAGATGTGAATTAGACAAACTGATTTTCTAACGTACCAAGAAAGAAAACTTGATCAAAAACACGCCCCCGCTTCCAGGTCGCGAGAGTCGTCGCGCACACACACATAGACATAGACATGCATATTCGTGTTTACATAAAATCCATTTCCATCTCCATCTCCAATCATATTTGTCCAACTGGCACATTATTTACGTTGTTAATTATATACGCATCAATATTAACGTACAACATCTCTTGTTTGTGCACGCGGACCATCGCCACGGCGGTCCCGACCAACCCGAACCCTCTTCATCACCCGCGTGCTTCCCGCCCAAACGGTCGATGCCGATTCATGCCCGCCAGAGCGGACGCGACCTCTCACCGGGCGCCCGGCATTGAAGCGGCGCTACTGGCCGAGAGAGCGTCGCCCGTGCCGCTTTCGGGTGCACGCGGCTGCTCCGCGCTCAAAGGTCACAATAGCCGGCTACAACATGCATGTAAAAAGTTCTTGGGAGTCCGTGCTACAGCTAGCTGTCCTCCCCCAACTCGCCAATCTCTTCCAGTAGTGCTAGTACTCCATGGCGCGATCCATCGACAAGCAGGCGGGAAAGTTATCGTATACTCGGTTTGCGGTGAGTGGCATGCCGAGCGACCGTGTGGAGTCGAGCCATGCAGGAGGGTGAGACACGAACCCGATAGACGTGATTTAAATGTTGGTTTTGCTCGATGGCACGATCCAACGAAATGAAACGTTGGTTTCTCTCTATTTCCATTTTTTCTCCGGAAAACGGAAACTTTCCACTCCATTTTCATTCCTATTCCAAGGTTGCCCCATTACAACATTCCATCAAATACAAAGGAAAACTAACACGCATGCTGATGCATCTCAATGATTCACAGATCATAGCCAATATTTACTTGACAACTAAAGAAAAAAGTTGTGAGAGCGTGTACGAAAGAAAAACTACTGATGGGGTCACTACGACTTAAACCCTAAACCCTAAACATGATTTAATTCCCTGGCCAGGTAGAACCTGTCGAAGGAAAGACGACTGGCACCCTCGGATCATACGATAGTTTTGTGCAGTTCCACTAAAATCGACCTGAGCATCCCTGATGGCAAAGATATTGAAGAAGTGTGATTAGAATAATAGTACTGGCACTAGTTCATGAGACATAAACTCATCATAAGTAGAAGCTGGTTGAAGTAGAGAAAGATTGACATGGAGATGGAGCTACGACAGTGGAGCAAGCTTGCTCCAAAAGGAAGATGGACTACCTGGGACGTCGGGGTGTAGCTAGAAGGGCGGTTGGGACGCGGCATCGGCCCATACCGCGGTGACCCCCAATTGGGACGCACCGACTGTGGGTTTTCTTCCTCGCCGATGTCGACCGCGTCTACGCAGAACATTGTTCCCTTCCCCCAGCTGCGGGATCAGGCCCGTCGTTCTATGTTGTGAAGAGAGCAACCTTAGAAAGCAGGCTTGTAGCTTAGGCTCCTGCTAGTGTATATATAGTGGTTTTCTTTTTCTCTCCATATCAACCATTTTATATTGCGTACATGTCATTCAAGAGTGAAATGATGGTTGCTTCTTCCGACTAACTTACTGTGTGATTTGACTGCTCCTTAGTGGCCCCTACACGTACTCCCCCTACGTGTATGCAACAGTCACACGTACACATGGACGCAAAAACACGTGCGACGCCCTAATGCATGCATGTCCGAGCACACGACGAAACACACACGGTCACACTAAGTGCTCAACCTACACGTGCATGCACACACATACTCAGTCAGGATGAGCTAGTGACCGTATAAACACCGGAATATATATATATTGAGCGCAATGAGCGTATTATGAAGTCCACTGACCGTATTTTTACAAATATACAAAGGATGCATGTGTGTTTATCTTGTTTGAAATTAAGCCATATTAACCGGAGAGGAGGCAGTATGGACTAGCATTACTTTGGCCTTGTTTGGATACTCTAACTCAGTTAGAGGTTAGAGTTAGATTCTAACCCTGAACTAACCGTGAACTAACTCTAGCCAAAGAGGTGTTTAGATGACAGGTTAGATGGAGCGGATACGGCGAGGCGCCTTCACAGGCGTTGCGAGAGGGAGGAGGAAGAGGACGAGAAGCTTCGAGGAAGTGGCGAGGATTTGTCATGGCAGAGCGAGAGAAAATGTGTTTTTAGTACTCGAGAGAAGAACTAACCCAAATAAGCACCTCTTGGGTGGGTTAGATTTTTTGGATGGGTTAGATGCTTCTAACCCAAACTAACCCTCCTCTTTGGATACTTTTTGGTTAGTTGAGTACAAACTAACCCAAACTAACTCTAACCCATGGATCCAAACAGGGCCTTTGCTGTGTCCCGTCAACTTGCGAACGAGGAGAAGGTTGCAGATGGGAGAAGCTTGCTTGCCGTGGCTCGCAGGACAAGGAGAAACTTTGACTAATGCAAGCTCTCCCTCGCTCAAAGCGGTGGACGTCAAATGATTAATTCGGTGTCGATTGCGTAAGCGTACACTATACTACTAGCGCTACTATTGTTCGACTTCCCGAATAGGCGAACAACCAAGCGCAAAGTTTACTAGTACTAGTACTGCTACTATAGTCTATAAAGGTACGTACTATACTAGTACTAGGAACCGGATGGAGGAGCGTCTGCACTCTTATTATAATTTTAAAATGTGATAAAGCAATCTTCAACACATTTGGTTCTCTTCGAGGGTTCTCGCATGTGATAATGGAAGTTGATTGCATGGAACACTCGGCACAATTCTCGCTTAATTCGGCTCATATCCTGTTACAAATAGTAGCGCCCGGTAATATTTCCTCTTTTTTGCTATTCAGCATGTAAACAGGTCAGCAAACCTTGCGGCGCATCTTCGTGCAAACCGTGCTTGCTGCACTTTCAATGTGGCCGAGAGCTAGCTTGATGAAACAATTCACTTCCTACTTCTTTTTCTGCGGGGTACCTCGCTTCCTAGTGACCAGTGTCTTGGCTGATCGTCCTAAGAATGCTTATATATGAATAAAGCTCTCTCATTTACTCGCGAAAAAGATTAAGCCATATTAACCGGAAAGGAGGGAGTATGGACTAGCACTACTTTTTGGTGTGTCCCGTCAACTCGCAGAACGAGGAGAAGCTTGCAGGACAAGGTGAAGCTCACTTACGCCTTTTGACTAATGCAACCTATCCTTGGTGGACATGCATCAGTCCATTTGGTGTCAGATTGTCAGAGGCATACACTGTAGTGCCCAACATGCGGAGTACCATCATTGTTTGACTTCACGAAGAGGCGAAGAGATAAGCATAGTAGTACGAGTAGTACTACTACTAGAACCGCATGGTGGAGCGTCTGTACTCTTATTTTTTTTATCTCTGATAAAGTACACGTTTATTCTGGAGAAGGGCAGAAAACGGCAGCCCAACATGTAATGAATGATATCGATCAACCAACCATGCTCGAATATATCTTGGCCTCCATGCGAGCCCGTCTGTGTTCTCGCTCTCGCCTCTCTCAAGGAACGGCGGGTTGGCTCTTTGCCGTCAATTGAGATCGGTTTGCTCACACTCCTGTCCCACATGTCAATGATATGCCAAGAGGAGGTGCGTTGACCGACCGCCATACGCTGCATTTTGGTTTTGCACCTTCATACTACTCCTCCCTCCGTCACAGTTCTGGTAGCGCTTCATTATGATGCATTTCTCTCAATGCATTTCCACCACCGAGAGACTTTAGACGCGTTTGGTTTAATGCTCAATTAATTAGGGCGTGGTAACCGCAATCAAGTCCACAATTTTCTCTCCATGTACTCTGACTACTACGGAGTGGAGTAAGTGCATGCATGTGTGTACCGGGTGGAAGCATTTGCATGCATGTGTGTACGCATTATTCCTCTAGTAATAGATGCCGTGCTATAACTACCAATGCTATTTTTCAGCTGATCGCTAGTCGCCTTGGTCCCACAGATTTTTTTTTTTTTTTAGCTAGCCTTAGTATAAACAAAGTGATGATGGAGTAGTATGAGCGGATTCAAAGAAGAGCGTATTGATGGTTGCTTCTTCAGAGCAACTTATAGTGGAAAAGGTGGGGCTTACGATTTGGCTGCTCATTACTCACTATTAATGCGGCGCAACAACCGGGCTAAGTCTCCCATGCGGTTGTGCACTACCCCCTCGGTTCTTAAATATACTCTGGAGTATATTTGTCTTTCTAGAGATTTCAACGAGTGACTACTCAAATATTTGTCTTTTTAGAGATTTCAAATGGACTGGCATATACGGATGTATATATAGAGTACATATTTTAGAGTGTAGATTCACTCATTTTGCTCCGTATGTAGTCACTTGTTGAAATCTCTAGAAAGACGAATAGAATATTTAGGAACGGAGGAGTACACATACGAAGCAAAATGAGTGAATCTACACTCTAAAATATGCCCGTTTGAAATTTGTAAAAAGACAAATATTTAGGAACGAAGGAGTATAATTTTGTGCATGGCACATAGACCCGGATGATGAAGAGGCTTCTGGCAATGCTATCAAGCTTCCATCATTTGTTTACATAATTGACGTACTATACAAATAATTTTCCAGCGACATGAAATTGTACAATGGTCTGAGTTTTCAGCTTTTGTTTCGCGTGTCTTGCCATCGATGCTCTTTCGGAAACAATAAAAAACTAACTTCCTTGCTAATGCATGTCAATTATTAGCAGATCAGAGCTAATAATTACATCACAACTGAAGACAAAGTTGTGAGAAGGTGTTAAATTAAAATTGATCCATGCTTTCATTGGCAGCAACGTCCCCCCAGCTCTGTCTAAATCAACATGGCATGTTGGGAAAAAGTAGCTGTCTGGAGCATGCAACATTCCGATCATTTTGTGCAGTTCCACTAAAATAGAGCTGAGCGTCCCTGTTCTGAAGATATTAAGTGTGATTACGATAATAGAGGACTGCTGATGAAACAATAAACACCCAAATAAAAGCCGGTCACCTTTGCAGTCTCTCTTAAGACTAACTAGTTGGAGAAGATTAGGCTTAGAGTTGGATGAGGAGGATAGAGCAAAACCAATCTCCCTTTGTGCAGTCGCACTGAAATGTAGAGACGTTGCCCGTGTGACATTTTAGTACAACTGCACAAAACACTCTTAAGAAAAAAGTGATTTGTGCAGTTCACCAAAAGGTCGCAATAGCAACGAGGTAAAATGGATAGCCCTGTTTGCAAAAAAGAGGTAGAAAGGAAACAATTACTGGCCAATAACAGTTGATGACACATGCGACGACAAAAAAGAAGCATTTTCCTTGCCCTAAGGAAAGATAACAACACGGTTGTGTTTGTCTAAAACGGTGTGAGGACGAGAATGCAATATGGAAAGTACGTTGGACGAGCTACGTTTTGGGCAAAGAACTATGGAAGATCCACATGCAGCGATGTGGGGAGACGGGAAGTGGAGCAAGGCCGGAGGTGATACCTGGAGGTCGTCGGGATGTAACTAGGTGAGCGGCGGCGGGCGGAATCTGCGAGCAGGTGGCGTAGGCCCTGCCGCGCTGGAGCTTGGTCAGAGAGAACGGCGTGTACCGCAGATCGGGACGTGCTGCCTTGGCGCCATCGAACGGAGAAACGACGCACTTCCTCCCTTTCCCCCGGCGGACGGGATGCGGCCGGATCAGTGACCAACGGTGAGAGAGAGAGAGTCCACCGCACTCCCTTTCCCCCGGCGGACGGGATGCGGCCGGATCAGTGACCAACGGTGAGAGAGAGAGGCCACCGCAGCCTTGTGTGAGATACTTTGAAGAGCGACAAACCAGGCACGCAAGGCTCCATTGTATATAGTGAGCGGACTACCTTTTTCTCCATAAAAATTGTTTTATACTTTGTGTACGTGCCATTGAGCGCTATAACTTTATTTAAAAATAACGCGGCAACGCGTCAAGTCGAACTTTGTTTCGATGCGGGCATGGTACACGACCTCCCTAGGTAAACAACCGCTCTGAGCGCTCAAATTAGCACGTGGGCTGCCATTTCAGAAAGAAATGAGCTCCACCGTGTACCAGCTGGTGTGGCTGGGCACGAAGCGTGAGTACGTGCACGGTGCACCTATTCCTTCTTGTATCGTACACCACCTACGTGGGGTTGTGTGAGAGATACAAACCTAGAGAGATATAGTGTGGGTTCTTGAGAGTTTTTTTTGGGGGGTCAATCAAAAATGTAACATATGCAATGTGTGTGAAATAGAGTCTGGATATAACATATATATAGAGGGGCGATCCACGAGAAGAGAGTGGAGGTATCATCGGCTTGAGGTGTCCATAGAATCGAAAAGAGGGATGATGTGTGTGTGTGTGTGTGCGCGCGCGATCGATAAAGAGTGCCATCGAATTTGTGTGTGCTCACGTCAAAGATATAGAGTGGCTGGCCCATTGGAACGTGAGAGGGATATGTGCAGTTTGTCTCGTGGCATGGATACCTACCGCAGCGCCGACTATAGGTGTGTGGTGGGGGAAGAGGAGGCCCAATTAACTATAGAGGTACAATGGCTGGTATATGTGTGGAGGAGGAGAGGCCTACCTCATGTATTAAGGAGATCGATCTACCTCATGTATTAAGGGAGATCGATCGGCATCCATGCATATGTGCAAGAGGAATAAGGTTGGGAGAGAGACAGATCTAGAGTGTTGGAGGGGGTGGTAGTGGAGTTGCTTCTAACAAATGGTGGGATATAGGCTTGCTAGACAAACGGAGGGCACGCCCGCAATATCAATAAGAGAGGAGATGGCTGCTTGTTGTCTGTGCACGTGCGTGTGAGAGACGGGTCAGGAGGCATGCACGAATGATGAGGGGGGACGATGTGGCTGTGGTAAGCAGACATAACTACATAGGAAGATCAATCACCCTTTGTTAGATAAAGGAGAGACATAACTTGTGAGGTACGTCGATCGATGTGGGGGTAGTTAAAGTCGATCTAGGTATATGTTGGGAGATCGATCGGTATACATGCATGTGTGTGTTAGAAGCAAATGAGGCACGAGGAGAAGGATAGAGAGAGAGAGGGATGCATGTAGGAGGTGGTACGAGAGGCATACTATATCGAGCAGGGAGGAGTGTGCGAGTACGAGAACGATGAAAAGAGTGGTGGGAGTGAGGCATGGATGGTGACAAGAGAAGAGGGGAAGCTTGTGTTTGTGCTAGGCACACCTGGCTAGAGAGGCATATCGATCGATGTGTGCCATACAGAAGGAGTTGGGGTCCTACACACACCGTGGGTGAACGACCTAAAGTGAAAAGACGAATTTGCGTGATGGAGCTAGAGAATGCTGAGGGAGGGTGAGAGGGATGCGGGCGTGTGCATGCACAAGAGAAAGTTAGCGCTAGCTACAAAGATAAGAGGGTTGTGTGGGTGTAAAAGACGAATAGAGATCATATATACTTCATTATAAAAAGTGAATTCGGATATTTGAAGAATTTATCATAGTGTTTTAAACCGACGCATGTGTGAATATATATAACGGTGATACACATGTGTGTTTATGAACATGTTATACTACATTTAACATATTTTATCTCTACTCTTATAAAAAACGGAGTTGTTGATGGTGGTGTGCCTGCCATCCTGCATTATAGGCCGTCCGATTTATATCTCATGCGGATAGCAAGGAAACTATGATGGTTGAAGTTGGCAACAATCATGATTGTAGATTCTTATTGAAATAGAGAAACGAATTCAAATTTAGTTCGAATTGCAGCGGTAGTATAGACATTTGGAATGCACTAAAATGTTGGTATGAGTAGGTTACATGCATTATACAGCAAGCGGAAAAATTTAATCAGACATAACATGGATTCATACTCCCTCCTTCCATCTATATAGGGCGTAATGAGATTTTTAAGACCGCCTTTGACTATTGACAAGATTAATAGTACATGACATTCACAATGTGAAAATTATATCATTGAAAGAACCTTTCACGCACGGGTTAACGGTGTGCTTTGTGTAAGTTGCATGTCATATATCATTGCTCTAATATTTGGTCAAAGTTAGCATCGAAAAACACATTAGGCCCTATATAGATGGAAGGAGGGAGTAGCTTTGAATAGCATTTGTATAGTAAAACGGAGCAAGACTCTCTCTTTGTGTGGTGTGAATAGTTTTATTTTTTTCGTGCTCTTTTTTGGTTGAGGGAAGTGCGAATTGATTTGGTACGTACAAGTACAATATTACTACACGTTAGGCTTGTCCCTAAAAATTCAACCTGCGTCTTGTTATATCCTGAAAATTCAGATATCGTGCTCCCAAAACTGGCGCCTTCACAACCTGCGCCTTGCTATCCCGAAATTACAATGCGCACGAAAACTCCCTCCAGCTGCCAAATCCCGACACGCGATATCCCCCTTCTAACCCTGAGCCGAAAGGGCCGCTAGTTCAAATTGGTGGGGGGTACTTTTGTAACACACCCTACATTTTGTACAAGCGTGTCCCTAAGTCATGCTTCACCCCCTCCCATCGCCCCCTTTTCGCCATTTGAAATCCCAGACCGCCATAACCTCTCCGCTCCAGCCGCGAAACCCCACCCTCCTCCGTCCGCCACGTCACCATTGCCCAGCCGGAGCCTCTTCCCCGACGACGTCGTCCACTGCAACAGCTCGACGTCCCTCACCTACCTCCCCGGATGAGGATCCGTCGTCCATATCGTCGTCCCGCCGGTTCAGCCGCCCCGTCCTCCACCTCCAAGGAGCTGCTCCGATGATTGCCTCGTCTATCATGGCTGCTCCATCCCCATAGCGCTGCCTTAACCTGCTCCACCGGAACCGCAACATCCTCACCGACTACTCGGATGAAGCTGAGGCCTACTCGGCGCCACCAAAGAGGTTGTACACTCATCGCATCGCACCTTCTCCTTAAGTCAACCTCCCGGCGCCGACGATGCTCCATTCCGCACCACCATGGAGTGGCTACCTTGAAGCCAGCACCACAGGCGACATCTCCACGGCGGCTCTCCCCCAGTGCGAGGCCCCTTCGGTGGCGGCGGCCATACCAACCGGATCTGCTGCTGCTGCTTCGGCTCTCGCTCGCTCGCTCGCGCTGCTGCTACTGCTCTAGCTCTCGCTCGATCGCTCGCTTGACCAGCTGCTGCTGCTGCTCTCCCCCTCGCTGGTGCTGCTGCTCTGCTCCGATTTAGCCACACTTCAGTCGACTGAATCAACTTTTGGGTCAGTCAATTTTCAGGGGTTGGGGGGCTCACCGGAGTTAAGGAAGAACCACCCGCAGCAGGGACGGGGGCTCGCCGGAGAGGTACCCCACTATCTATCTTAGGGTTCGGGGTGGGGCGGGGGCTAGAGGATCTGGCCGGGCGGCGGTGGCGAGTTGTTTTGGGCGGCAAGGCGGCGCTGGGCTGGCGGTTCGGACGGTGGTGGCAAAGGCTCGAGGGCGCAGTTGAAGATGAACTGCAGCCCTCCTAAACTACATGTCAAGTGCCTCTCTGCTACCATTGCGCCTCATTTCAACAATAGCATTCAGATTCCACATAAATTTCAGTTTCGACAGCTTAAGTTCGAGTCAACAGTTTTACCTCATCTGTTGTAGTCGGTGGTTTTTGGTGATGTTAATTTTACATCCATTTTACATCATCTATTGGAGATGCTATTAGAATCCCACTTGAGATTGACGATGTCCATCTTGTGTTGCTTCAGCCTTGACGTCTTACGGCTCACCGGAGCTGCTCCAACGACAGAATGATCCATCACAACAAAGCAGTGCTCTGGACGCCGTCTACAGATTCCTCAGATCTTCCTCCACACCTCCGACAGTCACCTCTGCCTCAACTGCTTCAGCGACCAACCCAATGATGTTGAGGTCGACACGGCTACGGCAAAGAGGTTGTACACTTGTTGCATCACTTATTACTATACATTCACGTCGATCCATTAGGGCAATTTGGTTCAACGGAAAAACGTCGATCCACTGGTTGTTACCATCACTCTAAATTTCTGCATGCTCTCCTTACATAATCTCACCATATTTTTTCGTATGCATGTCAGATATTGTACACAGTCATGCTGAACATGTAGAGAAAAAGAGAAGAGTTTTGCACGGCAATACAATGTCATGCAGACATTGCTCCATGGTGGGTTCAATGGCAAACCCTCCCCACCCCTCTCCAGATTGTAATCCAGAGGAAGATATCTATTCTGAGGCGGATTCAGACGCCGCTGACCACTCATATTTACCTCCAAGGTGTTTGCTCTACCTTGGCATGATGATGTTAGTCATATCATGCATATGTTGCCTTGCAGTGCCTACTTTTGACATCATATATGTCATCTGCTTAGTTTAGACATGTTCTGTAATGCCACATATTTAATTTCTATATCATATATGGGAATTATGCAGTCTCATGTCTTTTAGCCAGCCATAATATATGTGAAATGTGCAATGCCATCCTGTTTAACCAGGCATCATATATTTCAATGATATCTTGCCCATCCTTTTCTTCATTACATTTCCATTTGTCGGCAATGTTTGTACATTAAACTACTCTTCCTGTGAATCAACCATTTGGGTGGGAGATTGAAAAATCTGGAGTGAAAACAAGGCCTTCAGAGAAGACAGTGCTACCTGTCGAAGCAGATATCTTGTTGGGTCCCGATAGCTCCTCAGAGATGGATTCAGAGACAGATGACCAGTCCTATTCCCCCACTGAGGTGTATGCTCTAACTTGGCACGGTTATACTTCTCATATCATGCATACGGTGTCTTGCATTGCATAGTTTAGACATCATATACACAATATTCAACACCATGTTCTTAGTTCAGACATCATATCGAATGCCCTCTGTTTAGCATATAAATCACATATGTGAATTAAATGATGCGATCCTGATTACTTAGATAACATGTAGGTGAATTATGTCATGCGATCTTGTTTAGTTATTCATCATATCTTTGAATTATGTTATGCTATGCTATCCAGTTTAGATAGACATCATATATGTGAAATTATGTCATGCTATCCGTTTTAGTTAAACAATATACATGTCAACTATTTCATGCCCTCTTTTTTCCACACTATCTATTGCATCTGCCTGTCATACAATGTCTGTACATTCAACTATGTTTCCTGTTTATCAGCCATTTGAATTAGAGCGGGTGATGCTAGTATCTAGCGGTATAAAAACACGGTCTTCAAATAAAACAGTGCTACCTCTTGGTGGAGATAGCACCCCGGTTGTACATGCACAAGAACCAGCCCTACCACACATAACCCAAACTCTCGCAGATTGTACCCCTACTGCGATGGACAGAGAACCAGCTTCACCAAATCTAACCCCAACCCCAGCCGATAGTAACCCAGTTCCTGTTTTCACAACACTATCTCCACCACAGAGCTCCCAAACAAGAGCAGTTAGTAAGGCAGCTCCAGTGCCCAAAGGGCCAGTACTATCACGGCGAACCCCAACTCCACCAGTTAGTATGCCTATTCCTATGGAGGAAGCACAACTAGCTAGTCATAGTTTAGCATCTATCGCATTTGATGTTGTTAAATCGTATGTGCGTATCTTCCCATCTTGGAAATATTATACTGAAGATGAAGGAAAATGCCAGTTGCAGGTGTTTGTCCAGGAGTTATGTGTAAGTAATTAATGTTATTCACGGCAATTACTTTGCTTCGTCCCATACATCCTACCTCCATGATGGTTATAATACAGTAAATTTTTCCATTTTTCTCTATAGAGAAGGACCGATTTGGAAACTCAGGATGAGGTAACCTGTGCTAATACCTCTGCTATCTTCAAGAATGCTTGGTGGCGATCGAATTACTCAAGAAAACGTATTTCACCGCAAAGAAACTCATCAAATTCCTTTACGCTTCTCCCGAGACACATTTATCGGACGATGATCGGGAATGCCTTGTTCAGATTGTCCCGAACCAAGAATGTGGTAACGTCTATGAGCTCATTTTCTATTTTTAAGTATTTTATTCTTGCATCTTACTGTACTCTGTTCATGTAGAACAAGTGCCTAAACCTGAAGAACAACTGTTCTAATTTAAGATTCCATTGCTATCATAGTTCAAAAAAGCGCTAGGCGTTAATTGTGTGTTTTGCCACCGCCTTGCGCTTTACTGACCAAAGCGCATGCTTATGCGCAGTTATGCACAGATTATGCGTAGTTATGCGCAATGCGTTTTGCCAACGCCTAGAGCCTAGGCGCACTTAAGCGCTTGCTTAGGCGCGCCTTTTTTAACTATGATTGCTTTACTCATACAAACTTATTTTTAAATTGAAGGATCCAATCGAAACTCCAATGGCACAGCAGGTATGTTCACGCATGTTTCTTGAACAGGTTTGCTCTTATCAATAGCTCTGTTGATTTCAATTTCAATTGTGTATACGGTTGACTTTCATATCATGCACATTACTAGCATCACAACAGAGCCAATAGTGTTGTTGTACATGTAGACCCGTGGTACCCATCTGAAATCTTGTTGTGCCGTGTAGTTTCCCACGCTTTGTATTCTTTCACTGATGCTTTGTCTTGAACTGATATGATTTGAACCGTGTCTCTATTTTGATTTGGCAAGACAATGCAGTGACCATAGGACATAGATATATGTTTGTTTGATGCTTTCATTATGTACTAGTACTTGGCAATAGAAGACTTGGTAGTTTAATCCTGTCCACCTTACTAATGAACTGGTTCACCGAAATGAGTTTCATATACTAGTACATGCTAAACTTGTTATGTGTCTGCTTGTTTCTTCTTTTAGAATGTTGATGAGAATATTGGGGAAGAGTGCCTTATTAAGCAATGGTAAAGGAAGTAATGCAGATAAGGTTCAGGATAGTGACACATCCTTGTTGGTCTCCAACAAAACTGATAAAATAGCTAAGGAAGACTATCTTGAAGACAGCGAGACAACCCCAAAGTCCTGTATTGGTTTAGTGTTCGAGTTATTGGCCACTACCGCTTGCACAAGCTATTCAAACTCATTGTCTGAATCAGTTCGGTTTCTTGAGTCTCAACTACAAGCTGAAAGACATTGATCAGCTGTGTTGCGACAAGAAGCGGAAGGAATGCAGAAGTCCCTGGAGCATTCAGATGCATACTTTCTGGTGCAACAGCAAGCGTTGGAGGATTTTAGCGCCAAACAGGACAAAGCTAATCAGCTTGCTAAGCTTATTGCCAAAGACGGTGGATACCGTGATAACGTTTCTTGAGCTCTTCTGAAGTTGTTTCAGTTATGCTCTTGTTTTGCTGCCGCGTTTATTTGCACTGGTGGCCAATTTTGACGGCTAGTGTATGTAGTATGCTGCTTTGTTCCCTATATTTGCACTGGTGGCGAACTTTGATGCCCAGTGGATGTAATATGTGTAATAGCAGTAATAGGCTAGCGTTAATTGCTTGCTTATTTATTTCCTTATTGTCTTGTTTAGTTGTTTGCTTGTAGTCACTGCGGTTCTTTTTCTGTGTTTCTCTAGTGGCCATAATAGCCTATTTTTGGTAACTAGGCCAAAATAATCATGGCAACACACAGACTGTTGTAACCATGGGCCTCCTACAGGCCGTATGATCCATGGGCCTTCATCCGGCCATAGGATCCATTGGCCTTCTATACGGGCCGTAGGATCCATCGGCCTTTTATACGAGCCTTAGGGTCCATGGGCCTTCTACAGGCCGTACGATCCATGGGCCTTCTACAGGTCGTACTATCCATGGGCCTCATATGGGCCGTAGGATCCATGGGCCTTCTACGGGGCATATCATCATTTCGCCAATCATGGGCCATACTATTCGTGGACCATAACGGGCCGTTAATAGGCCGTATTTGATAACTCTATGAAAACAGCCCAACGGGTTTTTTTTGACATGAAAATGGCCCAACGTATTAACGGTCCGCAAACGGGTCGACTGTAATGACGGGCTGAATTTGGCCCACAAGCAGAAAATGACAGTAATGGGCCATATGTAACCGAATGCTGCAAATGAGCCCAAGAATCAATGGGCCCTGAGAAGGCCGAAAGATAGCTTGGGCTGGAAACGACCCAATGGAATAACGGGCCGTTAATGGGTATAAAGTGATACACTGTTCATTACGGGCCAGTTTCACCACGGGCCGTTAATGGGCCAAGAGTTACAAAGGTCCTCATATGGGCCGAAAGAAGTCATGGGCCGGAAGTTAAAACAGGCTCAATCATATTGGATGGCCCGGATGACGCTACTAGGCCTAATTTGGATAGGGCGTAATGGGCCCTGGGTTAGCGGGCTGTAAATGGGCTATATGCGAATAGGCCGTTAACAGGCTTTCCGTGGGCCGGGCCGCCACCTTTTGACCAAGTCAAACGGGTCGGCCTTTTCACAGGAATGGGCCTCTGTTGGGTTGTGCCACGTGTCACCGCATCATAGGCGACTTCGGTCCAATGAACGGATGACGTCTGTCTCAACGGTGAGCCGACACGTGTTTCCTCCAGCCAATGAATATTTTACACGTGGAAAATCCCCATTGGTTGGGGCTGTTAACGGGTTATCGGATCCAAAACCCGACCCGATAGCTTAACGGCGTTCCGTTACGGTGGATGCCACGTGTCGGTCACCCTTGATGAAAGCACTTCTGTGATGCGCAATTTATCGTCATGGAAGTGGACACATCCGTGATGATAATTTTGGTAATGTCATGGAACACTTCTACGACAGCACAGGTATGACTATCTTGATTATGTCATAAATTTTTCATGGATGTACATGCATGAAAAAACGTGACCTACTGTGACAAACACGTATCATCACGGAAGTGTATTTTTTTTGTAGTGACAACCTCCCCCCTGGTTGTGCATGAAGTTGAAGTACATTCACATGAGCATGCTTATTCAAGGGCCGAAACAACCAGGAAATAATATTAATTTGTATCTAGGGCTACTTCAAGAGGAGTTAGACACGTTATGGAAAACACTGGCCAAGACATGGGACGCCAGCAAAGGCGAGTATTTCTACATGAGAGTCGCGTTGATCATGACGGTGCATGACTATCTCGGTTACGGATATGTCGCAGGCCAGGTGTGCCATGGATATTGCGGATGCATGCGGTGCATGGATGATACGATGTCTCAGCAGCTAACGTCAAGGAAAGATGGCGGGTCTGGGAAAATCGTGTACATGGGGCATCGAAGATGGCTTGAACAGGGCGACCCGTGGAGAAACCGTGGAGATCTATTCAATGGTGACGTTGAGCATCGAGGACCTCCACGTAAGCGGAGCGGTGCCGAAATCGATGAGCTGTTGAAAAACTTGAAGGAGTTCCCCGCGCCGGGAAAGACGATGAGAAAGGCGCCAGAGCCGCTGCTGAAGGTATGGAAGACGAGGTCTGTGTTTTGGGACTTGGAGAACTGGCACAAACTCGATACACCTCATTGCCTTGAACGCATATCTGTAAGAATCTCCTTGAGAGCTTGCTCGCGACACTGATGAACATGCCGGATAAGACCAAGGATGGGCCGAAGGGAAGAAAAGACTTGCAAGATTTGAAAATCAGGGAAGATCTGCACATGCCGCCCCGTAAAATGTCAGACGAGACAGAGACAGAGACAGAGGCACGGGAGAAGAAGGGCAAGAAAATAAAGAAAGAGGATTATTGCCCCCCTTCTTGCTTCACCTTAAGTCAGGCTGAGATCGGTCAATTCTTTAAGTGCCTTACCGGAGTCAAAGTTAGTTCTGGTTACTGTGGCAAGATAAGCCGATATCTAGACATGGACAAGAAAAGGTTCAGTGGGATGAAGTCCCATGACTGTCATGTGATGTTGACGCAGATACTACCTGTTGCCCTTAGAGGGATAATGGACAAGCACGCCCATGACACGCTTATTGGTCTCTGCAACTTTTTCGACGTCATCTCTTGAAAGTCGATCAGTGTGAAGCAGCTCCAAAGGCTACAGGAAGAGATCATTGTGATACTGAATGAGCTTGAGATGTACTTCCCGCCCGCGTTCTTTGACGTGATGGTGCATCTGTGTGTCCATATTGTGGACGACATAATAGACCTGGGGCCGTCATTTCTGCACAACATGATGCCGTTTGAGAGGATGAATGGGATCATCAAAGGATTCGTTCGTAACATGTCCCATCCAGATGGAAGCATTGTCCAGGGCTATCTGACACAAGAGTGCATCTCTTTCTGCGAGAATTTTCTATATGGCGCAGACCTGCAGCCGCCTGGTGTTAGTGTTGGTTTGCCCGTTAACAAGCACGATGGGAGGCTCGAAGGAGAAGGTCACTCCAACGGTCGGAGGAACTACACGTGGCATACTCAGATCAACGCAGCAACTTTGACAGAGCAAACTTGGTAGTGCTACAACACCTAGACGAGGTAGATCCTTTCGTGGCACTGCACAAAGAAATTATCGCAAAGAAGTATCGTGACCGGGGGGTTATGCAGGACGGACGCCGAAGTTACTAGAGAGCACAACTCCACTTTCCTGCATTGGTTCAAAGAGCATATTATTGCTGATCCCTCGGAGGAGGGCTCTAAGGATGGATTGCTCATATACGCCTTAGCAGATGGCCCCTCTCCCAACCTCGTAACCTATCAGGCATACGATATCAACGGATACACGTTCTACACAGATGCCAAAGATACGGACAGTGATGATCAGAACTCAGGGGTGACAATGGAATGCATGACCAGCAGCGACAACGGCGCAACTGAAAGATTTTACGGAAGGGTCGAGGAGATCTGGGAGCTTGACTACGCTGGACTGCACAACAGGACGATGTTCTGTGTCAGATGGGCTAAGAATGTCGAAAGAGAAAACTGGAATGTCACTACCATGACTATACACGACGCCAAGAGTGCTACCATGAACACCATCACAAAAAACGAGCCATGGGTACACGCTAAGCACGTGACACAATGCTTCTTCATAACCGACCCGTGCAATCCCAGCCGTGTTGTCGTGAGGAGAGGCAAAAGGAACATCATTGGAATGGATGGAGTCGCCAACGAGGAAGACTACGATCAGTACGGCAACCCAATGAGGGAAGATGACGATGATGATGAAGTATACGTTAAAAAAATATCAATACTACATTACCTAAGAAAAATCGTACTCCATGGAAAAGGAAAAGTCATAATGAGGGGCTCAATTATTCTTCAACGAACAAGAAGGGAAAGAAGCTGACTCAAAAACGAAAACGTCAACGATGAGGAACCGTACGTCATCGGTCAAATGATGTAATATATATATATATATATATATATATGTGTGTGTGTGTGTGTGTGTTCCTATTTTGTATACACACTTAGCCATTATTATGCATGGGTCCAATGATGTAATATATATGTTCCTATTTTGTATACATATTTAACCGTCAAATGATGCAATATATATCGCCTTCCCTTCGTTCACTACTCTCGGAAAAAAAGTGAGAGAAAATAAAGGAAAAGAAAAAGGAAAACTGGTTATAGTAGTAGCGCTTGACTGAAAAAGAGCTACAGCTAGTCAAGGTAGCAGTAGCGATTTTCGTATAAAATCGCTATAGCTGCCTGTAATAGTAGTAGCGCGTTTGGTCTAAATGCCCTACTACTACATCCACTTAACCCAAAATCCCCACTCTCTCTGCTTCATCCCGCCTCTTTTCCCCCCAAATCCCCACTCTCTCTTCCCCCGTCGCACCGCCGCGCCCCGGCGCTCGCCCCCGACCCCGACGCTCGCCCCCACCCCAACGCGCCACGCCTTCCTCCTCTGCTTCCTCCCCTCCCAACCTCGGTCGTCGTCGGGCCTGCCTCCTCGCCCCTACACCCTCTGTAAACCCCCCCCCCTCTCTGCTAGCTAGGGTTCTTCGGTTAATTTACTTAGGTATTAGTTAGGGCAGTAGGTTAATTAGGTTATCTATTTAGTTATGAATTTACCTAGGTTTTAAAATAGGATAGAAATTTAGGGTTAAGCAATTGTAGTTCAAAGAAAAGGCAACATTTAAGCAATTGTCCAAATCAACATCCCTTGTTAAAGCAAATTTAGGTAGGCTGAATTTAGGTAGGCTGAATTTATATGCAAATTTGAACTGGACATGTGCTATGTGGACATGTCATGTTTTGGACATGTCATGTTTGGAATTTGGACATGTCATTTGGACATGTGATGTTTTGGTTCAATTTTGGTAAATGATCCGAGTGGCCTATGTTACGCCGCAATGTTGATTCATTTCGTTCGGTGAATTTCAGCGCCGATATGTCCATTTTATAACGGTCATGCCGAAATTTTCGTAAATTTTGGCATGATTTGTGCTAGATAGTAGGCATATCGAGTCCTGGCACATAGATTTCTTTTTTATGTCATTTCTTATTTTTTCATACTTTCAGAAATAAACGAGGAGACTTAATCATAGGAAACATGTCGAACAACAAAGAAACTAGGCCTTCTGACCAAGATGCAGACGAGATGGATTATGAGGGTGAACAGGAGTACCTCGACTATTTGACTGCTAAGCAAGGTTTGCAGATCGGCCTCGATGATGGTACTGACGCTGACATCGACGCCGATGGTGCCGGCACCGATGGCGGCGCCGAGACCGGCAGGGAAGGTACCGGCGGGGAAGATATCAAGGGAAGGTACCAGCGCCGATGCCGCTACCGAAAAAAGAGGTAGAAGAAGCAGAGGATACGAAAACCTAACAAACTAGGGATTGGACGACTAGTGATCACAAAGATGGCACATGGCAAGTTTGAGCCATTAGAGCCGGAAGAACCTCGCAACTGCTATGGGAACCAAGTAGGATGCAATCTACGGGAATGCGCGAGAATCAACGACGATGACTAAAGGAGTAAAGAACATTTGACGCTGTTGCTCCTGACGAAGTTGCAAAAGAGATTCAAGTTCCTCGACCGGGATGATAACATAGAACAACCGTGGGATGATCCAAAGATGAAAAAGATTAACAATCACGCCATGGGAATGTTCAGCAATGATTTGGCCTCATGGAAAGGGAGGGTGAAACGAGCTATTGAGGCTGAGGAACCCCTATCCAAGATTCTGGAGGAAAATCCGACACTTACGGAAGAGGAGTTCGAAAAGTTCAAGGACACTTGCGCTACCAAGGCAGCCAAGGCTAAGGCTGCGAAATTCAAGAGCATTCAGCAAAGGAACACGGGGAAGCATCGCCTCGGAAGCCGTGGCTACCTCGGTAAAAGGCCCATATGGGATAAGGAGGACGCGGAACATGAAGCCGCGGGTATCCTGCACCCCAAGGAAAGTTGACCAACCCCTTGGAGCGTGACTTCATCAGGGCCCGCTACAAGTGGGACAAGGAAAAAAGGTTTTTTGCACAGACCAGATCATGAGGAAATTGATTAGACTACTGGTAATTATTCTTTTACCACCTTACATTTAGCTCCATATCTAGTCGACTACACATTCCTAAATGGTTCACTATCCTTCTGCAGGAGAAGAAACACCAGCTTGCAGCCGAAAGCCCTACTTCTCCATGAGGCCCAAGTGGGACACCCCACTCAACCGGGCCTTGAATGAACTTAAGGGACTCCCTTTGGGCCAGCGGCAGCAATATGGTCGTGTGCATGGCGCTGGAGATGGCGTCACATAGAAGGTGTTTTACAACGAGGGCCTGGAGGCCAAGAAGCAGAAAAAGAAGTTTAGTCAGGCGGACATCGACGCGAAGGTGAAGCTTGCAGTCGAGAAAAAAGCAGCTGAGGATGCGAAAAAAAACAGCCGAGGAGAAAAATGAGTTGCTACAGCAGGCAGCCAATGTAGCTGTAACTGCCTGCAGAAATGATTTCTCTACTAACTTGGTTCCAGCTATCTTCAACTGGACAAAGGAAAATCCAGACAAGATGGTACATGATTTCCCGATGCCCAGTTTCATTGGGAGCAACTCCATGAACAACAATAACAATGCACCATCACTTGCTCACGCAACCAGGCCTCCTCTCGCAGTCGCTCCCGCTCATAGCAGCTCGTCCTCAGTCTCTGGCGCTCTAGGTGGGCCTTCGTCTTTGGTTGAGCTCGACACCATCACGGTAATTACATGTCGCACCAACATATATATATATATTATTCCATTTTCGTTGCCTTTTGGATGTTTTACGCCATAGACATATGTGTTTGCAGGCTGAAGGAACCCCGTGCACCATACTCTACTTGATCAAAGGCTAGAAGGTGGATGTGGGAAAGGGGATGATAATGAACCCCTTGCAACCCATGTTCCACAACCAGCCGATCCTCGCTGGGCACTTCAGGGTTAGCTTGTCCAGTGTGAAATCGGGGCACGAGGATTTGCCTCCTCTAGTACAGCATGTGGGAGAGGACGACGAGACCCCGCCACGGATTGGAAGCTGCAAGAGTTGGGTGCTGCTATGGCCGAAGAATCTTATTCGTCTGGAGCCGGGCGAGAGCACACCAATAACCACACATCAACAAGCATGTGCGGAGACCACCACCCCGCCTACGCAATTACCAGCTCTTGTAGTGCCGGGTGAGAGCGACGGACGACGTGATGAAGGGGGTGCAATAGTACTGGCTGATGTAATCGGTCCTGTAGAACAGAGAATGGATGATGAGACAGAGGTCGAACCTATGGGTTTCCTCAATACAAACGCATATGACTGTGACATAGATATGATGAGTCAACCATATGACGAATCGGGCTATCAGCATTCTAATGAGGATATGGATGATATGCATGGGCAGAAAGGTCGTTGGAAGGATTGCAAAAAGTCTCTCTTCATGAATTCCTCACACGACACGCCTGAAGATGCCGCCTCAACACAGGCTCAACTAGCCAGGGGTCGTACAGTGCTTAGCCCGGGAACCCTAGGGCAAGGGTTAAGGAAGGGTCTGGAAGGTGTGCCAAAGAAAAAGGAGAGGAACAGATCGGGGAAGATAACTGCCTCCAAACAAGCCAGAGCACATAGCAGCCAGACGATGGATTCTGAAGAGCGTGTACCCGTGAAAGGTTCGGCCATGTTCCATCTCACGGGTGAGCCGATGCTACCGCCAAAACCGTTGAAGGCACTATCAGGGGATCTCAGGAGACTGCACGACCATGTGCCATCGACTGAGAAAAGCCTACTAGCCACAAAGGATCCAGGATATCCGACATACACAGCTTGTGTGCCTGAGGGGAAGTGCTACGTCGACACACCGCCCGCGGAGGTGTTCTTCCTGCGGTTTGACCATATTTTTGAGATGTTTCTGACAAGGCGGCTTGATTTTACAATCGTCCGCCTTTTTGCGCTACATATGAGCTCAGTCATGAAGAGGGAAGAAGTCTCGCAAATCTGTGTGGTGGATCCGTACTACATGCACGAGTCTTTCTTGAGTCTCGGCGACTTTGAGCGCGAAACTGCTAGGGACTACCTCCAAAACTTCATGGTACAGAATAAGGGCTAGGAAATTGTCCTCCTGCCTTATCATCCAAAGTAAGTCAGTTACGGACAACCCTTTCGTACATTTCAATCATTCCTTCTCGCTCATATGGAGAATAATTTGAGGTGTCTTTTCCCCGCAACAACGGGGGCGCCGTCCTTATCGTTCTTTACCCGCGAGTCTCCCACGCCATGTATTTTTACCCTTCCACAGACTACGAAAAAAGGACTACACCCACATAATGAATATTCTAGATGATGCTCTCCAAGGCTTCAACATTAGAGGTGGCCACATGTAGATCAGGAAACAAAGGAACAAGTAGATGGGTTTCGCGCATAAAACTAACTTCTCCTGCATCCATGTCCCAAAACCAAGCAAGAAGGATGGATTCTACATCGTCCATCTCATGATTGAGTTCAGCACGGAACATCAAAAGCTTCGCATGACAAGCAGAAATGATGATCATATCCACAAGTGGCTAGAATCTCATGGAGAAGCGGATTATAAACTTAGAGATGACTTATTTCGCATCCAAAGGGACATTGCGACGATCATCATGAAAGAAGTCGTCGATGAGAAGGGGACGTTCCACCACGGCCCTATATCGTGAGCTGACGTCCGAACTCGCATAGGCATCCAACGTCATGACCTCACGCCGTTCAAGCAGCTAGGGTCCATCCTCGATGATATGGAAGGATGGAACTTCTAGTGATTTACGATGCCGATGATGATGATATGTGTCAGTTGAACTTGTATACTTTCTGTAGCGATGAAACTTTGTGATGTCCATGGTCCCTGCCGAACTTGCGTAATGCTACTTTGTTGGTTTGGGTACGATGACCTGCGTACCTCTAGTTAATTAGTTTGCGTACTGTATGTTGCATCTAGTTGCTAACCCTTTCTTTTTCGTGTTGCTCTAGTATATTTTGTTGCATATGATTGTACATCCTCTTGATGAAGATGCGTCTCTAACAGGTACCTAGCTTCTCGATGGCGAGATGGCAGTGCTATGTCATGTACAAAGGGAAGGTTCCGGGGGTGTACAACGAGTGGCCTGAGTGTCAGGCGCAAGTGAATGGGATCTCGGGCGCCAGCCATAAAGTCTTCAAAAGCAGACAAGAAGGAGAAGCTAGTTACTTGAGGTTCACGCTAGCGCGAGAGAGGACTCGTAACCGCCGCCTCATGTACTGGATAGTTCCGCTCTCACTCATAGTGATAGCTCTGCTCGCATTTACCTTTGTTTAGATGGATGACGTTGTAGTTGCAAGTGTTCGAGACTTGCATCTATCGCTATTTTCGATATGATGACAAGATACCACTTTGTGTTGGATGATGATTATGATGAGACAATTTGTATGTATATGCTATGATTACATTTGTGGTCTCGCAGTGTATGTGTATGATGATGACATTTGCATGTGCTAAAGATTCTTGTATAAAGCCTGTTCAAATACAAAACAAATATGCAGAAAAAAAATAAAAAAAATACTAAAATTAGCAGTAGCGAGTGGAGGAAAGTTAGCAGCAGCGTCACTATAGCAGTAGCGCGTATGGCCAAAGCGTGCTAGAGCTATTAGCAGTAGCGAGCATCCACGCAGCATGCTGCTGCTACACTTGTATAGCAGTAGCGCAGCCATGCACGCGCTGCTGCTATGGGTTAGCTGTAGCGCCGGTGCCCGCGCAACTGGTAGGCCAAAAACCCGCGTTGTTGCTAGGCTTTTCCCTAGTAGTGTATAAGTATAGCATGGAGGTACCAAAGTAATCTAGGAGTGGATCACTAGACAATGTCAAGAACATCCTGAAATACCAGAAAAGGACTAAGGATATGTTTCCCGTTTATGGAGGTGACAAAGAGCTCATCGTAAATGGTTACGTCGATGCAAGCTTTGACACTGATTCGGATGACTCTAAGTCACAAACCGCATACATATTTATATTGAATGGTGGAGCTGTTAGTTGGTGCAGTTCCAAGCAGAGCGTCGTGGCAGGATCTATGTGTGAAGTGGAGTACATAGCTGCTTTGGAAGCAGCAAATGAAGGAGTCTGGATGAAGGAGTTCATATCCGATCTAGGTGTAATACCTAGTGCATCGGGTCCAATGAAAATCTTTTGTGACAATACTAGATCAATAGCCTTGGTGAAGGAATCCAGATTTCACAAGAGAACCAAACACATCAAGAGACTCGTCAATTCCATCCGCAATCTAGTCAAGGAGGGAGACATAGAGATTTGCAAAATACATACGGATCTGAATGTTGCAGACCCGTTGACTAAGCCTCTTCCATGAGCAAAACATGATCTGCACCAAGACTCCATGGGTGTTAGAATCATTACAATGTAATCTAGATTATTGACTCTAGTGCAAGTAGGAGACTAAAGGAAATATGCCCTAGAGGCAATAATAAAGTTGCTATTTATATTTCCTTATATCATGATAAATGTTTATTATTCATGCTAGAATTGTATTAACCGGAAACTTGATACATGTGTGAATACATAGACAAAACAAAGTGTCCCCAGTATGCCTCTACTTGACTAGCTCGTTAATCAAAGATGGTTAAGTTTCCTGACCATAGACATGTGTTGATATTTGATGAATGGGATCACATCATTAGGAGAATGATGTGATGGACAAGACCAATCCGTGAGCTTAGCATAATGATCGTTAAGTTTTATTGCTATTGCTTTCTTCATAACTTATATATATTCCTCTGACTATGAGATTATGCAACTCCCGAATACCGGAGGAACACCTTGTGTGCTATCAAATGTCACAATGTAACTGGGTGATTATAAAGATGCTCGACAGGTGTCTTCGAAGGTATTTGTTGGGTTGGCATAGATCAAGATTAGGATTTGTCACTCCATGTATCAGAGAGGTATCTCTGGGCCCTTTCAGTAATGCACATCATTATAAGCCTTGCAAGCAATGTGACTAATGAGTTGGTTACAGGATGATGCATTACGGAACAAGTAAAGAGACTTGTCGGTAATGAGATTGAACTAGGTATGTTGATACCAACGATCAAATCTCGGGCAAGTAACATACCGATGACAAAGGGAACAACGTATGTTGTTATGCGGTTTGACCGATAAAGATCTTCGTAGAATATGTAGGAGCCAATATGAGCATCCAGGTTGCACTATTGGTTATTGACCGGACATGTGTCTCGGTCATGTCTACATAGTTCTCGAACCCGTAGGATCCACACGCTTAACATTCGATGATGATTTGTATTATGAGTTATGTGTTTTGATGACCGAAGTTTGTTCGGAGTCCCGGCTGAGATCCCGGACATGACGAGGAGTCTCCATATGGTCGAGAGGTAAAGATTGATATATTGGAAGGTTATATACGGACACCGGAATGGTTCCGAAGAAGATCGGGGATTTTTCGGAGTACCGGTAGGTTACCGGAACCCCCAGGGAAAGTTAATGGGCCTATTGGGCCATAGTGGAGGAGAGGAGGCATGCCACAGGAAGTGGCGCGCGCCCCCCTTTCCCCAATCCGAATTGGACAAGGGGAGGGGGCACGGCCCCCCTCTTTCCTTCTCCCTCTCTCCCTTCCCCTTTCCCTCTCCGTTAGATGGAAGGAGGGGGGCGAATCCTACTAGGAACGGAGTCCTAGTAGGACTCCCCCCTCATGGCGCGCGCCCCCTTGGGCCAGCCTTGTCCTCCCCCTCCTTTATATACATGGGCAGGGGCACCCTAAAGACACACAATTGTTTCTTAGCCGTGTGCGGTGCCCCCTCCACAGTTTACCACCTCGGTCATATTATCGTAGTGCTTAGGCGAAGCCCTGCGTGGATCACATCACCAACACTGTTGCCATGCCGTCGTGCTGACGGAACTCCCCCTCGACCCTCTACCAGATCAAGAGCCCGAGGAACGTCATCATGCTGAACGTGTGCTGAACACGGAGGTGTCGTACATTCGGTACTTGGATTGGTTGGATTGTGAAGACGTTCGACTACATCAACCGCGTTACTAAATGCTTCCGCTTTCGGTCTAAGAGGGTACGTGGACACACTCTTCCCTCTCTCGCTATGCGTTTCCTAGATAGATCTTGCGTGATCGTAGGAATATTTTTGAATTACTACGTTCCCCAACAAGTAATGGGCCTACATGGGCCATAGGGGAGAGGGGAGGCAGCCCACAAGGGGTGGCCGCGCCCCCCTCCCATAGGGAGTCCGAATTGGACTAGGGGAGGGGGCGCGCCCCCCTTTCCTTCTCATCTTCCCTCTCCCTTCCCTCTTACCCCTCCATGAGAAGGAAAAAAAGAGGGGGGCGAATCCTACTAGGACTGGAGTCCTAGTAGAACTCCCATCTCCTTGGCGCGCCCCTGGTGGCCGGCCTCCTCCTCTCCCTCCTTTATATACATGGGTAGGGCACCCCTTGGAGACACACCAACTGTTTCAAGCCGTGTGTGGCGTCTCCCTCCACGGTTTACTCCTCCGGTCATATTCACGCAGTGCTTAGGCAAAGCCATGCGTGGATCACATCACCATCACCGTCACCACGCCATCGTGCTGACAAAACTCTCCCTCGACCCTCTGCTGGATCAAGAGTTCGAGGGACGTCATCAAGCTGAACGTGTGCAAAACTCTGAGGTGTCATACTTTCGGTGCTTGATCGGTTGGATCACGAATACGTTCGACTACCTCAACCGTGTTAAGCTAACGCTTTCACTATCGATCTACGAGGGTACGTGGACACACTCTCCCCCTCTCGTTGCTATGCATCCCCTAGCCAGATCTTGCGTGTGATACGTCCATTTTGCATCATGCTTTTATATCAATATTTATTGCATTATGGACTGTTACTACACATTATGTCACAATACTTATGTCTTTTCTATCTTATTTTACAAGGTTTACATGAAGAGGGAGAATGCGCGCAGCTGGAATTCTGGGCTAGAAAAGGAGCAAATATTAGAGACCTATTCTACACAACTCCAAAAGTCCTGAAACTCCACGAAAGTCAGTTTTGGAATATATTAAAGATATTGGGCGAAGAAATCACCAGAGGGAGGCCACCCACTGTCCACGAGGGTGGAGGGCGCATCCTAACCCCTGGGCGCGCCCCTGCCTCGTGGGCCACCTGGAAGTCCCCCTGCCTCGTGGGCCACCTGGAAGCCCCCCAGATGCCCATCTTCTAGTATAAGGTGTCTTTTGACCTGGAAAAAAATCAGAAGGGAGCTTTCAGGACGAAGCGCCGCCGACTCAAGGCGGAACCTCGGCGGAACCAATCTAGGGCTCCGGCGGAGCTGTTCTCCCGGGGAAACATCCCTCCGGGAGGGGGAAATCGTCACCATCGTCATCACCATCGATCCTCTCATCGGGAGGGGGTCAATCTCCATCAACATCTTCACCAGCACCATCTCCTCTCAAACCCTAGTTCATCTCTTGTATCCGATCTTTGTCTCAAAACCTCAGATTGGTACTTGTGGGTTGCTAGTAGTATTGATTACTCCTTGAAGTTGATGCTAGTTGGTTTATTTGGTGGAAGATTATATGTTCAGATCCTTTATGCACATTAATACCCCTCTGATTATGAACATGAATATGATTTGTGAGTACTTACGTTTGTTCCTGAGGACATGGGAGAAGTTTTGTTATAAGTAGTCATGTGAATTTGGTATTCGTTCGATATTTCGATGAGATGTATGTTGTCTTTCCTCTAGTGGTGTTATGTGAACGTCGACTACATGACACTTCACCATTGTTTGGGCCTAGGGGAAGGCATTGGTAAGTAATAAGTAGATGATGGGTTGCTAGAGTGACAGAAGCTTAAACCCTAGTTTATGCGTTGCTTCGTAAGGGGCTGATTTGGATCCATATGTTTCATGCTATGGTTAGGTTTACCTTAATTCTTCTTTCGTAGTTGCGGATGCTTGCGAGAGGGGTTAATCATAAGTGTGATGCTTGTCCAAGGAAGGGAAGTATCCAAGCACCGGTCCACCCACATATCAAATTATCAAAGTAACGAACGCGAATCATATGAGCATGATGAAAACTAGCTTGACGATAATTCCCATGTGTCCTCAGGAGCGCTTTCCTTTATATCAAAGTTTGTCCACGCTTGACCTTTGCTACAAAAAGGATTGGGCCACCTTGCTTCACCTTGTTTACTTTTGTTACTTGTTACCCGTTAAGAATTACCTTGTCATAAAACTATTTGTTACCGATAATTTCAGTGCTTGCAGAGAATACCTTACTGAAAACTGCTTGTCATTTCCTTCTGCTCCTCGTTGGGTTCGGCACTCTTACTTATTGAAAGGACTACGATAGATCCCCTATACTTGTGGGTCAACAAGACTCTTTTCTGGCGTCATTGCCGGGGAGTGAAGCGCCTCTAGTAGGTGGAATTTGGTAAGGAAAAATTTATATATTGTGCTGAAATTTACTATCACTGTTACTATGGAAAATAATCCTTTGAGGGGCTTGTTCGGGGTATCTTCACCCCAACCAGTAGATCAAAGAGTTGCTCCTCAACCTACTGAACCTACTGAAAATGTTTACTTTGAAATTCCTTCGGGTATGATAGAGAAACTGCTAGCTAATCCTTTTACACGAGATGGAACATTACATCCCGATATGCATCTAATCTATGTGGATGAAGTTTGCAGATTATTTAAGCTTACAGGTATGCCCGAGGATGTTATCAAGAAGAAAATCTTCCCTTTATCTTTGAAGGGAAAGGCATTGACATGGTTTAGGCTATGTGATGATATTGGATCATGGAACTACAACCGATTGAAATTGGAATTTCATCAGAAGTTTTATCCTATGCATCAAGTTCATCGTGATCGTAATTATATATATAATTTTTGGCCTCGCGAAGGAGAAAGTATTGGTCAAGATTGGGGGAGGCTTAAGTCAATGTTATATTCATGCCCCAAGCATGAGCTCTCAAGAGAAATTATTATTCAAAATTTTTATGCTTGGCTTTCTCTCAATAATCGCTCCATGCTCGATACTTCTTGTACTGGTTCTTTTATTATGAAGACTATTGAATTCAAATGGGATTTATTGGAAATAATTAAGCTCAACTCTGAAGATTGGGAACTCGACGAAGGTAAGGAGTCAGGTATAACACCTAAGTTTGATTGTGTTAAATCTTTTATGGATACCGATGCTTTTCGTGAATTTAGCACTAAATATGGACTTAACTCTGAGATAGTAGCTTCTTTCTATGAATCATTTGCTACTCATGTTGATCTCCCCAAGGAGAAGTGGTTTAAATATCATCCTCCCATTAAAGTAAAAGTTGTAGAACCTATTAAATTTGAAGAAAAGACTATCACTTATAATGTTGATCCTATTGTTCCTACCGCTTATATTGAGAAACCACCTTTCCCTGTTAGAATAAAGGATCATGCTAAAGCTTCAATTGTGGTTCGTAAGATTAATGCTAGAACACTTACACCCCCTAAGGAAATTAAAGTTGAACCTAGTATTGCTATGGTTAAAGATCTCTTGGTTGATAATATTGACAGGCATGTTATTTACTTCTGTGATGAAGCAGCTAGAATTGCTAGACCCGATACTAAAAATAAACATAGACCTGTTGTAGGCATGCATGTTGTTTCTGTTAAAATAGGAGATCATTGTTATCATGGCTTATGTGATATGGGTGCTAGTGCGAGTGCAATACCTCATTCCTTATACGAAGAAATTATGCATGATATTGCACCTGCTAAGATAGAAGATATTGATGTTACGATTAAGCTTGCCAATAGAGATACTATTTCACCAATTGGAATTGTTAGAGATGTTGAAGTCTTATGTGGGAAAGTTAAATATCCTACTGATTTTCTTGTTCTTGGTTCCCCACAAGATGACTTTTGTCCCATTATATTTGGTAGACCCTTCTTGAACACTTTACCGAAAAAGGCTTTCGCCCCGCTTTATATATAAAGCAAACCGCCCGAGCCAAACATCCAACAATGTTCACACACATACACACAGACACACCCAAAGTCACACAAACAGATAAGGTAGCAGTAGGGTTAATGCTGAGGGCACGGCTCAATAAGCCCTAAGAACAAAAGGACACACACAATGACCGCCACACAAGAAGCAGGCCTAATCAGGCTCCAGCGGCGGTGGCGGAAGCGGGGGCGCCATGCGGAAGGCCATCGATCAAAGGTCGGTGTAAGGGCATATTTATCCCCGAGGATGTTTTGGTGATTGATGACAATGTTTTTGCAGACTAATCGTGTGCGTTAAGTTCTTTTAGAGATTCATCCATTGGCACGAGACGATTACCTCCCCTCGGTGTTTTATTCAAGATGGTGTTGCTCCTTCGTTTCGTTGTTGGTGGACTAGTTTCATAGGAGTCACCGTACTATCAAGAGGGGATCCGCTTTGGTAAGGCTAGGGTGGAATCAACACGTACACATCCATATCACACCCGATGTTTTCCTTCCGCATCATTGGAGCTACCTTTCCCTCCGTACCTGCTCCGTCCTGTTCCAGCGGTAGTACCGCGGTCCTCAGCGGTAGTACCGCCGAAGCTCATCAAGCAGTAGTACCGCTCCCAGAGCGGTAGTACCGCTTGTGGTATTCGGCCGTAGTACCGCAGGGGTTCCGGGCTACTACCGCCTCGACTCGAGCCCGATGTTTTTCGTGTCGGGTTTTACGGTACTAGGAGCGGTAGTAGCGGCGGTAGTACCTCTCCAAGCGGTAGTACCTCTCCTACTCCCGCGGTAGTACCGCTCTGGGGCCAGGACCCTGACCTCCTTGTCAGCACGGCAGTACCGCTGGGTGGGAGCGGTAGTACCGCTCCAAGCAGTAGTACCGCCCTGCCCCAAGCGGTAGTACCGCTCTGTGCGTGGGTGTTCAGTGGGGTAACGGTTGGATTGGATCCCCCACTATATATAGGTGTCTTCTTCCCCAAAGTTGACCTACCTCTTTCCCCCAAAGCTCCATTGTTGCTCCAAGCTCCATTTTCGCTCGATCTCTCTCCCTAGCCAATCAAACTTGTTGATTTGCTCGGGATTGGTTGAGAAGGCTCCGATCTACACTTCCACCAAGAGAAATTTGATTCCCTCTCTTATCCCTAGCGGATCTTGTTACTCTTGGGTGTTTGAGCACCCTAGACGGTTGAGGTCACCTCGAAGCCATACTCCATTATGGTGAAGCTTCGTGGTATTGTTGGGAGCCTCCAATTGTTGTGGAGATAGCCCCAATCTTGTTTGTAAAGGTTCGGTCGCCGCCTTCAAGGGCACCAATAGTGGAATCACGGCATCTCGCATTGTGTGAGGGCGTGAGGAGAATACGGTGGCCCTAGTGGGTTCTTGGGGAGCATTGTGCCTCCTTACCGCTCTGACGGAGACATACTTCCTTTAAAAGGAAGGAACTTCGGTAACACATCCTCGTCTCCACCGGCTCCACTCTTGGTTATTTCGTGCCTTTACTCTTGCAAGCCTAATTGTGTTGTATCCCTTCCTTGCTTATGTGCTAGTTGTTTTTGCATCATATAGGTTGCTCACATAGTTGCATATCTAGACAACCTATTTTGTTGCAAAGTTTAAATTGGTAAAGAAAAGCTTAAAAATTGTTAGTTGCCTATTCACCCCCCCTCTAGTCAACCACATCGATCCTTTCAGTCGGCGAGGAGGGTGTTGATGACGACCTTGTCCTGAGGGCGGCTAAGCGGCCGCCAGAGCTGCAAATAGCCACACATTTTGAAGATCGCGTCCGTCGCACGTCGCAGAGGCACTTTCTGAATAACAAGCTTGTTGCGAATATTCCAAAGCGCCCACGTGAGGATCCCAATGCACAGCCATCTAATATGGCGGTAACGCGGGGAGGAGGCATGGATCTCTGCGAGTAAGTCGGGGAAGTTGGTATTGCACCATTGTCCGCCGGCCGTTTCATGGAAGCACGACCACAGGAACTGGGCAGTGGGTCAGTTGAAGAAAATGTGGTTCGAATCTTCAAACATGATGCACAAGGGATACATCCCGTCCCTAGGGCCATGGTGCTTGCGGACTTCAACCCTAGAGGGGAGGCGTCCCCGGATCCACTGCCAGAGGAATATCCAGATCTTTAGGGGGAGGCGTATGTCCCAGATCAGGCTAAAGGGCTTAGGGGCCAGCGAGGGGGCGATGGCAGCGTACAGAGACTTTGTGGAGAAGCATCCCGAGGGCTCCAGGCGCCACATCATGGATTCAGCGGCGCCCTCTACATCCATCGGCAAGAGAGCGATGTCCTATAGAAGGGTGTCCCATGCATCAACCTCCTGGGGGCACTAGTAGAAAATAGGGCTTTCATTCGGGACAGATAAGTCCATTAGTCCCGGTTCAGTCATGAACCGGGACTAATGTGAGCATTGGTCCCGGTTCGTGCGGTAAAGGCATTAGTCCTAGTTCAAATGAGCCCTTTAGTCCCGGTTTGAGACACGAACTGGGACTAAAGGTCTTGATACTTTAGTCCCGGTTCAGATCTCAAACCGGGACTAAAGGTCTAATCTTTAGTCCCGGTTTGAGACACGGACCGGGACTAAAGGTCAATGCCCTTTAGTCCCATTAGGTCTCAAATCGACTAAAATGTAATGCCCTTTAGTCCCATTCGTGTCTCAAACCGGGACTAAAGGTCCCATTTTCAAACTCTACCCCCTCGCGGATCGCCTTTCCAGTTTTGTAAAAAGCAAAATAAAATGATAAAAACTTCAAAAATTAAAATCCTTCGAGATGTAGTTATGTTACTACATCTACTAGTTAGGAGAATTTAAAAACTTAAATTTGGACATGTTTTGCAAAAAGTGTAGGGAAAATGTAAAACGGCTATAACTTTTGCATACGATGTCAGAAAAAAAAGTATAATATCTCAAAATGTTCAGCATGAAAATCCGCATCCGATTTTGACTGCCTATGGCATGTTTGCAAATTTTTAGAATCCTCAAATTCTAAAAGGAAAAAAGTTATGCTCAAATTTTAGTTTTTTTGATTTTTTGTTAAATCTGGTCAAACTACTTATTCAAGAAGTATTAGTGTTACTAAATACTTATTCAAGAAATATTATTGTTACTAAATAATTATTTCAGTTTTTTTGAATTTTGGTCAAATCAGGTCAAACTGTGGTCAAACTACTTATTCAAGAAATATTAGTGTTACTAAATAATTATTGTTTTTTAGAACAATAGTTTCAAACTCAAACAGTGAAATGTGTGACTTCATGCTCAAGCTAAATTCACGAGGGCTAATAGGATTGACATCTTACTATTGTCGGAAAACAACAAGTGCGATTTGGAAGCGAGGAGAATAGAACACGGAAGTTAAGCATGCTCAGCCGGAGTAGTGAGAGGATGGGTGACCGTCCGGGAAGTTAGATGATTTGGAATGATGAGGGGCGATTAGATATTAGAGGTTAAATTGAGCAGTGATATGGTCAAACTACTTATTCAAGAAGTATTAGTGTTATTGAATAATTATTCAAGAAATATTAGTGTTACTAAATAATTATTTCATTTTTTTTTGAATTTTGGTTAAATCTGGTCAAACTGTGGTCAAACTACTTATTCAAGAAATATTAGTGTTACTAAATAATTATTGTTTTTTAGAACAATAGTTTCAAACTCAAACAGTGAAATGTGTGACTTCATGCTCAAGATATATTCCTGAGGGTTAATAGGATTGACATCTTACTATTGTCAGGAAAACAACAAGTGCAGACTTGGAAACGAGGGAGAATAGAACCTGGAAATTAAGCATGCTCAGGCTGGAGTAGTGAGAGGATGGGTGACCGTCTGGGAAGTTAGATGATTTGGAATGATGAGGGGTGATTAGAGATTAGAGGTTAAATTGAGCAGTGATGAGGGGTGATTAGAGATTAGAGGTTAAAATAATTTAGAAATTTGAAAATCAAGAAAAAAATTCAAAAAAAAATCATAGAATTTCCTTTAGTACCGGTTGGTGTTACCAACCAGGACTAAAGGTGGACCTCCAGGCAGTGGCCACATGGAGGGCCTTTAGTCCCGGTTCGTATAAGAACCGGAACTAAAGGGGGGACTTTAGTAACGACCCTTTAGTCCCAGTTCCAGAACCGGGACTAAAGGCCCTCACCAACCGGGACAATAGGCCCTTTTTCTACTAGTGGGGCCAAAGGGGCACCGGAAGGCGAGACGCCCTAAGTCAATAAGGGCCCTCTCGACGGAGATCCGGGGGTCAGCCGCAATGGCAAATAAGCCCGGGAAGCGGGCAGCCAAAGGGGAATCCCCAAGCCAGCGGTCGAACCAAAACAGGGTCGAGGACCCGGAACCCACAGAGATGTACGTGCCAATAAGGAGCACGGGAAGGAGCTGGATCACAGCTTGCCAGAACTGGGATCCACCAGAGCGCTGGCAGAAAGCTACAGGCTAGCCCCAAAGGTACTTACTCTGGATGATGGTGAGCCAGAGGCCGCCCTCCCCGTTGGTGATATGCCATAGCCATCGGGTCAGGAGAGCAATGTTCATGCGATGGGAAGACAAGATCCCCAGACCTCCCTGGTCCTTGGGTTTGCAAATGTTAGGCCAGCTCACCATATGGTATTTTTGCTTGTCCCCCTCGCCAGCCCAGAAGAACCTGGACTGATATTTGGCCACCTCCTGGTGGAGCGTCTCATGGAGGCTATAGAAGCTCATGAGGAACCAGAGGAGGCTAGCCAGCGAGGAGTTGATGAGGATTACCCTCGCCGCCTTCAAGAGCCATCGACCCTTCCAGGGCTCGACCCGGTGTTGCATTCGGGTCACAAAAGGGCAGAGGTCCGCTACAGTGAGTCGCGAGTCACTAATGGGGATCCCCAGATAAGTCGTGGGGAAAGAATCCAGGCAGCAATTAAGCCGGTCCGCAATGCCCTAGGCCTCTTTCGGGGGAATCCTAGAATCGTCACTTCGCTCTTATCGAAGTTGACGGTAAGTCTGGACATCTATTGGAAGCATAGGAGGATAAACTTCAGGTTGGCAATATCGGACGCAGAGCCCTCAACCATTATTATGGTGTCATCGTCATATTGGAGGAGGGAGACCCCACCCCCTCCTACTAGATGTGGGACCACGTCGTGAATGTGACCGGCCGATTTGGCCTTGTCAAGAATGGCCGCAAGGGCGTCTACCACCATGTTAAACAGGAACGGCGATAAAGGGTCGCCTTGGCGAACCCCACATAACGTGGGGAAGAAAGGGCCAATCTCACCACTAATGTTAATGGCGGTCCGATCGCAGGAGACAAGCTGCATAACTCTGGTCACCCAACAGTCATCAAAGCCCTTGCGGAGTAATACTTCCCGAAGGAAGGGCCAGTGAACGGTGTCATAGGCTTTATGGAAGTCGAGCTTCAGGAAGACCGCCCGTTGGTGCTTGGAGCGGACTTCATGAAGGACCTCGTGGAAGACCAACACCGCATCCAGGATAAATCGACCCTGAATGAAAGCCGACGGGGTGAGTGATCGAGTTGGCTAGCAGGGTCACCCTATTGGCGTACCCTTTGGCCAGGATCCGGAATATCACATTGATCACAGTGATAGGTCGGAACTGGCGAATGTCCGTCGCGCCCGAAACTTTGGGGATAAGAGTGACGACCCCATAGTTCAAGCGCCTAAGATCCATGGTCCCCAAGAAAAACTCGTTGAAGAGAGCCATGACCTCATGTTTGATGGTCTCCCAGAATGCTTTAAAAAGGGACACTGGCAGTCCATCCGGCCCCGGCGCCGAGGAGGCGTTCATGCCCTTAATCGCCACGAGGACCTCCTCCTCGAAGAACGGGGCAACTAAGGCGGCATTGTCCGATTCAGACACAAGCTGGGTGCCCGACCAGATGTCGGTTGCCTGAGCGGCCCCACCGCGAAGGGTGGGGAGAATAGGGCTTTGTAAAAGCCATCTACGTGCGCCCGGATGTCCGAGGGGCGGACGAGCAGGGAATCACCATCCCACAAATAGTGGATGAAGTTCCGACGTCGCCGCCCATTCGCGATCGCCTGGAAGTATGTCGTATTAGCGTAGCCCCGCAACACCCATCGCTAGGTACCGCGAAGCCTCCAATATGCTTCTTCATCCGTATAGATGGTGGCGAGCTGATCCTCAAGATCATAGCGCAACATCCACTCATCCGAGGAGATCTCGGAAGTGTCCGCACAGGACTCCAAGGCCTGGATGGCAGATAGGAGGGCTTTTTGCGTTCGCGGAGGTCCCTGCCAAGGTTAGCGCCCCACCCCTTCATAAATTGGCGGGCGATCTTGGCACAAAACTGCCAAGAGTCCACAACCGACATGGACCGGTGGGGGAGGAGCGCGCAGAGGTCCACTTGGCCGCGACCGCCTCCCTGAAGCCGGCTTGGTTGAGCCAGAAGAGCTCGAACCTAAAGCATGGAGGGGTGGGAGGGTGTTTGTCGGCGGTGGAGAGGAGGAGAGTGACGTGGTCTGACCCGATCCGGGTAATCGCACGGAGCGAAGCCAAGGGGCACTTGAGTTTCCATTCCGGGGAGACTAGGACGCAGTCTAGGAAGGACCGCGTCGGGTTGGCTTGGCGGTTATTCCAGGTAAATCTTGCACCCGTCTGCTCAAGCTCGCGGTGGCTGAGATTCACGATGCAGTTGTTGAACATCTGCATCCTAGGGCGGTTGATCTGGTCGTTATTCTAATCATTGGGAGAGCGGATGAGGTTGAAATCCCCTCCAACAACCACCGGGAAGGTGGAGGCGGAGACTTTTCGTTGGAGCTCCTCAAGGAAGGTCGGGGAGCGGCGGTGGTCCGCCGGTCCATAGAAAATGACAACCTCCCACTTGAAGTTAAGCGCCCTCCCGAAAAGCTTCATGCTAACGAAAAACTCGCCCCGGTCCATACCGCCCACCTCAAAGGTGGCATCCTTCACACCTAAGAGGATGCCACCCGAGTGCCCCGTGGTCCCACTAGAAGGGAGCCAATGCCAAGCGAAGAGGTGGGGGCTAGGACGCTCCAACTCGGGGAGAGAAAATTCTGTGCGCATAGTTTCCTGAATGTCGATGATGTCAATGTGCTCGTCACGCATGTACTCAACGAGCTGGCGACGCCAGCCGTCATGGACAAAGCCGTGGATGTTCCAAAAGAGGACCCGCATCAAAACCCCCATCGGGGGGCTGCTTGACCCCAAAACATAGGACGCACTGCTGGCCCTGAGCGCCGCAGTGCGGGAACGGGTACGACCACGGATTTCCCGCTCGAGGAGCTGGGGTGCCGGAGTGCGGAGGAGACGGGCCCGGGTCTCAGCGAGTTTCCCATCAAGGATTTCCCGGGCCTGCATAGCAGCAATCTGCTATAAGGAGGGTCCAACCTCCCCCCTGAAAACGATGGATGAGTCCGCGGCCACCTTGGCGAGGTGGCCCAGAGGAACAGCCTCAAGAGCATAAAGCGAGCAACTGGAAGAACTGGGTGGGATGTTGATCGCACCTGACTCGAGGTTCCGGGCCATGGCCAGGATCTCAGCGCGCTCGGAGATGGACGGCGTCGGGCCGCCAGCCAGGCGGTCCGCGTCGAGACGGGCACTGCGACGGGAGGCAGACACCGGAGTCGACGAGGTCGGAGTCTGGCATGCGTAGGGCACCGTCCACGGCGGGTGGGAGGCGACAGGGGTGGCCACATCTGCAACGACCCCCAGGGGCAGAGTGGTCGGAGAAGCAGTCTTCGAGGGCTCCAAGCAGGCGTCGGACCCTGGCAGGGCGGGGAGAGCGGGTCCGGGGCCGGCGGGCCATCCTCCGACGTCGCCGTAACGGCGACCTATGGGGAGATGGCAGCGGGTAGCGCTGGTGTGCCCCCAGGGGAGCCCAGCAGAGGGGGCTTGCAGGAGGGAAGCTCGTCCGACGAGGGATCCGCTAGGGCCAGGGGGAGCGCCTCTAGGGTCGAAGGCGGGGAGCCGGGCGCAGGGGTGGAGCAAGGCAAGTGTGGCGAGGAGGGCGGTGCGACGAGGAGGCCGACGCTAGAGATGTCACTCATCTCGGCCGAGGAGGAGGGAGAGGCCGCCGGCAGCACCGTGGGAGCAGACTCATCAGCAAGGGTCAGCCCACGTGAGCGGCCAGAGCCAGCGCCCGCACCCCCACGGCTCGGAGGTGGATCACGCGAGGGAGAGCGGCTGCGGCCCGAGGGCTCGTTGTTGTCGTCCGGATCCTCATGGCGGGAGGGACGCGAGCGGCGGTAGTGGGAGTCGTCATGCCGGTCCCCACCCCCACCTCCAAAGTGCCCATCATCAGAGGAGTGTGGGCGACCGATGTGGTTGGGAGGCTCGGGGGAGATCTTCAGGTCGAATCCCAGGTCGTTGAAGAAGACGTGAACGGTGACACAGAGCTTGTTGGAGTCAAGGCACTTGACCTTGACCCGGACCTCCTCCTCTTTGCGGAGGGAGAGCTTATCCACCACCACCACCTTGCCAAGGATCTTGGACATACTGCGAATGACCCGCTCGGTCCGGGCGACGTCAGGTAGCCCGGCGATAAGGATCCAAGCAGTATCCAGGACCGCGACCGCCTTGGGGTCGACCTTAGGCTCAGAGATGTTGACCACAAGCTTGTTCAGGGACAAGGTGATGTCGTCGGTGTGCAGAGGCCCAAGTTGATGGCATCCGGGAAGACCACGGTGAAAGAACTGGCAGAGGTCGGAGTCACCTGCCAGTCCCACACACGCCGGCACAGGTCGTTGAGCTCAGCCTTGATCATCTCCGGGGAAGCAACACCCACCCCCACGACGGTGACAATCGCCTGGAGCAACGGGGAGGGGATGGTAAATCCTCCACCTCTATGTGAAAGAACCCGAGGCCCTCGATGCCATGGCCATACATCATGAGCTCATCCGTCAGCGGATGGTCCGGGCACAGGGCCGCTGGGTGTCCGGTATCCTTGCCGAGGTAGCACATCGGAGGGTTGGTGCACTCAACTTGGTAATGGCCCGCGATCCCGCAGTTGAAGCAAGGGGGCGGTCACGGGTAGCATCAGCAGCGGCCAATGCCGAGGTCACGAGGAGGGGGCCGGCGCGGCAGGGGGCGAGCAGGGCCCCGCTTCTTCTTCTTCTTCGTGCCCTGCCGCCCTCGCCCCCCATTACTTCCATTGGCAGGAGGGAAACTGGGCTGGTTGTGGGGGGGGGGGGGTTGGTAGTGGCGCGAGGGCGCGGCGGCAGCAGGTTGAGCGGAGTTGCGGGTCGGGGACGGGGAACGGGCCCGGCGCCGCTCCGGGGAGGGGGACCACCGCCTGTCAGAGCACCACGTCTCGGCCGCGGGAGACCGGGGACGGTCCCGGCGGTCGTCGCGGGGCGAGGAGCGGCGGCCGTCCCGCACCGGTGAGCGGCGGCTGTCACGGTCGGGGGAGTGCCGAGACTCACGGGGAGAGGAGCGGAGCTGGTCCCTGAAGTCCGGCTCACGGCACAGATCAGCCTCCCGGCGGAGGCCCTCGGGCGACGAGCGGGGCAGGGCGAGGCGGTCGTCCAAGCTACGCTTGGGCTAGCCGGCGTTGTCCCCCCACTCGCGCGGAATCTCCAACAAGGGGACGGGGCCGAGAGCGGGGGAGGGAAGGAGGGCCGGAGCAGCTGGGACGGACCGTGGCGGCGCGGGAGGAGAGGTCGAGCGAGGGGAAAACGGGGGGGGGGGGAGCATGGCGGCTAGACTGGGAACCCTTGCGGTGGCCAAATCGAGCAGGAGGGGGCAAGCCGAGGGAGCAGGCCCTGGGTTGGGCCGACAACCCACGTGGGCCGATGTATCCCCAGGCCCAGGTCCAGTCCAGCCGCAGGCGCAGAGCCAGACTGCCCAGCCCAGAAGGAACGGCCCACGACAGGGCGGCCCAACTCGCGAGGTCGGGATGGGCACTCGGCGAGGGTTTCCCGCACCACCGTCGGCGCCGGAGGGGCGAGGGCAGGCCGCTGGAGAAGGGGACACGGGCGAACGGCGCGGGGATCGGAGACGAAACGGAGCCGGGAGGAGCCAAAGGCGGCGATGAAAGGCCGGAAAGGGGTGCGATGGGAGGGCACAGGCAAGCCGGCGGCAACCTTCGGCAACAGCGTGGCCACCCCAGCCACGGTCATGACGTCCGAGGGCCGCCACGATGACCGGGCAGAGCCTAGGTTGCACGGCCGACGACCCGCCAGCCAGACGCACGCCGGCGGCAGCAGGATCCTCCTGTTCCCAAGGTCGGGCCTTGCCCCGAAGAGGGCCGAGGCGAGCTCGTTCCTCGACGGGACTGCGCTCGCACACGGGCACGAATCTGAATGTGCTAGACCCATTGACTAAACCTCTCTCACAAGCAAAACATGATCACACCTTAGTACTCTTTGGGTGTTAATCACATAGCGATGTGAACTAGATTATTGACTCTAGTAAACCCTTTGTGTGTTGGTCACATGGTGATGTGAACTATGGGCGTTAATCACATAAAGATGTGAACTATTGGTGTTAAATCACATGGCGATGTGAACTAGATTATTGACTCTAGTGCAAGTGGGAGACTGAAGGAAATATGCCCTAGAGGCAATAATAAAGTTCTTATTAATATTTCCTTATATCATGATAAATATCTACTATTCATGCTAGAATCGTATTAACCAGAAACTTGATACATGTGTGGATACATAGACAAAACACAGTGTCCCTAGTAAGCCTCTACTAGACTAGCTCGTTAATCAAATATGCTTAAGTTTCCTAACCATAGACATGTGTTGTCATTTGATGAACAGGATCACATCATTAGGATAATGATGTGATGGACAAGACCCATCCGTTAGCTTAGCATAATGATCGTTAAGTTTTATTGGTACTGCTTTCTTCATGACTTATACATATTCCTTTGACTATGAGATTATGCAACTCCCGAATATCGGAGGAATATCTTGTGTGCTATCAAACGTCACAACGTAAAAGGGTGATTATAAAGATGCTCTACAGGTATCTCCGAAGGTGTTTTGTTGGGTTGGCACAGATCGAGATTAGGATTTGTCACTCCGAGTATCGAAGAGGTATCTCTGAGCCTTCTCGGTAATGCACATCAGAATAAGCCTTGCAAGCAATGTGACTAATGAATTAGTTATGGGATGATGCTTTACGGAACGAGTACAGAGACCTGCCGATAATGAGATTGAACTAGGTATGAGGATACCGATGATCGAATCTCGGGCAAGTAACATACCGATGACAAAGGGAATAACGTATGTTGTCATTACGGTTTGACCGATAAAGATCAAAGATCTTCATAGAATATGTGGGAGCCAATATGAGCATCCAGGTTCCGCTATTGGTTATTGACCGAAGAGGTGTCTACATAGTTCTCGAACCCGTAGGGTCCGCACGCTTAATATTCGATGACGATTTGTATTATGAGTTATGTGTCTTAGTGACCGAAGTTTGTTCGAAGTCCCGGATGAGATCACGGACATGACGAGGAGTGTCGAAATGTTCGAGAGGTAAATATTAATATATTGGACGATGGTATTCGGACACCCAAATAGTTTCGGAGTGGTTCGGGTATTTTTCGGAGTACCGAGGGCTTACCGAAAACCCCCGGGGAAAGTAATGGGCCTACATGGGCCCTAGGGGAGAGGGGAGGCAGCCCACAAGGGGTGGGCACGCCCACCTCCCATAGGGAGTCCGAATTGGACTAGGGGAGGGGGGCACCCCTCTTTCCTTCTCCTCTTCCCTCTCCCTTCCCTCTTTCCCCCTCCATGAGAAGGAAAAAAAGAGGGGCGGCCGAATCCTACTAGGACTGGAGTCATAGTAGGACTCCCCTCTCCTCGGCGCGCCCCTGGTGGCCGGCCTCCTCCTCTCCCTCCTTTATATACGTGAGCAAGGCACCCCTTGGAGACACACCAATTGTTCCAAGCCGTGTGCGGCGTCTCCCTCCACGGTTTACTCCTCCGGTCATATTCACGTAGTGTTTAGGCGAAGCCCTGCGTGGATCACGTCACCATCATCGTCACCACGCCGTCGTGCTGACGAAACTCCCTCGACCCTCTGCTAGATCAAGAGTTCAAGGGACGTCATCGAGCTGAACATGTGCAGAACTCGGAGGTGCCGTACTTTTGGTGCTTGATCGGTTGGATCGCGAAGACGTTCGACTACATCAACCGTATTAAGCTAACGCTTCCGCTTTCGGTCTACGAGGGTATGTGGACACACTCCCCCCCTCTCGTTGCTATGCATCTCCTAGCTAGATCTTGCGTGATCGTAGGAATTTTTTTGAAATTACATGCTACGTTCCCCAACAGAAACAACCGGAAGACTCGAGCCACCAGGATATGCGATCGGTCTCCTGGTCCACATTCAGTTCGTGCAAGGCAATGGACTCGAGGAGTTCGTGCCACATGGTGAGTTCCGGAGGCCCAGGTGGCCGCCGGAATGCAAGGTGCCCTAAATCAATAAGGGCCGCCCCAACCGAGATCCGAGGCTCCACCGCAATAGAGAACAAGTCCGGAAATCGGGTTAGTACAACTTAAATGGAGTACATAACCGGCTATGGGCAAGGTTGGTTAGCGAATAATTGATTTGATTTTAAAAAAGATATGGTTTAGAATTAAGATTTTTTGACAGAAGTTCAGAATTGAGATAGTTTTCAAAATACCTGAGTAGTAACTAATATCTATCAAGGCACCTATCAGACGGGGAAGACAGGAGTGCAACTCGCATCAACAAAAACCACGAAAGAAACTCACGCACAAGGAAGGACCGAACAAGGAGACGTGCCCGTAGCGGCACATAAACAAGAGCTACCAGAAGCACTCGATCGATTTTGCTTGGAAATTGGCTCACGCACCTAACAAAACGAGTAGGCAGGATACACACATACACGTAAAATTTTGATCACATACCACATAAAGGGTAAGTAGGACTTTCCGGGTGTTATTTAACACCGTTAAGGGTTCAAATGAACGAAAGTGTCATAATAAAGAACATAAAATTTAGACTCGGTGTTAAATAAAGAAAGATTTTTTTTCAGTGTCAAATAAGATAACAAAATTGAAAACAGTGTTAATATGGAATTCTCTCAAAATTCAGAGCTTGCAGCACCGATCCATAGTGTGGACGAGGCTGTAGCTATTGGGGGCGTCTCGACTGCTGCAGTTTGCAGGACAAGTGAGGAGCGTCGGCGGATGTTATGCAGACCAGCCGTCGTCCAGTCTGCGGCAGCGCTGCGAGCCCTTGTCGCTGACCGCTACGCCTCCGCCTCCGCCTCCGCTGTCTCCCATCGTTCGCCCGAGGCTGTGGGAGGCCGCCTGAGCCACGAATGGGGACTACGCCACCATCAATTGGGCTAGCTCTTGACGGCGAAAGAAGGGGCGTCGCTAGGTGGTCAGGTGGATCTAGAGGCGTCAGCCGGAGCTGAAGAAGGGGAAAAATCACGACCATGGCTTGTTCTTTCTCGCGATCACGGTGGACGGCATAGAGGCGGTCGTCAGACTCGGCGGGCCCATATTCATGTCACCGGCCTTCTCCGCAGCTTTCCTCCCTGCACCTACCTTCTCGACTGCTTCTCAGATGCACTGTCGGGCGTGTCGATCCCTCCCAACGACGTTTTTTGCCTTGCAAGAGAGGACATGCGGGACTCCACGAACTCCGTGGAGGCGTCCTCCATGACGACGACGGGGGACGAGGTAGTCAACATTGACATTTACGGTGGCGGACAAGATGGCTATGCGGACAAGGAGCAAGGGTGGAGGAGGGCAACGGTTCGAATGCGGGAAATGGAGGACGAACGCGGAAGGAGGCAGTTGATTTGATGATTTGGTTAATTTGAAGCGGATTTGAGATGGGTCTGGCTTGTCGGGTCCGAAGAAGGCGTCTGGACATGTCCATATCCATCTCACATATAGACTAGGTTTGAGGGGTGCCGGATGACCCAGACATTTGGACCGTTTTAAAGGGCCGGTTGAGTGGCATTTTCATGTCTAGTTGTTTGAGGAGGGTTTAAGAGTCCTACTCCCTCCATTCTCTTGCACAAGACCACAAACTCAAATTACAGCTACTCCCTCTCTCAGTTTACAGGGCGTGCGCGTATCCCTAGATCGTTAATTTGACCAACCTAATACAAGTCATATATTACAAAAAATATACCAATATAAACTTCAGATGTTCTATTTTCAAGATATAATTTTTGTGTTATATAGTTTATATTAGTGTGGTCAAATTGGCAACCTAGGTATACGCGTAGGACTTGTAAACTGAGACGGAGGGAGTACCAAGGTAAACTTTAATGACTAGTTTGCAAGTCAACTTTTATTTTTGTTAACCGGGATCATTAATACGCCTGCATGCATACAAGGAAGAAATTAGAAGGAAATAGCATAGCGTCATTATGACTACATGCATGTGACTATTAAACAAGTTGATAGTACTAAACATCACTAATTTTTGACTTGATTACTGTGAGTGGCCTTGTATAGATGCAAAATGTATTTTTCATAGTGGCCTTGTATAAGGGAATGGAGGGAGTATTTCAATTCACTGATAGAGAAGAACCGGATAGCTCAGCTAGAGTGTAACATGCATCCGTTTTCTTGTTTGATTTTTACACGCTTTTGTAAAATGATTTGTAGATGCTCTAATCTATCTAAAATATACACATCAAGCTTTCATATAGTTTTAGATCGGAGCGAGGTGGTATGTCCTAAGCGAATGATCCTGTCCAGGTCAAATTCGTTGCCATCTCCAGTGTTAATATTTCTACTGCCAAAAGTTATACAACCTCTGTCCGAAGTTAACCATCGTTGAAATAAGATACACGTATCAGCGACAGTTAATTCTAGACTGAGAGAGAGTATTAATTTGCTGAAGTATGTCATGCACCAATATTGAACGAGACCTGGACTTACATTGTTATTGGTAGCTTTAATTTTTTTTTATCCTAAGACCATGACTAATTCCATGTCAGGGAGTCATTCTACTAACTTATTTATCTCAATATACAAATATGCCACAACATCATAAAATTATGGATGCGATAAAACCCACCTCAACATACAACCATGCATAGAAAAAGAATCACCACAACATGCAACCATGCATGAAAAAAATATTGTTTAATAAATATTTTACAACTATACATAATTAAATATAATAACTCATATGTACCTTTTAATTTTGGTTCACGTGTTATTAATTTAAATATTTATATTACACACAATCAAATGTTAAAACTGTTTTCCACAACGTGTAACGTATCTAGTACTCCCTCCGTCTAGGTGAGTAAGTCATCTTAGACTAGCCACAATGGAGAGTAACATACAGTAGTAACATACACATATCCCTAGACTATGTTACTACCTTAATAGTGGGTAGTAACATAAGTGTGGTAACATACAAAGCTTCATTTATTAGGTTATAGACTCATATTGCATTGGGACATGTGATGTTACAGTAACTAGCTAAGTTACTAGTACTACATCTCTCCTCATTAACTCACTGCCACATAAGCAAATTTGTTGAGTTGGACTCGATGTTACTACCGAAGTTACTACCACTGTGGCTAGTCTTAGGTTGTGCACCGTGACCAAGGAGGAGGGAAAAACGAGAAACCTTAATGTTTATTTGCTAATTAATAGTATTGCATGCAATGAACTAACCACTGCACGTCGTGTTTAGTAGTCTCAAGTCATTAAAAACATTCACACCCCTCGTCTCTTATTACTAGTTGATATGTGAAGAAACAAGAAACGAGGTAGAAGTTAATGCACCATATCTAAGTGTTTTGGAATTATTTGATTTTCAAAAGATGACTTACACACCTAAACGGAGGGAGTAGTTATAATAAAAATGCAGGCATGATTCTTACAAACACAGCTTATTCGGAACTCCACATGACGCTTCATATTAGAGCAATAGTATGTAACTAGCATGCTGAACTTTGCCTGACATGAATTACAATATACTCTATTCTAGTACTTAATTAGCATCGTGGCAAGCAAGGTGGGAGTATGAATGACAACGAAAGAAAGTGAGAATGTTCCTAACTTAAGAGCATGTACAATAGTTGATAAGATAATCTTATCTTAAGTCTTGCATGTGATTTAGAGATGACAAAAAAATTAGTCTACAATGGGTCATCTCTTAGCCTTATCTTTAATAACTAGTAATTCCTAAAAAAGTGGTGAGAGATATTGTGCTAAGAGATCACCTCTTGTCTTCTCTTAAATAAAAGAAGACAAGCCTTTTCTTATGAGTTCTCTCTCCTCCACCTCATCATCTATCCTACATGGCACTCTTAAGATAGCACCATTGTACATGCCCTAACTAAACTTGAAAGTTGACAGCTCACCTTTTTTTTATCCAATTGACCTGTAATAGTTATCTCCATTCCGGGTTGTTTTTCTTTGGAAAAGCATTCATGGCGCATTTTATTACTTTAAAAAACGTTTGCATCGTTCAACAAGAATTGAAGAGCAAAGCTAGGGCATCATCGTGCCGAATACAATGTGAGGTACCCATTTCCTTCGAAGGTCACCCGTCGTCACCGGATCCAACCATTAAAAACCAGATCATCAGTTTTCGCTATGAAGATCAAGTTCAAGCCAACTTCAAGCAATGCTTTCAACAAGATGACGACGTAAAAATACAGTCATTGCTAGGTATAACCAACTAAGATCAGACCTTGTTTAAAAAACTAGGATCGGACCTAAGGTATTTACCCCGAAGCTTGAAATCGGATACTACCTCCGTCCTGGTTTATTGGTCCCCTTCGTATTTAGTGTCAGATTTTTTACCATAGATTTAACTAACAAAATGTCAATGCATGTCATAAAAAATATACCAGGAGAAACTATGTTCGAATACAAATTCAACGATATAATTTTTTGCTACATGCATTAACATTTTATTAGTTAAATCGACGATCAAAGTTTGACACAAAATACGAAGGGGTCAATAAACTAGGACGGAGGTAGTAGTACTACACAAAATCAAAGTCATGTGTGTTCCCACCTCCACTCTCCGTGTTCCGAGCAGCCTCTCACGCGCGACGCCCCCACCGGCTTGCCTGCCGCCGGACTTCATCCCGCAGGTGGTTCCTCTTCCTTCAGGCGTTGTGTCCCTGCCGGCGCAGTTGGGCGCCAGATCCAGTTCGCGGGTCCGGCGGTCGCCGCCGCCCGAAGGCCTGGGCTCGGCGCTTGCGCTGGAGTAATTGGTGCCGGAGACGCCGCCTGAGCTCCAGGGCGCCCAGCCGTGGATCGCATCCATCGTTGTCATCCCGTCGCCTCGCAGCCATGGCGCCTCCTCCTCCTCCCGCAACGGCTCTTTGGCGGATGAAGGGTGTGATGTAGAGAAGACCGGCGAGGGATGGAAGCTCGTTCCCTACCGGCGTGGCCCGTGCCCCCCGCCCCCCCTGCTCAAGCCACCCCTCGACGACCTCTTCCTGCGTGGCTCCACGGAAGGTGCTGCCGCTGCCTCGTCCCAGGTCACCGTGCCGCGGCTTGCCGGGATCCCATCAGATGCTCCCGTTGCCTCCAGTCCGGCCACCGTGCTCACGGCTACACCAACACTTGGCGCCCGCTCAGTTCTTTGAAGCTCCTGCAGCGGCCTGCTGCCGCGCCCCCAGAAGCTCCCTTTGCACCCAGGTCTCCTGCTCGTGGCTGGCCTGCCCCTCCGCAGGTCTCGCCGCTCTCGTCAACTGCATGGCCTCCACTAGGCACTGCCGCCCGGTGGGGAGAAATTTCGGCAGCTTCAGATGTGCAGCAGCAAGGCCCTCTCTGCTTCGGCGACGCAACGGTCATTTGGCTTACGGGTGCGCAGTCCGACGCCTCCTGTCAGGCTGTGGCAGAGGTCCTTGCATCCACGATTGGCGCAAACGTCACGGATATCAGAGTCGTGCGGCAATCTGTGGCTAATATAATTCTGCCGGCGTTCGTGAGGCTGCGACCTCCCGTGCTGCTTCCCCGGCCACGCGTGCGGCTGCTTTGACCACGTTGGTGGGTGATTCTACAGCGCGTGACGCTCTCCGCCTCTCTCCGGCCAGGCCCGTGCTTCCCTCGTCGTCTTCATCTACATCAGCCCTCCAGGATACGAGGCCTCCCTCGTGACGAGCTCCGCTCCACAGACGCCGCCCTTCCTCACGGATGCTTGTCGCACCCCCTGTAGTACGGCTGTGGAGGATGTCGTGTCCCCTACAATCGAGACGGCTGTGGTCATCACGTCATCTCATGCTCCTACTCTAGTGCCTCCCTACGAAGAGGTGGTGCCGCAGGTGCTGGAGCCTATGTTCCAGAGACAACAGGAAGCCTTGCTCCCCTCTCCGACTTGGACGCCTCCTAGGCCACCGGCTGCGCAGCGCAAAACTTTGCGGGTGTGACCATTGATCGCTCGGTTTGTGGCCTACTGATCAAGCGATCCAGCACTAGGCTGTCGGCGAAGGCCCGTGCTCGTGCCCCTCCTGTTGCACTGCAGGCAGAACCGTTGATTTGCCGCAACCTTGGCATTATTAAGGATGGTCGGGACATTACCGCTGCTGCTCTGGATGCGCTCAAGAATCTGTTCAAGGAAGAGATCTCCGACTCGACAATGGTGGCTTTGAGGAAGCTGTTCAAGCTAGACGATCAGGAGGCGAAGGCCATTGAAGATGCCTTGGTCAGCCACGGTGGAGAGCATGCTCTTGATCATGAGGAGGCGGAGCAGTATGCTGCTAGCTGAGCACGATGGCGCTGATGCAACCCAACCTCAACAGATGCATTAGTTTTAAATGTTAGAACAACCTGTTAACATTTTGTGTTGGAACGTGAGGGGTCTAAATTGTTTGGATCGTCGAACTACTGTGCATGAGACCATTGCGGCTTCATCCTGTCAGATTGTGTGCCTGCAAGAATCCAAGTTAGACAACGTCGACAAGTTTACTGCTGCATATCTGGGAGGTTTTCTCCTTCGTAGCTTTGCCCAGTTACCGGCTGTGGGCACCCGTGGAGGCATTCTAATGCTCTGGGATGATTCCATCATTGGCATCAATGACATTGTGGCGCTGGAATTCTGCCACTCCGCCTCGGTTACCCTGCGTGAATCCAGCACCACCTTCAAGATCACTACCGTCTATGGTCCTTCTACCGCCTCGAGAAAAGATGTTTTCCTTGCCGAGTTGATCACCCAAAAGCCTGTTTGCGGATCCAAGTGGCTGGTTCTAGGTGATTTCAACCAAATTTATAGGGCCCATGACAAGAATAAGCGCAACATTAATAGAAGCCGCATCACTCGTTTCCGCAACGCCCTTCAATCATGTGACCTCAAAGATATTCACCTCCAAAATCGTCGTTTCACTTGGAGTAATGAAAGGATAAATCCTACCTTATGCAAGCTTGACTCCTTTTTCTGCAACGCCGAATGGGACATCCATTTCAACACCCATGTCCTTCATGCCTTATCTTCGTCATTCTCCGACCATTGCCCACTCTTGCTTGCCAATGATTGTGGCCCTAGAAGGCCTCGGAGCTTCAAATTCGAGAATGTTTGGCCTTCCCTACCACGGTTCAATGAGATTGTGCATAAGGCTTGGAATGAGCATTCGGTGCACACCGAGCCTTACCAAGTGTTACTTCATAAGCTCAAAAAGACCGGTGTCCGACTCTCTGAATGGAGTAGAAGCCTCTTCTCCAAATCCAAACCCCATCTTCATGCTACGCTTAGGATAATTCTTGAGCTTGATGTGGCTCAAGAATCCCGCACCTTAAGCTATGCTGAGCATGATCTCTGAGCTCGGCTCAAGAAAAGGGTGGTAAGTCTGGCGGTCCTTGAGCGTTCAAGAAATAAGCAATGTGCCCGTATTGCCAATTTGCGGGAGGGGGACGCCAACACCAAATACTTCTATAGGCGCATCAATGCTAGAAGGCGAAAAAACCATATTCTCCGATTGAAGCATAATAATGGTTGGGTCACCGAGCATGAGAGGAAGGAGGAAATCATTCTCGAACACTTCTCCAGCGTCATCGGAAAGACAAATGCTAGAAAAAAAAGACTTCAATTGGGATCACTTTCATTTTGAGGATTGCGACCTTGGCAATCTTTATGATCCCTTCACACTGGAGGAAGTCCACAATGTCATCAAGCAAATGCCCAATGACAAGGCCCCCGGACCGGATGGGTTCACCGGATTGTTTTTCAAGTCATGTTGGGGCATTATTAAAGAGGATGTTATGTGGGTGATCCATCAATTTGGTAACCTCCATGTGGCCAATCTCCATTGGCTTAACTCAGCGAACATTGTGCTCTTGCCAAAGAAAGATGGGGCGGAGGGAATTGGTGACTACAGACCTATTAGCCTAATCCATGCCATAGCCAAGATCATTGCCAAGTTGCTTGCGGTCCGTCTTGGGCCTCATATGGACAAGCTTATCTCCAAGGCTCAAAGCGCTTTCATCAAGAAGAGAAGTATTCATGATAACTTCATGTATGTGCGCAATCTTGCTTGCCGGCTCCAGAAAAGCAAAACTCCATCCATCCTTCTCAAGCTTGACATTCGGAAGGCTTTTGACTCCGTACGTTGGGATTACATTCTTGATCTCCTCCAACGAAGAGGATTTCCTAGCAAATTTTGTGAGTGGGTTGCGGCCCTCCTTTGCACATCCACTTCCCGGATTCTACTCAATGGTGTTCCCGGCCCCCCCTATTAAGCATGGCCAGGGCCTTCACCAAGGAGACCCATTCTCGCCCCTATTGTTCGTCATCGCCATTGACCCTCTCCAACAAGTGTTGGATTTGGCCACTGCTCATGGCTTACTCCATAAGATTAGAGGTCGTGGGGCTGTTTGTAGGACCTCACTCTATGCTGATGATGCAATGGTATTCATGGCACCCATCAAATAAGATATGGACAACCTGTCGTCCATCTTGCGCTGCTTTGGTGACATCACCGGTTTAGAGACAAACTTCCAAAAGAGCTCCTATGTCCCCATCCGGTGTAGCAACCACAACCTAGGAGAGATCCTCCATAACTTGCCAGCGACCCGAGCTCACTTTCCCATCCGTTACTTGGGCCTACCACTATCCATATGGCAACTCAAGAGAGCAGATTTTCAATTCCTTGAAGATAAGGTTGCCGCAAGGCTGGTACCTTGGGATGGGCAGAACGTCACCACTATGGGTCGTGGTAGCCTTGTCAAGTCGGTGCTCACCTCGCAAGTCATCTACCATGCCACTCCACTTATCATCCCGCCACCCGTAATAAAGAGCATCAACAAAATCGAGAGGGCTTTCCTTTGGGCGGGAACAGACAAAATCACCAGCGCAAAGTGCAAGGTTAATTGGGCTACTGTGTGTCGACCAAAGCATCTTGGTAGATTTGGTGTGCTCGACCTTGACAAGTTTGCTCGGGCCTTGCGTTTGCGTTGGCTTTGGTATGAGTGGAAAGACCCGGACAAGCTTTGGGTGGGTATGGGGAACCCATGCGACAAGGTGGACATCAACCTATTCTACGTCTCTACCATCATCTCAATTGGCAATGGTGTCATTGCCCCCTTTTGGGGTTCCCCTTGGCTCAATGGAAAGAAACCGAAGGACATTGCTGCTCTCATTTACTTGGCCTCCTCGCGAAAAAATTGGAAAGTCAAGGAGGCCTTGGCGGATGATGCTTGGATTCGCAAGATAAACCTCAATATGGTTCTGACCATGGAGCACCTTAGACAATTTCTCACATTTTGGGAGCAAATTCGCCACACCCACCTACGCGAGGATGCCATCGACGAGATAGTTTGGAAGCACTCAACAAGTGGTTTTTATTCGTCGGCATCGGCTTATCACGCACAATTCATTGGATCTATGGGCACCACCTTCCACTGCTACATTTGGGGCGCTTGGGCTCCGCCGAAGGTGAAATTCTTTGCTTGGCTTGCAACCCGTAATAGGGTTTGGACGGCTGACAGACTCGCTAGGAGGGGTTGACAAAATTGTGGAATGTGTCCGCTTTGCCAGCGTGTGCAAGAAAATGGAGCCCATCTTTTCTACAGGTGTCGCTTCACCCTTAGGATTTGGAACCTCATCAAAAATTGGCTTGGTCTCCATATGATTGACATGTCAACTTGGGACAATTTGCACTCTCTCTCGCTTTGGTGGAGAAACATGTCTGGAAGCAACATCCCCAATAGAAACGCCATGGCATCCCGCACTATGCTAGTTGGGTGGACCATTTGGAATGAGAGAAACGCTCGTATATTCAGGCACAAGTCAACACCTGCGCCGGTCATCTTCAACACCATCAAAAGAGAAGCTAGACTTTTGGTGCCTCACCATTATTACTCTTGTTCAAACTGCTGGGTTAGTCTTACCAACTGCTATTTAATTTGTTGATGCATCCTTTATACACTATCAAGATTTTGTACATTTTCTCTTCTTTGGTTCCATCACTTTGAGTGTTTCTTGAAACTTTCTGCTAAAGCGTAGTTGAGTTTTTTTTTTAAACCCAGCCCCTTAGGGCCCGATTCATTAAAAAAGGTCGAAGAGAGGTGCCTAGTTAATTAATGAAAATCGGGCAAAAACCGTCACAACATGCCTGAAAAACAAGGCACACAGGGCGACTTGGCAACCCACACAAGAACGCACAAACGCCGTCGAAGAGAAAATCGCGAACAAGCGTCGAGGCCTGCGTCAGTCGATGCCAAATAGTCCACCGCACACTCCGATGACCAGGCAGCTCCGACTCTGTCGACGAACATTGCAGGGGAAGGCGATGGGCCTGCGTCGAGCCGGCACCGGAACCGACCGCCCGTCTCGTGTCATCGTCGCCGCAGAAGCACCTCCTCTGCAGCTCCGACTTCAGGAAGACAAATGAGGCCCGGCAACCCCTCGAACATGCCGGATGAGACCGACTACGAAAGCTCAGCAGCCGCCCAACTCCGCCCGAAGCCGCCATCGTTGCCACACTAGAAGTCGCGCAACATCCACATTGCCGGACAGACAGCCGCCGACCGCAATGCCGCGAGCGTCCAGCCCAAGGAAAGTGCAAACGGGATCCAATGCTCTTCAAGGCGACGATGCCGACACCGTCGCCCGACCCGACTAGGCCTTAGGCTTTCACCCGAAGAGCTGGAACCGAGGATGTGCAAGGGGTGGACTCCACGGCGGCGCCTCCAAGGAGGTGACACGACGTCCACGGACGCCGACGCCGTCGGCAGGTAGAAACCCGGCAAGCTTTCGCCCGGAGCACCTTCCAACACCACATCCTCACGCACTGCACCTCCGCTGACCCGCACACCTCCCACGAAGCCATCGCGCCATGGGCAAGCAGAAGCCACCACCACACCATGCATCCACCACTGGTCTCACCAACCGGAGACACGAGCAGGGCAGACAGCACACCTCGACGACGTCTTCAAGAAGAGCGCGGCACCCGAGGGCGTTGCTGTCGTCGGCCCCGACCAGAAGCCCGAGGCAGAGCTTTCGCTCGGCGCTGCCACACTGTCTGCCGAGCCCAAGCCCTGCCGGACCACCAAACAGCCTCTCACCGCAACAAAGCAGCCAGATCCGGAGAACCCAGGGCCGGCCAGAGTCAGCCCCGCACGACCGGGCTGCCCCCCCCCCCCCCGCCATCCGCCAGATCCACGGCGCCAGGAGCTACCGGAGCACCACCAAGACACTGTCGGGCCGAGCACCACCATCCCGCGTGGACCGCGGCACCGCTCATGCCGCGCCAGATCCGCGCTTGGCCGTGCCCGCCCACCGCCGGAGCCGCGCTGGAGCGAGTCCACCGCCGCTCCGCGTCACCCCACACACCGTCGGAGCCACATCAGCCCGCTCCGGAGCCGCGCCCGCGTGCCCGTCCTAGCTCGCCATGCCCGCGCGCCAGATGCGCCCTCGCGCCTCGCAGAGAGATGCCCCGCTGCCACCCTCCCTGGAGCCAGACCAGACTTCGCTGGCGGTCTCCTTAGGCGGCGGCGAGGTAGGGGGTGGAGGGAGGAGGGGAGGTGGCGGTGCCGGAAGGGTTCCCCTTTGTGTCGCCAGTGAGAGGCGACGCGGGGTTGGAAAAAAACCCGATCACTGGCTTGTTAACCTTACAGAAACACCAAAGTCTAGGGATAGATCAAATACTTATTGCACAACGGAGGAGTTACTATAATGTATGATGGGTACTCTCTTCGATTTTACTATAAATCGTGTCATTAGTTAGTATCATGCACATGCTACTAGTTTATGATACACCTTCCAGTGCATAGACAATATCATTTATTATTTTATAGAATCTATAGAGAGAGGAACGCATGAGATCATTCAAGATAATGTTTTCTTAAGTTTTCACAAGTTTAACTGACACTTCCTCCCATTTATTTATTACTATAGCATGACAGTTAAATACTACATATACTTCCTTACAGAGGAAGTGCCTAACAAGTTGCTATTGCATAATAATCTACTATGATAATTCACTGTGAGAGGTCTGCCAGAGAGGCTTGTTCTTCACCGAATCATTAGTAAACTAAGTTTGCGTTTATAAGATTATTGATCCTGCCCCCTCATGCTGAATTTATTTTACAAACTTCAGTGTATATAACTACATACTATCTCCGACCGGAGTTACTAGTCCCTCTTGTTTTTGGGGTCATATTTTGATCATGACTTTAACTAATAAAATATAAGTTATACGTAGCAAAAATGATATCATTGGTAACTAAGTTCAAATATGAATCCAACAATATAATTTTTTGTGACATAGTGCTAGTCAAATATGTGGTAAATTTTTGACCCAAAACATGATGGGGATTAATAAATTCGGGGGGAGGTGGTAGTTGTTAAACAATTAACCCATTATCTTAGGAATAGAAATCTTGTTCTTACATATAGGTTTATGAAAATCCTACGCACTGTTGACATTGCCAAACACCGACTGGGTTGTTAATCCACTGAAAACGTGGAGTTTTTTGGTTGGTCAAAAATCTAGTATGTAACATCTGTATGAAAATTACATAAGAATAGCACTACTAAATATCTCCTAAAGTCCGCAGATTAAATAATACTATATTTATGAATCAATAGAACACATAAAAATGATTAAAAATGCACATCGAAATCAAAGTGGCCTAAGAGCATCTCTAGCCCTTATCTCAAAATCTTATAACTCCCTAAAGACTACTACCTCCATTCTGATTTACTAGTCCCCTCCTACGTTGGGTCATATTTTGACTATGATTTTAACTAATAAAATATAATTTATACAAAGCAAAAATAATATCATTGAAAACTATTTCACATACGAATTCCACAATATTATTTTTGGTAACATGCATTAACATTTTGGTAGTCAAACATGTGTTCAAACTTGTGAGGACTAATAAACTCAAACGGACGTTGTACTTTTTGTGGACTTAACTCCACCTAGTCCTTTCCTAAAAAAATAACTCCTCAACCCCCCCCCCCCCCCCTTCCCCTCAAATTTTATGCCCCCATATCAACCATGGCACCAACAACATTCATGACCCAACCATCGGCACTGACCAACTTTCCTCATCCATGGCACTGCCCAAACCGACGCCGCCCCCTACAAAAAGCAGTGATGCCCCCTCCACACTTTACCCTAGGCCTCATCGCCTGATTCAAACCCACCATGTACATATCATCATGTCGCCTAAAGCAACACCCCTCCTGTTAGTCGAATCAAGCACGATATGGTCCTTAGGCTGCATACCATACCAACGTGTATAGACACTATCATTTATTATCTTTAACGACACCTCCTCCCTCATAGCTATTGGCATGTCCCATTGAGCCTGGATCTGGCTCTGTGAACGCCATTGAGGATGGATTTGGCTCGTCCATGGGCGGATTGAGGCCCTTGCGAGCAATCCCATCTAGGTGGCACATTTGGTAGCAACGGATTCTAGGCATTGCCATGTGCACACGACAACCATCGGCGAGAGGACTTGGCGGCAGTTACCGAAAGTGTTGAGTTGATGTCTTCAGTTCGAGTGATTTATCCTTTAGTCGGGTAGGTCAATGTGAGTTGTCTGCCAAAGTGATGATGGCGGCTAACATCATGGTTGTATTCCCTCCAGGGTGAAAACCCACGATTAATCTTCTGTCTTGACTAGGCAACATCAACCATCAAGTCCACACATCGTTACCATGTTAAAGGTGTTGGTTCGAAGATCTGCAGCGGGGTGATAGCCCCTGGTCCGGTGTCTGGTTGGACCAACCACTCCATGAGTGCAAACGCCAATTCCCTATCGAAGGTGTTCTCTTGGAGCAACTAGTGGATTGATTTACGACCCTATGTGGTATGATTTTGGAGAAGTTGGCGCAAGGTTTGTCTTATGTGGATGGTCTTCTTTCTTCCTTTTTTAGTTGATTTCTTTTTTGTAAGCCAATTTGTTCGGCGTTAATGTTTGGTTTTGCTTGGCATTATTTTAATCATAAATAACATATGTTTGTGTACATCAATCAGGGCAGAAGTCAAGGTGAAATATTCATAAGTTCATTGTAAAGTATAAAAAAGTTGGACATCCACGGGACAAACTACTCCCTCCGTTCCTAAATAATTGTCTTTCTAGCCATCTCAAATGGACTACAACATACGGATGTATGTAGACATGTTTTAAAGTGTAGATTCATTCATTTTACTCCGTATGTAGTCGCTTGTTGAAATCTCTAGAAAGACAATTATTTAGGAACGGAGGGAGTAGAAAGCAGAGCACTACAAATATGGGATATTCAAAAGTTTACTCTGTAATCTATATTAGTTCACAATATCAGTTGCACAAATCTAGTATAAAAACCGTGGGAGGTCACTGCATAAAGCGAACATAAGTTCACTCCACAAACACATTAGTCATTATATATTTATTTATTTTTTAGAAAAGGAGGATGACCCCCGGCCTCTGCATCTGGGCGATGCATGCGGCCACTTTATTAATTATTCTCACAAGACCTTAGAAAGTTATACAACAGTAAGACTGAAGCCACCGTCTAAGCAACAACTGTCGCTACACCTACCCAATCGATGAAGGGGCGCTGAAAGTCTGGGCCTAATACCAAACAGACATCGCAGCCAAACCTAAGCATCTAAGGCATGAGGTCCCAACCAGGACGCCTGCCTGGTATGGGGCACCTACCAGTCCGGCGCACTCCTCAACCAGGACGCCTGCCGGGTATGGAGCCGCCGCAGCCACCTGCCGCGGGCCCATCTTCAAAGCTGTACTGTTGCATCTACCGTGCCAGGTCTCTCAGCCATCGACGCCACCACGACGCCAGACAGCGTCGTCCTCCTGCACGAGTCCATCCTCCCACATCGAACTCCGAATCTGCACTGCGCCACGCCGTCCAGATCTGTCGCCATCAATGTATGGATGAAGCACCGCTCCACCAAAGAAGCCGTCCGCTGGTCCCGCGAAGCCGAGTGCACCTCCAAGAATGCCGCCCTCAAGGGGGTTACGACACATGATTGCCGCCAACATCCGATCAGCTGATCTAGGGTTTCCCCCGGAGGTATTGAGTGGAGTTGGGAGCTTTACCTCGATGATGCCTTCATGAAGGAAACGATGATAAGGGCATCGTCATCACCGGCTCCGGCCATCGACCGAAGATCAGGTTTTCGCCCGGATCCGTCCCAAGAAATCCACCCAACAACCTGTGCACCGTCTTGACCGCCTTCAAAGCCCCAGATCCAACCGCTTAGATCCGACGACCAACCGCAACAACAGTGCCGTGGGATCCTGGCGCGCCGCCCTTTGCTGAGTGTGCCACCACTGAGCCTAGGAGGAGGGCTCCCCCCCGCCGCCAAGCCGCGAGAGCTGCCGAGAAGGATCCAGCGCGCTCGTCGCGTCTCGATCCGAACCAATCCATAGCGGATCGCCGTCACAGATCCACCTTGGGCGGGATCGCACCACGCCATGCCGCCGCGGAAGCGCGAGCCACCGCCTCCACCTCCGTGGCGCGCCTCGGATCGAGCAGAACTTTGCCGCTGCCACGCTGTTCCCCGCCGCCGACCGGCCAAGTCGCCGGTCACTGCATGACCATGCGAGCACAGCCAACCGACCGACCAACTCCGACGAAGAATAAGGCCACCACCACCAAGCCTAGGGTTGGCGCCCCAGACATCCTCGTCTTGTAGATCAAGTCCAGGAGCAGTGCCCCGCCGACGGCAATTGAGATCGGTAGCACAACGAATTAGCCCGACATGAGTCAAGGCCAGATCCGCCGTTGCTGGTGCCGTCCTCCCCCGCCGCCGCTGCACCACCTCCAGTCGCCGATCTGCGCCACCGCCGCCGATCCGGCCGGAGAGGAGCGCCGCCTCCCAACCAGATCGAGATCTGAGGAGAAACCGCCGCCGCCGCCACGCCACAAGGGCTTTGCCTTGTGGCGCCGGACGGCAAGCGAGGGGAGCGGAGGAGGGGCGAGGCTGTAGGAGGAGGGCGGGGGCTCCCCGGTGCGGGGCGGCGCCGCCGCACGGGGGTGGGACGGGAGGGAGGGACCAGCGCATCTTAGTCACTATATAAAACAATCTCTTCAAACCTCAGCAGTTTATAGAAAATAGAAGTATATTCTTTCAACTTCAGTGGTTCATTATATAAGAACATGAGTCCACTTTCCAAAACTCAGTCATTTAATGTATAAAAATGTGAAAATAGATGTTCACATTTCAAAACGCTATCAAAGTTTACTTAGCAAAACTATAATTGTTAGCTATATAAAATGTAGAAAACAAATCTCTCTGGAAACTACTGCAGTTCACTTTTCCATCTACACCTGCTCACCATATAAAAACAGTAGTGAGCAGTTCACTAAGAAACAATAGAAGTTCACTCTACAAAACTCATCAGTTCGCCCTCAAGAACTACAGATGTTCTCTTTCAATCTACAACAGTTCACATAAAAAACATAGCCCATGTTTAATGTTAGAAATTCAGCAATTTACTATGCAAAACTACAGAAGTTTACTATACAATCTACAGTAGTTCACTGTATAGAATAAAAATCAGATGTTCACTCCCACTATTCAACCTATACTAGATCACTAACCAGGAAGTTCACTAAAAACCGAGTTTGTAAAAGAGAACATACCGATACAATGTTTCCAACACAAACACTACGAGGATGCACACCTTTAAATGCTAAAGTGCACACACTGCAACTCTAAAATTGTGCGATAGTAACACCATTATTCACATCGATGCTCACACTCGCACCTTGGACAAATCGTGCAATCTAGTGGCACCACTGTAGTGTGAACCCCTTCATACACAAAGTCTGTTGTTGGGAAGTACACTGCACCTTATCAAAGTTAACCTTGAAAATCGCTCCATCTAGCTTCTTAATGTGAAGCTCGTGTATGGTTTCGTATAATAAAACTATCAACCCTCTCAAGGATGTGTCAGATCGGCACGGAAGCTCTTTCAGTTGGACAGATAAAGTTGTGGACGATTTCTGCAATACGATTTGTGATGACCTTACTGATAAATTTAAAGCTCATATTTAGGAGGCAAATAGGATGATACTGCTGAAATTGCACCGCACGGCCTTTCTTGGGCAGTAGCATAATTGGCCCAAATTCAGCTGAAACAAGGGTGTTTCCCCTTGGTGTAGATGAGTGAAGGGTTGCAACGAGTCGCCTTTAATGACCTCCCAAAACTTTTGATAAAACTCGGTAGGAATCCTTTTGGCCCCAAAGATTTGTTGTGTTCCATCAAGACATGGCCTCCCGCACTTTCTTCTCTGGGAAGGGAACAACGAGGACCCCCGTTCTCCTCCGGTGTGAGCTGCGAGATATCCTCAATGTCATTCCCTATTGACGGAGCATTGGGGTCAACTGACCCCAAATAAAATTAGGCAAATCAATGTAGATTACTGTTTATTCGTGTGTATTAGAAGGTTTGGCCCTTACTGCAATGAAGTTGAACCCTTGCCTTAGGACACACATGGTCTAACTGGGAACTCTGACCTGCAGGGTCTTCGATGTATCTCTGAACGAGAAGTTAAAGTATATCAGGAGATCGTACTTCGGTTTCCTGCGTGCTATATATGCCACAGTGATCGACAGGCGATGGCGCATCAGGAAAAGGAGAAATGCCGATAACAAGGATCCCTCCATGGCACGCCTACTGGTAGCGATTACATTATTGTTCATTCAGCAGCTGGTGTTCGCAGTCATACTGTGCCCTTTACGGCGCTTTACTTGTGTGGGTTGGTGATCACCGGCGGGATATCGCTGTGGCGCCTGATACGGCGTGATTACGGCGAGGTGGATGGAGGTCAAACCTGCAGCCTGCTCTGAATGTCCTGTACTCACTGGCTCTGTTCCAGGGTGTGCTCTTCTGCTACAGGTTCTTCTCATATTCTGCAGGAGATGGGCTAGTCAGTAAAGTGGTCGAAGAATACAAGCTGGACAAAGAAGGACCCGTTCGGAAATCGGTGAAGGAGTACCTGCGTCAGACCAGAAATGGGTGCGCCAAGGACCCATCATTTGTAAAGGAAAGGAACCTGGTCATGTACGCTGTGGATTTGATGAAGTCTGAATCATCTGGCAGCTACCTCTCCGGGGCAAGGATTTTGGACGCACTCTTGGCACAGTCAGAGCTCAAGGAGCAGCACTCGATGATTGCACAGCTCATTGGGTCGGCATCCTGCAGCCAGATAGTTGAGAAACTGCTGCAGACGCTCGATTCGAGAAGCCAACAAGACAAGGAGATCATGGAGCTCGCCGCCAGGATAGTGGTGAAGCTTGCTGGAGAGATCCATTTGAAGCGGTTTCCACAAGGCATACTGTGTATATCTTCACTGCTCGAAACCTCTCAGCGACAGCCTGATGATAACAGTGCCCCTTCCGGTGAATTCAAGTCGCTCATGAAGCAAGGCCTTGTTATCCTCGACAGCCTCGCTGTTGACAAACATAACTGCAGTCTCATATGCGAAGACCAGAGCCTTCTCTTCAAGGTCATCGCCCCCATAAGCTCTGATATGCTCCACCTCATTGATCATGACGAATGGTTTGGTGTAGCTGCAGCATCACTGCAAGTCATGTGCCGCATCGTGACTTCTCCCGGAAGCACCGGCGAGAATCTCCGTAACCAAATCCACGGAAACACGGAAGTGATCAGTAGCATGGAGAGGATTCTGAACTGTAAAATCTGTCGTGAACACAAGTTATACATACTAGTCATCAAAATTCTCACAAAACTACCCATGGATGCAGCTCCGGGAGTGGGCACCAAAAGCTGAGGAAAATTCATCAAGACAATGGCTCACATCTTCACTTCTGATTCTGAAACCCAAGATAGCTCCATCAGAAAATTGGCAGGGAAGCACTGGCGATGCTAAGCGAAAAATATGCTACCATCTTCTTGAAGGAAAATGGTGGTGTTGTTGATGATCTCAGTAGGATGCTCTTTAAGGCTGACCACAACGCATACAGAATAACTGCAGCTGAAACCCTGAAACATCTTTGTATGCATTACAAAGAGAACGATGATTGTTTCAAGGAACTCATGAAAGCCATGAAAGATGTCACGCCAAAGGTGAACTTTATTTTGTTTTCTTCTTCCCTCACTTGAATTATTACCGTTTCTTCTCGTCTAAATAGCTTTGTACCCTGGTCAAATTAAACATGCTCTTGCCATTGCAGGTTCTCATTCAAATACTTCCTCATGGATCAACAAGGAAGGAAGTACAGGCAGGAAATGAAACAGATAAAGACAAGTATCAGCCACCAGGAGCTGACTTAGAAGATGGCCATGACAGTTGTTGTGTTCATCAAAAGACAATGGTCCGGACGAAATCATTTCCTCTCTTCAGGAAAAGGATGAGGAATCTGTGGACAGGAAATTGCACGCAGCTTTATTATCTCTTTGTGCGGCAATATTTGATAGATTGATCAGTGACAAAGGTCATGATTTAACTCCGCTGGTTAAGGCAATTGTCTCAGAAGATGCCGCATTTAGCTTGTTGGGAAGCTCAGGGAGATGGTTGAAATAAACCGTGAGCCCACAGCCAATTGCCTGATGATAATGAAGATTATCGGCAAGATGGTAATATCAATGATGCAGCATGGCGGCTGGTATGTCAAAAAAAATCTGGACAGGTTTGACAGCTTGATACTATCTCTGTCTAATGCTTCAGATAATATGTCAGCACTTGAGGGTTTCATGATTTTTGCTAGTGCTGATCGTCTTGCAATGAAGGAATTTGGCACTCTCGCTTCCCTAGTGAATAAAGCACGAGAACTTCTGGGCAAAAATAAGATGGAACATCAATCGGGAATTATACCAGCACCTTCCGTGTCAATGGAAGTCAGCTCATCGAGTAGTACTATGCACATTTAAACATTTACACACTGCTAGCTACCTGCTACTTGTGTTGTTCGTAGTACCTATTGTGGATTAGTTGATCCTCAAAAAAAAGGGAGAGATTATATGTATCATTCCCTGCCTGTTGTGGGCAGAATCATATTCTTAATTTGTTTTCTATAAATGTGCATGTGTCATAGCTGAAGTTGCAAAGTGAAAATGTGGCTTCGATGGAGAGTACTTTTCTGAAGAAATCTGTGGTAGCAGCTAGCAGGTCAAGTGTATAGGCTATGGTTCATCTTCTAGGAGGTACTCAGCTCAAAAGTTGTCTTCGCTTGTTATGTTACTGGAAATTTCTTGAGTAAGGAACTCATAGAGTTTACAAATGTTTTTGTATGGACATTCGCCTTACTGGCCATTCTATCAGCACGCCATTCTTAATATGCGTTCTTGGTTCACACAATCTTCTTGTGTGTGACCTTGAAATTCTTTCAGAATTTTGTTCAAAATTGCCAGCTCCAGATTTAAGCTGCATCTGCCACTCCTATTCATCCATGAGCTCATGGATTCATCCATGATATTCATATTTTTAAACAAGGTATGCACAATTCACACAGAAAATTGACTTCGTGGTCAAATGGAAAATTAGCTAACTCAAGTCTTCTTCAAATGGCGAGTTAAGAACAAAGGCCCCGTTGGGAACTGACCTGACTTCCTCAAATCCTAGATGCCAGCTTCTCCACATCGATGCCAGTTGCCAGCTTCTCCGGTGGAGCCAGGAGCGTCCGGCCAGACGGGCTGGCAGCCCAGCAAGGAGGCTTGAGGTCCAATTCGGCGAGTGTTTGGGGCTTTGGGCCAGTCAGACTCATCGATGCGGCGGGGAACAAACTGATCTGGCGTATAGTGCGGTGGGGAGGCTCGTCGGAATAGCTCATTCGGCTGCCGGTGGTAAACACGAGGAGAAAGATATGAAGCTCGTCATGGTCGGGTGTCCGAGCGGAGTCGATGCGGTGGCGACGGCGTGATGGGGAGGGAGAAACCTGCGGGTATCAGTTGAAAGAATTTTCTCAGCTCCGAAGATTATCAAGATAGGGCTGTGCTGGAAGCCTTTCCGTCAGTTGGTCACCTTCTATTGGATGTACATCGCCAGCTGGCTTCCACCTACTGCAGGCGCTCTGCATTCTTTGTGGCTGGGCTGGGTCCCGCAACGGAAACAGCTGCTAATGAGGCGCCGTGGTTGTCGTCAGTTATATATGTCGCATTTCAACCGCAGCAGCTAATAGGGGGCGTCATCATGGATAAAGTCATGAATTAGATCAAGCTGGGCAAACGAGCGCAGCGACGGCGACATTGATGGACTTGGGGAGGACGAGAACGTGAAGGCAGCGTCATCGGCTGGTAGCATATGGGCAAGGAGAGGACCCATCAGTTTTTGACAGAAAATGTAAATAGTCCATATTGCCCTGGGAAATCAACGGTGAGATGGGACTTGTACTGTTGCTTCCCGCACAAACCAAGTTGGGCCCTAAAGTTTAGAGTTCAGGGTTGAAATATGAACTTCTGCAATAGTTCAGGGTTGAAAAGTGGACCTTTAAAAAAAAGGTTATAGATCCCTGAAACGGCATGACGGCCACAAAGGTGAAAATAAAAGCATGTTATAGACAAGAATACCTGATCCATAATTATATGTATTTATGTTACCTGTTTTGTGGTATTGATTGTGCTGGCTTCCAAATTTAGATATCTGGATGACAGGCCAACAAAGAGGTGTATCCCACACATGAATAGATTGAAGTAACACCTTGATGATCACAAATGGAAACATAGGGGACTTCTGGAGGAGCAAATAAAGAACTTAACTTCAACACATTTCACCAGAAGTCTCCACATGAACAATTGCCATTGTTAAAATGGTGAAATCTGTACACATCTCGCAATACAATTTCTCTTCCCATGACTTCAGAGGTAAACTTCATCCAAGTGTGGCAATCGTTGCAGACACGGAGATTCTTAATGACTCTAAGGGGCATAGAAGGAGGCAAACTCATCAATCCAAAGGCCACAGCTAACTTCTCGCTATGGACAAAAGCAGTGGGGTCCTTTTGTTCTTTCTCTTTTTCTTGGAAAAGAAAATAGTTCCCTTGTCTGTACCCTATTTTGGCTAACCTGTCATCTAGGTCAGCCAAATATTTGTAAATCTGATGAGCCAATGGGTGCAACCGATCACCAACAAAGAAAGCATGAACCACGTTCTTTACTTCAATCCAGCTACGGCCGGGCTCTTTTCTGACTCCTCTGTCTTTCATCATCTTTCTGACGTGATCCCTGTAAGCCCATTTCCCAGTAACAGCATATGCATTTGAAAGGAGGACATATGATGCTGAATCATGAGGCTCTAACTCCAGTAGATACTTGGCTGCAAGCTCTCCAATTTCGATGTTTTTGTGCACTCTACAAGCACTGAGAAGGGTTCTCCAAACCATTGCATTAGCAGATACAGGCATTTCCTCAACAAATTTCCTGGCCCGGTCAAGTTGCCCAGCTCGTCCAAGAATGTCTACAACACAAGCATAATGATCAGGCCTTGGATGGATTCCATGCTCACTAGACATGGATTCGAAGTAACCAAGACCCTGCTCTACCAGACCCACATGACTGCAAGCAGCTAAAACACCTATGAAGGTCACATCATTTGGTTTTAGACCTTCTTGCTTCATTTGATCAAATAGATCCAAAGCCTCTAGGCCACATCCATGTTGTGAGCAACTTGTAATAATAGTATTCCATGACACATCGTTCCTTTCGGACATTTCAAAGAACTGCATCTTGGCATCTTCAATGCTGCCACATTTCCCATACAGTGAAATCAACGCATTGGCAACTTCAGTTTCAGAGGTGCAACCTGTTTTAATAGCTGTAGCATGTATTTGCTTTCCTTGTTTTATATCTGCAAGGTTAGCTGATGCACTAATAGAGGATACAAAGGTGAACACGTTATACTTGACACCTGCTTGATACATCTTAATAAATACCTCAAGGGCCTCTTCATATAGACCACTTTGTGCAAAACCAGATACCAGTCCATTCCATGTTATCTTGTCTTTATATTCAATTGCCTCAAATAAAGAGAAAGCTTCTTTGCTTCTTCCACATCGTGCATAAAGGTTTACCAACGCATTCCAAATGGAAACATCTCCTGAATAACCAGACACGTAAACCCGAGAATGAATCTGCAGACCCTGACGCATTGCTTTGATTCCAGCACAAGCACTTATAGCACTTGCCAGCCCTATGTTATCAGGCCAAATTCCAAATAGCTGCATATCTTTGAATGTTTCAAGGGCCTCTTTGCAAAAGTCATGTTGCACGTATCCAGCAATCATCGATGTCCAGGAGACCACATCTTTTGCTTCAAGTATTTCAAGAATTCTTCGAGCTTTATGAAGCCACCCGTATTTAGAATACATATCTATCAGTACACCACTGACATACATATCAGACTCAAAGCCAGTCTTTATGCTTAGTGAATGAATCTGCTCTCCAAGGTTAATTTCTCCAGCATAAGTGCAAGTCCTTAACAAGCATGGGTATGTGAATTGGTTAGGGCGTACCCCTGCAGCTACCATTTGACAAAAGAGGTCAACAGATTTTGCTAGATCACTAATCTGCCCATATGCAACAAGCATCAAATTCCATAGCACTACATTTGTCCTATCACCCGATTTGAAGATCTCGAGGGCTTCCACGATATCACCACATCTCACATAGAGATCAAGAAGCGAACCTTCAATTATGTAATCCGGAGACATGCCTGCTTTTAGCAGATAAGAATGGAGCTGCTTGCCCTTATTCAGATCCCCAATAGAGGCACAAGCTGCAAGGAGACTAGCAATGGTTACACAATCAGGTGTCCAGCCTGACAAGCACATCTCCTCAAATATCTCCAAAGCACTCTCACCGTTTCCACACTGAGCATGTCGCGAGATCAGTGTATTGAACGTTACTCTATCGCAGTACCGCATCTCAGAAAATACTCTTTCCGCCAGGCTAAAAGATCCTAACCGCAAGTACAGCGCAATAAGCGCATTCCCCACAACAGTTTCAGAGCACAACCCTTGCTTGTAAACTTGGACATGAACCAGCCGCCCTTGCTCAAAAAGCGCAGCTTTAGTGCAAGCACTGAGTACACTAGACAGAACGTAAGGCGTAGGAACAACCCCGGAGCGATGCATCTGGTGGTATAGCCCAACAGCATCTTCTCCAAGACCATTCTGTGCATACCCTGACAACATTGCAACCCAAGAAACATTGTCCCTGGCAGATAGCTGCTCAAACACAAGCCTCGCCCGCTGCACAAGCCCTTTCTTCGCGTACAAATCAATCAGAAGGTTGCCAGCGATCCGGTCTCCCCCGAGCCCACATGTGATCGCCTTCGCGTGGATCTCCGGAACGAGCGGCCAGTGCTTGCCGCTGCCCCTGCACTCACGCAAGGCGCACGCGAAATCAACAGAGCCAAGGCCCCTGCACTCCCTGACCTTGGCTGCGAAGAGGGACAGGAGCTTCTCCGGATCTTCGTGCGCGAGGAACTCACTGAGCGACTTGTTAAGTGAGGCCGCTGCCCGGCGCGTCATTGAGCCGAACACCTTGGGCGCGACGGGGTGGAGGACATTGTCCAAGTAGCGAGCACGCGCGAGGCAGGGAGGTTGGAGGTGGTGGAGGAGGTCAGGTCGGCGGCCTGTGCCGGTGCGGCGACGGCTGTGCGGCCACAGGACGAGCTCGCTGAAGCGCGACTGCGCTAATCTGGTGCCGGTGAGCAGAGTTACCAGGATAGGCGGACGTCTCACGATACTGTTTTATTTACAGCATCTCGCACAGTTCCTAAATTTAATATCTCTCCGTCCATTGAGACACTTATTTTAAGACGGAGGAAGTATTTTTTTTTAATCTCATACTTCCTCCAAGTATGTAAGGCTGGTCATAGTAGGAGTAACATAGGTAGTAACATAGATGCCACATAAGCAAAAATGGTGATGTGGCAAGTAGTTAATGAGGAGAGAGGCAAATAGAGTAACATAATATGTTACCATCACATAGCGGTTTCCAATGCATAATGAGTCTACAAAGTAATAAATGAAAGCAACTATGTTACCACACCTATGACACTACCCACTATGAAGGTAGTAACATAGACTAGTAACATATGTATGTTACTAGTCTAAGTTACTCCCCACTATGACCAGCCTAAGACCATGGGGATTACACATATGGAAGTGAAATTAAGTGGGACTAATCAGCCCATCTCACCTAAACTACTTTAGTGGGATCCCATTGGACACAAAAAAAAATCGGGTGTCTCATTTAGCGGACCCATCGTTACCATGTATACCCTTCTAAACATTAAAAACGCCCACACCACATGCAAGCCCCCATGGCAGGAGGACAAAGCACAATCATGACGTCTAGGTTTTAGGGGGTCATCCATCTTGGACATCAGCGCCATCTGCACTTTTTGTGCCACCACGGTGAGGAGCCCGCCGAGGAGCTATGAGAAGGGCGTGCTCCGTTGTCGCCGTCAGGCACAGAGCTGGACATCCCACGGGGGACTTCATGGCGATGTCACTGACCAGTGTTCTGCTGGCCATCGGACATGAGGAAGATGTTGGGCGTGCGAACTTTGGCGGCGACGTGGCCGGCGACGATGGCTAGAGTGGTGTCCAGACCGGACTAGATGTTGCTCCCGCCGCTGGCACGTGGATGACAGCCTTGAGGCCAGCCTAGGAGAGCTTCGTGATGGAGCATAGCGGGCAATGCCTTGGGGGGGGGGGGAGTGGAAAAAGGAAACAACGTAGAGGGGTCGACTGAGGTGAGTTTCACTATCATGAGCTGCATCACCCTCTTCATGCTCTGTAGCTTGTCGCCCTGCATGCTGCCCCTCACATCCAGCACCACTACCAGGTCCAGCCCTTCCTGAACGCCCGTCAACGAGGTGGCATTCAGGTCCACCACCGTCGTTACCACATCCATCGTTAGTGCTGCCTTGTCCTTGTTGTATATGGCGTCTTGATCGCCACCAGAGCCAGTGTCGTTGAACGCCATGGATTCGGTCGATAAATAGAGGTAGTAGAGTACGCACACCTGACAGCTAGTAGAGCATGCGCGCCATGTATTGTAAGTGGGATCCCACTTATACCCATGAAACACATATAAGTTGTAGTGGGTTGTTAGCTACAGCCTGCAGCCTGACAAAGACACTTCATTTTTCTTGTCAAACTTTGACTTAAATTTTGGTCAACAAAATATGAATTATATGTCATAAAAAACATATCCTCAGAAAGTTCTTTGAAATGTGCATCCAGTAAAATACTTTTTATGACATATAACTCATTTTTTGTTGGTAAATTAATGATCAAAATTAGACATAAAATTATGAAGTGGCCATGTGTAAGGGAATGAAGGGAGTATTAAGAACACCAGAATGGAAGATTGGAAGATGGATCTTCCCATATAACCCCATGCACGTTGTTGGGAGCCAACCGTCAGAGTTTTCACATCTCGGCACCACTCCGTCTCATCATCACACGCCACGTCGTTGGCCGACGCTCACCTCGCAGCCGACGGCCTGGCCCGCCACCACCTCAGATTCTTATCCAAGAGCGTGATTGTGACACAAACACAGTCGCTATGGCGGGCCATGTCTCAGTAGTGGTTTCTTTTCCCATGACTTGCATGCGCACCTCCTCTGACAGCGGGGTTCAGGACCTTGCTCGTTTTGTCGTCCTTCGTCACCTCCAGAGTTTCATCTGGGACGACATATTTGTCATCAAGGAGTCTTGTCACTACAACTCCTTTGACCGAAGGGAGGACTTCTTTTTTTTAGGGGCCGGGGGGAGGACTTGGGCCTTTCACATAGGTAGTTCGCTCTTGTTAATTTCTTCGCTGGCAGAGTGCTGAAGGCAGCAACGACGGGAGTTGACGAGGAGGCGATGGGGTAGATCATAGGTTTGCCAGATAGAAAGGTTGTAACACCCCAAATTTCTTCCCTATTTGACGGTGTGTAACGCCCTGGTCATAGCCACTGGTCCTCGGCTATTGCGCTTGGCGGGAACTAGACTATCCTCATAGAGTAAGAACAACTCTAGCAGGCCAAAAACGCCGCCCAAGAAAACGCGTTTGCGATTCGCAAGAAACCGCTTTTGCGGTACGTGAGACTAGACGGATCAGAGACCCAACGGACCCGTAAAAAAGTATATTCGCGGAATATGTTTTTTACGGGTTAAATATCTTGAGTTACGCTTTCGCACCAAAGACAACGACCATAAACACAAAAACTGCAAATCTGAAATTGTCATAGGGTTTCACAAATAAGTTCAAATTCAAATGGCATAAACAGTTTGTGCGTGAATAAAAGCGAAGTTCATTACGCAAAAGACGGCATGCAAAGGTATGCGCCCATGTCCGGCATCATCTTGGGGGTCGATCTTCACTCGGCACCATGGAGTCCATCTTAAAGTTCATCGGCGCCACCGTAGCCACCTCCGTCACTTGTTCCAACTCCCGCACCGAAATCATCCACATTGCCACCATGTGGAGCAGAGAAAACATCACCGGAACTGGCAGAAGGACCGGCCGAGGTGACCATTCTCCTCTTCAAGATCTCTCTCCTTGCCATATCATGCCATGTTTCCATGTCATTGTGGTTCATTGACATGATCTTGTTCTCTTCGGTGAGCAACAATGACAGTGATTTGTTTTCAGAGGCGCGTACTTTTCTCTCCTCAATGGCAGCTCTGCGCAGCCCCTCTTCCTTGAGCATTTGCCATTTTTCTTGCTTCTCTTTTGCCTTCTTTACGGCCAACTCTTTCTTGATCTCCAACGACTTCAACAACATTAACTCGTTTGATTGCACCATGGCATCAATCTTCTCCCTCAAGCTCGATGCTTCTTGCTCTCTCTTTATCTTCTCTCTAGTCTTCTTGTCGCCATCGGGCTTGTTCAAATTTCTTGGGCCATGTGCTGCCAATCAGTTGCTCCTCCCCTAGCGCTCCTCCTAGCTGGCCGCCGCCTCCGCCCGGCGTTCCCTCCTCCTCCCGCCGGCCACCACTCCGGTGCCGGCGTCCACCGCCCCCGCCCGATGGCCTCCCGGGTGTCCCTCTCCGCCTCCTCCTCCTCGTCGGGATCCCTCCCGACCCCGCCTCGGTAGCCGCTCCGCTCGGTCGTCGTCGGCCCTGAGGTGCTCGGCACTGCCTTGACCCGATCCTCCAGGGTGGTTCCGGTGGCCGTGCTTCCCCCCCTCCGCTGCCGGCGGCCCCGGCTTGGCAGACCAGGGTCTCCCGCCGCCCGCGCCGCCCCCGCAGCCCTGGTTCCCCTCCGCATCCCCCGGCCGCGCGTCGTCGCCTCTCGCCCACTCTCCCCACCAGCAGGCCGCCGCGGACTCGCATCCCCTCTGCCCTCCACAGCTGCTACTACAACTGCGGGGATGACCGCCACATCTCCCGCGACTGCCCGAATGAGACCCTGTGTGTTCGCTGCGGTGGCTACGACCACATCGCCGAGTGTCACTGCGGAGGCGCCTCCTCTTGGGGGCTGCCTCGGGCCCCGGCGCCCGCCCGGCTGCCAGAGAGCCTCGCTGCGCCTCGCCTCTGGTTGGGGTGGGGGCGTGCCGCCGCCCGCCAGCCATGTGGATGCCTTCCCTCCCCTGCGGTCGACCGGCGCTCTCGGCCCGAGGCCTCTGGCGCCGCTTCCGCCGCCGCCTCCGGGCCCCCCTCCGGCAGGGGCGATCCGCCTGGTGAGCCCCTAGCGTCCGCTCGAGCGGGTGGAGTCCGTGGGTAGTGTGTGGACCGGATTTTTTGGTGCCGTTCGCTGGCGCTGGCAATGGCGCTGCCAGGAGGCCCTCCCCGTCGGTGGTTGCTGCTGCTGTTTCTGCCGCAATGGAGGATGATCGATGCTTCCTGGAGGATTCTGAGGACCTGCGGCAAATGGAGGCCGACCTGGCCCTAGCGGTTGTCGTCACGGTCAGCGGCACGCGGTCGGCCGTGGACTTGGTCGAGGCGGCTGCCGCGCTGCACACCGAGTTTGGCATCGGCCCGAACGACATGTCCGTCCGCCCCTTCTTCCTGGAGGACTTCCTGGTGATCTGTGAGCACCCTTTCATTCGCCAGCTCATGGTCAACCGCAGGCATGCCTTTGGCCATGGTTCAGCGGGCAGCTTCGAGCTTTCGCTCCGGCCTTGGCTCCGGCAGGGCCAAGCAACCGCGCCCACCTTCCTGTCTTGATTCCGCTAAAGCTCGTTGGTGTTCCGGCTCATGCGTGGACTAAGAGGACTGCTGAGGTGCTCCTGAGGGGCTGTGGGTTTGTGGAGCAGATCGCGAGCGCGCTTTGCTAGGTGCTTCGACATGTCGGCGTTTCATGTCTGGCTGAGCACTGATGATCCGGCGAAGATCCCGTCCCGAAGTAGACTGTTCATCAAGGAGCCGACGCGCGGCCGCCACGGCCTCGTCTCTGAAACCCCTACGGCATTCTGGTACCCGATTTCCATCGCGCAGCTCGCACCGCCGGTCCGGTTGGATGCGCCTAGTGATGCGGGGCCGCCGCCGCCTTCGCCGCCGTCCGCCCTCGGTAATAGCCTAAGCGGCTCGTCTGTGGGTGGTGCCCCAGCGCGGCCGCCGCGCCAGGGAGGCTTCGCCCGATCTGCGGGTGAGGTCGCGAGGCTCGGCTACTTCCTCGGTGGCTTTGGCCCCTCCGCGCGGGGGGCTGTGGCTCCGGCGGCCGTGGCCGCGCCTGCGGCGGCGTCACGTTCGCCCCCGCTAGGCCCCCTCGCGGTGGACCTGCCTAACGTCGGATATAAGGAGACAGTACAGTGCAGGACAGAGCTGACTGTGGATGGTCAGGCGGACCTTTTGACTGGGCGGACTGGGTGGACCGGGTCTTCGGCGTTCACCCAATTGGTGGACAGGCAGGCCCTGGAGAGTTCGGCCTCGTGTGCGGCTGGATTGGGCGGCCAGCAACTGGAGCCGAGTGCTGGGGCCCGGGAGTTAGCGTCGCCGCCGTCTGTGGGCATGCTGCCCGTGGGTTTGGTGCAGCCTCGGGTTTCGAGCGGCCCGGACGCCCCAACCGTGGGTGAGGGCCCCCCCATGCTGGTTGGGTCCATGATTCTGCCCCTGTCTGGCGCTCGTGGCAGCGCCCACCTGCTGTCCCCGAGCGCGACAAGCAGGCCTCGTTGCTCGTCGATGATCGATGATGGCCAATTGGATGTTGAGCTCGGCACTCCCACCGACGCGCCAATCCGTGGCAGGCAAGATCAGGACTGGGAGCTGGTGCAGATCAGTCCTTCTGCGCAGCAGCATGACACTGCCACCTGCCCGGTTCGCAGTGGGGGGAGCCATGCACGCCATGCAGCGGCATGGACCCGTTGGTTGCGCTACGTGATGAGTTGGTGGCCGCCCCTTCCCAAATTCTTGCTAGGCCTCTTGCCAGAGAACCACCGAGGGCCAATAAGCGCCCTAGGCAGAAGAGACAGCCGGTCTCGAATCCTAGAAGGAGTGTGAGGATCGCGCGCGGAGTGGGGCGGGGCTCGCATTCCTCAAAGAAGCAAGGGGTGCTTATCAGGAAGCTTTGTTTGGCTAACGAAGGAGACCAAATTTCCGACGACGCGCTGGATGCATACGTTCAACTTTTCCAACAGCCACTAAACGACGGGCACATCAAGGCCATTCTAGCCCTTTTTGGTTGGGAGCCGTCGATCCTTCCTTTGCTCGAGCATGATGAGGCGGCGGGCGGCGCGTGCTAATGCCGGTCCGCGTGGTTGATGAGGCCTTCGCAATGGCGCACAACCATCCAAGATTCTAGTGTGGAGCGTCGCGGCTTGAACAGCCCGGCTCGTAGATGTGCCATTGGCCAAGTGGCGGTCGCACAAATCCAGCGGTGGTTTGTTTCGGAGACTAAGTTAGAAATTGTAACACTTGACATCGTGAGGCCTTGCCTTGGGAATAGATTTGAGAACTTTTTCTACTTGCCGCTATCGATGCGAGGCGCGGATACTCTGACTTGGGACGCGTCGATCGTGGCGGTCTCCAACCCGCACTACACCAACAACACATTAGATCGCTAGTTCGGCCTTGTGAGGGCCAAGAGTGGTGGCTCACCGGAGTCTATGGTCCACAGCGTGACCATGAAAAAATCGAGTTCTTGCAAGAGCTGCTCGACATTCGGGACTTGCACGCGGGACCCTGGGTGGTTGCGGGGGACTTCAATATGCTAGTAAACCCTGAGGACAAGAACAATGAGTTGATCAACAGACGGATAATAGCCCGGTTCCGTAGACGGCTTAACTTGCTCGAGCTCAAGGAGATCTACCTTAACGGTAGAAGATATACGTGGTCCAATGAGCGGGATCGGGCAACCTTGGAAAAGATCGACCATATTTTTTGCACCAACTCGTGGGAGGATATATACCCTAACAATCTCCTCACGGCGCTGAGCACTGCGGTTTCTGATCATTGCCCCATGCTTCTTAATCTTGACGCAGAACTGAACATGGGACGGAGATTCAAGTTTGAATCCTTTTGGATGAAGGCGGACGGCTTCTTTGACACTGTTAGAGATGCTTGGGAGTCGATCCCACAAGGCGGAAACCCGTACGTTGTGCTTGATCAAAAGCTCAGGGCCACGACCAAGGCTTTGAAGAAGTGGAGTGATCGGTGGGTAGGCAACATTAAGATGCAAATTGCAATAGCTCTTGAAGTGATCTTTCGTCTAGACTCAGCCATGGATGCAAGGGAGCTGTCTTCTCAGGAGTCGGAGCTGCGCAAGATTCTGAAGCGGAAACTGCTGGGGCTCTCCTCTCTCGAGCGCACAATTGCGCGGCTCCATTCTCGTCTCCTCTTTCTCCGCGAGGGGGATGCAAACACCAAGTTCTTTCATAGCCACGCTCGTCACCGCCAATGGCGCAACATGATTACCATTCTCAAGGATGGGGAGACTGTGGCCTCGGGCCAGGGGCAACTTTCCTGCATGGTGGATGGCTTCTATAGCCGCTTGCTAGGGGCGGCTCCACTATGGACGCAGGCCCTTAATTTGGAGGCCCTGAATCTACCGCGTAGAGATCTGACACACCTCGAGTTGCCTTTCACGGTGGATGAGATCGAGCATGTAATCAAGTCCATGCCCATGGATAAGGCGCCAGGACCGGACGGCTTCACCGGGAGATTCTATGCCTCCTGCTGGCCTATAATCAAGGACGACATCATGCGCGCCATGGACCTCTTCCACCAAGGGGATATGCGCGGTCTGCCAGCGATCAACAAAGCCATTGGTACTCTCCTTCCCAAAATGGATGGGGCGGAGGATATTAAGGACTACCGGCCAGTCAGCCTCATGCATGGGGCGGTGAAGATTTTCGACAAAGCAATGGCAGTCAGGTTGGCGTCCGAGCTGCCATCGCTCGTGGGCGTGCACCAGAGTGCTTTCATCAAAGGTCGGTCGATCCACGACAATTTCATGTTGGTCCAGTGCATGGCGCGCTGGCTGCACGCTCTACGTGAGCCCACGGTTATGCTCAAGCTGGACATCACTAAAGCGTTCGACATGGTCCAATGGCCTTTTCTACTCGAGGTGCTGCGGGCAATGGGTTTTGGAGCGAAGTGGATTGAGTGGGTGTGTGGGCTCTTGGCCACCTCTTCGACGTGGATTATGGTGAACGGGCACCCCGGCATGCCGATTTTCAACGCCAGGGGCATGAGGCAGGGTGCGCCCCTCTCACCAATGCTCTTCATCCTTGCTATGGAGCCCTTGCACAAAATGTTCCAGCTGGCCGCATCCCGTGACATCCTATCTCCGCTGGCCAAGCTTGGTATGCAACAACGGCTCTCGCTATTCGCTGACAATGTGACGCTCTTCCTCAAACCGAACGACGCTGACCTGCGAGCATGCGCTTGGATCCTTCATAGCTTCGGTGAGGCTTCGGGCCTAGCAATAAATCCTTCCAAAAGCATGGCATTGCCCATCCGATGCAACACGGTTGAGATGGAAAGAGTGGAGCAGATCCTGGGATGCCCGACGGGCGCATATCCTTGCAAATACCTCGGCCTCCCACTTACATTAAGAAAGCGAACATCGGCCCAGCTCATGGGGCTCGTGGACTGTCTCGCGCGCAAGCTGCCAACTTGGCGAGCCACATCCATGCCGAAAAGCGGCCGGCTTCTCCTAGTAAAATCGGTCCTGTGTGCAACCCCGATCCATGCAATGATGGCACTTGACATTCCTCAAAAGGTACTCACTGCCATGGGGAAGATTTGCAGGGGCTTCCTTTGGTGTGCCCGCGCGAGCGCGAATGGTGGACAATGCAGAGTTGCCTGGGAGGCCGTTTGCGCGCCCAAGTGGGCGGGTGGCTTGGGTCTTCCGAACCTCTGATGGCTGAACATCGCCATCCAAGCCCGATGGCCTTGGCTCCAACACACGGATTCATCGAGACCGTGGGCCGAATTCCAGATCCGAGTTCCTGAGGAATCGCAGCAACTCTTCAGGGCGGCCGCAAAAACTACGCTGGGCGATGGCATGAGTGCCCGCTTCTGGGAAGATAGGTGGCTGGAAGGCTTCACAGTCCAGGATGTTGCCCCATCCATATATGCGGTCGTTGATGCCAATGTGCGGGCCTCTCGGACGGTTCACCAGGCTATTTCAACGGGAGACTGGGCCTTGGACATTGGTCCCGACCTCTCCAGCGAGCAGCTAAGTGAGTACATGAATCTGTGGGATTGGGTTACCAAAGACGGGCGCTTTCAGGCCGGGCGAGCGCACCGCACTACTTGGAGTTTGGAGGCCAAGGAGATTACTCCACTAAATCGCCAACGAGGCCCGATTTGTGGGGCGAAGGTGGAGCCGACGCGAATTCACGTGGAGATCTAAGGCCCGCTTATGCCGCTTCTTCCTCTCAGCTAGCGATGCGCAATGTGTTGGACTTGGACGAGGCTTGCGCGAGATTAGACCACCAGGACGCATGCCCCTTCTGCGACCAACATGAGGAGACGCTTGATCATCTTCTTTTGGGCTGTGTCTTCGCGAGAGAAGTTTGGCGTGTCATCTGTGGAGCTCTAGGTAAGCCATAGTGGGCGCCGAACCCGGACTCGAGGCTGCGGGACTGGGCCGCCGTCATGGATACTACGGGACGGGAGGCGAAGGATACACGCGCTTTCCTTCTGCTCGTGCTATGGGAAATTTGGAAGCACCGAAACACAATTGTCTTCGATGGCGCCTCCGCCTCTTCGAAGGCGCTAGCGGGCCGAATTGACACCGAAGGACGCGCATGGAAGAGCGCCGGTGTAAGTGCATCTAGTGCCCCTTAGTGATTTTGGTGTATTGAAGACTTATAGGTTAAGTAACTGATGCGTTTGTGAGTGTACACAGGTCTATAAGTCTATGAGGAGTTTGATATTTACAGAGAAAGTCGACCCCTAAAAATGATGTTCTTCAACTGAAGACTTTGATATTCTGAAGACTTTAAAAGTGAAGAAATTGGTGTGACCTTGAAGACTTGGTATTCATTCGAGGAATATGAAGCTTGAAGACTTTTGTTTTCGTAGTTTCGTTTTCTCTTTCTTGAGTCATAGGAAACACCGTACTGTTAAAGGGGGTCGAGGAAATACTAAGGAAAAATTTCCATGTGATGCTCAACTCAAAATCCTACACCTACCAATCCCTTGAGTGAAGCCATTGGAAATCTCATACAGATTCGATCAAAATTCATCCGATGTGAGAGCCAGTTCTTACATTCCTTGAGGACTTCTTTCGGCGAGGAGTTATGAATTCGCCAAAGGCGAATTGCCTACACATGAGGAACATGATAGCCCCGAGGAATTTGAGAGTCAAATTTCCGACCGTTCTTGTCTTCTGCTGCGCGGCTGTCCCAAAATATCTTATCCACCTAACGGTCATATCATTGAAGGGCATTTATGTCTTATCATGTCGGGCTGCTCCCTAGGCTATAAATAGCCGCCCCTACAACCACTAGCTGGTTGGCTGCTCCGAGAGAACTTGACACTTGTCATCCGAGAGCAACCCATCCTCCGAGGACTTTGAGCGAAAATCATCAAGTGAGGAAAATCCCAAAACCAAACCCCCACAAACCCAAAGTGATTGAGCATCATCAAGAAATTGATCTGCGTGGATCCGGCGCTTATTACCTTTGAAGATCGTGCTTCTTCCAGACGGTTAGGCGTCAAGGTCTAGAGCATCCAAGAGGAATTGTGGATCGCCGAGTGACCAAGTCTGTGAAGGTTTGGAAGTCACTGAAGACTTACCACGAGTGATTGGGCGAGGCCTGCGTGGTCTTAGTTCAAGGAGAATACGGTGAGGACTGGGTGTCTGAGTTGCGCTCGAGACGGGTGTCCGGACTGTGTCCTCGAGTTTAAATACTCGGCCGCTCCAACCAGACGTATAACCGAGGCGAGTTGGGCTGGTTTACCAAATCATTGTCTTCACCAACTGACTGGTTCTATTTCCTCAACTCTTTCATTTCCTCATTACTGTGTTGAATGTTGTTCATATCTGTGTTTGAAGACTTTGACTGAAGACTTTCACAAATTCCTCAGTTCAATTTCTTCAGTCTGTTTGTCTTCATCTTGTTATCCTGTGTTTACGCTTCCCGTACTCTGTGTTAGTCTTCATTTCATCATGATGACTATGTTTGTATCCTGTTATGTTTACTTCTGAGTACTTATTCCGCTGCAAATAGTTCTTCGCTAAGGAATTTCCTCACCAGCAAATTCCTCAGTGAAGAATTCTTAAAAATCGCCTATTCACCCCCCTCTAGTCGATATAACGCACTTTCAATTGGTATCAGAGCAAGGTACTCCCTTGTTCTCTGTGATTTTGGTTTAACCGCCTGGAGTTTTAGTTATGTCGATCGTAGGTATGATCAAGGTCTCGGCTGGGTGTCCTACCTTTGATGGAACGGACTACCCCTACTGGAAGAACAAGATGCGAATGCATCTTGAGGCAATTGACAATGATCTCTGGTACGTTGTGGAAAATGGTGTCCCCTCTGTCACTGAAACACTGACCGCTACCGATGTGAAGAGATTCAAACAACTCGATTCTCAAGCGAAGAATGTCATCTGTGGCCATCTGAGCAAAGGACAGTATGGAAGAGTGAGTGCTTTGGAAACTGCTAAGCTTATCTGGGATAGGTTGTCCAAAGTAAATGAAGGAGTTTCAACTCAGCATGACTCTCGATTCGATGTTCTCCGGAATCTCTTCAACCGCTTCAAAAGACTCGACAATGAGAATGTCCAACAAACCTTTGATCGCCTCACTGACATCTCAAATGAGCTTCAAGCCCTCGGTGCCACTGACATCACTGATCATGAAGTTGTGAAGAAACTGCTGAGATCGCTTGACTCCTCATTTGATACTCGGGACCGATGATACAAGAACGTCTTGACTACAAGTCGCTTGATCCTGCTGATATCCTCGAAAGGCTAAACACTCACGAGTTCGACTTGCTGAAAGAGAGATCTCTATGGCTCAAACTATGGCAAACCACGTGCCACGAAGGCTAAGGTTGTGTCGACTCAATGTGAGGATTACGGTAGTAGCCTTGGTGATCTGAAGAATCGAGCCAGATCTAGCTCGCTTGTGAAGAAATTCGAAGTTCACAAGGCGTGGTCGCTTTGGAAAACCCTCAAGAGGAAATGATTCCTCATCCAGTGACTACAAGAGAAGACTTTGCCACAAATGCAAGAAGCCTGGTCACTATATTCAAGATTGTCCTCAGTGGGAAAAGGAAATGAAGAAGAAGAAATACAAGGATTACAGTTCTGATGATATGAAGAAGAAGAAGAAATCATCAAAATCTTCGTCATTAAAACCCTCAAAGTCTTCATCTCACAAGAAGGGCAGCTCCAAGAAAGTGCGGGCATTCATTGGCAAGGAAATGGACTCTAAAGCTGAATCTGAGGAAAATGATGAAGAGGAGGAGTCTGAAGAATCTGAGCACAGTGTGGCGAGTCGGCGTTACTCTCGCTTTTAGTCGACAAGTCCATCTTCAACACCAAGAAACTGACTCCACCGACAAGCCTAATGAAGATAATGATGGCTCGCTCCCACCTATTGCTTCATGGCAAAAGGAGCTAAGGTACTCAAATACAACTCCTCGACTCGGTGAAAATGAATCGATGAGGATCTCAAGCCCAGCTACTCTAAACTTGCTAAAATTGCTGTGAAACAACAACGGGCTCTTGAAAAGGTTCAAAACATGCTAGATAAAAGTGATGATATGTTGGGTGAAGAAATGGATCGCACTAAAGCCTCGATCGAAAATCTTCAGAGACTTGATCTAAGTATGATAACCTTCAAGGTCATCATAACTCTCTCTTGTCTAATCATGAGAAACTTTCTTATGAATTTCTTCAAGAAAAGCAAGATCATGAGAAGCTTTCTCTTGAAGCTATTCAAAGAAAGGAAGATCTTGAAAAGCTAAGAGTGTGTTATGAAGATCTTCAGAAGGAGCGCGATTCATTAATAGCTCACCAAATCAGCGCTTCTCAAGAAGAATTTGTTCCTCCATGCTTAAAGTGCATTGAACGTGAATCTGCTAATTCTTCACCTGAATGTTCAAATGCTTCAATTGTTACAAATTCTTCATCGCCTCTGCTATCACTAATTCCTCATCGAGGACATTGCTAGTATCACCGACAATGCAGGGTTGAAGGAATTGTACATGACGAGCATGTACAAAAGCCTCAAAGGGCATCGACACTTTGTGATGTGCACAAAAAGCAGATCCTCAACGAAACCCTAGGAAAGAGGGTATTGCCTTTGAGAGGAAACTCAATGCCGATGGAACATATTGGAAGCCCGAGAGCGTATCCCAAAACCTCATGGGTTGCTGCAAAGGACCTCCAGCTTGATCCATCTAACTTATCTGGCTTTACGTGTGAATCTTCTCATTCCTCTGATGAGTCATTTGACTCCAACTATAAACTGTTCAAAAATCGGAATGGTGAAGTATTTGCTAGATACGTTGGCACTAACTGCAGGAACGGTTCCCCTATGAAGAAAATCTGGGTTCCCAAAAGTTGTGTTGAAGGTCTTCAGGTGAATGTCCTCATGACACCACCTGTGAAGAACAGGAACCCCAGATCAAATTCTCCATATGGACCAAACTCTTCATATGGATCCAAGTCCTCATATGGACCAAATTCTTCACGAGGATCAAATTCCTCAACTGGATCAAAGTCCTCATATGATTATCATCGTGCTAACAACTCTGTCTCGCAGGGTAGAGCTAAGGGCTATGAATATGTGCTTTATTCTTCAAATCATTATGTCAATAAGTCCTCGAAGAATTACTCTGCCTATTCATATGCATACCCTAACCCCTCCTATGCTAAGCGAAATGGTTTGGCATCTTTGCCACCTTTCTCACATGGTGCTCGCAGGATGATGAACTCTTTGCCACCCCTCCGATGTGGGTGGTGAAGAAAAGAACTAATCTCTTCTGCGGTCAGGTCTCGGGCGTGCTCTAACGTCTCAAGAATTTGTTTGGGGACCTGAAAAAAATGCTGAAAGGACGCAGCGAATCATGATGAAATGAACTTTCATTTCACACGTCCTCATCTTGCTATATCTGCTTACGGCTTGATGAAATTCATCGATGAACTTGATATCATATTCTTCATCGATGAAGCATATGAGATTGTAAGCTACACTAATTCATCTGCAGGATGATCAACCCAAAACCACTGAATGGGTCCTCGATAGTGGATGTACAAATCACATGACCGGTGACAAGAATCTATTGATGGATGCTCCCTTATCACCGTCACCTCTGAAGCATATCATCTTTGCTGACAAAGGCAAAAGTTAGGTATTGGGTCTTGGTAAGGTTGCTATCTCTAAGGATAAGCACATGGACAAAGTCATGCTTGTTGAGTCCTTAGGATACAATCTCATGTCGGTCTCAATGCTTTGTGATCTTGATATGGTTGTCCTCTTCGGCAAATATCGCTGTGTTGTGATTATGGAAGTCGACAATTCCAAAGTCTTGAAGGCTTTAGGAGAGGAGATCTGATATTGTTGATTTCTCTACAGACCACAACCAGCCGTGTGTCTACTTGCAAAAGCTTGAAGGCTGGCTATGGCATCGACGACTTGGTCATGCAGGCATGAGGAATTTGAACACGCTATGAAGAAGAAGCATGTCATTGGCATTGAGAATGTAAAATTCCTCGAGGATCACTTATGCGGAGCATGTGAAGCGGAAAAATGACCAAGGCCAAGCATCCAAAGAAAGACTATCATGACCACTACACGTCCATTCAATTGCTTCACATGAACCTCTTCGACCTAACCATTATTCAGCGGTCACTAATGATGCATCTTTATATGGTTTTGTCATTGTTGATGATTATTCTCGATATACATGGGTACACATTGTTACTTACAAACATGAAGTGCGGAAGTCTTCAAATGATTTTCCTCGAGGGCTTCAACCAACTTTGGTGTGAAGATCAAGCATATCGAAGTGACAATGGAACCGAGTTCAAGAATTCGGTCTCGATGCCTATCTTGATGAACTTGGTATTACTCATGAATTATCTGCTCCCTATACTCCTCGGCGAGAATGGTGTCGTGGAGCACAAGAAGAACTCTTGTTGAGATGGCTCGCACTATGCTTGATGAATACAAAATGCCTCATTGTTTTTGGATTGATGCAATTGATACTTGCGCCACATCATCAGCAGTATATCTTCACAAATTCTTCAAGAAGACGCCTATGAACTCCTCAACGACAAGAAACCCAATGTGAGTTATTTCAAAGTCTTGATGCTAAATGTTGGATTAGAGATCCTCATCACAACTCTAAATTTGCACCAAAGCACATGAAGGTTTTATGCTTGGTTACGGAAGGACTCGCACACCTCTGAGTCTTCAACATTGTTCTTCACAAGATTGTTGACATTTGTAGATGTGCGGTTCGATGAAACTAATGGCTCGCAAAGAGAGCACCTACCTTCGTGTTAGATGAACCAGCACCGAGGATGCTATCAAGCTCAAGGCAACCGAGGATGTCATTCCCTCTTGAAGAATCTGTCAAGAATTCATTCCTGTTCATGAAGAACGTCGAGTGATGCACCAAGAACATGATGAGGAAAATGGTGTCAAGAAAATGCTGATCAAAATCCTCGGCGACAACCAACTCATCCACGCGTTGCAAAAGAAGTGCAAGTGGAGAAGATCATCGATGACATTAGCGCACTGGTCCTCTCACACGCTCAAAAGCCTCACACTTATCTAACTTTTGTGGGCACTATGCTTTTGTCTCTATCTCGAGCCCACTAAGGTAGATGAAGCATTTACGAGCCGAGTGGATTCAGGCTATGCAAGAAGAATTACATCGATTCGAGCTGAACAATGTCTAGGAATTGGTCAATCGCCTGCATCCTCATAAGCATAATATCATTGGCACAAAGTGGATCTACCGCAACAAGCAAGATGAAAATGGCCTTGTGGTGAGGAATAAGGCACGACTAGTAGCTCAAGGCTACACACAGGTTGAGGGAATTGATTTCAATGAAACTTTTGCACCTGTTGCTATACTTGAGGCTATTCGCATTTTACTTGCCTATGCTAACCTTCATGATATCATCTTATATCAAATGGATGTGAAAAGTGCATTCCTCAATGGTAAGCTTGAGGAAGAAGTATATGTTGCTCAACCCCCAGGTTTTGAAGATCCCAAGAATCCTGACAAAGTCTTCAGACTCAATAAGGCACTCTATGGCCTCAAGCAAGCCCCTCGGGCGTGGTATGACACATTGAAGGAGTTCTTCGTGAAGAATGGTTTCACACCCGGTTCACTCGACCCTACTCTTTTTACTAAATCATATGACGGTGAACTGTTTGTGTGCCAAATATATGTTGATGATATTATCTTTGGCTGTACTAACCAACGATATAGTGATGAATTTGCCTATATGATGAGTGAAGAATATCAAATGTCTATGATGGGAGTGTTGAAATTCTTCTTAGGTCTTCAAATTAAATCGGCAGCAAGAATGGCATATTCATATCTCGGAGAAATACCTCAAAGATGTACTGAGGAAATTCGGCATGCAAGATTGCAAAGGCGTCAAAATTCCTATGCCCACAAATGGCCATCTATTCACTGATGAGAATGGTATTGACTTCGATCACAAGGTATACCGCTCCATGATTGGTTCTTTATTGTACTTATGTGCATCTAGGCCAGATATAATGCTTAGTGTTTGCATGTGTGCCCGATTTCAAGCTGCACCGAAGGAATCACACCATAAAGCTGTGAAGCATATTCTTCGATATCTAGCTCACACACCAACACTAGGATTATGGTACCCCAAGGGCTCTGCTTTTGATCTCATTGGATACTCGACTCGACTATGCTTGGTGATCGTGTGGACCGCAAGTCAACATCGGCACTTGTCATTTCCTCGGACGATCTTTGGTCTGTTGGTCCTCGAAGAAACAGAATCTGCGTATCACCGCTCTCATCTGAAGCTGAATACATTGCTGCTGTCTCATGTCAGTGCTCAACTACTTTGGATGAAGCAAACCCTCAAGGACTATGGCGTCTCACGTGAAGAATGTGCCTCTCCTCTGCGACAATGAGAGTGCCATCAAGATTTCTCACAACCCGCCAAAGACTCAAGACTAAGCACATCCAGATTCGCCATCATTTTCTTCGTGATCATGTGTTGAAGGGTGATATCTCCATCGAGCATGTGAAGACTGAAGAACAGCTAGTTGATATTTTCACTAAGCCCTTGGATGAGAAGAGATTTAGCAAGTTGCGGTGTGAGCTAAATATCTTAGAATCTTCGAATGTTCTTTGAAAAGGACATGCATCCTAACCCTTATGCCGAATTGATGACGTAGATGTGCAACACGTGAAGAAACGTTTTTCTTCAACCAATGAAGAATAACACTCTAAGTGTGATGAAATTAATGAAGAATTTGATTCTCAGAACCCTACGACAATTGTACGCGGTGTCTGAAATCATCATTCTTATACGGTGGGCTACGCCACCACAAAAGTTGAAAATCTTCAATTTGAGTTTTTCCTCATTTTTGAAATTCCTCAGTTTCTCAAATTCTTCAACTTTGCAAAATCTTCAATGTTTCCGTCGTTTTTCTTCATTGACTATTTATATATAGATGTGAGTTTATGTCCTCTACAGCATTCACTTATTGCTATTTCTTCAAGTTGTGATTTCCGCTAAGTGAATGTGATCGGACCCTTCCCCTCTATGCTATACTCAACCCAATCTATTCACAAATTCTTCATGTGCGTTCTGATTGAAACTCGTTCAAAGTCTTCACTGTGTCCTTGACAGCTGAAGAAATTGCGAACGAAATTTTTAAACAAATCTTATCCAGATTTTCGGTTTTACCGCTCAAACCGTTCCGCTTCCCACGATACATTAGTTTATTCACCCACGATCTTACACGATCTCATCTGCACAGTGCGTGGGTGACACATGTCGCGTGAAGGAGAAAGGGCAGGGGCATGTTCGTCCCAAAATCTTCGGACGAACAGCTTTTACCATGGCTATAAATACCCCTCTCCCTTCCTTACTTCATTTACTCCGCTCGGTCGCTGTCTCTCGCTCGAGCTCTCCTCAAACCCTAGCGCCGCCGCTACTCCATCGCTGTCGGTGAGGAAGAGCTTCACTGCCTCGACCTCGTCATTGTCAGATACTCAAGCGTCCGAAAGCTTCACTCCGCCGCCGCCGTAGCCGTCTCCCTCTACCAAGTTAGGGCGTGGGAGATCTAACGTGACGAACTTCACCATGGTTCATCTCTGTTCGTCGTGTTCTTCAGTCCGGGTAATTAAAAGTCACTTTTATTACTCGCTTTGATTCTCAAATCTTTCTAAAAATCTTCAAAGGTGTTTTATTCTTCAAATCTTCACATATGAACACCTCACACATTGTATGCTCTTGATTTATCTCTCTAAGCATTCATTTCTTCAAGATTCCTCAATTATGCGGATTTTCAATCTGTACAACTCTGGAACCTAAGACGAAACGCTTAGTGAAATTCCTCAAGGCTCAACTGGTCAAATTCCTCAAAACTTGTCTTTTTCGAAAAATCTTCTGAGAACGCATATGACCTCTCCAAATTCCTCGCACCTACACTCGCTCACAGGTACTCATGTCCGCCTTTGAATCACTAGGTTCTCATCAACTTAACTCATTTGCAGCGTTCCTCGAAGAAAAACGCATACTTCTTGAGTGCTCTATAGTTCAAATTCCTCATCCAAGAAAATGGCGTAAGGCAAGAGACCGCAGAAGGGAGGAAAGAAACCGGAGGTCATGACTGCCTTTGAGATCCCCGATGAAATTTACAAAGATTATCGCACACCGATGAATCCAAATTTGGCAAGGAGACCAAAAATCAGCGCAAAGTGCGCATTCAGAGGATAGAACGAAGATGGGCACGAGAATGGAGGGAATATCGCTATGTTACTCCCAAGTACATGAAGAAATTCGCCTTAAACCCTCCATGCCCAAGAGCTCCTTTGGCACCTGGCCAAGTCGCTGATCCCACCAGCATCAAGCGTGGTGAAGACTTTCCTGAAGAATGGTCCAGGCGCCAAGCCAAACTGGCAAGACAGGCCAAGGAGGCAGTGAGGAAATTCAATGAGGATTCTGCTGCTGCTGCTGTCGTGGTTCTAAGTCTGACAGTAGAATAGGGGGTAGGTAAGGAGAGGCGATGTCCTAGCTATGGAGTAGTTGTGAAAACAAGCGATGTACGAGTTCAGGCCCTTGTCGGAAGAAGTAACAGCCCTACGTCTCGGAGCCCTGAGGCGGTCGAGTGGATTATGAATATGGATATTACAAGAGTGCGAACCCCTCTACCTGTGGAGGGGGTGGCTTATATAGAGTCGCCAGACCCCGCCATTACGTATTGGAGAGGTTAAAGTACATAAAGTGCAGGCGCATCGTAACGCCTCATAAAGTGTCTTAACTATCATTAAGTCTATTCAATAGCAAGCCGTTGTGCAGCAGAGTGCCTTCTGACCTTCTGGTGGTCGAGTGAGTCTTCATGGTCGAGTGAGTCTTCCATCGTCGAGTCCTTCCAGCCAGTCGAGTGGGTTCTTCTTTGGTTGACTGGAAGACGATCTCTTCTGAGAGTGTCCTTGGGTAGGACGTTTAGGTCAGGCCTATGACCCTACCCTAAGTACATGAATCCATCATTAGCCCCCGAATGGATTGAGGCTTGAGTGAAGGAAGAGTTGACGTTGTTTCCGATTGTCTTTTGCGTACTGGCTACGCGTTGTCTTGGATCAAGATCTTCTCTGCTGATAACAAGCAACTTTTCTTCAGTCGACTTGATCCATTCTTGTTCTTTAGTCGAGTGACCTTCTTTTACTTTGCTATTCCCAAGCGACGGATCGCAGGAAATCTCGCGACTTGACAGACCGATCTGTCGCTCATGATCTTGCGGGATCTGAAATTTGGGGAAGCCTTGTAGCCAAACGGACCGGGAGCTCGGATGGGGCGTAATAGGACGCCTCGATCTCGCGCGCTTTTTCCGCCACGTATCGCGCAAAGGCAACTGTTTCGGATATGATTAGATTGTTCGGGTCCACCTGTCATCCACTCGGAAGGGATGCTATAAATGCGACTCGCGGGGGCTTCTGCACAGTACCCTGTTCTTCCTCCTCCGCTCTCTTTGTCTCCGCCCTCCGCAACCGCTGCTGCTCCTGCTACCTCCTCTCCTGCGCATTCTGCCGGCAACCATGGGCAAAGAGAAGACGGCGGTGTTGGAGCGCGCGAAGAAGGCGTCGGCGGCGGAGAAGGCGTCGGCGGCTGAGAAGGCGAAGGGGAGATCTACCGGCATGGCGGTTCCTCGTCGAGATCCAACTTGCGAAGGGCTGGGTCGAGGAGATTGGATCGATCGACCATCGGGAGAAGGATCTCCTCGATATGGCTAACGACGGGTTGATCCCCACGGTGCCGCGAGGCTTCTGCCGAGAGTGGCAGCCTCGGCCGAAAGAGGGTGAGTCGTGCTCCTGGCCACCCATGTCGACCGAGGATTTTCGCTGCCGCGAGTGTTTTCTTCGGGTTTTCTGAATTTCTTGAGCCCAGCTCCACCATTTTACTCCAAACTCCATCGCGTATCTCGCTGCGTTTGTGTCTATGTGTGAAAACTTCCGGGCTGTCGAATCGTGCCTTTGGGGTTTGTTCAAGTATATCTTCACATGTCTCTCTCGGACCGTGAAGAAGGCAAGCCCCCAGTGACGAGAAGACCCAAAGTAGTTCAGATGTGCGGTGGCCTTGGGGTCCAACCGAGGAATAAGAGCACCTTCCCAGCTATGTCTTTTCGAGTCGGTCGGGGGGCTGGCGATCGACCTGGTTCTCTCGCCGGAATGAGACGACGCCGACAGACGATCGGTGGTCTTCCTGCATTCACCATGAGTCGAGTGAACAGACCCTCCTCCCTGAAGGTGGTTCCATAGGAGAGAGTGTTGGAAATATGCCCTAGAGGCAATAATAAAAGATTATTATATTTCAATGTTCATGATAATTGTATTTTGTTCATGCTATAAATGTATTATCCGGAAATCGTAATACACGTGTGAACACTTAGACCCAATGAGTCCCTAGTGAGCCTCTAGTTGACTAGCTCGTTGTGATCAATAGATAGTCATGGTTTCCGACTATGGACATTGGATGTCGTTGATAACGAGATCACATCATTAGGAGAATGATGTGATGGACAAGACAATCATAAGCATAGCATAAAAGATCGTATAGTTCGTTTGCTAGAAGCTTTGCCAATGTCAAGTATCTATTCCTTCGACCATGAGATCGTGTAACTCCGGTTACCGTAGGAGTGCCTTGGGTGTATCAAACGTCACAACGTGGCGGGTGGCTATAAAGGTGCATTACGGTATCTCCGAAAGTATCTGTTGGGTTGACACGGATCGAGATCGGGATTTGTCACTCCGTATGACGGAGAGGTATCTCTGGGCCCACTCGGTAATGCATCATCATAATGAGCTCAAGTTGACCAAGGTGTTGGCCACGGATCATGCATTACGATGCGAGTAAAGTGACTTGCCGAGGAACGAGACCGAACAAGGTATTGGGATACCGACGATCGAGTCTCGGGCAAGTAACGCACCGATTGACAAAGGAATTGCATATGTGGTTTGATCGAATCCTCGACATCGTGGTTCAACCGATGAAATCATCGAGGAGCATGTGGGAGCCAACATGGATATCCGGACCCGCTGTTGGTTATTGCCCGAGAGTCGTCTCGGTCATGTCTGCATGTCTCCCGAACCCGTAGGGTCTACACACTTAAGGTTCGGTGGCGCTAGGGTTAGTAGGAAGTCAAGTATGTGACCACGAATATTGTTCGAGTCCCGATGAGATCCCGGACGTCACGAGGAGTTCGGAAGGGTCCGGAGGTAAATAATAATATATAGGAAGTGGTGTTTCGCCATCGGGAAAGTTTGGGGTTTCGGTGAAATCACGGACCACCGGAAGGGTCCCGGGTCCACCGTGGGGCCACCTATCCGGAGGGCCCCATGGGCTGAGAGGGAAGGAACCAGCCCACAGGGGCTGGTGCGCCCCTAGGGTCCACCCCTGCGCCTAGGGTTGAAACCCTAGGGGTGGGGCGCCCACCGGCTTGGGGCACTCCACCCCTTGGCCGCCGCCCCGAGAGATTGGATCTCCAGGGCCGCCACCACAGGGGCCTATATAAAGGGGGAGGGAGGGGCTGCTGTACACAACTCCCAAGGCGCAGCCCTCCCTCCCAACACATCTCCTCCTCCGTAGAGCTCAGTGAAGCCACAGCCGAGATCTTGCTTCTCCACCATCATCACGCCGTCGTCTTTGCCGGTGGAGCTGTCTTCCTCAACCTCTCCTTCCCCCTTGCTGGATCAAGAAGGAGGAGACGTCGATCGTTCCGTACGTGTGTTGAACGCGGAGGTGCTGTCCGTTCAGCACTTGGCATCGGTGATCTGAATCACGTTCGAGTACGACTCCATCATCACCTTGCAAGCTTCCGCACGCGATCTACAAGTGGTATGTAGATGTCATCTCTCTCCCGTTACTCGTTGCTTAGATGAACTCATAGATGGATCTTGGTGAAGCCATAGGAAAAAATTTTAATTTTCTGCAACGTTCCCCAACAGTGGCATCATGAGCTAGGTCTATGCGTAGTTCTCTAATGCACGAGTAGAACACAAATTTGTTGTGGGCGTTGATCTTGTCATCTTACTTGCCTCTACTAGTCTTTTCTTGCTCAACGGTATTGTGGGATGAAGCGGCCCGACCAACCTTACGTGCGCTTCGTGAGACCGGTTCCACCGATGACATGCACTAGTTGCATAAGGTGGTGGCGGGTGTCTGTCTCTCCCACTTTAGTTGGAGCGGATTCGATGAACAAGGCCCTTATGAAGGGTAAATAGAAGTTGACAAAATCACGTTGTGGTGATTCGTAGGTAAGAAAACGTTCTTGCTAGAACCCAATCGCAGCCACGTAAAAGATGCAACAACAACTAGAGGACGTCTAACTTGTTTTTGCAGCGATTGATCATGTGATGTGATATGGCCAGAAGTTGTGATGAATGATGAATTGTGATGTATGAGATCATGTTCTTGTAATAGGATTCACGACTTGCATGTCGATGAGTATGACAACCGGCAGGAGCCATAGGAGTTGTCTTTATTTTTGTATGACCTGCGTGTCATTGAAGAACGCCATGTAAACTACTTTACTTCATTGCTAAACGCGTTAGTCATAGAAGTAGAAGTAGTCGTTGGCGTGACAACTTCATGAAGACACGATGATGGAGATCATGATGATGGAGATCATGGTGTCAAGCCGGTGACAAGATGATCATGGAGCCCCGAAGATGGAGATCAATGGAGCTTGATGATATTGGCCATATCATGTCACAACTATATAATTGCATGTGATGTTTATTATGTTTATGCATCTTGTTTACTTAGGACGACGGTAGTAAATAAGATGATCCCTTACAAAAATTTCAAGAAGTGTTCTCCCCTAACTGCGTGCACCGTTGCTACAGTTAAATCGTTTCTAAGCACCACGTGATGATCGGGTGTGATGGATCCTTACGTTCACATACAACGGGTGTAAGACAGTTTTACACAAATAAAACACTTAGGGTTAACTTGACGAGCCTAGCATGTGCGGACATGGCCTCGAACACGGAGACCGAAAGGTCGAACACGAGTCGTATGGAAGATACGATCAACATGAAGATGTTCACCGACGATGACTAATCCGTCTCACGTGATGATCGGACACGGGCTAGTCGACTCGGATCGTGTAACACTTAGATGACTAGAGGATGTCTAATCTAAGTGGGAGTTCATAATTTTGATTAAGAACTTTATTATCATGAACTTAGTCTAAAACCTTTGCAAATATGTCTTGTAGATCAATGGCCAACGCTAATGTCAACATGAACTTCAACGCTTCCTAGAGAAACCAAGCTGAAAGATGATGGCAGCAACTATACGGATTTGGGTCCGAAACACGAGGATCATCCTCATAGCTGCCAGAAGCAATATGTCCTAGAAGGACCGCTAGGTGCCGCTCCGTCGAGAGAACCAAGACGTTATGAGCGCTTGGCAAACTCGTCTTGATGATTACTCCCTCGTTCAATGCGGCATGCTCTACAGCTTAGAACCGGGCTCCAAAAGCGTTTTGAGCATCACGGAGCATATGAGATGTTCAAGAGCTGAAACTAGTTTTCCAAGCTCATGCCCGGTCGAGAGATATGATGTCTCCGACAAGTTCTACAGATTGTAAGATGGAGGAGAACAGTTACATCGATGAGCACATCCTCAAGATGTCCAGGTTGCACGCCGTATGACCCAGCTTAAACATTAACCTCCCGATGAGGCGGTCATTGACAGAATCCTCGATCGCTCCCACCAAGCTACAAGAGCTTTGTGATGAACTACAACATGCGGGGATGGTAAAGACCATTCTGAAGTGTTCTCGATCTTTGAAGTCAGCAGAGGCTGAAATCAAGAAAGAACATCAAGTGTTGATGGTCAATAAGACCACTAAGTTCAAGAAGGGCAAGGGTAAGAAGAACTTCAAGAAGGACGGCAAAGATGTTGCCGCGCCGTAAGCTTTTGCGGGAAGAAGTCAAAGAATGGACCCAAGCACGAGACCGAGTGCTTTTATTGCAAGGGAAGGGCATTTGGGCGGAACTACCCCAAATACTTAGCGGATAAGAAGGCCGGCAACACCAAAGGTATATTTGATATACATGTAATTGATGTGTACCTTACCGATTACTCGTAGTAACTCCCAGGTATTTGATACGGTGCCGTTGCTCACATATGTAACTCACAGCAGAGCTGCGGAATAAACGGAGACTGGCGAAGGGCGAGGTGACGATCTTGCGTCGGGAATGGTTCCGAGGTCGATGTGATCGCCGTCGACACGCTGCCTCTACATTTACCTCTGGATTAGTTTTAAACCTCAATAATTGTTATTTAGTGCCAAGTTTGAGCATGAACATTGTATCTGGATCTCGTTTGATACGAGATGGCTACTCATTTAAGTCCGAGAATAATGGTTGTTCGATTTATATGAGAGATATGTTTTATGGTCATGCTCCGATGGTCAATGGTTTATTCTTGATGAATCTCGGCGTAATACTACACATGTTCATAGTGTGGATGCCAAAAGATGTAAAGTTGATAACGATAGTCCCACATACTTGTGGCATCGCCGCCTTGGTCACATTGGTGTGAAGCGCATGAAGAAGCTCCATGCCGATGGACTTTTAGAGTCTCTTGATTATGAATCGTTTGACACATGCGAACCTTGCCTCTTAGGCAAGATGACCAAGACTCCGTTCTCCGAACAATGGAGCGAGCAACCAACTTGTTGGAAATCATACATACCGATGTATGCGGTCCAATGAGCGTTGAGGCTCATGGAGGATATCGTTATGTTCTCACTCTCACGGATGACTTAAGTAGATATGGGTATGTCTACTTAATGAAACACAAGTCTAAGACCTTTGAAAAGTTCAAGGAATTTCAGAGTGAGGTAGAGAATCAACGTGACCGAAAGATAAAATTCTTCGATCGGATCGTGGAGGAGAATACTTAAGTCACGAATTTGGTACACACTTAAGGAAATGTGGAATCGTTTCACAACTCACGCCGCTGGAACACCTCAAATAAACGGTGTGTCCGAACGTCGTGTCGCACTCTATTGGATATGGTGCGGTCTATGATGTCTCTTACCGATTTACCGCTATCATTTTGGGGATACGCTCTAGAGACAGCTACATTCACTTTAAATAGGGCACCGTCTAAATCCGTTGAGACGACACCGTATGAATTATGGTTTGGGAAGAAACCTAAGCTGTCGTTTCTAAAAGTTTGGGGATGCGATGCTTATGTCAAGAAACTTCAACCTGAAAAGCTCGAACCCAAGTCGGAAAAATGCGTATTCATAGGATACCCTAAGGAAACTGTCGGGTATACCTTCTACTTAAGATCCAAGGCAAGATCTTTGTTGCCAAGAACGGATGCTTTCTAGAAAGAGTTTCTCTCGAAAGAAGTAAGTGGGAGGAAAGTAGAACTTCGATGAAGTACTACCTCTCGAGCGGGAAAGTGGTGCAGCCAGAAACCGTTCTGTGATGCCCACACCAACCAAGAGGAAAATGTTGATGATGATCAAGGTACTTCGGATCAAGTTACTCTTGAACTTGAAGGTCCACGAGGACGCGTTCCGCACTGCAGTGGTACGGCAACCTGTCATGGAAATCATGTTGCTAGACAACAATGAACCTTGAACTATGAAGAAGCAATGGCGGGCCCGGATTCCAACAAATGGCTTGAGGCCATGAAATCCGAGATAGAATCCATGTATGAAAACAAAGTATGGACTTTGACAGACTTGCCCGATGATCGGCGAGCGATAGAAAATAAATGGATTTTTAAGAAGAAGACGGACGCGGATGGTAATGTTACCATCTATAAAGCTCGACTTGTCGCTAAGGGTTATCGACAAGTTCAAGGGATTGACTACTGACGAGACTTTCTCTCCGTGGCGAAGCTTAAGTCCGTCCGAATCATGTTAGCAATTGCCGCATACTATGATTATGAGATATGGCAGATGGACGTCAAAACGGCATTCCTTAATGGACATCTTAAGGAAGAGCTGTATATGATGCAGCCGGAAGGTTTTGTCGATCCTCAGAACGCTAACAAAGTATGCAAGCTCCAGCGATCCATTTATGGACTGGTGCAAGCATCTCGGAGTTGGAACATTCGCTTTGATGAGATGATCAAAGCGTTTGGGTTTATGCAGACTTATGGAGAAGCCTGCGTTTACAAGAAAGTGAGTGGGAGCTCCGTAGCATTTCTCCTGTTATATGTAGATGACATACTCTTGATGGGAAATGATACGACACTCCTGGACAGCATTAAGGCCTACTTGAACAAGTGTTTTTCAATGAAGGACCTTGGAGAAGCTGCTTATATATTAGGGATCAAGATCTATAGATCGAGACGCCTCATAGGTCTTTCACAAAGCACATACCTTGATAAGATTTTGAAGAGGTTCAAAATGGATCAGTCCAAGAAGGGGTTCTTGCCTATGTTACAAGGTGTGAAATTGAGCTCACTCGATCACGACCACCACAAAAGATAAAGAAGAGATGAGTGTCATCCCTATGCTTCAGCCATAGGATCTATTATGTATGCCATCTTTGTGTACTGACCGATGTAAACCTTGCCGTAAGTTTGGTTGCAAGATACCAAAGTAACCCGCAAGGAACACCGGACAGCGGTCAAGAATATCTGAAGTACACGAAAGGACAAAGGACATGTTTCTCGTTTATGGAGGAGACGAAGAGCTCGTCGTAAGGGTTACGTCGGCGCTAGCTTCGACTCAGATCCGATGACTCTAAGTCACAAACCGGATCGTGTATATGTTGAATGGTGGAGCAAGATGGTGGTGCGGTTGCAAGCGAGCGTCGTGGCGGGATCTACGTGTGAAGCGGAGTACATGGCAGCCTCGGAGGCAGCGCATGAAGCGATTTGGGTGAAGGAGTTCATCACCGACCTAGAGTCATACCCAATGCGTCGGGGCGATCAAACTCTTCTGTGACAACACCGGAGCTATTGCCCTTGCCAAGGAGCCCAGGTTTCACAAGAAGACCGAGCACATCAAGCGTCGTTTCAACTCCATCCGTGAAAATGTTCAAGATGGAGACATAGAGATTTGCAAAGTGCACACGGATCTGAATGTCGCAGATCCGCTGACTAAACCTCTCTCGCATGCAAAACATGATCAACACCGAACTCTATGGGTGTTCGATTCATCACAATGTAACTAGATTGGTGACTCTAGTGCAAGTGGGAGACTGTTGGAAATATGCCCTAGAGGCAATAATAAAAGATTATTATATTTCAATGTTCATGATAATTGTCTTTTGTTCATGCTATAAATGTATTATCCGGAAATCGTAATACACGTGTGAACACTTAGACCCAATGAGTCCCTAGTGAGCCTCTAGTTGACTAGCTCGTTGTGATCAATAGATAGTCATGGTTTCCTGACTATGGACATTGGATGTCGTTGATAACGAGATCACATCATTAGGAGAATGATGTGATGGACAAGACAATCATAAGCATAGCATAAAAGATCGTATAGTTCGTTTGCTAGAAGCTTTGCCAATGTCAAGTATCTATTCCTTCGACCATGAGATCGTGTAACTCCGGTTACCGTAGGAGTGCCTTGGGTGTATCAAACGTCACAACGCATCGGGTGGCTATAAAGGTGCATTACGGTATCTCGAAAGTATCATTGGGTTGACACGGATCGAGGCTCGGATTTGTCACTCCGTATGACGGAGAGGTATCTCTGGGCCCACTCGGTAATGCATCATCATAATGAGCTCAAGTTGACCAAGGTGTTGGCCACGGGATCATGCATTACGGATGCGAGTAAAGTGACTTGCCGAGAACGAGACCGAACAAGGTATTGGGATACCGACGATCGAGTCTCGGGCAAGTAACGCATCGATTGACAAAGGGAATTGCATACGTGGTTTGATCGAATCCTCGACATCGTGGTTCAACCGATGAAATCATCGAGGAGCATGTGGGAGCCAACATGGATATCCGCACCCGCTGTTGGTTATTGCCCGAGAGTCGTCTCGGTCATGTCTGCGTGTCTCCCGAACCCGTAGGGTCTACACACTAAGGTTCGGTGGCGCTAGGGTTAGTAGGAAGTCAAGTATGTGACCACGAATATTGTTCGAGTCCGGATGAGATCCCTGACGTCACGAGGAGTTCGGAAGGGTCCGGAGGTAAAGAATAATATATAGGAAGTGGTGTTTGACCATCGGGAAAGTTTGGGGTTTCGGTAAAATCACGGACCACCGGAAGGGTCCCGGTCCACCGGTGGGGCCACCTATCCGGAGGGCCCCATGGGCTGAGAGGGAAGGAACCAGCCCACAAGGGGCTGGTGCGCCCCTAGGTCCACCCCTGCGCCTAGGGTTGAAACCCTAGGGGGGGGCGCCCACCGGCTTGGGGGCACTCCACCCCTTGTCGCCGCCCCGAGATTGGATCTCGGGGGCCGCCACCAGGGGCCTATATAAAGGGGAGGGAGGGGGCTGCTGTACACAACTCCCAAGGCGCAGCCCTCCCTCCCAACACATCTCCTCCTCCGTGAGCTCAGTGAAGCCACAGCCGAGATCTTGCTTCTCCACCATCATCACGCCGTCGTCTTTGCGGTGGAGCTGTCTTCCTCAACCTCTCCTTCCCCTTGCTGGATCAAGAAGGAGGAGACGCCGATCGTTCCGCACGCGTGTGTTGAACGCGGAGGTGCTGTCCGTTCAGCACTTGGCATCGGTGATCTGAATCACGTTCGAGTACGACTCCATCATCACCTTGCAAGCTTCCGCACGCGATCTACAAGTGGTATGTAGATGTCATCTCTCTCCCGTTACTCGTTGCTTAGATGAACTCATAGATGGATCTTGGTGAAGCCGTAGGAAAAAATTTTAATTTTCTGCAACGTTCCCCAACAGAGAGCTGAGGTGAAGATGTTGATGGATCGAGTGGTGCAGTTGGTTCGGGATGGCGTGACTGGCATGGACCTCTTGGAGGTTTTCCTTCGGAGGCGAATCCAGCCCCTTCAGCCCGGAGCCATCAGTATGTGGCTGTCTCAAGGCACCGAAGACGAGACCCGCGTCCACCCGGAGGTAGTCGACGATGCCATAGTGGAAAGATGGATGGCCGCGATCACTGGGAACAAAGACAACCCTCGTGGATCCCGGAGGATTTCCCCACTTGACCACAACAGCGTTCCAGAAAAGGTACATTTGCTCCGTTTTCCATTGTATCTCCGTTGAATGTGTTTCTGTGATTTGGTCAACTGAGCTCTGTTTTGATATCTTCAGGCCCTTACCGAGCTATACTCAATGCCCAATGGCGCTCAGACTCCGATTGAGGAGGGGGAAGCCAGCGGGGGCGAGAGCCAGGAAGAGTGGGATTCAGACGCTGCAGACGATGACGACGACGACGATGATGATGACGAGGACGATGGTGACGAGGATGAAGAGGAGGAGGTTGCACCACCACGCTCGGAAAGGTGGTCAAAACTTGTGCACGACCCTTCGACTGAACGCGGTAAGGGAGTTGCGACTGCATCGCAGTCGACCAAACGCCCTCGGACCGCTTCTCTGGTGCCGACTGAGAAGGCGCCGAAGCAGTCGAAGGTAGCTCCGTCGAAGCCAACCAAACCTTTGCCAAAAATGAAAGTGACCATTCCCACCATATCAGGGTAAGCAAATCACCTAAGTCTTCTTGTTACGCATAAATTCTGTCTCTGGTTGATACTTGAACTAGTCGACCGATTCTTTGGAACTTCGGTCTTTGCGACTTGAAACCTCGGGCAAGGCCGAGGACCATGAGATGGAGGACGGCGACTTCAAATCCAGTCTCGCAACTTTAAATCTTGTTCTTGGTCGATGATGCATAATTTCGACTTTGACTTTTCACTCAAGCTCCAACCAAAGGACATTATCACCCTTCCCGACGCAGCGATGATGAGGATGAGGAACCATTGAGGACTAGGAGGAGCAGGAAGGCATCTACCGCCAAGTAGCCCAAGGTGTGATGGCGCTGAGATCATTGCGACGGAAGGGAGGTCGGCACTTTCGACACCGTGTCCTTCGCGGTGCCGTTGACGAGTGCTCGACCCGCTTCGTCGAGTGCTGGGCAGCCTTCGATCTTCGCCACGCACCACGTCCCGGAGGACCAGGCTAGTGCTGCTAAGGAGGCGATCCGTCAAGCAGGGATCATGATGGAGCAGGTGAAGATCGTTCGGGAGGCGAGTCAAGCAGCTTACGACGCCAGCTCCGCCCTTCAGAGCAATGTTCAGGTCAGTCGACCACCGCCTGTTCTGTTAGGATATGTTGTCAAAACTTTTCTTTCTGGAATTCATAGCAGTCACCCAGTGGGTGTGTTGGTAAAAACTCCGTGTTAGCGGGGGCACGCTGAGTGCACCCGCTGGGTGTAGTCCCCAAGGCTAAGGTCGACTGCTGGCAGTCGGTCTTAGGCTTCATAAGTAAATATTGATCATCACTCGAATGAAACGAATGGGTTTCAGAGACCAGTGGGGGCACGCTGAGTGCACCCACTGGGTGTAGTCCCCGGATCGTGGTCGATCGCCGGCGATTGATTACATCTGAGAAGTTTTGGTCGATCGGGTCGACTCTTTCTCTTTTTTTACTAGTCGATCGGGTCGACTCATTTGAATAAGACCAAAGGGGGCACGCTGAGTGCACCCACTGGTGTAGCCTCGAGACTATGGTCGAATGCTTGCATTCGACTGTAGTCTTAGAAATGCATCATTTTTCTTTACTCACTCGGAAGTGGATCATCTCTGACATTTTGTCAATTGACTCTTCGTAGAAATCCTGCGATCTTGCGACGCGCTATACCGAACTGGAGCAGAAGCATATTCAGCTCGAGTTGGACTTGAAGCTAGTGCAGGAGAACCTGACGAAGGCAAAGGAGGAGACCAAAGGTATGTTTGGTGAGACTTCGACGACTCTTTTCTCCTCTCATTTGCTTCAATCCTGACTTTGCTGTAAATTACTGTGCAAGGTGAAGGAGGCCCAGAGGAAGAAGGAGCTTGAGCTGTCCGAGAAGATCAAGCTCACGATGAAAAGCTAGCCTCGATCACCAAGCTCGAACAGACAACACCAATCAAGGCTGCTCTGGCCATTGCCACCAAGGATGTTGATCGACCGAAAGTCTGAGAAGACTACTCGATCGAGAAGATCAACCAGTTGACCGGAAGAAGAATGACCGAAGGCTTCTTGGTGGTCTTGCTAAAAAATTGTTCCTTATGCTCGAAGGTAATCTTCTTCACTCGACCAATTCTTCCAACTGTTATGCTCCCATTCGACTATTTTCTTGATTCGGGGTTTTGTCTTTGCAGAGTTCTATCGCAACTTTGAAGAAGAAACCAGCCAGCTGGAGACGAACCTTGACCCTGTCAATTCTCCAGTGAATGATGAAACTGCCATGAACATCTTCCGACTGGAGTCTCATGTTGCTGCCGTCGTGGATTATCTCGCAAGACTGAAGGTTGCTACCTCTCGCATCGACTCGACACTCTGGCCCAGGGAGACACTCCAAAATGACCTCGAGTCGTTGGTGGCTCGATCGAACGCCGCCCCCGACCGAGTGCAAGAGTGGAAGAAGTCTTCGCTCGGTGTGGCGCAGATGTCGCCGTGTATGCACGAGTCCATTGCAAGGACGCCCGCGAAGATAAGTCATGGCTCTCCGAGTGGCCAACACCAAAAAGCACGACTTCGTGGCCTTCATGGAGACTTTCATCGCTGCTGCTACACGGATTGCGAGGCGGGATTGATCTTGACGAGTTCGTTGCTCCATCCAGCCCTCCACGGAGGGTAAAAACTTTCCTTGACTTTAAATTTGCCTCGGTATGCCGAGTGGAGTTGTAACCGATAAAACCTTAACAGGCTTAGTGCCTGAGCACTCTCGGTTCCTTTAGGTATCGACCTAAATTTGGATTGGATGTTTGGATATGATTGCTTTTGGCTTGAATTGCCCTTTTGCAGGTTAACAGCAAGATGCCCACTGCAGTCGACTTATTTCTTAGGCGAGCACTGGGCTGCAGCTAAGCCCCGAGTGAGAGGTTTGCTCTTCACTCGGTAGGATTTCTTATACCTTAGGCGAGCACTGGGCTGCAGCTAAGCCCCCGAGTGAGAGGTTTGCTCTTCACTTGGTAGGATTTCTTATACCTTAGGCGAGCACTGGGCTGCAGCTAAGCCCCCGAGTGAGAGGTTTGCTCTTCACTCGGTAGGATTTCTTATACCTTAGGCGAGCACTGGGCTGCAGCTAAGCCCCCGAGTGAGAGGTTTGCTCTTCACTCGGTAGGATTTCTTATACCTTAGGCGAGCACTGGCTGCAGCTAAGCCCCGAGTGAGAGGTTTGCTCTTCACTTGGTAGGATTTCTTATACCTTAGGCAGAGCACTGGCTGCAGCTAAGCCCCAGTGAGAGGTTTGCTCTTCACTCGGTGGGATTTCTTATACCTTAGGCGAGCCACTGGGCTGCAGCTAAGCCCCAGTGAGAGGTTTGCTCTTCACTTGGTAGGATTTCTTATACCTTAGGCGAGCACTGGCTGCAGCTAAGCCCCAGAGTGAGAGGTTTGCTCTTCACTCGGTGGGATTTCTTATACCTTAGGCGAGCACTGGGCTGCAGCTAAGCCCCAGTGAGAGGTTTGCTCTTCACTCGGTGGGATTTCTTATACCTTAGGCGCAGCACCGAGCTGCAGCTAAGCCTCCGAGTGGAAGTCCGGCTTACCACTCGGTGGGATTTCTATATCTTAGGCTAGCATGGATCTGCAGCTAAGCCTCCGAGTGGAAGTCCGGCTTACCACTCGGTAGAATTTTTTGTTACTTAGGCGAAACGGATTCGCAGCTAAGCCTCCGAGTGGAAGTCTCGCTTACCACTCGGTAGGGTTTGTACAAACTTAGGCGAAACGGATTCGCGACTAAGCCACCCACTGGGGGAAAATTTTATTCGACCAAAAAATAAAAAGTGACAAAAATTATGAAGGAATTATGACACTATTATTTCAAAGCCCATGAACTACGTATATTTTATTACAACTCTTCCGAGTGAAAAACTTTAAGTGTAAACGGGCGGAGCAGATCCGCGTCCAAGCTCGGGGCTCTTCGATATTGTGTTCGACATTGTAGAGACGATATGCCCCATTGTGGAGAACCTTTGTGACGATGAAGGGCCCTTCCGGGAGAGGGAGCGAGCTTATGTTGCTTCGCTGATCCACTCGAAGGACCAGATCCCTTCCCGAAGGCTCGACCTCTCACATTTCTCGCGTCAGCGACGCAAGTCTTGCTGGTAAATGGTCGAGCGGATCGAGCCATTTCCTTTCCTCTTCTAGGAGGTCGATCGCATCCCGACGCGCTTGCTCAGCTTCGCTTCATTGTAAAGTTCAATTCGGGAGCATTGTGAAGGAGATCACTCGGAAGGACTGCTTCGCTCCATAGACCAGAAGAAAGGAGTTCTCCCAATGACCGATTAGACGTGGTTCGCAAACCCCAAAGCACCGAAAGAGTTCGTCAACCCAAGCTCCACCGCATGCTTGAGATCTCGCATCACCGAGGCTTCGCACTTTGAGGATTAATCCGCTGGCTCGCTCGCCTATCCATTCGACTGTGGATGGGCGACTGAAGCGTAGTCGACTCGTGTGCCTTGGGCGTTGCAGAAATCCTTGAATTCTTCCGAGTCAAAATTCGACCCATTGTCCGTGATAATACTGTGCGGGACCCCATATCTGAACGTCAGCTCTCTGATGAAGGAAACAGCAGTACCGGCATCAAGGCTTTTGATTGGCTTAGCTTCAATCCACTTGGTGAACTTGTCGACTGCTACCAGTACATGCGTGAAACCACTCCGACCTGTTCGCAAGAGACCGACCATGTCCAACCCCCAAACTGCGAAAGGCCAGATGAGTGGAATAGTCTTCAAGGCTGACGCAGGCTTGTGTGACATATTGGAGTAAAACTGGCATCCTTCGCACTTGTCCACTATCTCTTTCGCCATCTCATTTGCTCTTGGCCAGTAAAATCCGGCTCGGTATGCTTTGGCTACAATGGTCCGAGAGGACGCATGGTGGCCACAGGTCCCCGAGTGGATGTCATTGAGTATGACTCGACCTTCTTCTGGCGTTATGCATTTTTGTCCGACTCCCGTCGGGCTTTCTCTGTACAACTGCCCTTGGATAACAGTAAAGGCTTTGGATCGACGGACGATCTGCCGAGCCTCTTCCTCATCTTCTGGGAGTTCCTTTCTCAGAATATATGCGATGTATGGGATTTTCCAATCGGGAGTGACCACCAAAACTTCCATGACCAAATCGACCACTGCCGGGACCTCAACCTCAGTCGAGTCCGTGGCATTCTTGGGTTGTGGAGCTTCCTCTGTGAAGGGATCTTCTTTAACTGACGGAGTGTGTATATGTTCCAAAAACACACCACTCGAAATGGCTTCTCTTTTGGATCCTATCTTCGCCAGATCATCTGCTGCTTGATTCTTCAGTCGGGGGATGTGATGGAGTTCCAACCCCTCGAACTTCTTTTCCAGCTTCCTCACTGCATTGCAAGATCCGAATATAGCTGGGCTTTTCACGCCCCACTCCTTCATCACTTGATTGACCACTAGATCTGAGTCGCCATAGACCATCAAAGCGACGGACGCCGAGTGAGATGGCCATGCAATCCATATAAGAGGGCCTCGTACTCGCCTCATTGTTGGAGGAATCAAAGTGAATCTGGAGCACATACCTAAGCTTATCTCCTCTCGGGGAAACCAGAACAACCCAAAGACTGTAACCGTTCAAAGATCTTGGAGCCGTCAAAGAACATGGTCCAATGCTCCGAGTGAACTTCACCGGTTGTCAGTTGTTCAATCCACTCGGCAAGGAAATCCGCTATAGCACGGACTTAACGGCTTTCTTTGCCTCGAATTTGATATCAAGGGAAGAAGTTCAATCGCCCATTTCGCCACTCGACCGGTTGCGTCTCTGTTATGCAAGATCTCGATAAAGGAGCGTCGGCGACGATCGTGATAGAATGATCGAGAAATAATGAGCAACCTTCTTTGTGGTCATGTATATACCATACACAAGCTTCGATAATGAGGATATCTCGCTGGATGGAGTCAAGACTTGCACAAATAATACACCGGCGCTGAACTTTGAAGGCCTTTCCTTCCTCTTCCCGCCGACCAGTAAGCACAGAGTGACAACTTGTCCAAAGGGCTGCAATGTAAAGCAACAGAGGCTCTTTGCTGATTGGAGCAGCAAGCACCGGCTGGGTGGAGAGCGAGCTTTTAGCTCGGCAACGCTGCATCGACTTCGAGTCCACTCAACTTGTCACCTTCTTCATCGCTTGGTAAAGAGGTAATGCCTTTTCACCGAGTCGTGAGATGAATCGACTTAAAGTGGCCAAGCATCCAAGAAGCTTACGGGACGTCGTGCACTCGCATGTATGCTTTCATTCGGAGAATAGTGCCGATCTTTTCTACGGGTTAGCGTCGATCCTCGCTCGAAACGAAAACCGAGTAATTTTCCACCAGAACTCCGAATGTGCACTTTGACGGATTGAGCTTGATATCGCACCTTCCGAGGTTGGCAAATGTTTCGCGAGGTCGACAAGCAGGTTGGAACCTTTTCGCGACTTAACGACGATATCATCCATATACGCTTCCACATTCCGACCGATTTGAGGAGAAGACACGTCTGAATCATTCGCATAAATGTGGCTCCGGCATTCTTGAGGCCGAATGGCATGGTGATATAGCGTAGCACCGAATGGAGTGATGAAAGCTGTTTTATTTCATCGGGTCCATACTGACGGATCTGATGATACCCGGAATATGCGTCTAGAAACGACAATCTCTCACATCCCGCGGTCGAGTCAACAATCTGATCTATGCGGGGGAGAGGAAAATGATCCTTCGGGCAGGCCCGATTGATGTGCTTAAAATCAATGCACATGCGGAGTGAGTTGTCCTTCTTGGGAACCATGACGACATTAGCAAGCCACTCGGAGTGATATATCTCTCGGATGAATCCCGCCGCCAACAATGAGCCACTTCTTCACCAATAGCTTTTCTCTTACGACGGCGGACGCCAAGATGCTCTTTAACTGGTTTTATGGACTTGTCGACTCGTGGCGATGCTCAGCCAGCCCACAGAACACCCGCATGTCACCGGCTTCCATGCGAAATGTCCCAGTTCTCACGGAGGAACTGGATGAGCGCTTCTTCCTATTTCGGGTCGAGTGTCGTGGAGATGTGGGTCAGGGCTGCATTGGGATTTGTCGGGTGAATATGGACTGGCTTCGTCTCACCGGACGACTGAAATGCAGACTCTGTGGCTGGCCTCTTGGATCGTAACAAATCACTCGGATCTGCGTTTTGCTTGTATTCGTCGAATTCGACCGCTGTCACTTGGGAGTCGGCAATCTTTGAGCCCTTCTGAAAGCACTCTTCTGCCTTCTTCCGATCGCCGATGACAGTGATCACTCCTTTGGGTCCTGGCATTTTCAGTTTGAGGTACATGTAGCATGGTCGAGCCATGAATCGTGCGTAGGCGGGCCTCCCCAAAATGGCGTGGTATGCACTCTGAAAATCCACAACCTCAAAGGTCAACTTTTCCTTGCGAAAGTGCTTGGAATCACCAAAACCACGCCCGTGGTGATTTGGCGAGTGAGTTGGCCTTCTTCCTGGTATGACTCGTGGAAACTCATATTGTTTGGTGCTCAAACGGGACATCGGAATGCCCATCCCTTTCAAAGTATCCGCATATAACAAATTCAGCCCACTACCACCATCCATCAGCACTTTTGTCAGTCGAGTGCCTTCGACAACTGGATCGACCACCAACGCTTGCCCGCCAGGAGTGGCAACGTGAGTCGGGTGATCAGACTGGTCGAATGTGATGGGTGTCTGGGACCACTTCACATAACTTGGCTTTACTGGGGCAACCATGTTTACCTCACGGTTGATGACTTTCAGTCGACTCTTGCTTTCCACATCCGCGAAGATCATCAGAGTGGAGTTGACATGCGGATATTCTTCCTCACTGTCCTCTTTGTCTCCGGCCTTGTCGGCTCCTTCTCCTTGTCCTTAGACTGCTTTTCCTGGCTTCTTTGGATCGAGAGTCGACATCGGCAGTGGTGTGCTTCGGGTAAATGATGTTGCCCTCTTCATCCTTCTTCGTGTGAATATGGCATGGCATATCCATCATGTCATTGCCTTCTTTATCTTTTACTTTCTTAGGATTCCAGATCCTTTGGCTTCCCTTGAACTTCCCACGAAGTTACGCCAAGGCCTCTCCGAGCTGCTGGCTCGGCTTTGCGCTTCGCTTCGACCGAATTTCCCTTCTCCGACTGACTTGGCTTGTACTTGCCGCTTCGGAGTCGGTCTTCTTCCTCGCCATTGGCGTATTTGCTAGCAATCTCCATCATTCGACTCAGGGTCATGTCTCCGGTTCGACCAAACTTCAGACTCAATTCTCTGTTTTTGACGCCATCTTTGAAGGCGCAAACCGCCTGATGGTCGGACACATTTTCCACAGTATGGTGCAAAGTAATCCACCTCTGAATGTACTCTCGGAGAGTTTCATTGGTCTTCGCACACAAACTTGCAGCTCACAAACCAGCCGGTCTCTTGCAAGTCCCTTCAAAGTCTGGACGAACACTCGGGACAAATCTTCCCAAGTGTATATACTTGCTAGGAGGTAATCGATTCAGCCATGCTCGGCAGAACCTTCCAACATGAGGGGCAAATGCTTCATGGCCACCTCATCATTTCCACCCCGATCTGAACAGCCACTCGGTAATCTTCAAGCCAAGTTTCAGCTTGGATTCCCCGATGAACTTGTCGACTCTGTTGCCAACCTGAAATTGGGGGAATTATGCGGCTCGATAGCCTGCTAAAACATTCCGACCGAGATGTGCACTCATTGCTGGTGGGTGCATCTCTCGGTCCACCTCGATGGGCTCTGTCCGGTCGACCAAGCCTTGCACGATAATGGATCGCGCATCAAAGCCTGGTTCCTCGGGTCGATGGAACTCTTCGCCCGATCAATCGACGTCATCATCTTGCCGCCGAGGAGCGATGACCCTTCCTCGGAGGGGAAAGGGGCACTCGGCGCCTGTCATCTCGGTCGAATCGGTCTCAGATCGCTCTTGCCGGTTGTCGCGCCTTCTCGCCGCGGAGGCGATCTAGGGCTGTGAGTCGATCGATAATATTCGCAGCGACGGATCGGCTGTGAATTTGCTTCGCGATCGCGACACGGCTGAGTTCTGGTCTCCTGCTGCTCGGAGTAAATCTACGATCTGCTGCAAGCCTCTCCGGCTTCCGATCGGGCGGCTGGATAGACTCGCTATCGAAAGTTGCACCGCTAAATTCTGAATTGGCGTGCGGTATACCTGAGTCGGTGGGAAGAGTCGACTGGCTTCGGGGATTCGTTGCCACGCGCGCTCGTCAAGTGCTCGCTGAAGATTCTCCAGGCGAGCGCGTTCAGCCACATTGGCCAAACGTGCTTCCTCCAAAGCACGAGCCTCGGGGTTTCTCCGCGATGGGAGTATCACGAGGCATCCATGTTCTGCGGCGGCTCTTCTCTCTGCAGAGAGTCGAGTGTCTCGGGCTGATACTCTTCGTGCTTTGCAGGGTCTCCTCCTCCGGCGGCTCCACCGCATGGCGGCCGGAGGATCGCGAGGGCCGTCGACCATGAGAATCTCCGCCGCTGGATCACTGCTATCACACTCGGATCACGCTCTCTTGAGCCGGTCGACAGATCGAACAGCCGTAGAGAATCGTCGGGCTCAATGGCGCGACACAGGCGATGGCTGTCTGGCGAGCCACCGCGTGCTTCACCCACGGCTGGAGTCTCGACCGACCAAAGCGCTTGCTGGTGGGAAATCGGGCGGCGATCGATAAAGGAGTCGACCGACACGGGTCGACGGTTGTCGCAGCAGAACACCGCGAACACAGCGCGAAGTCGTCGCCGCCCAGCGGACGGGAGCGCCTCGATGTCAAGTGGAGCCTCCACAGAGCCACGCGGAGTCGTCGGCGACAAAAGGTGAGAGCACCGAGACGGATCTCGCGCCTCAACCAAAACTCCAGCAGATCATCATGATGAAGGTACTGAGTCTGCAACTCCTCCACAAATCGCTAAAACACCGCCCCACGGTGGGCGCCAACCGTCGTGGTTCTAAGTCCGACAAGAGAATAGGGGTAGGTAAGGAGGCGATGTCCTAGCTATGGAGTAGTTGTGAAAACAAGCGATGTACGAGTTCAGGCCCTTCTCGGAAGAAGTAACAGCCCTACGTCTCGGAGCCCTGAGGCGGTCGAGTGGATTATGAATATGGATATTACAAGAGTGCGAACCCCTCTACCTGTGGAGGGGGTGGCTTATATAGAGTTGGCCAGACCCCGCCATTACGTATTGGAGAGGTTAAAGTACATAAAGTCCAGGCGCATCGTAACGCCTCATAAAGTGTCTTAACTATCATTAAGTCTATTCAATAGCAAGCCGTTGTGCAGCAGAGTGCCTTCTGACCTTCTGGTGGTCGAGTGAGTCTTCATGGTCGAGTGAGTCTTCCATGGTCGAGTCCTTCCACCCCGAAAGTGGGTTCTTCTTTGGTCGACCGGAAGACGATCTCTTCTGAGAGTGTCCTTGGGTAGGACGTTTAGGTCAGGCCTATGACCCTACCCTAGGTACATGAATCCATCAGCTGCTGCCACTGAGACCTCGGTCAAGCCGAGGAAATCAATGCCGGAAGAAGCCTGCTCGCAAGCCAAGTGCTTCACCATCGCTGCCCTCACGGCCCAGTTCCTCGATCGCGCCCTCACGGCAAATTCCTCGAGATCTGCTTTGCCCTCCAAATCCTCGGAGCTCCTCCAAGTCCTCAACTCCTGTGCATCGGCTACATGCCAAAGGACTCGGGGTTTCTCGATTGCTTCGGTGTCTCGGCAAGTTCCTCACCGCACCAATGTCCTCATCAGCCCCACTCTGCTGAAGACAAAAGCAATCTGCTGACGCGGTCCTCGCCAAGTCCTCGAAACAAACAGGTTGCATTCAACGTGCCCTCTGATGACGAAGCTTCTGATGAAGAACTCGCAGAAATCATCAGAGACAGACTGACCAAGGCCGCTAGAGCCAAAGGAACAACTGTGCCTCTGCTTTTGGATCCGAAGAAGATCCTTGACTTCATCGACCTATGGCATCGGGATCCAAACACTCCCATACCGATCCGCCTCGACTCTGGTCAAAGTCATATCTCAACCATTTCATAGCCGAAGAGAAATGGAAATTTGAAAAGGCTCGTGAACTAAAGAGAGCACAAGTCGAAAGGAGAAGCTTCGAGGAAGAACATCGTCAACCTCGACTCTGAAGAACTTCTCAAAGCTCAATCAAATCCAAGCCCTCAAAGAAGGATTTTGATGCTTACAATGCTGATTGGCAAGGAGCCAAGGTGAGATTCAATCAATTTGACGAAGAAAATGACAACTATTGCAGCCCCATCGCAACAAGAAAATCCTCAGTGAAGACTCGCCACCGCTGAAGAACATGCCAAGACCGCTGATGACTTTTAGCTCACGATGAGAACACAAGTTCCGTGGCTGATGACTCCATTCCACCACCGAAGAAATTCCTGTGGCATCCACTAGTGGTGCGCTGAAGAAAATGAAGAGATCGAGGCAATCGCACTGATTCGCCAAGAAACCGAACCACGTCCTCGGCTCCTCCTGCGCCAACACCAACTCCAATTCTTCCTTCGCGCCTATGAAGTGAAGAAGACAAAGGCTGCAGAGCGAGCTGCGAGTGAAGAAGAGGAAGGCATCTGCTGCGTCAAATTCTTCGCCGCGAAGAAAATGAAGCCAATGACCAGCTCTCTTGAAAATCCCATTGATGTCGCTCCCATTTCCTCCATGTCGCCTAAGGAAATTGTTCCTTATGGAGAAGACTACAAGATCCCAAGCGGATCTGATGAAGAAAATCAATTTGTTGCTACCTCAGAACAGGTTGATGAAGAAATTGAAGTGGAAACATTCCCTTCATCACCAGTTGTTTCCTCACCCATGCCTCAGTTCACAGCTGAAGAGGCTGGTGTTGAGAAAATTGAAAAAGAAGATGAAGACGTGGATATTGGATGCACTACACCAGTGATGAACGATGACTTTTGGGAAAGTCAGCATCCCAATACTCCTCTCTTCACTCCAATTCAACAAATTCCTCAGTCCCCGGCTACAACTGTTCAATTGGGCTCTGAAGAAACTCATCCCACATCTTCTGTTAATGAGAAAAGTCCAGCCGCTAGTGCTGAAGAACCTGCTATTGATCCCCAGATTGCACAAGAAGAGGAACCAGAAATTCCTCAGCCTCAAGCACCTGAGATCGCGATTCCTAAGGTTGTGCTGCAAATTACTGATATTCCTCTGCCCAAACCGAAGAATCCGTTCTCGAGCAAGCAAAAATTTAAGGCTGAAGACTTCTTTTCTGAGCATGTGTTCTTCACTGCTTACAATCCATATGACTCTGCTCGCATGAGGAAAAGACACTTCTGGACTGCCACTCAAGCCAACTTCTATTCCTCAGTGCTCTTTGACAAGGACAAGATCTTCGATCATGAGCATATTCCTCATGTGGATATGGAATCTCTGCCGTGCTTTGAGCCAGTTCTCCGAGTTATTCATGATGCAGGACTCCTAAATTTCTGCACTGATATCTGTGATTGGAATGAAGAACTCATTCTTCAGTTCTATGCCACTTTGCATATCACCGGAGATGCTGAAGATGTCAATTCATGGGTGCTGGATTGGATGACTGAAAACACTCACTACAAGGCACCAGCAATTGAATTGCTTCGTGTCCTTCCTCTTGATCCTCCCCATGAAAGTGCACGTTGCATCTACAATGACCGCGAGCTGACCGATCATTTTATGCAAGTGCTCATGAAGCCTTTGAAGCCAGGGCAGGCCCCTCGAACCAAATTCCTCGTCAAGGAACTGTTGTATGTGCCTTGGACTGTCTATCGAATCCTGACGAAGACAATGAGTCCCATCAAAGGCCACAACTCAAATGAAGAAGATGTCGTTGGCATCATGAAGAACATGCTTTTCAACATCATTCATGGCGTTCCCGTCAACTTCCATGATTTCTTCATGAGGACTCTGGCTAATGTTGCAATGTCGCCTTTTGAGCTGAAGCCATATGCGCCTTGGATTATGAGATTCATAAGGGCAAGATCTTCACTGAACTACAAGGCTGACACTCTGAACCATGGTAGCTACTTGCCACCCATTGAAGTCCTCAAGCGACCAGTTTCATCCTCTGATGATAAGGGCAAGGCAGCTGTTGTGATTGATGAAGGCACTCGTCCATTGGATGGTCAATTCCGTCTAGCTACATCTTACTCCACCAATGACGATTCTGCAACACATGACACTGCCGCAAATACCTCAGCCAAGCAAAAGCCTCAAGCAACAAAGACCTGTGGTGATGACTGACCGTGAGTTATTCCTCAGTCTTCATTAGAAGGTTGAACGCAATCAGAAATGGGTGAAGCGTCAATTTGCTGCAATTCTTCACAACATGACCTCAACACATAATGCAGTGAAGAAAAATCAGTACTACCTTCATGAAACCCTCAACCGCACTTGGGCTGTTCTTAATCATGTATATTCCGCGGAAGAACTGAAGACTATGGGTCTCCAGGAGCATTTGACTGTTCTGCACCACCTCCGAAGAAATTCAAGAGAGTCAAAGTTCTGATCTAGTGGCGGTTCTTATTCTTCATCGCGTGAAACTGATGAACATGAAGATTTAGACGACATGCGGCAGGCCCTACATTAACAACCAACCCCGATAACGCCGGGCTCCTCCATCAACTTGAAAATCTTGAGGCGTTAGTCCTCGCCGATCCTTTTGGTCATTTGATGACAAAGGGGAGAAATCTGAGTTAGTCTTCAAGCGGGTTTATATTATGGGCGTTTTATTAAGTTACAACTCTCGTTCTTCCAAACTTTTATTGGATCGAGTTGTAATCTTAAATCCGATGGTGCCTTGATACTTTTGGTCGTGCTCGATGCTTTTGATGCACTGAGCTCTGAAACTTTTGATGTGATATTCTGCATGCTTATTCCTCGTTAATATTATTGCACGCATGTTGAATCTCATCAGCACCATATTTCATCATGCATTTCAAATTCTTCATATTATATATCAAATGCGTATGAATTACAAGATATAGGGGGAGATCTCCATGATTCGATTCTTCAAATGTGCAATGCCTCAAAAGCAAATTCCTCACTATGCACATATTCAGGGGGAGTTCTTCTATATCTTGCAATCAAATTCCTCAATATTAGTATTTACACTTCATATGTTTATCCCCGTTGAAAACCTAACCTATGTTGTCATCAATCACCAAAAAGGGGGAGATTGTAAGTGCATCTAGTGCCCTTAGTGATTTTGGTGTATTGAAGACTTATAGGTTAAGTAACTGATCGTTTGTGAGTGTACACAGTCTATAAGTCTATGAGGAGTTTGATATTTACAGAGAAAGTCGACCCCTAAAAATGAAGTTCTTCAACTGAAGACTTTGATATTCTGAAGACTTTCTGAAGACTTTAAAAGTGAAGAAATTGGTGTGACCTTGAAGACTTGGTATTCATTCGAGGAATATGAAGCGTGAAGACTTTTGTTTTTGTAGTTTCGTTTTCTCTTTCTTGAGTCATAGAAAACACCGTACTGTTAAAGGGGGTCGAGGAAATACTAAGGAAAAATTTCCATGTGATGCTCAACTCAAAATCCTACACCTACCAATCCCTTCGAGTGAAGCCATTGAAATCTCATATAGTTCAGTCAAAATTCATCGATGAGACGCAGTTCTTACATTCACCGAGGACTTTGCTCGATCGAGGAGTTAGGAATTCGCCAGTCTGAATTGCCTACACATGAGGAACATGATAGCCCCGAGGAATTTGAGAGTCAAATTTCCGACCGTTGTTGTCTTCTTGGCGGCTGTCCCAAAATATCTTATCCACCTAACGGTCATATCATTGAAGGGCATTTATGTCTTATCATGTCGGGCTGCTCCCTAGGCTATAAATAGCCGCCCCTACAACCACTAGCTGGTTGGCTGCTCCGAGAGAACTTGACACTTGTCATCCGAGAGCAACCCATCCTCCGAGGACTTTGAGCGAAAATCATCAAGTGAGGAAAATCCCAAAACCAAACCCCACAAACCCAAAGTGATTGAGCATCATCAAGAAATTGATCTGCGTGGATCCGACGCTTGTTACCTTTGAAGACTGTGCTTCTTCCAGACGGTTAGGCGTCAAGGTCTAGAGCATCCAAGAGGAATTGTGGATCGCCGAGTGACCAAGTCTGTGAAGGTTTGGAAGTCATCGAAGACTTACCACGAGTGATTGGACGAGGCTGCGTGGCTTAGTTCAAGGAGAATACGGTGAGGATGGGTGTCCTGAGTTGCGGCTCGAGATCGGGTGTCCGGACTGTGTCCTCGAGTTTAAATACTCACCGCTCCAACCAGACGTATAACCGAGACAGCAGCTGGAACTGGTTTACCAAATCATTGTCTTCACCAACCGACCGGTTCTATTTCCTCAACTCTTTCATTTCCTCATTCTTGTGTTGAATGTTGTTCATATCTGTGTTTGAAGACTTTGATCAAGACTTTCACAAATTCCTCAGTTCAATTTCTTCATCTGTTTGTCTTCATCTTGTTATCTTTGTGTTTACGCTTCCGTACTCTGTGTTAGTCTTCATTTCATCATGATGACTATGTTTGTATCCTGTTATGTTTACTTCTGAGTACTTATTCCGCTGCAAATAGTTCTTCGCTAAGGAATTTCCTCACCAGCAAATTCCTCAGTGAAGAATTCTTAAAAATCGCCTATTCACCCCCCCTCTAGTCGATATAACGCACTTTCAGCCGGCATCTTCAAAGGCAACGTAGAAATTACTATGGAGGGTTTAGTTAGGTGGGCCGAGGGGAGAAATTAGGTTTGGTCATGCATGGCTACGCCGGTGGAGTTGGTCCGCATGTAACTTTGTAACATGTAAACGCCAACGTGGACGGGCTCTTGTCCCCATCCCCTTTCTTTAATATATAGTACGCACACTCGTGCGTATTCGAGAAAAAAAAATCTTGGGCCATCTTCATCCATGTTTGTAAGTGAGCCTCTCTTGGGTGGGGACTCTTTATCGATCAACTTCCACTTGTCGCACTTTTGGAGCAACTCCCAACAATGATCTAATTTGAAGAATCTGCCTTCCGAAGCTTCCATGTCCTTGTATCTTTGTTGAGCAATCTTGTTCTACACAATGCGAACAAGGTGCCAATCATTTTTCATGATACATTATGATGATGCACAACTTGAACAAAGGCAAAGCAAACTCACATACTCGGACTCCACGGTGCCACTTGGAGGTGCATTGCGTACTTGCTCCAAGCAAGCTGCCCAACGGTTGCACATAGGCTTGATGTTCTCCCAACGACCTTGAAGCGACCGAAATGTGCGTGGAGTCTTATTGGGGTAGTTTTTCATAATGCGGAAGTATTGATCTTCGTCCTTTGCCAATATCTCTTAGCGGTTTGATTAGTACCCGTGCATGCATCAAGAGACACCGCACTCCATGCTTTGATCAAAGCTTGATCTTCCAAGATGGTGTAGTTCTTCGATCTTTGGCTTTTCCCAGCTTTTGCTTGTGAATTCTCAAACGCTTCCGCTTCGATCTCCGCCAAGTCGTCCGCACAACCATGATCGTCTACGCCGCCCTCCGTTTCTTTGTAGTCGAAAGATTCGAAAGGGGCTTGATCAATGTCAACCGCGTTCGTGTCCAACAAGTTCACGAACTCGGTTGTTGCATTGTTCGAACCACCGCTATACCGAACGATAACAAGTCATGAGCTATCGAAAAACAATGGCAAAAATGAAAGAGAATCACCAAAGTCCGAAGAGATATACCTTCTGGCCATTTCGTCGAACACCTTGCTCGCGGGGGGAGTGGCACCGTTGAACGGCATCGCCGGAGCACCTCCTTGCGGGGGGATGGAGTGAGAGGTTGAAGAAGATTTGTTCCTTGAAGTCGGAACCTTCCTCCACTTTGCGTCACGTCCTTGCCGGCCTTCTCTGCCACCGGCCGGGATCGCACATCGGCATTGGCGCCCAGAGCGGGGGCCATCGCGGCGGGGGCAGCCGGATCCCACTGTGCACAGGCACGTTGCCCTGCCTCTTGCGGGCAGGCGTGGCGTGTGCTTGGGTGACGCCGGCGGGGCCTACATGGCCGGCGACGAGATCCGCCCGAGGGGAAGGGGCGTGCGCGACCTCGACGGTGATGGGGGACAGCATGGGGTCGTCCATGGCGGCGAGGGACGACCAGGGAGGAGCAGCCGGAGCTTTCGGAGGGGGGGGCAATGGTGGCGGAGGGTGCGGGAAGCGGGAAACAGGGCGCGGAAATGTCCCTCCCGCCAAATCTCGCGCCGGATGGGGGTTGAGCTCGGGTCGGCCTCCCAGCCCGTGAAGATAGAGGTTGAGGGAGAAGATTTGCCTCGCTCCGCAAAATTTTTTGCGGGCCGGGGCGTTTTGCGGGGTCTGCTCGTGCAGATTTTTTGGCCTCAACCCGCAATTTGGCGGTTATTTTGCGGGCCGGGGCATTTTGCGGGGTCTGCTAGAGTTGCTCTAACACTAGTCTTTTCTGCGCACTTTGTCCTTACTGGTGCCCCCCCGGGAGCAACTTTCCGGTCGATCACCCATCCTTAAATCGCTCCAAGGCAAGCATGCTTAACTTTGGAGTTCTTTGCGAATGAGCTCCCAGAGAAGAAGGAATTCCTTGTTGATATGAGTAGCCTATCATTCATATTAAGCCAGACTCTCACATACACCCCCCACTCTAAGGAACACGTCCTTGTCGACCCATCAGAAACATTCCCTCTTGGCGCACGTATGTGCGTAGAGTTTGGCACATGTGCGTGTGTTACAACAGGACACACGTGCCATGTGCCACATGCCCGCGCACCTGACCCGCACATGTCCATGTAACTACGTGGGTCGACACTGATACCAATTGTAACGCCCTGGTCATAGCCACCAGTTCCCGGCCGTTATGCCTGGCGGGATCTAGACTATCCCTGCAGACCAATATTAGTCTTGTCTACGCACTTTGTCCTCACTCATGCGCATCTGGGAGCAACTTCCCGACCGGTCATTCATCCTAAATAGCTCCAAATCAAACATGCTTAACTTTGGATTTCTTTGCGAATGAGCTCCCAAAAATAAGGAATTCCTTGTTGATATGAGTAATCTATCATTCTTATTAAGTCAGGCTCTCACACGGTGCTACCACTCTACTCTAGCCACCACTGGGTGTAGGAAATATTCTAAATTTTGGTAGCACCTATTTTGTTTAGAAGAGCATCCATGCAGTACAAACGATGAAAAATGACTCTAGGACACGAGATAATAAAGCCAGAGAGACCAAAGGCTCACCCTAAGCAAGAGAGTCTCATACTGTGGCAACTAAAGATAATCCAAGTATCATGTGATATACATGTCTAATGTTTCTGTAATGTAGGATAGCACACCCACATACACTCTATCCCTATGAGCACCTACGAGATACCAAGTCAGCACAACATCTTGAGATTGACGAAGTTATTGCATGCGCCTTCGTAATGACTCTCACTGAGCGCGCATTGTCGCAAGGCCTGAAATAAATCCAAAAAAATGCGACCACGACTGCCAAGTCTAGGAGTTGAACCCTTTGGGTTGGTTCCAACACAAGGAACCTAACCATGTGAGTTTAGCTCTGTTCGCGATGAGACCACATATTGATCTACAAGGCAATTGGTTAATACTTGAACACGCATGCCTAAACCTCTTTCATATCTATCTCTAACCTAAGGGCCTTGAAAACTTTTTCAAGCCTCCTTTCTGTGGAAGCCCAATTGTTCATGCTTCTTATGGTGCTTTGGTTTCTTCACTACCATCACGGTGCAGTGCGCGTTGTGAGTGCAGTAATCACTCACGCTCCCAAGGACGGCCCTGCAATAAATCAGTTTAATTAGGTAAAATTCTATCCATTATAAATAAGACAATAATGGTGATACATTATCAATGGTTGTTACTTGATCGTTGTTTCAGTTAATCGCCACAGTTGCATGTATGTTGAACATTTTTCATCCTTATTACAAGCATGGTCAATGGTTGTCCATGACCATGGGTTGCATCCAAGCCAAACTTTCCATGTCTCCATTTCAAACATTGTTTGATAAAATTTAACAGGATATTGATTGCCACAACCCCGCTGGTCATGCACATTTATTAGATTGTTTTGTTACTATGATGTTTCTGTAGCACGTTGACATATTGCATTGTAACAAGTTAGGTATATGAATTGTTGATGCAAAAGCCGGGGTAATAAAGCTTCTATTTTCTTGAAAAAGTTGTTTTCCTTCCAAAATAAGTAATTGAAGTTCTGTGATTATCCTAAGTCAAACTGTAGGAAAAATGGCATGTATCCTTTTTTTTGCGGGTGATAGGGAAATGGTTATGAATTAAAGGAAGCAAATCTTGTGTTGTAGATGTTGATATTTTATTTACAGATTTGGTCAAATTCAACCAAGTTTGACTAAGAACAAACCCAGAACTTCAGTTATTTTGAAACGACAGAAGCGTGAGTACCAAAGTTAGAAAGGCAAACCAACCTCTTGAAAGCGCCGTAGCCATGGCTGCCCATAACCAGCATGTCTGCATGATGCCTCTCAACTGCCTCGCACAGCACATTCCTCGCGTCGCCCTCTTTCACTTCATAGCTGACATCGGTCACCTGCATATACATATAGCGACGATCTATCATTACTTGTAGCTTATGCTATATGGCGATCAATAAGGATTGCGTCCTCGATCTGACAAAGCACGCCGCATACATGTGAGCACTGCTCCTTGGCCTTGTCGATGACTCTGGCGGAGGCGCGCTTGAGGTCGAGCTCCACCCTCGGGAGCAGCTCCGCCGTGCCTATGCCGGCGATGCCGATGACGGAGGCGGCAGGGGGCTTGGCGCTGACCACGATGAGGTGGTACTGCTGCGGCTGGCCGGGGGCGAAGAAATGGTGGATCGTCCACTCCAGCGCGTAGTAGCTGTGCTCGCTCTCGTCGATCCCCAGCACCATCGCCGGCTTCCCGCTCGCCGCCGGTTTCCCGTTTGCTCCTGATTCCGTCGCCACCGCCGGTGCAGTCGACGTCTCTGCCCTCTCCGCTGCCACGAGGGCCTCTCCCTCCGCCGCCATGTTTCCTTGAGCCAGTTACCTAGTGGCCTCAACTTGGCTGGCTTTGATGATGATGAACAAGAAAAGAAGGGAAGCAGCTGATGAAGCGGACGGTTTGTACCTCTGGGAAATGGGGCTAGCGGCTGGGAGGAGGACCCGGAGCGCGGGAAGCGCGCAGGTTGCCTCCGTGTCCTGTGGCTATCAAATTTTGTTCCCTTTTTTTTAGTCTCCTTTTGCAAGGGGATTAAAAAAATCTGAACAGAAGAAACATACATTTACAAATCACACTTCGATAAGAAGCAAACACACGTGTCCACTGCAAGGAACTTGCAGTCTTGATTACATATACATACAACATTCGTGCAATTGATGCATCTGCATCACAAATAACACTGTTCTGATGAGGCACGTCATCAGTTATTCACCATCTCAATCAAGAATCCACATGTAGGATATTGTGGGCCACTTGCAGGAGTTCGCTACTCTGAAGCTGTGAGTTGTGACACCCGCGATCCATTTATTCACAAACATGCACAAATTAGCAGCACACACGAAAGCTCAAATACTGATCACTGAGCTGGGCGTTGCTCAGTGCTTGTGCTTTGGTTTCTTCACAATCATCACAGTACAGTGCGCGTGGTGGGTGCAGTAATCGCTCACACTTCCAAGAACAGCCCTGCGGCGAAGTTCAGGAAAGTTGATAACACAGGTGAACAATGATGGATAATTCAAAGTAAAACAGGGAAGATATTTTGTGTTGAATGCCAGAGGTGTTTAACTAAGAAGACGACACTAGTCCATGGATTTATTTTCCTTGGGTTTTAGGCTTAAGAGAGATTGGCAATTGTCCGTAAGACTGCCAAGGTGCCATCGATCTAAGCTGCAAACAGGGGAGAACAGAGCACAAGTAGTAAATGTTGCAATACCTTTTGATTGCTCCATAGCCATGGTTGCCCACGACCAACATCTCTGCGTGATGCCTTTCGACCGCCTCGCATAGGACGTTCCTCGCATCCCCTTCCACCACTTCAAAGACAGCATCGCTCACCTACAGCAAAATCATCAACAATCTTATAATGAGCAAAAACGGTTCACCGCCCTCGCTGAAACTGACAACCAATTCTCAAGTCGAGCCCAGCTTAAATTTGGTTCAACTAGACTTTTCTTTCATCCGCGGGGAAATTAGACAGTTAAGCTAGCTTCGGAGCTTCCTTGATGTAGGGTAAGTGTGATTCGTCTTACAAACTCCTGTATATTAGGTATAATAAATTTATTTTTTGCTGGTAGGTATAATAATTGTTAGACAAAAATCTTTAGGCATAATATAGACGTGGTTTAAATTAAAGCAATGTTCAAGATCATACGCGTCCTTCTTTTTTTGACGGGATCATACGCGTCCAGCGTCTTTATGTGACACCGATTTTAGCAATATTCAAGTCTAGTAGTAGTATTATATTGTACTAAGACGACCAGAAGAGTAGTACAGAAATCTACCTGCGCGCAGAGCTCCTTGGCCTTGTCGATGACGCGCAGCGAGCTCCGCTTCAGGTCCGCCTCAACGAACGGCAGCACGTCCGCGGCACCTTATAAGTCAAAATCGACCGGTAAGTCTCCGTACGAATCCGATCGAGCGCAGCCCCCAATTTCGGAAACGCGATGGAGGGAAGAGGGCGCGCACCTGGTCCGGCGAGGCCGACGGCGGACGCGGCGGTGGGCTTGGCTGTGACGACGACTAGGCGGTACTGCTGCTGCTGGCCCGGGGAGAAGAAGTGGAGGAGCGTCCACTGCAGCGCGTAGTAGCTGTGCTCGCTCTCGTCCACCCCGACCACCATCGTCATCTTGCCCGCTGCCGACCCTGAAGCCGCCGTCGCTCCCGTTTCCTCCGCCATGGCTCCGCCAAAGCTTTGGGCTTCTCTCCCGCGACACGCTACACAGTCCGCGCGGTCTCTCGACGGGTCTGGAATGGAATGGAATGGAAGGGCAGCGGCGTGTACTCCTCATGAACCTTACGATAATAAACGTGCTTGACGGGCGCTCTGACGGGTGGCCCCGGCATGGCAGAGCGCGCGCCGGTGGGCCCGGGAGCTACCTTACGTGATCTGATTCGACGGCGGGGCACGTCAGTTGAGGTTCCTGTGCGATGCGATCGTCCTGCATTGCCCGGTGCATTGTATTTCGCCGGCTTTGCCTGTCATTATGTGAAAGCTGTGGTTGCTACTCATCGCTCATCGGCAACTTGGACTTAGTCGCCCGTTGGCAAATCATTGCCTCAATGGATATACGACATTGCAAATCATTGCCTCAATGGAGCACACTTGTCGTAGATAAGTAGACTCAGAGCATCTACAGCCTGTCATCCTAAACCCTCCTCACGCAGTCATGGCTAGCCGTCCGGTCACTGACCGGTCATAAAATTTTGACTCAACCGGATGCCTCAAACGAATCTTAAACGTCCGGGCTGACCGACATCCCTCATATCTACTTCAAATATGAGGTGAATATGAAGCGCCCAGGCGCGTCCGCCACGTCGGACCCGGCCCAAGCTGGCCCAGCCGACCCCGCTATATTCCTCCCCGTTCGCTTGCCGAACCAAACCCTAACCACTTCGCTCCACTCTTCTCCACCATCCAAGCTCATCTGCGGTGGTGTCCGGACGTCTTTGGCATGGCGGACAACGGATCTGAGTCCTCCACCTTCAGATCCGTCGACCCCGAGCTCATCCCACGCGAACCCGAGGAGGAGATGGTCGTCTGGCTTGCGCACTGCCACTCCCGGGAGGAGGCCCGTGCACGGCAGCGCTCAGACTTCTTCCATCAGGAATACATTGTGTCTGCCCAAATGGCGCATGGATCTGGCGCTAGGGCAGCTGTCATTGCATGACCGGAGGCTGTGCGGTCCGTCTGGCGTCCAAACGCAGTGGCGGGCGCGCAACCCCTCCGTTGGCACGTCGAGGCCATGGACGCACCTTGCGTGTTGTCCGGTGCAAACATGGTGCGGCGTGCCCGCCGTGCGCGGCAACAAACGCGGGAGGCGGCGGCAGCGCTCACAACGGTGGATGTTGGCGAGGCGGAGTCACATTCCCCGACGCCCGTATGGTGCACCACTCCAGGCGCCATAACCGTGTCGTGGTGGATGTCACCGGCCCGCCCCAAGACGGATCCATCATCGATATGACGTCCACCGACACCCAACGGGTTCCGTGCTCCGACGTGGAAGAGTAGGGCATGGGAGACGGCGGTGTCTTGAGTCCCGTGAGCTGGCTCGTGTCCCATGCCCTACTCTACCTTGCAGCGATCGCACCAACACTCTGGGGAGCGCAGCTGGCCGCCGGACATGGCCATGGCAACCGGACAAGCTCCGCTTAAAGATCGCTACGTTGCAAGTAATAATATGGATTGGGGCTTCTAATTTGAGGTATTCGGATGTGGATTGCATTATTTGAGGCTTGACCGGCCAGTGTCCGCGGAAGCACCTGGGCGCGTCCGCGGGCGTTTGAGGGGCCGGATTTTCCCATCACGGTTGTAGATGTTCAGACGTAGATATGGTTTAGGGCATCTCCAACGGTGGCCCACATTCGTTTGCGGACAGGGGCGGACCAGTCCGTGGACACGGATGTAGGAGACTGTCATCCAACGCTACCTGCATACATCCGACCTTCCTTATTTTTTTTAAGTCTGCACGATCAAATAGACGCATACTTAGAGTACAGATGTTCAAATAGATGCATGCGGCACTAGTTCAAATTTAAAAAAGTTCAAATATTACACCCCAACGTTGTTGTCCCGTTTAACCGCTCACTGATGCTAGATTAGATCTTCCTACGGCTGCTCGTGAGTTGGTCGATGCCGAATTTGTCGATGCATTTGAAACGTGGTCAGATTCTGGTCTGAAAGTTCGATAGGATCACCCATGTTCTCAAATTCTAGAGCTGCGGCAACATCCTCACCCTTATCCTCGACGATTATGTTGTGCATGATCACACAACATGTCATCTCCTCCCACAAGGTCTCAGGATCCCCTTGTTTAGCAGGTCCATGAACAACTGCTAACGAGCCTTCCGAACTCCAAAGGCCCTCTCAACATCCTTTCTAGCTGCTTCTTGTCTTTGGGCAAAGTGACCATTTTTCTGGCCAACTAGGTTAGAGATGGTGCTGACAAAGTGTTGTAGGGTGGAACCCTAAGTGGAGATCTTTCATGAATTGGAGGGGGATTCCCCGAAGAACACGAAGAACACAAAGGGAAATCACAAGAGGAACACTCAAGAACAAGTCCAATCACGCATCCACTAGACTCACAAACACATGAGATTCACAAGGTACAAGAACAATCAAAGGGAAGCAAGATACATGGTAAAGTTCATCAAATCCGAAGGAGATGAGGTCTTGGTGATCTAGATAGATCATTCCCACAAGGAGGTCTTGAATCCCTAGGGATCTTCTCCAAAGGAGGCCTTGAACTCCAATGGAGTCTCTCTCTCTGTCTCTCTCTCTCTCTCTCTCAAGAGGAGGAATACCACAAGGGGAGGTACATGAGCTAAGCTCTAATGTCTAGATCTATTCTTAGCTAAGTCTAAATGGAGGAGGAGTATATATAGGTCCAAGACATGAAGGGGTAAGTAGGGACGAAATGGGGATACATGGGCCAAACCTCGTAGCTACACACAGGGGGCCCGTGTGCAGGGGGTAAGTGGAGCCCATGTGCACGGGGTCTCTAGAGACCTGACGCATTAGCCCGTGCGCACGGGGTATGTGAGGCCCATGGACACGGGGTCCCGTGGGCACGTTACACGCCCGTGCGCACGGGGTCTTCAGGACCGCGCAGCCTAGGAGGCTCATGGGCACGGGTTTGCGGAAGCCCATGTGCACGGGGTTGCCTCGGAACTTCTGCCTTCTTCTTTGACGGTTCCTTCTCCGCTTCCAGGCTTCCCACTTGGATGGTGTAGTTGTTCTCCTATGCTTGGACTCCTCCTCGATGAATGTGTAGCTCCGCTCACACCTATGTATGCACACAACAGAGGGGTCAAGTAGTATACCATCCTTGAAGGGTACAAGTGGACACGTGTAAAGGATATGATTCACCTTTTGTATGCATGAAGTAGATGCCGCACGTGTCACTTGCCAAACGGACTCTTGACGAAGTGATGTCCATAGGATGCTCCGCATCATCCCCCCCCCCCTTGGGAAAGATCTGACCTCGGATCAAAAACCCAATCACCATGGGAAAGAGATGATGTCGTTGTGTAGAAGTTGACGATCACCAAGCATTCATCATCTTGTAGCTTGAAATGGGCACTCTCCAAATTTGCACCGTCTTGTAATTCCTTCAAAAGGGGCAAAGACAACAAACACTTGGAAGAACAAATGTGGTCAGCGTTAGTGCAAAACCAAGCATTCAAGAGGTTATTCACCCAACAAGTGTCGTCATCAAGCATATCATATGGTTTGACAAAGAAGTGTGGCATGACATTTAAGCATATAAATTTGGCACAATCAAGGACATGATGGCAACAAGCATGCAAATGGGAGGTAGAGAGGCAAATATGTTTGGCAAGTGAACTAGTATCTACCTCAAAGTCATAGCAAGAATGTGCAAAGTGCTCAACAAAAGGACTATGGTAGGCATAAGAATCATCCACAACACCAAATATAATGATGTGTCTAAACACATGGGGCAAGTGCAAGACAATCCAAGCATAATGTGCATAGGGTGTAGCAAATATATCATGGCACTCAACACAATGGAAAGAGCATTGTTCAACATGTGTGAGGCAATCAAGTCAATCATGTGACAATCAAAGGTGCATGACATACGTGAAGAAATGACATTGTTGCAACCAAACATATGATAGGAGCAAATAACAAAAAAGTTGGATGCACCACACAAGGCATATATGTCATGAGGCATAGCAATGTGGAAATCATGAATGAAAGCACTATCTCTAACATGTGTGCAATCAAGTGGTCCAAGATGGCTAATAAGTCTCATGGTGGACGCAACACAAGTATTATGATGCACAATATCCATGCTCATGGTTTTGTGTTTCTCGAAAGAGAAGGATATCACCTCGAAAGCATGTCCTTGTGCATCCTTCACAATGCCGAAGTACAAGCAAGTGCGATGTAGACTCGTCGTGGTAGAAGGAGGTTTGCTCTCAAGAGCTCGAATTCTCAACTCACGTGACGTGGAAGTTGACACGAAGTCCAAGTATCCTACACATGCACAAACAAAAGAAAAGAACGTATGTGATGGGAATATGCCCTAGAGGCAATAATAAAATGGTTATTATTTTATTTCCTTAATCATGATAAAGGTTTATTATTCATGCTAGAATTGTATTGACCGGAAACTTAAATACATGTGTGGATACATAAACAAATACCGTGTCCCTAGCGAACCTCTACTAGACTAGCTCGTTGATCAAAAGATCGTTAAGGTTTCCTAACCATAGACATGAGTTGTCATTTGATAATGAGATCACATCATTAGGAGAATGATGTGATGGACAAGGCCCATCCGTTAGCTTAGCATATGATCGTTCAGTTTTATTGCTATTGCTTTCTTAATATGAAAGACATATTCCTTCGACCATGAGATCATGCAAATCCCGGATACCGGGGGAATACCTTGTGTGCTATCAAACGTCACAACGTAACTGGGTGATTATAAATATGATCTACAGGTATCTCCGAGGGTGTCTGTTGAGTTGGCATGGATCAAGATTGGGATTTGTCACTCTGTCTATCGGAGAGGTATCTCTGGGCCATCTCGGTAATACACATCATAACAAGCTTGCAAGCAAAGTGACTAAGGAGTTAGTTATGAGATGATGTATTACGAAACGAGTAAAGATACTTGCCAGTAACGAGATTGAACTAGGTATAGAGATACCGGTGATCGAATCTCGGGCAAGTAACATACCGACATACAAAGGGAATTACATATGTTGTCATTACGGTTCGACCGATAAACATATTAGTAGAATATGTAGGAACCAATATGGCATCCAAGTTCCGCTATTGGTTATTGACTGGAGAGGTGTCTCGGTCATGTCTACATAGTTCTCAAACCCGTAGGGTCCGCGCTTAACGTTCGTTGACGATATAATATTGTATGAGTTATGTGGGTTGATAAACGAATGTTGTTCGGAGTCCCGGATGAGATCGCAGACATGACGAGGAGCTCCGGAATGGTCCAGAGGTAAAGATTGATATATAGGACGATAGTACTTGGTCACCAAAAAGGTTTCGGAAGTACCGAGTATTTTATCGGAGTGCCAGAAGGGGTTCGGGGAGGCCACCAGCAAGCGGTGGGCCTTATGGGCCAAAGGGGGGAAGCACACCAGCCCACAAGGGGGGGCGGTGTGCCCCTCCACCCCTTGCCCATGCACCAAAGAGGGAGGTAAATAAGGGGGAGGCACCCCAAAGGCAGCCAACCCCCTTTCCTTCCCCCCATGCACAAATATGGAAGGGGGGATTCGGCCAGGGCAGGCGCCCTAGGGCAGCCGCCGGCCACTTGGGGCGCCCTAGGGGCTGCCTACCCTCCCCATCCACCTATATATATGAGAGGAGGGAGAGGGGCAACACACACCATGATTCCCTAGCCGTGTGCGGCACCCCTCTCCCTCTAGTTCATCCTCGATCATATTTTCGTAGTGCTCGGCAATGCCCTACAAAGATAGTTGCATCACCACCATCACCATGCCGTCGTGCTGCCGGAACTCATCTACTACTTTGCCCGTCTTGCTGGATCAAGAAGGCGAGGACGTCACCGAGCTGAACGTGTGCTGAACGCGGAGGTGTCGTACGTTTGGTACTTGATCCGTTGGATCGTGAAGAAGTTCGGACACATCAACCGCATTACTAAATGCTTTCGCTTATGGTCTACGAGGGTACGTAGACACACTCTCCCCCTCGTTGCTATGCATCTCCATGGATAGATCTTGTGTGTTCATATTTTTTTGTTTTCCATGCAATGTTACCCAACAGTATGTGCATGGTAGATAAACACATCATCCATCATGATGGTTCTCTTCTTTTGCATATAACCATTAGAAGCAAAAGTGCATGAATAATATGATGCAATGGCTACACTCATGGCACTAGGCATATGGTGCAAAGAAGGAAGGCAAGCATGCTTCACAAGAAATATGTCAAAATCTCCAAATATATGTGAGAATGCTATGGGGGCAATCTCATTAGCAATACTAGAATAATTGTTGCACTTAATACATGGAAAATGATGTAGCATGAGAGAGGCAACACATGGAGATATAGGACAAGAAGCAATATCAATCATGTGTAAAGCATGGCAATAGTGGCTATCAACCGCATGAAATGAGCAATTATGAATCATGGGTGATGCACTACACGAAGCGAGCATATCAATCATGTCGTGCAAACTAGTCGAGCGAAGATGCAGCACACCAGAGGATATCATGGCAATCATGTCATGTGAGCAAATAATAGGCATCGGCAATGCACATGATATATGGCAAGCATGAACACAAAGTGAGATCAAAGTATCATCATAGGCATGGGGCACAAATGGAACATGGCAATAACAAGAGATATCTCCACCAAGCTTGCAAATACACATACAAGTAGTAGAATCAATCATCATTTGTAATGCCAAGCATGAGTCACAGATGCATGGCAAAGGCATAGAATGAGCATATCATGAAAAGTGAACATGGAAATATGGGAAAACGATACATAATGGACAATAACCCATAATCATGTGAGAGCCATGTAGAAGAAATGCGCGTAGTCTTTGCACGAAGGGAGTGGTGGGAATGAAAATCCTTGTGATCCCAAGTCATTGTTGCTCTCTAGAGCTCGTTTAGTCAACTCATGGGATTGCGAGGTGGATGAGTATGCGTGGGTACCTACACAAAAGAAACACAAACCAAAGAAAGTGTGTGCGTGGTAAATGTACACATCATCCATCATGATGTGTATGTGAACGTGAAAGTTAGCACAAGATAAACATCGCTCAAAGAAATTTGAGGCATGGTAGAGAAATATGTCGTCCATCATGCAATGATAGTTATTGTGTTCAACATGATTGGGACACAAATTATTGCAATTGTGTGGCACAACAATAGCATTTTTATTCATGGGATGCATATGGTGCACACAATCAAGGAAATCATGCAATTCATAAGATGGGTCAAAATCTCCTAAAATGTATGAGGAAACTATGGGGGTATCCTCATGAGCAATAGCGGAATCATAACATGGAGAAAATTTACAACATGGTAAACAATGCATGTCCAAATCTAGGTGGTCATGGCATGGCATATGAGATAAATGATGCAAAGGAAGCATATCAATATCATCACAAGAAAAAAATGCCAATAACCATGGGTTTGTCATCTATGCCATATGTGCAAATTGGGTTTATTTTAATGGCATATGCATAGTCACTACGATGAGATTGCAAATATGACATATGATTGATCTCATGCATAGCATATGATAAGTCAAGCGGATTATCAAACATGATGTGACCAAGAGAATTATCACAAGAAATCCTATGTAACATGGCATCACAACTAATAGACTCCACATGACAATCATCAAACTCACCATAAATGGGTAGATCATCGCATGGGGAAATCATACTAGCATGAAGCATGGTAATAGGTGGATCAACATCATGCAAGCAATCAATGTCAAGAATGTCCACTAGTGGGACTAGAGCATCACCATCACCTATGTTACCTTTGTCATTCCACTCATGTGGTGTAGGTGAAGTGGCAAGGACCAAATAGTGGTCAACATCATCCTCATGATGGAACCATGTGGGGGGTGCATCATAGTCCGCCATGGCCATTGTCTTGTCCAAAGGAAGGACGAAGTCGTCGAGGATCGACGCGTCATCATATATGGGACCTAGCACCAAATGGGAAGACACAATAGAGGTAGAGGTTATGTTGTTAGAAATTGAAATGGCCTCACATGCCCTATCAACTACCTCACTCTCTCTATGTGGTGGTGGCTCACTCACTCCCTCAAGGTAGGTGCACTCAATGTCACATATGGTGGAGTCACTCAAATCACTCAAGTGGTGGTGGTGGTGACTCTCCTCACATGGGAACTGGGGCAACACATCATATATGGGGCTTGTGGTGAAGTAACTGTCACTCTCCATATGGATGCACAAGTCTCGCAACTCATCATCATACGCCTCCTTGGTCGAAGGGAAAATCCCATGCTCAACCATCTCGTAGTTGTCGCCGTGGATGAAGGCCGAAGATGGCACATCATCACTCTCGCCGTGGATGAAGGACGAATATGGCACATCATCACTCTCGCCTCCTAAGATGGAAGCATCATCCTTGCTCGTCACCATGTCGCTCGCCTCCAAATCTTGATCCTTGAGTTGCTCCATAGTCGTACTCGTCGCTGCACCGTCTTGAAAGAGAGTCGTAGTATACTCGGCATCGTCAATGCCACAAAGAGGGATGGCGGTGAGGTCGAACTTGGGAACATCATCTTGGAGCTCGTCAGGCTTGGACATCTCGGTGGTACTAGCCTCATGCTCGCCGTCTTGGAGCGTGGTTGTTGCGAAGTGTGCTTGGGGTCGAGTAGACTTGGCCTTCATGAGTTCTTGCTCCGCCTTGAGAGCACGAAAGTACATGTCGTCGAGGGACTCGTAGGTGTTGGTGAAGAGAGTCTTGGCGGTGTCATTCAATCCCATCGTGAAGTAGAACTTCATCCAAATGGGGTCGTCCACACCGGCTCGTCGCAAGGCTTCCTTCATGTTCTTGAAGTACTCGTCGAGGGACTGGGATCCTTGTATGGTGTTCTCCAATTGGCGAATAAGATGGTCTGTGTAGGTGGAAGGCACAAATTCTCGCCGCATCGCTTTCTTCCTTTTGGGCCAACTCATGGTGAAGCTCTTTGAAGGTGTGTGAAGCCACCAAATCAACGCGTAGTCGTGGAAGGTACTTGTGGCATACTTCACTTTATCTTCGGTGGGGACTTGGTGTAGCTTGAGGTAGTCGTCCATCTTGCGCTCCCACTCGAGGTACTCTGCGGGGTCATGAGTCCCAAAGGATGGAATCTCATCATTGTCATAGAAGTCGAAGTAGCTTGTGGAAGTAGTGGACTTGAGCTCGTGGGGTAGGCGAAGATGTCGTACGTCCAAAGGCGAAGATGCCTTGAAGTCACTTGGCAAAGATGCCAAAGGTGTTGAACAAGCCGCAACCTTGTGGTCGATGTTGTGGTTCTATAAGGCCCGTGCGCATGGGGGTGCAGGAGGCTGTGTGCACGGGAGTCAAAGGCCCGTGTGCACGGGGGTGGCGGAGAAGCCAACTCTCGTCCAGAAGTGTGCTCTTCATGGTCTTGTCCGTGCCGATGCTTGTATGTACTTGTTGGTGATGGTAGCTCGGGAGCTTGTGCACTTGAGCATCTTCTAGAAGATAAGGAAGACCGCTTGCAGTTGTTGATGAGGGCCTTGAGCTCCTCCATGTGCTTGTCCATCTTGGCATCGATGAAGTTCTTCATAGCATCAAACTCGTTGTCGTGGTTGTAGACCGGAGATGATATGCCTTGCCTATCCATCACAAGACTCGAGCAAAGGTGAGTAGGAAATAGATAAACAATACCAAGCTACCTTTTCCCAAAGTTGAGGATGTATCTTCTGTCACTCAATGTGAAATGAAAGAACAGTGGAATTGGTACTAGACTTGTTCACTCACACCTACAATTAAAGTAAAGCTTATCGAGTGGCTTGGTTAGGATAAGTGGCACAAATTCATGCAAATTGAAGTCCAAGATATTGTAAATGTTGAAATAAATCCAAAGGACTCAAAATGCGAAGCAAGTGGTCACAAATATAGAGGAGGGCAAAAAAGAAACACACACGATGGTATAATGGGTCTTGTGCAACTATAGGGATTAGCAATATAAAATTGTCGAACAAAGACTAAGCTCATGTTGCACAAACACTAGGAGAGCACTAGCTTGATTGCACACTTGGGCACAATTCACCACTTGGCACCAACCTATATGTATGCATGATAAATGCGTCATATTCCATATATCCTCATGCACATGTATCTCTTTTCATGCTCAACACTCTTTTGCTTATAAGCTTTTGATCATCCTTTTCTTGCTTAAAAGCTTTTTCTTTGACTTTTTTTGACTTTTCTCTTCCTTTCCACTATTCTTACTAAGCCTAAACCACAAACATGAGATAAGTATCACAAGATATGCATGGGAGTAAGCAATTGCACTATATGATATATCCAAGGATGCAACAATATGATATCGTATCACTATGGTGCACAGGTTTCGCGAAGCACGGAAATACTCAGATAGCTAGTCTCAATAGGTATGATGGTATTCGCAAAGATGGTGGGGTTATCAAGATGTAAGGGAATGGAAGGAAAAGTTGATGATGGAATGGATACCTTTGTCACACTTAACCTTTCACGAAGTCGGAGGTAACCGACCTTGCTTGCGGTTGAAGATGGTCTCAAAGGATGGATGGTCGTCGTTAATGCAGAATGTCGTGGTGGATGTAGTCGATGGAACGATACAATTCTCCGGTGGTTGATGAAGATGTAGCCGTCCCTAAGTAGCTGAAACACCTTAGGAGACTCAAATCACAACTCAAACAACCACAAATGTAATAGGAACCAAAATGGATTAGTTTGCGGAAGTTTTATGCGGTGGTGCAGAAGTTATGGCGGAGGGCCTATGCAAAAGATGAAAAAACGGACAAAATCTGGTGGATTCAAATGGTGGTAAAATCAAGATGAGCAGCTCGGGCACGTCGCTAGCTTTTCAATGAGCAAAAGAACACCCAAATCGGAGTTTGGGAGTGGAAGTTATGACCAAAAACATGAAGTGGCTGCTGCTGGTCTGTAGGGGGCCGTGCGCACGGGGTCAAAGGCCTGTGGACATGGGGTCCTGTGCGCATGGTACAAGGCCATGGACACGGGGTCTCCAGGGACGTTCGGGGGTCGCCGACAGAGTGCAGGGCCCGTGGGCACGGGGTAGGCGAAAATTTTGCGATTTTTTGGTAAGATTTGAAGGAGGGAAAGAAATATTGGGGTATGGGGACGCAATAGGGGATAGATCTACTTGCTAAACACCAGATCCAAGGATTGAAATCAACAAAAACTCACAATAAATATCAAATCACAAAAAAATTGGTATGACTCTTTTTGTGGGGACTTTTTGAAATTGAGCAAGAACAAGCAAAATTAGGCTATAAACAAAGAGGGGAGACTCCAAATTCGTGATCAACGTGGCTCTAGATACCAAGATGTTGTAGGGTGGAACCCTAAGTGGAGATCTTTCATGATTGGAGGGGGTTTCCCCGAAGAACACGAAGAACACAAAGGAAATCACAAGAGTAACACTCAAGAACAAGTCCAATCACACATCCACTAGACTCACAAACACATGAGATTCACAAGGTACAAGAACAATCAAAGGGAAACAAGATACATGGTAAAGTTCATTTCAAATCCAAAGCAGACAACCTCTTGATGATCTAGATAGATCCTTCCCACACGGAGGTCTTGAATCCCTAGGGATCTTCTCCAAAGGAGGCCTTGAACTCCAATGGAGTCTCTCTCTCTCCCTCAAGAGGAGGAATCCCACAAGGGGAGGTACATGAGCTAAGCTCTAATGTCTAGATCTATTCTCAGCTAAGTGTAAATGGAGAAGGAAGAGGAGGAGTATATATAGGTCCAAGACATGAAGGGGTAACTAGGGATGAAATGGGGATATATGGGCAAAGCCGTAGCTACACACAGGCCCCCCGTGTGCACGGGGTAAGTGGAGCCCATGCGCACGGGGTCTCTAGAGGCCTGACGCATTAGCCCGTGCGCACGGGGTTTGTGAGGCCCGTGGACACGGGGTCCCGTGGGCACGGTACACGCATGTGCGCATGGTGTCTTCAGGACCGCGCAACCTGGGAGGCCCATGGGCACGGGGTTGGGGAGGCCCGTGCGGACGGGGTCGCCTGGGAACTTCTTCCTTCTTCTTCGACGGTTCCTGATGTCTACTAGAACAACGTCGGTATTTCCCCAAAGAGGAACGGATGATGCAGTATAGCGACGGTAGGTATTTTCCTTAGTGATGAGACCAAGTTTATCGAACTAGTAGGAGAACCTCCTCACACCACGTAAACAGCACCTGCACACACAAATAACAAATACTCGCAACCCGACGTGTTAAAGGGGTTGTCAATCCCTTTCGGGTACGGCGCCGCAACATAGACAAATAACGTGAGGTAAAAGTGGTAGATAGGATAAATAGATCACGGAAGAAATAAATTGCAGCAAGGTATTTTTGTATTTTTTGTTTAATAGAACTGGAAATAAATGCAAAGGAAAATAGATCACAAAGGCAAATATGATGAAAAAACACCGGGGGCCGTATGTTTCACTAGTGGCTTCTCTCGAGAAAAATAGCAAACGGTGGGAAAACAATTACTGTTGGGCAATTGATAGAACTTCAAATAATCATGACGATATCCAAGCAATGATCATTATATAGACATCACGTCCAAGATTAGTAGACCGACTCCTGCCTGCATCTACTACTATTACTCCACACATCGACCGCTATCCACCATGCATCTAGTGTATTATGTGTAAGGGCATATTTATCCCCAAGTGGTTTTGGTGATTTATGACAATGCTTTTGTGGACTAATTGTGTACTTTAAGTTCTTTCAGAGATTCATCCATTGGCACGAGACGATTTCCTCCCCTCGGTGTTTTATTCAAGACGGTGTAGCTCCTCCGTTTCGTTGTTGGTGGACTAGTTTCGTAGGAGTCACCGTACTATTAAGAGGGGATCCGATTTGGTAAGACTAGGGTAGAATTAACACGTACACATCCCAATCACACCCGTCGTCTTCCTTTCGCATCTTTGGAGATGCCACTTCTCTTCGTAGACTGCTTCGTCTGCGCGCCGGTAGTACCCTGATCTACAATGATAATACCGCCGAAGCCCTCCAGCGGTAGTACCACTCCACGAAGCAGTAGTACTGCTCTCAGTAGTAGTACCGCTCCGCAGGGCGGTAGTACCGCTCGCAGGCTTCGGCCGTAGTACCGCAGCTGTTCCGCGCTACTGCCGCCTCGATTCGAGACTGGTGTTTTCTCTTGTCGGGTTTTGCGGCACTAGATGCGGTAGTAGAAGCGGTAGTACCGCTTCAAGCAGTAGTACCGCTCCTACTCCCGCGGTAGTACCGCTTTGGGGCGATGGCTTTGTCTTCCTCGCCAGTAGCAGTAGTACCGGGCAGGGAGCGGTAGTACCGCTCTCAGCGGTAGTACTGCCCTGCCCTAGCGGTAGTACCGCTCTATGCGGGGCTGCTGAGTGGGGTAACGGTTGGAGTTGTTCCCCCACAATATAAAGGTGTCTTCTTCCTCCAAGTTGACCTATCTCTTTCCCCCAAAGCTCCATTGTTGCTCAAAGCTCCATTTTCGCCCGATCTCTCTCCCTAGCCAATCAAACTTGTTGATTTGCTCGGGATTGGTTGAAAAGGCCCAGATCTACACTTCCACCAAGAGAAATTTGATTCCCCCCACTTATCCCTTGCGGATCTTGTTACTCTTGGGTGTTGAGCACCCTAGACGGTTGAGGTCACCTCGAAGCCATACTCCATTGTGGTGAAGCTTCGTGGCGTTGTTGTTGGGAGCCTCTGATTGTTGTGGAGATTGCCCCAACCTTGTTTGTAAAGGTTCGGTCGCCGCCTTCAAGGGCACCAATAGTGGAATCACGGCATCTCGCATTGTGTGAGGGCGTGAGGAGAATCTGATGGCCCTAGTGGCTTCTTGGGGAGCATTGTGCCTCCACACCGCCTAACGGAGACGTATTTCCCTTTAAAAGGAAGGAACTCGGTAACACATCCTCGTCTCCACCGGCTCCACTCTTGGTTATTTCGTGCCTTTACTTTTGCAAGCCTACTTGTTTTACATCCTTTGCTTGCTTGTGTGTTAGTTGTTATTGCATCATATAGGTTGCTCACTTAGTTGCACATCTAGACAACCTATTTTGTTGCAAAGTTTAATTTGGTAAAGATAAGCTTAAAATTGTTAGTTGCCTATTCACCCCCTCTAGTCAACCATATCGATCCTTTCAATTGGTATCGAGCCTCGTCTCTTTTAAGGACTTTACCGTCCAAAGAGTATGGTTGATGTCGTAGATGAGGTGGTAGAGCACTCGTGCGAATCCGATCTCATCTACGGAGATGGGGTAATCGATCTCGTGAGGAATTCAATGTGGCTTTGGAAACATTGAAAACCTCCATGACGACCGAGGTCAAGGACATGTTTAAGGAATTCCTAGAAGGACTTAAACAATCTACCTCGCCGATGAAAGTGGGTGATCCCACCAATAAGGTGACGGATGGTACCTCCGACAAGGGGGAAGCTAACATTGAAAAGAGTCCTTCTATTAGTGGTAGAAATGGTACCAGCATCTTTGCCCATGTGGAACCTCCAATTTATGGAGGGCCAATCCCATACACTCATTTGAATCATGCCGGTCCTCCTCCTAAATATGAGAAACATGAAGATTTTGATTCTTGGGTCTATCGCTTTAAGCGTCATTTAAAACATGTGAACACTAACCTTTGGAGAATCATTGAAGTAGGTTTTTATCCTCATGACCCAAGCAACTTCACCCCTCGAGAAGCCGTGGACAATCAATTCAATGAGAGTGCTCTCTTCATCATCCAAGATGCTATCCTTCCCGAAGATCTTCCTCACCTTCGACTGCATGTCATGGCTAAGGAAGCATGGAAATGTGTCGAGGGTCTCTATCGGGGAAGTGCTAGCATTCAACGCTCCAACTATGAAGTGGTGCAAGATGAAGCCGATGAGTTTGCAATGAAAGAAGATGAAGAACCTTGTGAGCACTTTCGAAGAGTGACCAAACTCGCAGTCGCACTCCGAGATCATGGAACCAAGGACACGGATGACAATTGGATCAAGCGAAAGTTCCTCAAGGCCATGATGCCTTACAACAAGGCGATGTCCTCCGTCATTCGTCAACGACCGGACTTCCACTCCATGACTTCAAGTGAAGTGTTGGATGAGTTCGTTGCAATGAGCATCTTGGACAAGACCGCCGACAATGCGGTGCTCCGTTCTCAAAGGGCAAAGAAGCCCAACCTTGCTTTGAAGGCCAAGGTCATTATGGAAGAAGAGGAAGAAGTGGAAGATGAGGAAAGCAACCCTGAAGACACCAAATTTGATTACCATGAGCACATGGCCCTTGCTTCAAGACAATTTTGAAGCAAGAAGAGTTCAAGACCCAACTTCAACAAGAAAAACTCAAGTGGCGTCAAGGGCAAGCAACGAGTTAGAACTTGCTTCAACTGTGGCAATGTGAGCCATTTCGTTGCGGATTGTCCTTACGAGAAGCGGGAAGACAATGGTGGCAATTTCATCAGAAAGACAAAGCCAAGTCCTTCCCAAACAAGAACAACTTTGCCAAGAAGACTCCCACTCGTGGGTTGGTGGTTCAAGAAGAATACCAAGAGGATGACGATGATGATGAAAATGAAGAAGCTATGGCCATGGCATCTGTTGCCATTGCTACTCCTTCCCGGGTGTCTCTCTTTGATTCACCCAACGAAAACATCACCGCCAAATGCCTCATGGCTAAAGCTACAAACAAGGTAACCCCCAACATCACAACCACCATCATTACTAATCCCTCCTTGGAGGATTGCATTGATGAACATGTTGAGTCTAATGAGGAAGTGAATGAATTTGAGTCTTTTATGAACAAGCTCAAGGGTAAGTCCAAGAAGCACTTTGTTACTCTCTTGGAACAACTTGGTGAGGCCAATGACATGATCGAGGCTCACAAAGAAACCATCTCCAAGATGGAAGGTCATAGTCGTGACTATGCTGATCAAATATCGGATTTGACTCTTGAGGAGTCACACAATGATGACCATGCTAAGTTAAAGAAAGATCTTGATCATGCTCTTGTCGTGTCTCGTGTGCTAACCTCCGAGAAGGCTAAACTTGGGGTTGATCATGCTAGACTCAAAGAGGAGTTTGAGATACTTGACAAGGCCAACAAAGTCTTGAAGGGTACTCATGCTAACCTCAAAGAGTCTCATGCTCAACTCCAAGTTAAGCTAATCAAGGAAAAGGCCACCTTTCCTCATATGGTATTAATTGATAATGCATGTGCTACTAACCCGTGTTGTGAGCATGTGCCTCTTGTGGAGGAGAATGCCAAGTTGAAGGATCAACTTGAGAAAGGCCTTGTGACTTGCATTCAAGGTGAGAAGAACCTCAACGACCTTTTGAACAATCAAAAGGAAGTTGTGGCCAAAGAAGGGATTGGGTTTGCACCCAAGACCAAGAGCAAGAAGAAGAACAACAAGACCAAACGTCCTCCCCCTCTCAAACAAACGTTTGTGAAAGAGGGAGAGGGTGCTCCTAAGGAGAAGAAGGAAAAAGTGAAGGGAGTTGATGTCCAAAAGGGCAAAGGCATTCCCTCAAACAAAGCCGGCGACTTTAACCCGTCATATGTGTTGTGCTGTGCTAGTGATGGACATGTCTTTGCTAAATTTGTTGGCTCTTCTTATGAGTACATTGAATGGTCCATTTTCACTACTAGGAAAAGGGCTATAGATGGAATTGACACTAATGGCGCACCAGACATGTGGTGCGCCATTAGTATATACTAATGGCGCACCACCTTCTGATGCTCCATTAGTGTTGAAATTACTAATGGCGCACCCTGCCCACAGTGCGCCATTAGTACCTTTTTTTTGAACTAGTGCGCCTGTCCAAACATACTAATGGCGCATCCATCGGCGGTCGCGTCATTACTAGTTGTAACTAGTAATGGCGCACCAGCAACGTCTTGCCACTAAAGTTATTTTTTATTATTGTTTTATTCCTTTTTTGCGAAAGTACTAATGGCGCACTCACGAGTGGTGCGCCATTACTAGTTCAAACTAGTAATGGCGCACCGTGGCAGAGTGCGCCATTAGTATGATTTTTTTGTTGCAAAACTATTAATGGCGCACCACCAGGGGGTGCGCCATTAGTAACCTGGATTACTAATGGCGCATTTGTTGCTGGTGCGCCATTGGTAAGTGGGCAGCAACAAGATATTTTGGACAGCCTCTCCTCCCACACTCACTTTCACCCCACTTCATTCTCTCCACCGCCTCCTCCTTGTCTTGGGTGCCTCCTCTTTTTCACCTTATTTCCACCATAGATTCATTCAAATTAAGTGGTTAAGTTACCTTGTTTTGCTAGGTAAATAAGGGGGGAAGCTATATTTATGTTGTTCTCCCTACAACAATGTGCACATGCACTTTTTATGGCCTAGCTAGATCTATGTATGTTCGTGGTGTTGCATATTTTTGTGGTGTTGCATATGTGTTTGTGTTTGGAGGTGTACCGGTATTTGAAATGCGATAGTTGCCAATATTTTGCGGAATGTTGATTCATTTCCGTTTAGCGAGAATTTTGGCATTAAGCATTCTTTTGGTCCTATTTTTAGGAAAGTCATGCCAATTTTTTCTTGGTTCTAAAATATCGTTTTGCTCTACCCAGACGACCATGGTCCGCACGATGACCGAAGGCATCGTGAATAGGTTTTGAGGTCCGCGAAGGCGAGATGCTTCAAAAGAACGAGACGGAGATAAGATGTCGTGTCGAAGATGCAAGCTGAATAGCCTTATTGCGGACCCAGATTCCGGCAGGTGCGGGACCACCTGCTCTTGCGTGGTTTCATGGATGGCTATCGGTGGCAAGGTGATGAAGATGACTACGAAGTCGCCCATGGGGGCCGGGCAAGAAATGAGGAAGGGAAGCAAGACAACCACCGCGGCTCGGGGCGAGAAGACGAAGAATCCCGGAGATGATCACGACGGTGATGATGTACACAACATCATGTAGAAGATGCGGGACATGATGATGATGCGGCGGAGCGACGACGCCGACCATCAATGGGCTGGGTGCAGGACCCTCATATTCAAGAGCTGCTTCTCAAGCGCACGGATAACGCAAGAGCTGCCGCCCGAGAGAAAGCCAAGATGGATCAACTTGAGTTAGACGCGTTACTCCATTGTATGAAGGATGTAGGCCCGAGGATACCCGCCGAAAGTAACGCCATGGCTCGAGATGAAGGTAAAACACAAAATGACCGACGATGCTTCGACGAGAACATGTCATTCGCACGAACGTCTTCCCAAGGGGAACAAGTGCCCAACCAGTTTGGAGGAGGCGAAGAAAATCGTGTGTCCTCTGGATTTACCGCGACGTGAAATACCATGTGTGCATGAACAATTGCATCATTTATCGGGACGAGCACGCGGAGTCTACCATATGTCCGTGTGCGGTGTCACTCGATACAAGAAGAGGAAGAAAGCTCCTCGAAAAGTGGTGTGGTACTTTCCGATCACTCGCTCGTCTGCAGCGGTATTTCATGGACCAAAACGCCTGTACGAGGAGCGGCGAGGAAATAGACAAGCTGTTGAAAAATTGGAAAGACTGCCCACCGCCGAAAGAAGCAAAAGGCGCCAGAGCCGGAAAGAAGCGAAGGCGCCAGAGCAGGCTGAAGGTATGGAAAACGAGGTCTGCTTTTTACGGGACTTGCCGTCTTCGAAGATCCACCGTGTGCCTCATAGCCTTGATGTCATGCATATCACGAAGAACGTGTGCGAGAGTCTGCTTGGTACCTGCTCAACATGCCGAGAGGACCAAAGATGGGCCGAAAGCAAGGGCAGACTTGAAATCAATGGGCATCCGGCGGAGCTTCACGCTAATGATGATGATGATGATGAGGCGAAGCAGGACACAGAAAGTCGTCGCAAAGGCAAAAAGGCCAAGAAGATCGGAAATGACTACCCTCCCGCGTGCTTCACTCTAAGTCAGGAGGAGATCGAGCAGTTTTTCACCTGCTTCCTAGGAGTAAAACTTTCTTACGGTTACGTGGGGAAGATAAGCAGATACCTAGACCCAGTGAAGCAGAAGTTCAGCGGGATGAAGTCTCACGACTGTCACGTGCTGATGACGCAGATACTTCCAGTTGCAATCCGTGGGATCATGGATGCGCACGTCCGTGAAACGCTATTTGGCCTATGCAACTTCTTCGACGTCATCTCTCGGAAGTCGATTGGCGTGAGGCAACTCAGAAGGCTACAGAAGAGATCGTGGTGATACTATGCGAGCTTGAGATGTACTTCCCGCCCGCATTCTTCGACGTTATGGTGCATCTGCTGGTCCATATAGTGGAGGATATCATCCAACTCGGGCCGACGCTCTCGCACAAAGATGATGCCGCTCGAAAGGATGAATGGTGTCATCAAAGGATACGTTCGCAACATGTCACGTCCAGAAGGAAGCATAGCCAGGGGCTTTCTGACCGAAGAGTGCATCTCCTACTGCACGAATTATCTAGGCATCGAGAACCCCGTTGGTCTGCCCGTCAACAGGCACCTCGGCAGGCTCGCTGGATGGGGTCACCGTGAGGGTCGCCGCGAAATGCATGTCGACTTCGAGGGTCGACTCGCCGACTTTGAAAGAGCAAACCTAGTCGCGCTACAACACATAGACGTGGTCGATCCTTGGGTGGTAGAGCACAAAACCTTTATTAAGAAGACGTACAATGACCGAGGCCAACAGAGGACGGACGAAGATATACTCAAAGAGCACAACTCATGTTTCACGCGTTGGTTTAAGCAGAAGCTTCTGTCGTGCCCTTTACATGAGGATTCTTCCGCGAAGAACAACTCATATTCGCCTTGTCACAGTATGCCGAGCACAACTCGATGACCTATGAGGCATACGATATCAACGGCTACACATTCTACATCGAGGCCAAGGACATGAAGAGCGATGGTTATCGAACTCCGGGTAACGATGGAATCCTACACCGTAACGACAAGGATAGATACTACGGAAGGATCGAGGAGATCTGGGAGCTGAGCTACTGCCGGAGAGAAGGTCCCATGTTCCGTGTCGATGGGCCAAGAACGTCATAAAAGAAGACCGGTATTTCACCACCATGGTTATACCCGCCAAATCAAGACCATGGCGCAAACGTCACCGCGAAAAATGAGCCATGGGTACCGCTTCCCAAGTGGACCAATGCTTCTTCATTACCGACCCGTCAAAGCCCGGTCGTGTTGTCGTGAGGAGAGGCAAAAGAAGATCATCGGAATGGATGGAGTAGCCAATGAGCAAGACTTGACAAGTATGGCGACCCGAGGATCGAACATGACGACGATGATGAAGTAGCAGCATACACCACAAGAAGAAGCAGACCACCCTACCTAAAGGACGTCTGTTCCACGTAAGAACTCCATTTGCGAAAAAGAAGGGCAAGAAGATTCTGAACAGATAGCTAGCTAAGATCGATTGTATTTAAATCGTAACCTTCATTTCTAGATTGTATTTCATCGGCAGTTTTTGAACTATCTGGAATATTTTTAAATTTCATGGACACTCGATCTCGATCCCCCTCCGTCTCGATCGCTATCCCACCTCGCCAGATCCGGCCGTCCCCCTCGCCGTCGAGCACCCGCCGGTCCACCGGCCGCCGCTGCCGACCCCCCGCACCCTCAATTCCCCTACTCAACCGCCGCCGCCGACCCCCCGCACCCCTCCCCTACTCAACCGCCGCCGCCGCCCCCCTGCACCCCCCGCACCCTCCCCCGCTCCACCGGCATTACTGTTTGATGATATTTTTAAAAAAATTATTACTGTCTTATAAAAAAAATATTACTGATATGATTTAAACAAGTTTGAACATATTTAAACACAAATAAGTATCAAACAACATTTTAAATGCATAAAAAAAATTTGTGGAGCCTAGGAATCGAACCGAGGACCTCCTAGTGTGAGAACTGGCTGCTGACCAGTTGAGCTAGTAGAGGGGACTTGATGTGGATCAGCTCAGGTGGTACATAACCTGTTGGCTCGAGCAAAATACTAATGGCGCACTAGGGTGAGGTGCGCCATTAGCATGGATGTACTTATGGCGCACCGAGGGGTGGTGCGCCATTAGTATTGTGCCGCCCCCGCCCATCCATACTTCCTCCCGGCCCAAACCTATCGATCCCCTCTCTCTCCCTTGATCCCCTTCCCCTCTCCTCTCCGACGCCCCGCCGCCTCGGCCGCGCCGACGCCGCTGCCCGCCGCCTCGGCGCCCCCATCGTCGCGATGCCGCCCTTGCCCGACGCCTCGGCCTCTTTGCCCTGCGCCCTGCGCCTCGATGCCAGACGTCTCCAACCACCGCCTCGGCAAGCGGAGGGCTTCTCCACCCTCGACGCCAGGCAAGCAGAGCGGCTCCTCCTCCCCTTCGACGCCAAGCAAGCAGAGCGGCTCCTCCTCTCCCTCGACGCCAAGCTAGGTGAGCTGCCCCCTCCCCCCTCGGCTGCTTGCTTCTATCTATCCTAACCCTAGCCCCTTCTCCATTGCAGCAGCCCGCCACACTCCTCTCGAGGAGGAGAGGAGAGGAGAAACCCGCGCAGCGCCGTCATTTCCCGCACGGCCTCGGCACCGTCTCCTCCCCTCCAAGCTCCATTGAATCCAAGCTGCTGCTAAGGTGAGCTTTTGCATCTGAATTTTGCATCTGAATTTTGCACCTATGTACTCATTTTGCATCCGAACAACTGTATATTAGGTTCTGTTTTGTCAGGCTGATATTGACTATATTGTTTAGTTTATACACTAGTTACCCAGAAAGTTAGGGGCTGTGCTGCTGTATTATGCCTACAAAAACACTTGTTCGATCAATTAAACAGGGCATTGAAAATTGACAGGGCATTTTTGTTTTCTGTTGAACCTAAGCAATTTCATACGCTTGACAAAGTTGATGCTTTATTCCTGATGTATAATTTGTTTGTCACATGCTACTGTTGATCCCAAGTTTGATGCATAACAATTGTTGTATGAGTTCTCCAAATGAACAGGAGTACTCCTCTATTTTGATATGAAATCACCATGATAGGTCCACATGCTACTGTTGTCAACATGATAAATAGTTTCGATTAGTTACCTGTAAAACTATTCCTAATTAATCAAGAAGAGAAGAGAGGAGGAGTAGTTTATTTCATAGAGTAAACATTAGCACTATTTGACAAGAAAAGGTTTTAGCTAATTTGAATTAACTGAAAGCAGCGGACATCATTTTTATTGACAAGAAATGTTCAAAGAAATGAAATATCAAGACAATAGCTAGATTACACTATCAGTACACTACCAGTAAAATGCTCATTTAGTTTCAGTAAACAAATATTGCCAAGCATGACATGGCCTTTGTGAGCTCCTTTGTATAAAATGAAATGCAAGGTTGCTGATACTGTAACCCAGATCACACAGATCAAAAAAATTTCAATTTATGCAACTATAAGAGTACCAACCAGATTACACAAATCATTTTTCTTCAGAAGTGTGTCATAATTTCCCTGTCCTAATTGTTGTTTTGATTCAGAAGTGATGATTTGCTACAACCAGTGCATGCATGCCTTTTTTCTTCTTCATTTTTAGTAAAGTGCTCGCTCGGGTCATGGACTTTGTGCCATGGACCGATGCATGCATCTTCTTCTGCTGTACTACTTGTCAAGTGATCTCAGCTGCTGCTATCTCATGCGAGTTATTGCTGCTAGTTGTGATTTTGTCAAGTGATGCTGCTGCTACTTGTGATCTTCTAAAATAACCCTTTCTCTGAAACGTTGATTAATTTCGTTTGGTTGAGAATGGGGCACTCCTAGGTCAAGAAAATTAGCAAAGGTCATGCCCAATTTTCTTGACCTAGAAGGTGCCCGATTCTCAACGAAATAAAAACATACACACATTTGTGAAGTCCACATTTGCTCAAGTCCACTCGCCCATGTAGAGCTGAAACCAGCTTTAGTTCCTTGTATCACTTGTCGCTGAAAACCGTTTGATTGTTTTCACGGAAATGATTTACAAGTTCAGCAAGTGATGAGCTGTGAGAATAACATATTCATTAGGGTAGGCGTCTCTTGCCCTATGCTGAATGTGGTGCAATTTTCGACGCAGATTCATAATTTGCAGCTTAGCTTATCTCTTGGCCCTCCAATTAAAATATAGGGGTTGACCTTCACCACGGCCGAAGCTTCTCTGCATCTATATATAATGGACATTCCCTAGCTTCTGAACAATCAACACAAAGCAGCAGGCCTGAGTTTCTCCAATAGTCATCCTTGTGTTTGCGTAGGTTTTCTTTCCTTGGTCCATTGAGCCTTCATTCATGGTTATGAATGATATGCAATGATCAGCCTGCTAGCGTTTATCATCTCCGCGTGTTTGAACACCCTGCGGTGTAGTAAAAAGTAATTACAGATACACTCACCCACATAAGTATTCAACACAATGAAAAAATAGTACAAATTAAGGAAAGGCAATACCATTTCGGGCGCTTGTCTTCTAAAAAGAAGAGTGAACTTTCTAGACACACCCTCAAGAACTAGGTTACCACGAGAACGTGGACTTGGACCTTAGCAACAACACACTAACGGGTTCTATCCCAAAACACCTAGGCAATATCACAAACATCTCTCAATTGTTCCTTGACAATAACCAACTTTTGGCGACATTCCTCGAGAATTAGGTTATTTGGTCAACTTAGAGATCTTGTTCCTTGACAATAACCAACTTTTGACCAAACTTTGTTTCTATTTAGAGAGAAACATGGCCCACAACGATGAGGCCGGGGTTCGGGCGGCAAGGCATTCTCGAGCTGTCCCAGAGATGGAGGAACAACCTCACTTGTATGAGGCCGCCGCCTTCCCCACCGATCCCGAGACCACCGATGGTGCCACCGAGGATGACCACACCGATGCCACCACCGATGGTGCCGCCGAGGATGCCACCATCGATGATGGCGGCGCCGCACGATGGCAGCCAACCGAAGAGGCAACGGAAGGACCGGCGCCCGATCGTGCTCCTCACCCTCAAGGAGGAAGTTACTGAAGTGGACTCCGACGGGTATCCAACGGCGCCCGAACGAATAGTCAAGGGGTACTCGCTTCAGCTCGGGTGCATTGTCCGGAGGACCGTCTCGATCAACACCGAGAACCTAAGGCATCCTGACCGAGGGAATTTGCGCCACCTCCTCTTCACGAAGCTGCACGAACGATACAAGTTCCCCGCTGAATTTGCAAACACAAGCCTCAAAGGGAATAAAGTGAACAATGTTGCCCTCACGAAGATGAGCAAGGCCCTGTCTACTTGGAAAAGCAATGTGAAGAAAATGATCGAGAAAGGTGAGAGTTATCAGAAGATCAAGGAGAAAAATCCTTCGATCACCGAAGATGACTACAACGACTTCAAGATCAATTGCTCGAGCACCGCAAGCTCCCAATCAAGTGAGTGGGGGAAACAAATGCGGGAGCTGAACATAGGGGAACACACACTCGGTCCCGGCGGTTACAGAGTGGCTGAGCCTATATGGGACAAGGAGGAGGCGGACCGTGCCGAACAAGGCCTACCACCCCTCTTCGAGAAATACAGCGGTAACATGCAGACCAGGAACTTTGTCACGACCCGGTACAAGAAGGACCCGAAAACAAAGGAGCTTACCACGGATCCGAAGACCAGGCAGCTTGAGCTTGTTCTGGTAAGGAATACACCCACGCGTAATTAGCTCCATATGGTTGCATTCTAATTAATGAAGCCAAATTTCTAAATGGTTCACATTCCTTCCGCAGCGATCGAAAGCGAGGCGAGGGTCGACTAAGAGCAACCCTTGGGACACCACTCTAAATAGGGCGTTGAATGTAATGAAGAAGAAGGATAAGCTCGAAGGCGACGTCGGCTGGTCGTGTGGCGGCAAAGGCTTGTCGACAAAATGGGGTCATACTATACGCTGGTGTGCGGAAGGAGAAAAAGACCAGCTCGGAAAGCCAGCGCGAGAGGTTCAAGAACTCAAGGAACAGTGGCGCGGATTCGGAGATTGTCCAAAGCAAGTGGAACATCGACTCGGAGCGACGATCACCGCCATTGTGCCTACCTTGATCTCGGGGTTGAGTCGTGGATTGCGGCGGCCAACAGGGCCGCCCGATTCCTAGCTTCACGGCCAGCAACTCGCATAATGCGATGGCGGGGCCATTGGTGCCTCCGGCGGAGGCGACATTGGTGTCTCCGATGCTGGCACGAGAGCTTAATGCACCCGGGTGTACACCGGCCGGCACCTCTGCAGCAAGCGGCCCCTCTGTCAACTGCATGCCCGCCGTTGGCGGTGCGTAGACATTAGCCGAGCTCGACGCCATCATCACGGTAACTAATTAAGCCTCTCTTGGCCGAGGACTTCATCTCCTTGCCTTTGACTGGGCATCCCTGACGCCCTACATGTTTTCGCAGGGTGCCGCCGACGTTCCGTGCACTCTCCTCCACTTCGTGAACAACGAGTTGGTCGATGTCGCCAAGGGCAAAATCGTTCAATCGGGCAACCCCTTGTTCCACGGTACCTAGATGCCACCCAACTTGTTTAGGGTTGAACTGGTTCGGGTGCTGCCAGGCTGCGATGACTTGTTACCTCCGATGCCGACGATGAAGACGTGATGACCCTCAGTGCCTGCCTGAGCTGGCCCCTGCTTTGGCCGAAGAGCCAGATTCGTTTGGGGGCGGGGGACACCACCCCAAAGACAACACCGCCAGTCATGCCAGCGCCAAGTCGGCCCAATGGCAAGACCGCCGTAACGGTGCCGGACATCCCTATGCCATCGATCCAAACATGCATATGGCACGGATCGAGCAGCGGCGACGACGATGATACATTTGGCAACGTCGATCAGTACTTTGCCGATCATGGGTACGATGGCGACTTCATAGGGCCTCCTTCTCAAGAACCAAACCCAACAAGAAGATGTGTGCGATCTAGCTGGTACCGCGGAGAAGCCAAGTTGCAACAGGCGCCGTCTGGCGTTCAGCTCTCAGGAGACGCCTCCAGGTGCCGACTTCACCGAGCCTCAGATAGGCGAGGTGCGAAATATTATCAGCCCCAACACACTCAAGAAGGCGGTCTGTGAGCAGAACTCGGTCCCATTATAGGAGAAGAAGAAGGCACGCAAAATAAAGACTAAGAAGGGTGCGAGCCAGCCGGCACCGAAAGTAATGATCCGTGCTCGGGGCGGGCCACCTTCACCGCAGGATATCTCGAGGAGGGTGCATGTGGCGGGTAGGGCGATGCTACCGACAAATATGCTCAATGCTGCAACCGGTGCTATCGGAGTCTGCATGATGTTGTTCTTGCTTTGGAGAAGCGGCGTCTCGAGAGAAGGATGTGGCATACCGGTTTCGTGGCCAAGGTGCCGAGGGCAAGGGCTTTGTGGATAACTCCATCGGGCGTCGATCGTCCTGCGTTTTGATGACATCCACGCTATGTTGAACCTTCATCCGCTGCACTACACCTTCGTTCGGCTATTTTCGCCGAGTATGGAGATGCGGATCATTCGCGACAAGACCGGGACATCGTGATAGTCGACCCCTTCTACATGCGTGCCAAGATCTTGGGCGATCTTTGGGGACCGCAAGTCGCGAGTTCTTACCTCGAAGGTGTCATTCTGGCAAACCAAGATAAGGATAACTTCCTAGTGCCTTACTTTCCCGAGTAAGTCCTCCCCTCAACCGGCCCGTAACATATGAATTCTTACATTTCGATCGTTTTTCTTTTAACATTCCGTGTTTTCTGCAGTGACACACGTTGCATGCTCATCCTCCTAAGCCCCAAATATTCCATGGCCACGTATTTCGACCCGGACCGTTAGTCGAACGTAGACTACACAAATGTCAAGAAGGTTCTTGATGATGTTCTCCCCGGCTACGCCAAATCTGGAGGCACCTTCACCAAGCCTAATCGGAAGTACAGCAAGCATGTGTTCTCCCACAATACGACGTTTTGCTGCGTCAAGCAGCCGCCTGGCGGTCAGAAGGGTGCCTACTACGCCATCCATCACATGCGGGCGATCGTACGGGACCATCATCAACTTCGCTACCGAGTAAACTCAAAGATTGGGCAAAGCGTGTCGGCAATCTGGGGCGCGGACCTCCGACAAGAATTCTTTCGCATCCAGTCGGAGTTTGCGGAAATCATCCATCAAGATGTCCTTCGTACCTCGGGGCAGTTCTACCTCAACAATCAACCGTCCAATAGTGACATCGACACAATGCTACAAATGTAGGCTGACAAGGACTGTTATTTCATGACTCCCATGATAGACGGCGGCTTCATCCACGCTCCGGTCCCTTGAGTCGAGTCGAAAGCAGTGATGCTGTGTCTAGTTCTGAAACATCGATTGGCTCATGTTGTAATTAAACTTTAATGAACTTGTAGTATGTCTCTTTGGTTTCGAGAGTCGTTCAGCTTAGATGTAATCGATGCTATGTCTTGCTTTTCTCTTCCGATCGTTCTGTTGCATACTTATATATTGCTTATGTATTGTCTGTGAATTGGTACTAACGTTTCGTTTGGCTAGTGCATAGCGATGCTGACGTATGTCGTGTACAAGGGTAAGGTTCGAGTCTCGATGGTAGGGAGGAGTGTCGGAGACAGGTTCACCGATTCAGCGCTAACAGTTACAAAGGGTACACCACTAGGGCGAGGCGAATCTAGATCGCCCGCTATCTAGCGGGAGAGGGAGGGAGCGTTGGAGGAACCGGATGAAGGCGAGTTTCATCGTGATGATGCTCATCGTGATGACCGCAGCTCTCTTCTATTTGATGGTAGTTTAGATGATCGATATCGACTTGTAATGTGAAGACAAACTCGCTACTCGCGGTCTCGAGACTTGTAATATAATGTTCTATCTTTGTTCGGTCTTTTCAATTCGGAGACTAATATGATGAATTGTATTCGGAGACTAATATGATGAATTGTATTCAAAGACTAATCTTCTATTGTATTCGATGAATCTGTTGTTGATGTGTCTTGTCTATATTTTGTCAAATTATACATTTTGTAACCTGTGCAAAAACAGAAAATAAAAATAAAAAAAAACCTAATATTCATACTAATGGCGCATCACATGACAAAGGCGCCATTAGTATGACAATCTATACTAATGGCGCATCATCGATAGTGCGCCATTAGTATCTCATGATTACTAATGGCGATCCAGTGGTAGTGCGCCATTAGTATGCCAAAGCACCTGGTATACATGGCCCTGGGAGGCATACTAATGGCGCACCCTGGCCTATACTAATGGCGCACCAGCGGTGCGCCATTAGTATACCAGATACTAATGGCGTGCTATTAATGGCGCACCACAGATGCGCCATTAGTGGCCATATTAGGTGCGCCATTAGTAGGGGTTTTTCTAGTAGTGTTGGGTTCCCAAGACCCTTGTTATTAACATCAAAGGACCCATTACTAAATGGGTACCTAAAACCAAGCATTGATCTCTTGTAGGTGTTTGCTTCCGGTGGGGGATCATGGTTGCTCGATAGTGGAGCAACAAATCATATGACCGGGAGCAAGGACTTGGTGGTGGACGTGCAAGAGATTCCATCTATGCCCACCAATGTCGAGTGGGGTGATGCATCACATTCTAAGGTATTGGGTCTCGGCAAGGTTGTCATTTATCATGATCTAACGATCGAGAAAGTCATGCTTGTTGAGTCCCTTGCATTCAATTTGCTCTCTGTTCGTCAACTTGCACTCATGGGTTTTGCTACTTTCTTTGACATTGATACTGTGGCCCTCTTGTGGAGCAAGACTCTTAAAGTAGCCTTTGTTGGGTATGTCGAGAATGGTCTCTATGTGATTAACTTTTCGGAGCGACCCACTAAGACCGCGACATGCCTAATGGCTAAAGTTGACGTGGGATGGCTTTGGCATCGCCGTTTGGTCCACGTCAATATGAGATCTTTGCAAAGTCTTCTCAAGGGGGACCATGTCCGTGGATTAACAAATGTTAGTTTTGCCAAAGATCATGCTTGCAATGCTTGTATCGAAGGAAAGCTTCATGAAAAGGCTCACCCTCCATCAACCATCATCTACTCGAAGAGACCCTTGGAGCTCCTTCACATGGATCTCTTTGGGCCTCCATCTTTTGATAGTCTTGGAGGAAGAAAGTATTGCTTGGTGATTGTGGATGACTGTTCAAGATACACTTGGGTATACTTCTTCAAGAGGAAGAGTGAGACTCAACAAACCGTCATCGACTTTGCAAATGAAGCTCAACGTCAACATGATGCAAAGATCTTGACAATAAGAAGTGACAACGGCACCGAGTTCAAGAATTACACCTTGGATGAGTTTCTCAGTGATGAGGGGATCAAGCATCAATATGCTGCACCTTATATCCCTCACCAAAATGGTGTAGCGAAGAGGAAGAACCGGATGTTGATGGATGCGGCAAGGACCATGATGGCGGAGTTCAAGTCTCCATACAACTTTTGGGCCGAAGCCATCAACACCGCATGTCATGCATCCAATCGGCTCTATCTCCGCAAAGGCTTGAATAAGACTCCCTATGAGATACTCACCGGCAACAAGCCCAACCTCAAGTACTTCCGGGTGTTCGGTTGTAAGTGTTTCATTCTCAAGAAAGGTGTTCGTTTGTCTAAATTTGAGTCTAGAGCTCATGAGGGCATATTTGTTGGTTATGCTACAAACTGTCATGCTTACCGTGTCCTCAACAAGTCCACCGGACTCATTGAGGAGACGTGTAACGTGGAGTTTGATGAAAATAACGGCTCCCAAGTGGAGCAAAGTGGTACTTGTGATGTAGGTGATGAAATTCCTCCCCAAGCCATAAGAAGAATGGGTATTGGTCAAATTCTACCCATTGAGGAACCCCTTGTGGCCGAAGGAGAAGGACAATGCTCTACTCAAGTAGAGCCATCACCTCATCAAGACCGACACGCTTCCGAAGAACAAAATGAAGGCCCTCAACCTCGTGAACAAGACCAAGGGCAAGATCAACCTCAAGATGTTGGTGAACCTCTAAATGATGCCCAAGGTCAAGTTCTCCCCCTCGAGCAATTTCAAGATCAAGAGCAATCTCAAGATCAAGAACAAGCTCAAGACGGCGCTCAAGATGATCAAGTCAACCCTCCTCCTTCCACCTCCGAGGAGGAATTAGAGCGTCGTGCCGCAAAGATTGCTTCCAAGCTCACCACCCAAGGCCATCTCATGGAAAATGTGGTTGGAAGCCTAAGAAAGGGGGTAAGCACTCGTAGACAATTAGAAAACTACTGTGAACATCACGCGTTTGTCTCTTGTGTTGAACCCCAAAAGGTCTATGAGGCGCTCGAAGACTCGGATTGGCTCAATGCCATGCATGAAGAACTGAACAACTTCGAGTACAACAAAGTATGGAGATTGGTGCCAAGGCCATTGGGGAACCACAATGTCATTGGAACCAAGTGGATCTTCAAGAACAAGCAAGATGCTCATGGGAACATCGTTCGCAACAAGGCAAGATTGGTAGCACAAGGCTACTCCCAAGTCGAGGGTATTGACTACGGTGAAACCTTTGCTCCCGTTGCTCGTCTTGAATCCATACGTTTGTTGATTGCCTATGCTTCCCATCACAAGTTTAAGTTGCAACAAATGGATGTGAAAAGTGCTTTTCTTAATGGTCCTATTAATGAGTTGGTCCATGTCAAGCAACCCCCCGGGTTCGAGGACCCCTACTTCCCGGATCATGTGTATCAACTCGATAAGGCACTCTATGGCCTTAAACAAGCCCCACGTGCGTGGTATGACCACCTTACCGAGTTGCTACAAGATCGTGGATTTGAAGTAGGACAAATCGATCCCACTCGTTTTACTAAGAAGGTCAAAGGGGAGTTGTTTGTATGCCAACTATATGTTGATGATATTATCTTTGGTTCTCCTAACAAAGCTTTCAATGAGGAATTTGCCGCTCTCATGACCTCCAAGTTTAAGATGTCTTCGATGGGAGAGTTGAAGTTCTTCCTTGGTTTTGACATCAAACAAAGAAGATAAGGAACCTTCATCAACCAAGCCAAATACACTCAAGACATGCTTAAAAGATTCAAGCTAAGTGATGTCAAGCCGGCTACTACTCCAATGCCTACCAAGTGCCAACTTGACATCGATCCCAATGGTAAAGCGGTGGATCAAAAGGTATATCGCTCCATGATTGGCTCCTTGCTTTACCTTTGTGCATCTAGACCGGATATCATGTTGAGTGTGGGGATGTGTGCACGTTTTCAAGCTGCACCAAAGGAAAGTCACTTTGTGGCGGTCAGCGAATCTTCGATATTTGGCTCATACCCCAAACTTTGGCTTATGGTACCCAAGAGGAGCAAACTTCAAGCTTGAAGGTTTCACGGAGTTCGATTAGGCGGAGATAAAGTGGATAGGAAGTCCACTTCCGGAGGGTGCCAATTTCTTGGTTGCTCTTTGGTAAGTTGGTCTTCCAAGAAGCAAAGTTGTGTGTCTCTCTCGTCCACCGAAGCGGAGTATGTGGCAGCCGGTAGTTGTTGTGCTCAACTCCTATGGATGAGGCAAACTTTAAAGGAGTACGATGTCATTTGTGACAAAGTGCCTCTTTGGTGTGATAATGAAAGTGCCATCAAGATTTCTCTCAACCCGGTGCAACACTTCAAGACGAAGCACATTGAGATTCGGTATCACTTCATCCGGGATCACATTAGGCGAGGGGAGATCGTACTCAAGTATGTCAACACTCATGATAACCTTGCAGATATTTTCACGAAGCCCTTGGATGAAGCAAGATTTCGCGAGTTAAGGCATGAGCTAAATGTCATTGATTTGAGAAATGTGACTTGAACCCGTGCACCCCCCACCACACTCAACTTGTTGTCTAGTTTAGGTGTAGGCATGGACATAGGGGGAGTGTTGTTCTCTCAATGAACTCTCCCTCCCCCCATTATGCATAAAACGATCAACTCTTTCACATTAGCCATTTTTGATGGTACTTGTGCTTCAAAGACGAGTTTTGGTCATGGGCCCAAGGATAATTCTTCGCGGTGCCATACCAATTGACTCAAACATAGGTGGCTCCGGCCACCGCCCTCTCTTGAGAGAGGCCAGAGCTCGCTCTTCTTTCGTGTGGTTGCTTTGAAGGAGTGGGTTCCGGGTCTTTGTTCGTGTGTGTGTGTTGTCTTGTTGGTCTTTTTTTCTTGTCTTTGCTTTCCCGTTCTTCTCTGTGTGCTTGTGTTTTAGTCTAGAGGCATTTTTTGGTTGCTGGCGGTACTACCGCTGCTGGCGAGCGGTACTACTGCTCCAAGCGGTACTACCGCCCTCCAGCGCGGTACTACCGCTGTGAGGCGCGGGCAGGGGTTATATCGGGGCAGGGGGGAGTTTCTTCTCCCCCATACCCATTCGCACGCCCCCTCGTCTGTTCCTCTCTCTCCAGCAACCGACGCCGCGGGAGGGCTCTGGCGGATCTCCCTCTCCGGGGCGTCCCTCTCCATTTCCTTCGGTGGAGACGATCCCCACCTTGTCCTCTTGCCATGGATGCCGGTATTGCCCCCGTTCCCTCGTTCTTCTTGTCTAGATTTCCAATCTAGCATCTTAGGGGCAGTAGCAGTTGCATCTTTAGATTTTTGGCCAAATCTAGGCTTGAGTAGGATGGAGAATGCTTCTAGGCAGTTTGGATTGATGTTTCGTTGGAGTATTTTTGAATTTGGTAGGACGGTAGTGCCAGATCTCACCACGGTAGTAGGAAACTGCTGTTTCCCCGTCTCGAGCGGTACTACCGCCCTCTCCAGGGCGGTACTACTGCTTGGAGCGGTACTACCACTCCCTGTGGAGCGGTACTACCGCTCGGGGCGGTACTACCGCTAGCAGGTCACGGTACTACCGCTCCCTACCAACTTCCACTATGCTTCTATCTTTGAGTGATCCTTTTTGCTCATGTTGTGTGGCTTATGCTCGTTCTTTCTGGTTGTTTGCGTGTTCTGGTGTGTGATTCCAGGTGATGAGGTCCCTGAGCATCAGGCTCGTCATGTCAACCCCGGCCGTGCCACGTCCAAGCGCTACCGCACCACCGAGACTGCCGGAGGTTCTTCAAGTGCTCCACCTCCACCTCCACCTCAACTCCAGAAGAAGTCTGGGGTCAAGCCAAAGCCAGGCAAAACCGTGCCAGAAATGCAGCCAAAGGAGTTACGGGCAAGCGCGCCAAGAACCCGTATGAGGCTGACCAAGATTCCACTTTGGTCAACCGTCCGTTCTGGAACAGTTTCCAGTTTGCCATCTTCTTCGATGTTCTCAAAGCCAAGAAGAATCTCTATGTCAACGTGCACTCCATCGACACCGACCATATGGAGCAAGACCCTGACTACTTTGGTGAAGCTCTTCAGATGTGCACTCAACTGAACATTCTTGGGATCATGAAATTCAACAAGGACTTTGATGCTGATATGGTGGCCCAATTCTATGCCACGGTTCACCTTGGGACTGATGAGGACAGGACTCTGACCTGGATGACAAATGGCAAGTTGCTTTCAGTCAAGTGGAAAGTGTTCATGCAGTTGATTGGGGTGCAAGATCTAGGTCTTGAGTCTCCTGTCGGCTTCGGCCGTCCCAATGCCACTCACAAGCAAGCTCTCTGGCCCTACTACACTTTGAGGATCAACCTTGAGATAAAGAAGGAAACCTATGAGCTGCCTGCCTATCTGGATATCCTTCACCGCATCTTCAGAGAGACTCTTTTCCCTCGCATCGGGAATCTGCACTAGGTTCACTCTTATCTCGTGGACATGCTTCTTTTCTGCCAGCATGAGAAGGGACAGCACACCGGAGAGTCCTTGGATATCTCTCATGTGATGTGGTCTGAGATGTTGTCTGCTATCTCCGAGCGCAAGTGCCCGATTTATGGTCCGTTCATCATGCTGCTCATTGAGAAGGCCTAGGATCATGTCTATCTCAAGGTGCCTCTGGAGACTGGAGAGTTGATCTCTCATGATGTCAAGCATCTGAGGAAGAAGGATAACTGGGGCACTCAGGCCCCTAGGACTGGAGTTCCTTCGTCTGCTGCTGCCATGGAGACCGAGGAGGATCCTGGAGCTGATGATGATGAGGATGATGACTACATGCCTTCTGAGGCAGAGCCCTCTTGGGCAAAGAAGCTCAAGTCTAAGATGAAGAAGTTGTTCTACATGGAGGCTCACGGTCAGTACATGACTCATGTGGCTGAGAAGAAGGCTCGAGGTCGCCACAAGGAACTCATGCGTCAGTTGGGTGCTATAGTCAACAGTGGATCTGAGGACCAGCTTACTGAGGAGGAGGAGTGGATTCAGCAGCACTGCCCGTGGACCGATTCTGATGCCGAGCACTTCCCGACTGACGACGGTGGTGCCGATGATCCTGCTGGGCTCTGATGCGTGTGTCCCTCGTTTGCTCTCACATGGAGCCGTAGCAACACTCTCTCTCCTTTTTGGTGTCTCGATGCCAAAGGGGGAGAGAGTTTAGGGATTTGCGAGTTGTCTCTTTCGTCTCTTGTTCGTGTTTTCCTCGCATTTGCTTTGGTTGGTTTGTCTGTGAGACCTAAGTTCGAGTCATATGGTGTGAGACATATGCTACCTTATCTTTCCAGTATCATTATCTATGTCACTATCTAGCTTATGAGTTGCTTGCTTATCTTGTTATATCATCTATGCTGCTCTCATATACCTTGCTTAGATTGTTGGTCTCTAAAATGTAGGGGGAGCGTTGATCCTAGTATGTGTGCCGTGCAATCCAAAGCACTTATCTAGATAGCACACATCTAGGGGGAGCCCATCTACATTTCGGGACGGTGGGGTTTGTACGCTTACTCTATATCATGCTTGTGCAAATCCCGTATTGTCATCAATCCACCAAAAAGGGGGAGATTGTAAGGGCATATTTATCCCCAAGTGGTTTTGGTGATTGATGACAATGCTTTTGCGGACTAATCATGTGCGTTAAGTTCTTTCAGAGATTCATCCATTGGCACGAGACGATTTCCTCCCCTCGGTGTTTTATTCAAGACGGTGTAGCTCCTCCGTTTCGTTGTTGGTGTACTAGTTTCGTAGGACTCACCATACTATTAAGAGGGGATCTGCTTTGGTAAGACTAGGGTGGAATCAACACATACACATCCCAATCACACCCGTCGTCTTCCTTTCACATCTTTGGAGCTGCCACTTCTCTTCCGTACCTGCTTCGTCCTGTGCCAGCGGTAGTACCGCCGAAGCCCTCCAGCGGTAGTACCGCTCTACGAAGCGGTAGTACCGCTCTCAGCGGTAGTACCGCTCCGCAGAGCGGTAGTACCGCTCGCAGGCTTCGGCCGTAGTACCGCAGCTGTTCCGCGCTACTGCCGCCTCGATTCGAGACTGGTGTTTTCTCGTGTCGGGTTTTGCGGCACTAGATGCGGTAGTAGAAGCGGTAGTACCGCTTCAAGCGGTAGTACCGCTCCTACTTCCGCGGTAGTACCGCTCTGGTGCCAGTGGCATGTCTTCCTCGCCAGCGCGGTAGTACCGCTGGGCAGGGAGCGGTAGTACCGCTCTCAGCGGTAGTACCGCCCTGCCCTAGCGGTAGTACCGCTCTATGCGGGGCTGCTCAGTGGGGTAACGGTTGGAGTTGCTCCCCCACTATATAAAGGTGTCTTCTTCCTCCAAGTTGACCTACCTCTTTCCCCCAAAGCTCCATTGTTGCTCAAAGCTCCATTTTCGCCCGATCTCTCTCCCTAGCCAATCAAACTTGTTGATTTGCTCGGGATTGGTTGAGAAGGCCCAGATCTACACTTCCACCAAGAGAAATTTGATTCCCCCCACTTGTCCCTTGCGGATCTTGTTACTCTTGGGTGTTGAGCACCCTAGACGGTTGAGGTCACCTCGAAGCCATACTCCATTGTGGTGAAGCTTCGTGGCGTTGTTGTTGGGAGCCTCCGATTGTTGTGGAGATTGCCCCAACCTTGTTTGTAAAGGTTGATCGCCGCCTTCAAGGGCACCAATAGTGGAATCACGGCATCTCGCATTGTGTGAGGCGTGAGGAGAATCTGATGGCCCTAGTGGCTTCTTGGGGAGCATTGTGCCTCCACACCGCTCTAACGGAGATGCACTTCCATTTAAAAGGAAGGAACTCCGGTAACACATCCTCGTCTCCACCGGCTCCACTCTTGGTTATTTCGTGCCTTTACTTTTGCAAGCCTACTTGTTTTACATCCTTTGCTTGGTTGTGTGCTAGTTGTTATTGCATCATATAGGTTGCTCACTTAGTTGCACATCTAGACAACCTATTTTGTTGCAAAGTTTAATTTGGTAAAGATAAGCTTAAAAATTGTTAGTTGCCTATTCACCCCCCTCTAGTCAACCATATCGATCCTTCCATTAAGTTCATGGAGAAACAGAGTAATGCAATAAGAACGATGACATGGTGTAGACAAGATCTATCTATGTAGAGATAGACCCCATCGTTTTATCCTTAGTAGCAACGATACATACGTGTCGTTTCCCCTTCTGTTACTGGGATCAGGCACCGTAAGATCGAACCCACTACAAAGCACCTCTTCCCATTGCAAGATAAATAGATCAAATTGGCCAAACAAAACCCAAATATTGGAGAAGAAATACGAGGCTCTAAGCAATCATGCATATAAGAGATCAAAGAAGACTCAAATGACTTTCATGGATAAAAACATAGATCTGATCATAAACTCAAAGTTCATCGGATCCCAACAAACACACCGCAAAAAGGCTTACATCATGTGGATCTCTAAGAGACCATTGTATTGATAATCAAAAGAGAGAGAGGAAGCCATCTAGCTGCTAACTAAAGACTAGTAGGTCTACAAAGAACTACTCACGCATCATCAGAGAGGCACCAATGGAAGTGGTGAACCCCTCCGTGATGGTGTCTAGAATGGATCTGGTGGTTCTGGACTGCAGCGCCTAGAATTGATTTTCGTCGACTCCCCTAGGGTTTCTGGAATATTGGGGTATTTACAGAGCAAAGTGGCAGTTCAGGGGGCACCCGAGGTGGGCACAACCCACCCTGGCGCGCCTGGGCCTCCTGGAGTGCCCTGGTGGGTGCTGCCCTTCTTGAGGCACCCCCCAGGTGCAGCCTTAGCCCACTGGGTGTCTTCTGGCCCAAAACAATCCTAAAAAAGTTTCACTGTGTTTGGACTCCGTTTGGTAAAAAACATGCAGAAAACAACAACTGGCACTGGGCACTATGTCAATAGGTTAGTACTAAAAAATGATATAAAATGACTATAAAATGATTGTAAAACATCCAAGAATGATAATATAATAGCATGGAACAATAAAAAATTATAGATACGTTGGAGACATATCAGCATCCCCAAGCTTAATTTCTGCTCGTCCTCGAGTTGGTAAATGATAAAAACAGATTTTTGGATGTGCAATGCTGCCTAACATGTTCATCACATTTCTTTTCTTTATAGCATGGACATATGGACTTTTATATGATTCAAAGCAATAGCCTAGTTTTGACATGAAGACTTTAATACTCAAGCATACTATCGGTGTCAAAACTGGCGGATCTCGGGTAGGGGGTCCCGAACTGTGCGTCTAGGCGGATGGTAACAGGAGATAAGGGACACAATGTTTTTATCCAGGTTCGGGCCCTCTCGATGGAGGTAAAAACCTACTCCTGCTTGATTAATATTGATGATATGGGTAGTACAAGAGTAGATCTACCACGAGATTAGAGAGGCTAAACCCTAGAAGCTAGCCTATGGTATGATTGTTGTTCGTCCTATGGACTAAAACCCTCCGGTTTATATAGGCACCGAAGAGGGTTAGGGTTACACAGAGTCGGTTACAATGGTAGGAGATCTATATATAAGTATCGCCAAGCTTGCCTTCCACGCCAAGGAAAGTCCCATCCGGACACGGGACGAAGTCTTCAATCTTGTATCTTCATAGTCCAGGAGTCCGGCCAATGGTCATAGTCCGGCTATCCGGACACCCCCTAATCCGGGACTCCCTCAGTAGCCCCCAAACTAGGCTTCAATGGCGATGAGTCTGGCGCGTAGATTGTCTTCGGCATTGCAAGGCGGGTTCTTCTCCAAATCCTGTGTACTTGTTGAATAGCGTCCGGCTTCCTGTGAATATTGCGCTCCTAGGCTTCCACACCCAATAATGGCCATCTTCCATGTGTTGAACGAATACGAAAAGCCAGGGTATTCTTACATTTACCCACCTAACTGCGCAAATGAGCTGCCTATAAAAGAGATGAGGATCTAGATCTGAATCACACCATCCTCCCTTCGCGAGCATTCATCAGAGCGCATGAGGGAGTCCTGGACTAGGGAGTGTCCGGACAGCCGGACTATCAATATCCGCCGAACTCCCAGACTACGAAGATAGAAGATTGAAGACTCCGGCTCGTGTCCGGAAGGTACTTTCCTTGGCGTGGAAGGCAAGCTTGGCAATACGGATATGTAGATCTCCTACCATTGTAACCGACTACATGTAACCCTAGCCTCTCCGGTGTCTATATAAACCAGAGGGCCTTAGTCCATAGGACTAACATTACATCTCAACAATCATACCATAGGCTAGCTTCTAGGGTTTAGCCTCCTTGATCTCGTGGTAGATCTACTCTTGTACTACCCATATCATCAATATTAATCAAGCAGGGCGTGGGTTTTACCTCCATCGAGAGGGCCCAACACAGGTAAAAACATTGTGTCCCTCGTCTCTTGTTACCATCCGCCTAGACGCACAGCTCGGGACCATCTACCCGAGATCCGCCGGTTTTGACACCGACATTGGTGCTTTCATTGAGAGTTCCTCGTATGCGCCATCGATAGGCTCGATGGCATCTTCAAGCATCAACGCTGTCGTGGTGAGACTTTTCTCCGGGACAGATCTTCAGATTCGGGCGGCTTTGCATCGCGGGCAATTCTCTTGGCCATCCGGAGCGAGATCGAAGCTACGCCCTGGCCGTCGAGTCGATTCGAAGCTTGAACTTCACGGCCGATGACCGCGGGACTTGATCTTCGACGGACTCGAGCCACAGCCAAGCGCGCCACGACCGTGTGATGATGGGCATGATCTAGCTCGCCACGGACAAGGCTTTTGAGGTCAGATTTTCGAACCCGCTCCGGCTACTAGCCCGAGCCGATTGCCCATGACGGGGTCGGTGGATAGACGCCACCACAGGGGCTTCAACATCTACGGCGATGGGCGAATACCAATCTCGTCCCTGCGAAACTCGTGATCCCGAGACGCCGGACTCCTCGCCGACTCCGAGCCTCCCGCCCCGCCAATTAAACCAGATTAGGCGCGGTTATGGAATTCACCGCCATGACATCTTTTCAACTTTCGCCTTTTGGCGATGTCCTGAATTCTCTGAAGCATCTCTCGCTATCAGGAGAATCCTAGCTGGACTATGGCTAGGACGGTTGGAGTACGGACGACGAAGAAATTCAGAGCCCACCCACCACCCACTTTGTAGCCACTGTCGAGGATTTAACCGACATGCTAGACTACGACTCCGATGACATCGACGCTATGGACGACGATGCCGGAGACGAATAGGACCCAGCGCCCACAGGGCACTGGAAGGCCACCTCGTCGTACGACGTCTACATGGTGGATACCCCAAAAGAAGGGGATGGAGAAAAAGCAGCGGAGGAAGATTCTCTAAAGAAGCAACCCAAACGCCGGCGTCAGCGGCGACGCTCTAAATCCCGCCACAACAAGAACGGAGATTCCGGCATGGGAGACAATAACACTCGGGAGAGTCTTGAAGACGATCCCCATAAGACTCAGCGCAGAGGACGCAGCAAGCCCTCACGACAGGCGGCGCATTTAAGGGGTTGAGGACGATAACTATATGCCTCCCTCCGAAGACGAAGCGAGCCTCAACGATGACGAATTCGTCATACCCGAGGATCCGTCGAACAAGAGCGCTTGCGCAGCTCATAGCCACGGCAAAGAGCCTAAAGAAAAGCGACAACAGCTCCAAGTGACCAAGATCTCGCTAGCCGATCGATGGACCGAGGTCCTCGCGTCAAGAGTATAAACTCGAACTCCCTCCAAAAGTTACCTAAGACGCAAGCTGCTCCCCGATTAGAGGAGGAAGCATACATACCTTTATCACCAGCGCCGCGACATGGTGACCGACCACCCGTGGTCGCGACAGAGAGGCATTCAGCCCCCAGCCAAGACCGTACCCGGCATCGATCCAAGAGTACGGCCAAAAGGAACGCTACCGACTTGCGAGACATCTTGGAGGACAAAGCAAGACAATCCAGATCCATCTATGGATCACGTGGGCGCCCTCGACCCGCGACGAATACCGTCGCGCCCGGACATAACGCCGGCGGGCGAACACAGCAGCATAGCTCCCTCGAGCTGCGTCGCGATATCGCTCAATCTGGGCGCCAGACACCCATTATGCTTCATCGACGAAGTAATGGATCATCGATCCCGAAGGTTCAAACCCGTGAATATCGAATCTTACGATGGTACAATAGACCCCGCGGTGTGGATCGAAGATTATCTTCTCCACATCCATATGGCCCGCGGCGACGATCTCCACGCCATCAAATATCTCCCACTCAAGCTTAAAGGACCAGCTCGGCATTGGCTTAACAGCCTGCCCGCAGAGTCGATTGGGTATTGCGAAGACCTGGAGGCCGCGTTCCTTGATAACTTCCAAGGTACATACGTGCGACCACCAGACGCCGATGACCTAAGCCACATTATTCAGCAGCCAGACGAATCGGCCAGACAGTTCTGGACACGATTCTTGACAAAGAAAAATCAAATCGTCGACTGTCCGGATGCAGAGGCCCTTGCAGCCTTCAAACATAACATCCAGGACGAATGGCTAGCCCGGCACCTGGGGCAGGAGAAGCCGAAATCCATGGCAGCCCTCACATCGCTAATGACCCGCTTCTATGCGGGAGAGGACAGCTGGCTAGCCCGCAGCAACAATCTTCGCAAAAATTCTGGCAGTCCGGACACTAAGGACAACCACGGCAGGCCACGTCGAATCAAAAACAAACGCCACATTAACGGCGACGACAAAGAGGATACGACAGTCAATGCCGGATTCCGAGGCTCAAAACCCGGTCAAAGGAAGAAGCCATTTAAAAGAACAACTCCGGGTCCGTCCAATCTGGACCGAATACTCGACCGCTCATGCCAGATACATGGCACCCCCGAAAAGCCAGCCAATCACACCAATAGAGATTGTTGGGTGTTCAAGCAGGCCGGCAAGTTAATTGCCGAACACAATGACAAGGGGCTAAATAGCGACGACGAGGAGGAGACCCGGCCGCCCGAACATGAGAGGATGAAGGGTTTCCCCACAAGTGCGGACGGTGAATATGATTTACGCGACCCATATACCCAAAAGGGAGAGGAAGCGCGACTACGGGACGCCTATGCGATGGAGCGATCGCCCAGTTCAATCCATGGTCCTCCTGTCCGATCACTTTCGATCGACGAGACCATCCGACTAGCATCGCCATGGCGGATTCGCCGCGTTGGTCTTAGACCCAATCGTCGATGGATTTCACCTCACAAGAGTCCCGATGGATGGCGGCGGCAGCTTTGAACCTGCTTTATCGACACAAGGCGCAAAATGGGCATAGACCCATCGATTAAACCTACCAAAACAACCTTTAAAGGTGTCATCCGAGTGGAAGCCAACTATGCGTGGCTCGGTCACACCGAAGTGGTCTTCGGATCCCGGATAATTTCGAGCGAAGAGTTAATCTTCGATATAGTCCTGTTCCGTAGTGGCTATCATGCCCTGCTCGGACGAACCGCGTTTGCCAAATTCAACGCGGTACCGCATTATGCATACCTAAAACTCAAGATGCCAGGCCCTCGTGGAGTCATTACGGTCAATGGGAATACGGAACGCTCCCTCCGAACGGAGGAACATACAGCGGCTCTCGTGGCAGAAGTACAGAGTAGCCTTCTACGGCAATTCTCTAGTCCGGCAATTAAAAAGCCGGACACATTAAAACGCGCCCGGAGCAACAACAACCAAGACCACCTGGCGCGATCAGAGCACGCGTAGCAATGCGGCCCCCACCCTCGCCCGCGCATGATCACAAGAATAACACTCCGCGTACATCATTACGCTTTGGAGATACCATGGGCGCAAGGGAGGGGCTTAACCACAAGGATTAAAGAGTGCGGCTCGACCACACCAGGGGCTCATGCTAGCGCCCCCCTTGGTTTTATTCTTATCCTTTCTTCTTTTTTTATATACAGGACTCCACTAAATGAAGTCCCGCCTGACGCTGAACTTGCCAACCCACGATGCAATCAAATGGATCAAAGAAGGCTGCGACGAACACTCAGGTGGTCGCCATTACAAGCACTAAATTCGATTAAATACACCAAGTCTGCAGCTTATCCCTGGAGGGGGACATGTCAAATTAGTCCAAATCCCTTGCTTACCGCACTATTTGTATCAGTCCGATTTATTAGCAGACCTTCTTTCATAAATAACGCAGCACTTCCTTTTTGCAAGTTCATTACCTTTTCATTGCAATTATGTTATCTTTTATAAATGTTCATTATATGACATCTTGCACCAGATACTTTAGTACGGCCGAATACACCGAGGCTTCGCTCCCAGATTATGGTGTGATTAAGTCCAAACACTTTCACAAGTGCGGCACCCGAACTTATAGCATTATATGAATCAGCTCGAATCATGTCTTGGGTCAATAGTTGGGTTTGCCGGCTCCCATGTTTTGGTACCTTCGTTCCATTCTCGCGGCTAAGGTAGACTGGAGAACCATCTGCGATTATGCCCGGTTGAGCCGGGTTAACGCCTCGATGGAGAAAGCTAAAACTGACTGGCATGATAAGGAAAGAGACTGGTCGCTATTCGAGAGGTCTTTTCGGGTCCCTAAAGACTCATGCCGCTTCGAGCGAAGTTCCGGATGATGTCCGACGAAGGCGTGGATAGCGCCCGGATTCGGTCTTCCGAATACCGGGGCTTCACCAAATTTAAAATTATAGAATTCTATGGCTAAGTGAGAGTGTTCAAGCATTATAAGTCCGGTCGCCTTGTTACGTCGTGTTGGCGCCTCCTAGATGGACCCAAAGATGGGAACAAGAGTGCTCATGTTTATCACGAACACCCCAAACTTCTGTGGCTTGGGGGTCAAGCCAACGACTTGCCATCTCTCGATTTAACAAGCGGCCGCATGAAGGTAATATTTTAAATTCAACAAGGCGTTGCTCATAAGCGCATATAAACGAAGTTTTCAGCGCCTGAGATAAACACACAGCGAGTTCACTCAAGGATTACATTAAGGGGGCACTCATCCGCAATATCGCGGGCTCCCTTCAGGACAACTTTATAATATCGCTCCAGCGTGCGGTGCTCCTTGCCCGGCGGCGGCGGATCCGTGAGAAGCTTCTCCGCATCCAGCTTGCCCCATTGCACCTTTATGCGGGCAAGGGCCCGACGAGCGCCTTCAATGCAGGTGGAGCACTTGATCACATCCAGCCTGGGGCATGCATCCACTAGCCGCCGCACTAGGCCAAAGTAGCTGCCAGGCATGGCTCGCCCGAGCCCTGGCCGGACTGTGAGGCCCTTCAAGGCCTCCTCAGCTACCTTGTGGAGTTCGACCAGCTGCTTCAGCTGGTCGCTTAGGGGCACCGGATGGCCGGCCTCAGCGTACTGAGACCAGAAGACCTTCTCCTTTGAGCTCCCCTCCTCGCCACGATAGAATGCAGCGGCATCAGACGCACTACGCGGCAGATCTACAAGTGCCCCTGGAGAGCTCCGAATTCGGGTAAGTATCCGGTAATTTACATTAACATGCTTGCTATCTTCTTCATGCCTTACCCGCCGCTATCTTCTTCATGTCCTCTACTTCCATATGGGCCTTCTGGGCCTCGGCCTTGGCGGACTCGGCCCTATCGAGAGCCGAGGCAAGCTCGGACTCTCGAGTCTTGGAGTCACGCTCCAAACTCTCATGTTTTTCCATGAGAGCCTGGAGCTCTTGCCGAACTTCCGCCACCAGCGCCGCTTGCTTTTCTCGCCGATGCTGTTCAGTGTCAGATTATGTTCGCCACGGACATGGCATCCTTCGTGGCTGCCACCTCGTTAGTGGCCCCATTACATATATTATCCTTGTTAATCTTGTTTGCAACCAAAACCCTTTTACAGAAGGTACTTATTTAAAGTGGTGTTATTCACCTTCTTTTCCTTGAGCTGCCTCTTGGCATGGCCGAGCTCTTGCTCCGACCGCTCAAGATCTTTCTTCACGCCTCAACCTCCGCCGTTACGCGGCAGAGGTCAACAATGCAACACTGCAAACCCATATTGACATATTTTTTAACAACCTCACAGATATCTTGTTAGATCCTTAGTCCGCTTTTCTTTCCAACACCGGACTAAGCATCGAAACTACTTGTCTATGCGGTATTATATTACTTAATTTTAACCTTCTTACCTCAAAGCCTGTTAGAAGGCTGTTGCAGGCTTCGGTCAGCCCGCCCTTGGGGAGCTGGACCTTCAATCACCGCACTCATGAGAGTGCGGCGTTCTTCCTTGATGGAGGCGCTTTGAGCGCCTCAAAGCGAGTTATCCGGTGCCTCGGTTGACGGAGGCCGCCCGGCGTCGGTCTGCCCCTCTTCGAGGGGTTGCTTGCCGGACTCTGAACCGCTACGGGTTCGAGTAGAGTCCGCACAAAGTCCGAGGTTGCTCGACGGCGCCTCGAGCCTCCTCTGGCGTGTCTCCCTGTGGGAGTCCGCCTCGTCGTCCTCGGCGCGTGGGGTAGAGGCAGTCGGGATGGAATTTACATCCGACGGCGCCAATGACCCGCTCATCGAGTCGGGAAGGTCGTCAACGGCCGGACTAAAGGAACAATGCGGCATTAGAAGGATACTACATGACATACAATATACGGCATATGAATGATCCGGATACTTACGATCCTGCCGGACACCGGGCCCTTGGAGGCCACTCGTCCTCGCCAACGTTGATGTTGGCAAAACTGTCCGGGGATAGTTCTCCCCTCTTGACCCTTCGCCGCCCGGTTGGGGAGGCCTTCCTCTTCCTCTCTCCCTCCTCCGGGAGAGAGTACTCCTCCTCCTCCTCGTCTTCGGGGGAGGAGTCCTCGTCGTCATCGTCAGATGCCTGATTGCGGGAACTCTTTCGAGTCCCCACGGCCACCTTCTTGGCCTTCTTCTCCGGCACCACGTACGGTGCCGGAACCAGCAGCCTTGCTAAGCGGGCATCCACTGGTTCTTCTGGCATGGGAGCCGGGCTGATAAGCAGCTGGGCCTTCTCCATCCAGTCCTGTCAAAGGAAGAGGTAGATTAAAAACCTCGCTAGAGTCAATCTAGCTACTATAAGTGTCCCGTAATGGGGTCGAATCACTTACCTTGTCAGTCGGAGACTGCGAGCTGAATCCGCGGTCTTCGGTCGCGGATACGGGGGCTTCGGCGCCCTTGAACAGCACCCTCCAGGCGCCTTCGTACGTTGTGTCGAAGAGCGCGCTTAACATCTGGTGCTGTTCCGGATTAAACTCCCACAGATTAAATGCCCGTTCTTGGCATGGGAGAATCCGCCGGAGGAGCATGACCTGGACCACGTCGACGAGCCGGAGCCTATTGCTCACCAGCTTCTTGATGCAGGCTCGAAGTCCCGTCACCTCCACCGGATCACCCCACTGCAAGCCCTTCTCTTTCCAGGAGGTGAGCTGCGTGGGGATTCCAGATCTAAATTCGGGGGCCGCCGCCCATGTAGGCTCGCGCGGCTCGGTGATGTAGAACCACCCCGATTGCCACCCCTTGACGGAGTCCACGAAGGTCCCTTCTAGCCAAGGGACGTTGGGCAGCTTGCCCAACATGGCGCCTCCGCATTCCGCTTGCGTCCCCTTCACAACCTTCGGCTTGACGTTGAAAGTCTTGAGCCACAGGCCGAAGTGGGGCCGGATGCAGAGAAAGGCCTCGCACACGACGATGAACGCCGAGATGTTGAGGACGAAGTTCGGCGCCAGATCGTGGAAATCTAGGCCGTAGTAAAACATGATCCCCCGGACAAATGGATGGAGCGGAAAGCCCAGTCCGTGGAGGAAGTGGGGAAGGAAAACAACCCTCTCATGAGGCCCTGGGGTAGGAATGAGCTGCCCTGCTGCGGGCAGCCGATCTGCGATGTCGCCGGAAGGTATCCAAATGTCGCGAAGCTTGGTGATGTCCTCCTCCTTGGCGGTGGAGGCCATCCATTTGCCTCCCTCCGGACATGTTCGGAGAAGGGTCGGCGGGATCTTGCGAGCTTAGGCGTTGGAGCTTGAGTTCACAGGGGTGAATGAGCAAAGGAGGAAGAAGGCGTAGGTGAGAAGGTAAATCCTTATCCCTTATATATAGGCGGACCAAACTATGCGTCCCTCACCGGCCTGGTAAAACTCGCTTATCTCCCAAGCGCCATCATCAATGGCACGGTTGGGTTACCCACGCACGTATTGATGAGAATCTCGGAATAAGGGGAACACGATCTCTGCTTCGACAGGACGTGCCAAGGAAACCGCTTCGCTAAACGTGCTGAGGTGGAGTAATAAAAACGATCCAAACAAGGGCTTGGCTGCGGTGTGATGTCACGCCGTATAATACGTCAGCAGATTGAGTTAAGTGTATATTTTATTCTCTCTACGTTGGAATGTGGAATTTATTTTGCAGAGCCGGACACTATCCTGGTGTTCATTATTTTCTCCGGATTATTCAAGGAGAGGAACCCGCCTTGCAATGCCGAACATTATGCATGCCGGACTTATCGACATTGAAGACTGGTGTCGGTGTCAAAACCGGCGGATCTCGGGTAGGGGGTCCCGAACTGTGCGTCTAGGCGGATGGTAACAGGAGACGAGGGACACAATGTTTTTACCCAGGTTCGGGCCCTCTTGATGGAGGTAATACCCTACGTCCTGCTTGATTAATATTGATGATATGGGTAGTACAAGAGTAGATCTACCACGAGATCAATGAGGCTAAACCCTAGAAGCTAGCCTATGGTATGATTGTTGAGATGTAATGTTGTGTCCTACGGACTAAAGCCCTCCGGTTTATATAGACACCGGAGAGGCTAGGGTTACACAGAGTCGGTTACAATGGTAGGAGATCTACATATCCGTATTGCCAAGCTTGCCTTCCACGCCAAGTAAAGTACCTTCCGGACACGAGCCGGAGTCTTCAATCTTCTATCTTCGTAGTCTGGGAGTCCGGCGGATATCGATAGTCCGGCTATCCGGACACCCCTAGTCGAGACTCCTCAAGAGCCTGAACCAGTCTTCAATGACGATAAGTCCGGCGTGCATAATGTTCGGCATTGCAAGGCGGGTTCCTCCCTTGAATAGTCCGGAGAAGATAATGAACACCAGGATAGTGTCCGGCTCTGCAAAATAATTTCCACATTCCAACGTAGAGAGAATAAAATACACACTTAACCCAATCTGCTGACGTATTACGCAGTGTGATGTCACACCGCAGCCAAGCCCTCGCTTGAATCGTTTTTATTGTTCCGCCAAGACGCTTAGCGGCGGCTTCCTTGGCACGCCCCGTCGAGCGCAGATCGTGTTCCCTTTATTCCGGGATCCTCATCAATACGCGCGTGGGTAACCCAACCGCTCCTGCCGCCACGCCTCTATCGAAGGGGAATCTCAAACGGTCACGGAGACGGCCCTTGGTATTATTTCCCCTTTATAAGAGGACCAAGGCCTGTCCTTGTCTTTCAACCTCGCATCGAATCTTTCCTCTGCTCCCGCCCAACACCAAGAGCTCCAGACTCGGCGCTTGGATCCACAAAGAATGTCCGCTCCGACCTCTAGGGCGGTGGGTGCCCTCCTCCGCCACGGAGGAGGACATATTGAAGTTGCGTGAGGCTAAGTACACTGCCTACGAAGTCTCGCAGGTTGCCTGCCCCTGGGCAGGCCGTGCCAGCCCCCGAGCCCGGCGAATGTGTCGTTTTAGCATCTCACCTCCGTCGGGGATTAGGCTTCCCGACGGATCCTTTCGTGAGGGGGCTTCTGTTCTTCTACGGGCTGGACTTCCACGACTTGGCTCCGGAGTCCATCCTCCATATCTCCGCATTCATTATTGTCTGCGAAGCCTTCCTCCGCATCATCCCCCACTTCGGCCTGTGGCTGAAAACATTCAAGGTGGAGCCGAAGATGATCGGGGGGCGTCGAGCGGAGTGTGGCGGGGCGACCATAAGCAAGAAGGTCGATGCCCCGTGGCTCGAAGGTTCCTTCAAGAGGAACAGGATTGTGGCAGCTGGAGTGGTTCTACATCACCGCTCCAAGGGGCAAGCGAAGCCGCCGCCCTCCTTCCGCCTGGGACCTCCACAAGAATCGATGTCGTGGGTCAACCAAGGGCTCAACTGGGGACCGTCCGAGGACGTGTCCGCACTGCAGGGCCGGATTAGGGACCTCCAAACAAGGGAGATCGATCTGGTCAAGGTGATGCAAGTCATGCTAACTAGGCACCTCCTACCCTGCAAACGTCGTCCTCTCCGTTTATGGGAGTTCAATCCGGAGGGACCTCGTATCCTCCAGCATTTCATGGGTGCGACACCCTTGGAGATGTACGAGCTGTTCTTCGGACCGCAAGTGGCGTGTCCGGATTCGGCCAAGGATGCGGGTCTAAGCCGCGATCGTCCGGATACTCAGGTAAATAGCTCAAAGCCCGGACATCCTGTTTTGTATGCCTTTCAAGAGATCATCTCCTTACCCTTTGTTCTTTTACAGGAATGGGTGGCGCGATCAAAGCTGATAAGGTGTCCGCCCCCCTCGAGAGACCGTGACTGGAGCCCGTGGCTGGTCGAATGTTGGAGGTTGCGCCCACGAGGGGGGGCGACGGGGGAGATAAAGGAGCTAATACTTCGTCCAAAGGGGCGACTAAAGAGGAGGGAACCAAGGATCCCTCCCTTCAGGGGGAGAAGAGGACCGCCTCTGAAGATCTGGAGGCCCCAGCCCCTAAGCGTGGGAAGAAATCCCCACTGGGTCCGCGTCCGGAGAGAATCCGGACGCGCAATCATCGCCAAGGAACAGCACTCCAACGAGCCGTGAGTATGAAAGAGGAAGTTTAATAAAAAAGTACCTTCGTTTATGCTTCTGTAGGTAACCGAAATATTTATATCGCAGTTCGGATCTGCAACCGTCTCAGATGAGTTCGTCCTCGGGGGATCTTCTTCCGGAGATGATGGAGAGCGATACGCCTCCGTCCGACGCGCCGCCAGATGAGGCAGGCGAGCCCGAAGTGTCGTCACGGAGGGCGTCCCCGAGTCCGGAGGGGTCAAAGAGTTCAACACCCACCAGAGCCCGGCCGGGAGAACTGAAGAGTTTGCTTGAGAGGGCGTCCATTTCAGAAGATCACCGTGCGTTAATGCGTATGGTGATTGGAAGGATTTCGTCCGCTGAAAGCGGGTTGCGTGATGCTGCCATGAGCTTGCTAGCGGGATTTGAGGTATGCGAAAATAGCGTACCCCTTTGTTTTTTAACAGTTGTGCATATAAAAAATGCGCCCTGTATAGATAGTAGCCCCTGAGACTCGGTAGGTTGTCGAAGACGACAGCGTGCCGAGGATCAAAAATCTAAATATCTCAGGTAATAAATATCGCCGCTCGACATACGGTGGCGGATAGTCCGGGGCCAGCCGACTGATCGATTTGCCGAACTAAGTCGGCAATCGGACATGGCGATGCTTGACATAGCACTTGTCAATCAGCGACTTGACGAGTCGCAAGGTAAATAAATTCTCCATAGCCGCTTTATTGAGTGGGTTAAAGCCCTCCTCGATAAGTTATATGCTGTTTATACGATAAAGTCTTTGCTGCTGTGGGAGAGACTTGGGCCGAGCTTGCACAAACCAAGGAGCAAGCCGAAGAGTGATCACTGCCAGCTGGCGGCCGAGGAGTTGAAGGCGAAAAGGTCAGCGCCTTTGCCTAAGCGGGCGGAGGTGGCGGATTGGCCAAGAAATTAAAGGATGCTACCGACCGTGGCGAGGCTCTTGAAAAGGAGTGCCTATCGGAGCGGGAAGACTGAAGAAGGCCACCGCCGAGACCAAGGATGCCCGCTCGCAATGCGGGCTATGAAGGAGGAGCTGCGCCAAGCCGAGAAATCACGGCCGGCAGGCCGCTTCTTATCGTCGCCGGTTTATGGATGCCGTATGCCCAATTTGAAAAGCAAAGGAGTTCGGAGGATCCTTACATGGACTTGGCTGCGAGTGCGGTGACGCCGTTAAGCACTTTCGGGCGGGGGATCACGAGGTGGAAGAGTTATATTGACTCAATTCCACAGTCCGGATCGCCCTCTTCCGCCGCTCAGACAGTTGGCGAATGGGCGAACTGAATAGACTGTCCGGCTGGCTATGATCGACATCGTGGCCCATGTGTGGCCAGAGAGGTCCAAGGCGACGAGCTATTTTGGCCTCTCGCAGCAGTTCCTTGGGCGGTGCCGCATATCAAGGAGATGAAGCGGTCGGCTGCATCGAGGGCGCGCGGATGGCTCGGCCCGTGTAAAGGCGCAGTGTCCGGAGATGGATGCCACCGCTGTTGCTGCCCGTGGTTCGGATGGGAGCCGGCTTCTGCCAACATTATTTCGGGAAGTTATGCGGCGCCAGATAATAGAGTCGCAGATGCTTTCGAAGAATGTAACGCTCAATTGAACGCATTAACTTGTTTATGAATGATTATAGTATGAATGCTTTTTATACTTGTGCTTCCAAGTAGTAATACTTCTCCTTGCGGCCGTTTAAGTATACTTGTGTATAACCTGAAAGATGCGCTTGACTTCAGCCCCCTTGCACAAGGTGCTGGGGTGTTCGCAAAATAGCGCTTTTTCACACTTTAATCCGACGCCTCGGTCCTGTTATAAGGAGGTGGTAGCGTAGCAAACGAGGCAATCCGGACTATAATGCTTTATCTCTTTCACTTAGCCAATGGAGCTCGAGGGTGGGGCTACGATATAGCCTCTGATGGCACCGCACATCTCCGGATTCGGGTGCGTATGTGCCTGACCGGGAAGCGGCCCTTCGTCAAAGCGGGGAATTCTAAACATTCCGTAGTCGATCAAGTGGTGACGGACTCTCGCTATATCATGACAAATAGTTTTCGGCTTTCTCTCTCGAGGTGCTCACCCAAATTAACCGGGGCACAATCGCAGTAGTTCTCCTGGTGCCGTGTTAGCTAGATGATACGGAACGTAAGGCAGCAAAACACAGGAGCCGGGCAAACCCAACATTTGACCAGAGACATGATTCGGAGCTGATGCATATAGTGCCCAACTTGAGACGCCGAACACTCCCTGAGGTGTTCGGACTTTATGATAACGGGCAGAATTATACCCTAAGCCCCTTGTGTCCAGGTACGGGCATTGTCTTCTAACGCGGCCAATGCCAAATCGTCAGGCTCCGCCTCGGCTATAGGAAGAAGCCGAGGCCGATTTAGCAACAAGAGACAGTAATAAAAAGGTCTACGTAGGGTCTTAATCTAAAAAGAATCCTTGCGACGGGTCCCTACTGCACGTCTGCGCCTATGTCTCCGTTGTGCCGTTATCCTGGACGGGTACGCACGTTGCTCATCTGTAGAAAAGAGAGGAACATTTCAAAAACAGTTCGTGCGAAAATAATGCAAAAGAATAAGCGTTAATAATTAAGGCTAGGTTTATATGAAACCGATGTTAGTTGTGCGCGCAGCCCCTTATGAAAGGGTATGCGGCTAGGGAGCCCCTAGCCTGCTGAGTCCGGATTCATCTATCCGAATCCGGGGTCTTTAAGTGACCCTCGCACTGAAATGGTGCCATGTGGACCGGGCATCTTAAGTGTGAGAGACGCGTAATGCGGTATGGCATTGAAGCGGACAAAAGCCTTTCGTCCTAATAGTGCTTGATGTTCACTTTTAAATGGGACGATATGGAAAATTAACTTTTCTCGTCGGAAATTGTTCGGTGATCCGAACACGACTTGATAATATCGAGCCTGCACTTGGCGTAAGGGCCGGGCGTAACTCCTTTGAAGGAAGTGCGGCTGTGTCGAATTTTGGTAGGGTCTATCCCCATCCGACGGATTGTGTTTGAATATAGCAGGTTTAAGTCACTGCCTCCGTCCATTAGGATGTTTGTGAATTGTAGTCCGTCTATTATCGGATTCAATATCAGGGGAGTCCGTCCCGCGGTTCGAACACTTTTGGAATAATCCCGGTGGTCGAAAGTGATTGGTTTGATATCCAATCTCTATGGTTTCTGGGGCGGATCGTGCGAGGATCTTTTGGAAAGTGCCGCCTGTTTTTTTCGTGTCCTCACATGAAGTGAGTTTATCGCTTTGACCCCTTGTGGGAAAGTCTTTTGTTTTCCGTGCCTCTGTCAAGGGGTTTATCTTCTTCGCTTGACGCGCCGAGCCGCTTGCGTTCGGCGTTTAGTCGACCGAACTGTTTGAAAACCCAACAATCCCTGTGGGTGTGATTTGCAGGCCTTCCGGGGGTACTGTGGATTTGACAGATCTGACCCAAGATTTTGTGTAGGTTAGACAGTTCATCGCTGTCGTCCTTGATGGGTTGAGCTTTATTATTCGGCCGTGAGCTTTTAAATCCGGCGTTGACTGCCGTGCTCTTTGGGCTTTTCTCTTTGTTCCGGCGCTGATCTTTTCTGCGCCGTGATTTTCCGTTTCCATCTCTTATCTCGGATGTACTTGGGTCGCTGGTGCTGCTTCTTGCCAACCAGCTGTCCTCTCTAGCATAAGCGGGTCATGAGGCTTGTTAATGCGGTCATTGTCCTCGGTTTCTCTTGACCGAGGTGTCTGGCGAGCCATTCGTCTCTCGACATTGTGCTTAAAAGCTGCTAAGGCTTGCGTCCGGACAATCGACTATTTGGTTCTTTTGGTAAGGAACCTGTTCTGCACTTCCGCCGACTCTCCGGGCTGTTGAGTTATGTGACTTAGGTTGTCTCGCATCCGGAGGCGGACATAAGTCCCTTGAAAATTTGCTCTAAACGCTTCCTCGAGCTCTTCCCAACTTCCAACAGGGTTTTCTGGGAGGCTTTTGAGCCAATGACGAGCTGGCCCTTTGAGCTTGAGGGGTAGATATTTTATGGCGTGGAGATCGTCTCCTCTGGCCATATGTATATGCAGTATATAGTCTTCTATCCAGACTCCAGGGTCTGTTGTTCCATCGTAGGCTTCTATGTTGATGGGTTTAAACCCTGCTGGGAATTCATGTTCCAGCACTTCGTCTGTGAAGCATAGTGGGTGTGCGGCGCCCCTGTACTTGTACGTGCCGCTATCGTCGGACACTTGACGTGTTCCTTTGCTTATTGGGGCTTTCCTTTTGGGTCCGTAGATGGACCTGGCTGGGCCATTTGACGGTGGAGGCTTTATGGCCTCTTCGTCGAATTCTGGGAGCAGCTTGCGCTTCGGGTAGCTCTTCGGTTGGTTGCTGTTGCCTTGTTTGTCTGCGGTTTTGAGCACTTTGCTCCATCTTATCCGGAGCGCGTCTTCCATGTTGAGCTTCCGCTTTTCCTCCTTCAGGCTTCTTGCTGTAGTGATGAGCCTGCGTTTGCAAAGATCTTGTTCGACGGGCTCTTCGAGTTCGTCGTCATCGGGGCTTGATTCGTCCTCGGAGGGAGGTACATAGTTGTGATCCTCAACCTTTTCTTCTGCCGCCCTTTCGTGAGGGCTTGCTTCTACATCCTCCTTCGCCGAGTCTTCTTTGGAGGGTTTGTCTTCGGCACTCTCCGGAGTGTTATTATCTCCCGTGCCGGATTCTCCATTCTTGTTGTGGCGGGATTTAGAGAGGTGCCGTCGGCGTTTGGGTTGCTTCTTTAGAGAATCTTCCTCCGCTGCTTTCTCGCCATCCCCTTCTTTTGGGGTATCCACCATGTAGACGTCGTATGACGAGGTGGCCTTCCAGTGTCCCGTGGGCGCTGGGTCCTGATCGTCTCCGGCATCATCGTCCATAGCGTCGATGTCCTCGGAGTTGTAGTCTAACATGTCGGTTAGATCCTCGACAGTGGCTACAAAGTGGGTGGTGGGTGGGCTCCGAATTTCTTCGTCGTCCGAACTCCAACCGCCCTGGCCATAGTCCGCCAGATCCTCCCGATAGCGAGATGCTTGAGAATTCAGAATATCGCCAAAAGGCGAGTGTTGAAAGATGTCCGCGGCGGTGAATTCCATAACCGCGCCTAATCTGCTTAATTGGCGAGGGCGGAGGCTCGGAGTCCGCGAGGAGTCCGACGCCTCGGGATCACGAAGTTTCGCAAGGACAAAATCGGTATTCGACTCCATCGCCAGATGTTGAAGCCCGGGCGGCGTCTATCCACCGACCCTCGTCATGGGCAATCGGCTCCGCAAGTGGCCGGGCGGATTTAAATCGCGCCACCAAAGCACCGTCCGCGGCAGAGCTAGATCATGCCCATCGTCGCGGTCGGCGGCGCTTAGCGGGCTCGAGTCCGTCGAAGATCAAGTCTCCGCGTCATCGGCCGTGAAGTTTAGGGCTTCGAATCGACTGGACGGCCAGGCGCGAAGCTTCGATCTGCTCCAGATGGCCAAGAGAGTTTGCCCGCGATGCAAAGCCGCCGAATATGAAGATCTGTCCGGGAGAAAAGTCTCACCGGACAGCGTTGAGGTTGAAGATGCCATCGAGCCTATTGGTGACGACACAGAGGAACTCTCAATGAAAGCACCAATGTCGGTGTCAAAACCGGCGGATCTCGAGTATGGGGTCCCGAACTGTGCGTCTAGGCGGATGGTAACAGGAGACGAGGGACACAATGTTTTTACCTGTGTTCAGCCCTCTTGATGGAGGTAATACCCTCGCCCCGCTTGATTAATATTGATGATATGGGTAGTACAAGAGTAGATCTACCACGAGATCAATGAGGCTAAACCCTAGAAGCTAGCCTATGGTATGATTGTTGAGATGTAATGTTGTGTCCTACGGACTAAAGCCCTCCGGTTTATATAGACACCGAGAGGCTAGGGTTACACAGTCGGTTACAATGGTAGGAGATCTACATATCCGATTGCCAAGCTTGCCTTCCACGCCAAGTAAAGTACCTTCCTGACACGAGCCGAGTCTTCAATCTTCTATCTTCGTAGTTTGGGAGTCCGCGGATATCGATAGTCCGGCTATCCGGACACCCCTAGTCCAGACTCCTCAAGAGCCCCTCGAACCAGTCTTCAATGACGATAAGTCCGGCGTGCATAATGTTCGGCATTGCAAGGCGGGTTCCTCCTTGAATAGTCCGGAGAAGATAATGAACACCGTGATAGTGTCCGCTCGCAAAATAATTTCCACATTCCAACGTAGAGAATAAAATACACACTTAATCCAATCTGCCGACGATTACGCAGCGTGATATCACACCGCAGCCAAGCCCTCGCTTGAATCGTTTTATTGTTCCGCCAAGACGCTTTAGCGGCGGCTTCTTGGCACGCCCCGTCGAGCGGTCGTGTTCCCTTTATTCCGGATCCTCATCAATACGCGTGGGTAACCCAACCGCTCCGCCGCCACGCCTCCTCTATCGAAGGGAATCTCAAGCGGTCACGAGACGGCCCTTGGTATTATTTCCCTTTATAAGAGGACCAAGGCCTGTCCTTGTCTTTCAACCTCGCGCCGAATCTTTCCTCTGCTCCCGTTCCAACACCAAGAGCTCCAGACTGAGCGCTTGGATCCACAAGAATGTCCGCTCCGACCTCCGGGGCGGTGGGTGCCCTCCTCCGTCACGGAGGAGGACATATTGAAGTTGCGTGAGGCCAAGCACAGCCCACGGTCTCAAGACAGGTTGCCTGCCCTGGGCAGGCCGTGCCAACCCGAGCCCGGCGAATGTGTCGTTTTAGCATCTCACCTCCGCCGGGGATTAGGCTTCCCGACGGATCCTTTCGTGAGGGGGCTTCTGTTCTTCTACGGGCTGGACTTCCACGACTTGGCTCCGAGTCCATCCTCCATATCTCCGCATTCATTATTGTTCATGCGAAGCCTTCCTCCGCGTCATCCCCACTTCGCCTGTGGCTAAAAACATTCAAGGTGGAGCCAAGGTGATCGGGGCGCCGGCGGAGTGTGGCGGGCGACCATAAGCAAGAAGGTCGATGCCCGTGGCTCGAAGGTTCCTTCCAAGAGGAACAGGATTGTGGCAGCCGGAGTGGTTCTACATCACCGCCCCAAGGGCGCAAGCGTAAGCCGCCGCCTCCTTCCGCCTCGGACCTCCACAGAATCGATGTCGTGGGTCAACCAAGGGCTCAACTGGGACCGTCCCGAGGACGTGTCCGCACCGCAGGGCGGATTAGGGACCTCCAAACAAGGGAGATCGATCTGGTCAAGGTGATGCAAGTCATGCTAACTAGGCACCTCCTACCTCGCAAATGTCGCCCTCTCCGCTTATGGGAGTTCAATCCGAGGGACCTCGTATCCTCCAAAGATTTCATGGGTGCGACACCCTTGGAGATGTACGAGCTGTTCTTCGACCGCAAGTGGCGGTCCGGATTCGCCAAGGATGCGGGTCTAAGCCGCGATCGTCCGGATACTCGTAAATAGCTCAAAGCCCGACATCCTGTTTTGTATGCCTTTCAAGAGATCATCTCCTTACCCTTTGTTCTTTACAGGAATGGGTGGCGCGATCAAAGCTGATAAGGTGTCCGGCCCCCTCCCGAGAGACCGCCTTGGAGCCCGTGGCTGGTCGTCGAATGTTGGAGGTTGCGCCACAGAGGGGGGCGACGGGAGATAAAGGAGCTAATACTTCCGTCCAAAGGCGACTAAAGAGGAGGGAACCAAGGATCCCTCCTTCGTGGGAGAAGAGGACCGCCTCTGAAGATCTGGAGGCCCCAGCCCCTAAGCGTGGGAAGAAATCCCCACCGGGGGGTCCGGCGTCCGGAGAGAATCCGGACGCGCAATCATCGCCCAAGGACCAGCACTCCAACGAGCCGTGAGTATGAAAGAGGAAGTTTAATAAAAAAGTACCTTCGTTTATGCTTCTGTAGGTAACCAAAATATTTATATCGCAGTTCGGATCTGCAGCCGTCTCAGATGAGTTCGTCCTCGGGGGATCTTCCTCCGGAGATGATGGAGAGCGATACGCCTCCGTCCGACGCGCCGCCAGATGAGGCAGGCGAGCCCGAAGTGTCATCACGGAGGGCGTCCCCGAGTCCGGAGGGGTCAAAGAGTTCAACACCCACCAGAGCCCGGCCGGGAGAACTGAAGAGTTTGCTTGAGAGGGCGTCCATTTTAGAAGATCACCGTGCGTTAATGCGTATGGTGATTGGAAGGATTTCGTCCGCTGAAAGCGGGTTGCGTGATGCTGCCATGAGCTTGCTAGCGGGATTTGAGGTATGCGAAAATAGCGTACCCCTTTGTTTTTTAACAATTGTGCATATAAAAAATGCGCCCTGTATAGATAGTAGCCCCTGAGACTCGGTAGGTTGTCGAAGACGACAGCGTGCCGAGGATCAAAAATCTAAATATCTCAGGTAATAAATATCGCCGCTCGACATGGTGGCGGATAGTCCGGGGCCAGCGGATCGATCAGTTTGCGAACTAAGTCGGCAACTGGACATGGCAGATGCTGACATAGCACTTGTCAATCAGCGACTTGACGAGTCGCAAGGTAAATAAATTCTCCATAGCCGCTTTATTGAGTGGGTTAAAGCCCTCCTCTGATAAGTTATATGCTGTTTATACAGACGGTGCTGCTGCTGTGGAGAGACTTCGGGCCGAGCTTGCACAAACCAAGGAGCAAGCCCGAAGGAGTGATGCGGCTGCAACATTGGCGGCCGAGGAGTTGAAGGTCGAAAAGGCTGCGACTTGCCTAAGCTGGGCGGAGGTGGCCGATTGGCCAAGAAATTAAAGGATGCTACCGACCGTGGCGAGGCTCTTGAAAAGGAGCGCCTATCGGAGCGGGAAGACTCAAGAAGGCCACCGCCGAGACCAAGGATGCCCGCTCGCAATGCGGCTATGAAGGAGGAGCTGCGCCAAGCCGAGAAATCACGGGTGGCAGGCCGTTTCTTATCGCGCGCCGGTTTATGGATGCCGTATGCCCAATTTGAAAAGCAAGGAGTTCGGAGGATCCTTACATGGACTTGGCTGCGAGTGCGGCCGACGCCGTTAAGCACTTCGGAGCCGGGGATCACGAGGTGGAAGAGTTATATTGACTAAATTCCACAGTCCGGATCGCCCTCTTCATTGTCGGACAGGTTGGCGAATGGGCCGAACTGAATAGACTGTCGGGCTGGCTATGATCGACATCGTGGCCCATGTGTGGCCGAGAGGTCCAAGGCGATGAGCTATTTTGGCCCATCGCAGCAGTTCCTTGGGGCGGTGCCGCATATCAAGGAGATGAAGCGGTCGGCCTGCATCGAGGGCGCGCGGATGGCTCGACCCGTGTAAAGGCGCAGGTCCGGAGATGGATGCCACCGCTGTTGCTGCCAGGTTCGATGGGAACCGCTTCTGCCAACATTATTTCGGGAAGTTATGCGCGGCGCCAGATAATAGAGTCGCAGTGCTCGAAGAATGTAACATTCAATTGAACGCATTAACTTGTTTATGAATGATTATAGTATGAATGCTTTTTATACTTGTGCTTCCAAGTAGTAATACTTCTCCTTGCGGCCGTTTAAGTATACTTGTGCATAACCCGAAGATGCGCTTGACTTCAGCCCCTTGCACAAGGTGCTGGGGTGTTCGCAAAATAGCGCTTTTTCACACTTTAATCCGACGTCTCGGTCCTGTTATAAGGAGATGGTAGCGTAGCAAACGAGGCAATCCGGACTATAATGCTTTATCTCTTTCACTTAGCCAATGGAGCTCGAGGGTGGGGCTACGATATAGCCCCTGATGGCACCGCACATCTCCGGATTCGGGGTGCGTATGTGCTGACCGAAGCGCCCTTCGCCAAAGCGGGAATTCTAAACATTCCGTAGTCGATCAAGTGGTGACGGACTCTCGCTATATCATGATAGTCGGTTTTGCTTTCATCGAGGTGCTCACCCGGTCGAGCTGGGCACAATCGCAGAGTTCTCCTGGTGCCGTGTTAGCTGGATGATACGGAACGTAAGGCAGCAAAACACAGGAGCCGGGCAAACCCAACATTTGACCAGAGACATGATTCGGAGCTGATGCATATAGTGCCCAACTTGAGACGCCGAACACTCCCTGAGGTGTTCGGACTTTATGATAACGGGCAGAATTATACCCTAAGCCCCTTGTGTCCGTGCACGGCATTGTCTTCTAACGCCGCCAATGCCAAATCGTCGAGCTCCGCCTCGGCTATAGGAAGAAGCCGAGGCCGATTTAGCAACAAGAGACAGAATAAAAGGTCTACGAGGGTCTTAATCTAAAAAGAATCCTTGCGACGGGTCCCTACTGCACGCTGCTTTGGTCTCCGTTGTGCCGTTATCCCGGGCGGCACGCACGTTGCTCATCTCAGAGAAAAGAGAGGAACATTTCAAAAACAGTTCATGCGAAAATAATGCAAAAGAATAAGCGTTAATAATTAAGGCTAGGTTCAGGGGCTACTGAGGGAGTCCTGGACCAGGGGGTGTCCGGACAGCCGGACTATCGATATCCGCCGGACTCCCAGACTACGAAGATAGAAGATTGAAGACTCCGGCTCGTGTCCGGAAGGTACTTTCCTTGGCGTGGAAGGCAAGCTTGGCGATCTGGATATGTAGATCTCCTACCATTGTAACCGACTGTGTAACCCTAGCCTCTCCGGTGTCTATATAAACCGGAGGGCCTTAGTCCATAGGGCTAACATTACATCTCAACAATCATACCATAGGCTAGCTTCTAGGGTTTAGCCTCCTTGATCTCGTGGTAGATCTACTCTTGTACTACCCATATCATCAATATTAATCAAGCAGGGGCGTGGGGTTTTACCTCCATCGAGAGGGCCCGAACCTGGGTAAAAACATTGTGTCCCTCGTCTCTTGTTACCATCCGCCTAGACGCACAGTTCGGGACCCCCTACCCGAGATCCGCCGGTTTTGACACCGACAGCGCATCTGACAGAAATCCATTCCACCATGGACAGTCGACGCGGCTCCTCCTCTCGCCCTCCCAGCCCTCGTCCTGGAGATTGGGAGAGATGCTCCGTCCCGTACAGCGAGTTCGTGATGCTCCAAACCAAGGGATTTCTTCCCCCAGCCTTCATGGTTCCGGTTCGAGCCGGACTCGCCACCTATAAGGGCGGAAAGCAAGCGGAGAGCGTCCCCAGCCCCTCCAAAGGAGAGCGGGTATGCCTTGTCTCTTATTTGATAAGAGGGCTCAGATTTCCAATTCATCCGTTTCTCCGGGATCACAGAGTTCTACGACCTCGGTTGCACAACCTTACGCCTGCCTCCGTTTTGCATATCGCGGGCTTCGTGGCCCTTTGTGAGCTGTTTTTGGGCATCGAGGCTCATTTTGCGCTGTGGAAGAAGCTGTTCTGCCTTGTGCCCCATTCTTAAGAGGGGTCAGTATATCAAGTGGGCGGAGCCGAACTATGGCACATCGCCGGGACCGGATATCTATCCGAAACCCCAAAGAAGGCGTCCGAAGACTGGCCTTCGGAATGGTTTTATATAGAAGATGTCCCCCTGCCGGACCCAGTTCGGGTCGGCCTCCCTAAGTTCAATAACCCTCCTTTGAAGAAACGCCTAAGCTGGCGTCCACGGAGCCCTCAGAAGGAAAATGATAGGGACGTCCTTTACCTGATGAGCCGAATTAGGATGTTAGCTCATTCTGGACTGACCATGATCAGGGTCATGGCCACATGCATTATGCGGGGGGTGCAACCGCTCCATTGTAGAAGCCACCCCATGTGGGATTTCAATGGGGAGCATGATGCCACCCGCTGCGGCCGTAAGGGGCCGGGATCGGTCGCCGATCTGATGAAGATCTTGTCCGCATTGTACAAGGGAGAAAGGAGGAATTTCTCCGCGTCAATCCGCAGGGTGGATTTTCTATGAACAATCCTCCAAGCTGGGTAAGCGGACATTTATTTTTTCCTATCCGATCCATACTCCCATAGTCAAGTATCTCATTTTGTGATTTTGGCGCAGGAACTGCATCGGGCCGTAAAGGATATACACAGCCCGCCTCCACAACCCAAGGATCCGGAACGGTTCCTCAATCTGGCCTCCCAAGAGGATCCGGACATATCGGTGGAGCTGATCGACGGGGTATTTCACCAACTGAGCATCGATAATGCCTTGGTCTCCATTACGGCCGATTACCCCGGAATACTTCCCGCCTCGCAGGTAACTGAGACTGAAGTCCCAATACTTTGAAAATGACCCATCCATGCTTATTTTTGATCACCGTATACCAATGGCGTTTTGCAGGGGCGCCCTTGAGGCGGAAGGCCGACCCCGCGGCGGCTAGCCAACAAGGGGCGGCACGGCCAGCAGGCTAAAAAGAAGTGCGGTCCGGATCAAAACTCTGGCGCAACGGTATGGCGTGCCACCTTACTCCTGGGCTTTATTCCCGGGAGACGTACTAACGCTCGTGCATTTTCAGGAAGAAGAGCGCTCGCCGGACTATATCCGGAGAGGTTGCCAATCAATCCTCCGCTCGCCAGGCTCCAAAGCCAGGTCCAGAAGCGGAGGCGAACATGAGGCATGCTTTGGATGCTCCTCCGACAGAGGATGCCGACAGGTTATCTGCCACCAATTCCGAGGTGGAGAGTGCCATGAATCACATGCATCGCCGGACAGTTCTTCGTGACGCATGTTTCTCCCCAGAGGCATTGGATGCCTTTAATTCGGGAGATGCGCACCTCCGTGCCGCTCAAAATGGTCTAGCCAGAGCCACGGAGCAGTATGTAAAAGACATACGGGTGAGAAAATTTGACAGTTGTATATGCCAGTAGCCCCCGAGACTTGAAATAGTTAGAATAACTGATTTAAGGATCATTTATTGTGCAAGAACTTTCAGAAAAGAATACCCAACTGTCCCAGGAGCTGGAGGAGTGCAAAGCCCAACTTGAGGCCGCACTAGCCGCAGCGGGGGAAGCCAAAGAGACCCCCTCTGGTAATATATGCTTCAAAAGATAAGTAAATTGTGAAGTGCGGCGTGTGCATAAGTCTGACAATAATATTGCAGATGGCGCCGGGATAGATCCGGACAAGCAACAGCTCATGTGCCGGTTAAAGGCCGGCGAGAATGTGCTTACAAGGGTGAGGCAAGAGAAAATAATCTCAAGATGCCAACACCCACCGGGTGAGGAACTAAAGGATGTTCGTGCTCAGCTTCACGACTCCGTTAAGGAGAATCGGTGCTTCGATCGCGGCATTTTTAGTAAGTGCTTGAGCGAACTTTGAAAAAGAGTTCGGCGAGGAAGTCGACTAACAGAGTTATGTCTGTAGGTATGCTCACAGGCTGTCCTGCTGTGGAAATGCCCGGTTCTATGGGTGACCTTCTTCCCGAGCTCTTGCAACTGCACGAACGAGTTCGGCAGGTGATGAAAGACGTCGCCCAGGCCTTGTGGCCATCTGTCTCCCTGCCCGAAGGCCTTGGAGAGCTTGCAGAGAGGCTTCAGGGAGCGCGGCGGCGCTTCCGATTATGGAAGATATCGGCCTGCCGTCAAGGCGCCAGGGAGGCCTGGGCCATGGTGAAGACGCGGTACACGAAGGCTGACCCACACCACATGGCCAAGGTCGGGCCCGTGGGGCCCGATGGGAAGGAGATCCCTGTGAGCTTAGTGTATGGCCAAGTAGAGTTGGCCGCAAAGTATTCCCAGCAGGACTATAAACTAGACAGCCTATTAGATGGCATTGAAGAGGAATACAATCAGTCGAATTGATTATGTAATTTAAGATGACATGAAAAATGCCTTCTAGCCGGATTGTAGATCGTTTGTCATAGTGGACCTTTTCGCTTCAACCTCGGGACCCAATAGTCTGGAGTGTGTCCGAATACCCTCGCGGTTATATAACAACCGGGGCATGCGTGGAGACCAGGCGTAGGGGTCATTAGTGCTTTATCAGACAAGTGCCCAACTAGTTATGTTATATTACATGGTTAGTAAGAAACATCTTCTAGGGAGAATAGTTCCGTTAGGGGTTCCTTTCCCTGGGAGGCATGCCCTAAAGTGCATGTCCGGACTGCGAAAAAAGCAGGAGAGCATCTGGGGGCAGATAAATAAATAAGTAAGAAATCATCTTTTAAGTCACCGACCGAATATTCCCTTAAGAACTCTAGCTTTCGGCTTCACCTAGTCTGAGGTACACATCCGGCTGACCCGGCAGTAACAATCGCAGAGGTGATCCCTTTACCACCTAGCCGAACAATCGGGAACGTAGGGGTAAGCATAGGAGCCAGGCAACCCAGCTTGGCCAAAACTTAAGTCATATCGATGCATATAATGGTGAATAAAATGTACATGCAGAAGTGTGACACATGTGTTGGGCATGAAGCCCGTATAAATAAGCTTCTGTTAAAGAAGCCCCCAGGTATAATGAGCGCGGATAGCGCGTCAAGTGTGTGCGAACAATGCGCAAACAAGCTTTCAAAGGCTGTAATAGAAAAGGAGGGAGAAGGAGAGAAACAGAAGACAACTAATATGTAAAATATAGACAGAGGAAGGAGACAAACTCAGAATCCGGCACTAGGCGTAGGATCTTCGGAGACGGGCTGCGTTCCATGGGTTCGACACGAGTCGGTTATCCGATGCATCTCGCAGACGGTACGCTCCACCGGTCAGGACTTGGTCGACGATAAAGGGACCTTCCCATTTGGGCTTTAGTTTGTCCTTTTTCTTGTCCGGCAGGCGTAGAACTAACTCGCCAACGTTGTAAGTTTTGGCCCGTACTTCTCTGCTTTGATATCTTCGAGCTTGCTGTTGATAGAATGCGGAACGGGCTTTTTCCACGTCACGCTCCTCCTCCAATGCGTCCAAACTATCCTGCCGATCGAGCTCGGCTTCTCTTTCTTCGTACATGCGCATGCAAGGTGAGTCATGAATTATGTCGCAGGGCAGAACTGCCTCTGCGCCGTATACCATAAAGAATGGTGTAAATCCGGTGGTGCGATTCAGAGTGGTCCGCAGCCCCCAGAGTACGGAGTCGAGCTCCTCTACCCAGTGCGTGTTAGATTCCTTGAGGGACCGCACTAATCTGGGTTTGATGCCACTCATGATTAGACCATTTGCTCGCTCGACTTGACCGTTAGTTTGAGGGTGATAGGCTGAAGCATAGTCGAGCTTGATGCCCATGTTTTTGCACCATATTTTGACCCCGTCGGCCGTAAAGTTCGTGCCGTTATCAGTGATGATGCTATGGGGGACGCTGTAACGGTGTACGACCCCTGATATGAAGTCTATCACCGGTCCGGATTCGGCCGTCTTAACAGGTTTGGCCTCTATCCATTTGGTGAATTTATCCACCATGACCATGGGTATTTCGCCAGTGGTTCCTCCTTTAAGGGGTCCAACCATGTCAAGCCCCGGCACTGCGAAGGGCCAGTTATGGGTATAGTTTTGAGGAGGTGGGTGGCATGTGGCTTTGATTAGCAAAGAGCTGGCAACCGACGCATCGTTGGACTAAGTCCTGAGCATCTGCCCGGGCCGTCGGCCAATAAAATCCTGTACGGAAGGCCTTGCCTACAAGGGCCCAGGCTGCGGCGTGGTGCCCGCCGAGTTCGGCATGAATTTCAGCCAGAAGATTCCGCCCTTCCTCTTTGGAGATACACCTTTGAAGGACTCCGGTTGTGCATTTCTTGTAAAGCTCTCCCTCATGGACCTTATAGGCTTTAGATCGCCGCACTATGCAGCGGGCCTCGTTTTGGTCCTTGGGAAGTTCCTGCCTGGTTAGGTAGGCTAGGAATGGTTCCATCCACGGTGCAATGATTGCCATTATTACATGGGGTGAGGATGCTACTTCGTTGGCAGAACCGCTGTCGGTGTCAAAACCGGTGGATCTCGGGTAGGGGGTCCCGAACTGTGCGTCTAGGTAGATGGTAACACGAGACAAGGGACATGATGTTTTTACCCAGGTTCGGGCCCTCTCGATGGAGGTAAAACCCTACTCCTGCTTGATTGATATTGATGATATGGGTAGTACAAGAGTTGATCTACCACGAGATCAAGGAGGCTAAACCCTAGAAGCTAGCCTATGGTATGATTGTTATGTGTCCTATGGACTAATACCCTCCGGTTTATATAGACATCGGAGAGGGCTAGAGTTACACAGAGTCGGTTACAATGGTAGGAGATCTACATATCCGTATCGCCAAGCTTGCCTTCCACGCCAAGGAAAGTCCCATCCGGACACGGGACGGAGTCTTCAATCTTGTATCTTCATAGTCTTGGAGTCCGGCCAATGATGATAGTTCGGCTATCCAGACACCCCCTAGTCCAGGACTCCCTCAGTAGCCCCCGAACCAGGCTTCAATGATGACGAGTCCGGCATGCATATTGTCCTCGGCATTGCAAAGCGGGCTCTCCTCCAAATTCCACGTGCTTACCGAATAGTGTACGACTTCCTTACAAATGTTGCGCTCCTTGGCTTCCACGTCCAATAATGGCCCTCTTCCACGTGTCGTATGAATGCGAAAAGCCAGGGTATTCTTACACTTTACCCCCTAGCTGCGCGAATAAACTGCCTATAAGAGAGGCGAGGATCCAGATCCGAATCACACCATCCTCCTTCCGCGAGTATTCATCGAAGCGCTCCTGACAAAAATCCACTCCATCATGGACAGTCGACGTGGCTCCTCCTCTCGCGCTCCCAGCCCTCAGCCAGGAGATTGGGGGAGATGTTCAGTCCCGCATAGCGAGCTGGTGACGTTCCAAACAGAGGGATATCTTCCCCCAGCCTTCATGGTTCCTGTTCGAGCCGGACTGGCCACCTACAAGGGCGGAAAGCAGGCGGAGAGCGTCCCCAATCCCTCCAAAGAAGAGCGGGTATGCTTCGTCCCTTATCTAACAAGGGGACTCGGATTTCCCATACATCCGTTTCTCTGGGGGCTCCTGGAGTTCTATGGGCTCCAGCTTCACCACCTCACGCCTGCCTCCATTCTGCACATCGCGGGCTTCGTGGACCTTTGCGAGCTGTTCTTGGGCATCGAGGCCCATTTCGCGGTATGGAAGAGATTATTTTGCCTCGTACCCCGTTCTCACGAGGGGTCGATATATCAAGTGGGCGGAGCCGAAATATGGCGCATCGCCGGGACCGGATACCTATCCGGAACCCCGAAGAAGGCGTCCGAAGACTGGCCTTCGGAATGGTTTTACATGGAGGGCGCCCGCTGCGGACCCGTTCGGTTGCCTCCGGAGTTCAACAACGCCCTCTAAGGAAACGCTGAGTTGGCGCCCAGAGCCCTCAACGGGAGAATGATGGGGACGTTCAATATCTGATGGGCCGAATAAGGTTATTGGCTCATTCCGGATTGACTATGATTGGAGTCATGGCCACATGCATCATGCGAGGGGTGCAGCCGCTTCAATACAGGGGCCACCCCATGTGGGATTTCAACGGGGAGGATGACGCCACCCGTCATGGCCGCAAAGGGCCAGGTTCGGTTGCTGATCTAGTGAAGACCCTGTCCGGCTTGTACAAGGGGGAGAAGGAGGACTTCCTCCGCGCGAGTCCATTGAATCGATTTTCGATGAACAACCCTCGGAGCTGGGTAAGCGGACGTTTGTCTATCTAATCCTTGTTCCCAAAGTTAAGTGTCTCACTTTGTGATTTCGACGCAGGAACTGCGCCGGGCCATAGAGGACATACACAGCCCGGCTCCACAACCAGAGGATGCGGAACGATCCCTTGATCCGGCCTCCGAAGATGATCCGGATATAAAGCTGGAGCTAATCGACGGGGTGTTCCACCAACTTAGTATGGACAATGCTTTGGTCGCCATTACGGCCGACTACCCCGGTTTATCTCCGGCTTCCCAGGTAACCGTGACTGGAGTCCCAATACCATGACTCATCCATGCTTATTTCTGACCACCGTATACTAATGGTACTCCGCAGGAGGTGCCTTTGAGGCGGGAAGCCGAACCTGTGGCGGCTGACCAACAAGGGGCAGCTCGGCCCAGCAGGCGGAAAAGGAGTGCGACACGAATCGAGACGTCGCCGCAACGGTATGATGCGCCCCCATGTTTATTGAAAAGATTCCTGGAAGGCCTACTAACTCTTGTGGTTTTCTTAGGAGAAAGAGCGCTCACCGGACTGTGCCCGGAGAGGTTGCCAATCCCGCCTCCACCAACCAGACTCCAACACCAGGTCCGGAGGGGGAGGCGAACGCAAGGCGCGCGTCAGGTGCTCCTCCAACGGAGGATGCCGATAGGTTGTCCGCCACCAATTCTGAGGTGGAGAGCGCCATGAATCACAGCGCGCCACGGACAGCTTCTGCGACACATGCTTCTCCCGAGGCGTTAAATGCCTTTAATTGGGTGATCGCACCTCCGTGCTGCTCAAGATGGTCTAGCCAGAGCCACGGAGCAGATGTAAAAGACATCTGGTGAGTAATTTTGACAGATTATATATGCTAGTAGCCCCGAGACTTAAAATAGTTAGAATAACTGATTTAAGGATCATTTGTTATCTGCAGATCTTACGGAGAAGAATACCCACCTGTCCCGGAGCTGCAAGAGTGCAAGACCCAACTTGAGGCCGCACTAGCCGCGCGAAGAGCCACAGAGACCCCTCTGGTAATACATACTTGAAAGATAAGTAATTTGCGAAGTGCGGCGCGTGTATAAGTCTGACAATAATATTGCAGATGGTGCCGGACTAGATCCGGACAGGCAGCAGCTACTACGCCAGCTAAAGGCCGGCGAGAAGGTGCTGACAAGGGTGTGGCAGGAGAAGAATAACCTCCAAGATGCCAACACTCAGCTGGGCGAGGGACTAAAAGATGTTCGGGTCCAGCTGTCTTACTCCGTGAAGGAGAATTTGCGGCTTCGTCGCGGCGTTTACAGTAAGTGCTTGAATGAACTTTTGGAAACAAGAGTTCGGCGAGGAAGTCGATTAACCAAAATATGTCTGTGGGTATGCTCACAGGCCGTCCTGCAGAGGAAATGCCCGGTTCAATGGGTGACGAGCTTCCCGAGCTGTTGCAGCTGCACGAACGAGTTCGGCAGGTGATGAGCGGCGTCGCCCAGGCCTTATGGCCGTCTGTCTCCCTACCCGAAGGTCTTGGAGGGCTTGTGGAGAAGCTTCAGGGAGCTCGGCAGCGCTTCCGTCTGTGGAAGATATCGGCCTGCCGTCAAGGCGCCAGGGAGGCCTGGGCCATGGTGAAGACGAGGTACACGAAGGCCGACCTGAACCACATGGCTGAGGTCGGGCCTGTGGGGCCTGATGGAAAGGAGATCCCTGTGAGCTTGATGTACGGCCAAGTAGAGTTGGCCGCAAAGTATTCCCAGCGGGACTGTAAACTAGACAGCCTGCTAGATGGTATTGAAGAGGAATACAATCAGTCAAGTTGACTATGTAATTTAAAATGACATGTAAAATGCCTTCTAGCCGGATTGTAGATCGTTTGTCATTGCGGACCTTTTTGCTTCAACCTCGGGACCCGACAGTCCGGAGTGTGTCCGAATACCCTCGCGGTTATGGAAAAACCGGGGCATGCATGCAGACCAGGCGTAGGGGTCATTAGTGCTTTATCAGACAAGTGCCCAACTAGTTATGTTATATTACATGGTTAGTAAGAAACATCTTCCAGGGAGAATAGTTCCGTTAGGGGTTCCTTTCCCTGGGGGGCATGCCCTAAAGTGCATGTCCGGACTGCGAAAAGCAAAAGGTGAGAGCATCCGGGGCGATAAATAAATAAGTAAGAAATCATCTTTTAAGTCACCGACCGAATATTCCCTTAAGAACACTAGCTTTCGACTTCACCCAGTCTGAGGTACACATCCGGCTGACCCGGCAGTAAAAATCGCAGAGGTGCTCCCTTTACCTCCTAGCCGAACAATCGGGAACGTAGGGGTAAGCACAGGAGCCAGGCAACCCAGCTTGGCCAAAACTTAAGTCATATCGATGCATATAATGGTGAATAAAAGGTACATGCGGAAGTGTGACGCATGTGTTGGGCATGAAGCCCGTATAAATAAGCTTCTTTTAGAGAAGCCCCCAGGTATAATGAGTGCGAGCAGCACGTCAAGTGTGTGCGAACAATGCACAGATCGGTCTTTAAAGGCTTTAAGGGAAAAGGAAGGAGAAAGAGAGAAACAAAAGACAGCTAAAGTATAAAATGTGGACGGAGGAAGAAGACGAACTTTGAGTTCGGCGGTAGGCGTAGAATCTTCGAAGACGGGCTGCGTTCCATGGGTTCGGCTCGAGTCGGTTGTCCGATGCATTCCGCAGACGGTATGCTCCACCGGTCAGGACTTGGTCGATGATGAAGGGACCTTCCCATTTGGGCTTGAGTTTTTTCTTTTTCTTGTCCGGCAGGCGTAGAACGAGTTCGCCAACATTGTTAGTTTTGGCCCGTACTTCTCTGCTTTGATATCTTTGAGCCTGCTGCTGATAGAATGCGGAACGAGCTTTTGCCATGTCGCGCTCCTCCTCTAAGGCGTCCAAACTGTCCTGCCGATCCAGCTCGGCTTCTCTTCCTTCCTGATTGTGACGGCACAGAGGAACTCTCAATGAAAGCACCAATGTCGGTGTCAAAACCGGCGGATCTCGGGTAGGGGGTCCCGAACTGTGCGTCTAGGCGGATGGTAACAGGAGACAAGGGACACGATGTTTTTACCCAGGTTCGGGCCCTCTCGATGGAGGTAAAACCCTACTCCTGCTTGATTGATATTGATGATATGGGTAGTACAAGAGTAGATCTACCACGAGATCAAGGAGGCTAAACCCTAGAAGCTAGCCTATGGTATGATTATTATGTGTCCTATGGACTAAAACCCTCCGGTTTATATAGTCACCGGAGAGGGCTAGAGTTACATAGAGTCGGTTACAATGGTAGGTGATCTACATATCCGTATCGCCAAGCTTGCCTTCCACGCCAAGGAAAGTCCCATCCGGACACGGGACAAAGTCTTCAATCTTGTATCTTCATAGTCTTGGAGTCCGGCCAATGATGATAGTTCGGCTATCCGGACACCCCCTAGTCCAGGACTCCCTCAACCGCCAATTGTGTCATAACTCGGATCTTGGCTGGGTTTGCTTCAATTCCTCTACCGGATATAATGAAGCTCAAGAGCTTTCCGGCTGGTATGCCAAAAACACATTTTTCCGGGTTAAGCTTAATGTCATATGTTCAGAGATTATAGAATGTGAGCCTCAAATCATCTACTAGAGTTTTGACATGCTTGGTTTTGACGACCACATTGTCTACGTATGCCTCCACTGTTTTGCCGATCTGGTTTGCCAGACATGTTTGAATCATGCACTGATATGTTGCGCCGGCATTTTTGATCCCAAAGGGCATTGTGTTGAAGCAGAATGGGCCGTATGGGGTGATGAATGCCGTTGCAGCCTAGTCAGGCTCTGCCATCTTAATTTGGTGGTAGCCGGAGTGTGCGTCGAGGAAACACAATGAATCGTGTCCTGCGGTAGCGTCGATAATTTGATCGATGCGGGGGAGGGGGAAGGGATCCTTTGGGCAAGCCTTGTTGAGGTCCTTAAAGTCGACGCATAGGCGCCAGGATTTGTCCTACTTTGGTACCATCACGAGGTTTGCTAGCCAGTCTGGATGTTTTATATCTATGATGAATCCGGCCTCCAGTAATTTGGCTAGCTCCTCTCCCATGGCTTGTCTCTTGGGTTCGGAGAAACGCCAAAGAGCCTGCTTGACCGGCTTGATCCTTCTAGGATGTTTAGGCTGTGCTCGGCCAGCCGGCGTGGGATTCCTGGCATGTCTGAAGGGTGCCAGGCAAAAATGTCCCAATTTTCGCGTAGGAATTCTCGTAGTGCGGCGTCTACATCAGGGTTTAATTGTTCCCCGATGGAGGCCGTTTTTGTAGGGTCCGTTGGATGGACTTGGAATTTGACTATTTCGTCCGCTGGTTTAAAGGAGGTGGACTTGGATCTCTTATCGAGTATCACATCGTCCCTATTCACCGTGGAGCGCAGCGCAGAGAGTTCCTCGACTGCTAGGGCTTCGGATAGTGCCTCAAGGGCCAGTGCGGCTGTCTCGTTTTCAGCGTGGAGTGCTATGTCCGGGTCACTAGCAAGAGTGATGATTCCATTGGGCCCGGGCATTTTGAGTTTCATGTACCCGTAATGGGGTATAGCTTGGAAAATTGTGAATGCCTCTCGCCCTAATAGAGCATGATATCCGCTGCTGAACGGGGCCACTTGGAACGTGACCTCCTCGGACCTGTAGTTATCAGGCGTGCCGAACACCACATCCAGTGTGATTTTCTCAGTACAACATGCTTCCCGACTGGGGATTATTCCTCTAAAGGTTGTGCTGCTTCGCTCAATGCGGCTCCAGTCTATTTCCATTTTTCGGAGGGTTTTCGTGTAAACGAGGTTCAATCCGCTGCCACCGTCCATGAGTACCTTGGTAAGGAGAAAGCTGTCCACTATTGGACTAAGGACCAATGCGGCTGGTGCTCGGGCTGTTCGGAATTTAGGTTTGTCACTGGCATTAAAGGTAATAGCCGTGTCACTCCATGAGTTTATTGTTGCTACTTGGTAGACTTTGGCAAGGCTGCGGAGTGTTCGTTTCCGCATATTATTTGATGTGAAAGTCTCGAAGACTGTTAATACCGTACTGGTATCCTTGGGCTGGTGCTCTGGAGTTAGAAGCTCTTCGCCACTTTTGGCCACCTGCCGTAGTATCCAACATGCTCTAAGGCTATGAGTTGGAGTGGAACCCTCTGTACTATGAATTTTGCAGGCTCCATTGAGCCATTCTTCCAGTATGGTTCTATGCCCTATAGAGGGTTTTTGCTTTTTGGTGTTTAACCCAGGTGCCTGGCGATAATGCGCCCTTTTATTTCGGACTGGGGTTGTATTCAGGGCCGGATTGTCCCAAAATTTGATTTCGGTTTTCCAGGCGCTTTCCATCACACAGTACTTTCGTACTATGGATGCCAAGTCAGCGAAGCGTGTAATTTCACAACGACTTATGGCGTTGAGGATTCCCTTGTCCATGCAATTATTGAAGAAGAATGAAATTGCGTCCTCCTCGCGATAGTCCTTTATCCTATTCATAACCAGGAGGAATCTGGCCCAGTAATGGTGTACTGTTTCTGCGGGCTCTTGCCGGATTTGGGATAGATCGCTTATGTTTGGGTGGGTGGGTGGAATTAAATTCGGAAGCCTGTTCACTTCAAGACTCAGGGGCCAAGTAGTTTCCGAACTTGGAAGCTTGGGTTCTTGGATGTTGTCCAATGGATCTAGCCCACTGCCTCGACTTTAGGTTCGGGGCTTGAGTAACATCCTCCTCCGCGGGAATCCGGCATGGAGGATCGAATCGGACATAGCTAGTCCTTAAGATAGAAGAAGGGTCGCCAGATTGTTCCTCTACCACAAAGAACGTGGTGGGTAACACGGGAGAGTTAATCTCTCTCGATCGGGTTTAGGCCCAATCGATCGTAGTCAGATGCGAGTCCCGTGATGGCGGCGCGATCCAAGAGCTCGTTTAAGGAAGAGAGCTCCATCGGATCTAACTGCTCGGCGAGTTCCGAGTTAACGTGAAGATTGCTTTCGATGACGCGAGAAGTCATCGTCTGCGCGGCAGCTGAACTGACGGTCATAAGGAAACCGCCTAGCCGGAGAGTTTGGCCGATAGCCAGAGCTCTTTTAGCAACAGTGCCGTCTTTAAAGACGATATGAGGCATCCTTCCTGACAGCGACGGCACAGAGGAACTCTCAATGAAAGCACCAATGTCGGTGTCAAAACCGGCGGATCTCGGGTAGGGGTTCCTGAACTGTGCGTCTAGGCGGATGGTAACAGAGACAAGGGACACGATGTTTTTACCTGTGTTCGGGCCCTCTTGATGGAGGTAAAACCCTACTCCTGCTTGATTAATATTGATGATATGGGTAGTACAAGAGTAGATCTACCACGAGATCAGAGAGGCTAAACCCTAGAAGCTAGCCTATGGTATGATTGTTGTTCGTCCTATGGACTAAAACCCTCCGGTTTATATAGGCACCGAAGAGGGTTAGGGTTACACAAAGTCGGTTACAATGGTAGGAGATCTATATATCTGTATCGCCAAGCTTTCCTTCCACGCCAAGGAAAGTCCCATCCGAACACGGGACGAAGTCTTCAATCTTGTATCTTCATAGTCCAGGAGTCCGGCCGATGGTCATAGTCCGACTATCCGGACACCCCCTAATCCGGGACTCCCTCACATACGAACAAGCAACCATGTCTTTAAAAATATCAACACTAAAGCAAGTTATCCCTAGCCCATTATGCTCAACCATTGATCCATTCATGAAACACACTCGAATATTAGCTACACCCAATGCTCAAATACGATCATAGTTCCCCTTAGTTGGTGCTTTATAAGAGAAGGTGGAGTCTCAAATTCAAATTTAAAATTGCATAAGTAAAAGAAAGGCACTTCGCGGAGGGAAGTAGGGATTTGTAGAGGTGCCAGAGCTCAAAGCTTAAATTGAGAGATAAAACATTTTTGAGAGGCATACTTTTCCCACCAACGGAAACGACTTAGAGATCCCAACACTTTCCATGCTAGATAGATCATAGGCGGTTCCCAAACAAAAAAATAAAGTTTATTCCTTTTTCCACCATTACTTTCACTTTCCATGGCTAGCCGAATCCACGATTGCACTCCATACCCACACTTTCCAAGGAATTTATTATTTGACAGCATAAGTAAATTCATTTTTCATTTCGGGACTGGGCATCCCTAATACCTTTGCCATACTCTCGTGCAATGACAAGTGAATAAACACTCCTTGTGAGAATAACACATCTAGCATGGAAAATATTGGCCACCCTTCACTGCCCCGTGAGCGGTAGAGCACACAAAAGAGAAATTTATTTTGAAAATTAGAGATGGCACATGCAAATTTGCTTAGAACCGCATCGAAATACCACATATAGGTAGGTATAGTGGACTCATAAGGCAAAACTGGTTTAAAGGGTTTTGGATGCACAAGTAGTGATCATACTTAGTGCAAAATGAAGGCTAGCAAAAAGATTGAGAAGCAACCAACCAAAAAGCAAGAGATCTCGTACGCAAACATTAAGCATAAGTAACACCGAATAATGCACCATAAGTAGGATACAAATTTCATTGCATAACTATTGACTTTTGTGCTTGCATAGGGAATCACAAACCTTAACATCAATACTCTTACTAAAGCACAATTACGCATAAACATGACTCACATTTCATATCGTCATATCTCAAAACCATTACTAAGAATCAAGTTTTTTTTGTCCAATGATCTTCATGAAAGTTTTTATTATATCTTCCTTGGATATCTATCACTTTGAGACTATTTTCATATGTTGCTTTAGATAAGCTCAAACAAATATAAGTGAAGAACACAAGGTTGAAAAAAGCGGTAGGCATAAGCGAGGCGGTTGGCTTTCGCCTAGTGCCTATGCTGTGCCTAAGCGCCCTAGGCGCGGCCTAGGTGGTAATATGGTTTTTACTCGTAGTGTATTCGTGATTATTATATGGGTGTTGATATTAGTTTAGGGCATATAAGTAAGTTAATTACCATCTACTACCACTGGAATATAACCAGTTTGGCATACTAGTGCAGTCTGTGGCATGATTTCTTGCTTGCGTAGGCAATTCCTTACTTGCCCTGCGTAGACCTCCATTTATGCCCTAGGCAAGGCGTTTGGCCATTGCCTAGCGCCTAGGCGTGCCTAAGCGCCTCCTAGGCACTGCCTTTTCCAATAGAGGAAGAACATGAGCATATATTTTCTTTCTCTCAAAATAATCTAAGTGAAGCAAGAGAGAATTTCTTAAAATTTTACTAACTCCCAAATAAATCTAAGTGAAGCATGAGAGCATTTCTTCAAAAATAACAAAGCACACCATGCTCAAAAAGATATAAGTGAAGCACTAGAGCAAATCCAAGGCGCTAAAAATTTAAGTGAAGCATAGGAGCATGCATAGCATAATTTTGGCTCTCTCAAAAAGGGTGTGTTCAGAAAGGATTCAAGACTTCTAACACAAAGAAAAACAAGCAAAGACTCATATCATACAAGACACTCCAAGAAAAACTCATAATGTGTGACGAATAAAAATATAGCTTCAAGTAAAATACTGATGGTTGTTAGAAGAAAGCGGGGATGCCACTCGGGGGCATCCCCAAGCTTAGTTGCTTGCTACTTCTTTGAATATTATCTTGGGGCGCCTCGGGCATCCCCAAGCTTAGCCTTTTGCTAATCCTTATTCCTTCATCCATCATAAGATCACCCAAAACTTGAAAACTTCAATCACACAAAACTCCAACAAAACCTTCGTGAGATCTGTTAGTATAAGAAAGCAAACCACTACTATAATTACTGTAGAAAATCTATTCTTATTTTGTTTTTGCATTATATCTACTGTATTCCAACTTTTCTATGGAAAAAACTCATCAAAGAAAACCATAGAATCATCAAAACAAGCACACAACGCAAAGAAAACAGAATCTGTCAAAAACAGAATAGTATGTAGCAATCTGGATATTTTGAATACTTATGTAACTCCAAAAATCTTGCGAAATTAGGAAAACTGGGTAATTTGTATATTAATGTTGCAAAATGAATCATCTCAAAAGCACGTTTCTGTGATTTATTAAAACTAGTTTCGTGAGTGCATAATTTTCTGTTTTCAGCAAGATCAAATCAACTTTCACCCAAATCAACCCAGAGGCCTTGCTTGGCACAAACACTAACTAAAACAAAAAAACACAATCATAATAGTAGCATAATTGTGCTAACACACAAAGACAGAAAACAAAAAGAAAAAATAAATTTTATTCATTGGGTTGCCTCCAACAAGCACTATCATTTTACGCCCCTAGCTAGGCATAACGCGTAGGATCTAAGTGTTGTCATCTTTGTCCAATTCTTTGATCGAACACTTAGGATTTTACAAAGATTTTGCATATAAATTCTCAGCGACAATACTTCTAGGCATGAGATTGAAAATTTTTATTTCTGCGAAAAGGGTCTCTTATGACTTCAATAAAGTTGGGATGGATACTAATCATTTTAAGATCTCCTTTACCATTGCTAGAAGTTGCACCCTGGTTTTTAGTGACATGGGTAGTCTTACTAATTTTCACGGGAGTTTTAGCGGAAGCAAAAGCCGTACCTAGATTAGAAAAAAAATTCTTCTAGTTTGTCAGTCCTAGATGGGCTCTCTTCGATTCTTTCATGAATTATAGTTCCCTTTTCTTTTAGCAACTTAAAAACATCTCCCGCTTTTGACCCGACATTGGTAGCATAACTTTGCATTTTTCTATTTAAGTTTTTGATATGTTCTATGGTAAGCATTTTCTTTTCAATAGCATCTAGTCTTTCCATAAGATGCTCGAGCGTCAATATTGTTTCATTGATCACGAGTGGTGGTGAACCCACTAAATTTCAAAAAGCGTTAAAAGCATCAAGAGAAGGACACATCAAGAAATTCCCACCGGTAATCGTATTAAGGATGAATCTATACCAAGTGGTGATGCCCACATAAAAACAACGGTGGATTGCTTACTGATAGATCTATTATGAGCATTGCAAATCCTATACCAAGCATCTTTTAAATTCCCTCCTCCCCTTTGTTTAAAGTTGAGAACCTTGTTCTCGAGGGTGCATGCAATAGAAGAAGAAAAATCCATAATGACAAAAAGTGATAAACAAGATTGCACATGAAAAACAGATCTGACGAGAAAACGGTGAACAAAAAAGAGGGCGAAGAAAACGGCAAATTTTTGTGAAGTGGGGGAGAGGAAACGAGAGGCAAATGGAAAATAATGTAAATTGCGAGGAGATGAGATTTGTGATTAGGAACCTGGTTGATGTTGAAGATCCTCCCCAACAACGGCGCCAGAAATTCCTTTTGATGTCTGCTAGAACTACGTCGGTATTTCCCCAAAGAGGAAGGGATGATGCAGTATAGCAATGGTAGGTATTTCCCTCAGTGATGAGACCAAGGTTATCAAACCAGTAGGAGAACCTCCTCACACCACGTAAACAACACCTGCACACAAATAACAAATACTCGCTACCCGACGTGTTAAAGGGGTTGTCAATCCTTTTTGGGTACGACGCCTCAGGATAGGCAAATAATGTGAGGTAAAAGTGGTAGATAGGATAAATAGATCACGGAGCAAATAAATTGCAGCAAGGTATTTTTGCATTTTTGTTTTAATAGAACTAAAAATAAATGCAAAGGAAAATAGATCGCAAAGGCAAATATGATGGAAAAAGACCCCGGGGCAGTAGGTTTCACTAGTGGCTTCTCTTGAGAAAAATAGCAAACGGTGGGAAAACAATTACTGTTGGGCAGTTGATAGAACTTAAAATAATTATGACGATATCCAGGCAATGATCATTATATAGGCATCACGTACAAGATTAGTAGACCTACTCCTGCCTGCATCTACCACTATTACTCCACACATCGACCGCTATCCAGCATGCATCTAGTGTATTAAGTTCATGGACGAACGGAGTAATGCAATAAGAACGATGGCATGGTGTAGACAAGATCTATCTATGTAGAGATAGACCCCATCATTTTACCCTCAGTAGCAACGGTACATATGTGTTGTTTCCCCTTCTGTCACTTGGATCAAGCACCGTAAGATCGAACCCACTACAAAGCACCTCTTGCCATTGCAAGATAAATAGATCAAATTGGCCAAACAAAACCCAAATATTGGAGAAGAAATACGAGGCTCTAAGCAATCATGCATATAAGAGATCAAAGAAGACTCAAATAACTTTCATGGATAAAAACATAGATCTGATCATAAACTCAAAGTTCATCGGATCCCAACAAACACACCGCAAAAAGGCTTACATCATGTGGATCTCCAAGAGACCATTGTATTGATAATCAAAAGAGAGAGAGGAAGCCATCTAGCTACTAACTACGGACCCGTAGGTCTACAAAGAACCACTCACGCATCATCGGAGAGGCACCAATGGAAGTGGTGAACCCCTCCGTGATGGTGTCAAGATTGGATCTGGTGGTTCTGGACTCTGTGGCGGCTAGAATTGATTTTTGTTGACTCCCCTAGGGTTTCTGGAATATTGGGGCCTCCTGGCGCGCCCTGGTGGATGCTGCCCTGCTCAAGGCACCCCCCAGGTGCAGCCTTAGCCCACTGGATGTCTTCTGGCCCAAAAAATCCTCAAAAAAATTTGCTGCATTTGGACTCCGTTTGGTACTGATTTCCTGCGATGTAAAAAACATGCAGAAAACATCATCTGGCACTGGGCACTATGTCAATAGGTTAGTACCAAAAAAATGATATAAAATGACTATAAAATGATTGTAAAACATCCAAGAATGATAATATAACAGCATCGAACAATCAAAAATTATAGATACGTTGGAGAGGTACCAGTTCCTTCTCCGCTTCCAGGCTTCCCACTTGGATGGTGTAGTTTTTCTCCTATGCTTGGACTCCTCTTCGATGAATGTGTAGCTCCGCTCACACCTATATATGCACATGATAGAGGGGTCAAGTAGTATACCATCCTCGAAGGGTACAAGTGGACACACGTAAAGGCAATGATTCACCTTTGTGTGCATGAAGGAGATGTCGCACGTGTCACTTACCAAACAGACTCTTGACATGGTGATGTCCATAGGATGCTCCGCATCACAAAGGTAGCCCACAGAGGATAGATACCATCAACCAGATAGTAGCCCATGTTGTAGTCATGTCCATTGACAGTATAGTAGCAAGGAGGAGCTTTTCTTTTAGTTAGCTGCACAAACAACAGTGATCGCTGCGGCACATTTATCTCACTGTGAGACCTAGGCATGCCAAAGAAAGCATGACAAATCCGAAGATCATGTGATGCAACTGCTTCAAGAATGATGGTGTGTTTCTTAAGATGACCTTGATATTGCCCTTGTAAAGCCTTTGGGAAGTTCTTCCATTTCCAATGCATACAGTCAAGAGATCCAAGCTAACCTTGCCACACTCTTACTTTTGAGATTACCAAGAGCCTATCGATGTCTGCATAGTTTGTTCTCTCGGGTACCGAGGTCCAAACACCTGAACCACGGCAGTTCCAAACCTCGACCACGACGTCCTTATTCAAGATGAAGTGGTCATCATAGGAGCAGACGCCATGGTACAAACGGTTGAAGACAGACTTGCGCATCCAAAAATGTCAGCAAAAATGGTCACGAAGAGTGCATCTGGGGCAAAGTAGTCGGCCATTAGTGTCAAATGGTCACGCTCCCTGTTGCGGTTGAGCACTCAATGACCCTTGATCGAGCTATTGGAATTGAGAACATGCTCCTCCACATGCTCCACGTCTTCAAGGACCGCCTACATCATTGTTGTCTCATCCGAGTACTCCTCCTCGTCGGACGAGCCGCCGGACGAATCAACATAGTGCTCGTATATGTACTTGATATGTCTCCAATGTATCTATAGTTTTTGATTGTTCCATGCTATTATATTATCTGTTTTGGATGTTTTATATGCACTAATATGCTATTTATATTATTTTTGGGACTAACCTATTAACCTAGAGCCCAGTGCCAGCTTATGTTTTTCCTTGTTTTTGAGTTTCACAGAAAAGGAACACCAAACGGAGTTCAAACGGAATAAAACCTTCGTGGTGATTTTTATTGGACCAAAATACACCAGGAGACTTGGAGAACAAGTCGGAAGAGCCACGAGGCGGCCACAAGGGGGAGGGAACGCCCCCTGCCTTGTGGGCCCCACGTGACTCCACCAATCTACTTCTTCGTCCTATATATATTCACATATATTCCCAAACCACCAGAAGCATCCACGAAAACACTTTTCCACCGCCACAACCTTTTGTTCCCATGAGATTCCATCTAGGGCCTTTTTCGGCATCCCGCCGGAGGGGGATTCGATCACAAAGGGCTTCTACATCAACTCTATTGCCCTTTCGATGAAGCATGAGTAGTTTACCTCAGACCTACGAGTCCATAGCTAGTAGCTAGTTAGCTTATTCTCTCTCTTTGCTTCTCAATACCATGTTCTCCTCGATTTTCTTGGAGATCTATCGGATGTAATCTTCCTTTGCATTGTGTTTATCGAGATCCGATGAATCATGGATTTATGATCAACTTATCTATGAATATTATTTAAATCTTCTATGAATTCTTATAAGCATGATTTGATATCTTTGTAATTCTCTTCGAACTATTGGCTTAGTTTGGTCAACTAGATTGGTTTTTCTTGCAATGAGAGAAGTGCTTAGCTTTGGGTTCAATCTTGCGGTGTCCTTTCCCAGTGACAGTAGGGGCAGCATGGCACATATTGTATTGTTGCCATCGAGAATATAAAGATGGGGCTTACATCATATTGCTTGAGTTTATTCCTCTTACATCTTACTTAATGCGTTACTCTGTTCTTCATGAACTTAATACTCTAGATGTAGGCAGGAGTCGGTCGATGTGTGGAGTAACAGTAGTGGATGCAGGAAGGAGTTGGTCTACTTGATACGGACGTGATGTCTATATTCCATAATCATCGCCTTAGATATCATCATAACTTTGTGTTTTTCTATCAATTCCTCGACAGTAATTTGTTCACCCACCTTATTATTTTCTATCTTGAGAGAAGCCACTAGTGAAACTTATGGCCCCCGGGTCTATTTTCCATCATATAAGTTACCAATCTACTATTTTCCATCATATTAGTTTCCGACCTACCATTTTGCAATCTTTTACTTTCCGATCTATAAACCAAAAATACCAAAAATATTTACTTTATCATTTGTTTAGTTTCATCTATCTCTATTAGATCTCACTCTTGCTAGTGATCGTGAAGGGATTGACAACCCCTTTATCGCATTGGGTGCAAGTTGTTTGATTGTTTGTGCATGTATTGGTGATTTGTGCGTTGTCTCCTACTAGATTTATACCTTGGTTCTCTAACTGAGGGAAATACTTATCTATACTTTGTTGCATCACCCTTTCCTTTTCAAGGAAAAAACCAACGCAAGCTCAAGAAGTAGCAGTACTCCAAGTTGGAATCCATTGCTAGAAAGAAGAAGGGAAAGCTTTTTTAGCTACGGTAATTCATCGAAGAGTTGCCAGACAAGGTGAGTATAGCAGTAGCGGATGGTACCTAGTGGGGCGGTAGGAGGCCAGGGGTTGAATGGCAACAGATGAGAAGCGGAGTGGAGCCTGGCTAGAACGCTGGAGTGACGGAGATGTAGAGTTCCGGCAGGGGTGTGGCATGGCGGCCGGGTGGTGGAGTGGTGGTCTCTGGTGGTGCAGCTCTGGATTTCTTGCTCTTGCCGGTGGAGCTCACTGGCACGTCCTCGATGGGAGCATAGCACTCCAAAGAGGTGTGCTTGCCGGAGTTGGTGCTAGAGGTCTTGCTGGTCTTCTTACCTCCCAGGGCTTCTATGGCAGGAGCAAGTGCCTTGGCGGCAGTTGCTGCAACTGCTTCCCAGTACAGTTGGTTAGCGCAGATCAACGCGTCCTTCTTGTCGAAGGGGACGGTGATGATGGTTATCGGCCCAGGCATCTATAGCGTGTTGTAGGCGTAACGTGACGCCGCTATGCACTTGGCTAGTGCCGGGCGGCCGAGGATCCCGTTGTAAGGCAAGGGGATCTGGGCTACATCAAAGACAATCCTCTCTGTCATGTAGTTCAACTCGCCTCCAAACATCACGGGCAGCGTGACCTTACCCTTCGGCTGACTCCTTCCTGGGTTGACCCCTTGAAACGTGCCCGTCTCTTCAAGGTCTCCATCAGGAATCTGCAGTATTTTGATCACAACAGGTGAAATCAGGTTCAGAGCGGCCCCGCCGTCAACTTGCATCTCCATCACCTTGAGGTAGCGTATCGTTGGTCAAACCAACAACGACAAACACCCGACTGCAGTCGTGCGATCAGGGTGGTCCTCGGTGTCAAAGATGATAGGCGTGCTGGACCACTTCAGTGGCTTCTGTGCGTCGAATGATGGCTCCACCGCTATGATCTAACGTGCCCAATGCTTGAGCTGGTGGTGAGAGGTGTGCAGCGAGGCGCCACCATCGACGCACATGGCCTTCGTAGCTTTCTGAAACTCGTGGTCGCCGGACTCGTCGTCCTCGTCATGATCATCGTCTTCCTGCTTCTTGTCGCGGCCCCGGGCAAGCCTCTCTTGCTGGTTATCCTTGCCGAGGCGGCCTCCTTGGCCGCCACGCTTCTTGTCGGACCCTTCGGCACCGTACTGACCCTTCTCCTTGTCCTGCCTCTCATACTCAGCTTTTTGCTTCTCAGCAAGCAGCTCAAGTTGTCGGCAGTTCTGGAGGTCGTGGCCCTTGTCGCGGTGGATCTTGCAATACTGCTTGTCGGACCTTCCTGGTTTGTCGGCAGCCACCAAGGCCCGGCAAGCGGCACACCCAGCAACTTCCTTGCCGGGGTTGCTTGCCTTGGCCTTATTGGCAGCGCCGGTGTCGTCGGATCCCTCGACAGCAAGCACAGCCTTGCCCTTGCGCTTTCTGTTATGGCGCCGACCCTTCTTCGTCGGGGCAGCTGTGTCGTCGTATGTGGAGTCGGTTTCCGCAGCGGCGTCCTCGCCAGGGTACTTCCTCCCCTCTTCAGCTCAAGCACACCTATCGGCCAGAACATAAAGTTCGGCCACATCTTTGACCTTGTTCATCGCCAGCACTTCATGAATCTTGCGGTTGCGCACATTCTGATGGAATGCGCTGATCATGGCGGCGGGGTGAATGTCTGGGATGTTGTACTGCACCCAGCTGAACCTCTGTATGTACTTGCGCAGGTTTTCACCTTCCTTCTGGGGGATGATATGCAAATCGCTTGCCTGGCCATGAGCTTGATGGCCCCCAGTGCAGGCGCCAACGAACTCGTGACACAAATCCGACCAAGAGGAAATGGAATCCACCGGCAAGTGCATCAACCATGACATGACATTGGGCTTAAGTGCCAATGGGAAGTAATTGGCAAGCACCTTGTCGTCGTGGGCTCCAGCAGCATGCATCGCGATTGTGTAGATGCTGAGGAACTCTGACGTGTCAGTCTTGCCGTTGTACTTCTCGCCAACGTTGGGCTTGAACGTGCGGTGGGAGGCCACTGGAACTGACGCATGTCACGGGTAAAGGTTGGGCAACCCACCTCGTAGGGTAGGCCACCGTAGCCTCCCGGTGCCGGGTGGTTCATAGTGGGCCCTGCCCGCCTATCTGACTGGTGGCGCGAATCACGCTGGCGTTCGATGGTGGTTCGAGCGTCTTCAAGGGCTCTCTCCCGAAGAACTTGGCGCTGATCGCAGTGGGTCCGTGGATAAGACGACGCTATGGAAATGTTATCACAAGCGTCATCACGATGGATCGACACCCGTGGTAACTAGCATGGGGGAGGAGAGTGCACCGTGGCCGCATCACCTCCGGCCCTGCCACCACTGGCATGCGGTGGCTCGACGGAGCGTCGGCCTACAGGCCTCCCTGGTCGCAGCTCATCTTTGTTGGCGATGCCGACGAGGCTCCGAATGGTGGCTCTCCACTCGTCGAGCTTCTCTGTAGCAAGTGGAAAGTCGAGGAGCAGCTGCGCGCGCGCCAAAGATTCTACTGGTGTGGGCAGCGGCGAAAGCTACGTGGACCGTGACGCGCTCCAACTTCTAACCAGGTTAGAAGGAGCTCTATCACGGCCTCGTGGCTGTACGCCATTTTCGCCAGCACCTCGGCGTGCATGCTAGCCTCCTTTGTCCTGCGAAAGATGCGCATGACTCTTCCCACGGCGGTGCCCAGGGTCACCAGCGTGGTGACGCTGCTCATCGCGCACAACTTGGGAAGAGCGCATCGTGGGTGCCGGCGTAGGCGTCTTGGAGGTCGCCGCGCCGCTGGTAGGTGGCACGGCGACGCCCTTGGAGGGCCCCGCGCCGCCTACGGGAGCCCAGCTCCGTCTTTGGATTTGGAGGCGTGCGACCCGTCGTCTTGTGCATGAACGATGCCGCTCGCCAGGCTTTGACTGCCAGAGCAATGTGGGTGTTTGCGCGCCGCGCCCCGGGTTCTATCCGTGACCGCCCCTCTACTTGCCCGCACTGGTACGGGCAGTCTGGCTCCGGATGAACCGATCACCGTCGTCGTCTTTCTCTTGGGAGCCATGGCGACAAAGAACTGCTAGACTAGATGCTAGACTGGATTTTCACAACTGCGCCCCCTACCTGGCGCACCAAACATGTCGGTTTAAACGACACCTATGGGATCACTGGAATCCCTACTACGGTCGGCGGGTGCGAGGTTGTGGAAAGAGCAGGTCTGGGAGCCAGCACAAAGATCGTTTACCTAGGTTCGGGCCGTGAGGATGCGTAATACCATAGTCCTGCTTTGGTGTATATTTGAGTGTTCTTGTGTTCTTGAACTAGCTACGGTGCGTGCGTAGTCCAAAAGAGCTGAATCCCCCTCCAATATGCCTTGGGCCTCCTTTTATAGAAAAAGGGGACGCCACAGTGGCACATAGGAGGTGGAAAGGTGTACAGTAGCTGAGCTTATCACCTGTCATTACGGGACAAAACACATTAAATGCACCCCTTAGGTGTCCCCTTGCTTTATTGGGCCGGTAATGAAGCCTGCCCCATCCGTCGCCGCCTCGCCTTGCTTCGACACCCGTCCTGGCCAACGAGGCATGCGGTGCCATGTGGGCTGGCAGGCTGCTGAGCTGGTGCGGTGGCAATATCTTCACAAAGATCTGCGTGACACCACGGAGATGCTTGCTGAGCTGGTCTAGAGGCCACACGTCGCCACGCAGGTGCTCGCCAAGCTGGCTGGGTTGGCGGCTGCATGGGAACGGCGGTGGAGTCTTGGCAGGTGCGGGCCTGGCCGCGGCCCCATTGATGTCCTCGGCAAGGGTCTTGCCAGGGTCCCGACAAGGGTCTTGCCGTGGTATCGCGGTCTTCCCCGGCAAGACCTTGTCGGAGGTCTCGTGGATTTCCTTGGCAAGGGTCTTATCGAGGATCGTTGTCTTCTGGTCCTCATCTGATCTTGCGTGTTTATGATCTTCACGAAGATCTGCATGCCACCGCGAAGGTGCCTCCCAAGCCTTGGTTTCAATGTGGTCAATGGCGTTGGAGCCCTTGGGCTCAAGGGTGGCGCTGTGCTGGCATTGGGAAAGTTGCCCCGGCAAGGGTCTTGCTGGGGGAGTCTACCTCGCCCTCTTGCTTCTTGTGTCTCCGGTCTTGGCGTTGCCTTGATTGTCTTGTGGCTTTGGCTTCCCTCCTCTGCCCTGCTAAGTGTGGCCATGGGCGCGGCTCTGACTGCTCGTGCACAAGTACAGGGGTACAAAGGAGAGCCCCTACTTTTGTACACCGACAGGAGCCCCCAGGCCTGGGCCACACATAAGCGCGACGCATTGTTGGGCTAGGCCCAGAATGGTGCACGGGCAGGCGGGGCGGATTTTTACCGCGGTAACTTTTTCATCTGTTGCGCTTCCCCATGACCTGCGTTGAATGCGTGATGTGGGGAACGTGCGTGGGGTGACCGAAGCATGCCTGCGTCATCCTGCGGTGAATAGTAAAGAGGCGGCTCGCGTGTCCCTTTAAGACTGCAGGGCCGCTGCTCATTTACTTTCTCCGCCTTGGAACCGTCCTTCCATGTTTCCCACTACGCCCGCCCCTTGCGCCATGTACGCCGCATGCACGGCGTGGGGTAGGTGACAGACGCATGGGATATGGGAAGGCGCATGGTGGCTGTTGGTGTCAAAACCGGCGGATCTCGGGTAGGGGGTCCCGAACTGTGCGTCTAGGCGGATGGTAACTAGAGACGAGGGACACAATGTTTTTACCCAGGTTCGGGCCCTCTCGATGGAGGTAAAACCCTACGTCCTGCTTGATTAATATTGATGATATGGGTAGTACAAGAGTAGATCTACCACGAGATCAAGGAGGCTAAACCCTAGAAGCTAGCCTATGGTATGATTGTTGAGATGTATGTTCGTCCTACGGACTAAGGCCCTCCGGTTTATATAGACAGCGAAGAGGGCTAGGGTTACACAGAGTCGGTTACATTGGTAGGAGATCTACATATCCGTATTGCCAAGCTTGCCTTCCACGCCAAGGAAAGTACCATCCGGACACGAGCCGGAGTCTTCAATCTTGTATCTTCGTAGTCTGGGAATCCGGCCGATATTGATAGTCCGGCTGTCCGGCACCCCTAGTCCAGACTCCTCGATCGCCCTGAACCAGTCTTCAATGACGATAAGTCCGGCGTGCATAATGTTCGGCATTGCAAGGCGGGTTCCTCCCTTGAATAATCCGGAGAAGATAATGAACACCAGGATAGTGTCCGGCTCTGCAAAGTAAATTCCACATTCCACCGTAGAGAGAATAAAATATACACTTAGTTCAGTCTGCTGACGTATCATGCGGCGTGCCATCACACCGCAACCAAGCCTTTGTTTGAATTACTATACCACCTCAAAGACGCTTAGCGGCGGTTTCCTTGGCACGCCCCGTCGAGCGAGATCGTGTTCCCCTTATTCCGGGATTCTCATCAATACGTGCGTTGGTAACCCAACCGCGCCATTGATGGTGGCGCTTGGGAGATAAGCGAGTTTTACCAGGCCGGTGAGGGACGATAGTTTTGTCGCCTATATATAAGGGATAAGGATTTACCTTCTCACCTCGCCTTCTTCCTCCTTTTCTCATCCATCCTCGCGAACTCAAGCTCCAACGCCCAAGCTCACAAGATCTCGCCGACCTTTCTCCGAATATGTCCGGAGCGGGAGGTAAATGGTTGGCCTCCACCGCTAAGGAGGAGGACATCACCAAGCTGCGCGACGCCGGATACCTTTCCAGCGATATTGCGCATCGGCTGCCCGACGAGGGGCAGCTCATCCCTACCCCCGAGCCTCATGAGAGGGTCGTCTTCCTCCCCCACTTCCTCCGCGGACTGGGCTTTCCGCTCCATCCATTTGTCCGGGGGCTCATGTTTTACTACGGCCTGGATTTCCACGATCCGCGCCAACTTCATCCTCAACATCTCGGCGTTTATCGTCGTGTGCGAGGCCTTTCTCTGCATCCAGCCCCACTTCGGCCTGTGGCTCAAGACCTTCAACGTCAAGCCGAAGGTTGTGAAGGGGACGCAAGCGGAATGCGGAGGCGCCATGTTGGGCAACCGCCCAACGCCCCTTGGCTAGAAGGGACCTTCGTGACTCCGTCAAGGGGTGGCAATCGGGTGGTTCTACATCACCGAGCAAGCAAGCCCACATGGGCGGCGGCCCCTGAGTTTAGATCTGGAATCCCCACGCAGCTCACCTCCTGGAAAGAGAAGGGCTTGCAGTGGGGCAGTCCGGTGGAGGTGACGGGACTCCGAGCCTGCATCAAGAAGATGGTGAGCAATAGGCTCCGGCTCGTCGACGTGGTCCAAGTCATGCTCCTCCGGCGGATTCTCCCATGCTAAGAACGGGCATTCAATTTGTGGGAGTTCAATCCGGAACAGCACCAGACACTAAACGGGCTCTTCGATACGACACACGAAGGTGCCTGGAGGGTGCTATTCAAGGGCGCCGAAGCCCCCGCATCCGTGACCGAAGACCACGGATTCAGCTCGCAGTCTCCGACTGACGAGGTAAGTGATTCAACCCCATTACGGGACACTTGTGGTAATTAGATTGACTCTAGTGAGGTTTTTAATCTGCCTCTTCCTTTGACAGGAATGGATGGAGAAGGCCAAGCTGCTCATCAGCCCGGCTCCCATGCCAGAGGACCCAGTGGGCGCCCGCTTAGCGGGGCTGCTGGTTCCGGCACCGCACGTGGTGCCGGAGAAGAAGGCCAAGAAGGTGGCCGCGGGGACTCGAAAGAGTTCCCGCAATCAGGCGTCTGACGATGACAAGGACTCCTCCCCTGAAAACAAGGAGGAAGAGTACTCTCTCCCGTAGGAGGGAGAGATGAAGAGGAAGGCTTCCCCAATCGGGGCGGCCGAAGGGTCCAAGAGGGGGAGAACTATCCCCCCGGACAGTTTCGCCAACATCAGCGTTGGCGAGGATGAGTGGCCTCCAAAGGCCAGGCGTCCGGCCGGATCGTAAGTATTCGGATCGTTTATATGCCGTACCTTTCATGTCACGTAGTATCCTTCTAACGCCGCATTCTGTTCATAGTCCGGTCGGCGACGATCTCCCCGACTCAATGAGCGGGTCGTTGGCCTTGTCGGACGTAAATTCCGTCCCGACCGCCTCTATCCCATGCGCCAACGAGGACGCCGAGGTGGGATCCCAAGAGGGGACCCATCAGAGGGAGGCTCCGGAGGCGCCGTCAGGCGACCTCCCGGACTTTGCGCTGGACTCTACATCGGAACCAGTAGTGGTTCCAGTGTCCGGCAAGCGGCCCCTTCGAAAGAAGGGCAGGACCGTGATGCCGGCGGCCTCCGTCCAACCAGAGGTGCCGGATAACCTGTTGGAAGCGCTTAAAGGCGCTTCCATCGAGGAAGAACACCACACTCTCATGAGTGCGGTGATTGGGAAGGTCCAGCTCGCCAAGAGCAGGCTGACCGAAGCCTGCAGCAGCCTTCTAACAGGCTTTGAGGTAAGAAGTTAAAATTATGTAATGTAATACCGCATAGACAGTAGCCCCTGATGCTTAGTTCGGTGTTCGGAAGGAAAAGCCGGACTAAGGATCTAACAAGATATATGCATGGTTGCTAAAAATATGTCAATATGGGTTTGCAGGCTGCGCTGCTGACTTCTGCCGCATTAACGGTGGAGGTCGAGGTGCTGAAGAAGGACCTCGAGCAGTCCGAGCACGAGCTCGGCCATGCCAAGAGGCAGCTCGAGGAAAAAGAAGGTGAGTAACACCACTTAAAGTAAGTACCTTACAGAAAAGGATTTTGGTTGCGAATTAAATTAACAAGGATAATATGTGTATTGCAGGGGCCACTAACGAGGTGGCAGCCCTGAAGGATGCCGTGTCCGCGGCCGAACGCAATGCGGCCACGGAGCGGGTTGAGCGAGAAAAGCAAGAGGCACTGGTGGCGGAAGTTCGGCAAGAGCTCCAGGCTCTCATGGAGAAGCATGAGAGTTTGGAGCGTGACTCCAAGACTCGAGAGTCCGAGCTTGCCTCGGCTCTCGAAAGTGCCAAGTCCGCCAAGGCCGAGGCCCAGAAGGCCCTTCAGGAGGTTGAGGACATAAAGAAGATAGCGGCGGGTAAGGCCTTTTTCATGCAAAGCAGGCATGTTAATGTAAATTACCGGATACTTACCCGAATTCGGAGCTCTCTAGGGGCATTTGCAGATCTGCCGCGTAGTGCGTATGATGCCTCCGCATTCTATCGTGGCGAGGAGGGGAGCTCGACGGAGAAGGTCTTCGGTCTCGATATCTTTGAGGCCGCCATCCGTGCCCCAAGCGATCAGTGAAGCAGCTGGTCGAACTCCACAAGGTAGCCGAGGAGGCCATGAAGGGCCTCATAGTCCGGCTATGGCTCGACAGGCCATGCCCGAAGCTACTTTGGCCTCGTCGGCGGCTGGTGGATGCATGCCCAAGGCTGGATGTAGTCAAGCGCTCCGCCTGTATTGAAGGCGCTCGTCGGGCCCTTGCCCGCATAAAGGTGCAATGGGGCAAACTGGATGCGGAGAGGCTTCTCACGGACCCACCGCCGCCGGGCAAGGAGCATCGCACGCCGGAGCGGTATTACAAAGTTGTCCTGAAGGGAGCCTGCGATATTGCAGATGAGTGCTCCCGAAATGTAATTTTTGAGTGAACTCGCTGTGTATTTATCCTGTGCGCCGAAAACTTCGTTTGTATGCGCTATGAGCAACGCTTGTTTAATTTAAAATATTACCTTCTGTGCGGCCGTTTGTTAAATCTGAGAGATGGCAAGTCGTTGGCTTCAGCCCCCAAGCCACAAGTGCTGGGGTGTTCGGTGATAAACTTGAGCACTCTTGTTCCCATTTTGGGTCCATCTAGGAGGTGCTCAACACGACGAACAAGGCGACGGACTTATAATGCTTGAACACTCTCACTTAGCCATAGAATTCTATAATTTTAAATTTCGCGAAGCCCCGGTATTCGAAGACCGAATCCGGGCGCTATCCACGCCTTCATCGGACATTATCCGAACTTCGCAAGCGGCGTGAGTCTTTAAGGACCGAAGAACCTCTCGAACAGCGACCAGTCTCGCCTTATCATGCCGCCGTTTTAGCTTTCTCCACTGAGGCGTTAACCCGGCTCAACCGGGGCGCAATCGCAGTGGTTCTCCCAGTGCTACCTTAGCCGACGGAACGGAATGTAAGGCACCAAAACATGGGAGCCGGGCAAACCCAACTATTGACCCAAGACATGATTCGGAGCTGATTCATATAATGCTATAAGTTCGGGGTGCCGCACTTGTGAAAGTGTTCGGACTTAATCATACCATAATGTGGGGAATAGAAGCCCCTGGCATATTTGGCCGTACCAAAATATACGAGTGCAAGATGTCATATAATGAACATATATATAAAAGATAATGTACTTGCAAAAAAGAAGTGCTGCGTTATTTATGAAAGAAGGTCTGCTAATAAAGCGGACTGATACAAATAGTGCGGTAAGCAAGGGATTTGGACCAAATAAACATGTCCCCCTCCAGGGATGAGCTGCAGACTTGGTGTATGTAATTGAATTTAATGCTCGTAATTGAGACCACCTGAATATTCGCCGCGGCCTCCTTTAGTCCCTGACTGTTTGCATCATGAGTTCGGCAAGTGCGCCGTCGAACAGGGCTTCTGATTAACAGAGTCCTGTATACATAAAAGAAGAAAAGATAAAAATAAAACCAAGGGGGGCGCTCGTGTGAGCCCCTGGTGTGGTCGGGCCGCACTCTTGGTCCCTTGTGATCGAGCCCCTTCCCCGGCGCCCATGGTATCTCCAAAGCGTAATGATGTACGCGGAGTGTTATTCTTGTGATCATGCTTGGCGGCGGGTTGGGGCCGCATTACTCTGGCGATGCTCGATCGCGCCAGGTGGTCTTGGTTAGTATTGCTCCGGGTGCGCTTTGATGTATCCGGCTTTTTAGCTGCCGGACTTGAGAATTGACGTAAAAGGCTACTCTGTACTTCTGCCACGAGAGCCGCTGTATGTTCCTCCGTTCGGAGGGAGCGTTCCGTATTCCTATTGACCGTAATGACCTCACGAGGGCCTGGCATCTTGAGCTTTAGGTATGTGTAATGCGGCACCGCGTTGAATTTTGCAAACGCGGTTCGTCCGAGCAGAGCATGATAGCCGCTACGGAACGGGACTATATCGAAGATTAACTCTTCGCTCGAAATTATCCGGGATCCAAGACCACTTCGGTGTGGTGAGCCTGCGATCGGCCTCTACTCCTGGAATGACACCTTTAAAGGTTGTCTTTGTAGGTTTAATCCTTGATGGGTCTATGCCCATTTTGCGCCTTTGTATCCCGATAAAGCAGGTTCGAGGCTGCTACCGCCGTCCATCGTGGACTCTTGTGAGGTGAAATCCATCGGCGATTGGGTCTAAAACCAACGCGCGAATCCGCCATGGCGTATGCTAGTCGGATGGTCTCTTCGATCGAAAGTGATCGGACAGGAGGACCATGGATTGAACTTTGGGGCGACAGGCTCCATCGCATAGACGTCCCGTAGTGCGCGCTTCCTCTCCCTCTTGGGTATATGGGTCGCGTATATCATATTCACCGTTCGCACTTGTGGGGGGAAACCCTTCTGTCCTCTATTGTTCAGCGGCCGGGTCTCTTCCTCGTCTTCGCTATTTAGCCCCTTGTCATTGTTTTCGGCAATTAACTTGCCAGCCTACTTGAACACCCAACAATCTCTATTGTTGTGATTAGCTGGCTTTTCGGAGGTGCCATGTATCTGGCATGAGCGGTCGAGTATTCGGTCCAAATTGGACGGACCCGGAGTGGTTCTTTTAAATGGCTTCTTCCGCTGACCGGGTTTGGAGCTTAGGAATCCGGCATTGACTGCCGTATCTTCCATATCGTCGCCGTTAATGCGGCGCTTGTTTTTAATTCGGCGTGACCTGCCGTTGTTGTCCTTAGTATCCGGACTGCCAGAATTTTTACGGAGATTGTTGCTATGAGCTAGCCAGCTGTCCTCTCCCGCACAAAAGCGGGTCATTAACGATGTGAGGGCTGCCATGGATTTCGGCTTTTCCTGCCCCAGGTGCCGGGCTAGCCATTCGTCCCGGATGTTATGTTTGAAGGCTGCGAGGGCCTCTGCATCCGGACAGTCGACGATTTGGTTTTTCTTCGTCAAGAACCGTGTCCAGAATTGTCTGGCCGATTCGTCTGGCTGCTGAATAATGTGGCTTAGGTCATCGGCGTCTGGTGGTCGCACATATGTGCCTTGGAAGTTATCAAGGAACGCGGCCTCCAGGTCTTCCCAACACCCAATTGACTCTGCGGGCAAGCTGTTAAGCCAATGCCGAGCTGGTCCTTTGAGCTTGAGTGGTAGGTACTTGATGGCGTGGAGATCATCGCCGCGGGCCATATGGATGTGGAGAAGGTAGTCTTCGATCCACACCGCGGGGTCTGTTGTGCCATCGTAAGATTCGATGTTTACGGGTTTAAACCCTTCGGGGATCTAATGATCCATTACTTCGTCAGTGAAGCATAACGGGTGTGCGGCGCCCCTGTATTGAGCGATATCGCGACGCAGCTCGAGAGCGCTGTCTGCTGTGTTCGGCCCGGCCAGGGTTATTGTATCCGGCACGACGGTATTCGTCGTGGGTCGTGGGGTGCCCACGTGATCCGTAGATGGATCTGGATTGCCTTGCTTTGTCCTCCAATATGTCTCGCAAGTCCGCGTTCCCTCTTGGCCGTACTTTTGGAGCGATGCGGGTACGATCTTGGCTGGGGCCTAGATGCCTCTCTGTCGCGACCACGGGTGGTCGGTCGGCCATGTCGTCTTGTTGGTGATGAAGTTATGTATGCTTCCTCCTCTAATCGGGGAGCAGCTTGCGTCTTAGGTAACTTTGGAGGGGCGTTCGAGTTTGTACTCTTGACGCGAGGACCTCGGTCCATCGATCGGCCAGCAGGTCCTGATCAGCTTGAAGCTGCTGCTGCTTTTTCTTTAGGCTGTTTGCCGTGGCGATAAGCCTACGCTTGAAGCGCTCTTATTCGACGGGGTCCTCAGGTACGACGAATTCGTCATCGTTGAGGCTTGCTTCGTCTTCGGAGGGAGGCATATAGTTATCATCCTCAACCCCTTCGTCTGCCGCCCTCTCGTGGGGGCTTGCTTCACATCCTCCTCGCCGAGTCTTCTTTGGAGGATTGTCTTCGGTGCTCTCTCGAGTGTTATTGTCTCCTGTGCCGGAATCTCCATTCTTGCTTTGGCGGGATTTAGAGCGGCGCCGCTGACGCCGGCGTTTGGGCTGCTTCTTTAAAGAGTCTGCCTCCGCTACTTCTTCGCCATCCCCTTCTTTTGGGGTATCCACCTTGTATACGTCATATGACGAGGTGGCCTTCTAGTGCCCTGTAGGCGCTGGTTCATGTTCGTCTCCAGCATCGTCGTCCATAGCGTCGATGTCTTCGGAGTCATAGTCTAGCATGTCGGTTAAATCCTCGACAGTGGCTACAAAGTGGGTGGTGGGTGGGCAATGAATTTCTTCGTCGTCCGTACTCCAACCATCCTGGCCATAGTCCGGCTAGGACTCTCCCAATAACGAGAGATGCTTTAATGAGTTTAGGATATCGCCAAAAGGCGAGTGTTGGAATATGTCCGCGGCGGTGAATTCCATAACCGGCGCCCAATCCGGACCGGTTGATAGGGGCACGGGAGGTTCGGAGTCCGGCGAAGAGTCCGGCACCTCGGATTCACGAGTTCCGCAAGGGACAAGATTGGTGTTCGGCTCCATCGCCGTGGATGTTGAAGCCCCCGGGGCGGCGTCTATCCACCGACCCTCGATCTGGGCGATCGGCTCCGGGCTAATGGCGAAGCGGATCCGAGTCGACGACCACCAAGGCACTTGTCCGCGGCGAGCTAGATCGTGCCCATCGTCACGGTCTTGGCGCTTGGCTGTGGCTCGATTCCGTCAAAGATCAAGTCTCCGCGTCATCGGCCGTGAAGTTTAAGCTTCGAATCGACCGACGGCCAGGGCGTAGCTTCGATCTGCTCGGATGGCCAAGTGAATTGGCCCGCGATGCGAGCCGCCGAATATGAAGATCTATCCGGGGAGAAAAGTGTCACCCTGGACAGCGTTGCTGGTTGAAGATGCCATCGAGCCTATCAGCGACGAGACAGAGGAACTCTCAATGAAAGCACCAATGTCGGTGTCAAAACCGGCGGATCTCGGGTAGGGGGTCCCGAACTGTGCGTCTAGGCGGATGGTAACAAGAGACGAGGGACACAATGTTTTTACCCAGGTTCGGGCCCTCTTGATGGAGGTAAAACCCTAGGTCCTGCTTGATTAATATTGATGATATGGGTAGTACAAGAGTAGATCTACCACGAGATCAAGGAGGCTAAACCCTAGAAGCTAGCCTATGGTATGATTGTTGAGATGTATGTTCGTCCTACGGACTAAGGCCCTCCGATTTATATAGACACCGAAGAGGGCTAGGGTTACACAGAGTCGGTTACAATGGTAGGAGATCTACATATCCGTATTGCCAAGCTTGCCTTCCACGCTAAGGAAAGTACCATCCGGACACGAGCCGGAGTCTTCAATCTTGTATCTTCGTAGTCTGGGAGTCCGGCGGATATTGATAGTCCGGCTGTCTGGACACCCCCTAGTCCAGGACTCCCTCAGTGGCCGATACTCACGTGCCTTGATTGGGCGGAGAGGGCAGTCGATGACTTCGCTCATCGCCACTTAATGGGACGGACCCGAGCGGGCTCTTCAGAGGCGCATAGCTAGTCTTTTAGCCTTCTCCGCTCAGCTATAAAAAAGGGGACTCAGGAGGAGGAGGAGGACCATCCCCTCGCATCCCCCCTTTGTCGCCATTCTCCATCCATTGCTATGGCGAGAGGGCGCGCCGGTGCTCCGATGGCGGCGATGAGGGTCTCTGCTCGATAGCATGCCCCTCCTTCCCAAGAGCTCGTGGCGGCAGAGCCGACCGCGAGAGGAAGGGGGAGGGGGCGAGGCCGAGACCCGCCATGGCGTTCGGGGAAGAGGAGGACGGTGCAGCGCACCGGCCTCGCCTCTGCCAGTGGCCCCTCCCCTAATGGAGGGTCACGTCAGAGACCAGCTCCGCGAGTTTGTCATCAGGCTGCACCGGCCAGTGCATCATCGTCTTTGTCTCCCTACTCCGTTCGCTCGGGAGATGGAGCTCGACCCACCACATGCTCTGAAGTTGCATATGAGGGGCTGCGGGAATGGCAGCATGCAGGTCGACGTTGACTTCCCCGTCCCTCACGTCATGTATCTTCATTGCGGATGGAAGGCCTTTACTCGTGCTCACAGCCTATCGAAGGGGCTCGTTCTCCACTTCAAATTAATAGAGAACGGCCTGCTCTCCGTAAAGGTCTTCGGGCACTTGGGAACTCGCCTAAGGTGTTGCGTGGAGAGCTCCTCCAATGATGAAGACTCCCCCTCAAGCGAGAGTGGCGAGGAGGACAACAACAATGACGATGAGAGCGTCAAGCGGGAGGATGACGGGTCTAACTAGGCGTCGGACACACTGTCCCTGGGCGCCACCGGCAACAGCAGCATCTGCACCTGGCCCTTCCTCCTAGAAGAGCAATTTGTCGGGGGTGGGGCCAGCTCCTTGAACTTCAGGGGGTCGCCTCCTTGGGCGGCTAGCGTGGGAAGACCGGAGAAGGCGAAGAAGGCGGGTGGCAGGCTGTCAAGTCGGAGTACGATGGCACCGACGCCTTCATAGCGTATTGGCGGCCCGCTGCCTCATCTTTCGGCCCTTCTCCTGGCACCATCATCACCAGCCCTCTTCTGGGCGGCCGCCGATATGTTCTCTTGGCGTCTTTTGCTGCTCGTACCTCGCCTAGGCACTCCTTTTGCCCTCCTGCCATCTTGTTCCATTTCCTGGGGAGAGGGACAAGAAAGGATTATGAGCATCTTATCACTTTTTAGTTTGTAAGCCTACGGGCCTTAGTTAAATTTAAAACTTGTAATCCCCTTGCTCATGTTTACATTTTGTACGAACTGTACCTGTATGGGACATATTAATGAAAAAAGGGTGCTTGCCGGGTTCTTCGTGCGTGAGCGAAGCTCATACCAAGGAACGAATCCATTTTATTTTTAAGATAAACATTGTCGCCCAGCAATAGGCCTTGCCGTCCCCTTACTCCATTCGACCATACTCATGCTCTTGGCGGAGGCAGGGTGAAGTAGGTTTAGGCCCTAGCGCTTCCTTTTCACCGCGGTTACAACCAAATTCCGACCCAAGAAATAGTTCTTGGGTACAGGAAAAGGGGAGCACGGCAGCCTAGGAATAAAACGAGCTTTCATATGTCCCAATTCCATACGGAAATGCATAACAGGGGATAAAGGACTTATCTAAATCTGCAGCCTCCTGGCAACCTTGGCTTGCTGTTGTTGGACCCTTGTGTCTTCAGCCCCTGGCAACCTTGGCTTGCTGGGACTGGAGCACCGGCTTGTTCTCTTTCTTCCAAATAGCTCAGCAGAAATGTCCATGTACCCTGCGAACCGAACAGGACAGAAAGGAACATAGAGACGCACACTCGACCTCTATGTTAGGGGTTAGTCGCCGCTAAGCACTATCAACCCTAACTGAGGGAGAGACTTAACCTAGCATGCATGCTATAACTTAGGGCGCTAGCGCTTCATTTATTATGCTCGTGGTTTGCTTTGGCTTTGTCTGAAGGGTTACATGCCTTGCCGGCAAGGCTTGTACAAAAGGTGGTCTGCCAGGGGGCCTGGCAACCGCACCTTATGGGTAAAACTTGCGAAGATGCTCGATGTTCCAGGAGTTGCTCACTGGAATGGCATCTTCGATCTCCAGGCGGACTGCGCTGGGCCTGGTGACTCGTATTACCCGATAAGGGCCTTCCCACTTTGGCGTCAACTTGTTGGAATTCTTGGCCGATTGAACGCGCCGAAGAACAAGGTCGCCTTCCTCAAAGCTTCGGGCATGAACCTTGCGGCTATGGTAGTAGCGCAAGTCTTGCTGGTAGCGTGCTGCTCTCACAGCCGCCCGAAGACGATCTTCCTCGAGGAACGTCGCGTCATCTTGCCACAATCGCTCTTGCTCAAGCTCGTCACTAGCGAGCACTCGAGGTGACCCATATGTGAGTTCCGTGGGGAGAACTGCCTCTGCCCCATATACCAGGGCAAAGGGTGTCTGGCCGGTGGCTCAATTTGGCGTCATTCTAATCAACCAAAGAACCGCTGGCAACTCATCAATCCAACGCCTTCCGCTCTTGTGCAACCTGTCAAAAGTCTTTGCCCTTAGGCCTCGCAGTACTTCACCATTTGCCCTCTCCGCTGGGCCGTTGCTCCATGGGTGTGCCACGGAAGTGAAACAGACCTTGCTGCCGAGGTCTTGGATGTATTGCATGAAGGTGTGGCTTGTGAACTACGTGCCGTTGTTGGTGATGACTCTGTTTGGCACACCAAAATGGGAGACCAACCCCTTGAAGAATTTGACGGCTGACTGCGCTGTCACCTTCCTCACTGCTTCCACCTCCGGCCACTTTGTGAACTTGTCGATTGCAACGTACAAGTACTCAAAGCCCCCGACAGCGCGTAGGAAAGGGCCCAGTATGTCGAGCCCCCTGACCGAGAATGGCCAGGAGAGAGGGATTGTTTGAAGGGCTTGAGCTGGCTGATGAAGCTTTTTTGAATGGAACTGACACGCTTCACACTTAGTTACTAGTGTCGTTGCATCCTGGAGGGCAGTGGGCCAGAAGAAACCTTGCCGGCAAGGGCCCTCGACCCTATGTGGGAGCCACATATGCTTCCATGTATCTCTGCCAACAGCTCTAGTCCTTCCTCCCGGGGAATGCACTTCAATTTCACGTTGTTTGGTATTTTTCTGTATAGAACATTGTCAACGAACTGGTACATGACAGACCGACGGGCTACTTTCTCCACTTCTTCCTGCTCCTCAGAAGCTCCCCTGTTTGGAGGAATCGGATGGTATGCTGTGCCCATGCCGGAGCCTGGGGCTCGACGGCAAGGACTAAAGGCATTTCCTCTGCAATGGGAGCGGCTGTCTCTACGGCCAGGGCTTGACGCCCTGTTGGAGTCGGTTGCCCCACGGCAGGATCAGTGTCCGCGACAGCATCTTCGCAAGCAGCTCCTGGGAGCTCGGTGGGAAAGTACTTGCCAGGGCCTGATTTCCTCTGCTTGTTCTGCTCTGTCGATGGTTCAATAGATGGTTGAGTTAACCAAAGCACAAAAGTACCTGGTTCCACAGGTAGTTTGAGGGCAGCGCGCTTCGACAGGTAGTCGGCGATGTAGTTCTCCACTCGGGGAACATGCTCCGCCTGTATACGTCAAAACGCTCCTCCAGCTTCCTCACCTCATCCACATAGGCCTCCATCAACGGGCTTTGATAATCTTTGTTGACTTGCTTGACGACAAGCTGTGAATCACCTCTGACGATGAGCTTCTTGATCCCGAGGTCTGCCGCGATCCTGAGACCGGCAATCCCTCGTATTCAGCAGTGTTGTTCGTCGACATCTCCCTGGGAAAGTGCATATGGATTACATACTTGAGGTGCTCTCTGGTGGGTGCGACGAGCAGCATACCAGCACCGGCGCCTTGCAGCGAAAAAGCCCCACCAAAGTACATAATCCAGTTGCGGCTTGTTCCCTTGCCGGGAAGAGTGGTCTCCTAGATCTCTTCGTGAGGCGTCGAGGTCCATTCTACAATGAACTCTGCCAAGACACTGCTCTGGATCGTCGAAGTACTTTCAAACTTCAAACCAAAGATCGATAGCTCTAAGGCCCATTCCACAATCCTCCCGGTTGTGTCCGGGTTATGCAGTATCCGTTGCGATGGGAGGTGGGTGACGACGGTGATCTCGTGGGCTTGGAAGTAATGACGCAGCTTCCTCGAGGCCATAAGAAGGCCGAAGAGCAATTTCTACACACCGGACTACCTTGACCTAGCCCCCTGCAAGAGGGAGCTGACAAAGGAAACCGCGTGCTGCATCATCTTCTTCTTATGCACCACCTCATTTGGTTGAGCATGCCCTGTCTAACCAGCGTCATCCCCTGCGGGGGGCCTTGCCTTGCCAGTACCAGGCCCTGCCGGGGGGAGCTTTGGCTCGCCATCCGCCAGTCCTACCGTTGCCACTGCCCCTTCATCGACCTCCCTCTGCGCCACTAGCGCGGCGCTGGCCACTTGATTCGTTCCCGCTAGATACAGCAGCAGCGGCTCTTGTGGTTTAGGCGCAACCAGTATCGACGTGGAGGAGAGGTATTTCTTCAAATCCTGCAACGCTGCTTCGGCCTATGGGGTCCACTTCATCAGGCCCGCCTTTTTCAAGATTTTGAAAAAGGGAAGGGCACGCTTAGCAGACTTGGAGATGAATCTGCTCATGGCGGCAACGCAGCCAGTGAGCCGACGCACATCCTTGATCCGCCTAGGCACCTCAATCTGCTCGATGGCCTTGATCTTGTCAGGATTCGCCTCGATCCCATGCTGTGACACAAAGAACCCGAGAAGTTTGCCGGACAGAACGCCGAAGACACACTTCTCAGGGTTCAGCTTGAGGCTGATCTTGCGCAAATTTGCAAATGTCTCTTTCAAACCTTGCACAAGTGTTGCCTTGTCCTTGGTTTTAACCACTGTGTCATCCATATAAGCTTCCATATTTCTATGTAGCTGGGGCTCAAAACCAATTTGAACTGCTCTTGCAAACATTGAGCCAACACTCTTCAACCCGAAAGGCATCTGTAAAAAGCAATACGTACCACACGGGGTGATGAATGCTGTCTTCTCTTCATCTTCTCTCGTCATGAAAATCTGGTGGTATCCTGAGTAGGCGTCGAGGAATGACAACAAGTCACACCCGGCTGTGGAGTCAACAATCTGGTCGATGCGTGGCAACATGAAAGGGTCTTTTGGACATGCCTTATTGATATCTGTGTAATCAATACACAGCCTCCACTTCCCATTTTACTTGCGCACCACCACCGGATTGGCCAACCACGTCGGATGGAGTACTCCTCTCACCAAGCCCGCCACTTCCAACTTCCTGATCTCTTCTGTGATGAACTCCCGCCTTTCCAAAGCTTGCTTCCTGACCTTCTGCTTGACGGGTCGCACATGAGGACAAACAGCAAGATGGTTCTCAATCACCTCCCTGGGAACGCCGGGGATGTCGGATGCTTGCCATGAAAACACATCAACATTCGCCTATAAGAAAGTGACGAGTGTGCCTTCCTATTTGCTATCGAGGGTGGAGCTTATGGTGAAAGCCCCTCCCGTGCCATCATCCTTGATGGACACCTTCTTGGTCTCTGGTGGTGCAGCTCTGGATTTCTTGCTCTTGCCGGTGGAGCACTCTGGCACGTCCTTGACGGGAGCACAACACTCCGAAGAGGTGCGCTTGCCGGAGTGGGTGCGAGAGGTCTTGCCGGTCTTCTTCCCTCCTGGGGCTTCTACGGCAGGAGCAAGTGCCTTGGCGGCAGTTGCTACAACCGCTTCCCGGTAGAGTTGGTCAGCACAAATCAACGCATCCTTCTTGTCGGAGGGGACGGTGATGATGGTCATCGGCCCAGGCATCTTCAGCGTGTTGTAGGCGTAATGTGACGCCGCCATGAAATTGGCTAGTGCCGGGCAACCGAGGATCCCATTGTCAGGCAAGGGGATCTCGGCTACATCGAAGACAATCCTCTCCGTCATGTAGTTCAACTCGCCTCCAAACGTCATGGGCAGCGTGACCTTACCCTTTGGCTAACTCCTTCCCGAGTTGACCCCTTGAAACATGCCCGTCTCTTCAAGGTCTCCATCAGGAATCTGCAGTATTTTGATCACAACAGGCGAAATTAGGTTCAGACCGGCCCTGCCGTCAACTAGGATCTCCGTCACCTTGAGGTAGTGTATCGCTGGTCAAACCAACAACGGCAAACACCCGACCACAGTCGTGCGATCAGGGTGGTCCTCGGTGTCAAAGATGATAGGCGTGCTGGACCACTTCAGTGGCTTCTGTGCGTTGAATGATGGCTCCACCGCTATGATCTCACGCGCCCACTGCTTGAGCTGGAGGTGAGAGGTGTGCAGCGAGGCGCCACCGTCGGCGCAAATGGCCTCTGTAGCTTTCTAAAACTCGTGGTCGCCGGACTCATCATCCTCGTCATGATCATCGTCTTCCTGCTTCTTGTCGCGGCCCCGGGCGGGCCTCTCTTGCTGGTTATCCTTGCCGAGGCGGCCTCCTTGGCCGCCACGCTTCTTGCTGGACCCTTCGGGACCGTACTGACCCTTCTCCTTGTCCCGTCTCTCATACTCAGCTTTTTGCTTCTCAGCAAGCAGCTCAACTTGTCGGCAGTTCTGGAGGTCGTGGCCCTTGTCGCGGTGGATCTTGCAATACTGCTTGTCGGCAGCCGCCAAGGCCTGGCAAGAGGCACACCTGGCAACTTCCTTGTCGGGGTCGCTTGCCTTGACCTTCTTGGCAGCGCCGGTGTCATCGGATCCCTCGACGGCAAGCACAGCCTTGCCCTTGTGCTTTTTGTTACAGTGCCGACTCTTCTTTGTCGGGGTGGCGGTGTCATTGTCTGTGGAGTCGGTTTCCGCACCAGTGTCCTCGCCGGGGTACTTCCTCCCCTCTTCAGCTCGAGCGCACCTATCAGCCAGAACATAAAGTTCGGCCACATCTTTGACCTTGTTCATCGCCAGCTCTTCACGCATCTTGCGGTTGCGCACATTCTGATGGAATGCGCTGATCACGGTGGCGGGGTGAACATCTGGGATGTTGTACTGCACCCGGCAGAACCTCTACATGTACTTGCGCAGGTTTTCACCTTCCTTATGGGGGATGATATGCAAATAGCTTGCCTGGCCATGAGCTTGATGGCCCCCAGTGAAGGCGCCAATGAACTCGTGACACAAATCCGACCAAGAGGAAATGGAATCCGCCGGCAAGTGCATCAACCATGACATGACATTGGGATTAAGTGCCAACAGGAAGTAATTGGCAAGAACCTTGTCATCGCGGGTTCCAGGAGCTTGCATCGCGATGGTGTAGATGCTGAGGAACTCTGACGGGTGAGTCTTGCCGTTGTACTTCTCGCTAACGTCGGGCTTGAACATGCGGTGGGAGGGCCCCTGGAATTGCCACAGCTCACGGGTAAAGGCTGGGCAACTGTAACGCCCTCGATGCGGCTATATCTCCCACGTGTCGAAGCACGACTTAGAGGCATAACCGCATTGAAAGCAATGTCGCAAGTGAGGTAATCTTCACACAACCCATGTAATACATAAGGGAAAAAGATACATAGTTGGCTTACAATCGCCACTTCACACAATTACATGAATAAAGCATTACATCATACAGATACAATCAAGGTCCGACTACTGAAACCAAAATAAAAGAAGAACCCCAAATGCAAAAGGTCCCCGATCGACCCCAACTGGGCTCCACTCTTGATCAACTAGAACGAAACAACACAAAGGGCAAGATCTTCACCGAGCTCCTCCTTGAGCTTGGTTGCGTCACCGCTTTCGGTAACATAGGCACCGCAAACTGGTTTGGAAGTATCTGGTGAGTCACGAGGACTCAGCAATCTCACACCATGAGATCAAGACTATTTAAGCTTATGGGTAAGGTAAAGGCATGAGGTGGAGCTGCAGCAAGTGACTAGCATATATGGAGGCTAACATACGCAAATGAGAGCGAGAAGAGAAGGCAAAGCACGGTCGATATAAGTATGATCAAGAAGTGATCCTACAGACAACCTCGTCAAGCATAACTCCAACATCGTGTTCACTTCCGGACTCACCGGAAAGAGACCATCACGGTTACACACACGGTTGGTGTATTTTAATTAAGGTCAACTTCGGTTTTCTACAACCGGACATTAACAAATTCCCATCTGCCACATAATCTGCGGGCACGGCCGTCGAAAGTTTATACCTGCAGGGTGTCCCAACAGCTCATGACAAGCTCTCGCGATCAATGAAGGAATAGACCTTCACCCAAGACACTCCGATCGGACTCGGTATCCGGTACATCAAGACATTTCGACAATTGTAAAACAAGACCAGCAAAGCCGCCTGAATGTGCCGACAAATCGATAGGAGCTGCACATATCTCGTTCTCGGGCACACGGATTGTCCAAACATCCGGTAGGCCAGCCAGAGTTGCCCCAGTGTACACCGGCGGTCGACGGTTTGGACCAACACTCACAATGAGCACCGCCCGGGGTAAATAAAGATGACCCTTGGGCTCCGAAACCCAAGGGAAAAAAGGGCTAGGTGAGGCAAATGGTAAAACCAAGGTTGGGCCTTCTGGACAAGTTTTATTCAAAGCGAACCGTCGGGGGTCCCATAAATCACCCGACCGCGTAAGGAACGCAAAATCCAGGAACATAACACGGTATGACGGAAACTAGGGCGGCAAGAGTGGAACAAAACACCAGGCATAAGGCCGAGCCTTCCACCCTTTACCAAATATATAGATGCATTAATAATATAAGAGATATTGTGATATCCCAACAAGTAAACATGTTCCAACAAGGAACAACATCTCCATGTTCCAACGAGGAACAAACTTCAATCTTCACCTGCAACTAACAACGCTATAAGAGGGGCTGAGCAAAGCGGTAACATAGCCAAACAACGGTTTGCTAGGAATGGTGTCAAAGGTTAGAGGTTTGACATGGCAATTTGGGAGGCTAACAAGCAAATGGTAGGCATCGTAGCATTGGCATAGCAAAAGAGCGAGCATCTAGCAAGCAAAGATAGAAGTGATTTCGAGGATATGATCATCTTGCCTGAAATCCCACAAGGAAGAAGAACGAGTCCATGAAGAAGACAAACGGACGAAGTCGAACGGATCCTCACAACTCCGGAACAAAACCGAAGCTAACGAGAGAAGCAACCCGGAAAGAAACAAACAACATAGTAAACACACAAGCATAATCATGGCATGATGCACAATCAAGTATGATGCATGTCCGGTTTAATGAGGCATGGCATGGCAAAGTGCACAAACAATACCACAAATTAAGTGGAGCTCAATATGCAACGAGTTGCATATTGACGAAACACCACATCCAAGTTATTTAGTTTAATCTCGGTTATGAACAAGACAAGATTAAATGTTGGTTAACATGGCAAGAGGTGAAGCATAATTAAACTAAATATTTTGGCAAGTTTAAATGAGGCCGGAAACACAAACAACACTTCCGGAAAATCCTCATGTGCATATTTTAGATTCGGTACTGTTCTTCCCTAAACCATATTTTATTGTTGTTAAGCAGGAAAATAAAGTGGACCATGATAAACTAGGCATTTTTCCACCCCATTTACATATAAAGAACATTTAAATCCGAGCTACGGTTATTTAGTTATGAATTAAATCATTTTAGCATGGCATTTAGCAAATTTAAACAAACAGCATTTTAAACATTTCAAACATGGATGAAAGTGGCATATTATTAAACTACACAAAATTCTAAGCATTTTCATATATTAAGTCTTTACATGTGATGCACGGTTGATGAGTTATTAAATGCATGAAGTATGAGGGGTTTTTCTGCAAATTTGTAATACTCGGATAAATAGCTAAAACGTCCCGAAAAAAAAAACAACTACGGGCCAAATCGGCCCGAACTAGCTACTGCACAGAGCAAGCAGAGATGGGCTTCCTCACATTGGGCCTGCTCGGTGGGGAGGTTGGGCGTGGGCTGGATCTGCAGCGGTCAGCGCAGAGGGGAGGCGCATCTCCCTGTCGCCCGAAGCAGAGGACGAACGGGCACCGGTGGCTAGGAGCAGAGCTCCCGAGCAGGTCAAGGGGCGGCGAGGGGAACTTGGCGAGAACCCGGCGAGGAAGAAGGCCGGCGCGAGCTCACGGCATGGGGAGGCCACGCGAACGAGCGAGGAGGCGCGGATGCGATCAACGGCGGCGAGGCGAAGGCGCTTGAGGCTCTGTGGCGTCGGATCTGGCCGGCGTCGACAGCGGGAGTCCATGGCGCTGGTTCGAGTCCCTGGAGACAGAGAGGGAGAGAGGTGAGGCGAGGGAGAGAACAAGAGGGAGAAGGAGATGGCAGGGGCGGCGCGACCTGGCCGGGGCGACCTGGATGCAGGGGGTGGAGTCGTGGGGAGCTCGAGGCGGCTGATGACGCGACGGAGGGAGGAGGCGCACGGGGAAGCTCCTGGCGCCCACGGCGGCGACCTCCTAGACGGCTGGATCGAGGGGGCTTGGGCACACTGGTCCGAAGGGCGGCTCATCTGCGGCTGATCCGAGGAGGAAGCAGGCTGGGCGCTGGTGGTTGGATGGATCTGGCTGGTGGTGATCTGGTGGCCGGCCGGTCAAGGAAGTATGCTCGGGGGTGAGCGAGCAGCGGGATGTGGGAGGAGGCAGCGAGCGCCTTCGGGATTGGGTGGAGGAGGAAACCGAGGAGAAGGGGATCGGGGAGGATCCCGATGTGGTTTGAGTGAGGCGGCGGCAAGGAGGAAGATGGGACAGCCCCTAGGATCTAGGGTTAGACTACTATATATGGCGAGTAGGTAGGCTTAGGGTCATTTGGTCCCTTCGATTAAAATCGGACGGTCGCGAATAAAATAGTTACGGAGCCCAAATAACAAAACGGAGATATTTTGTAGGCGTTAGGGATGATCCGGACCAACGGTAATGACTGCCGGGTCGGGTTCGGGGAGTTTGGACGCTTGAGGAGAGGTGGTTGTGCGAGAGAGGTCAAACGGTCGACAAGAGGAATCGAAAAACCCGGTTAGACTCGGAACGGCCAACAAAAGCAAGGGGGACATAGCTACTACGAGCGGATGCAAGTTTTATGAAAAACGATGCCGATGCAATGCGAATGATGCGATGATGAAATGCATGACATGAACAAAATGCAAAAACAAAAGAACAAAAACCCAACCACGGAGAAAATAATATATCGCATCTCCGGAAAAGGCAAGAGTCGGAGTTACAAATATGGAAAGTTGTATCCGGGGCGTTACAACACTCCACCACTACGAGAGGATCTCGTCCCGAGATCTAGGATGGCACCGAAGGGAAAACGGAAGAGGAAGAGAAGAGGTAAAACTAAGTTGCTTCTTTGACCAATGAGTGAAACCAAAGAACTTTGAGAGGTTGAGCAAAATGAAAGAAGGAAAAGAACGAAGATGAACAAAGTTGAAAACACTCCGTTAGAAAAGAGGAACAAGGGATACGACGAGATCCAAGAGGGTTAGTGATAAGATAGATATTCAAACCACTCGGGTGAAAACTAGATAGAGAAGGAATAAGATTGATATAATTTGGGCAGCACTCCGACTGTAAATGGATTGCATTGAACATGAACTTGATAAGATGAGAGGATACTTGATGAAATCAACAACACACTGCCTCCGGAATTGAAAGAATGGCACAAGGGGTAAGAAACATTACAAACCGCACTCCGGTTGAGAAGGGAGGCAAAACTTGATAAGATGAGAGAACTCGAATGAAAACACGACACTCCGGCTAAACGAATAAGCAAGGAAAATTGCATGATATTTACAAAATGAGATGATGGGTCAAAGAGAGTAACATCACAACGCCTCTGGAACAAAAGAATAGAAGATAGATCACTAGAATAACAGAATGTAGGAGAAAATGCAAACTTCTGCCACAAATGGGCTCGGAAAGCACCCTTCCAAGAAGGTTATAACGGAGTTGTTGGAAAACCAACAACGAAAAGAATAAGCTTGTGGCGGGCTTATGAAAACATCTCAAAATTATGAGGTGAGCTTACGCCACCAACGAAACAAATGATTGGATTGATATCAACAAGGAGACGAAACTTATTTCACGGGAGGACAAATGAAGAACTTGGGTCATTTATAAGCACCATAAATAGCAACAATCCTTAGGGAAAGCTTTAGGTGAAATATAACCCAAGATAACTCCAACGAAGAAGTTGATTGGTCGAAAAGATCTCTTGAACGGAGAGAAAATGATGGATTTAAAATACCTCATTCTTGACAACATATGCATCATGAAACATGAAGAGAAATTATCAAGAATGACCTAACACCACCTCAGAAGATAAGGTAGAAAGAATTGCACTTTGGAATGCAAGATGAAGAATGCTTGAACGCCTCAAAACAAAACATGTGTTAAGCACCATGTTTAATTTTTGAGTATAGCTTGGCGGGTCATAACTTCGAGAGAAATCTTGAAGAACAATTGAAGAATGAAAAGAATCCTTGATGAACCACCATGTAGAGCCTCCATGAAGAACTCCGGTAATGAAAGGATGATAAAAGAAAGAGAACTTGAAAACACAAGGTGAAGCCTTGCGATGATTTAGATGAAGCTTCGTGACGAGACATCCAAGAAAAACTTGGAACTCCGAAAAAGAATAGATGAAACACTAGAACCGAGAATTACTTCATCATGAACAATCTCCGAAAGAAGGAATTAATCACTTGGATGAAACAAGAACAAGAATTATGTTATGTGTATCCTTCACCAATTTAAATTGATGACAAGCAACGGATTTGGCATACCACTTATTCTCGTAGAAAGGATTAAGACAGATATGGCGCAAGCTTGAGAAGGTATTAATGGAACCACCGGTGGGATTTGGAAACAATGAATGAATGAAATGATACGATAGCAAAGGAAGAGGAATCATGAACGAACCACCGTAAGATTGAAAATGAAAGTAGTAAAGGCACAATTCTCCGGGAAGAATTGGAAAACGAATGAAGATATTTGAGGGGATTTAGATACGTGAGAACGAAGAGAACATGAACTGATTAGAGGATATTTGAACGAATCACCGGTAAGATTTGGAGAACGAGAGCTGAAAGCTTGAATGAATAATACTGAGATGATGGGCTTCAAAGAATGAAACTGAAAAGACTCCTAAAATGCTCCGGATGGGTGAAAAAGATTCTCACAATCGAAAACAATTATGAGAGGATGGCAACAAGCTAGCACGATGAATCTTGAAGAGAATAGAGCAAGATTAAAGAGAAACTCTTCTTCGGTCTTCAAATGATGAGAATGACAACGAGAAACACCACCAAGAATTATTGAGGCACACCGGAAGAATCAAAAGCGAAGAGGTTGAGCCAACTATGAAAAGAATTTGAAAGATCTTGGAGAAAAGCATTTGACTGATGATAGCTCATCTTACGTCAAACTTGGAGAATAATTTGAGAATAACTCCGAAAAGAATCAGAAGAGTCAGGTAAGATCCTGGGAAAGGACCTGTGGGTTAGGGCCCACTCAAAAGAACACCGTTGAAAAGATTTAAAAGAGATGTTGCACCGGTTGAATTAAATGACTTGAATGAGATACCAATCTCGAAAGAGCTTGAACTAATGCAGAGTGGAAACACGAATCTTCGAGATATCTTGAGCACTCCGGAATAACAAATAGCGAGAAGTAGAATGATAATGAGGTGCACCGGTATGAGAAGACATTGAAATGAGGAAAAAGGTATGATCAACAAAACTTGACTTGAATCCACCGGAGAAGAGAAAGGAATGAGGAATGACGAACTAGTAGAACATCTTCTTGAGAACCACCGGGTAAGAACATTGACGGAAAAGAATGGAGAAACTTCTCAAAAATAAAAGGATACTTGGTAAAGAAATCTTAGTCCTTGAGGAAAAAGGGTGGGTAGGCCGGAAAGAACAAAGGCAACTTGGAGACGGATGAAACAAACACCGTTGAGAAGAAATGATAATTGGTCTTGCTGATGTTGAAGTGATCGGATCCACTTGAAGAGAAACACGCCGGTTGAAAAAGGATTGACATGACAATCTCGATTGTCGAGAAGGATTGGTATTCACATCGGAGTATGAGAACACCATTTCGGAAAGGTATGGAATCAGCACTTGACATTGAAGCAACTCGAATACCACAACTCAAAACAAAAACAAAGGACTGGCTTGCAGAATAAGCCGGAACAAATACATATGATATAGATTTACCCAATCCCATATCATGCATCATCGAAAAGATATTCTAGGAGCTACTTGAATTCCCACCTATAAACTCCCAAACTTTACGGTTATGCAATCTGGTGTTGGGGATACAGGGGAAGCAATATATCTCACCCAAACTAACAATACCTACATCCAAGCTGTATCCATCCGTCAACACATAACCAAGAAACCTTCGGATATCGTCTACCTCAACCTTCGAAAAGCATCCGTTATACGAGTCATGGCAATACTCCCGTACTCACCTCAGTACTGGGTTATCGGGGTTATCTCACCAACAACTGCATAAAAGAGATTTTCGATGTCGGCGCACTAATCTCAGGTATTCCAGAACTGCAACGATAAAATTATGACGACAACACCTCGGAGCTCAACTCCCCGGGACACCTCCACTAAAAAAAACTCCTGCTGACGGGAGGCACCAAGACAATGTTGTCGTCATAAAACCATCGGAACGATTCTAAGATACCCGCGTGATCCTAAAAATTTTTTTTAGTGAAATTTGAGAAGAGAAGAGTCAAAACTCTACGTCAGGATGCCTTACCAGAGCGATGAAGAGACTGGGGAGTAAAAAGAATTCCTAACTCTCCGATATATATAATCCTAAATGACTCAAAACATTTTTCTAGACACAACTCGGCCGCTAAAACGATCAAGCAGTGGGGCTCCTAAGGTCGGGGAAGGCTCTGATTACCAACTTATAACGCCCTCGATGCGGCTATATCTCCCACGTGTCGAAGCACGACTTAGAGGCATAACCGCATTGAAAGCAATGTCGCAAGTGAGGTAATCTTCACACAACCCATGTAATACATAAGGGAAAAAGATACATAGTTGGCTTACAATCGCCACTTCACACAATTACATGAATAAAGCATTACATCATACAGATACAATCAAGGTCCGACTACGGAACCAAAATAAAAGAAGAACCCCAAATGCGACAATGGTCCCCGATCGACCCCAACTGGGCTCCACTACCGATCAACTAGAACGAAACAACACAAAGGGCAAGATCTTCATCGAGCTCCTCCTTGAGCTTGGTTGCGCCACCGCTTTCGTAACATAGGCACCTGCAAACTGGTTTGGAAGTATCTGGTGAGTCACGAGGACTCAGCAATCTCACACCCGCGAGATCGAGACTATTTAAGCTTATGGGTAAGGTAAAGGCATGAGGTGGAGCTGCAGCAAGCGACTAGCATATATGGAGGCTAACATACGCAAATGAGAGCGAGAAGAGAAGGCAAAGCACGGTCGATATAAGTATGATCAAGAAGTGATCCTACAGCAACCTACGTCAAGCATAACTCCAACACCGTGTTCACTTCCCGGACTCCGCCGGAAAGAGACCATCACGGTTACACACACGGTTGGTGTATTTTAATTAAGGTCAACTTCGGGTTTTCTACAACCGGACATTAACAAATTCCCATCTGCCACATAACCGCGGGCACGGCTCTCGAAAGTTTATACCCTGCAGGGGTGTCCCAACTTAGCTCATGACAAGCTCTCGCGATCAACGAAGGAATAGACCTTCACCCAAGACACTCCGATTAGACTCGGTATCCCGGTACATCAAGACATTTCGACAATGGTAAAACAAGACCAGCAAAGCCGCCCGAATGTGCCGACAAATCCTGATAGGAGCTGCACATATCTCGTTCTCAGGGCACACCGGATTGTCCAAACATCCGGTAGGCCAGCCCAGAGTTGCCCACAGGTACACCGGCGGTCGACGGTTTGGACCAACACTCTGTGAGCACTGCCCGGGGTAAATAAAGATGACCCTTGGGCTCCGAAACCCAAGGGAAAAAAAGGCTAGGTGAGGCAAATGGTAAAACCAAGGTTGGGCCTTCTGGACAAGTTTTATTCAAAGCGAATCGTCGGGGGTCCCATAAATCACCCGACCGCGTAAGGAACGCAAAATCCGGGAACATAACACCGTATGACGGAAACTAGGGCGGCAAGAGTGGAACAAAACACGGCATAAGGCCGAGCCTTCCACCCTTTACCAAATATATAGATGCATTAATAATATAAGAGATATTGTGATATCCCAACAGTAAACATGTTCCAACAAGGAACAACATCTCCATGTTCCAACGAGGAACAAACTTCAATCTTCACCGCAACTAACAACGCTATAAGAGGGGCTGAGCAAAGCGGTAACATAGCCAAACAACGGTTTGCTAGGAATGGTGTCAAAGGTTAGAGGTTTGACATGGCAATTTGGGAGGCTGACAAGCAAATGGTAGGCATCGTAGCATTGGCATAGCAAAAGAGCGAGCATCTAGCAAGCAAAGATAGAAGTGATTTCGAGGGTATGATCATCTTGCCTGAAATCCCGCAAGGAAGAAGAACGAGTCCATGAAGAAGACAAACGGACGAAGTCGAACGGATCCTCACAACTCCGGAACAAAACCGAAGCTAACGAGAGAAGCAACCCGGAAAGAAACAAACAACATAGTAAACACACAAGCATAATCATGGCATGATGCACAATCAAGTATGATGCATGTCCGGTTTAATGAGGCATGGCTTGGCAAAGTGCACAAACAATACCACAAATTAAGTGGAGCTCAACATGCAACGAGTTGCATATTGACGAAACACCACATCCAAGTTATTTAGTTTAATCTCGGTCATGAACAAGACAAGATTAAATGTTGGTTAACATGGCAAGAGGTGAAGCATAATTAAACTACATATTTTGGCAAGTTTAAATGAGGCCGGAAACACAAACAACACTTCCGGAAAATCCTCATGTGCATATTTTAGATTCGGTACTGTTCTGCCCTAAACCATATTTTATTGTTGTTAAACAGGAAAATAAAGTGGACCATGATAAACTAGGCATTTTTCCACCCCATTTACATATAAAGAACATTTAAATCCGAGCTACGGTTATTTAGTTATGAATTAAATCATTTTAGCATGGCATTTAGCAAATTTAAACAAACAGCATTTTAAACATTTCAAACATGGATGAAAGTGGCATATTATTAAACTACACAAAATTCTAAGCATTTTCATATATTAAGTCTTTACATGTGATGCATGGTTGATGAGTTATTAAATGCATGAAGTATGAGGGGTTTTTCTGCAAATTTGTAATACTCTGGATAAATAGCTAAGACGTCGAGAACGAAAAAAAACAACTACGGGCCGAAATTGGCCCGAACTAGGCTGCATAGGAGCAAACAGAGATGGGCTTCCTCACATTGGGCCTGGCTCAGTGGGGAGGTTGGACGTGGGCTGGATCTGGCAGCGGGTCAACGCAGGCAGGGGAGGCGCATCTCCCTGTCGCCCGAAGCAGAGGACGAGCGGGCACCGGTGGCTAGGAGCAGAGCTCCGGCGAGCAGGTCAAGGGGCGGCGAGGGGGAACTTGGCGAGGAACCCGGGCGAGGAAGAAGGCCGGCGCGAACTCACGGCATGGGGAGGCCACGCGGAACGATGAGGAGGGGCGCGGATGCAGATCAACGGCGGCGAGGCGAGCGTTTGCTGCGGGGCTCCAGGGCGTCGGATCTGGCCGGCGTCGACGGCGGGAGTCCATGGCGCTGGTTCGATTCCCTGGAGACAGAGAGGGAGAGAGGTGAGGCGAGGGAGAGAACAAGAGGGAGAAGGAGATGGCAGGGGCGGCGCGACCTGGCCGGGGCGACCTGGATGCAGGGGGTGGAGTCATGGGGAGCTCGAGGCGGCTGATGACGCAACGGAGGAAGGAGGCGCACGGGGAAGCTCCTGGCGCCCACGGCGGCGACCTCCTAGATGGCTGGATCGAGGGGGCTTGGGCGCACTGGTCCGAAGGGCGGCTCAGCTATGGCTGATCCGAGGAGGAAGCAGGCTGGGCGCTGGTGGTTGGATGGATCTGGCTGGTGGTGATCTGGTGGCCGGCCAGTCAAGGAAGTATGCTCGGGGGTGAGCGAGCAGCGGGATGCGGGAGGAGGCAGCGAGCGCCTTTGGGATTGGGCGGAGGAGGAAACCGAGGAGAAGGGGATCGGGGAGGATCCCGATGTGGTTTGAGTGAGGCGGCGGCAAGGAGGAAGATGGGACAGCCCCTAGGATCTAGGGTTAGACTGCTATATATGGCGAGTAGGTAGGCTTAGGGTCATTTGGTCCCTTCGATTAAAATCGGACGATCGCGAATAAAATAGTTAGGGAGCCCAAATAACAAAACGGAGTTTTTTTGTAGACGTTAGGGGATGATCCGGACCCAATGGTAATGACTGCCCGGGTCGGGTTCAGGGGAGTTTCGGACGCGCGCGAGGGGAGGTGGTTGTGCGGAGAGGGTCAAACGGTCAGACAAGAGGGAATCGAAAAACCCGGTTAGACTCGGAATGGCCAACAAAAAGCAAGGGGGACACGGCAACTACGAGCGGATGCAAGTTTTATGAAAAACGATGCCGATGCAATGCGAATGATGCGATGATGAAATGCATGACATGAACAAAATGCAAAAACAAAAGAACAAAAACCCAACCACGGAGAAAATAATATATCGCATCTCCGGAAAAGGCAAGAGTCGGAGTTACAAATATGGAAAGTTGTATCCGGGGCGTTACAGCAACCCACCTCGTAGGGTAGGCCACCGTAGCCTCCCGGTGCCGGGTGGTCAATAGTGGGCCCTGCCCGCATATCTGACTGGTTCCGCGCATCACACCGGTGTTCGATGGTGGTTCGAGCGTCTTCAAGGGCTCGCTCCCGAAGAACTTGGCGCTGATCGCAGTGGGTCCGTGGATCGGACGATGCTATGGAAATGTTATCACAAGAGTCATCACGGCGGATCGACACCCGTGGTAACTGGTGTGGGAGAGGAGAGTGCACCGTGATGGCATCACCTTCGGCCCTGCTACCACTGGCATGCGTGGCTCGCTGGAGCGTCGGCCTACAGGCCCCGCTGGACGCGGCTCATCTTTGTTGGCGATGCCGACGAGGCTCCAGACAGTGGCTCTCCACTCGTCGAGCTTCTCTGCAGCAGGAGGAAAGTCGAGGAGCAGCTGCGCGCGCACCAAAGTTTCTGCTGAAGTGTGCTACCTCTTGAGCACTGCGTTGGTTTTCCCTTGAAGAGGAAAGGGTGATGCAGCAAAGTAGCATAAGTATTTCCCTAGTTTTGAGAACCAAGGTATCAATCCAGTAGGAGGTTCCTCAAAAGTCCTCGTACCTACACAAACAAACAAGAACTTTGCAACCAACGCGATAAAGGGGTTGTCAATCCCTTCACGGTAACCTGCGAAAGTGAGATCTGATAGAGATAATAAGATAAGATAAATATATTTGGTATTTTTATGATATAGATTGGAAAGTAAAGATGCAAATAAAAGTAGATCGGAAACTTATATGATAAAACATAGACCCTGGGGCCATAGGTTTCACTAGTGGCTTCTCTCAAGATAGCATAAGTATTATGGTGGGTGAACAAATTACTGTCGAGCAATTGATAGAAAAGTGCATAGTTATGAGAGTATCTAGGCATGATCATGTATATAGGCATCACGTCCGCAACAAGTAGATCGAAACAATTCTGCATCTACTACTACTACTCCACACATCGACTGACTCCTGCCTGCATCTAGTATTAAGTTCATAAGAACAGAGTAACGCATTAAGCAAGATGACATGATGTAGAGAGATAAACTCAAGCAATATGATATAAACCCCATATTTTTATCCTCAATGGCAAAAATACAATATGTGCCTTGCTGCCCCTGCTGTCACTGGGAAAGGACACCACAAGATTGAACCCAGAACTAAGCACTTCTCCCATTGCAAGAAAGATCAATCTATTAGGCCAAACCAAACTGATAATTCGAAGAGACTTGCAAAGATAACTAATCACACATAAAAGAATTCAGAGGAGATTCAAATATTTCTCATAGATAAACTTGATAATAAACCCACAATTCATCGGATCTCGACAAACACACCGCAAAAGGAGTTACATCGAATATATCTCCAAGAAGATCGAGGAGAACTTTGTATTGAGATTCAAAGAGAGAGAAGAAGCCATGTAGCTAATAACTATGGACCCGAAGGTGTGTGGTAAACTACTCACAACTCATCGGAGAGGCCTTGGAGATGATGTAGAGGCACTCCATGGTCGATTCCCCCTCTGGTGGAGCGCCGGCGAGGGCTCCAAGATGGGATCTCGCGGATACAGAAGGTTGCGGTGGTGGAAATAGTTTTTCGTGTTGCTCCTGGATGTTCTCGGGGTACGTGGATATATATAGGACGAAGAAGTAGGTCGGTTGAGCCACGAGGGACCCACGAGGGTGGGGGCGCGCCCACCCCCCTAGGGTGCGACAGGCACCCTCGTGGCCGCCTCGTTTTCTGCGTGACGTCCATTCCAAGTCTCCTGGATTGCGTTTGTTCCAAAAAGATCGTTCCTGAAGGTTTCATTCCGTTTGGACTCCGTTTGATATTCCTGTTATTCGAAACACTAAAATAGGCAAAAAAAACAGCAATTCGGGCTGGGCCTCCGGTTAGTAGGTTAGTCCCAAAAAGGATATAAAAGTGTAAAGTAAAGCCCATAGACATCCAAAACGGGTAATATAATAGCATGTAAGAATCAAAAATTGTAGATACGTTGGAGATATATCAAGCATCCCCAAGCTTAATTCCTACTCATCCTCGAGTAGGTAAATGATAAAAACAGATTTTGATGTGGAATGCTACCTAGCATAATTCTTAATGTAATTTTCTTTATTGTGGCATGAATGTTCAGATCCAAATGATTCAAGACAAAAGTTCATATTGACATAAGAAATAGTAATACTTCAAGCATACTAACAAGGCAATCATGTCTTCTCAAAATAACATGGCTTTAGAAGGTTCATCCCTACAAAATCATATAGTTAGGCTATGTTTCATTTTCATCACACAAAATACTACCATCAAGCACAACCCTGGTTTCAGCCAAGAAATTGGTTCATACTTTTTAACGCGCTTCAGCTTTTTTCAACTCTCACGCAATACATGAGCCGTGAGCCATGGATATAGCACTATGGGTGGAATAGATTATGATAATGGAGGTTGTGTGGAGAAGACAAAAAGGAGAAAGTCTCACGTTGACGAGGCTAATCAACGGGCTATGGAGATGCCCATCAATTGATGTCAACATGAGGAGTAGGGATTGCCATGCAACGTATGCACTAGAGCTATAAATGTATGAAAGCTCAACAAAAGAAACTAGTGGATGTGCATCCAACTTTCTTGCTCACGAAGACCTAGGGCATTTTGAGGAAGCCCATCGTTGGAATATACAAGCCAAGTTCTATAATGAAAAATTCCCACTAGTATATGAAAGAGACAACATATGAGACTCTCTATATGAAGAACATGGTGCTACTTTGAAGCACAAGTGTGGAAAAAGATAGTAACATTATCCCCCTTTTATTTTATTTTTTGGGCCTTTTTTGGCCTTTCTTTTTTTCCTTTTTTTTCCTGGCCTTTCTTTTTTTGGCCTTTCTTTTTTTTATTTGTGGACAATGCTCTAATAATGATGATCATCACACTTCTATTTATTTACAACTCATGAATTACAACTCGATACTAGAACAAGATATGACTATATGAATGCCTTCGGCTAGGGCTGGAAAAAAAGCTCGAAGCTCGCAAGCTAAACAAGTAGCTCGTGACTCGGCTCGAATCGACTCGAACTCGAAGAATAACGAGTCGAGCCGAGCTTTAGTTTAAGATCGTTTATAGGCCAAGTTAAACAAGCCAATTTCATGAGTACTCGTGTAAGTCATTAGGCTCGATACAATAGATCAGCCACTCCCAATACAAAAGAGATCAGCCACTAAACAACCTACGTCCCAGGCGCACAACCCAAGGCCGAGCTGTTGAAGGCCTAGCCTCCTAGGAGACTCACGCATTACAAGAAAACTGCAATTGTATAGTGATATATATGTTTAATATATACATAATCATTTTTATCATATTTGAGGGCTTTATGTTTATATCTTAAACGAGCTTAACTAGCTAAACAAGCCAGCTCGCGAGTTATACGAGTCGAGCCAATCTTGGGTTTGAGATCATTATAGTAACGAGTCGAGTCGAGCTAGCTCGTTAACTAAACGAGCTCTAGCGAGTCGAGCCGAGCTGGCTCGACTCGGCTCGAATTCCAGCCCTACCTTCGGCGGTGTACCGGGATGGGGAATGAATCAAGAGTGACATGCATGAAAAATTATGAAGGTGGCTTTGCCACAAATACGATGTCAACTACATGATCATGCAAGGCAATATGACAATGATGATGTGTGTCATGATAAACGGAACGGTGGAAAGTTGCATGGCAATATATCTTAGAATGTCTATGGAAATGCCATAATAGGTAGGTATGGTGGCTGTTTTGAGGAAGATATAAGGAGGTTTATGTGTGATAGAGCGTATCGTATCACAGGGTTTGGATGCACCGGCGAAGTTTGCACCAACTCTCAAGGTGAGAAAGGGCAATGCACGGTACCAAAGAGGCTAGCAATGATGGAAGGGTAAGAGTGTGTATAATCCACGGACTTCACATTAGTCATAAAGAACTCATATACTTATTGCAAAAGTTTTATTAGCCCTCAAAGCAAAGTACTACTACGCATGCTCCTAGGGGAAGGGTTGGTAGGAGTTAACCATCATGTGATCCTGACCTCCACACATAAGGAAGGCAATCAAAAGAGCACCCTATGCAACAAATTTGTTACACAACTTTTACCATAAGTGCATGCTACGATACTTGCCAACTTCAACACAAGTATTCTTTAAATTCACAATTACCCAAAGAGCATGACTCTACTATCACCACCTCTATATCTCAAAACAATTATCAAGCATCAAATTAATCATAGCATCCAATTCACTTCCTATGATAGTTTTTATTATACCCAACTTGGATGCCCATTATTCTAGGACCAATTTTATAACCATAGCAAATACCATGTTGTTCCAAAATACTCTCAAAATAATATAAGTGAAGCATGAGAGATCAAAAATTTCTACAAAATAAGGCCACCGCCGTGCTCTAAAATATATAAGTGAAGCAATAGAGCAAAATTATCTAGCTCAAAAGATATAAGTGAAGCACATAGAGTATTCTAATAAATTCCAAATCATGTGGGTCTCTCCCAAAAGGTGTGTACAGCAAGGATGATTGTGGTAATTAAAAAGCAAAGACTCATATCATACAAGACGCTCCAAGCAAAACACATATTATGTGGCGAATAAAAATATAGCACCAAGTAAAGTTACCGATAGACGAAGACGAAAGAGGGGATGCCTTATAGGATTATCTTGGGGTGCCTTGAAGAGGAAAGGGTGATGCAGCAAAGTAGCGTAAGTATTTCCCTCAGTTTTGAGAAACAAGGTATCAATCCAGTAGGAGGCTCCTTAAAAGTCCCTCATACCTACACAAACAAACAAGAACCTCGCAACCAACGCGATGAAGGGATTGTCAATCCCTCCATGGTAATTTGCAAAAGTGAGATCTGATAGAGATAATAAGATAAGATAAATACTTTTGGTATTTTTATGATATAGATTGGAAAGTAAAGATGCAAATAAAAGTAGATCGGAAACTTATTTGATAAAAGATAGAACCAGGGTCCATATGTTTCACTAGTGCCTTCTCTCAAGATAGCATAAGTATTACGGTGGGCGAAGAAATTACTGTCGAGCAATTGATAGAAAAGTGCATAGTTATGAGAGTATCTAGGCATGGTCATGTATATAGGCATCACGTCCGCAACAAGTAGATCGAAACGATTCTGCATCTACTACTATTACTCCACACATCGACTTACTCCTGCCTGCATCTAGAGTATTAAGTTCATAACAACAGAGTAACTCATTAAGCAAGATGACATGATGTAGAGGGATAAACTAAAGCAATATGATATAAAACCCATCTTTTTATCCTCGATTGCAACAATACAATACGTGCCTTGCTGCCCCTGCTGTCACTGGGAAAGGACACCGCAAGATTGAACCCAAAGCTAAGCACTTTTTCCATTGCAAGAAAGATCAATCTAGTAGGCAAAACCAAACTGATAATTTGAAGAGACTTGCAAAGATAACTAATCACACATGAAAGAATTCAGAGGAAATTCAAATATTTCTCATAGATAAACTTGATCATAAACCCACAATTCATTGGATCTCAACAAACATAACGCAAAAAGAATTACATCGAATAGATCTCCAAGAAGATCGAGGAGAACTTTGTATTGAGATTCAAAGAGAGAGAAGAAGCCATCTAGGTAATAACTATGGACCCGAAGGTCTGTGGTAAACTACTCACAACTCATCGGAGGGGCCTTGGAGATGATGTAGAGGCCCTCCGTGGTCGATTCCCCTTCCGGCGGAGCGCAGGCGAAGGCTCCAAGATGGGATCTCGTGGATACAGAAGTTTGCGGCGGTGGAAATAGTTTTTTGTGGCGCTCCTGGATGTTCTCGGGGTACGTGGATATATATAGGAGGAAGAAGTAGGTCGGTTGAGCCATGAGGGGCCCACAAGGGTGGGGGGCATGCCCACCCCCCTAGGGCGCGCCGGGCACCCTCCTGGCCGCCTCGTTTGCTACTTGATGTCCACTCCAAGTCTCCTGGAATACGTTTGTTCCAAAAAGATCGCTCCCGAAGGTTTCATTCCGTTTGGACTCCGTTTGATATTCCTTTTCTTCGAAACACTGAAATAGGCAAAAAAACAACAATTCGGGCTGGGCCTCCGGTTAGTAGGTTAGTCCCAAAAATGATATAAAAGTGCAAAGTAAAGCCCATAAACATCCAAAACGGGTAATATAATAGCATGGAACAATAAAAAATTATAGATATGTTGGAGACGAATTAGCTTGGGCGGCGGCGAAAGCTGCGTGGACCGTGACGCGCTGCGACTTCTAACCACGTTAGAAGGAGCTCTATCAGGGCCTTGCGGCTGTACCCCATTTTTGCCAGCACCTCGGTATGCATGCTGGCCTGCTTCGTCCTGCGAAAGATGCGCATGACTCTTCCCATGGCGGCGCCCAGGGTCACCAGCATGGTGACGCTGCTCATCGCGCACAATTTGGGAAGAGCATGTCGTGGGCACCGGCGTAGGTGTCTTGGAGGTCGCTGCGCCGCCAGTAGGTGGCACGGCGACACCCTTGGAGGGCCCCGTGCCGCCTGAAGGGGGCCCAACTCCATCTTTGGATTTGGCGGCGTGCAACCCGTCATCTTGCGCATGAATGACACCGCTCGCGAGGCTTTGACTGCCAGAGCAATGTGGGTGTTCGTGGGCTGCGCGCCGGGTTTTGTCCGTGACCGCCCCGCTACTTGCCTGCACTGGTACGGGCAGTCCGACTCCGGATGAACCGATTGCCGTCGTTGTCTTCCTCTTGGGAGCCATGGCGACGAAGAACTGCTAAACTGGATTTTCACAACTATGCCCCCTACCTGGTGCGCCAAAGATGTTGGTGGAAACGACACCTATGGGATCACAAGAATCCCTACTACGGTCGGCGGGCGCGAGGTTGTGGAAAGAGCGGGTCTAGGAGCCAGCACAAAGATCTTTTATCCAGGTTCGGGCCGCGAGGATGCGTAATACCCTAGTCCTGCTTTGGTGTATATTTGAGTGTTCTTGTGTTCTTGAACTAGCTACGGTGTGTGCGTAGTCCAAAAGAGCCGTACCCCCTCCAGTATGCCTTGGGCTTCCTTTTATAGAAAAAGGGGACACCACAGTGGCACACAGGAGGTGGAAAGGTGTATAGTAGCTGAGCTTATCACCTGTCATTATAGGACAAAACGCATTAAATGCGCCCCTTAGGTGTCCCCTTGTTTTATTGGGGACGGTAACGAAGCCCGTCCCGTCCGTCACCGCCTCGCCTTGCTTCGACACGCGTCCTGGCCAACGGGGCGTGCGGCGCCATGTAGGCTGGCAGGCTGCTGAGCTGGTGCGGTGGCAATGTCTTCACAAAGATCTGCATGCCACCATGCAGATGCTTGCTCGGCTGGTAGCTGCATGGGAACGGTGGTGGAGTCTTGGCAGGTGCGGGCCTGGCCGCGGACCCACTGATGTCCTCGGCAAGGGTCTTGCCGGGGTCCCGGCAAGAGTCTTGTCGTGGTATCGCTGTCATCCCCGGAAAGGATCTTGCCGTAGGTCCCATGGATTTCGTTGGCAAGGGTCTTGCCGAGGATCGTCGTCTTCTGGTCCTCATCTGATCTTGCGTGTTTATGATCTTCACGAAGATCTGCATGCCACCGCAGAGGTGCCTCCCGAGCCTTGGTTTCAATGTGGTCAATGGCATTGGAACCCTTGGGCTCAAGGGTGGCGCGCTCTGCTGGCGTTGGGCAAGTTGCCCCGGCAAGGGTCTTGCCGGGGGAGTCTACCTTGCCCTCCGGCTTCTTGTGTCTCCGGTCTTGGCGCTACCTTGATAGTCTTGTGTCTTTGGCTTCCCTCCTCTGCCCTGCTAAGTGTGACCGTGGGCGTGGCTCTGACTACCCGTGCACAAGTAAAGGGGTACAAAGGAGAGCCCCTACTTTTGTACACTGACACAATATAAAGTGGACAATTGCATTACGTGCCATAGGAAGGAGATGCAGTTTTTGACCAAGAAGACATGGAACCTGAACAAGTAGATGAAGAAGAACTCACCACTGACGAGGAGGAGGGGCAGCCACAACAAGAGGCCTACACCACCTACCTAGACCTTGATACATCTCCAACGTATCTATACTTTTTTTATTGTTCCATGTTGTTATATTATCATTCTTGGATGTTTTACAATCATTTTTATAGCAACTTTACATCATTTTCTGGGACTAACCTATTGACATAGTGCCCAGTGCGAGTTGCTGTTTTTTTGCTTGGTTTTTACTTCACAGAAAATCAATATCAAACGGAGTCCAAACGCAGCGAAACACTTTGGAGATTTTTTTTGGACCAGAAGAGATCTAGTGGGCCAAAGAACTACCAGAGGGGGGCTCTGAGGGGAGCACAACCCACCAGGGCGCACCTGGGGGACCTAGGTGCGCCCAGGTGTGTTGTGCCCACCTCGATGGCCTCCGCACAGCCTCTTCCCCCTACGAATACCCAAATATTCCAGAAACCCTAGGGGAGTCAATGAAACACAATTCCAGCCACCGCAAGTCCAGAACCATGAGATCCAATCTAGACACCATCACGGAGGGGTTCATCATCCTCATTGGTGCCTCTCAGATGATGTGTGAGTAGTTCATCATAGACCTATGGGTCCGTAGGCAGTAGCTAGATGGCTTTCTCTCTCTCTTTTAATTCTCAATATAATGGTCTCTTGGTGATCTATTTGATGTAAATCTTTTTGCGGTGTGTTTGTTGGGATCCGATGAACTTTGAGTTTTATGATTAGATCTATATCCATTAATATTATTTGAGTATTATTTTTGATCTCTTATATGCATGATTATTTATAGCCTCGTATTTCTTCTTCGAATCTTTGGTTTAGTTAGGGCAACTAGATCAATTTTTCTTGCCATGGGAAGAGGTGCTTTGTGATGGGTTCGATCATGCGGTGTTCTTTCCTAGTGACAGAAGGGGCAGCAAGACATGCATGTATTGTTGCTATTAAGGATAACAACATGGGGGCTATTCCTACATGAATAGATCTCGTCTACTTCATTTCATCGTTCTTATTGCATTACTCCATTTCTCCATGAACTTAATACACTAGATGCATGCTGGATAGTGGTCGATGTGTGGAGTAATAGTAGTAGATGTAGGCAGGAGTCGGTCTACTAATCTTGGGCGTGATGCATATATATTTATCATTCCCTTGGATATCATCACAACTATTTGATTTTTTATCAATTGCCCAACTGTAATTTGTTTACCCGCCGTGTGCTATTTCTTGAGAGAAGCCACTAGTGAAATCTACGGCCCCCGGGTCTATTCTTTATCATATTTGCTTTGAGATCTATTTTTATTTTCTTTTGTTTTCAGATCTATTATTCCAAAAACCCAAAAACACCTTGCTGCACTTTTTTATTACTTATTTTATTTTGCATTTTATCGAGATCTATTTATCCAATCTATCACAAATTTGTCCCATCAACTTCACAATTCCCTACGCCATTACCCATAAGAGGGATTAACAACCACCACAAGCATCCATGAAAACACTTTTCCACCGCCGCATCCTTTTGTTCCTATGAGATCCCATCAAGGGTCCTTTTCCGGCATCCTGCCGGAGGGGGATTCGATCACGGAGGGCTTTTACATCAACTCTATTGCCTTTTTGATGAAGCATGAGTAGTTTACCTCAGACCTACTGGTCCATAGCTAGTAGCTAGATGGCTTCTTCTCCCTCTTTGATTCTCAATACAATGTTCTCCTTGATGTTCTTGGAGATCTATCCGATGTAATCTTCTTTTGCAGTTTGTTTGTCGAGATCCGATGAATTGTGGATTTATGATCAACTTATCTATGAATATTACTTGAATCTTCTCTGAATTCTTATATGCATGATTTGATATCTTTGTAATTATCTTCGAACTATCGGTTTAGCTTGGCCAACTAGATTGGTTTTTCTTGCAATGGGAGAAGGGCTTAGCTTTGGGTTCAATCTTGCGGTGTCCTTTCCTAGTGATAGTAGGGGCAGCAAGGCACGTACTGTATTGTTGCCATCGAGGATAAAAAGATGGGGTCTACATCATATTGCTTGAGTTTATTCTTCTACATTATGTCATCTTACTTAATGCGTTACTCTGTTCTTCATGAACTTAATACTCTAGATGCAGGCAGGAGTCAGTCGTTGTGTGGAGTAATAGTAGTAGATGCAGGCAGGAGTCTGTCAACTTGACACGGACATGATGCCTATATTTCATAATAATTGCCTTAGATATCGTCATAACTTTGCGCTTTTCTATCAATTGCTCGACAGTAATTTGTTCACCCACCGTATTATTTGCTATCTTGAGAGAAGCCACTAGTGAAACCTGTGGCCCCCGGGTCTATTTTCCATCATATAAGTTTCCAATCTACTATTTTCCATCATATTAGTTTCCGATCTACTACTTTCCATCATATTACTTTCTCATCTACTATTTTGCAATCTTTTACTTTCCGATCTATAAACCAAAGATACCAAAAATATTTAATTTATCTTTTGTTCAGTTTCATCTATCTCTGTTAGATCTCACTTTTGCAAGTGACCATGAAGGGATTGACAGCCCCTTTATCGCATTGGGTGCAAGTTGTTTGATTGTTTGTGTAGGTATTGGTGATTTGTGCGTTGTCTCCTACTAGATTGATACCTTGGTTCTCTAACTGAGGGAATTACTTATCTCTACTTTTCTGCATCACCCTTTCCTCTTTAAGGGAAAAACCAATGCAAGCTCAAGAAGTAGTAGGAAGATTTCTGGCGCCGTTGCCGGGGATATCTATGCCAAGTCAAGACATACCAAGTACCCATCATAAAACTCTCATATCTTGCATTACGTTATTTGCCATTTGCCTCTCGTTTTCTTATCCCCCACTTCTAAAATTATTTTCGAAAAGATTTGCCTTTTTATTCGCCCTTCTTCCCGCTCGTCCTTTTGTTTTCCCTTTATGTCTTACTTGGCTTGTTTGCTTGCTTGCTTGGCATAATTGTGCATTTATTAAAATTCAGAAACAAAAAGTTTATGGATCCTCATCCACTTGCTAATCTTTTTAAGAAATCCAATTATGATGAACCAATTGGTAGCGAGTTATGTGCACTAGATTATCTTTATGAAGTTTTGCTTGAAATTTGTGAATCCAGAAATTGTGATGAAGTGTTAAAAGAAGAAATTTATGAAGTGATTCACGATAGTGCCTTGGATGAAAAGCATGGTTCCAATGATGTTATTATAAATTCTATTAATGTCAATTGTGATAATAATATGCAAAACCCCAAGCTTGGGATGCTAATTTTGCTATGTCTACTACTTGTTGCAATGATCATAATTGGGGTGATTCTTCTTATGATCTTGAAAATTTATTTAAGCCCCATGATGAATATGAGATTGATAATAATGTTTGCAATAATACTGAAAGTGGGTTTGGAATAGTTTCAACTTTAGATCCCACATATTTGGAGAATGTTCAATCTTATGAAATTTTTGATAAAACTGGGTTCGGAGAGGTCATGACTTCAGTTAATGTTAATCCCACTATTTTGGAAGAGGGTCAACTTTGCATGCATGTGGGTCGTGTTGAGAATATGTTATGTGATAGCTATATTGTTGAATTTGAATATGATCCTGCATGTAATTATTATGAGAGAGGATGGTTGTGTAAATTTCCATGTTAGTAAATTACCTCTCTTCATGTTGAGATTGCTATCGTCTCTTCTTCCTGGCATATGCTAGTTTTTGCTTGCCTTGATAATTTGTTTGCTTATAAAATGCCTATGCATAGGAAGTATGTTAGACACAGATGTGTTTGTCACGTGTTTTATGGTGCTCTCTTTGTGCTTCAAATCTTGTCTTTCATGTGAGCATCATCAAAATTATCAATGCCTAGCTAAAAGGCTTTAAAGAAAAGCGCTTGTTGGGCAACAACCCAATAACTTTCCTTGCTGTTTTGCAATAAATAATTCATCTAGCCTTTTTAGACGTGTTTTTGTGTTTTAGTTAGTGTTTGTGCCAAGTAAGACCTTTGGGATGGCTTATGGTGATAGTTGTTTTGATCTTGTTGAAAAATAGAAACTTTTGCGCCCAGCAAAATAATTTTCATAATTCACAGAAGCGTGCTTTTGATCTGATTCTTTTTGCAAAAAATTGGTACACAAATTTCCTAGGTTTTCCTAAGTTTTCAGAATTTTTGGAGTTACATAAGTATTCGAGAGTTATAGATTGCTACAGATTGTTCTATTTTGACAGATTCTGTTTTCTATGTGTTGTTTGCTTATTTTGATGAATCTATGGGTAGTACCGGGGGGTATGAACCATGGAAGAGTTGGAATACAGTAGATATTGCACCAATATAAACAAATAATGAGTTCACAACGGCACCAAAAGTGGTGATTTATTTTCTTATACTAACGGAGCTTATGAGATTTTTTGTTGAGTTTTGTGTTGTGAAGTTTTCGAGTTTTTGGTAAGATTTGATGGACTATGGAATAAGGAGTGGGAGGAGCATAATATTGGGGATGCCCAAGGCACCACAAGGTAATATTAAAGGACAAACAAGACCCTAAGCTTGGGGATATCCCGGAAGCCATCCCCTCTTTCGTCTTCGTCTATCAGTAACTTTACTTGAGGCTATATTTTATTCACCACATGATATGTGTTTTGCTTGGAGCGTCTTGTATGATATGGGTCTTTGCCTTTTAGTTTGCCACAATCATCCTTTCTGTACACACCTTTTGAGAGGGACAAACATGAATCATGATTTATTAGAATACTCTATGTGCTTCACTTATATCTTTTGAGCTAGGCAATAGTGCTCTAGTGCTTCACTTATACCTTTTTAGAGAACGGCAGTGGTTTTATTTCATAGAAATTGTTGAACTATCATGCTTCACTTATATTATTTTGGGAGTCTCTAAACATCATGGTAATTTGCTTTGGTTAGAAATTCAGTCCTAATATGATAGGCATCCAAGAGAGATATAATAAAAACTTTCATATAAAGTGCATTGAATACTATGAGAAGTTTGATTCCTTATGATTGTTTTGAGATATAAAGATGGTGATATTAGAGTCATGCTAGTGAGTAATTGTGAATTGGAGAAATACTTGTGTTAAATTTTGTGATTCCCGTAGCATGCACGTATAGTGAACCGTTAGGTGATGAAGGCAAAGCATGATTTATTTATTGATTGTCTTCCTTATGAGTGGCAGTCGGGGACGAGCGATGGTCTTTTCCTACCAATCTATCCCCCCTAGGAGCATGCGCGTAGTTCTTTGTTTCAGTGGCTAACAGATTTTTGCAATAAGTATGTGAGTTATTTATGACTAATGTTGAGTCCATGGATTATATGTACTCTCACCCTTCCACCATTGCTAGCCTCTCTAGTACCGCACAACTTTCGCCGGTACCATACACCCACCATATACCTTCCTCAAAACAGCCGCCATACCTACCTACTATGGCATTTCCATAGCCATTCCAAGATATATTGCCATGCAACTTTCCACCGTTCCATTTATTATGACACGCTTCATCATTGTCATATTGCTTTGCATGATCATGTAGTTGACATCGTATTTGTGGCAAAGACACCTTTCGTAATTCGTTCATACATGTCACTCTTGATTCATTGCACATCCCGATACACCGCCAGAGGCATTCATATAGAGTCATATTTTGTTCTAAGTAACGAGTTGTAATTCTTGAGTTGTAAGTAAATAAAAGTGTGATGATCTTCATTATTAGAGCATTATTGTCCCATGTGAGGAAAGGATGATGGAGATTATGATTCCCCCACAAGTCGGGATGAGACTCCGAATGAAAAAAATGAGGCAAATAAAGAGAGAAGGCCCAAAATAAAAAAATTAGAAAAAAGAGAGAAGAGGCAATGTTACTATCCTTTTACCACACTTGTGCTTCAAATTAGCACCACGATCTTCATGACAGAGAGTCTGCTATGTTGTCACTTTCATATACTAGTGGGAATTTTTAATTATAGAACTTGGCTTGTATATTCCAATGATGGGCTTCCTCAAATTGCCCTAGGTCTTCGTGAGCAAGCGAGTTGGATGCACACCCACTTAGTTTCTCTTTGAGCTTTCATAAACTTATAGCTCTAGTGCATCCGTTGCATGGCAATTCCTACTAACTCACATTGATATTTATTGATGGGCATCTCCATAGCCCGTTGATATGCCTAGTTGATGCGAGACTATCTCCCTCTTTTTGTCTTCTCCACAACCACCATATTCTATTCCACCTATAGTGCTATGTCCATGGCTCACGCTCATGTATTGCGTGAAAGTTGAAAAAGTTTGAGAACAGCATAAGTATGAAACAATTGCTTGGCTTTTCATCGGGGTTGTGCATGATTTGAATATTTTGTGTGATGAAGATGGAGCATAGACAGACTATATGATTTTGTAGGGATAAGCTTTCTTTGGCCATGTTATTTTGAGAAGACATAATTGCCTTGTTAGTATGCTTGAAGTATTATTGTTTTTATGTCAATACTAAACTTTTGTTTCGAATCTTATGGATCTGAACAGTCACGCTATAATAAAGAAAAATTACATCGATAAATATGTTAGGTAGCATTCCACATCAAAAGTACTGTTTTTATCATTTACCTACTCGAGGACGAGCAGGAATTAAGCATGGGGATGCTTGACACATCTCCAATGTATCTATAATTTTTTATTGTTTCATGCTATTATATTATCTGTTTTGGATGTTTTATATGCATTAATATGCTATTTTATATTATTTTTGGGACTAACCTATTGACCTAGAGCCCAATGCCAGTTTCTGTTTTTTCCTCGTTTTTGAGTTTCACAGAAAAGGAATACCAAACGAACTCCAAATGGAATAAAACCTTCACGATGATTTTTCTTGGACCAGAAGACACCCAAAAGACTTGGAGATCAGGTCGGAAGAGCCACAAGGCGGCCACAAGGGGGAGGGCATGCCCCTTCCTTGTGGGCCCCACATGACTCCACCGACCTACTTCTTCGTCCTATATATTCACATATATCCCCAAACCACCAGATGCATCCACAAAAACACTTTTCCACTGCCGCAACCTTTTGTTCCCGTGAGATCCCATCTAGGGGCCTTTTCCAGCATCCTGCCGGAGGGGGATTCAATCACGGAGGGATTTGAAACGTCCATTTTGCATCATGCTTTTATATCGATATTTATTGCATTATGGGCTGTTATTACTCATTATGTCACAATACTTATGCCTTTTCTCTCTTATTTTACAAGGTTTACATGTAGAGGGTGCTGTCAGCTGGAATTATGAGCTGGAAAAGGAGAAAATATTAGAGACCTATTCTACACATCTCCAAAAGTCCTGAGACTCCACGGAAGTTATTTTTCGAATTAATAAAAAATACTGAGCGAAAAAAATACCAGAGAGGGGCCACCCACTGTCCACGAGGGTGGGGGGCGCGCCTTACCCCCCCTGGGCGCGCCCCTGCCTCGTGGGCCCCCTGGCAGGCCTCCGGTGCCCATCTTCTGCTATATGAAGTCTTTTACCCTTGGAAAAAGTCATAAGCAAGCTTTCGGGACGAGACACCGCCACCACGAGGCGGAACCTTGGCGGAACCAATCTAGGGCTTTGGCGGAGCTGTTCTGCCGGGGAAACATCCCTCCGGGAGGGAGAAATCATCACCATCATCCTCACCATCGATCCTATCATCGGGAGGGGGTCAATCCCCATCAACATCTTCACCAGCACCATCTCCTCTCAAACCCTAGTTCATCTCTTGTATCCAATATTTGACCCAAACCCTCATATTGGTACTTGTGGGTTGCTAGTAGTGTTGATTACTCTTTGTAGTTGATGCTAGTTAGTTTATTTGGTGGAAGATCATATGTTCAGATCCTTTATGCATATTAATACCCCTCTGATTATGAACATGAATATGATTTATGAGTAGTTACGTTTGTTCCTGAGGACATGGGAGAAGTCTTGCTATAAGTAGTCATGTGAATTTGGTATTCGTTCGATATTTTATGAGGTGTATGTTGTCTCTCCCCTAGTGGTGTTATGTGAACGTCGACTACATGACACTTCACCATTGTTTGGGCCTAGAGGGAGGAATTGGGAAGTAATAAGTAGATGATGGGTTGCTAGAGTGATATAAGCTTAAACCCTAGTTTATGAGTTGCTTCGTAAGGGGCTGATTTGGATCCATCTATTTAATGCTATGGTTAGGTTTACCTTAATACTTCTTTTGTAGCTGTGGATGCTTGCAATTGGGGTTAATCATAAGTGGGATGCTTGTCCAAGGAAGGGAATTACCCAAGCACCGGTCCACCCACATATCAAATTATCAAAGTAACGAACGCGAATCATTTGAGCGTGATGAAAACTAGCTTGACGATAATTCCCATGTGTCCTCGGGAGCGTTTTCCTTCATATAAGAATTTGTCCAGGCTTGTCCTTTGCTACAAAAAGGATTGGGCCATCTTGCTGCACCTTATTTACTTTCATTACTTGTTACCCATTACAAATTACCTTATCACAAAACTATCTATTACCGATAATTTCAGTGCTTGCAGAGAATACCTTACTGAAAACCGCTTGTCACTTTCTTCTGCTCCTTGTTGGGTTAGACACTCTTACTTATCGAAAGGACTACGATAGGTCCCCTACACTTGTGGGTCATCAAGACTCTTTTCTGGCACCATTGACGGGGAGTGAAGCACCTTTGGTAAGTGGAACTTGGTAAGGAAAATTTTATATAGTGTGCTGAAATTTACTGTCACTTGTTACCATGGAAAGTAACCCTTTGAGGGGTTTGTTCAAGGTATCTTCTCACCGACCAATAGAGCAAATAGTTGCTCCTCAACCTACTAAACCTACTGAAAATGTTTACTTTGAAATTCCTTCGGGTATGATAGAGAAACTGCTAGCTAATCCTTTTACAGGAGATAGAACATTGCATCCCGATTTGCACCTAATCTATGTCGATGAAGTTTGTGGATTATTTAAGCTTGCAGGTATGATCGGGGATGTTATCAAGAAAAATGTCTTCCATTTATCTTTGAAGGGAAAGGCATTGACATGGTTTAGGCTATGTGATGATATGGGATCATGGAACTTGTCGGGGATATACCCCGCGGTATGACCCGGCCGGATGTATAACCCGGCCGGACTTGGCAACTCACTAATTACCCGCCCTGACTGGACGACTCGCTAAGTGACCCGCCCGAGCCTGGTGACTTATGGGTGACCTAGCAAGCGGATCAGAGGAGCGACAAGACCCGGGGGCCCAAGAGGCTCAAGGCCCAGAAGGCCGGCTTACGTTATGGAAGGTCGGCTTAAGAGGAAGGAAGCAAGACCCGGACTTGTATTCAACTTGTAAGAAAATATAGACTAGTCCTAGTCCTACTATGACTCCACATGTAACCCTCCCCTCTAACTTATATAAGGAGGGGCAGGGCTCCCCAAAGAGGGACAGGCAACAAGCAATAATCTCTAGGGCTAGACACAAAGAGGAGAGCCGGCTTACGTCGACTCCCTCATGATCATAATGAGACCTAGCCACAAACAGCATGTAGGGTTATTACCGGATGATGTTTCCGGGGGCCCGAAGCTGTCTAAACCCTTTTCTTGTGTTGCGTCTCTCGATTTCTTTCAACCCCTCTCAAGCTACCACATAGATGTGCTGGCCTCGCGACTAAGTCCTTACATTAGGACATCTGCCGTGACAATTCCACGACAGTTGGCGCCCACCATGGGGCCCGCGCACAGGTGGTGATGAGTTCTTGGAGGGATCTCTCCAGGTATCGAGGAGATTGCAATTTTTTATATGAAGATTTTACAAATCAGTGAGATTGAAGTCGAAGAAGAAAGATAGGGTTGCGCCTATACGCCGCCGCCGCCGACAAGTCTCCGTGTTTGAAGCACTATATGACATGGCTGCGTGCAAGGCCTTTCAGTTTTTGCAAACAGTACAGAAATCCATCAAGTTACATAGGTGGTATGATCAGAAAAGGGGTGCAGCTTGTGTATGGTCAACCTTCTCAAACTCTCCTTTGACTCCAAGTGTGAGAACAGAGAAGAGGTTTAAAGACTTTCAACTGCACCTTCAGAGACTTAGTTATCAAATTACAATGATCAAAATTCTCAAAGGTTATCTCCTGACGCTACTTATGGATCATCGGTCGTGCGGATAGATCAGGTGATATTCATTTAAGTATATTTTATCGACACATTGTTTTTTATCAAAGAACAATTTATCTTTGCCATGGTCTGCAATGTTTTTATGCAGGATAGTTATTTATGACAAGGGTATTGTTATACCGCGGACATGGAGCGCGTGCCAGCATAATTTTGTACTAGAGTTCATCCGGGCAATGCTGTTCGACGGATACATGTGCAAATCGCCGCCCCCGCTGTTCGGTTTACATCCGTCCACGCATGCGGCCGACTCATTGTCCGCGTCGGCTTACAAATATCACGGCCAATTCACCCGTCCGCACCGGCTTACCACACTGCAACCGGTTCACCCGTGACTGATTTTAGCTTCACTGTGGTGACCATCAACTCCACGGCGGATAATTTCCGGCCTAACATATCAGGTGACATCTATCTAAGTCTATTTTTGACACATATTGTTTTTTGTCAAAAGAACAATTACTTTGGACCATATATTTTGATATGCATGACAATTATTCATTATAAAACGTGGTTTATACCATGGGTATGGAGCACGCGCTGGCAACGTCATGCCCGGTGTTCGTCCGTATCACATTACACGGTGAATAGACGTGTGCAAGACGCCGCCCTTACAGCCCGGTTTATATCAACTTGCCAGGGCCGCGCCTGTGTTTGACTCGTCCATCCGTACTGGCTTACAACACCGTGACCAAGTCATCTATATATATCAACTCTGATGATGCGCTCGTCTTTACCATCCGTCTCTCGCGGCCTGGTCTACATCAACACACCGGGTCGTGCCTGTCTGCGTGAGCTGTCCATTGAGTATGAGCAAGTCACTACTTGGGAAGGCCGCTTTCTCTTCCAACAAATTTGAGGCAAATTATCATATATTATCAACCGCCGTCTACACTGGATGGTTTAATGGGCAGGCGCACAAGTCGCCGCCACTACAGTTTGGTTAACTTCAAACAGCCAGTTGGAAGGAGCCATTGACCGAGTTGCTGACATGGTTCATACGGGATCATTTATAACCCGTTGCAGTCACCTCAAACTTCTGTGGATTCACATCGCGCTATCAACGCCGATGATATACACCTTCTGCTATGGTCAAATATGGAGAATCTCAAGCCAACACTTCGAGTCATCTTGAGACTCGGGGGCTACAATGGTATGGCTCGACAAAATTAGCCGGTTCCAATGAATTCAAGAACTACGGGTCATTGAAGGGAAAGATAACCCGGCCCTGGAGGCTACTGCTTTATTGACAAATATTTAAAGGTCGTCAGAAGAATTTCCGGTTCAAAATGAAGATTCCGGTTTAAAATACAGCTCAAGAGACATCTTTCTCCCGCAAGGCTTTGAAACTCTCAAAACCGGTTCAACATCCGAATCAAGGTAAATTTGTCCCTACAAAGTTTTGAGGATCTCAATATCCGGTTTAAGAAATTTGGGTTCAAAAGAATTAAATCTCTCGCATGTTCGAGATCTCAGACAAATTAATGGTTACCAAAGGGAACTTGCTACCATGATGCACGGTTCAAAACATGGGTATCCTACCTTACGGTTTATTTTATTATGGTCATTTGGGGGCTTCCTGCTCATCGGGCATAGCTATCAGTGCCCTCTTGATCGTCGCAATGGCAAAATTTATATGGTCACTTGGGGGCTTCCTGTTCAAACATAGGTCGTATTCGAACCAAAGAGAACATAGCTGTCGATACCCTTTTGATTAGCAAACTTCTGAACCTACTTGGGGGCTTGTTGATCGTATCTGAATCATAGCTTAACCCCTTTGGGAATCGACGTGGATCGTATTTGAATCAGCGTCGTTAAAAAACTCTCATGGTCACTTGGGGGCTTCCTGTTCAAACATAGGTCGTATTCGAACCAAAGAGAACATTGCTGTCGATACCCACTTGATCGGCATCGCCAAAGCCACTGGGGGCTATATGATCGTAGTCGAATCTTAGCTTAACCCCTTTGGAACGGTTTACTGATCGTATTCAAATCTGAAGCCTCAAAATTTTGTCTGTTTCTTTTACAGCTTTATACAATCGCAAGTATTTGAGTTGTCAAAAATATTGTATGTGCCGGCTCTTACAGAGTTGAGTTATCAACTTCACTGTCCGGGTTACATAAACCGGCGGTATCATTCAAAAGATTATAGGGATCTTGTGATCTACTTGTGTGCAGAATAAGACTACATTTGGGTGGTTACCCGCCCTGGCTTTTGACGTTAAGTCGCCATGGCGTATGTTGTCTAAACTCTGTGCAGGATTTGCAGAAGTATGACTTATATAAATGCTTCAGTCCAAGCTCATCACTGAAATTGGTGTCTCAAAAGGGTTATCAATTATTGATTTTCTCAAGGGCTATAGGCCATCGGGTTACAAAAATTTCGGCTTACAATGAATGCGCATTAAGTCGTCATTGGCCAAGAGCCGCCATGTATTTAAACTCCGGATTTACTTGTCAACCGATGAGGTATTCAAATCTTTAATAGCCAAAACTGGCTGGATTTTCATGATGATATTGAATGATTGAGGTTTTCATGCCGGATTATATTATTCAAATCTTGAATAGCCAAAACTGGCTGGATTTTCATGATGATATTGAATGATTGAGGTTTTCATACCGGATTATATTATTCAAATCTTGAATAGCCAACATGGCTGGATTTCTATTATGATTGAGGTTTTCAAAGTCGCTTTAGCGCAATGGCTATTATTTTTATCAATGGGCATGATTTATTTTACAATGGAGGAAATAGTCCCGAGTCGCTGCAGGCTTACGACCCGGCACTTGGGGGCTACATTATTTAAATTGAGATTACATCAAATATGCAAGTCCCATGTCACTGCCAGCATGCACCATGGAACTTGGGGGCTAATGCAAAGTCATTTTTTGCTCAACTTATTGAAGACCCGACTCATCACATTTTAAACGAGCCGGCCCTTGGGGGCTACCAATTGCTCCTGTCGGAAATTCAAGGTACACAAGCCTTAAATCCAATATATTGAAAGATCCATTATTCAATTGGTAGAGTAGAAAGCTCTTAACCTTGTGGACGTGGGTTCAAGCCCCATGGTGGAGATTACATCATTTGATGGTATTATCAATAAATCATATACAAAGTCCCAATTCAGTAATATCTTACTGAGCCGGCCCTTGGGGGCTACACGTTGCTGCTTGAATCTACATGATCATACATACAAAGTCCCTACTCATTATTGTATAACAACCCGGCCCTTGGAGGTTACACTTGTTGAAGTTCTTATGAGCATAAGGCAATTTCAAGTCCCAGGTTGCTGCAAGCATGACAACCCGGCACTTGGGGCTACATATGAGGAATACTTAGTTCTGACTAGTGATTAAGATGAACAATATGCATTTCTTCAAAGTGGTAATATTTATATTGAATCAAGTCTTAAGTCATCATTTTAATCTGCTCAAGACTTGGGACTACAGGTAACACGGATATAAGGAGAAATATTTTAAATTCTCAGTTTTGAGCAAACCAGTTTGACCCGGCGTCATCAATAATTATGACCCGGCATTGGCAACAATCGTGACCCAGCGTCTATAAACAGTCATGACCCGGAACCATAAGTTTTTATAACCCGGCGATTTTGCAAATCATAGCTTGGCGAGTTCTACATCTTCAAGCCGGCTGAATATCTGTTGAATATTTCAAGACCAATATTTTTTTCAAGTCAGAGCATTGACGGCCGACTCAAATGGATGCTTTATTTAAAATATTTCTTCTACAAGAAAATTGATTATGAAGTTGGTCTATTGACCCGGATTTTCCAGAAGGAGGAGATGACAAGGACTTAAGGATGATCAAGTGCCGACTTACAAGAATATTTAACCCGGAGTACAACCTGTCAATTTGTTCTTCTGTTAATGTTGCAGATCAGTTTAACATGGATAAATCCAAATTAAACTTGGGGGCTAATGTCGGGGATATACCCCGTAGTATGACCCGGCCGGATGTATAACCCGGCCGGACTTGGCGACTCACTAATTACCCGCCCTGACTGGACGACTCGCTAAGTGACCCGCCCGAGCCTGGCGACTTATGGGTGACTTGGCAAGCGGATCAGAGGAGCGACAAGACCCTGGGGCCCAAGAAGCTCAAGGCCCAGAAGGCCGGCTTACGTTATGGAAGGCCGGCTTAAGAGGAAGGAAGCAAGACCCGGACTTGTATTCAACTTGTAAGAAAAGATGGACTAGTCCTAGTCCTACTATGACTCCACATGTAACCCGCCCCTCTTACTTATATAAGGAGGGGCAGGGCTCCCCAAAGAGGGACAGGCAACAAGCAATAATCTCTAGGGCTAGACACAAAGAGGAGAGTTGGCTTACGGCGACTCCCTCATGATCATAATGAGACCTAGCCACAAACAGCATGTAGGGTTATTATCGGATGATGTTTCCTGGGGCCTGAAGCTGTCTAAACCCTTGTCTTGTGTTGCGTCTCTCGATTTCGTTCAACCCCTCTCAAGCTACCACATAGATGCGTTGGCCTCGCGACTAAGTCCTTACATTAGGACATCTGCCGTGACAATTCCACGACAGAACTACAACCGATTGAAATTGGAATTTCATCAGAAGTTTTATCCTATGCATCTTGTTCATCGTGATCGTAATTATATATATAATTTTTGGCCTCGAGAAGTAGAAAGCATTGCTCAAGCTTGGGGGAGGCTTAATTCAATGTTATATTCATGCCCCAATCATAAGCTCTCAGGAGAAATTACTATTCCAAATTTTTATGCTCGGCTTTCTCTCAACGATCGCTCCATGCTCGATACTTCTTGTATTGGTTCTTTTATGGTGAAGACTATTGAATTTAGATGGGATTTATTGGAAAGAATTAAATGCAACTCTGAAGATTGGGATCTCGACGAAGGTAAGGAGTCAGGTATGACACCTAAGTTTGATTGTGTTAAATCTTTTATGGATACCGATGTTTTCCGTGAATTTAGCACTAAATATGGACTTGTCTCTGAGATAGTAGCTTCTTTCTGTGAATCATTTGCTACTCATGTTGACCTCCCTAAGGAGAAGTGGTTTAAATATAATCCTCCCATTGAAGTAAAAGTAGTTGCACCTATTAAAGTTGAAGAAAAGACTATCACTTATAATGATCCTATTGTTCCTACTACCTATATTGAGAAACCACCTTTCCCTGTTAGGATAAAGGATCATGCTAAAGCTTCAACTGTGGTTCGTAAGAGTAATACTAGAACACCTACACCACTTGAGCAAATTAAAGTTGAACCTAGTATTGCTATTTTAAAGATCTCTTCGCTGATAATATTGATGGGCATGCTATTTACTTTTGTGATGAAGCTGCTAGAATTGCTAGACCCAATACTAAAAATAAACATAGACCTGTTGTAGGCATTCCTGTTATTTCTGTTAAAATAGGAGATCATTGTTATCATGGCTTATGTGATATGGGTGCTAGTGCTAGTGCAGTACCTCATTCCTTATACAAATAAATTATGCATGATATTACACCTGCTGATATAGAAGAAATTAATGTTACAATTAAGCTTGCCAATAGAGATACTATTTCACCAGTTGGGATTGTCAGAGATGTTGAAGTCTTGTGTGGGAAAGTTAAATATCCTACTGATTTCTTGTTCTGGGCTCCCCACAAGATGACTTTTGTCCCATTACATTTGGTAGACCCTTCTTTAATACTGTTAATGCTAAGATAGACTGCAGAAAGGATATTGTTACGATTGGTTTAGGGGATATGTCTCATGACTTTAATTTTGCTAAATTTCGTAGACAACCCCATGATAAAGACTTGCCTAGTAAGGATGAAATTATTGGTCTTGCTTCTATTTTCGTGCCTCCTAATGATCCTTTAGAACAATATTTGCTAGACCATGAAAATGATATGTTTATGAATGAAAGAAGGGAGATAGATGAAGTATTCTTTAAACAGGGACCTATTTTGAAACACAACTTGCCTGTTGAAATTCTAGGGGATCCTCCACCACCCAAGGGTGATCCTATTATTATTAGTGCTAACCTTTCAGAGTAGAAAGAGGAGAAGTTATTGAAAACTCTGAAGAAGCAACGTGCTGCTATTGGATATACTCTTGATGACCTTAAGGGCATTAGTCCCACTCTATGCCAACACAAAATTAAATTGGAGAAAGACGCCAAACCAGTTGTTGATCACCAACGACGGTTAAATCCTAAGATGAAATAAGTGGTAAGAAAAGAAATACTAAAGCTCCTGGAGGCAGCTATAATTTATCCCGTTGATGATAGTCAGTGGGTAAGTCCTGTCCATTGTGTCCCTAAGAAGGGAGGTATTACTGTCGTTCCTAATGATAAAGATGAATTGATCCCGCAAAGAATTGTTACATGTTATAGGATGGTAATTGATTTCCGCACATTAAATAAAGCTACTAAAAAGGATCATTACCCTTTGCCTTTTATTGATCAAATGCTAGAAAGATTATCCAAACATACACATTTTTGCTTTCTAGATGGTTACTCTGGTTTCTCTCAAATACCCGTGTCAAAAGAGGATCAAGAAAAGACCACTTTTACTTGCCCTTTCGGTACTTTTGCTTATAAACGTATGCCTTTTGGTTTATGTAATGCACCTGCTACCTTTCAAAGATGTATGATGGCTATATTCTTTGACTTTTGTGAAAAGATTGTTGTCGGTGTCAAAACCGGCGGATCTCGGGTAGGGGGTCCCGAACTGTGCGTCTAGGCGGATGGTAACAGGAGACAAGGGACACGATGTTTTTACCCAGGTTTGGGGCCTCTCGATGGAGGTAAAACCCTACTCCTGCTTGATTAATATTGATGATATGGGTAGTACAAGAGTAGATCTACCACGAGATCAAGGAGGCTACACCCTAGAAGCTAGCCTATGGTATGATTGTTGTTCGTCCTACGGACTAAAACCCTCCGGCTTATATAGGCACCGAAGAGGGTTAGGGTTACACAGAGTCGGTTACAATGGTAGGAGATCTACATATCCATATCGCCAAGTCCTTCCACGCCAAGGAAAGTCCCATCCGGACACGGGACAAAGTCTTCAATCTTGTATCTTCATAGTCCAGGAGTCCGGCCAAAGGTGATAGTTCGGCTATCCGGACACCCCTAATCCAGACTCCTCGGTAGCCCCTCTAACCAAAGCTTCAATGACGATTTAGTCCGGCAAGCATATTGTCTTCGGCATTGGAAGGTGGGTTCCTCCTCCGAATACTTCATAGAAGATTTTGAACACAAGGATAGTGCCCGGCTCAGCAAAATAAGTTCCACATACCACCGTAGAGAGAATAATATTTACACAACTTGAATCTGCTGATGTATTCCGTGGCGTGGCATCACACCACGGCCAAGCCTTTATTCGAATCATTTTTACTATTCCACATCAGCGCGTTTAGCGAGGCGGTTTCATTGGCACGTCTTGTCAAAGCATAGATCGTATCCCCTTATTCTGGGATTCTCATTAATACGGGCGTGGGTAACCCAGTCGTGTCTTTTGGTACGTCTCCCCTATCGAAGGCGAGTCCCGAACGGTCACGGGGAAGGCTCTTTGTATTCAACCTCTTTATAAAGAGACCAAGGCTCCACTCCTTTCTTTCAATCTCAATCGAATCCGCCCCTTGCCTCGAGTTCCAACACCCAAAGCTCCAGATTCAGGCGCTTCGGACCTTCGATGATGTCTGGCTCCAACCTGCAAGGCCGGTGGATGCCATTCTCCATTATGGAAGAAGACGTGTTAAAGCTAAGAGATGCCAGGTATCTAACCGATGAAATTTCGCATAGGCTGCCTGCCCAAGGGCAGGTTATTCCCACTCCCAAGCCTGGCGAAAGCGTAGTGTTTGCGTCTCACTTCCTTCAGGGCCTAGGCTTCCCGACGGACCCCTTCTTGAGGGGGCTCATGTTTTATTATGGGTTGGAATTTCATGACTTGGATCCGGAGTCCATCCTCCACATCTCATCATTAATTGTCGTATGTGAAGCCTTCCTCCGCATTACCCCTCACTTCGGATTATGGCTCAAGACCTTCAAAGTGGAGCCGAAGATGATCAAGGGGCAGCAGGCAGAGTGCGGAGGGGCTGTTATAAGCAAGAATGCCGATGCTTCGTGGCCCGGGGGCTCTTTTCAAGACGAGCTCGGCTTATGGCAACAAGAGTGGTTTTATATCACAGCTCCCAGGGGCACCAAATGGGTGGCGCCACCTGCCTTTCGCTTGGGTCCTCCGCCGCGGCTGGCGTCATGGGTCAATAAAGGACTTGACAGGGGGCCGTCCAAGGACGTGCCCTTGCTGCAGGGCCGCATTCAAGATCTCCAAGAGAGAGAGAGATCACTCTGGTCGTAGTAGCGCAGGCCATGCTGATTCGTCGTACCCTGCCCTGCAAACGTCGCCCCCTCCGCCTGTGGAAATTTAACCTAGAGGGACCACGAGCTCTCCAACATTTTATGGGCGCTACGCCCATGGAGATGTACAAGCTTTTCTTCGGATCACAAGTGATGTGTCTGGACTTTTCGCCCGGATACTCAAGTAAGCTGCCCTGTACCCGGACACGCTACCCCATATTTATCATGAATTCGCCCTCAAAAGAGCTGTCCCTTGAATAGGAGTGGATAGCGAAAGCAAAGTTAATCAGGTGTCCGGCCCCCCTCCCTGAGACCACGCGCGGATCCCGTGTTAACCAGGATGCTGGAGGTTGCGCCTTCGGACGAAGGTGAAGGGGGGAACAAGGAAGCTACCGCCTCCACGAAGGAGGCTGACAAGAAAGGAGGGATCGAGAATCCCTCCATCCAAGGGAAGAAGAGGACCGCCTCTGAAGACCCGGAGACCATGGTCTCAAAGCGGGGGAAGAAATCTTCATCAGAGGGTCCTGCGCTGAGATATGCCTCGGCCGCATTATGCCCCCAAGGGGATCAGCCCTCCACCGAGCTGTAAGTAAAAAGGGGAGTTTTTAAAATAAAGGATATCCCTGCCCTTTTTCTGATGAACATAACTGAAGTTTTACCTTGTAGTTCGGATCTCAGCCCTTCTCAGTAGAGCTCATCTTCGGGGGATCTTCGTCCGGAGATGATAGAGAGCAAAACGCCTCCCCCTGTCATACCGTCTTGCGAGGCGGGCGACCCTGAGGTGTCGTCGCGGAGGGTTTCTCCGAGTCCGGCGGGGCCGGAAGGTGGTCGTATTTCCCCTCAAAGCCCTCCGCATCCGGCCTTCGAAAAATGCCATCGGACGTGTCCGGCACCACCTGGTGTACGGTCAGAGGAGCTGGAGGATCTGCTCGGGCGAGCGTCTATCTCAGAAGATCACCATGCGTTAATGGGTACGGTGATTGAAAGGATTTCATCCGCTGAGAGTGGATTGCACGAAGCTGTCAGAAGTTTACTGACAGGTTTTGAGGTACGCAAAATGATGTACCTTCGACAGCTCCGCATATAAAATGCGCCTGTAGATAGTAGCCCCTGAGGTTCGGTGTGTTGTCAAAAATGACAGCGCGCCGAGGATCATAATCCCAGGTATAATGTGTCGCCCTTCCTATGCAGGTGGCGAAGGGTCCGGTGGCTAGCCGGACTGATGAATTTGCCGAACTAAAGCGGCAACTTGACATGGCGGATGCCGACATCGCGCTTGTCAATAGGCGACTTGACGAGTCACAAGGTATGCAATTTCTCCGTGGACACCTGGTAAGGGAGCCTGATGCCCATGCCTTACAACATGTATGCTTGATGCAGATGGTGCCGCTGCCATGGAGAACCTTCGGGCGGAGCTCTCCCAAGCCAGGGAGCAGGCCAGAAAGAGTGATGCGGCTGCCTTAAAGGCGGCCGAAGAGCTAAATGCCGAACATGCTGCTCACTGCCGAAGCAAGAAAGAAATGGCCGAGATGGCCGTGAAGTTGAAGAATGCTATCGACCGCTGCAAGCTTCTTGAAAAAGAAGATCGAGCGGTGCAAGATGACCTGAAGAAGGCCACTACCGAGGCCAGGGATGCTCGCTCTGCGATGAGAGCTATGAAGGAAGAGCTGTGTCAGGCCAGAGATATCGCGGCTGGAAAGCCCTTTCTGCTCTGGAGGAAATTCATGGATCCTAATTATGCTCAGTTGGACCGGCTGTAGAGTGCGGAGGATGCTTATCTGGACTTGGCGGCAAGTGCCGCGGACGCGGCCGAACACTTCCGAGATAAAAAAGATCACGAAATGGAAAGGGTTTTTTGGTCGCAGTTCCATAAACCAGAGCGCCCACTTCCATTAACCGATCACTTAGCCGAATGGGCGGAGCTGAATAGGTTATCCGGACTTGCCATGAAGGATGTCGTGAGTCTTTTGTGGCTGAAAAGGCCCGAGCCGAAGAGTTATTTTGGCTTGGTGCAGCAGTTCCTTGGTGCGGTGCCGCATATCAATGCAATGAGGCGGTCGGCATGCATAGAGGGTGCGCGGATGGCTCTTGCCCGTGTCAAGACATACTAGGCAGAGATGAAGGCCACCGATGTTGCATCCCAAGAATCGGACGGAAGCCGAGTACCTGTCGAGCACTATTTTCAGGAAGTTCTGCAGGGGCTTGTTTAATAGAGACGCAGTGCTCGAAGGATATTATGTTTGAATAACATGTATTATTGTGAAACAATGTATCAATGGAATATAAAAGCTCTTTATACTTGTGCCTTTCAAGAATTAAAATACCTCCTGTGCGGCCGCTAATGTATATGTATATATAACTCGAAAGATGGCAGTCTTGACTTTTCACGCATATAATGCAGGGGTGTTTGCAAAAGGCGCATTTTCACACTTGATCCAGCGTCTTGGTCCTATAAAGGAGGTGGTAGCGCAGCAAACTAGGCAACCGGACTATAATGCTTTATCACTTTCACTTAGCCATAGGAGTTTGACAGAGGGGCTACTATATAGCCCCTAGGGGCACCGCGCTCACCCAAATTCGGGGCGCGTATGTGCGTGATCGAGAAACGACCCTTCGTCAATGCGGAGGAATCCTATAGATTCCGGTGGGTCATCGAGTGGTTGACCAGTCTCACGCTATATCATGACAGTCAGTTTTCGGCTTTCTCTACTGAGGTGCTCGCCTGGCCGAACCAGGGAACAATCGCAGTAGTTCTCCTGGTGCTGCCTTAGCCGATAGAGCGGAACGTAAGGCAGCAAAACGCAGGAGCCGGGCAAACCCAACATTTGACCAAAGACATGATTCCGAGCTGATGCATATAAGGCCTAACTCGAGGCGCCGAACACTCCCTAAGGTATTCGGTCTTTATGAAAATGGGATGAACAACGCCCTTGGTAATAAGCCCCTGGTGTCCAGGTACGCGCAAAATTCTGACGTGGCCCATGCCAAAACGCCAGCCTCCTCCTCGGTTATGGCAAGAAACCAGGGGATATGTATCAATAAGAGACAGTAAAAAAGGTTTACGCAGGGTCTTAATCTGAAAAGAATCCTTGCAACGGGTCCCTACTGCACGTCTGCGCCTTTGTCTCCGTTGTGCCGTATCCTGGACGGGTGTAGCACGGTGTTCATTTGAAAAAGAGAGGAACTTAGTAGAAAAAGATCGTGCGAAAATGTACGTTATATTAAACAAAGTATGATTCAAACAATGAATAAGATTGAGCTTTATTGTCTCTTGTTGTGCAAAAGTGGAGCCCTTGTGCGGGGTATGCGGCTAGTAAGCCCTTGATGTTTACGCGGACTCGTCTAACCGTGTCCGTGTCCGACGACCTGCTTAGGTGCTTTGATTAGTGAAGCCGGTTTAGTGTGTGGCTGTCAAGGCAGTCACACAATCTTCCGCGCTCGAGGAACACTCGATATTTCCCTTTAAGGAGATGATGCCTCGGGGACCGGGCATTTTAAGTGTAAGGGATGTATAATGCAGTATTGCATTAAAGCGGGCGAAAGCTTCACGTCCCAGCAGTGCTTGGTAGCTACTTGTAAATGGGGCGAGGTGGAAAGTTAACTTTTCGCGGCGGAAGTTGTCGAGTGAGCCAAACACAACTTCTAGCAGTAGAGAGCCCGTACAATGGGCGTATGGGCCTGGCATTACCCCTTGAAAGGAAGTGTTGCTATGGCGAATTTTGGTTGGGTCTATCCCCATTTTGCGGATTGTGTCCTGGTATAGCAGGTTTAGATCACTGCCGCCGTCCATTAGGACTTGTGTAAATTGGAGTGCACCAATTATTGGGTCTAATATCAAGGCAGTCCATCCTGCATTCCGGATACTTCTAGAGTAATCCTGATGGTCGAAGGTGATTGGATTTAACAACCAGTGGCGGGACTCCTCTGGGATAGGCCGTATCGCTGCACTCTATGGGCGCCGCTCTATTTTCCCTTTTGTCACGTGAAGTGAGTTAACTGTCTTGACTTCTTGTGGGAAATTCTTTTGTTTTCCATTGCTCTGCTTGTGGGGTTCGTCATCGTCCTTGCTTGGTGTGTCGAGCCCCTTGTGTTTGGCGTTGAGTTGGCCGGACTGCTTGAAGACCCAACAATCTCTGTGGGTATGGTTTGCAGGCTTCCCGGGAGTACTGTGGATTTGGCATATCTTGTCCAAGATTTTTTTTAAGTTGGATAGCTCGTCCCTGTTATCCTTAAGGGGCAGTTTTTTATGATTCTGCCGAGAGCTTTTGAATCCGGCGTTGGCTGCCGTGCTCTTCGGGCTGTTTCCCTTGGTCCGGCGTTGGTCCTTGCTGCGTTCGGTTTCCGCTTCCATCCTCGACTTGGATGTACTTGGGTCATTGTATCGATCTTGCCAGCCAGCTATCCTCTCCCGCGCAAAAGCGGATCATGAGGCTTGTTAAAGCGACCATTGTTCTTGGCTTTTCTTGGCCGAGGTTTCTGGCGAGCCATTCGTCTCGGACATTGTGTTTGAAAGCTGCTAAGGCTTTTCGTCTGGACAGTCGACTATTTGGTTCTTTTTAGTAAGGAATCTGTTCCAGAATTTTCGGGCTGACTCTCTAGGTTGTTGAGTTATGTGACTTAAATCGTCTGCATCTGGAGGTCGGACATAGGTCCCTTGAAAATTTGCCCGAAAAGCATCCTCGAGCTCTTCCCAACTTCCAATGGTGTTTTCGGGGAGGCTTTTGAGCCAATGCCGGGCTGGCCCTTTGAGCTTGAGGGGTATGTATTTTATGGCATGGAGGTCATCTCCTCTAGCCACGTGTATGTGGAGGATGTAATCCTCAATCCAGACTCCAGGGTCTGTTGTTCCATCGTATGCCTCTATGTTTACGGGCTTGAATCCCGCTAGAAATTCATAATCCAGAACCTCATCGGTGAAACATAGGGGGTGTGCGGCACCCCTATATTTAGGTGTACCGTAATATTCGGATACTTGATGTGTTGCATTGCTTACTAGAGCTTGCTTTCCTGGTCCGTAGATAGATCTAATTGGGCCGTCTTATTGATGCGAATCCGTGTGCGGATCACGTGCCGGCTTGTGTGCGGCGCCGTTTTCCGCTCTATGTTTGCCATTGGGTCGTCTATCCGACCGGGTGGTCTCCTTATTCTTTGATTGTGGGGGCTCTATGGCCTCCTCATCAAATTCGGGCAGTAGTTTTAGCTTTGGGTAGCTCTTTGTTCGGCGACTGTCGCCGTATTTGTCTGTGGTGTTGAGAACTTTGCTCCATCTGATTCTGAGCGCATCTTCCGCTGCTTTGAGCTTCCGCTTCTGCTTTTTCAAGCTTCGTGCAGTGGCGATGAGCCTTTTGTGGAGGTTCTTCTACTCCGGCAACTTGTCCGGCGTGAGATCGCCCGGACTGTTATCTTCACCGGGGACGGATTGTTTATCCATATTGTCATGTTCGGACGGTTGCTCGATAGCATGTTCGCCATCCACCGGTTCGCCCTGCTCTATAGTTGGGTCTGTATGGCTGCTATCTTTGTCGAGGCGGGATTTTGAGCGGCGCTTATGTCGCTGTTTTGTCTGCTTTTCGAGGGAATGATCCCTCGTGGCGTCCCGTTGTTCCTCGTCGTCGCTTCCTTTAGGTGTGTCCACCATGTATACATCGTGAGATGAGGTGGCTGTCCAGTGCCTTATTGGTGCTGGTTCATTCTTATCTCCTACATTGTCGTCCATACCGTCGATGTCTTCGGAGTCGAAATCGAGCATGTCGTTTAAACTTTCGACTGTGGCTACGAAGTGGGTGGTGGGTGGACTTTGAATTTCTTTGTCGTCCGCATCCCAACCTTGCTGACCATAATCCGGCCAGGGCTCTCCTGATAAAGGGAGAGACTTTAGTAAATTCAGGATGTCGCCAAAGGGCGAGTGCTGAAGATGTCCGCGGTGGTGAACTCCATGATCGGCGCCCGATCGGATTCGATCGGCAGGAGCGCGGAAGGTTCGGAGTCCGGAGGGGAGTCCGGCACCTTGGAGTCACGAGCTTTGCAAAGGACAGGGATGGTGTTCGGCTCAATCGCCGTAGAGATCGCAGCCCCCGAAGCGGTGTCCAGCCACCCGTCCTCGATCGGCGCAGTTGGCTCCGAGCTAAGGGTCGGACCGGACACTTAGTGCGGCCTCGAGGCACCGTCCGTGATGAGAGCTAGATCATGCCCATCGTGATGCGAGTGGCGCGCTTGGTCAGGCTCGAACCCGTCGAAGATCAAGTCTCCGCGAACATCACCAGATAGTTCAAACTTCCAAATCTGACCTGATGGCCAGGGGCGTAGCTTTCAATCTGCTCCAGATGACCAAGCGAATTGGCCCGCAGTGCAAAGCCGCTGAATACGAAGATCTGTCCGTGGAGAAAAGTCTCACCCTGGACCGCATCGTTGTTGGTGATCGGAGGAGCCATAAGGCCTAAAGGTGACGACACGGAGGAACTCTCAATGAAAACACCAATGTCGGTATCAAAACCGGCGGATCTCGGGTAGGGGGTCCCAAACTGTGCGTCTAGGCGGATGGTAACAGGAGACAAGGGACACGATGTTTTTACCCAGGTTCGGGCCCTCTCGATGGAGGTAAAACCCTACTCCTGCTTGATTAATATTGATGATATGGGTAGTACAAGAGTAGATCTACCACGAGATTAGAGAGGCTAAACCCTAGAAGCTAGCCTATGGTATGATTGTTGTTCGTCCTACGGACTAAAACCCTTCGGCTTATGTAGGCACCGAAGAGGGTTAGGGTTACACAAAGTCGGTTACAATGGTAGGAGATCTACATATCCGTATCGCCAAGCTTGCCTTCCACGCCAAGGAAAGTCCCATCCGGACACGGGACGAAGTCTTCAATCTTGTATCTTCATAGCCCAGGAGTCCGGCCAAAGGTGATAGTTCGGCTATCCGGACACCCCCTAATCCAGGACTCCCTCAATTGTTGAGGTTTTCATGGATGATTTCTCCGTTTATGGATCTTCTTTTGATGATTGCTTGAGCAACCTTGATCGAGTTTTGCAGAGGTGTGAAGAAACTAATCTTGTCTTGAATTGGGAAAAGTGCCACTTTATGGTTAATGAAGGCATTGTCTTGGGGCATTAATTTTTTGAAAAAGGTATTGAATTTGATAAAGCCAAGGTTGATGCTATTGAAAAGATGTCGTGTCCTAAAGACAATAAAGGTATAAGAAGTTTCCTTGGTCATGCCGGTTTTTATAGGAGGTTCATTAAAGACTTCTCTAAAATTTCTAGGCCTTTGACTAATCTCTTACAAAAAGATATTCCTTTTGTCTTTGATGATGATTGTGTAGAAGCATTTGAAATACTAAAGAAAGCTTTGATTTCTGCACCTATTGTTCAGCCACCTGATTGGAATTTACCCTTTGAAATTATGTGCGATGCTAGTGATTATGCCGTAGGTGCTATTCTGGGACAAAGAGTTGATAAGAAATTAAATGATATTCAATATGCTAGTAAAACTCTAGACAGTGCCCAGAGAAATTATGCTACCACTGAAAAATAATTTTTAGTAGTTGTATTTGCTTGTGATAAGTTCAGACCTTATATTGTTGATTCTAAAGTAACTGTTCACACTGATCATGCTGCTATTAAATATCTTATTGAAAAGAAAGATGCTAAACCTAGACTTATTAGATGGGTTGTCCTACTACAAGAATTTGATTTGCATATTATTGATAGAAAGGGAGCTGAGAACCTCGTTGCAGACAACTTGTCTAGGTTAGAGAATGTTCTTGATGACCCACTACCTATTGATGATAGCTTTCCTGACGAACAATTAGCTGTCATAGATGCTTCTCGTACTGCTCCATGGTATGCTGATTATGCTAATTACATTGTTGCTAAATTTATACCACCTAGTTTCAAGTACCAGCAAAAGAAAAAGTTTTTCTATGATTTAAGACATTACTTCTGGGATGACCCACACCTTTATAAAGAAGGAGTAGATGGTGTTATTAGACATTGTGTACCTGAGCATGAACAGGAACAGATCCTATGCAAGTGTCACTCCGAGGCTTATGGAGGACACCATGCTGGAGATAGAACTGCGCATATGGTATTGCAATCTGGTTTTTATTGGCCTACTCTCTTCAAGGATGCCCGTAAGTTTGTCTTGTCTTGTGATGAATGTCAAAGAATTGGTAATATTAGTAGACGTCAAGAAATGCCTATGAATTATTCTCTTGTTATTGAACCATTTGATGTTTGGGGCTTTGATTATATGGGACCGTTTCCTTCCTCTAATGGGTATACACATATTTTAGTTGTTGTTGATTACATTGCTAAGTGGGTAGAAGCTATTCCAACTAGTAGTGCTAATCATAACACCTCTATTAAGATGCTTAAATAAGTTATTTTTCCGAGGTTTGGAGTCCCTAGATATTTAATGACTGGTGGTGGTTCACATTTTATTCATGGTGCCTTTCGTAAAATGCTTGCTAAGTATGATGTTAATCATAGAATTGCATCTCCATATCACCCACAGTCTAGTGGACAAGTAGAAATGAGTAACAAAGAGCTTAAATTGATTTTGCAAAAGACTGTTAATAGATCTAGAAAGAATTGGTCCAAGAAACTTGATGATGCATTATAGCTTATAGAACTGCATATAAAAATCCAATGGGTATGTCCCCATATAAAATGGTTTATGGAAAAGCATGTCACTTACCTCTCTTACTAGAACATAAGGCATATTGGGCCATTAAAGAGCTCAACTATGATTTCAAACTTGCCGATGAGAAGAGGTTATTTGACATTAGCTCACTTGATGAATGGAGAACTCAAGCCCATGAGAATGCCAAACTGTTTAAAGAAAAAGTTAAAAGATGGCATGACAAAAGGATACAAAAGCGTGAGTTTAATGTAGGTGATTATGCGTTGCTTTTCAACTCTCGTTTAAGATTTTTTGCAGGAAAACTCCTCTCTAATTGGGAAGGGCCTTACGTTATCGAGGAGGTCTATCGTTCCGGTGCCAGAAAAATCAACAACTTCGAAGGCACAAATCCAAAGGTGGTGAATGACCAAAGAATCAAACATTATATCTCAGGTAATCCAATAAATGTTGAAACTAATGTTATTGAAACCGTAACCCCGGAGGAATACATAAGGGACACTTTCCAGAACGTTTCAGACCCCGAAAAGGGTATGTGGTACGGTAAGTAAACCGAGTCCAAAACAGTTCTAATAGCAATTTTTCTCCGTTTTGGAATATTTAAGAAAATAGGAAAATAAGAAGTAGTCCGGGAAGGACACGAGGCATCCACAAGGCACCTCATGGGCACCTCGTGTGCTTTCCGGACTCCGTTTTCTTGCACGATACTTCTTGTGGTCGGTAAAAATTCATTATATAATCTCCCGAAGGTTTTGACTACCGTACCATGACGAAATCCTCTGTTTTTGTTTTGAGTTGTTTCTGCCACAGATTAGAGCAATATATATGTCATCCCAGGATTCAGAGGGAGAAAGCTATGTGGCTGATTACCTTGCAGGCCCCAAGGTCTATGGGGACTTGGAACATTATGGTTGGACCACTTAGGAAGAAGAAGACTACGAGCCTAAGGGAAAGGAGGAGATGAGCTCAGATGAAGATGAAGTCCCATTACCTCAACCTGGGGACTTGCATGTGGAGTTTAAAAAGTCAAGCCTCCCTAATAGAGCAAAGAAACCTAAGATCGAGTTTATCCATTTTTGTCTCTTGCAGGAAAACAAACAGGAACCATGCAAAATGATATTAAGCCTTGAGCAGGATATCAATGATCTAAGGGATCAAAATTCCATCCTCAAGCGCAAATTAAGGTAGAAGCCTACATCATCAACAACTCCATCATCATCACCTCCGAAGAAGGAGACATAACCACATGGGTATGGGCACTCCCCTTGGCAACTGGCAAGCTTGGGGGAGGTGCCCCGGTATCGTATCACCATCACACTCCTCTTACTTTGATCCTTTTGATAATATATATATCCAACTGGATGTAAGTTAGCATGAACTATTATTGTTGACATTACCCTTGAGGTAAAAGGTTGGGAGGCAACACTATAAGCCCCTATCTTTCTCTGTGTCCGATTAAAACTTCATACCCATAAGTTTTGGGTGAGTGTTAGCAATTGTGAAAGACTAAATGATAGTTGAGTATGTGGACTTGCTGAAAAGCTCTTATATTGACTCTTTTCGGATGTTATGATAAATTGCAATTGCTTCAATGACCGAGATTATAGTTTGTTAGTTTTCAATGAAGTTTCTGATTCATACTTGACATTGTGAATAGATTGTTACTTTAGTATAAGAAATCATATGACAATATTTATATATATTGCTATTATAAGAATGATCATGATGCCCTCATGACCGTATTTTATTTTATCCACACCGCTATCTCTAAACATGTGGACATATTTTTCGTTATCAGCTTCCGCTTGAGGACAAGCGAGGTCTAAGCTTGGGGGAGTTGATACGTCCATTTTGCATCATGCTTTTATATCAATATTTATTGCATTATGGGCTGTTATTACTTATTATGTCACAATACTTATGCCTTCTCTCTCTTATTTTACAAGCTTTACATGAAGCGGGAGAATGTCGGCGGCTGGAATGCTGGGCTAGAAAAGGAGCAAATATTAGAGACCTATTCTGCGCAACTCCAAAAGTCCTGAAACTCCATGGAAGTTATTTTTGGAATTAATAAAAAATACTCAGCAAAGAAAATACCAAAGGAGGGCCACCCACCGTCCACGAGGGTGGGGGGCGCGCCCCCTGCCTCGTGGGCCCCTTGGCAGGCCTCCGGTGCCCATCTTCTGCTATATGAAGTCTTTTACCCTGGAAAAAAATCATAAGCAAGCTTTCGGGACGAGACACCTCCGCCACGAGGCGGAACCTTGGCGGAACCAATCTAGGGCTCCGACGGAGCTGTTCTGCCGGGGAAACATCCCTCTGGGAGGGGGAAATCATCACCATCGTCATCACCATCATCATCACCATCGATCCTCTCATCGGGAGGGGGTCAATCTCCATCCATCTTCACCAACACCATCTCCTCTCAAACCCTAGTTCATCTCTTGTATCCAATCTTTGTCCCAAAACCTCAGATTGGTACCTGTGGGTTGCTAGTAGTGTTGATTACTCTTTGTAGTTGATGCTAGTTTGTTTATTTGGTGGAAGATCATATGTTCAGATCCTTTATGCATATTAATACCTCTCTGATTATGAACATGAATATGATTTGTGAGTAGTTACATTTGTTCCTGAGGACATGGGAGAAGTCTTGCTATAAGTAGTCATGTGAATTTGGTATTCGTTTGATATTTTTATGAGATATATGTTGTCTCTCCTCTAGTGGTGTTATGTGAACATCGACTACATGACATTTCACAATTGTTTGAGCCTAGAGGAAGGCATTGGGAAGTAATAAATATATGATGGGTTGCTAGAGTGACAGAAGCTTAAACCCTAGTTTATGAGTTGCTTCGTAAGGGGCTGATTTGGATCCATCTGTTTCCTACTATGGTTAGGTTTACCTTAATACTTCTTTTGTAGTTGCGGATGCTTGCAATAGGGGTTAATCATAAGTGGGATGCTTGTCCAAGGAAGGGCAGTACCCAAGCACCGGTCCACCCACATATCAAATTATCAAAGTAACGAACGTGAATCATATGAGCGTGATGAAAACATGCTTGACGATAATTTCACATGTGTCCTTGGTAGCGTTTTCCTTCATATAAGAATTTGTCCAGGCTTGTCCTTTTCTACAAAAAGGATTGGGCCATCTTGCTGCACCTTATTTACTTTCATTACTTGTTACCCGTTACAAATTACCTTATCACAAAACTAGCTGTTACCGATAATTTCAGTGCCTGCAGAGAATACCTTACCGAAAACCGCTTGTCATTTCCTTCTGCTCCTCGTTGGGTTCGACACTCTTACTTATCGAAAGGACTACCATAGATCCCCTACACTTGTGGGTCATCAAGATTCTACATCAACTCTATTGCCCTTCCGATGAAGCATGAGTAGTTTACCTCAGACCTACGGGTCCATAGCTAGTAGCTGGATGGCTTCTTCTCTTTCTTTGATTCTCAATACCATGTTCTCCTTGGTGTTCTTGGAGACCTACCCGATGTAATCTTCTTTTGCGGTGTGTTTGTCGAGATCCGATGAATTGTGGATTTATGATCAGCTTATCTATGAATATTATTTGAATCTTCTCTGAATTTTTATATGCATTGATATCTTGTAATTATTTTCGAACTATCGGCTTAATTTGGCCAACTAGATTGGTTTTTCTTGCAATGGGAGAAGTGCTTAGCTTTGGGTTCAATCTTGTGGTGTCCATTCCCAGTGACCGTACGGGCAGCAAGGCACGTATTGTATTGTTGCCATCATGGATAAAAAGATGGGGTTTACATCATATTGCTTGAGTTTATTCTTCTACATCATGTCATTTTACTTAATGCGTTACTCTGTTCTTCATGAACTTAATACTCTAGATGTAGGCATGAGTCAGTCTATGTGTGGAGTAATAGTAGTAGATGCAAGCATGAGTCGGTCTACTTGACACAGATGTGATACCTATATTTCACAATCATTGCCTTAGATATCGTCATAACTTTGTGCTTTTCTATCAATTGCTCGATAGTAATTTGTTCAGCCACCGTATTATTTGCTATTTTGAGAGAAGCCACTCGTGAAACCTATGGCCCCCGGGACTCTTTTCCATCATATAAGTTTCCGATCTACTATTTTCCATCATATTAGTTTCTGATGTAATATTTTGCAACTTTTACTTTGTGATCTAGAAACCAAAAATACCAAAAATATTTACTTTATATGTTGTTCAGTTTCATCTGTCTCTATTAGATCTCACTTTTGCAAGTGACCGTGAAGTGATTGCCAACCCCTTTATCGCGTTGGGTGCAAGTTGTTTGATTGTTTGTGCAGGCATTGGTGATTTGTGTGTTGTCTCCTACTGGATTGATACCTTGGTTCTCAACTTAGGGAAATACTTATCTCTACTTTGCTGCATCACCCTTTCCTCTTCAAGGGAAAAACCAACACAAGCTCAAGAAGTGGCAGTACTCCAAGTTGGAATCCAAGAAAGAAGAAGGGAAAACATTTTGAGCTACGGTAATTCATCGAAGAGTTGCCAGGCATGGTGAGTATAACAGTAGTGGATGGCACCTAGCGGGGCGGTCGGAGGCCACGGGTTGAATGTCAATAGAGGAGAAGCGGGGTCGATCCCTACTGGAACACTAGAGTGACGGAGATGTAGAGTTCCAGCAGGGGTGTGGCATGGCGGCCGGGTGGTGGAGTGGTGGCGAATGCAAGAGAGGAAGAAGGAAGGAATGAAAATGAGGAGGATAGAGGCGTGGGGGCCGAGAAGGGTTTTGGGTGGGCTGGGGGTGTCAGAGTCCTACGTGTGTGCTGCCCGGACTCCTACAAAGCTCCCCATGTTTGTCTCCGGTTTGCGGGAGAAAGTACATCTGAACCACCCTGCAGACCAATACAGGCCCGCGTTGGATGGCTTTCACGGTCCGGACAATGCTGTACGGACGTATGCGGGCGGTTTGAGGGTCCGCCTTAGAGATGCCCTTACGTCACTTCAACCTGCCACAATGACTTGGGTGATTGTTTTACTCTTAACAATCAAACAACAAGGGATTATACAGTTTTGCTGAAAGAATATGATGGATTTTTGGAAATTGACATACTGATGTGAATTTCATTGAGATGTTTGCTCAAGTTATAAAGGCACCAGACAGGCTCATCAACAGAACAGTTTCAAAAGATACGGGGGATAAGGGCATCTCCAACGCTGTCCTAAAACAGACATTATTTGTCCATCGACACTCCACGGAGACAGATGTAGGTCCCCTAAATGGTTTGTCTAGGTCCGGCAATTTTATGTCAAATGTTTTTAGAGGAGTATGATGTTGTGACTACTGTAGGATCAATATTGTTCATTGTATTGGACTGGAAATAATTTTATAGATGTTTACGAGGAAGTCCACTCGCGCTCGCGGTGCATCGAGTTTATCCACGAACACTGCACAACAACAAGGTTTCACTCAGGGGATCATCTTCACGAACCATCAAGCAAGGAAGAAATACCAGAAGCTTCATGCAAGGAAGATCAAAGCAACCAAGTGAGCTTGAGAGTCAATACTCGCCAAGCTAGGTATTACCAATGATTTCAATTCTCATTTTGATTATGTCGGGTTGCACCATTTTGTTAATCAGGGATGTGAGACATATGAACGCATGATGCTTGAGTTTCTTAGCACTCTCTCGCATAATATTGGGCTTATGCCAAATGCATATGAGGAGGAGTGGATCACTTTCCGTCTCTTGGACCAGGACTTCAACATCACTCTCAATGAGTGGTGTGCTCACTTTGGCTTCCCCAACAATCATGATGATACCTGCTATGTTTATGAGTTTACTAACCCGCAATCAAGGCAATCCTTTTATGAGATGAGTTGCGATGGCTCTAGGCAAAGAGCGAGGTGCATTGAAAGTCCCGCTGCACGTTATTTCTATTATGTTATCACTAACTCATTGCAGGCAAGAGGAGAAGTTTCTAAGCTAAATGATGAGAATATGCTAATTCTCGGGAAAGCATCAAACCTTGACATCAGTTATTTGCCCAACCTAGGGGCAATACTTTTGCTACACCTCGCGCATCAAGCAAACATGCACAAGGAGATATAGTGTGTGGAGGAGTAATCACCATGTTGGCCAACTTCCTTGGCCTCAACTACAATCACCTTCACCCCACTGTTGGTTAAAACCTTGTTAATATTCATGTTCTTACTAGTGCTGGAATGGTAGTAGTTAGTCGTGGTCGTTATTGCATTAGAATTCCTGGAGTGCCATACTTGTTGCCCACGCCTATGCCTAACCGTTTCTCAATATAAAATGGACAATTGCATTATATGCCATAGGAAGGAGATGCAGTTTTTGACCAAGAAGACATGGAACTGGAACAAGTAGATGAAGAAGAACTCGCCACTGACGAGGAGGAGGGGCAGCCACAACAAGAGGCCTACTCCACCTACCCAGACCTTGATACGTCTCCAATGTATCTATAATTTTTTATTGTTCCATGCTGTTATATTATCATTCTTGGATGTTTTACAATCATTTTATAGCAACTTTATATCATTTTTTGGGACTAACCTATTGACATAGTGCCCAGTGCGAGTTGCTGTTTTTTTGCTTGTTTTTTACTTTGCAGAAAATCAATATCAAACAGAGACCAAACACAGCAAAATGCTTTGGAGATTTTTTTTGGACCCGAAGAGATCCAGTGGGCCAAAGAACTACCAAGGGATGGCTACGAGGGGAGCACAACCCACCAGGGCGTGCCCGGGGGCCCAGGAGGGTTGTTCCAACCTCGGTGGCCTCTTGCACCGCCTCTTCGCCCTATGAATACCCAAATATTCCAGAAACCATAGGGGAGTCGGCGAAACACAATTCCAGCCACCGCAAGTTTCAGAACCACGAGATTCAATCTAGACACCATCACGGAGGGGTTCATCATCCTCATTGGCGCCTCTCGGATGATGTGCGAGTAGTTCATCATAGACCTATGGGTCCGTAGGCAGTAGCTAGATGGCTTCCTCTCTCTCTTTTTATTCTCAATACAATGGTCTCTTGGAGATCTATTTGATGTAAATCTTTTTGCAGTGTGTTTGTTGGGATCTGATGAACTTTGAGTTTTATGATCAGATCTATATCCATGAATATTATTTGAGTCTTCTTTTGATCTCTTATATGCATGACTATTTATAGCCTCGTATTCCTTCTTCGAATCTCTGGTTTAGTTAGGCCAACTAGATCAATTTTTCTTACCATGGGAAGAGGTGCTTTGTGATGAGTTTGATCATGCGGTGTTCTTTCCCAATGACAAAAGGGGCAGCAAGACATGCATGTATCGTTGCTATTAAGGATAACAAGATGGGGGCTATTCCTACATGAATAGATCTCATCTACATCATGTCATCGTTCTTATTGCATTACTCTGTTTCTCCATGAACTTAATACACTAGATGCAAGAATGAATTTTTCAATCTCATTCCTAGGAGTATTGTTATTGAAAAATGTATATGCCAAATCTTTGAGGAATGTTGGTTGTGTTCTTGAGTAATTGGGGACCAAAGATGACAGTACTTGAATCTATACATTATGCCTAGCTAGGGGCATAAAACGGTAGCGCTTGTTGGGAGGCAACCCAATGAATAAATTTTATTTTTTTCATTTTGTTTCTGTTCTTGAGTGTTTGGACAATTATGCTACTATTATGATTGTGTTTTTTATGTTTTAATTAGTGTTTTTTCCAAGTAAAGCCTTTAGGGTCATGTTGGGTGATAGTTGATTTGATCTTGTTGAAAAACAGAAACTTTGTGCGCCAGTAACAGAATTATCTAAAATCACAGTAGCGAGATAAAATTCTGAATTTTTTCCACAAGATTGACATACAAATTACCTATGTTATCCTAAATTTTTTCCACAAGATTGATATGCAAATTACCTACTGATATACAAGTGTTTGTGCCAAGTAATTTTTGGAGTTACAGAAGTATACGAGGTTTTCAAATTACTACAGACTGTTATGTTTTTACATATTCTGTTTTATTTGTGTTGTGTGCTTATTTTGATGATTCTATGGTTTGTATTGGAGGGTATAAGCCATGGTAAAGTTATAATACAGTAGATATAATGCAAAAATAAAATCTGAATGGGTTTGCAACAATACTTAGAGTGGTAATTTGCTTTGTTATACTAAGAGATCTCACAAAGGTTTTGTTGAGTTTTGTGTGATTGAAGTTTTCAAGTTTAGGGTGAGATCACGATGGATGAAGGAATAAGGAGTGAAAAGAGCCTAAGCTTGGGGATGACCCATGGCACCCCATGTTATTATTCAAGGAGAACCAAGCAACTAAGCTTGGGGATGCCCTAGAAGACATCCCCTCTTTATTCTAACGACCGTCGGTATTTTACTTGGAGCTATATTTTTATTCATCACATATCATGAGTTTTGCCTGGAGCGTCTTGTATTATATGAGTCTTTGCTTGTTTTGCTTTTTAGTTTTTGTCATCTATCCTTGCTAGAAGCACCCATTTGAGATAGCCAAAATTATGCTATGATTTGTTAGAATTGCTCAGTATGCTTCACTTAATTTTTTTTGAGCTATGGAATTGCTCTAGTGCTTCACTTATATCTTTTTGAGCACGGTGTGCTTTAATATTTTTGAAGAAATGCTCTCATGCTTCACTTAGATTTATTTGAGAGTTAGTAAATTTTTGAAGAAATTCTCTCATGCTTCACTTACATTATTTTTGAGAGAAGAAAATCTTTATGCTCATGTTCTTCACTTAAATTTATTTGAGCTTATCAAAAGAAACATACGAAATTAGTCTCAAAGTGAAAGATATTCAAGTGGGATATAATAAAAACTTTCATAAAGATCATTGGACAAAATAAAAGTGATTCTTTGTAATAGTTTTGAGATATGATGATAGTGATATGTAAGTCATGTTGGCGAGTAATTATGTTTTAGTAAGAATATTGATGTTAAGGTTTTTGATTCCCTTTGCAAGCACAAAAGTCAATAGTTATGCAAGGAAATTACATCCTACTTGTGGTGCATTATTCGGTGTTAGTTATGCTTAATGCTCGCTTATGTGAATTTTCGTTTCTTGGTTGGTTGCTTCTGAATCTATTTGCTAGCCTCCATTTGTACTAAGTAGAAATGTTACTTGTGCATCCAAAATCTTTAAAACCAGTTTTGACATATGAGTCCACCATACCTACCTATATGCAGTATTTCTGTAAGCAAACTTTTATGTGCTACCTTGAATTTTCAAAATAAATTTCCTTTTTGTGTGCTCGTACCGCTCATGAAGCGGCAGGGGTTGGCTAATATTTTCTATGCTAGATGTGTTATTCTCAAGATGAGTGTTTATTCACTTGTCATTGCATGAGAGTACAACGCTAATAGGGATGCCCAATCCCGAAATGAAAAAGAAATTAATTTATGTTCTCCAATAATAAATTCCTTGGAAAGTTTTGGTATGGAAGGCACCCGTCGATACGGCTAGCCATGGATTGTGAAAGAATGGTGCACAAAGGAATAAACTTTATTTTCTGTACGGGAACCAGCTATGATATATCTGAAGGAAATATGCCCTAGAGGCAATAATAAAGTTGTTGTTTTATATTTCCTTATTCATGATAGAGGTTTATAATTCATGCTTGAATTATATTGATCGGAAACTTAAATACATGTGTGAATACATAAACAAATATTGTGTCCCTAGTAAGCCTCTACTAGACTAGCTCATTGATCAAAGATGGTTAAGGTATCCTAACCATGACATGTGTTGTCATTTGATAACGGGATCACATTATTAGGAGAATGATGTGATGGACAAGACCCACCCGTTATCATAGCATAATGATCGTCTAGTTTATTGCTATTGCTTTCTTCATGTCAAATACTTATTCCTTCGACTATGAGATTATTCAACTCCTGGATACCGGAGGAATACCTTGTGTTCTATCAAACGTCACAACATAACTAGGTGATCATAAAGATGCTCTACAGGTATCTCTGAAGGTGGTTGTTGAGTTGGAACAGATCGAGATTAGGATTTGTCACTCCGAGTATCGAAGAAGTATCTCTGGGCCCTCTTGGTAATACACATCATAAGCTTGCAAGAAAATGACTAAGGAGTTGGTCATGAGGTGATGTATTATGAAACGAGTAAAGAGACTTGCCGATAACGAGATTGAACTAGGTATAGAGATATCGACGATCAAATCTCGGGCAAGTAACATACCGATGGACAAAGGGAATTACGTATGTTGTCATAACGGTTTGACCGATAAAGATCTTCGTAGAATATGTAGGAGCCAATATGGTCATCTAGGTTCCGCTATTTTGTATTGACCGGAGAGGTGTCTCGGTCATGTCTACATAGTTCTCGAACCCGTAGGGTCCGCACGCTTAACGTTCATTGACGATATATTATTATATGAGTTATGTGATTTGGTAACCGAATTTTGTTCGGAGTCCTGGATGAGATCACAGACATGCCGAGGAGTCTCAAAATGGTCGAGAGGTAAAGATTGATATATAGGACGATGGTATTCGGATACCGGAAGTGTTTCGAAGGGTATCGGGTACTTATCGAGTCACAAGAAAGGAGTTTCGGGCACCCCCGACAAAGATATGAGCCTTATGGGCCAAGAGAGGGAACACACCAGCCCATAAGGGGCTGGTGCGCCGCTATAGAGGCTGGCCCTATGATGAGAAGGAAAGAGGGGAGAGAAAGGAAAGTGGGGAGTAGGACTCCCCCTTCCTTCCCTCTCTCTCTATATATATATATATATATATATATATATATATATATATATATATATATATATATATATAGGATGGGTCTATTATAATAACACCCTTAAGACCCTTAATCTGCACACTAAAATGCTTATTCTGCTAACACTTCTTCCTCTCGCACACAGCAACCGAACCGCATGAAACACATAAAAAAAATACCCACCCCATCCTCTCCACCTTCTTCATCCTCCACCTGCTTTCTCCACGCCCCAACCACCTCTCCTCGCAGAACCACCTCCGTCCAAGCCCCACCTCCCTCCTCCGCCCTACCTTCCTCCTACGCCGGCAGGGCCCTGCCGCGGCCACCCATCTCCTCGTGGCCCACTACCTTTCTCCCCCACGGCGGCGCGCTGCCACAGCCTCCTCTACCCCCGGCGTCGGATGCGCATCCCGGCCGCCTCCCCTGGTGGCGATTCACACCTCCCGTACGCCCTCACCTTCATGCTCTGCCGAGGGCCTCCACCCTTCCCCCACCTTCTCCCCGTCTCACACATCGAGACCCGCCAGTGGCGGATGTCAGATATGCGGTCGTCACGCCGGCCACCGCCACCTTCTCTCCCCATGTTGCAGGCCTTCCTTCCTTCATGCTTGTTGCCAGATCCAACTTCCCTCGCGCCCGTCGGCACCATCGGCCGCCCCGTGCACTCCCATCCGTGGCGGCGGTTTCTGGAGATTGACGCAGCGGCGTGGCCGGGGTCGGAGGAGATGGTGCAGATCCAGTCGCGCCGCCGGCAGGTGCGCCGGCGCATCCCGCGGCCATGGCGGGATCCCCACCGCGGGCATGCCCCTTCCGACCGCCCTCCCTGATGGCCTCCTCCCTAGTCCTTCTCCTCGCCCCCTCCGGCGTTATTGGCATGGCGGGGCTCTCCGGCGGTCTGCTCCGGCCATTCTCTCCTTCTGCCCCCCGCTCCTCGTCCGTCCCTTCCTTCTCTATTGTTCCTTCGACTGATTCCCAATGCCTCCTCTGTTTTGCAGGTTCGGAAGCACTCCCTGCGTCAACAACAAAAAGGTGAAACGATGATTTTTCTTGTTCAGATGCAGCTCACTTCGTCAACATCGTCCGGCGTTGCCGGAGCAGTCCAAACAGCAGGCGCAAGCGGCCATCGTCGACTCATTATGTCATACACTTGCACGCGCCACCTCTTGCATCTTCCAAATTCGTTTGCAGGCGCCGGCGTGCTGGTTCTATTGCCGTTTAGAAAAGAATTTTTTTTAGATTTTGCTAATGCACAACACTTCAGTTTGCTTGTGCTCACGGTGCGGTGCGGTTGGGCGATCAGTTACTATTTTTCTGTTGATTTCATAGATTTTCCAATACGTTTGTAAAAAATGTTTTAAACAGTAGTTCATTGTACAAAAAATGTGGTGCAGTTTGGCTGCTGGCGCTACAAATCAATCCATCTCTATATTATTGAGGTGTTTGCACTTCATTATTACAAAAAATATGTGTGGTTCACTTTGAAAAAAATACATTTCCTAGACTAGTTATTATGTTTGATTTTCCAGATTTTTCAACCGCGCATACGCTTTAACTTCGTCTGCTATGTACTAGATGGTTGTGTGGCCGTGTAAAAATATAATGAATGGATATGTGTTTTTAAGCTCACTTTGTTCTCCCACGCAGCTCACTATAAAACTCCTTTGTGGTTCACTTGATAATCCAAAAATAAAAACAACTCAGAAAGCAGCTCACTTCTCATTACATGTGGTTCACTTGCTCAGTCCATGCGGTCCACTCGCCCGGTCTAAGCATGTAAAAATTATAGAGGTTGAAAAAAACCCAAGAGGTTCACTTTTGGTAGTGTCGCAGCCCATTTAAGGTAGTCTTGAAATTCACTTTTCATTGGATTGTGGGTCACCAACCTAACATGAAGTGCACTCCACCTCGTTTGGAAAAATTTACGTCCCACAAAAAAGAAATCGTGCAGTGCACTTGTTCGTCTGATGAAGTGCGGGTTTTAGTCTAAAGAAGTGCGGTTTGCTACCTCGTTTGGGAAAATTTACGTCCCACAAAAAAAACCATGCAGTGCACTTGCCCATCTAATGAAGTGCGGTATTTTGTCTGAAGCAGTGCATTCTTCTTTCCCCGTCCAAGAAAAAATACGTCTAAACAAAAAGAAACCATACAGTGCACTTGCCCATCTAATGAAGTGTGTATTTCGTCTGAAGCAGTGCGTTATTCTTTCATCGTCCGAGAAAAAATACGTCTAAACAAAAAGAAACCATGCAGTGCACTTGCCCATCTGATGCAGTGCGGTATTTTGTCTGAAGCAATGCGCTCTTCGATCCGATGCAGTAAATATGACGATTTTGGTCTCGCGAAGAACAGAGTGTCCGCTTTTCGATAAAATCGAAACTACTCTTAAACCGTAAGGAATTAGAGAGAGTGTTCTACATGAAAAAGTTGCGTCTCGTTGATATCTTTCCAACGGCATATGATTTGAATTATTCTGACCAGCCGTTCGTAAAAATTTCGCGAAAAAACAGCTGCTGCCTCTCGAAGTCAGCCGCACGATTTTCAAAATTAACTAAAAACCGTAAGGAATCTCAAAACCATTTCAACATATGAAACTTGCGCCTTGTCCGTAGCTTTCCAAAGGCGTATCATACGTCTCGCTTCGACAAATGGTTAGAAAACTGGAGCAAAAACAGTACCGAAAATTTCAAAAAATTTGAAAAACAGAGTTCTGCGATTTAGTAAATTTGAATCTGCTCTTAAACCGTAACGAATTAGAGAAAAATATATATATGAAAAAGATGCGCCTCGACGATATCTATCCAACAGCGTATCGTTTGCTTCATTCCGACGAGCCGTTTAGAAGAAATCGTCAAAAAACGCTCGCTGCCACTCATCATGGGACGCGCCAATTTCAAAACTGCTCTTAAATCGTGTGGAATCTCGAAAAGTGTTCAATATGTAAAAGTTGCACCTAATCCATAGCTTTTCAATGGTATATTACACGCCTCATTCCGATAAACGGTAAAAATTAGAGCGAAAACAGTACCAAAAAAATAACGCGTGCAGTTTTTTTCGACGAGAAGTTCACTTGTGTGAGTACTGCAGCACACTTGGTTCAAAGAATGACGTGCACTTGTGTTCAGCGTGCAGTGCGGAAGTGGTGTGCAGAATAGTTATTCTGCTAATATTAGTGGAATAGACCATATATATGCGGCACCCCCATCCACCATTTACTCCCTTGGTCATATTTTTGTAGTTCTTAGGAGAAGCCCCGCGGAGATCACATCACCATCACCGTCACCATGCCGTCATGCTGTCGGAACTCATCTACTACTTCGCCGTCTTGCTAGATCAAAAAGGCGGAGGACGTCACCGAGCTGAATGTGTGCAGAATGTGGAGGTGCCGTGTGTTCAATAATAGATCGGTTGGAGCACGAAGAAAGTTTGACTACATCAACCGCGCTGTGAAACGCTTGCACTTACGGTCTACGAGGGTAAGTAGACATACTCTCCCCCTTGTTGCTATGCATCTCCATGGATAGATCATTGTGCGGCGTAGAAATTTTTTTGTTTTCCATGCAACGATTCCCAACAGTGGCATTATGAGCCAGGTTTATGTGTAGATGATATGCACGAATAGAACACAAAGAGTTGTGGGCAGTGATAGTCATACTACTTACCACCAATGTCTTATTCTGATTTGGCGGTATTGTGGGGTGAAGCGGCCCAGACCAACCTTACATGTCCATGCACATGAGACTGGTTCCAGCAATAGACATGCAACTAGTATTGCATAAAGGTGGCTGGCGGGTGTCTGTTTCTCCTACTTTAGTTGAATCGAATTTGGCTACGGCCGGTCCTTAAAGAAGGTTAAAACAACAAACTTGACTTATCACCGTTGTGGTTTTTGCCATAGGTAAGAATGGTTCTTGCTAGAAGCCTATAGCAGCCATGTAAACCTTGCAACAACAAAGTAGAGGACGTCTATGTCGTGGGAAACCACGGCCACCTATAGGGCCATGAGCCCCTTTTGGTTTGGCAGGGGAATGAGCACATTGCACAAAGAGCAGAGAATGTCCGCAGCATGATAGAGATCACACGGGCAATTTTTACCCAGGTTCGGGTCGCCGCGAGGCGTAAAACCCTACTCCTGCTTTGGTGGATTGATGGTGGACTATGGTGGAGAACACAGTGCTCTTGTGTGGCAATGTTGCCTCGAGGCGAGAGCAGCTACGCACGTATGAGTATACATGGGTCCGAATCTTTTCTATGGTTGCCATGGGCCTCCTTTTATAGATCAAGGGGCCACCACAGTGGCAAATCAGTCATTATGCACTGATTAGATAGCAAACAATACTATCATACCTAACTCTTCAGACATGGCAGAGCGCATTAGATGTGCCGCTTAGTGTCACATCCTGGAATCACATCATGGAATGCCCGCCAAGCCTTGTCGGGCTGTTCTGCCACCTTCCTGCCTGTTTGCTTGACACGTCATTGGACAGGTGTCATTTGGAGGTGTTTTCCCTAGGAAGTGGCTGCCATGTGGTAGAAAACAGCCACTTAGTTACTTGGGGGCTTGACACCGCACCGATCGAAGACTTGTGTCATTGTGAGGTGGAGCGGTTGAGCCTTGGCGGGGTGGTTTGCCTTCGCTGTGCCAGGCAGGCCTGCCGGGATGGTCTTGATGCTTGCTCTTGGGGCCACCTTGACCTCACCAGGCTCGCCTACCCGGTAAGGGAGGTTTACCCTTAATGCTATCTTGCTTCCTTTGGCTTGACTTGGTCCTCTTGATCCGCACTCTGATTTATCAGAGAGCTGACCTATTGTGCTTGGCCATGTCTTGGTCGTTGAAATCTTGCTCTTTTAGGCCTGTGCACGGTCTGGGCAATAGACCCAGGGTTTGTTGCACCGACAGAAGCCCCCAGTCCTAGCCTGAACGCGCTGCCGGGCGTTGTTGGGGTAGGCCCTAACCAGTGCACAGGCGAGAGGGGAGTAACTGCTTGTCTTTTGCGATATTCTTTGCTTCTTCATTAACATGTGTCCAGGTCAGTTTCCAGTTCTCACGCACGTCGCGTAACACCAATTTCAGTGGGGCCATCCTTGTAATGGCCCGTTAATGACTTTAACACACGAGTTAGTAACTGCCAGTTCACTCTTCCCACCTCGCCCTTATCCTTGGCCATGTATGTTGCATGCATCGAGTGGGGTAGGTAACGGAGGCGCGTGGTGCGGGAGAGCGTCAAGGCAGGGGCCCGACCTTCTTGGATTGGTGGAGCATGGCAGTTACCCACCGGGGGATTAGCCCCAGTCATGCCTTGTTTATAAAAGGAGGGGTAGGGGAGGAGCGGGAGTATTCATCCACACACCTCCCTTCCTCCTTTCCTTGACTTCTTCCGGTTATGCCGAAAGGGAGAGCGCGGGGCCAAGCCCCGGGCCCTAGCTTGGGGTTGATGATGTCGAATGCTCGTGTTGACGACTGGAGAGCGGGAGAAGGATGCAACTATGCCTTTGTTGAGGCAGGATCCTCATCCTATCTTTACACAGGCTTCAGGGAGGTGTGCAGGCGGCATGGTGGTAGCACCAGAGGTAGTGACTTTGATGTGCTCGTCGTCGGGCCGCCCGTGGCTTCAACCTTAGCTAGGGGCGATAAGTGATACCACGCCGTGGCCCAAAATGGACGCCAAGCGTGGTAGCCGATCATGGCCTATTCCCCTCTCCCTGTAACGTCGGAGGGAGGCCGTAGAAGTGGTTCATTATTGGTACAGGTGACTCTCTCCTCTTGGTGTACTACCTGGCCGGCGCAAGGGCGGGCTCCTTATCCCCATGCATGTTCTTTCAAAGGGCGTTGACTTCCTATCTTTGGGTCATTGGAGATGACCATGCCCTTTGTGGAGCTGCCCGGAGTGCTTGGTGTCCGTCCCGGCCGTCGAAGCGGGGGCTTCGAACGACAGTAGTGAAGAAGGTGGAGGCAACCTACAACGCGTCAAGAGCGGGGGCGACTACTCTGACGAGGCGTGGTTTCTCGCAGCACCATCATCACCGGTTGGGCTTCTGTTAGCGCCGCCATCCGCACCTGCCCTTCAGTTTCTTCATCCCAGCCCGGGAGTGGCACTATCTTGATCCTGGGGAGGCGCCGAATCCCACCCAGGCCTTCCCTCTGTCTTCTTCGTCTCTCCCTGTAGTTTCGTAGAAGGAGAGGACGGAGTGAAGGCATCATGGGCATTCTATCTTTTTTCAATATAAAATCTATAGGCATTTGCCAAATTTTAGTTCAAATTATGTAATCTCTTTTATCCATGTTTGGGTTCTGTAAGATTTGTACTCATTGATCAGCATATTAGTGTAAAAGATAAACCTCGCCAGGTATTTCTGCATGTAACATGTCCATGCAGAGGTGGGATGCCTCTATACATTTAAGTAAACAAGTTTCCCCCGGTAGGCTATCCTGCCGATACCCTCAGTTTGTTGTCGTGGGGCTAGGCTTGCCGGGAACAAATTGTAAAGAGGGACCAACCCCCCACCAAACCTTTTCGTCAGAGGCCACTGTGACCATCCTCACCGAAGCAACGTTCGAGTCAGGGGACAGGAGCACCTAAGTTTCAAAGATAGCAAGGTTTTCCTATGCACAAGTCTTGTCTACAGAACACATATGGATAAAAGATAGAACTTATCTGTTTGGCTTGTCGGGGATCGTGACATGGGCTCGTCTTCTCTTCTCCTTCTTGGGACCAAGTCCATGGCAGGGGCATGTAGTTTTATGCAGATGTAAATGATATCACATGCTATCTTATCTATATGAACATGAAATGCTCATGACATGCTTATGCATGCAAGCAATTTGTCGGGGGCCCCCAATGCTTCATTTATTTCTCTGTTGCTCAGGGTTTGCACCTGGCTTTGTACAAGTGGTTACATCCAACTGAGGCAAGGCCTATACAAAAGGGTGGCTGCCAGGTAGGGCCCGACAGCTGCGCCTTACGGGTAGAACTTGAGGAGATGCTCAATGTTCCATGAGTTCCGCAATTTAATGCCATCTCCGATCTCCAGACGGACTGCGCCAGGTCTGGTGACTCGTACTACCTAGTAAGGGCCTTCCTACTTTGGCGTCAACTTGTTTGTACCCTTGGCGGACTGAATGCGCCTAAGGACAAGGTCGCCATCCTCAAAACACCAGGCATGAACCCTGTGGCTGTGATAGCAACGCAGGGCTTGATGATAGCATGCATTACGTGTAGCAGCCCAGAGATGGTTCTCCTCGAGTAGCACTGCGTCATCACAATGGTATTGTTCCTACGATACTTCATCGTAGGCAAGCTCTCGAGGTGACCTATAAATGAGTTTCGTGGGGATAATTGCTTCTGCCCCGTAGACCAGGGAGAAGGGAGTCTACCCGGTAGCTCAATTTGGTGTCAGCCTGAGGGACCAAAGAACCACCGGCAGCTCGTCGATCCACCGCCTGCCACACTTCTGCAGCTTATCAAATGTTCTTGTCTTGAGTCCCTGCAACACTTCAGTGTTTGCCCTCTTAGCTTTCTCCGTTGATCTTTGGGTGAGCAACAGAGGCGAACGAGATCTTCCTTCTGAGAGCATGAACATATTGGATGAAGGCGCGGCTCGTGAATTGGGTGCCATTGTGAGTGATGATCCAAGCAGGGACTCCGAAGCAGCACACCAATCCTTTCAAGAACTTGATAGCTGACTGAGCAGTCACCTTTCTCACGGGCTCTACTTCCGGTCACTTTGTAAACTTGTCGATTGCACCAAACAAGAATTCTAAGCCCCTGACAACACGGTGGAAAGGGCCCAAGATGTCGAGTCCCCAGACCGAAAACGACCATGACAAAGAGATTGTCTGAAGAGCTTGGCAGGCAGGTGGATATTCTTGGAATGAAACTGCCAGGCTTCACATTTGGTGACCAACTTAACTGCATCTTGGATGGCTGTGGGCCCGTAAAATCCTTGCTGGAAGGCCATCCCCACCAGAGCCCTCGATCGGATGTGTGAGCCGCACATGCCCTTATGTATTTCTTCCAGCAGTTCCTTTCCTTCTTCCCGGCAAATGCACTTCAATTTCACACCGTTGGGACTTCTTCTGTACAGCGTGTCATCCATGAACTGGTACATACTGGCCCTCCGGGCTACTCTTTCAGCCTCTTCTTGCTCTTCGGGAAGTTCTCCAATTTGGAGGAAATGGACTATGTGTTGCGCCCAAGTTGGAACCTGGGGCTCGACAACGAGGACTAGCGGCACCTCCTCCTTCATGGGAGTGCACTCTTCGACCGTGGGGACCGGTGGTCTGGCGGGAGGAGGCATCTTAGCAACCGAAGAGGAGTTGTTCCTGCCAGGCTTTCTACTGGGCGAGAGGTTCTACGGGGAGAGGCCTGCCGGAGTCCAGTTTTCTCCTTTTCCTGGCCATTGTTGCCGGGGATACGGAGGGCTGAGTCAGATGGAGAACAAAAGTTCCTGGTTCCATAGGGAGTTTTTGCGCAGCACACTTTGACAGATGATCAGCAATGCTGTTTTCCGCAACGAGTACATGCTCTGTCTGTAACCCGACAAAGTGCTCCTCCAACTTTCTCACTTCCTCAACGTATGCCTCCATCAATGGACTTTGGTAATCCTTGTTCACTTGTCTCACCATGATCTGTGAGTCTCCACGGATGATCAGCTTCTTGATCCCCAGTTATGTGGCAATCCAGAGCCCAACAAGGAGCCCTTCATACTCTGTTGTATTGTTGGTAGCCTTCTCCCGGGAAAAATGCATCTGGATGACGTACTTAAGGTGCTCTCAAGTGGGAGCAATGAGAAGCACACTAGCCCCGGCACCTTGCTGGAAGAAGGCACCATCGAAATACATGGTCCATTCTTGGGGCGCTTCCTTGCGGGGAATAACTGTCTCCAGTACTTCTTCATCGGGGGTTGGTGTCCACTCTGCAATAAACTCCGCCAATGCTCTGCTCTGGATAGTTGATGTGCTCTCATCGTGGCAAGCCAGCCGCTTGGATGGCGTGCTGACGAGGTGGAGGCGCTTGAGGACCAGCGGCTCTATTGGGCACAGCAGCCAGGTCAGCTCGCTCCGGGGGTGGTGCATGCCCTGCGGTCGCGCCCACAGCTGGAGCGACCGGAGAGTTGCGATTCACCCCAGAACGAGCGCCGCTGCTGAGGTTGTGCCCTTCGGCCAGGTGGAGGGGTGCAGACGAAATAATCTCCCCACCCGTACCTCGTGGAGTGTCGCCGCTGGGGTGGTACTGACGATGTCCTTCCTCGGAGCCTCCTGCTCCTGTTTCGGCCACAGGGGAGGTGGTGACGACGACGCCCGCATCAAACATGTTCCCCACGGCGTCCACACCCTCATGCGTCCCCGTAGCCCCCGCGGCGTTGCCAACCATGCGTGATAGGGCCTTCGAGGTGGATGGGTGACACTACAAAAAATACACTTCCGTGATGATACGTGTTTGTCACAGTAGGTCACGTTTTCTGTCATGCATGTACATCCATGACAATTTTATGACAGAATCAAGATAGTCATACCTGTGCTATCGTAGAAGTGTTCCATGACATTACCAAAATTATCATCACAGAAGTGTCCACTTCCATGACGATAAATCGCACGTCACAGAAGTGCTTTCGTCAAGGGTGAACAACATGTGGCATCCACCATAACGGAACGCCGTTAAGCTATCGGGTCCGATTTTGGATCCGATAACCCGTTAACAGCCCGGACCAATGGGGATTTTCCACGTGTAAAATCATCATTGGCTGGAGGAAACACGTGTCAGCTCACCGTTGGGACAGATGTCATCCACTCATTGGACCGAAGGCGCCTATGATACGTCGACACATGGCACGGCCCAACAGAGGCCCATTCCTGTGAAAAGGCCGACTCTTTTGACTTGGTCAAAAGGTGGCGGGCCGGCCCACAGAAAGCCTGTTAACGACATGTTCGCATATATCCAATTTAGAACCCGCTAACCCAGGGCCCATTATGACCTCTCCGAATTAGGCCCAGTAGCGTCATTTGGGCCGTCCAATATGATTCTAGCCCGTTTTAACTTCCGGCCCATGTATGGCCCATGACGTCTTTCGGCCCATATGAGGCCCTTTGTAACTCTTGGCCCATTAATGACCCGTGGTGAAACTGGCCCGTAATGAACAGTGTATCTCTTTATACCCATCAACGGTCCGTTATTCCATTGGGCCGTTTGCAACCCATGTTATCTTTTGGCCTTCTCAGGGCCCATTTACTCTTGGGCTCATTTCTAGCATTCGTTTACTTACGACCCGTTACTGTGATTTTCTGCTTGTGGGCCAAATTCAGCCCGTGGTTACAGTCGGCCCGTTTGTGGCCCGTTAATACGTTGGGCCGTTTTCAAAGCGTCATCAAATACGGCCTATTAATGACAGCCCGTTATGGTCGGCCCATGAACGGACAATTTCAACTCTAGCCCATTTACGGCCATAATGCGGTCTATTATTGGCCCATATTTGGCCAATCGATCATACGGTCCGTATAAGGGCCACTAATGATACGGCCCGTACAAGTCCCGTTGTGTCTACGGCCCGTAGAAGGCCCATTGTTTCTACGGCCTGTAGAAGGCCCATTGTTTCTACGGCCCGTAGAAGGCCCATTGTTTCTACGGCCCGTAGGAGGCTGAAAGAGCAACTATCCCTGGGTGGTTTTGGTAATGATTAACAACATATAGCTCATTGAACTAATGCTATTTCAAGATGAATATTTCAGGAAAGTTCAATGATTGGCATGGCATGGATTAGGAATGTGGACCCCTCAAAATGCTATGGACAAAGGATTGGCTCAAGCTTTAAGCTCAAGACTCTACATTTTACTTTTAGTGATCCAAGATCACATTGAGTCCATAGGAAAAGCCAATACTATTAAAAGGGGATGAGGTGTTGCTTAATGGCTTGCTTGCTCAAAATGCTTAGTGAGATGCTCCAAAGCTCTCAACCGCTTTCTCATATCCACATATGTCCCAAACCAAAAGTCAAACTCGACCCCACCGATTTGATCTATGCGGCGCCACCGAGTTCATTTGACATAGCCACTGCCAGAAACCCTAGTCACTTCGGTCTCACCCATAGGGATCTTGGTCTCACCGAGATGGGATTGCAAACTCTCTATTTCCCTTCGTAATGTTTTGGTCTAACCGAGATGAGTGATCGGTCTCACCGAGTTCGCAATGCAAACTCCCTGTTTCCCTTTCGTAACGTTTCGGTCTCACCGAGATGAGCGGATCGGTCCCATCAAGTTTGCCTGACCAACTCTCTGGTTAGCTTATTACCAAATTTGGTCCCACCGAGTTTGTGTAATTGATCTCATCGAGATTACATTATTCCCTAACCCTAAAGAAATCGGTCCCACCGAGTTGACATGTCGGTCCCACCGAAATCCCTAACGGTCACATTATGAACTAAATTGGTCTAACCGAGTTTTCTGATTCGGTCCCACCGAGTTTGGTAAATTGTGTGTAATGGTTAGATTTTGTGTGGAGGCTATATATACCCCTACATCCTCTCTTCATTCGTGAAGAAAGCCATCAGAACATGCCTACACTTCCAGCATTCATTTTCAGAGAGAGAACCACCGTACCTACTCATGTGTTGAGGCCAAGATATTCCAATCCTACCATATGAATCTAGATCTCTATCCTTCCCCAAGTTGCTTTCCACTCAAATCATCTTTCCACCAAACCCAATCCTATGAGAGTGAGTTGAGTGTTGGGGAGACTATCATTTTAAGCACAAGAGCAAGGAGTTCAACATCAACACACCATCTATTACCTTTTGGAGAGTGGTGTCTCCTAGATTGGTTAGGTGTCACTTGGGAGCCTCCATCAAGATTGTGGAGTTGAACCAAGGAGTTTGTAAGGGCAAGGAGATCGCCTACTTCGCGAGGATCTACCCTAGTGAGGCAAGTCCTTCGTGGGCGACGGCCATGGTGGGATAGACAAGGTTGCTTCTTCGTGGACCCTTCGTGGGTGGAGCCCTCCGTGGACTCGCGTAGCCGTTACCCTTCGTGGGTTGAAGTCTCCATCAACGTGGATGTACGATAGCACCACCTATCGGAACCACGCCAAAAATCTCAGTGCCAACATTGCGGTTGCTCCCTCCAAACTCCTCCCTTTTACCTTCATATGCAATGATTTACATTCCGCTGCTATACTCTTAGAATTGCATGTGTAGGTTGATTGCTTGACTTGTGCTAAGTTGCTAAATTCTGCCAAGACTTAAAATTGGGAAAAAACTAGATTTATATTTGGTCAAGTAGTCTAATCCGCCCTCTAGACATACTTTCAATCCTACAAGTGGTATCAGAGCTACGGTCTCCATTTGCCTTGGTTTCACAACCTAGGAGAGTATGGCGTCTAGCAAGGGAAATTACCACCGTAGAGGTCCTTACTTTGATGGTACTAATTCTGCTAGTTGGAAGCATAAGATGAAAATGCATATTCTTGGACATAACCCCGCCATTTGGGCTATTGTGTGTATTGGCTTGCAAGGTGAATTCTTCGATGGGAGAGAACCAAAACGTGAATCTACCGCAGAAGAGTTGAAGATGCTGCAATACAACGCTCAAGCTTGTGATATTCTCTTCAACGGATTGTGCCCCGAAGAATTCAACAAAATCAGCCGTCTTGAGAATGCAAAGGAACTTTGGGATACTTTAATTGAAATGCATGAAGGTACTGACTCCGTCAAGGAATCCAAATTGGATGTGCTTCAAAGTCAACTTGACAAGTTCAAAATGAAGAATGGTGAAGGTGTCGCTGAAATGTACTCTAGGCTTGCTCTCATCACAAATGAGATTGCCGGCTTAGGAAGTGAAGAGATGACCGATAGATTCATCATCAAGAAGATCCTAAGAGCCTTGGATGGAAAATATGATGCCGTGTGCACATTGATCCAAATGATGCCCAATTACAAAGATCTCAAGCCAACAGAAGTCATTGGAAGAATTGTTACTCATGAGATGTCACTCAAGGATAAATAAGAGCTTCACAACAAGTCAAGTGGTGCTGACAAAACCTCATGTGATGCTCCTACATCATCAAGTGAGAAACAAACCTTCAATGAAGAATTGAGCCTAATGGTGAAGAACTTCAACAAGTTCTACAAGAGTAGAAGCAAGGAAAGAAGTTCCAAGTCAAGGTCCTACAATGACAAAAGATCTTCGAGTCATGAACGTAATTGCTAAAATTGTGGAAGACCCGAACACTACTCCAATGAGTGTACGGCTCCCTATAAAAGAAGAGAAGATTCACCTAAAAGAAGAAGTAGAAGAGAAGAATCACCACCAAGAGAGAGAAGGGGTAGAGATGATCATTATGAACGAAGAACCTCCTAGAGAAGCAAGGATTCAGAAAGTAAGGACAAATCATCAAAGAGCTACACAAAACGAAGACATCAAGCTCACGTTGGTGAATGTGTATCCGGCTCCGACTCCAACCATCACTCCGAAAGAATTTATAAATCCGACTCCGAATATACTCAAGATGAAGGTGTTGCCTTCTAGCACTTGTGTCAACCAACTCCTGACATATTTGACTCACCAAATGAAGGAATTGAAATATGCTTCATGGCTAAGGTCCCAAAGGTATCACACACCGAGTATGTTGATTTCAATAGTGATGAAGATGACTTGCTAGGTGATGATGATTTACTTGTTGATAACTCTAGTTATGAAAACGATGATGAATTTGTTATTAATCATGCTAATCAAGATAAAACAAATGACGATGATAAGAAGGAGATTGATCATCTAACTAAAGAGCAAAATAATCTTAAGTTAGCTCATGAAATGACCTTGGAAGATCATCGAGAACTTTTAAAGACTCATGTGAAGCTACGCTTTGAAAAGCTCAACCTAGAGCAAGAGCATGAGTTTTTAAAGGCAATCAATGATGATCTTTTCAAGAAAAGTTCTTCTTACATTGACAAGCATTTACTCTTGTCTACTTACATGCCACAAGTTAAATCTAGCAACAAAAGTAAGAAAGATTCTTCCTCTAGTAGTAACAATAATCGTGCTAAATCCAATGTTGTTGCTTCTAGTAGTTCTCTTGATTCTACTAATGATTCTCTTAGCCAAGTTACACTTGAGCAAGAAAATAGCTTATTGATGGGAATTATAGAGAAAGGCGTTTACAAGAGCCTTGCGGGAAGCAAACAATTTGAGGAAATTGTACGCAAGCAAGGAAGGCACCGGAAGAACCAAGGTGTTGGTTTTGAACGAAAGTTCAATGCCAATGGAGTTGAGTGGGAAGAAGATCAATACCCCAAGACAAAGTTTGTTCCTCAACAAGAGAAGTATGGTCCTACTTCTTTCCAAGGGACACAAGCTCAAGATGATCTTCCACCACAAGACCACAAGCAAAAAGGCAAGGATAAGCTTCAAGAGGAGATTGATGCATTTGAAGAAGCTCCCAAGGCCTTGGTCAAGTGGGTTCCCAAGAATACATCAAGTTCTACTTCGTCAAGTACGACTACAACCCCAAGGATTCCCATCAAGATGATGTGGATCCCGAAGAAGAAGAACTAGAGAGTTCTTGAGGGTGACTCCGCCAACACACTTCACTCATATCATTTTGGCAAGAACAAGTGCAAACAACCTCCACATCTTGCACTAATTCAAGAGTCACTAACTCTCTTGTTGGTAAGACAAGGGTCAAGGTAACCTAATGCTTTCATGGACATCATCTTGTGTGAACATCACTCTATGTCTATGGATATCTTTGCTTGTTCCTTGTGGGACTAACCCGTGTAGGCATTGAAAGTGCAACTCACTCCAATGGATTGCTCCGAATGATCTACATCAACATTGATCATCCATATCTTCGACACCTACATGAAGTCATCATCAACAAAACCCAAGGTTAGTTCATCCCTCTTATGGGAGATATCACATCTAGGGGAGCTTTACTGTTAGAATTGAGCTAAAGCAACTCTAACAGTGTGAACACAGCAATGCTTTATGTAAAAGTGGTAACCCCACTTGTGCTTAAACAATGAGTATGACCTATGATCAAATATTCTCATTTGACTCCTAAGTCAATATACTCATATATAGATGACCTCGTCATCGCAAATTGCATGATAGATGCTAGAGTGTTTGTGCATGCTTTGCCACATATTTCATTTGCCATTTTATTGTGTGAGCATGTTGGTTACATATTTTACAAATTCAAGGACATGCACTTGTTGCTTTGATTGTTTGGCTCTTTATCTTTGCCAAGTGGATGGACAAGAATTCCTAAGAACCTACTCTATCTATCTATGCTTCTTTCATCTCAAACTCTATTCGTCCTACATCACAAAGTTTGATCAAGTCAGATTCGAACCACTCTGTGTGAGGAGCACTCGGAGTCCGCGATTCGTCATAGACTTAAACTTCCAAAACCTCTTTGTGCATTTCGGTATGACCGAGTCATCCATTTCGGTCACACCGAGTTCACTACGTTGATCTAGGTTTTCATCTCGGTGCAACCAATTTGAACATTTCGGTCACACCGAGTTACAGTAACCGCTTGCAATTTTGCATCTCGGTGCCACCGAGTTGGTCCACTCGGTCACACCGACAGGGTCGGGATATATATACCCACGGGTGAGATTTTGGGAATTTCTTAAAAAGCCCTCAGCCCGCGCATATCCTGCTCTGCCTCTTCGGGTCTCCGGATTGTCTCCTCGCAGCCAGCGACCTCCCGCCGCTGATTTCTGTCGCTGTCAACGGGAATCTGCTCCGCCGCTGCCGCCGTAGCAAACTCCCGCCGGACTAGGGTATGAGTTTGACCCCTTGTGCTCTCATTTTACCTCCGATTCTGAGCACAAAGACAATGCCATGATCTTTGCCATGAATGAAATCAATCTATCCAGAGAAAACTTCGTTTAGGTTTAGTTTGATTCAAAAACTTAGGGTTAGGTCTCCTCTGAACTCGTCTGGGACTGACCGGATCGTAGAAATTGGTCTCACCGATTTGGCTTAGACCATTGCACATGCGCTTTATGGTCTGACCAAAAACTGCAAATCGTGTGACCGAGATCAATTCTCTATGAAACCCTAGCAATATCGGTGCCACCGAACTATGACTCGGTCTGACCGAGTTCACTAGTTTAGGTTCCAAATGTTGCTTCGGTATCACCGAGTTTATCAATTCGGTAGCTCCGAAATCATTTCAGTAGAGAACTAAAATTAATTTTTGACTCATTTGTTTTGCAAAAATCTTTGCACTTTGTGATGCTCATCTACTCTACCTCATCTATACCTATTCACAGGGTTTGCTGTCAGTTTGCCTGCCAAGATGTTTGACCAGAGTGATAGCCAGAATAAATCCGAAGATCAAATGCAAATGAGTGAGGGAACTAGTCCCTCAACCAACTATGATGAGGGCAGCAGGAGCAGTCCAAGTAACTTGCCCAAGGCAGCCACCAGGACAAGAAAGAAGAGAACCTCGGACTCTAAGGATGAGGACTATCTTGCTGTTGAGGATGAGGCCACCTCAAAGAAGAAAGTGCTGAAGAAAGAGTATGGCACTGCTGCTACAACAAAGCCTTGTATGAACAAGAAGGCACCAGCAAGGAGTGTCCCAACATCCAAACCAAGGAAAGTTCCAATAGGAGAAACCATGAAATTCACAATAGAATCAGATGGTGGTGAGGTAGTTGGAGATGGCAAGAAGAAGAAGAGGGCAAGAACCACAACTGCAAAAGTCCTTGGAAAGTCAACTATGGTAAGGGATTCAGAGGAAGAGGAAGAGGATGATGCACCAGCACCCAATTCACAAAAGCTTATGGGAGATGCAATCAAGTCAGGGGCTGCTACATCTAAGCCCAAACCTGCTCCCAAAGCTGCTGCTCAAACCACCAAGTCTGCACCCAAGAGAAGCACCAGAAACATCCCAGCTGACGAGAAGAACAAGGCCCAAGTGCCTGAAGTTGAAGAAGAAGATGTTAAAGCCCAAGTGCTGAGAAAACTCAAACCAAAGATTCCAGACCACAATGACACTCATCTAGTGGCAGAGGACATGAACATCAGAAAGGATGCAGGTCTGAGACTTTGGAGGAAGAATGATCCTTATGCTGTGAGAAGGAGAACTGCAGTGGACTATAGGTTCCACACCAAAGAACAACAGGATTTCTATGAGAGCATTCTACTTGACAAGAAGCCAATTGTCTTTGATATGAGATGGGTTGATTGGGAATACATCAAAGAGAATGAAGATCACTTTCCAGGTGTATATGATAGCTTCAAATCTTGTGGATTTGACAAGTTTGTTGGACAGAAGCTCACCAAATGGAATGATGAGGTAATCATGCAATTCTACTCCACTCCTCATTTCTATCCAGATGGAAGGATAGTGTGGATGTCTGAAGGTACAAGGTACCAGCCAACTGTTGAAGAATGGGCAAAGTTGATAAATGCCCCAGAAGACCATAAGGATGATTTGGATGTGTATGCCAAGAAGAATAAAGACCATAACTCCATGGCAAGTATGTATAAGGAAATTCCTGATGAAGCCCTGGAAACTCATAAGTTGGGCTCAATGAAATACTTGTTGTCTGGTCTACCTACTATCAACACCATCTTAAGGCATACTCTATTGCCCAAATCTGGAGATCATAGGATGATAAGAGGACATTCAATCAACTTGCCGCATATTTTTGATGTGCCTCAAAAATTCAAGGTCATGAGTCTGATTGTAGAGACAATCAAGAGGACAGCTGCTGACCAGAAAAGGTCTTGTGGGTATGATCCACACATTCAGGTGCTCATCAACTCAAAGATGGGCACGGGCACTTACTTGTTGGACAAGGATCACTTACCTCTCAAGCTAGAATTTGAAGACAACACAATTGTAATGGATGAAAATGAACCTTCATCAGTGCAAACACAAGAGAAGAGATCTAAGGCAAAGGCAGAAAAAGCTGCAAGGATGCCAACTGTTGAAGAGGCATCTCAAGTGTTCTTGAAGAGCAAACAAGATCAACTTGGATATATGATCCAATCAACTTTGAGGATTGAGAAGGGCTTGGCCACCCTGACTCAGAATCAGGAGAGCTTGGAGAGGATCATTGAACAAAAATTCTATGATCTTGATCTGAATGTGACTGTGATGCAAACATCAGTTGACCAACTCCAGGAGGAATCAGAGGAGAAGAAAGGGAAGGCAACTACAGAAGTTTTTCAGCGAGTGCCAAGAGGTCAGAGGTCAGCTGTAGTGCCAGTACCTGATACTAGAGCTACCACATCAGCACCAGCAGCTATAGCTTTAGTGCCACCTCTAGCAGCCACTCCATCAGCTCCAGCTACATCGACCGAAGCTTTCGTCCTTGGAGTCATCTCTACACCACCTCACGAAGACCAAGCCTAAGAGACGCATAGTACTATGCATATTTGTATTTTTTGGTAACTTGTTGCCAAAGGGGGAGAAATATGTATAGATCATAGGCTTCGAGAGAGAGTGTTGCTTTTTGTCTCTCTTGCATTTCATTTGGTTGAACTTTATTTGTGTGCTTGTTTGATACCTTATGTCCTTGTGTGAGATACTTGTATGATCATGTGCTACTTTAATGTTTTCTTGGATGATATTATCTCTTATATCCATATATGATCATTCACTTTGCTTGGTGATGAGTGCTTACTTTTAATTGCTATCATTTTGAAAGCTCCACCAAGATGTATGTGACATGGAAGAGTAGCCCATGATAATAATCGATTATGCATTTGCATTCAAAAGAAAATCTTAAATAATGCACAAATTTAGGGGGAGCTCTTGCTTATCACATACTTCTCAAAGCGATGATGTATTTCAATCTTATTGTCATTTGCCGAAGCTTTGATCTATATGTTGTCATCAATTACCAAAAAGGGGGAGATTGAAAGTGCAACTATCCCTCGGTGGTTTTGGTAATGATTAACAACATATAGCTCATTGAACTAATGCTATTTCAAGATGAATATTTCAGGAAAGTTCAATGATTGGCATGGCATGGATTAGGAATGTGGACCCCTCAAAATGCTATGGACAAAGGATTGGCTCAAGATCTAAAGCTCAAGAATCTAACATTTTACTTTTTAGTGATCCAAGATCACATTGAGTCCATAGGAAAAGCCAATACTATTAAAAGGGGGTGAGGTGTTGCTTAATGGCTTGCTTGCTCAAAATGCTTAGTGAGATGCTCCAAAGCCCTCAACCACTTTCTCATATACACATATGTCCCAAACAAAAAGTCAAACTCGGCCCCATCGATTTGATCTATCCGGCGCCACTCAGTTTATTTGACATAGCCACTGCCAGAAACCCTAGTCACTTCGGTCTCGCCGATAGGGATCTCGGTCTCACCGAGATGGGATTGAAAACTCTCTGTTTCCCTTCATAAGGTTTCAGTCTAACCGAGATGAGAGATCGGTCCCACCGAGTTCGCAATGCAAACTCCCTGTTTCCCTTTCGTAACGTTTCGGTCTCACCGAGATGAGCGGATTGGTCCCACCGAGTTTGCCTAACCAATTCTCTGGTTAGCTTATTACCAAAGTCGGTCCCAGCGAGTTTGTGTAATCGGTCTCACTAAGATTACGTTATGCCCTAACCCTAAAGAAATCAGTCCCACCGAGTTGACATGTCAGTCCCACCGAAATGCCTAATGGTCACATTATGAACTAAGTTGGTCTGACCGAGTTTTCTGATTCGGTCCCACCAAGTTTGGTAAATTGTGTGTAATGGTTAGATTTTGTGTGGAGGCTATATATACCCCTCCACCCTCTCTTCATTCGTGAAGAAAGCCATCAGAACATGCCTACACTTCCAACATTCATTTTCTGAGAGAGAACCACCTACTCATGTGTTGAGGCCAAGATATTCCAATCCTGCCATATGAATATTGATCTCTAGCCTTCCCCAAGTTGCTTTCCACTCGAATCATCTTTCCACCAAATCCAATCCTATGAGAGAGAGTTGAGTGTTGGGGAGACTATCATTTGAAGAACAAGAGCAAGGAGTTCATCATCAACACACCAAATATATTACCTTTTGGAGAGTGGTGTCTCCTAGATTGATTAGGTGTCACTTGGGATCCTCCGTCAAGATTGTGGAGTTGAACCAAGGAGTTTGTAAGGGCAACGAGATCGCCTACTTCGTGAAGATCTACCCTAGTGAGGCAAGTCCTTCATGGGCGATGGCCATGGTGGGATAGACAAGGTTGCTTCTTCGTGGACCCTTCGTGGGTGGAGCCCTCCATGGACTCGCGCAGCCATTACCACTCGTGGGTTGAAGTCTCCACCAACATGGATGTACGATAGCACCACCTATCGGTGTCGGTGTTCTGGGAACGGGGGTCCCCATACTTGCCTGCTTGCGGCCTGTGGCGTGGCTCAAGTGGTGGCCCATTACGGCCCATCTTCGTCAGCACAAGACTCAAGACCCTCGCGAGGGGCCAAGCCTCGCGGGGCGGATGACGCAATGCTTCCTCAAGAATGGCCTTGCCAGGTAGGCTCGTGAGGAGGCGGAGAGATCAAGGTGGGGTTGTAACGCCCCGGATCCGATGCGCCAGGTGTCCGCCAGTTATTCGCCGTCATTGCCATGTCATTTGCTTGCGTGTTGCACTTTGCCATGTCATCATCTGCATTTCATATCATGTCATCATGTGCATCTCATTTTGCATACGTGTTCGTCTCATGCATCCAAGCATTTTCTCCGTTGCCCGTTTTGCAATCCGGCACTCCTATGTTCCCCGGCGCCCCTTTTGCCTCTTTTCATCTGCGGGTGTTACACTTTCTCGGAATGGCCCGAGGTTTGCCAAGCGGCCTTGGTATAGCACCGGTAGACCGCCTGTCAAGTTTCGTGCCATTTGGAGGTCGTTTGATACTCCAACGGTTAACCGGGTAACCGTAAAGGCCTCTTTTGTGTGCAGCCCAACACCCCTTCCAAAGTGGCCCAAAACCCATCTAACTCCCCTCCATGCTCTCGGTCGTTCGATCACGATCGCGTGGCCGAAAACTGCTCCTCATTTGGACTCTCCTAGCTCCCTCCACCTATAAAAACGTCTCCCCCTCTCCATTTTCGGATCAATTTCTCCCAGAAACCCTAATTTTCCCTTCACGCCGCGCCGGACATGTCCGGACCGGACCGGACACGTCCGCCGCCGCCGGGACGGGGGCCACCACGTGGCAAGCCGCCACCACCCTCGCCGCCCGCCCCATGGAGCCCATCAAGGGCCTGCAAGGGCCCTCGCGCCGCCCGCCCAGCCCGGCGGTGCCGCCCGCTCCTCAGCCTCGCCGCCGCCAAGGCCGCCGTGCCCCGCCCGAGGTCGCCGCCGCCTCGCCCCGGGCTCGGCGCTGCCTCGCTCGCCACGACGATCGCCTCGCCACAGCAACCCCGAAGCGCCACCTCAAGGCCCCGCCGCCCGACGCTTCCTCCTCTGCCGCCGCCGGGAGCTCCTCGTCGGAGCTCCATCACTGCGCTATGGCGCCGCCGCCTCTGCGTCCCGCGATCGAGCCAGCCCAAGGCCTCAAGCCCGCCGCCCGCCGGATCCGGCGGATCCGTCCGAACGCCTCCCAGCGCCGCCTCGACTCGCCGGAGACCTTCTCGCCACAACTCCGCGAGACCCGCCTCGCCTCGATATCCGTGCCCGCAGGTTGACCTCCAGATTCCACTAAGTCCCGATTCTCTGTGATATTTCATGCCATGTTCATCGCATTGTATCTCTGCATCCGTAGCTCTGTTTCGTGCGTATAATATGTCAAATTGTTCGTATCGACGAGTACTTCATTTCGTTACATTGCATCATTTTCATTTGAACTCATATTGATGCCCTAAATGCTGTTGAAAGAGTGCATGTTGATGTTAATCTGCTGAAACTGTTATAACTTGCTCATTTATCATTTTTGCCATGATTGTTGTGTGCATCCTATGAGGTTGATGTCTTCATGTGTTTTGATCCATGCCATGCCATCTTTCCAGGGGAGTATGCCATGTATTTTTGTGATCAATGTGGTGACTAGCACAAGCATGCAAACTAGGCATCGTGATGTTGCTGATTTTAGTCCCTGTTCTGCTGTTATTTTGATGCCATGTAAACTTGATGCTACAGAGAGATCCATGCATATTTAGAGATACTTCACTAAGGGTGTTTTGAACATATGGTTGTTGTCTATCCATCCCTGCCCTTGTTTGCAATTATGGAGTAGCCTAGCATGTCATTTGAGTGCTCTACTTTTGCTTCAAAATGTTTCCTGGCAGATTGTTTACTTGTTATTCAATATGGCCAAGCTTGCTATAGTTGATCCTTGCATGCTATGGACTTGTTCTTGACTTGGTTTGTTGCACAAACATGCCTTCTTGATGATGCTATGCTTATCTTGTCATGCAATGACTTGTGGTGAGTGAATCGAGCTTGTTAAGTAGAGTACTTGTTGTTGCTGTTTTCCTGACAGATTCTGTTATATTTTGTTGCTATGTTAACATGTTGCTACTAATCATTCTATGCATAATCTGGAGATGTTCTATAAACATGTTTTGATCTACATGTCATGCTCTATCCATTCATGCACTTAGATGCAATTATAGCCTGCTGGAACATGTTGTTATCTTGCTCCAAAGTTGCTTGATAATGTTGCTGTCAGCCTGTTAACATTAAGTTCAATGTTTCCATGATTGTTTCCTAGTGATCCATGCACCCTATGAACTTGCTCTTGCCATGCTTAGCTTCATAAACATGTCTTCTTGCTGTTGGTTGCCTTGCCATGCCATGTATTGCTCTGTGGTGAGTGGTTCAAGCTCACGAACATGCCTACTTATTGTTATTCCTCCCATGTTCTGAATCTGTAATATAACTTGCCATGTTTACATGGGTGCCATCATATTTTTTGATCCTTTTTGGCTCATGGTCAGTAAGGGACTTTTGATCTATGCAATTAGTAGATTCATGCCATGCCTTTGTTTGCCATGATAAGTTCCTGTAACACGTTGTTTGATAGCTCTAAACATTGCAACCTGATGTTATTTCCTGATAAGTCTGAAACTGTTATTATTTGCAATATCTTACCATGTCCTTTTGAGCATGTTCTAGTCTTTTCTGGAGATAGCTCAGTGTTCATGTTTTGTTATGCTTTACCTGTACTTCATGCCCATGCCTTTTGTTATTATGTTGGGGTGCTATAGCATGTTGTTTTGATGCTTGCAATATGCCTAGTTGCTGTTTTGGACAGATTGTTGCTATGACTTGTATAGTGTGTGTGTGTTGAACCGTTGCTCCGTTTAGAGTGTGTTCTATATGAAACTTGCTTGATTTTGCATGTAGCTTCATATTATCATATTGCATCCTTGTTTTGAGGTGTTTGCTTGATGCTTGTAGGCATTTTGCATCAATGCCATGCTTAACTTGTTTTGCTCATATCTTCTAGCCCGTAGCTCCGAATCTAATGAACTTTATATGTAACTTGACTAGAATTTCGTGTAGATCATCTTGGTGCATCTTAACTTGCTGTTTAACAACTTGAACATAAGGTTTATTCAGTTCTGGACCAATTTCGAAATTTGCATATGAGGACTTACCGGAATTGTTATATGTTGTTCCCGGCCTCATTTAAACTTGCCTTGATGTGTTGTTCTTGTTTGCATCATCTCTTGCCATGAGTAGCTTCATGTAGCCTTGTCATGCATCATGCTTGTTGTGCATCATGTCTTGTTCATGTGTGGTGTGTTTACTATGTTGTGTGCTTCTTCTCGATAGTTCCCGTTTCGTTGCGATCGTGAGGATTCGTTCATCTACGTGTGGGTCGTCTTCGTGGCTTCATCTTCTTCATGGACTCGTTCTTCTTCCTTGCGGGATTTCAGGCAAGATGACCGCTACCCTGGATCTCACTACTATCATTGCTATGCTAGTTGCTTCGTTCTATCGCTATGTCTGCGCTACCTATTACCTGCTTATCAAGCCATCCCATAATGCCATGAACCTCTAACCTTTGACACCTTTCCTATGCAATCCGTTGTTTGGCTATGTTACCGCTTTGCTCAGCCCTCTTATAGCGCTGCTAGCTGCAGTGAAGTTGAAGATTTCTCCATGGTGGACAGGATTTTGTTGGGATATCACAATATCTCTTATATTATTAATGCATCTATATATTTGGTAAAGGGTGGAAGGCTCGGCCTTATGCCCGGTGTTTTGTTCCACTCTTGCCGCCCTAGTTTCCGTCATACCGGTGTTATGTTCCCGGATTTTATGCTCCTAACGCGGTCGGGTGATTTATGGGACCCCCGAGAGTTCGCTTTGAATAAAACTTGTCCAAAGAAGGCCCAACCTTGGTTTTACCATTTGCCTCACCACCACCTACTTTTCCCTTGGGAGTCGCTCTCTCGAGGGTCATCTTTATTTTAGCCCCCCCGGGCCAATGCTTGTCTAAGTGTTGGTCCAAACTAGAGCACCGTGCGGGACCATCCCTTGGCAACTTGGGTTACGTTGGTACCTGTACGCTTAGCTTATCCGGTGTTGCCCTGAGAACGAGATATGTGCAGCTCCTATCGGGATATCGGCGCATTGGGCGGTCTTGCTGGTCTTGTTTTACCATTGTCGAAATGTCTTGTAAACCGGGATTCCGAGACTGATCGGGTCTTCCTGGGAGAAGGTCTATTCCTTCATTTATCGCGAGAGCTTGTCATGGGCTAAGTTGGGACACCCCTGCAGGGTATAAACTTTTGAGAGCCGTGCCCGTGGTTATGTGGCAGATGGGAATTTGTTAATGTCCGGTTGTAGATAACTTGACACCTGATCCGAATTAAAACGCATCAACCGCGTGTGTAGCCGTGATGGTCTCTTCTCGGCGGAGTCCGGGAAGTGAACACGGTTTCTAGGTTATGTTTGACGTAAGTAGGAGTTCAGGATCACCTCTTGATCATTGCTAGTTGACGACCGTTCCGCTTGCTCTCTTCTCGCTCTTATTTGCGTATGTTAGCCACCATACTTGCTTAGTCGCTGCTGCAACCTCACCACTTTACCCCTTCCTTTCCCATTAAGCTTTGCTAGTCTTGATACCCACGGTAATGGGATTGCTGAGTCCTCGTGGCTCACAGATTACTACAACAACAGTTGAAGGTACAGGTTATGCGATGATCATGATGCGAGAGCGATGCTTGCTTGCATTGAGTTCTTCTTCTGCTTCTTCGATCAGGGGATAGGTTCCAGGTCGGCAGCCTGGGCTAGCAGGGTGGATATTGTTTGAGTTTCTGTTTATGATTCATCCGTAGTCGAATGTTGTTCTTGTATGTTGTATTGTTGTATTCGTGTGGCATTGTATGCCTTATGTATGTATCCCCATCTATTTATGTAATGTTGATGTAATGATATCCACCTTGCAAAAGCATTTCAATATGCGGGTCTATCCTTAGTGGGACCTTCGAGTTCCTTTTGGATAGGGTCGCATATTGGGCGTGACAAGTTGGTATCAGAGCCTCGACCGACCCTAGGAGCCCCCCTTGATTGATCGTGTAGTTTGGCCGTTGTTGAGTCTAGAAGAAAACTGTTTTCAGAGTCTAGTTATATCGGAGAGTAGGAATTCTTTTTACTCCTCTGCCCATTTGTCGCTCTGGTGAGGAACCTTGACGTAGGTGTTTTGAATTACTCCTCTTCCCCTTCAAATTTTTCTTTAGGTTCACGCAGTTGGTTTCCGATCGTTGCTCCTCAGCTCTTTTATCCGGTGCATTTCTCGTCAAATTGACTCGAGCATCTTCAACTTTGAGTTCAATCCTCAGTTGTTTTTTTCCCACCCGCCCTCCCTTTTTTTTCTCCTCGGAACCGGAGTCCGTAATCGAGTATCCTTCCTACTCGTGCGAAGTCTTTGCTTTCTTTCCTCAATGATTTTAACCGGTGTTTTCTCTTCAAGATATTCGTCGGCTCCCCTTCCAAGTTTCCTTTGTTTTCCCGCCCTCCCACCCTCTTCTTCCCGAAAACCTGAGTCCTTTTCAAGCATCAATTTCATTCATGCGGAGACTCTTCAGTCTTTTCTCAATTATCTCAACCGGTGAATTCTCGTCTCGGTGGACATTCTTCATTCTTTTGCTTGGATCAAGTGCTCTTTTTGCTCGTTCGCCTCTTGCCAGTTTATCCTTCCGGAGTGCTCAAGACATCTCAGGAGATTCGTCCGTGTTCCAATTAATTCAAGGTTGTTACCTCATTCGAATATTTCAATTGTTCCAGTGCATCATCTATCTGTTCAACAATCCTTTCCAACGGTGTTTTATTTTAGTGGGCCCTAACCCACAGGTCTTTTCCCAGGATCTTACCTGACTCTTCTAATTCCCTCAGAATTATTTTCAATTCTTTTCAAGTTTGACGTAAGAATGGATACCATCAGTCACTTGCCTTCTCCAAGTTCTCATTCAAATACTTTTCTTTGTTGGCTTAACCTCTTCGTTTTTCAATCTCCCGGAGTGCCTCAGTAATTTTGGCGGTGTGTCTCGTCATCATTTGAAGACCAAAGAAGAAGATTTCTGTTAAATCTTGCCCGTCCTCCCAGAGATTCGCGGGGCTAGCTCGATGTTATCCTATCAAATTGTTTCAAGTCATGCAATTCTTTTCATCCATCCGGAGCATTTCAGGAGTTGCTTTCTCTCTCAATCATCCAGAGGCCATTTTTCGGAAGATTTCTTCGTTCTAAGTTTTTCAGATTCGATCTCCAATTATTCTATATCCGTGCCCTTTCGTTCGTCTCAATATTCTTCCGGTGCTTCGTTCAAGTATTCTTCAATCAGTTCGCGATCTCTTCGTTCTTTTGCATCTAAATCCCTTCAAGCATTTTTGGTTCTTCTAATTCTTCCCGGCAATTCATTCTCTTTCATCAGCCATTTTCGAATTCTTACGGTGGTTCGTTCAAGATTCTTTTTCCTTGTTTATCATTTTAATTCATTCGTTCTTCTCAATCCTACCGGTGGTTCATGAAGACCTTCTCAAGTTTGCGATATGTCACTTCTCAATCCTTTTTAAAAGAATAAGTAGTATGCAAAATTCATTGCTTGTCATCAATTTAATTTGATGAAGGATAAGCATACATTAAATCTTATTCTTATTTCCTCCAAGTGAGTAATCCCTTCCATCACAGTTTGTTCTTAATGAATAAATTCTAGTTTGAAATGCTTTCATCTTTTCTTTTTCGGAGTTCAATTTACTCGGTCATCTCGTCGGAACCTCCATCTAAATCATCGCAAGATTTCATCTTATTCTTTCATCCTTCATTTCTATCTCATCATCCTGTTGTCACCGGAGTTCTTCATGGTGGTTCTTCATGATTTAATTCATTCTTCAAGAGTTCATCAAGTTTCATTCCATCCTCTCAAGCTCGTGTTCTTTTCCTTCCATTTTCAACCGGAGTGCTTCCAGAGTCTCTCGTGATTCCGTGAGCTTTGATTCTCGTCATTCTCGTCATTCACTCTTCTTCTCGAGTGCTCTCGATTCTTTGTTTCCTCTCTTGAGTTTTGTTTCACCTCATTCCCTTTTTTCCCTTCTGTCTCGGTCCTAAGATCTCGGGACGAGATCTCTTGTTAGTGGAGGAGTGTTGTAACACCCCGGATCCGATGCGCCAGGTGTCCGCCAGTTATTCGCCGTCATTGCCATGTCATTTGCTTGCGTGTTGCACTTTGCCATGTCATCATCTGCATTTCATATCATGTCATCATGTGCATCTCATTTTGCATACGTGTTCATCTCATGCATCCAAGCATTTTCCCCGTTGCCCGTTTTGCAATTCGGCACTCCTATGTTCCCCGGCGCCCCTTTTGCCTCTTTTCATGTGCGGGTGTTAAACTTTCTCGAAATGGCCCGAGGTTTGCCAAGCGGCCTTGGTATAGCACCGGTAGACCGCCTGTCAAGTTTCGTGCCATTTGGAGGTCGTTTGATACTCCAACGGTTAACCGGGTAAGCGTAAAGGCCTCTTTTGTGTGCAGCCCAACACCCCTTCCAAAGTGGCCCAAAACCCATCTAACTCCCCTCCATGCTCTCGGTCGTTCGATCACGATCGCGTGGCCGAAAACTGCTCCTCATTTGGACTCTCCTAGCTCCCTCCACCTATAAAAACGTCTCCCCCTCTCCATTTTCGGATCAATTTCTCCCCGAAACCCTAATTTTCCCTCCGCGCCGTGCCGGACATGTCCGGACCGGACTGGACACGTCTGCCACCGCCGTCCCGGCCAATCGGGGGCCACCACGTGGCAAGCCGCCGCCACCCTCGCCGCCCGCCCATGGGCCCATCGCGAGCCCTTGCCAGCCCTTCGCGCCCGCCGCCCGCCCGCCCGCCCGGCCAGCGCCCGCTCCCCCCGAGCCTCGCCGCCGCCCTCGCCAAGGCCGTGCCCGCCTGAGGTCGCCGCCGCCTCCGCCCGGGCTCGGCTGCGCCTCGCTCTCATGACGACCGCCTCGCTTGGCAGGCAACCCCTGCCGCGCCGCCTCCGCCCCGCCGCCCGACGCTCCTCCTCCCGCCGCCGCCGGGAGCTCTCGCCGAGCTCCACCGTGGCTATGGCGCCACCGCCTCTGCGTCCCATGCGGCGAAACCAGCCAAGCGCCTCCGCGCCCGCCGCCGGCCGGATCTGGCCGGGTCCGGTCCGGGAACGCCTCCCCGCGCCGTCCTCGACCTCGCCGGAGACCTTCCTCGGCCACAACTCCGGCGAGATCCGCCTCGCCTCGATATTCGTGCCCGCAGGTTGACCTCCAGATTCCACTAAGTCCCGATTCTTTGTGATATTTCATGCCATGTTCATCGCATTGTATCTCTGCATCCGTAGCTCCGTTTCGTGCGTATAATATGTCAAATTGTTCGTATCGACGAGTACTTCATTTCTTTACATTGCATCATTTTCATTTGAACTCATATTGATGCCCTAAATGCTGTTGAAAGAGTGCATGTTGATGTTAATCTGCTGAAACTGTTATAACTTGCTCATTTATCATTTTTGCCATGATTGATGTGTGCATCCTATGAGGTTGATGTCTTCATGTGTTTTGATCTATGCCATGCCATCTTTCCAGGGGTGTATGCCATGTATTTTTGTGATCAATGTGGTTACTAGCACAAGCATGCAAACTAGGCATCGTGATGTTGCTGATTTTAGTCCCTGTTTTGCTGTTATTTTGATGCCATGTAACCTTGATGCTACAGAGAGATCCATGCATATTTAGAGATACTTCAGTAAGGGTGTTTTGAACATATGGTTGTTGTCTATCCATCCCTGCCCTTGTTTGCAATTATGGAGTAGCCTAGCATGTCATTTGAGTGCTCTACTTTTGCTTCAAAATGTTTCCTGGCAGATTGTTTACTTGTTATTCAATATGGCCAAGCTTACTATAGTTGATCCTTGCATGCTATGGACTTGTTTTTGACTTTGTTTGTTACACAAACATGCCTTCTTGATGATGCTATGCTTATCTTGTCATGCAATGACTTGTGGTGAGTGAATCGAGCTTGTTAACTAGAGTACTTGTTGTTGTTGTTTTCCTGACAGATTCTGTTATATTTTTTTGCTATGTTAACATGTTGCTACTAATCATTTTATGCATAATCCTGAGATGTTCTATAAACATGTTTTGATCTACATGTCATGCTCTATCCATTCATGCCCTTAGTTGAAATTATAGCCTGCTGGGACATGTTGTTATCTTGCTCCAAAGTTGCTTGATAATGTTGCTGTCAGCCTGTTAACATTAAGTTCAATGTTTCCATGATTGTTTCCTAGTGATCCATGCACCCTATGAACTTGCTCTTGCCATGCTTAGCTTCATAAACATGTCTTCTTGCTATTGGTTGCCTTGCCATGCCATGTATTGCTCTGTGGTGAGTGGTTCAAGCTCACGAACATTCCTACTTATTGTTATTCCTGCCATGTTCTGAATTTGTAATATAACTTGACATGTTTACATGGGTGCCATCATATTTTCTGATCCTTTTTGGCTCATGGTCAGTAAGGGACTTTTGATCTATGCAATTAGTAGATTCATGTCATGCCTTTGTTTGCCATGATAAGTTCCTGTAACATGTTGTTTGATAGCTCTAAACATTGCAACCTGATGTTATTTCCTGATAAGTCTGAAACTGTTATTATTTGCAATATCTTAGCATGTCCTTTTCAGCATGTTCTAGTCTTTTCTGGAGATAGCTCAGTGTTCATGTTTTGTTATGCTTTACCTGTACTTCATGCCCATGCCTTTTTTTATTATGTTGGGGTGTTGTAGCATGTTGTTTTGATGCTTGCAATATGCCTAGTTGCTGTTTTGGACAGATTGTTGCTATGACTTGTATAGTGTGTGTGTGTTGAACCGTTGCTCCATTTTGAGTGTGTTCTATATGAAACTTGCTTGATTTTGCATGTAGCTTCATATTATCATGTTGCATCCTTGTTTTGAGGTGTTTGCTTGATTCTTGTATGCATTTTGCATCAATGCCATGCTTAACTTGTTTTGCTCATATCTTCTAGCCCGTAGCTCCGAATCTAATGAACTTTATATGTAACTTGACTAGAATTTCGTGTAGATCATCTTGGTGCATCTTAACTTGCTGTTTAACAACTTGAACATAAGGTTTATTCAGTTCTGGACCAATTTCGAAATTTGCATATTAGGACTTACCGGAATTGTTATATGTTGTTCCCGGCCTCATTTAAACTTGCCTTGATGTGTTGTTCTTGTTTGCATCATCTCTTGCCATGAGTAGCTTCATGTAGCCTTGTCATGCATCATGCTTGTTGTGCATCATGTCTTGTTCATGTGTGGTCTGTTTACTATGTTGTGTGCTTCTTCTCGATAGTTCCCGTTTTGTTGCGATCGTGAGGATTCGTTCGTCTACGTGTGGGTCGTCTTCGTGGCTTCATCTTCTTCATGGACTCATTCTTCTTCCTTGCGGGATTTCAGGCAAGATGACCGCTACCCTGGATCTCACTACTATCATTGCTATGCTAGTTATTTCATTCTATCGCTATGCTGCGCTACCTATTACCTGTTTATCAAGCCATCCCATAATGCCATGAACCTCTAACCTTTGACACCTTTCCTATGCAATCCGTTGTTTGGCTATGTTACCGCCTTTGCTCAGCCCCTCTTATAGCGTTGCTAGCTGCAGGTGAAGTTGAAGATTTCTCCATGGTGGACAGGATTTTGGTTGGGATATCACAATATCTCTTATATTATTAATGCATCTATATATTTGGTAAAGGGTGGAAGGCTCGGCCTTATGCCTGGTGTTTTGTTCCACTCTTGCCGCCCTAGTTTCCGTCATACCGGTGTTATGTTCCCGGATTTTGCGTTCCTAACGCGATCGGGTGATTTATGGGACCCCCCTGACAGTTCGCTTTGAATAAAACTTGTCCAGCAAGGCCCAACCTTGGTTTACCATTTGCCTCACCACCACCTACTTTTCCCTTGGGAGTCGCTCTCTCGAGGGTCATCTTTATTTTAGCCCCCCCGGGCCAATGCTTGTCTAAGTGTTGGTCCAAACTAGAGCACCGTGCGGGACCATCCCTTGGTAACTTGGGTTACGTCGGTACCTGTACGCTTAGCTTATCCGGTGTTGCCCTGAGAACGAGATATGTGCAGCTCCTATCGGGATATCGGCGCATCGGGCGGTCTTGCTGGTCTTGTTTTACCATTGTCGAAATGTCTTGTAAACCGGGATTCCGAGACCGATCGGGTCTTCCTGGGAGAAGGTCTATTCCTTCATTGATCGCGAGAGCTTGTCATGGGCTAAGTTGGGACACCCCTGCAGGGTATAAACTTTTGAGAGCCGTGCCCGTGGTTATGTGGCAGATGGGAATTTGTTAATGTCCGGTTGTAGATAACTTGACACCTGATCCGAATTAAAACGCATCAACCGCGTGTGTAGCCGTGATGGTCTCTTCTCGGCGGAGTCCGGGAAGTGAACACGGTTTCTGGGTTATGTTTGACGTAAGTAGGAGTTCAGGATCACCTCTTGATCATTGCTAGTTGACGACCGTTCCGCTTGCACTCTTCTCGCTCTTATTTGCGTATGTTAGCCACCATACTTGCTTAGTCGCTGCTGCAACCTCACCACTTTACCCCTTCCTTTCCCATTAAGCTTTGCTAGTCTTGATACCCATGGTAATTGGATTGCTGAGTCCTCGTGGCTCACAGATTACTACAACAATAGTTGCAGGTACAGGTTATGCGATGATCATGACGCGAGAGCGATGCTTGCTTGCGTTGAGTTCTTCTTCTGCTTCTTCGATCAGGGGATAGGTTCCAGGTCGGCAGCCTGGGCTAGCAGGGTGGATATTGTTTGAGTTTCTGTTTATGATTCATCCGTAGTCGGATGTTGTTCTTGTATGTTGTATTGTTGTATTCGTGTGGCATTGTATGCCTTATGTATGTATCCCCATCTATTTATGTAATGTTGATGTAATGATATCCACCTTGCAAAAGCGTTTCAATATGCGGGTCTATCCTTAGTGGGACCTTCGAGTTCCTTTTGGATAGGGTCGCATATTGGGCGTGACAGGGGTACCTCGCGAGGTGCACATGACACAAGCCATGACGATCAAGACCAGGCGGGCACCAGGCGGGCGTCGGCCTGCGCAGTGTCCTTGTTTCCTCTTCGGTGCAAAGGGGACAAGCACAGGCATGGAGTACCGAGGCATCAGGCAAAGGTTGCGGTTTCAGTGAAACGAGACCAAGACCAGCAGAGCGGCAGGAAGGAGGTCACCGTGGAGCCCAAGACGGCATCATCGTCAGTACTTTTGACAGCCGAAGACCAACTTTAGTCAGGATAACTTGTACTAGATGTCCCCTTCGAAATGGCCATTGTTGGCGTCCTTCCTGCTCAATATTTGGGAAGAGGACCAGGGACTCTGTAAATAGGACTAGCCACCACAGAGAAAGAGGGGATTCATCGAGTGCTCATTAGAGAGAGCGGCGATCGAACTCACCCAAGCAGTTCATCGCACCAGCTCAAGAACACCTCTCGCGAGGCTGTTCTTCCCTTGTACTGTTCATCATTAGCCCCTGAGGCAATCCACGACACTACACACTGGAGTAGGGTATTACACCACAACGGTGGCCCAAACCAGTATAAATCTTGTGTCCCTCGTGTTGTTCATCGTTTTTAGCTTAGATCTCACGAGACGATCGGACGTAGATCGGTAGGGGAGAGATCTTCGTGCGCACCCCAGAGTTCGAACCTTAAGGGTCTGCCGGAACCCAACATCCGACATTTGGCGCGCCAGGTAGGGGTGCACCGGAATCTTTCTTCCACCGTTTCGCGTCGATCTTCCGTCGTGTCCATGGCGAGCCTTCGCCGGCTCGCGCTAAGCGTCGGGCTGCTCGCCGCCAAGCCGCGCGCAGACGGCTCCGTCGGTGGGTGATACGTCTCCAACGTATCTATCATTTTTTATTGTTCCATGCTATTATATTACCCCTTTTGGATGTTTATGGGCTTTATTTTACACATTTATATCATTTTTGGGACTAACCTACTAACCGGAGGCCCAACCCATATTGCTGTTTTTTGCCTATTTCAGTATTTCAAAGAAAAGGAATATCAAACGGAGTCCAAACGGAATGAAACCTTCGGGAGCGTGATTTTGGGAACGAACGTGATCCAGAGAGCTTGGAGTGCAAGTCAAGAAGCTTCCGAGGAAGCCACGAGATAGGAGGCCGCCCCCCCCCCCTGTAGGGCACGCCCCCTGTCTCGTGGGCCCCTCGGGCGGCCACCGACGTACTTCTTCCTCCTATATATACCTACGTACCCCGAGAACATCCAGGGGCACCACGAAACACAATTTCCACCGCCGTAACCTTCTGTATCCGCAAGATCCCATCTTGGAGCCTTCGCCGGCACTCTGCCAGAGGGGGAATCGACCATGGAGGGCCTCTACATCAACATCCTTGCCCCTCCGATGAGTTGTGAGTAGTTTACCACAGACCTACGGGTCCATAGTTATTAGCTAGATGGCTTCTTCTCTCTTTTTGGAACTCAATACAATGTTCTCCCCTCTCTTGTGGAGATCTATTCGATATAAACTCTTTTTGTGGTGTGTTTGTCGGGATCCGATGAATTGTGGGTTTATGATCAAGTTTATCTATGAATAATATTTGAATCTTCTCTGAATTCTTTTATGTATGATTGAGTTATCTTTGCAAGTGTCTTCGAATTATCAGTTTGGTTTGGCCTACTAGATTGATCTTTCTTGCCATGGGAGAAGTGCTTAGCTTTGGGTTCAATCTTGCGGTGTCCTTACCCAGTGACAGAAAGGGTTGCAAGGCACGTATTGTATTGTTGCTGTCGAGGATAACAAGATGGGGTTTATATCATATTGCATGTGTTTATCCCTCTACATCATGTCATCTTGCTTAATGCGTTACTCTGTTCTTATGAACTTAATACTCTAGATGCGAGGCAGAGTCGGTCGATGTGTGGAGTAATAGTAGTAGATGCAGGCGAGTCGATCTACTTGTTATGGACGTGATGCCTATATACATGATCATGCCTAGATAATCTCATAACTATGCGCTTTTCTATCAATTGCTCGACAGTAATTTGTTCACCCACTGTAATACTTATGCTATCTTGAGAGAAGCCTCTTTTGAAACCTATGGCCCCCGGGTCTATCTCTTATCATATTTGCTTTCCATCTACTTTTATTTGCATCTTTACTTTTTGCATCTATATTATAAAATACCAAAGATATATTTATCTTATCATACTATCTTTATTAGATCTCACTTTCGCAAGTGGCCGTGAAGGGATTGACAACCCCTTTATTGCGTTGGTTGCGAGTTCTTAGTTTGTTTGTGTAGGTGCGTGGGACTTTTGAGGAGCCTCCTACTGGATTGATACATTGGTTCTCAAAACTGAGGGAAACACTTACGCTACACTTTGCTGCATCACCCTCTCCTCTTCGAGGAAAACCAACGCAAGCTCAAGACGTAGTAAGAAGGATTTCTGGCGCCGTTGCCGGCGAGGTCTTCGCTCAAATCAAAACATACCAAGTACCCATCACAAACCCATCTCCCTCGCATTTACATTATTAACCATTTGCCTCTCGTTTTCCTCTCCCCCACTTCACCCTTGCCATTTTATTCGCTTGCCTTCTTTTGTGTGCTTGTGTGCTTGTTTGACCTTATGGCTTCGCCTAAAGGTCGTGACCACCTTCTTAGAAGGATGGATGAGATTGAATCAAATATTAGAAGCTTATGAATTTGCAGTTTGAGCATAATAATTTCTTTAGAAAAGAGCTTAAGGAACAAAAAAGTTTTGGGGGTTTATGAACAAAGAGCTTGATGATATGAACAAAGAATTTTTTGGTGTTAATGCCCAAATTACCCGGCTTGAAAATGCTATAGCCAAAATTTCTGACAAGCAAGCCACTTTAGTTACTAAGATGGCTGCTAAACCAGAAAAATTACATGAAAATAATGATTAGGATCTTAAAGTTATTGATGCCTCTCCGATTAGATCTATGTTTAGCAATATGAATTTTGATGATTATGGGAGTGATGATGAATCAACTTTGCCTAGAAAGCGTCCCAAAAATTCAGAGTTTTTAGATCTTAATGTTAAATTTGGTAAAAGTGAGATTGAAGAATCCTCAACTTCTAATAATATTGAACCTACTACCTCGGATTTCAAGGAATTTGATTATGATAATTGTTCTTTAAAAGGGTGTATTTCCTTGTTGCAATCCGTTGTTAAATCTCCTCATGCTTACAGTCAAAATAAAGCTTTTACCAAACATATCGTTGATGCCTTGATGCAATCTTCTGATGAAAAACTTAATTTGGAAGTTTCTATACCTAGAAAACTTAATGATGAGTAGGAACCTACTATAAACATTGGAATTAAAGATTATGAGTGTTTTGCTTTATGTGATTTGGGTGCTAGTGTTTCCACGATTCCGAAAACTTTATGTGATATTCTAGGTTTCCATGATCTTGATGATTGCTCTTTAAACTTGCACCTTGCGGATTCCACCATTAAAAAGCCTATGGGAAGGATCAATGATGTTCTTATTGTTGCAAATAGAAATTTGGTTCCCGTAGATTTTATCGTTCTTGATATAGATTGCAATCTTTCTTGCCCTATTATTCTTGGTAGACCTTTCCTTAGAACGACTGGTGCGATTATTGATATAAAGGAAGGGAACATTAGATTCCAATTTCCCTTAAAGAAAGGCATGGAGCACTTTCCAAGAAAGAAAGTCAAATTACCTTATGAATCTTTCATGCGTGCTACTTATGAATATAGTGCCAAGGATGGCACTCGTTAGATCTATCTTTGCTTTTTATGCCTAGCTACGGGCGTTAAACGATAGCGCTAGTTGGGAGGCAACCCAATTTTCTTTATGCTTTTTGTTTTTTCTCGTGTTTAGTAATAAATCTTGCATCTACCTTCTGTTTAGATGTGTTTTTATCTTTTAATTAGTGTTTGTGCCAAGTAGAACCTATAGGATAACCTACGATGATAGTTGATTTGATTCTGCTGAAAAACAGAAACTTTGCGCGCACGAATATAATTTTGTTAAATCACATAAACGTGCTTTTGCATTGATTCTTTTAGCTGCTGTTCAATAAACAAATTGTACAGGACTTCCTATTTTGGTAGGAGTTTTAGAGTTCCAGAAGTTTGCATTAGTTACAGATTGCAACAGACTGTTCTGTTTTTGACCGATTCTGTTTTTCGTGTGTTGTTCGCTTATTTCAATGCATCTATGGCTAGTAATTCAGTCTATGAACCATAAGGAAGTTGGAATACAGTAGGTTTAACACCAAAATAAATAAAGAATGAGTTCATTGCAGTAACTTATGTGGTGGTTTTGTTTTCTTTCAATAACGGAGCTTATAAGATGTCCTGTTGAGTTTTGTGTTGTGAAGTTTTCAAGTTTTGGGTAAAGCTTTTATGGACTATGGAATAAGGAGTGGAAAGAGCCTAAGCTTGGGGATGCCCAAGGCACCCCAAGATATTCAAGGATAGCCAAAAGCCTAAGCTTGGGGATGCCCCGGGAAGGCATCCCCTCTTTCGTCTTCGTTCATTGGTAACTTTACTTGGAGCTATATTTGTATTCGCCACATGATATGTGTTTTGCTTGGAGCGTCGTGTATTATATTAGTCTTTGCTTTTTAGTTTACCACAATCATCCTTGCTGTACACACCTTTTGGGAGGAGCCTATTTGATTATAATTTGCTAGAATACTCTATGTGCTTCACTTATATCTTTTGATCTTGATAGTTTTTGCTCTAGTGCTTCACTTATATCTTTTAGAGCACGATGGTGTCTTAATTTTGAAGAAATTGCTAGTCTCTCATGCTTCACTTATATCTTTTTGAGAGTCTTTTAGAACAGCATGGTATTTTCTATGGTTTTAAAGTTGGTCCTAGAATGATGAGCTTCCAAGTTGGGTATAATAAAAAACTATCATAGAAAGTGAATTGGATGCTATGATCAACTTGATGCTTGATAATTGTTTTGAGATATGGAGGTAGTGATATTAAAGTCATGCTAGTTGGGTGATTATGAATTTAAAGAATGCTTGTGTTGAAGCTTGTGATTCCCGTAGCATGCACGTATGGTGAACCGCTTTGTGATGAAGTTGGAGCACAATTTTATTTATTGATTGTATTCCTTATGAGTGGCGGTCGGGGACGAGCGATGGTCTTTTCCTACCAATCTATCCCCCTAGGTGCATGCACGTAGTGCTTTGGTTTTTGATGACTTGTAAATTTTTCCAACAAGTATATGAGTTCTTTTGATTAATGTTGAGTCCATGGATTATACGCACTCTTTCACCCTTCCACCATTGCTAGCCTCTCTTGTACCACGCAACTTTCGCCGGTACCATACACCCACCATTTACCTTCCTCAAAACAGCCACCATACCTACCTATTATGGCATTTCCATAGCCATTCCTAGATATATTGCCATGCAACTTTCCACCATTCCGTTCATATGACACGCATTACTTTTGTCATATTGCTCTTTGCATGATCATGTAGTTGACATTGTATTTGTGGCAAGGCCACCTTCATAATTTTCATACATGTCACTCTCGATTCATTGCATATCCCGGTACACCGCCGGAGGCATTCATATAGAGTCATATCTTGTTCTAGCTTTGAGTTTTAATTCTTGAGTTGTAAATCCATAAAAGTGTGATGATCTTCATTATTAGAGCATTGTCCTAGTGAGGAAAGGATGATGAAGACTATGATTCCCCCACAAGTCGGGATGATACTTCAGACTTTACAAAAAGAAAAAAGAAAAAAAGGAAAGGCCACAAAGAAAAAAAAGAAGGCCAAAGAAAAAAAAGGAAAAAAGAAGAAAAAGAAAAGAAAAAAAATAAAATGAGAGAAAAAGAGAGAAGGGACAATGCTACTATCTCTTTTTCCACACTTGTGCTTCAAAATAGCACCATGATCTTCATGTTAGAGAGTCTCATATGTTGTCAGTTTTATATACTAGTGGGAATTTTTCATTATAGAACTTGGCTTGTATATTCCGATGATGGGCTTCCTCAAAAGTGCCCTAGGTCTTCGTGAGCAAGCAAGTTGGATGCACCCCGCTTAGTTTCTTTTGTTGAGCTTTCATATAGTTATAGCTCTAGTGCATCCGTTGCATGGCAATCCCTACTCACTCACATTGATATCTATTAATGGGCATCTCCATAGCCCGTTGATACGCCTAGTTGATGTGAGACTATCTTCTCCTTTTTGTCTTCTCCACAACCACGATTCTATTCCACATATAGTGCTATGTCCATGGTTCACGCTCATGTATTGCGTGAAAGTTGAAAAAGTTTGAAATTACTAAAGTATGAAACAATTGCTTGGCTCGTCATCGGGGTAGTGCATGATTAAATACTTTGTGTGATGAAGATAGAGCAACAACCAGACTATATGATTTTGTAGGGATAACTTTCTTTAGCCATGTTATTTTGAGAAGACATGATTGCTTTGATTAGTATGCTTGAAGTATTACTATTTCTTATGTCAATATGAACTTTTATTTTGTATTCATTTGGATCTGAACATTCATGCCACAATAAAGAAAATTACATTATGAATTATGCTAGGTAGCATTCCACATCAAAAATTTCTTTTTTATCATTTACCTACTCGAGGACAAGTAGGAATTAAGCTTTGGGATGCTTGATACGTCTCCAACGTATCTATAATTTTTGATTGTTCCATGCTATTATATTACCCCTTTTGGATGTTTATGGGCTTTATTTTACACATTTATATCATTTTTGGGACTAACCTACTAACCGGAGGCCCAGCCCATATTGCTGTTTTGTTTGCCTATTTCAGTATTTCGAAGAAAAGGAATATCAAACGGAGTCCAAACGGAATGAAACCTTCGGGAGCGTGATTTTTGGAACGAATGTGATCCAGAGAGCTTGGAGTGCACGTCAAGAAGCTTCCGAGGAAGCCACGAGATAGGAGGCCGCGCCCCCCCCTGTAGGGCACGCCCCCTGTCTCGTGGGCCCCTCGGGCGGCCACCGACGTACTTCTTCCTCCTATATATACCTACGTACCCCGAGAACATCCAGGGGCACCAGAAACACAATTTCCACCGCCGTAACCTTCTGTATCCGCAAGATCCCATCTTGGAGCCTTCGCCGGCACTCTGCCGGAGGGGGAATCGACCACGGAGGGCCTCTACATCAACATCCTTGCCCCTCCGATGAGTTGTGAGTAGTTTACCACAGACCTACGGGTCCATAGTTATTAGCTAGATGGCTTCTTCTCTCTTTTTGGAACTCAATACAATGTTCTCCCCTCTCTTGTGGAGACCTATTCGATGTAAACTCTTTTTGCGGTGTGTTTGTCGAGATCCGATGAATTGTGGGTTTATGATCAAGTTTATCTATGAATAATATTTGAATCTTCTCTGAATTCTTTTATGTATGATTGAGTTATCTTTGCAAGTCTCTTCGAATTATCAGTTTGGTTTGGCCTACTAGATTGATCTTTCTTGCCATGGGAGAAGTGCTTAGCTTTGGGTTCAATCTTGCGGTGTCCTTACCCAGTGACAGAAAGGGTTGCAAGGCACGTATTCTATTGTTGCCATCGAGGATAACAAGATTGGGTTTATATCATATTGCATGTGTTTATCCCTCTACATCATGTCATCTTGCTTAATGCGTTACTCTGTTCTTATGAACTTAATACTCTAGATGCAGGCAGGAGTCGGTCGATGTGTGGAGTAATAGTAGTAGATGCATGCAGGAGTCGGTCGATGTGTGGAGTAATAGTAGTAGATGCAGGCAGGAGTCGGTCTACTTGTTATGGATGTGATGCCTATATACATGATCATGCCTAGATGATCTCATAACTATGCGCTTTTCTATCAATTGCTCGACAGTAATTTGTTCACCCACCGTAATACTTATGCTATCTTGAGAGAAGCCTCTAGTGAAACCTATGGCCCCCGGGTCTATCTCTTATCATATTTGCTTTCCATATACTTTTATTTGCATCTTTACTTTTTGCATCTATATTATAAAATACCAAAAATATATTTATCTTATCATACTATCTTTATTAGATCTCACTTTCGCAAGTGGCCGTGAAGGGATTGACAACCCCTTTATTGCGTTGGTTGCGAGTTCTCAGTTTGTTTGTGTAGGTGCGTGGGACTTTTGAGGAGCCTCCTACTTGATTGATACCTTGGTTCTCAAAACTGAGGGAAATACTTACCTTACACTTTGCTGCATCACCCTCTCCTCTTCGAGTAAAACTAGCGCAAGCTCAAGATGTAGCATTGGGTGTCCTCGTCGTTCCCCGTCGCCTGCCGCCAACGCCGGCATCGGCCCGGCGGGGAACGAGCAGCAGGCCTCGTCGCTGCATCCTTCGGTGCGGCGGGAAGGCCGCACCGCCACCCCGTCGCTGACTCCAGCTGGTTCGTCGTCCCACGCCAGTCGCGCCCCCACGGACGCGCACGCCGTGTTGCTCCTGGCGCGTGAGCTCCTCCACTACCGTCCCGTCAACGACCTCTACGAGGAGTGGCTCGCTCGCATCACCGACCTCGTCAGCGCAGCAGGAGGCTCCCCTGTGCCGTCCTTCTCGCTACCTCGCCCTCCGTCCTGCGCAGGAGGCGCGGATCAGGAGGTGCCTCCGCCACCTCCTTCCCAAGAAGGTGCCCTGGCTCCAAGGCACGCGGCCCCAGGACCAGACCCACCGCGTTCGGTGCCAGCGCGACAAGAAAGGAGCTGCTAAGAAATCCCTCGTCCCCAAGAAGGTGCACGCGTGCTCCCGGCACCGGAGCGCCACGACCGCATCCCTTTGCCAGCACGTCAAGACCCCGCGCTGCTCCGGGCAGCGACACGGGGGAATCTCCAGGAGCAAGCCCCGCATCACCAAAGAGCTCCGGTGGCCACCGCAGGCTGCCGTGCCTTCACCACCGAGCTACATGGTGTCGCCTGGCAGGCAAGTTCAAACCTGACTTGCCTCCTCGCTATGATGGCACTGCGGACCCCACGGAGTTCCTACAGCTCTACGAGCTGGGGATCGAAGCCGCCAACGGGGACGAAAAGGTCATGGCAAATTGATTTCCCATGGCACTCAAGGACGGCGCCCGCACCTGGCTCCTGAACCTGCCTCCCAGCACGATCTCCTCCTGGGACGAGATGCGCACTCGCTTCATCGCCAACTTCCAGGGCACGCGCGACCGTCCACTGGCCGTGGGTGACCTGCGCCGCATCAAGCAGCAGACCGGTGAGACCTTGCAGAAGTACATCCAGCACTTCAACAACGCTCGCCTCAAGATTCCCAGGGTGACCGAGAAGGCCATCATCTCGGCATTCTCTGATGGCGTCTGCAACGTCAAGATGAAGGAGGAGCTGGCAATCCACGAAGATCTGTGTACGTCTCTGGAGTTGTTCAACCTGGCGACCAAGTGCGCAAGGGCTAAGGAGGGACGCATCTCCCTTCTCGAGCTCCCAGCCGCCGACCCCGAAGCGAAGAAAGCCAAGGCCAAAGATATGAAGCGCAAGGGAGCAGCCATGCTCGCTGCAGAGCCGGACACAAAGCGCGGCAGGGACCAGTCAGAGTCATCCAAGGGCAGCCGGTACTGTGTGTACCACGATCTGCACACCCACAACACTAACGAATGCCAAGAACTCAGGGCCGTGCGAGAAGGCCGTGTCGGTCGACGCCTCGAGCGCAACGATCGGGGCTATGGCTGAGGCGGAGCAAGAGGTGGAGGATGATGGGATGACCTTGGCCCTCGCCAAGGTGGCATGACCGGCCTCACGAGGACCGCTGGTAGGACCAGCCTCATGAGGGAGCTTGGAGAGATCAGCCTCGTGAGGATCGCCCGCAAGGCAACGGAGGACTTCCTCCTCTGCCGCCACCACCAAGAAGGAATGAAGACCATCATCAGGACGAGGGGGCTGGGGGTTTCCAGGAGCCGCGTGCAATCGCTTGCATCTTGGGCGGCACTCAGGCCCCAGCCTCTCAGCGTATCTTCAAGCAGTTTGCTCGTGAGGTGAATGCAGTCCTCCCCAAGCTTGAGGCCATGCGCCCTCTCAGGTGGTCAGCATGCGCCATCACGTTCAGCTCAGCGGATCGGCTCAAGTGCGCGGCAACGGCCGGTGTCCTCCCGATGCTCTGCTCCCCAGTCATCAGCAATGTGCAAGTTACCAGGACCCTCATCGACGGCGGGGCAGGGCTCAGTGTCCTGTCCATCGAGACGTTCAACAACCTTCAAGTGCCATACGATCAACTTCAACCAACCAAGCCCTTCTCAGGAGTCATCGATGGTTCCACTGTCCCGATAGGGCAGGTCCGCCTCCCTGTCACTTTTGGACAGCGCAACAACTACCGCACCGAGCTCATTGACTTCGATGTCGCCCACATTCGCCTGCCATACAATGCCATCCTCGGGTATCCAGTCCTAGCTAAGTTCATGGCAGTGACTCACCATGGTTACAACGCCCTCAAGATGCCAGGAAGTGGCGGGGTCATCATAGTCCCCTACGAAGAGAAGGATGCGGTGTGCTCCCTCGAGCACGCCTTCCAAGCCGCGTCAATCGAGGACCCAGACAGCAAGAATGGAAACCTTCCTGGAGCAGCTCCCAAGAAGAAGAATCCATCACCTGGCTCAAAGCCTCAGGAGGCAGGCACCTCCGGAGGCGCCACATCCAGACCTGCGCCCAACCAAGGGGCGCCACCCTCCACCGCATAGGAAGGCGCACCCGGCGCCCTCCTCGGGCAAGGCTTGGGGTGTCGGTGTACTAAAGTAGGGGTACCTTAGTACCCCGAACTTGTGCACGGGCAGTCACAGCGCCCCGCGGCAAGGCTTGCCGGGATCCCGCCAAGTCCTTCCATCATTTCCTATTACTGCCATTCAAGAACAGAGTACCAACTAAGAAGACAAAGGCCCCGGCAAGAGGAGCTTGCCGGGGAGGCCAACCAAGGCGCTCAGAGAAACTTGTCGCGACGCCCCGCGCGTCCCGGCAAGGCCCGGCAGCCGGCAAGCTTGCCGGCGCAACAAGAGAAGGGCCGTGGCAAGGCGCTTGCCGCGGCAAGGCTGCCACCCTGCACCCAAACTCCAGCGCATCCAGCAACGTGTCGCCCTAGGGCCATCCGAGAACGCGTGGCGGCGCCGCACAGCCATGCGGAGCGAGGTGTAAGCGGGCTGACAAGGAGGCCATCGTGGCAACCGTGGCGCACCTAACGGTCGTTTCTTTGCCTTTGTTGGAGGCGACCGGACGGGCATTAAATGCCCTTGTCCCTGCCGTCGAGAGTTAGGTAGGGGACACTGTTGACACTTGTTGTACCAACCTGCATTTTACTCTTTTACCCCTCTTCCTCGCTGCCACCGTGGGTGCCCCTTGAGACTATAAAGGGAGGCCCATGCGCGCGTAGAAGGGGTTCGTGATTCGAACTTTTCCACGATAAGGTTCCGCCGTTCGTAGATCCAACACCACCATACGCTTGCACTCTCGAGCAAGAACAAATACAAACACAAAGCAGCAGTAGGGGTTTTATCTCTCCGGAGAGCTCCGAAGCTGGGTAAAAATCGTCCGTCTCCCCCGCGCGCTCGACCTCGATCTGCTCTGCGCACGCCCTCCGCTCCCTTGCCGGACTAGAAGGGGCCCCCTGCCCCATAGGTGCTCCATGCCACAGAGAGACGCCCCGACATCTTTGGCGCGCCAGGTAGGGGGGCGTCGAGGTCGTGAGCATCTGATCCTGTCTCCGCGCGCGCTACATCAACATCTTCATCAACATGCCACCGAAGAAGAAGGCTTCGGAGGTGGCCGCTCCGTCTACATCGATTCTACCACCACCGCCGGAGCAAACGGGCGGTGGAGTGGACGCCGGCGGAGGAGCGGGCGCCGACGGTGGGGCTCACATCGTCACCAGATCCAAAAACAAGGCCCCGCAAGCATCGGCGACCGTGCAGACACCACACCCTTCCCAGGAGGTGCAAGGTCAACAACGCCCCGGTGCTCCTAGCACCGTGCTCGCATTGGAGCAAGGCCAAGCTGGTGGGTCGCGAGACGTTCGAGACCAGCATGCACGCCAGCATGCTGGCGCAAGTGAGGTACGGTTGCCCGGACGGGGTGTTGCTCCTCCCAATCCAGTTGGGAGTCCGAGCACATCGATCCTCGCTGCTTCGTCGCCACCACCACCCAAGATGCGAGTAGCGCTGGCCCGAGCCCACTGCTTCTTGATTACCCTCGGCGCCGCACAAGATTGGCGGCGGAGGATGCCATTTACAGCCTCATCGGCCGCCAGCGGCGACAAGCCCGGCAACCGCGCGTGAAGCCCGGCAGCGCCCGGCGCAAGCCGGCGCTGGCAAGACCGCTGGGGTGCCACCTCCGTGCACTCCCAGCCGAAGGCCGAGGTCGCCCGGCTCGTCGGGCCAACTTTGCGCCGACTCCACCGCATCGTCGGACCCGCGAACCGCGCGATCAATGCCACGTTCTCCAAACGGCGCACGAAGAACACTCGCGACTCGCATTGGCGCGAAGGAAGCGCGTCAATCGACCAACACGCTAGGCCCACTGTCGATATGCATGCGCCCGAAGAACGAGCGACTTGCCGTATCGCGGCGAGTTGCCTGCGTTCACCCGTGAGCTGCGGCAAGTCGATGGCCCAAGACCAGAACTTCAAGCCCAACGTGCCCGAAAGTATGGCGGCAGGATACATCGCCGGAGTTCCTCAAGCATCTACACCATCGCGGTGCAGGCTGCGGAGGCGCGACGAAAGATCTCGCCAACTACTTCCCGGTGCTCAAGCCCAACGTCGGATCTTGGCTCATGCACTTGCCGGACGGCTCCATCTCTTCATGGGCGGACTGTGTCATCGGTTTGTCGGCGCCTTCACGGTGACCACAAACCCCATGGCGAGAGAGCGATCTGCATCTGCTCGTCCGTAAGGAGGGAGAGCTGCGCAAAGTACATACTGAGATTCAGCCAGTGCGGCGCAACATCGAGCGTCCACCGCGCGGTTATCGGCGCGTTCCACGAAACGTCGTAACCGCGAGATGAGGAGGAGATGGCGATGTGCAAGATCGAGATGTCAGCGAGCTTCATGCTTTGGCCGACAAGTGTGCACGGGCTGAGGAGGGGAGGAAAATCCCCGGAGAGATTGCGGGAGCAGAAGGATCTGACAGTGAGGATGCCGCCCCGGCAAGGAAGAACTGGAGGCGGAACAACAGGAAAAGGAAAGCTAAGGATGTGCTAGCTGTCGAGCATTTCGGAAACGGAGGCGGCTCCGACAAGGCCAAAGCTGATGACTCCGGCGAGGCTGTGGTAGCCGCCAACAAGCAGGATGGCTCCGGCAAGCGGTATTGCAAGATCCACCGCACCAAGGGCCATGATCTCCAAACCTGCAAGAAAGTCGGCGGATGGCGGAGCTCTGAAAGCTGAGTATGGCGCCGCGACAAGGAGAGAGCCCAGGAGGTGGCGGAGGATCCGCAAGAAGCTTCCCGCCTGGGAGGGCACATGGCAAGGCCAAGCAGTGGCAAGGAGACAGGCCTCCCCGTGGCAGCGACAAGGACGAAGATGAAGATGAGGATGATGAGATGGAGGAAGATGAGACTGATGACCAAGAGTTTCAGAAGGCAACGGAGGTGTTGTGCATCGACGGCGGTGCCTCTCTGCACACCTCACACCGCCAACTCAAGCAGTGGGTGTGAGAAGTGAACGCAGCGGAGCCGTCTGTCGAGTCGCGCAGGCCTCTGAAGTGGTCCAGCACGCCCATCATCTTCGATGTTGACGATCACCCTGATCGCATCACTGCGGTCGGGTGCTTGCCAATGTTGGTCTCACCAACAATCCGCAACCTCAAGGTCACGAAGATGTTGGTTGATGGCGGGGCCGGCCTAAACCTGATTTCCTCCGCAGTGCTCAAGAAGCTCCAGATCCCCGACAGCGAGCTCGAAGAAACTGGTACCTTTCAAGGGATAAATCCGGGAAGGAGCAAGCCGAAGGGGAAGATCACACTGCCAGTGACGTTTGGCAGCGAGCTGAATTTCAGGACAGAGAGGGTCACGTTTGATGTTGCTGATTTCCCATTGCCCTACAATGGGATACTAGGCCGTCCAGCGCTCGCCAAGTTCATGGCAGCCTCTCACTACGCCTACAATGTGCTCAAGATGCCTGGTCCGATAAGTGTCATTTCTGTTCAAGGCGACAAGAAAGATGCACTTATCTGCACCGACAAGATCTACCGGGAAGCAGCAGCCGCAGCAGAGCGCGAGCCACTTGCCGCTGAAGCTCCCCGGGGGAAGAAGAATGCCAAGTCCGGCAAGAGTAGCTCTGATGCCCACTCCGGCAAGCGCACCTCTCCGGAGTGCTGCGCTGCCGTCGAGGACGCACCATCGAGCTCCACCGGCAAGTGCAAGCAGGCAAAGGCAGTTCTACCAAAGACTAAGCCCGGCAAGATTAGCTCTGATGCCCACTCCGGCAAGCGCACCTCTCCGGAGTGCTGCGCTGCCGTCGAGGACGCACCATCGAGCTCCACGGCAAGTGCAAGCAGGCAAAGGCAGTTCTACCAAAGAGTAAGCCCGGCAAGAATAGCTCTGGTGCCTACTCCGGCAAACGCACCTCTCCGGAGTGATGCGCCGCCGCCGAGGACGCGCCATCGAGCCCCACCGGCCAGTAGAGCAAAGAGAGCAGTCAGTTTCAAACTTTTGAGTCGTATCCCTTGAAAGGTCGTACCTTGTATGGAAAACCTGTGCGCAAAGGGGTCAAATCGTGGCTAAGTTGCACCCTTGATCTGTTTCGAGTCCGCTCAACGATGAAAAGTGCACTGCAACTAGCCCGACGAGTTTTTCCTGCCGGAGGCAACACCGCCAATGGGTCACGATGTTCACTTTTCGGCAAGTGTGTTTGCACCGGCGGGTTCCCTGAAAGCATGAGGGTGAAAACATACAAGGAAGGGAATCAAGGGAGAAGTGCGGCCTTGCGAACACGAAAACAGAAAAAGCTAAGTTGCCCAAGTTTGAGTCTGAGAACACTTTCGTTTTAAATTTCTATGTTATATTCCTTGAACATTCGTGCCTTGTATGGAAAACACAGGCGCGAGGGAACCAACTCGTGGTTAAGTTAAGCCCTTGCTTTGTTTGAGTCCGCTCAACAATACAAGTGCGCTGCAAGCGGCCCGACAAGGTTTCTTGCGGAGACAGCTCCGCCAATGAACTCTTGATGTTCCGCTTCAGCAAGTGTGTTAGCGCCGGCAAGTTTCCTAAAAGCGTAGGGTAAAAACATACAAGGGATGTGATGGGGTAAAGGATGTAACGTAGCAAGCCTTGCCGTGGGACGTCCTTTGTATGGGAAACTTGTGCGCGGAGGAGCCGACTCGTGGCTAAGTTGCGCCCTTGATTTGTTTTCGAGTCCGCTCAACGATGAATGCGCGCTGCAACTAGCCCGACGAGGTTTCTTGCCGGAGGTAACACCGCCAGCGGGCTGCTGATGTTCCGCACTCAGCAAGCGTGTATGCACCGGCAAGTCCCCTAAAAGCGTAGAGTATAAACATACAAAGGGTGAAACATAGCATTGCATTGCCCAACATGAAGTTACGTTACAAAAAGTAACTTATTACGGCGCTATCTAAGTTATTCTCATGACTGAAATAACAGCGACAAGGAAAGAGCAGAAGGGCGCACTGGCACCTGGGCCCCGGCAAACCAGCGTTGCTGGGGGCTGCGAGTACCAAGATTCCTTCGCGGCAAGCTAGGGGCCCCGGGGGCTGCGACGTCAGCGACAAGAACAAAGAAAGGAGCACCGGCACCTGGGTCTCGACAAGCCAGTGTTGCCGGGGGCTGCAAATACCAAGATTCACCCCCGGCAAGCCAGAGTCGCCGGGGGTTGGGATATCAGATAAGTTTTTTATCCCTCATCATGCATCCTCTTATGGACTGGGGAATGCGAGGCCGCGTCCTCGAACGAGCGTGCCTTGTATGGAAAACCTATGCGTAGAGGAATCGACTCGCGGTCAAGTTGCGCCCTTGATTTATTTTCGAGTCCGCTCAACAATACAAGTGCGCTGCAACTGACCCGACAAGGTTTCTAGCCCGAGACAGCTCCGCCAGCGGGCTGCTGATGTTCCGCACTCAGCAAGTGTGCTTACGCCGGCAAGTTCCCTCATAGCGTAGGGTGGAAACATACAAGGCACGGAATCAAGTAAAGGATATAACCCGGCAAGCATTCCCCTCTTTTCAGTAAAAAACATCCCATTCCAGTACAAGTCCATAGAGGATGAAAAACATGAAAGAGAGGATTACAAGTTTTAAATGCAGCTAAGGCCTGAAGGCTTACAAATTAAAAAAAGATAAGATGCCCGAAATCCCTCTCCTGTTTCTCTCTTCAGGTGGTAGGTCAAGGAGGCCCCGGCAAGAGAAGTTTGCCGGGAAGGGCAAAAGAGGCGCCTAGGTGAGCTACGGGTGCTAGAAGACACCAAGAGAACATCCCGGGGGCCGGCCAGGGGCTTGGCGGAGACGGAGGCGCCGGAAGCAGAGCTCGAAGACGGCAGGCGGCGGGGCGTCGGCCTGCTGTCGAGGCACCACGCCCTCGTACTCCGACTTGACGGCCTTGCCGCCACCCCTCTTCCTCTTCTCGCAGCCTCCCCGCCCGCCGCCCAAGGAGACGACCCCGGGGAGTTCAGGAGGCCGGCGACCCGGATGATGGGGTCGCCGGTGGCGCGCGAGGCGACGGCCGACGACTAGTCGGATCCACCACCGTCCTCATCGTCGTTGTCGCTCTCCTCCTCGTCACTCTTGCTCGAGGGGGAGTCTTCGCTATCGGAGGAGCTGTCCACGCAACATCTCGCCCGGGTGCCGGAGTCCCCGAAGACCTTGACGGTGAGAAGGTCACCCTCCATTAACTTAAAATGGAGGGTGAACCCCGCCGCCAAGCTGTGGATGCGGGCGAACGTCTTCCACCCTCGATCGAAATACATCACGCCGGGGGCTGGGGATACGACACTAACTCGCGTGCCGCTGATCCCACAGCCCCTCATGCGCAATTCCAACATCTCGGGCGGGTCCGGCTCCATCGCTTCATAAGCGGGCGGAAGGCGAGGCGACGACGAGGTGCCCGGCGCAGCTTGATTTAAGAACTCCTGTGATCGTCCTGGTGTGGACCGCCTCGAGGAGAGGAGCTGCCGGCGGAGGCGGGGGTGGCGCACCGCCCCGACCGCCTCTTCCCCGAGCGCTCCGACCACGCCCTCGACCTCGCCCACGACCTCGCCCCCTCCCTCTTCCCCTCGTGGCTGGCTCCGCCAACACTGGCACGGGACAGGGAGAGGCGCGCTGCCTGGTGGCGACCCTTGCCGCCACCGATGAAGGGCCAGGGTTCCCTTCCTCCATGGCGGGTGAGGGGAAGAGAAGCAGAAGTTGAAGAAAGGAGAAGAGGAGGAAGTGCGGGATTTTTGCGCTCCCCTTCCTCCCCTTTTTAAGGAGCGAGGTGGGGGCTCGGCCGCCCCGCTCGGCCAATCGGATCACGGGGAGAGCAGAGGAGTGGGGCCGACCCACCACTTCCGCCCGTGACGGCTCGGTTTCCCGCCTTCACCGCCCACGACCCCACGCGCATGGGAGCCGTGTGGCGGGGAGGCGAAGCCGGGGCGACAGATGAAGTGACCTCACCCTGCCTCGTGATCACAGGGGTGGACGCCTTGAAAATAGCGCACACTACCCACGCCTCCCCACGACGCCGCAATCGACGCGTGCCGTTGTGGGAGGACGCGGTGGACACGGAGTCCGATTTTGTGTGGACCCAAGCCGCGCGTGCCCGTGCACTGTTTTGGGCCTGGCCCAACAACGCTCGGCACCGTGTATGGCCCAGGCCCGGGGGCTCCTGTCGGTGTACTAAAGTAGGGGTACCTTAGTACCCGAACTTGTCTGCAGGCGCAACAGCGGCGCCAGCGGCAAGGCTTACCGGGTGCCAGCCAAGTCCTTCCGTCATTTCCTATTACTGCCCTTCAAGAACAAAGTACCAACTAAGAAGACAAAGGCCCCGGCAAGAGGAGCTTGCCGGGGAGGCCAACCAAGGCGCTCGAGAGAAACTTGCCGCGGCGCTCAGCGTCCGGCAAGGCAGCGGCAACAAGCTTGCGGCGCAACAAGAGAAGGGCATGACAAGGCGCTTGCCGCAGCAAGGCTGCCACCCTGCACCCAAACTCCAGCGCATCCAGCAGCGTGTCGCCTCAGGCCATCCCAGAGCACGTGGCGGCGCTTACAGCCATGCGGAGCGGGTGTAGCGGAGCTGACAAGGAGGCCATCGCGGCAACCGGTGGCACACCTAACGGTCATTTCTTTGCACTGTTGGGGCGACCGGACGGGCATTAAATGCCCTTGTCCCCTGCCGTCAGAGTTAGGTAGGGGACACTTTGTTGACACTTGTTGTACCAACCTGCGTTTTACTCTTTTACCCCTCTTCCCACGCTACCACATGTGGGTGCCCCCTTGAGACTATAAAAGGGAGGCCCATGCGCCAAGTAGAAGGGGTTCGTGATTCGAACTTTTCCACGATAGGGTTCCGCCGTTCGAGATCAACACCACCATACGCTTGCACTCTCGAGCAGAACAAATACAAACACAAAGCAGCGATGGGGTTTTATCTCTCGGGAGAGCTCGAAGCTGGGTAAAATCGCCCGTATCCCAGCGCTCGACCTCGATCTGCTCTGCGCACGCCTTCCCCTCCCTTGCCGGACTAGAAGGGGCCCCCTGCCCCATAGGTGCTCGTGGCCACAGAGAGACGCCCCGACACGGGGGCTCTCTCCTGGGGAGCCATTGACTTTGCCAAGATCACGAGGGAGGCGCTTGGGCACCACTTGGAGGCGTGCTTCACGGCACGTTTCCCTCAGGAAGGCGTGAGGCAAGGAGGGCCCAACCCTCAGGAGTTCGTGACCAAGGTCGCTCAGGAATTACAGGAATCGAGAGTCATGCGCGGCAACCGCCGCCTGCCCAGCGTAGCTCCCCATCCAAGTGAGGATGGCGGGCTGCGCGTCTGCATCGACTACCCAGGGCTCAATCGAGTCGCGTCTCAGGAGAGCTTCTGGCCTTCGTGTGTGGGGCGTTGCGCGGGTCCACCGCACAGCTACGTTTGCATGCCCTTCGGCCTGACGAATGCGTCTGCAGCCCACCAGCGCCTGATGAGAAGCATTCTGGAAGCTCAGGTGGCCAAGGATCGCACGCTCATGGAGGAAGGGGAGATGGACCTCGTTGAGCTGCCCGGACCTCGTGAGACTCCTTAGGCTCGGGACTCCTAGGGCTCGTGAGGATTGGCTTCTTCACCACGCACCGTCAGCTACTCCGACCCTCGCACTGCAATGGTATCAGGTGACTTCTGTCAAGTTTTGTTTCAGCTGGGAGCGCCCACAGGGCTGCATCATCCCCAGGTCATGTGGGTCCGTCCCCGCGGCATGAATCCGTTTTGCTTTTGTCTTTAGCTTACCTTGTTGGGGGCGCCCCTCGGGCTGCATCATCCCCAAGCCGCTCGGGCCAGACCCAGTGGCGTTTGCTTTTCTCTGCATCTATCTAAGTTGATTTGCTCCTTCATGCCTAGCCTGCTTGAGATAATCGCCTGGTCGATTGACACCTACCTTTGGAGCCGCTCGCTCTGGCACGGCGCTTGTGCATGGGTCCGTCCCTGCAACGTCGACAAATCTGAGTGGTCGAGCTCTGGCCGCTGCAGCCCCGAAAATGCGCTACCTCACCAGGCCCTTAGTGCCTCAATCACTCCCTCGGAGCAACCAATGGCTGGCTGGCAACCGTAATGGTAGTCATTGCTTTCCTCGTGTTGATGTGCAGGACCCGCCTAAGGAATAATGTGGGGGGGCGTCATGACCTCCCTCCCTCTCTCTTCCATATGATCCGCTCGCGCATTAAAGGGGGTGCCTGAGCATTGCGACTCATGGGCTCTTTGGCTCTCCAGCCCTCACCCCCTGGCCTTGACCCACGGCATCGCGACCTGTCATACAAGCGGCGGCTGAGCTTGCTCGAGGGCCGGGACCTGAGGACGTAGAGCATAAAGGAAAGTCGGGGAAGAGGGGAGAAGCTCACGAGGACCCAACCCAGCGACACCCCAGCTGCCGGCACGCGGACCAGGCACCTCGCCAAAGAACGACTTCAAGCTCATGAGATAAGTCACGCCCCTGCAGAAGCTAAACCAACGCAACACTAAACCCATGCCTAGTGCGGCTCTATCATGGCGACGTTGCCTTCCTTTCTCTCCCAGCAGAGGCTGCTTGAGCGCTAAAGGGGACCGCCTGAGCATCGCGACTCAAGGGCTCTTACTGGACCTTGGACTGCTCACCTCCTAGCCTTGACCACGGCATTGCGACCTGGCATACCAGCGACGGCTGAAGCCTGCCTGGGGACCGGGACGTGTCAGCGTAGAGCACCAAGCCCTCATGAGGAAAGAAAGGGGGAGCCGAGCCGGGACAGGACACACATTTCGCATCAATTCATAATAAGGATATCATATTCACAAAAGACATGACATGCGCCTTACATACCCCCTCGGGGTGTTACTTCGATTCCTCGCAGGGAACAAAAGCTGCTAATCCTAAGGAACGCTAACTACGCGCGCCTCCGCAGGAGATGCCATCATCAACAGTGGGTCGCCAGGCGCCAGCGTCAACCCCATCCAGATCAGCTGCGTCGGCGGCCTGACGCAGCTGCCCTGCTCCGAGCGCGACACAAGCTCGGGGGCTCGTAGCTATCGTCGCTCGTCTCCAGAATCATGTGAAGCTCGGGGTAGTCACTGGATTCTCCGTCTCCTCCGCTGCTGCTTGAGGAACTGCTGGGGAAGCGATTGCAGGCCTGGACCTCGCCACGTCGATCCCCCGGCCGCTTTCCTTGGGGCAGCACTCTAGCCGGCGTCCTTCTGCATCAAAGACCTTGAAGAACATCAAGGAGGCACCGTCGTATTCAAGATGAATTACGAGGGCACCCCCTGTCCGACAGACCCGGGCGATCTCCCCCCAGCCCCGGGTCATGTAGACCTTGCCCGGAGCGACGACCGCGACCTCTACTCCGATCGCCGCAGGTGCTACTGATCGACATGTGCAGCGAGCTCCAGAGACCCACTCGGCGGCATCTCGAAGGCGAAGGAGGGAGGAAGGCGAATCCAAGAGCATGGAGGCATGGCGGCGTGAAGCACAAGCTCGCGAGAAGAACTCTCGGCATGGACTCCAGGGGTGACGGCGTGCACCGCCATGACTTGTAGGCAACACCTGCGGCGCCGGGTGGTGATGCTCGGCGCCTTCTTCTCTGGGGCCTTCGATTCGGGCGTACAAGGGCAGCGGAAACCCAGGCGTCGACCGCTCGTACCAGGGCCGCGACATCTCCAGCCGTGCGACCATGTCGCGATGGCCGGGGACCGGCTGTTTCTTCGGCGGAAGCGGGTCGGGACCCTCTCGGTGGGCCTTTCCCTTCTCTTCCGCAGAAAACCGGCGGATCAGCGCCATTGGCGTAAGGTGGAGCAAGGGCGAGGAAGAAGAAGAAAGAGAGTAGCAGGAAGGGATGGACTACGGGGGCCCTTGCCCGTCCGTACTTATAGTCCGGAGGAGGCCAACCGTCGGCCACCACGATCTCAGGTAATCATGACCCGATTTTGCCTGCAGGGACTTGTCAAGTCGAGCAGTTGCCGAGGCAGCCTGGGGAAGCGGAGGCGCCCACGTCCAATCAACCGCCACGCGGCACCCAAGGCCGCAGGCTGATGGGGCCCGTGGCACTCCGCACTTGCCCCTTCGCTTCTCCGCTAAGCCAAGTCCGAGCGCGCCTTGGGCCCCGGGGCTACTGTCGGCGTTTTGGGAACGGGGGTCCCAGACTTGCGTGCCTGCGGCCTGCGGTGTGGCTCAAGTGGTGGCCCAGTACGACCATCTTCGTTAGCACAAGACTCAAGACCCTCGCGAGGGGCCAAGCCTCGCGGGGCGGACGACGCAAGGCTTCCTCAAGAATGGCCTCGGCAAGCAGGCTCGCGAGGAGGCAGAGAGATCAGGGTGGCTAAAAGAAGAGAAATCATTAGTTATTCATTAAGGTTAATTTGATTCAATGACCAGAGTTCCGCGAGGATATATAGCCCGGAGACGACGAACAAAAATGCGTTCATTTGCCTCAAACTTTAGAGGCAAGGCGCGGTACCTCGTGAGGTGCACATGACGCAAGCCATGACGATCGAGACCAGGCGGGCGCCGACCTGCGCAGCGTCCTTGTTTCCTCTTCGGTGCAAAGGGGGCAAGCACAGGCGTGGAGTACCGAGGCATCAGGAAAAGGTTTCCATTTTAGTGCAACGAGACCAAGACCGATAGAGCTGCAGGATGGAGGTCACCGTGGAGCCCAAGACAGTGTCATCGCCAGTACTTTTGGCAGCCGAAGACAAACTTTAGTCAGGATAACTTGTACTAGATGTTCCCCTTCGAAATGGCCATTGTTGGTGCCCTTCCCGCTCAATATTTGGGAAGAGGACTAGGGCCTCTATAAATAGGACTAGCCACCACAGAGAAAGAGGGGATTCATCGAGTGCTCATTAGAGAGAGAGGCGATCGAACTCACCCAAGCAGTTCATCGCACCAGCTCAAGAACACTTCTCGCGAGGCTGTTCTTCCCTTGTACTGTTCATCATTAGCCCCTGAGGCAATCCACCACACCACACACTGGAGTAGGGTATTACACCACAACGGTGGCCGGAACCAGTATAAATCTTGTGTCCCTCGTGTTGTTCATCGTTTTTAGCTTAGATCTCACGAGACGATCAAACGTAGATCGGTAGGGGAGAGATCATTGTGTGCACCCAAGATTTCGAACCTTAAGGGTCTGCCGGAACCCAACATCCGACAATCGGAACCACGCCAAAAATCTCCGTGTCAACATTGCGTTTGCTCCATCCAAACTCCTCCCTTTTACCTTCATATGGAATGATTTACATTCCGCTGCTATACTCTTAGAATTGCATGTGTAGGTTGATTGCTTGACTTGTGCTAAGTTGCTAAAATCTGCCAAGACTTAAAATTGGGAAAAGGCTAGATTTTTATTTGGTCAAGTAGTCTAACCCCCCCCCCTCTAGACATACTTTCAGTCCTACACAGGCCCAGTGTCACTACATTAAATATGTAGCCCATGGTTATTGTGGCCTAGTTTTAAAAAATAGGTTATTGCGGGCACTAGCAAACCACAGAAAAAAACTGCACTGACTACAAGTAAACAAATAAACAAGACAACAAGGAAATAAATAAGCAAGCAAATTACGCTAGGCTATCACGGCTATTACACATATTACATCCACTGGGCATCAAAGTTTGCCACCAATGCAAATAAATGCGCCTACAAAAGAATATACAAAACTGAGAGCATTTCAGAAGGCACTAGGCCTGGCCAGGTCGGGCCCCGCAAACAACCGAACAAGCTGATTAGACCTCAGTTGTGTCAATGATAGATGCTTCATCCCTAGATGTATGGCATGATAGTGTGCAAGGCAGTCCTCTGACATCTTCATTACATCTTTGACTTCAAGTCGGAGTTGAGCTGAAGCAAGCGTTTCCGCTTTAAGTTGTGACTGAAGAACTCAAACTGATTGAGGCAGCGACTGCAGAGAGGTTGTCTCACACCTGCTGGTGAGTAGCTTCAACTCACTATCTTCATCAAGACAGGACCTTGGGGTCATCTCACTGTCCTCAAGATGGTTTGGCTCACTATCTTCCCTAAAGTTCTGCCTGGCATAAGAGATATGACTCTGAAAGAGAAATAAGGAGACACATAACAGGTTTCACAATTATATAAGCAAATAAATGGATATGTTCTGCATAAGGAACATGTTTTTACAACTACAATTTAAAACTGATAGTTGTTGCAAACATCCAATCAGATGTAAACAGCAAAGTAAACAGCAGTGCAGGAAATGATGCCTATCCAAATCTATACTAGAACAAAGTTTGAAGGCTTGAGAAGGATGAACTTACATTACATGTTAACATGGGCTGGGCAAAGCCCTTCTCCATGTTGATGGAAGGATAATTCAATAAATTCCCCAAAGAAAATTCTTTATAAGCGTTGCCATTATTTTACATTTTGCAAAGAGTAAATATAGATCAAATAATATTGGAAGAAACAGAGGATAATGAAGCTCAGGTGCAGGCTGATGATACATAATCAAATAGAAATTAATTAAGTACACCGTTACAAGGCAAAAGTGCGAGAGGTACTGACAAGAGCAATGCAGAGCCCAGTATCGTTGTGAGATCGTATGATCCTTTGAGCAAGGACATTCATCGGAAATTAGTTTTCATACAAGAGAGAAGGTAAGGCGCATGCAGAAATTTAGGAGTTCAAATTTTGAATTGATATCATAGACAATACCTGACGCTGGGCTGTTAACAGTTCTAATAGGGGTTTGGCCACTGGAGTAGGGGTAAAGTCTGGTATAGTTGGGCCTGTGTTTCCTATGGCTGCTGATCTATCTGATTTAACAGATATCACTACCTTTTCCAAATACCTAGTTTGTACTCCTTGAGGATCTACACTCACCCTCTTCCTTTTGGACATCAATTACGAAAGAACAACATTTGACAGGAAAAACATAGTATGACGACACATGGAATTGGTACAAAAAATGGATAGGTATGGCATATACTCATATATGATGCTTAAACTAAGCAGATGGTGTAACAAACTAGAAGTAATGCAAGATGTCAGATGCAAAATATGTGCGACCAATACAACCTTGCCAAGTTAGAGCAAGCACCATGATGGGTGAATAAGATAGGCCATCCTCCACCATGCCAAGTTTGTTACCCGGTGGATTGTCCCGCAATATTCCTCTCGTGCGCCCATTCTCATATTCATTTTGATAATGTTCAATATCTGACATGCATGAAAACATAAAAACAAGTGAGATTATCTTTGTAATGCAGAAGTGATTCTAATCCAATACTGCCTCCCTGTAAACCCCTTTGTGGTATCTCTGCAATTCTTCTAAGAGATGCCATGCATGTTGTAATTTGGTGTGTGCATTAATATAATGTGGCCTACTACTCAAAATATGAGAGCTCCAGAAGTGATGACACTTCACAGATGACAGCTTCAACATATGGTAAAGAAGAACAAGTCGACCCGACCTGGCAGATTCAAAATATACTAAGGGAGAACAACTCGACCTGACCAATCGACCGCAAGAGAAGAGGGTCATCTTAAAGAAGAGTAGAAGAGCAAGCAGATTGAAGATATTACAAGTCTTTCAATACAATGTCGGTTGGACACCCATGATGAACCAGAGCGCACAGAGAAATACTATTCCTTCTGGTCTCTCCATATGTGGCTCACAAGCATTTCGAAACTAAAGTAGGAACATTTATCTGACCAATTAAACATCTCTCAGTTTTACTAATATCAGCATAATATCATATTTGTATTTGTACAACTAAGCTTGTTTAGCTCGATGGGTGGAGCAGTGCTATTACGACACAAACCACGTAGGCTGATCGTGGTCATCATAAAATGGGGAAACTGTAAGCATGGTGGGTATAGTGTTGACCGTGGCAGTGGGATGGCTGATCTGAAGCTGCAAAGCACGCAAAGGGTAGTTAGAAACCGATGTTTGCTTTGAAATAACAACTAAGATTTGGTATGGACAAGAAAGTACTGTCAACAAGTGACAAAAAAATGCAATTCTACTGTCTCTCTACATGTCGCGGCATGCATTTGGAAACTCAAGTGGGACCTTTAGCTAACCAATTAAATGTGTCTGCTAACTAATATCAGTATCATATCACAATCATATTTGAACAACTAAGCTTTGGAATTTTGAGTGTTGTGTTGTTTAGCTTGAAGGGTGGAGTAATGCTAGTACTGACGAAAGCACCTCACGAGATCATAGTAGAGTAGATAAAGGGAAAACCCTAAGCATCAAGAGTAAAATCAGGAAAGTGGAACTAGGCAGCACGATGGGTGGCGCACATGCTTTTCGAAATGAATATAGGAACATTTGGTGACCAATTAAACGTTCTCTATTTTAGTGATATGAGCATCATATCAGATTCGTATTTCAACGCGTAAGCTTTGGGTTGAGGTCTTGAGGAGCAGTGCCAGGACGACAAGAAGCACCTACGATGATGGTAGTGAATATAAAGGAGGGAAACCATAAGCTTTACGAGTATAGTGCCCGTGCCATGGTGAATCTGAAGGTGCAAACCGGACAAAGCTACTTTGCAACCAATGTTTGCTCTCAACTAGCCAGTACGATTTGGTACGGACAAGAAAAGTACAGTAAACAATTTACAATCTATTTTCTGGGTGAGATCATTAACTTAAGCACATATGGAAGAATACCACCTCTCTTGCGATGCCATGTAGGCCTCTGCTGATACGTTGAGGGTGTTGCGGGTGCGATGGCTGTCGGTGGCTGGGAAGAAGAATTTAGACAGCAGACGGCCATGTCGGGGGATAAATCATGTTGCTGTGGACGAGGCAGTCATAGGAGCGGCAACCGCAAGGTGGACGACAGCGCTGATGAAGCGAGAGGACGCGATGAAAGGATCCTGATCCAGCACCGTGGATGAGAGACGTCCATCTCTTGCAGTGGACGACAGGGTAGGGGTAGCGGCTCCGGCAAGGTGGAGGATGGGGTGGCGGACGGGGGAGGCTGGCCGCAGTGGGGAGATTGTTGTGGCGCCGACGGTGTATGAATGGGGAAATGGAGGGGGAGGGGGGATCCCAAACATTGGGACGCTCTTCTCTAAAATGCGGGAAAGTTACAAACTTATCCCCCGTTTAAAATTTCGAACATCACATCGGTTGGGGATAGGACGGTAATCTCGCATCTCCCAAATATTTGCCGGTAACGATTTCGGGCGGGGAGAGGGTGTTTTGCCGCCCACGGTTGGCGCCCACGGTGTATGAACGGGGCTGACAGGTAGGGTGGCTGTGTCACGTCTGAGGGAAGTTACACATCTGCCCCTATTTATATTAGCCTACATCGATTTCCGACGAGGAGAGTTTGTTTTGCCGCCCACCATGTATGAATGGGGAAATGGAGGTAGAGACACATGTCTTTCGGACGAGCTTGAATCAAATGTGTTTTGCCGCCCACGTTTGGCGCCCACCGTGTCTGAATGGGCTCAGAGGCCATCGTGTCATGTCTGACTGAAGTTATTAGTCTATCCCTGTCGATAGAAGTGTCAGGGGTAGATAGTAATTTCCATCTTGCAAACACTTGCTTCAGGCAGCCCACAAATTATAGTGGGTGTTTAGCCGCTTCATTCAAAACTTGAGAGAATTAGCATTCACGTTTGCCCTGGGCCTGGCAACTAAATTCAAATCCAATTTGTATTCAATTATGAATATCCACAGATAATTCTAGGTTTTGTTATTTATTTCTTCAGAACCACAACAAAGATTTATTCCACCTTTATATATGATTGTGATTTAGAAATACTATGATCTTCGAATTCAGTAGGTTGGATACACTTTGAGTCAAACAGTTATTTCATCCAATACAATATGCTCACACAAAAAACAATTCACCTTATGTCAATCATACAAGTACTGAGGATTACCTCTCCTAAAAAATTCGGATCATTACAACACATGGACAACATAGGGGTCCTTACAACAAAATCCATTCAGAGAAATGACACAATATGCAAGTACAACAATCTAATGACAATTTCAGCTGGTATCTAAAGAAGAACCGGGATTACCCTGGGCTTCAGATAGCAGAAATAGCAGGACCTCCTCCGTCTTCAAATGCAACATTCTTACTTCCTCCAATTCTTGGGTTGCTTGCATAATGTGTGCCGCTAATTGCATAATTTCCAGCCTCAATATAAAGATTACCTCATTCATGGCAGCCACACCATCTCTTTCTGCCTCTAGTAGTGCCTCAAGAAATATAATATCTGTGCTCAGACTGCTCTCCGGCGGTGTTGCCTCTGAACTGCTACCATTTGGTTACATGGATGGCGCACTGCTTCCACAAATAGATTCCGGGGTTTGTACATTGTGTCTTGTGTGAACGGCATCCTGAAAGGTTTCCACTGGACATAAGAGATAGTTATCGATGATCCAGGCAGTAAGCTTACATGGTAAATGACATACAAATTATTGCCGAGCATGGCAAGCTATATTTAAATGGTTCGAAGCAGCATCAGCTGAAAAAAAATTAAAATGGTAAGATGAAACTAGGGATGTAAGTGGCAAATAAAAAACATCCGCCATTCCCATCTAGTTAGTTTTTTCTAGCTCCATAGTTCATTTTCTTCAAAAAACAAAAACTCTTTTGAACTATCATACCACTAGTGGACTTTAATCGGGATTAAGCGGGACCCAGTTGACATCCGTAGTGGAAAGGGAGTGTATAACCGCTATATTGAAGTTGCCAAGGCATATAAGCAGTTGAAATAATCCGAGAAAGCACTTAACATTGTGGCCTCATATAAACTACGAAGACAGTCTTGTGACAAAGTTCAGAGGAAAAGTTAAGGACTCAAATGAACTAGGCATGCATTTCTTTACGATATTACAGCAGGCACTGCTGACATATTGGCCAACTCAGGTATAGCGTAACAAGTAACAAACAAGCATTTGAATCAAGCAATATAGCAAAGCAGACAACTGAACTATTTGTAATTCTGTAGGATTACAGGTTGAGGGCACAAGACAAGAAAGCAGCCCACTCGCATTACATTTCACATGTACTAAAACACACTGGCTTACCATATGTTGCTATGAAGCCTCACTGCTGTTGCAATGTTCTTTGAAGATATCGTCAACATCCCGTGGCTGCAAATCTAGTTGTTGTAGTTTATTCTGCACCCTCTATTTAGGTAAAATTAATTTTAATCACATTCACTGGTCCGAATTGATCATAAATGGTTCATCTAAACTAATGAAAGAAGGGTGTGTGCATACACGACAATATATCTGCTACCCTCTATTTTTATGCTTGTTCAAGGTGCTAGCCCGAAAAGAACAGATATTTTGCTTGATGGGGGTTGGCAGCTCCAAAATTAATAGAAGCATCAAATTAGTCATGCAACTTGGGAAGATCAAGAACACACAAAGAATTAATGAATAGAGGCTCAGAGCAGTGATGTAATAGCTAGCATCAGAAAATGTAGGGTAAAATGAACAAAAAGCAGTGGAACCACATGCTAGTTTGCTGATGTGTAATTAAGCACAGAGAACATGAAGTAGTCTGATGGAACCAACAGGTGGCATCAAAACAACACCATTATCATAAATATAGCATGCAAGAAGTAAAATAGTAGGCAGTGATATCTAGGAAGTACAGTAATACTTAGGACAAAACTAATGCATATTAACTATATGTGCACTGGTATGTAATTTAGCACATGTAACATGTTCATTGCCAGAAGTATGGCCCTACAGGTGCAAGAAGAATAACGCGTCTCATGAAAAATTGAATGATGCCCTGAAGAAATTCAAAGGTGCGGTGCTTATGCTAAGAAAGTGAACGTAGGCGCCGGCCGTTGGATAATAGTACCTGATTCTTGGCGGCGTATGGGTATCGTTGTCATACTTGATAGCTAAGGATCGTCGATGGTGTTCGGGTTGCAGTTGAGTTTGGGCCGGCTGTCGCCGTCGCTGAAGCGGCTCCGGTGCTACGGTTGCGGCGCCTGTGGACATACAAGAAAGCTCATCTATGGTAAGTGAACAGTTGCACGATAAAGAGAAAAACCGAAGGAGTACAAATCAAAATAACCTGATGAGGCTGTGGCATCGGTAAAGCAGGGCCGGTGGAGTTGAATATGGCGTCCATGGAGCAGGTCCGATGCAGTGGGCGAAGGCTTCGGCGGGCGCGTTGTACAGTGCTTTCGGTGAGGCGGATCTGTTGCGGCGGACAAGGGCTTGTATGAAGGGCCAACGATGGGGCGGACGAGGGACTCAGTGAAGGGCCTACACTGTGGTGGACGAGGGCTCTAGTTAAGCAGATCCGGTGCGGTGGACCATGATGGCGGTCAAGGTGATCAGGATCGGTGGACAAGCCAGTCGCTGAAGCGGCTCCGATGAAGTGGTGAGTTGGTAGTTGGGGGTTCCAAGGAGCGGAAGGTAGATCCGGCGGGGTGTGAGGTCCACCGCTGTGGCGGAGGAGTAGATTCGGCGGCTTGCCATGGTTGGGGGGTCGGGGAGGGGAAGGGGAGGGGCTCTGGGGAAGAATGTTGGGGGCAAAGAAGGGAAAACAATGGAGTTGCCAAAGCAGCCCTTTTCCGTTCATGTGGCGGGGGTAAAACAGGAATTTCACAGGGCTAAACTTTCGGGCGCGAGATATTTTGATGTGAGCGGGAAGTTTGAAAGCTTTTGGCGCCTAAAATTATATTCTGCGCTTGTACGGACGACTATGATATCATGGTCGAGAATTTGTTTGATTTGCACACAAAAAAAGTGCAAGTTTTGAAAATCAATGTCTCCAACTCGAAACTTAGATTGTCCATTCAATTCAAACATGGATCATTGAGCTAGTACAAGCAAATACCATCATACGGTCCAATTCAAATGAAATTCCAAATGTGTTTATCCTAAATATGATGACAAAAGCAAAAATGTCTATGTGCATGAATAAAGTGGATGATTATAAAGTTTGAACATGCCCGTATGTGTATATCTCTAGGTTTGATATATGAATTTGAAATCACGAAATCCCGGCTTAAAAATTGTACCTCCATTTAAATGAATTATAAAAGCTAATGTTGGAGTCGAATTCCAAAATTCCAATCTTAGGTTTGTAATTCTGGTACATCAAGGTATATCACGCATGTTCAAAAGTATCATTATCTCATAGTCCAAACCGTGAAACAAATTGATCAACCATGAGTGCACACACTATTGACCATATATATCTCAATTACGCTAAAGTCCCTCAAATATAAAAACCTCACTCTTTATCTGAAGCCAACCCCCCCCCCACCACACACACAGAAGTCGCTCTCTCCCCTAGACACGAACACACAAGCACATTTACACCCCTCACTCTTCTAAAGTCCGGACCCCAATATAGGTATCTATCACTTTGTCTCTCGGACATGCACACATCTCTTCCCCCACTCTCTAGGTCTCCCTCCATCTCTCTTTCCCAAGCACACACACTATGTAGAGTATATCTTTCCCATACACACAAAATGTCGCCCTCAAACATATATCTCCCTAGTTATGTGGTTCTCGCACACTCACCTGACACTCCACCCCCACTGCAAACAAGCACACTTTGCCTCCTTGTGCACCACTCTCCTATTTCTATCTCTCCCACATGCGGACCCGCCCCAGCTCCTTCCCTGTATACATATATGTCGTGACTCTTTCCATAGCTCCCTAATGTATCATCATTCTCAATCTCGCACATTGTTCTCTACACCATCTGTTCTAGATCTCTCATGAAGTCCCTATCACACACACGATGACTCGCTTCCCTTGCGTCTCCGTACATAGGCCAATTTCGAACAACATCAACATTATCTCCCTATCTATACGCCATTTATGGACACAAACGACCTATCTCTTGCTCTCTCTCTCCCTCCTCTCTCTCTCTCTCTCTCTCTCTCTCTCTCTCTCTCTCTCTCTCTCTCTCTTCTCTTTCTCTCGCTCACTCGCTCTCACACCCCTCTCCCACACACACTCGATGTCTCTTCCAAATAGTCTGCTCCCCCCGCCCGCACCCATGCTATCCCGCTACTACACATGTCACACCATTCCCCCTTCCCTTATACTAGGTTTACATCATTAGTGGTCTCTCTACTCCACATACACACACTCCCTCTCACACACAAACGCGCGCACAAACACACACAGACACGCACATACACCCATTTATTTGGATCCTCATCTCTCCCCATGTCCCCATGTATATCTCACACACTCACTCTCTGATTATGTATATGTGTCTCCATGTTACACAACACAAAGCCCAGTGTACATGTCTCTCTCTATCCTCCAAACACATATACACAAAGAATCTCTTATCATTGCCTTAGTCTCTTGACATATCACACACGCACATTCTCTCTCTCTCTCTCTCTCTCTCGCAAACATGCTCAACAAGGGTTTCCCCATGAATAACTTAACGTCTATTCATCAACAGTCGTGGCAGTACGGCGAACACGAGACATGAAAAAGAATAAATCTACATGTGCTTAGACCACCTAGTATGACTACTAGGACTGGAGCAAGCCAAAAAGCACGCCGCCGTCACCCCCTCCTAATAGGCGACGGGAAAACCTTTATTTTACACAGTTGAGAAGTCATTATGCTAAGGCCCCACATGCTGAGGCGTTGAATAGAATGTAGATGCTAGTTTATGGAAACAAGTATCGATAATACGTTTGTATCTCCATACTTATATTTCTTCTATTATAAAAAATCGAGTTGGTGATGATGGTACGCGTGCCATCTTGCGATATAGACTGTCCGGTCTATATCTGACGGATGGAAATTAAACTAAAAGATACCTGCACCTCTCTCCACATTTGCAGAGAAGGCCTTCCCTCGTTCATCCTTATCTCCAACAACCTCATTGTTGAGCAATTAAGAAAGGAAGCCTCTGAAACAAACTGGCCTGGTGGCCGCTGCCGACGTCGTCAATCCCCATGCCTCCGCTCAGTCCGACCACCAATCACCACCACGCCCCACTCCTCTTCACCTTATCTCCTATGCTCGAGATATCATTAGTTTTTACACATGGGATTACTCCCGCATGGGTCAATCACAACAAGTGTTTTATAAAAAAATGCATCTTGATGTTCTGTGCAATGCACAGATCTTGCTAGTACTCCTACAGAAGACTAAGTTGGTGATGATGGTGTGTCTGCTATCCGTCGTTTCACCATTAGATCTACATCTAATGACTGTGAGGTAAGTTGTTGCCTTTTCTCACCAACATCCCACTTCTCTACCAATTTGCAGATAAACCCATAATTAGTATCTTAAAACCAACCACATCCCTCCCTACCTCACGAAAACAGCCCAAGGAATATATTCTGATTGAAACATAATATATCTCTAGTGATATATGTATATCAAAATTAGAGTGTTTTCTATCAAGTTTGTGAATAAGTATTATTCTAATTATGATCCATTGCAATGCACATAAAAATTGCTACTATTTCCAACCATGCAAAAAATTCCTAGTATTTCCATAGTTTCGAGTTTTCCATCAAGATATTAGTCACTCATAATTGATATTTACTTTCAATCACGTACACATATGCACTATGTAACTAGCCTTGCTTACTGGCTTCCAAAGCTTAACTTCCACTCCTACTTACAATATGTAGAGTATTTAACAAAAAACTACCACTTTCAACCAGCCCTAGGAAGAAACTATTGTACAAAAAATAGCAAAAACATACCCAAAATTTCTTAATCCACACCAAAAACTACTACCTAGTGCCGATTAGGCTCGTTTAAACCCGTTTATGACAGGGTTGTCCCACACGTCCGTGCTGACGAGGCAGCTTAAACCAACACATTTTGTTTGACCGTTGACACGAGGGACCCACATCTGACCTTCTATCCTGTTATTCCCCCTCAAATCATTATTTTTCTTGTACATTACTTCAAACAGTACTGATGTCTGTTCGTCGGGGGCGCCGGTGATGAGCGAGTTGGCCGGCGCTCCACCGGACGGGCCGGACGCCATGCTGGCCTCTGCACGGGTTGGCAGGCTGGCCCGAGCGTGACTCACATGCGAGCAAGCCGCCGCGTTGGCCTTCACTTGAGCTAGATGGCTGGCCTTAGCGTGGCGCGCGCGAGCAAGCCGCCGCGGCGCCGTGCCAATCTAGCTAGCAAACCTTGTAGACAAGTAGCTGGACGGAGCTATCTTGGCTAGTTAGCAGCCGCGAGCGCCAGATGGAGCTGGCATCCGGGCTACCGCATGATGGGCTCCGCACCGCCGAAGGTTTTGACCTCGCCTTCTGCCGCCGGCGGTAGGTGCGTCCCATGGCCAAGGATGAGTAGGTGGATGGGCCAGAGGTAGGAGGTCACTCGGGGATTTTTGTGTAGACTAACATGTAGGTCCTACAAGTCAAAACACCTAACTTCACGGTCGAATAGAAGGCGGGCGACATGGGTTGAACATGCCTATAACGGCACTTTGTAGAGTAGTCGTTTCTTGGTAGGGCTGGTTGGTAAGGGCATGTACAATGGTTGATAAGGTAGTTTTATCATAAGTCTGCCACGTATGCAAGTGGTAGTAGTTTCTTGGCATTACTTATTTGTTTCTTGGCATTATTAGTGGTTTCTTGTAAGGAACAATGTACTACTAGCGACAAAAGGCGATTCTAGGTTGTGTTGTACTCCAACGAGTACTACTAATGGTCGCGGGAGTGTATACCTCATTTTGTGGGTTTGATCCCGGCCGAACGCCCGGCGGCCTTTTTTTAAAATAGTAACTTTGCTGCGAGCCAATATTGTACACGGGTAGTTTGAGTTTTGAAGTCAAACGGACGTGCGGCACCACAATCTGGGTGCACTAGATCGCCTAGCCACGTGAACAGGTTTCCTTCCCGTCATCTCGTGGCTCGCGTGCTCGCCCTAGCCGCACCTTGCTTGCAGCTTCCTCATCAGCTAGTATCATATTTAAACTAGCGCCTCCCAATTAAGCCCGAGGAGCCGGAAAAGCTTGGCGGGGCATTGGGAACTGTGCAATATGGCTCTGTATGTAAAGTGCTCTACTACTACTCTGTAGCTTGTGGCGTTGCACGCATGGACTTCACTCCATTATCGGCTCTATAAAAGAAATACCTCTTGACGTGTTTGTTTAAATGGAGGCAAAAGCTTTGCCTCATCTCATTCATAAAGAAGGAACTACTAACAAAGTTCGACGATATCCATTACACCTCCACAAATGGAAGCGAAAAGCCTAGTCTCGCTGTATCAAATAACTCAAATGTTCTGCCCCCGCAGTAACCATCGCTGATAAACAGGCTGCTAGTGTGCGTGAGAGGAGTGGCTGAGTAGGCCAGCTACGTGAGAGGAGCGGCTGAATATAGCATCGAGAGTACCCACTACGCAGGTGTACTTTCCCTGCATTGATAGTACAGCGATGGTTCTATTAAACAGTAGTACCCTCCACTTCCAACTATAGCTCCTTGGCAATGAGATTCAGGAGTTCAAAACTGGTGCACTATACTAGAAGTACAGTACATCGCACTACTAGTTGAGAAAGTAGTACTAGTACTGCTACAGCATGAGTACGTACTCCTCCGTCCCATAATGTAAAACGTTTTTTGACACTAGTTGGCGTGTACAAAAATAGCAAAAACATACCCAAAATTTCGTAATCCACACCAAAAACTACTACCTAGTGCCAAAAATTTCTTACTAGTGCTATTATTTACAGTCTAATGCAATCCCATAACGTCCCATAATGCTAGTTCTAGTAGTAAATAATAGCCTCACCCCTTCACCAAGGTACGATCTATAGTTGGAAGGGACGAGGCCCTGCAGTTACTATGCTCTTATCTCCTCCTCGCCAGTTCCCCTCCACCCGAAGAGAAGGCAGTTCATCGCTGTTCCCATGGATTCGCCAGGCGGTTCTCCTCCTCGTCGGGGCTGGGAGACCTTGGACGATGATCCTCTGGGAGAAATCACATGCTGCTCTGACGTCCTCACCGCCGCAAGACTTGGTGCTTCCTGCACCAACTTTTTCAAGACGATGCTTAAACAGGCTTGGGAAATGGCCATGCTTGCTGGTTTTCCATGTGTCCTTGAGGAGAAGGTTCTTCTATGGGACAATTCTTCAAACAGTCCACCGCTCCCTGGCCATGGTTGCACGTTGAGTCCGCTAGAGTTGCCGACATTGAGAGGTAGTCGGATTTTGTCCGATGAGCAGGTCCGTAATGGAGTTTGATCATGTAGTACTTAGTTATTCCATTTCCATCTTGTAATTTCTCCACTGCCCATCGTCTTATATATTGGTCTGGGTCGGTGCCAACAAAGATTGGCTTGCATACCTCTGGCCGGATACCACCATCATTTTGCACAACATCCACAGCAGTGCGGCCTTTCCCGTAGAACCCTTCTCCACCATTGGGATCGGCCTTCCGGACTGGCTGGGCTTGAATACATATGATGATGCCTACATGAGATTGAAGAAGATAGCAATTACGGACCCGCCGACAAAGCGACGCGGCTACGTCGATTACTATCTCATCGTGGTGTTCGACATAAGGATTGCCATCAATGCAAGAGGCAGTAACGGTAGAGGTTGGCGCATGTTGGCGGCGGCAGATTCGTACCCCTACACGTTCGAAGATGCCGTGCGCCATCTAGGCCGCATCTTCGCGGTGACAAGACAGGGGACTTGTTTCATCTGGTTGCCATCCTACGGTACGGGAGATTACAAACGGAATGCACAAACCATCATTTGCATCCCTAATGGTACTCCATTATTTTGTAGGGACCAGTCATCCCCAGATCAAAATAAGATCGCAGATCCTGGATGTGCATTTGCATCCGCGATTCGGTCTAACCTGGAACCTTGTAGCTGACTTTGGCATATTGGGATCAACTATCTTAGCAGTCGTTACCCATGGTACCACTAATGTGCAACATGGTCACACAATCTACCACGATCGGACCATCACCATCTACCCAGGTATTCCATTTTTTAACCCTCTCTCCTTCTCTTTGATTGCTATACTACTTACTAGTACTAGTAGGAGTACTTTTTACCTTGGAGGACGCATATAGCTAGCTAGGCCCTTGAAGACTTGAACCCACTAGCTACCACCATTTTTGTTTTTCCATGTCTTACTATCTCATCCACATAGCCAAGAGTGGCTATATATAATAAGCCGGTTATTTTCTTCCTCTATACCGGAGTAGTACTATTTGTTGCACAGTATTACTGACCACCATATTTGAGCACAACATTATTAAGCGTGGACATTGACTATGTATGTCACCATGTGTCCAGATCTGAGATGCCGCGTGTACCAGATGAACAGTGCCGAGTTCGACCCCCATGATGCTACGTGGGTGCCGAGGAACACTCTTGGAGAGTACTCGCTTTTCATTGGGGACAACTACCCCATTGTGAAGCGGATGCCACCTTCCGTGCACGACACCGAAGGCCTGCCGTTCATGAAGCATGGTTGTGTCTTCAATGCGCACCGCCAGATGAACGACATGCTGGGACACGCTATCCCTGATTTATGTCGCTTCAGCTTAGATGAATCTCCATCGTGTGGAACCGGACTAGAAAGCTGCGACAATGATTCCCGTTGCCCACTGCTATGGATCATGCCATCCAGGAAGAACACCTGGGACTGGAACCTGGAGGAGGACATGTAGCCCATCTATAACGTGTACGTGGAGTACGGTAAATTGTGAACGGTATTGCTGTGAATATACATAGACTAGTCGTGCACAAATTTATCACATCAATTGGAGATGAACTTGTGTGTCATACTGGCATTTGTCCTTTAGAATTTATTACTAGTAAATGTGTTATGTGTACGTGCAACTTGTGTGGTTGTTACACGGGCTCCAACATGCTCTTTGAGAAAAAAGGTGGCACAACTTTTGATATAGGTGACATGGCGGCATCATATAGTAGCATCGTTCGCTATAGTTGTAGTATACTCCTACTAGGATGACAACTCCTATAAAACCTTGCGCTTGGCTCTTTGCCTCTTCAGGAGGTTCAATAGTTCGTACTCGTGTGAACCTTGCACTTGGCTCTTCGCCTTTTCGGAAGGTCCAACGATGATGATACTACAATACAATATGCTTTTGGCAATCTGACCCCGATTGAACTGCTGCACGTCCACCGCGAGGGCGAGGGCGAGGGAGAGGGAGAGGGTGCTGTAGTCAAAACCCTCTCCTCGTCCTACGAGCCACCGTGTGCGTGGGTGAGGGAGAGGCGTAGTAAGCAAGCTTGTCCTCGTTCGGCGAGTTGATGGGACACATCAAAGCAGTACTAGTACTAGTCCATACTACGTCCTTTACGGTTAATATGGCTTAACTTGAAACGAGAAAAATACACTGGTGGTCAACGTATGTAACAATACACTGTTTATGGTCACTATATATAGTCTTGCGGTGATTATATGATCACTAGCTCATCGTAGAGCACCGTATTGCACCCTACTGACCGGCCCACATAGTCGATGTGGCACTTTGTTGACTGGTTAAATTGTCACCAGGTTTCTGGGTCCCACCAGTCAGTTGGCAAAGCAAAGAAATCAGTTAAACAAAAATTTACGCAGGCGCGACAGGAGTCCAACCCTTGCACACGAACCTCCCTGGCTGTGTATGTGAGTGCATGCACGTGTACTCCCTCGATCTGCCAACAAAGAGTGTACATCGGCTAAAGTACAAAGAGTGTAGTACATCTAAACTTCCAATGCATTTAGCCTTTAATCTAAATCGATATTGATTGACTAATGCACCAACTTGTGCTCTAGGTATAGGCTACATGTCTATCCTTAATTACAGCATGCAACAACCTTCATTTAATCTTCTTCTCTCAATGGTCGCATGCACACATAAGTTTGCTACTTTTGGGCATTAATTATGCCCTGGTCAATGTGTAAATCTCTAAACGTACAGTCTTTCACGGACGTAGGGAGTAGGTTGAGCACTTGAGCATGAGCGTGTGTGTTGTGTCGTGTGTTTTGTGCCGCATGGGTGCGTGAGTGTTGCGTGCGTCCATGTGTACGTGTGAGTGTTGCATGTTGCATGCATGCATGCATGAGGCTTACTCCCTCCCATTGACATGTTCATATTTCAAGCTTCCTCTGTTCCCTCCATATGGTGATACTTCTGTTCCAAAATACGGAGTAAAAGCCTCCCACTGTTCCCAAATACGGAGTATTTGTCTTTCAAGAGATTTCAACAAGTGACTACGTACGAAGCAAAATGAGTGAAGTGAGCGTAGTGGCATAGGGATACTGTAGATAGGAAGTCTTCGCCATCCATTATTCCCCATCTCGATCAAAGAGAACTATTCAACTAGTCTTCGTAGTGAAGTGACAATACACGCTGCAGCAGATGGAACATTTAATTAATAAGCTGAACCAGCATGTTGGTGTTACTAAATCAGCCTTACCCGGTACTGCCATCATGTTTTCCGGTAGAGCAGGCTTCCGCAAATACGCCTACGCACCTCTCTCCTACATTAACTGACATATGGGCCCTCATGAGGTAGACCCACATGTCATCGGTGTAACTATTTACACTCCCAAGAACGGTATATCCTGGTAGTAGTACTAGTAGAATTGAGGTTTAATGCACTTTCTTTCCCGTCTTTCACTCTTCTTCCTCCTCTCTTCCCCATCGTCGGCCGCACACCATTTCCCCCGCTCCTTTGCTTTCGCCGCCGTGCCATCTTCCATGGAAGCTCATGGCACCATATCCCCCGCTCCTTTGCTTTCGGCCACACGAGGAGAAGCTTCTTCTCTTGCCCGCCCGAATCCACTTCGCCGCTGGCTCGCAGGCACCGAAAACCCCAATGCAAGAACCGACTGGCACGCAGAGCCGCGATTGGAATTCCCTACCGAATGTTCTCTTGGAGCAGATCTGTAATCGTATGGACCTGCTCAGCATCGTCCATCTAGCCCCATGCTTGGTGTCTTTATACTGTATACTCGTCTGCAACTGGCCGGCTCTTTTCAAGACACCCTATTTGCTGATGCCCGATCCTCACAGGTGGCCTAGACACCGACTTGATGATCCTACGGAAGTTGCCGTGGTGCCCCTCGACATGCTACCACTACTCATCCACTTGTCCTTCATGCGCGGCCACTACTGGGCGGGCATGAAGGCCAACTGGATTGTCCTCATCCACCAATCTGGTAGTCCATGGCATCTCATGGATATCTACACCCAGCGAGAGATCACCCTTCCATCATTGGATACCGCCGCCATCAAGCCTCGCGGCCCGCCGGACACTCCTGCCTACTATGCACGAGATGCGTCAAGCTTTTGGCTCGACCTCTGTTTGCTAAAAGTTGTAATTTGTGAAGTGCCCACACCATCAGAAGACTACATGGATTACAAGCTCATTGCCTTCACTACAAAAAAAACACTTCCTTGATGATACGTGTTTGTCAAGTAGGTCACGTTTTCTGTCATGCATGTACATCTATGACGATTTTATGACAGAATCAAGATAGTCATACCTGTGCTGTCGTAGAAGTGTTCCATGAAATTACCAAAATTATCATCATGGAAGTGTCCACTTCCATGACGATAAATTGCGCGTCACAGAAGTGCTTTCGTCAAGGGTGATCGACACATGGCATCCACCGTAACGGAACGCCGTTAAGCTATCGGGTCCGGTTTTGGATCCGATAACCCGTTAACATCCAGGACCAATGGGGATTTTCCACGTGTAAAATCATCATTGGCTGGAGGAAACACGTGTCAGCTCCGTGTTGGCACAGGTGTCACTCATCCAATGGGCGAGATGTGCCTATGATATGTTGACACATGGACCGGCCCAAAAGTGGCCCATAAAGTTTAAATGGGCCAGCCCAACTAAAGGCCCACAAGATTTTGCGGTCCATAATGGTTTAGCCCAGCTAAAGGCCCACGAGATTTTGCAGACCATAATGGGCCAGCCCAGCTAAAGGCCCACAAGATTTTGCGGGCCATAATGGGCCGGCCCAGCTAAAGGCCCACGAGATTTTGCAGACCATAATGGGCCGGCCCAGCTAAAGGCCCACAAGATTTTGCGGACCATAATGGGTTGGCCCAGCTAAAGGCCCACGAGATTTTGCCGACCATCATGGGTTGGCCTAGCTGAAGGCCCACAAGATTTTGAGGACACTAGTAGGCCGGCCCATTAACAGGCTGCCATGTTTTGGGCCAAATGCCAACCCATATTTGATCTGGTCCATTAACAGCCTGCCATGTTCCGGGTCTAATAAAGGCCCATATGAGATCTAGCCCGTTAAAAGCCTACCATGTTCTGGGCCAAATTACGGCCCAGATCAGGTCTGGCCCTTTAAGAGACTTTGGGCTAAATTATGGCCCATATCAGATTCGGCCCGTCAACTGGACGCTATGCTTTTGGGCCCACTTGCTAAAGGCCCATTTAATAATTTGGCCTGATATTAGTTTCAGCCTGTTAAAGTCCCGTTTAACATTTCGGCCCTATATTTATTTCGGCCTGTTAAAACCCTGTCATATAGTTGGGCCTAACTACGGCCCGGTTTGCATCCGACCTGCTCACAGCCGATAATCCGATTCGACCAAACAAGGATCGAGACAATTTTGGCCTGTTAAAAGCCCGTGATTTGATTGGCACAATCATGGGCTGGGGTCTACTTCGGCCTGCTGCCGGCCGTGAGCTGTTCGACACGTTTCAGGCCCTACCTACTTTTCAGCCTCCTAAAAGCCCATTGAGTTTTCTTGCGAAAATAGGGCCGGAGGTTTACTCGGCCTACTAAAGGCCCGAATCTACTAGTGGGCTAGTTTACATTTAGGCATGTTAACAGACCAAGATGACGGGGCCCATGATGCGGATCATACATTGTGATTTGCAAGACGGCCCGATTATGTACCGTAATTTTACGATTTGGCCGGTTTACTGCGAAGACAGGGTATATATACAGTAAAATAACTGCAGCATCATGAATGATAAAAAACCTAGACTATACAATAAAGAAATTACGGCATATTACATCCACTGGGCATCAAAGCTCGCCACTATGATAATAAAGCACAAGCAGACATCAGATTACATACATTGGGCATTAAAGGTCGCCACCAGTGCAAATAAACACGCTCACAAAATAATATACAAAACTTACAGCACTTCAATAGAGTTCAAGAAAGGTTAGCCTTGCTCGGGAGCTGCAGCGCAAGCAGCTGAGCAAGCTGATGAGACCGCGCTTGTTTGACACTTATACCCTCCTCACTCTGAAAGATAAACAAGCAGACAAATGACAGGTTTTGCACATATAAGTATCAGTGCTTACAATTCATCAAAATTCTTACTGATGAATAAAGTGACACAATTTAAAATAGCATTAACACAATATTGTATTGTTCAGGTCAAGACATGGTAGGAAATGACATTGTGGAAGAGTTGGCAACTTCACGACACCAGTGGATTATAGATGAAGAACTCATAAGTATCAATGGTTAGTGTGCTATCAATTTATTCCATTTCAGATTGGCAAATAAAGAGACGGTTTAAATAATAGTAGAATGATATGACACTGTTCATCGTTAAGACATTGCAGAATATGACATTGTGCTATAGTGGGTAGGTTCACCACACCACTGGATTACGGATCAAGAACAAAAGCATACATGAAGTGAAAAAGAAGATCACTTGCTCTGTATAGTTTAATTTACATGGTATGAAGAAGGAACTTGGTTGTACAACTGAAAACTTGAATTGAGAACGACAAACTTTTGTTTATGAACTACATAATAAACTTTAAACATGCAATTTGATGCAAACACCAAAAAATAAACAGCTGTTGCAGTCATGCCTAACCAAATATACACAACAAAATTTGAAGGCTTGAGAAGGACAAACTTACATTATTGGTGAAGACAGGCTCTATAAAGCCCTTGTCCATGCTGATGGGGGGGGGCAATTCAAGAAGTTTACCACAGAGTCTTCTTCATAAGCATTGCCTTTATTCTACATTTTGTTAAGAGTAAATATAGATGTGATAATCTAAGAAAAATGGAGAATATTTAAGATAAGGTGAAGAGTGATGCTACATAACCAAGTAGCTATAAATGTAAGTACAGCGATACAGGCAAAAGATACAGCCAAGAACAATGCAGAGCTAAACTTCTTCAGTATCATCGGTGTTATCCAACCTTATGGTAAGAGTAAATATAGATCTGATGTGTAGAAAATGGAGTGCAAAGGAAAATAAGCTGCAGAGTGATGGTACATGAACAACTACCTGTCAGTATAAGTACACTGATAAAGGACAACGGGTACTTACAAGAACAATGCAGAGCTAAAAAATTTCATTGGCATTGGATATATTCTACACTAATGTAACCATTCATACAGATCAGATAATTTGGAGCGAACAATTTATAAGCAAGCTATCATGCATACTGCTGTCACATAATGAACCAGGTATGTATGCAAGTACAGTGATACAGGACAATAGGTACTAACAAGAGCAAAGCAGCGGGCAGCATATCTGCAATATCATGTCATTCTTCTCAAACCGGAATTCTTCTTAGAGCAGATTTCCTGCAAAAAAGATCCGTAAGGCACATGCGGAAAAGTAGAAGTTCAAATTGTCATGCGATATCATAGACAGTACCTCATCCTGGGAACGAGACTAGTGCATAACAAGATTTTTCCATTCAATGTCTTCTAAATTTAGCACGGGAGACTTCACCGGAAATTCGTTTATAGACTTGCCATCAAAGTGTGATTTCCTCAGGTAACACTGATATTGCTGCAATGCTTCCTTGAAAAGCGCAAGCAAGCTTTGCTCGTCATGACTATCTAGATTGACCCTCGCCTACTTCCAGCAATGTAATGTAAATCATTGATGTGTTCAATCAGCAGAAAACAGGAAAATAATCATGATGAATAATAGCACTTACACGTAAGTGCGACAGGAAGATATGAAAATGATGTTTGTCTTCACTATAATCTTCCCATGATGGGAATATATGCACATAGTCCCTAACAACATTGAAAGCATTGTTCTTTAAGCTGGGAATAACTGGAATGGGGTTCAAATCTGCAGGAATTGCCCGTCTCTGCAGTTGGGATAGGTCTTCGGCCGGTGGACTTGTTGTACTTTTTGTTGGAGTGGGATTTTTCTGTGGTACGGATGGTGCTATGGCAATTGAAATCAGCATACCTTTCGCATGAGTGCAGGTCCTGTGTGGTGGGGCTAGTGGTGTGGCCAGTGAAGTATGGGTACAGTCTGCTGGAGTCGATCCTACGTTTTGTGTCACTGGTTGTACAGCCAATATAAGTGGGGTGATGTCTGATTTCTCCGACACCACCACATTTCTCAAGGACTTTGCTGGTGCTCCTTCAAGTTCGGCAATCACCCTCTTCCTTTTTGATGTCCGATGCACAAGAACAACATTTGAGTGGAAAAACATGGTATGATGACATATGGAATATGTATTGATAATGGATGGGCGTGGCATCTCGACATATATGATGAGTAAACTAAGCAGATGGCGGTGCAAAAAAGTAGAAGAAATGCATGACAACATATGCAAGATACGCGCAATCAATAAAACCTTGCGAAATTAGAACAGGCACCTTGATGGGTGAACAGGACAGGCCATCTGCCTTTGACTCCTCGAGGTTAGAATAGTCATTAGGATCATATTCTGAACAAGAATCAACATGTGGGGAGTGTATAAAGTTTCATTGCATCCAGAATGGCACTCAATGCCTTGGTGCCAATTTTGTAAGTCATTATAGTGTTTAGCTTCAAGAGTGGACAGCTGCTAGTGCGACACAAAGCAGCTACACAGATCATAGTGTAGATATAGTGGGAAAACCGTAAGCATCAGAGTAAAATCAGCAAAGTGGAACTTGCTGGAATATATGTGCTATTATTGCCGGTACAGCTAGAAAGGCTTCGGATACCAACTCTCTTCAACTGAAGGTGTGGTACTGTTAATATCAGTGTAACTCTCAAAGGCGACACAGCTCCCCGCATTTCCCTTGCTATTCTTATAGGATTCAAGTGGGCAGGCCAGTACAAATCCTATTCCTATGTTTACAAAATCCTACGAATCAAAGAGGCCCGAAGAGTTCAAAGTGTCCATCACAACCGACCGTATAGACCTCTACACTGCAAATGTCCCTGCTCATCTTCACTACAAGGAGCATATTGTACTACTATCATACTCCCTCCGTTCCAAAATATATGACTTTGTAGAGATATCCACTATGTATCACATACAGATGTATCCATATACATTTTAGAGTGTGGATTCACTCATTTTGATCCATATGTAGTCCATGGTAGAATCAATACAAAGACTTGCATTTAGGAACAGAGGGAGTGCTTATTAAGGAAGAACAGAAGAGGAACATGCTAAAGAAGAGCAAGCCGCCAATCAGCACCTCGCGAGTTGCGAGGCTTAGGAAGAAGCGTTGTGTCGGCACACTGGGAAACAGCCGCGCACCAGGGCACTCGTGGCTCGCCGCAAGCTCTCCGGCGAGCGTCGTGGCTTTTAGTAGGAGTATAATTTAGTTTCGTAAGGTGATCTCATTAGTTTTGTGACGCAAATGATAAATCCCAAACATTCGGGAATTATTAGCGTCCTTAATTAAGTATGTAAGAGGGAAAGTTTGGAAACCTTGTGTATCTGTATGCATTTTGTAAGTACGTGCATATAGCACAAACTTTACTATATACTATCGTACTACACGTCACCATTGTAATTTGTGGTAAATTTTGACCAAAGAGTAGTAGCTAGGGATACTAGGAGTGGTAGCTAGGGATCGAGTGTGCGAGATGAACCGGAGAAAGTAAATGCAGAGAGATGAAATGCAGAAAAGACGGAGGGATGTGATGGTTGCTTGTCCGTTTATTTTACCAGGCCACTTATTACTGGTAGTGATTTGCTTTTGTGATATGACGGCTTTACTGCCGCGCCACAAGAGGGGTGAGACTCCCGTGCAGCGCCGCCCTCTACACTTGTACTACATCGGTCGTGGTTTATTAGTCGCCCGTTGAATTTGACTAAAGATTTAACTGACAAAATGTTAGTGCATGTCAACAATATCTTTGGATTCGTATTTGAACATAGTTTTCAATGATATAATTTTAGGTGACATGCATCAGCACTTATCGTACTATATATAATGTTAGTTCAATTTTTGGTCATACTAAACTATAGTAAGGTGCCTGTGCGTTGCACGGAATAGTGAATTGCATTGACCGGGGAGTTGTTTATTTTGACAAAGGATGTGGGGTCATCTCATGTGTAACGGGTATCGATAGGTTTCTTCGGATATTATTTCATCTCTAGAGCTCACAAACATCCGGGTGAAATAGATAAAAGTGTATCTTTTGCAAACAAAAGCGTTCAACTGTTCAACCTGCATCCAAAACTTGTGAAGAAATAACACTTATTGTGCTTTCCAAGAAATGATCTTTAAGAATTAGTTTTTGAGTATCGATTGTTATACATGTTGGCTGCAGATGACATGGCACTTTCTTATAGTCAACAGTTAGCTACACTATTAAGTATTAACCATGCCCTTATACACCTAGACGGAGGGATTAAATCAGGATGACTTGGAAGGGGCCAGAGGAGATGTAAGAAACGGTTCATCGTAAGTCTTTCACCAGTACTGTAGTAAAAATTCATACATGGAAGATTCTAGACTAAACCATAAATGGATACACTTTTATTCATGCGTGATACTCCAATAGAGCAAGATCATGCATGGAAGTCTCCACATGCTTAGTCAGCGGATTACACTGAGCGAAGACTAATGATTAACATTTAACTTGGTAATGCATATGTCCAGGTGAACCTCCTTGGAGTCCCCGTGCACCACGTTTGGGGGAAATCATACCATGCATCTTCCATGTCCACATCGGCGGGAAGGTCCCAGCTCTGCATAGTCCTAGTCAGCATGATAGAGCCGGTGTCACCGCCCACGTACCTCTGAGGGGTAGTAATAGTGAGCATGCACCCGTACATCAGCCTCATGTCAGTGTCAGCGTCAGCGGCGTCACCCCTGACTCACACTACAAAGACGGGGCAGCGGCCTGCGCGGGCCTTGCCGATGCCCACGATCAAGAGGAATACGCTACAGTCCTCCTCTGAGACTAGTACGCGGCGGTGATCCTCTAGCGACTCCGGCACGCTGAACAGGTAGCACGTCTCGTACTTGATGTTCTTCGCCAAGGGCCAATAGTGACCACCGCACGCATCCGTGAGGTGATGCACGATGTCCGTCGGCGAGCCCCAAAACGGCATCGGGCACTCATAGAAGTAGACGAAGGGCTCCTTGGAGGTATCGAACAGGCCGTCCATGAAACGGGAGTGACTGTAGGGGATGTTGCGCCAGTTGAATATATGAGCAAGTTACTACGAGATTTAATCCGAATAAGCACAAAATAAATCATGACGGCTATAATAGAGATTAAACTAATCATGTGGACTAGCATAGTAGATGAATAGATAGAATCTAGGATACAGAGTAGAAACATCAATTCTACCACGATTTTGAATAGGAAGGACAGAAACACATACGGTGCAATGGGAGCAGCACCGTTGGCTTTGAGGTTGTCAGCATGTCGTTGAGGAAGAGGTTGCCGAGGTCGGGGAAGAAGTCGTCGTCGGTGAAGTCGTCGCTGCCAGCAGTCGCGAGAGTGCGCTCCGCAAATTTCAACAGCGCCCGCCGAATGGAACGCAGGAGGGAGTGGATGTAGGGGACGTTGCGGCCGCCGAATGGAGCGCAGGAGTAGCACGCGAAGCAATAGATGGTGCTCCTCCCTAAGTCTCTATCTCTACTCTTATCTCTATCTCTACTACTCTTCTTTGTTTTTTATAACAAATCGAATAGTACTGCATCATCCGATGCACGCCCGGCTGAACAAGCCTCCTCGCTTCCATCATCACCAACTGAGTCTTTTATAGGAGTAGGAGTATAAAAAACCGAGTTGGTGATGATGGTGTGTGGTGCAATGCACGAGCATCTTGCTATTTTTTTTGCATATAATCCCAAACACCACGTAGACACGGTCTTTGACCATTTTACAACTATGTTAGTATCATTGTTAGTGGACAGCCGGTGCTAGTTATAGCCCCGGGTGTTTTAACCTTTTTTAGTAATGATATCTGGCGATTGTTCGCCACGAGCTCAATCCTGGCGAATCCCACATAACGTCAGATTTCCATCCGATGGTGGCCTGTTTTCAATCCATGGTATTTGACAAAACCGCCACCCTTACACATGTACTGTAACTGCGTCGCGAGCGTTTGCAACTGCCATGTCTCCCAGCGAACGTTAGGTGGGGATTGGAGTTAGCACCAATGGCGGTTCATAGTCGTTCCACGCTCGGGCATTGAAGTTTCTAACTATTTTAGATTAGAATATACTACTCCTCCGGTGCTAGTAGTAGAGCAGAGTCCTACTCCACTACTACTCTACTCAAGCAAGTTAGGGCATAGTAGTAGGTACTGTAGGGAGTACCAGTACTGTGATCACTCAAGCAAGTTGTCTGGCATTGATATGACCCTACACTGCTGGTGTGTGTCTGGTAAGTCAACTGGTGTGCTACAGTCATCATCACCTGTCCACTTCCCGCAGCACATATTCGCTTCTCCATCTTTGTCCACACATAATCTCACCCAATCTTCCATCCCCGCTAAGGCGCCTCCCCCCTCATCCGAAACCCAAGCACTAACAATGGCAGAACCGAGCAGCGTCCACCGAAAGAGTGGCTGGAATTCGCTCCCCACAGAGGTAATCAAGCTCATCGTTTCGCTTGTGGACAATCTCAGTACCATGCCGCTCGCCGCATGCTAGTCAGGGCTGTACCGTTTACTCAAAGCCCTCAGGCCGGAGCTTTTTAAGCCAGCTCCTTGCTTGCTGATGCCGCCTGATCTTCAGAAACGGCATGCCACGCAGCATAACGATCGTAGGGTGGCAAGCATCAACCCCCATGACTGCGATCCGATCCCCGTCACCCTCAACTACATTAACGGTATGTACTGGGTCGGCATGAACTCGTCTTGGATGGTGCTCGTTGACGGTCGCAGCAGCTGGATGCTCGTGGAGGTCTACACCCGGCAATTGATCCCCCTTCCTTTGATCAACATTGCACTACTTTGGCACCGCGACCCAGAATACTCGGAATCTTATAGTAGCCAACATGATACCAAGTTTGATTTTCTCAAGGTTGTAATCTGCCAAGTGCCCACAAGATCTGCGAATTATAAAGACTTCAGGCTAATTGCGTTCTTCAACCGCGGTCTCGCCTATCTGACAGGTCACTGCGGTAAGTGGATAAATCTGCACGTCCATCGTAGGATCATACATCCTCCATGGTTCTCTGATGCCATTGAACACAAGAGCTTCATTTACGCTGTCGACTCGTTCTATGGATGGATGTATTGCTGGCCTACTCCAGTCATCGCTACAAATGTCTGTTACAGCAGTATGTTACTTTCCTATGATATCATGATGGCTTGCTTATATTACTTTCAACATTTACTGAAAAAATATTCATGCTCATAACATGTTATTCTTAAGATTGACTACATTAAGAGCCCTTTTTTATTTGACTCCAACTTGATATGATGTTGTAGGCCGCCTAGTGTCCCTACCCTTCCTAATCCCAGAACCTTTCAAAGAAAAGCGGCATGGCATTTGCAGGTGGTTCCTGGCTCGATTAGATGATGGCGAATGATTGATGATCGTTCGCACGTACCGAACGTGTTGTTTCGTAGAATACAATCACAGTCACTGCAAGGTATTTGGGCAGGATCCCAGCACGTACTGGATGTGTTGTTTCGCGGAATACAATCACAGTCACTGCAAGGTATTTGGGCAGGATCCCAGCTTCTTTGGGCCTTCAGGATCTTTTGACTTGAGGCTGGTAAGTACCTTGGTACACGCTCTCTGTTTGCTGGACTGAATTATCCGACTAACCAGGAGATAACCGACGGCAAGGATCATGATGGCAGCGTGGTTTCGTTCATCAGGAAAAACTGTGTGTACACAGCGTACCATGCATCTCTGCATGCACCATACCCTGATATGTGCTGCCACGCTCTGCAGCCCAAAGTAGGAGAGAGGGTCGCAAGTATCAGACTTCGACCTACTGGCTGGAGTTTCCCCCGTCAGGCACCCATCTGGTTCAAGCCGTCAGCCAATCTCCATGGCTTAATAAATAGTAACATCTAACTGAGCCAGTTAGTTAGATGCGTACACTTGGTGTAGTAGGATCTTTATTTAGTTTGATGCATATAATTGTTCTTTTTTGGTAGCCATTTTGTAATGATGGATGACATTTGGTTTGGAAGAGAGAGCTGCGTCTTTACTCTTCCGGCCTGCTTACTGCTTCTGTTGCACCCCCAGCCCTGGTTGCTGCTGCTATTTTCAATGCACAATCAGTAGTATATTTCGTCTGTTGGTTGAATAACTGTGTTGTTAGAACGACAAACACAATGTTTTGTAAGTCATTGCACGGTCCGATCCTTTAGGGCTCCGTACCGTACGTAGCGCATACTATTTTTGGTACGGAACACATGTTCCACTTGTTGATAACATGCAGCTCACTGATGAAGGCACAATAGAGGAGCCCATAATTAACTGGAAGGGAGGCTCTCACATGAATCCGGCCCAGGTACATGCTCATGGTCCCCTAAACATAAATAAGTAAATAAACAAATAAAGCTAAATGCTCATGCACCAGTTCTTTAAATTGACGATTTAACAGGAGGATATTATTTCCTATGATAGTGTCGTTACATTTAGTCGATATTATTCTTAGGCAAAGATAGCGACCAGTCTTCTTTCTCCCAGCATTTTGTTCCTGCAACCAATGTACCCATGCAAATTGTAGTCAACATCGTAAATAGTTCCGGTCCATTTTTATTTTTCAATAAGAATGTCCAACCCAGCCTAGCACATTGGCGACATCACATTATCCTCCACCTTGGTGCGCTCGCCGCGGCGCCGCCATCCGGCCCTGTCAACATAGTGAATCGGGAGAGGACTGTTGTGGCACCCTCGATTCAATCGTACACTAATCATACACGCAAATGTGTATGATTAAGATCAAGGACTCACGGGAAGATATCACAACACAACGCTAGACACAAATTAAAATAATACAAGCTTTATATACAAGACATGGGCCTCGAGTGCTCGAATACATAAGCTCGATACACAAGAGAGTCAGCAGAAGCAACAATATCTGAATACAGACATAAGTTAAACAAGGATGTCTTAAGAAGGCTAGCACAAAAGCAAAAACGATCGAAGAGGCAAGGCCTCCTGCCTGGGACCTCCTAACTACTCCTGGACGTCGGCGGCCTTCACGTAGTAGCATCCATCAGCGGTGGCATCTGGCTCCAAGGATCCACCATCTGGTTGCATCAACCGGAAATAAGAAAGAAGGGGGAAAAGGGGTAGCAAAGCAACTGTGAGTACTCATCCAAAGTACTCGCAAGCATCAGATCTATACTAAGTATGCACTGGTATCAAATAGAAGGTTGTATCTGTGGACTGAACTGCAGAATGCCAGAATAGAAGGGGAAGGCCTAACCTATCGAAGACTAGCATCTTCATGCAGCTCCGAGCATCTTGCAGCATGTAGAAGAGTAAAGAATAGCAGTTTAATATTTAACAAGCATGTTGTAACATTAATGCCCAGAGATCCTTCCTCGACTCCCTACGAGAAAGCAATCCCGGAGCCACATATCTCAAGTATCCATTTGTAGTTGTATAAGATCAGGATATAAGTCTGAACGTCCATTACCATGGACACGGTATTCGAATATATAACTTCCCTGCAGGGGTGCACCACGTTACCCAACACGCTCGATCACTCTGACTAGACACACCTTACTGGGGTCAATGCCCACCCTCGGAAGATCAACACGTCGCAGCCCTACCTAGGCTCAGCAGAGAGGTCCCCGCCGGTCTACATCCTAAGCACTCCGGTGCGGGCCCATCGCCTGCAGCACTCAGGTCGTTGTGCGCAAGGGGATACCAGCACCACCCGTGAAGTGGATGGAACGATCCGGCCCGGCCACAATGATGAACTGGACGTCTGACAAAGCTTCGGCTGATACCACGACGTTGAGGCCCATATCTATTCTCACATGGTGGTTAGTGCGTAAAGGCCAAAGGCCAACTCAGAACAAATACCCAAACCATAGTGTATTATTTGCTTTAGGAGACGAGCAGAGACTCACAATCGAAAGTGACCCCGTCGCCCCGTCTCATGGACTTACGACAAGGGCTCAGAATGCCCAGCCATGCCACGTCATTATCATGCGGGTGCTCTCCGGGCCCGCCCGACCTTCACCAAGGTCTCAAGTAAAGTCAAGGTAACTGTGTGTCCAGACATCAAGGGGAAAACCCGAGGAATCACCCCCGGTGGATTCCACTCAATGTAATCATCAAGGTGAACGTAAGAGGGACCACCCTCGAGGTTCACACTTGAGGTGTTGAGCGACAGAGCCGTATCGGGAATGGTGAAAGAGGAAATCACCCTCGATGACCATGACCGAATAGCTACACTACAGAATTATCATCAGGAGTGCGTTATGAGGGATCACCCTCAACACTCGATAGTAGCTCTGCAGAGTCGAGCAACAAAAGGGGCGTGATGTGATGTGAGGTGTCGGGCTCTGGTCGTTGATCACGTCGATCGAGGCGTCGATGATGAAGCAGGGGCAATAAGGACAAGTGGGGGTCACTGATGGATCACTAGCCAACCTATACTAAGCAGTAAGGATAAGCAGGTAGGTAACAATAGCAGGTACAAAAGCAGGCTATGCATCAGAATAGGAGCAAACAATAACAGTAGAAAAATCTAATGCAAGCATGAGAGTATAGAATGGGCGATATCGGGATGATCAAAGGGGGGGCTTGCCTGGTTGCTCAGACAAGAAGGAGGGTCGTCGTCGACGTAGTCGATCACAGGGGCATTAGCAGCGGTCTCGGGGTCTACCGGAGAGAAGAAGGGGGAAGAAACAGTAAATACACGCACAACATATGCACAACATGATTATAAGCGGGGCTAGAGGTGTTCTAACGCAGCGCTAGGCGATACTGGCGAAGGGGGAAACATGTGGAAAAGTTTTCCCGGTTCCGGACGTCTGTGAGACAGATGAACCGAAGGGGAAAAGTTCAACGTTTGCTATGGTAGGGACGTGTGGCGGGCAAACCGACCGTGTATTCGGATTTGTCTCGTCGTTCTGAGCAACTTTCATATAGAAAACTTTTTCATATGACTTACGGTTAGTTTTCTATTAATTTTCAAAGTTTAAACAAAATTCTCGAATTATTAACATTAACAGAAAAGGAATATGACGTAGCATTGCATGGGGATGACGTCGGCCGATCAATGAGAGCGGTGGCGAGGTCATACGACACTGTGGTTCGATGGGACCCACATGTCAGCCTCTATTAGCTTAATAGTGGATTAAACTAATCTAACAGGCTAATTAGAGGGGTGGGCCCCTAGTGTCAGTGATTAACTAATGATTAAACTAAATAATAGATTATTTACTTCAAAAACGTTTAAGACAAGTGGGGCCCACACGTCAGTCTTACTGGGCAGCCAGTCGTGAGCTGACTCGTCAACCCAGTCAGCCCAGGGCCCAGAGGCCCGGCCGGCAGCTGACTTTGGAGTGGCCAGGCGGCCACGTCGGCGCCAAGTCAGCACAACGGCCGGAGCAACGCCGGCGAGCCTACCACAATGCCGTGTCGCCGAGTTGGCTGGCAAACGTCTGACGGGAACGGAAAGAGGTGCGGCTAGGCGCGTTCGAACGGCCAGTCGTCCGCGCGTGGAGTGGTGGTGGTGGCATCGCCGGACCTGGCCGGAATCATCGCCGGCGACGAGGTCAGCGGTGGAGCAACTTCGGGCGAGCACGGGATCAGGGTCGCGGGGTGCTAGCTAGCTGGCTAAGGGGCTCACTGGCCTCCTGAGAGGGCCAGGAGCACGAGGGGATCGCCGGTGCAGGCAGAGAAGCACTGGGTGCGCGAGCCCGACGGTCATGGCGGACGGCGGAGCTCGGCTAAGCTGCGAGCTAGCTACGGTGGATGCGGAGATGCGCGAGGAGAGGGAAAAGGGGCCGGAGCTCACCTTGGGGGCACACGGTGGCCCGTCGACGGCTTAGTAGCTGCAGGGCGGCGCCAGAGTCATGGGAGATGGTGGAGACCGCGGCAGATGGAGGTTGAAGACGGGGAGGCAGTGGGTTCCCTGGTGGCTTCCGACCTGAGCTCGTGGTCGGGGAGAGCGTAGCAGAGGCCGGCGAGGCAGGTGGACACGCTGGAGGTGCCCGGGGATGGCACTGGCCGCGGTGGTGGCGCGGCGATGACGACAAAAGCGTCGGCCCCCTTCTCCAGATCAGCGGAGTGGGAGTGAGGAAGAGGGGGAGAGAGAGGGCGTGTGCGGGAGAAATATCTCAGGGGCGGCCTCGGTGGAGGCCTTATCCTCATCGTCCTCGACGGCGAGGTGGTGCAGCGGGGCGTGACACTGTCGCGGCGCGGTCGGAGGAGCAGTGAAGGGAAAGGTAACCCGGTGGGTTGGGTGGCATGGCTGGGCCGGTCCAGGTGGGAGTTAGGCCCGGGGGGGCATGGGCCTCTTTTCCTTTTTTTTGTTCTTCTGCTTTTCTTTTTCTTTTAAACTTTCTGCTTCCTAATAAGCTTTGTTTTGTTTTTATTTTTTATATAAAATATGATGTTAGCACCTAAATCAGTATTTATAATTAGGCCACTTCCACAGTTGGTTTGAGGTTTAAATAAAATGGTTTAGCACTTTTATAATTTTAAAAGCATTTAATCTATTATTTTAGCCACCGTTTTGATTATTAAAGAGCATTAAACCACTTTATAAAAGGTTGGTTCAGCACCATAAATGGTCATGGAATAATTTCCACACTTTGAACATTTTTGTTCGAATGTTTGAGAAATTTGAATTTTTGGGCTTTAATTTGAATTTGAGTTTGAATTAAGATTTGGATCAAGCAAGGATTAGCAACAGTAATGTGATGACCTGGCATCATTCGTAGGGGATTACTGTAGCTTAATTATCCGGGCGTCACAATTCTCCTCCACTACAAGAAATCTCGTCCTGACATTTAAAGGGGTGGAGTAAGGGGGAAAGACTCGGGAAGGACGGAGCTCAACACAAAATAAATACCTCAACATGGCATAGGCATCTCTCGAGTTGAAATTCATGAAATTCATCGAGAGCAAGGTAAGAAGGTGCAATAAGAAGCTCCAACCGGGTAGGCAATCGTTCATTGCCTGAAATAGAGAGTGAATGGGGTTCAGAGCAATGGGAATATTGCGTCCGATACCAGAATAGATCACTAGGAATGTGGCTCGTGAATTACATATGAGGCCAAGCGCGAGGAATAACTTAGAAAGTAGGGATGTATAGGTGAGTCAGGTTTCGATCCTATGGAACTGTGGGTTATGGGCCCACCTTGTGGATCAAAAAGTAGGAAGGGTGATGTTATCTTGCACGATCTTGGTAGCAAGGCATGGCCGACGATAACCTGTCAGTTATGTCGGCAACAACATCGGTACCAAGGGCGAGGGACGAAGAGAACCATTTTCCTGCTCGTTAAGACGACGCGGACCAATAGGCAAAGTTCCCGTCCATCGGCGGCTACTGAAATATCATCAACAATAGTAACAAAGTCTTCCTGACAGAGTTTGTACACCGAGGTGTTTAAATAAGCAGGGAATTATCACTACTCAGATAAGATAGGTTACAAGAAAGATTAAACAAAACAATGGAAAGGCAAGTGTAGACTCGAATAAGTTTTCAGTGTTCTCGGGTGTCTAACAACTTATAAGAGGGACCACCCTCGAGGTTCGCACTTGAGGTGTTGAACGACAGAGCCGTATCGGGAATGGTGAAAGAGGAAATCACCCTCGATGACCACGACCGAATAGCTACACTACAGAATTATCGTCAGGAGTGCGTTATGAGGGAGCACCCTCGACACTCGATAGTAGCTCTGCAGAGTTGAGCAAAAAAGGGGCGTGATGTGATGTGAGGTGTCGGGCTCTGGTCGTCGATCACGTCGATCGAGGCGTCGATGATGAAGTAGGGGCAACAAGGACAAGTGGGGGTCACTGATGGATCACTAGCCAACCTATACTAAGCAGTAAGGATAAGCAGGTAGGTAACAATAGCAGGTACAAAAGCAGGCTATGCATCAGAATAGGAGCAAACAATAACAATAGCAAAATCTAATGCAAGCATGAGAGTATAGAATGGGCGATATCGGGATGATCAAAGGGGGGGCTTGCCTGGTTGCTCAGACAAGAAGGAGGGTCGTCGTCGACGTAGTCGATCACAGGGGCATCAGCAGCAGTCTCGGGGTCTACCAGAGAGAAGAGGGGGGATGAAACAGTAAATACACGCACAACATATGCACAACATGATTATTAGTGGGGCTACACGTGTTCTAACACAACGCTCGGCGATACTGGCGAAGGGGGAAACATTTGGGAAAGTTTTCCCGGTTCCGGACGTCTGTGAAATAGATGAACCGGAGGGGAAAAGTTCAACGTTTGGTATGGTAGGGACGTGTGGCGCGCAAACGGACCGTGTATTCGGATTCGTCTCGTCGTTCTGAGCAACTTTCATATAGAAAACTTTTTCATATGACTTACGGTTAATTTTCTATTAATTTTCAAAGTTTAAACAAAATTCTAGAATTATTAACATTAACAGAAAAGGAATATGACGTCAGCATTGCGTCGGGATGACGTCAGCAGTCAACAGAGCGGCTAGCCAGGTCAAACCTGACATGTGGTTCTAGTGGGACCCACATGTCAGCCTGTGTTAGCTTAATAGTGGATTAAACTAATCTAACAGGCTAATTAGAGGGGTGGGCCCCTGGTGTCATAGACTAACTAATGATTCAAACTAAATAACAGATTATTTATTTAAAAAAAGTTTAAAAAAAGTGGGGCCCACTCAGTCTTACTGGGCAGCCCAGTCAGCAGTTGACTGGGTCAACCCAGTCAACTAGGGCCCACGGGGCCCGCTTGCAGCGACACTGGGAGTGGCCCCAGGGCGGCCACGTCGGCTCCAAGTCAGCACAGCCGCCGGAGCAACGCCGGCGAGCCTACCCACGGCGGTGTGTCGCCGGAGTTGGCCGGAAAACGCGTACGGGGCACGGAAAGAGGTGCGGCTAGGCGCGTTCGAACGGCCACTCGTCCGTCGCGTCGAGTGGTGGTGGTGGCATCGCCGGACCTGGCCAGAATCGTCACCGGCGACGAGGTCAGCGGCAGAGCAGCTTCGGGCGAGCACGGGATCAGGGTCGCGGGGTGCTAGCTGGCTGGCTAAGGGGCTCACTGGCCTCCTGAGAGGACCAGGAGCACGTGGGGATCGCCGGTGCGGGCAGAGAAGCACTAGGTGCGCGAGCCCGACGGTCATGGTGGACGGCGGAGCTCGGCTAAGCTGCGAGCTAGCTGCGGTGGAGGCGGAGATGCGTGAGGAGAGGGAAAAGGGGCCGGAGCTCACCTTGGGGGCACACGGTGGCCCGTCGATGGCTTAGTAGCTGCAGGGCGGCGCCGGAGTCGAGGGAGATGGCGGTAACCACGGCAGATGGAGGTTGAAGACGGGGAGGCAGTGGGTTCCCTGGTGGCTTCCGACCCGAGCTCGTGGTCGGGGAGAGCGTAGCAGAGGCCGGTGAGGCAGGCGGACACGCCGGAGGCGCCCGGGGACGGCAGTGGCCACTGTGGTGGCGCGGCAACAACGACGAAAGCGTCGGCCTCCTTCTCCAGATCGGCGGAGTGGGAGTAAGGAAGAGGGGGAGAGAGAGGGCGAGTGCGGGAGAAATAACTCGGGGGCGGCCTTAGTGGAGGCCTTATCCTCATCGTCCTCGACGGCGAGGTGGTGCGGCGGGGCGCGGCACTGTCGCGGCGCGGACGGAGGAGCAGTGAAGGGAAAGGCGACCCGGTGGGTTGGGTGGCATGGCTGGGCCGGCCCATGTGGGAGTTAGTCCTAGGGGGGCATGAGCCTCTTTTCCAAAAAAAATGTTCTTCTGCTTTTCTTTTTCTTTTAAACTTTCCACTTCCTAATAAGCTTTATTTTATTTTTTTATATATAAAATATGATGTTAGCACCTAAATCAGTATTTATAATTAGGCCACTTCCACAGTTAGTTTGAGGTTTAAATAAAATGGTTTAGCACTTTTATAATTTTAATAGCATTTAATCTATTATTTTAGCCACCATTTTGATTATTAAAGAGCATTAAACCACTTTATAAAAGGTTGGTTCAGCACCATAAATGGTCATGGAATAATTTCCACACTTTGAACATTTTTGTTTGACTGTTTGAGAAATTTGAATTTTTGGGCTTTAATTTGAATTTGAGTTTGAATTAAGATTTGGATCAAGCAAGGATTAGCAACAGTAATGTGATGACCTGGCATCATTCGCAGGGGATTACTGTAGCTTAATTATCCGGGCGTCACAAATGTTGTTGTGAGTATGATAGTACGGACCCACAAGGTCCACTCCTGAACACAAGCAAGCGCCTCTTTTACTACGCAGATGCACCCCTCATTTTTTTACTGTAATCCACCCTGCTGATATCTAGGACCCACATCATTTTCAACATATAGTCAATTAACGACGAGGATCAGGCTATAAACTGGGTTGTGCGGTCTCGTTGGCCCGTCTAACAGCATGACCAGCCCAGCAGTTTTTTCTTTGGGAAAATAGGTAGCCCAGTATTTCTTTTTGAAGAAAACCCAAGCTAGTCCTATTTGTTTTCTCTGACTTACTGGGCTACAAATCTTTCAAGACAAGGAGGGATGCATTCCGGCCTAGCCAAAGATTATGGTCAGTGTATGTTAAAAGTAATATCAAAGGGGTTGAAAATTCCAAAAAAATTATAGCAAATGGGATATTAGTTTCTTTTTTGTTTTTGTTCTTCACTAATATTTTATTGTATTTCATTGGATTTAACATGACAGAGTACTTACTTATTTTTAAATTTGTTTTAGTATGGCTACTAATTTTTGGATTAAGAATATTTTGTTCCCCGGCAAAAATTTGTGAATTTTCAAAATTTCGCACATATTTAGTTAAAACTTTTAACCCTGGTACTGACCAGAAAATGGGCAGCAATTCTAAAAATGGAAAATGGGCTGCAATAAATTCCATATGAATTAGAAAATGAGTAAAAAATATGAAAATGATAGCAAATGGCTTGTTCACGCCATAGATTTTGAGGCTGACTTGTTTACGCAAGGCTTTGTCAGTCAACACACGATTCTAGCAGCAGTGACTGTTGGATGTCCATCCAACGGTCGACGTGCTTCTTTAGTCTCTGATCTTCTTGCTCCAGCCACCTAAACTAGCGCCGGCGGGACTGCCTGCTCCCTCCTCTTGTGGCCCGCTATGATGCCGCGCAGGCTTCACCGGCCCACCCTACTCCCTCCACTGGCATGACCGCACGCAATCAACTGCCTTCTTATTACGCGAAAAAATGATTCCTCCCATCGACCTCAGGGCGCACGGTCGGGAGGCGACACAGGGCCTACTAAGTTGGCGCGAAGGTGGCTTGTCAACTTAGTCAACAAACAATTCTAGCAGTAACCGTTGGATTTGAATCGAACGGTCCTGCTGCTTCTTCAATCGCTGCTCTTCTTGCACCAGCCGCCCAAACCAGCACCAGCGAGACCGCCTTCTCCTGCCTCCAGTGGCCGGCTGTGCTGCCGTTGAGGCCTCACCGTCCCTTACTACTCCCACTGCTACCCAGGCCCTGCAGTGACGACAACCTCACACTGCAGCCGAACCAGTGAACCCTCATACTCCTCTCCGCGTGGGCATCCACTGCCGCATCTTCCCCAGCTCCGCGTCGTCCACCGCCCTGGTGCTCTCGGCGCGGCGTGGTCAATGTGGTCGAGGAACGACTTCCATCGGACGTGGGTACGTGGAGAGGCTGACACCTGGGTCCATGGCCGCACACAAGGAAATGCCTCCTTATTACCGCAAAAATAATGATTCCTCCAATGACATCCGGGACCCACCGAAGGCCCTGTATTTCTTGAAAAAACATTCCCCCACGACAAAGTTGGACCCACCAGCTATATCTTTGCACACAAGGAAGTGCCTCCTTATTTCGCACAAAAAAATGAATACTCCCCCTGCTAGCTGGGACCCAGCATAGTGGGAGGTTGACTTGTGGGCCTACTAAGTTAACGAGGACGGAGGGCTTTGTCAACTTATTCAATATGAACGATACTAGCTCCAGTGATCGTACGATTTCCATCCAACAGCCGTAGTGTTTCTTCAACCTCTGGTCTTCTTGCTCCAGCCGCCCAAAGCAGCGCCGGTCGTGCCGCCTGCTCCTGCCTCCCGTTGCCGACTATGCTGCCGCAGAGGCCTCACCGCCCCCTACTACTCCCACGGCTGGCCAGGCCATCCCTCCACTCGCCCACACCCCCTATTATTCTATGGCGACGGCAGCCTCACATCAAAGCAGAACCAGTGAACCCTCGTACTCCTCTCCGCGTGGGCATCCACTGTCGCGTCTTCCCAGGCTCCGTGTCGTCCCCTTCCTAGGCCTCGCCGTCGTCCACCGCCCTGGTGCTCTCGGCGCGGCGTAGTCAACATGGTCAAGGAACAACTTCCATCGGAAGAGCACTGTACGTGGAGAGGCTGACAGCTAGGTCCATGGCCGGCAGCAACGAAGTGCCTCCTTATTACGCAGAAAATAATGATTCCTCCACCTGATTGCAAGGACCCACCGGACGGGCCACCGTATTTCGTGAAAAAAAGTTTCCCCCCTGACTGCTGGGACCTACCGGCTACATCTTCGCATGCAAGGAAGTGCGTCCATATTACGGGCAAAAAAAATGATTCACCCCTTGACTGCTGGGACCCACCAACTACATCTTCGCATGCAAGGAAGTGCCTGACAGTCAGGACCCACCTGGTCGAAGCGTATGTAGCGTTGTCATTCTGGTTGCAAACGTGTACGTACATACTGGTCGATATAGACAGGCACGTGTCGTAGTAGAGGCACGCACGTAGCATGTACACGTACGTACAGCGGCCAGGGTGCAAGAAAGAAAATACGGACATTTACGTACATACGGGCGGGGTCTCGAATGCCTACTTGCGCATATGTACGGCCAGGGCTCGTGTACATGGCTGGGTCGGAACAGAGAAACTACGTCGTCGTCGTGTTCAAGGGGAGCCAACCGGCTGGGTCGGAACGAAATGCGTCGTTATGTTCATCAGGATGGCTTGGACGGAACAACCGATGGAAACGAGGCCTGGCGTACCGCAGAACGGAGGAAACGGCCTTGTGTTCGACCAGCCACGGTCGAAACAAGATCCTGTTCATCGGAAGGGGTCCGGCGTACCGCAAAACGTCGGAAACGTACTTCTGTTAGACCTCCTATGGTCGAAATGGGGTCCTATTGATCGGGAGGGGTGTGGCGTACCGCAAAACAGAGGAAACAAACTTGTGTTGGACCGCTATGGTCGAAACAGGGGTCCTGTTCATTGGGAGGGGTGTGGCGTACCGCAAAATGGGACTCCACAGGATACTGTTCATCTCCACCGTCGACCTCCTCCAGCCTCCACGGGCTACTGTTCATCCACCGTCGACCTCCTCCAGCCTCCACCTGTGACTGTTCATCCACGGGCTCCTGTTCATCTAGCCTCCACCGCGCGCTCCTCCACCGGCTACTATTCAACCATCCCTCTCCACGGGGTCCTGTTCAACCACCCCTCCACAGGCTACTGTTCATCCAGCCCTTCACCGGCGACTGTTCAACCAGCCCTCCACGGGGTCGTCCTGTTCATCCAGCCCTCCACGGGGTCCTGTTCGTCCACCCCCAACCGGCTCGATCGGGGTCCTGTTCATCCAGAGGCAACACCACGGGGTCCTGTTCATCCACCCCCACCGGGAACTTTTCATCCAACCCCCCCCCCCCCCACACACACACACACACACACAGCGCACATTGTTCATCAAGGGAAGGAGGCAGCAGGGTTTGATCGGCTTCAGTTAGCAGCAGTAGAGAAGGAATCACTCAGGTTCATTAACGTAGCTAGTGCAATCGCTCGGGTTCAGTTAGAGCCCAACGCCTCGCACACACACGAGTACGTGTATGAGAGAAACGTGCATCGCTCGGCCCCCGACCACCCACCGTAACCGGGAACTCCCCAAAATTTTCCTTGCCCTCGCTTCTACCATGGTTTTTTTCGTCATGGACGGCCCAAAGAATGTCATGCAGCTGCATCTCTGGCCCACCCAGGACGAAAAGCCCATATTCTGTCATGATTTTTTGTCATAGAAGTAGGAGCCCACCACATCTATGATGATACCGGGTTTTGTCACAATTATTGTCATAGAAGTGTCATAAGTATGACAGGAAAAAAATTCGTTCGACCCAAAATGTCACGGATGTGTCTTTTTTGTAGTGCTAGTTCAACATGGGATTAGTCTATCTGGAATCCGGTCACCATACATGGTTATGGCTCATCGTCAATCCTACTGAGGCAGCATTTCTCTCTGATGCTATAGTGCACGATGGCATCGTTTACGCGGTCGATGCATGGATTGGCTTCCTATACTAGTGGAATCTATCTTCGTGTAATTGTTCTATCTCATCTCATCTTTACCTTAAGAATACGACTGCCTGTTCATTGTTACAAATTTAGAATAGATAGTATGTCTATAACCACATCATTGCTATATGTTCCACTCATTTCCTAGATTTTTATGACCACACATGTTATTGTTAGAGTTGATATGAGAACAATTTGCATCTAATGATTGTTAGAATAGATGTTATGAGCATAAACTCATGATTGCTACACGTTACTCTCATTTTCAAGTTTTTATAACAACGCATGTTATTGCTTAGAGTTGATATGAGAACAGTAGTAAGTGCTATGGTAGAATATGAGTAGGCCATGTCATAGCTATTTTCCTCTCATTGTTACATGATGTTTGAACCATGACATATTGCTAGAATATGAAAGCCACTGACTTATTTTTTTTAACATGGAGTATGATTATGACCACGGCATTGCAGTTCTCTGTCTATGATATGTGTCACTGTTATAATAATCTTAATTCCACACATACTCCGAACATGATTTTTTATTTTTGTCCTTTTGGTCTCCAATTTGAATTGTTGCAGCAGACGCAAATGCGCTGGCCTTCATGATTCTAGGACCTGGAATCATACCAACCGATGGGTGGTGGTTTATCGCTCGTTCAGCTGACGGCGGTCATTTGATGCTCATTCGCACGTACCAAATTGACCAAACCATTACATCAAACCACATGCAGTACAATGCCCGGGGCGTTCATGACATTGATGGCTGTGGCTGCTTTGTGTTCGAGAAAGCTCCCAGCTCTGTTGGGCCAGGCGTATTCAACTGGAGGCGGGTTTACAGCCTCGGCAACCACTCCATGTTCCTCGGGCTCAATTATCCGATCATCCAACCAATCATCGATCATATCACCGGCGATGATTACCGTGCTATGGAACTTCCATTCGCTAGGGGGGGACTGTGTTTACACATCATACAATGGGTTTCATGAATCACCATATCCAGAGATTCGTCGACACAGCTTGTTGCGAGATAATCTTCAGTGTGTGAAAGGCATCAAGCTTCCATGCGATGGCTGGCTTTTGCAAACCCGACATGCGAGGACGTGGTTCATGCCAACAAAAAATATGCATAACTTGATTCGTACTGATATCTAGACTGAGCCATGTATTCTGCTGCTGTAGCATGACCCTCTTTTGTTTTATATTGTGTACTATTGTTAGTTTGAAGCACTCCTTTGGTTTGAAGGATAGATACCTTTCTGGGATCAAGTGCATCCTAACTCACCTGCGTAGGATGTACTAATAATGATGATGGAGATGCTGTGCAGAAGCCATATATCAATTAGGCTTCAAGTGCGTACTTGTTAGTTAAACCTATGGTTAAAATGTGACACTAAATCGACTAGTAAGTAGTACGATGGCGATTACTAGTATACGTCGGTCAAATTATTCATCATGTCCACACACTGAATTGACGTGACAACACGATGTGTGTGAGGTGACACAAGAATCCCGGCGGCATGTTCGGGTATTCTGGACTTCAGATTTGGAGTACCACTTATCAGTCAAAAATTTTCATCATTCACTTAGAAAAGTCGATTGATCATACATTGAGTACCATATAACTAGAATTAATCGATGCAAGTCCAACAAGGATTGGCCGGTGCTGCCGGCTGGCGTCAAGTTCGATCCCACGGATCAGGAGCTGATCGAGCACCTTGACGCCAAAGTGAGTGCTTACAGCGCAAGATCTCACCCTCTCATCGATTTGTTCATACCAACCATCGACAACGAGCACAACATATGCTACACCCATCCTTAGAAACTTCCAGGTAAGACACCGATCGGCCGTCTACTTGCACAAACATATTCCTTTGTTTATGGCTCTATTTTTATTTTTAGACGTAGACCTAGTGAAGCAATTACAATTTGACAGTTAATAAAAAGTGAAAAAGTGGCTGCGACATGCCAAAGATGTTATAAAAATACCAACTACGTACACTAAAACTTGTATTCGACAATACTGCAGGTATCACACTGAGTGGCCTAAGCAAGCATTTCTTCCAGCATAATTCCAGGGTGTTCAAAAGGGGCACATGGACGCATCGCAAGATACAGTCAGAGCGCAGCATGCACACGATGTGGCACAAGACCGGCAATACCTTGTTGGTGATGGTCAACGGCCGGTAGACGGGCAGAAAAAAGGTTCTGGTGCTGCACACCAACAAGAACTTTGACCAGCAGAGGACCAACTGGGTGATGCACCAGTACCACCTCAGGGACCTGGAGCAAGAGAAGGAGCGGGAGCTGGTCCTCTGCAAGATTTTCAACCAGACGAACACTAGGGCCAGGAGTAAAAAGATTATAAGTTAGTTTGGTATTGGTACTTGTGCTACCTTGTCGTCCGCAAGTTGGTATTGTTGTTAACGATCTTTAGGTATGAACTTGGCATTTTCTTCCAACCATCATGCCGAGGGTCGACGTGGATATAAAGATGAATCATTTGTTTCAAAACGAATTTTCAGGCACCTGATTTTTATTTGATGGGTAGCATAAGCACCTGCCGTTCGAATTCCCAGTTCTCCAAATTTTTCGAAACAAGTGCATGCACTTATTATCACGATGAAAAAACAATATACCTATTGCAACCCAGTTATCAGTCTATACTTGCAGAATTCTCTTGTTTATTGAGCAGGTATATTGTTTTTTCAGGTCGAGCAAGTTTCAACTCGGCTGTAGACTCCCCAGGCTTGGTTTTGTTTTTAGCAGGCCCAGCCCATGACGACAGCGGGGTACAAAGATCCAGCAGGTATCTACTAGCCTCTGGCCCGCCAGTGTTAGTTATATTTTGTCTTACAACATACGCATGCAGTTTTTTTACTGAATCAAACACACAAGCCAGTTCTATTTTCCTGTTGAAATTCATGTCCAACATTCGTTTTCTAATCTCTACCTATAGTTTTAATAGTTCATATACACGTATCATTATATTGAAAATACATAAAATTCCCTTTTCATATTTACATCCTTATTTTTGTTGTTGTTTTCCCTCCCAGGCTGATTTTTTTACCACTAGTTTTCCTTTAAACCAACTCAATTGTCCCATGTCTTATTTGCTTACGAAAGCAAAATGATTTTTTGGCAAATCAATAAGTTCTTAAAAATAAGTTTATCATTTCGGGATTACAACAGTTCGGACCCCACTGAAATATGCAAAATAAGGTTGAATTTTTGACCGTGGTCCTGGGCAGAAAATGGGCTGTAGTAAATTACTTAAGAATTATCAAATGGGCTGTAAATTATTAAAAAAAATAGCGGATGGGATCTATGTTGTCTGCCACGGATTTGGAGGCTGACTTGTGGGCCTACTAAGTTCATGCGTACACAAGGTTTCTCAAAAAGAAACTTAGTCAACAATCGACTCTACCAGCGTTAGACCGTTAGATGTCAATCTAACGGCAATCGTGCTTCTTCAGTCTCTGATCTTCCTGCTCCTGCCACCCAAACCAGCGCCGGCTGAACCGCCTGCTCCCGCCTCCCATGGCCGGCTGTGCTGCCAGGCAGGCCTCACGGCCCCACCATACTCGCATCCCTGGCCTGTCTATCCCTCTACTCACCCACACCTCCTGTTATTTTCCGGTGACAGGAGCCGAACCAGTCAACCCTCATACTCTCCACCGCGTGGGCAGCCACTTCCCTGTCTTCCCCAGCTCCGTGTTATTCCGTTCATAGGCTTCGCTGTCGTCCACCGCCCTGGTGCTCTCGGCGCGGCGTGGTCAACATGGTCAACAAACGACATCCATTGGAAGTGGACTGTACATGGAGAGGCTGACAGCTGGGTCCACAGCCGCACACAAGGAAATGCCTCCTTATTACACGCAAAATAATGATTCCTCCTCCTGACATCTGGGACCCACCGGAAGGGTCTTTGTATTTCACGAAAAAAACGTTACCCCGCTGACAGGTCGGACCCACCAGCTATATCTTCGGACGCAAGGAAGTGCCTCCTTATTGCGCACAAAAAATGAATACCCCCTGCCAGCTAGGACCCACCATAGTGGGAGGCTGACTTGTGGGCCTACTAAGTTGACAAGGACGGAGGGCTTTGTCAACTTAGTCAATATGAACGATTCTAGCTCTAGTGACCGTACGATATCCATCCAATGGCCGTAGTGCTTCTTCAACCTCTGGTCTTCTTGCTCCAGCCGCCCAAAGCAGCGTCGGTCGTGCCGCGTGCTCTGGCCTCCCGTGGCCGGCTGTGATGCCGCAGAGGCCTCACTGCCCCCTACTACTCCCACCGCTGGTCAAGCCATCCCTCTACTTACCCAAACCCCCTGTTATTCTGCAGCGACGGCAGCCTCACACCGCAGCCGAACCAGTGAACCCTCGTACTCCTCTCCGAGTGGGCATCCACTGTCGCGTCTTCCCCGGCTCTGTGTCGTCCCGTTCCTAGGCCTCATCATTGACCACCGCCCTGGTGCTCTCGGTGCGGCGTGGTCAACGTGGTCAAGGAACGACTTTCATCGAAAGAGTACTATACGTTGATAGGCTGACAGTTGGGTCCACGGCAGCTGTAAGGAATTGGCTCCTTATTATGCACAAAATAATTATTCCTTCACCTCACAGCAGGTACCCACCAGACGGGCCACTGTATTTCGTGAAAAAAATGTTTCCCCCCTGACTGCTGGGACCCACCAGCTACATCTTCGCACGCAAGGAAGTGCGTCCATATTACGGGCAAAAAAATGATTCGCCCCCCTGACTGCTGGGACCCACCAGCTACATCTTCGCACGCAAGGAAGTGCCTGACAGTCCGGACCCACCGATCGAAGCGTACATAGTGTTGTCATTCCGGTCGTGAACGTGTACGTACATACCGGTCGATGTAGAGGCGCGCACGTGTCGTAATAGAGGCGTGCACATGTCGTAGTAGAGGCGCGCACGTAGCATATACGCGTACGTATAGCGGCCAGGGTGCAAGAAAGTAAATACAACCACGTACGTACATATGGCCGAGGTCTCGAATGCCTACTCGTGCATACGTATGGGCAAGCTCGTGTACATGGCTGGATCAGACTGTAGAAACTACGTCGTCGTCGTGTTCATGGGGAGCCAACCTGCTGGGTTGGAACAGAATGCGTCGTCGTGTTCATTGGGAGGGCTTGGATGGAACAATTGATAGAAACGAGGCCTGGCATACCACAGAACAGAGGAAACGGCCTCGTGTTCGACCGGCCATGGTCGAAATGGCCTCATGTTCATCGGGAGGGGTCTAGCATACCGCAAAATGGAGGAAACAGACTTCAGTTGGCCCTCCTACGGTCAAAACAGATTCCTGTTGATCAGGAGGGGTGTGGCGCTACGGTCGAAACGGGGTCCTACTCATCGGGAGGGGTGTGGCATACCGCAAAACGGGACTCCACGGGATACTGTTCATCTCCACCGTCGACCTCCTCCAGCGTCCACGGGCTACTGTTCATCCACCGTCGACCTCCTCCAGCCTCCACCTGCGACTGTTCATCCACGGGCTCCTGTTCATCCAGCCTCCATCGTGCGCTCCTCCACCGGCTACTGTTCAACCAGCCCTCTCCACGGGGGTCCTGTTCAACCACCCCTCCATGGGCTACTGTTCATCCAGCCCTCCACCGACTAATGTTCAACCAGCCCTCCACCGGCTACTGTTCAACCTTCCCTCCACAGGGTCCTGTTCATCCACGCCCAACTGGCTCGATCGATCGGGGTCCTGTTCATCCAGCGGCAACACCACGGGGTCCTGTTCATCCAACCCCCACCGGGAACTGTTCATCCACCCCCCCAGCAACGCTCGCTGTTCATCCAGAGGCAGCATCGATCAGCTTAAGTTAGCAGCAGTAGCGAAGGAATCGCTCAAACGCTCGGGATTAGTAACACGTAGCATGCAATGCAATTGCTCGGGTTCAGTTAGGCGACGCCTCACTCGGGTTCAGTTAGAGCCAACGCCTTGCACCCACGCGCATACGTTTACGAGAGAAACGCGCATCGCTCGGCCCCTGACCGCCCACCGTAACCGGTAACTCCCCGATATTTTCCTCGCCCTCACTTCTACCACGGTTTTTCTGTCATGGACGGCCCAAAGAATGTCATGCAGCTTCCTCTCCGGCCCGCCCAGGACGAAAAGCCCATTTTCTGTCATGATTTTTTGTCATAGAAGTAGGAGCCCACCACATCTATGATGATACCGGGTTTTGTCACAATTATCGTCATAGAAGTGTCATAAGTATGACAGAAAAAAAAATCGGTCGGCCCAAAATGTCACGGATGTGTCTTTTTTTTGTAGTGTGAGCTGCGGCACCGGGTTTCTTCTTGGGCGCCATGGTCGATGAAGCCGTCGATGAAGAAAATGTCGATGAAGATGACGTGCTACGTACGCTTCTCGGGTTCTCGCAAGCGCTTCCCCCTACCTGGCATGCCAAAGATGCCGTGGGAAACAACGACCACTTATGGGGCCATGAGCCCCTTTTGGTTTGGCAGGGGGAATGAGCACGTTACACAAAGAGCAGAGAATGTCGCGCAGTACGGCAGAGATCACACAGGCAGTTTTTACCCAAGTTCGGGCCGCTGCGAGGCGTAAAACCCTAGTCCTCCTTTGGTGGATTGATTGTGGACTATGGTGGAGAACGCAATGCTCTTGCTTGGCAGGGTTGCCTCGGGGCGGAAGTAGCTACGCGCATATGAGTATACAGGGGTCCGAATCCTTTCTATGGTTGCCATGGGCCTCCTTTTATAGATCAAGGGGTCACCACAGTGGCAAATCAGTCATTATGCACTGACTAGATAGCAAACAGTGCTATCATACCTAAGTCTTGAGATATGGCAGAGTGCATTAAATGCACCGCTTAGCATCACATCATGGAATGCTCGGCAAGCCTTGCTGGGCTATTCTGTCACCTTCTTGACTGTCTGCTTGACATGTTGCTGGACGGGTGTCATTTGGAGGTGTTTTCCATAGGAAGTGGTTGCCATGTGGCAGAAAATAGCTACTTAGTCACTTGGGGGCTTGACACTGCACCGATCAAAGACTTGTGTCGCTGTGAGGTGGAGCAGTGGAGCCTTGGCGGGGTGGTTTGCCTTCGCTGTGCCCGGCAGGCCCGCCGAGACGGTCTTGATGCTTGCTCTTGGGGCCACCTCGACCTCGCCAGGCTCACCTGCTCAGTAAGGGAGGTTTTCCCTTAATGGTATGTTGCTTCCTTTGGCTCGACTTGGTCCTCTTGATATGCACTCTGATTTCTCACAGAGCTGACCTTTTGTGCTTGGCCTTGTCTTGGTCATTGCAATCTTGCTCTTTTAGGCCTGTGCACAGTCTGGGCAACAGACCCAGGGTTTGTTGCACTGACAGTCTAACCTATTTTTGCAGGGCATGTTGTGATGTCATATGGTCAAGACATGATGTGATAAATGTTATTTTATGAGATAACCATGTTTTGTAAGTTATCGGGAACCGACAGGAGCCTTATGGTTGTCTCTTTATTGTATGAAATGCAAACATCGTGTAATTGTATTACTTTATCACTATGCCTTAGCGATAATTGTAGAGGCAATAGTTGGCAAGATGACCACGACGCAACGACAGAATCAAGGTGTCGAGCCGGTGACGACGGAGATCATGACGATGCTTTGGAGATGGAGATCAAAAGCACGAGATGATGATGTCCATATCATGTCACATATTTTGATTGCATGAGATGTTTATCTTTTATGCATCTTATTTTTCTTAGTACGATGGTAGCATTATAAGATGATCCCTTTGATAAATTTCAAGGTAAAAGTGTTCTCCCTGAGTATGCACCGTTGCTACAGTTTGTTGTTTTGAGACACCACGTGATGAACGGGTGTGATAGACTCTACGTTCACATACAACGGGTGTAAGACAGTTTTGCACATGCGGAATACTTGGGTTCACTACTAGGAAAAAGCCTTCTAATGGCGCACCGGTTTTGCCTACTAATGGCGCACTACCGGTGCGCCATTAGCATCACGCCACTAGAATTCTTTTCTAATGGCGCACTGTAGCGCCATTAGAATCTGATATTCTAATGGCACACATTGATCGCCATTAGTATCTGGTATACTAATGGCGCACCACATAGGAGTCGCCATTAATAACAATTTTTTTCAAATTTTTTGCAGGATTTTTTTATTTTTTTTCAAAATTTCCAATTTTTTTGTTTTTTCTTAATCTCGGTCACTATGGCTTAATCTCGAGTCAATATGCTTAATCTCGTGTCAAATCGCACTCCATAGTCAAACTTCCCGAAGGTCACCCATCCCTCTCACTACTCCAAACTGAGCACGCTTAACTTCCGGGTTCTATTCTCCCTCGTTTCCAAGTCGCACTTGTTGTTTTCTGACAATAGTAAGATGTCAATCCTATTAACCTCGTGAATTTAGCTTGAGCATGTCTTGACACATTTCCTTTGTTTGAGTTTGAAACTATTGTTCTAAAAATTAGTAACACTAATATTTCTTGAATAATTAGTTCGCATACAGTTTGACCAGATTTGACCATAGTTTGACCAGATTGACCACAGTTTGACCACAGTTTGACCAGATTTGACCAAAATTCAAAAAAACTAAAATAATTATTTATTAACACTAATATTCTTGAATAATTAGTTTGACCATAGTTTGACTAGATTTAACAAAAACTAAAAAACTAATTTTTTTTTGAATTTTTTGCCTCTAGATCTTAAAAGCCCGTAACTTTTTTTCATTAGGCTTTTGAGGATTTTAAAATGTTTAACGGGTTCATATATAAAACTTTTTCATCAGAGTTCGTATGCAAAAGTTATGGCCATTACAAATTTCGAGAGAGATTTTGCAAATAAAGTCGAAATTCATATTTGTAAATTTTCCCAACAACTAGACCACATATCACATGGAAAACTTATTTTCTTTTATTTTTTGACATTTTATCATTTTTTTAATTTTTTAAAACTGAAAAGGCGGTCCACGGGGGTGCATTCGGTGGAAGTGGGCAAACAACTAATGGCGCACCGTGGGGTGGTCGCCATTAGTAGTTAAACTAGTAATGGCGCACCTGGCAACCGTTGCCATTACTAACAAATATTTTATAAAATTTTTATAATTTTTTTACTTCTTTTTCAAAACTTCTAATGGCGCCACGGTGGGTGTGGTGCGCCATTACTAGTTAAAACTAGTAATGGCGCACCACGCCTTGGTGCGCCATTAAAGTTTTGAAAAATTGTGGGATTACTAATGGCGCACCGTGGGATGTGGTGCGCCATTAGTATTTGGAAACTAATGGCGTACCAACACATGGTGCGCCATTAGTATATAGCAATGGCGCACCAGATGTCTGGTGCGCCATTAGAATCAATCCTATCTATAGCCCTTTTCCTAGTAGTGGTTAAACTTGATGAGCCTAGCATGCACAAACATAGTCTTGGAACACTGGAGACCGAAAGGTCGAAAGTGAATCATATAGTAGATACGATCAACATAGAGATGTTCACCATTGGTGACAACCCCATCTCACGTGATGATCGTACATGGGTTAGGTTATTTGGATCACGTATCACTTAGATGACTTGAGGGATGTCTATTTAAGTGGGAGTTGCTAAGTAATTTGATTAATTGAACTTAATTTCGTGAGCTTAGCCCTGATAGTATTTGCAAATCTATGTTGTAGATCAATAGCTCGCGATGTAGCTCCCCTATTTTTGATATGCTCCTAGAGAAAACTAAGTTGAAAGATGATAGTAGCAATGATGCGGACTGGGTCCGTGATCTAAGGATTATCCTCATTGTTGAATAGAAGAATTATGTCCTTAATGCACCGCAAGGTGACAGACCTATTGCAGGAGCAGATGCAAATGTCATGAACATCTGGCAAGCTCGGTATGATGGCTACTTAATAGTTTAGTGCACCATTCTTTATGGCTAAGAACCGGGGCTTCAAAAACATTTTGAACACCACGGAGCATATGAGATGTTCCAAGAGCTGAAATTGGTATTTCAGACTCATGCTCGTGTCGAGAGGTATGAGACCTCTGACAAGTACTTTGCCTACAAGATGGAGGAGAATAGCTCAGCCAGTGAGCATGTGCTCAGAATGTCTGGGTACTACAATCGCTTGAATCAAGTGGGAGTTAATATTCCAGATAAGATAGTGATTGACAGAGTTCTCTAGTCACTATCACCAAGCTACTAGAACTTTGTGACAAACTATAATATGCAAGAGATGCCGAAAATGATTCCTGAGTTCTTCGCAATGCTGAAATCAACGAAGGCAGAAATTAAGAAAGAGTGTCAAATATTTATGGTTAACAAGACCACTAGTTTCAAGAAAAAGGGCAAAAGGGAAAGAAATGGAACTTCAAGAAGAATGGCAAACAAGTTTCCGCTCCCATGAAGAAACCCAAAGTTAGAGCCAAGCCTGAAACTGAGTGCTTCTACTACAAAGGAAATGGTCACTGGAAGCGGAACTACCCCAAATACTTGGCAGATGAGAAGGATGGCAAAGTGAACAAAGGTATATTTGATATACATGTTATTGATGTGTACTTTACTAGTGTTCATAGTAGCCCCTGGGTATTTGATACCAGTTTAGTTGCTAAGATTAGTAACTCAAAACAAGAGTTGCAAAATGAACAGAGACTAGTTAAGGACGAGGTGACAATGTGTGTTGGAAGTGATTCCAAGGTTGATAAGATCACTATCGCACACTCCCTCTACCTTTTGGATTAGTGTTGGACCTAAATAAATGTTATTTGGTGTTTGCGTTCAGCATGGATATCATTTTATCATGTTTATTGCAATATAGTTATTCATTTAAATCAGAGAATAATTGTTGTTCTGTTTACATGAATAAAACCTTCTATGGTCATACACCCAATGTGAATGGTTTATTGAATCCCGATCGTAGTGATACACATATTCATAATATTGATGCCAAAAGATGCAAAGTTGGTAATTATTGTGCAACATACTTGTGGCACAACCGTTTAGGTGATATTGGTGTAAAGCGCATGAAGAAACTCCATGCGGATGGACTTTTGGAATCACTTGATTATGAATCATTTGATACTTGCGAACCATGCCTCATGGGCAAGATGACTAAAACTCCGTTCTCCAGAACAATGGAGCAAGCTAATGACTTATTGGAAATAATGCATACCGATGTATGCGGTCTGGTGGGTGTTGAGGCATGCGGCGGGTATTGTTATCTCCTGACCTTCACAGATGATTTGAGTAGGTATGGGTATATCTAATTGATCAAACACAAGTCTGAAACATTTGAAAAGTTCAAAAAATTTCAGAGTAAAGTAGAGAATCATCGCAACAAGAAAATAAATTTCTACGATCTGATCATGGAGGCGAATATTTGAGTTACGAGATTGGCCTTCATTTAAAACAATGTGGAATTGTTTCACAACTCATGCCACCTGGAACACCATAGCGTAGTGCTGTGTCCGAATGTCGTAACCGTACTTTATTATATATGGTGCGATCTATGATGTCTCTTATCGATTTAGCACTATCGTTTTGGGGTTGTGCATTAGAGACAGCCGCATTCACGTTAAATAGGGCACCGTATAAATCCGTTGAGATGACACCATACGAACTATGGTTTGGCAAGAAACCTAAGCTGTTGTTTCTTAAAATTTGGGGTTGCGACACTTATGTAAAAAGGCATCAGCCTAATAAGCTTGACCCCAAATCGGAGAAATGCGTCTTCATAGGATACCATAAGGAAACAATTGGGTACACATTCTATCACAGATCCGAAGGCAAGATCTTTGTTGCCAAGAATGGATCCTTTCTAGATAAGGAGTTTCTCTCAAAAGAAGAGAGTGGGAGGAAAGTAGAACTTGATGAGGTAATTGTACCTTCTCTCGAATTGGAGAGTAGCACAACATAGAAAGTCATTCCCGTGATGCCTACACCAACTAGAGAGGAAGCTAATACGAATGATCGTAAAACTTCAGATCAAGTTACTACTGAACTTCGTAGGTCAACCAGAGCACGTTCTGCACCAGAATGGTACAGTAATCCTATCCTGGAAGTCATGTTACTAGACCAAGGCAAACCTACGAACTATGTATAAGCTATGATGAGCCCAGATTCCGACAGTTGGATTGAAGCCATGAAATCTGAGATAGGATCCACGTATGAGAACAAAGTGTGGACTTTGGTGGACTTGCCCGATGATCGGCAAGTCATAGAGAATAAATGGATCATCAAGAAGAAGACGTACGCTGATGGTAATGTTACTATCTACAAAGCTCGACTTGTCTCAAAAGCTTTTCGACAAGTTCAATGGGTTGACCACGATGAGACTTTCTCACCCACAGTGATGCTTAAGTCTGTCCGAATCATGTTAGCAATTGCCACATTTTATGAAATCTAGCAAATGGATGTCAAAACTGCAATCCTTAATGGATTTCTTAAAGAAGAGTTGTATATGATGCAACCAGAAGGTGTCGATCCTAAAGGTGCTAATAAAGTGTGCAAGCTCCAGCGATCCATCTATGGCATGGTGCAAGCATCTTGGAGTTGGAATATACGCTTTGATGAGGTGATCAAAGCATATGGTTTTATACAGACTTATGGTGAAGCCTGTATTTACAAGAAAGTGAGTGGGAGCTCTGTAGCATTTCTGATATTATATGTGGATGACATATTGTTGATTGGAAATGATATAGAATTTTTGAATAGCATAAAAGGATACTTGAATAAGAATTTTTCAATAAAAGACCTCGGTAAAGCTACTTATGTATTGGGCATCAAGACACTTAATAGGACTTTCACAAAGCACATACCTTGGCAAAGTTTTGAAGAAGTTCAAAATGGATCAGTCAAAGAAAGTGTTCTTGCCTGCATTGCAAGGTATGAAGTTGAGTAAGACTCAAAACCCGACCACGGCAGAAGATAGAGAGAGAATGAAAGGAATCCCCTATGCCTCAGCCATAGGTTCTATAAAGTATGCCATGCTGTGTACTAGACCTATTGTGTACCTTGCCATGAGTTTGGCAAGGGGGTACAATAGTGATCCAGGTGTAGATCACTGGACAGCGGTCAAAAATTATCATTAGTTACCTAAGAGGACTAAGGAAATTATTTCTCGGTTATGAAGGTGATAAAGAGTTTGTCGTAAAGGGTTACGCCGACGCAAGCTTTGACACCAATTTGGGTGACTCACAGTCTCAATATGAATAAATATTGCTGGTGGGAGCAATTAGCTAGAGTAGCACCATGCAGAGAATCGTAGACATAGAAATTTGCGAATATACATACGGATTTGAATGTGACAGACCCGCTGACTAAACTTCTCTCACAAGCAAAACATGATCACACCTTAGTACTCTTTAGGTGTTAATCACACTATGATGTGAACTAGATTATTGACTAGCAAACCTATTGGGTGTTGGTCACATGGCGATGTGAACTATGGGTGTTAATCACATGATGATGTGAACTATTGGTGTTAAATCACATGGCGATGTGAACTAGTTTATTGACTCTAGTGCAAGTGGGAGACTGAAGGAAATATGCCCTAGAGGCAATAATAAAGTTGTTATTTTATATTTACTTATTCATGATAAAGGTTTATTATTCATGCTAGAATTGTATTGATCGAAAACTTAAATACATGTGTGAGTACATAAAACAAATATCGTGTCCCTAGTAAGCCTCTACTAGACTAGCTCATTGATCAAAGATGGTCAAGGTTTCCTAACCATGGACATGTGTTGTCATTTGATAATGGGTTCACATCATTAGGAGAATGATGTGATGGACAAGACCCACCCGTTAGCTTAGCATAATGATCGTTTAGTTTATTGCTATTGCTTTCTTCATGTCAAATACTTATTCCTTCGACTATGAGATTACGCAACTCCTGGATACTGGAGGAATACCTTGTGTGCTATCAAACGTCACAATGTAACTGGGTGATCATAAAGATGCTCTACGGGTATCTCCGAAGGTGTTTGTTGAGTTGGCATAGATCGAGATTAGGATTTGTCACTCCGAGCATCGGAGAGGTATATCTGGGCCCTCTCGGTAATACACATTATAAGCTTGCAAGAAAATGACTAAGTAGTTGGTCACGAGGTGATGTATTATGGAACAAGTAAAAAGACTTGCCGATAACGAGATTGAACTAGGTATAGAGATACTGAGGATCGAATCTCGGGCAAGTAACATACCGATGGACAAAGGGAATTACGTATGTTGTCATTACGGTTTCACCGATAAAGATCTTCGTAGAATATCTAGGAGCCAATATGGCCATCCAGGTTTCACTATTAGTTATTGACCGGAGAGGTGTTTCGGTCATGTCTACATAGTTCTTGAACCCATAGGGTCTGCATGCTTAACGTTCATTGATGATATATTATTATATGAGTTATGTGATTTGGTAACCGAATGTTGTTCGGAGTCCCGGATGAGATCACGGACATGACGAGGAGTCTCTAAATGGTCAAGAGGTAAAGATTGATATATAGGACGATGGTATTCTGACATCGGAAGTGTTTCAGAGGGTACCGGGTACTTATAGGGTCACCAGAAAGGAGTTTCGGGCACTCGTGGCAAAGATATGGGCCTTATAGGCCAAGAGAGGGAACACACCAGCCCACAAGGGGCTGGTTCACCCCTATAGAGGCTGACCCTATGAGGAGGAGAAGGAAAGAGGGGAGGGAAAGGAACATGCGAAGTAGGACTCCCCCTTCCTTCCCTCTCCCCCCTCTTTCCTTCCACCTTGTTGATACAAGGAAAGGGGGACGCGGGGCGAGGCAGGGGCCCTAGGAGCCGGCGGCCAGCCCTAGGGCGCGCCTGGCTGCCTCCCCTCCCCTCCCACATATATATACGGGGAGGGGGTGCCACACAAAGACACAACATTGTCTTAGCCATGTGCGGCGCCCCCGTCCACCGCTTACTCCCTTTGTCATATTTTCATAGTGCTTAGGCGAAGCCCTACAGAGATTACATCACCATCACCGTCACCACGCTGTCGTGTTGTTGGAACTCATCTACTACCTTGCTGTCTTGCTGGATCAACAAGGCAGAGGACGTCACCGAGATGAACGTGTGCAGAACGCGGAGGTGCCGTGCGTTCAGTACTAGATCGGTTGGAGCGCGGAGAAAGTTCGACTACATCAACCGCGTTGTGAAATGCTTCTGCTTACGGTCTATGAGGGTACGTAGACATACTCTCCCCCTCGTTGCTATGCATCTCCATGGATAGATCATTGTGTGTGCATAGAAAAAATTTTGTTTTCCATGCAACGATTCCCAACAATATCTAGCACGGAAAGTTTTGGGAATTACTCGGTTGTTTTCGTTGACGGGAAAAGTATGCCTCTCAAAAAAATTTATCTCTAAATTTTTTGCTTTGAGCTCTGGCACCTCTACAAATCCCTACTTCCCTCTGCGAAGGCCCTTTATGTTTACTTTATGCAATTTTTATTTTTATTTTGAGTCTCCATCTTCTCTTATAAAGCACCAACTAGGGAGCACTATAATTGTACTTGAGCATTGGATGTAGCTAATATGCGAGTGTGTTTCATGAATGGATCAATGATTGAGCATGATGAACTAGGGATAACTTTATTTAGTGTTGATATTTTGAAAGACATGGTTTCTTGTTGATATGCTTGAGTATTGAAATCTTCATGTCAAAACTATACTATTGCTTTGAACCATATAAAATTCCAAATGTCCATGCTACAAAAGAAAAGAATATGTCATGAACATGTTAGGCAGCATTCCACATCAAAAATATTTTTTTATCATTTACCTAATCGAGGATGAGCAGGAATTAAGCTTGGGGATGCTGATACGTCTCCAATGTATCTATAATTTTTTATTGTTCCATGTTGTTATATTATAATTCTTGGATGTTTTACAATCATGTTATAGCAACTTTATATCATTTTTTGGCACTAACCTATTGACATAGTGCCCAGTGCCAGTTGTTCTTTTTTTGCTTCATAGAAAATCAATATCAAACGGAGTCCAAAGCAAAACTTTTTGGAGATTTTTTTTGGACCAGAAGACATCCAGTGGGCCAAATAATTAGTAGAGGGGGCTCCGAGGGGAGCACAACCCACCAAGGAGCGCCTGGGGGCCCAGGCGCGCCCAGGTGGGTTGTGCCCACCTTGGTGGCCTCCCGCATCGCCTCTTCTATACCCAAATATTCCAAAAAACCTAGGGGAGTCGACGAAACACAATTCCAGCTGCCGCAAGTTCCAGAACCACGAGATCCAATCTAGACATCATCATGGAGGGGTTCATCATCCTCATTGGTGCCTCTCCGATGACGCATGAGTAGTTCATCACAGACCTACGGGTCCGTAGGCAGTAGCTAGATGGCTTCCTCTCCCTCTCTCTATCTATCTATCTATCTATCTATCTATCTATCTATCTATCTCTCTCTCTCTCTCTCTCTCTCTCTCTCTTTGATTCTCAATACAATGGTCTCTTGAAGATCTATTTGATGTAACTCTTTTTGAGGTGTGTTTGTTGGGATCCGATGAATGTTGAGTTTATGATCAGATCTATATCCATGAATATTATTTGAGTATTCTTTTGATCTCTTATATGCATGATTATTTATAGCCTCATATTTCTTCTTTGAATCTTTGGTTTAGTTAGGCCAACTAGATCAATTTTTCTTGCCATGGAAAGAGGTGCTTTGTGATGGGTTCGATCGTGCGGTGTTCTTTCCCAGTGACAGAAGGGGCAACAAGACACGCATGTATCATTGCTATTAAGGATAACAAGATGGGGGCTATTCCTACATGAATAGATCTCGTCGACATCATGTCATTGTTCTTATTGAATTACTCTGTTTCACCATGAACTTAATACACTAGATGCATGCTGGATAGCAGTCGATGTGTGGAGTAATAGTAGTAGATGCATGCAGGAGTCGGTCTAGTGATGCCTATATATTGATCATTGCCTTGGATATCGTCATAACTATTCGATTTTCTATCAATTTCCCAACAGTAATTTGTTTACTCACCATTTGCTATTTCTCAAGAGAAGCCACTAGTGAAATCTACGGCCCCGAGTCTATTATTTATCATATTTGCTTTGAGATATATTTTTATTTGCTTTCGTTTTCAGATCTATTATTCCACAAACCCAAAATTACCTTGCTGCACTTTTTTATTACTTATTTTATTTCACGTTTTATCGAGATCTATTTATCCAATCTATCACAAATTTATCCTGTCAACTTGAGAATTTCCTACACCGTTACCCGTAAGAGGGATTGACAACCCCTCATAAGCGTCAGGTTGCAAGTATTTGTTCTTTGTGTGCAGGTACTGTTTAGATTGTGTTGCTTGGTTCTCCTAATGGATTGATAACCTTGGTTTCATAACTGAGGGAAATACCTACCATAGCTGCATCATCCCTTCCTCTCTGGGGAAATACCAACGTAGTTCAAGCGACATCAGACCTCTACAGTCTTTAGGGCTCTATCAATTATACAAGCAACCTCGCAGAGTCCCTTTGAGACACGTCCGCCTACATGAATACCAGCTTCTCCAACTAGAGCCAAGGATGGACTCCCAATCAACCGCCACAATAATCCCACTAGTTTGGGCTTGCAAAAGCTTAAGCTTTGGGAGGGAGGGTCACTACCACGTCTACATCAAGATGTGGCGGCATTATTTGAATAAATGGTAATGAGATTGTACTTCGACTCATCGAGCTTCGAAACACTCGTGTTGGTCTGTTCCAACACTTTGCTTTTTATTTGCTTTTCATTTTTATTTTCGTTGTTCTGATTTTTTTTTGCAAGTTAGTTTTCAAAAACCCAAAAACCAAAAGAATATAATAAGCTTTGCTTTGTTCTTCTCTTTTTCTCCCTTGGAGTTTGTTTGCATTCTTGTTTATATTTTAGAGGAGTTGATCTACGCTGGACAATGAGGAATGCAAGCATAAGGAAGAGAAGTGTGTAAATTCATGACCGTGAAGGTATGTCCTACGACTCCCGTCTTTTGCAATTGAAATACTTAGACTAGATGTAGTAGTAGTAGTATGTGTGATGTGTGTAAGAGGGAGTAAGTCTTGATAATTAAAACGAAGGTTTTGTTCTAGTAGCTGAAATAATTTTGTAGCCTTTGTTCTGTTTAATCTAGATAACCGAGACTTGCCATGGGACTATTTTTAAAAGAAAATTATCATAACTAAAAATAACCATGCACAAGAGAAAGTTTTCAAAGACTTGGGTGTTGAGAAAAATTATAGAGAAGATAATGTCAGAAATGCTCAACCCCATAGTGTTAGTTTTAATAGACTTGATAGCACTTGTGATTAAATTGTCTAGAGGAACTTAGGAGAAGGGTGAACGAGATTATGCCAAAAATCTGTGTTGTATCTCTTACATGGTGCTTCAACTTCTCGCTGGTACTATGGCCTTGCTACTATATGCACATGTACGCGTGTCACTATGGCTTTGTCACCTTTCTTGATGTTATGCTGAGGACTCCGCTGGCTAATGAATGTTCCACCAAAGTTTTGGCTCAGATTTTGGCTATGAGTTTGCTATCGTACGTAGTGGCAACCCTACAATCGAATATTATTCATATTTTCTCTTGAATGTGTGTGTATGTGGTAAATACCGGGAACTGATCACAAGAGATCGAAAGAGACATATATCAAGATCCATAGTTCCCAAAATTAAGTCACAACGAAACTCTATGCATGATCACTTATTTGGCATAGTCCCTTCATGTGACAACCAAAGTTTCAGCAAACAATGATTGAAACAAAGTGTTTGAGAGCCTTGAGGATAAGACATTTGTGGGTATGTTTATGAGCACTCTAGTATCACGTTTATCTTTACATACCTTTCGCTCTCTAATTTATGTTTTAATGGCTCTATCCAAAGAAAAAATCTTTGCATTCCCAACAAGCAAGTGTGACCTAGAGGAAATAGAATTGAGCGTTGCAAAGTTGTTTTATCTATTAGATCAAAAACTTTGAGTTGATTATCTTTGCTTCACTAACACTTGCATAATAACCATGCCACCGCTACAACTATGCTAAGTTTTTAGGTCAAGAAGTGGAGGGCTATCTAGGCAACCAATAGTAAGTGAACCAAAACCTTCTCATTATTTCGATTTAAACAAACTAAGTTCCTTATGATTTAGATTTCTCTCTATGTTAATCAAGGACAATCAAGTTTAAGCTTGGGGGAATGGATGAGTCATATTTTTACACTCATCCACCCTTTGTTTAAACCGAGATATTTCAATTAAACCAAGATATTCGTTCCAATATTGCCTCTAATGACTAATGAATGCATAGGATACCACGAATCCTCTCTTTATTGTATTTCTACAGGAAATGAGCTTAATATAGATGAAGTCAAGTGAGAACATGGAAAGGAGGAGATAGAAGAAATCGGGAGGAGGCGCACCAGAAGCCACAGAGCAAAAGACGATGTTCCATGCGATCGTGACTGCTCGCATGAGCGTTCATATGGTGTGGAAACTGAGGCCTCTCATCCACCCAAACAACGTTTATATATGGGTCAAGGCCGAAATGTCAGCAGAACATCCGTGAGCGAAGCCAGAACAGAATCATCCTCATCCATCTCCATCAACCCTAGGGTCCGCCATTTCCATATGCATAGCCACCATCACCACCATAGTTCTTCTTCCACTAGATCATACTTTTAATCGTGCATCACACACGGCATTCATTGTAAGCCATATTACTAATCAATTAATCTCCATGATGTGTTCCTCAATGTGTTCTTCATGTGATCTAATCTCCATGTGTGAGTAGTTCCGTAAGGTATGGGTTGAGGCAAGAGCCTTGCGACCCTCTGTATGTTGTGGGGATCAATGGAGGTGCTTTGAATTAACGCCCGTATGTGTGAAATAAATTGTTCCGCAAATGTCTCTTGTCTCGTCTGGGTTCTTCATCCCTGCAGGTAACCGGGTCATGAAGAGTGAGCCACGGGGAGGCTAAGGGAAGGGAGACTATGAAGTGTTATTCTGAACATCAGTGACAGAAGGGTTTAGTACGGTAACATGGATCGTATCTCTGGGGATTCAAGAGGTGTAGTCATTAAATGCCCAAAGCTCTTATATGATTATTGCAATCTTCAATATCGAGGCAACCCCGCGAGATGGATAGAGCCTTTGGTTGGACAACTGATTCTTGATGCAGGACGTCCGCCAATTTAATATCATATTTGGTCCCAGCATAAATACATGGTTGTAAGCATTAAGACATCATACCCGTACCTATTTTTATTATAAGTGTTCAACTCAAGGTTGCTTGATTTTGATCCGGTCAAAAGTTTGAATTGTTTCTTTAACAAAAGCTTGCTAGAGACCCTAGCTTAAAGGGGGCCTTCCTCCCATGGGTTCGATAACTCAGGATCACCTCTGGGGAAATATGTGAGAATACTTTCTGCTCCATTTCCGGATCACTAAAAGAAATAATCAACAATATGACCATTACCTTAGATATCATCACTAGCTTTGCTTGCTAGATGTTTCGATGCTAATTTTGGTATCGCTACTCACCACATGTTTGAAATCCTCCCAATTGCCAGGATAAGCCTCTAACCTCCACTACCTATGCAAGCCTTGTTTGACTATGTTACAGTGTAGCCCCTCTTATAGCTCTAGTTGCAGGTGTAGGTTGTTCCATGTTTGGGACATTGAATATCACGAGATATCACTATATCATGCTTATTTAGTTAATCAATCTTTACACTTGGTAAAGGGTGGAAGGCTCGGCATTTTGCTTGGCGATTTGTTCCATACTTGCCGCCCTAGTTTTCGTAATACCGGTGTTATGTTCCTTGATGAGCGCTCCTAACACGTGTGAGGTTTATGGGGCCCCCTAATCGCTTCGACTTTGTGTTAAACTTTTCCAGCAAAGCAAAACATTAGTTTTAACATTTGCCAACATTAATAATGTAATAATTAACGCATAGAGGCTGGCCCCCTCAGAGAATTTTTAATACTACATAAGTAGGTGGGCCAATGCTGATGGTGTTGGTCACTCCAAAACACCAAGCAGTCGGTGGTGCCACCACGGGGAAACATGAGGTCTAAGCCATCGTCCACTTAGCATAGACGGATGAGTCCGGGGACGAGTACGCATGGCTCCGACTCACTGGGAGGTCTTGCTGGACTATTTTTACCTTAGATGAAGGACTTGTGTACCGGACTCCTATGATGCTTCATGCTATCACGGTGTTGAGGTCTCCAACATAGGCATGTGATAATTTTGTAATTGGATGAGTTGGAGCACCCCTGCAGGGTGAAATCTTTCGGAAAGCCGGGCTCGCCATTATGTGGTGACTTGGAAATTTATAACCTCAGGTTGTAGAGAACTTCAAAATAAATTAAAACTAAAACTTAACAACTACGGGCGTAACCATGATTGTCTTTTCTTGTGAGTTGGGATCAAGAAGAGAACACAATGGAGTTATGATTGACTCGTAAGTAAGTGTTCAAGGGTCACTTCTTGATCATACTAGATTGCGCCCGCTTATGCGTAGGATTTATCTCATCTTGTTCTAGTACTCGCATGATTAGTTGATCTACAATGCTTAGTGCTTGTTGCAACCTCGCTACTTAACCATTTCATACCCATTAAAGTATGTTAGTTTTGATACCCATGGTAATGAGATTGTTGAGTCCCAAAAGGCTCACAGATACTAGAACAACAAATGCAGGTACAGGTAAAGCGATGTTCTAACGTGCGAGCAGTGCATTGTTCTATTTGGAGTTCTTCTTATTCGATGATCATAGGATGGGTTCCCGGTTGGCAACCTAAGATTAGCTAGGTGGACGTTGCTTTCTTTTATTTGGGCCTCTTTAGGCCAATTTGCCTCTTATCCCTTGCCGGATCCTGTCTTACTGTATGATGATTGTTGTGGATTGATGGATTGTGATACTTATGTAGTTAGCTTGCTTTGTTGTGGCGAGTATAAGCCAACTTAAACACTTGTATTCTCGTCTTTTCAGTTGATGTTGTATGTGTTGTGATGTTCACCTTGTTACCGACATGTGACACTTACGTATATGATATTAGTCATATGTTGGGGTGTCTTCAATATACACTTCTATCCTTAGTGAAGCTTGTAAAGTCTTCGTTTGGGATAGGACCACATGTTGGGTGTTACATGGGGCTCATATCCAGTTACACCATCTTTCACCATGCAATTATTGACGGCTCTCTTCTTAACGAGAAGGAGAAGGTTGGGGCAAGATCTTCAATTCTATCCTTCACAAGTGGACGCGGATTTGCGGAATGCAGGTCTCAGGGCACCGAGTCCCTCATGCGTGTTTTTTAGTTTTGGCTTCCGATTTTTCAACTTTTATATCTTTAAAAAAGTTCAAATTAAATTATGTTTTTATATTCGTGTTTCTCGCGACGAGGGCTTTCAAATAAGATTCATTTACAAAATATTTTGATGAATTTTGAAAATAAATGTTAAGATTCAACTCTTGAAAATTAGTATGTGTGACCTATAAAATCACCGTTTTATTGCGACTGACAAAAAAATGTCTCTTGTGAAGTCAAAAAAATGTCTCAGGGCACCGAGTAAGGTTTGGGAGGGGCATCAATTGTTCCAGAGAAATGTGGCGGACCCATCAATCATCTTACACCTTGTGGCCGCATTATATATAGCAATGGACTCATTCGAAACCTGAATGCTGAGATCTCGTCATGGCTTCTTGGGCGTTGTGCACAATAGTAATATCATACTCTACCGTATCCTACCGATCTAACTCGGATTTATATATCGTTATTTGGAAGTCAAAATTCTCTTACCATGTGTATAAAACCAGTTTTGAAATGGTCCTAAGCACTTTCACCCTTACCTCCTAGATTGCCCAATTAAGATGTCTCTAAATTATGATACTGATAAATTCAAAATCATTTAATTATTCCTCGGCTGCCCTGAATTAAGTGTTTTGACAATTTCAGCAGGGTCGCTAGCTAGCTTGAGTTGTTCTAGTCTTCCTTCCCGTCCATTTTCGTCTGTGATGTCTTCTCGTGCGGCGGCTAAGGCATGACATCACAGCTACTACGGCATGCCTTCAAATTAATGCTGAACAATCTCATCGGCGTGGGGTATGATTTGGCTCGCAGACATGGAACTGGAAGAAGTCTCTACCGGGGGACTCGTTTCTCTCTATATTCATATATATTTTGACCATTCAAATGCCTGGCCAGGTCAAATTTCCTTTGAACGAAGAACCTGTAGACTATCTTCGATCTCCTTTGAACGAAGAACCTGTAGAGTGTAGACTATCTTCGGTTGGCACTAGTACCATTGTGACCAGCCATAATATCTGACTAGCCTTATTAATTGATGATTTAGGGCATCTCCAACGCTAATTCTCAAACCAGACGTGGTATCCGCCCGTGAATTGGTGGGGACCTATCCACAAACAGTGATACGGAAGCCGGTCATCCAAAATTGTCCCTTAATGTCTGCCTAGGTTCGATCATTTTGCAATTGAAATGCGCCCGCCCGATCACATAACGCTCGGTCACAATCAAAAATAGGCAAGTATTCATAGTTTTTACATGTCCGATCACAAAAAAATATCAGTCCAGCAGTCCGTGCAAAAAATTACCCTGCCAGACAGGCAATCCAAGCCTGATTGCTCACTCTGTCGTCGCCGCTGGCTCGGTCGCCACCTTAACGGCAACCTCCTTCTCCGCCGCCGCCTCCTCCCCCCCCCCCACACACACACACTCCAGCTGGCCCTTATACCGCCTCAACATATTGAAACGAACGTCTTGCACGATCATCCTTGCATTGTCATCCAACTCATCCATTTTCAAGGTCAACATCTTCGCCTCCTTCGAAGCGGTTGCGATATGAACCTTCTTCTCCTTGAGCATGGCCTTCTTCTCTTCAAGCTTGAGGTTCTTCTCGGTCGCCGTCATGAATATGTTAAACCTCTCACCCTTACATGCCTCCTTCATGTAAGAGCGCTTCACATATGCCTCCTCCTTCTTCGCCAAGATGTCCTCAAACCTCTCTGTCATCTTGGCTGCCGCCCCTTCTCGCTTCACCTTCTCGTCCTCCCACTCCTTTCCTTGGAACCCTCTCCTAATATTCTCCGACGACTCTTTTGTTGGGTCGGTTGGATCACCCATTTCTTCCTCAGTGCCGATGCCGACAGTTTTGGCGGAGTTGGTAATGAACACATTCCAGTTGGATTGCCCATTCAATTTCAACCAACAATGCATGAGGGCGAAGTTCTTCATCTCCAACTTCAATAACAAATTGCAAGCACGAGAAGGATACCAAGTATAAAACATTGTCAACAATTTGCATATCCGATCTGGCCAGCACACTTACTTTCTCGAGATTTGGGCACCACTTGGCCACCGTGTGATGAGTTGCTTCAAGTGGTCGTAGATACTTGGACACGGACTCTTGAATGATGTATCATCAATGGTTGAGAGACTTCACCAAACAATTGCGGATGAGCTCATCGACCTAGGGCTCGAAATGCTTGTGCTCATGGAACTAAGGGTAAATGTTGGCCCAAAATCTTGAGCCCTTTTGCTAGTAACCAACCATACATCGCATAACAACTCATCATCCCTCTTGTTGAATCTTTCGCCTCTACCCCTTTTCTTTGGATTGGATGCAAATTCATTTGGATTAGGGTCGTCATCGGTCGATGGCCCAATCCGGTTGCGTGCCCGGCAGCGCGCCCTGCTGGACTGGGTGTACGTGATGGTTGGGTGTACATGCCCGGTTGCGTGGACTCCGAGTCATCCACATGCCCGTCCTCGTAGCCTCTACCTCCATCGTGGATCATCTCAAGCAACTACCTGTCTGTGTTGTCGTACACCGACTCGCCCACTTGAGGCATACCGGCAAACAGCGCGCGGCCACCAATTTGCTCCACACTCGGCGTTCACACCCATGTGTAATTTTTATGGTGCATGAGGACCATTTGCATGAGGATCAGGTGGGATCTTACTTGGGGTTAGATGTGAGTCGCTGGAAGTCCAAAGCGGGGTCATGGGAGACTTCACAATTAAGTTTCGGGGTCAGATCAAAGGCCGATGGGTTTAATTGGGCATTGGTGGCGGTATATGGTGCCGCGCAGCCCGAGCTCAAACCAGGGTTTTTGGCAGATCTTGTCCGAATCTGCGGCTCTGGGCAGCTTCCAATCTTGGTCGGGGGTGACTTTAACATTATTAGAAGGAGAGAGGATAAGAACAATGATAACTTTGACGGCAGGTGGTCATTTATATTCAATACCATCATTGAAAGCTTGGATCTGAGAGAGATAGAGCTTTCGGGTAGAAAGTTTACTTGGGCTAATACCTTGCCAAACCCAACGTTTGAGAAACTGGATTGAGTCCTAGCGAGCGTCGAATGGGAGCATAAATTTCCCCTGGTAACAGTCCAAGCATTATCGCGCGGAATCTCTGATCACACCCCCCCTACTGGTTGACTCTGGTGAGGCAACGCATATGGGGAACAAAAATACTTTCTCTTTCGAATTGGTGTGGTTCTAAAGAGAAGGCTTTTTGGATCTAATAGCCAGGGAATGGGCTAAAGATGCAGGAGGTCGGACCTCCGTTGAGCGATGGCATAATAAGATTAGGCATTTGAGAAGCTTCTTACATGTGTGGGCTAAACATGTTAGTGGGGTTTATAAGGCTGAAAAGGAAAGGCTCCTTACACTTATTCAGTCCCTATATTTAAAAGCCAAGTCCACAATTCTAGAGACCACGGAGCTTCATGCTAAAATTGATGCGGAGACGAGATTGAAAGAACTTGTCCGTGAAGAGGAATTGAAGTGGGCGTTGCGAGCTAAGGTTCGCAAAGTTGTCCAGGGGGACACGAACACTCAATTCTTTCACATGATCGCTAATGGCAAGCACAGAAAGAAAAGAATCTTTCAGCTTGAGAAAGACGAAGGAATGATTTTAGGACAGGAAAACCTAAAATTATACATAACTAAATACTACAAGAAGTTGTTTGGGCCTCCGGAGGATAATTGTGTATCCCTGGATGAGTCTAGGATTGAATATGTTCCTCAACTTGCTGTAGATGAGAATGATATTTTGACTGCCCCATTTCCGGAGAAAGAGGTGTTTGAAGCCATTTCACAGATGAAAAACGATAAGGCTCCAGGGCCGGATGGATTTCTGGCGGAGTTTTATAAAAAGTGTTGGCATATTATTAAGGGGGATTTGATACCGATGTTCCATGATTTATTCTCTGGACAACTTCAGTTGTTTCACCTGAATTTTGGAATGATAACTCTGCTTCCTAAGAAAACAGAGGCTGTGAGAATTGAGCAGTTCAGGCCGATCTGTCTTCTTAATGTTAGTTTCAAGATTTTCACCAAGGAAGGGACTAATAGGCTCATGTAGATTGTGCATTTTTTGGTGCAACATTCCCAAACTGCTTTCATGCCGGACAGAAACATCCTAGAAGGGGTTGTGGTCCTTCATGAAACGCTCCACGAAATTCACAAGAAAAAACTAGATGGAGTTGTTTTCAAGGTGGATTTCGAGAAAGCGTACGATAAAGTCAAATGGCCCTTTCTTCAACAGGCCTTGCGTATGAAAGGTTTTGATCAAGCCTGGCGACGTCAGGTAGAATCTTTCATGGAATTAAAGTGAATGACGACATAGGTCATTATTTCCAAACACATAAGGACCTGAGACAAGGTGATCCATTGTCTCCTATTTTGTTCAACATTGTAGTCGATATGTTGACAATTCTAATAGGAAGGGCTAAGGAGGCCGGTCAGGTAGGTGGCCTGGTGCCTCATCTAGTTGATGGAGGTGTGTCTATCCTACATTACGCTGATGATACTATCATCTTTATGGAGCATGACTTGGCAAAAGCGAGAAACATGAAGCTGGTGCTATGCTTATTTGAACAATTGACCGGGTTAAAGATTAACTTTCATAAAAGCGAATTGTTCTATTTTGGAAGAGCCAATGAGGAACAAGAGGCTTATAGGCAATTGTTTGGGTGTGAATTGGGGGCTTTACCTTTTACATATTTAGGTATACCAATTCACCATCGTAAGCTAACAAACAGAGATGGAAGTGCATTGAGGATCGATTTGAGAAGAAACTGAGCTGCTGGAAGGGCAAGCTCATGTCATACGGAAGCCGATTAATTCTTATTAATTCGGTTCTCACGAGTATGCCTATGTTTCTCTTGTCTTTTTTTGAGGTTCCAGTTGGAGTTAGGAAAAGGTTGGAGTTATATCGATCCCGATTCTTCCGGCAGAGTGATGAACTAAAGCAAAAATACAGGCTAGCCAAATGGGACATTATTTGTAAACCAAAATACCAAGGGGGTCTTGGCATTGAGAATCTTTAAGTGAAGAACAGATGCCTTCTCAGTAAGTGGCTGTATAAGTTATCTGTTGAAACGGAGGCCACATGGGCGCAGATTCTCCGTAGTAAGTACCTTCACTCCAAAACTTTGTCCCAGGTAACAGTGAGGCCAATGGATTCGCCTTTCTGGAAAGGACTGATGAGAGTTAAATCGGTTTTGTTCAATAGGACAAAGTTTATATTAGGAAATGGTACCACTATAAGATTCTGGGAGGATTCTTGGCTAGGGGAAACACCCCTAGCGCTTCAATATCCGTTCTTGTATCGCATTGTTCAACGACAGGACGATTCCGTTGCATCAATGCTTCAGTCCATCCCCCTCAATATTCACTTCAGGAGGACGCTTGCCAGAAGCCGTTGGGAAACCTGGATCCATCTTGTGAGTAGACTGATGGAGGTTCAGCTGTCTCAACAGCCCAATTAGTTGCGCTGGAAGCTTACTAGGAATGGAGAGTTTTTGGTTAAATCCATGTATATGGATGTTATCAATTCTAGCTCTATTCTTAGTTCCAAACATTTTTGGAAAGTCAACGTTCCTTTAAAAATTAAAGTGTTTATGTGGTTTGTGCATAAACAAGTCATTTTAACTAAGGACAACCTGGCAAAACGCAATTGGACAGGACCTACAAGATGTAGTTTTTGTAATATGGATGAATCCATCAAACACCTCTTTCTTGACTGCCTGTTAGCAAAAAATTTATGGCGGTCAATTCACATAGCGTTTAACATTACTCCTCTGAATTCTGATAGCATGTTATTTGGGACGTGGCTTAACGGGATAGATCCCGAAACAGTAAGACACATTCGCGTAGGAGTATGTGCTTTATTATGGGCAGTTTGGAACTGCAAAAATGATTTAGTTTTAACAGAACAACAAATATGCATTTTTTGCAGGTTATCTTCCGAGCCACTGCGTTGATCCATATGTGGTCGCTACTCACTCCGACGTAGGCCAGGGAGCATTTGATTACTGGATCTATCAGGTGGGAGATGGTAGCTCGAGCTATTTTCAACCGATTTGGATGGCGGTCATGTAATAGGATAGGCAATTAGTTTTCCTATCTTTCTTTTGCCAGCCGGTTGTGGCCTCGTGTATGCTTACTTTGTTTTGCTCTCTGTGAGCTTTTTTCCTTTCGTTCAGACTATAAGACCTTTGTTAAACCATTTTGCTTATTTATATAAGTTGGACGTATGCATCTTTTTGATGCAGAGGCCGGGGAGTCCCCCCTTTTCGAAAAAAATGAGGATCATTTTTCTTTATCTTTCTATTGCCCATGTAGCGCCATTTGTGAAGTTGTATCTGTCGATCATTTCAAACCTGGATGGTGAAATTTGGAATCTTTAATAAAAAGGTTGTGTGCATCGTTCGGTGTAGAGGTTAAAGGTTTTTCTCTGTTCTCTAGAAAACAGGAGATTTACTTAAAGCTAATTCATTGAGAATAACCCATCGCCTAAATACACCCATAAGAGCAAGTATAATAATGGACTTGTATCCCCCTTACATGACACTTTTGCCAGTGTGGAGGAGAGAGACATGGAAAGATGTTGGGAGTGTGCTCTCACGCAAGAGCCTAGCTATATGCGTATTCTTAGGCAAATGAATAAATATGAAGAAAGAGATAGAGAGACGGTAAAGAAAAAAGTACTCTTATAATCAACCTTATAGCTAATCTTGTTGTATGAGTGAATATAAGTGGTGACTATATATGATATGGCAACATCATATAGCCAACAGATAGCTATACTATTAACCATGCTCTAAAGAGCAGATGTACTTGCTATTCAGTGATCATCTGCTGCTTCTTTAAGAACATGGCTAAGGTAATCTCTAACACGGACCCTTGAAACGCCTGCAAACGTCGGGACCGAGGTGTCTCGACGTAGTTTGTCATTCGACGCAGGTCCCTATTTGTCCGTAGACGGGTCTACGCGTCCATTTTCCCGCAAATCGGATGCAAGCCAGTGGGAGCTTTACGGCGCCCGGACCGCCGACACGTATGCGTCCGACAAGTGGTCCCACCCAAAACCTTCTCTCGCACCTACGCCCTCTCCCATGCAATCACACCTCCGCTACCCGCGCCGCATTCGTATGTCGGCCAACATTGGATGCGGCCGACCACTGGAGCTGGCAATGAAGTGGCGCGCCGCCCATGTCGTGTCCTGATCTTCACGCCTGTTCAATGCCAGAGTGACGAGACGGCTATCTGCCGTGTTGAAGTCGGCTGCCAGACTGTCCGCCTGCCAACATTAAACAAACGCAGCAGTCAAGAAACCAACTCTAGCGCCTGCATTGAAACATATCACATCCGCTTGGCCTGGTCGGCACCTGCTATTTTTACGTGGCAGCGCACGACACGATCTGTCTCTTTGTCCTTCCTGATGTTAGTCTGGTCTCCTTTGTTCCACTCGCCCTTGCTTATTTTTCCTCTCCCTATCAGCACAAAGTCAAAGAAATAAACCTACCTCAAGCACCAATTCTTCCTCCTTGTCATGATAATGAGGTGCTGCAAAGGGTGACCGTGACGGCTGCGCGCTGCTACAACCGCGAGGAGGGTGAGTTGCCACTGGTGTCACACCAAGCTGTGACCTGGATGTTGCACGACGGCGACGAATTGGGGGCGCCTGCGACAACGTTGATCGCGGCGGTGGTTTGCTACAACATGCGTCCGTGTTTTTTTGGAAGCGGTGATGGTGGATGCTGGGAACGACGGCAGTGGATGCTGGAAACCGGCACTGAGGAAAGTTGCGACCAACGTCAGAGTTTTGCTGCAAACAATGACGGTGGATGCTGGTAACGACGACAGTGGATGTTGCAACCCACGCCGAGGAAAGTTGCAACCGCGGCCGCCGCATGTTGGAAACCGCCAGTGGCCATGCTGCGACCGCCGCATGATAGAACCGTGGCCAGTGGACGTTGGGACGGTGATGCGGGGGAGAAGACGAGGCGCCCGAGGATGCTGCAACCGGCGCCATCGGTAACTACCACGGGTTACAGGGGTGCTGCAACCGGCCCCATCGGGAGCTAGGAATGTGGTCGTTACCGTGTTGTGACGGGGGCGCGAGGCAGAGCCAAGGATGCTGCAACCGACCATCCGGAGAAGCTATGTCCCTCGAGCCAGAGAAGCTGCGACTTGCCGGTGGAGAAGCCGCAATCCCCGGCGCGATGCAACGACCGGCCACGGAGAAGTTGTGCCCCCGAGCTGCCATGAGTGGCGGTGCTACAACTTTCTTCTCTCTTCCCCTTGTTTGGGTGCTGCAAATGTGGTTGTAACAGGGACCATTGCCGTGAGCAGTCGTTGCTGCTGCATGGGGAAAAGATGTGTGGTGAGACGGTTAGACTAGCCACAATATGTTACTAGTTTATATGTTACTACCTCTATAGTGGAGAGTAACATATGTGTGGTGTCATATAATACTTTATTTATTAGGTTGTAGACTCATCTTGTTTTCATATGTGTGATGTTACCCATACTATGAGTAACTACCTATGTTACTATATGCCTCTCTTTCTTTATTACTACCTCCGTCCTGGTTTATAGGTCATCTTTGTAGTTTGTGCCAAATTTTGACTAAAGATTTAACTACCAAAATGTTAATGCATGTCAAGAAAAATTATCTCATTGGATTCGTATTTGAACATAGTTTTCAAAAATATAATGTTTGGTGACATGTGTGAACATTTTGTTAGTTTAATCTATGGTCAAAATTTGGCACGAAATACAATGGGAACCAATAAACCCGGACGGAGGTTGTAATTAATTGCCACGTCATCTATTTTGCCTAGATATGTATGATGTTATCATTTATGTTACTCCCAACTGTGTGTAGGCTTAAGATCGGAGAATTTCTAGACGACGAGGAGGGTGCATGAGGTAAGGGATGTGATCAAACGGCCAGCATTGGTTCGATCAAACGGTCAGCATTGGTTTGCTCACAAATGATTGCCTTCTTCGTGCGCCACTGAACTTTTTTACTTTGCCGCCGCCCGTCATAGTGTGCAGAGCCTTCGTGGGTTCACACCATCACTATATAATCATGCCGGTTTAGGAACTGGAATTCTCGAACACAAAAGTATGCCTGAACTTTCAGCCAGGGAGATCGTCGGCTCGGCGGTGGTTGGCGAGGCCGTGAGCAGGATATGCTCCTACCTGATCGGCCAGCGCGAGGAGGACGGCGCTGCGGCCGCGGGCTGTAGAGTTAATGGGGAGAGGATGGAGGTGGCGCTGCTAAGAATCCAGGCTGCCATCGAGGAGGCCGACGACTGGCACATCACCAACCGGCCGCTCGTCCGATGGCGCGACAAGCTCACGCGAGCCGCCGCGGAGGGTGAGCGCGTCCTGTGGGCCTACAAGCACCGCATCGCCGAGGAGGAGGAGGACGCGTGCCGCCGGTGGCTGCCGTCGCGCGTTGCTCTTGCAAGCAAGAAGCTGTTTAACTTTGGCGCCGGGGAGCAGTTGAGCATGGACGTGGTGCGGCGGTTCGAGAGGCTCGCTGACGGCGTTGGAGACTTCATGAGGCTCGTAGAGAGCGGCGGTCGCGCGAAGCGGTTCGTGCCTTTCCAGCCGCTGGCCGCGTCGCTGCTCGCCCGGAAAGCGTCCAGCTCCTTCCTCAGGTCGCCAGCGACGTCGGCGTCGAGCGCCACGGCCCACGCGTTCGCGTTCCCGGACCTGACGTCACCTTGCCAATGGCCGCGGGCGCAGGTTGTCTTCCTCTACGTGGACGGCACCACGGGCGAGAAGCTGGAGCTGTTCGTGGAGCTCGTCGTGTCGGAGAGTGCCGACGTCATGGCGATGGCGCTCGCGTGCATGGACGCCCTGCCGCCGCACTTCCGCTTCGCTTCTGCCGCGGCATTCGGGAGCTTCCACAGACTGCAGGCGCAAGGCATGGCGCCAGAAACGGATGACGACCACCGCGCGGTGTGGGACGCACACGCACACTTCTGTAGCCAGCCACGCCGGGATGAACAGGTCCTGAACTGGATGGCCGCCGGGTACGGTCATGAGCCCGAGCCGGTGGCGGCGCTGCCGGAGCAGGTTCTCTTCGTGGTCGCCGAGTGGGACAGCCCGGCGGTGCCCGGTGGGCGGCCGCCGGTCCACGTGAGCTACGACCTCGGCCGGCATGGCGCGGACTGGCCGGTGCGACGCGCGCAGATGACGGAGCGCTTCTTGGACAGGAGCTTCGGGACCAAGGCGAGGCAGTTCGACAGATACACCGATGCCAACGCGGACGTTTTCGACCGGTTGATGCTGCACACGGTGGACGGTTTTCGCCGGCGAAGCAGCTTGTCGCCGTTGTCGGTGAGGTCGGTAGGGCAGGTTGTGCGGTGGTGTTTCCTGTCGGGGTGGGTGGTGTACTTGTCCGTCCGGAGCGTTGGCGCGGGACCTCCATACATGACCGGGTTATAAGGAGTTTATTGTGCTTGTTATGATTTAAATTGCCGGTAATTCTGATGCACCCACGGGATTTTTTTAGTACACCAAAGGCGTACCATAATTTTTAGGAAAACGTTTTACGTCGGCGCCGGCCGAACGCTGAGCCGGTCGCATGGCACTTGGGAGGCTGCTCCTCACATGTTCACACGTTCCTGGTCAAATACGTCGCTTTCCCACTCTTGATTCCCTTATCCCTTCACGTAGGTCCCCCGTCCACTCGTTTCCTTCCTACTCTCATGCATCTCTTTTCTTTCTCTCTTCTTTTTCTCCTCCATCCATGCATCACACGCCATGGTTACTGTCCATGGGAGCTGAAACCGGCGCCCAGGAGAGCTGCGATCATGGACGGCGAGCGCAGCGACCACATGCTGTGAGGACGCCGGCACTACTCTAAGCAACTCACGGCATTGCTGTTTTTGCTAGATGCTACAACCGGCATCACAAATTGCTACAACTGGCATGAAAAAAGCTTCAAGCCTGGATTGAAAATGCTTCAACCATCAACAGGGGAAGCTTCAACCAGCCAATGTTAAACTGAAAAGGCTACAACCATTACGAGAAAAGCTTGAACCCTAGGTGAAAAATTCTTCAGCCAAAAGATATACAAAGTTTCAACCAGGCACTGCAAGACAAAAAAAGTTGCAACCGTTTACAGAACAAGCTTCGATCGTAGATGAAAAAAGCTTCAACCAGCTTGGTGGAGCTGCGACGTTGAGAGCTATGGCCAGCGACACGACGGTGCATCGATGAATGTGCTACCATGGTGGCTGCTAGGTGCTGCAACGACAGAGGCATCGGCGTGCTACAAGACGGCAACGTTTTGCTACAAGGCCAACCGCTTCCCACTGGACCGACGAGGATGGATGCTACAAGCACGACGGCGAGTTGCATCTGGGAGGAGCGCCCGGTGCTGGAACCGGCATGGCGGCAAGCTGGAACTAGCACGGCAACGAGCTGCAACTGAAGGTAGCAGATGCTACAATCGAGACACGGCGAGCTGGAACCGGAGCAGCCGATGTTGCAACTGTCGTGGCGACGAGCTGGAACCAAGACACCCAGTGCTGCAACCAGAGGCGGCGGGGCAGGCTACTGATGCAGCGGCTCGGCGAGAGGCGAGCGGTGGTGCAAGCGGTGGCAGTATTCGGCGAGGATGGGCGTCGCTGGCCATGAGCGCGCTGGGCAGCAATTTCTTTTGCGAGCGGAAACAACCATGCTAGTGCTGGACTAGGCGAGGGAGATTGGGGAACTCGTGTTTAACTTTTCTTTACAGGTAGACCACTTATCCAATGGATGTTATCGCTGTTAATCAAGCGGCTGCCGTGCGACCGGCCGAAATTTCGGCCGGCGCGCCGGCGCCTATCATCGGCCTAATTTTTATCAGATTAACCAAATCTCATCTAACTCTGTTACTGTTTGATTCTATTTTTTTTTTTAGTTTGCTCGCCGCGTCCAGCTTGCTCGGCGTGTGAGCTGTGCTATCATTTTTTGTTGGGATCTCCTAAGCCACGCTCTCAGCGCCGGTCTAGCTTACTGGTGCTCAAGGGTGACAATATTGGGCTGGCACAACGAAACTTGGATCGATCGCATTGAACTTGAACAAGACTCGCAATTTGTTCGCTCGCCTCAAGCTAGTTGGTTGGTTGATCAGTTGACTAGTTAAGCAGCCAACAGTTGAATTTCAAAAAAAGTTCATAAATATATATAAAAAAATCGTAAACTTGAAAAGAGTTTGCTTTTTTAAAACAGACGCAAAATTGAGAGAAGTTCATAAAAAATTCCAAATGTGAAAACTTTAAGAAAATTGAAAAGAGTTCATCAAATTTGGAAAAAATTCACGAAGTTTGCAAAAAAAATCATGAACATGGAAATAGGTTCAGAGCCAAAAATTGATGAAATTATAAAAAGTTCAAAAACTTTATAAAATTTCACAAAATTAAAGTTCCTGAAATTTGAAAGAAGTTCAGCTAGTTTGAACAAACGTTTGTGAATATGAAAAAAGTTCAGGGCTAAAAGTTCACGACTTCAAAAAGAGTTAACACGCTAAAAAATCATGAATTTGGAAGAAAAACACAGATTTGAAAAATGCATAAATCGCAAAATTTCACCAAAAAAGAGAGAAAAGAAAAACAAAAGAGAAAAGCGCAGACGAGAAAGAGAGAGAAGCAAAAAAGGGCGAAAACATGAAATGAAAACGTACAAGAAACCGAGAAAAATTTAAGTCCTCCTAAACAGCGCTTCAGACGTCCGTTCGCACAAGTGGCGCTCACACTGCCACACACTCGGGCCGGCCCAACGAGCTCGCTTGCTCGACTCGTCGGTTTGGTTCTCCACTTCCTTCACTCTCGTTCACGGTCTCCTGGTCACTGGGTTTGCTGTTGACTTTTGGAAAAAGAAAAAAGAAAAAGTCAAAAAAAATGTTCGTGAATTAAAAAATGTTCACAGATTTGAAAAAAATAACAAATCTAAGAAAGTTGCTGAATTTTCATAAAAGTTTGCCAATTCAATAAAACTTCATGAACTTATGAAAAGTTCAATAATTCGAAAAAAGTTCACAATTCTTCTGAAAAAATCGCAGATTTGAAATAATTCAACGATTTTGTAAAACAAAATCGCAAATTCGAAAAAAAGTCATGGATTTTGAGATAAAACTTCACCTTTTCTTTAAGTTGAAGGATTTGAAAAAAATTCATCTAGTTATTTATAAAAGCATCACAGATTGAAAAAAGTTCACTAAAAAAAGTGGCGGATTTCAAATAAGTTCATCAATTTTTAAAAAAGTTCACGAATTTAGTAAAAATTCAGCGATTTTGGACAAAAAGTTCATATATTAGAAAAAAGTTGGCGAATTTTTGAAAAGGTTCACTAAATAATTTTTCAGAAATTGAAAAAGATCATGGGTTTGAAAAGAAAAATCATGAAATTCGAAAAAAGATCACGAATTTGATTTTTTAATTGAAAAGTTCATGCATTTGATAAGAACATGAAAAGGAACAAAAATACAAAAGGAAAAAATAAAAGGAAAAGGAAAATAAAGACTTCAAAAAGAGTTAACACGATAAAAAATCATGAATTTGGAAGAAAAACACAGATTTTAAAAAATGCATAAATCGTAAAATTTCACCAAAAAAGAGAGAAAAGGAAAACAAAAGAAAAAAGCGCAGACGAGAAAGAGAGGGAAACAAAAAAAGGGCGAAAACATGAAATAAAAACGTACAAGAAACCGAGAAAAATTTAAGGGAAACGTTGGCTTCCGCTCGACCGGCCGAAGGAAGGCGCCGGTCGCGAGCTGCTGCCACGCTTTTCTTTTGGACGCACGCACCGCCCTGCTCTTCTTTATTATCCCATTTTCTTATCCATTCACGGGATCTATTCTCGACCATTCATCCTGACCACAAAGCCACAACTCTGCGCCTCATTGTTGTCCTCTGCCTCCGGCGAGACGCCTGTCCTCCGGCTCCGGCGAGACGACTGCCCTTCCGCGGCGTAACCTCACCGCCTTGCGCTTCCTCCCTTCCTCCCCATCCCTTCTTCCTCCTTTCCTCGCCCACCTTAGACGGCCTCTAGCCCGCGTGCCGAGCTGCGAGAGTGTTTTGCCGACTCGATGGGTTTCGCCGGCAGCTTTTTTTCGACCATTCGCCTGGAGCTGCGACGACGGAGGCGCGCCGCCGCAGGTGCCGCAATCGACGATGCTTCAACCGGCAGGAAATCTGCTATAATCGATGCAGATTTTTGCTACAACCGAAGCGGCGCGCCCACCTCCCACCACGCCGCTATGGCGAGCCCTCGTCTCCACCTGCCTCGCTCGCTCCGGTGAGTGACGCGTCTCCACCCGTCTTTGAACGGCGGCTCCATCGCACTAGCTTATGAGATGCCGGAATCGGCCGTGGTGGGAACCGCAGTCGATGGCATTTTTTGCTACATCTGGTTACTACTTTTGCTGGAATCAGCAACATTTTTTGCTACAATCCACATTTTAAAGTGCTTTTTGCTGGAACGGCTCCCAAATTTTGCTTCCATGGTTTTGTTTTTTGCTACAACCGTTGCATCCCCTGTCTTTTTGATTTTTTTTCTCCATCCATCTTTATGCTGGAACGATTCCAAGTTTTGCTACCACCGTCTTTTATTTTTGCCACCTCCGTCTTAGTTTTTGCTACCATCCCTTTTTTTGATTTTTTTTTGCAGGATCCATAATTTTGCTGGAACCACTCTAATTTTTGCTACCACGGTCTTTGAATTTTGCTACCACCGTCTTCGTCTTCATTTTTAGCTACTACCTTGTTTTTGATGTGTTTTGTTCGATCCATCTTTTTGCTGGAATCACTTCAAAATTTTGTTACCATCGTTTTGTTTTTTGCTTCCACTGTCTTTGATTTGTGCTACCACCTGTCTTTTTGATTTTTTTTGTTGGATCTATAGTATTGTTGGAACCAGCTATTTATTCTGTTGAAACCAGCGATTTTTTGTTAGAACAACTTCTTTCCGCACGGGACGAGCATCGGTGGTGAGCCAAGTCGGAGGGGACTTCAATCTGTCGGGGACGGGGCGGCGCGGGCACGGCTCAGTGAGTGGACGTCTTTTTTTCAGACGCGAAGGAAAAAAACGCTATGGATCCAATCGAGCGGTTGTGGATGTATATATCCGGCGGCTGGGGGCCGACCGGCCGAAAGTATTCGGCCGGCGCATGGGCGCCTAGTGGTGGCCAAAATTTAAGTCCTCCTAAACTGCGCTTCAGACCCCCGTTCGCAGAAGTAGCGCTCACACTGTCACACACTCGGGCCGGCCCAAAGAGCTCGCTTGCTCGACTCGTCGGTTTGGTTCTCCACTTCCTTACCTTCAAAAAAAAAGGTTCTCCACTTCCTTCACTCTCGTTCACGGTCTCCTGGTCACTGGGTTCGCTGATGACTTTTGGAAAAAGAAAAAAGAAAAAGTCAAAAAATATGCTCGTGAATTAAAAAATGTTCACAGATTTGGAAAAATCATAAATCCAAGAAAGTTACTCAATTTTCATAAAAATTCGCCAATTTAATAAAACTTCATGAACTTACGAAATGTTCACTAATTCGAAAAAAATTCACAATGCTTCTGAAAAAATCGCAGATTTGAAATAAGTTAAACCATTTTGGAAAAAAAAATCACAAATTCGAAAAAAGTCATGGATTTTGAGATAAAAGTTCACCTTTTCTTTAAGTTGACGGATTTGAAAAAAGTTCATCTAGTTATTTCTAAAAAAATTGCACATTGAAAAAAGTTCACTAAAAAAGTGGCGGCTTTCAAATAAGTTCATCAATTTTTAAAAAAGTTCATGAATTTAGGAAAAATTCAATGATTTTGGACAAAAATTCATATATTAGAAAAAAGTTGGCGAACTTTTGAAAAGGTTCACTAAATAATTTTTCAGAACCTGAAAAAGATCACGGGTTTGAAAAGAAAAATCATGAATTTCAAAAAAAGATCACGAATTTGATTTTTTTAATTGAAAAGTTCAATTCATTCATTTGATAAGAACATGAAAAGAAACAAAAATACAAAAGGAAAATAAAGGAAACGAAAAAATTGAAAACAAAAAAACCAGAATAAAAACAGAATAAACACTTGTTCTGAAAAAACCAGGAACAAAAAAAAAACTGGATGGATGCTTCCATAAGCTTACTTGAACCAGACAGGGAGCTTCTGGAACCTTCCCAAAACTATGAGAAATTTTCTTCTCATTCGATCGGTCGATGGGCCGACCTATTTATTATCGAAGGAAAGGAGGGGGTATGTGTTGGTATGTGGTTGCCAATAAACAATGCTTAAGGGGGGCGCGAAAAACCCAGGCAACCCCCCGTACGAAATTGCCTTTAAGCGGCGATTATGGAGTCGAATAGGCGTTTTACTTTTTTTATTGGCTCGTTGTCTGCTGCGTCCAGGGTTTTTAGGCCTATTTCTTTTCTGCCTTTTTTCATTGGCATGTTGCGAGAGGTAGTTATAAAAGGGGTGGCAGACGACCGAAATCACTAATTAAAGGCACTTCTTTGCAAAGATCACTCTCAACCCCGAAACCATTCAAAATGTTTTCTCTTTTCTTTACATAAATCTGTTTATTTTTTATCTCTTATAAGTCGTGCGTCCAAAACGTAAACCATTTTCATCGTTGCATTTCTCACATCAAGATTTTCGAAACTAGATCTCATGCGAAAAGGTTTCGACAAACTTTTTTACACGAAAAACGCCAAAAAAGGGTAAAACAAAATATGAGCCAGAAGCATGGATTTTTCCGCACATTTGCCCCTTTCCCGAGAGGCACATCTATGCCTTTCGCAGAACCAAATCTTTCCTTCCATGAGAAGGAATGTTGGGGAACGTAGTAATTTCAAAAAATTTCCTACGCACACGCAAGATCATGGTGATGCATAGCAACGAGAGGGGAGAGTGTTGTCCCTGTACCCTCGCAGACCGAAAGCGGAAGCGTTAGCACAACGCGGTTGATGTAGTCGTACGTCTTCACGATCCGACCGATCAAGTACCGAACGCACGACACCTCCGAGTTCAGCACACGTTCAGTTCGATGACGTCCCTCGAACTCCGATCCAGCCGAGCTTTGACGGAGAGTTCACCACGATGGTGTGGTGACGACGATGATGTTCTACCGACACAGGGCTTCGCCTAAGCACCGCTACGATATTATCGAGGTAGACTATGGTGGAGGGGGGCACTGCACACGGCTAAGAGATCTCAAGGATCAATTGTTGTGTCTATGGGGTGCCCCCCTCCCCCGTACATAAAGGAGTGGAGGAGGGGGCCGGCCAAGAGGAGGAGGCGCGCCCAAGGGGGGAGTCCTACTCCCACCGGGAGTAGGACTACTCCTTTTCCTATTTGGAGAAGGAGAGGGAGGGAAGAGGACGGAGGGAGGAAGGAAAGGGGGCTGGGGCCCATCCCAATTCGGTTTGGGCTTGGGAGGGGGGGCGCCCCTCCCTTGCTCCTTTCCCCTTCTTTCCACTAAAGCCCATTAAGGCCCATATACCTCCCGAGGGGTTCCGATAACCTCCCGGAGCTCCGGTATTGTCCCAATCTCACCCGAAACCATTCCGGTGTCCAAATATAGTCATCCAATATATCGATCTTTATGTCTCGACCATTTTGAGACTCCTCGTCATGTCCATGATCACATCCGGGACTCCGAACTACCTTCGGTACATCAAAACACATAAACTCATAATATAACCGTCATCTAACTTTAAGTGTGCGGACCCTACGGGTTCGAGAACTATGTAGACATGACCGAGACACGTCTCCGGTCAATAACCAATAGCGGAACCTGGATGCTCATATTGGCTCTCACATATTCTACGAAGATCTTTATCGGTCAAACCGCATAACAACATACGTTGTTCCCTTTGTCATCGGTATGTTACTTGCCCGAGATTCGATCGTCGGTATCTCAATACCTAGTTCAATCTCGTTACCGGCAAGTCTCTTTACTCGTTACGTAATGCATCATCCGGTAACTAACTCATTAGCTACATTGCTTGCAAGGCTTATAGTGATGTGCATTACCGAGAGGGCCGAGAGATACCTCTCCGACAATCGGAGTGACAAATCCTAATCTCGAAATACGCCAACTCAACAAGTACCTTCGAGACACCAGAGAGCACCTTTATAATCACCCGCTTACATTGTGACGTTTGGTAGCACACAAAGTGTTCCTCCAGTAAGCGGGAGTTACATAATCTCATAGTCATAGGAACATGTATAAGTCATGAAGAAAGCAATAGCAACATACTAACGATCAAGTGCTAAGCTAACGGAATGGGTCAAGTCAATCACATCATTCTCCTAATGATGTGATCCCGTTAATCAAATGACAACTCATGTCTTCTGTTAGGAAACTTAACCATCTTTGATTCACGAGCTAGTCAAGTAGAGGCATACTAGTGACACTATGTTTGTCTATGTATTCACACATGTATTATGTTTCCAGTTAATACAATTCTAGCATGAACAATAAACATTTATCATGATATGAGGATATAAATAATAACTTTATTATTGCCTCTAGGGCATATTTCCTTCAGTCTCCCTCTTGCACTAGAGTCAATAATCTAGATTACACAGTAATGATTCTAACACCCATGGAGCCTTGGTGCTGATCATGTTTTGCTCGTGGAAGAGGCTTAGCCAACGGGTCTGTAACATTCAGATCCGTATGTATCTTGCAAATCTCTATGTCTCCCACCTGGACTTGGTCCCGTATGGAATTGAAGCGTCTCTTTATGTGCTTGGTTCTCTTGTGAAATCTGGATTCCTTTGCCAAGGCAATTGCACCAGTATTGTCACAAAAGATTTTCATTGGACCCAATGCTCTAGGTATGACACCCAGATCGGATATGAACTCCTTCATCTAGACTCCTTCATTTGCTGCTTCCGAAGCGGCTATGTACTCCGCTTCACATGTAGATCCCACCACGACGCTTTGTTTAGAACTGCACCAACTGACAGCTCCACCGTTCAATATAAACACATATCCGGTTTGTGATTTAGAATCATCCAGATCAGTGTCAAAGCTTGCATCGACGTAACCATTTACGACTAGCTCTTTGTCACCTCCATAAACGAGAAACATATCCTTAGTCCTTTTCAGGTATTTCAGGATGTTCTTGACCACTGCCCAATGATCCACTCTGGATTACTTTGGTACCTCCTGCTAAACTAATAGCAAGGCACACATCAGTCAGTACACAGCATTGCATACATGATAGAGCCTATGGTGAAGCATAGGAACTTCTTTCATTTTCTCTCTATCTTCTGCAGTGGTCGGGCATTGAGTTTGACTCAATTTCACACCTTGTATTACAGGCAAGAACCCTTTCTTTGCTTGATCCATTTTGAACCTTTTCAAAACTTTATCAAGTTATGTACTTTGTGAAAGTCCAATTAAGCGTCTTGATCTATCTCTATAGATCTTGATGCCCAATATATAAGCAGCTTCACTGAGGTCTTTCATTGAAAAACTTTTATTCAAGTATCCTTTTATGCTATCCAGAAATTCTATATCATTTCCAATCAATAATATGTTGTCCAAATATAATATTAGAAATGCTACAGAGCTCCCACTCACTTTCTTGTAAATATAGGCTTCTCCAAAAGTTTGTATAAAACCATATGCTTTGATCACACTATCAAAGCGTTTATTCCAACTCCGATAGGCTTGCACCAGTCCATAAATGGATCGCTGGAGCTTGCACACTTTGTTAGCATCCTTTGGATCGACAAAACCTTTTGGTTGCATCATATACAACTCTTCTTCCAGAAATCCATTCAGGAATGCAATTTTGACATCCATTTGCCAAATTTCATAATCATAAAATGCAGCAATTGCTAACATGATTCGGACAGACTTAAGCATCGCTACGGGTGAGAAAGTCTCATCGTAGTCAACCCCTTGAACTTGTCGAAAACCTTTTGCAACAAGTCGAGCTTTGTAGACAGTAACATTACCATCAGCGTCAGTCTTCTCCTTGAAGCTCCATTTATTCTCGATGGCTTGCCAATCATCGGGCAAGTCAACCAAAGTCCATACTTTGTTCTCATACATGGATCCAATCTCAGATTTCATGGCCTCAAGCCATTTTGCGGAATCTGGGCTCATCATCGCTTCCTCATAGTTCGTGAGGTTCGCCATGGTCAAGTAACATGACCTCCGTAATAGGATTACCGCACCACTCAGTGCGGATCTAACTCGTCGACCTACGAGGTTCGGTAGTAACTTGATCTCAAGTTTCATGATCAACATCATTAGCTTCCTCACTTATTGGTGTAGTCGCCACAGAACTGGTTTCGTGATGAACTATTTTCCAATGAAGGAGCAGTACAGCTTACCTCATCAAGTTCTACTTTCCTCCCACTCACTTCTTTCGAGAGAAACTCCTTCTCTAGAAAGGATCCATTCTTAGCAACGAATGTCTTGCCTTCGGATCTGTGATAGAAGGTGTACCCAACAGTTTCCTTTGGGTATCCTATGAAGACACATTTCTCCGATTTGGGTTTGAGCTTATCAGGTTGAAGTTTTTTCACATAAGCATCGCAGCCCCAAACTTTAAGAAATGACAACTTTGGTTTCTTGCCAAACCACAGTTCATAAGGCGCCGTATCAACGGATTTTGATGGTGCCCTATTTAACGTGAATGCAGCCGTCTCTAAAGCATAACCCCAAAATGATAGCGGTAAATCAGTAAGAGACATCATAGATCGCACCATATCTAGTAAAGTATGATTACGACGTTCGGACACACCATTACGTTGTGGTGTTCCGGGTGGCGTGAGTTGCGAAGCTATTCCGCATTGTTTCAAATGTAGACCAAACTCATAACACAAATATTCTCCTCCACGATCAGATCGTAGAAACTTATTTTCTTATTACGACGATTTTAACCTTCACTCTGAAATTCTTTGAACTTTTCAAATGTTTCAGACTTATGTTTCATACCTACTCAAATCATCTGTGAAGGTGAGAAAATAACGATACCCGCCGCGAGCCTCAACATTCATTGGACCACATACATCAATATGTATGATCTCCAACAAATCTGTTGCTCACTCCATAGTTCCGGAGAACGGCGTTTTAGTCATCTTGCCCATGAGGCATGGTTCGCAAGTACCAAGTGATTCATAATCAAGTGATTCCAAAAGTCCATCAGTATGGAGTTTCTTCATGCGCTTTACACCAATATGACCCAAACGGCAGTGCCACAAATAAGTTGCACTATCATTATCAACTTTGCATCTTTTGTCTTCAACATTATGAATATGTGTATCACTACTATCGAGATTCATCAAAAATGGACCACTCTTTAAGGGTGCATGACCATAAAAGATATTACTCATATAAATAGAACAACCATTATTCTCAGATTTAAATGAATAACCGTCTCGCATCAAACAAGATCCAGATATAATGTTCATGCTCAACGCTGGCACTAAATAACAATTATTTAGGTCTAAAACTAATCCCGAAGGTAGATGTAGAGGTAGCGTGCCGACGGCAATCACATCGACTTTGGAACCATTTCCCACGCGCATCGTCACCTCGTCCTTAGCCAGTGTCCGCTTAATCCGTAGTCCCTGTTTCGAGTTGCAAATATTAGCAACAAAACCAGTATCAAATACCCAGTGCTATCATGAGCTCGTAAGGTACACATCAATAACATGTATATCACATATACCTTTGTTCACCTTACCATCCTTCTTATCCGCCAAGTACTTGGGGCAGTTCCGCTTCGAGGTCCATCGCTTGCGAGAAGCACTCGATCTCGTGCTTAGGTCCGGACTTGGGTTTCTTCTCTTGAGTAGCAACTTGTTTGCCATTCTTCTTGAAGTTCCTTCTTCTTCCCTTTGCCCTTTTCTTGAAATCGGTGGTCTTATTGACCATCAACACTTGATGCTCCTTCTTGATTTCTACCTCCGCAACCTTTAGCATTGCGAAGAGCTCGGGAATTGTCTTGTTCATCCCTTGCATATTATAGTTCATCATGAAGCTCTTGTAGCTTGGTGGCAGTGATTGAAGAATTCTGTCAATGACACTATCATCCGGAAGATTAACTCCTAGTTGAATCAAGTGATTGCAATACCCAGACATTTTGAGTATATGTTCACTGACAGAACCATTCTCCTCCATAATGCAACTGTAGAACTTATTGGAGACTTCATATCTCTCAATCCGGGCATTTGCTTGAAATATTAACTTCAACTCCTAGAACATCTCATATGCTCCATGACATTCAAAACGTCGTTGAAGTCCCGGTTCTAAGCCGTAAAGCATGGCACACTGAACTATCGAGTAGTCATCAGCTTTGCTCTGCCAGACGTTCTTAACGCCGTCGCCAGATCTGCAGCAGTTCCGGCACCTGTGGGTGCTTCGAGACATAATTCTTCTATGCAGCAATGAGGATAATCCTCAAGTTACGGACCCAGTCCGTGTATTTGCTACCATCATCTTTCAACTTTGCTTTCTCAAGGAACGCATTAAAATTTAACGGAACAACAACACGGACCATCTATCTACAACAAACATAGACAAGCAAAATACTATCAGGTACTAAGTTCATGATAAATTTAAGTTCAATTAATCATATTACTTAAGAACTCCCACTTAGATAGACATCCCTCTAATCATCTAAGTGATCACGTGATCCAAATCAACTAAACCATAACCGATCATCACGTGAAATGGAGTAGTTTTCAATGGTGAACATCACTATGTTGATCATATCTACTATATGATTCATGCTCGACCTTTCGGTCTCAGTGTTCCGAGGCCATATCTGCATATGCTAGGCTCGTCAAGTTTAACCTGAGTATTCTGCGTGTGCAAAACTGGCTTGCACCCGTTGTAGATGGACGTAGAGCTTATCACACCCGATCATCACGTGGTGTCTGGGCACGACGAACTTTGGCAACGGTGCATACTCAGGGAGAACACTTTTATCTTGAAATTTAGTGAGAGATCATCTTATAATTCTACCATCAATCAAAGCAAGATAAGATGCATAAAAGATAAACATCACATGCAATCAATATAAGTGATATGATATGGCCATCATCATCTTGTGCTTGTGATCTCCATCTCTAAAGCACCATCATGATCACCATCGTCACCGGCACGACACCTTGATCTTCATCATAGCATCGTTGTCGTCTCGCCAACTATTCCTTCTACGACTATTGTTGGAAATATGCCCTAGAGGCAATAATAAAAGTATTATTATATTTCATGGTTCATGATAATTGTCTTTTATTCATGCTATAACTGTATTATCCGGAAATTGTAATACACGTGTGAATACATAGACCACAATATGTCCCTAGTGAGCCTCTAGTTGACTAGCTCGTTGATCAACAGATAGTCATGGTTTCCTGGCTATGGACATTGGATGTCGTTGATAACGGGATCACATCATTAGGAGAATGATGTGATGGACAAGACCCAATCCTAAGCATAGACAAAGATCGTGTAGTTCGTTTGCTAGAGCTTTTCCAATGTCAAGTATCTCTTCCTTAGACCATGAGATCGTAACTCCGGATACCGTAGGAGTGCTTTGGGTGTATCAAACGTCACAACGAATCGGGTGACTATAAATGTGCACTACTGTATCTTCAAAAGTGTCTGTTGGGTTGACACGGATCGAGATCGGGATTTGTCACTCCGTATGACGGAGAGGTATCTCTGGGCCCACTCGGTAATGCATCATCATAATGAGCTCAAAGTGACCAAGTGGTTGATCACGGATCATGCATTACGGCATGAGTAAAGTGACTTGCCGTAACGAGACCGAACAAGGTATTGGGATACCGACGATCGAGTCTCGCAAGTAACGCATCGATTGACAAAGGGAATTGTATACGTGGTTGTTTAATCCTCGACATCGTGGTTCATCCGATGAAATCATCGAGGAGCATGTGGGAGCCAACATGGGTATCCAGATCCCGCTGTTGGTTATTGCCCGAGAGTCGTCTCGGTCATGTCTGCATGTCTCCCGAACCCGTAGGGTCTACACACTTAAGGTTCGGTGACGCTAGGGTTGTATGAATATGAGTATGCAGCATACCGAATGTTGTTTGGAGTCCCGGATGAGATCCCAGACGTCACGAGGAGTTTCGGAATGGTCCGGAGGTAAAGAATTGTATATAGGAAGTGGTATTTCGGCCATCGAGAAAGTTTCGGGGTCACCCGGTAATGTACCGGGACCACCGGAAGGGTCCCGGGGGGTCCATCGGGTGGGGCCACCCATCCCGGAGGGCCCCATGGGCTGAAGTGAGAGGGGAGCCAGCCCATAGTGGGCTGGTGCGCCCCCCTAGGCCCACCCCCTGCGCCTATGGTTGAAACCCTAGGGTGGGGGGGGGGCGCACCACAAGCCTTGGGGGGCACTCCACCCCCGCTGGCCGCCGCCCCCTTGGGATATTCAATCTCCCAGGGCCGGCGCCCCCCTGGGGGCCTATATAAAGGAGGGCAGGGGAGGCATCCGCACACTGCCCTTGGCGCCCCCCCCCTGCTACACCTCGCCCTCCTCCCATAGTCGCTTGGCGGCCTCGCTGAGTTCTCACTGCATCCACCACCACATCGTCGTCTTCTTTGGATCATCAACAACCTCCCTTCCCCTTGCTGGATTAAGAAGGAGGAGACGATCCCGTCCCGTCACGTGTGTTGAACGCGGAGGTGCTGTCCGTTCAGCACTTGGTCATCGGTGATCTGAATCACGGCGAGTACGACTCCATCATCACCATCCCCTTGAACGCTTCCGCACTCGATCTACAAGTGGTATGTAGATGCAAACTCACTCCCTTGACTCGTTGCTTAGATGAACTCATAGATGGATCTTGGTGAAACCATAGGAAATTTTTTAATTTTCTGCAACGTTCCCCAACAGTGGCATCATGAGCTAGGTCTATGCGTAGTTCTCTAATGCACGAGTAGAACACAATTTTGTTGTGGGCGTGGATCTTGTCAACTCTCTTGCCACTACTAGTATTTTCTTGCTTCAGCGGTATTGTGGGATGAAGCGGCCCAGACCAACCTTACACGTACGCTTACGTGAGACCGGTTCCACCGACTGACATGCACTAGTTGCATAAGGTGGCTGGCGGGTGTCTGTCTCTCCCACTTTAGTTGAAGCGGATTCGATGAAAAGGGTCCTTATGAAGGGTAAATAGAAGTTGAAAAAATCACATTGTGGTTATTCGTAGGTAAGAAAACGTTCTTGCTAGAACCCAATTGCAGCCACGTAAAAGATGCAACAACAATTAGAGGACGTCTAACTTGTTTTTGCAACGATTGTTCATGTGATGTGATATGGCCAGAAGTTGTGATGAATGATGATTGATATATTGTGATGTATGAGATCATGTTCTTGTAATAGGATTCACGACTTGCATGTCGATGAGTATGACAACCGGCAGGAGCCATAGGAGTTGTCTTTATTTTTTGTATGACCTGCGTGTCATTGAAGAACGCCATGTAAATTACTTTACTTTATTGCTAAACGCGTTAGCCATAGAAGTAGAAGTAGTCGTTGGCGTGACAACTTCATGAAGACACGATGATGGAGATCATGATGATGGAGATCATGGTGTCATGCCGGTGACAAGATGATCATGGAGCCCCGAAGATGGAGATCAATGGAGCTATATGATATTGGCCATATCATGTCACTACTATATAATTGCATGTGATGTTTATTATGTTTTATGCATCTTGTTTACTTAGAACGACGGTAGTAAATAAGATGATCCTTACAACAATTTCAAGAAGTGTTCTCCCTAACGTGCAATCGTTGCTACAGTTCGTCGCTTCAAGCACCACGTGATGATCGGGTGTGATAGATCCTTACGCTCACATACAACGGTGTAAGACAGTTTTACACATGCAAAACACTTAGGGTTAACTTGACGAGCCTAGCATGTACGCAGACATGGCCTCGAACACGGAGACCGAAAGGTCGAACACGAGTCGTATGGAAGATACGATCAACATGAAGATGTTCACCGACGATGACTAGTCCGTCTCACGTGATGATCGGACACGGCCTAGTCGACTCGGATCGTGTAACACTTAGATGACTAGAGGATGTCTAATCTGAGTGGGAGTTCATAATTTGATTAGATGAACTTAATTATCATGAACTTAGTCTAAAACCTTTGCAAATATGTCTTGTAGATCAAATGGCCAACGCCATGTCAACATGAACTTCAACGCTGCTCCTAGAGAAAACCAAGCTGAAAGTTGATGGCAGCAACTATACGGATCGGGTCCGAACCCGAGGATCATCCTCATAGCTGCCAGAAACAATATGTCCTAGAAGGACCGCTAGGTGACGCTCCGTCCTAGAGAACCAAGACATTATGAACGCTTGGCAGTCTCGTCTCGATGATTACTCCCTCGTTCAAGGCGGCATGCTTTACACTTAGAACCGGGCTCCAAAAGCGTTTTGAGCATCACGGAGCATATGAGATGTTCAAGAGCTGAAACTAGTTTTCCAAGCTCATGCCCGGTCGAGAGATATGATGTCTCCGACAAGTTCTATAGTTGTAAGATGGAGAAAACAGTTCACAAGGTGAGCACATACTCAAGATGTCCAGGTTGCACAACCGTATGACCCACTAAACATTAACCTCCCCGATGAGGCGGTCATTGACAGAATCCTCCATCGCTCCCACCAAGCTACAAGAGCTTTGTGATGAACTACAACATGCGGGGATGGTGAAGACCATTCTGAAGTGTTCTCAATCGTCAAGTCAGCAGAGGCTAAAATCAAGAAAGAACATCAAGTGTTGATGGTCAATAAGACCACTAAGTTCAAGAAGGGCAAGGGCAAGAAGAACTTCAAGAAGGACGGCAAGGATGTTGCCACGCCCGATAAGCCGCCATCGGGAAGAAGTCAAAGAATGGACCCAAGCCCGAGATCGAGTGCTTTTATTGCAAGGGAAGGGTCATTTGAAGCGGAACTGCCCCAAATACTTAGCGGATAAGAAGGCCGGCAACACCAAAGGTATATTTGATATACATGTAATTGATGTGTACCTTACCAGTACTTGTTGTAACTCCTGGGTATTTGATACCGGTGCCGTTGCTCATATTTGTAACTCACAACAGGAGCTTCGGAATAAACGGAGACTGGCGAAGGACGAGGTGACGATGCGCGTCGGGAATGGTTCCAGAGTTGATGTGATCGCTGTCGGCACGCTTCCTCTACATTTACCTATGGGATTAGTTATAAACCTTAATAATTGTTATTTGGTGCCAAGTTTGAGCATGAACATTGTATCAGGATCTCGTTTAATATGAGATGGCTACTCATTTAAATCCGAGAATAATGGTTGTTCTATTTATATGAGAGATATGTTTTCTGGTCATGCTCCGATGGTCAATGGTTTATTCTTAATGAATCTCGAGCGTAATATTACACATATTTATAGTGTGGATGCCAAAAGATGTAAAGTTGATAACGATAGTCCCACATACTTGTGGCACTGCCGCCTTGGTCACATTGGTGTCAGGCGCATGAAGAAGCTCCATGCTGATGGACTTTTAGAGTCTCTTGATTATGAATCATTTGACACATGCGAACCGTGCCTCATGGGCAAAATGACCAAGACTCCGTTCTCCGGAACAATGGAGCGAGCAACCAACTTGTTGGAAATCATACATACCGATGTGTGCGGTCCAATGAGCGTTGAGGCTCGCGGAGGATATCGTTATGTTCTCACTCTCACTGATGACTTGAGTAGATATGGGTATGTATGAAACACAAGTCTAAGACCTTCGAAAAGTTCAAGGAATTTCAGAATGAGGTAGAGAATTAACGTGACCGAAAGATAAAGTTCCTATGATCAGATCGTGGAGGAGAATACTTAAGTCACGAATTTGCCACACACTTAAGGAAATGTGGAATCGTTTCACAACTCACGCCGCCTGGAACACCTCAGCGTAACGGTGTGTCCGAACGTCGTAATCGCACTCTATTGGATATGGTGCGGTCTATGATGTCTCTTACCGATTTGCCGCTATCATTTTGGGGATACGCTCTAGAGACAGCTACATTCACTTTAAATAGGGCACCGTCTAAATCCGTTGAGACGACACCGTATGAATTATGGTTTGAGAAGAAACCTAAGCTGTCGTTTCTAAAAGTTTGGGGATGCAATGCTTATGTCAAGAAACTTCAACCTGAAAAGCTCGAACCCAAGTCGGAAAAATGCGTCTTCATAGGATACCCTAAGGAAACCGTTGGGTATACCTTCTACTTAAGATCCGAGGGCAAGATCTTTGTTGCCAAGAACGGATGCTTTCTGGAAAAAGAGTTTCTCTCGAAAGAAGTAAGTGGGAGGAAAGTAGAACTCGATGAAGTACTACCTCTCGAACGAGAAAGTGGTGCAGCTCAGGAAAATGTTCCTGTGATGCCTACGCCAACCGAAGAGGAAAATAATGATGATGATCAAGGTACTTGGATCAAGTTGCTCTTGAACTCAGAGGTCCACAAGGACATGTTCCGCACCAGAGTGGTACGGCAACCCTGTCCTGGAAATCATGTTGTTAGACAACGGTGAACCTTCGAACTACGAAGAAGCGATGGCGGGCCCAGATTCCAACAAATGTCTTGAAGCCATGAAATCCGAGATAGAATCCATGTATGAAAACAAAGTATGGACTTTGACAGACTTGCCCGATGATCGCGAGCGATAGAAAACAAATGGATTTTTAAGAAGAAGACGAACGCAGATGGTAATGTTACCATTTATAAAGCTCGACTTGTCGCTAAGGGTTATCGACAAGTTGAAGGGATTGACTAGACAAGACATTCTCTCCCGTAGCGAAGCTGAAGTCCGTCCAAATCATGTTAGCAATTGCCGCATACTATGATTATGAGATATGGCAGATGGACGTCAAAACGGCATTCCTTAACGGACATCTTAAGGAAGAGCTGTATATGATACAGCCGGAAGGTTTTGTCGATCCTAAGAACGCTAACAAAGTATGCAAGCTCCAGCGATCCATTTATGGGCTGGTGCAAGCATCTCGGAGTTGGAACATTTGCTTTGATGAGATGATCAAAGCGTTTGGGTTTATGCAGACTTATGGAGAAGCCTGCGTTTACAAGAAAGTGAGTGGGAGCTCTGTAGCATTTCTCATATTATATGTAGATGACATTGATGGGAAATGATATAGAACTTCTGGACAGCATTAAGGCCTACTTGAATAAGTGTTTTTCAATGAAGGACCTTGGAGAAGCTGCTTATATATTGGGCATCAAGATCTATAGAGATAGATCGAGACGCCTCATAGTTCTTTCACAAAGCACATACCTTGATAAGATTTTGAAGAAGTTCAAAATGGATTAGTCCAAGAAGGGGTTCTTGCCTATGTTACAAGGTGTGAGATTGAGCTTGGCTCAGTTCCCGACCACGGCGAAAGAGAAAGAAGAGATGCGTGTCATCCCCTATGCTTCAGCCATAGGATCTATTATGTATGCCATGCTGTGTACCAGACCTGATGTAAACCTTGCCCCAAGTTTGGTAGCAAGGTACCAAAGTAATCCCGGCAAGGAACACTGGACAGTGGTCAAGAATATCCCGGTACCGAAAAGGACAAAGGACATGTTTCGTTTATGGAGGTGACGAAGAGCTCGTCAGAAGGGTTACGCCGACGCTAGCTTCGACACGATCTGATGACTCTAAGTCACAAACCGGATACGTGTATATGTTGAATGGTGGAGCATTAAGTTGGTGCAGCCGCAAGCGAGCGCCGTGGCGGGATCTACATGTGAAGCGGAATACATGGCAGCCTCGGAGGCAGCGCATGAAGCAATTTGGGTGAAGGAGTTCATCACCGACCTAGGAGTCATACCCAATGCGTCGGGGCCGATCAAACTCTTCTGTGACAACACTGGAGCTATTGCCCTTGCGAAGGAGCCCAGGTTTCACAAGAAGACCAGGCACATCAAGCGTCGTTTCAACTCCATCCATGAAAATGTTCAAGATGGAGACATAGATATTTGCAAAGTACATACGGATCTGAATGTCGCAGATCCGTTGACTAAACCTCTCTCACGAGAAAAACATGATCAACACCAGAACTCTATGCGTGTTCGATTCATCACAACGTAACTAGATTAGTGACTCTAGTGCAAGTGGGAGACTGTTGGAAATATGCCCTAGAGGCAATAATAAAAGTATTATTATATTTCATGGTTCATGATAATTGTCTTTTATTCATGCTATAACTGTATTATCCGGAAATCGTAATACACGTGTGAATACATAGACCACAATATGTCCCTAGTGAGCCTCTAGTTGACTAGCTCGTTGTGATCAACAGATAGTCATGGTTTCCTGGCTATGGACATTGGATGTCGTTGATAACGGGATCACATCATTAGGAGAATGATGTGATGGACAAGACCCAATCCTAAGCATAGCACAAAGATCGTGTAGTTCGTTTGCTAGAGCTTTTCCAATGTCAAGTATCTCTTCCTTAGACCATGAGATCGTGTAACTCCCGGATACCGTAGGAGTGCTTTGGGTGTATCAAACGTCACAACATAACCGGGTGACTATAAAGGTGCACTACTGGTATCTCCGAAAGTGTCATTGGGTTGACACGGATCGAGATCGATTTGTCACTCCGTGTGACGGAGAGGTATCTCTGGGCCCACTCGGTAATGCATCATCATAATGAGCTCAAAGTGACCAAGTGGTTGATCACGGGATCATGCATTATGGTACGAGTAAAGTGACTTGCCGTAACGAGACCAACAAGGTATTGGGATACCGACGATCGAGGCTCGCAAGTAACGTACCGATTGACAAAGGGAATTGTATACGGGGTTGTTTAATCCTCGACATCGTGGTTCATCCGATGAAATCATTGAGGAGCATATGGGAGCCAACGTGGGTATCCAGATCCCGCTGTTGGTTATTGCCCGAGAGTCGTCTCGGTCATGTCTGCATGTCTCCCGAACCAGTAGGGTCTACACACTTAAGGTTCGGTGACGCTAGGGTTGTATGAATATGAGTATGCAGCATACCGAATGTTGTTCGGAGTCCCGGATGAGATCCTGGACGTCACGAGGAGTTTCGGAATGGTCTGGAGGTAAAGAGTTGTATATAGGAAGTGGTATTTCGGCCATCGGGAAAGTTTCGGGGTCACCCGGCAATGTACCGGGACCACCGGAAGGGTCCCGGGGGGTCCATCGGGTGGGGCCACCCATCTCGGAGGGCCCCATGGGCTGAAGTGGGAGGGGAGCCAGCCCATAGTGGGCTGGTGCCCCTGCGCCTAGGGTTGAAACCCTAGGGTGGGGGGGCGCACCACAAGCCTTGGGGGGCACTCCACCCCCCCTGGCCGCCGCCCCCTTGGGAGATTCAATCTCCCAGGGCCGGTGCCCCCCCGGGGGCCTATATAAAGGAGGGCAGGGGGGAGGGCAGCCGCACCCTATGCTTTGGCGCCTCCCTCCCCCTACTACACCTCGTCCTCCTCCCGTAGTCGCTTGGCGAAGCCCTGCTGGAGTTCTGCTGCATCCACCACCACACCGTCGTGCTGCTGGATCATCATCAACCTCTCCTTCCCCCTTGCTGGATCAAGAAGGAGGACACGTCTCCCGTCCCGTACGTGTGTTGAACGCGGAGGTGCTGTCCGTTCAGCACTTGGTCATCGGTGATCTGAATCACGGCGAGTACGACTCCATCATCACCATCCCCTTGAACGCTTCCGCACTCGATCTACAAGTGGTATGTAGATGCAAACTCACTCCCTTGACTCGTTGCTTAGATGAACTCATAGATGGATCTTGGTGAAACCGTAGGAAAATTTTTAATTTTCTGCAACGTTCCCCAACAACTATCGCTACCGCTTAGTGATAAAGTAAAGCAATTACAGGGCGATTGCATTGCATACAATAAAGCGACAACCATATGGCTCTCGCCAGATTGTCGATAACTCGCCATAAAACATGATCATCTCATACAATAAAATATAGGATCACGTCTTGACCATATCACATCACAACATGCCCTGCAAAAACAAGTTAGACGTCCTCTACTTTGTTGTTGGAACTTTTACGTGGCTGCTACGGGCTTAGCAAGAACCGCTCTTACCTACGCATCAAAACCACAACGATAGTTCGTCAACTTAATGTTGTTTTAACCTTCTCAAGGACCGGGCGTAGTCACACTCGGTTCAACTAAAGTTGGAGAAACTGACACCCGCCAGCCACCTGTGTGCAAAGCACGTCGGTAGAACCAGTCTCGCGTAAGCATACACGTAATGTCGGTCCGGGCCGCTTCATCCAACAATACCGCCGAACCAAAGTATGACATGCTGGTAAGCAGTATGACTTGTATCGCCCACAACTCACTTGTGTTCTACTCATGCATATAACATCAACACATAAAACCAGGATCGGATGCCACTTTTGTGGAACGTAGTAATTTCAAAAAAATTCCTACCCACACGCAAGATCATGGTGATGCATAGCAACGAGAGGGGAGAGTGTTGTCCACGTACCCTCGTAGACCGAAAGCAGGAGCGTTAGCACAACGCGGTTGATGTAGTCGTACGTCTTCACGATCCGACCGATCAAGTACCGAATGCACGGCACCTCCGAGTTCAGCACACGTTCAGTTCGATGACGTCCCTCAAACTCCGATCCAGCCGAGCTTTGAGGGAGAGTCCCGTCAGCACAACGCCGTGGTGACGATGATGATGTTCTACCGATGCAGGGCTTCGCCTAAGCACCGCTTCGGTATTATTGAGGTAAACTATGGTGGAGGGGGGCACCGCACACGGCTAAGAGATCTCAAGGATCAATTGTTGTGTCTATGGAGTGCCCCCCTCCCCCGTATATAAAGGAGTGGAGGAGGGGGCCGACCAAGAGGAGGAGGCACGCCCAAGGGGGGAGTCCTACTCCCACCGGGACTAGGACTCCTCCTTTTCCTATTTGGAGAAGGAGAGGGAAGGAAGAGGAAGGAGGGAGGAAGGAAAGGGGGGCCGCCCCCCTCCCAATTCGGTTTGGGCTTGGGGGGCGCCCCTCCCTTGCTCCTTTACCCTCCTTTCCACTAAAGCCCATTAAGGCCCATATACCTCCCGGGGGGTTCCGATAACCTCCCGGAGCTCCGGTATTGTCCCAATCTCACCCGGAACCATTCCGGTGTCCAAATATAGTCGTCCAATATATCGATCTTTATGTCTCGACCATTTCGAGACTCCTCGTCATGTCCATGATCACATCTGGGACTCCGAACTACCTTTGGTACATCAAAACACATAAACTCATGATATAACTGTCATCTAACTTTAAGCGTGCGGACCCTATGGGTTCGAGAACTATGTAGACATGACCGAGACACGTCTCTGGTCAATAACCAATAGCGGAACCTGGATGCTCATATTGGCTCCCACATATTCTACGAAGATCTTTATCGGTCAAACCGCATAACAACATACGTTGTTCCCTTTGTCATCGGTATGTTACTTGCCCGAGATTCGATCGTCGGTATCTCAATACCTAGTTCAATCTTGTTACCGGCAAGTCTCTTTACTCGTTACGTAATGCATCATCCCGTAACTAACTCGTTAGCTACATTGCTTGCAAGGCTTATAGTGATGTGCATTACTGAGAGGGCCCAGAGATACCTCTCCGACTATCGGAGTGACAAATCCTAATCTCGAAATACGTCAACTCAACAAGTACCTTCGGAGAAACCTGTAGAGCACCTTTATAATCTCCCAGTTATGTTGTAACGTTTGGTAGCACACAAAGTATTCCTCCGGTAAGCGGGAGTTACATAATCTCATAGTCAAAGGAACATGTATAAGTCATGAAGAAAGCAATAGCAACATACTAAATGATCAAGTGCTAAGCTAATGGAATGGATCAAGTCAATCACATCATTCTCCTAATGATGTGGTCCCGTTAATCAAGTGACAACTCATGTCTATGGTTAGGAAACTTAACCATCTTTGATTCACAAGCTAGTCAAGTAGAGGCATACTAGTGACACTATGTTTGTCTATGTATTCACACATGTATTATGTTTCCGGTTTATACAATTCTAGCATGAATAATAAACATTTATTATTATTGCCTCTTGGGCATATTTCCTTCAAGGAAAACCGTGTCTCTCATGGAAGCCAGAAAAACACATTTTTTCCTTTTTGAGTTGTAGCTCTCGTGGAAGCAAATCTGTGCCTCCAAGAGAAGCAAATCTTTGTGTCTCGCGTAAGCAAAAAAAGGAAAAACACACTTTATCCCTTTTCGGGAGGCATAACTGCGCCTTTCACGAAAGCAAACCTGTGGCTCCACAACAAGCAAATATGGGCCTCTTGCAAGAGCAAAAAAATACATGTGTTTTCACACAATTGTTTCTTCTCCAAAACGTAAGGAAAATCAGGGGAAAAACCAAAAAAGTTAAAAAACAAACATCTAAACCCCGAAAACGCTTAAAGAAATATGAAAAACACAAAACCCTGACGGAGCGCCAGAACACAACACGTGGCGGCGACTGAGAGCGCGCCAAGTGGTGCACTCTTAGCCCACAAAATTGACCCTTGCGAGACTCCCGCAAAGGATACTCATTGGTTAGTTCCCCCCATAGACGACTTTGTTGTTTTGGCATTCTTCACTCACTCTATCAAGATGAATCAACGGATTTCATCATCTTCTTTTTTCTTTTTCTTTTTTCCTTTTTAGGCTTGCATTCTTTTGATTGTCCTTATTTTCTATTTTCTAATTCATGATATTTTTTTAGTACATGAAAACTTATTAAAAATCATGAAGTTCCAATTTGTGTACTTTATGAATTTGTTATTTTTTTAAATTATGAATATTTTTAAATAATATTAGTCTCATCTAGATGAGATTTAATAATGTCCCATTTGAGTGGAGGTGAGTCCAATCTATTTCATTGTAATCTTTGATTTGCTTCATTTTTGTGATGTCTAATTTGTCGGCCCATTTTGTGTAGTCCATTTTATTGGTCTTTGTTTTGTTTTTTTCCAGCCATTTTCATGTGCTTTCTTTATTTTTATTAGCCTGCTTTTGTAGAAGCGGAAGCTTTGTTCACTGCTTCTTTTATCACCTTCACCTTTGCAACAACTTTGCGTATTCCCATTACTACTCTCCCCATTTTCACTTTGTTTTTTGAGGTGACGAATTTTTTTGCGTGACCTTTTGTTTTCCTAGTTGTAGCTCCATCCTCAACTTGCATTTGGGACCAACCATTTTTGTCATCTCAGTTGCATGTCCAATATTAACTTGCAATTGGGTGCCGAGTCTTCTTCCTGTCTTTAGTTGCAAGTCCATCCTCGACTTACAACTAGGCACGAGTTTCTATTATTGTAACTGGGCCCCACTCTTTTTTTGCATTATTGCAAGTCCACCCTCAACTTGCAAGTCGGCCGAACTTTTTCTTTTCAGCTCAGTTGTAAGTCCATCATCGACTCACAACTAGACTCTTGAACTTTTTTTGCCGCAATTGCAAGCCAATCGACGATTTGCAACTGGGCACAACACTTTTTCCGCCGGAATTGAAGTTCACCATTGACATGCAACTAGGAACTTGATCTTTTTTTCCTAGATCCAAGTTCACCCTTGACTGCAACTGGGCCCGACGTTTTTTTGTCTCAAATTTGCAAGTCGACCCTCATCTTGCAACTAGGCTCAATGTTTCTTTCTGTATCGAAACAATGTCTAACACTTTTGTTGACCTAGTTGCAAGTCCACCCTCAACTTGCAGTTGGACCTATTTTTTGCCTTAGTTGCAACTCCACCATTGACTTGGAACTAGGGCTGGTTTTTTCTTGTCCCAATTGAAAATTAAGCTTCTACTCACATCTGTGCCCGACCCTTTTCCATCCCAGTTGCAAGAGAGGCATCGAATCACAACTAGGCTCTTGATCCCTTTTTTGCTAGAATTGCAAGTCAACCAACCACTCGCAACTAGGCCCGACTGTTTTTTCGTCTCAGTTATAAGTCCACCCTTGACTCACAACTTAACACAATAATTTTATATCTTCTGTTCCAAGTTGACCCTTGATTCGTAACCGAGCCTAACTTTTTTCCGCTAAATCTTGCACGACTTCTTTGTCACCCGTCATCCATCCCCTGACAGTCCAGCTAGAACTACTCTTCTCTTTAACCTCACGGCCAGCCAGTCCTGTCAAGCTAGTGAAAGTACCTCTGTGATGTCCTCCGGTAAAGTAGCACTAGTTAGCTATTCCCTCTGTCCCAAAATGTAAGTTTCCTCACACTACACGGAGGAAGTAGCTAATAATAGCAGTTTTGTCCTTGCACATCTAGTACTATTTTACATGGTGCATAAAGTGACTTAGCTCATGATCCACAATGTCGGCAACACGTTCATATTCCTTCTTGTGTAAACCAATATAAAACCTTTTAGATCACTTCTAATAATTATAAGTGATCTAAAAGGTTTTATATTAGTTTCTAGTTGTCTAAAAGTCTTATATTAGTTTACGGAGGTAGTGTGTGATTCACACACTAATGTTTAGTTTCCTTGTCGATATTGTGACACTAGATTCCACATGGCAGTGAGCGTGCTAGATACCAACTTTTTCTTGAGGGGTAGGCACTAATCTTTTCTATTTATCAAAAATGATTTTCAAAAGGCCTAGACAATCTTATGTACAAAGATGAAAGGCAAGTTCATAGATAGATGAAAAGGCCTTAGGCCCAAGGAATGGGGCAACCAAAAAAATTGTGTTCATAAAAATAACAACACTGTAGACCAAATAAAGAAAAATTACAACGGAATCACTTAGATGTGAGATAACTAAGTATCATCTAGATGTGTCCTAAGTGGAGCCATAGTTAATAGTAAAATGCATCCTACTATGGTTAGTCAGAGAACCAGCATAAGGCGAAGGACAAACCAACAAATCAAAGCTTCAATGCAACCACATGCGATGTCGTGGGAGCAGAACAGGCCTAGCTCTACTGTAGGCTTCCCAAGGTCGATCGACCACCCTGCCTAGAGTGCAACCATCACCCGCATGGGGGGTCATGTCCGTCGTCTTCTTGAAACCTCTGAGGCTCCTCCCATTGGAGAGCTATTGGATGGAGGGAAGGCCACAAAGAGGAGTTAGGTGGGGGTGATGCACGTGGTCAGGGTCGATGGGTCGACGCTTGACCTAGAAAGATGGGGCTAGGGATCAAGATCCTCCACACGGGAAGGAGTGAGAGCTGTGAGGAAGCGAGGCCTCGGAGGCCGCTTTGGAGGCCGTGGTCGAAATGGAGGAGCCATCCCCTGCTCCACCGAGGTAGTAGGCTAGCCTCTCGTGTGCTGTGGAGATCGCCGAGAAGGGAAAATCCTCCTTCATGGTGACCGGGTCCACTTACTCCTGGATTGCCAACTGGGCAAGGAGGGCCAATCCGCCTTGGTGGAAACTAGGTGCCACAGGCTCCTGAACTGTCGATGAGGCGGGGGTGGCGGTGCTACCTCCTTTGTGTAGTGGAGACGGCTATGCGGCAGGGATGGCGACTCCTCCTTCATGCACGGGAGAGGAGGGGATGATGCATCAGGCCGTAGTTGTAGGATGGCCGCTCCAACAGCAGCTCCATTTGTCGCGTGAACTCCACATCCTTGTTGGCAACAACGAGGCTGCTACTACTGCTCATCCTCATTCGAGAAGATGGGCTTCAACTTCACCTGCAAGGGAGCGATCGACACAAACATGGCGGAGAATGCGATCAGCAGTTCTAGGAGCCTGAACTCCCCCAAAGCCAGTGGGTGTCTTGGAGGACCACTCCGGGCCGTCACACATGCCCGACGCTAGCATAGGGTTTGCATTTGCGGTCGGTTGGCCTTAGATAGTCGGCGCAGGCAAACCAACTCTTTTTCATTGTGGGCATCGAATAGAGTAGGATTTTGGATCGACGTTCGAATGTGAATGTCGGGCAGGCTACTAGCATGACTGTATGTAGGGAAACATCTCATCCGATCACATCCGCTCTGGCAGACATGAATTCAGCGCGAATAGCGTAGCAAGAGTTCTAAGTGGAGTGGAGCTAGGGTTTCTAATGCGGTCCCTCGTTGTTAGCAACGTCCGTTGCGGATATTCAGCTGCCTGCAAGCCTCGTGAAGGGACCGAGAGTATATCAACCAAAGGGGTGGTGAATGGGAGTTTCAAAAATTATTTCAATGTATTGAATCTGTCCCAATAATAGAAGTGGAAACGGTACGAAGCATTTGAACTACTAGCAGGAAACATAAAAGGTACAAATCCTTTGAGATAGGCAGTGATAATGGCACGAGTATAATAGATGATAGGTTTGACTATCACGATGGTAATGCAGTAAGCAATCAAGTTCAACAACATGATAGATAACCAAATGCAAGTAGTGAGATCAATGCCACAAGGGATGCTAGAGATAGAGAACTGCTCGAGAAAAATCAGAGAAATGTAGCAGACTACTAGCGAATGATAACAGATCAGATCTACTCAAACACACAATCAAGATTGAACATGAAATATAACTTACGAAATAAATACATAGTGAGTAGAAAGGACCACTGGTGCTCAATGGCGGCAAGTATATTTGGTAGACCAGTTCGTCCTTCTGCTAAAGGCCTACATCTGGTTGGAGGGACTTGTGATTGAACACAGGAGCAAACCTCTCTCCTCCATATCCGCCTTCATCTAGGAGTTGATCATGCTTCAGTGGATTTCACTCATGGTAGATGCTTATCGGCGATCTCCAAACCTTTGATAGACTTCCTTCGCGAACCACAATCACTCTTGGTTGCTGAAGATCTTTCTCGATGAAGACAACAACTCTTCAACACTTGAGCCGACACCTATTGTAACACCCACGATGCGGCTATATCTCTCACGTGTCGAGGCACAACTTAGAGGCATAACCGCATGGTGGTTTTGTCGCAAGAAGGGTCATCTTCACACAATCCCATGTAATGAACAAGAATGGGATAAAGAGTTGGCTTACAATCGCCACTTCACACAATGAACATATAATTCATACATCATTCAGAGTACACACATAATCTGAATACGGACGAAGCCAAAAGAAAAGAAGATAACCCAACTGCTAGATCCCCGATCGTCCCAACTGGGCTCCACTACTGATCATCAGGAAAAGACACGTAGTAACGGCCAAGGACCTCGTCGAACTCCCACTTGAGTTCGGTAGCATCACCTGCACTGGTATCATCGGCACCTGCAATTGTTTGGTAGTATCTGGTGAGTCATGAGGACTCAACAATCTCAAAACCCGCGAGATCAAGACTATTTAAGCTTATGGGTAGGAAGTGGTAATGGGGTGGAGTTGCAGCAAGCACTAAGCAAGTATGGTGCCTAACATACGCAAACAAGAGCGAGAAGAGAAGCAACGGAACGCTCAAGAAGCTAGAAGTGATCCTGAAACTACTTACGCACAAACATAACACAAAGACCGATTCACTTCCCGGACTCCGCCGAAAAGAGACCATCACGACTACACACGCGGTTGATGCATTTTAATTAAGTCAAGTGTTAAGTTCTCTACAACCAGATATTAACAAATTCCCATCTGCCACATAACCGCGGGCATGGCTCTCGAAAGTTTATACCCTGCAGGGGTGTCCCAATTTAGCCCATCACAAGCTCTCACGATCAGCGAAGGATATTCCTTCTCCAGGGAAGACCCGATCAGCCTCGGAATCCCGGTTACAAGACATTTCAACAATGGTAAAACAAGACCAGCAAAACCGCCCGAATGTGCTGACAAATCCTGATAGGAGCTGCATATATCTCGTTCTCAGGGCACATCAGATTGTCCAAACTTCCGGTAGGCCAGCCCAGAGTTGCCCCTGGTGGCCACCGGCGGCTGACAGGTTGGACCAACACTCACGACGAGCACTGGCCTGGGGGGGGGGGGGTAAAATAAGATGACCCTCGGGCTCCGGAAACCCAAGGGAAAAAGGCTTAGGTGAGGAAAATGTAAAACCAAGGTTGGGCCTTGCTGGAGGAGTTTTATTCAAAGCGAACTGTCAAGGGGTTCCCATAAATCCAACCGTGTGAGGAACGCAAAATCAAGGAACATAACACTGGTATGACGAAAACTAAGGCGGCAAGAGTGGAACAAAACACCAGGCATAAGGCCGAGCCTTCCACCCTTTACCAAGTATATAGATGCATTAATTAAATAAGAGATATTGTGATATCCCAAAATAAACATGTTCCAACATGGAGCAATCTTCAACTTCACCTGCAACTAACAACACTATAAGAGGGGTTGAGCAAAGCTGTAACATAGCCAAACAACGGTTTGCTAGGAAGGGTGAAAAAGTTAGAGGCTGACATGGCAATATGGGAGGCATGGTAAACAAGTGAAAGGTAGCACAGCATAGCGATAGAACGAAGCAACAAGGGAGCAAAGATAGAAGTGATATCGAGGGTAATGGTCATCTTGCCTGAGATCCTGCAAGGAAGAGGAACGAGTCCATGAAGAAGACAAACGGACGTAGTCGAACGAATCCTCACAATCGCAATGTAACCGGAACTATGAAGGAGAAACGCAACCGGAAAGAAGCAAACAACATGGTAAACAACCATCACATAAGCATGGCATGATGCACAATCAAGTGTGATGCATGTCCGGTTTATAAAGGCATAGCATGGTAAAGTGCACAAACAACACTACAAGTTAAGTGGATCTCAATATGCAACGAGTTGCATATTGACGAAACACCACATCAAATTATTTAGTTTACTCTCAGTTAAGATACTCAACAATTATTAAATGTTAATTAACATGGCAAGAGAGCATAATAAAACTAACTATCTAGGCAATTTAAATGAGGCCGGAAACAACAAACAACAATTCCGATAAATCCCCAGATGTCATTTAGCAATTCTAATGCAAACATCAATTTTAGACATTTTAAATGTTGTTATCATGATGCGGATGACATATACAAGTTTTATGCAGTTTTTATGAAAAAGTTGACATGAGCATGTTATGAAGCATTTGGTCACCATGACGGAACAAAAAGGGTGCCACGGCAACATATCGGTTCCGGTAGCTCATGGAGATGCCGGTGCAAACGGAAGTGGGCGTGAGCGTGTCATGCAAGGATGGTGGGGTGCTCCCGAATTCCGGGTTCTCACGGGACGGTGGCATGGCAAACGAGGAACGTGCAAAGACCTCTCTCGGACACGGTGCAAACACGAGCATCTCATACAACACACATGCATTCGTTCACGGGCGTCGTCTCGGGGTTATACCTTCAAAGCGCGCATTTCGGAACGGATCAAGTTCGTTGAGGGAAGTAGTGGTGCACGACCGGAGTGGAAGTAGTCGTTCTCGCGACGGTAGTGGAAGTAGTGGTACACGGGCCAGTAGTCGTTCTCGCGACAGTAGTGGAAGTAGTGATACACGACGACCATTGAGGTACTCACGATCTTGGCGACGGTAGTTGTTCACGGGTCGTAGACGTTCGGGTCATGGGTAGAGGTACTTGGTGTCGTAGTCGTACACATTTCCATAGATGTCCGGGCGGCAGTAGAGGTACTTGACTGTCCATGTAGTCGAACTTGGCGCATCGGAAGGGTACTTGGTGAATCCCCGTAGGCGAACAACTTCGCGTCCCCGGGTCGAGGGTAGTGGTTCCCTTGGCGCTGTAGTCGTGCATGGTGATGAACGTCGGGGTACTTGAGAGGTTCCACAAAGAGATGCGTCGATGGCGCTCGAAGGCAGTAGCGGGAAGCCAACGGACGACGAGGTGGCGGCTGGAACGAATGGATCTAGGGTCGAGGATGAGGTACATCGGCGAGGCGACAAGGACGGGATACGGCGACATGCCGCTCTGGCAGATTGATGCAGAGGCGCGGGAAGCAGCTTCCGGCGCGGGGGTGCTCGAGGCAGGGCCGAAACATGCCGGCGAGGTGGGTGAAGCAGGGCATGACGCAGGAAGGCACAGGAGGGCAGAGGAGCTTGGGCGCGGGACGGCGTCCTGGTGGTGTTGGCACTCCTGCGGGCGCGGAGGACGACGACTGCAGGTGCGAAGCAGGGGAGCAGCAAAGGGACTTGGCGCGGGGATGACCGGATCCGAGGCGGGGGAGGCGCGGGGCTCATCTGCTGGGCTACTCGACGGCGGAGGGAACCCCGGTGGCCTGGCAGGTCGGCGGGGCTGCTCGTTCCCGAGCTGCTGCTCGAACCAGGGGAAGCAGACGAAGGAGTCGAGAAGCGGGGTGGCTTCAGGTGATGCAGCGGGGCGACGGGGATGGACGGCGCCGGCACAGAAGTGGATGGAGGGCGGCGTCACTAGCAGGGGAGGCGCGCCATGCGGATCGAGCGCGGGCGCTCCTCCTGGCGCTAGCTGTGTGTGTGCGTGTGTGAGTGGCGATGGAGGAGGAACGAGGTGAGGGATCGAGCAGGGGGTTGGGCTAGGGTTAACAGAGTAGCGACTGGGCCAGCGCGGTGTGATTGGGCCAGCGCGGTGCGATTGGGCTGCTGGGCTGGGCTATTTCTCTCTCCCTCTACTCTTTTATTTCCAGAACAGAAAATACGAAAGAGGAAAAGGAGAGGAAAGGAAGTGTTTGGGATAGCATTTGCGCGTGGGGGTAATTTTCCCGGACTCTTAAAAATGAGCTTGATCCAAGAAAAACTATAAATGAGCATGTGTGCGAAGATTGGATTCGAACTCGCTTGAATTAAATTCAAATGAGTTTGAATAAGAAGTGCGCGTTTGAAAGGTCCAAAAATGTTGAGATTTTTGGTGGGGCTCCGATAAACAGAGAAAGAATTATTGACAAGGTTTTGAGGTCAACTCGGAGCAGAAAAAGCATGGGATTTATTTTGCCCATGTGTTATGGTGATTCCCAAAAAATGGAATACTTTGATATAGCTCCCTAATAATATTGGAAGGATATGTTATAAAGAGGAAAGGCCATGTGAATTCCCTCAATTTAAATGGATCGAAGATCCATACAATTTATTTATCTGAGTTTTTTTAAAAGGGTTGCATGATGACATGATGCAATGCAAGAGATGCAACAAACAAAACAAATCACACGACGAAACTCGGAGTAGCTGGAAGTCTTTTGGAGCGTCGGTCTTGGGGCGTTACACCTATCCATCTAGAGAGTGCACAACTCTCAAGATTAACATGTATAAGAACTCTAACTCAGAAGTTAGAACTACTATGATGCTCAACCACTACAAGAAATATGCTATCTTGTGATCCTCCATATTGGTCCCTGAATGGTCATTGTTTTTCATTTGTGACCAAAAACCGTTGGTTAAAAGTTGAGTGTCATAAATGAACCACAACGAACTTTTTTGTAAAATGGTCGTAGCCGGTTACGACCAAAATAAGAGGTTGTAGATTCTACGACCAATTGTTTTGGTCACTGGCAACCTGCGCACACCACGTCAGATCCATGTGGCAAGCTGACATGGCAAAATTGCGACAAAATGAATTGGTCGTGGATAGATTAGAATCAGCCCAGTCCAATTCGGTGTTCTACATGAGCCGAGCTCAACAAATCCAGCTTATTTATATTTTTTCCTATAATTTTTGGTCTGCTACATGGGCCAAGCCCAACATTGCAGCCTTCTTATTTTTGGGCTTGGCCTTTTTGCCTCAACAGTTTCAGTTTTTTTATAAAAAAGGGGTCCACTAGTCAGATGGGTCCCAGTTGTCAGGTTCTGGTAAGTGGGTCCCAGCTAACAGGGTCATATTCTTCATATTTCAATTTAACAGTAAATAAATAACTAGTATTTAAATTGGCACAAACAAAAACCACACGTAATACTCCAAGTGTAATAACTAGCTACAAGCTCTACAAGTATGGCAATCACAGTTAGAAGCTCCACATGTGTAATAACTAGATACATTTACAAGCTATGTTCTTCAGCATGGAGCTCCTTCAATAGCGATAGGCACCTGCTCTTGTCAGGATTGGGCTAACAGAATGGTCATATGCCTTCCCCGGTTGCCCTGTTACATGAATTAACAAAGAAGAACTAGAAAAACTGGAGCCAATATACTAAGAAGAGGCCATTCAAAAGATGATAGTTATTTAGAATGACAACACAAATTCAGTTAGTACCATGCTTTCTGTTCTCCAGCTAGTTAAAATGAGATACTCATTCATACAAGAAAACAGATACACACAATATGAATATGCATTCCACAAGTGCGGGTCGTGCAAAAAACTTCACTCCAACAAATTGCGCCTAAACAACAATACCATTCTACTTCACTACAACAAACATCGCTGGGACACTTCTCCAACCCGGTGGATAACATGGTGGCAACACCAACCTGGCTTACCGCGATTCCTGTTACTAGTGAGTTGCTGGTAGCAGGTGAAACCCGAAACACCATTGAACTTTTGCAGACGGGATTGCTCAGTAGGCTAAATACTCTTATAGTCAGCATCATGTGCACTCGAACCCGCTGCCGAGTCGTAGCTACAGCTGGCATGCTGAGTCGCCGGTGGTTTCTAGCAGCGAATGACACTTTAACCCACCCCATAGCCCATGAACCGATGCTCAAGAAATTTGTGGATGATGCAAGGGCCCGTCGAGAGGTAGAGGCAGTAAACCAGGGGGCTTATCAGCCGCCCCTGGTAGTTCCTTCAGCTTCGGTGGGAGCCGGGTCGAGTGCCAGAACTATCGGAGTGCCGTGCCTAGTGCCGGCTTTACGTAATGTGCGCATGCCTAATGACTTTAAGGGTCCCCGCAAAGTACCAAACTACACGGCAGATCTCCCTCCGGAGGCTTGGATTGAGAGGTACAAGCTGGCCATGGATATGTTGGACGTTAGTGATGCGGTATGCGCCAAGTATTTCGTAATGATGTTGGAGGGGACGGCTCGCACATGGTTGAAGAACCTGCCCCTAATTCTATCAACACCTAGGCAGAGTTGAAGGAACGCTTAATCAAGAATTTTCAAGGAAGTTGCAAGCAACTGATGACAATTGTTGATTTGCAGCACTATGTGCAGCGTGAAGATGAGTCAGCCCATCATTGGGTTTGCTGGGTTGCGAGTATTATCCACTCTTTCGATAGCATCCAGGCGGCTCAAGCTGTGTTGATCTTGGAGAAGAATTCTCATTTTCAGCCTCTTGTGCAGAAGCTCAGGCGGCTTAAACGCAAGTGCACTGATATGGGCAATCTCATGGACATACTTACCAGATATGCCGACTTTGATGGAATGAAGCATCCCAATTCTGATGATGATAAATCTGGGAAGGGCAAGAAAAACAGTGGTGGCAAGGGTCAGCAACAGAATGCCTCAGCACAGAATGGTAATCACAATAACTGTGGCAATGGTGGAAAGCGCAAACACCCTGATGGCGGGTTAGATTTTTTGGCTAACACTAACGTAGAGTTCAAAAATCAGCGTCGTAATGGCAAGCAGCCTTATAATGGGGGAAAGCCCAAGAATTATGAGGAGGACCTTAATGGGCCGTGTCCGAAGCACAGTTATCCTAACAAGTCTTCCAATCATGCTTGAAAAGATTGTTATATCATGTAGGAGTACAGGAACCAGTTGTTTCAACATCATGGAAACAGTAATGGGTCACCACGCGGGTCAGGCTCTGGAGGTTTCCAGGGAGCCGGTTTTGGTGGCGGCGGCTCAAATTCTGGCTATCAGGGCCAGGGGAACCATGGTGGTCATAATCAGCAGTCTGGTCAAGGTAATTAGCAGCAGATTAGTCAGTCTGGATATCAGAGTAATACTAAGCAGCTTAACAGCGGCCAGTACCAAGTCTTTACTACGAGCACTTGCAAGCATGACCGGAAGGTTCATAAGCGGGCGGTGAATGCAGTTGAGCCGGAGGTGCCCCAATATTTGAGCTGGTCTGAGCACACGATAACTTGGAGCCGGGCATGGCCCTGGTAGTACCCCCTCAAGTGGGCGGTTATAAATTCACTAATGTACTTATGGATGGTGGTAGCAGCATCAACATATTGTACTATGACACTTTTAGACGGATGAATCTGATAGAGAAGGATCTTAAGCCGTCCTCTATGGTTTTTGACGGAGTTGTTCCTGGAAAATCGGCGTACCCTATGGGGAAGATCGCTCTGGAAGTGGCTTTTGGTGATGAGTATAATTACATGGCGGAGACACTGTGGTTTGAGGTGGTCAAGATTAAGAGTCCATATCATGCACTGTTTGGTCGGCCGGCTTATGCTAAGTTCATGGCTCACCCTTGTTACATATATTTGCAGCTTAAAATGCCAGGGCCACAAGGAACAATCACAGTGCATGGAAATCATAAGATAGCTTTGGAGTGCGAAGAAGGGGATGCTGCTTATTTAGAGTTGGCTTGTGCTACTGGTGAGCTTAAGTTTTATAAAGATAATATTGACCCGACTGATATGACCCCTCTGAAGAAGCCCACCACTAAGAAGGACCCTCTACTCAAGTTTAAGTCGGGAAAGTACACGCATCAAGTGGACTTTGTCCCTGGTGATTCTTCTCATCAGTACACCATTGGGACTGGGATAAGCGCACTCATCGAGTTCATCTGTGAGAACCAGGACATCTTTGCATGGAAACCTTCTGACATGCGCGGTGTACCGAGAGAATTCACTGAGCACCACCTTAATGTGGATGCTAAGATGAAACCTGTCCGACAGTTCCTCCATCATTTTAACGAGGAGAGGCGTAAGACTATTGGAGAAGAGGTAGCCCGGCACCAAGCTGCCAGGTTCATAGTTGAAGTTTTTCACCTGCAGTGGTTGGCTAATCATGTGCTTGTGATCAAGAACAACAACACTTGGCGTATGTGTGTGGATTACACAGATCTTAACAAGGCTTGTCCAGTTGATCCATTGGCTCTCCCCTGTATTGACCAAATCATTGATGCCACAGCGAGTTGTGAGAGTTTATGTTTCTTGGATGCTAATTATAGTTATCATCAAATCAAGATGGCAGTTGAGGATCAGGAGAAAATGACCTTCATTACGCCATTTGGAGCTTTTTATTATGTCTCTATGCCTTTTTGGGCTTAAGAGTGCTCAGGTGACTTACCAACGCCGTGTTGAGAATTGCTTCCATGGGCAGATTGGACGCAATGTTCATGCTTATGTTGACGACATTGTAGTTAAGTGAAAGAAGAAGGAAACCTTGCTCGATGATTTGAAGGAAACCTTTGATAATCTATGGGTGTACAAAATGATGCTTAACCCGGCCAAATGCGTTTTGGTGTGCCCGCAGGAAATTACTAGGTTTTCTGGTTTCAGAAAGGGCATCGAAGCAAACCCAGAAAGGATTGAGGTTATCACCTCTCTGTCTAAGCTGGTCTATATTAGTTATGTTCTGTGCCTAGCGGGTCGTATTGCCACCCTGAGTCGGTTTATAAGCTGCCTGGGAGAGAAGGTGATTCCACCGTATCAGATGATGAAGAAGACTGATCATTTTGTCTGGAGTGATGCTGCTAATGAGGCTTTTGAGTCACTTAAGAAGGCGTTGGCTGAGCCGCCTATATTGGTTGCTCCACTGACAAAGAGCCTCTGCTCCTGTACATGGCGGCTAATAACAAGGTTGTAAGCATGGCAGTTACCATGGAGCACAAGGAGGCAGGCAAAGAGTATCCAGTCCAGCGGCCTGTTTATTATGTCAGTGAAGTCTTGACGAAGTCCAAGAAAAGGTTTCCGCATTGGCAGGAATTGGTGTTTGGGGTGTTCATGGCTAGCCGCAAACTGAAGCATTACTTCCTTGGGCATCCAATCACTGTGGTCAGTTCTGCTCCTCTGGGAGGTATCAGTAAAAACAAAGAAGCCACATGCAGAGTTTGTAAGTGGGTAATTGAGCTTGGGCCACATCATCTGAAATATGTGCTCAAAACCGCCATCAAGTCTCAGGCCCTGGTGGAATTTATCATAGGACGGAACTGCAAACACATAAGGAGAAGCCGGATCATACATACAGGACGATACACTTTGGTGGATCAAGGCAATTGGAAGGGTCAGGGGCTGGAGTTGTTATATCTTGCCCACGAGGTGACCAGATTTGTTATGTTTTAAGGCTGATGTTTCCGTATACTAACAATGCAACTAAGTATGAGGCTTTGCTACATGGGCTCCGAATGGCCAAAGAGATGAACTTGAGCCAGGTTAGATGCTTTGGTGACTCAGATCTCGTTGCACAACAAGTTTCAGGGAAGTGGGATTCTAAGGATCCGCTAATGGCGACTTATCATCAAGTAGTGACTAATATCGCTGGCCACTTCAAGGGTTATCAAGTGGATCACATAGATCGGTGACATAATGAGGCGGCTGATGCGCTGTCCCGCCTTGAGTTCAACATAAGCCGGTTCCCCCTAATGTGCTGCACAACCCTTCTGTCAAGTAGCCTTTAGAGGAAGATCTTGCTATCCCTGACCCGGAGGGCCAACTAGTGTCAGCTCTATGTGTTGTTCCAGATTGTACGATGCCTTATCTGGCTTATCTGACCGGGGGTGAGCTGCCAGAAGATGAACTTTTGGTGCGACAGATCATCCGATGGTCTAAATCCATGACAATTGTCAATGGCGAGTTACACAGGTGCACTGTGACCGACATGTCCCAACGTTGTGTTTCCCCTGAGGAAGGACGTGAGATTCTCCAAGAAATTCCTACTGGGGACTATGGGAATCATGCCGAGTCAAGATCTCTAGTGGCTAAGGCCTTTCGACATGGGTTTTTTCTGGTTGACGTCTCACGTTGATGCTGAGGATATTGTCTGCAAGTGTGATGGGTGCCAGAAATTTGCAAGACAAGCTCATGTGCCGGCTCAAGAATTGTGGATGATCCCAATAACTTGGTCATTTACAGTCTGGCGGCTTGATATGGTTGGTCCCTTTAAGAAATCTAGGGACAAAAGACTCACTTATTGGTCGCAGTTGATAAATTCACCAAGTGGGTTGAAGCAGAGCCAACCAGCAATTGTGAGGCGGCAATTGCAGTTCGATTTGTGAAAAAGCTGATCTTCCGCTTTGGTTATCCTCATAGTATTATCACTACAGAAAAAACCACTTCTGTGATGATACGTGTTTGTCACAGTAGGTCACGTTTTCTATCATGCATGTACATCCATGAAAATTTTATGATAGAATCAAGATAGTCATACCTGTGTTGTCGTAGAAGTGTTCCATGACAATACCAAAATTGTCATCACGGAAGTGTCCACTTCCATGACGATAAATGGTGCATCATGGAAGTGTTTTCGTCAAGGGTAACCGACACGTGGCATCCACCATAACGGGTCACCGTTAAGCTATCGGGTTCCGGTTTGGATCCGATAACCCATTAACAGCCCGGACCACTGGGGATTTTCCACACGTAAAATTCTGATTCGCCGGAGTATCCACGTGTCAGATCCGCGTTCGGACATATGTCATCCAACAAGTGGACGGGATGCGCCTATGATACGTCGACACGTGGCTTGGCCCAACAGTGGCCCATTCAAATCAAAAGTCCGGCACATTTGACTTGGTCAAAAGGTAGCGGCCCGACCCACAAAAAGCCTGTTACCGGCCTGTTCGCATATAGCGCATTTACAGCCCGCTAACTCATGGCCTGTTATGGACTCTCTGAATTAGGCCCACTAGCATCATCTGGGCCATCCAATATGATTCCATCCTATTTTAACTTTCGGCGCATGTATGGCCCATGATGTCTTTCGGCCCATATGAGGCCCTTCGTGACTCCGGCCCCAAAAAGGCCCATGGTGAAACTAGCCCAAAATGAATAATGTATCGCTTCATACCCATTAACGACCCATTATTCCATTGGGCCGTTTCCAGTGTTATCTTTTGACCTTCTAAGGGCCCATTTATTCTTGGGTTAATTTCTAGCATTCGATTACTTACGGTCCGTTAATGGCTTGTTCCGCTTGTGGGACAAATTCAGCCCGTGGTTACAGTCGGCTCGTTTGTGGCCCGATAATCCGTTGGGTTGTTTTCATAACGTCATCAAATACGGCCCATTAGCGAGTGGTTATGCCTGTCGATAGAATTAAGCCCGTTATACATATTGGCCTACAAACGGCCCGCTATGCTTGGGCCATAAACTGACGATTTTCACTCTAGCCCGTTTACGGCCCATATAGCAGTCTATTATTGGTCCACGAATAAGTAGAGCCCATGTTTGGCCAATCGATCATACGGCCCATAGAAGGCCCATTGATTCTATGACCCGTAGAAGGCCCATTGATTCTACGACCCATAGAAGGCCCATTGACTCTATGACCCGTAGAAGGCCCATGGATCCTACGGCCGATGGTCACTATAGCGGTAGTGGGACCATGGTTACAACGGTCCGTATGTTGCCCATGGTTATTGTGGCCTAGTTTTTAAAAATATTTTATTGTGGCCACTAGCAAACCGCGAAAAAAGAACTGTAGTGACTACAACCAAACAAATAAACAAGACAATAAGGAAATAAATAAGCGAGCAACTTACGCTAGGCTATTACACGTATTACATCCATTGGGCATCAAAGTTTGCCGCCAATGCAGATATAGGGAACAAATCAGCATATTACATACATTGGGCGTCTAAATTGGCCACCAGTGCAAATAAACGTGGCAGAAAAACAAGTCCATAACTGAAACAACTTCCGAAGATCTCAAGAAACGTTATCCTGGGTACCAACCATGCTGGCAAGACGCTTAGCAAGCTTATTAACTTTCTCTTGTTTGGCGCTTAAATCCTCCAGTGCTTGCCATTGCACCAGAAAGTATGCATCTGAATTTTACAGGGACTTCCTTAGTCCTTCGGCTTCGTGTCACTGCACATCTGATTGATGTCTTTTAGCTTGAAGTTGAGACTCAAGAAACCAAACTAATTCAGGCAATGAGTTCAAAGAGCTTGTGCCAGCAGTAGTGGCCAGTAACTCAAACACTACATCAAGGCAGGACTTTGGGGTTGTCTCATTGTCTTCAAGATAGTTTTTATCAGCTTTCTTGGAGACCAACAGGGATGTCTCACTATCTTGAACCTTACCTGCATTACTTCCTTTACCATTGCATACTGGGGTACTCTTCTCCAATATTTTGTCCGCCCTCTAAAAGAGAAACAAGCAAACACATCATAGGTTTACCATGTTGTATATGCAACTCATTTTGGTAAACCAGTTCAGTTGTAAGGTGGACAGGATAGAAACATGAAACAAACATATATCTATGTACTATGGTCACTGTATGGTCTATATCATTCTAGTTTATGTTGCCAAATCAAGATAGAGAAAGTTTAAATCATATCTGTTTAAGACAAAGCAATAGACAGAATATAAGTGTGGGAAACTACACAACACTAACAACGCTTGTAATGTGCATAGAATGAGAACATAACTGTTTATTCAATTGAAACTGAAATCAACATAGAGCAAGTTACGACAGAAAACCAGTTAAAGAAACAGTTTTAAAACATACCTGTTGTGCCATTGGAGTTTCAATTGCATCCTTCAAATTTGAAATTAGTTGGTATGAGTAAATACAGTGATGCAAGAGCAAAGGAGTATGAACCATAGCTACGGAACCTGACCTGAGAACAATTCTTCTTCTTCTTTAAGCATTGACTTGGGGTTCGAAGTGGTGGTCCTCGTGCTTTGGGCACTGCAATTGCCTTACTAACTGCTCGTCTTTGGGTGCTCTATGGTGGAGACGGTGCTGTGTCAACTGGAACTGGGTTACTATCTGTTGGAGTTGGGGTTAGAAGGGGTGTAGCTGGTTATCTGTCCAACTGGGTAGGGATACAATCTGAGTGAGTCTGGGTTATGTGTGGTGGGATTGGTTCTTGGGCAAGTACAACTGTGGTTCTATCTGCATCGATGGGTAGCATTATCTTTTCTGAAGACCGTGTTTTTACTCCCATAGATACTGCCATCACCCCCTCCAATTCAAATGGATGATAAACAAGAAAAGTAATTGAATGTACAGACATTGTATGATAGACAAGTGCAATGGATAGTAGGGAAGAAAAGAGGGCATGAAATAATTCGCATTTATGTTGTCTAACCAAACATGATAGCATGACACAATTTCACATATATGATGGCTAACTAAATAGGATAGCATGACACAATTTCACATATATGATGGCTAACTAAACAGGATAGAATGACATACTTCAAAATATGATGACTATGTAAATAGGATGACATGATATAACTATACAATGTGTCTATTAAAGTGGTTGGCATGCCATAATTCACATACATGTCGTCGATGGAAACATGATGGCTGATACGTCTCCAACATATCGATAATTTTTGATTGTTCCACTCTATTATATTATCTGTTTTGGATGTTTAATGGGCTTTAATATGCTCTTTTATATTATTTTTGGGACTAACCTATTAACTGGAGGCCCAGTGCCCGTTTCTGTTTTTTTTGCCTATTTTAGAGTTTTGGAGAAAAGGAATATCAAACGGAGTCCAAACGGAATGAAACCTTCGCGGGGATCTTTCTTGGACCAAAAGCAATCCAGAAGACTTGGAGTAGAAGTCTGGGACTCCACAAGGAGGCCACGAGGTAGGAGGGCGCACCCGGGGGTAGGCACGCCCCCACTCTCGTGGGACCCTCGTAGCTCCGCCGACGTACTTCTTTCGCCTATATATACTCTTATACCCTAGAAACATCAGGGGGAGCCACAAAACCACTTTTCCACCGGCGCAACCTTATGTACCCATGAGATCCCATCTTGGGGCCTTTTTTGGTGATCTGCTGGAGGGGGAATCAATCACGGAAGGCTTCTACATCAACCCCATTGCCTCTCCGATGAAGCGTGAGTAGTTTATCACAGACCTTCGGGTCCATGGTTATTAGATAGATGGCTTCTTCTCTCTCTTTGATTCTCAACAGAAAGTTCTCCTCGATGTTCTTGGAGATCTATTCGATGTAATATTCTTTTGATTTATGTTTTCCGAGATCCGATGAATTGTGGATTTATGAACTTGATTATCTATGAATATTATTTGCTTCTTCTCTGAATTCTTATATGCATGATTTGATATCTTTGCAAGTCTCTTCGAATTATCGGTGTAGTTTGTCCTACTAGATTGATCTTTCTTGCAATGGGAGAAGTGCTTAGCTTTAGGTTCAATTTTGTGGTGTCCTTTCCTAGTGATAGTAGGGGCAGCAAGGCATGTATTGTATTGTTGCCATCGAGGATAAAAACATGAGGTTTATATCATATTGCTTGAGTTTATCCCTCTACATCATGTCATATTACTTAATGCGTTACTCTGTTCTTATGAACTTAATACTCTAGATGCATGTTGGATAGTGGTCGATGTGTGGAGTAATAGTAGTAGATGCAGAATCGTGTCGGTCTAGTTGACACGGACGTGATGCCTATGTTCATGAACATTGACTTAGATGTCTTCATAATTATGTGCTCTTCTATCAATTGCTCGGCAGTAATTTTTCCACCCACCGTAATAAATGCTATCTTGAGAGAAGCCACTAGCGAAACCTATGGCCCCCTGGTCTCTTTCCTATTATATTACATCTCTTTTGTTTACATCGCATCTCGTTTATTATTTTGCAATCTTTACTTTCCAATCTTTACAACAAAAATACCAAAAATATTTGCTTTACTATCTTTATCAGATCTCACTTTTGCGAGTGACCGTGAATGGATTGACAACCCCTTTATCACGTTGGTTGCAAAGTTCTTGATTGTTTGTGCAAGTACTAGGTGACTTGTGTGCCATCTCCTACTGGATTGATACCTTGGTTCTCAAAACCGAGGGAAATACTTACACTACTTTGCTGCATCAGCCTTTCCTCTTCAAGGGAAAACGAATGCATGCTCAAGAGGTAGCAAGAAGGATTTCTGGCGCCGTTGCCGGGGAGATCTACGCCAAGTCAAGACATACCAAGTACCCATCATAAATCTTCTCCCCCGCATTACATTATTTGCTATTCGCCTCTCGTTTTCCTCTCCCCCACTTCTAAAACGATTTTCGAAAACCTTTGCCTTTTCTTCACCCCTCTCCCGTTCGTCTCTTTTCGCTTTCTTCTTGTGTGCTGGTGTGTTGGATTGATTGCTTGTCACGATGGCTCAAGATAATACTAAATTGTGTGACTTTTACAATACCAACAACAATGATTTTATTAGCACTCCGATTGCTCCTACTACCGATGCTGAATCTTGTGAAATTAATACCGCTTTGTTGAATCTTGCTATGAAAGATCAATTTTCTGGCTCCTAGTGAAGATGCCGCAACCCATCTAAACAACTTCGTTGATTTGTGTGATATGCAAAAGAAGAAAGATGTGGATAATGATATTGTTAAATTGAAGCTATTTCCGTTTTCTCTTAGAGATCGTGCTAAAACATGGTTCTCTTCTTTGCTTAAAAATAGTATTGATTCATAGAATAAGTGCAAAGATGCTTTTATCTCTAAGTATTTTCCTCCCGCTAAGATCATCTCTCTTAGGAACGATATTATGAATTTTAAGCAACTTGATCATGATCATGTTGCACAAGCTTGGGAGAGGATGAAATTAATGATACGTAATTTCCCTACACATGGTTTGAATTTGTGGATGATTATACAAAAAAATATGCCGGATTGAATTTTGCTTCTAGAAATCTTTTAGATTCGGCCACGGGAGGCACTTTTATGGAAATCACTTTAGGAGAAGCTACTAAACTCCTAGACAATATTATGGTTAATTATTCTCAATGGCACACCGAAAGATCCACTAGTAAAAAAGTTCAAGCGATTGAAGAGATTAATGTTTTGAGTGGAAAGATGGATGAACTTATGAATTTGTTTGCTAATAAAAGTGTTTCTTCTGATCCTAATGATATGCCTTGTCCACTTTGATTGAGAATAATAATGAATCTATGGATGTGAATTTTGTTGGTAGGAACAATTTTGGTAACAAACGCGTATAGAGGCAATTTTAATTCTAGGCCATTTCCTAGTAATTCCTCTAATTGTTATGGTAATTCCTACAACAACTCTTATGGAAATTTTAATAATATGCCCTCTGATTTTGAGAATAGTGTTAAATAATTTATGAGTTCGCAAAAGAATTTCAATGCTTTGATTGAAGAAAAATTGCTTAAGATTGATGAGTTGGCTAGAAACGTGGATATAATTTCTCTTGATATTGATTCTTTGAAACTTAGATCTATTCCACCCAAGCATGATATCAATGAGTCTCTCAAATCCATGAGAATTTCCACTGATGAGTGCAAAGAAAGAACAGCTAGGATGTGTGCAAAAAAGATTGCTTTATAAAAGTGTGTTCTTGTAGTTTTCATGATAATAATGATGAAGATCTAAAAGTGATTGATGTGACTCCTATTAAATCTTTGTTTTCCAATATGAATCTTGATAAAGATGGGACTGGAGATGAGTCAACTTTAGTTAAAAGGCGTCCCAATGATTTGGAGTTTTTAGATCTAGATGCAAAATTTGATAAAAGTGGGACTGAAGAGGTCAAAACTTTACATAGAAATGAACCCACTATTTTGGATTTCAAGGGATTTAATTATGATAATTTCTCTTTGATAGATTGTATCTCCTTGTTGCAATCCGTGTTAAATTCTCCTCATTCTTATAATCAAAATAAAGCTTTTACTAAACATACCGTTGATGCTTTAATGCAATCTTATGAAGAAAAGCTTGAACTAGAAGTTTCTATCCCTAGAAAAATTTATGATGAGTGGGAACCTACTATTAAAATTAACATTAAAGATTATGAATGCTATGCTTTGTGTGATCTGGGTGCTAGTGTTTCCATGATTCCAAAAACTTTGTGTGATGTGCTAGGTTTCCGTGAATTTGATGTTTGTTCTTTAAATTTGCATCTTGCGGATTCCACCATTAAGAAACCTGTGGGAAGGATTACTGATGTTCTTATTGTTGCAAATAGGAATTATGTGGCCGTAGATTTCATTGTTCTTGATATAGATTGCAATCCTACATGTCCTATTATCCTTGGTAGACCTTTCCTTTGAACGATTGGTGCAATTATTGACATGAAAGAAGGAAATATTAGATTCCAATTTACGTTAAGGAAAGTCATGGAACACTTTCCTAGGAAAAAAACTAAATTGCCTTATGAATCTATGATGAGACCCACTTAAGAATTGCATACCGAAGATGGCAATACCTAGATCTATTCTTGTTTTTATGCCTAGCTAGGGGCGTTAAACGATAGCGCTTGTTGGGAGGCAAACCAATTTTATTTTTATTCTTTGATTTTTGATCCTGTTTAGTAATAAATAATTCATCTAGATTCTGGTTAGATGTGGATTTATGTTTTAATTAGTGTTTGTGCCAAGTAGGACCTTTGGGAAGACTTGGGTGAAGTCTTTGCGATCTTGCTGTAAAAGACAGAAACTTTTGCGCTCACGAGAATAGCTGTAATTGTTTACTAGAGAGTGATTTTAGGTTGATTCTTTGTTCGGATGATTAATAGACAAATTCCTCACGTCCACCAATTTATTTCAGAATTTTTAGAGTTACAGAAGTATTCGAAAGTTACAGATTGCTACAGACTGTTCCTTTTTTGACAGATTCTGTTTTTCGTGTGTTGTTTGCTTATTTTGATGAATCTATGAGTAGTATCGGGGGGTATGAACCATAGAGAAGTTGGAATACAGTAAGTTTAACACCAATATAAATAAATAATGAGTTCATTACAGTACCTTAAAGTGGTGGTTTATTTTCTTATACTAACGGAGTTCATGAGATTTTCTGTTGAAGTTTTGTGTTGTGAAGTTTTCAAGTTTTTGGGTAAAGATTTGATATATTTTGGAATAAGGAGAGGCAAGAGCCTAAGCTTGGGGATGCACAAGGCACCCCAAGGTAAAATTCAAGGACAACCAAAAGCCTAAGCTTGGGGATGCTCCGGAAGGCATCCCCTCGTTCATGTTCATCTATCGGTAACTTTACTTGAGGCTATATTTTTATTTACCACATGATATGTGTTTTGCTTGGAGCGTCTTGTATGATTTGAGTCTTTGATTTTTAGTTTAACACAATCATCCTTTCTGTACACACCTTTTGGTAGAGATACGCATGAATCAGAATTTATTAGAATACTCTATGTGCTTCACTTATATCTTTTGAGCTAGACAATTTTGCTCTAGTGCTTCGCTTATATCTTTTTAGAGCACGGTGGTGGTTTCATTTTATAGAAAATATTGATATCTCATGCTTAAATTAAATTATTTTGAGAGTCTTTTAGAACAGCATGGTAATTTGCTTTGGTTATAAAATTAGTCCTAATATGATGGGCATCCAAGATGGGTATAATAAAAACTTTCATATAAAATGCATTGAATACTATGAGAAGTTTGATGCTTGATGATTATTTTGAGATATGAGGATGGTGATATTAGAGTAATTCTAGTAGAGTAGTTGTGAATTTGAGGAATACTTGTGTTAAAGTTTATGATTCCCGTAGCATGCACGTATGGTGAACCGTTATGTGATGAAGTTGGATCATGATTTATTTATTGATTGCCTTCCTTATGTGTGGAGGTCAGGATTGCGTGATGGTTAACTCCTACCAACCCTTCCCCTAGGAGCATGCTTGTAGTACTTTGTTTTGATTGCTTGAAGATTTTTGCAACAAGTATGTGAGTTCTTTATGACTAATATTGAGTCCATGGATTATACACACTCTCACCCTTCCATCATTGCTAGCCTCTCTAGTACCGCGCAACTTTCGCTGGTACCATACACCCACTATATACCTTCCTCAAAACAGCCACCATACCTACCTATTGTGGCATTTCCATAGCCATTCCGAGATATATTGCCGTGCAACTTTCCACCGTTCCGTTTATTATGACACGCTCCATCATTGTCATATTGCCTTGCATGATCATGTAGTTGACATTGTATTTATGGCAAAGCCACCGTTCATAATTTTTCATACATGTCACTCTTGAATCATTGCACACCCCGGTACACCGCCGGAGGCATTCACATAGAGTCATATTTTGTTCTAAGTATTGACTTGTAATTCTTGAGTTGTAAGTAAATAAAAGTGTGATGATCTTCATTATTAGAGCATTGTCCCAGTGAGGAAAGGATGGTGGAAACTATGATTCCCCCACAAGTCGGCATGAGACTCCGAACTAAATAAAAAAGGAGGCCATAAAAAAGGGAGAAAAGACCCAAATAAAAAATGAGAGAAAAAGAGAGAAGTGACAATGCTACTATCCTTTTACCACACTTGTGCTTCAAAGTAGCACCATGGTATTCATGATAGAGAGTCTCCTATGTTGTCACTTTCATATACTAGTGGGAATTTTTCATTAGAACTTGGCTTGTATATTCCAATGATGGGCTTCCTCAAAAGTGCCCTAGGTCTTCATGAGCAAGCAAGTTGGATGCACAGCCACTTAGTTTCTTTTGTTGAGCTTTCATAAACTTATAGCTCTAATGCATCCGTTTCATGGCAATCCCTACTCACTCACATTGATATCTATTGATGGGCATCTCCATAGCCCGTTAATACACCTAGTTGATGTACTCCTTTTTGTCTTCTCCACAACCACCATTCTATTCCACCTATAGTGCTATGTCCATGGCTCACGCTCATGTATTGCGTGAAGATTGAAAAAGTTTGAAAATACTAAAGTATGAAACAATTGCTTGGCTGAAACCGGGGTTGTGCATGATTAAATACTTTGTGTGATGAAGGTAGAGCATAGCCAGACTATATGATTTTGTAGGGATAACTTTCTTTGGCCATATTATTTTGAGAAGACATGATTGCTTTGTTAGTATGCTTGAAGTATTATTGTTTTTATGTCAATACTAAACTTTTGTCTTGAATCTTTCAGATCTGAACATTCATGCCACAAAAAAGAAGATTACATTGATAAATATGCTAGGTAGCATTCCACATCAAAAATTCTGTTTTTATTATTTACCTACTCGAGGACGAGCAGGAATTAAGCTTTGGGATGCTTGATACGTCTCCAACTTATCTATAATTTTTTATTGTTCCATACTATTATATTATCTGTTTTGGATGTTTAATGGGCTTTAATATGCTCTTTTATATTATTTTTGGGACTAACCTATTAACCGGAGGCCTAGTGCCAGTTTCTGTTTTTTTGCCTATTTTAGAGTTTTGCAGAAAAGGAATATCAAACGGAGTCCAAACGGAATGAAACCTTCACGAGGATCTTTCTTGGACCGAAAACAATCCAGAAGACTTGGAGTAGAAGTCTGGGACTCCACGAGGAGGCCACGAGGCAGGAGGGCGCGCCCAGGGGGGTAGGCGCGCCCCCACTGTCGTGGGCCCCTCGTAGCTCCACCGACGTACTTCTTTCGCCTATATATACTCTTATACCCTAGAAACATCAGGGCGAGCCACAAAATCACTTTTCCACCGCCGCAACCTTCTGTACCCGTGAGATCCCATCTTGGGGCCTTTTAAATGATCTGCCGGAGGGGGAATCGATCATAGAAGGCTTCTACATCAAAACCATTGCCTATCCAATGAAGCGTGAGTAGTTTACCACAGACCTTAGGGTCCATAGTTATTAGCTAGATGGTTTCTTCTCTCTCTTTGATTCTCAACACAAAGTTCTCCTCAATGTTCTTGGAGATCTATTCGAGTAATACTCTTTTGTGGTGCGTTTGCCAAGATCCAATGAATTGTGGATTTATGAACTTGATTATCTATGAATATTATTTGGTTCTTCTCTGAATTCTTATATGCATGATTTGATATCTTTGCAAGTCTCTTCGAATTATCAGTTTAGTTTGGCCTACTAGATTGATCTTTCTTGCAATGGGAGAAGTGCTTAGCTTTGGCTTCAATCTTGCGGTGTCCTTTCCTAGTGACAGTAGGGGCAGCAAGGCCCGTATTGTATTGTTGCCATCGAGGATAAAAAGATGGGGTTTATATCATATTGCTTGAGTTTATCCCTCTACATCATGTCATCTTGCTTAATGTGTTACTCTTTTCTTATGAACTTAATACTCTAGATGCATGCTGGATAGCGGTCGATGTGTGGAGTAATAGTAGTAGATGCAGAATCGTTTCAGTCTACTTGACACGGACATGACGACTATGTTCATGATCATTGCCTTTGATGTCTTCATAACTGTGCGCTCTTCTATCCATTGCTCGGTAGTAATTTGTTCACCCACTGTAATACATGCTATCTTGAGAGAAGCTACTAGTGAAACCTATGGCCCCCGGGTCTCTTTCCTATTATATTACATCTCTTTTGTTTACATCGCATCTCGTTTACTATTTTGCAATCTTTACTTTCCAATCTATACAACAAAAATACCAAAAATATTTGCTTTACTATCTTTATCAGATCTCACTTTTGCGAGTGAACGTGAAGGGATTGACAACCCCTTTATCATGTTGGTTGCAAGGTTCTTGATTGTTTGTGTAGGTACTAGGTGACTTGTGTGTCGTCTCCTACTGGATTGATACCTTGGTTCTCAAAACTGAGGGAAATACTTACGCTACTTTGTTGCATCACCCTTTCCTCTTCAAGGGAAAACCAACGCATGCTCAAGAGGTAGCAATGGCATGATATAATTCACGGATAGAATGACATAATTCAAAATATGATGACTATGTAAACAGGATGAGATGATATAACTATACTATGTCTTTAAAAAAATGGGTTGGCATGCCATAATTCAGATATATGCTGTCTATGTAAACATCATGGATATAATTCAAATATATGATTTATATACTAAGCATATGAGCAGAGGGCAATCACATATATGATGTGTAAACTAAGCAGATGGCATTCAATATTGTGTAACTAAGCATTATAAGACAACATATGCATGATATGAGTAATATAACCGTGCCAAGTTTGAGTATACACCTCAGGGGAAAATAGGACTAGTCATCCGTCTCTGAATCCTCCTCTGAGGAGCTACTTGTAACCAACAAGATATCTGCTTCAACAGGTAGCATTGTCTGCTCTGAAGACCTTGTTTTCACTCCAGATTTTTTTCCATCACCAATTCTAATGGCTGATGCACAGGAAGAGTAGTTGAATATACAAACATTGTCGACAAATGGAATAAGTAATACAAAAAAAGGATGGGATGATATAATTCACATATATGATGCTTGGCTAAACAACATGGCATTGCATAATTCACATATATAATGCCTTGCAACAAGATAGCATTGCATAATTCACATATATAATGTCTTGCAACAAGATGGCATTGCATAATTCACATATATGGTAATTATACACTAAACAACTGGCATTCACACAAAGCATGTTTAAACTAACCAAATGACATGGCAATGCAAGACACCATATGAGCAATATAACCCTGCCAAGTAAGAGCATGCACCTCGGGGGGTGGGGGGAGGGGGAGGGGGAATAGGACTGGTCATCTGTCTCTAAATCCTCCTCCGAGGAGCTATTCGTAACCAGCAAGACATGCGCTTCGTCAGATATCATTGTCTGCTCTGAAGACCTTGTTTTCACTCCAGTTTTCCATGACCGTGTCGAATGGCTGATGCACATGAAGAGTAATTGAATGTAGTAACATTGTTGACAAATTTAATACGTAATAAAAAATGGATGGCATGATATAATTCACATATAAGATGACTGGATAACCAGGATGGCATTGCAAAATTCACATATATGATGCCTGGCTAAACAAGATGGCATTGCATGATTCACATATATGATATAGAAACTAAACATATGGCATTCACACAAAGCATGTCTAAACTAAGCAGATGACATATTTTATGTATAAAGTAAGCAATGCAAGGCACCATATGCATGATATGACAAACATCACCATGCCAAGTTAGAGCAAAAGACCTCAGGGGGTAAATAGGAGTGGTCTGCTCCCTTTGAATCCCCCTATGAACAGTTATCTTCCTTTTGATTACAGTCTGGAATGGGGGGAGGGGGTTGCTTTTGCTCCCACCATGAAGCGACGTCTGCATGAAATTTTATCGCCACACAAGGCTCGTCTCTTTTTCTCTACATGTTCGGTACCATTGTGTACAATAACTAACATGCATAGGAATAAAACATAGTGAGAGGATGTAAGGAGTGCATGCACAAATCCAGAGTGATGGTAGCAACCTGTGGATAGACCCAAAACCAATGATAGCAGGCAGATAATAGCTTCAGTTAGAAAATACAGATAATGGCTCCTTTAATGTTTGTTTCCCACCCAACATGAAACTCATAGTAGACACCCGAGATTAACCAGATAGTAGACAGATACTATTGATTCCTGCCCCAATATGTACCCCACAACCATTTAAAAACTCAAGTCTGAGCATTAGTTTGGACCTGACTTGGAGTCTAATCAGTGAACATGACGATAAAGTAGCATGTCATATTAAGCGATGCATAACGTAAGCAGACACGAAAGAGTGACCTCTCTTGCTGAACCATGTAGTCCTCAAGGTCATCTGCTCAGTTGATGATGGTAATGTAGTTGTCATGGCTGTCGACGGCGGGGAAGAAGATCTGAGGCGGCGAAAGTCAGTCTGGAGGGCAGATCCCTGCTGTGGTGAACCCTTCCGTCGTTGAGCAGCTGAGCTGGGGTGGACCACAACACAGCAGGAGCAGGACAAACCACACAAGGTTTTCTTTGACACATATCTGTAACAGAAGTAATTCTGTAAGGGATTGTTTGAATTGGAGGATTCTAACAATGCATGGATAAGAAATATAGAGGAATAGGATAGGAATGCACATGCGAAACAGAGAATTTAAAAACATATGATTTCTGTCAATTTGGGTGTTTGGTTCCCTTTGTCATCAGTATGTTATTTGCCCGAGATTCGATCATTGGTATCATCATACCTAGTTCAATCTTGTTACCGCCAAATCTCTTTACTCATTCCGTAATGCTTCATTCCGCAACTAACTCATTAGTCACATTGCTTGCAAGGCTTATAGTGATGAGCATTACTGAGAGGGACCAGAGATACCTCTCCGATACACGGAGTGACAAATCCTAATCTTGATCTATGCCAACCCAACAAACACCTTCGAAGACACCTGTAGAGCATCTTCACAATCACCCAGTTACATTGTGACATTCGATAGCACACAAGGTGTTCCTCGGTATTCAGGAGTTGCATAATCTCATAGTTTGAGGAACATGTATAAGTCATGAAGAAAGCAATAGCAATGAAACTGTAACGACCATAATGCTAAGCTAACGGATGGTTCTTGTCCATCACATCATTCTCCTAATGATGTGATCCCGTTCATCAAATGACAACACATGTCTATGGTTAGGAAACATAACCATCTTTGATTAGTGAGCTATTCAAGTAGAGGCATACTAGGGACACTATGTATTGTCTATGTATTCACACATGTACTAAGTTTCCGGTTAATACAATTCTAGCATGAATAATAAACATTTATCATGATATAAGGAAATATAAATAACAACTTTATTATTGCCTATAGGGCATATTTCCTTCAGTCTCCCACTTGCACTAGAGCCAATAATCTAGATTACAAAGTAATGATTCTAACACCCATGGAGTCTTGGTGCTGATCATGTTTTGCTCATGAAAGAGGCTTAGTCAACAGGTCTGCAACATTCAAATCTGTATGTATTTTGCAAATCTCTATTTCTCCCTCCGCGACTTGATGCCGGATGGAATTGAAGCATCTCTTGATGTGTTTGGTTCTCTTGTGAAATCTGGATTCCTTTGCCAAGGCAATTGCACCAGTATTGTCACAAAAGATTTTCATTGGACCCGATGCACTAGGTATTACACCTGGATCGGATATGTACTCCTTCGTCCAAACTCCTTCATTTGCTGCTTCGAAGTAGCTATGTACTCCGCTTCACACGTAGATCCCGCCACGACGCTCTGCTTGGAACTGCACCAGCTGACAGCTCCACCATTCAATACAAATACGTATCCGGATTGTGACCTAGAGTCACCCGGATCAGTGTCAAAGCTTGCATCGACGTAACCATTTACGATGAGCTCTTTGTCACCCCCATAAACGAGAAACATATCCTTAGTCCTTTTCAGGTATTTCAGGATGTTCTTGACCGCTGTCCAGTGCTCCTCTCCTGGATTACTTTGGTACCTCCATGCTATACTTATAGCAAGGCACACATCTGTTCTGGTACACAGCATTGCATACATGATAGAACCTATGGCTGAAGCATTGGTAATGACTTTTATTTTCTCTCTATCTTCTGTAGTGGTCGGGCATTGAGTCTGACTCAGCTTCGCACCTTGTAACACAAGCAAGAACCCTTTCTTTGACTAATCCATTTTGAACTTCTTCAAAACTTTATCAAGGTATGTGCTTTGTGAAAGTCCAATTAAGTGTATTTTTATATCTCTGTAGATCTTGATGCCCAATACGTAAGCAGCTTCAACAAGGTCTTTCATTGCAAAATTCTTAGTCAAGTATCCTTTTATACTATACAAAAATTCTGTAACATTTCCAATCAACAATATGTCATCCACATATAATATTAGAAATGCTACTGAGCTCCCACTCACTTTCTTGTAAATACAGGCTTCTCCAAACATATGTATAAAACCATGTGCTTTGATCACACTATCAAAGTGCATATTCCAACTCCGAGAGGCTTGCACCAGTCCATAAATGGATCGCTGGAGCTTTCACACTTTGTTAGCTCCTTTTGGATTGACAAAACCTTCTGGTTGCATCATATACAACTCTTCCTTAAGAAATCCATTAAGGAATGCAGTTTTGACATCCATTTGCCAAATTTCATAATCATAAAATGCGGCAATTGCTAACATGATTCGGACAGACTTAAGAATCGCTATGGGTGAGAAAGTCTCGTCATAGTCAACTCCTTGAACTTGTCAAAAACCTTTCGCAACAAGTCGAGCTTTGTAGACAGTAACATTACCGTCAACATCAGTCTTCTTCTTGAAGATCCATTTATTTTCTATGGCTTGCCGATCATTGGGCAAGTCCACCAAATCCACATTTTGTTCTCATACATGGATCCCATCTCAGATTTCATGGCCTCAAGCCATTTCACGGAATCTGGGCTCATCATCGCTTCCTCATAGTTCGTAGGTTCATCATGGTCTAGTAACATGACTTCCAGAACAGGATTACCATACCACTCTGGTGCGGACCATACTCTAGATGACCTACGAGGTTCAGTTGTAACTTGATCTGATGTTTCTTGATCATCATCATTAGCTTCCTCACTAATTGGTGTAGGAATCATTGGAACTGATTTGTGTGCTGAACTACTTTCCAATTCAAGAGAAGGTACAATTACCTCATCAAGTTCTACTTTCCTGCCACTCACTTCTTTCGAGAGAAACTCCTCTAGAAAGGATCCATTCTTAGCAATGAATGTCTTGCCTTCAGATCTGTGATAGAAGGTGTACCCAACAGTTTCCTTTGGGTATCCTATGAAGATGCACTTCTCTGATTTGGGTTCGAGCTGATTAGGTTGAAGGTTTTTCACATAATCATCGCAGCCCCAAACTTTAAGAAACGACTGAGGGAGTCCTGGATTAGGGGGTCCTTGGACAACCGGACTATATGCTTATGCCAGACTGTTGGACCATGAAGATACACGATTGAAGACTTTGTCCCATGTCCGGGTGGGACTCTCCTTTGCGTGGAAGGCAAGCTTGGCAATTCGGATATGTAGATTTCCTTCTCTGTAACCAAATCTGTGTAACCCTAGCCCCCTCCGATGTCTATATAAACCGGAGGGTTTAGTTCGTAGGACAAGAACAATCATAATCATAGGCTAGCTTCTAGGGTTAGCCTCTACAATCTCGTGGTAGATCAATTCTTGTAATACTCATATCATCAAGATCAATCAAGCAGGAAGTAGGGTATTACCTCCATAGAGAGGGCCCGAACCTGCGTAAACATTGTGTCCCCCGCTTCCTGTTACCATTAGCCTTAGACGCACAGTTCGGGACCCCCTACCCATGATCCGCCGGTTTTGACACCGACATTGGTGCTTTCATTGAGAGTTCCACTGAATCGTCAACATAAGGCTTGATGGCCCCTTCGATCATCTACAACGACATGGTCCAGGGTGAGGTTTTCCTCCTCGGACAGATCTTTGTATTTGGCGGCTTCGCACTACAGGCCAACTCGCTTGGACATCTGGAGCAGATCGATAGCTACGCCCCTGGCCATCAGGTCAGGTTTTGAAGCTTGAACTACACTGCCGACATCCGTTGAGATTTGATCTTCGGCGGATTCGAGCCCATAACAGGTGCACCCTGCAGCCACGATGAGTGTGACCTAGATCTGCCATCGGACGGCGTCCAGGAGACCCCACCTGCAGCTGCCCTGGCTTTAGATCCAGTGCAGATCATGCCATCCAAGGACGGGAGGATTGACCCCGCCACGGAAGCCGCACACTTAACAGCGATAGAGCCAAACACAGACTTCACTTCCAATGAGGTCTGTGTCATCGGACGCTCGGACTCGTCTCCGGCCATAGGCTCCGAACCATGTGTATCCGCACCCATCGGATCTAACTGGGCGCCGATCATGGAGTTCAGCTCCACGGATATCTTCCAGCACTCGCCCTTGGGCGACATGCTAAACTCATTAAAATCTCTCTCCCTGTCAGGAAACTCCTGGACGAACTATGTCCGGCTTGATTTGGAATCAGACGATGAAGGAATTCATTCCCCACCCACCGCCACTTAATAGACACTATCGATGACTTAACCGACATGCTTGATTTCGACTACGAGGACATCAACAGTATGGACGACAATGCCGGAGAAGAACGGGAACCACTGCTCCCAGGGCGCTGGACAACCACCTCATCATATGACATATATATGGTGGACACACCCAAAGAAAGCAATGGCGAGGATCAAAAGGATGCAACGGAGGATAATCCTCTTGAAAAGCAAACGAAGCACCGACGTCAGTGACGCCGCTCTAAACCCCGCCATAGCAAAAACAGTGATACCGGCACAAGAAAGAATAGCACCCCGGACAATGCTAAAGATAACGACGACCCCACGGACCTAGCGATGGAGCAGGGGGATGGCGAGCACAATCCAGGGCTGCTGTCCGGTCATAGCTATGCCGAAGACAAAACTTATAAACCTGTCACCGGAGAGGAGAACAGTCCGGATGACGATGCACACATCATCTCGGAAAAGCACTTGGAACAAGAGCACCTCCACAAAAGGATTATTGCCACCGCGAGGAGCTTGAAGAAGCAGAAGCAATGGCTTAAAGCCGCGCAGGATACGCTCAACCACAGATGGAACGAAGTGCTTGACACTGATGAAAGATACGGCGGTGATCGCCAGACAAAGAGCTACCCAAAACGTAAGCTGCTGCCCGAATTGAACGATGAGGCTATCGCACCCATTCCGCCAAAAACAATACGGCCGATCTGCCGGACCGACCATCCCGCGGCTGAGACAAAGCGGCTAATGACGCCGCACACAAGTCAGCACACGATCTACGTGAGCACCTGGACAAAAGAGCTGGTATGATCAGATCCATCTATGGATCTAGGAAACGTGTTCCTATGCAGGATCATGACCACCAAACCGACTATACTGATCGACGGCCAGGTCAGAATCAACACCAAACACTACAGCCGTCGGACCGATGCCACGACACAGCCAAGTACAGGGGTGCCGCACACCCCCTGTGCTTCACCGATGAGGTGCTGGATCATGAATTTCCAGAGGGGTTTAAACCCGTAAACATCGAGGCATACGACAAAATGACAGACCCTGCAGTCTGGATTGAGGACTTTATTCTTCACATTCATATGGCTCACGGAGACAATCTCCATGCCATCAAATACTTGCCCCTCAAGTTGAAAGGACCAGCTCAGCACTGGTTGAAAAGCCTCCCCGAAAATTCAATTGGAAGTTGGGAGGAACTCGAGGACGCTTTCAGGGATAATTTTCAAGGGACCTATGTCTGACCTCCGGATGCAGACGATTTAAGTCACATAATCCAACAACCCAGAGAGTCAGCCCATAAGCTTTGGAACAGATTTCTCACCAAGAAGAACCAAATCGTTGAATGTCTAGATGCTGAAGCCCTAGCAACTTTCAAACACAGTGTCCGGGACGAATGGCTTGCCAGACACCTCGGCCAGGAAAAGCCAAGGACAATGGCAACCCTGACAACTCTTATGACCCGCTTTTGCGTAGGCGAGGACAGTTGGTTGGCCCGCAGCGGCACCAGTGCCCCAGGCACATCCGAAATCAGGGATGACAATGGAAAGCCGCGACGCAATAAAAACAAGCGTCGAAATAATGAAGACATCCCAGACAGTACAGTGGTAAACGCCGGATTCAGGGGCTCTAGACTCGGTCGACGGAAAAGGCCATTCAAAGGCAGCAGAGATGGTCCGTCCAGCCTAAATAAAATTCTAGACAGGTCCTGTCAGATTCATGGCACCCCCGAGAAAGCGGCGAATCACACCAACAGAGAATGCTGGGTTTTGAAGCAAGCCGGCAAGCTAAACGCCGAACACAAAGGGAGGGAGCCTCCAAGTGAAGAGGAGGATGAGCCTCGCCAGCCGAACACTGGGGGACAGAAAAATTCCCACCGGAGGTCAAAACAGTGAGCATGATTTACGCCACTCACATAAAAAAGAGGAAGCGCAAACGCACACTCCGAGATGTATATGCTGGAGAGCCCGTCGCCCCCGAATTCAACCCATGGTCGGCCTGCCCAATCACTTTCGATCACAGGGATCATCTGACTAGTATCCGGCATGGAGGTTCAGCTGCCTTGGTGCTCGACCCAATAATCGACGGATACCATCTCACCCGAGTCCTCATGGACGACGACAATAGTCTTAATCTGATATATCAGGACACTGTCTGCAAGATGGGGATAGACCCGTCAAGAATCAACCAAAGCAGTACTACCTTTAAAGGAGTAATACCAGGCGTAGAGGCCTGCTGCATGGGCTCTTTAACATTAGAGGTTGTATTCAGTTCTCCCGACAACTTTCAAAGCGAAGAACTAATCTTCAACATGGCTCCGTTCCGAAGCGGCTATCATGCACTACTCAGAAGAATGGACTTCACTCGTTTCAATGCAGTACCGCATTATGCTTATCTCAAACTTAAGATGCCCGGTCCATGCGACGCCATCAGTATCAGCGGAAACATAGAGCATTCTCTTCGCGCGAAAGACTACGTGGTGGCTCTAGCAGCCGAACCACTGAACGGCCTCTCCAACCCGAGTAACTGATCGGTCTTCGAGACCACAGACACGGCTAGACGTGTTCGGCACACCACTAGTTGTAGCAGCCCAGATAAACCTGATCTTGATTAACGACTATGCCCCCCTATGTGGTGCTGGGGGCTGCCCGCATGTAAAGGGTCCATAGTTTGGCTTGACCCTATTTACACTCAAGAAATTGAATTTTCTCGGTTCATTAAGATTAACCGACTCCACGCACGGCCACACCAGAATCTTTCACCTAGGTTTTTCTTTTTTTAACAGGTGACCATCGTGCTACACCCTTCAAATATACGGCACAACGGAGACAAAGGCGCAGACATGCAGCAGGGCCCCGTCCAAAGGTTTCCATTTAGATTAAGACCATGTGTAAACCTTTTTTATTGTCTCTTGTTGTCTCACACCCTCTTGGCACTTATAATGACCAAGAGGAATACCAGCGTTACTGGCGAGCTTATGATTCGCCATTCTAAGATAGATGTTACAAAGACAGCAACCAGTGTGTTTTTGAGATTTATGCTCTCACCACAGGCGCTCTTTCGTCATGCCGGATTGATGCACGTACCTTGAAATTCTGGGTTCATTATCGAGGGTGGTACTCAGCCTAGTATATGTTGTAAAGTCTGAATACCTTCAGGAGTGTTCGGCGTCGCGAGTTTGGCCTTATATGCATCAGCCCTGAATCATGTCTTTGGTCAATAATTGGGTCTGCCCGGTTCCCATGTTTTGCTACCTTACGTTCCGCTCTATCAGCTAAGGTCGCACAGGGAGAACTACTGCGATTGTGCCCTGGTTCATACGGATGAGCACCTCAGTAGAGAAAGCCGAAAACTGACTGTCATGATAAAGCGAGAGACTGGTCAACCACTCGACGACTCAGCGGAATCCTCGCGATTCCTCCGCATTAACGAAGGACCGGTTTCCCGGTCATGTATGTAAACGCATTGTATTCAGATAAACACGGACTTACCAGGGGCTATATAGTAGTCCCACCGTCAAACTCCTATGGCTAAGTGAAAGTGTTAAAGCTATATAGTCCGATTGCCTCGTTCGCCGTGCTACCACCTCCTTAACGGACCAAGACATTGGATCAAGTGTGATTACGTGCTTTGCCGAACACCCCCGCATTATATGCGAGGGGGCTGAAGCTGACGACTGCAAACTTTTAGTTTATATACATAAGCGGCCACACAGGAGGCACTGCAATACTTTACGGGCAAAAGTATAATTATAGTCGTTATTACCAAAAGCATTGTTTTTACAATCAAGATACATATCATTCGAATATGGTATTCTTTGAGCACTGAGCCTCTATTAAACGGGCACCTTCTAAGACTTATTCAAAATAGTGCTTGGGTGAGTCCTAGCCCCGGACGGACCCCTGGTTGCAATATCGGTGGCCTCCATCTTCGCCCAGTATGTCTTAACACGGGCAAAGGCCATCCGCGCACCCTCTATGCGCACCGACCGCTTGACAGCGTCGATATGCGGCACAACACGAATAAATCGTTGCACCAAACCAAAATAATTATCCGGACTGGGTTCCTTCGGCCACAGGTGATCCACGACGGCCTTCATGGCAAGCTCAGATAACCTATGGAGCTCAGCCCATTCGGCCATTTGCTCATTCAACAACAGCGGACGCGTTGGAGTACAGAACTGCGACCAGAACAATCTTTCCGTTTCATGACCTTCTCGATCTTTGAAATACTGCATCGCATCAGTAGCACTCTTTGAAAAATCCAAGTATGCGTCTGCAGAACTCCACAACTGATCAAGAGGGGCATACTTCGGATCGCCGAATTTGGGTCGCAACAAAAAGGGCTTCCCAGCCGCGATCTTATTGGCTTGCTGGAGCTCCTCTCGAGCCGCTTTGATCTCATAGTGAGTTTCCTTTGCTGCTTGTAAAGCCTTTTTTAGGTCAGCCGTTTTCGCTTGGTTTTCCCTTTCGAGAAGCTCATATCTGCTAGCGGCATTTTGTAGCTCAAGAGCCATGTTGGCTATTCTATCCTCACTTTGGTGATGAGCAGCCTGTTCAGCTTTTAATTCATCAGCCGCCTTCATGGCAGCCGCATTGTAACTCCTGGCTTGCTCCTTGGCCCGGCCAAGCTCTGCCCGAAGGGTCTCCAAGGCGGCAGCACCGTCTGCAGTCAGAGCATATCATAAATCCTAGCATCATGCTCTTATTAATATTGCTGACCACCCAAATATACATACCATGTGCCTCGTCAAGCCGCTTGTTCACAAGCGTGATTTCTACATCCGCCACATCAAGTTGCCGCTTTAGTTCGGCAAATTCAGAAGTCCGGTCAGCCGCCGGAGCTGCAGCTGCCTGCATACAAAATTGGCACCATCATTACTTGAGACTATGATCCTCTGCTCGCCCCTTCCGGATCGCAACCAGAGTCTGAGGGGCTATTGTCTATACAAAGTACACCTTGCGTTTACAGTACAATCAAAAAATATCACTTTGCGTACCTCAAAGCCTCTTAGCAGGCTCGTAAGAGCTTCATTCAACCCGCTTTTTGTGGACGAAATCCTCTCAACCATCGTACCCATTAAGGTACAATGTGCCTCTGAGATAGTCGCTTGCTGCAGAAGACCCGTCAATGTGTCCGGTTGTATATCAGACAGTCCGGGCCTTTTTCTACCGGTCTCTCTAGGAGTTGAAAACTCCGGACTTCGGGCGGCTGAAGAGTTACCTTCTGGTCATTGCGGATCGGGAGAGATCCTCCGGGACGACACCTCAGGGTCGCCCGCCTCATGAGGCGGAGAAGTAGGAGGCATCTCGCTCTCCATCATCTCCAGAAGAAGATCCCCCGAGGACGAACATTGTTGAGGGAGGTTATAAGCAGAACTGCAAAACATATGTCCCGGTCATTACTCTCAGAAAAAGAACATGGTACGCTTACTGAGCACCTTTGTTCACTTATGGCTCGGTTAACGGCTGGCCCACCTGTGGGCGCTGTGCGGCATTGTTGCCCTCCGGGGCAGAGCCCCCTGGTGAAGGTTTCTTCCCTCGTTTGGAGACCTCTGCTTCCAAGTCTTCAGTGGTGATCCTTTTCTTCCCGTGGGGAGAGGGGATGCTAGATTCTCCTCCCCGTTCATCCTCTGACACGGGGGTACTAATTTCCCCAGTTAGGATGCGTAATTTACCTCCAGCATGAAGTCCACTTTTGGCATTCCTATTCCTGTCCTTGTCCTCCCCTGATGGCACTTGATAAAGTGCGCGACCCAGCATCCTCGTTAGTATAGGATCCGGCGAATCTTCGGGAAGAGGGGCCGAACACCTGATCCTCTCTGACTTTCTTATCCAGTCCTAGCCGAGGGTGGTTTTTCATAATAATGTTGTGACAAATATAATGAAATCATGTTCGGTCACGGAGTTACTTACCTGGGTGTCTGGACGGTTGTAGTTGAGGCCCGCATCCTCTGTTGTGTCCGCACACTTTGTTCGTGATCTGAAGAATAATTGATACATCCCTTCGAGTGTCATGCCGAAGAAGTGCTGAACAGTTCGAGGTCCTTCCGGGTTGAACTCCCACATACGGAGAGGTCGATGTTGGCATGGTAGGACTTGACGAACTAACATTACTTGGATTACCTTGACAAGATTGGTGTCCTTTTTGATGAGATCCTGAATGCGGCTTTGCAATGTCCGCACGTCATCAACCGATCCCCAGTCCAACCCCTTGTTGACCCATGATGCAAGCTGTGGCGGTGGAGCGAAGCGGAAGGCTGGGGCGGCCGTCCACTTTCTACCCCGGGGTGCTGTGATATAAAACCACTCCCGTTGCCATAGGTCGGAAACTTCTGGGAAGGAACCCTTTGGCCATAAAGCATCGATGCCTTTGCTTATTATAGCACCTCCGCACTCCACGTGCCGCCCGTTGATCATCTTCAGCTTCACATTAAAGGTCTTGAGCCATAAGCCGAAGTGTGGGGTAATGCGGAGGAAGGCCTCACACGCAATGATGAACGTCGAGATGTGAAGGAAGGAATCTGGAGCTAGATCGTGAAAGTCTAGCCCATAATAGAACATGAGCCCTCTAACAAAGGGATGAAGACCAAAGCCTAGCCGTCGGAGGAAGTGGGAGACGAATACGATGCTCTCGTTGGGTTTGGGAGTGGGAATAACCTGCCCTTGAGCAAGAAGCCTGTGAAGGATTTCGGTGGTCAAATACCTAGCCACCCTAAGCTTCTTGATGTCCTCCTCTGTGATGCAAGAGGCCATCCACCGGCCTTAAAGGTTGGGTCTGGACATGGTTGAAGGTCCGGAGCGCTTGGACTAAACCTTGGGTGTTGGAACTCGAGGTGGGAGAAGGGGAAGATCAGGCATGGAAAGAAAAGGATAGGTCTTGACCTCTTTATAAAGAGGATGAATGTCAAGCGTCCTCCGCGCGGCCATTTGGAGCTTGCCTAAACCAAGGAGTCGTTTTAATGGAGCGGTTGGGTTACCCACGCCCGTATTGATGAGAATCCCATGATAAGGGGGACACGATCTCTGCTTCGACAAGACTTGCCCATAAAACCGCCTCGCAAGATGTGTAGTGGCAGGTTGGAAAAATGGTTTAAATAATAACCGGGCCGCGGCGTGATGTCACGCTAGGTAAAAGTTGTCAGCAGATTAGACTCGTGGAATATTGTGCTCTCTGCGGTGCTATGTGGAATTTGTTTTGCAGAGCAGAATACGTTTCTAGTGTTCAAGATCTACTTTGGAGTATTCGGAGAAAGAACCCGCCTTGCAATGCCGAAGACAATCTGCATGCCGGACTCATCGTCATTGAAGCCTGGTTCAGGGGCTACTGAGGGAGTCCTGGATTAGGGGGTCCTCGGACAGCCGGACTATATGCTTATGCCGGACTGATGGACTATGAAGATACAAGATTGAAGACTTCGTCTCGTGTCCGGGTGGGACTCTCCTTTGCATGGAAGGCAAGCTTGGAAATTCGGATATGTAGATTTCCTTCTTTGTAACCGACTCTGTGTAACCCTAGCCCCCTCCGGTGTCTATATAAACCAGAGGGTTTAGTCCGTAGGACAAGAACAATCATAATCATGGACTAGCTTCTAGGGTTAGCCTCTACGATCTCGTGGTAGATCAACTCTTGTAATACTCATATAATCAAGATCAATCAAGCAGGAAGTAGGGTATTACCTCCATAGAGAGGGCCCGAACCTGGGTAAACATCGTGTCCCCCGCGTGTTGTTACCATTAGGCTTAGATGCACAGTTTGGGACCCCGTACCCGAGATCCTCCGGTTTTGACACCGACAACGACAACTTTGGATTCTTGCCAAACCACACTTCATAAGGCGTCATCTCAACGGATTTCGATGGTGCCCTATTTAACGTGAATGCAGCCGTCTCTAAAGCATAACCCCAAAACGATAGCAGTAAATCAGTAAGAGACATCATAGATCGCACCATATCCAATAAAGTACGGTTAGGACGTTCGGACACACCATTACGCTGTGGTGTTCTAGGTAGCGTAAGTTGTGAAACTATTCCACATTGTTTCAAATTAAGAACAAACTCGTAACTCAAATATTCGCCTCCACGATCAGATCGCAGAAACTTTATTTTCTTGTTACGATGATTTTCCACTTCACTCTGAAATTCTTTGAACTTTTCAAATGTTTCAGACTTATGTTTCATTAAGTAGATATAACCATATCTGCTCAAGTCATCTGTGAAGGTAAGAAAATAACGATACCCGCCACGAGCCTCAACACTCATTGGACCGCAAACATTGGTATGTATTATTTCCAATAAGTCAGTAGCTCGTTCCATTGTTTCGGAGAATGGAGTTTTAGTCATCTTCTCCATGAGGCATGGTTCGCAAGTACCAAGTGATTCATAATCAAGTGATTACAAAAGCCCATCAGCATGGAGTTTGTTCATGCGCTTTACACCAATATGACCTAAACGGCAGTGCCACAAATAAGTTGCCCTATCATTATCAACTTTGCATCTTTTGGCTTCAATATTATGAACATGTGTATCACCATGATCGAGATTCAACAAAAATAGACCACTCAACAAGGGTGCATGACCATAAAAGATATTACTTATATAAATAGAACAAACATTATTCTCTGATTTAAATGAATAACCCTCTCAGATCAAACAAGATCCAAATATAATGTTCATGCTCAACGCTGGCACCAAATAACAATTATTTAGGTCTAAAACTAATCCCGAAGGTAGAAGTAGAGGTAGTGTGCCAATGTCGGTCACATCGACCTTGGAACCATTTCCAACGCGCATTGTCACCTCGTCCTTAGCCAATCTTCGTTTAATCCGTAGCCCCTGTTTCGATTTGCAAATATGAGCAAAAGAACTAGTATCAAATACACATCAATAACATGTATATCAAGTATACCTTTCACTTTGCCATCCTTCTTATCCGCCAAATACTTCGTGCAGTTCCGCTTCCAGTGACCAGTTCCTTTGCAGTAGAAGCACTCAGTTTCAGGCTTAGGTCCAGACTTGGGATTCTTCCCTTGAGAAGAAACTTGCTTGCCATTCTTCTTGAAGTTCCCCTTCTTCCCTTTACCCTTTTTCTTGAAACTAGTGGTCTTGTTAACCACCAACACCTTATGCTCCTTCTTGATTTCTACCTCTGCAACCTTTAGCATTGCGAAGAGCTAGGGAATCGTTTTCGTCATCCCTTGCATATTATAGTTCATGACGAACTCTTTATAGCTTGGTGGCAGTGATTGAAGAACTCTGTCAATTACACTATCATGAGGAAGATTAACTCCTAGCTGAGTCAAGTGGTTATGATACCCAGACATTTTGTGTATATGTTCACTGACAGAAGTATTCTCCTCTATCTTGCAGCTATAGAACTTGTTGGAGACTTCATATCTCTCAACTCGGACATTTGCTTGAAATATTAACTTCAACTCTTGGAACATATCATATGCTCCATGACATTCAAAATGTCTTTGAAGTCCCAATTCTAAGCCATAAAGCATGGCACACTGAACTATCGAGTAGTCATCAACTTTGCTTGCCAGACGTTCACAACGTCCGCAGTTGCGTCTGCAGCAGGCCTTGCACCTAGCGGTGCTTCAAGGACATAATTCTTTTGTGCAGCAATGATGATAATCCTCAAGTTATGGACCCAGTCCATGTAATTCCTACCATCATCTTTCAACTTAGCTTTCTCTAGGAACGCATTAAAATTCAAAGGAATGGTAGCACGGGCCATTGATCTACAACAACCACTACAAAGAATACACTTCCATGATGATACGTGTTTGTCACAGTAGGTCGCGTTTTTTGTCATGCATGTACATCCATGACGATTTTATGACAGAATCAAGATAGTCATACCTGTGCTGTTGTAGAAGTGTTCCATGACATTACCAAAATTATCATCATGGAAATGTCCACTTCCATGACGATAAATCGCGTGTCACAGAAGTGCTTTCGTCAAGGGTGACCGACACGTGGCATCCACCGTTACGGAACGCCGTTAAGCTATCAGTTCCGACTTTGGATCCGATAACCCGTTAACAGCCCGGACCAATGGGGATTTTCCACGTGTAAAATTGTCATTGGCTAGACGAAACACATGTCAGCTCCGCGGTGGCACATGTGTCACTCATCCAATGGGCGAGATGCGCCTATGATATGTTGACACGTGGACCGGCCCAAAAGTGGCCCATCAAGTTTAAATGGGCTGGCCCAACTAATGGCCCACAAGATTTTGCGGACCATAATGGGACGGCCCAGCTAAAGGCCCACGAGATTTTGCGGACCATAATGGGCTGGCCCAGCTAAAGGCCCACAAGATTTTGCGGGCCATAATGGGCCGACCTAGGTAAAGGCCCACAAGAATTGTGTGGGCCATAATGGGTCGGCCCAGGTAAAGGGCCACAAGATTTTTGCGGATCATAATGGGCTGGCCCAGCAACACGAGATTTCGCCAACATTAATGGGCTGGCCCAGTTGTAGGCCCACAAGATTTTGAGGAACCTAGTAGGCCGGCCCATTAACTGGCTGCCATGTTTTGGGCCAAATGCCAACCCATATTTGATCCGGTCCATGAATGGCCTACGACGTTCCGGGCCTAATAATGGCCCATATGAGATCCGGCCCGTTAAAAGCCTACCACGTTCTGGGCCAAATTACGGCCCAAATCAGGTCCAGCCCTTTAAGAGGCTTTGGGCTAAATTATGGCCCATATCAGATTCGGCCCGTCAACTGGACGCTATGCTTTTGGGCCCACTTGCTAAAGGTCCATTAGTAATTCGGCCTGATAATAGTTTCGGCCTGTTAAGGGCCAGTTTAACATTTCAGCCCTATATTAATTTCGGCCTGTTAAAAGCCCGCCATATAGTTGGGCCTAACGACGGCCCGGTTTGCATCCGACCTGCTCGCAGCCGATAATCTGATTGGGCCAAACAAGGACCGAGACAATCTTGGCCTGTTAAAAGCCCGTGATTTGATTCGCCCAATCATGGGTCGGGGTCCATTTCGGGCTGCTGCCGGCCCATGAGCTGTTCGGCACATTTCAGGCCCAACCTACTTCTCAGCCTCCTAAAAGCCCATTGAGTTTTCTTGCGAAAAGAGGGTCGGCGGTTTACTCGGCCTATTAAAGGCCCGAATCTACTAATGGGCCAGTTTACATTTAGGCCTTTTAACGGACCAAGATGACGGGGCCCATCATGCGGATCATACATCGTGATTGCATGACGGCCCGATTATGTGTCGTAATTTTACGGTTTGACCGGTTTACTGTGAAGACAGGATATATATGCAGTAAAATTACTGCAGCATCATGAATAAGAAAAAACCTAGACTATACAATAAAGAAATTACGGCATATTACATCAACTGGGCATCAAAGTTTGCCACTATGATAATAAAGCACAAGTAGACAACAGATTACAAACACTTGGCATCAAAGATCTCCACCAGTGCAAATAAACACGCCGACAAAATAATATACAAAACCGACAACACTTCAATAGAGTTCAAGAAAGGTTAGCCCTGCTGGGGAGAGTCAGCGCAAGCAGCTGAGCAAGCTGATGAGACTGCGCTTGTTTAACACTTATATCCTCCTCACTCTGAAAGATAAACAAGCAGGCAGATGACAGGTTTTGCACATAAAAGTATCAGTCTTGACAATTCATCACATTTCTTACTAACGAATAAAGTGACACAGTTTAAAATTGCATTAACACAATATGGTATTGTTCAGGTCAAGACATGGCAGGAAATGACATTGTGAAGGAGTTGGCAGCTTCACGACACCACTCGATTACAGATCAAGAACTCATAAGTATCAATGGTTAGTATGCTATCAATTTATCCCATTTCAGATTGGCAAATAAAGAGACGGTTTAAATAATAGTAGAATGATATGAGATTGTTCATAGTTAAGACATTGCAGAATATGACATTGTGCTGTAGTGGGTAGGTTCACCACACCACTGGATTACGGATCAAGAACAGATGCATACATGCAGTGCAAAAGAAGATCACTTCTCTGTATAGTTTAATTTACATGGTATGAAGAAGGAACTTGGTTGTACAACTAAAAAATTAAATTGAGAAGGACAAACTTTTGTTTATGAACTATATAATAAACTTTAAACATGCAATTTGATGCAAACACCAAAAATAAACAGCTGTTGCAGTCATGCCTAACCAAATATACACAACAAAGTTTGAAGGCTTGAGAAGGACAAACTTAGATTATTGGTGAAGACAGGCTCTATAAAGCCCTTGTCCAAGCTGATGGGGGGGGGGGGGAATTCAAGAAGTTTACCACAAAATCTTCCTCATAAGCATTGCCTTTATTCTACATTTTGTTAAGAGTAAATATAGATGTGATAATATAAGAAAAATGGAGAATATCTAAGATAAGATGAAGAGTGATGCTACATAACCAAGTAGCTATAAATGTAAGTACAGCGATACAGGCAAAAGGTACTGTCGGTGGGTAACGACACCTATGGGATCACTGGAATCCCTTCTATGGTTGCGGGGCGCGGGAATCGTGAGAAGAGCAGGACTAACAAACAACACAAGGGGAATTTTACCCAGGTTCGGGCCTGTAACGCCCCGGATTCGATGCGCTAGGTGTCTGCCAGTTATTCGCCGTCATTGCCATGTCATTTGCTTGCGTGTTGCATTTTGCCATGTCATCATATGCATTTCATATCATGTCATCTTGTGCATCTCATTTTGCATACGTGTTTTTCATGCATCCGAGCATTTTCCCTGTTGTCCGTTTTGCAATCCGACACTCCTAAGCCATCCAGCGGCCCCTTCTCGCCTCTTTTCGTGTGCAGGTATTAAACTCTTTTGGAATGGCCCGAGGTTTGCCAAGCGGCCTTGGTATAGCACCGGTAGACCGCCTGTCAAGTTTCGTGCCATTTGGAGTCCGTTTGATACTCCAACGGTTAACCGGGTAACCGCAAAGCCCTCTTTTGTTTGCAGCCCAACACCCCTTCCAAAGTGGCCCAAAGCCCAGCAAACTCACCTCCATGCTCTCGGTCGTTCGATCACGATCGCGTGGCCGAAAACCGCTCCACATTTGGACTCTCCTAGCTCCCTCTACCTATATATATGCCCTCCCCCTCCAAATTCACGGTCTAATCCCCCCTAACCCTAGCCCCGCTCCCTCTCCGCCGCCGGACACGTCCGGATCGGACCGGACATGTCCGCGCCGCCGCCCGCAGCGAACCAGCAAGCGCCACGTGACCTCCGGCCACCACGCTGCTGCCCCGCCGAGCCTGTCCCGGCCCGCGCAGCCGCGCCCGCTCCGCCGCCCGCGCCCTCGCGCTCGTCCCCGCCGCCCGCCGCCGTGCTCCGCCGCGCCCCCCAACCGCGCCGCCAAGACGCTTCCGCGATGCGGCGCCCGCTGCTGCCGTTCCGCCTCCTCGCCCGTCCGGCCATCTTGAGGTCGCGCCGCCGGTGACCCAGCGCAGCGCGCAGCAGCCGCCGCGCCGCCTCGGCAGCGCCTGGCGCCTCCCAGGCTTTCCGGCGCGGCGCCCGCCGCCACCGGAGGCCTCTCCGCTGCCCGCCGCCAAGCCTCGCCGGCGCCTCCTCCTCGCCGTCCGCCATCCTCCGGCGGATCCGCCGCCCCGCCCGGCGACAACCTCGCTGAGAACCACGTCGCCGCCGTCCGGTCGCCCGGCCCGATCCATGGCTCAGCGCCCAATCCGCTCCGCCGCGCCCGATCCGCTCCGCCCGACCCGATCCGCTCCGCCCATTGACTTTGTCTCCGGAGGTGATATTTTGACTAAGTCCCTGATATATTTTGCATAATCATGCCATGTTCATCATGTTGTATCTCTGCATCCGTAGCTTCGTTTTGTGCGTATAATATGTCAAATTGTTCGCCTTGACGAGTACTTAATTTATTCCATTGCATCATTTTCATTTGAGCTCATCTTGATGCCCGAAATGCTGTTGGAAGAGTGCATGTTGATGTTAATCTGCTGAAACTGTTATAACTTGCTCATTTATCATTTTTGCCATGATTGATGTGTGCATCCTATGAGGTTGATGTCTACATGTATGTTGATCTATGCCATTCCATCTTTCCAGTGGTGCCAACCATGTATTTTTGTGAGTTGTGTGCTGAGTGCATCAAGCTTGCTAAGTAGGGTAGTTGCTGTTGCTATTTTCCTGACAGATTCTGTTATATTTTGTTGCTATGTTAACATGCTTCTACTAATCATTCTATGCATAATCTGGAGATGTCCTATAAACATGTTTTGATATACATGTAATGTTCTATCAATTCATGGCCTTGGTTGCAATTATAGCCTGCTGGAACATGTTGTTATTTTGCTCCAAAGTTTCTTGAAAATGTTGTTGTCAGCCTGTTTACATTAAGTTCAGTTGTTTCCATGTGTTTTCCTAGTGATCCATGAACCCTATGACCTTACTATTGCCATGCTTAGCTTCATAAACATGCCTTCTTACTGTTGGTTGCCTTGCCATGCCATGTATTGCTCTGTGGTGAGTGGTACAAGCTCACCAACATGCCTACTTATTGTTGTTTCTGCCATGTTTGAATCTATAATATAACTTGCCATGTTTACATGGGTGCCATCATATTTTCTGTGCCTTTTTGGCTCATGGTCAGTAAGGGACTTTTGATCTATGCAATTAGTATATTCATGCCATGCCTTTGTTTTCCATGACATGTTCCTGTAACATGTTGTTTGATAGCTCTAAACATTGCAACCTGATGTTTCTGCTAAAGCCTGAAACTGTTATTATTTGCAATCTTACCATGTCCTTTTGAGCATGTTCTAGTTGTTTCTGGAGATAGCTCAGTGTTCATGTTTTGTTATGCTTTACCAGTACATCATGCCCATGCCTTTTGTTATTATGTTTGGGTGCTGTAGCATATTGTTTTGACGCTTGTAAGATGCCTAGTTGTTGTTTTGGACAGATTATTGTTATGACTTGTATAGAGTGTATGTGTTGAACCGTTGCTCCGTTTTGAGTGTGCTCTATATGAAACTTGCTTGATTTTGCATGTAGCTTCATATTATCATGTTGCATCCTTGTTTTGGTGTGTTTGCTTGATGTTTGTATGCATTTTGCATCAATGCCATGCTTAACTTGTTTTGCTCATATCTTCTAGGCCGTAGCTCCGAATCTAATGAACTTTATATGTAACTTGACTAGAATTTCGTGTAGATCATCTTGGTGCATCTTAAATTGCTGTTTAACAACTTGAACATAATGTTTATTCAGTTCTGGACCAATTTCGAAATATGCATATGAGGACTTACCGGAATTGTTATATGTTGTTCCCGGCCTCATTTAAACTTGCCTTGATGTGTTGTTCTTGTTTGCATCATCTCTTGCCATGAGTAGCTTCATGTAGCTTTGTCATGCATCATGCTTGTTGTGCATCATGCCTTGTTCATGTGTGGTGTGTTTACCATGTTGTGTGCTTCTTCTCGATAATTCCCGTTTCGTTGCGATCGTGAGGATGCGTTCGTCTTCGTGTGGTTCGTCTTCGTGGCTTCATCTTCTTCATGGATTCGTTCTTCTTCCTTGTGGGATTTCAGGCAAGATGACCGCTACCCTGGATCTCACTACTATCATTGCTATGCTAGTTGCTTCGTTCTATCGCTATGCTGCGCTACCTATTACCTGTTTATCAAGCCATCCCATATTGCCATGAACCTCTAACCTTTGACACCTTTCCTATGCAAACCGTTGTTTGGCTATGTTACCGCTTTTGCTCAGCCCCTCTTATAGCGTTGCTAGTTGCAGGTGAAGTTGAAGATTTCTCCATGGTGGACAGGGTTTATGTTGGGATATCACAATATCTCTTATATTATTAATGCATCTATATACTTGGTAAAGGGTGGAAGGCTCGGCCTTATGCCTGGTGTTTTGTTCCACTCTTGCCGCCCTAGTTTCAGTCATACCGGTGTTATGTTCCCGAATTTTGCGTTCCTAACACGGTCGGGTGATTTATGGGACCCCCCTGATAGTTCGCTTTGAATAAAACTTGTCCAGCAAGCCCCAACCTTGGTTTTACCATTTGCCTCACCACCACCTACTTTTCCCTTGGGAGTAATTAACCCAAGGGTCATCTTTATTTTAGCCCCTCCGGGCCAGTGCTTGTCTAAGCGTTGGTCCAAACTAGAGCACCGTGCGGGACCATCCCTTGGCAACTTGGGTTACGTCGGTACCTGTACGCTTAGCTTATCCGGTGTTGCCCTGAGAACGAGATATGTGCAGCTCCTATCGTGATTGTCGGAACATCGGGCGACTTTGCTGGTCTTGTTTTACCATTGTCAAAATGTCTTGTAAACCGGGATTCTGAGACTGATCGGGTCTTCCTAGGAGAAGGTCTATTCCTTCGTTGATCGCGAGAGCTTGTCATGGGCTAAGTTGGGACACCCCTGCAGGGTTTAAACTTTCAAGAGCCGTGCCCGCGGTTATGTGGCAGATGGGAATTTGTTAATGTCCGGTTGTAGATAACTTGACACCAGATCCGAATTAAAACGCATCAACCGCGTGTGTAGCCGTGATGGTCTCTTCTCTGCGAGTCCGGAAGTGAACACGGTTTCGTGTTATGTTTGGCGTAAGTAGGTGTTCAGGATCACCTCTTGATCATTGCTAGCTTCACGACCGTTCCGCTTGTTTCTCTTCTCGCTCTCATTTGCGTATGTTAGCCACCATATATGCGTAGTCACTGCTGCAACCTCACCACTTTACCCCTTCCTTTCCCATTAAGCTTTGCTAGTCTTGATACCCATGGTAATGGGATTGCTGAGTCCTCGTGGCCCACAGATTACTACAACAACAGTTGCAGGTATAGGTTATACGATGATCATGACGCGAGAGCGATGCTCGCTTGCTTGTGTTCTTCTTCTGCTCCATCTTCGATTAGGGGATAGGTTCCAGGTCGGCAGCCTGGGCTAGTAGGGTGGATATTGTTTGAGTTTCTGTTTGTGTTTCATCCGTAGTCAGATGGTGCTCTTATGTAAGATGATGTTATATTTGTGTGGCATTGTATGCCTCTTGTATGTATCCCCATCTATTATGTAATGTTGATGTAATGATATCCACCTTGCAAAAGCGTTCCAATATGCGGGTCTATCCTTGGTGGGACCTTCGAGTTCCTTTTGGATAGGGTCGCATATTGGGCGTGACAAGTTGGTATCAGAGCCTCGACCGACCTTAGCAGCCCCCTTGATTGATCGTGTAGTTTGGGCATTGTTGAGTCTAGAAGAAAACTATTTTCGGAGTCTAGTTATACCGGAGAGTAGGAATTCTTTTTACTCCTCAGCCCCTTCGTCGCTCTGGTAAGGAATCTTGACGTAGGTGTTTTGAACTGCTCCTCTTCCCGTTCAAATATTTCTTTAGGATCACGTGGTTAGTTTCGTGAGTTGTCCATCCTCTTTTATCCGGTGCATCTCTCGTCAAGTAGACTCGAACCTCTTTGTCTTTGGGAGATCAATCCTCAGCTCTTTTCGATCGATGTTGTTTCCCTGTCCGAAGTTGTCCTTGTTTTTCCCACCCACCCACCCTTTTCTCCTTGAAGCCGGAGTCCTTAATCGAGTATCCTTCCTACTCGTGCGAAGTCTTTGCTTCCTTTCCTCCATGATTTCAACCGGTGTCATCTCGAAGTCATTCGTCAATTTCCCCTTCCAAGTTACGTACCTTGTTTTCCCGCCCTCCCACCCTCTTCTTCCCGGAGTTTGAGTCTCTTTCGAGCATCTATTTCATTCGTGCGGAGCCTCTTCAGTCTTTCCTCAATTATTTCTACCGGTGAATTCTCGTCTCGTTCGTCATTCTTCATCTCTTTTTCTTTCCGGTGGATTCAATTCCATTTTTTCGGTAGTGATTATATTCTTTCCTCGGCTCAAGTGTTTTCCTTGCTCGTTCACCTCTCGCCAGTTTATCATTCCAGAGTCCGGAAGACATCGCAGGAGATTCTTCTGTGTTCCAATTAATTCGAGGTTGCCACCTCATTCAAATATTTCAATTGTTCCGGTGCATCATCTGTCTGATCAACAATCCTTTTCAACGGTGTTTTTTTAGTGGGCCCTAACCCACAGGTCTTTTCCCAGGATCTTACCTGACTCTTTTCTTTTCCCCGGAGTTATTCTCAATTCTTTTCAAGTGTGACGTAAGAATGAATTTCATCAGTCACATGCCTTTTCCAAGATCGATTTCAAATCATTTTCATTGTTGGCTCAACACCCTTTGCTTTCCATTCTCCCGGAGTACCTCAGTAATTTTGGTGGTTTTTCTCGTCATCATTTGAAGATCGAAGAAGAGTTTTTCCTCTAAATCTTGTCTGTTCTCTCGAAGATTCGCGGTTCTAGTTTCATGCTACCGTCTCGAATTATTCCATTTGTCAGATATTCTTTTCACCCATCCGGAGTATTTTAGGAGTTGATTTCCGTTTCTTTTCACCGGAGGCATCATTCCAGAAGAATTCTTCGTCCTCACATTCCAGCTACCGTCATCCAATTATCCCGGTGCTTCGTTCAAGTATTCTTTAATCAGCTTGTTATCTCTTCGTTCTTTTGTATCTAAATCCCCTCGAGCATATTGATTCTTCTAACTCTTCCCGGTGATTCATTCTCTTTCGACAGTCATTTTTGAATTCTTAAGGTGGTTCATTCAAGATTCTTTTTCCTTGATTATCATTTTAATTCTTTCATTCTTTTCAACTCTACCGGTGGTTCATGAAGACATTCTTAAGTTTGCGATATGTCACTTCTCAATCCTTTTCAAGAAGAATAAGTAGTATGCAAAATCCATTTCTTATCATCAATTTAATTTGATGAAGGATAAGCATACAATAAATCTTATTGTTATTTCATCCAAGTGAGTAATCCCTTCCTTCAGAGTTTGTTCTTGATGAATAAATTCTAGTTCCAAGTGTTTTCATCTTTTCTTTTCCGGAGTCCAATTTCCTCAGCCATTTCGTCGGAATCTCCATCTAAATCATCGCAGGGCCTTAATCTATTCTTTCATCCTTAATTCTACCTCACCATCCTTTTGTTACCGGAGTTCTTCATGGTGGTTCTTCATGATTTAATTCATTCTTCAAGAGTTCATCAAGTTTCATTCCATCTTCTTAAGTTTGTGTTCTATTCTTCCATGTTTCAGCCGGAGTGCTACCTAAATCCTTTCAGCCTTATTCGTTTCTTTTCTCATTCTAACCACTCCGGTTAAAACGAGTCATTTTCTTAGTCTATCTGATTCCGTGAGCTTTTGATTCTCGTCGTTCCTCTCTTCTTCTCGAGTGCTCTTGATTCTTTGCTTCTTCTCTTGAGTTCTTGTTTCACCTCATCCCTTTTCCCTTCCGTCTCGGTCCTAAGATCTCGGGATGAGATCTCTTGTTAGTGGAGGAGTGTTGTAACGCCCCGGATTCGATGCGCCAGGTGTCTGCCAGTTATTCGCCGTCATTGCATTGTCATTTGCTTGCGTGTAGCATTTTGCCATGTCATCATATGCATTTCATATCATGTCATCTTGTGCATCTCATTTTGCATACGTGTTCGTTTCATGCATCCGAGCATTTTCCCCGTTGTCCGTTTTGCAATCCGACACTCCTATGCCATCCGGCGTCCCCTTCTCGCCTCTATTCGTGTGCAGGTATTAAACTTTTTTGGAATGGCCCGAGGTTTGCCAAGCGGCCTTGGTATAGCACCGGTAGACCGCCTGTCAAGTTTCGTGCCATTTGGAGTCCGTTTGATACTCCAATGGTTAACCGGGTAACCGCAAAGCCCTCTTTTGTTTGCAGCCCAACACCCCTTCCAAAGTGGCCCAAAGCCTAGAAAACTCCCCTCCATGCTCTCAGTCATTCGGTCACGATCGCGTGGCCGAAAACCGCTCCTCATTTGGGCTCTCCTAGCTCCCTCTACCTATATATATGCCCTCCCCCTCCAAATTCGCGGTCTAATCCCCCCTAACCCTAGCCCCGCTCCCTCTCCGCCGCCGGACACGTCCGGATCGGACTGGACATGTCCGCGCCGCCGCCCTCAGCGAACCAGGAATCGCCATGTGGCCTCCGGCCATCATGAAGCGCCGCAGCCCGCCGAGCCCGTCCCGGCCCGCGCAGCCAGCGCCGCGCCTCTGCCGCCCGCGCCCTCGCTTTCGTCCCGCCGCTGGCGCCGTGCTCCGCCGCACCCCTGCGTTGTGCCGCCGCCCGCTTCCGCCGCGATGCAACGCTGCCGCTGCCGTTCTGCCGCTCCGTCGCCGTCCGGCCATCTTGAGGCTGCGCCGCCGCCAGGACCCATTGGCTGCGCCGCAGCAGCCCTGCCGCCGCCGCCTCGAAGCGCCAAGGCGCCTCCCGGCTTCCGGCGCCAGCCGCCGCCCGCGCCACCGGAGGCCCTCCGCTGCCCGCCGCCAAGCCTCGTCGGCGCCTCCTCCTCGCCGTCCCGCCATCCTCCCGGCGGATCCGCCGCCCCGCCGCGACAACCTCGCCGGAGACCACGTCGCCGTCGTCCGGGTCGCCCGGCCGATCCATGGGCCAGCGCCCGATCCGCTCCGCCGCGCCCGATCCGCTCCGCCCGACCCGATCCGCTCCGCCCATTGACTTTGTCTCCGGAGGTGATATTTTGACTAAGTCCCTGATATATTTTGCATAATCATGCCATGTTCATCATGCTGTATCTCTGCATCCGTAGCTCCATTTTGTGCGTATAATATGTCAAATTGTTCGCCTCGACGAGTACTTAATTTATTCCATTGCATCATTTTCATTTGAGCTCATCTTGATGCCCGAAATGCTGTTGGAAGAGTGCATGTTGATGTTAATCTGCTGAAACTGTTATAACTTGCTCATTTATCATTTTTGCCATGATTGATGTGTGCATCCTATGAGGTTGATGTCTACATGTATGTTGATCTATGCCATTCCATCTTTCCAGTGGTGCCAACCATGTATTTTTGTGAGTTGTGTGCTGAGTGCATCAAGCTTGCTAAGTAGGGTAGTTGCTGTTGCTGTTTTCCTGACAGATTCTGTTATATTTTGTTGCTATGTTAACATGCTTCTACTAATCATTCTATGCATAATCTGGAGATGTCCTATAAACATCTTTTGATCTACATGTAATGCTCTATCAATTCATGCCCTTGGTTGCAATTATAGCCTGCTGGAACATGTTGTTATCTTGCTCCAAAGTTGCTTGAAAATGTTGCTGTCAGCCTGTTTACATTAAGTTCAGTTGTTTCCATGTGTTTTCCTAGTGATCCATGAACCCTATGACCTTGCTATTGCCATGCTTAGCTTCATAAACATGCCTTCTTACTGTTGGTTGCCTTTCCATGCCATGTATTGCCCTGTGGTGAGTGGTACAAGCTCACCAACATGCCTACTTATTGTTGTTTCTGCCATGTTTGAATCTATAATATAACTTGCCATGTTTACATGGGTGCCATCATATTTTCTGTGCCTTTTTGGCTCATGGTTAGTAAGGGACTTTTGATCTATGCAATTAGTATATTCATGCCATGCCTTTGTTTTCCATGATATGTTCCTGTAACATGTTGTTTGATAGCTCTAAACATTGCAACCTGATGTTGTTTCTGCTAAAGCCTGAAACTGTTATTATTTGCAATCTTACCATGTCCTTTTGAGTATGTTCTAGTTGTTTCTCGAGATAGCTCAGTGTTCATGTTTTGTTATGCTTTACCAGTACATCATGCCCATGCCTTTTGTTATTATGTTGGGGTGCTGTAGCATATTGTTTTGACGCTTGTAAGATGCCTAGTTGCTGTTTTGGACAGATTGTTGTTATGACTTGTATAGAGTGTATGTGTTGAACCGTTGCTCCGTTTTGAGTGTGCTCTATAAGAAACTTGCTTGATTTTGCTTGTAGCTTCATATTATCATGTTGCATCCTTGTTTTGGTGTGTTTGCTTGATGTTTGTATGCATTTTGCATCAATGCCATGCTTAACTTGTTTTGCTCATATCTTCTAGGCCGTAGCTCCGAATCTAATGAACTTTATATGTAACTTGACTAGAATTTCATGTAGATCATCTTAGTGCATCTTAAATTGCTGTTTAACAACTTGTACATAATGTTTATTCAGTTCTGGACCAATTTCGAAATATGCATATCAGGACTTACCAGAATTGTTATATGTTGTTCCCGGCCTCATTTAAACTTGCCTTGATGTGTTGTTCTTGTTTGCATCATCTCTTGCCATGAGTAGCTTCATGTAGCTTTGTCATGCATAATGCTTGTTGTGCATCATGCCTTGTTCATGTGTGGTGTGTTTACCATGCTGTGTGCTTCTTCTCAATAGTTCCCGTTTCGTTGCGATCGTGAGGATGCGTTCGTCTTCATGTGGTTCGTCTTCGTGGCTTCATCTTCTTCATGGATTCGTTCTTCTTCCTTGCGGGATTTCAGGCAAGATGACCGCTACCCTGGATCTCACTACTATCATTGCTATGCTAGTTGCTTCGTTCTATCGCTATGCTGCGCTACCTATTACCTGTTTATCAAGCCATCCCATATTTCCATGAACCTCTAACCTTTGACACCTTTCCTATGCAAACCGTTGTTTGGCTATGTTACCGCTTTTGCTCAGCCCCTCTTATAGCGTTGCTAGTTGCAGGTGAAGTTGAAGATTTCTCCATGGTGGACAGGGTTTATGTTGGGATATCACAATATCTCTTATATTATTAATGCATCTATATACTTGGTAAAGGGTGGAAGGCTCGGCCTTATGCCTGGTGTTTTGTTCCAATCTTGCCGCCCTAGTTTCCGTCATACCGGTGTTATGTTCACGGATTTTGCGTTCCTAACGCGGTCGGGTGATTTATGGGACCCCCCTGACAGTTCGCTTTGAATAAAACTTGTCCAGCAAGGCCCAACCTTGGTTTTACCATTTGCCTCACCACCACGTACTTTTCCCTTGGGAGTAATTAACCCAAGGGTCATCTTTATTTTAGCCCCTCCGGGCCAGTGCTTGTCTAAGCGTTGGTCCAAACTAGAGCACCGTGCGGGACCATTCCTTGGCAACTTGGGTTACCTCGGTACCTGTACGCTTAGCTTATCCGGTGTTGCCCTGAGAATGAGATATGTGCAGCTCCTATCGGGATTGTCGGCGCGTCGGGTAGCTTTGCTGGTCTTGTTTTACCATTGTCGAAATGTCTTGTAAACCGGGATTCCGAGACTGATCGGGTCTTCCTGGGAGAAGGTCTGTTCCTTCGTTGATCGCGAGAGCTTGTCATGGGCTAAGTTGGGACACCCCTGCAGGGTTTAAAATTTCGAGAGCCGTGCCCGCGGTTATGTGGCAGATGGGAATTTGTTAATGTCCGGTTGTAGATAACTTGACACCAGATCCGAATTTAAACGCATCAACCGCGTGTGTAGCCGTGATGGTCTCTTCTCGGCGGACTCCGGGAAGTGAACACGGTTTCTGTGTTATGTTTGACGTAAGTAGGTGTTCAGGATCACCTCTTAATCATTGCTAGCTTCACGACCGTTCCGCTTGTTTCTCTTCTCGCTCTCATTTGCGTATGTTAGCCACCATATATGCTTAGTCACTGCTGCAACCTCACCACTTTACCCCTTCCTTTCCCATTAAGCTTTGCTAGTCTTGATACCCATGGTAATGGGATTGCTGAGTCCTCGTGGCTCATGATTACTACAACAACAGATTGCGGTATAGGTTATACGATGATCATGGCGCGAGAGCGATGCTTGCTTGCTTGTGTTCTTCTTACGCTCCTTCTTGATCGGGGATCGGTTCGGTCGGCGGCTGGGCTAGCGAGTGGATATTGTTTGAGTTTCTGTTTGTGTTTCATCCGTAGTCGGATGGTGCTCTTATGTAAGATGATGTTGTATTTGTGTGGCATTGTATACCTGTTGTATGTATCCCCATCTATTATGTAATGTTGACGTAATGATATCCACCTTGCAAAAGCGTTCCAATATGCGGGTCTATCCTTGGTGGGACCTTCGAGTTCCTTTTGGATAGGGTTGCATATTGGGCGTGACAGGGCCGCAACGATGCGTAAAACCCTACGATCCTACTTTGGTGGATGTATTAGTGTTCTTGAGCTCTCGAACTAGCTCTGGGTGCTGCGCGGTTCGAAAAAGCCGAATCCCTTCTCTGCTGTGTCATGGTCCTCCTTTTATAGACGAAAGGGGCTGCCACGGTGGCACATAGGAGGTGGAAAGTGATACAGTAGTACGAGCTTATCACCCGTATTACAGGACAAGGGGCATTAAATGCAAGGCTTAGGTGTCCCTCCACTTTATCGAGGACGGGGGCGGGGCCCGTCCCGTCCATCGCTGCTCCCCTTGCCCGACATCGCATACGGCGTGATGCATGCGGTGCCATGTAGCGAGCGGTCGGTAGAGGTGGCGCGGTGGTGGAGCCTCCACGAAGGATCGCATGCTGCCACATAGGTGCCTACCCAGCTGGTTGGGTTGGCAGCTATATGCGAACGGGGGTGAAGACTTATTAGCTGGCGCGGGCCTGGCAGCGGCCCTATCGGTGCGCTTGGCGAGGGCCTTGTTGGATTGCCCGGCAAGGGTCTTGCTGGGCGGCCCGGCAAGGGTCTTGCCATGGCACAAGTCCCCGGCAAGGATCTTGCCGGGGGTCTTGTGGGTTCCTTCGGTGAGGATGGTTGCCTTCCTATCCTTACTTGATCTCGAACATTCTATGTCTTCACAAAGATCTGCATGCCACCATAGAGGTGCCTCCCGAGCCTTGTCCCAACGTGTTTGTCAAGCGTCGGTGGGCTCAAGGGTGGCCCACTCGGTTGGCGTGGGCGAGCTGCCCCGACAGGGTTCTTGCCGGGGCCGCTGAGGCCGCCCCGGCAAGGGTCCTTGCCGGGAAAACCTGCTTCGCCCATCTGATCTTCGTGGCCTTGGTCCTTGTTGTTGCTTCGTTCGTTTTGTGGCTTCGGCTCCTCTCCGGCTTCCCTTTCTTGCCGTGTTTGTGGATGGCCGTGGTGGGAGGCTCTGACTGCCCGTGCACAAGTAAACGGGTCAAAAGCAGAGCCCCTACTTTTGTACACCGACAGGAGCCCCGGGCCTGGGCCACACATAGGCGTAGCACGTCATTGGGCCAGGCCCAGAACGGTGCGCGGGCAGTTGGGGCAGATTTTACCGCAGCCACTGTTCCGTCTGTCGCGCTTCCCACGACCCGTGTTGAACGCGCGACGTGGGGGTCGTGCGCATGCATGATGTGGGAGGCATGCATGGGACAGCGCCCGCACGCATGCGTCACATCGCAGTTAATGGGAAAGGAGGCGGCCCGCGCCTTCCCCATAAAAGGAATAACCGCGGGCGCGCTGCTCACTTTACCCCTCCCTTGCGCCCCCTCCAATCTTAGAACCGCCGTCCCTTCTCCTCGAGCCCCTCTGTTCTTGTCCATCGCCGTCGCGCTTCCGCCATCCTCTGCCTTTTCGCTTCCCGCAACCGCCATGGCGCCTAAGTCCACCAAGAGCAAGGGAGCGGCGAAGGATGCCAGCGTGTCGGAGCAGCCGGAGAGCGAGCTGGTGGTGCGGCGGGCGCAGTTTGCCTACTTCCTCCTCTCGACGGTCGGCGTGCCTGAGATTCGGGAGATGTTCAAGTGTTTGTGGGGCATGAAGACGGGGGGAGAGAAAACAGGGCACCCGGCCACGACCGTCGTCCCTGCCAGCGCCGGGCCCTCCCCACACTGGTACCCTTTCTTCGTCCATTATTTCTCTTGCGGGCTCTGACCCCCTTCTCCGATTTCTTCAAGGACATCATGCACACCTATGGCTTCCGCCTCTTGGATTTCACTCCGAATGTTGTGGCGTGCATGGCCCTCTTCGCCCACCTCTGTGAGGGCTTCGTCGGGGTATACCCCAGCACGACGCTCTTCCACCATTACTTTTCCCCTCAGATCCAAAAAGGGGGCGCCATTGCTGGCTACGTCGCCTAGATCCCGAGGGCCAAGGGGGCGTACCAGGACGACACCACGAAGGAGAGGTGGGAAGAATGGTGGGGCCGGTGGTGCTGGATCGAGGAGAAGGACCCGCCAGCGTTCTGTGAGGTTTGCCAGAAGCCACCGGTCCGTGGCGGCGATTGGGGTGACGTCGACACTGACGACGTGAAGCTCACGATCACCACCACCAGGATTCTTCAGCTCACCCAGGCCGGGCTCACCCTCGAGATGATTGGGGCGTACTTCATCCGCCGCCGGATCGCCCCTCTACAGGACAAGGGGAGGCCGGCCTGGCTCTACGTGAACGCCGCCGACATCATGAGGCTCCGTCCCGGCCTCGACAACAACCTGACGGTGCTGCGGCACGCCCATCTTTGCCAGTGAATCTTCTAGCTCGAGGTCGACGGCGCGGGCGAGGTTGAGCGGTCTGGCAAGCTTGCAATGGGCCGCTGCGAAGGCCGGCAAGGTCGACAAGGAGCCTGTTTTCAAGCTGCCGGCGGGGGTGGTCCCGCTGAGTAACAACTCTCGTCGGAACGAGATCATCGCTATGATGCCGCTCTTCAACACGCACGGCCTCGACCCGAACTGGGTCGAGCCGAACGAGCTCGTGGTGCAGGAGTTCTTCGACACTCTGCATGAGATATACATCACTGGCGAACCGCATCCCATTCACGACACCTCCCTGACAGAGCTGGATTATATTGCCGCCAGGGTGGAGGAGGCGAGGCTTGCCGAGGAGGAGGCAAAGCTCGTCAAGGTGGCTGGCAGCACCGGCGGAGTGGTGGACAAGGCCGCGGCGGAGGCGGAGGAGAGGGAGCTCGCCCGATAGGCCGCAACCACCAGGAAGGCCAGCGGCGCCGACACCGGGGCTCCCCTCGTTGAGGACGTCGCCGACGGGTCGTGGGAGGAGGAGGGCGAGGAGGAGAGGGCCGCGACCGCCGATCCCCCGATCACCAAAAAAAGGCGGGTCCTTCGGCGGGCCACCTCCGGCGAGCCGGTCCGCTCCGACCAGGTCGTGCAGCTGCGTCCAACCCAGGAAGCGTCCATGCGCCAGATGAGGGCGGTGACGATGAAGAAAGCGGCGAAAGCCGTGGCGTCGAAGAAGAGGACACCTGCCTCTTCGTCGCCCAAGCGCGTCCGGACGCCATCGCCTCCCCCCTCTCCGGCAAAATTGGCGTTGGGATTGGGGGTGACTTGTTTGATTTCGGGCCTCTCAGCCCGGAGAGAGAGCCCGGGCCTCTCAGCCCGGTGCGGAAGAGGAAGACAACAGAGGAGGAGGAAGAGAACGAAGAGTAAGCCTCTGCTTTCCCCCCCTCATTCCTTACACTCCTCCCCGACGGCGTTGCTCACTTGTCTTCATCTTGCAGGGATGTGGAGACGCTGGCCCAGAGGATCAAGAGGGCCAGGACTTCGGCGAGCGGCCAGCCCCCGGCAGGCACCTCCAGTACGCCACTGGTGGTGTCGAGCAGCCCGGACAGCAGCCCCCAGCCCAGCCCCCAGTGTAAGTCCACCATCCACCCTCCATCAATGTGCGACATGGTCGATGCTTCGGTGTTAACCGTGCCATGGATGCAGGAGAGGAGCATCACCAATGGGAGCCACAGGGGGCCTCTCCAATTGTGCCGCCTCCGTCGACCACACCGTCCCAAGGAGCATCCCCGGCAAGGACACCAAGCACCGAGGCCGTGCATGGGGGGAGGGGGAGGAAAATGCAGGCACCGGCTGCTTTGCGTCAACGCCGGACCTTGGCGGAGAAGGGGCTTCCGCTTCTCGGCTCCACACGGGTAGGCTACTCGCCCTTCTTTTCTGTTTGCGTTCTTCTTTTCCTCTTTCTCCCATCGGCTTTCGATCTTGGCCTCGCTCTGTCTCTTTTTTGGTGCCCAGGCCCCTCTTCGAAGGATGTTGACACCACCATCAAGGACGTCGCCGCGGATGCCGCGGCGGAGGCGGAGAGGATTGCCACCGAGGAGAGCGCAAGGGGTGCCGCCGAGGATGCTGCCAAGGGGTCTGCCGAAGAGCCCGGCAAGGGGCCTGCCGGGGATGCCGACAAGGCCACTGCCGAGGAGGGGGCCTTCGGTGACCTGCCCTCCTCCTTTGCTGCCTCTGGCTCCGGTAGGTACCTGAGGGTCAGCGACGACCTTTTGTCCACCTTCTTGGCGCGTCGAGCACTAGGGCTCCCTTCGAGGGAGAGGTGTTTGACAAGGAGGCGCTTGCCACTGCCGGGCTCGAAGTTGTTGACGAGCCGGGCGCTGATGGCGCCGGCTCCCAGGAGGAGCAGCTGCTCCATGCCATGGGCGCTAGCTTCCGTAAGCTTTAGGTGCTCCACCGCGCTCGCCTGGACAAGGCCAAGTCCAGGACGGCGGTGGTGGAGAAGATGAAGGAGGACTTTGGGGGGCACGTCGCCGAGGCGCAGGACTGGTTCCGCCAGGCCCAGGATGAGCTGAAGACCGCCCAGGGTGAGCTGGCCAACCATGAGGTGGAGCTCGCCCAGAAGCTGGCCGACAACGAGAAGGCCTAGGAGACGGCGAAGAAGTTGGCCGACGAAGCCGATGCCGTCCGGTCCCAGCATGAGGCCGCCCTGAAGACCCAGGAGGAGGACCTTGCCGAGCGCGAGGAGAAACTTGCCGCCACACTCCATGGCAAGGACAAGGAGGTGGACAAGCTCGTCCTGCAGCAGACCCAGGAGCTGGAGCGGAGGCATCAGGAGGCACTCGACGCTCTGGCTCAGGCCCATGCCGGCAAGGTGAAGGAGCTGGAGGAGCAAGCTCTGAAGCTGGCCCAGGAGAAGCACACACTTAATGGTGCTCTAACGGTGGTGTAGGGCGAGGTCATCATCAAGTCTGGAGAGCTCTCCGAGGCCAACGCCTCCATCAAAGATCTCAAGCTGAAGCTAGGAGAGCTCGAGGAGACGCTGTCGGGGGCCATGACCCGGGAGGGTATCCTGGCCAAGGAGTTGGAGACGGAGAAGCAGCTGCTGAAGAAAGAGACCGCCAACCTCAAGGACTACAAGGCGGGGGAGAAGCGCTGGCTCGGGCGCCTTGCTGTCGTGGCAAACTCGGTCGCCGAGCAGCTGGCCATCATGGGGATGCCGGAGATGGTGTACGCCCCCGAAGCGAGCCTGAGCTCCAATGCCAACCTGACCATATACTTCGAGAAGGTCGTCGTCGCGCTGAAGCAGCTTCACTCCAACCGGGCGGCCTCCCTGGCCGAGGAATCTCGGATACTCTGCCAGGGGACCATGACCAGGGTGCTCACCAAGATCGAGTATTGGCACCCCGACCTCGACTTTGGAGCTGTGCTGAAGAGCTTGCCGGAGGGTGTCGACATTGCGGCGCTCAATGAGCGTATCCAGCCCATCCTCAGCCACATCGACAAAATCAAGAGGGTGGAGGGCCAGTGCCGGGACTAGGCATCCCGTTCTCCATCGCTGCTACAGGTTCATGACCAAGACAAAACTATCTTTAGTTAGAACCGCGGCGACAATTTGTGCAATATAACTCTGTGATGCCCCTGAAACTATGCACGTTATTTTCCTGTTCGATTTCTCTTTGTATGTTCACCCCATGTCAACTGGGAAAACTTGCCGCCACATAAACCCAGGGCGGCATTTTGAGAACGTATCCTCTTTGGCCTGCCGGGTGTGCTTGTTGCCGGGCAAAGCACCTTGCCTCCCTTGGCACGGCCGCTCATCCTGTCGAGCTTGACTCGAGTTAGAACTGAGAGCGTTGCCAATGGCGAAAGGCTACCCTGCCGCTCTCGGCGCGGCCGCTTGAACTGTTGAGCAGACTCGAAACAGGACAAGGGTGTTGCCGATCGCAGGAGGGCCCCTCTGCGTATAGGCTTCCCATACATAGGCCAAACCATCGAGGATAATAACTTTGTATCTTAAGAAGCAGACTCAAAGTTCAACATGAGTTAGCTCTCTCGTCAATGCCTTGGCGTCCTTCGGGCCAACATGCAGTGTCGCCTTCTTGGTCGCCTTCTTCGCATGAGCTGTGGCGACGGAGAGCAGCTAGGCCAACTGCTAGACCAGATTCTCACAATAGCGCCCCCTACCTAGCGCGCCAAAGATGTCGGTGGGTAAGGACACCTATGGGATCACTGGAATCCCTTCTACGGTTGCGGGGCGCGGGGATCGTGAGAAGAGCAGGACTAACAGACAACACAAGGGGAATTTTACCTAGGTTCGGGCCGCAACGATGCGTAAAACCCTACAATTTTGCTTTGGTGGATGTATTAGTGTTCTTGAGCTCTTGAACTAGCTCTGGGTGCTGCGGGGTTCGAAAAAGCCGAATCCCTTCTCAGCTATGCCATGGACCTCCTTTTATAGACGAAAGGGGCTGCCACAGTGGCACACAGGAGGTGGAAAGTGATACAGTAGTACAAGCTTATCGCCCGTATTATAGGACAAGGGGTATTAAATGCAAGGCTTAGGTGTCCCTCCACTTTATCAGGGACGGGGGCTGGGCCCGTCCCGTCCATCGTCGCTCCCCCTTGCTTCGACACACGCCCTGGCCAACGATGCATGTGGTTCCATGTAGGCAGGCAGGCAGCTGAGGTGGTGCGGTGGTGGAGCCTCCACGAAGGATCGCATGCTGCCACGCAGGTGCCTGCCCAGCTGGTTGGTTCGGCAGCTGTATGTGAACGACGGTGAAGACTTAGCTGGCTGGGGCCTGGCAGCGGCCCTGTTGGTGCGCTTGGCGAGGGCCTTGTTGGATTGCTCGGCAAGGGTCTTGCCGGGTGGCCCGACAAGGGTCTTGCCGTGGTGCACTGGCATCCCCGGCAAGGATCTTGCCGGGGGTCTTGTGGGTTCCTTCGGTGAGGATGGTTGCCTCCCTATCCTTACTTGATCTCGAACATTCTATGTCTTCAGAAAGATCTGCATGCCCCCATAGAGGTGCCTCCCGAGCCTTGTCCCGACGGGTTTGTCAAGCATCGGTGGGCTCAACGGTGGCTCACTTGGTTGGCGCGGGTGAGCTGCCCCGGCAGGGGTCCTGCCGGGGCCGCTGAGACTGCCCCGGCAAGGGTCCTTTCCTGGAAAACCTGCTTCGCCCATCTGATCTTCGTGGCGTTGGTCCTCGTTGTTGCTTTGTTCGTTTTGTGGCTTCGGCTCCTCCCCGGCTTTCCTTTCTTGCCTTGTTTGTGCGTGGCCATGGCGGGAGGCTCTGACTGCCCATGCACAAGTAAAGGGGTCAAAAGCAGAGCCCCTACTTTTGTACACCGACAGGTACAGCCAAGAGCAATGCACAGCTAAACTTCTTCAGTACCATCGGTGTTATCCAACCTTATGGTAAGAGTAAATATAGATCTAATGTGTAGAAAATGGAGGGTAAAGGAAAATGAGCTGCAGAGTGATGGTACATGAACAACTACCTATCAATATAAGTACACTGATAAAGGACAACATGTACTTACAAGAACAATGCAGAGCTAAAAAAATTCATTGGCATTGGATATATTCTACACTAATGTAACCATTCATACAGATCAGATAATTTGGAGCGAACAATTGATAAGCAAGCTATCATGCATACTGCTGTCACATAATTAACCAGGTATGAATGCAAGTACAGTGATACAGGACAACAGGTACTAACAAGAGCAAAGCAGCGGGCAGCATATTTGCGATATCCTGTCGTTCTTTTCAAACCGTAATTCTTCTTCGAGCAGATTTCCTGCAAAAAAGATCCGTAAGGCACATGCGGAAAAGTAGAAGTTCAAATTATCATGTGATTTCATAGACAGTACCTGTTCATAACAAGGTTTTTACATTCAATGTCTTCTAAATTTAGCACAGGAGACTTCACCAGAAATTCGTTTATAGACTTGCCATCAAAGTGTGATTTCCTCAGGTAACACCGATACTGCTGCAATGCTTCCTTGAAAAGCACAAGCAAGCTTTGCTCGTCATGACTATCCGGATTGACCCTCGCCTACTTACAACAATGTGATATAAATCATTGATGTGTTCAATCAGCAGAAAACAGGAAAATAATAACCATGAATAATAGCACTTACACGTAAGTTGGATAGGAAGATGTGAAAATGGTGTTTGTCTTCACTATAATCCTCCCATGATGGGAATATATGCACGTATTCCCTAACAACATTGAAAGCATTGTCTTTTAAACTGGGAATAACTGGAATGGGGTTCCAATCTGAAGGAATTGGCCGTCTCTGCAGTTGGGATAGGTCTTTGGCCGGTGGACTTGCTGTACTTTTTGCTGGAGTGGGATTTTTCTGTGGTACGGCTGGTGCTATGGCAACTGAAATCGGTATACCTTTTGCTGGAGTGCAGGTCCTATGTGGTGGGGCTAGTGGTGTGGCCAGTGAAGTATGTGTATAGACTCCTGGAGTTGGTCCTACGTTTTATGTCACTGGTTGTACAGCCAATATAAGTGGGGTGCTGTCTGATTTCTCCAGCACCACCACGTTTTTCAAGGACATTGCTCGTGCTCCTTCAGGTTCGGCAATCACCCTCTTCCTTTTTTATGTCTGATGCACAAGAACAACATTTGAGTGAAAAAACATGGTATGATGACAAATGGAATATGTATTGATAATGGATGGGCAAGGCATCTCGACATATATGATGAGTAAACTAAGGAGATGGCGGTGCAACAAAGTAGAAGAAATGCAAGACAACATATGCAAGATACGCGCAATCAATAAAACCTTGCCAAATTAGAACAGGCACCTTGATGGGTGAACAGGACAGGTCATCTGCCTTTGACTCCTCGAGGTTAGAATAGTCATTAGGATCATATTCTGAACAAGAATCAATGAGTGGGGAGTGTATGATTTTTATTGCATCCAGAATGGCACTCAATGCCTCGATGCCAATTTTGTAAGTCATTGCAGTGTTTAGCTTCAAGAGTGGACTACTGCTAATGCGACACAAAGCAGCTACACAGATCATAGTGTAGATATACGGGAAAACTGTAAGCATCAGAGTAAAATCAGCAAAGTGGAACTTGCTAGAATATATGTGCTAGTATGCCGGTACGGCTAGAAAGGCTTCGGATACTAGTTCTCTTCAACTAAAGGTGCGACACTGTTAATATCAGTGTAACTCTCAAAGGAGACACAGCTCCCCGCATTTCCTTGCTATTCTTATAGGATTCAAGTGGGCAGGCCACTACAAATCCTATTCCTATGTTTAAAAAATCCTACGAATCAAAGAGGCCCGAAGAGTTCAAAGTGTCCATCACAACCGAATCCGTATAGACCTCTACTGCTCGCAAATGTCCCTGCTCATCTTCATTACAAGGAACATACTGTACTACTATCATACTCCCTCCGTTCCAAAATATAAGTCTTGATAGAGATTTCCACTATGGATCACATATAGATGTATCCAGATACATTTTAGAGTGTAGATTCACTCATTTTGCTCCATATGTAGTCCATGGTGGAATCTATACAAAGACTTGTATTTAGGGACGAAGAGAGTACTTATTAAAGAAGAACGGAAGAGGAACATGGTAAAAAAGAGCAAGCAGATTTTGGATAATAAAATGTTCGTTGCACAGTGCCCACACATGATGAACTAGAGCGCATTAAGAATGCAACTCCCTGCTGTCTCTCGACCATTTCAGGCGGTTGGATGAAGATCCTACGTCTGCTAACCCTTCTTCTTCCTCATCTCTGATTCTTCCCATACAGAACAAAACACGGGCCGCCGGCCGGACTACCAGCCCCCATCGCCTGTGTTCCTCGGCCACCGCCACCCCCACCCCCGCCCCACCCGCGTCAAGTTTTCTTTGTTTGGCGAGGCCCCACCACCGCCCCCCACAACCACCATCCCCACCCGAGCCCCTTCGTTCGCACCGGCGAACTCCGGTGAGCTCTGAAAAATCGACTGACCCAGTTTTGAAATTTAGTCTACTATGATTTAACTAGTGTGGAATATAAAAGGGGAAAACCATAAGCATTGGGAGTATAGTGTTGAGCGTGCCATGGCGGATCTGAAGGTGCAAACCGGACAAAGGCAACTTCGCAACCAATGTTTGCTTTCAACTAGCAAGTAAGTGATGGACAAGAAATCAGAGTAAAGCAGTGGCGATCTATTTTCATGCTGCGATAAATAAGTTGAGCAGATATGAAAGAGTACCGCCTCTGGTGCAGCGCCGTGTATGCATCTGCTAAGAATTTGACGGTGCTGATGTAGCGATTGCTGTTGGCGGCGTGGAGGCAGATCTAGGAGGGTAGACGGTGGCGGCGGGGCGCGGTGGACGAGATGATTGTAGGAGCAGCGCCGGCAAGGTGGACGACGATGGGGATGAAGCGAGAGGACGGGATGCAAGGATCCCGGTCCGAAGCCGTGGATGAGAGAGGTCGATCTCTTATAATGGACGACGGCGGCGGGGTATCAGCTCCGGCATGGTGGAGGAGGACGGCGGTGGATGGGGTGGCAAACGGAGGAGGCTGGGGTGGAGAGGGTGTTTTGGCGCCCATGGAGTACGAATGGGGAAAGGAAGGTATAGAGGAAGGGGGAACCATGTCTTCAGGGCGCGGTTGTCTCAAATGCAAGGAAATTTACAAACTTAGCCCCCGTTTCAAATTTCCTACATCACAGCAATATTAGTCGGTTGGGGATAGGACGATAATCTCGCATACATCGAATATTTGCCGACGAGAGTTTGTTTTTGGCGCCCACCGTGTAAGAATCGGGTAGGGAGTCGATTGTTGGAAATATGCCCTAGAGGCAATATTAAAATGGTTATTATTATATTTCCTTGTTCATGATAACGAGATTAACGGCTCCTAATTTCTGATTAACGTGATAATTTCTTGGGAGTTTGTAATTGTATAGGTATAGATAGATATTGTTTCCATCAAATTTAATGAAAATTAATACTAAAAGCTTGAATTCATGCGAAGCAATCTTTCTTGCTCATTTGCTAATAGGGCAAGCATTTCCTCGTAATGCAAAAACTCTCGTTCTAGAAATTAAAATGGTATGAAAGTATTCCTTTTAGTGTGATGCTCCATATTTTTTTTGCCATGTAATTTTTTTCTGGATGAAAAACATAACTATCACTTATGGTTGTTATGGGTCACGGACTCATGCCAGGCGCTACTCATTTGGCCTCTTTTCCAACAATCACTCAATGCACTTTAAGACATTGGTCATTCATCAATAAATATTGTGTGCTATCTATTGTAAAAATACAGCGATTTTTCTTTGAATGATTCATTATAGTGCTTGGTTGAATTCCATAAATAAGTCGATCTACCATTTTCTCATAGAAATATTTTTAAAAAATAGTGATTTTTTAATTTCATAGCAGGAAGAAATCATTTTTCTTCAAATTTTTGTTATATCTATTTGCTGCTCATTGGTTGGTAGGGCAAGCATCGCTTACTAAGGAAATTAAAATGGTACTTAAAGAGTTTCCCGTGTCGGTTGCGATAATTTATATTTTTATGTGCAAGTAGAAAAAACTGCAAAATTTATTTTAATTTTACATGCTACTGTTTGGCTGCATTTCATATAGAAGTCGAACTACTGTTTTCTCATTAAAACCCATTCCAAATTTTATTGATTTCAGGATTTCATAGTTCAAAAGATTCATTTTATTATGATAGACATAGTTGCACGTTTATCCGTCATCTAGGGCACGTCTTTCAAATGTTTCCGTGCAGATTTTCTTTGTTGGCTACGACTTTGTGCACATGCATGGCATTGTTGCAGATTTTCTTTTTCTTTTTTGCAATTAGTTGAGTATGTTTTTTGTATAGTTGCATGGCATTGCTGGACGTATGCCATTGTTCCATGGTATGCATAGTTGCGATTTCGTTCGTGGGGTCCTCCACAGGTGTTTTCCGTCAATACGCTTGCACCTGCGCGTGCCTAAATAAAATCAATAAATTTTTTGGATCCGTGTCCACATGCTTATCCACTTCTTGATGGAAATCAATCAATTGTTTTCCTGGCCGGAATCCATCCGCTTTTGTACGCTTATATGAGGTTGTTTTTTTCTTGCACGTGGATTATAGTACACACATTGATAAATCTCAATCGTTGATACATCATAACTTTAAAGTGCTAAATCTCCACCATTCGTTTTCTATCGTTTTAATATAATAGATTGTCTATTGTTCATGCTATAATTGTGTTATCCGGAAATCGTAATACATCTGTGAATACATAGACCACAACATGTCCCTAGTGAGCCTCTAGTTGACTAGCTTGTTGATCAACGGATGGTTACGGTTTTCTGACCATGGACATTGGATGTCATTGATAACGTGATCACATCATTGGAGAATGATGTGATGGACAAGACCCAATCCTAAGCATAGCACAAGATCGTGTAGTTCGTCTACTAGAGCTTTTCTAATGTCAAGTATCATTTTCTTAGACCATGAGATTGTGCAACTCCCGGATACCGTAGGAGTGCTATGGGTGTACCAAGCGTCACAACATAACTAGGTGGCTATAAAGGTATACTACAAGTATCTCCGAAAGTGTCTGTTGGGTTGGCATGAATCGAGACTGGGATTTGTCACTCCGTATGATGGAGAGGTATCTTTGGGCCCACTCGGTAATGCATCATCATAATGAGCTCAATGTGACCAAGTGGTTGGTCACGGGATCATGCATTATGGAACGAGTAAATTTACTTGCCGGTAACGAGATTGAACGAGGTATTGGGATACCGACGATCGAATCTCGGGCAAGTAACGTACCAGTTGACAAAGGGAATTGCATACGGGATTACTTGAATCGTCGACATCGTGGTTCATCCGATGAGATCATCATGGAACATGTGGGAGCCAACATGGGTATCCAGATCCCGCTGTTGGTTATTGGCCGGAGAGCGGTCTCGGTCATGTCTGCGTGATTCCCGAACCCGTAGAGTCTACACACTTAAGGTTCGATGACGCTAGGGTTATTAGGAAGACTTGTATGTGATTTCCGAATGATGTTCAGAGTCCCGGATGAGATCCCGTACGTCACGAGGAGTTCTGGAATGGTCCGGAGGTGAAGATTTATATATGGGAAGTTATCATACGGTCACCGGAAAAGTTCGGGGGCATATCGGCATTGTACTGGGGCCACCGGAGGGCTTCCGGGGGTCCACCGGGAGGGGCCACGTCTCTCGGAGGGCCTCATGGGCTGTGGGGAAAAGGGAACCAGTCCTTGGAGGGCTGGGTGCATCCCCCCCTTGGGCCCATGCGCCTAGGGTGGGGAGGGAACCCTAGAGGGGGCACCCCCCTTGCTTGGGGGGGCAAGCCCCCTCCCCTTGGCCGCCCCCCCTCTAGATCTCATCTAGAGGGGCCCGGCCCCCTTCCCCCTTCCCCTATAAATAGAGGGGCAAGGGGAGGGCTGCACACCACATCCAAGGTGCAGCCCCTCCCCTCCCCAACACCTCTCCTCCTCCATTAAGCGCTTGGCGATGCCCTATGGAGTACTGCCCCTCCATCACCACCACGTCGTCGTGCTGCTGTTGGAGCTCTCTTCCTCAACCTCTCCTTCCCCTTGCTGGATCAAGAAGGAGGAGACGTCACCACTTCGTACGTGTGTTGAACACGGAGGTGCCGTCGGTTCGACGCTAGGATCATCGGTGATTTGGATCACGACGAGTACGACTCCATCAACCCCGTTCTCTTGAATGCTTCCGCTAGCGATCTACAAGGGTATGTAGATGCACTCCTCTCTCTTGTTGCTAGATGACTCCATAGATTGATCTTGGTGATGCGTAGAATTTTTTTTATTTTCTGCAACGATCCCCAACATCGATTTTGGCTGAGGACACACTGCGTTTTGGCGCCCACCGTGTATGAATCCGGGTGAGAGGCGGTTATGTCATGTTTGAGTGAAATTACAAACCTACCCCTATTGAAACATATAGAAATCGAGCAGATAGGCTTTGTGTGGCAGGGATAGGCAGTAGTAATTTCCATCTCGTAGATTTTGGTTTGGTGATTCGCGACTTTCCCGCTTCGCTCAAATTTTGCAGAGTGCACGCTACGTGCCAACTCAATTCAATCCCGCTTGTATTCTATTTTTTCAAGGGATCCATTTTTGATTGGAATAAAATTCTATATACATCATTTTTTATATATACTTTCAAAAGCATAACAAAGAATTCTGCTCCTTTATATGTATAATATGATTTACAAATACAACGATCTCAAGATCATAAGGTTGAATACAAAAAAATTAAACCAAATTATGTTCTACTAAAATGTATGGATCAGTAATATCTACATATTAAATAACATAGATGTGTGTGAATTCATATGAGTATGCATGTTTCATAGATCAATTTTGGTTCGAGTATGGATTACATGTATCATCATCTCAAATTCAAATATTTGAATCCCTTGTATGTTCACTCCTTTCACGCCCATCTCTCTCGCATGCATGCCCCTTCATGTAGCTATCACTCTCTTTTCTCCAGCTCACCTGCACGCTCACTTCATGTTTCTTCTATCCTCGCAAACATGGTCTCTCGACGTCTCCCTTGAGAAGTGTCACACTCTCCCTATCATTATACATTACACGGTTTTCATTATCTCACGTCTCTACTGTTCTCTGGTATCACTAGGTACCTAAGCTTTCTTTTTCACCGCCACACACACAGTCTCCACTCGTCTTTCACTTTGTCTTTCTCTCTATGGGATTCTCTCAAACACCCTATATGTCTCTAGATATGACTCATACCACTAAAATTACTCGCTCTCTCCTGTAGACACAACACTTGTTGCGGTCTCCTTTTCGTCTCCATCCCAGACTGACATTATTCATTTGTTTATTGATCAGACAAACTCCCCCCTCTCTCTCACACACACATACACACAACTCCTGCTTCCACTCCCCTTCCCGACTACCATCTCTCTCTCACACACACAAAACTCTCGCTTTCGCACCCCCGAGTCGTATTTCTCTCACAAACATTTATCGACTAGCCTCTAGATAGGTTTATACACCCACACACTCGTGCTTCCACTATCGCATACATGTCTCTCTCCCGCTCCTTGTATCTATGTAGATTTTTCTTCCCTTCTTGAGACACGCCCTCTCGACCGTGCACACACACACTATCGCCTCATTTTGAGCTGATACCGCTCGCACACACACTCTTTGTGTCTTTGTCACACATGCACTCCGTCCTCCTCCTCTCTCCCTCTCTCCCCCACACACATGGGCTTTTTGCAACAACTAGCAAGATGCCCATGCGTTGCACAGAACATCAAGATGCATTTGTATGAGTAGTTTATCTTGTGGGAGAAAAGGATGAACAAGGGAAGGCCTTATTTGCAAATGTGGAGAGGGGTATGGGTATATTTTTGCAAAATTTCCATAGTTTCCTTCCTATTCGTCAGATATAGATTGGACGGCCTATATTGCAGGATGGCAGGCACACGATCATCACCGACTATGCTTTTTATAAGAGTAGGGATAAAAAACAGAGTTGGTTATGTTGGTGGGCCTGCCATCCTACAATGTAGGCCGTCTGATTTATATCTGACGGATAGGAAGGAAACTATGGCAATTTACCCGCACTCTTCTCCACATTTGCAGATAAGGCCTTCCCTCGTTCATCCTTTTCTCCCACAAGATCTTGATGTTCCATGCAACGCACGGGCATCTGGCTAGTAAGAGTAGAAATTAGACATATACCACTTTTCGAATCTTGAAACCAACAACATTCCTCCCTTATCTCATCAAAACCCCCAAAGGAATATATTTTGATTGAAACATAACATATTTTTAGTGATATATGTATTTCAAAACTAGACTTTTTTTCTATCAAATCGGTGAATACGTATTAATCTACTTTGATCGTGTGGCAACGCATTGGCACATTGCTAGTAGTTATTATAATTTTTTGGACACCAGACAAACTGTGGAGTACATATACAAAGAGAAGAGGCGCACGCACGCAGTCGGTCTCTCGATGTCTCGCACACATGAGTGTTACGTAAAGGCAACGTTAACAAATAAACCCTAAAACCCTAGGTGCATGATTGCTGCATTCACGGGTACCTTTGTAGGAATAGTCAGCTCGCGTGATAATTTGATCCATAGGAGTTGATGGTCGGGACCACAGGTGAACGACTTGGAGGTGGTGGCTCGCCAGTTGCCACAGATCGAGTAGCCACATTTAAAATATCATTTTTTTAGCGGGGTTAAGAGTTCCGGTTTTCAATGGCGCGTTGTAAGTACTAAGTAGTTTTTAGAATGATTGGTATGGAGCAAAAATGGAATTCATAGTACTACGTACCTCCTTAGTGTATGGTTGTATGTGTTTATGTTGCGTTTTGTTGTACCTGGTAGTTCTAGGGCAAATACTATGTTTTAGATTTAGATGCTGGTTTTTAGTAATGAAACTCGGAAGGGGGAAACCCTTCTTTGATTAAAAAAACTACTACCTCCGTTCTGGTTTACTAGTCCCCATCGTATTTTGGGTCAAAGTTTGTCCATGAATTTTACTTGTAAAATGTGAATGGAAAACGAGATTTTGTTATACCCAAACAAAAAAGGACTCAAGGGAGTGATTGCTCTAACACGGACGCGACCTCTCATAGCGCAGGCATTGAACCAGCGCGCCGGCCAAGAGGGCCCCACTCACTGCAGGCCCGGCTGAACACGCCTCCTCGCCACATGCAACCGGCTTCAGACTGCCCTGCCTGCCTTCATTGAATCCACGCGTATGCCGGCAACACGTCCTTCCGCAAGCCGGCCGGCATTTTAGAACACAAAAAATTGACCAAAATATAATTAATTATGCATGGTCTTGACTTGTTGTGCTCGCACTTGTAGCAGGAACTAAAGGTTTTTCTTTATTTATAACTATCCTCAAATGTTTTTTGGCTTTGAAGTGAATCATGGTTGTGGACATTAAGTATGAATGTGCAGATATATGTGAACATGAGTTTGATGTGGAAGTTGAACTTGGAATGTCAGGCTTGTGCGTGAAATATACCATGTCCAATGCTTCGTCTGTTATTGTTTGGAAAGTAATTGCTGTTATTACATGACCCAAAAAAATATATTTTGTGACACATCAGTAGATGCACGGACATCACAACAGGCATGCTGACTGGATAAACATTTGAACGTAGCTATTATGAAGAAAATTTTGTATTGACAACAGTTTTAGATAGTAGGAGACGCCTAGCCTACTCTGCCTCTGCTAGCTTATTTTGGCTTCTTCCATCTCTTCTTTGGCTTGGGTGAAGAGAGCATCTGATTGCTCTTTTCGCTTCTTTAGGAACTCAGCTACATTCTCAAGGGCTGCTGCACGCTTTCTTTCAGCCTTTACTAGAGCCACGAGGACACGAACAGCTGACGACTCCGCCTGGCTTGTGTGTAATCCAGCATCATCTGGGAATTTGCACCTTGTGTCTAATCCAGCATCATTAGTCAACTGGCACCTTGTGTGTAATCCAGCCTCAGTTTGGAAACATGATCTCGAGGTCGACCATACTTCCCTCCTTGCAGGAACTGCATCCTGACATGAAGTTACTTCTTTTTTAGATCAATACTCAGAGCAACCCAGATCCATTTAGTAGAAGCCAGATAAACAAAACTCGGAGAAGTGAATTCAAAAGGAAAAAAAAATATAAAAACAGACTACAAGGTGAGAACACCTACTTCCTACATCAAGCTAAAAACTAAAGCATTAGGACGATGAAGACTCTTCTTATTACACATCGAAGAACACGAGGCTTAAGAGAAACAGAAACTACAACATATACACATCGAAGAATATGAGGCTAAACGAAAGTAATTGAAAGGGTGTTACTTACCAAAGCTCGTTTTACAGGTTCGGTGCAGCTCCTCTTTAACTTGCCACGCTCCTTGAAGATGTCCCTAATATCCCATGTTTGGTCTTCATTGCTCCTCTGCATGTTCACACTCGTGGTTTTAAAATCTCAACATGGCAAGAAAAATATACTACTAGTAATACTCACGCATCTTGTGGGCAAAATTAAAGCACTCGGCTGCCATGATAGAGCATCTCCAATAGAATCGCAACGCGCGGTGCTTTAAAAAGCGTTTATAGTACTGAGGTCGAGAAGTAGAGAGACTAGAGAGTAGAGGATAGTTCTCAGCATAGATAGATAAAAAAACAGATAATTCAACTACTCCTCGTCGTCCGACTCCTCCTCGGTGATTGTCGGTGTCAAAACCGGCGGATCTCGGGTAGGGGGTCCCGAACTGTGCGTCTAGGCTGATGGTAACAGGAGACAAGGGACACGATGTTTTTACCCAGGTTCGGGCCCTCTCGATGGAGGTAAAACCCTACTCCTGCTTGATTGATATTGATGATATGGGTAGTACAAGAGTGGATCTACCACGAGATCAAGGAGGCTAAACCCTAGAAGCTAGCCTATGGTATGATTGTTGTGTCCTTCACGGACTAAAGCTCCGCGTTTATATAGACACCGAGAGGGCTAGGGTTACATAGAGTCGGTTACAATGGTAGGAGATCTACATATCCAGACGCCAAGCTTGCCTTCCACGCCAAGGAAAGTCCCATCCGGACACGGACGGAGTCTTCAATCTTGTATCTTCGTAGTCTTGGAGTCCGCGGGGACGATGATAGTCCGCTGTCCGACACCCCTAGTCCAGACTCCTCAATAGCCCCCGAACTCTGGCTTCAATGACGATGAGTCCGACGCGATAATGTTCGGCATTGCAAGGCGGGTTCCTCCTCCGAATAATCCATAGAAGATTGTGAACACCAGATAGTGTCCGCTCGCAAAATAATTTCCACATTCCACCATAGAGAGAATATCATGTACACAGGTTCAATCTGCTGACGTATCTTGTAGCGTGACGTCACGCCACTACCAAGCCTTTACTTGAATCGTTTTTTATTATACCACCTCAGCGCGTTTAGCGAAGCGGTTTCCTTGGCACATCTTGTCAAAGCAGAGATCGTGTTCCCCTTATTCCGGGATTCTCATCAATGCGGACGTGGGTAACCCAACCGCGCCATTGATGGTGGCGCTTGGGAGATAAGCGAGTTTCACCAGGCCGGTGGGGATGTATAGTCTTCGTCCGCCTATATATAAGGGGATAAGGATCCACCTTTTCACCTACGCCTTCTTCCTCCTTTGCTTATCCATCTCCACAAGACTGAGCTCCAAATACCAAGTTCACAAGATCTCGCCTCAACCTTCTCCGACCATGTCCAGAGCGGAGGTAAATTGTTGGCCTCCACCGCTAAGGAGGAGCATATCGCCAAACTACGCAGCCGGATACCTTTTCGGCGACATCACAGACCGGCTGCCCGACAAGGGGCAGCTTATCCCCACCCCAGTGCCCCATGAGAGGGTCGATTTCCCCCACTTCCTCCGCTGGACTGGCTTTCCACTTCACCCCTTTGTCCGGGGCTCATGTTCTACTACGGCCCGGATTTCCATGATCCGCACCGAACTTCATCCTCAACATCTCGGCATTCATCGTCAGTGCGAGGCCTTCCTCTCGCATCCAGCCCCACTTCGGTTGTGGCTCAAGACCTTCAATGTCAAGTCAAGGTAGTGAAGAGCACGCAGCGGAGTGCGGAGGCGCCATGTTGGGCAAGATGCCCAACGCCCTCCGGTTCAAGGGGCCTTTGTGGAGTCCGTCAAGGGGTGGCAATCGGGTGGTTCTACATCACCAAGCCACATGACCCTCGTGGGCGGGCGCCCCGAAGTTCAGATCTGGTATCCCAAAGCAGCTCACCTCCGGAAAGAGAAGGGCTTGCTATGGGGCACCAAGGAGTTGACGGACTCCAAGCCTCAGATCCGTAAGTGAACAAGAAGCTCAGGCTTGTTAATGTGGTCCAAGTCATGCTCGTCTGCTGGATTCTCCCATGCTAAGAATGGGCATTCAACCTGTGGGAGTTTGATCCGGCACAGCACCAGGCATTGAGCGGGCTCTTCGACACGACGTACGAAGGCGCCTGGAGGGTGTTGTTTAAGGGCGCCGAAGCCCCCGCATCCGCAACGGAAGATCGCGGATTTCTCGCAGCGTCCAGCTGACGAGGTAAGTGATTCTACCCCTTTACGGGACACTTGTTGTTAATAGTTTGACCCTAAGCGGGTTTCAAACTCCCTTTCCTTTGACAGATCGGATGAAGAAGGCCGAGCAGCTCATCCGCCTGCTCCCATGCCGAAAAATCCAGTGGACGCCTGCCTAGCGGGTTGCTGGTTCCGGCACCACATGTGGTGCCGGAGAAGAAGGCCAAGAAGGTGGCCACGGTACTGAAAGAGTTCCTGCCAGGTGTCCGACGACTCGAGGCGGATTCTCCCCAAGACGACGAGGAGGAGGAAGACTCTCTCCCTGAGGAGGGAGAGAAGAGGAAGGCCTCCCAACAGGGGAGGCCGAAGGGTCCAAGAGGGAAGAACAATTCCCCCGGACAGCTCCGCCAACGCCAACGCTGACGAAGAAGAGTGGCCTCGAGGGCCAGCCTCCGCAAGATCGTAAGTATCCTGATTCTGAATGATCTGCAATTTTTTTGTGTCATATAGTGTCCTTCTAATGCCGTGATACGCCTGCAGTCCGCCGACGATGATCTCCCCGCTTCGTCGAGCGGGTCGTTGGCTCCGTCGGATGTGGATTCCATTCTGACTGCCTCCACCCCTCGCGCCGCTGAGGACGCCGAGGTGGGATCCCGGGAAGGGACCCATCAGGAGGAGGCTCCGGAGGCGCCGCAGGCAGCCTCCCGGACTTTGCGCCGACTCCACACCGAACTCGCAGTGGTTCCGAGTCCGCAGGCGGCCCTCGCAAGAAGGGCAAGATCGGTGACACCGGGCGGCCCCGTCCCAACCGGAGGCGCCGGACAACTTGGTGGAGGCGCCAAAGGCGTTCCATCGAGGAAGAACACCGCACTATCATGAGTGCAGTGATTCGAAGGTTCACCTCGCCAAGAGCAGCCGACTGAAGCCTGCAAAGAGCCTTCTAACAAAGCTTTGAGGTAAGAAGTTAAAATTATGTAATGTAATACCACATAGACAAGAGCCTCGATGCTCGGTTCGTGTTCGGAAAGAAAAGCCGGACCGAGGATCTAAAAAGATATACGCAGGGTTACTAAAAATTATGTCAATATGGGTTTGCAGGTCGTCAGCCGACCTCCGCCACACCGATCATGGAGGTCGGTGCTTTGAAGCAGGACCTCGAGCGGTCCGAGCAAGAGCTCGGCCGTGCCAAGAAACAGCTCGAGGACAAAGAAAGTGAGTAACACCACTTTGAATAGTTACCTTACAGAAAAGGATTTAGGTTGCAATAAAAATAACAAGGATAATGTGGGTACTGCAGGGGCCACGAACGAGGTGGCAACCCTGAAGGAGGCTGTGTCCGCGGCCGAACGCAATGCGGCCGCGGAACGGGCAGAGCGAGAGAAGCAGGAGGCGCGGGTGGCGGAAGTGCGGCAAGAGCTCCAGGCTCTCATGGAAAAGCATGAGAGTTTGGAGCGCGACTCAAAGACTCGAGAGTCCGAGCTTGCCTCGGCTCTCGAAAGTGCCAAAGCCGCCAAGGCCGAGGCCCATAAGGCCCTTCAGGAGGTTGAGGATGTGAAGAAAATAGCGACGGGTAAGGCATTTTTCATGCAAAGCAAGCATGTTAATGTAAACTACCTGACACTTACCCGAATTCGGAGCTCTCTGGGTGCGTTTGCAGATCTGCCTCGCAGTGTATCCGATGCCGCCGATTCTACCGTGGCAAGGACGGAGCTCAACGGAGAAGGTCTTCGTCTCAAGACGCCGAGGCCGCCATCCGGTGCCCCTCTAGCGACCAGGTGAAGCAGCTGGTTGAGCTCCACAAGGTAGCCGAAAGCAGGCCATGAAGGGCCTCATAGTCCGGCTGTGGCCTAGAGAGGCCATGCCCGGGAGCTACTTTCGCCTCGTCGGCGGCCGGTGGATCGTGCCCTTGTTGGAGGTCATCAAGTGCTCCGCCTGTATTGAAGGTGCTCGTCGGGCCCTTGCCCGCGCAAAGGTGCATTGGGGCAGGCTAGATGCGGAGAAGCTTATCACTGACGCGCCGCCAGCGGGCAAGGAGTACCGTATGCCCGAGATGTACTATAAGACTGTCATGAAGGGTGCCCGCAAGATTGCGGATGAGTGCCCCAGAGATGTAATTATTGAATATACTCGCTATGTATTATCCTGTGCGCTGAAATCTTTGTTCATATGCGCTAAGCAACGCTTGTTTGATTTAAAATATTACCTTTTGTGCGGCTGTTTATAAAATCTGAGAGATGGCAAGTCGTCGGCTTCAGCCCCCAAGCCACGAGTGCTGGGGTGTTTGGGGTAAACTTGAGCACTCTTGTTCCCATTTTTTGGGCCATCTAGGGAGGCGCTCAACACAACGAACAAGGCAACCAGACTTATAATGCTTGAACACTCTCACTTAGCCATAAAATTCTATAATTTTAAATTTTGGCGAAGCCCCTAGTATTCGGAAGACCGAGTTCGGGGCGCTATCCACGCCTTGGCCGGACATTATCCGGTTCTTCGCTTGAAGTGGCATAAGTCTTTAAGGACTCGAAAAGACCTCTCGACAGCGACCGCCTCGCCTTATCATGACAACAGTTTTAGCTTTCTCCATCGAGGCGCCGCCAGCTCAACCGGGCGCAATCGCAGTGGTTCTCCCATGCCACCTTAGCCGACGAACGGAACGTAAGGTACCAAAACGTGGGAGCCGCAAACCCAACTATTGACCCAAGACATGATTCGAGCCGATTCATATAATGCTATAAGTTCGGGTGCCGACTTGTGAAAGTGTTCGACTTATCACACCATAATGTGGGGAACATAAGCCCCGTGTATTCGGCCATACCAAAATATACAGGTGTGAGATGTCATTAATGAACATATATGTAAAGTAATGCAATAACAGGCAAAAGTGCTGCATTATTTATTCAAGGAATTCTCGCTATGAGTGCGGAATGATACAAATAATGCGGTAAGCAAGGGATTGACTAATTAAACATGTCCTCTCTCAGGTGTGGGCTGCGGACTGGTGTATATAATCAAATTTAATGCTCGTAATGGAGACCACCGAGTGTTCGTCGCAGCCTTCTTCCCTCCCCCGGCTGTTGCATCGTGAGTTCGGCGGGTTCGCCACGACAGTGGCCTCCGTGAATGGAGTCCTGTATACAAAGAAGGAAAATAATAAAAAGAGTGACACACTTGTGAGCCCCTCGTGAGGTCGAGCCGCACTGGTTTGTTGTGGTCGTGCCCTCCCCTAGACCCATGGTATCTCCAGAGCGTAATGATGTACGCGAGGGTTGGTCTTGCAATTATGCAAGGGCTGGGGTTGGGGCCGACATTACTCTGCGTGCTCGGAACATGCCGTGGTCTTGGTTGATGTTGCTCGGGCGTGTTTGGCCGTGTCCGCCGCTTAACGGCCGGACTCAAAATTGCCTTAGAAGGCTGCTCTATACTTCGCCGAGAGAGCCGTATGTTCCTCCGCTCGAGGGAGTGTTCCGTATTTCGCTGACCGTGATGACTCCACGAGGGCCCGCATCTTGAGCTTGAGTTATGCGTAATGCGGCATCAAGATTGAACTTTGCGAACGCGGTTCGCCTGAAAGAGAGCATGATAGCCGCTGCGAACGGGACTATGTCAAGATTAACTCCTCGCCCGAAATTGTCCGGGATCCGAAGACCACTTCAGCAGTGATGAGCCTATACAATTGGCCTCAACACTGGTATGACGCCTTTGAAGGTCGCTTTGTAGGTTTAATCCTTGAGGGTCTATGCCCATCTTGCACAATCGATCCTCGATAAAGTAGGTTTAGGCTATCGCCGCCGTCCATCGGACTCGTGAGTTGAAATCCATCGACGATTGGGTCTAAAACCACGCGCGAATCCGCCATGGCGGATATCGGTCGGATGGTCTCTTCGATCGAAAGTGATCGGGCAAGAGGACCATGGATTGAACTTAGGGCGATCGCTCCATCGCATATACATCCCCTAGTGCACGCTCGCTCCCTCTTGGGTATATGGGTTGCGATATCATGTTCACCGTCCGCACTTGTGGGGGAAACCCTTCGTCTCTCTCATCGTTCGGGCGGTCGGGTCTCTTCTCGTCGTCGTTGCAGGCAGCCCCTTGTCGTTGTTTTCGCAATTAACTTGCTGCTCTTAAATACCCAACAATCTCGCTGGTGTGGTTAGCTGGCTTTTCGGGTGCCATGTATCCGCAAGACCGGTCGAGTATTCGGTCGAAATTGGACGGACCCGAGTGGTTCTTTGAATGGCTTCTTCCACGACCGGTTCAGAGCCTCGAATCCGGCGTTGACCGCCAGATCCTCCTTGTCGCCGCCGTTAACGCGCGCTTATTTTTGCTTCGACGCGACCGCCATTGTGGTCCTTAGTGTCCGGACTACCAGCATTTTTGCCGAGGTTGTTGCTGCGAGCCAGCCACTATCCTCTCCCGCATGTAAGCGGGTCATTAATGATGTGAGGGCTGCCATGGATTTCGGCTTTTCCTGTCCTAGGTGCCGGCTAGCCACTCGTCATGGATGTCATGTTTGAAGGCTGCGAGGGCCTCTGATCCGGACAATCGACGATTTGATTTTTCTTTGTTAAGAACCGTGTCTGTAATTGCTCGGCCGATTCGTCTCGCTGCTGGATTATGTGGCTTAGGTCATCGGCGTCTAGTGATCGCACGTATGTGCCCTGGAAGTTGTCGAGGAATGCAGCTTCCAGGTCCTCCCAACACCCAATTGACTCTGTGGGCAGGCTGTTAAACCAATGCCGAGCTGGTCCTTTAAGCTTGAGCGGGTCTGTCATGCCATCGTAGGATTCAATGTTTACGGGTTTAAACCCTTCAGGGATTTGATGATCCATTACTTCGTCAGTGAAGCATAGCGGGTGTGCGGTGCCTCTGTATTGAGCAATATCACGACGTAGCTCAAGGGAGCAATGTCTGCTATGTTCGGCCCGGCCAGAGTTGTTGTATCCGGCACGACGGTATTCGTCGTGGGTCGTGGGGCGCCCACGTGATCCATAGATAGATCTGGATTGTCTTGCCTTATCCTCCAATATATCCCGCAAGTCCGCGCTGCTCCCGGGCTTCGTACTTTTCGAGCGATGCCGGGTACGGTCTTGATGGAAGGCCCGGATGCCTCTTCGCCGTGACCACGGGTGGTCGGTCGGCCAGACAGCGCTGGTGATGAAGGTATGTATGCTTCCTCCTCTAATCGAGGGAGCAACTTGCGCTTTGGGTAACTCTTGGAGGGGCGCTCGAGTTCATACTCTTGCCGCGAGGACCTCGGTCCATCCGTCGGCCAGCAGGTCTTGATCAGCTTGAAGCTGCTGCTGCTTTTCTTTAGGCTATTTTACGTGGCCATTAGCCTGCGTTTGAAACGCTCTTGTTCGACGGGATCCTCGGGCACGACGAATTCATCGTCGTCGAGGCTTGCCTCGTCTCCGGAGGGAGGTATGTAATTATCATCCTCGACCTCTTCGTCTGCCGCTCTCTCGTGAGGGCTTGCTTCTGCATCCTCCTGCGCTAAATCTTGCGGGAGGGGATTGTCTTTGGCACTTTCTGGGGTGTTATTATCTCCTGTGCCGGAATCTCCATTCTCGCTGTGGCGGGATTTAGAGCGGCGCCGCTAACGTCGGCGCTTGGGCCGTTTCTTTAAGGAATCTGCCTCAGCTGCTTCTTCGCCATCCCCATCTTTTGGGGTGTCCAACATATATATGTCATATGACGAGGTGGTCTTCCAGTGCCCCGTAGGCGCTGGTTCTTGTTCGTCTCCGGCATCGTCGTCCATACCGTCGATGTCTTCGAAGTCATAGTCTAGCATGTCGGTTAGATCGTCGACAGTGGCTACAAAGTGGGAGGTGGGTGGGCTTTGAATTTATTCATCGTCCGCATCCCAACCATCCTGGCCGTAATCCGGCCAGGGCTCTCCGAGATAGCGAGAGATGCTTTAGCTAATTTAAGATGTCGCCAAAGGGTGAGTGCCGAAAGATGTCGCAGCGGTGAACTCCATGATCGGGCGCCAATCGGATTCGATTGGCGGGGGCGCAGGAGGTTCGAGTCCGTAAGGAGCCCGCACCTCGTAATCACGAGCTTTATAGGGACAAGGTCGTTGTTCGCCCATCGCCGCGGAAGTTGCAGCCCCGAGGAGGTGTCCAGCCACCCGCCCTCGAAGTAGGCGATCGGCTCCGGACTATGGGTCGGAGCGGATTCGCTCATGCCTCCAAGGCGCCGTCCGGCGGCAGAGTTAGATCATGCCCATCGTGATAAAGGCGGCACGCGGCTGGTGTGGCTCGGATCCGTCAAGATCGTGTCTCCGCAGATATCCGCCGTGAAGTTTAGGCTTCCAAATCGACCGACGCCAGGGCGTAGCTTTCAATCTGCGCCAGATGGCCAAGTGAATTGGCCCGTAGTGCGAAGCCGCCGAATACGAAGATCTGTCCGGGGAGGAAAGTCTCACCCTGGATGGCGTTGTTGTTGATTGAAGAAGCCGTCGAGCCTATCGGTGACGACCACGAGGAACTCTCAATGAAAGCACCAATGTCGGTGTCAAACCGCGGATCTCGGTAGGGGGTCCCGAATTGTGCGCCTAGGCTGATGGTAATAGGAGACAAGGGACACGATGTTTTACCTGTGTTCGCCCTCTCGATGGAGGTAAAACCCTACTCCCGCTTGATTGATATTGATGATATGGGTAGTACAAGAGTGGATCTACCACGAGATCAAGGAGGCTAAACCCTAGAAGCTATCCTATGGTATGATTGTTGTAATGGTTGTTGTGTCCTACGGACTAAAGCCTTCCGGTTTATATAGACACCGGAGAGGGCCAGGGTTACACAGAGTCGGTTACAATGGTAGGAGATCAACATATCCATATCGCCAAGCTTGCCTTCCACACCAAGGAAAGTCCCATCCGGACACGGGACGGAGTCTTCAATCTTGTATCTTCGTAGTCCTTGAGTCCGGCAGACGATGATAGTCCGGCTGTCCGAACACCCCCTAGTCTAGGACTCCCTCAGTGATGTCCTCCTCTGACGTCTGACTGTAGGCGTGAATATACTGATCTTCGTCGGATTCCCAGGGCGACACTGCTCCTGGCCTCATGTTGAATTGAGCGTCCGCTTTTAGCTTCCGCTTGTCCTCGCGATAGGCGGCTCGCTCCGCCCTGCTCTTATCCCTCTCCGCCCTCCTTTACACGTAGAACTCACGCTCATTGATGATGTCCTGCGGGAAGCGTTGGCGCCACAACACCATGGCTTCCTCGTCCATCTTGGTGATGCCGAGACGGTGCTCCCGCCTTTGGTTGTCGCGACGATCCTCGTCAGTCATAAGCCGTGGCAGAGGCACGATCTCCTGCGCCCGCTCCCGCGTCGGCACGTTGGGGAAGTTCAGTGTTATATGAGGCCACCGGAGGTGCCACGCCGTCGTGTCATACGCGTGGGCGGCCTTGTTGGCGGTGTAGAAATTGCCGAGGCCGAGGCGCATCTCGCGGAACCGGATCTCGACGGAGAAGCCACAGGAGGGGCGCGCGCGGATGCTGAAGTATCCCCAAGTTTCCCGTCGACGTGGCGGCATGGTGGCGCAGCGGCGGCTAGGCGAGAAAGAGCAGCAAGAGAAAGGTGGCGAGGCACATAGCAGGGAGAGAGCTATGGCAAGGCATAGAGCGGTGGGAGGGCGTTGGATTTTATAAAGCGCGTCGGACGCCGCGCGCCAAAACTAGCGCATGCCCGGCCGCTTTTTCCCCCGCGCGCGCGATCCTTTCCTGACGTCTCTGCTATCTGTACTCTCTTCTCTACTATAATATTTATTTTATATTTAATATTTATCTCTACTTCTCTACTGTCTACTTTTTTCTCTATACTTCTTATAAAAAAACAGAGTTGGTGATGATGGTGTGCCTGCCATCCTGCAATATAGGCCGTCCGATTTATATCTGACGGATAGGAAGGAAACAATGGGAATTTTGCAAAAACATACCCACACCCCTCTCCAGATTTGCAAATAAGGCCTTCCCTCGCTCATCCTTTTCTCCCACAAGATAAACTACTCATACAAATGCATCTTGATGCGCGCAACGCATGGGCATCTTGCTAGTTCTAAAAAACTTTCCATCATTTGCCACACTACTGGTTGCAGATGAAAAATCTACCCAAGCACATCGCGATACAGGAGCGATGCACAATTACAAGCTAATATTCTGTTGGACAATGGAGGCTATAACCAATTACTTTTACGGGAATAATAGCACCTAGGAAATTTGAAGGGTAGGTATAAACAAAATTGGAACTGCACATGTACTACTAAGTGATTCAATACACACATTACCAATCGAGGAGGAGAATGATGGTCACAGCGGCCTCTGTGAGCCATGGTCAATAACAGGAGTTAGTTCATTGTCCACGACAGTGGTGCTTCTGCGCTTGGCATCGACTTCTGGGAAGCAGATCCGAGACCGTGGAAGAGGCTCTATGTACGATGATGATAGTGGACCGGCTCTAGTGCAGCGTACGAGGTCGTCGATGAGGCAGATGCGCTGCGGTGGACGAATGCGCCGATGTAGAAGGGGAGGAGCACGAAGGCTGCGTGCCGTGGAGAAGTCTATTTTATGGTGGGGATAGAAATGGGGAGTATTCAGTGTACTACTCGGGTGCCGGGTGGGGTTGGCTGGGTAGGGTGAACTGAAGTTACGAAAACAGCCCCTACCAAGCGCCATCCGTGAGGCCTGTTTCAAGGCTATGATGGTAACTTCCCACTGCCCAAATCAGGGTCACGGGAGATTTTCCTGCCGACCTCAAAATTTTGTAACACCGAACTCCCGTGTGGCGGTTGGGTGATTCGCCAAGCAACTAGCGAGTAGTACTAGTAAACTCTGATATTAGGTTTGACCGAAGTCAAACTTCCTAAAGTTTGACCAAGTTTATAGAAAAATATAAACATTTACCATAACAAATATGTATGATGTGAAAGTACATTCAATAATGAATCTAATGGTATTTATTTATTATTGTATATGATAATATTTTTTGTTATAACTTTCTGAGAGTTTACAAAACTTGACTTTGACCAATATTAATACGCGGACTTAAATAAAAATGGAGGGAGTACACATTTGTTTTCTTAGTTTGTAGTGAACTAATCATTTGTTGAAATTGTGAAATAAATATATTAGGCTACTGACTTCGAATGTAATGGTCTATACAATTCAATAGTTACAATCATTGTCGAATTCCAAGATGTATACGAGGTCTATAGTACTACACAACATGCTCAAACTCACACAATCCCAGTCAAATGAGAATCTAAATGCATTTCATAGTTATTACTTTTTAGGATGCAACAAAACCAACCATAACTCTACATTAGCCATTATAAAAGCAACATTTTGAACGTATCCCAATGTGTGAATGAAACATGTAGAGAGAGCTTGGGAAGATGGAGCAGATAGGGCGGGAAAGATTGTATGTATGTGGACGAGAGAGTAGGAGACAAACCTAACGAGACAGAGAGAGAGAGATAGAGAGAGAAAGAGAGAGGAAGAAGTTAGGTCTGTGAGAAAGATGGAGACATGTAATATACGTGAGATGCGTGTGCATCCGAATTTTTTACATGTGGAAGGAGAAGAGACAACAGGTTTGATGGGAGAGCTAGAAAAACATGGACGAGAGAGAAAGGATCTCGTGGGTTGAGTGATTGATAATTTTGTGCGGGTGTCAAACCGCGGATCTCGGTAGGGGGTCCCGAATCAGCGATAGGCGGATGGTAACAGAGACGAGGGACACGATGTTTTACCCAGGTTCGCCCTTTCGATGGAGGTAAAACCTCACGCCCCGCTTGATTAATATTGATGATATGGGTAGTACAAGAGTGGATCTACCACGAGATCAAGGAGGCTAAACGCTAAAGCTAGCCTATGGTATGATTGTTGTAATGTATGTTGTCTCTACGGATTAAAGCCCTCCGGTTATATAGACACCGGAGGAGGCTAGGGTTACATAGAGTCGGTTACAATGGTAGGAGATCTACATATCCAGACGCCAAGCTTGCCTTCCACGCCAAGCAATGTCCCATCCGGACACGGACGGAGTCTTCAATCTTGTATCTTCGTAGTCTTGGAGTCCGCGACGATGATAGTCCGCTGTCCGACACCCCTAGTCCAGACTCCTCAAGAGTCTCCTCGAACCAGGCTTCAATGACGATAAGTCCGGCGCGCATAATGCTCGGCATTGAAAGGCGGGTTCCTCCCTTGAATAATCCAGAGAAGATCATGAACACCAGGATAATGTCCGGCTCTGCAAAATAAATTCCACATTTCACCGTAGAGAGAATAAAATATACACCAGTCCAATCTGCTGACGTATTATGCGGCGTGACATCACACCGCTACCAAGCCTTTGTTTGAATCATTTTTTATTATACCACCTCAGACGCTTAGCTAAGCGGTTTCTTGGCACGCCTTGTCGGGCAGAGATCGTGTTCCCCTTATTCCGGGATTCTCATCAATACGGACGTGGGTAAGCCAACCGCGCCATTGATGGTGGCGCTTGGGAGATAAGCGAGTTTTACCACGCCGGTGGGGGACGCATAATTTTCGTCCGCCTATATATAAAGGATAAGGATTTACCTTCCCACCTACGCCTTCTTCCTCCTTTGCTTATCCATCTCCGCGCGCTCAAGCTCCAACGCCTAAGTCACAAGATTCGCCCCGACCTTCTCCGAATATGTCCGGAGCGGGGGGCAAATGGTTGGCCTCCACCGTTAAGGAGGAGCACATCACCAAGCTGCGCAGCGCCGGATTCCTTTCCGGCGATATCGCACATCGGCTGCCCGACGAGGGGCAGCTCATCCCTACCCCTGGGCCCCATGAGAGGGTCATCTTCCTTCCGCACTTCCTCCGCGGACTGGGCTTTCCACTCCACCCATTCGTCCGGGGGCTCATGTTTTACTACGGCCTGGATTTCCACGATCTGGCGCCGAACTTCATCCTCAACATCTCGGCGTTTATCGTCGTGTGCGAGGCCTTCCTCTGCATCCGCCCCACTTCAGCTCAGGGCTCAAGACCTTCAACGCTGTCAAGGTTGTGAAGGGCACGCAAGCGAATGCGGAGGCGCCATGTTGGGTAAGCCGCCCAACGCCCTTGGCTCGGCGGCCTTCGTGGACTCCGCCAAGGGGTGGCAATCGGGTGGTTCTACATCACCGAGCCGCCGCAAGCCCACATGGGCGGCGGCCCCGAAGTTTAGATCTCGCGCCCCACGCAGCTCACCTCCCGGAAAGAGAAGGGCTTGCTGGGGCAATCCGGCGAGCCGACGGACTCGAGCCTGCATCCGTGGCCGGTGAGCAATAAGCTCAGCTCGCTGACGGGTCCAAGTCATGCTCATCCGCCGGATTCTCACATGCCAAGAACGGGCATTCAATCTGTGGAGTTCAATCCGAACAGCATCAGCGCTAAGCGGCTCTTCGACACGACATACGGCGCCTCGAGGGTGCTGTTTAAGGGCGCCGGTTCTCGTGATCCGCGACGGAAGATCGCGGATTTCGCCGCAGATCCGCCGACGAGGTAAGTGATTCAACCCCGTTACGGGACACTTGTGGTAATTAAACTGATTCTAAGAGGGTTTCAATCTCTCTTTTCCTTTGACAGGAATGGATGGAGAAGGCCAAGTAGCTTATCAGCCCGGCTCCCATGCCGAAGACCCAAGGACGCCTGCTTAGCAGGGTTGCTGGTTCCGCACCGCACGTGGTGCCGAGAAGAAGGCCAAGAAGGTGGCCGGGACTCGGCAGCTGCCTCAGAATCAAGCGTCCGACGACGAGGCGGAATCCTCCCCCGAAGACGAGGAGGAGGAAGAGGACTCTCTCCCGGAGGAGGGAGAGAAGAAGAGGAAGGCTTCCCTGATAGGGGAGGCCAAGGGTCCAAGAGGGGAGATCTATTCCTCGACAGTTTTGCCAACACCATCGCATGCAGGAGGAGGGCTTTCAAGGGCCAAGCATCCGCAAGATCGTAAGTATCCGGATCCTCGATATGCAATTTCTTTCATGTCGCAGAGTGTCCTTCTAATGCCGCTCGTCCGTAGTCCGCCGATGATGATCTCCCCGCTTCATCGAAGGGGTCGCTGGCCCCGCCGGATGTGGATTCACTTCCGACCGCCTCTACCTCGCCACGACGAGGACGCCGAGGTGGGATCCCAGAGGGACCCATCAGAGGAGGCTCCGAGGCGCCGCCAGCAGCCTCCAGACTTTGCGCCGACTCTACATCGAACCCGTAGTGGTTCCAGAGTCCGGCAGCGCCCCTCGAAGAAGGGCAAGATCAGGACGGCGGCGGCCTCCGTCCAACCGGAGGCGCCGGATAACTTGTTGGAGGCACTTAAAGGTGCTTCCATCGAGGAAGAACACCGCACCATCATGAGTGCGGTGATTCAGAAGGTTCAGCTCGCCAAGAGCGGGTTGACCGAAGCCTGCAGCAGCCTTCTAATAGGCTTTGAGGTAAGAAGTTAAAATTATGTAATGTAATACCGCATAGATAGTAGCCCCTGATGCTTAGTTTGGTGTTCGGAAAGAAAAGTCGGACTGAGGATCTAACAAGATATACACAGGGTTGCTTAAAATATGTCAATATGGGTTTGCAGGCTGCGCCATCGACCTCTCGCATCGATCATGGAGGTCAGGGTTGAAGCAGATCTCGAGCGGTCCGAGCAGGAGCTCGGCCATGCCTAGAAGCAGCTCGAGGACAAAGAAGGTGAGTAACACCACTTTGAATAGTTACCTTACAGAAAAGGATTTTGGTTGCAATAAAATTAACAAGGATAATATGGGTATTGCAGGGGCCACGAACGAGGTGGCAGCCCTGGCGGAGGTGGTCCGCGTCGAACGCAAAGGCGGCCGCTGAACGGGCAGAGCGAGAAAAGCAGGAGGCACGGTGGCGGAAGTACGACAAGAGCTCCGGCTCATGGAAAAGCATGAGAGTTTGGAGCGTGACTCAAGACTCGAGAGTCCGAGCTTGCCTCGCCTCGAAAGTGCCAAGTCCGCCAAGGCCGAGGCCCGTAAGGCCCTTCAGAGGTTGAAGATGTAAAGAAGATAGCGGCGGTAAGGCATTTTTCATGCAAAGCAGCATGTTAATGTAAACTACCCGACACTTACCCGCATTCGAGCTCTCCAGGCATTTGCAGATCTGCCGCAGAGGCGTCCGATGCCGCCGATTCTATCGTGGCAAGGAGGGAAGCTCGACGGAGAAGGTCTTCGTCTCAAGACGCCGAGGCCGCCATCCGGTGTTTCAAGCGACCAGTCAAGCAGCTGGTCGAACTCCACAAGGTAGCCGGGAGGCCATGAAGGGCCTTATAGTCCGGCTGTGGCCTCGACAGCCATTCCCGGAGCTACTTCGCCTGCGGCGGCGGCTGGTGGATGCGTGCCTCGGTGGAGGTCATCAAGCGCCCGCCAGTATTGAAGGTGCTCGCTGGCCCTTCCCCGCACAAAGGTGCATTGGGGCAGGTTGATGCGAGAAGCTTCACGGACCCACCGCCACCGGCAAGGAGTATCGCACGCCCAAATGTATTATAAAACTGTCTCAAGGGAGCCCGCGATATTGCGGATGAGTGCCCCGTAAATGTAATCTTTGAGTAAACTCGCCATGTATTATCCTCGGCGCTGAAAACTTCGCTCATATGCGCCTTTGAGCAACGCTTGTTTTAATTTAAAATATTACCTTCAGGCGGCCGCTTATAAAATCTGAGAGATGGCAAGTCGTTATTTCAGCCCCGAGCCACGAAAGTGCCGGGTGTTCGATAAACTTGAGCACTCTTGTTCCCATTTTTGGGCCCATCTAGGAGGCGCCAACACAACGTAACAAGGCGACCGGACTTATAATGCTTGAACACTCTCACTTAGCCATAGAATTCTATAATTTTAAATTTCGCGAAGCCCCGGTACTGAAGGTCAATCCGGCGTTATCCACGCCTTCGCTTGACATGGTCTCGAACTCGTCAAGCGGCGTGAGTCTTTATGACCCAAAAACCTCTCGAATAGCGACCAGTCTCGCCTTATCATGCCGTTAGTTTTAGCTTTCCATCGAGGCGCACGCTGCTCAACCGGGCGCAATCGCAGTGGTTCTCCCAAAGGCCACCTTAGCCGGCTGTAACGGAACGTAAGGCACCAAAACGTGGGAGCCGGGCAAACCCAACTATTGACCCAAGACATGATTCGGAGCCGATTCATATAATGCTATAAGTTCGGGGTGCCGCACTTATGAAAGTGTTCGGACTTATCATACCATAATGTGGGGAACATAAGCCCCTGGTGTATTAGGCCGTACCAAAATATACGGGTGCAAGATGTCATGTAATGAACATATATATAAAAGGTAATGTAATTGCAGTCAAAAAGGTGCTGCATTATTTATGAAAGAAAGTCTGCTATGAGTGCGGACTGATACAAATAGTGCGATAAGCAAGGGATTTGGACTAATTAAACATGTCCCCCTCCAGGGTTGAGCTGCGGACTTGGTGTATATAATCGAATTTAATGCTCGTAATTGAGACCACCTAAGTGTTCGTCGCAGCCTTCTTTCTTCCCTGGTTGTTGCATCATGAGTTCGGTAGGTTCACCGCCGGACAGGGCCTCTGGTTAACGGAGTCCTGTGTACACAAAGAAGGAAAATAATAATAATAATAAAGGAGAGGGCGACTTGCAGCCATCGTGTGGTCGAACCGCACTGGGTCCATTGCGATCGTGCCTTCCCCGCGCCCATGGTATCTCCAAAGCGTAATGATGTACGCGGGGTTATTCTTGCAATCACGCTGGCGGGGTTAGCCGCATTGCTACGCTGCGGCTCGATCGCGCCAGTGGTCTTGGTTGGTATTGCTTCGCGCTGCTTTTGTCAGATCCGCCGCTTAACAGCCGGACTCGAGAATTGCCTCGAAAAGGCTGCTTTGTACTTCGCCGCGAGAGCCGCCAGATGTTCCTCCGCTCGAGGGAGCGCCCGTATTCCCATTGACCGTGATGACTCCGCGAGGACCTCGCATCTTGAGCTTGAGGTATGCATAATGCGGCACCGCTGAATTTTGCAAACGCGTTCGTCCGAGCAGAGCGTGATAGCCGCCGCAAACGGGACTATGTCAAGATTAACTCTCGCCCGAAATTGTCCGGGATCCGAAGACCACTTCCAGCAGACTAAGCCTCGCATAGCTTGGCTTCACACCTGGTATGACACCCTTAAAGGTTGTCTTTGTAGGTTTAATCCTTGAGGGTCTATGCCCATCTTGCGACCGATCCCGATAAAGCAGATTCATGCCACTACCGCCCCCATCAGACTCTCGTGAGGTGAAATCCATCGACGATTGGGTCTAAAACCAATGCAGCGAATCCGCCATGGCGATGCTGGTCGGATGGTCTCTTCGATCGAAGTGATCGGACAAGAGGACCATGGATTGAACTTCGGGCGATCGCTCCATCGCATAGACGCCCCTTAGTGCATGCTTCTCTCCTCTTGGGTATATGGGTTATGAATCATATTCACCGTCCGCACTTGTGGGGAAAACCTTCGTCCTCTATTGTTCGGGCGGTCGGGTCTCCTCCTCGCCGCCGCTGTTTAGCCCCTTGTCATTGTTTTCGCAATTAACTTACTCGCTCGCTTGAACACCCAGCAATCTCTATTGGTGTGATTAGCTGGCTTTTCAGGGTGCCATGTATCCGCATAAGCGGTCGAGTATTCGGTCCAAATTGGACGGACCCGAGTGGTTCTTTGAATGGCTTCTTCCATCGACCGGTTTAGGGCCTCGAATCGGCGCCGACCGCCAGATCCTCCTTAGCGCCACCGCACGCGGCGCTTTGTTTTGTTTCGACGTGACTCGCCGTTGTTGTCCTTGGTATCCGGACTGCTAGAATTTTTATGGAGATTGTTGCTGCGAGCCAGCTAGTTATCCTCTCCCGCACAAAAGCGGTCATTAATGATGTGAGGGCTGCCATGGATTTCGCTTTTCCTGTCCTGTGTCGGGCTAGCCATTCGTCATGGATGTTATGTTTGAAGGCTGCAAGGGCCTCTCGATCCGGACAATGACGATTTGATTTTTCTTTGTCAAGAACCGTGTCCGTAATTGTCCGCCGATTCGTCTGCTGCTGAATGATGTGGCTTAGGTCATCAGCGCTCGTGGTCGCATACGCGCGTTCTCGGAAGTTGTCGAGGAATGCGGCTTCCGTGTCTTCCCAACACCCAATTGACTCGCGGGCAAGCTGTTAAGCCAATGCCGAGCTGGTCCTTTAAGTTTGAGGGAGATACTTGATGGCGTGAGATCGCCACCGCGGGCCATATGGATGTGGAGAAGAAAATCTTCGATCCAAACCGCTGGGTCTGTTGCCATCGAGGATTCAATGTTTACGGGTTTAAACCCTTCAGGATTTGGTGATCCATTACTTCGCCGCTGAAGCATAGCGGTGTGCGGCGCTCAGATTGAGCAATATCACGACGCAGCTCGAGAGAGCGTTGTTCGCTGTGTTCGCCCGCCGGGTTATTGTATCCGCGCGACGGTATTCGCTATGGGTCGGGGTCGCCCACGTGATCCGTAGATGGATCTGGATTGCCTTGCTTTGTCCTCCAATATATCTCACAAGTCCGCGCGCTCCTCTTGGCTTCAGACTTTTGGAGCGATGCCGGGTACGGTCTTGGTTGGGGCCTGATGCTCTTCGCCACGACCACGGGTGGTCGGTCACCGATCGCGCGCTGGTGATGGAGGTATGTATGCTTCCTCCTCTAATCGGGGAGCAGCTTGCGCCTTGGGTAGCTTTTGAGGGCGCTCGAAGTTTATACTCTTCGGCCGCGAGGACCTCGGTCCATCGATCGGCCAGCAGATCCTGATCAGCTTGAAGCTGCTGCTGCTTTTTCTTTAGGCTATTTGCCGTGGCGATAAGCCTGTGTTTAAAACGCTCTTGTTCGACGGGATCTCGGCACGATTTAATTGGCTGTCGCTGAGGCTTGCCTCGTCTTCGGAGGGAGGCATATAATTATAATCCTCAACCTCTTCGTCTGCTGTCCTCTCGTGAGGGCTTGCTTATGCATCCTCCTGTGCTGAGTCCTGCTAGAGGGGGTTGTCTTCGGCACGTTCTGGGGTATTATTATCTCCTGTGGCGGGATTTAGAGCGGCGCCGCTGACGCCGGCGCTTGGGCTGTTTCTTTAAAGAATCTGCCTCCGCTGTTTCTTCGCCATCCCCGTCTTTTGGGGTGTCCACCATGTATATGTCGTATGACGAGGTGGTCTTCCAGTGCCCTGTAGGCGCTGGTTCCTGTTCGTCTCCGGCATCGTCATCCATAGCGTCTATGTCTTCGGAGTCGTAGTCTAGCATGTCGGTTAGATCGTCGACAGTGGCTACAAAGTGGGTGGTGGGTGGGCTCTGAATTTCTTCATCGTCTATATCTCAACCATCCCGCCATAGTCCGCCAGACTCTCCCGTTAACTAGAGATGCTTTAGCTAATTTAGGATGTCGCTAAAGGGCGAGTGTTGAAGATGTCCGCGCGGTGAATTCCATAACCGCGCCTAATCCAATTGATTGGTAGGGCGGAGGTTCAGAGTCCGGAAGGAGTCCGCACTCGGAATCACGAAGTTTCATGGGGACAAGATTAGCGCTCGCCCATCGCTGCGGAAGTTGAAGCCCCGAGGCGGTGTCCATCCACCGATCTCGATCCGGGCGATCGGCCCGACTAAAGGCCGAGGCGGATTCGCAGGCGCTACCAAGGCACTGCTCGCGGCAGAGCTAGATCGCGCCCTCGTAATAAAGGCGGCGCGCTTGGCTATGGCTCGAGCCCGTCAAGATCAAGTCTCCGTGGACGCCGGCCGTGAAGTTTAGACTTCCGAACCGACCGACGCCAGGGCGAAGCTTTCGATCTACTCCAGATGGCTGCTTAATTAGCCCGCAGCGCGGCCGCCGAATACGAAGATCTGTCCGGGAGAAAAGTCTCACCGACAACGTTGTTGGTTGAAGATGCCATCGAGCCTATCGGTGACGCATACGAGGAACTCTCAATGAAAGCACCAATGTCGGTGTCAAACCGCGGATCTCGGTAGGGGGTCCCGAATCGTGCGCCTAGGCGGATGGTAACAGGAGACGAGGGACAGGATGTTTTACCTGTGTTCGCCCTCTCGATGGAGGTAAAACCTCACGCCCCGCTTGATTAATATTGATGATATGGGTAGTACAAGAGTGGATCTACCACGAGATCAAGGAGGCTAAACCCTAAAGCTAGCCTATGGTATGATTGTTGTAATGTATGTTGTCTCTTACGGACTAAAGCCCTCCGGTTTATATAGACACCAGGGGAGGCTAGGGTTACACAGAGTCGGTTACAATGGTAGGAGATCTACATACCAGACGCCAAGCTTGCCTTCCACGCTAAGGAAAGTCCCATCCGACACGGACGGAGTCTTCAATCTTGTATTCAGAGTCTTGGAGTCCGCGGACGATGATAGTCCGCTATCCGACACCCCTAGTCCAGACTCCTCAATGACGCCACCGGACAGTACCTTGGAGGCTGCACCAGCGTCCGCTCCGACTCCTAGCTTGGAGCCGACTTCACCGGTCGAGGACGAGTGGCTAGACACCGCCTCGGGGGCTACGATCTCTACGACGATTGAGCCGAACACCATCCCTATCCTTCGCAAAGCCCGTGAGTCCGAGGTGCCGGACTCCTCTCCGGACTCCGAACCTTCCGCACCCCTGCCAATCGAATCCGGTTGGGCACCTGTTATGGAGTTCACTGCCGCGGACATCTTTCAGCACTCGCCCTTCGGCGACATCCTGAACTCGCTAAAGTCTCTCTCTTTATCAGGAGAGCCCTGGCCCGACTATGGTCAGGAAGGTTGGGACACGGATGACAAAGAAATTCAACGCCCACCCACCACCCACTTTGTAGCCACTGTCAATGATTTAACCGGCATGCTCGACTTTGACTCCGAAGGCATCGACGGTATGGACGACGATGCCGAAAACGACCAAGAACAAGCGCCTACAGGGCACTGGAAGGCCACCTCAACTCACGATGTATATATGGTGGATACACCTAAAGGAAGCACTAACGAGGAACAACGGGACCCTGCGAAGGATAATTCCCTCGAAAAGCAGTCAAAACGGCGACGTAAGCGCCGCTCAAAGTCCCGCCTCGACAAAGACATCACCCACACAGACCCAGCCATAGAGCAGGACGAACCGGTGGACGACGAACATGCCCTCGAGCAACAATCCGAACAGGATAACTTGGATAAACAATCCATCCCTCGCGAAGATAACAGTCCGGACGATCTCACGCCGGACACATCGTTGGAGCAGAAGAACCTCCACAAAAGGCTCGTCGCCACTACACGTAGTCTGAAGAAGCAGAAGCGGAAGCTCAAAACAGCGGAAGACGCACTCAGAATGAGATGCAGCAAAGTACTCAACACCGCAGACGAATACGGCGATAGTCGCCAAACAAAGAGCTACCTGGAGCGCAAACTATAGCCCGAATTTGACGAGGAGGCCGTAGAGCCCCCACAATCAAAGAACAAAGAGGCCGCCCGGTCGGATAGACGACCACATGGCAAACATAGAGCAGCAAGCGGCGCCGCACACAAGCCGGCACGCGATCCGCATAAGGATCCGCACCAAAAGGAAGGCCCAGTCAGGTCTATCTATGGGCCAAGAAAGCAAGCTCTAGAAAGCAATGCAACACATCGAGTATTCGAACACCACGGCACACCCAAATACAGGGGCGCCGCACACCCCCTATGTTTCACCGATGAGGTGCTGGATCATGAATTTCCAGCGGGATTCAAGCCCGTAAACATAGAGGCATACAGCGGAACAACAGACCCTGGAGTCTGGATTGAGGATTATATCCTGCACATACACATGGCTAGAGGAGATGACCTCCACACCATAAAATACTTACCCCTCAAGCTCAAAGGGCCAGCTCGGCATTGGCTCAAAAGCCTCCCGGAAAATACCATTGGAAGTTGGGAAGAGCTCGAGGATGCGTTTCGGGCAAATTTTCAGGGGACTTATGTCCGCCCTCCGGATGCAGACGATTTAAGTCACATAACTCAACAGCCCGGAAAGTCAGCTCACAAATTCTGGAATAAGTTCCTCACCAAAAAGAACCAAATAGTCGATTGTCCGAACGCTGAAGCCTTAGCAGCTTTCAAACACAACGTCCAAGACGAATGGCTCTCCAGACACCTTGGCCAAGAAAAGCCGAGACAATGGTCGCACTAACAAGCCTCATGACCCGCTTTTGCATGGGAGAGGATAGCTGGCTGGCAAGATGCAGCACCAGCGACCCAAGTACATCCGAGGTCAGGGATGGAAATGGGAAACCACGACGCAACAAGGACCAGCGCCGGACCAAGGGAAACAGTCCGAAGAGCACGGCAGTCAACGCTGGATTCAAAAGCTCTCGGCAGAACAATAAAAAACTGCCTCTTAAGGACAACAGCGACGAGCTATCCAACCTAAAAAAATCTTGGACAAGATATGCCAAATCCACAGTACTGCCAGGAAACCTGCAAATCATACCCACAGAGATTGTTGGGTCTTCAAGCAGTCCGGCCGACTTAACGCCGAACACAAGGGGCTCGACACACCAAGTGAGGACGACGACGAACCCCACAAGCAGAGCACCGGAAAACAAAAGAATTTCCCACAAGAGGTCAAAACAGTAAACTCACTTCAAGTGACAAAAGGGAAAAACAGAGCGGCGCCGACTGAAATACGCGCCGCATGGTCTACCCCGGCAGAGTCCCAACACTGGTTGTCAAAACCTATCACCTTCGGCCATCAGGACTACTCCAGAAGTATCCGGAACACAGGATGGAATGCCTTGATATTAGATCCTATAATCGACGGACTCCAATTTACACAAGTCCTAATGGACAGCGGCAGTGATCTAAACCTGCTATATTAGGACACAATCCGCAGAATGGGGATAGACCCAACCAAAATTCGCCATAGCAACACTTCCTTTCAAGGAGTAATGCCAGGCCCATATGCCCATTGTACGGGATTTCTACCGCTAGAAGTTGTGTTCGGCTCATCCGACAACTTCTGTCGTGAAAAGTTAGTCTTCCACATCGCCCCATTTAAAAGTAGCTATCAAGCACTGTTGGGACATGAAGCTTTCGCCCGCTTTAACGCAATACCGCATTATGCATCTCTTACACTCAAAATGCCCGGTCCACGCGGCATCATCTCATTAAAGGGAAATATCAAGTGTTACTCGAGCACAGAAGAACGTGAGACTGCCTTGACAGCCACACACTAATCCGGCTTTGCTAATCAAAGCACCTAAACAGGTCCTTCAGACCCCGGACACGGTTAGGCGAGTCCGGTATAAATAAACAAGGGGCTTACTAGCCGCTGCACTTCTTATAAGGGCTCCACGCATGTACAACAAGAGACAATAAAGCTCAATTTTATTCATTTTTTGAATCATACTCTGTTTATTTTAAAATACATTTTTCGCACGATCTTTTTTTCCATCTAAGTTCCTCTCTTGTACAGATGAACGCCGTGCTATACCCGTCCAGGATACGGCATAACGGAGACACAGGCGCAGACGTGCAGCAGGGACCCGTTGCAAGGATTCTTTTCAGATTAAGACCCTGTGTAAACCTTTTTTAGTGTCCATTGTTAATACACATCCCCCGGTTTCTTGCTATAACCGAGGAGGAGGCTAGCGTTTTGGCATCGGCCGCGTCAGAAATTTTCGCGCGTACCTGGACACTAGGGGCTTAGGGCATTGTTCTGCCCGTTTTCATAAAGACCGAATACCTTAGGGAGTGTTCGGCGTCTCGAGTTAGGCCTTATATGCATCAGCTCCGAATCATGTCTTTGGTCAAATGTTGGGTTTGCCCGGCTCCTGTGTTTTGCTGCCTTACGTTCCGCTCTATCGGCTAGCGCGGCACCAGGGGAACTACTGCGATTGTGCCCCAGTTCGGCCTGGTGAGCACCTCAGTAGAGAAAGCCGAAAACTGACTGTCATGATATAGCGTGAGACTGGTCAACCACTCGATGACCCACCGGAATGTTTAGAATTCCTCCGCATTAACTAAGGACCATTTCCCGGTCAGGCACATACGCGCCCCGACTTCGGAGAGCGCGGTGCCCCTAGGGGCTATATAGTAGCCCCGCCATCAAACTGCTATGGCTAAGTGAAAGTGATAAAGCATTATAGTCCGGTTGCCTAGTTTGCTATCCTATCACCTCCTTCACAGGACCAAGACATTGGATTAAGTGTGAAAACGCGCTTTTTTTGCAAACACCCCCGCACTATGTGCGTGGGGCTGTCAAGACCGCCATCTTTCAAAGTTATATACACATATACATTAACGGCCGCACAGGAGGTATTTCAATACTTGAACGCACAAGTATAAAAAGCCCTTATATTATATTGAAACATCGTTTCACAAATCATACGTGTCATTAGAACATAATATCATTCGAGCACTGCGTCTCTATTAAACGAGCGCCCTGCAGGACTTCCTCAAAATAGTGCTCGGCAGGTACTCGGCTTCTGTCCGAATCATGGGATGCAACGTCGGTGGCCTTCATCTCCGCCCAGCATGTCTTGACACGGGCAAGAGCCATCCGCGCACCCTCTATGCATGCTGACCGCTTCATTGCACCAATATGCGGCACCGCACCAAGGAACTGCTGCACCAAGCCAAAATAACTCTTCGGCTCGGGCCTTTTCGGCCACAAATGAGTCACGACATCCTTCATGGCAAGTCCGGAAAACCTATTCAGCTCAGCCCATTCGGCTAACCGATCGGTTAATGGAAGCGGACGCTCTGGACTATGGAACTGCGACCAAAAAAGCTCTTCCATTCCGTGATCCTTTTGGCCTTGGAAGTGTGCGACCGCGTCTGCGGCACTCGTCGCCAAATCCAGATAAGCATCCTCCGCACCCCACAGCTGGCCCAACTGAGCAAACTTCGGATCTGTGAACTTCCTCCGCAGCAGAAAGGGCTTTCCAGCCGCGATATCCCCGGCTTGACGTAGCTCCTCCTTTATAGCTCTCATCACGGAGCGGGCATCCTTGGCTTCGGCGGTGGCCTTCTTCAGGTCCTCTTGCTCCACGCGACGTTCTTTTTCAAGAAACTCGCAGCGGTCGGTAGCATTCTTCAACTTCCCGGCCATCTTGGCCATTTCCTCCCTGCTTCGGCAGTGAGCAGCATGTTCGGCTTTTAGCTCTTCGGCAGCCCTCAAGGTAGCCGCATCTCTTTTTCTAGCTTGCTCCTTGACTCGGGCTAGCTCCGCCCGAAGGTTCTCCCTAGCAGCGACACCATCTGCATAAAGCATACATGTTGTAAGGCATGGGCGTCAAGCTCCCTTACCAGGTGTCCGCGGAGAAGTTGCATACCTTGCGACTCGTCAAGCCGCTTATTGACAAGCGCGATGTCCGCATCCGCCACATCAAGTTGCCGCTTCAGTTCGGAAAATTGATTAGTCCAGCTGGCCACCGGACGCTCCGCCACCTATATAGGACAGGCGACATCTTACAACTGAGATTATGATCCTCGGCGCGCTGTCACTTTCGACAACGTACCGAGTCTCAGGGGCTACTATCTATACAGGGCACATTCTATATGAAAAACTATCAGAAGGTATATCATTTTCGCGTACCTCAAACCCCATCAGTAAACTTCTGACGGCTTCATGCAATCCGCTCTCAGCGGATGAAATCCTATCAATCAACGTACCCATTAACGCACGGTGATATTCTGAGATAGACGCTCGCCCGAGCAGATCCTTCAGCTCCTCCGACCGTACACCAGTTGGTGCCGGACCTCCGGCCCGCCCGACTAGAAACCCTCCGCGACGACACCTCGTGGTCGTCGCCTCTTTATGATGGTACGGCGAGATGGAGGCGTTCGCTCTCCATCATCTCCCACGAAGATCCCCAAAGATGAGCTCACGAGAAGGGCTGAGATCCGAACTACAAGGTAAAACTTCGGTTATCTTCAGAAATAAAAATAGGGATGTCCCTTATTACAAAACTCCCCTTTCTACTTACGGCTCGCTGGAGGGCTGATTCCCTTGGGGAAATAGTGTGGCCAGGGCCTCTCCTGGCACAGGACCCTCAGGTGAAGATTTCTTCCCCCGCTTTGAGGCCTTGGCCTCCGGATCTTCAGAAGCGGTCCTCTTCTCCCCCTAGAGGGAGGGATTCTCGATCCCCCCTTTCTTGAAAGCCTCCTTCGCGGAGGCAGTAGCTCCCCTGTTCCCCCCTTTGCTTCTTCCAAAGGCGCAGCCTCCAGCATCTTGGTTAACACAGGATCCGGCGTGGTCTCAGGGAGGGGGCCCGGACACCTTATTAGTTTTGCTTTCGCTATCCACTCCTGTTCAAGGGACAACTCTTTAAAGGGAAAGTTTATGATAAATGTACGGATGGCGTGTCCGACACAGACTACTTACTTGAGTATCCGGCGATTGCAGCTCGGACCTGCGTCCTCGGTCAAGTCCGACACATCTCTTGTGATCCAAGAATAGTTTATACATCTCCATGGGCGTCGCCCCCATGAAGTATTGAGAGCTCGTGGTCCCTCTGGATTAAATTCCCAGCAAGGGGGGCGACGCTTGCAGGCGGCGCCCGAATCAGCATGACCTGCGTCACTACGACCAGATTGATCTCTCTTGGAGGTCTCGACACGGCATCAGAAAGGAGGTATCGCCCTGGGCGGCCCCCACCGAGCCCTTTGTCGACCCATGACGCCAGCCGCTGTGGAGGACCCGGGCAGAAGGCAGGTGGCGCCACCCATTTGGTGCCCCTGGGAGCGGTGATGTAAAACCACTCCTGTTGCCATAAACCGAGCACCTCTTGAAAAGAGCCCTCGGGCCATGGAGCGTCAGCATTTTTGCTTATAACAGCCCCTCCGCACTCTGTCTATTGCCCCTTGATCATCTTCGGCTCCACTTTGAAGGTCTTGAGCCACAATCCGAAATGAGGGGTAATGTGGAGGAAGGCTTCGCATACGACAATGAACGATGAGATGTGGAGGATGGACTCCAGATCCAAGTCGTGGAATTCTAGCCCATAATAAAACATGAGCCCCCTCACGAAGGGGCCCGTCGGGAAGCCTAAACCCCGAAGGAAGTGAGACACGAACACCACGCTCTCACCAGGCTCGAGAGTAGGAATAACCTGCCCTTGGGCAGGCAGCCTATGCGAAATTTCGCCGGTTAGATACCTGGCGTCTCTCAGCTTTAGCACGTATTCTTCCGTGACAGAAGAAGGCATCCACCGGCCTTGCAGGTCAGAGGCGGACATCGTCGAAGGTCCGAAGCGCCTAAATCTGGAGCTTTGGGTGTTGGAACTCGAGGCGAGGGGTGGATTCGATTGAGATTGAAAGAAAGGAGCAGGCCTTGGTCTCGTTATAAAGAGGTTGAATACCAAGAGCCCTCCCCGTGGCCGTTTGGGACTCACCTTTGATAGAGGGGGCGTGCCAACGGGCACGGTTGGGTTACCCACACCCATATTAATGAGGATCCCGGAATAAGGGGACACGATATCTGCTTTGACAAGACGTGCCAAGGAAACCGCTTCGCTAAACGCACTGAGGTGGAATAGTAAAAACGGTTCGAATAAAGGCCTAGCCGTGGTGTGATGTCACGCCACGGAATACGTCAGCAGATTGAACTTGTGTAAATATTATTCTCTCTACGGTGGTATGTGGAACTTGTTTTACAGAGCAGGACACTATCCTTGTGTTCAAAATCTTCTATGAAATATTCGGAGGAGGAACCCGCCTTGCAATGCCGAAGAAAATATATGCTACGGACTCGTGCGTCATTGAAGCCCGTTCGAGGGGCTCTTGAGGGTCCTAGATTATGGGGTGTCCGGATGGCCGGACTATCACCGTTGGTCGGACTCCTAGACTATGAAGATACAAGATTGAAGACTCCGTCCCGTGTCCGGATGGGACTTTCCTTGGCGTGGAAGGCAAGCTGGGCAATACGAATATGTAGATCTCCTACCATTGTAACCGACTCTGTGTAACCCTAGCCCTCTCCGGTGTCTATATAAACCGGGGGTTTTAGTCCGTTAGGATGAACAACAATCATACCATAGGCTAGCTTCTAGGGTTTAGCCTCTTTGATCTCGTGGTAGATCTACTCTTGTACTACCCATATCATCAATATTAATCAAGCAGGAGTAGGGTTTTCCCTCCATCGAGAGGGCCCGAACCTGGGTAAAAACATCGTGTCCCTTGTCTCCTATTACCATCCACCTAGACGCACAGTTCGGGACCCCCTACCCGAGATCCGCCGGTTTTGACACCGACAGTCACCATATAACCTTGGATGGGGATGAATTGTGTGCTCGGGGGAGGGGGTGTGTGTGTGTGATGTGCTATGTGTGTGTGTGTGTGTGTGTGTGTGTGTGTGTGTGTGGCACATATTGAGAGAAAACAAACCTAAGGAGAGAAATGTGTGTGTATGTGACGGAAAGCTACATGCTAAACAGGGTATTCACGAAGAGATTGTGCAGGCCTTGAGGTGGGCAGGGGATGGGTGAGGGTGTCAAAATGTGCGCGTTGATGCATGTGTTACATGCGATCATGCGAGGGACGGACGAATCGAGAGAGATGGTTTTTGTGTTACGGATGCTCCTCTCTCTCTCTCTCTCTCTCTCTCACACACACACACACACACACACACATACACAAGTAAAATAGAAGACTGTTCTCTCATGTATACACAACGTATCGAATTCTGTCTATGTCTCACTCATGCATGATCATTTGCACATTCACACCTCTCTATGTCTCTATCACATGCACACCATATCCACATTGCCCTTCCGCCACAACACACATATGGACACATACACACACGTTCTCTCTCAGTCACACACACAAAATCAGTATTAAAAAAAACTAGGGCGCAGCTAAAACGTCCAAATCCAAATAAACACGAACTAGAGCTAAATTCAAATATATGGAAATATTGTAGCATCAAGAACTTTTCCAGGAAAAAAAAGTTGAGTAATATTTGGGGATTGTTTTCATACAAAAAGGTTCAGTGGATGTCCTTCGAGCGCGACATGGTGACGCACCGTTCGATCGACTGCGCGGCCGCGGTTCACGCACTTGCACATGATTCTGTATCGTGGTTGTGGTAACTAATAAAAGCGCTGCCTAAGTCTAATGTTTATGTGTACTAGTACTGTTTTGTTTTAAGTTTGACCAACCCTATATAAAACTAAAGTGAGCTCCCTTACGCGCACTCATCAATATGTCGCCACCGCCCTTGCGCATGCTGGCGCCCGCCTGCTCCGGCCAACAATTTCTCGCCCATCACCATCGTGTCGCCGCCATCCCTGTGCCATGAAGCCAAAGGCTCGCCCGCTCACGTCATCTGCAGTCCCTCCACGCGATGCCATCGCGCTGCCAAGCACGCGTGCCGCTGGTGGAGCCGCGTCTATGCACGCAGCGTACGAAGAGGAGGACGAGCGCGTGCTCCAGCACGCCAGCGCGGAGGAACTAGCGTGTCATTGTCGTCTCCGCCCGCATGGAGGAGGCATGCATGGTGGCTGTCGCGGCGGAAGCCGGTTGCGCGTGGGTCGAGCCCGCAAACCGGGTGCGGACGCGGAATCTACCTTTGAGACCTTGAATGCCACGTGGATCCTGCAATCTAAAGGAGCAATTTGGGTCAGTCGACTCTTGTGAGCCGTTTCATGCAACATGGATGGCTAGAAGGGCTTCTTCAACCTCCGAAATTGATGCACTGTTCATCTTCTCATCCTGCCACATGCCTAACTGCCTGCCGCTGCCGCCCCGCCCTCCAATAAACCGCCTGCCACCGCCATGCTCCCCCCACCCCCGCCATCCGTTTAACCCCGGGCATGATCCAATTTTTTCCGGTGAACTGCGTTCCACACCCAACACTCATAAGATAGATCATGGGCACCCTGCCACCCTAATATAGATACTGGGGTAGCTTCTCTGCCGTCTTCTTCCTTCGCTCTGTCGAACTTCTTTCACAAATCAACTGACCCAAATTATACTACTAGTACGAATGTATTAAGTAGAGTAGGAACATGAAGATACGAGCAGTAGTACCAACTACAAGAACAATAGTAAGACATAGTACTAGTACTACTGTACGTACTAAGGAATTCAAATAATGAGAAAGAACATAAACATAGTTCTGCTGGGGCCTCAACACAACACACCCTTGAAAATAAACTAAGCAACTAGTCCGCTTGACACTGCAATAGAACCAGCATGAGCGACGGCACTGCCACCTACTCGGAGTCCGAGTCCACGTCCTCGACTTCGTCCTCGTCCCTCTACCTCTTCCTCTTCGCTGACGCTTCTTTGCTTGAATCGGACACTGGGCTCTGCTTCTTCATGCAACCCTTGTAGATATTTAAACAACGGTAGGCATCCATTGCTGCGTACAGGATGTGATCTTCATTTAATGTCTTTGACTCCCATGCATGATGAAACTCGTGATGAGGTTTCTTCAGTTTAGTGTATGAAGGATCAATCATGGCTGCTGCCAGGGTCAGCATTGAAGGCTGAGAGGAGGACACCAGGCTTGCCTTCTGGAGAACGAAGGGCAAGCCTACAATGAGGCCTATCCGACGTAGGACATCCTTGTCATTCCTAAAGTCTACAGTAAGGAATTTCACTCTTTTGTCCTTGAGGAAGTTCTTAGAATCCTGGCACTCATCGTCGGCATGGCATATGTGGTAGACCAAGTACACGTTATGTACGCAAACCTGGATCACAGCGGGCTTCTTCTTCTTTGCCTCCTTTAGAATCTTCTCTCTTTCCAGGACTGTGTGTACTCAACATCTAGCCCAGCGACCCACTCATCCGTTGAACTGTTGAACATGCGTAAGAAGCGAGCAAGGCATGCTTTCACCGTCGCGGATCCACGTGTGTAGATGACGATGAACTCATCGCCGGTGATGGCTCTAACCTGGTACTCAGCGGCGACCATGGAGATTTGGGACGCCATCGATTTTGGAGAAGGGTTAGGAGAAGTTGAACTGGTGTACCCCGCAAAAAAAGTTGAACTGGTGTAATGTGAAAGGACGGGATGACTGGGAGCGAACTGTTGTAAGGTAGAAGATGGGGACGAGTAGGGCGTGCGAGCGGCGTGGGGTTGCTGGCTTGCCCAGTGGATAAAGGGATGCAAGCCCCAAAGAGTTCTCGAGAACTATGCGGGACCCACTAGATGTCATGTCTACTAGACCCATATCGTAGGCCTGACGGTATAGCTTCTGCCTGTTTGCACGCCAAGCTGGCGCATGGATGAAACTTCACTTAATTCCATCAACCGTCACGCCTCCTACGACCTTCGCCTCCCTCGCGCGGTCACGCCCTTTGAGACTTCGACCGGCTATAAACGTGCAATTTTTTTTTGCCTACTCTGCATGCATGATACTCCCTCTGGTCCTTTTTACTTCCGTCAACCGTTTGCAAAGTATTTGACCAAATTTATACTAAAACTTTTAATATCTACAATATTTATTATAATGAGTATAAGAACTACATTTTATAATGAGTATAAAAATATTGATTTGACATTGTGAATGTTGATACATTTTTCTATAAGTTTGGTCAAAGTAGAGGTACATTGACTTCAGACAAAACTTAAATGCACAATGCAAACTAGTTCCTCCATTCAGGTGTGTGCCATGTCCTATCTTTTCATCACAACAAGGTTAGCTATTAGAGTACTACTGCCTCCCTTCTAGTTTAAAGGGCTCGATTCACCTACTCTTAGCAAGATAGAGGCGGTGGAATAGTTTTTGTAGTCTGCAAAAGTACTCAACTAATGATGTCGTTCTTCACAAAAAAATGTGTTTACCAATGAATGCATGAACACTAGTTACTCTAACCCCCCTCTCTTCTTTAATTCTTTGCCACATCAGCATATTTGATATTCCCGTGTGCATGACACCAGCTAAGATACCACCATTATGGCCAGCCATAATCATCGCATGCAATAATTTAGTGCACCTTGAAATACGAACATGTGTGGGGCGTGTATGTTTTTAATGACTTTAGACTATACCTAGCCCGGCATGCAAGATGACTTATTATGCACCATTCCCCATACCTGCAGGAAGCCCGTTCGTCTCCAAATCTTTTCCTCTCCATGTGTGGAAACAATATGCCTGCCAGACTCTCCTTCTCCCTCCGGCTGTCCCACCACTCCACCCCGTGTGGAAAAAATCTGCATGCATGACTCTCCTCCCCCCACGCTCGTCCAATCCGTTGTGACCAGCAATATTTCCACCCCTTCCCTCCCCCGTAATTTACTCCAACAAATATGCCCACGTAGCTGTTATGTTAATCACGCAACATATCTTCCGGATCTTTGCTTGATTACTAGCTGCAGTGCATTGGGTCAGCGACATATGGGCCCAACAGGTGCGGACCACATGTCGATGGCCTTATCGACATTCAATTAAGTCGGTGCAGCTCAGTCCATATCTTACATAGGTGTGCCATTGCTCGCTATAAATACTGCGCCTCCCACGACATTCAGAAGAACGCTCACGTTCATCGCTATCTCCTCCCCCTCCCTCTCACGTCGACCACCATGGCATCGCCACTCCCAAGCCCTAGGCGCCCCTTGCTGCAAGGCTCGGACGATCACGCATCCCCATTCCATTCCTCGCTGCCACTGGTCGAGGAGGACGCGTCGGTGTTCCACTCCTCGCCACAACGCATCGAGGTGGACGCGTCAGCGTTCCCAATCTAGCCAGCACGCGCGTCGGAGGACGCGTTGGCTTCCCGCTACAAGGAAAACGCCGCGCCGCCGCCGAGCCCCCCCAGCCTTGAGGAGCTTTGGAAAGAAATGGATGTCGCCATGTGGCAGGCTTTGCCGCCAGCAGAGCACGCCAAAATAGAGGCGGAGAAGAAGGCCGAGGAAGAGAAGCGCGCCGCGGGGCAAGCTGCCTGGCAGGTCTATGTCGCGTCCGAGAGAGTCAGGCAATTGGCTCTTTAGTAGAAGGCTCGTGCAAGGTGAGGGAGTCCTGGATTAGGGGGTATCCGGACAGCCGGAATGTGTGCAACGTCCGGACTATTGAAGCGTGAAGATACAAGACTCAAGACTTCGGCCCGTGTCCGGATGGGACTTTCCTTTGCGTGGAAGGCAAGCTTGGCGATCCGGATATTGTGTTTCATTTCTTGTAACCGACTCCATGTAAACCCTAGCCCTCCCCGGTGTCTATATAAACCGGGGAGGTTGGTCCTTAGAAGGACGATCACAATTACAATCATACCATCATAGGCTAGCTTCTAGGGTTTAGCCTCTACGATCTCGTGGTAGATCTACTCTTGTACTACCCATATCATCAATATTAATCAAGCAGGAAGTAGGGTTTTACCACCATCGAGAGGGCCCGAACCTGGGTAAACATCTGTGTCCCTTGCTTCCTGTTACCATCAATCTTGACGCACAGATCGGGACCCCTACCCGAGATCCGCCGGTTTTGACACCAACATTGGTGCTTTCATTGAGAGTTCCTCTGTGATATCGCCGCAAGGCTTGATGGCTCCTTCAATCATCGTCCGCGACACGGTCCAGGGTGAGACTTTCCTCCCCGGACAGATCTTCGTGTTCGGCGGCCGCCTCTTGGGCCAATTAAACTTGGCCATCCGGAGCGAATCGGCAGCTCGCCCTGCCACCAAATCAGGTTCGAAACCTGAACTATAGGCGAATATCGCGGAGACTTGATCTCCGGCGGATTGAGCCCAGCGCCAGAGCACCGAGCGATCCACAGCGAGCATGGCCTAGACCTGCTGTCAGACAACGCTCGGGATATCACCCCTACAGTAGCCCCGGACTCAAATTCGGAGCAGGCTGCGTTGCCTAGGGACGGAGGGATGGACCCCGCCACACAGGCCGTACCCTCATCGACGGTGGAGCCGAACACAGGCCTCGCTCCTGAGGATGCATGTGACTTCGGATCCCCGGATTCATATCTTGTTGTAGGATCCAGTCCGCGCGTTCTCGAGCCTGCCGAACCTGGTTGGGCTCCGGTAATGGAGTTCACCGATGCGGACATCTTTCAGCACTCGCCCTTTTGCGACATGCTGAACTCATTAAAGTCTCTCTACTTGTCAGGAGGCTTTCGGCCGAACTATGTCCGGCTCGAGTGGGAAGCAGGCGACGACGAGATTCGCTGCCCACCCACCAGCCACTTCATAGCCACGGTTGATGACTTAACCGACGTGCTTGACTTCGACTCCGAAGCCATCCACGGTATGGATGACGATGCAAGAGAAGATTCAGAGCCTATGGGGCGCCGGACTTCCGTCTCATCACACGACATATACATGGTGGATACACCCAAGGAGGACAGCGGTGACAAATGGAAGATAAAACCACTGGGCAAAAGCCAAAGCAATGGCGCAGACGGCGTTCCAAGTCCAGCAACAGTAAAAATACCAGCAAGAGCGCCAGAAGGATCGATACTCCGGTCAACCCCGAAGGCAACAACGACCATACGGAACCAGCAATGGAGCAGGACGAACAAGGTCACGCCGAACACAGTTCAGAGCATACGCCCGAAGACAATGATCTAGAGGGACGAGTTCATCAAACCGCCCCAGGACAAGAGGACAGTCCAGATGATGACGCATTCATCATTCCGGAAGAATGCGTTGAATGAGATAACCTCCACAGAAAGCTTATGGCCACAGCGAGAAGTCTGAAGAAGCAGAAGAAACGGCTTAAAGCCGCACAGGAAACGCTCAATCGCAGATGGAACAAAGTGCTTGACACTGAAGAAAGATATGGCGACGATAGCCATACAAAGAGCTACCCAAAACGTAAGCTACTGCCAGAATTCGATGATGAGGCCGTTCCACCAAAGAGTAACACGACCAGAAGACCAGACGTACCACTCCACAACCGTAGCAAAGTAGCTACAGACACCGCACACGACCTACGTGAGCACCTGGATAAGAAAGCTGGCGCGGCTAGGTCCATCTACGGATCTAAAGGACACACCCCAGCGAGGGACTATGGTCACCACAACAATTACACCAACCAAATACCAGTTCAGAATAAACACCGAACACAACAACAGCCGACGGCATGCTACAATCGTCCGGATCTGAGAGGGCTGCTCACCCCTGTGCTTTATCGACGGCTTGGACCACGAATTTCCACAGGGCTTTAAATCTGTGAACATAGAGGCATACGACGGAACGACAGACCCAGGGGTATGGATAGAGGACTTTATATACATATGGCTCGCGGGGATGACCTCCACGCCATCAAATACCTTCCCCTCAAACTGAAGGGACCAGCTAGACACTGGTTGAAAAGCCTCCCCAAAAATTCAATTGGGAGTTGGGAAGAACTCGAAGATGCCTTCAAGGCCAATTTTCAAGGGACTTATGTCCGGCCTCCGGATGCCGATGATTTAAGTAACATAGTCCAACAGCCCGGAGAGTCCGCCCACAAGCTTTGGAACAAATTCCTCACTAAGAAGAATCAAATTGTTGATTGTCCGGATGCCGAAGCCTCAGCGGCATTCAAACATAGCATCCATGACGAATGGCTCGCCAGACACCTCGGCCAAGAAAAGCCAAGGACAATGGCAGCCCTAACAAGCCTTATGACCCGCTTTTGCACGGGAGAAGATAGCTGGCTAGCCCATAAAGGCACCGGGGACCCCAGCACATCCGAAATAAGGGATGGCAACGGGAAGCCACAGCGTAATAAAAATAAACGCCAAAATAAGGAAGAGAGCCCGGATAACACAATGGTTAATGCCGGATTCAGGGGCTCTCGACCTAATCAGCAAAATAAGCCATCAAAAGGCAGTAAAGAGGGACCGTCCGGACTGAATAGAGTCCTACACAGATCGTGCCAAATCCATGGCACCCCTGACAAGCCTGCAAACCACACGCATAGAGAGTGCTGGGTCTTCAAGCAGGCCGGCAAATTGAATGCCGAACACAAGGGAAGGGAAACACCAAGTGAGGACGAGGATGAACCTCATCAGCCGAACACTGCGGGACAGAAAAAATTCCCGCCAGAGGTTAAAACAGTAAACATGATCCACGCAACTCATACATCCAGGAGAGGGCAAAAACGCGCGCATAGAGATGTGCACGATATAGAGCCCATTATACCCACACCTAACTACTGGATGTCTTATCCGATCACTTTCGATCTTTTGGAAAGTCGGACTAGTATTCGGTACGACGGATCAGAGGCCTTGGTGCTTGACCCAATGATCGATGGATACCGTCTCACCCGCGTCCTCATGGACGGCGGCAGTAGTCTCAATTTAATATACAAGGACACTGTCTGCGGGATGGGGATAAACCCATCCAGAATCAGCCAAAGCAACACCACCTTTGAAGGGGTGATACCAGGCGTCGAAGCCTACAGCAGGGGCTCCGTCATACTGGAGGTAACATTCGGCTCTCCAGGCAACTCCAAAAGCGAAGAACTACTCTTCATTATCGCACCCTTTCAAAGCGACTATCACGCAGTGCTCGGAAGAACGGCCTTCGCCCGCTTCAACGCATTGCCGCACTATGGCTACCTTACACTTAAGATGCCCGGTCCACGTGGCGTCATCACCATCAGCGGAACAACAGAGCGCTCGTCACGCGCAGAGGAACACGCGACGGCCCTCGCGGCCGGACTATAAGCGACCTCCAACATCAAAATAAAATATGACCGGTCGTTAAGACCATGGACACGGTTAGACGAGTCCGGTAGCCCAGATTGAACGAGGGCTCCGTATATGTAATCCTATAGCGTATACTAGGGGCTATAACTACCTAATAAAGCCCCACACTTGGCTCAACCTTATTGACAGGCCAACAGCTTACACTTTACTATCTATCGCGTACTAACATTGTAACCTCCTATGAGTTTCTCTTTTCCATATACAACGTTCGCGCGATACCCTTCCAGGATACGGCACAACGAAGACAAAGGCGCAGACGTGCAGCAGGGCCCCATTCAACAGGTTTCTTTTTAGATTAAGCCCCTGTGTAAACCTTTTCTATTGCCTCTTGTTGTTTAACCATCCCATGGGTTCCATACCCACAGAGAATACTGCCGTTTTTGTCATTTCGCCACGACAGATCAACGCACGTACTTGGAAACCCAGGGTTTATAATGAATATGCATTCTTGAGCCCATCATCTATTATAAAGTCTGAATACCTTCGGGAGTGTTCGGCGTCACGAGTTAGGCCTTATATGCATCAGCTCCGAATCATGTCTTTGGTCAAATGTTGGGTTTGCCCAGCTCCTGGGTTTGCCGCCTTACGTTTCGTTATTATCAGCTAAGGCGGCCAAAGGAGAACTACTGTGATTGTGCCCTGGTTATTCCGGATGAGCACCTCAGTAGAGAAAGCCAAAAACTGATTGTCATGATGCAGCTAGAGACTGTTCAACCACTCGAGGACTCACCGGAATCTTTAGGATTCCTCCGCATTAACGAAGGGCCATTTCTCGGCCATGTACATGCGCGCCCGTATTCGGATGCACGCGTAAGTACCAGGGGCTACATAGTAGCCCCAATGTTAGACTCCCACGGCTAAGCGAAAGTGTTACAGCTATATAGTCCGGTTGCCTAGTTCGACGTGCGATCACCTCCTTAATGGACTAAGACGTTGGATCAAGTATGATTAAGCATATTTCTTCGTGAACACCACCGCAGTATATGCGTGGGGGCTGAAGCCAACGACTGCTAACTTTCGGATTACATATTTATATGTACATATATATAAACGGCCACGCAGGGGACATAATCATATTTTCAGGCAAATAGTATAAATATAGCCTCGTAATCAAAATAAACATTGTTTTTACAATGATTTCGGTCATCATTCGAACAAGACATTCTTCGAGCAATGCGCCTCTATTAGGCGGGCACCTTCTGTGACCTGCGCCAAGTAGTGCTCGACCGGATATTGGCCCCCCACCGGATTCTGGGCCGCTATAATGGTGGCATCCATATCTGTCCAAAAGGCTTTAATGCGGGCAAGAGCCATCCGTGCACCCTCTATACACGCTGACCTCCTCATGGCATCGATCCGAGGCACGGCCCCAAGGAACTGTTGCACCAAACCAAAGTAACTGTCTGGCTTAGGCCCTTTTGGCCAAAGATGGTCTATTACAGATCTCACTGCAAGCCCGGACAGCCTGTGAAGCTCCGCTACAGCAGCCATCTTGTCACTTAACGGCAGCGGGTGAGTGGGAGCATGGAATTGCGACCAGAAAAGCTTCTCCACTTCCTTGTCACCTTGACCATCGAAGAATTCGGCACCGTCAGCCGTACTCTTCGCCAAATCCGCATATGCGTCCGCGGGACTCCTGCGTCCATCCAGGGGAGCATACTTCGGATCAAAAAAATTGTCTGCAGTAAATAGGAGCCCCCAGCCGCGATTTCACCGGCCTGTCGAAGCTCCTCCCGCGCACCCCTGAGCTCAGTCCGGATTTCCTTGGTGGCATTCATTGCCTTGTTCAGTTTGGCCGAATTATCCTCATGTTCCTTTTTAAGGAGCTCATACCGGTCAGCGGCATCTTTTAAATCAATAGCCATTTCGGCTATCTTTTCCTCGCTTCGGCAATGAGCAGCCTGTTCGGCCCTCAATTCCTCGGCCGCCTTTCGGGAAGCCGCATTGCTTACCTGATCTTGTTCCTTGGCTTGAGCAAGTTCCGCCCTCAGGGCCTCCACGGCAGCAGCACCATCTGCAGTCCAAACATATTACATCAATATCATGCCACCTTCATATTTTCCTATACAAGGGAAGGCATGACACATACCTTGTGATTTGTCCGGCCGCTCATTCACCAGCGTGATATCGGCATTAATCGATCCAGTTTGCCTCATTAGTTCGGCAACTTCAACGGACTGGCCGGCGTCCGGACCCACAGGTACCTGCACATATTTACAGCATAATCATGGGTTTATGATCCCCCATTTGCCACCTAGGGCGGGCAACCAGAGTCTCAGGGGCTACTATCTATATGGAGCACACCTAGCGTGTGCTTCACAGCCAAAGAAATAGGGTATTCTTCATTACGTACCTCAAAGCCTCTGAGCAGGCTTGTGAATGCTTCATTCAAGCCGCTTGTAGCGGATGAAATCTTCTTGAGCATCGCGCTCATTAACGAGCGGTGCTCCTCCGAGAGCGCAGCTTGCTCCAGTAAGCCCGTTAGTACGTCTGGCTGGACATTGAACTGCGCCGGACCCTCCCATCGCCCCCCGTGTGAGCCAAATGCTCCGGACTCAGGGCGGCTAATGTATTGGCTTCCGGCTTCAGGAGATCCGGACTCCTCCATGACGACACCTCGGTGTCGCCCGCCTCATGAGTCGGGGAGGCGGGTGGGGTCTCGGTCTCAATCATCTCCGGAGGAAGGTCTCCCGAAGACGAACCCTGTTGAGAACAGCCGCTGGCCGGACTGCAAAAAGTTGAATCCTGGTTATTGATCTAGGAAAAACATAGTACCCTCGGATTGTGAATTGATTTACAGCTCGGTTGAGCGCTGGCCCATTAGAGGGCATGATGCGGTGAGGGTGCCCGTCGGGACAAGGCCCCCTAGGGATGTCTTTTTCCCTGGTTGGGGCATCTCTGTCTCCAAGTCTTCGGAGGCAGCCCTCTTCTTCCCGCACGGGGAGGAGGCCTTAGCCTCCCTTTCCCGACTATCCTTCTTAGGGGAGGTAACAATTCCCCCGGTTCGGATGCGTAGCGTGTGGGGTTCGGTTTCTTCGTTCTTCCCCTTGTCTTTCCCCGAGGGCATCCTTCTTAGTACCCGGTCAAGCATCTTGGCCACGGTGGGGCTAGGCGAACCTTCGGGAAGTGGTGCCGGACACCTGATTCTCTCCGCCTTGCTGAGCCATTCCTGGCCACAGAGGATTTTCAAAATAAACAACTATGACTAACTCAAAACAAGGTGTCCGGTGTCAAGATTACTTACTTGGGTATCTAGGCGATTGCAGCTTAGGCCCGCATCCTCGGTGGTGTCCAGACATTCTACTTTCTGTCCAAAGAATAATTTGCACATCTCTTCGAGCTTCAAGCTGAAGAAGTGCTTGACAGTCCGCGGAACCTCCGGATTGAACTCCCACATCCGGAGAGGCCGGCGTTGGCACGGCAACATCCGTCGGATTAGCATCACTTGCAATATGCTGACAAGGTTAATGTCCCTCTCAATAAGCTCCCGGATGCGATTCTGTAGTACTGGTACATCACCAGCGGGCCCCCAATTCCTCCCTATGTCGGTCCAAGATGCTAGCTGTGACGGGGGGGCCCGAGCGGAACTCGGGAGCGGCCACCCACTTCGTGCCTCTGGGAGCCGTGACATAAAACCACCTCCGTTGCCATACGTCGGATACTTCCGGGAAAGAACCCTCTAGCCACGGGGCATCGGTGTTCCTGCTTATTACGACGCCTCCACACTCCGCATGTCGCCCCTCGATCATCTTCGGCTTCACATTGAAGGTCTTAAGCCATAAGACGAAGTGTGGGGTGACATGGAGAAAAGCCTCGCACACGATGATGGACGACGAGATATGGAGGATGGCGTCTGGAACTAGATCATGAAAATCCAACCCATAATAGAACATGAGCCCCCTCACAAAGGGGTCGAGGGTGAAGCCCAAGCCGCGGAGGAAGTGTGGGATAAAAATGACACACTCATTAGGCTCCGGTGTGGGGATGACTTGCCATGGAGCGGGAAGCTTGTGCTGAATATCGGCGGTCAGGTATCCGACCTCCCTAAGCCTCGCAATGTCTTCCTTTTGAATTGAGGAGGCCACCCATCGGCCCTGAGGGGCGAATCCAGACATATTGGAGGATCTGGGGTGTCAAAGCTTGGGTTTCGGGTGTTAGAGCTTGAGGTACGAGAAGGCGCGAGGAAGGTGGAAAAGAGGCATAGGCCTCGACCCCTTTATAAAGAGGGTGAATATCAAGAGTCCTCGGTGTGACCATTTGAGGCTTATCTAAAAACACACAAAGTTATACCAACGACCGTCGTGGGGTCACACATGCCCATATTAATGGAAAATCCCATAATAAGAGGAACACGGTCTCTGCCTCGACGGGACGTGCCAATAAAACCGCCTCGTAACACGAGTCGTTGTGGGGTAAGAAACGCCAGTTCGCATTGGACCAAGCCACGATGCACGGTCACGACGCATGAAGATTGCCATCATATCAAATTTATGCCATGTGAAGATCATCTTGCAGATCCGGACTCGATTCAAGTGTTCAATAATTACTTTGGAGTATTCGGAGAAGGAACCCGTCTTGCAATGCCGAAGACAATACTGCCCGCCGGACTCATCGTCATTGAAGCCTGGTTCAGGGGCTACTAAGGGAGTCCTGGATTAGGGGGTATCCTGATAGCTGGACTGTGTGCAACGTCTGGACTATTGAAGCGTGAAGATACAAGACTCAAGACTTCGGCCCGTGTCCGGATGGGACTTTCCTTTGCATGGAAGGCAAGCTTGGCGATCCGGATATTGTGTTTCCTTTCTTGTAACCGACTCCATGTAAACCCTAGCCCTCCCCGTTGTCTATATAAACTGGGGAGGTTGGTCCTTAGAAGGCCGATCACAATTACAATCATACCATCATAGGCTAGCTTCTAGGGTTTAGCCTCTAGATCTCGTGGTAGATCTACTCTTGTACTACCCATATCATCAATATTAATCAAGCAGGAAGTAGGGTTTTACCTCCATCGAGAGGGCCCAAACCTGTGTAAACATCTGTGTCCCTTGCTTCCTGTTACCATCAGCCTTGACGTACAAATCGGGACCCCCTACCCGAGATCCGCTGGTTTTGACACCGACACAAGGGCCGTGAGGGTGGCGGAGGACGCCCATGCCAAAGCCCTGAGTGCAGTCGGGCCCAATCGCCTCATATACGCTTGGCGGTACGTGGACCGGGTGCACGCTTCCAGCAAGGAGGAGTACCTGCTGGCGCTGGATCACCACACCGGTGAGATCGCGCTCGCCCGCCGGCAAGCCGTCAATCAGCACCTCGCGAGTTGCGAGGCTGAGGAAGAGGCACTGTGTTGGCACGCTAGGAAACGGCCGTGCACCAGGGCACTCATGGCGCGTCGCAAGCACTCCTGCGAGCACTGCGGCTTTTAGTAGGAGTATAATTTAGTTTCGTAAGGTGATCTCATTAGATTTGGGACGCAAATGATAACTCCCGAACGTTCGGGAATTATTAGCGTCCTTAATTAAGTATGTAAGAGGGAAAGTTTCGAAACCTTGTGTATCCGTACACATTTTGTAAGTAGGTGCATATAGCACAAACTTTACTACTATATACTATCGCACTACACGTCTCTCTCTATATATGCTTGCAGACTGTGCTACTCCCTCCGTCCAGGTGAATAAGTCATCTTTGGTTGGGCACCGTGACCAAGAAGGAGGGAAGACTTTATACACCTAGATGGAGGTAGTACTACTATTATTTATGTACATGCAAATGCACATTTTAACATTACGATGCAGTTTTTGTAAAAGTAGAAAAACAACACTAGTCAAGCTTGTGAAATGATTCAATGCAAAACAAATGCAAAACTGCTCGTTTGATTGTTTACTTTTAGCTTCCTTCTCTGTGGTTATTTCTCTGTCGTACTTTGTACGAAGTATCTCACTGGTCGGAAAGGCATGCAAATTCCCAAACCACTTCCTACTCCCTGTATCAAATTTTTTGCCTAAAAAGTTGTGACGTGCAATTGGAATTCCAACTTGAGTACTAGTACTACTAGTAGGAGTACCAGGGGCCAGTTCGTTTAGGCTTCTAGATTAGTAGTAATCCCATTACTACTAGCTCAAATCTGGTTTATTGGTCCCCATTGTGTCTGTGTCAAATTTTGATCATAAATTTAACTAATGAAATGTTTGTGCATGTCACATGCACTAACATTTTATCGATTAAATCTTTGGTCAAATTTACCTAAATACAATGGTGATGAATAAACCAGGACGGAGGTACTAGTAGTAGTTTAGAAGCCCAAATAAATGAGTGAGGTGCCTTAATGTTACTCTCCACTGTGACAAGTCTTGTGGGAAAAGCTGGGGAAGAGACGGCTTATTTTTTAAGCCGCCAAAAGAACTGGCCCTAGGAGTAGTAGCTAGGGATACTAGGAGTAGTAGCTAGGGATTGAGTGTGCGAGATGAGCCAGAGAAAGTAAATGTAGAGAGATGAAATGCAAAAAAGATGGAGGGATGTGATGGTTGCTTGTCCGTTTATTTTACCAGGCCACTTATTACTGGCAATGGTTGGGTTTTGTGATATGACAGCTTTTATCTTTGCCGTGCAATGGGTGAGACTCCCGTCAAAGGTGCTGCCCTCTACACTTGTACTACATCAGTCGTGGTTTATTAGTCCCCCATTGAATTTGACTGAACATTTAACTGACAAAATGTTAGTGCATGTCAACAAAAACTATATCGTTGGATTCGTATTTGAACATAGCTTTCAATGATATAATTTTAGGTGACATGCATTAGCATTTATTGTGCTATATATAATGTTAGTTCAATTTTTGGTTGTACTTATCTATAGTAGTAAGGTGCCCGTGCGTTGCACGGAAGAGTGAAATGCATTGATCGGGGAGTTGTTTATTTTGACAAAGGATGTGGGGGTCATGTCATGTGTAACACGTATCGCTAGGTTTCTTCAGATATTATTTCATCTCTAGAGCTCACAAACATCCGGGTTAAATAGATAAAAAGGTATATTTTGCAAACAAAAGTGTTCAACTGTTCAACCTGCATCCAAAACTTGTGAAGAAATAACACTTATTGTGCTTTGCAAGAAATGATCTTTAAGAATTAGTTTTTGAGTATTGATTGTTATACAAGTTGGCTACAAATGACATGGCACTTTCTTGTAATCAATAATTGGCTATACTATTAAGTATTAACCATGCCCTTATACACCTAGACGGAGGGATTAAATCAGGATGACTTGGAAGGGGTAGAGGAGATGTAAGAAACGGTTCATAGTAAGTCTTTCACCAGTACTGTACTAAAAGTTCATACATGGAAGATTCTAGACTAAACCAGAAACAGATACACTTTTATTCATGCGCGATACTCCAATAGAGCAAGATCATCCATGGAAGTCTCCACATGCTTAAACAGCGGATTAGATTGAGCGAAGACTAATGATCAACATTTAACTTGATAATGCGTATGTCCAGGTGAACCTCCTTGGAGTCCACGTGCACCGCGTTGGGGGGTAAATCATACCATGCGTTTTCCATGTCCACATCGACGGGGAGGTCCCAGCTCGGCAGAGTCCAAGTCAATTTGATGTAGCCGGTGTTGCCGCCCAAGTAACTCGGAGGGGTAGTAATAGTGAGCACGCACCCGTACATCAGCCTCGTGTCAGTGTCAACGTCAGCGGCGTTGCCCCTGACACACACTACAGAGACGGGGCGGCGGCCTGCGCGGACCTCACCGGTGCCTATGATCAAGAGGAAGACGCTGCCGTCCTCCTCTGAGACTAGCAGACAGCGGTGATCCTCCAGCGACTGTGGCATGGTGAACGGGTAGCATGTCTCCTACTTGATGTTATCCACCAAGGGCCAGTAGTGACGTTACACGCATCCATGAGGTGATGCATGATGTCCGCCGGCGAGCACCAAAATGGCATCGGGCACTCATAGCAATAGACGAAGGGCTCCTTGGAGGCATCGACCAGGCCGTCCATGAAACGGGAGTGGCTGTAGGGGATGTTGCGACAGTTGAATATATGAGCAAGTTACTACGAGATTTAATCCGAATAAGCACAAAATAAATCATGACGGCTATAACAGAGATTAAACTAATCATGTGGACTAGCATAGTAGATGAACAGATAGAATCTACTCCCTCCGTTCCTAAATATTTGTCTTTTTAGAGATTTCAAATGGACTACCACATACGAATGTATATAGACATATTTTAGAGAGTAGATTCACTCATTTTGCTCCGTATGTAGTCACTTGTTGAAATCTCTAGAAAGACAAATATTTAGGAACGAAGGAAGTAGTAGGATACAGAGTAGAAACATGAATTCTACCATGATTTCGAACAGGAAGGACATAAACACATACGGTGCAACGGGAGCAGCACCGTCGGCGTTGAGGTTGTCGACCATGTCGTCTAGGAAGAGGTTGCGGAGGTCAGGGAAGAAGTCATCGTCGGTGAAGTCGTGGCTGCCAGCAGTCGCGAGAGTGTGCTCCCCAAATTTCAACAGCGCCTGCTGAATGGAGTGCAGGAGGGAGTGGCTGTAGGGGCGTTCTTGTCACGCCGAATGGAGCGCAGGAGTAGCACACGAAGCAATAGATGGTGCTCCTCCCTAAGTCTCTATCTCTACTCTTATCTTTATCTAGACTACTCTTCTTTGTTTTTTATGACAAATCGAATAGTACTGCGCTGTCCGCTGCACGCCCGGCTGAACACGCCTCCTCACCTCCATCATCACCAACTAAGTATTTTATAGGAGTAGGAGTAGAGAAAAAAACGAGTTGGTGATGATGGTGTGCCGTGCAATGCACAGGCATCTTGCTAATTTTTTTGCATATAATTCCAAACACCACGTAGACACGGTCTTTGATCATTTTACAACTATATTAGTATCATTGTTAGTGGTCAACCAGTTCAAGTTATAGCCCCGGGTGTTTTAACTTTTTTTAGTAATGATATCTGGCGATTGTTCCGCATGAGCTCAATCCTGGCGAATCCCACGTAACCGTCAGATTTCCATCCGAAGGTGGCCTGTTTTTAAGCCATAGTATTTTACAAAACCGCCACCCTTACACACGTATTGTAACTGCCTCACGGGCATTTGCAACTGCCATGTCTCCCAGCGAACGTTTGCTGGGGATTGGAGTTAGCACTGATGGCGGTTCGTAGTCGTTCCACGCTCGGGCATTGAAGTTTGTAACTATTTTAGATTAGAATATACTACTCCTCCGGTGCTAGTAGTAGAGCAGAGTCCTACTCCACTACTACTCTACTCAAGAAAGTTAGGGCATAGTAGTAGGTACTCTAGGGAGTACCAATACTGTGATCACTCAAGCAAGTTTTCTGGCATCGATATGACCCTACGCTGCTGGTATGTGTCTCGAGTCAAGCGGCGTGTTGTAGTCATCATCACCTATCCACTTCCCGCGGCACATATTCTCTTCTCCATCTTTGTCCGCACATAATCTCGTCCAATCTTCCATCCCCGCTAAGGCACCTCCCCCCCTCGTCCGAAACCCAAGCACTAACAATGGCAGAACCGAGCAGCGTCCGCCGAAAGAATGGCTGGAATTCGCTCCCCACAGAGGTAATCAAGCTCATTGTTTCGCATGTGGACAATCTCAGTACCATGCCGCTCGCCGCGTGCTCGTCGGGGCTGTACCGTTTAGTCAAAGCCCTCAAGCCGGAGCTTTTTAAGCCAGCTCCTTGCTTGCTGATGCCGCCTGATCTTCAGAAGCAGCGTGTCATGCAACATAACGATCATAGTGTGGCGAGCATCAACCCCCTTGACCGCGATCCGATCCCCGTCACCCTCAACTACATTAACTGTATGTACTGGGTCGGCATGAACACGTCTTGGATGGTGCTTGTCGACGGTCGCGGCAAATGGATGCTCATGGAGGTCGACACCCGGCGATTGACCCCCCTTCCTTCAATTAACACTGCACTGCTTTGGCACCGCGGCCTAGAATACTCAGAATCTTACAGTAGCCAACATGATACCAAGTTTGATTTGCTCAAGGTTGGAATCTGGCAAGTGCCCACAAGATCTGCGAAATATAAAGACTTCACGCTAATTGCGTTCTTCAACCGCGGTCTCGCCTATCGGACAGGTCACTGCGGTAAGTGGATAAATCTGCACGTCCATCGCAGGATCATACATCCTCCATGGTTCTGTGATGCCATCGAACACAAGGGCTTCATTTACGCTGTCGACTCCTGATACGTCTCCGTCGTATCTATAATTTTTGATTGTTCCATGCCAATATTATTCAACTTTCATATACTTTTGGCAACTTTTTATACTATTTTTGGGACTAACATATTGATCCAGTGCCCAGTGCCAGTTCCTGTTTGTTGCATGTTTTATGTTTCGCAGAAAACAAATATCAAAAAGAATCCAAACGGTATAAAAACGGACGGAGAATTATTTTGGAATATTTGGGATTTTCCGGAGGAAGAATCAACGCGAAACAGTGTCCGAGCTGGCCACGAGACAGGGGGATGCGCCCTCCCCCCTGGGCATGCCTGGCACTCTCGAGGGCCACCTGTAAGGCGGTTGACACTCTTCTTTTGCCACAAGAAAGCTAATTTTATGAGAAAAATATGGGCGAAAGATTCACCCCAATCGGAGTTACGGATCTCCGGATATAGAAGAAACAGTGAAGGGGCAGAATCGGAGAACGCAGAAACAGAGAGATAGATCCAATCTCGGAGGGGCTCTCGCCCCTCCCAAGCCATGGGAGCCAAGGACCAGAGGAAAACCCTTCTTCCATCTAGGGAGGAGGTCAAGAAGAAGAAGAAGAAGGGGTCCCTCTCCCCCTTGCTTCCGGTGGCGCCGGAGCGCTGCCGGGGGCCATCATCATCACCGCGATCTTCACCAACACCTCCATCATCTTCACCAACATCTCCATCACCTTCCCTCATCTATATCCAGCAGTCCACTCTCCCGCAACCCGCTGTACCCTCTACTTGAACATGGTGCTTTATGCTTCATATTATTATCCAATGATGTGTTGCCATCCTATGATGTCAGAGTAGATTTTCGTTGTCCTATTGGTGGTTGATGAATTGCTATGATTGATTTAATTTGCTTGTGGTTATGTTGCTATCCTATTGTTCCCTCCGTGTCACGCAAGTGTGAGGGATCCCCGCCGTAGGGTGTTGCAATACGTTCATGATTCTTTTATGGTGGGTTGCTTGAGTGACAGAAGTATAAACCCGAGTAAGGGGATTGTTGCGTACGGGATAAAGGGGACTTGATGCTTTAATGATATGGTTGGGTTTCGCTTAATGAATCTTTAGTAGTTGCGGATGCTTTCTAGAGTTCCAATCATAAGTGCATATGATCCAAGAAGATAAAGTATGTTAGCTTATGCCTCTCCCATATAAAACTTGCTATCGGTCTAGTAACGTAGTTAATTGCTTAGGGACACTTTCATAACTCCTACCACCACTTTTCCACACTCGCTATATTTACTTTATTGCATCTTTATCTAAACAGCTCCTACTTTTTGTGTACGTGTTCTTTATTATCTTGCAAACCTATCCTCTCACACCTACAAAGTACCTCTAGTTTCATACTTGTTCTAGGTAAAGCGAATGTCAAGCGTGCATAGAGTCGTATCAGTGGCCGATAGGACATGAGAGAGTATTTGTTCTACCTTTAGCTCCTCGTTGGGTTCGACACTCTTACTTATCGAAAGAGGCTACAACTATCCCGTATACTTGCGGGTCATCAAGACCTTTTTCCAAGCGCCGTTCTTGAGTCATAGCGTGGGGTGAATATTCTTGTGTGTGCTTGTTTGCTTTATCACTAAGTAATTTTTATTTGTTGTTCTTAGTTGTTTTCTATCTTTATTTATGGGTAGGAAACGCAAAATACCAAAAAATTAGCTGTACCTACTAAACCAATGGTTGAAGAACCACTCAAAATCTATCACACTCCTGAAGCTTTTTACTTGGATCATCTTCGATCCCTTTGTGCTCGTGCCGAAACCCCAACTAGCTTAGTTGAGGGCAAATCTTTAGATGAGCATGCTTGTTATGTGCGACACCGTATATCTGCAAAAGGGAAACTTTTACTGGATCAAATTCATCGTTAGCAATGCTATGCTTGGAATTTATGTGAAATATATGATGTTACTTGTTGTTCTGAAAACCCTAAGAAATACCTTCCCTATGAATGTGAGTTTATTGATAATGGAATTGTATCTTCGTATGCTAAGGGTGTTTATAATTACTATGATTTTCAACAAATTGAAGAATTTGTTGCTTTTAAGGGTGCTTATGAAATTGCTTCTTTGATTGAAAAGTATGATGCCACTCTTTACAAATCTGAAAATTTTGCCATACTTGAATATTGTTATAATAATTATGCTTCTAATGCCTATGTTAAACTATATATTGAGAAATTCTCTGCTGTCCAAGAAGAGACTAATATTTTGCAGGAAGGTATGGAAGAAGAAATTGATGAAACTATGAGCTCATTGGATGAAAAAGATGATGAGGAGAGAGAAGAACAAAAGGAGGAAGAGCGGATTGATCACCCATGCCCACCTTCTAATGAGAGTAACTCTTCAACTCATACATTGTTTAATTCCCCTTTGTGCTTACCGAAGGATGATTGTTATGATGATTGCTATGATCCCGTTGATTCTCTTGAAATATCCCTTTTTGATGATGCTTGCTATGCTTGTGGCCAAGATGACAATATTAATTATGCTTATGGAGATGAACTTTCTATAGTTCCTTATGTTAAACATGAAATTGTTGCTATTACACCCACGCATGATAGTCCTATTATCTTTTTGAATTCTCCAAACTACACCATATCGGAGAAGTTTGTGCTTATTAAGGATTATATTGATGGGTTGGCTTTTACCACCACACATGATGATTTTGATAGATATAATATGCATGTGCTTGCTGCTCCTACTTGCAATTATTATGAGAGAGGAACTACATCTCTGCCTCTTTATGTTTCCAATAGGATAAAATTGCAAGAAACTGCTTATACTATGCATTGGCATTTACTTTGTGTGCATGAATTGTTCTTTTATGACATGCCGATGCATAGAAAGAGAGTTAGACTTTGTTGTTACATGATATATATTACTTTGTGCTCACTACTAAATCACAAATCATTGTTAATTAAAATTGGCTTTGATATACCTCGGGATCCATTACTTGAGCACTGTATGCCTAGCTTAATGGCTTTAAAGAAAGCGCTTCCAGGGAGACAACCCGGAAGTTTTAGAGAGTCATTTATTTATGTTGAGTGCTTTTATATAGTCTAAAAACAAAAAAATAAAGAGGGGAACCCAAAAACGTTTCAAAAAGGAAAGTGAAAGTGAGAAAGACAAGCATTATTAAAGTGGGAGCTAGCCTTGAACTTTGTTCATGCTCACGTAAACTTTGTGAATCTTGATTACAGAAAATTATCATCAAAAATAATTATCCCCTTGTATAATTACATTGTATTACAAAAATAATGTGCCAAGGTTTGCCTTTAGGATGTTTACAATGCTTGTTGGTTTGTACGGTGTAGGACAGAAACTTTGGCTGTAGTGCACGATTTTACATTTTTAACTTGAACGTCAATTGGTTGTGATTATTTTTGCACTGTCTTGACGTACAACTTTTTTACTTTTCCTAATATTGGTAGAATTTTTGGGGTACCAGAAGTATGGTGGATGTTCAGATTGCTACAGACTGTTCTGTTTTTGACAGATTCTGTTTTTGATGCATAGTTTGCTTGTTTTGATGAATCTACCAATTTATATAAGCGGATTAAGCCATGGAAAATTTATATTACAGTAGACACAGTGCAAAAACAAAATATGAATTGGTTTGCAACAGTACTTAGAGTGGTGATTTGCTTTATTATACTAACGGATCTTACCGAGTTTTCTGTTGATGTTTTGTGTGGATGTTGTGTCTAATTGAGGATGTCTCGATATGAGGAAAAGGAAGAGAGGCAAGAGCGCAAGCTTGGGGATTCCCAAGGCACCCCAAGTAAATTTTCAAGGAGATTCAAGCGTCTAAGCTTGGGGATGCCCCGGAAGGCATCCCCTCTTTCTTCAACAAGTATCGGTATGTTTTCGTATTCGTTTCGTTCATGCATTATGTGCAAGTCTTGGAGCGTCTTTTGCATTTAGTTTTCATTTTTATTTTATGCACCATGCTGGTATGATATAGTCTTTGGTTGATTTATAGAATGCTCATTGCACTTCACTTAAATCTTTTGAGTATGGCTTTATAGAATGCTTCATGTGCTTCACTTATATCATTTGAAGTTTGGATTGCATGTTTCTCTTTACATAGAAAACCGCCATTTGTAGAATGCTCTTTTGCTTCACTTATATTTGTTAGAGCGTGGGCATATCTTTTGTAGAAAGAATTAAACTCTCTTTCTTCACTTATATCTATTTAGAGAGATGACAGGAATTGGTCAATCACATGGTTAGTCATAAAATCCTACATAAACTTGTAGATCGCTGAATATGATATGTTTGATTCCTTGCAATAGTTTTGCGATATAAAGATGGTGATATTAGAGTCATGCTAGTGGGTGGTTGTGGATTGTAGAGACACTTGTGTTGAGGTTTGCAAGTCCCATAGCGTGCACGTATGGTAACCGTTGTCTGACAAATTTGAAGCATGGGGTGTCTCTTTGATTGTCTTCCTTATGAGTGGCGGTCGGGGACGAGCGATGGTCTTTTCCTGCCAATCTATCCCCCTAGGGGCATGCGTAGTAGTACTTTGCTTCGAGTGCTAATAAACTTTTGCAATAAGTATATGAGTTCTTTATGACTAATGTGAGTCCATGGATTATACGCACTTTTACCTTTCCATCATTGCTGGCCTCTTCGGTACCGTGCATTGCCCTTTCTCACCTCGAGAGTTGGTGCAAACTTTGCCGGTGCATCAAACCCGTGATACGATACGCTCTATCGCACATAAACCTCCTTATATCTTCCTAAAAACAGCCACCATACCTACCTATTATGGTATTTCCATAGCCATTCCGAGATATATTGCCATGCAACTTTCAACCGTTCCGTTCATCATCATCATGACATACTTTACTTTTGTCATATTGCCATTGCATGATCATGTAGTTGACATCGTATTTGTGGCAAAGCCACCATGCATAATTTTTCATACATGTCACTCTTGATTCATTGCACCATCCCGATACACCGCCGGAGGCATTCATATAGAGTCATATCTTGTTCTAGTTTCGAGTTGTAATTCATATGTTGTAATCAATAGAAGTGTGATGATCATCATTATTAGAGCATTGCCCAAAGAGAAAAAAAGAGAAGGAAAAAAAGGAAGAAAGGCCAAAGAAAAAAAGAAAGGCAAAAAAAGGGAAAGAGAAAAAAAGAAAAAGAAAAAAAAGAAATAAATAAAAAGGGCAATGTTACTATCGCTTTTTCCACACTTGTGCTTCAAAGTAGCACCTTGTTCTTTATGTAGTGAGTCTCATATATTGTGCTTCAAAGTAGCACCTTATTCTTCATGTAGTGAGTCTCATATGTTGTCACTTTAATATACTAGTGGGAATTTTTCATTATAGAACTTGGCTTGTATATTCCTACGATGGGCTTCCTCAAATGCCCTAGGTCTTCGTGAGCAAGCAAGTTGGATGCACACCCACTAGTTTTCTTTTGTTGAGCATTCATCTATAGCTCTAGTGCATCCGTTGCATGGCAATCCCTACTCCTCATGTTGACATCAATTGATGGGCATCTCCATATCCCGTTGATTAGCTGTGTCGATGTGAGACTTTCTCCCTTTTTGTCTTCTCCACATAAACCTCCACCATCATATTCTATTCCACCTATAGTGCTATATCCATGGCTTACGCTCATGTATTGCATGAGGGTTGAACAAGTTGAAGCGCGTTAAAAAGTATGAACCAATTGCTCGGCTTGTCATCGGGGTTGTGCATGATGGGAGCATTTTGTGTGACGAAAATGAAGCATGGCCAAACTATATGATTTTGTAGGGATAAGCTTGCTTTGGCCTTGTTGTTTTGAAAAGACATGATTGCTTTATTAAATGCGCTCAAGTATTATTGTTTTTATGTCAAATGATAGACTATTGCTTTGAATCACTCGTGTCTTAATATTCATGCCATGATTAGACATATGATCAAGATTATGCTAGGTAGCATTCCACATCAAAATTTATCTTTTTTATCATTTACCTACTCGAGGACGAGCAGGAATTAAGCTTGGGGATGCTGATCGTCTCCATCGTATCTATAATTTTTGATTGTTCCATGCCAATATTATTCAACTTTCATATACTTTTGGCAACTTTTTATACTATTTTTGGGACTAACATATTGATCCAGTGCCCAGTGCCAGTTCCTGTTTGTTGCATGTTTTATGTTTCATAGAAAACCAATATCAAACGGAATCCAAACGGGATAAAAACGGACAGAGACTTATTTTGGAATATTTGGGATTGTCTGGAGGAAGAATCAACGCGAAACAATGTCCGAGGTGGGCACGAGACAGGGGGCACGCCCTCCCCCCTGGGCGCGTCTGGCACTCTCGTGGGCCACCCGCAAGGTGGTTGATGCTCTTATTTTGCCGCAAGAAAGCTAAGTTTATGAGAAAATCTGGGCAAAAGATTCACCCCAATCGGAGTTACGGATCTCCGGATATAAAAGAAACGTTGAAGGGGCAGAATCAGAGAACGCAGAAACAAAGAGATAGATCCAATCCCAGGCCATGGGAGCCAAGGACCAGAGGGGAAACCCTTCTCCCATCTAGGGAGGAGGTCAAGGAAGAATAATAAGAAGGGGGGCCCTCTCCCCCTTGCTTCCGGTGGGGCCGGAGCGCTGCCCGGGACCATCATCATCACCGCGATCTTCACCAACACCTCCATCATGTTCACCAACATCTCCATCACCTTCCCCCATCAATATCCAGCGGTCCACTCTCCCGCAACCGTTGTACCCTCTACTTGAACATGGTGCTTTATGCTTCATATTATTATCCAATGATGTGTTGCCATCCTATGATGTCTGAGTAGATTTTCGTTGTCCTGTTGGTCGTTGATGAATTGCTATGATTGATTTAATTTGCTTGTGGTTATGTTGCTGTCCTATTGTGCCTTCCGTGTCGCGCAAGCGCGAGGGATCCCCGTTGTAGGGTGTTGCGATACGTTCGTGATTCTTTTATGGTGGGTTGCTTGAGTGACAGAAGCATAAACCCGAGTAAGGGGATTGTTGCGTACGAGATAAAGGGGACTTGATGCTTTAATGCTATGGTTGGGTTTTACCTTAATGAATCTTTAGTAGTTGCGGATGCTTGCTAGAGTTCCAATCATAAGTGCATATGATCCAAGAATAGAAAGTATGTTAGCTTATGCCCCTCCCACATAAAACTTGTTATCGGTCTAGTAACGTAGTCAATTGCTTAGGGACACTTTCATAACTCCTACCACCACTTTTTCACACTCGCTATATTTACTTTATTGCATCTTTATCTAAACAGCCGCTACTTTTTATTTACGTGTTCTTTATTATCTTGCAAACCTATCCTATCACACCTACAAAGTACCTCTAGTTTAATACTTGTTCTAGGTAAAGCGGACGTCAAGCGTGCGTAGAGTCGTATCAGTGGCCGATAGGACTTGAGAGAGTATTTGTTCTACCTTTAGCTCCTCGTTGGGTTCGACACTCTTACTTATCAAAAGAGGCTACAACTATCCCGTATACTTGCGGGTCATCAACTCTTTCTATGGCTGGACGTATTGCTGGCCTACTCCAGTCATCGCTACAAATGGCTGTTACAGCAGTATGTTACTTTCCTATGATATCATGATGGCTTGCTTATATTACTGTCAACATTTACTGAAAAAATATTCATGCTCATAACATGTTGTTCTTAAGATTGACTACATCAAGAGCCCTTTTTATTTGACTCCAACTTGATATGATGTTGTAGGCCGCCTGGTGTCCCCACCCTTCCTAATCCCAGAACCTTTCAAAGAAAAGCGGTGTGGCAGTTGCAGGTGGTTCCTGGCTCGACAGATGACGACGAATGATTGATGATCGTTCGCACATACCGAACGTGTTGTTTCGCGGAATACAATAACAGTCACTGCAAGGTCTTTGAGCAGGATCCCAACTTCTCTGGGCCTTCAGGAATTTTTGACTGGAGGCTAGTAAGTAGCCTTGGTACACGCTCTCTGTTTGTCGGACTGAATTATTCGATTAACCAGGAGATAACCGACGGCAAGGATCATGATGGCAGCGCGGTTTCGTTCATCAGGCAAAACCGTGTGTACACAGCGTACCATGCGTCTCTGCATGCACCATACCCTGATATGTGCCGCCATGCTCTACAGCCCAAAGTAGGAGAGAGGGTCGCAAGTATTAGACTTCGACCTGCTGGCTGGAGTTTCCCCCGTCAGGCACCCATCGGGTTCAAGCCATCAGCCAATCTCTACAGCTCAATAAATAGTAACGTCTAACTGAGCTAGTTAGTTAGATGCGTACACTTGGTGTAGTAGGATCTTTATTTAGTTTGATGCATACACTTGTTCTTTTTGGTAGCCCTTTTGTAATAATGGCCGATGTTTGGTTTAGAAGAGAGAGCTGCATCTTCACTCTTCTGGCTTGTTTACTGCTTCTGTTGCACCCCCAGCCCTAGTTGTTGCTGCTGCTGTTTTCAATGTACAATCAGTAGTCTATTTCGTCTGTTGGTTGAATAAATGTGTTGTTAGAACGACAAACACAATGTTTTGGAAGTAGGTTCACGGTTCGATCCTTAGTGCCCCGTACCGTACGTAGCGCATACTATTTTTCGTATGGAACACATTTTCCACTTGTTGATAACATGCAGCCCACTGATGAAGGCCCAATAGAGGAGCCCATAATTAACTGGAAGGGAGGCTCTCACATGAATCCGGCCTAGGTACATGCTCATGGTCCCCTAAACATAAATAAGTAAATAAATAAATAAAGCTAAATGCTCATGCACCAGTTCTTTAAATTCACGATTTAACAAGAGGATATTATTTCCTATGATAGTGTCGTTACATTCACTCGATATTATTCTTAGGCAAAGATAGCGACCAATCTTCTTTCTCCCAGCATTTTCTTCCTGCAACCAGCGGTCCCATGCAAATCGTAGTCAATGTCGTAAATAGTTCCGGTCCATTTTTATTTTTCAATAAGAATGTCCAACCCAGCCCAGCACATTGGCGACAGCACTTTATCCTCTGCCTTGGTGCGCTCGCTGCGGCGCCGCCGTCCGGCCCTGTCAACATAGTTTTTTTTGAAACGGTCCCTGTCAACATAGTGAATCGGGAGAGAACTGTAGTTGTGAGTATGACAGTATGGACCCACCAGGTCCACTCCTGAACACAAGCAAGCGCCTCTTTTACTATTCAGATGCACCCCTCGTTTTTTTACTCTAATCCACCCTGCTGATATCTGGGACCCACATCATTTTCAACGTATAGTCAATTAACAACAGAATTGCACAACTTTTTTTTGAGTAGTAATTCAGAGGAGCAGGCTATAAACTGGGTTGTGCTGTCTCTGTGGCCCGTCTAACAACATGGCCAGCCCAGCAGTTTTTTCTTTGGGAAAATAGGTAGCCCAGTATTCTTTTTGAAGAATACCCAAGCTAGGCCTATTTGTTTTCTCTGACTTACTGGGCTGCAAATCTTTCAAGACGAGGACGGATGCATTCCGGCCTGGCCAAAGAGTATGGTTAGTGTCTGTTAAAAGTAATATCAAAGGGGTTGGAAATTCCAAAAAAAATATAGCAAATGGGATATTAGTTTCTTTTTTTGTTTTTCTTCTTCACTGATATTTTATAGTATTTCATTGGATTTAACATGACATAGTACTAATTTATTTTTAAATTTGTTTTAGTATGGCTACTAATTTTTGGATTAAGAATATTTTGTTCCCCAGCAAAAATTTGCGAATGTTCAAAGTTTCGCACATATTACTTAATTTTTTTAACCCTGGTACTGACCAGAAAATGGGCAACAATTCTAAAAATGGAAAACGGGCTGCAATAAATTCCATATGAATTAGAAAATGAGTAAAAATCATAAAAATAATAGCAAATGGGCTGTACACGCCATAGATTTCGAGGGTGACTTGTTTATGCAAGGCTTTGTTAGTCAACACACGATTCTAGCGGCAGTGACTGATGTCCATCCAACGGCCGACGTGCTTCTTCAATCTCTGATCTTCCTGCTCCAAATTACCTAAACTAGTGCCGACGGGACTGCCTACTCCCTCTTCTTGTGGCCCGCTGTGATGCCGCGCAGGCTTCCCCGACCCACCCTACTCCCTCCGCTGGCCTGGCCGCACACAATCAACGGCCTCCTTATTACGCAAAAAAATGATTCCTCCCACTGACATCTGGGGCGCACCGGTTGGGAGGCCGACCTGTGGGCCTACTAAGTTGACGCGTACGAAGGGCTTGTCAACTTAGTCAACAAACGATTCTAGCAGCAGTAACCATTGGATTTGAATCGAACGGTCCTGCTGCTTCTTCAATCGCTGCTCTTCTTGCACCAGCCGCCCAAACCAGCGCCGGCGAGACCGCGTGCTCCTGCCTCCAATGGCCGGTTGTGCTGCCGTTGAGGCCTCACCGCCCCCTACTACTCCCATCGCATGACAGGCCCTGCGGCAACGGCAGCCTCACACTGCAGCAGAAGCAATGAACCCTCGTACTCCTCTCCGCATGGGCATCCACTATCGCGTCTTCCCCGGCTCCGCGTCTTCCCTGGCTTCGCGTCATCACCTTCCTAGGCCTCGCCGTCGTCCACCGCCCTGGTGCTCTGGGCGCGACGTGGTCAACATGGTCATGGAACGACTTCCATCGGACGTGGACTGTACGTGCAGAGGCTGACAGCTAGGTCCACGACCGCACACAAGGAAATGCCTCCTTATTACGCGGAAAATAATGATTCCTCCAGCTGACATATGGGACCCACCGGAAGGGCCTCTGTATTTCGCGAAAAAAACGTTCCTCCCGCTGACATGTCGGACCCACCAGCTATATCTTCGCACGCAAGGAAGTGCCTCCTTATTATGCACACAAAAATGAATACTCCCCCTGCTAGCTGGGACCCAACATAGTTGGATGCTGACTTGTGGGCCTACTAAGTTGATAGGGACGGAGGGCTTTGTCAACTTGTCAATACTAACGATTCTAGCTCAAGTTACCGTACGATGTTCATCCAACAGCCGTAGTGCTTCTTCAACCTATGGTCTTCTTGCTCCAGCCGCCCAAAGTAGGGTCGGTCGTGCCGCCTGCTCTTGCCTCTCGTGGCCGGCTGTGCTGCCGTGGAGGCCTCACCGCCCCCTACTACTCCCACCGCTGGCCAGGCCCTGTGGCGACGGCAGCCTCACATCGTAGCCGAACCAGTGAACCCTCGTACTCCTCTCCACGCGAGCTTCCATTGCCGCGTCTTCACCGGCTCCGCGTCATCCCCTTCCTAGGCCTCGCCGTCGTCCACTGCCCTGGTGCTCTCGGCGCGGCGTGGTCAACGTGGTCAAGGAACGATTTCCATCGAATGAGTACTGTACATGGAGAGGCTGACAACTGGGTCCATGGCGGCCGCAAGGAAGTGCCTCCTTATTATGCGCAAAATAATTATTCCTCCACCTGACAGCGGGGACCCACCGGACGTGCCATCATATTTCGTGAAAAACAAACGTTTCCCCCCTGATTGCTGGGACCCACCAGCTACATCTTCGCACGCAAGGAAGTGCGTCCGGGCAAAAAAAGAAAAACCGATTCGCCCCCCTGACTGCTGGGACCCACCAGCTACATCTTCACACGCAAGGAAGTGCCTGACAGTTAGGACCCACCTGGTCAAAGCGTACGTAGCGTTGTCATTCTGATGCGTGAGCGATACGTACATCTTGGTCGATGTGGAGGCGCGCGTGTCATAGTAGAGCGCGCATGTAGCATGCACACGCATATGGCGGCGGTGTGCAAGAAAAAATCTGACCCGCGTCGTACATATGGGCAGGGTCTCGAATGCCTACTCGCGCATACATACGGCCAGGGCTCATGTACATGGCTGGGTCGGAACGAAGAAACTGCGTCGTCGTCGTGTTCATGGGGAGCCAACCGGCTGGGTCAGAACGGAATGCGTCGTCATGTTCATCGGGAGGGCTTGGATGAAACAGCCGACGGAAATGAGGCCTGGCGTACCGCAGAATGGAGGAAACAACCTTGTGTTCGACCGGCCACATTCGAAACGGGATCCTGTTCATCGGGAGGGGTCTAGCGTACCACAAAACGGAGGAAACAGACTTGTGTTGGACCTCCTACAGCCGAAACGGGGTCCTGTTGATCGGGAGGGGTGTGGCGTAGCACAAAACAGAGGAAACGGACTTGTGTTAGAGCGCTATGGTCAAAACGGGGGTCCTGTTCATCGGGAGGGTTGTGGTGTACCGCAAAACGGGACTCCACAGGATATTGTTCATCTCCACCGTCGACCTCCTCCAGCCTCCACGGGCTACTGTTCATCCACCGTCGACCTCCTCCAGCCTCCACCTGCGACTGTTCATCCACGGGCTCCTGTTCATCCAGCCTCCACCGCGTGCTACTCCACCGGCTACTGTTCAACCAGCCCTCTCCACGGGCTACTGTTCAACCACCCCTCCACCGTTTACTGTTCATCTAGCCCTCCACGGCGTCATCCTGTTCATCCAGCCCTCCACGGGGTCCTGTTCATCCAGCCCCAACCGGCTCGATCTATCGGGGTCCTATTCATCCAGAGGCAACACCATGGGGTCCTGTTCATCCACCCCCACCAGGAACTGTTCATCCAAACCCCCCTACAATGCTCACTGTTCATCCAGAGGTAGCATAGATCGGCTTCAGTTAGCAGTAGTAGCGAAGGAATCGCTCGATCGGGTTCAGTTAACAGCAATCAATCGATCGCTCAGGTTCAGTAACGTATAGCCTGCTCTGCAATCGCTCGGGTTCAGTAGGCGAACGCCTCGCTCGGGTTCAGTTAGAGCCCAATGCCTCGCACCCACGCGCGTGCGTGTACGAGAGAAACACGCAAACCTGCGTGCATCGCTCGGCCCCGACCACCCACCGTAACCGGGAACTCCACAAAATTTTCCTCGCCCTCGCTTCTACCACGGTTTTTTCCGTCATGGATGGCCCAAAGAATGTCATGCGGCTGCGTCTCCAGCCCGCCCAGGACGAAAAGCCCATTTTCTGTCATGATTTTTTGTCATAAAAGTAGGAGCCCACCACATCTATGATGATACCGGATTTTGTCACAATTATCATCATAGAAGTGTCATAAGTATGGCAGAAAACAAAATTTGTTCGGCCCAAAATGTCACGGATGTGTCTTTTTTGTGTAGTGAACATAGACATGCAAAAACTATCAGGACTAAGTTCATGATAAATTAAAGTTCAATTAATCATATTACTTAAGAACTCCCACTTAGATAGACAGCCCTCTAGTCATCTAAATGATCATGTGATCCAAATCAACTAAACCATGTCCAATCATCACATGAGATGGAGTAGTTTTCAATGGTGAACATCACTATGTTGATCATATCTACTATATGATTCACGTTCGACCTTTCGGTCTCTGTGTTCCGAGGCCATATCTGCATATTCTAGGCTCATCAAGTTTAACCCAAGTGTTCTGCACGTGCAAAACTAGCTTGCACCCGTTGTATGTGAACGTAGAGCTTATCACACCCAATCATCACATGGTGTCTCGACACGACGAACTGTAGCAATGGTGCATACTCAGGGAGAACACTTATACCTTGAAGTTTAGTAAGGGGTCATCTTATAATGCTGCCGCCGTACTAAGCAAAATAAGATGCATAAAAGATAAACATCACATGCAAACAAAATATGTGACATGATATGGCCATCATCATCTTGTGCCATGATCTCCATCACCGAAGCATCGTCATGATCTCCATCGTCACCGGCTTGACACCTTGATCTCCATCTTAGCATCACTGTCGTCTCGCCAATATTGGTTCTACGACTATCACTACCACTTAGTGATAAAGTAAAGAGATTACATGGTGATTGCATTTCATACAATAAAGCGACAACCATATGGCTCCTGCCAGTTGCCAATAACTCCGTTACAAAACATGATCATCTCATACAACAATTTATAGCACATCATGTATTGACCATATGACATCACAACAAGCCCTGCAAAAACAAGTTAGACGTCCTCTACTTTGTTGTTGCAAGTTTTACGTGGCTGCTACGGGCTTCTAGAAAGAACCGTTCTTACCTACGCATCAAAACCACAACGATTTTTCGTCAAGTGTGTTCTTTTAACCTTCAACTAGGACCGGTCGTAGTCAAACTCAATTCAACTAAAGTTGGAGAAATAGACACCCGCCAGCTACCTATGTGCAAAAGCACGTCGGTAGAACCAGTCTCATGAACGCGGTCATGTAATGTCTGTCCGGGCCACTTCATTCAACAATACAGCCGAATCAAAGTAAGACATTGGTGGTAAGCACTATGACTATTATCGCCCACAACTCTTTGTGTTCTACTCATGCATAAAACATCTAAGCATAGACCTGGCTCGGATGCCACTGTTAGGGAACGTAGTAATTCAAAAAAATTCCTACGATCACGCAAGATCTATCTAGGAGATGCATAGCAACGAGAGGGAAGAGTGTGTACACCTACCCTCGTAGATCGAAAGTGGAAGCGTTTAGTAACATGGTTGATGTAGTTGAACGTCTTCACGATCCAATCGATCCAAGTACTGAACGTACGACACCTCCGTGTTCAACACACGTTCAGCACGATGACGTCCCTCGAGCTCTTGATCCAGTTGAGGATGAGGGAGAGTTCTGTCAGCACAACGGCGTGGCGATGGTGTTGATGCGCAGGGCTTTGCCTAAGCACTATGACAATATGACCGAGGTGTTAAACTGTGGAGGTGGGCACCGCACACGACTAAGAGATTGTCTGTTGTGCTTTGGGGTGCCCCCTACCCCCGTATACAAAGGAGGGAGGGAGGAGGCCGACTGCCAGGAGGGTCGCGCGCCATGGGGAGTCCAACTAGGATTCCCAATCCTAGTTGGAGTCCCCTTCCTTTCCAAGAGGGGGAGAGAGGGAAGGAGTAGGAGAGGGAGAAGGAAAGAGGGGGCGCCGCCCCCCTCCTAGTCCAATTCGTACCTGCCAAGGGGGGGCACCCTGTGGCCCTCCTCTCCTTTCCACTAAATCCCATTAAGGCCCACTACTTCTGTCGGGGGGTTCCGGTAACCTCCCGGTACTCCAAAAAATGTCAGAATTCTTATGAAACCTTTCCGGTGTCCGAACATAACGTTCCAATATATCAATCTTTATGTCTCAACCATTTTGAGACTCTCTGTCATGTCCATGGTCTCATCCGGGACTCCTAACAAACTTCAGTCATCAAAAACACATAACTGTTAATACAAATCGTTATCGAATGTTAAGCATGTGGACCCTACGGGTTCGAGAACTATGTAGACGTGATCGAGACACATCTCCTATCAATAACCAATAGCGGAACCTAGATGCTCATATTGGCTCCTACCTATTCTACGAAGATCTTTATCAGTCAAACCGCACAATAACATACATTATTCCCTTTTTCATCGGTATGTTACTTGCCCGAGATTCGATCGTTGGTATCATCATACCAAGTTCAATCTCGTAACCGGCAAGTCTCTTTACTTGTTCCGTAGTGCTTCATCCCGCAACTAAAACATTAGTCACATTGCTTGCAGGGCTTATAGTGATGAGCATTACCGAGAGGGCCTAGAGATACCTCTCCGATACACAGAGTGACAAATCCTAATCTTGATCTATGCCAACCCAACAAACACCTTCGAAGACACGTGTAGAGCATCTTTATAATCACCCAGATATGTTGTGACGTTTGATAGCACACAAGGTGTTCCTCCGGTATTCGGGAGTTGCATAATCTCATAGTCTCAGGAACATGTATAAGTCATGAAGAAAGCAGTAGCAATGAAACTATAACAATCATAATTCTAAGCTAACAGATGGGTCTTGTACATCACATCATTCTCCTAATGATGTAATCCCGTTCACAAATGATAACACATGTCTATGGTTAGGAAACATAACCATCTTTGATTAAAGAGCTAGTCAAGAAGAGGCATACTAGGGACACTATGTATTGTCTATGTATTCACACATGTAAGTTTGCGGTTAATACAATTCTAGCATGAATAATAAACATTTATCATGATATAAAGAAATATAAATAACAACTTTATTATTGCCTCTAGGGCATATTTCCTTCAGAAATTAATACACTAGATGCATCCTGGATAGCGGTCAATGTGTGAAGTAATAATAGTAGATGCAGGCAGGAGTCAGTCTACTACTCTTGGACGTGATGCCTATATATTGATCATTGCCTTGGATATCGTCATAATTATTTGATCTTCTATCAATTGCCCAATAGTAATTTGTTTACCCACCGTATGCTATTTTCTCAAGAGAAGCCACTAGTGAAATCTACGGCCCCTGGGTCTATCTTTTATCATATTGCTTTCAGATCTATTTTTATTCGCATTTGTTTTCAGATATATTATTCCAAAAACCCAAAGATATCTTGCTGCACTTTTTCCTTATTTATTTTATTTCATGTTCTACTGAGATATATTTATCCAAACTTATACAAACCGACCTATCTTTTTACCGAGGAGGGATTGACAACCCCTCTTAAGCATTGGGTTGCGAGGATTTGTTCTTTGTGTGCAGGTACCACTTACATAGTGTTGCTTGGTTCTCCTACTGGATTGATACCTTGGTTTCATAACTGAGGGAAATACCTACCGTAGCTCTACTGCATCATCCCTTCCTCTTTGGGGAAATACCGACGCAGTTTCAAGCCGCATCAGTTCCCACATACAAATGCGCGGGTGCACGGTGGAGCACATTTGTGCAAAAAATAACCGTGTAGAAATGTTTTAGATGATGTGCCAATAGTCTATATCTATATCTATTTCTATACCCCTACATAGTGTGCGAATAACTTTGAAAGATGGTCATTGGATGAAGACAATCCGACGTTGCAGAGATGGCAAATCCGAGCACTACTGGCCATTGGATATCATCTACTTTCCACCAGATTCTGCCACATGTACAATCTAGAAGACTCCATGGTTGAACTTATGCATAATGCATAAACCTCAAAACACAAGCACTTCTCCTTTGTTCTATAATCTTCCGTATCATAATTGCCCTAGCTTTTTTTTCTAGATGAATTGCCATTATTTGTTTTCACTTTATGCTTTACAATGCACAATTCCATGAATCCTAAAATAGATTAAATTTCTTATAAAATCTAATTGAATTTGAATTAGATGAACTATAAGAATTAAACAAATCATCTACATCATGCATATATGACTCGAAGCTTACATGCTATAGTGTGGTATTTATTCATAATTTGGTTGCCAAATCTCATGTGTGCAATGCACGTGTACCTTACTAGTACTTCCAGTATGTGCAAAACACGTAAATTAGAATTCCAATGGCACCCTACACAGTGTCTCTCCCTTTTCAGTTAATATATTATGATTAAAATGATGTGAGGGGCATGCATGAAACCACATGGCACATGTGGAGGTGTTGTCGCGACCTTCTTGTGTGGATTGATCATAGTGACATGCTACTGGTTCCAGAAGAATGTACTCATCCTCTCTCACACACACTGGCGGGGTACATGCACGAAATGAAGATGTGCACACACGCACACGCGGGTACACAGTGGAATGAATTTTTGTACGAAGATCCACCCCATGTGATAATGTGACGCGTGTAAAGTCGTTCGCTTAATGGATGGTCAATTAATACAACGCATTCAAATTGAGTGAACGTGAGGGAGGAAGTAGTTGAGAATGACATTACTACTCCACTGCGTGCATGCGAGTAGCTAAATCATGGGTTGCTACTTCCATTAGTCTCCTTCATATTTGTGCCAATTTTTGGCCTTAATTTTAAGTAACACAATATTTAATGCATGTCATAAAAAGTAATATAATCGAAAACTATGTTCAAATGTGCTTCTAATGATATAATTTTTGGTGACATGCATTAACATTTTTTAGTGAAATTTTTGGTCAAAAATTGGCACAAAATAAAAAGGGGGCCAATAAACCAGGACGCGGGCAGCATGATCAGTTTTTTCCTGGGTTACTGTTGGGAGTAGCACTATCTTTATCTTAGCCTCGTAGGGATCTCCCAACGCCTATGCTCGCCTCCCCACCTCACCCACCGGATCCCGCCATGGATAATCCCTTAGATCCAAGGATCATGCGGGTTGCCCTCTTGCTGCAGCCCGTAGTATTGCCGCCTTTGAGCGAAACCCACATGTATATCAGAGGGGATCCATTGCTCTGGAATCACAGATCGGTGGCGCCAGAGGACATACTAGGGCTGCATTTCAGGTGGTGGGCAGCAAGGGCAAATCGGATCAAGGAAGTGTCGCGTCAATTGTAGAGAAGTTCAAAGGAGCTGCACCCGGCAAAGCACAAGGCAGAGGCACAAGTCGATCCTAGGGGATAGATGCTGAGGGATGTCAGCATCTGGCAGCGTCGTGTTGACTTCGAGCTGGGCTAATGGCAGAGATCATATTCACGAAGTCGACTGCGGAGGAAAGAACGCGCATGCCTACGATATGGGATGAGTAGCTGGTGCAACTATTCAAATGGGCAGTAGGAGAAGCCAAATCGTGGAGCCAGCTATGGCAGCAACGCTGGACATGCATCATAGATGAGGTGAGCTGCCCTCCTTCCCCACTAGTGATGCAGTGACTGTTGGGAAACATTGCATGGAAAACAAAAAATTCTATGCACACGCAAGATCTATCCACGGATATGCATAGCAATGAGGGGGAGAGTGTGTCTATGTACCCTCATAGACCGTAAGCGGAAGCGTTGACAACGCAGTTGACGTAGTCGAACTTCTTTGCGATCCAACCGATCGAGTATCGAACGTACGTCACCTTCGCGTTCAGCACAAGTTTAGCTCAGTAATGTCCACGTCTTCTTGATCCAGCAAGACGGTGAGGTAGTGGATGAGTTCCAGCAACACGATGATGTGGTGACGGTGAAGCCATCTCCGTAGGGCTTCGCCTAAGCACTACGAAAATATGACTGGGGGTGTAAACGGTGGAGGGGGGCGCCGCACACGGCTAAGCAATTGTTGTGGTTGTGCAAGGCACCCCCCCTCCCACATATATATAGGTGGGGGAGGGAAGAGGGAGCAGCCAGGAGGGCGCCCCAAGTAGGTTGAATCCTACTTGGGGTCCTCCCCATGTGGCGCCCCCCTTTCCTTGTATAAGTGCGGGAGGAAGGAAGGAGGAGGTGGCGCCCTCCCTTTTCTTTCTCCCCTGAGGAGGGAAAGGAAGGAGGGGCCACTGTCGGTTCAATATCCGGCGTATCTCGTAGTAGGGGTCCTAAGCTAGGCGTCTTGGAGCGATGGTAACATGAACACGGGGTTTTACCCAGCTTCGGGCTCTCTTGAAGAGATAATACCCTACATGCTGCTTTTGATTGTTTTCATATGGGTGTAGTATAGAGTACATGTGTCTACCACGAGATTGTAGTAATGAATATGAGATTGTCTATTGACTAGCCTGGCCTCGGTTTATATAAGACACCAGAGGCCTAGGGTTTAGGAGAGTCCTTGTCTTGGGCGCCAAGTCTTGTGGAGTCTTCCTTGTATGAGGCAGGGGCTGTCCGAACTGGCCCATGAGTAAACGGCCCTGGGGGTCCTCGGCCCAATCCAAGAGATCGGGAGACGATGTAGTGGGTACCCCTAGTCCAGGACGCCGTCAGCCACCCCTCCCCTTTCCTTACCCTACGGTCGGCTACCCATGTAGAGGGACGCACCAGCCCCCTAGTTGGCTTGTCTGTCCCCTCCTTTAGCCCATTAAGCCCATACACTTACCGGGGGTGTCCGAAACCTCTTCTAGTGACCTGATGACTACCCAGTGCACTCCGAAACTATTCCGGTGTCCGAATACCATCGTCCTATATATCAATCTTTACCTCTCAACCATTTGGAGAATCCTCATCATGTTTGTAATCTCATCCGGGACTCCAAACAACATTCAGGCATCAAATCATATAACTCATATAACACTATATCGTGAACGAACGTTAAGCGTGTGGACCCTACGGGTTCGAGAACTATGTAGCCATGACCGAGACACATCTCCGGTCAATAACCAATAACAAAACCTGGATGGCCATATTGGCTCCTACATATTCTATGAAGATCTTTATCGGTCAAACCGTTATGACAATATACGTAATTCCCTTTGTCCATTGGTATGTTACTTGCCCGAGATTCGATCGTCGGTATCTTCATACCTAGTTCAATCTCGTTACTGGAAAGTATCTTTGCTCGTGCCGTAATACATCACCTCATAACTAACTCCTTAGTCATTTGCTTGCAAGCTTATAATGTGTATTACTGAGAGGGCCCAGAGATACCTCTCCGATACTCGGAGTGAGAAATCCTAATCTCAATCTATGTGAACTCAACAAACACCTTCGGAGATACCTTTAGAGCATATTTATGATCACCCAGTTATGTTGTGACCTTTTATAGCACACAAGGTATTCGTCTGGTATCCGGGAGTTGCATAATCTCATAGTCGAAGGAATATGTATTTGACATGAAGAAAGCAATAGCAATAAACTGAACGATCAATATGCTAAGCTAATGGATGGGGCTTGTCCATCACATCATTCTCCTAATGATGTGATCCTGTTATCAAATGACAACAGATGTCTATGGTTAGGAAACCTTAACCATCTTCGATCAACGAGCTAGTCTAGTAGAGACTTACTAGGGACACGGTATTTATTTATGTATTCACATATGTATTTAAGTTTCCGATCAATACAATTCTAGCATGAATAACAAACCTTTATCATGAATAAGGAAATATAAAATAACAACTTCATTATTGCCTCTAGGGCATATTTCCTTCAGTCCCCACTTGTACTAGAGTCAATAATCTAGATTACATTGTAATGAATCTAACACCCATGTAGTCTTGGTGTTGATCATTTTTTGCTTGCGGAAGAGGCTTAGTCAACCGTTCTGCCACATTCAGATCCATATGTACTTTGCAAATTTCTATATCTCCATGCGTGACCTTTTCATGAATGGAGTTGAAGCGTCTCTTGATGTGTTTCGTTCTCTTGTGAAACCTAGATTCCTTCGTCAAGGCTACTGCTCCAGTGTTCTCACTAAAGATTGTCATTGGACCTGATGCACTAGGTATTACACCCAGATTGGATATGAACTCCTTCATCTAGACTCCTTCATGTGCTACTTCTGCAACAGCTATGTACTCCGCTTCACACGTAGATCCCGCCACGACGCTTTGCTTAGAACTGCACCAACTGACAGCTCCACTATTCATTATAAAAATGTATCCGGTTTGTGACTTAGAGTCATCCGGATCAATGTCAAAGCTAGCATCAATGTAACCCTTTACGACGAGCTCTTAGTCACCTCCATAAATGAGAAACATATCCTTGGTCCTTTTTAGATACTTTAGGATGTTCTTGACCACTATCCTGGATTACTTTGGTACCTCCCTGCCAAACTTATGGCAAGGCACACATCATGTCTGGTACATAGCATAGCATACATGATTGAACCTATGGCTGAGGCATAGGGAATGACTTTCACTCTCTCTCTATCTTCTGAAGTGATCGGGCTTTGAGTCTGACTTGATTTCACACCTTGTAACACAGGCAAGAACCCTTTCTTTGACTGATCCATTTTGAACTTCAAAACTTTATCAAGGTATGTGCTTTGTGAAAGTCCTATTAAGCACCTCGATCTATCCCTATAGATCTTGATGCCCAATATATAGGCACCTTCACAAAGGTCTTTCATTGAAAAAATCTTATTCAAGTATCCTTTTATGCCATCCAGAAATTCTATATCATTTCCAATCAATAATATGTCATCCACATATCATATCAGAAGCGCTACAAACCTCCCGCTCACTTTCTTGTAAATACAAGCTTCACCAATTGTTATCATGGCTTATGTGATATGGGTGCTAGTGCTAGTGTTATACCCATTGGCTTATACAAAGAAATTATGCATGAGATTGCACCTGCCGAGTTAGAAGATATTGATGTTACAATTAAACTTGCCTACATATCTAATAAACTAGATTGTAAACACGAGCCGAAAGTAAAGGAGAAAGTTCAAGCGATTGGATCTGAATTCCCTGTGTTTGTGAAGGAGATGAGCGCAAGCAATATTTTGAAGCCAGAACAGCTGGTGAGTTCATAAGTTCAGATATCACGCGCAATATGTATAGTCCATGTTTCATCCAAAAGCTCACAGTTCTATAACCATTTTTTTGCTGAATTAATCATTTCTGTATAGAACCATATGCTTTGATAACCTCATCAAAGCATATATTCCAACTCCGAGATGCTTGCACCCGTCCATAGATGGATCACTGGAGCTTGCACACATTGTTAGCACCTTTAGGATCAACAAAACCTTCTAGTTGCATCATATACAATTCTTCTTTAAGAAATCCATTAAGGAATGCAGTTTTGACGTCCATTTGCCAGATTTCATAATCATAAAATGCGACAATTGCTAACATGATTCGGACAAACTTAAGCATCACTACAGGTGAGAAAGTCTCATCATAGTCATTTCCTTGAACTTGTCGATAACCTTTTGCGATAAGTCGAGCTTTGTAGACAGTAGCATTACCATCAGCGTCAGCCTTCTTCTTGAAGATCCATTTATTCTCAATGTCTTGCCGATCATCGGACAAGTCCACCAAAGTCCATAGTTTGTTCTCATACATGGATCCTATCTCATATTTCATGGCCTCAAGCCATTTATCAAAATCTGCGCTCATCATAGCTTCTTCGTAGTTCATAGGTTTGCCATGGTCTAATAACATAACTTCCAGGATAGGATTACCATAGCACTCTGGTGCGGATCGTGCTCTGGTCGACCTACGAGGTTCAGTAGTAACTTGATCTGAAGTTTCATCATCATTATCATTTGCATCCTCTCTTGTTGGTGTAGGCATCATAGGAATAGTTTTCTGTGATGTGCTACTTTCCAATTCAAGAGAAGGTATAATTACCTCATCAAGTTCTACTTTCCTCCCACTCACTTCTTTCGAGAGAAACTCCTTCTCTAGAAAGGGCCCATTCTTAGCAACAAAGATCTTTCCTTCGGATCTGTGGTAGAAGGTGTACCCAATTGTTTCCTTAGGGTATCCTATGAAGACGCACTTCTATGTTTTAGGTTCGAGCTTATCAGGCTGAATCCTTTTCACATAAGTGTCGCATCCCAAAACTTTAAGAAACGATAGCTTTGGTTTCTTGCCAAACCACAGTTCATACGGTGTCGTCTCAACGGATTTAGATGGTGCCCTATTTAACGTGAAAGCAGCTGTCTCTAATGCATAACCCCAAAACGATAGTGGTAAATCGGTAAGAGACATCATAGAACGCACCGTGTCTAATAAAGTACGGTTATGAAGTTCGAATACACCATATTACGCTGTGGTGTTCCAAGTGGCGTGAGTAGTGAAAAAATTACACATTGTTTTAAATGAATGCCAAACTCGTAACTCAAATATTCGCCTCCGCGATCAGATCGTAGAAACTTTATTTTCTTGTTACAATGATTCTCCACTCCACTCTGAAATTCTTTGAACTTTTCAAATGTTTCAGACTTATGTTTCATTAAGTAGATATAACCATATCTGCTCAAATCATCCATGAAGGTCAGAAAATAACAATATCCGCCGCGTGCTTCAACACTCATTGACCACATACATCGGTATGTATTATTTCAAGTAAGTCATTAGCTCGCTCCTTGTTGCGGAGAACGGAGTTTTAGTCATGTTGCCCATGAGGCATGGTTCGCAAGTATCAAATTATTCATAATCAAGTGATTACAAAAGCCCATCTACATGGAGTTTCTTCATGCGCTTTAGACCAATATGACCTAAACGGTAGTGCCACAAGTATGTTGCACAATCATTATCAAATTTGCATCTTTTGGCATCAATATTGTGAATACGAATATCACTAAAATTGAGATTCTTCATGAATAGACCATTCTTCAAGGGTGCATGGCCATAAAAGATATTATTCATATAAATAGAACAACCATTATTCTCTAACTTAAATGAATAACTGTCTCACAATAAACAAGACCAGATATAATGTTCATGCTCAACGCGGGCACCAGATAACAATTATTAAGGTCTAGAACTAACCCCAAAGGTAGACGTAGAGGTAGCGTGCCGACGGCAATCACATCGACCTTGGAACCATTCCCGACGCGCATCATCACCTCGTCTTTAGCCAATCTTCGTTTATTTTGCAGCTCCTATTTCGAGTTACAAATATGAGCAACCGAACCAATATCAAATACCCAGGCGCTGCTACGAGCATTAGTAAGGTACACACCAATAACATGTATATCAAATATACCTTTGTTCACTTTGCCATCCTTCTTATCTGCCCAGTATTTGGGGCAGTTCTGCTTCAAGTGACCATTTCCTTTGTAGTAGAAGCACTCAGTTTCAGGCTTGGGTCCAGCTATGCGCTTCTTCTTGGGAGTGGATACTTGCTTGCCATTCTTCTTGAAGTTCCCTTTATTTTCCTTGCCCTTTTTCTTGAAACTAGTGTTGTTAACCATCAACACTTGATGCTCCTTCTTGATTTCTACCTCTACGGCCTTAAGCGTTGCGAAGAGCTTGGGAATTGTTTTGTTCATCACTTGCATACTACAGTTCATCACGAAGCCATTGTAGCTACTCCCTCCGTTCCAAAATAGATGACCCAACTTTGTACTAACTTTAGTATAAAGTTAGTATAAAGTCGGGTCATCTATTTTAGAACGGAGGGAGTACATGGCAGTGATTGAAGAACTCTGTCAATAACACAATCAACTGGAAGATTACTCCTAGCTGAGTCAAGTGATTATAATACCCAGACATTTTGAATATGTGTTCACTGAGAGAACTAGTCTCCTCCATCTTGCATCTATAGAACTTGTTGGAGACTTCATATCTCTCAATCCGGGCATTTGCTTGAAATATTAACTTCAACTCTTGGAACATCTCATATGCTCCATGATGTTCAAAACATCTTTGGACTCCCGGTTCTAAGCTGTAAAGCATGGCACGCTAAACTATAGAGTAGTCATCGGATCAAGCCTGGCAGGCATTCAAAACATCTGCTTCAGCTCCTACAGCAGGTCCGTCACCTAGCGGTGCATCAATGACATAATTCTTCTGTGCAGTAATGAGGATAATCCTCAAGTTACGGACCCAGTCCATGTACTTGCTACCATCATCTTTCAACTTAGCTTTCTCTAAGAACGCATTAAAATTCAGGGGAACGGTAGCACGGGCCACTGATCTACAACATAGATATGCAAATACTATCAGGACTAAGTTCATGATAAATTTAGTTCAATTAATCAAATTACTAATGAACTCCCACTGAAATAAACATCCCTAAAGTTATCTAAGTGATACATGATCCAAATGAACTAACCCATGTCCGATCATCACGTGAGATGGGGTAGTCATCAATGGTGAACATCTCTATGTTGATCATATCTACTATATGACTCATGTTCGACCTTTCGGTCTCCAGTGTCCCGAGACCATGTATGTTCATGCTAGGCTCGTCAAGTTTAACCCAAGTATTCTGCATGTGCAAAACTGTCTTACACCCATTGTATGTGAACGTAAGGTCTATCACACCCGATCATCACGAGGTGCTTCGAAACAATGAACTTTGGCAACGGTGCATACTCGGGGAGAACACTTTTACCTTGAAATTTAGTGAAGGGATCATCTTATAATGCTACCGCCGCTCTATGCAAAATAAGATGCATAAAAGATAAACATCACATGCAATCAAAATACATGACATGATATGGCCATTATCATCTTGTGCTTTGGATCTGCATATCCAAAGCATCATCATGATCTCCATTGTCATCGGCTCGACACCTTGATCTCCATCGTTGCATCGGGGTCGTCTCGCTAATTATTGCTTCTACAACTATTGATAATGCATAGCGATAAAGTAAAGCAATTACATGGCATTTGCACTTCATACAATAAAGAGACAACCCTAAGGCTCCTTTCGGTTGTCGATATTACAAAACATGATCATCTCATACATCAACATATATCACATCACATCTTGACCATATCACATCACAACATGCCCTGCAAAAACAAGTTAGACGTCCTCTACTTTGTTGTTGCAAGTTTTACGTGGCTGCTACGGGTTTCTAGCAAGAACTGTTCTTACCTACGAAAAACCACAATGGTGATTCATCAAGTTTGCTATTTTAACCTTCTTGAAGGACCATTCGTAGTCAAATTCGATTCAACTAAAGTAGGAGAAACAGACACCCGCCAGCCACCTTTATGCAAAACTAGTTGCATGTCAGTCGGTGGAACCGTTCTCATGTGCGTGGAAATGTAAGGTTGGTCCGGCCGCATCATCCCACAACATCGCTGAATCAAAATAAGACGTTGGTGGTAAGCAGTATGAGTATCACCTCCCACAACTCTTTGTGTTCTACTCGTGCATATCATCTATGCATAGACCTGGCTCGGATGTCACTGTTGGGAAATGTTGCATGGAAAACAAAAAAGTATACGCACATGCAAGATCTATCCATGGAGATGCATAAGAAAAAGTGGGAGAGTGTGTCTACGTACCCTTGTAGACCGTAAGCAGAAGCGTTTGCCAACGCGGTTGATGTAGTCGAACTTCGTTGCGATCCAACCGATCGAGTACCAAACATACAACACCTCCGTGTTCAGCACACGCTCAGCTCGGTGACGTCCACGCCTTCTTGATCTAGCAAGAGGACGAGGTAGTGGATGAGTTCCGGGAGCATGACAGCATGGTGACGGTGATGGTGAAGTTATCTCCGTAGGGCTTCGCCTAAGCACTACAGAAATATGACCGGGGGTGTAAACGGTGGACACACGGTGAAGCAATTTCATGGTTGTGCTAGGTTCCCCCCTCCCACATATATATAGGTGGGGGGAAGAGGGAGTAGCCAGGAGGGCGCCCCAAGTAGGTCGAATCCTACTTGGGGTCCTCCACAAGTCGCGCCCCCCTTTCCTTGTATAATTGCGGGACGAAGGAAGGAGGAGGTGCCCCCCTTTCATATCTCCCATGAGGAGGGAAAGGCAGGAGGGGCCACCGCTCCCCTTTCCTTCCCCTAGGGCCAGCCAGCCATGTAGAGGGGTGCACCAGCCCCCTAGTGGGCTGGTCCGTCCCCTCCCTTCGCCCATTAAGCCCATACACTTATCGAGGGTGTCCGGAACCCCTTCGGGTGATCCGATGACTGCCCGGTGCACTCTGAAACTATTCTGATGTCCGAATACCATTGTCATATATATATATATCAATCTTCACCTCCCGACCATTTCGAAACTCCTCGTCATGTCCATGATCTCACCTAGGACTCCGAACAACATTCGGTCACCAAATCATATAACTCATATAACACTATATCATCAATGAACGTTAAGCGTGCGGACTGGTTCGAGAACTATGTAGACATGACTGAGGCACCTCGCAGGTCAATAACCAATAGTGGAACCATATTGACTCCTACATATTGTATGAAGATCTTTATCAGTTGAACCGTTATGACAACATACGTAATTCCCTTTGTCCATCGGTATGTTACTTGCCCGAGATTCGATTGTCGGTATTTTCATACCTAGTTCAATAACGTTACAGGCAAGTCTCTTTACTCGTTCCATAATACATCACCTTGTAACTAACTCCTTAGTCATTTGCTTTCAAGCTTATGATGTGTATTACCGAGAGGGCCTAGAGATACCTCTCCGATACTCGGAGTGCCAAATCCTCATCTCGATCTATGCCAACTCAACAAATACCTTCGAAGATACCTGTAGAGCATCTTTATGATCACCCAGTTATGTTGTGACGTTTGATAGCACATAAGGTATTCCTATGGTATCCGGGAGTTTCATAATCTCATAGTCGAAGGAATATGTATTTGACATGAAGAAAGCAATAGCAATAAACTGAACGATCAATATGCTAAGCGAACGAATGGGTCTTGTCCATCACATCATTCTACTAATGATGTGATCCCATTACTGAATGACAACACATGTCTATGGTTAGGAAACCTTAACCATCTTTGATAAACAAGCTAGTCTAGTAGAGGCTTACTAGGGACACGGTATTTGTGTATGTATTCACACATGGATTTAGGTTTCTGATCAATACAATTCTATCATGAATAAGGAAATACAAAATAACAACTTTATTATTGCCTCTAGGGCATATTTCCTTCAGTGACCTACTCGGTTGCTGCTAGAGTGAACTTGTGGTGCCATGGCGGTTTGCAACCGTGACAATCACTCCATCTATATGAATTGTATTTATTTGAAAGTACTTGGTCATTTGGAGAATGCTTGATCATGACAATCACCCGAAACCACAACCACAAGTCTCCATCGTGTAGTACTTACAGTCGGTCGCACCAATAGACGGTCGGTCACACCCGCATCTCACTGAAGGGACACGCATCGGCTTGGTCTTACATGTACAACTAGTTACATCACTAACTTGTGCGACCGCATTTGAGCAGTAGTACTTGAAATTTGTGTTGCAAGAAACTCATCGAGAGCCTATTAGGGCCTCGAAACCAAAACCATCAATTAATCTTTAGCTTGTTCCCATCACATTCCAAAGTAGTACTAACTTTACACCTACGTATCAAACCTAAACATGTTCCCACGATGCAGGTCTTAGTACTAGTGCTAGTAGGTTATAAAAAGGGGAACTACCTAGACAAAAATTACTCTACCTTCCTCCTCATAAGTCTTTCTTGTTCGTCAGTCCTTGCGATGGCCAGTGTGCAGAGCTCTAGGTTGAGAACTACTCGTAACAAGGGAGTGGCGACCAAGGACATGGAAAAAAAGAGAGGGCTCACCGCCTTGAAGAGACCTCGAAAGATCTCTCATGGGCAGTCAAGGGATCCTAAGAGCGCCCTAGCCGTGCAGGTGAACATGCCCAGCTGGCGGTGCTGGAGTTGTTATCCCTTGACGACATGCCCGATAAGTTCAATAAGCAGGAGTTGATCAATGTCTTGGTGGAGCTTCTGAAGGAGAGCCTCAACGACATGCCTGCTGATCTCAGTAAGCAGAAGGAGTTGACCGTTGGTTTGGTGATGCTGCTGAAGGAGAGCATTGCCTCCAAAAGTGCAACTAATCCTCAAGTGGTTTTGGTAATTCATAACAACATATAGCATACTGAATATCCTCTCAAGATGAAAATTTCAGGAAGTTCAATGAATTGCATGGCATGGACTAGAAATGTGTGCCCCTCAAAATGCTAAGGACACATATTGGAAAAAGCTCAAGACTCTTCAATTTATTTTAAGTGATCCAAGATCACATTGAGTCCATAGGAAAGTCAATACTATTAGAAGGGGGTGAGGAGTTGCTTAATGGCTTGCTTGCTCAAATGCTTAGTGATATTGCTCCAAAGCCCTCAAAAACTTTCTCCATCCAAATATGTCAATACCCTAAACCCCAACTCAGTCCCACTGATTCTGTCTATCCGACGCCACCGAGTTCATATGACATAGCCAGTGCCAGAAACCCTAATAGTTTGGTCTCGCCGACACGGGTCTCGCTCTCACCGAGATGGCCTTGCCTGTGACTTGTTGCATTTATTTCAGTCTCACCGAGTTATTTAATCGGTCTCACCAAGTTGGCTTGACATTCTCTCTGTTGCCCTATTGCTTCACTTCAGTCTCACCGAGTTGATGCAATCGGTGCCACCGAGATGATGTTTTCCCTAAAGCCTTAGCACACCGGTCCCACGGAGTTGTTCCAATCAGTCCCACCAAGATTCCTGGCGTTCACATTTTGAACTAATCGGTCTCACCGAGTTGGGTAAAATGTGTGTAAAGGTTGGATTTTGTGTGGAGGCTATATGTACCCCTCTACCCCTTCTCCATATGTGAGAGAGCCATCAGAATGCGCCTACACTTCCACCATACTTTTTCTGAGAGATAACCACCTACCCATGTGTTGAGATCAAGATATTCCAATCCTACCACAAGAATCTTCATTTCTAGCCTTTCCCAAGGTGCTTTCCACTCAAATCATCTTTCCACCATATCCAAATCTATGTGAGAGAGTTGAGTGTTGGGGGGACTATCATTTGAAGCACAAGAGCAAGGAGTTCATCATCAACACACCATCTATTACCTTTTGGAGAGTGGTGTCTACTAGATTGGTTAGTTGTCGCTTGGGAGCGTCCGTCAAGTTGTGGAGTTGAACCAAGAAGTTTCTAAGGGCAAGGAGATATCCTACTTTGTGAAGATCTACTCGAGTGAGGCAAGTCCTCATGGGCGATGGCCATGGCGGGATAGACAAGGTTGCTTCTTCATGGACCCTTCGTGGGTGGAGCCCTCCATGGACTCACACAACCGTTACCCTTCTTGGGTTGAAGTCTCCATCAACTTGGATGTCCGATAGCACCACCTACCGGAACCACGCCAAAAATCTTTGTGTCTTCATTGTGTTTGCACTCTCCAAACCCTTCCCTTTACCTTCATATGCAATGTTCGACTTTCCGCTGCTACACTCTTAGAATTGCATGTGTAGGTTGATTGCTTGACTTGTGTTAATTGTTAAAATCTACCCACAACTAAAATTGGGAAAAGGTTAGATTTTCATTTGGTCAAGTAGTTGGAAGCATAAGATGAAAATGCACATACTTGGTCATAACCCCGCCGTTTGGGCTGTTGTGTGTATTGGCTTGCCAGGTGATTTCTTCGAGGATGGAAAAGAACGAGATCGTGAAGCGACAGTGAAAGAAATGAAGATGTTGCAATACCATGCTCAAGCTTGCGATATTCTCTTCAATGGAATGTGCCCCGAAGGATTCAAAAAAATCTGCTACCTTGAGAATGCAAAGGAAATTTGGGATACTTTGGTTGATATGCATGATGGTACCGAGTCCGTCAAGGAATCCAAATTGGATGTGCTTCGAGGTCAACTAGACAAATTCAAGATGAAGGATGGTGAAGGTGTCGGATTTAGGGTTCCGGTAGACCCTTGTGGTTCGAACACTAGGGTGCACGCGGAGATTTCGCCCTCTACCTACCTGCTCCTCGCCGACTCGCTAGGATCTAAACTACGGAAGGAACAACACAAGAGACACAGAGTTTATACTGGTTCAGGCCACCATTGTGGTGTAATACCCTACTCCAGTGTGTGGTGTGGTGGATTGCCTCTTGGGCTGGTGATGAACAATACAAGGAAGAACAGCCTCGCGAGGGTCTGTTCTTGGCTGGTGCGATGAATTGCTAGGAGGAGTTCAGTCGCTCTCTCTACTGGCATTCTGGCGAGGAGTCTTTCATTCCCCATCCCTGGGGGCGGCTAGTCCTATTTATAGGCAAAGGCCCTGGGCCTCTTCCCAAATATTGAGCGGGAAGGGCGCCAACAATTGGCCATTTTGAAGGGGAACATCTGGTACACTTATCCTGACTAAAGTTGGTCCTCGCCTGTCAAAGCTCTGGTGGTGACGCCTGCTTGGGCTCCACAATGACTTCCTTCCGGCCGTTGGGCTGGTCTTGGTCTTGTTGCACCGAGACGGATGCCTTTGCTTGATGCTCTCACCTGCGCTTGCTCCCTTTGCACCAAAGAGGAAAGGAGGACACTGCGCGGCTGGCGCCCGACTGGCGCCCTTGGTCGTCATGGCTTGCGTCATGCGGCACCTCGCGAGGTACCCCGCCTTGAACTCTCCGCCTCCTCGTGAGCCAGCCTGATGAGGCCGCGCCTGAGGAAGCTCCTTGTCGTCCGCCCCGCGAGGCTTGGCCCCTCGCGAGGGTCTACAGCTTGTGTTGATGAAGATGGGTCATGCTGGGGCCCCCTTTGAGCCACGCCGCGGGCCGCAGGCAGGCAAGTCTGGGGACCCCCGTTCCCAGAACACCGACAGTAGCCCCCATGCCCAAGGCGCGCCCGGACTTGGCCGAGCGGAGAGGCGAAAGGGCAAGTGCGAAGCGCCGCGGGCCCTAACAGCCTGCGGCCTTGGGCGCCGCGTGGCAGCTAATTGGACGAGGGCGTCTCCACTTCCCCATAACGCCTCGGCAACTGCACGAATAGACAAGTCTCTGCATGCAAAGCCGGTCATGATTACCTGCGATCGTGGGGGTCGGCGGTTGGCCTCCTCTGGCTTTTAGTACGGCGCGTTGCGTGCCCTTCCAGTCTATCCCCTCTTGCTTCTCCTTCTTCTTCATGGCTCCGTCAAGGAAGTTCTCGGCCGCAGAGAAAGGAAAGGCCCGCCAGGTTGAGCCTACCTCTCCCCCGCCCAAGCGCGGCCGAGGCCGCCCTCACAAACACCCTGTCGCTTCCACGGCGGCTCCCCGCGGTCGCGGAGGTGCCTTCCTGCGCAGTGACGGGCGGCTGGCCGCGGCTGGGGAGCGTGCTTCAGCCGTGCAACCCCCTAGGCCACGGTTCCACACTACGGAGGTGCTGCTGGAGTTCGTTGTGTGGTCGGCGGAGCCGACTGGCGCCAGGCTTCGGCTCCCTCGCTTCCTCCTAGGTGAGCTCCGGTGGCGCCCAGGCGGCCTCTCGTTCGAGCGCAGATGGCTCTTTGCCGCAACTGGCCTCGTGGGCTTCGCTGGAGGTCTCTGCAGCTGGAAGCTTGGCCTTGACCCGCGGCTGGTAGACGTTCCCCCACGCGCGTGGCCTGAGCCGTCGGTGCACCCTACACTTCAAGTTCAACGGTGATGCCACCCTCTACGTGAGGGCGTTTGGGGAAGATGGTCGCCATGCAGGGTGCTGCCCTGAAAACGACGACCGCGGCCGAGGACCCAGCACCGGCGAGGACGGAGAGGACAACGCGCGCTTGGCTGGCGGCGCCCAGGGTTCCTCAAGCTTCACTAGTTCTTCTTCGGGCAGCGATTCTTCTAGCGGCGGCCGCGGTCAGCCTCCACGCCGTCATGCCTTCTTGGAGGGTGGTAGCGGGTCTGCCCGCTGTCGCGCCTCGGTGAAGCGTGAGAGGGAGTCCGCCTGAACCCCGGAGGCGGCTCGAGTCTTCCCTGAGGGCCGGTGTAGGGCGAGCCGCGCCTGATTTGCTCTTTCTTTTCCCTTTTCCTGTGAAAAAAGACAGTAGTGTGGGGCCCCGTGGGGGCGTGTTTGGGTTACCGTTGTTAATCATCGCACTATTTCCGTTATTTTGGTATTGTGCTTTCCGGCCGCACGCCTGCGCATAGGTAGTTTCCAGCCTCAGTCTTGGGGGGCAACCGACCCAGGTCCTATGTTCATGTCGCGGTGCCCGTGAGGCATGAACTAGAAGGGTGCTCCTGTGGTGGACCCAGGTTGGAAAACCTTTGAACGATAAGGGCAGAAAACACTCGCGAGGGAGTTCGGGCTGCTCCCTCGTGAGACCTTGCACGAGAGAAATCGAGGTAGGAGAGCGAAAAGTCGAAGAGCCACAACTCAAAGGCAACAGCTTCAATAAAACTTCGAATGAGAGCGAACAAGCCAACTGCAGAAAGCAAATGAAAAAGCCGCGTCTGGCAACTAATCTAGTCTTTGACGTCTTCTCACCAGCGCAGAGCTAAGTGCTGCCACTGGGCATGGGAGGGAGCCCCAGGGCCTGAGGCCGGCGCTCCTGAGACTCCGGGGCGTGTACAGCCCCAACTCATTATTACGTGAGAGTGTCACAGGCGGCAAGCTTCACAGGCATTGGCCTTCTTCACAGGCTCCGGGCCTTTCTTGGGGGAAACAAGCTTCACGGGCATTGGCCCTCTTCACAGGCTCCGGGCCTTTTCCAAAACGCACCAGCTTCACAGGCGTTCGCCTTCTTCACAGGCTCTGGGCCTTTTCCAAAAAGATGAGCTTCACAGGCATTCACCTTCTTCACAGGCTCTGGGCCTTTTCCAAAAAGATGAGCTTCACAGGCATTTGCCTTCTTCACAGGCTCTGGGCCTTTTCCAAAAGATGAGCTTCACAGCATTCGCCTTCTTCACGTGCTCTGGGCCTTTTCCAAAAGATGAGCTTCACAGCATTCGCCTTCTTCACGAGCTCTGGGCCTTTTAGGGTAAAACCTCTGGAGGTCTTTGGATGTTCCACAGCGTTCTAGACAGGTACCCCTCCACGAGTCTCAAGCGCGGAGCCGGGCACGAAACATGAACAACCTTGAACGGGCCCTCCCACATGGGAGAGAGCTTATGCAGTCCCTCCCTGGAGAGAACCCGCCGGAGCACGAGGTCCCCTACCTCAAGAGTTCTGGGGCGGATGTTGCAGCAGTGGTATCGTCGCAGTGCTTGTTGGTACCTTGCCGCTTGCAGAGCGGCTTCTCGATGACGCTCCTCCACCAGCACGAGGTCCATCCCCCGCATGGTGTCCTGCTGCACCTCATCGAACGCCAGGACCCACGCGCAATGACACCTGACCTCGTGAGGGAGGACCGCTTCAGCTCCATAGACTAGGAAGAACGGGGTCTCCCCAGTCGGCTTGGTCGCAGTTGTGCGGATGGACCACAAAATGGACTGAAGCTCATCGTACCAACCTCTGCCGCAGGCCTCCAGTTTCTTCTTGAATGTTCTGGTCTTGAGGCCCCTCGGGACTTCTGCGTTGGCCCGCTCGGCCTGGCCGTTGCTTCGGGGATGCGCCACCAAAGCGTAGCATATCTGCGTTCCAAGGTTAGCACAGTATGTTTTGAAGAGGTTACTGGTGAACTGCGAACCGTTGTCGGTGATGATGCGGTTCGGGACCCCGAACCGGCTCACGATGCCCTTGATGAACTTAACCGCAGAACCAGCAGGGATGGTGCGGACGTCCTCTACTTCAGCCCACTTGGTGAACTTGTCCACAGCGACGTAGAGGTAGCGATAGCCCCCTGGCGCCCGAGGAAACGGGCCCAGGATATCCAGCCCCCAGACTGCGAACGGCCACATGAGGGGTATGGTTTGCAGACCTCCTGCCGGCTGATGGATCTGCTTGGCATGGAATTGGCAGGCTTCGCAATCCTTCACTAGTTCGACAGCGTCATTGAGCGCAGTAGGCCAATAGAAACCGCTGCGGGACGCCTTGCCGATGAGGGCCCGCGATGACGAATGATGCCCACAGTCTCCATCGTGTATATCTGCCAACAGTTCCTTCCCTTGCTCCCTGGAGATGCAGCGCAGGGACACATTGTTTGGTCGTTTCCGGTAGAGCTCTCCATCCCTGATGCAGTACGCTGTAGCTTGCCACGCCACACGCTCTGCTTCCTCCTTCTTCTCCGGCAGGGTCCCTTGTGTTAAGTAGCTCCGGAGCTCTGTGATCCAGCACCCCTCCTGAGGCTCCATCGTGAGGAGCAGGCGTGCTCCTAAGGCTGGGCCACAGGCCGGGGCTCCCGAGGCAGGTGGCTGGGGGAGCTCCTCCCGAGGCTGCGCCGTGTTCGATAATGATGGCATGGCCGAGGGCTTGAAGAGCCGTTCCTCGAAGACGCCAGGCTCCTGAGGCAACCGCCTGGAGGCTCGTTTGGCGATGTCGTCGGCCTCTTGATTAGTGCCGCGGGGTACATGCTGTAGCTCCAACCCCCATAACCGCTTCTCCATCCTGCGGACCTCCGCAAGGTAGGCTTCCATGTGCTCATCTTTTGGCTCGTATACCTTGTTGGATAAATTGACGAGGAGCTGCGAATCACCCTTGATAGTAAGGCGCTTCACCCCTAGGGCAGCGGCGGCCTTCAAGCCCGCTATCAGTCCTTCATACTCCTCTATGTTGTTGGAGACCTTTTCACCCTGCTGGAAACAGAGCTGCACGGCGTAGTAGAGCTTGTCCTGAGTGGGAGATATGAGAACCGCCCCAGCCCCAGCGCCATGCCTGGAGAACGCCCTGTCGAAGTACATGACCCAGCCTTCTGGCGCCTCGCTTCCCAGAGAGAGGGATCGATCCTCGTCGGCCTTGAGGTCCGGTGCCTCTGTCCATTCGGCCACGAAATCCGCTAGGCGCGGCTCCCTTGATGACTTTGGTCGTGCTGAATTCGAGCTGAAACGCTTGCAGTTCGATGTTCCACTCAGTGACCCTTCCGGCTGAGTTAGAGCTCCTGAGCACCCTTTCCAAGGGGTATGCTGAGACAACCTTGATAGGGTGACCCTGAAAGTAGTGCCGCAGCTTGCGCGAGGCCACCAGTAGCGCGAGGAGGAGTTTATGTGGCATGGGGTACCGTGCCCTCGCATCCCGCAACACCGTGATGACTAAGTACACTGGGTGCTCGACAAGGCTTGGAGCGTCGGTGCTGGTGGCATCCTCCGGAGGCCGTGGCGCCTCCTGAGGCGGTGGAGCCTCCAGAAGCTGGTTGCCTGGGGGAGGGGCCTCTTCCGTTCCCAGTGCGCTCCCCTGTGGCGGCTGATCCTTCTCAGCCATGGTAGTGGTCTCTGCGAGTCCTTCTGGGTCCTGCTTTGCCTTGACACGTAGCTGCCGCGGTTTTGGTCCGATGCTCCTCTCTAACCGCCACCAGAGCTGCGCTGGCGGAGTAGGGAGTGGCGGCAAGGTAGAGCACCAAGGGCTCTTGAGGGCGTGGAGCCACCATAACCGGAGGGCTAGTTAGGTACCTCTTGAGATCTTGGAACGCCTTGTCGGCCTCTTCAGTCCATTCAAAGGGCCCCTTTCTCTTCATCAGCTGGAAGAAAGGCAGCGCTCGCTCCCCCAACTTGGAGATGAAGTGCCCTAGCATAGTCACGCGCCCAATGAGCTTATGCATTTCTCTGAGGGTCTTCGGCGGGCTCATATCCTCGACCGCCTTGACCTTTTCTGGGTTGGCCTCGATGCCTCGGTGGGATACGAGGAAGCCCAAGAGCTTGCCCGAGGGGACTCCAAACACACACTTTTCCGGGTTGAGCCGCAGGTTCACGGCGTTGAGGCTCGCGAAGGTTTCCTCCAGGTCTTGTATCAGGGTCTTGGCCTCGCGAGACTTCACCACAATGTCATTGACGTAAGCTTCCACATTCTTCCCGAGCTGTGGGCCCAAGGTGATGTGCGTGAGCCGCTGAAAGGTTGCGCCCGTGTTGCGTAGTCCGAACGGCATGCAGGTATAGCAGTACACCCCACACGGGGTCAGGAAGGCCGTCTTCTCCACGTCTTCCACCGCCATCTTGATCTTATGATACCCGGAGAAGGCATCCAAGAAGCATAACAGGTCGCACTCAGCGGTGGAATCGACGATCTGATCGATGTGAGGGAGCGGGAACGGATCTTGCAGACACGCTTTGTTGAGGTTAGTGAAGTCAACACATCGCTCTTTCCTCCCTTCTTGACTGCGACCGGGTTGGCCAACCAATCTGGATACCGGACCTTGCGAATGACCCCAGCGGCTTCTAGCTTGTGGGTCTCCTGGATGATGAAGGCCTGCTTTTCGGTGGACTGCCGCCTCGCTTTCTGCTTCACGGGGCGCACGTTGGGGCACACGTTGAGGTGATGCTCGATCACACCCCTAGGGATCCCCGCCAACTGATCAGGCTCCCAAGAGAATACCTTCTTGTGTGCGCAAAGGAACCTGACCAGGGCTTCCTCCTGCTCGAGCTCGATGTTGGCGCCTATGGTGAAAGTGGCGTCAGTGGACCCGTCCTCGTCGACAGGTATCTGCTTGGTCTTTGCCTTGTCTTGGGTGAACAACTGTTTCTTCTTGGTTGGCGCAGCCCCCTTGGGCTTGGGGGTTTTACGTCGGCGGTCGTCTTTGCCGCCGCCGTCTTAAGGCGAAGCCAAGATTGCAGCAAGATTCTCCTGTGTCCCGAACGCGGTGAGGACACCGTTGCTCCGGGCATCTTCATGAGGTTGTACGCCGGGTGAGTCACGGCCATGAATTGGGCCAGTGCTGGATAGCCGAGGATGGCGTTGTAGGGGAGGCCGATGGGGGCGATGTCGAAATCGACCAGCTCCGTGCGGAAATTGTCGTAGGTGCCGAAATTTACTGGGAGCCGGATCTGTCCCAAGGAGCTGGACGACCCACCCCCGACGCCCGAGAAGGGCTGGCTGGGCTGCAGCCGCTCCCGGGGTATGCAGAGGAGGTTGAAGGCCTCAACTGAGAGCATGCTGAGGCCCGCGCCGCCGTCGATGAGAGTCCTGGTGACAGCCACCTGGCAGATGGTGGGGCTGCAGAGCATGGGGAGCGCACCCGAGCAGGCCGAGTTGGAGGGGTGGTCCTCCGAGCTGAAGGCCAGCCTGGCCGGTGGCCCCGACCGGTCCGGGGGAGCCCCCTGCCGCGTGGAGGCGGCGCCGACCTGGCGGACGAATGGCTTGACGTGGTGACTGGAGGGCGGCGCCTGCGAGCCGCCCAGGAGGGCCGCGATGACCGGGGAAGCCGGCGCGGCGTGGTGGGTGAGGAAGAGGCCGCGTGGCTCTTCCCAAGAGGCCACGGCGGGATGCCGAGACGATGCTTGCTGCTCGTTCCCTGCCGGGCCGGTGGCGGCATTGGCGGCAGGCGACGGGGAACGTCGAGGGCGCCCGCCGATGGGAGCCGTCTGGGCAACACGGGAAGCGAGGGCGGTTCGGCGCCCGGCACGGGCCCGACGAGTGTCAGACATGGATGCGATGGACGGAGAAGAACAAGGCGACGGAAGACGAATTCCGGCGCACCCCTACCTGGCGCGCCAAATGTCGGATTTAGGGTTCTGGCAAACCCTTGTGGTTCGAACACTGGGGTGCGCGCGGAGATTTCGCCCTCTACCTACCTGCTCCTCGCCGACTCGCTAGGATCTAAACTACGGAAGGAACAACACAAGAGACACATAGTTTATACTGGTTCAGGCCACCATTGTGGTGTAATACCCTACTCCAGTGTGTGGTGTGGTGGATTGCCTCTTGGGCTGGTGATGAACAATACAAGGAAGAACAGCCTCGCGAGGGTCTGTTCTTGGCTGGTGCAATGGACTGCTAGGAGGAGTTCAGTCGCTCTCTCTACTGGCTTTCTGGTGAGGAGTCTTTCATTCCCCATCCCTGGGGCGGCTAGTCCTATTTATAGGCAAAGGCCCTGGGCCTCTTCCCAAATATTTTGCGGGAAGGGCGCCAACAATTGGCCATTTTGAAGGGGAACATCTGGTACACTTATCCTGACTAAAGTTGGTCCTCGCTTGTCAAAGGCTCTGGTGGGTGACGCCTGCTTGGGCTCCACAATGACTTCCTTCCGGCCGTTGGGCTGGTCTTGGTCTTGTTGCACCGAAACGGATGTCTTTGCTTGATGCTCTCTCCTGCGCTTGCTCCCTTTGCACCAAAGAGGAAAGGAGGACACTGCATGGCTGGCGCCCGACTGGCGCCCTTGGTCGTCATGGCTTGCGTCATGCGGCACCTCGCGAGGTACCCCGCCTTGAACTCTCCGCCTCCTCGTGAGCCAGCCTGATGAGGCCGCGCCTGAGGAAGCTCCTTGTCGTCCGCCCCGCGAGGCTTCGCCCCTCGCGAGGGTCTTGAGCTTGTGTTGATGAAGATGGTCCGTGCTGGGCCCCCCTTTGAGCCACGCCGCGGGCCGCAGGCAGGCAAGTCTGGGGACCCCCGTTCCCAGAACGCCGATAGAAGGTGTCACCGAGATGTACTCTAGGCTTGCTCTCGTCACAAATAAGATTGCCTGCTTAGGAAGTGAAGAGATGACCGACAAATTCATCATCAAGAAGACCCTAAGAGCCTTGGATAGAAAATATGATACCGTGTGCACCTTGATCCAAATGACGCCCAACTACAAAGATCTCAAGCCCACCGAAGTCATTGGTAGAATTGTTGCTCATGAGATGTCACTCAAGGATAAGGAAGAGCTCCACCACAAGGCAAGTGGTGCCTACAAAGCTTCGAGTGATGCTCCTACAACATCAAGTGAGAAGCAAGTCTCCAATAAAGAATTGAGCTTAATGGTGAAGAACTTCAACAAGTTCTACAAGAATAGAACAAAATAAAGAAGCTCCAAGTCAAGGTCCTACAATGAAAAAAGATCTTCTAGGCATGATCATAATTCCTACAATTGTGGAAGACCTGGACACTACTCCAATGAGTGTACGGCTCCCTAAAGAAAAAGAAAAGATTCACCAAAAAGGAGGAGTAGAAGAGATGAATCACCTCCAAGAGAGAGGAGTAGAGATGATCGTTATGAACGAAGACTCTCTCATATAAGCAAGGATTCAAAAAGGAAGGACAAGTCATCAAAGAGCTACACAAGACGAAGACATCAAGCTCACGTTGGTGAATGGGTATCCGGTTCCGACTCCGACAACTATTTCTAGAGAAGCTATCACTCCGACTCTGAATATACTCAAGATGAAGGTGTTGCCGGTCTTCCACTCGTGTCATCCAACTCCTATGACATATTTAATTCACCAAATGAAGGAATTGGAAGATGCTTCATGGCTAAAGGCCCCAAGGCATCACACCCCGAGTATGTTGATTTCAATAGTGATGAAGATGATTTGCTAGGTGATGATGATTTACTTGTTGACAACACTAGTGATGAAAACTATGATGAACTTGCTAATAATCATAGTAATCAAGATGAAACGAGTGAAAATGATAATAAGGAGATTGAGTGTCTAACTAAAGAACTAAACACTCTTAAGTTAGATCATGAAACAACTCTAGAGGATCATAGAGAGCTCCTAAGGACTCATGAGAAGCTACGCTTCGAGAAGCTAAATTTAGAGCAAGAGCATGAGTTCCGAAAAGACATCAATGATGATCTTCGAAAAAGAGTTCTTATTATCTTGCCAAATGTCTCCTCTTGTCTACTTATATGCCACAAGTAAAATCTAGCAATAAGAGCAAGAAAGATTCTTCCTCTAGTAGTAACAATAACCATGCTAAATCCAATATTGTTGCTTATAGTAGTTCTCTTGATTCCACTAATTATTCTCTTAGCCAAGATACACTTGAGCAAGAAAATATCTTATTGAAGGGAATTATAGAGAAAGGTGTTTACAAGAGCCTTGCCGGAAGTAAGCAATTTGAGGAAATTGTACGCAAGCAAGGAAGGCACTGGAAGAATCAAGGTATTGGTTTTGAACAAAAGTTCAAAGCCAATGGATTTGAGTGGGAAGAAGATCAATACCCGAAGACAAAGTTTGTCCCTCAACAAGATAAGTATGACCCCACTTCTTTCAAGGGAACACAAGCTCAAGATGATCTTCCACCACAAGACCACAAGCTAAAAGGCAAGGACAAGCTTCAAGAAGAGATTGACTGATTTGAATAAGCTCCTAAGGCCATGGTCAAGTGGGTTCCCAAGACTACGTCAAGTTCTACATCATCAAGTACGACTACAACTCCAAGGATTCCCATCAAATTGATGTGGATCCCAAAGAAGAAGAACTAGAGTGTTCTTGAGGGTGGCTCTGCCAACACACTTCACTCATATTCATTTTGGCGAGGACATGTGCACTCAACTTTCATATCTTGCACTAGTTCATGGAATCACAAACCCTCTTGTTGGTAAGACAAGGGATAAGGTAACCTAATGCTTTCATGGACATCATCACATGTGTAATTCACTCTGTGTCTATGGATATCCTTGTATGTTCCTTGTGGGACTAACCCATGTAGGTATTGAAAATGCAACACTCCAATGGATTGCTCCAAAATATCTACATCAACATTGAGCATCGACATATTCAATATCTACATGAAGTCATCATTGACAAACCCCAAGGTTAGTTCATCCCACTTAGGGGGGATATCACATCTAGGGGGAGCTTTGCTCTAAGAATTGAGCTAAAGAAACTCTAATGGTGTGAACGCATCAATGCTTTATGTAAAAGTGGTAACCCCACTTGTGCTTAAACGATGAGTATGACCTACAGTCAAATGTTATAATTTGACTCCTTAGTCAATATACTCATATATAGATTTCCTAGTCATCGCCAATTGCTTGATAGATCCTAGAAGTGTTTGTGCATGCTTTGTCACATATTTCATTTGCTATCTTATTGTGTGAGCATGTTGGTTGCATAATTTCTCCATTCGAGGACATCCATTTGTGGTTCTGATTGTTTGGTTTTTATTGGCCAAATGTATGGACAAGAATGCCTAAGAACCCCCTCTAGCTATCTATGCTTTTTCTTGGCTCAAACTCTATTCATGCTACATCACAAAATTTTGAACAAGTCTTTTTCGGACCCTCCAGGCGAGGAGCACTCGGGGCAACCGATCCGTCAAGAGCTGACTTCCAAAACTTTCTTGTAAATTTTGGTCAGACCAACACACTCATATTCAGTTGCACCGAAATCACTAGATTGATCTAGGTTTTCATCTCGGTGCTACCGATTAGAACTACTCGTTCTCACCGAGTTGAAGTAACTGCAAGTAGTTTTGCATCTCGGTGTCACCAAGACATTCCATTCGGTGTCACTGACAGCGTCTGGGTATATATACCTTGCGTACCTATACGATTGAAAAAGTCTTCAAACCGCATGAGTTCGCGCCCCAGAACTGCCGCCCCTTGGTCTCTGTATCATCGCCGTCTCCGCATGTGCACCATCGTCACAGGTCTCCGTCGCCGTCAACGGAAGTCCTCTCCGTTGTTGCCGCCGTAGCGAGCCATCACCAAGTTAGGGTATGGTTCGAACCCTTTGTAATATTTTCTCCTTCCTATTCTTTGCACAAGGTCAATGCCTGGACTCTTGCCACGATTGAAAAACTTCTATCCACTCAGAAATTTCTTTAGATTAGATTTGATGAAAAATCTTAGGGTTAGGTTTCCGCCGAGCTCATCTCGGACCGACCGAAATGGAACTTTCTATCCCACCGGTTGGCCCTGGCCATTGCACTAAGTACAACTCGGTCTGACTGAAGTGTACTGATCAGTGAGGCCAAAAGCGATTTCTCTATGAAACCCTAAGCATCTTAGAGTCACCGAACTGCAACTCGGTCTGACCGATGCTGCATGTTTAGACTCTGTCAGTGCTTCGGTGTCACCGAGATTTTTATATCGGTAACTCTGAAATGCTTTCTGCTGAAAACTAAAACTAAGATTTTGACTCAATTTTTGCAACAACAAGCTACTTTTGTGATGCTCATCCACTCTGCCCATATCCATCTATTCACAGGGCCAGTTCGCAGAGATGTCAGAGGCAAGTGATAGTCAGAATAGATTAGAGGAGCAGGTCAACCTCATTGAGGGCACAAGCCGAAGTAGTATCTATGATGATTGCAGTAGAAGAACTCCTAGCAACCTACCCAAGGTTGCTGCCAGATAGAGAAAGAAGAGGAACTTTGATAGTGAAGATGAAGATTTTGTTGTTGAGGAAGAGGTAACCTCAAAGAAGAAAGTACTCAAGAAGGAATATGATGCAGCAGCTGCCACCAAGCCAGGCCTCCAGAAGAAAGCTCCTGCCAGGAGAGCTCCTATGTCAAAAGTGAGAAAATCAACTGTCACTCAAGAGACTATAAAGTTCACTCTTAAACAATCTGATGATGAGGCTGGTGATGAAAAGAAGAAGAAGAGGGCCAGAACAACCACCGCTAAGGTACTTGGCAAACCTTCTGTAACATCCCCAGCATCACACTACAGTAATCCCTTATGATCAGTGCCAAGTCATCTTGATTTACAAAGCTTAATTATGTTGGGGTAATATCTCAACTCAAGTCCCTTCTCTGAATTCTATTCAAATTCAAAGTGAAATTTGAAGTGGCACAAAACTTGCTAGAAAAATGTTCATCATTAAGGTAAAATTCCATAACATTTAATTGTTAAGGAAGACAACATCACCATTGAGCAAAGGTGTACAGTAGCAATTATTTCATTGCAACTTCAACATTTTTTAATGTCATTTTAATTGTGAAAAATGTAAATGACATCCCCTGGCCTCCAAACTATTTGTGGCACTGGCTAAAAATGCCTTGGATTTTATGGGCCCAGTTCCATAATTTATTTAAGATATTTGGTAGCCCAATTAACTTCCTTTCTTTCTTTGTTTATTAAACAAAAAAGAAGGAAAAGTAGAGGGGAGAGAAAGTCCCTACCCCACTTGGGCTTCGGCCCACCCAGCCAGCTGACCCAGCTAGGCCGGCACACTCCCCCTCCCCGCTCATCCCTCTCCTTCTCTCTGTTCACGCGACCGAGCCCCCCCCCCATCTCGTTCCCACCGGACCCGGCACGGTGCCCCGTGTTGCCACGTCGCCGGCGAAGGGATAAGGGCAGCACCGACGCCTCGGGCTCCCTCCCCACTCGCCCACTCCGCCTCACCCTCTCCCCACCAGATCCTCCTCGCCAAGATCTACCACTTCCTCCCGACGCCGCCATGGCCTCGCCACTGTGAAGCTCGCAGCCACCAAGCCCTGTTCACCTCCCCGACGTGCTCACCGGCTTCCTCATCGTTGTCCACATCGCCTACGCCATCGGGGTCGAGCCGAGCGCCTCTCCTCCGACCGGAACGCGCTCGTCTTCAACCTTCGGGTCGCCGGCGTTCATCGCCGATTCCGGCTACCTCGCGCCCTCCCCGAGCTCGCTGCCACTCCCTACGGATCCGATGTGAGCTCCTGCTTCTCCTCCCCCTCTATGTTAGCTCGCCCGCATTACATAGCCACCGATGGCACCGACGACCGAACACTCCGCCGCTCGCGCTTGTCGCCGACGTAGCCACGGTGACCTTTGGGTCTCGTGCGTGCCACCATCACGCTCGTCGCGACGTGTAGAGGCCATCTGGCCATTTATTTGCTCGCTAGCGCGCCCGCAACGCCAATCATCTTTGCTCCCGAGCACTGACATCCACCGATGAGCTCGTCGTCGTTGCTACGGTGCTCCTTCGGCCACACCGCCATCGCAGTTCGCCTCTTCGTCGCCCGCTCTTTCTAACGCACCCATGCGCGACCCTCCATGTGCTCTGTGCGCGATTTCTGGTGATGTCCGACACGCGCCGCCGTGCAAAATGGTTGTCAGCGTTGCTCCGGCGCCGGCGCTGACGTGGCGCCGCATGACCTCCCCTGTGAGACTGACGTGTGGGCCCGCTGGGTCCTGTTGACTGGTTTGACCAAGTCAACAGCTGACTGGGCACCCCTGTGCCACTAACATGCGGGCCCCACCGCTTAGTTAGTCAAATTAAAACATTTCCTAAATAAACTTAATTAGTTAACCTAATTATCTACTGACATGTGGGGCCCAATAGCTATTTAACCTCAGATTAGTTTAATATGAACTTTGTTAATTAACAGAGGATGACATGTGGGCCCCACTGGTTAGGTTTGACCTGGTCAGTGCGGCTATTGACTGCTGACGTCATCTCTATGTCATGCTGACGTCATATTCCTTTTTTGTTAATTCTGTTGATTTAAATCATTTCAGAAAATTATTAAAACTTTAGAAAAACATAGAAAATAAACCGTAACTCAGATGAAAATGTTTTCTACATGAAAGTTGCTCAGAAAAACCCAACAAATCCGAATGCGCGGCCCGTTCATCTGTCACATGCCCCTAGCATGCTGAACATGGAACCGCCCCTCTCTTTTCATCTATCCGGAAAAAGTCAGAAGTCGGGAGAACCACTCCGGATGCTTTCGCTCTCCGTCTGCAACGTCTAGCACTGCGTTAGTTCACCCCTAACACCGCGCATTTCCATGTTATGCTTTATGATGCTTTGTTTGCTTTATATTTATTGTTTCTTCCCCCTCTTCACTCTGGTAGACCCCGAGACTGAGGCTGCCCCTGTGATAGACTACGTCGACGACGACCCTTCTTCCCTTTTCAGCGGAGCTTCCAGGCAAGCCAACCCCTTGATCATCCCGATATCGCCCATTCCATTCTCTCATCCTTGCATTAGACTTTGCTACTTTAACTGTTTGCTCCTATTCTGATGCATAGCCTGCTTTTGTATCTGATGTTGTACCTTGCCTGCTTATCCTAAACTGCTTAGTATAGGTTGGTTAGTGATCCATCAGTGACCCCCCACCTTGACCTTGTTGCCCCTGCTTCATCATCGAAGACCCGATCAACGGGATCGAAGACCAGGCCCCGACATCGCACATCACTTTCCCTTAGTTGCTCGACACTACTGGGTTACTATCGAGTGCCGCGGGTGAGACGTCATCAGCACTTCTGATGTTAACCCTATAGTGTAGCTATTCGGTCATGGTCATCGAGGATGGTTCCGCCTTAATCACTTCCGATACGACTGTGTCGTGCAACCCCTCAAGTGTGAACCTCGAGGGTGGTTCCTCTTACATTCACCTTGATGATTACATCAAGTGGAATCCATCAAGGGTGGTTCCTCAGGGTTCCCCTTGGTGTTAGACACACAGTTACTATGGTTACTATGACTTTACACTGAACCATGTTACTAAAGACGGGTCGGCCCTGAGGGGTACCCGCGCGAGCTTAATTGCGAGTGATGTGGAGTCGGGTTGACCTAGAAGGTGCCCGCAAGATAATTACGAGTGGTCGGGCATTCTTAGCCCTTGCCGCAAGTCCTCGAGACGGGGCGATGGGGTCACATCGATCGTGAGTCTCTGCTCATTACCGCGTACTCCTAATCCAATATGATTTGGATATTTGATCCGAGGGGCCTCTGACCTGATAGCACTAGCCATCACGTGGGCATAGTGTGGGCGTTATGCGTCGTATACATCAACCAAAGCTTATTAGACGTGAGTGACTGAGTGGCGCATCGGGTTGGAATGCGTAAGCACCTGCCTTTTTTAAGGAGGTAGCTAGGTCTGCTCACCGGCTGCGTGAGCAACGTGCAGGAGTGCAAAGGGCGATGGGCCCGTGACCCCTGCGCGCTTAGGATGTAGACCGGCATGCTGACCTCTCTATTAAGCCTAGGTTGGGTTGCGGCATATCATTTAGACGAGGCCGGGCATGACCTAGTAAAGTGTGTCCGGCCGGAGTTAATCAAGTGTGGTGGGTAAGTTGGTGCACCTCTGCAGGGAAGAAGACATCTATCGATAGCCTGTCCTACGGTAACAGACAATTGGAGTTGTATCCCGATCGATACAACTAGAACCGGATGTTGAGGCATGAAATGGATATGTGGCTCCGGGAGTTGAGAAAGGATCCCGGCGCGTTGACAACAACATAAATATGACTTATCTTATACTACTCTACTCCCTCCTCTTGCTGCAAGACGGTGGTTTCTAGAAGATGCTAGTCTTTGATAGGACTAGCTTCTCCCCCTCTTATTCTGGCATTCTGCAGTTAGTCCACAGATACTACCCCCCTTTCATTGATATCGATGCATAAGTAGTGTAGATCCTTGCTTGTGAGTACTTTGGATGAGTACTCACGGTTGCTTTGCTACCCCTTTTCCCCCTTCTTTCTTCTTTCTGGTTGTTGCAACCAGATGGTGGAGTCCAAGAGCCAGATGCCACCACCGACGACTACTACTAACCAGAGGGTGCCTACTACTACGTGGAGGCCACCGCCGACGAGGAGTAGTTAGGAGGCTCCCAGGCAGGAGGCATTGCCTTTTCGATCATGTTGCTTTTGTGCTAGCCTTCTTAAGGCAAACGTTTTTAACTTATGTCTGTACTCAGATATTGTTGCTTCTGCTGACTCCTTTTTATTCAAGCTGCTGTATTCGAGCCCTCGAGGCCCCTAGCTTGTAATATGAAGCTTGTATTATTTTAATTTGTGTCTAGAGTTGTGTTGTGATCTCTTCCCGTGAGTCCCTGATCTTGATCGTACACATTTGCGTGTATGATTAGTGTACAATTGAATCGGTGGCGTAACAAGTTAGTATCAGAGCCTACTGTGTGTAGGGTAGCCCCCTTTCAACCTCCTTGGCTGAAGTTGAGTCTAGTCTATGAAAACTCGTTTACTAACATGCTTGTGTGGCTTACGGGCCCACATTGCCACTGGGTGGTATTAGAATCTTTTACTCCTCGTCTATAATATGGGACTCTGATCTCTCTTCCTTTTGGGTTAAAATTTGACTAACTTGACATTAGGTTCTCGTAACCAATTCATCCCGTGGAGCCCCTTCACCACAGATGATTGACTGTTTCATCAGAAGACTCTGAAGATACTCCTCGATGAGTCCCGAGACCCCATGCTCACTGCTTTGCCGTTCCTGACCACTGATAAACGCCGATGGGTAACTACTTACACTCGTTGTTCATATTTTCATTCCAGTTACTCTCGAGTTCCATCCGACATATCGAAATACTATCCGACATTTCGAGAATTCTCTGAGCCTACTACCTTGCAGCTTCTTTCGCGCTGCGGATGATTCCTCACACTTACCGGTGATCCGTTCATCCCTAGTTGTTCATGTGTTTCACAGTAGTCTTCAAAATACTATTTGGTATTCTGGAAATCCTTAGCAGCCTATTGCTCCTGATGTTCTTGCCTTCCTGCATTATGGTTAATTCCTTATGTCTAGTAATCTTCGTTGGCATCCTTTGTCATCGTCATATTGAGCATTTGATTCGATGTGTTCGTGAATGCTCACAATGATCAGTCGCAACTAGAATTATTCCCTTCGGCTCAGACGTCTTTCCCAACATGACATGATTCTCGGCAATTCAAACCTTGATTGATTGCCCATCTAATTCAATTCTACTTACTCCTCTTTTGATCAGAGCATCCGCTTCCGATCCTTTAATATGGAAATCATAATTCCTTTGAATTTAAACGTTGAATTGTTTAAAAGTTTTCATAATCCGATGACTTTGCATTCTTTCTTCCTCTGGTTGAGTACCGGTACTCCCCTCAGATCCTTTGTTGACCACCTAATCCTTTGGTGGGTTATGACCCGATAGCTCCTTCATAAATCCGAACCCTTTACGAATTCTTCCCGTGATACATAATGCCTTTGGCAATTTGTATCCTTTTCTCTTAACAACCCTGCTCTACCTTCGAGCTCATGAAGATTGTGGTGTATGTTCCTAAGATGCCCCGATGAGTTGAACCTATGCCTTCCCTAACATGTGTGAACCCGAAGGTTATGCAGGTTATACTCTACTGGAATTTCGTCAGATAAAATTTCAACACTACAAATTCTTCGAAATCGACAAGTGAATGAAAAGTTGTGTATTGGAGAAGTGGGAGTCGACCTTGAACTTTGTGTTCATGCCCATGGACACAATGCAGATCTCAACATGGAAGCTTCTCATAAAAATAAATACCCCTTCTTATAACTTCATTTTGTAACTGTAGTTTGGTCCTTTGCAACCGTCGTTCCGACCGTGTTATTCTTCTTTGATCCCATTTCCCGGACAAGTTAAAATACTTGTCTTACACAGATTAGTACACTATTCTAACCTCTATTATGATCTACCTTCGAGTATTAGCCCGATATCTCGAGGATATCATGCCATTGCACTACATCTTATGAACTTTTGATGAAGTACTACTTTTCCCTGTCATTGTCGCTCCATGGGTTCTGGGTTGTTTATCAATCGAGAACAGTGATAACTGAATCGATTCCGCACACTGATTCAATAACTCTAAGTAATTTTTAGTGCTTACAAGTTTAATAATCCTTCAAGTCATTTCTAGCCTGATCGTCTATATCATTATCGTGCTAAATTTTAACTGTGCTACCTGGTCCTGCTTCCCGGAGCAAAACTTTCGACGACGAGCTAAGCTTACGTCAATCTACCTTGTCATATCATTTCACCTTGAACAGCAATCTTGATTTTGAGTTTGTGTCATACCCGTGGTTCCAATAATCCATTGGTTCATCATTCTTTTGACTTGATGTCATCGCCATCGATTACATCTTCATGAAATCTCTCGACAAATGTGTCATGATCGTCATCAATGTTCTGAGCTCTTCTAGGATATTAATTAAATTCATGATGATAAATACCATCCTTGCCCCTCAAGGATTTGAGTTATCATCGACAACATTTTTTGCCTCCCCCCCCCCAAACACAAACTTGTTCATATAATTTTGGAAATACATCCTTTTTGACATGTCGATGGGTTGTTGTTGAACCCATCGACCACCCCCTCATCTTTTCCCTGTTAAAATTGTATCAGATGTTCTTAAAATTCCCGATGGATCCTTTGCGTTCCCAAGGTCTGACCTTTACCTGATGACCATGTCAAGGTTATCCCGAAGCATGACTGTGGTACTCCGAACATCCTTAAGAACATTGGAGGTGCAATACTAAATGTTTCTTGATCACTTATCCGAACACTGTTGTATGGGCAACGTCATGAATTTCCTCCCCCCCCCCCTTACCTAAATGGTAATCTACTTACTACCCTGTCATGGATATCACCATCTGCTTGTCCTTGGAAGGATTTACTCCTAATATTTGTCTTTAAACACATTTTTCCTTTCCAATTTTTTGTTTAACCTTTATCGTAATCTAACTTATCTGAGTAGAGGTAATTCCCTGCTTAGGTAAACACCTCGGTGTACTACTCTGTCAGTAAGACCCTGTTACTATGGTTGATGACATTCCAGTAACCACTGATGGACGAGAACTTTGCCTACTGGTCCGCCTCGTTCAACGAGCAGGAAAATGGTTCTCTTCGTCCCTCGCCCTTGGTGCTGATACGTCCATTTTGCATCATGCTTTTATATCAATATTTATTGCATTATGGGCTGTTATTACACATTATATCTCAATACTTATGGCTATTCTCTCCTATTTTACAAGGTTTACCATGAAGAGGGGAATGCTTGGCACTGGAATTCAGGCCGAAAAGGAGCAAACGTTGGAAACCTATTCTGCACAACTTCAAAAGTCCTGAAACTCCACGAAACAACTTTTTGGATTTAATAAGAATTTATGAGCGAAAGAAATAGGCCAGGGGGCCCACACCCTCTCCAGGAGACAGGGCCCCCCATATAGGGCGCGGCCCCCTATCTCCTGGGCCCCCTGGTGGGCCTCCAGCGTCCATCTTCTGCTATATTAGCACTTTTACCCTGGAAAAATTCAGGGGCAAGCTTACGGGACGAAACTCCGCCGCCACGAGGCGGAACCTTGGCGGAATCAATCTAGGGCTCTGGCGGAGCTATTCTGCCGGGGACACTTCCCTCCGGGAGGGGGAAATCATCACCAACGTCATCACCAACGATACTCTCATCGGGAGGGGGTCAATCTCCATCAACATCTTCACCAACACCATCTCCTCTCAAAACCCTAGTTCATATCTTGTATCCAATCTTGTATCAAAACCACAAATTGGTACCTGTGGGTTGCTAGTAGTGTTGATTACTCCTTGTAGTTGATGCTAATTGGTTTACTTGGTGGAAGATCATATGTTCAGATCCTTTATGCATATTATTACTCCTCTGATTATGAACATGAATATACTTTGTGAGTAGTTACGTTTGTTCCTGAGGACATGGGTGAAGTCTTGCTATTAGTAGTCATGTGAATTCGGTATTCGTTCGATATTTTGATGAGATGTATGTTGTCTTTTCCTCTAGTGGTGTTATGTGAACGTCAACTACATGACACTTCACCATTATTTGGGCCTAGAGGAAGGCATGGCGAAGTAATAAGTAGATGATGGGTTGCTAGAGTGACAGAAGCTTAAACCCTAGTTTATGCGTTGCTTCATTAGGGGTTGATATGGACCCATATGTTTAATGTTGTGGTTTGGTTTACCTTAATACTCCTTTTTATAGTTGTGGATGCTTGCAATAGGGGTTAATCATAAGTGGGATGCTTGTCCAAGTTAGGGAAGTACCCAAGTACCGGTCCACCCACATATCAAATTATCAAAGTACCGAACGCGAATCTTATGAACGTGATGAAAACTAGCTTGACGATGATTCCCAATGTGTCCTCGGGAGCTCCTTCTTCATTATTAGAATTTGTCGAGGCTTATCCTTTGCTACATAAAGGATTGGGCCACCTTGCTGCACTTTATTTACTTTATTTACTTTTTGCTCGTTACTATTTATCTTATCACAAAACTATCTATTACCTACAATTTCAGTGCTTGCAGACAAAACCTTACTAAAAACTGCTTATCATTTCCTTCTGCTCCTCGTTGGGTTCGACACTCTTACTTATCGAAAGGAGTAGGATAGATCCCCTACACTTGTGGGTCATCAGGTGCCAACATTGTTGCCAATATAACTGATAGGCTACCCCTCGAACATGCCTTGTTACCCTGACCGTGCAAGATGTCAACGCCCTTCCTACTTTTAACCCATATGGTGGGCCCATAACCCACAGTTCCACGGGATCGAAAACCTAATCTCCTGTACAACCTTGATTATGAAGTATCCTTTGCACTTGCCTTCGTATGTAATTCATGAGCCACCATCCTAGAGATGATCTAGTCTGGTATCAGACGCAATATTTCCTTTCGTTGCTCCGAACCCCTTTGGCCTTTTGATTAGGCATCAGATGATTGCCTCCCCGCTCAAAACTTCTTATGGTACCTTCTTATTTGCTCTCGATGTTTTCTTAAGATCAATCGAGAGTTATCTACCAGTTAATCAACCTTGTAGAGGTTCATTCTTCCAAAGTTACCCCTTATCCTTTTCATAAGTACTATGGAGTTTCCGAAAAAAGGATGAAGACTTCATCATGATGGTGTGAAGCAAAGAAATGAAGACATCAATGAAAGGGGTCACCTTCTTCAAGAAGAGCAGACAAGAACGAGAAGACTCGCTAGAATTCCGCAACCAACTCTTTCCCCCTTACTTCACCTCTTAAATCTTGGGACGAGATTTCTTGTAGTGGAGAAGATTTGTAACATCCCCAGCATCACACTACAGTAATCCCTTATGATCAGTGCCAAGTCATCTTGATTTACAAAGCTTAATCATGTTGGGGTAATATCTCAACACAAGTCCCTTCTCTGAATTCTATTTAATTTCAAAGTGAAATTAGAAGTTGCACAAAACTTGCTAGAAAAATGATCATCATTTAGGTAAAATTCCATAACATTTAATTGTTAAGGAAATCAACATCTCCATTGAGCTAAGAAGGACAGTAGCAATTATTTCATTGCAACTTCAGCATTTTTGAATGTCATTTTAATTGTGAAAAATGTAAATGACATCCCCTAGCCTCCAAACTATTTGTGTCACTAGATAAAAATGCCTTGGATTTTATGGGCCCGGTTCCATAATTTATTTAAGATATTTGGAAGCCCAATTAACTTCCTTTCTTTCTCTGTTTATTAAACATAAAAGGAAGGAAAAGTAGGGGGAGAGAAAGTCCCTGCCCCACTTGGGCTTCGGCCCACCCACCCAACCGACCAAGCTCGGCTGGCCCACTCCCCCTCCCCGGTCATCCCTCGGGATAAGGGCAGCCCCGACGCCTCGGGATCCCTCCCCACTCGCCCACTCCGCCTCTCGCTCTCCCCACTAGATCCTCCTCGCCCAGATCTGCCACTTCCTCCCGACTCTACCATGGCGTCGCCACCGTGAAGCTCGCGGCCACTGAGCCCCGTTTGCCCCCCCCCCCCCCGACGTGGTCACCGGCTTCCTCGTCATCGTCCACATCGCCTACGCCATCGGGGTTGAGCCGAGCGCCTCTCCTCCGACCGGAACACGCTCGTCTTCAACCTTCGGGTCGCCGGCGTTCGTCGCCGATTCCGGCTACCTCGCGCCCTCCCCGAGCTTGCTGCCACTCCCTACGACTCCGATGCGAGCTCCCGCTTCTCCTTCCCCTCTACGTTAGCTCGCACGCGTTTCATAGCCACCGATGCCACCGACGACCGAACGCTCTGCCGCTCGCGCTCGTCGCCGGCGTAGCCACGGTGACCTTTGGGTCCCGTGCGTGCCACCGTCACGCTCATCGCGTCGTGTAGAGGCCATCTGGCCATTTATTTGCTCGCTAGCGCGCCCGCATAGCCAATCGTCTTCGCTCCCGAGTGCCGCCATCCGCCGATGAGCTCGCCGTCGTTGCGACGGTGCTCATCTGGCCACACCGCCGCCGCAGATCGCCTCTCCGCCGCCTGCTGTTTCCAACGCACCCACGTGCGACCCTCCCCGTGCTCTGTGCGCGATTTCCGGCGATGTCCGATGCGCGACGTCGCGCGAACTGGTCGCCGGTGTTGCTCCGGCGCCGGCGGTGACGTGGCGCCGCGTGACCTCCGCTGTGAGACTGACGTGTGGGCCCACTAGGTCCTGTTGACTGGTTTGACCAAGTCAACAGCTGACCGGGCACCCTTGTGCCACTGACGTGCGGGCCCCACCACTTAATTAGTCAAATTAAAACATTTCCTAAATAAACTTAATTAGTTAACCTAATTATCCACCGACACGTGGGGCCCAGTAGCTGTTTAACCACAGATTAGTTTAATATAAACTCTGTTAATTAATAGAGGCTGACATGTGGGCCCCACTGGTTAGGTTTGACCTGGTCAGTGCGGCTGTTGACTGCTGACGTCATCTCTGTGTCATGCTGACGTCATATTCCTTTTCTGTTAATTCTGTTGATTTAAATCATTTTAGAAAATTATTAAAACTTTAGAAAAACATAAAAAATAAACCGTAACTCGGATGAAAATGTTTTCTACATGAAAGTTGCTCAAAAAAATCCAACAAATCCGAATACGCGGTCCGTTCATCTGCCAGATGCCCATGGCATGCTGAACACGGAACTGCCCCTCTCTTTTCATCTGTCCGGAAAATGTCAAACGTCGGGAAAACCCCTCCGGATGTTTTCCCTCTCCATCTGCAACTTCTAGCACTGTGTTAGTTCACCCCTAACACCGCACATTTCCATGTTATGCTTTATGATGCTTTGTTTGCTTTATATTTATTGTTTTCCCCCTCTTCTCTCTAGTAGACCCCGAGACTGATGTTGTCCTTGTGATCGACTACGTCGAAGACGGCCCTTCTTCCCTTTTCAGCGGAGCTTCCAGGCAGGCCCCCCCTTTGATCATCCCGATATCGCCCATGCCATTCTCTCATGCTTGCATTAGATTTTGCTATCAGAATCGTTTTGCTCCTATTCGATGCATAGCTTTGCTTTTGTATCTATTTGTTGTACCTTGCCTTTATCCTAAACGCTTAGTATAGGTTGGTTAGTGATCCATCAGTGACCCCCACCTTGACCTTGTTGCCCCTGCTTCATCATTGAAGACCCGATCAACGGGATCGAAGACCAGGCCCCGGCACCGCACAACACTTTCCCCTTAGTTGCTCGACACTACTGGGTTACTATCGAGTGCCGCGGGTGAGACCTCATCAGCACTTCTGATGTTAACCCTATAGTGTAGCTATTCGATCGTGGTCATCAAGGGTGATTCCGCCTTAATCACTTCCGGTATGACTCTGTCGTGCAACCCCTCAAGTGTGAACCTCGAGGGTAGTTCCCCTTACGTTCACCTTGATGATTACATCAAGTGGAATCCATCAAGGGTGGTTCCTCAGGGTTCCCCTTGGTGTTAGACACACAGTTACTATGGTTACTATGACTTTACACTGAACCATGTTACTAATGACGGGTCGGCCCTGAGGGGTACCCGCGCGAGCTTAATTGCGAGTGATGTGGAGTCGGGTTGACCTGGAAGGTTCCCGCGAGATAATTATGAGGCATGGCTGGGCATTCTTAGCCCTTGCCGCAAGTCCTCGAGACGGGGCGACGGGGTCACATCAATCATGAGTCTCTGCTCGTTATCGCGTGCTCCTAATCCACTATGATTTGGATATTTGATCCGAGGGGCCTCTAGCCTGATAGCACTAACCATCACGTGGGCATAGTATGGGCATCATGCATCATATACATCAGCCGAAGCTTATTAGACGTCAGCAATTGAGCGGCGCGCGACGGGTTGGACTCCTTAAGCACCTGCCTTTTTTAAGGAGGTAGCTAGGTCTGTTCATCGGCTGCGTACGCAACATGCAGGAGCGCAAAGGGTGATGGGCCTGTGACCCCTGCGTGCTTAGGATGTAGACCGGCATGATGACCTCTCTATTAAGCCTAGGTCGGGTTGCGGCGTTGCTTTGGCGAGGCGGGCATGACCCAAAAAATGTGTCCCACGAGTTAATCGAGCATGGTGGGTAAGTTGGTGCACCCTGCAGGATGAAAACATCTATCGATAGCACGTCAGATGCAGAAGCGGACAATTGGATTTGTATCCCGATCAATACAGCTAGAACTGGATGCTGAGGCATGAAATGGATATGTGGCTCCGGGAGTCGAGAAAGGATTCCAGGGCGTTGACAACAACATAAATATGACTTATCTTATACTACTCTACTCCCTCCTCTTGCTGCAAGACGGTGGTTTCCAGAAGATGCTAGTCTTTGATAGGACTAGCTTCTCCCCCTCTTATTTTGGCATTCTGCAGTTAGTCCACGGATACTACCCCTCTTTCATTGATACTGATGCATAAGTAGTGTAGATCCTTGCTTGCGAGTACTTTGGATGAGTACTCATGGTTGATTTGCTACCCCTTTTCCCCATTCTTTCTTCTTTCTAGTTGTTGCAACCAGATGGTGGAGTCCAGGAGCCAGATGCCACCATCGATGACTACTACTAACCAGAGGGTGCCTACTACTACGTGGAGGCCGCCGACGACCAGGAGTAGTTAGGAGGCTCCCAGGCAGGAGGCCTTGCCTTTTCGATCATGTTGCTTTTGTGCTAGCCTTCTTAAGGCAAACTTATTTAACTTATGTCTGTACTCAGATATTGTTGCTTCTGCTGACTCGTTTTTATTCAAGCTGATGTATTCGAGCCCTCAAGGCCCCTGGCTTCTAATATAAAGCTTGTATTATTTTAATTTGTGTCTAGAGTTGTGTTGTGATATCTTCCCGTGAGTCCCTGATCTTGATCGTACACGCTTGCATGTATGATTAGTGTATGATTGAATCGGGGGCGTAACACCTTCCATGAGGGAAGACGATGAGGAGGAGAAAGAGCCTGTTGCAACCCCAGCCAAAACTCAGAAGTTAATGGATGATGTTATTAAGAGTGGTGCACCCTCCAAGCCCAAGACAAAAGCTCCACCTGCTGCACCCAAGACTACAGCTCCAAACAGATCCACTAAGAACATTCCTACTGCAGATAAGAACAAGGCCCCAGTGCTAGAAGTCCAAGAAGATGATGAGCCCCAAGTGCTCAAAAAATTGAAGCCCAAGATTGCAGACCACAATGATGATCATCCAGTGGCTGAACATGAAGTTGAGGAAGGATCATGGATTGAGATTATGGAGAAAGACTGATCTGTATGCCACAAGGTGGAGAACTGCCGTTGATTACCATTTCCACACCAGAGAACAGTTGGACTTCTATGAGACAATGTTGCTTGACAAGAGGCCTATAGTGAGTGACATGAAGTGGGTTGACTGGAAGTACATAGATGCAAATGAGGATTACTTCCCCCACGTTCATGAGAGCTTCGAGCTGAATGGAGTTGATAGTTTTGTTGGACCAAAGCTCGCCAAGTGGAATGATGAAATGGTGATGCAATTTTACTCCACTGCACACTTCTATCTAGATGGGAAGATAGTGTGGATGACTGAGGGCACCAGGTACCAGTCATCTGTCTCAGAATGGGCTTCTCTCATCAATGCCCTAGAAGAAGATGAGAATGACACAGATGTTTACGGCAAACCAAGGACGGACCATAACACTATGGCTCACACATACAAGCCTATTCCTGATGAAGCCTTGGAGACTCACAAGTTTGGTTCCATCTACTACTTACTTGTTGGTTTGGCCACCACAAATACAATACTAAGGCATACCCTATTGCCTAAGTCTGGAGATCACAGAATGATCCATGTCCATTCGATTAACATGCTATTTTACATACCACAGAAGTTCTAGGTGATGAGTCTGATAGTAGAGACAATTAATAGGACAACTGCTGACCAAAGGAGGTCATGTGGATATGCACCACATATTCAGATGTTGATCAATTCCAAGGTTGGAACTAGCACATATCTACTTGACAAAAAGCATTTACCTCTTAGGCGAGAATTTGAGGAAATGAAATTGTGATGGATGCTTCACATCCAACTAAGGCCCAGGAGAAGGCTAAGAAGGCAAAGGCTGCCAAAGCAGCAAAGGCAGCAAGTGTGTAACATCCCAAAATTTTCCAAATTTTGGAATGTTAATAATAAGATATTATTGAGTGAATTGCTATGATTTTCATGGGAAATTAAAACCTTTTGATTCTTGTTTCAAATATTTCAATCCAATTGCTTTTCTTTTGGACACCTATGAAATATTTTGAAACCACAAATAAAAATGGAGTAAGAATAAAATGACTTTCTCAAATGTGGTGGATAAAAATTTCATTTGAAGTTCCTTGAATTTTGGAGTTCCATTAGAAATTGGATCTCATTTGAAATTTTAATGCCATTTAAATATTTCCAACAAATTTAATGAGACGGAGATAATGTGACTTCTCCAAAATATATTTGGAAATATTTAGTACTGCATAATTATCATTTCGTGAATTTGCAGAACTCTAAACTGAATTTTTTATTATTTCAATTGTGTCCATAAAGGCATAAAGTGTGAAGGGAAGTTTGTGAACAAACTTAATTTTATTAAATTCGGAGACTAATTTTCTTGGACTCTAAATAATATTGGCACTAATGTAAACATTTTTATTATTTGTTTTAAGTAAACTCTTTGTGCACGTACTTATGTACGTAATTATATTTCAATCCTAATTCCTAAACTATCTAGCTTGACCCAGTATATTTCTCTCTCAAAATCTTGGACATGCGCGAGACAGCAGGACAGCACATCCCACCTTGTTTTTGTATTTTTGTTTCCTTGCCTTTTTCCTTTGGGCCAGTTTCCTCCACTAAGGCCCATCCCTCTTTCTGGTAGTGAAAGCCCAGGCGCTGGGTCTTCTTCCTCCTCCTCGTGGGTGCACTTACAGAGAGACAACCATGGCCTACGGCAAGCCACCCCACCCCGCCCCCTCCTCTCCCTCGCCTCGAAACTTCTCTGAACGGAACCCCCTCGCCTCCCTCGACCCCTTCCATCCCTTAGTGCGTCATCAATCGAGATGTAGTGGCCATTACAGAGAAACTGAACAGCCACCATTATCGTCCTTCATCTGCTCGAATTCGGACATCCCCGAGCCTTATAAAAATCACCCCGCGATCCCCTCTCATCCCTCGTCCAAAGACCTCTTCTTTCTCGAGCTATCTCCCTAACCATCCCGATCAATTGCTCGTCGGAGTTCGGCAGCTCCGGCGGCCGCTCCACGCCGCCACGGGACGAGGCCGAGCCCGGGACATTGCCCAACGGACTTCCCTCGTCGACCTCTTCGCCTTCCTCCTTCTACTTGCCGTCAGGGAGTTTCTTCCACAACTTCAGCAACCTTCTTCCCCAACTCCGGCGACCAACTCCGGTGAGCTCTCTCTATATCCCGTAATTCTTTCTTTTCAGAAAAATATCCAAACTTCAGAAATTTCTATCTCCCAAACCGTATGTCCGATTTTGACAAATAAGATATCCCTGGATTCGCTGAAACCTATACTTTTTTTATGAAATTATAAAACCTCACTTTTGGGCAATTTAAAATTTTGTTTTGATTCAAATGTTAAGATGAGTATTTTTATTATATCTTTTATTCTGTAAATCATATAAAATGTTTTATATATGAAAGTTAGACATTAGGATCTCACTCCTCTGTTAGAACTCATAGAATAGGTTTTCAATGATGTTTAGTCACTATTTTAGCATCAACACCTTAATTTGACTTAGGGATGGCAATTTTGCCCATGGGTATGGGTACCCGCGGGTACCCTACCCGAATACAATGGGCATGGGTAAGACTTGAAGAGGTTTTGTATCCATGGGTAATGGGTATCCATACCCACAAAATATATGGGTAGGGAATGGGTATGAAATTGCGCCCATGGGTAACCCAATGGATACCCACAAAAAATTAATAATTCAAAATAAGTCCTATGACATGTGTGTCAACATCCAACTCCATGGCCCATCCCTAAATTTTGTATTCCCTAGACCGGCCATAGCTCATATGCTCACATGCGCTTTCTCGCCACTCCCCCTACATCATATATGTCTCAAAAAGATGAAATCTTGAATTATCATCGTCGAAAACTCCTTTCCATCTCTCGATCCAGCGATCCCCAATTCCCACAGTTATCTCCCACTACGTCAAGATTCCACCAACCGTTGCTCATACTCGCTTTATTCCTCCAAGAGGCCACCCACCGGAGGAGGCTCCGTCGGTGCTATACTACTCGCTTATCATCACTTGAATTTTAGACTCATTTATCTTTTTTTATAAATTTAAGTACCTTAGATTGTACCCATTGGATACCCGTTGGGTATAGGATACCCGATGGGTATAGGCATGGGTATTGATTTATACCCATGGGTATTGTAGTGGGTGGGTATAGAAGGTTTCTATGGGTATGGGTTTGGGCAGAGGGAGGTTGTACCCACCCATACCCTACCCATTGCCATCCCTAATTTGACTTTCTTTGATCATAATTTAATAACTTTATTAGATTGAATTTGATTCTTCAATAGAAATCCTTAGATGGATCCCTAGAGACCTCTCTGGTCATTTCAACCACCACAAAGATTTGGAGATACAAGATTAAGAATTTAATTTTTATCTCGAAACGTATGCCATACCACTTTTGTTTAACCAAGACAAATATTCCGAGCCAACCCATTATGAAATTGTCGAAGAATCTTGCCTCAAAAGTCAAAACCCTCCTTCTATCAAATGATGATCTTCGCTTTGTACCAATTTGATCCAACCCTAGAATATGACTATGTCGTATTTTCCACCAAGACCACACCTGATTCTATATCAACCCTAACAATGCCCTAGAACTTATGATAGTGGCAACCGAATAATTTGTGTTTTTATTTGGATCTTCATTTGGATTTCTATTGTATGTTGAATGCTTGCTTGAACCATTGTTATGTGAATGTGGATATGTCGAGTGTCTTACTTGAGTTATTTATCGCGTTAGATTATGACGAGTGCAAAGGTGAATTCTAGGAGGAGGTAGAACCTTGTGACTGCAAAACCGAAGGCAAGTTGCAAATTGATCATGCTTTGACCTATGTTTTCATATTATGCATAATCCTTTGTATTTTAATGCTATGCATGTTTTACAAAAGTTTTACAAAGTATTATTACTAGCTAGAGCCATAGGTTCAAGACTTGCATCCATGCTTGGCCACGCTTGCACAAAATGGGTGGGATGAAAACCAAAATTGTTTTGAACCTTTAAATTTGCCTCTTTTGGGGCAACATTTTGTGAAAACTATTGAAAAACAAAACTATATATTATTTTTATCTTCTACCCCCTGGACGGAATGGTATTGACGGGAGCGTCTATAAGTAATTGCACCCATCGGGGTTTTGCAGTGAATGCGCCTGAATGGGGTCTTGCACACATGTTTTTGGTGGGGACTGAGATCTTCCAAGTTCAGTTTGATGTAGCTTCCAGTATAGCCACATGCTACTACGGGCTCTGGCTTAGCTTAGTACTAACGGGAAACCCTACCCCAAGATCGCCATCGGAGAGAGGCCTTCGTGCTTAAGTTGCAGGCGGCTTGGTGGTATAGGGGGCTGTTACGGAAAGGCTTCATCACAACCTCCTCCTAGTCGTACACCCGTGTGTAATGATAAACGGGGTTGGTTGTGTCATGTGGGCAACGTGTATGACCGTTGCAGAGGGTTAAACCTAATCGATTAGCTATACCCCCGGTTACGGGCCATTTTGAGCAACTGAAGACTTGGACTGAAGAAGAATCTCCCCTCTCTTTTCTAAACATCTGTTTTAAGGGTTAAAGTTGAGGAATGAGCACAGTGAATGTATTTCACTTCAACCTTATGTTTGTCTTAAAACTATTTTGGAGAATGAGCACTGGTGCGTATATCCAAGTGTCTCACTCCTACCTTTTATACTAAAAACTATTTCTATTTCAAAAGAAGTTTACAAATATTTAGTATAGGAGAAAAAATGGCTTTATGCAAAGGAAACCTCCACCAATACTTACCCTGCATATATATTCTGTTATACTTTCCTTTGCAACTTGCGAGTACATTCCACGTACTCACATGCACCTGTCATGTGCAGATCTCAACAGATTAAGAGACGATAGGGTTATGGTCTACACTGAACGAGCCAAGTGGCGTTGATGGAGCCCTAACTTAGCGACTACGTATTATTTTGCTGTATTATGTGCTAGTATTGAGATGTGCCAATGGTATGTATTTGTTTAATTCTAGATGTACCATTGTAGTAAAATGATGTATGTTTTACTGATATTCATTCTTGTTACTGTGTGTACTAGCTATGATCCAGGGATAGCACAATAAGCACAGAGACTTGGATTTTACCAAATCCGGGTCGTGACAAATGGTATCAGAGCATACATTGACTGTAGGACATGACCCTAGAAAATGGTTTAGGAAGACCTTGATAGTAAAAACTTATATTTTCAATAGCACCAACAAGTATTCTCGTATCATCTTCTTTTCTTTACTAAATTCCCATCTGCTTTCAAAATTTTAGATGCCAACCGCCTATAGACTCCAATGACCTTACACTCATATGGATTTTCAAGAGCCTAATGGTTACTTCATGGAAATGATGCTAAAACAAAGGCGTCTCCAATACCGAAGTTTACATCCAAGAGGTTGAATAAGAACTGAAAACACTCAAGACTAAGATGGCTATGAAGAAGCTGAAGATTACCACTGTCATGGAATATCCCACACGATTAAAATAGTATACAAGCCCACCATGAGAGATGCGAAATAAACGAAAGAGTGCAAGTAGTGTGCCAGACCATGAGAAATCATGTGGATGAGGGTACCATAGGAATTGTTTGTTTAATATCTATGAGTGAATTTGGATTTTTATTGGAGTTCTTCGCCATTGATTTGATGTTGTTGTCATTTGAATCATGTGATTTAAGATTTTGTGTTATTAGGATATGAACTCTGTAGGTTTGTATTATTTATTCAACCTTGAGAGGTGCAAGTTACGGATGATTAACATAAGACCTTCATATGGGTGAAACGTCACGCACGGAAGACTTTCAAGAACGAAAGGATTGAAGACTTCATGACGAAACCATAGTAAACGAGCCTATTATAATCGTTAGAAAATGATGAGATATGAGTTGTTCAATGATTGATTGTATGTATATTATTCCTCCTTGTCGTCTAAAACTCTACTTCCTCTCCGACCAAACCTTAAACCCCATAGATGGATGGAGTTATTTTGATGGGATGGTGACCCATTCAGAAATAGAAGAGTGGATTTAGAATATAGAAGAAGTGATGGAAGATGCCAAGCTAAAACCAGAGAAGAAGGTGAAATATGCTTCACGGTATTTCATTGGAGAGAATGACACCTGGTGGAAGATGCTTATAGCCATCAATGAATCTCAAATGGCAATCACTTGGGAACACTTTAAGGAATCTCTACTTCAATCTCGTCTTGCCATACTAATTTGAAGAAAGCAAGTGAAGATGCGAGGAAATTCCGTTATTTTACGGATAACACAACCGTGTAGGATCACCGCCACCCAAAAACGTTTTATTAGCTTTGCAGGAGAATACCTCTTAAAGAGGAGTGAGAAAGACCAAGTGTTAGAATACGAGATTCACCTGTCTACATATGAAGTAATGATTTGAGTCCAGGATGGATTGGCCCCCATAACGGAGACTCTTATTATATACTTCTGTATGTTTGATTGGTAAGTCAGAGAGACTTGAAACCCTAGTAGAGTGTCGTTGCGCAAGCCTAAAACCCTAGAATGGAAAGATGTATTACCCTTATAGATAGGCAATTGTGCCTAACTAAGATTTGATGTGAGAAAAAAACATGAAGATGTTCAAGGAGTTTCGTCGGAAGATAATTCATTGACACCCATGAGAGTCTCGATAGGTAGTTCTGGAAATTATGGACTTTGAGTGAAGAATTGTTCTTTTGAGCCAAGGTTCAATTCTGGCCCAGAGGAGCTTGATTGAAACCATCATGGAGTAAAGAAATTCTGGAAATCCCTACAAGTTTGTTCTTAAGGGTGGTGGCACACAAACACCCTCGAAGGACAATGGGGTCATATGACAAATCAACAGAGACTCCATAATGGTGCCAGAAGTCTCAAACTTAGGTATGCCGAAGAACTGGAATACACGGAATTGAATTAATAGAAGGCATTCTCTCAAGAAAGGAGACAAAAGGATAAACCACAAACCTGTACATGATATGACCAAACCCTGGGGAAGTAACCCAAGGAACCCAAACCCTAACTTATTTCTTGCTAGCCATTGCAAATCTCGAGGACGAGATTTCTTTTAAGGGTGGTAGTTTGTAACGTCCCAATTTTTTTCCAAATTTTGGAATGTTAATAATAAGATATTATTGAGTGAATTGCTATGATTTTCATGGAAAATTAAAACCTTTTGATTCTTGTTTCAAATATTTCAATCCAATTGCTTTTCTTTTGGACACCTATGAAATACTTTGAAACCACAAATAAAAATGGAGTGAGAATAAAATGACACTCTCAAATGTGGTGGTAAAAATTTCATTTGAAGATCCTTGAATTTTGGAGTTCCATTAGAAATTGGATCTCATTTGAAATTTTAATGCCATTTAAATATTTCCAACAAATTTAATGAGAGGGGATAATGTGACTTCTCCAAAATATATTTGGAAATATTTAGTACTGCATAATTATCATTTCGTGTATTTGCAGAACTCTAAACTGAATTTTTGATTACTTCAATTATGTCCATAAAGTGTGAAGGGAAGTTTGTGAACAAACTTAATTTTATTAAATTCGAAGACTAATTTTTTGGACTCTAAATAATATTGGCACTAATGTAAGCATTTTTATTATTTGTTTTAAGTAAACTTTTTGTGCTCGTACTTATGTACGTAATTATATTTCAATCCTAATTCCTAAACTATCTAGCTTGACCCAGTATATTTCTCTCTCAAAATCTTGGACAGGCGCGAGACAACAGGACAACACAGCCCACCTTGTTTTTGTATTTTTTCCATGCCTTTTTCCTTTGGGCCAGTTTCCTCCACTAAGGCCCATCCCTCTTTCTCGTAGTGAAAGCCCAGGCACTAGGTCTGACAACCATGGCCTACGGCAAGCCACCCCACCCCCCCCTCCTCTCCCTCACCTCGAAACTTCTCTGAATGGAACCCCCTCGCCTCCCTCGACCCCTTCCATCCCTTAGTGTGCCATCAATAGAGGTGTAGTGGCCATTACAGAGAAACTGAACATCCACCATTATCGTCCTTCATCTGCTCGAATTCGGACCTTCCAGAGACCTATAAAAAGCACCCTGTGATCCCCTCTCAGGCTGTGAAGCCCGGATAATTAAGCTACAGTAAACACCTATTAATGATGCCACGTCATCGCATTACTGTTGCTAATTCACACTTGATCCAAATGACTATTCGGATTCAAATTCAAATTTAAGTCAAAAATCCAAGTTTGCCAAACATGAAAACAAAAAATTTCAAAGTGTGGCAAATAATCCTTGGATATTTTTTTATGTTGGAACCAACCTCTTTTGAGTTCCCAAAATTCTCCTGGGATTTTATTTTGTGGTCCAAAAATAATTACATTGGTTTTTCCAATTTCTAAAAATGGTTAGCCAACTCATTCTGACCCCAACTTTTTATGCCGCTTCACTTTGTTCCTATATATTTTTGTGCAAACTGCTACATTTAACAAAGATATTTTAGTAGCTCTTTTATATAGAAACAGAGGCAAATCGAAAAAAAGAAAAGAGAAAAAAGGTGGGAGAGCCCTGGCCTTCCCTTGGGCCTCGGCCCACCTATCCCCTTCCCTCGGGCCACCTCCCCTGTTTGACCGACTACTGTCGCTCTGGTGCGATGCTCGCCTGACCACCTCGCCGTCGGCGACGAGGAGGGATAAGAGCGCCCCCCCCCCCGAGTCCTCCCCCACCTACCTCCACCCACTCCCAGATTCCACTCGCCCACTTGGCCCCTCTCTCCTCGTCACTCTCTCTCTCCGAGATCCGCCATCGCCACCACCGCATCCGCCATGGATGGCCTCATCTGCGTGGCCACCATGCACCTCGCCACCGAGACCGCGCCAAAACCTCGCGTGCTTCCTCTCCGTCGGCTCCGACTACCAACAAGAAGCGGCGACATCACCGAATCTCTGTCATCTTCTCCCTCGACTCACGGATGCCGCCGTTGATTCTATCGCCCCACTACATCACCATCTTCCCGAGCCTTCCCAAAGAACGGCGGTGAGAATCTCCTCCTTCCCTCACTCCACGTGCTCGATTGCGAGTTTTGGCGCCCGATTCACCATCCGTCGAGTTACTTCGCTACACAAGCTCGTCTCTGACGAGGCCCCGGTGGACCTTTGGTCCCATTCCAGCCTCCGCGCGTGCCAACACCTGCCTCGTGCCCCCACCCGTGCCACGAGGCCGCAAACCGCTAACCACGACGGCTGCTAACCCCTCATTGGCATGTCGATCATGTCGCGGCCGGGCGCGGCGTGCTCGCCTCGGTCGCGCGGTGCGCGCCCAGACTCCGCACCAGCCTTTGGCCTCGCCCGATCATGTTGCCCCAAGCGCTATTGCGCTGCTTTGCCTACAACTCTTGCTGCTACCTACCGCATCTGCATCTTGGCTAATCTCGCTCCGCCCTATACATTAGTACTAAGCGCCGCCCTTTCTTTGCTTCTCTGCCGATCGCGCCCGCCTCGACGCGTCGCCACCACTCACCGGTGTTGCTCAGACTACTTTCTGCCGCCCTCGGCGGCTCCACGCCCATGCAGTCCGCTTTCATGGTGTGTCTCGACACCGCTGGACCCAGCCCACGCCTCGCTGGTCCGGCGGGTCCCGAGGTCATTGTCCTCGTCGTCCGTCCGTCACAATCACAACGATTGCGGCGCCCTCCTGTCGCGCTATGGCTAAGGCGGCGTGCTTGTGCCCTTTGCGCTCCCTTCTTGGTCTTGCGCAGCGCCGCACCGATAAGGCCATTTCACCCGGTGGCCTGTGCCCTTGCGTGGGGCCCGTCCCCTATTTTAAATAAATAAATTAAAAGCATAATTATATAAATGATTAATTAAGTAATTAATTAACTTAATTAATTAGGATTATTTAGCCTACTCGCATGTTTAGTTGATAACTGATTTAACTAGTCTAAGCAGTCAATGACAGGGGGGCCCACCCCCTGTTGACCAGTCAAGCGTTGATTGGTCAACTGGGTCCCCCGGCCCACCTGTCATCCACTAGGTACACTTTTGTGTACACTGTGCTGGGTGTGCCTAGCATTTTAGCATTTATTTTCGAATTAAATTAAATTGCAAAATATCGTTAAAACTTTGAAAAATCATATAAAATAATCCGTAACTCGGATGAACAAGTTCTTTACATGAAAGTTGCTCAGAACAACGAGACGAATCCGAATACGCGGTCCATTCATTCACCACACGTCCCTAGCATAGCAAACGTTGAACTTTTCCCCTCCAGTTCATCTGTCTAACAGACGACAGGAACCAGGAAAACTTTCCCGGATGTCTCCCCTATGCCAGTATAGTCTAGCGCTGCGTTAGAACACCTCTAGCTTCGCTTATTGTCATGTTATGCATATGTTTGCGTGTATTTACTGTTTCTTCCACCTCTTCTCTCCGGTAGACCCTGAGACCGTTGCTGATGCCACTGTGATCGACTACATCGACGACGACCCTCCTTCTTGTCTAAGCAACCAGGCAAGTGAAGGAAATATGCCCTAGAGGCAATAATAAAGTTATTACTTATTTCCTCATATCATGATAAATGTTTATTATTCATGCTAGAATTGTATTAACCGGAAACATGATACATGTGTGAATACATAGACAAACATATAGTCACTAGTGTGCCTCTACTTGACTAGCTCATTAATCAAAGATGGTTATGTTTCCTAACCATAGACATGTGTTGTCATTTGATTAATGGGATCACATCATTAGGAGAATGATGTGATTGACATGACCCATCCCGTTAGCTTAGCACTTGATCATTTATTATTCTGCTATTGCTTTCTTCATGACTTATACATGTTCCTGTAACTATGAGAATTATGCAACTCCCGTTTACCGGAGGAACACTTTGGGTACTACCAAACGTCACAACATAAGCGGGTGATTATAAAGGAGTACTACGGTGTCTCCAAGGTACATGTTGAGTTGGCGTATTTCGAGATTAGGTTTTGTCACTCTGATTGTCGGAGAGGTATCTTTGGGCCCTCTCGGTAATACTCATCACTTAAGCCTTGCAAGCATTATAACTAATGAGTTAGTTATGAGATGACGTATTACAGAACGAGTAAGAGACTTGCCGGTAACGAGATTGACCTAGGTATTGGATACCGACGATCAAATCTCGGCCAAGTAACATACCGATGACAAAGGGAACAACGTATGTTGTTATGCGGTTTGACCGATAAAGATCTTCGTAGAATATGTAGGAACCAATATGGGCATCTAGGTCCCGCTATTGGTTATTGACCGAGAATGGTTTTAGGTCATGTCTACATAGTTCTCGAACCCGTAGGGTCCGCACGCTTAACGTTTCGATGACAGTTTTATTATTAGTTTATAAGTTTTGATGTACCGAAGTTTGTTCGGAGTCCCGGATGTGATCACGGACGTGACGAGGAGTCTCGGAATGGTCGAGACATAAAGATTGATATATTGGAAGCCTATGTTTACACATCGGAATGGTTCCGTGAAATCGGCATTTTACCGAGTACCGGAGGTTACTGGAACCCCGGGGTTAATGGGCCTACATGGGCCAAGAGGAAGAAGAGGAAGGAGCTGGAGGGGCCGCCCTCCCCTCCTAGTCGAGAATAGGACAAGGGAAGGGGCGCCCCCCCCTTCCTTCCCCCTTCCTCCTCTTTCCCCTTCTCTCCTACTCCAACTTGGAAAGGGAGTCCTACTCCCGGTGGGAGTAGGACTCCCCCCTTGGCGCACCCCTTAGGCCGGCAGCCTCCTCCCTCCTGGCTCCTTTATATACGGGGGCGGGGGGCACCCCATAGACACACAAGTTGATCTACGGATCGTTCCTTAGCCGTGTGCGGTGCCCCCTTCCACCATATTCCACCTCGGTCATATCGTCACGGAGTTTAGGCGAAGCCCTGCGCCGGTAGAACATCATCATCGTCACCACACCGTCATGCTGATGGAACTCATCTCCGGAGCCTTTGCTGGATCGGAGGGCCGGAGATCATCATCGAGCTGAACGTGTGCTGAACTCGGAGGCACCGTACGTTCGGTGCTTGGATCGGTCGGATTGTGAAGACGTACGACTACATCAACCGCGTTGTGTTAACGCTTCCGCTAATGGTCTATGAGGGTACGTGGACGGACACTCTTCCCTCTCGTTGCTATATCATCACCATGATCTTTCGTGTGCGTATGAATTTTTTTGAAATTACTACGTTCCCCAACAGTGGTATTAGAGCCTAGGTTTTATGCGTTGATGTTATATGCACGAGTAGAACACAAGTGAGTTGTGGGCGATACAAGTCATATTGCTTACCAGCATGTCATACTTTGGTTCGGCGGTATTGTGAGATGAAGCGGCCCGACCGACATTACGATACGCTTACGCGAGACTGGTTTCACTGCTCGAGCACTCGTGCTTAAAGGTGGCTGGCGGGTGTCTGTCTCTCTCACTTTAGCTGAATCGAGTATGGCTACGCCCGGTCCTTGCGAAGGTTAAAACAGCACCAACTTGACGAACTATCGTTGTGGTTTTGATGCGTAGGTAAGAACGGTTCTTGCTAAAGCCCGTAGCAGCCACGTAAAATTTGCAACAACAAAGTAGAGGACGTCTAACTTGTTTTTGCAGGGCATGTTGTGATATGATATGGTCAAGACGTGATGCTATATTTTATTGTATGAGATGATCATGTTTTGTAACCGGGTTATCGGCAATCGGTAGGAGCCATATGGTTGTCGCTTTATTGTATGAAATGCAACGCTACAGTAATTGCTTTACTTTATCACTAAGCGGTAGCGATAGTCGTAGAAGCAATAGATGGCGAATGACAACGATGCTATGATGGAGATCAAGGTGTCGCTACGGTGATTTATGGTGATCATGATGGTGCTTGAAGATGGAGATCACAAGCACAAGATGATGATGGCCATATCATATCACTTATATTGATTGCATGTGATGTTTATTCTTTATGCATCTTATCTTACTTTGATTGATGGTAGCATTTTAAGATGATCTCTCACTAATTATCAAGAAGTGTTCTCCCGAGTATGCACCTTGCGAAAGTTCTTCGTCTCTGAGACACCACGTGATGATCGGGTGTGATAGGCTCTACGTTCAAATACAACGGGTGCAAAACAGTTGCACACGCGAATACTCGAGTTATACTTGACGAGCCTAGCATATCTGAGATATGGCCTCGGAACACGGAGACCGAAGGTCGGCGTGAATCATATAGTAGATATGATCAAAATAGAGATGTTCACCATTGAAACTACTCCATCTCACGTGATGATCGGACATGGTTTAGTTGATTTGGATCACGTGATCACTTAGATGACTAGAGAGATGTCTGTCTAAGTGGGAGTTCTTAAGTAATATGATTAATTGAAGTTAAATTTATCATGAACTTAGTACCTGATAGTATTTTGCTTGTCTATGTTTGTTTGTAGATAGATGGCTCGTCTTTGTTGTTCCGTTGAATTTTAATGCGTTCCTTGAGAAAGCAAAGTTGAAAGATGATGGTAGCAATTACACGGATCGGGTCCGTAACTCGAGGATTATCCTCATTGCTGCATAGAAAAGTTATGTCTGGAAGCACCGCTGGGTGCCAACTTCTTCTTGATGTGGCCGACGACGTTAAGAACGTCGGCAAAGCAAAGTGATGACTACTCGATAGTTCAATGTGCCATGCTTTACGGCTTAGAACCGGGTCTTCAACGACGTTTTGAGCGTCATGGAGCATATGAGATGTTCCAGAGTTGAAGTTAATATTTCAAGCAAATGCCCGATTGAGAGATATGAAGTCTCCAATAAGTTCTACACTGCAAGATGGAGGAGAATAGTTCTATCGGTGAGCATATACTCAAAATGTCCGGGTATAATAATCACTTGATTCAACTGGGAGTTAATCTTCCGATGATAGCGTCATTGATGAAATTCTCCAATCACTGCCACCAAGCTACAAGAGCTTCGTGATGAACTATAATATGCAAGGGATGAACAAGACTATTCCCGAGCTCTTCGCGATCTTTGAAAGCATGGAGGTAGAAATCAAGAAGGAGCATCAAGTGTTGATGGTTAACAAGACCACTAGTTTCAAGAAGAAGGGCAAGGGAAGAAGAAGGGAACTTCAAAAGAACAACAAGCAAGTTGCTGCTCAAGAGAAGAAACCCAAGTCTGGACCTAAGCACTAAATCGAGTGCTTCTCTTAAGCGATCGGACATTTGAAGCGGAACTGCCCCAAGTATTTGGCGGATAAGAAGGATGGCAAAGTGAACAAAGGTATATGTGATATACATGTTATTGATGTGTACCTTACTAATGCTCGCAGAGCACTGGTATTTGATATCGGTTCATTGCTAATATTTGCAACTCAAAGCAGGACTACGGATTAGCGAAGATTAGCTAAGGGCGAGGTGACGATCTTGCGTGGGAAATGGTTCCAAAGTCGATGTGATCGCGGTCGGCACGCTACCTCTACATCTACCATCGGGATTAGTTTTAGACCTAAATAATTGTTATTTGGTGCATGCGTTGAGCATGAACATTATATCTGGATCTTGTTTGATGCGAGACGGTTATTCATTTAAATCAGAGAATAATGGTTGTTCTATTTATATGAGTAATATCTTTTATGGTCATGCACCCTTGAATAGTGGTCTATTTTTATTGAATCTCGATAGTAGTGATACACATATTCATAGTGTTGAAACCAAAAGATGCAGAGTTGATAATGATAGTGCAACTTATTTGTGGCACTGCCGTTTAGGTCATATCGGTGTAAAGCGCATGAAGAAACTCCATACTGATGGGCTTTTGGAATCACTTGATTATGAATCACTTGGTACTTGCGAACCGTGCCTTATGGGCAAGATGAACAAAACACCATTCTCCGGTACTATGGAGAGAGCAACAGATTTGTTGGAAATCATACATACAGATGTATGTGGTCCAATGAATGTTGAAGCTCGTGGCGGATATCGTTATTTTCTCACCTTCACAGATGATTTGAGCAGATATGGGTATATCTACTTAATGAAACACAAGTCTGAAACATTTGAAAAGTTTAAAGAATTTCAGAGTGAAGTAGAAAATCATTGTAACAAGAAAATAAAGTTTCTACGATCTGATCGTGGAGGAGAATATTTGAGTTACGATTTTGGTCTACACTTGAAACAATGCGGGATAGTCTCGCAACTCACGCCACCTGGAACACCACAACGAAATGGTGTGTCCGAACGTCGTAATCGTACTTTACTTGATATGGTACGATCTATGATGTCTCTTACTGATTTACCACTATCGTTTTGGGGATATGCTTTAGAGACGGCCGCATTCACGTTAAATAGGGCACCATCAAAATCCGTTGAAACGACGCCTTATGAACTGTGGTTTGGCAAGAAACCAAAGTTGTCGTTTCTTAAAGTTTGGGGCTGCGATGCTTATGTGAAGAAACTTCAACCAGATAAGCTCAAACCCAAATCGGAGAAATGTGTCTTCATAGGATACCCAAAGGAGACTATTGGGTACACCTTCTATCACAGATCTGAGGGCAAGATTTTCGTTGCTAAATTTGGATCCTTTCTAGAGAAGGAGTTTCTCTCGAAAGAAGTGAGTGGGAGGAAAGTAGAACTTGATGAGATAAAAGTATCTACTCCCTTATTGGAAGGTAGTTCATCACAAGAACCGGTTCCTGTGACAACTACACCAATTGGTGAGGAAGCTAATGATATTGATCATGAAACTTCAGATCAAGTTTCTGCTGAACCTCGTAGGTCTACCAGAGTAAGATCCGCACCAGAGTGGTACGGCAATCCTATTCTGGAAGTCATGTTACTTGACCATGATGAACCTACGAACTATGAGGAAGCGATGATGAGCCCAGATTCCACAAAATGGCTAGAGGCCATGAAATCTGAGATGGGATCCATGTATGAAAACAAAGTATGGACTTTGGTTGACTTGCCCGATGATCGGCAAGCTATTGAAAATAAATGGATCTTTAAGAAGAAGACTGACGCTGATGGTAATATAACTGTCTATAAAGCTCGACTTGTTGCAAAAGGTTTTCGACAAGTTCAAGGGGTTGACTACGATGAGACTTTCTCACCCGTAGCGATGCTTAAGTCTGTCCGAATCATGTTAGCTATTGCTGCATTTCATGATTATGAAATTTGGCAAATGGATGTCAAGACTGCATTCTTGAATGGATTTCTAGAAGAAGAGTTGTATATGATGCAACCGGAAGGTTTTGTTGATCCAAAAGGTGCTAACAAAGTGTGCAAGCTCCAGCATTCCACTTATGGACTGGTGCAAGCATCTCGGAGTTGGAATAAACGCTTTGATAGTGTGATCAAAGCATATGGTTTTATCTGAGACTTTTGGAGAAGCCTCATTTACAAGAAAGTGAGTGGGAGCTCTGTAGCATTTCTAGTTTTATATGTAGATGACATATTGTTAATTGGAAATGATATAGAATTTCTGGATAGCATAAAGGGATACTTGAATAAAAGTTTTTCAATGAAAACCTTGGTGAAGCTGCTTATATATTGGGCATCAAGATCTATAGAGATAGATCAAGACGCTTAATAGGACTTTCACAAAGCACATACCTTGACAAAATTTTGAAAAAGTTCAAAATGGATCGAGCAAAGAAAGGGTTCTTGCACGTGCTACAAGGTGTGAAGTTGAGTCAAACTCAATGCCCGACCACAGCAGAAGATAGAGAGAAATGAAAGATGTTCCTATGCTTCAGCCATAGGCTCTATCATGTATGCAATGTTGTGTACCAGTTCTGACGTATGCTTAGCAATAAGCATAGCAGAAGGTACCAAAGTAATCCAGAGTGGATCATCGGACAGCGGTCAAGAACATCTGAAATACGAAAAGGACTAAGGATATGTTTCTCGATATGGAGGTGACAAAGAGCTAGTCGTAAGAGGTTACGTCGATGCAAGCTTTGACACTGATCCGGACGATTCTAAATCGCAAACCGGATCGTGTTTATATTAAGCGGTGGAGCTGTAAGTTGGTGCAGTTCTAAACAAAGCGTCGTGGCGGGATCTACATGTGAAGTGGAGTACATAGCTGCTTCAAGCAAATAATGAAGGAGTCTGGATGAAGGAGTTCATTTCCGATCTAGGTGTCATACCTAGTGCATCGGGACCAATGAAGATCTTATATGACAATACTGGTGTAATTGCCTTGGCAAAGGAATCCAGATTTCACAAGAGGACCAAGCACATCAAGAGACGCTTCAATTCCATTCGGGACCAAGTCCAAGTGGGAGACATAGAAATTTGCAAGATACATACGGATCTGAATGTTGCAGACCCATTGACTAAGCCTCTCTCACGAGCAAAACATGATCAACACCAAGACTCCATGGGTGTTAGAATCATTACTATGTAATCTAGATTATTCACTCTAGTGCAAGTGGGGACTGAAGGAAATATGCCCTAGAGGCAATAATAAAGTTATTATTTATTTCCTCATATCATGATAAATGTTTATTATTCATGCTAGAATTGTATTAACCGAAAACATGATACATGTGTGAATACATAGACAAACATATAGTCACTAGTGTGCCTCTACTTGACTAGCTCATTAATCAAAGATGGTTATGTTTCCTAACCATAGACATGTGTTGTCATTTGATTAATGGGATCACATCATTAGGAGAATGATGTGATTGACATGACCCATCCCGTTAGCTTAGCACTTGATCGTTTAGTATTCTGCTATTGCTTTCTTCATGACTTATACATGTTCCTCAGTAACTATGAGAATTATGCAACTCCGTTTACGGAGGAACACTTTGGGTACTACCAAACGTCACAACGTGGCGGGTGATTATAAAGGAGTACTACAGTGTCTCCAAGGTACATGTTGAGTTGGCGTATTTCGAGATTAGGTTTTGTCACTCCGATTGTCGGAGAGGTATCTCTGGCCCTCTCGGTAATACTCATCACTTATGCCTTGCAAGCATTATAACTAATGAGTTAGTTATGAGATGACGTATTCTGAGCGAGTAAAGAGACTTGCCGTAACGAGATTGAACTAGGTATTGATCTTGACGATCAAATCTCGGGCAAGTAACATACCGATGACAAAGGGAACAACGTATGTTGTTATGCGGTTTGACCGATAAAGATCTTCATAGAATATGTAGGAACCAATATGGGAATCTAGGTCCCGCTATTGGTTATTGACCGAGAATGGTTTTAGGTCATGTCTACATAGTTCTCGAACCCGTAGGGTCCGCACGCTTAACGTTTCGATGACAGTTTTATTATGAGTTTATAAGTTTTGATGTACCGAAGTTTGTTCGGAGTACCGGATGTGATCACGGACATGACGAGGAGTCTCGGACTGGTCGAAACATAAAGATTGATATATTGGAAGCCTATGTTTGGACATCGGAATGGTTCCGGGTGAAATCGGCATTTTACCGGAGTACCGGGAGGTTACCGGAACCCCCCCGGGGGGTTAATGGGCCTACATGGGCCAAGAGGAAGAAGAGGAAGGAGCCGGGGAGGGGCGCCTCCCCTCCTAGTCCGAATAGGACAAGGAAGGGGCGGCGCCCCCTTTCCTTCCCCTTCCTCCTCTTTCCCCTTCTCTCCTACTCCAACATGGAAAGGGAGTCCTACTCCCGGTGGGAGTAGGACTCCCCCTTGGCGCCCCCTTAGGCCGGCCTCCTCCCCCTGCTCCTTTATATATGGGGGCGGGGGCACCCCATAGACACACAAGTTGATCTACGGATCGTTCCTTAGCCGTGTGCGGTGCCCCTTCCACCATATTCCACCTCGGTCATATCGTCGCGAGTTTAGGCGAAGCCTGCGCGATAGAACATCATCATCGTCCCACGCCGTCGTCTTGACGGAACTCATCTCCGGAGCCTTTGCTGGATCGGAGGGCGGAGATCGTCATCGAGCTGAGCGTGTCTTTGAACTTCGGAGGCACCGTACGTTCGGTGCTTGGATCGGTCGGATCGTGAAGACGTACGACTACATCAACCGCGTTGTGTTAACGCTTCCGCTTACGGTCTACGAGGGTACGTGGACGGACACTCTCCCATCTCGTTGCTATATTATCACCATGATCTTTCGTGTGCGTAGGAATTTTTTTGAAATTACTACGTTCCCCAACAGCAAGCCCCCCCTCTTGATCATCCCGATATCGCCCATTCTATACTCCCATGCTTGCATTAGATTTTGCTACTGTTATTGATTGCGCCTATTCTGATGCATAGCCTGCTTTTGTAACCTTCTGTTGTACCATACCTGCTTATCCTAAACTGCTTACTATAAGTTGGTTAGTGATCCATCAGTGATCCACAGTACTTGTCCTTGTTGCCCCTGCTTCATCATCGACGACTCGATCAGCGTGATCGACGACCAGAGCCCGACACCTCACATCACATCACGCCCCTTTTGTTGCTCGACTCTGCACAACTACTATCGAGTGCCGAGGGTGATCCCTCATAACGCACTCCCGATGATAATTTTGTAGTGTAGCTATTCAGTCGTGGTCATCGAGGGTGATTTCCTCTTTCACCATTTCCGATACGGCTCTGTCGTTCAACACCTCAAGTGTGAACCTCAAGGGTGGTCCCTCTTACGTTCACCTTGATGATTACATCAAGTGGAATCCTCCGTGGGTGATTCCTCGGGTCTTCCCCTTGATATTTGGACACACGGTTACAATGACTTTACTTGAGACCTTGGTGAATGTCGAGTGGTCCCGGAGAGCACCCGCAAGATAATGACGTGGCACGGCCGGGCATTCTAGGCCCTTGTCGTAAGTCCATGAGACGGGGCGACAGGGTCACTTTCGATCGTGAGTCTCTATTGTCTCCGAAAGCTAATAATACACTACGGGTTGGGTATTTGTTCTGAGTTGTCCTTTGGCCTTTATGCACCAACCACCACGTGAGAATAGTTATGGGCCTCGACGACATAGTATCACCCGAAGCTTTGTCAGACGTCCAGTTCAGCAGTGCGGCACGGCTGGGCCGGCACCATCCTGTAGTGGTGGAGCCTGGACCCGCCCTGCGCGCAACGATCCGGAGTGCAACGGGCGATGGGCCCAGACCCCGGAGTGCTTAGGATGTAGACCGGCGGGGACCTCTCTGCTGAGCCTAGGTAGGGCTACGACGTGTTGATTTTCCGAGGTCGGGCATTAACCCAGAAAAGTGTGTCCGGCCAGAGTAATCAAGCATGTTGGAAAATGTGGTGCACCCCTGCAGGGAATATTACCTATTAATAGCCGTGTCCACGGTAACGGATGTTCAGACTTATATCCTGATCTTATACAACTAAAAATGGATACTTGAGATATGTGGATCCGGGATTGCTTTCTCGCAGGGAGTCGAGGAAGGATCTCTGGGCATTAATGTTACAACATGTTTGTTAATTATAAACTGGTATTCTTTACTCTTCTACATGCTGCAAGATGCTCGGAGCTGCTTGAAGATGCTAGTCTCCGATAGGCTAGGCCTTCCCCTCTATTCTGGCTTTCTGCAGTCCAGTTCACAGATACAAACCTTCCATTTGATACCAATGCATACTTAGTATAGATCTGATGCTTGCGAGTACTTTGGATGAGTACTCATGGTTGCTTTGCTACCCCTTTCCCCCTTCTTTCTTCTTTCTGGTTGATGCAACCAGATGGTGGATCCTTGGAGCCAGATGTCACCCCCGTCGACTACTACTACATGGAGGCCGCCAAAGACCAGGAGTAGTTAGGAAGTCCCAAGCAGGAGGCCTTGCCTCTTCGATCTTGTTGCTTTTGTGCTAACCTTCTTAAGGCATCCTTGTTAACCTTATGTCTGTACTCAGATATTGTTGCTTTCGCTAACTCTTGTGTATCGAGCTATGTATTCAAGCCCTCGAGGCCCCCTGGCTTGTAATATAAAGCTTGTATTATTTTATTTGTGTCTAGAGTTGTGTTGTGATATCTTCCCGTGAGTCCCTGATCTTGATCGTACACATTTGCGTGTATGATTAGTGTACGGTCGAATTGGGGGCGTCACAAGTTGGTATCAGAGCTGACTGCCTATAGGATCCCCCTTTCCAACTCCTTGGCTGAAGTTGAGTCTAGTCTTTGAAAAACTGTTTTACTAACATGGCTGTGTGGCTTACGGACCCACGTTGCCATTGGGTGGTATTAGGATCTTTTACTCCTCTACCTTTACTCTGGGAATCTAATCACTCTTCTATTCGGGTTAAATGGTTTTGTTAACTTTAACTCTAGGTTCTCGTAAATACTTTCTCCCGGAGAGCCTCTCACTCCAGATGATTGCTTGGTGCACTAGAAGATTCTGAAGATACTCTCCGATGTTTTACCGAGACCCTTCTGCCCTTCGCCGTTAAAATCCCTACCATCGATAAATCCTTATGGGTAACTACCTACAATTGTCGTTCATACCTTCATTCCCAGTTGCCCTTGTTATTACAAGATGTCCTGAAATACTCTCTGATGTTCCGAGAATCCTTTATGCCTACTTCCCTGCAGTCCTTGCCGCATGAATATCCCTGCGGATAATTACCCGCTCTTATCGAGTATCCATTCATCCCTAGTTATTCTAATGCTTCGTAAGATACTTTGTAATACAATCCGAGCTTTCGAGGACCTCTGTCGCCTATTGCTCTAGAAGGTCTTACATGCCTACACTATGTTTATTCCATATGCCTACTTGTATTCATTGACGTCCTTTCTCATTATCATTTTGAGTCTTTCGATTTGCTATGTTTGTGAGTAGTCACAATCATTAGTTGGTCCTTATAAATTATCATTCTGGCTCAAACGTCTCCCTGAACATGAGTTGGTTCTCGGCCAATCAGTTCGACATTGGTTGTTCCCTAAGTCTATTCAACTTATCCATTCTTGATCAGAGCGTTTGCTTCTGATCCCTTGACTTGGGAATCATAATTCCTTTGCATTTGAACTCTGAATTAGTCAGTTGCTTCTATAATCTGGTCTCCTTGCACCATTTCTTCTTCTGGTTGAGTATCGTTGCTCACATCAGATCCCTCGTGGGCCACCATATCCTTGGTGTATTGTATCCGACAGCATCCTTCATATTCGGTAACCTTGTGAGCTTTTCCTCGGATACATAATGCCTTTGGTAAGTTGTATCCTCTGCTTCCTCAACCATGCTCTACTTCCGAGCTTGTGTTAATTACTCCTGAAGATTATAGTATATGTTCCTAAGATACCCTGATGGGTTGAACCTATGCCTTCCATAATCTGTATGAACCCGGAAACTTCCACGGGTCATACTCTACAGGTGTTATGCCAGATAAAATCTCAACACTATAGCTTCGTCTAAAATGAGAAGTGAATGAAAGGTTATGCATTGGAGAAGTGGGAGTCGACCTTGAACTTTGTGTTCATGCCCATGGACACGATATGGAACTTATCATGGAAGCTTCTTGAAACAATAATAATCCCCTTGCGATAAGTTCATCTTTTATCTATGTTTGGTCCTTTGCAACCGTGATTCCGACCATATTGTTCTTCGATACCATTTCTCGGACAAGTTGAAGTATTTGTCTTATATAGATCATTTCACATGTCCAACCTCTATTCCGCTCTACCCTTGAGTACTACCCTCTGGTATCTCGAGAATATCACGGAACTACATAACATCTTATGACTTCTTCATGAACTATTATTTCTCGCTGAATCCAAGTTTCTACGGGTTCTGAGTTGTTAGACACTCGAGAACGCCGATAACTTATTCGATGTCTACACATTCCTTTCCATTATTTGGTTTAAACTTTCTTGTAACGTCACATATATGAGCAGTGATAATTCACTGCTTATGTAAATTCCTCGATGTACAACTCTGTCAGTAAGACCTTGTTACTATTGTTGATGACATTCCGGTAGCCACCGATGGACGAGAACTTTGCCTATTGGTCCGCCTCATCTTAACGAGCAGGAAAATGGTTCTCTTCGTCCCTCGCCCTTGGTACCAATGTTGTTGCCAACATAATTGATAGGCTATCCTCTGACCTGCCTTGCTATCATGATCATGCAAAATGATTAGTGCCTTCCTGGTATTAACCCATATGGTGGGCCCATAACCCTGAGTTCCACAGGATCGAAACCTGACTCTCATGTACATCCCAGTTTTCTAAGTTATTCTTTGCACTTGGATTTGTATGTAAATCACGAGCCACCTTCCTAGCGATCTATTCTGGTATCAGACGCAATACTTTTTCCCATTGCTCCGAACCCCTTCATCACCTCTTTTATACATCTGCTTGATGCATACCTAGTTGAAACTTGTTATACCTTCTTATAGAACTCTCGATACGTTCTTGGTGCTTCTAAAATCTTCTTCCTTGAGATAACTACCGGATGTCGATCCTTTCAGGCGTCCATCCTGATAGCTTCCCCCTTATTACACGCCTTTAAATCTCGGGACGAGATTTCTTGTAGTAGAGGAGAATTGTAACGCCCGGATAATTAAGCTACAGTAAACACCTATTAATGGTGCCACGTAAGGATGGCTATTTTATCCATGGACATGGATATCCATGGATATCTGACCCGAATGGATAGGGTTTGGATATGCTTTTGTGTCCATGGGCGACGCCCAAACCCGACCAGATTGTTCATGAGTAGGGCATGGATATAATCTTGTACCCATGGATATACCCAAACCCGACCCGATAGAATGACTTAATGGGAAAAAAATCTGCTACCCCTGCCCCACATTCACAACTCCCACGACAATTTTACACTTTTTTATCTAAAACATGCATACGAAATTACATCGTAACTTTTATAAGTTGACATTCAATCCCCTCCGAAACATACTCCAACACCCCTTCCCTTATTTTTATCTCCTTCTTACATGATTCGTCATTCTCATCTGTTAGGTTGTTACTGGATGTTGATTTACTATAAGTGAAGTCTAGCCTGCCACGAGGTGAAGAATGGAAGAGTTTATGTTACTATTGTGTTAAGTCTTATTTATATGTCTCGAGAGGACCCAATGGGTATCCAGTGGATATGAATATCCATCGGATTTGGACATGGACATAATTTTTCACCCATGGATTTTTTCATGGGCGGGCAAAGACTGTCTTCATGGATATGAATATGGATTTGATATTGTTCAACCCGATCCAAACCCGACCCATTGCCATCCTTAGTGCCACGTCATCACATTACTGTTGCTAATCCCCACTTGATCCAAATCACTGTTCGAATTCAAATTCAAATTTAAAGTCAAAAATCCAAGTTTGTCAAACATGAAAACTAAAATGTTTAAAGTGTGGCAAATAATCCTTGGATATTTTTTTATGTTGTAACCAACCTCTTTTGAGTTCCCAAAATTCTCCTGGGATTTTATTTTGTGGTCCAACAATAATTACATTGGCTTTTCCAATTTCTAAAAATGGTTAGCCAACTCATTCGACCCCAAACTTTTTATGCAGCTTCACTTTGTTCCTATCTATTTTTGTGCAAAGTGCCACATTTAACAAAGATATTTTAGTACCTCTTTTAAATAGGAAACAGAGGCAAATAAAAAAAAATAGAAAATAGAAAAAAAAAGGTGGGAGAGCCCTGGCCTCCCCTTGGGCCTCGGCCCACCTATCCCCTTCCCTCGGGCCACCTCCCTTGTTTGACCGACCCGTCGCTACAGGGGCGCGGTCGCCCCGGGAGGGGATAAGAGCGCCCCCTCCGGCACCTCGAGTCCTCCCCCCCACCTACCTCCACCCACTCCCAGATTCCACTCGCCCACTTGGCCCCTCTCTCCCTCGTCGCTCTCTCTCGCCGAGATCCGCCACGGCCACCACCCCAGTCGCCATAGATGGCCTCGTCTGCGTGGCCACCGTGCACCTCGCCAGCTGAGACCGCGCCAAAAGCCTCGCCTGCTTCCTCTCTGTCGGCTCCGACTACCAGCGCAAGTCGGGCGACGCTGCATCACCGGATCTCCGTCATCTTCTCCCTCGGACCCGCCGGATGCCGCCGTTGATTCTGTCACCCCCACTACATCACCATCTTCCCCAGGCCTTCCCAGCAACGGCAGTTAGAATCTCCCTCCTTCCCCTCACTCCACGCGCTCGATTGCGAGTTCTGGCGCCCGATTAACCATCCGTGGAGTTACTCCGCTGCACGAGCTCGTATCCGACGAGGCCCCGGTGGACCTTTGATCCCGTTCCAGCCTCCACGCGTGCCCACACCTGCCTCGTGCCCCCACCCGTGCCACGAGGCCGCAGACCGCTAACCATGCCGGCTGCTGACCCCCCTGCTGGTCGCGTCGACCGCGGCCCGGGCCGCGACGTGCTCGCCTCGGTCGCGCCGGTGCGCGCCCCGCACTCCCCGCGCCAGCCTCTGGCCTCGCCCAGTCACGTTGCCCCCACGCGCTGTTGTTTTGCTCTGCCTACAGCTCTTGCCACTGCCTACCGCTACTGCTTCTTCGGCTACTACTGCTCCCGCCCCTGCTTCTGTTAGTACTAGCGCCGCCGCCTGCTGCAGCTCTCCCGACCGCGCCCGCCTCGCACGCGTCTGGCCACCACTCGCCGGCGCCGTCTTGCACCCGCGCCGCCCCACAGCGGCTCCACGCCCGCGCAGTCCGCTCGTCGGCTGTGTCCCGGACGCCGCTGGACCCAGCCCACGCCCTGCTGGTCCGGCCGGGTGCCGCGGCCGCGCTGTCCTCGCCGTCCGGCCGTCGAACGCCGGCGCATCGCCGGCGCCCTCCCCTGGCCGCGCTATGGCCATGGCCCCGTCGGTGCCCTCTGCCGCTCCCTTGCGGGTGCGCAGACGCCCGCACCCGATAGGTCTCACCCCGGCTGGCCCCTGTGCCACTGCACGTGGGGCATGTCCCCTGTTTTAAATAAATAAATAAAAGTATAATTATATAAATATTTAATTAAGTAATTAATTAACTTAATTAATTAGGATTATTTAGCCTACTCGCATGTTTAGTTGAAAACTAATTTAACTAGTCTAAGCAGCCAATGACAGGGGGGCCCACCCCCTGTTGACCAGTCAAGCGTTGACTGGTCAACTGGGTCCCCCTGGCCCACCTGTCATCTACTGGGTACTTTTGTGTACACTATGCTGGGTGCGCCTGGCATTTTAGCATTTATTTTCGAATTAAATTAGAGTGTAGAATATCATTAAAACTTTGAAAAATCATATAAAATAATCCGTACCTCGGATGAAAAAGTTCTCTACATGAAAGTTGCTCAGAATAACGAGACGAATCCGAATACGCGGCCCATTCATCCACCACACGTCCCTAGCATAGCAAACGTTGAACTTTTCCCCTCCGGTTCATCTATCTGACAGACGACAGGAACCGAAAAAACTTTCCCGGATGTCTCCCCCTTCGCCAGTATCGCCTAGCGTTGCATTAGAACACCTCTTGCTTCGCTTATTGTCATGTTATGCATATGTTTGCGTGTATTTACTATTTCTTCCCCCTCTTCTCTCCTTTAGACCCTGAGACCGTTGCTGATGCCACTATGATCGACTACATCGACGACGACCCTCCTTGTCTGAGCAACCAGGCAAGCCCCCCCCCCTTGATCATCCCGATATCACCCATTCTATACTCCCATGCTTGCATTAGATTTTGCTACTATTATTGATTGCGCCTATTCTGATGCATAGCCTGCTTTTGTAACCTTCTGTTGTACCATACCTGCTTATCCTAAACTGCTTACTATAAGTTGGTTAGTGATTCATCGATGACCCCAAAGATTTGTCCTTGTCACTGCGCTGCTTCATCATCGACGACTCGATCAGCGTGATCGACGACCAGAGCCCGACACCTCACATCACATCACGCCCCTTTTGTTGCTCGACTCTGCAGAACTACTATCGAGTGCCGAGGGCGATCCTCATAATGCACTCGATGATAATTACGTAGTGTAGCTATTCGATCGTGGTCATCGAGGGTGATTTCCTCTTCACCATTCCCGACTCGGCCTCGTTGCTCACCTCAAGTGTGAACCTCGAGGGCGGTCCTCTTACGCTCACCTTGATGATTACATCGAGTGGAATCCTCTGTGGGTGATTCCTCGGGTCTTCCCTTGATGTTTGGACACATGGTTACAATGACTTTACTTAAGACCTTGGTGAAAGTCGGGCGGGCCCGAGAGCACCCGCAAGATAATGACTTGGCACGGTAGGGCATTCTAGGCCCTTGTTGTAAGTCCATGAGACAGGCGACGGGTCACTTTCGATCGTGAGCCTCTGCTTTCGCCTCCGCAAGCTAATAATACACTATGGTTTGGGTATTTGTTCGAGTCGGCCTTTGGCCTTTACGCACCAACCACCACGTGAGAATACTTATGGGCCTCGACGACGAGTATCACCAAAGCTTTGTCGACGTCGATTCAATGATTACGGCGGCCGGACCGCACCATCTTGTAGTGGTGGAGCTCGAGCCGCCTGCACAGAACGATCCGGAGTGCAACGGGATGGGCCTGCACCGGAGTGCTTAGGATGTAGACCGCCGGGATCTCTCTCGAGCCTAGGTAGGGCTACGACGTGTAGATTTTCCGAGGCCGGCATCGACGCGTAAAAGTGTGTCCGCCAGAGTAATCAAGCATGTTGGAAAACGTGGTGCACCCTCGCAGGAAGATTATCTATTAATAGCCGTGTCCACGGTAACAGACGCTCGCACTTATATCCCGATCTTATACAACTACAAATGGATACTTGAGATATGTGGCTCAAGGATTGCTTTCTCGCAGGAGTCGAGGAAGGATCTCGGGCATTAATGTTACAACATGCTTGTTAATTATAAACTGGTATTCTTTACTCTTCTACATGCTGCAAGATGCTCGGAGCTGCTCGTAAGTGCATCTAGTGCCCCTTAGTGATTTTGGTGTATTGAAGACTTATAGGTTAAGTAACTGATGCATTTGTGAGTGTACAGTGTCTATAAGTCTATGAGGAGTTTGATATTTACAGAGAAAGTCGACCCCTAAAAATGAAGTTCTTCGACTGAAGACTTTGATATTCTGAAGACTTTCTGAAGACTTTGAAAGTGAAGAAATTGGTGTGACCACGAAGACTTGATATTCATTCGAGGAATATGAAGCGTGAAGACTTGTTTTCGTAGTTTGATTTTCTCTTTCTTGAGTCATAGGAAACACCATACTGTTAAAGGGGGTCGAGGAAATACTAAGGAAAAATTTCCATGTGATGCTCAACTCAAAATCCTACACCTACCAATCCTTCGAGTGAAGCCATTGAAATCTCATACAGATTCAATCAAATTCTTCATGTGAGAGACGCAGTTCTTACAGTCATTGATGACTTTGCTCGATCGAGGAGTTAGGAATTCGCCAAAGGCGAATTGCCTACATGAGGAACATGATAGCCCCGAGGACTTTGAAAGTCAAATTTCCGACCGTTGTTGTCATACACGCGGACCAAAATATCTTATCCACCTAACGGTCATATCATTGAAGGGCATTTATGTCTTATCATGTCGGGCTGCTCCCTAGGCTATAAATAGCGCCCCTACAACCACTAGTTGGTTGGCTGCTCCGAGAGAACTTGACACTTGTCATTTGAGAGCAACCCATCCTCCGAGGACTTTGAGCGAAAATCATCAAGTGAGGAAAATCCCAAAACCAAACCCACAAAACCCCAAGTGATTGAGCATCATCAAGAAATTGATCTGCGTGGATCCGACGCTTGTTACCTTTGAAGACGTGCTTCTTCCGACGGTTAGGCGTCAAGGTCTAGAGCATCCAAGAGGAATTGTGGATCGCCGAGTGACCAAGTCTGTGAAGGTTTGGAAGTCACCAAGACTTACCACGAGTGATTGGGCGAGGCTGCGTGGTCTTAGTTCAAGGAGAATACGGTGAGGATGGGTGTCCCGAGTTGCGGCTCGAGATCGGGTGTCCGGATGTGTGTCCTCGAGTTTAAATACTCGGCCGCTCCAACCATACGTCATAACCGAGACAATGCTTGGGCTGGTTTACCAAATCATTGTCTTCACCAACCGACCGGTTCTATTTCCTCAACTCATCCATTTCCTCATTCTCATGTTGCATGTTGTTCATATCTGTGCTTGAAGACTTTGATCAAGACTTTCACAAATTCCTCAGTTCAATTTCTTCATCGCTTTATCTTCATCTTGTTATCCTGTGTTTACGCTTCACTGCATCTGTTCTAGTCTTCATTTCATCATGCCGACTATGTGTGTAATCTGTTATGTTTACCTCTGAGTACATATTCCGCAGCAAATAGTTCTTCGCTAAGGAATTTCCTCACCGCAAATTCCTCGGTGAAGAATTTCATAAAATCGCCTATTCACCCCCTCTAGTCGATATAACGCACTTTCAATTGGTATCGAGCAAGGTACTCCCTTGTTACGTGTGATTTTGGTTTAACCACCGAGTTCTAGTTATGTCGACCGCAGTATGATCAAGGTCTCGGTGGGTGTCCTACCTTTGATGGAACGGACTACCCCTCTTCGGAAGAACCGATGCGAATGCATATTGAGGCAATTGATAATGATCTCTGGTATGTTGTGGAAAATGGTGTCCCCGCTATCACTGAAACACTGACCGCCACTGATGTGAAGAGATTCAAACAACTCGACTCTCAAGCGAAGAATATCATTTCTGGCCATCTGAGCAAAGGACAGTATGGAAGAGTGAGTGCTTTGGAAACTGCCAAGCTAATCTGGTATAGGCTGTCCAAAGTAAATGAAGGAGTCTCAACTCAGCGTGACTCTCGAGTTGATGTTCTTCGGAAATGTCCAACAAACCTTCAATCGCCTCACTGACATTTCAAATGAGCTTCAAGCCCTCGGTGCCACTGACATCACTGATCATGAAGTTGTGAAGAAACTGCTAAGATCACTTGATTCCTCATTTGATACTCTGGGACTGATGATACAAGAGCGTGCTGACTACAAGTCACTTGATCCTGCTGATATCCTCGAAAGGCTTAACACGAGTTCCACTTGCTTTGAAGAGAGATCTCTATGGCTCAAACTATGGCAAACCACGTGCCCTAAAGGCTAAGGTTGTGTCGACTCAATGTGAGGATTCGGTAGTAGCCTTGGTGATCTGAAGAATCGAGCCAGATCTAGCTCTCCTTGTGAAGAAATTCAGAAATTCACAAGACGTGGTCGCTTTGGAAAACCCTCAAGGGGAAGTGATTCTTCATCCAGTGACTACAAGAGAAGACTTTGCCACAAATGCAAGAAGCCTAGTCACTATATTCAAGATTGTCCTCAATGGGAAAAGGAAATGAAGAAGAAGAAATACAAGGACTACAGTTCTGATGAAATGAAGAAGAAGAAGAAATCATCAAAATCCTCGTCTTCAAAACCATCAAAGTCTTCATCTCACAAGAAGGGCAGCTCCAAGAAAGCTCGGGTATTCATTGGCAAGGAAATGGACTCTGAAGCTGAATCTGAGGAAAACGATGAAGAGGAGGAGTCCAAGAATCTGAGTCCGTGTGGCGAGTCGGCCGTTGCTACTGACTTTCGTCGACAAGTCCATCTTCAACATCAAGAAACTGATTCCACCAACATGCCCGATGAAGATAATGATGGCTACGCCCCACCTATTGCTTCATGGCAAAAGCAGCTAAGGTACTCAAATACAACTCCTCGATTCTAGTGAAAATGAATCGATGAGGATCTTAAGCCTAGCTACTCTAAACTTGCTAAAATTGCTGTGAAACAACAACGGGCTCTTGAAAAGGTTCAAAACATGCTAGATAAAAGTGATGATATGTTGGGTGAAGAAATGGATCGCACTAAAGCCCCGATCGAAAATCTTCAGAGACTTCAGCCTAAGTATGATAACCTTCAAGGTCATCATAACTCCCTCTTGTCGATCATGAGAAACTTTCTTATGAATTTCTTCAAGAAAAGCAAGACAATGAGAAGCTTTCTCTTGAAGCTATTCAAAGAAAGGCGAGATCTTGAAAAGCTAAGAGTATGTTATGAAGATCTTGTAAGGAGCGCGATTCATTACTAGCTCAACAAATCAGCTTCTCGAAGAATTTGTTCCTCCATGCTTAAAGTGCATTGAACGTGAATCGCTAATTCTTCACCAATGTTCAAATGCTTCAAATATTACAAATTATTCATCTGCCTCTGCTATCACTAATTCCTCATCCGAGGACCTTGCTAGCATCACTTGGCAATGCAGGGTGAAGGAATTGTACATGACAGCATGTACAAAAGCCTCAAAGGGCATCGACACTTTGTGATGTGCTCAAAAGCGATCCTCAACCAAACCCTAGGAAAGAGGGTATTGCCTTTGAGAGGAAACTCAATGCCGATGGAACATATTGGAAACCCGAGGTATCCCAAAACCTCATGGGTTGTCTTTGCAAAGGACCTCCAGATTGATCCATCTAACTTATCCGGCTTTACATGTGAATCTCCTCATTCTTCTGATGAGTCATTTGACTCCAACTATAAACTGTTCAAAAATCAGAATGGTGAAGTATTTGCTAGATATGTTGGCACTAACTGCAGGAACGGTTCCCCTATGAAGAAAATCTGGGTTCCCAAAAGCTGTGTTGAAAGTCTTCAGGTGAATGTCCTCATGACGCCACCAGTGAAGAACAGGAATCCCAGATTAAACTCTTCACATGGACCAAATTCTTCATATGGATCCAAATCCTCACATGTACCAAATTCTTCACGAGGATCAAATTCCTCAACTGGATCAAAGTCCTCACATGATTATCATCGTGCTAACAAATCTGTCTCGCAGGGTAAAGCTAAGGGCTATGAATATGTGCATTATTCTTCAAACCACTATGTTCATAAGTCCTCAAGAATTACTCGCTTATTCATATGCTTACCCTAACCCTCCTATGCTAAATGAAATGGTTTGGCATCTTTGCCACCTTTCTCACATGGTGCTCGCAGGATGATGAACTCTTTGCCACCCCTCGGATGTGGGTGGTGAAGAAAAGAACTAATCTCTTCTACAGGTCAGTCTCCAGCGTGCTCGAATGTCCAAGAATTTCTTTGACCCGACAAAATGCTCGAAAGGACGCCTTGCGAATCATGATGAAATGAACCTTCATTTCACACGCCCTCATATTGCTATATCTGCTCTTTCGCTTGATGAAATTCATCCGATGAACTTGGTATCATATTCTTCACCGATGAAGCATATGAGATTGTAAGTTACACTAATTCATCTGCAGGATGACCAACCCAAAACTCTTGAATGGGTCCTTGATAGTGGATGTACAAATCACATGACCGGTGACAAGAATCTATTGATGGATGCTCCTTTATCACCGTCACCTCTGAAGCATATCATATTTGCCGACAAAGGCAAAAGTCGTATTGGGTCTTGGTAAGGTTGTTATCTCTAAGGATAAGCACATGGACAAAGTCATGCTTGTTGAATCCTTAGGATACAATCTCATGTCGATCTCAATGCTTTGTGATCTTGATATGGTTGTTATCTTTGGCAAAATCGCTGTGTTGTGATTATGGAAGTCGACAATTCCAAAGTCTTCAAGGCTTTAGGAGAGGAGATCTGATATTGTTGATTTCTCTCAGACCACAACCAGCCATGTGCCTACTTGCAAAAGCTTCGTAAGGCTGGCTATGGCATCGACGACTTGGTCATACAGCATGAGGAATTTGAACACGCTTGCGAAGAAGAAGCATGTCATTGGCATTGAGAATGTCAAATTCCTCAAGGATCACTTATGCGGAGCATGTGAAGCCGAAAAATGACCAAGGCCAAGCATCCAAATAAGACTATCATGACCACTACCCGTCCATTCAATTGCTTCACATGGACCTCTTCGACCTAATCATTATTCAGCAAATACTAATGATGCATCTCTATATGGTTTTGTCATTGTTGATGATTATTCTCGATATACATGGGTACACATTGTTACTTACAAACATGAAGTGCGTGAAGTCTTCAAACGATTTTCCTCGAGGGCTTCAACCAACTTTGGTGTGAAGATCAAGCATATCAGAATTGACAATGGAACTGAGTTCAAGAATTTTGGTCTTAATGCCTATCTTGATGAACTTGGTATTACTCATGAATTATCTGCTCCTTATACTCCTCAAAGAAAATGGCGTCGTGGGCGCAAGAACGTAACTCTTGTTGAGATGGCTCGCACTATGCTTGATGAATACAAAACGCCTCATTGTTTTGGATTGATGCAATTGATACCGCTGCCACATCATCAACAGAGCATATCTTCACAAATTCTTCAAGAAGACTGCATATGAACTCCTCACTGACAAGAAACCCAATGTGAGTTATTTCAAAGTCTTCGGTGCTAAATGTTGGATTAGAGATCCTCACCACAACTCTAAATTTGCACCAAAAGCACATGAAGGTTTTATGCTTGGTTACGGAAAGGACTCGCACACCTACAGAGTCTTCAACATTGTGCTTCACAAGATTGTTGACATTGTAGATGTGCGGTTCGATGAAACTAATGGCTCGCAAAGAGAGCACCTACCTTATGTGTTAGATGAACCAGCACCTGAGGATGCTATCAAGCACAAGGCAACTGAGGATGTCATTCCTACTGAAGAATCTGGTGAAGAATTCATTCTGTTCGTGAAGAACGTCGAGTGATGCACCAAGAACATGATGAGGAAATTGGTGTCAAGAAAATGCTGATCAAAATCCTCGTGACAACCCACTCATCCACGTGTTGCAAAAGAAGTGCAAGTTGAGAAGATCATCGATGACATCGATGCACCAGTCCTCTCACCCGCTCAAAAGCTTCACACTTATCTAACTTTTGTGGGCACTATGCTTTTTCTCTATCTCAGAGCCCACTAAGGTAGATGAAGCATTTCGAGCCGGAGTGGATTCAGGCTATGCAAGAAGAATTACATCGATTCGAGTGAACAATGTCCGGAATTGGTCAACCGCCTGATCCTCGCAAGCATAATATCATCGGCACAAAGTGGATCTACCGCAACAAGCAAGATGAAAATGGCCTTGTGGTGAGGAATAAGGCACGACTAGTAGCTCAAGGCTACACAGGTTGAAGGAATTGATTTCGATGAAACTTTTGCACTGTTGCTAGACTTGAGGCTATTCACATTTTACTTGCCTATGCTAACCATCATGATATCATCTTATATCAAATGGATGTGAAAAGTGCATTCCTCAATGGTAAGCTTGAGGAAGAAGTATATGTTGCTCAACCCCGTGTTTTGAAGATCCCAAGAATCGACAAAGTCTTCAGACTAAATAAGGCTCTCTATGGCCTCAAGCAAGCCCCTCGGGCGTGGTATGACACATCAAGGAATTCTTCGTGAAGAATGGCTTCACACCCGTTCACTTGACCCTACTTTATTTACTAAATCATATGATGGTGAACTGTTTGTGTGCCAAATATATGTTGATGATATTATCTTTGGCTGTACTAACCAACGATATAGTGATGAATTTGCCTATATGATGAGTGAAGAATATCAAATGTCTATGATGGGAGAGTTGAAATTCTTCTTAGGTCTTCAAATTAAATCGGCAGCAATGGCATATTCATATCTCAGAGAAATACCTCAAAGATGTACTTGAGGAAATTCGCATGCAAGATTGCAAAGGCGTCAAAATTCCTATGCCCACAAATGGTCATCTATGCAATCGATGAAAATGGTATTGACTTGATCACAAGGTATACCGCCCATGATTGGTTCTTTAATGTACTTATGTGCATCTAGGCGGATATAATGCTTAGTGTTTGCATGTGTGCCCGATTTCAAGCTGCACCAAGGAATCACACCATAAGGTCTGTGAAGCATATTCTTCGATATCTAGCTCACACTCCAACACTAGGATTATGGTACCCCAAGGGCTCTGCTTTTGATCTCATTGGATATTCGACTCGACTATGCCGGTGATCGTGTGGACCGCAAGTCAACATCGGCACTTGTCATTTCTCGACGATCTTTGGTCCGTTGGTCCTCGAAGAAAGCGAATCTGCGTATCACCGCTCTCATCTGAAGCTGAATACATTGCTCTTTGGCTCATCTTGTGCTCAAGCTGCTTTGGATGAAGCAAACCTCAAGGACTATGGCGTCAATGTGAAGAATGTGCCTCTCCTCTGCGACAATGAGAGTGCCATCAAGATTGCTCACAACCCGCTCAAAGACTCGAAGACTAAGCACATCCAGATTCGCATCATTTTCTTCGTAATCATGTGTTGAAGGCGACATCTCCATCGAGCATGTGAAGATCAAGAACAGTGGCTAATATCTTCACCAAGCCCTTGGATGAGAAGAGATTTAGCAAGTTGCGGTGTGAGCTAAATATCTTAGAATCTTCGAATGTTCTTTGAAAAGGACACCCATCCTAACCCTTATGCATAATTGATGACTTAGATGTGCAACACATGAAGAAACGTTGTTCCTCAATCAATGAAGAATAACACTCTAAGTGTGAAGAAATCAATGAAGAATTTGATTCTCGTAACCCTCGACAATTGTACGCGGTGTCTGAAATCATCATTCTTATACGGTGGGCTACGCCACCACAAAAGTTGAAAATCTTCAATTTGAGTTTTTCCTCATTTTTGAAATTCCTCAGTTTTTCAAATTCTTCAACTTTGCAAAATCTTCAGCATTTCCATCGTCTTTCTTCATTGGCTATATATATATATATGAGTTTATGTCCTCTACAGCATTCACTTATTGCTAATTCTTCAAATTGCGATTTCTGCTAAGTGAATGTGATAGGACCCTTCCCCTCTATGCTATACTCAATCCAATCTATTCACAAATTCTTCATGTGCGCTCTGATTGAAACTCATTCAAAGTCTTCACTGGTCCTTGACAGCTGAAGAAATTGCGAACGAAACTTTTAAACAAATCTTATCCAAAATTTTCGGTTTTACCGCTCAAACCGTTCCGCATCCCACGATGTATTAGTTTAATCACCCACGATCTTACACGATCTCATCTGCAAAGTACGTGGCTGACACACGTCGCGTGAAGGAGAAAGGGCAGGGGCATGTTCGTCCAAAATCTTCGGGCGAACAGTTTTTCACCGTGGCTATAAATACCCCTTTACCCTCCTCACTTCATTTACTCCGCTCGATCGCTGTCTCTCGCCGAGCTCTCCTCAAACCCTAGCGCCCCTTCTCCATCGCCGCCCGGTGAGGAAAAGCTTCACCTCGACCTCATCATCGCTGTCGTACTCGCGCTACGGTCGCGAAATCTTCACTCCGCTGCCGCCGTAGCTGTCTCCCTCTGCCAAGTTAGGGCGTGGAGATCTAACGTGATTTAACTTCTCTCGCTTCATCTCTGTTAAATCGTGTTCTTCATTCGGGTAATTAAAAGTCACTTTTATTACTCGCGTTGATTCTCAAATCTTTACGAAAATCTTCAAAGGTGTTTTTACTCTTCAAAATCTTCACATATGAACACCTCACACACTATATGTTCTTGATTTATCTCCCTAAGCATTCATTTCTTCAAGATTCCTCAATTGTGCGTATTTTCAATCAGACAACTCGGAACCTAAGACAAACGCTTAGTGAAATTCCTCAAGGCTCAACTGGTCAAATTCCTCAAAACTTGCTTCTTTTGAAAAATCTTCCGAGAACGATATGACCTCTCCAAATTCCTCGCACCTACACTCTCATTCACGGTACTCATGTCCGCTTTGAATCACTAGGTTCTCATCAACTTAACTCATTTGCAGCGTTCCTTGAAGAAAAACTGCATACTTCTTTAGAGTGCTCTATTGTTCAAATTCCTCACCAAGAAAATGGCGAAAGGCAAGAGACCACGAAGGGAGGAAAGAAACCGGAAGTCATGACGCCTTTGAGATTCCCGAGGAAATATACAAAGACTATCACACACCGATGAATCCAAATTTGGCAAGGAGACCAAAAATCAGCGCAAAGTGCTGAGAGGATAGAAAGAAGATGGGCACGAGAATGGAGGAGTACCGCTCGTTACTCCCAAGTACATGAGGAAATTCGCTTTGAACCCTCCATGCCCAAGGGCTCCTTTGGCACCTGGCCAAATCGCAGATCCCACTAGCATCAAGAGTGGTGAAGACTTTCCTGAAGAATGGTCCAGGCGCCAAGCCAAATTGGCAAGACAGGCCAAGGAGGCAGTGAGGAAATTCAATGAGGATTCTGCTACTGCTGCCGCTGCTGAGCCCTCGGTCAAGCCGAGGAAATCAATGCCAAAGAAGCCTGCACGCAAGCCAAGTGCTTCACCGTCAGCGCCCTCACGGCCTAGTTCCTTAGCCGCGCCCTCACGGCAAATTCCTCAGACTGCTGCTGCTCATGAAAAATCCTCAGCAGCTCCCTCCAAGTCCTCAACACCTGTGCATCTGGCTACTTGTCAAAGGACTCGGGGTTTCTCAATTGCTTCGTGTTTGACAAGTTCCTCACCGCACCAATGTCCTCAACAGCCCCACTCTGCTGAAGACAAAAGCAAGCTGCTGGGCGCGGTCCTCGGCCAAGTCCAAAGAAGAAACAGTTGCATTCAACGTTCCCTCGATGATGAAGCCTCGATGAAGAACTTGAAGAAATCATCGAGACAGATCGACCAAGGCCGCTAGAGCCAAAAGAACAAGTGTGCCTCGCTTTTGGATCCAAGAAGATCCTTGACTTCATTGACTGTGGCATCGGATCCACACACTCCTCTTCCGGATCTGCCATCGACTCTGGTCAAAGTCATATGTGAACCATTTCATCTCTCAAGAGAAATGAAAATTTGAAAAGGCTCGTGAATTGAAGAGAGCAAAAGCGAAAAGGAGAAGCTTCTAAGGAAAAACATCATCAACTTGACTCTGAAGAACTTCTTAAAGCTCAATCAAATCAAGCACTCAAGAAGGATTTTGATGCTTACAATCTTGACCGGCAAGGAGCCAAAGTGAGATTCGTCACTCGACGAAGAAAATGTCAACTATTGCTGCTCCATCGCAACAAGAAAATCCTCAGTGAAGAATCTACTCAGCTCTGCTGAAGAACATGCCAACATCTGCTGATGACTTTCAGCGTCTTGATGAAAACACAAGTTCGAGTGGCTGATGAATCCATTCCATTGCCAAGAAATTCCTGGGCATCCACTAGTGGTGCGCTGAAGAATCTGAGGAAGCAGGCAATCGCACTGGTTGTGCTCAAGAAACTGTACCACAATCCTCGGCTCCTCCTGCGCCAACACCAACTCCAATTCTTCCCGCCGCCTATGAAGTGAAGAAGACAAAGGCTGCGAACGAGCTGCGATAAAGAAAAGGAAGGCATCAATTGCGTCAAATTCTTCGGTGCGAAGAAAATGAAGCCTATGACCAGCTCGATTGAAAATCCTATCGATGCCATTCCCATTTCCTCCATGTCATCCAAGGAAATTGTTCCTTTGGAGAAGAATACACGATCCCAAGCGGATCGATGAAGAAAATCAATCATTGCTACTTGTAACAGCTTGATGAAGAAATTGAAGTGGAAGCTTTCCTTCAACTCTGTTGCTTCCTCACCCGTGCCTCGGTTCACGGTGAAGAGGCGGTGTTGAGGAAATTGAAAAGAAGATGAAGACGTGGATATTGGGTGCACTACACATGATGAGCGATGACTTTTGGGAAAGTCAAGCACCCCAATACTCCTCTCTTCACTCCGCTTCAACAAGTTCGCTCGATCACCGCTACTACTGTTCAAATGGGCTCTGAAGAAACTCATCCCACATCGCTCATCAACGAAGAGATTCCAGCCACTAGCGCCAAGAACCCATTCTGATCCTCAAACCGCACAAGGAGAGGAACCAGAAATTCCTCGACTGAAGAACCCGAGCTCGCGATTCGGAAGTTGTCTTGCAAATCACTGATATTCCTCTGCCCAAGCCAAAGAATCCGTTCTCAAGCAAGCAAAAATTCAAGGCTGAAGACTTCTTTTCTGAGCACGTGTTCTTCAGTGCTTACAATCCTTATGACTCTGCTCGAATGAGGAAAAGACGCTTCTGGACTCCAACACAAGCAAACTTCTATTCCTCAGTGCTATTTGACAAGGACAAGATCTTCGACCATGAGCATTTTCCTCATGTGGACATGGAATCACTGCCGTGCTTCGAGCCAGTACTCCGTGTTCTTCACGATGCAGGGATGCTGAATTTCTGCACTAATATATGTGACTGGAATGAAGAACTCATTCTTGATTCTATGCCACCGCACATCACCGGAGATCTTTGAAGACATCAACTCATGGGTTCGGATTGGATGACCGAAAATACTCACTACAAGGCACCAAAGAACTAAATTGCTTCGTGTCCTTCCTCTTGATCCTCCCCATGAATCGCTCGTTGCCTCTACAATGAGCGTGAGTCGTCTCGATCACTTTATGCAAGTGCTTATGAAGCCATTGAAGCGAGGCCAAGCCCTCGAACCAAATTCCTCGTCAAGGATTTGTCAGTATGTGCCTCGGATGTGTATAGAATCTTGACGAAGACAATGAGTCCAATCAAAGGCCACGACTCAAATGACGAAGACGTCGTTGGCATCATGAAGAACATGCTTTTCAATATCATTCATGGCGTTCCGTCAACTTCCATGATTTCTTCATGAGGACTCGCCAATATTGCAATGTCACCTTTTGAGTTGAAGCCATATCGCCTTGGATCATGAGATTCATAAGGGCAAGATCTTCACCGAACTATAAGGTCGACACTCAACCATGGCAGCTTCCTCGCCGCCCATTGAAGTCCTCAAGCGACCAATTTCATCATCTGATGACAAGGGCAAGGCAGCAATTGTAATTGATGAAGGCACTCGTCCATTGGATGGTCGGTTTAGCAAAGCTGCATCTTACTCCACCAATGACGATTACGCTTTCGCATGACACCGCCGCAAATACCTCAACCAAGCAACAGCCTCAAGCCACGGACCGTGGTGATGATGATCGTGAGTTACTCCTCGGTCTTCATCGGAAGGTTGATCGCAATCGAAATGGGTCAAGCGCCAATTTGCTGCAATTCTTCACAATATGACCTCAACGCATAATGCAAAGAAGAAAACCAGTACTACCTTCATGAAACCCTCAACCGCACTGGGATGTTCTTAATCATGTCTATTCCATGGAAGAATTGAAGACTATGGGTCTTGAGAAGCTTATGACCGGTCCGCACCACCTCGAAGAAATTCAAGAGAGTCAAAGTTCTGATTTGGTGGCGGTTCTTATTCTTCATCGCTGGCCCGATGAATATGAAGATTTGGGCGACAACTGCGGCAGCCCTACTTCAACAACCAACCCCGACAATCTTTGGCGCCCTCCATCAACTTGAATATCTTGAGGCGTTAGTCCTTAGTTTCGATCCTTTTGGTCATTTGATGACAAAGGGGAGAAATCTGAGTTAGTCGTCAAGTGGGTTTATACTATGGGCGTTTTTATTAAGTTACAACTCTCGTTCTTCTGAAACTTTTATTAGATCGAGTTGTAATCTTAAATCCGATGGTGCCTTGATACTTTTGAACGGTGCATTGTGCTGACTTTGCACTGTGCTCTGATACTCTTGATCGTGCTTCTGATGCTCTGATTTTGATCGTGTTATGCTCGATGCTTTTGAAGCACTAAGCTCAATGTGATATTTGAGCTCGATACTTTTGATGTGCTATTCTGCATGCTTATTCCTCGTTAAAAATCATTGCACGCATGCTGAATCTCATCAGGCACCATATTTCATCATGCATTTCAAATTCTTCATAGTATATATATCAAATGCGTGTATGAATTACAAGATATAGGGGGAGTTCTCCATGATTCAATTCTTCAAATGTGCACTGCCTCAAAAGCAAGTTCCTCATTATTCACATATTCAGGGGGAGTTCTTCTATATCTTGCAATCAAATTCCTCAATATCAGTATTTACACCTCATATGTTTATCCCCGTTGAAAACTTAACCTATGTTGTCATCAATCACCAAAAGGGGAGATTGTAAGTGCATCTAGTGCCCTTAGTGATTTTGGTGTATTGAAGACTTATAGGTTAAATAACTGATCGTTTGTGAGTGTACACAGGTCTATAAGTCTATGAGGAGTTTGATATTTACAGAGAAAGTCGACCCTAAAATGAAGTTCTTCGATCAAGACTTTGATATTCTCAAGACTTTCTGAAGACTTTGAAAGTGAAGAAATTGGTGTGACCATGAAGACTTGATATTCATTCGAGGAATATGAAGCGTGATCGACGACCAGAGCCCGACACCTCACATCACATCACGCCCCTTTTGTTGCTCGACTCTGCAGAACTACTATCGAGTGCCGAGGGCGATCCCTCATAATGCACTCCTGATGATAATTCTGTAGTGTAGCTATTCGGTCGTGGTCATCGAGGGTGATTTCCTCTTTCACCATTCCCGATACGGCTCTGTCGTTCAACACCTCAAGTGTGAACCTCGAGGGTGGTCCCTCTTATGTTCACCTTGATGATTACATCGAGTGGAATCCTCTGTGGGTGATTCCTCGGGTCTTCCCCTTGATGTTTGGACACATGGTTACAATGACTTTACTTAAGACCTTGGTGAAAGTCGGGCGGGCCCGGAGAGCACCCGCAAGATAATGACTTGGCACGGCCGGGCATTCTAGGCCCTTGTTGTAAGTCCATGAGACAGGGCGACGGGGTCACTTTCGATCGTGAGCCTCTGCTCGTCTCCGCAAGCTAATAATACACTATGGTTTGGGTATTTGTTCTGAGTTGGCCTTTGGCCTTTACGCACCAACCACCACGTGAGAATACTTATGGGCCTCGACGACGTAGTATCAGCCGAAGCTTTGTCAGACGTCCAGTTCAGTAGTGCGGCACGGCTGGACCGGCACCATCTTGTAGTGGTGGAGCCTGGAGCCGCCCTGCGCGTAACGATCCGGAGTGCAACAGGGATGGGCCCAGACCCCGGAGTGCTTAGGATGTAGACCGGCTGGGATCTCTCTACTGAGCCTAGGTAGGGCTACGACGTGTTGATTTTCTGAGGCCGGGCATTGACGCAGAAAAGTGTGTCCGCCCAGAGTAATCAAGCATGTTGGAAAACGTGGTGCACCCCTGCAGGGAAGATTATCTAGTAATAGCCGTGTCCACGGTAACGGACGTTCAGACTTATATCCTGATCTTATACAACTACAAATGGATACTTGAGATATGTGGCTCCGGGATTGCTTTCTCGCAGGGAGTCGAGGAAGGATATCCGGGCATTAATGTTACAACATGCTTGTTAATTATAAACTGGTATTCTTTACTCTTCTACATGCTGCAAGATGCTCGGAGCTGCTTGTAAGTGCATCTAGTGCCCCTTAGTGATTTTGGTGTATTGAAGACTTATAGGTTAAGTAACTGATGCATTTGTGAGTGTACACAGGTCTATAAGTCTATGAGGAGTTTGATATTTACAGAGAAAGTCGACCCTAAAAATGAAGTTCTTCGATCAAGACTTTGATATTCGAAGACTTTACAAGACTTTGAAAGTGAAGAAATTGGTGTGACCACGAAGACTTGATATTCATTCGAGGAATATGAAGCGTGAAGACTTTTGTTTTCGTAGTTTGATTTTCTCTTTCTTGAGTCATAGGAAACACCGTCTTCGTTAAAGGGGTCGAGGAAATACTAAGGAAAAATTTCCATGTGATGCTCAACTCAAAATCCTACACCTACCAATCCCTTGAGTGAAGCCATTGGAAATCTCATACAGATTCGATCAAATTCTTTAGTAGACAGAGACGCAGTTCTTACAGTCATGATGACTTCTTTCGATCGAGGAGTTAGGAATTCGCCAAAGCTGAATTGCCTACACAAATGAGGAACATGATAGCCACGAGGACTTTGAAAGTCAAATTTCCGACCGTTCTTTGTCTTCTTGGCCGTGACCAAAATATCTTATCCACCTAACGGTCATATCATTGAAGGGCATTTATGTCTTATCATGTCGCTGCTCCCTAGGCTATAAATAGCCGCCCCTACAACCACTAGTTGGTTGGCTGCTCGAGAGAACTTGACACTTGTCATTTGAGAGCAACCCATCCTCAGAGGACTTTGGCGAAAATCATCAAGTGAGGAAAATCCCAAAACCAAACCCACAAAACCCCAAGTGATTGAGCATCATCAAGAAATTGATCTGCGTGGATCCGGCGCTTGTTACCTTTGAAGACTGTGCTTCTTCCGACGGTTAGGCGTCAAGGTCTAGAGCATCCAAGAGGAATTGTGGATCGCCGAGTGACCAAGTCTGTGAAGGTTTGAAGTCACTGAAGACTTACCACGAGTGATTGGGCGAGGCTGCGTGGTCTTAGTTCAAGGAGAATACGGTGAGGACTGGGTGTCCTGAGTTGCGGCTCGAGAGGGGTGTCCGGACTGTGTCCTCGAGTTTAAATACTCAGCCGCTCCAACCATACGTATAACCGAGACAGCAGTTGGAACTGGTTTACCAAATCATTGTCTTCACCAACCGACCGGTTCTATTTCCTCAACTCATCCATTTCCTCATTACATGTTGCATGTTGTTCATATCGTGCTTGAAGACTTTGATCAAGACTTTCACAAATTCCTCAGTTCAATTTCTTGATCTGTTTATCTTCATCTTGTTATCCTGTGTTTACGCTTCTGTACTCTGTTCTAGTCTTCATTTCATCATGCTGACTATGTGTGTAATCTGTTATGTTTACCTCTGAGTACATATTCCGCTGCAAATAGTTCTTCGCTAAGGAATTTCCTCACCGGGAAATTCCTCAGTGAAGAATTTCATAAAAATCGCCTATTCACCCCCCCTCTAGTCGATATAACGCACTTTGACTGCTTCAAGATGCTAGTATTCGATAGGCTAGGCCTTCCCCTCTATTCTGGCATTGTCCACAGATACAAACCTTCCATTTGATACCAATGCATACTTAGTATGGATCTGATGCTTGCGAGTACTTTGGATGAGTACTCATGGTTGCTTTGCTACCCCTTTCCCTCCTTTCTTCTTTCCAGTTGATGCAACCAGATGGTGGATCCTTGGAGCCAGATGTCACCCCAGTCGACTACTACTACATCGAGGCCGCCGAAGATCAGGAGTAGTTAGGAGGTCCCAGGCAGGAGGCCTTGCCTCTTCGGTCGTGTTGCTTTTGTGCTAGCCTTCTTAAGGCATCCTTTTTAACCTTATGTCTGTACTCAGATATTGTTGCTTCCGCTGACTCTTGTGTATCGAGCTATGTATTCGAGCCCTCGAGCCCCCCTGGCTTGTAATATAAAGCTTGTGTCTAGAGTTGTGTTGTGATATCTTCCTGTGAGTCCCTGATCTTGATCGTACACATTTGCGTGTATGATTAGTGTATGGTCGAATTGTGGGCGTCACACAGGCCTCATCCGAAGCCCTCTTCTTTCGGGAGCTATCTCCCTTCCCATCCCGATCAATTGCTCATCGGAGTTCGCCAGCTCCGGCGGCCGCTCCACGCCGCCACGGGACGAGGCCGAGCCCGGGACATTGCCCAACGGACTTCCCTCATCGACCTCTTCGCCTTCCTCCTTCTACTTGACATCAGGAGGTTTTTTCCACAACTCCGTCGACCTTCTTCCCCAACTCCGGTGACCAACTCTGGTGAGCTCTCTCTAAATTCTGTAATTCTTTTTTCTCAGAAAAATATCCAAACTTCGGAAATTCGTATCTCCCAAACCGTATGTCTGATTTTGACAACTAAGATATCCTCGGATTTGTTGAAACCTGTACTTTTTTATGAAATTATAAAATCTCACTTTTGGGCAATTTAAAATTTAGTTTGATTTAAATGTTAAGATGAGTATTTTTACTATATCTTTTATTCTGTAAATCATATAAAATTGATTTATATATGAAAGTTGGACCTTAGGATCTCACCCTTCTGTTGGAACTCATAGAATAATTTTTCAATGATGTTTAGTCATTTTTTAGCATCATCACCTTAATTTGACTTTCTTTAATCATAATTTAATAACTTTATTAGATTGAATTTGATTCTTCAATAGAAATCCTTAGATGGATCCCTAGAGACCTCTCTAGTCATTTGAACCACCACAAATATTTGGAGATACAAGATTAAGAATTTAATTTTTATCTCAAAATGTATGCCATACCGCTTTCGTTTAACCAAGTCAAATATTCCGAGTAAACCCATTATGAAATTGTCGAAGAATCTTCCCTCATAACCCTCCTTCTATCAAACGATGATCTTCACTTTGTACCAATTTGATCCAACCCTAGAATATGACTATGTCATATTTTCTTCCAAGACCAAAACTTATTCTATATCAATCCTAACAATGCCCTAGAAATTATGATTGTGGCAACCGAATAATTAGTGTTCTTATTTGGATCTTCATTTGGATTTTTATTGCATGTTGAATGCTTGCTTGAACCATTGTTATGTGAATGTGGATATGTCGAGTGTCTTACTTGGGTTATTTATCGCGTTAGATTACGACGAGTGCGAAGGTGAATTCTACGAGGAGGTAGAACCTTGTGACTGCAAAATCGAAGGCAAGTTGCAAATTGATCATGCTTTGACCTATGTTTTCATATTATGCATAATCCTTTATATTTTAATGCTATGCATGTTTTACAAAAGTTTTACAAAGTATTATTACTAGCTAGAGCCATAGGTTCAAGACTTGCATCCATGCTTGGCCACGCTTGCACAAAATGGGTGGGATGAAAACCAAAATTGTTTTGAACCTTTAAACTTGCCTCTTTTGGGGAAATGTTTTGTGGAAACTATTGAAAAACAAAACTATATATTATTTTATCTTCTACTCCTTGGATGGAATGGTATTGACGGGAGCGTCTACAAGTGATTGCGCCCATCGGGGTTTTGCAGTGAATGCACCCGACTGGGGTCTTGCACACAGGTTTTTGGTCTTCCAAGTTCAGTTTGATGTAGCTTCCAGTACAGCCGCATGCTACTATGGGCTCTGGCTTAGCTTAGTACTAACGGGAAACCCTACCCCAGGACCGCCATCGGAGAGAGGCCTTTGTGCTGAAGTTGCGGGTGGCTTGGTGGTATAGGGGGCTGTTATGGAAAGGCTTCGGCACAATCTCCTCCTAGTCATACACCCCAAGTGTGTAACGATAAACGGGGTTGGTTGTGTCATGTGGGGAACGTGTACAACCTCTAGAGAGTGTTAAACCTAATCGATTAGCCGTGCCCCCGGTTACGGGCAATCTTGAGCAACTGAAGCCTTGGACTGAAGAAGAATCTCCCCTCTCTTTTCTAAACATATGTTTTAAGGGTTAAAGTTGAGGAATGAGCATAGTGAATGTGTTTCACATCAACCTTATGTTTGTTTTAAAACTATTTTGTAGAATGAGCACTGGTGCGTATATCCAAGTGTCTCACTCCTACCTTTTATACTAAAAACTATTTCTATTTCAAAAGAAGTTTAAAAAATTTAGTATAGGAGAAAAAATGGCTTTATGCAAAGGAAACCTCCACCAATACTTACCATGCATATATATTATGTTATACTTTCCTTTGCAACTTGCGAGTACATTACACGTACTCACCTGCACCTGTCATGTGCAGATCTCAATAGATTAAGAGACGGCATGGTTATGGTCTACACTGAACAAGCCCAGTGGCGTTGATGGAGCCCTAACTTAGGGACTACGTATTATTCCGCTATATTATGTGCCAGAATTGAGCTATGGCAATGGTATGTATTTCTTTAATTCTGGATGTATCGTTGTAGTAAAATGATGTATGTTTTACTGATATTCATTCTTTTTACTGTGTGTGCTAGCTATGATCCAGGGATAGCATAGTAAGCACAAAGACTTGGATTTTACCAAATTGGGCCGTGACAAAGTGCTCCAGATGCATCTATTGTGAATCTCAAGACCAAGCAAGATCAGCTCACATATCTGCTAGAAGCTATCCTGAGGATTGAGAAGAGTCTAGCCAACTTGACTAAGAATCAGGAGATCTTAGCGAGGATTGTGGAAGACAAGATGTACAAACTTGATGTCAAGGTCACTGAGATTCAGACCATTGTTGAGAAGCTGAGAGATGATGCTGAGCACGGAGATGACAGACCTACTACAGACAGATTTTAGACAGTGCCAAGGGTACAAAGGTCTGCTACTGAGCCAGTTGCAGATACTAGGCCTACTCACTATGCTCATGTCGCACCTGCCACAGTGCCACCACCAGTGTCAACCCCTCCTGCTCAACAGACTTCAGATGAAGCATCTGCAGATGGACTAATCTCAACGCTGTCTACACACACCAAAGCAACAAGCTAGAAGACTCCTTCAGGAGCTCCCTAAGATCGTGTCTAGAATGCTGCATAGCACTATACATTTTCCAACTTTTTCGTAACTTGTTTCCAAAGGGGGGAAAGTGTATAGATCATAGGTTTTGAGGGAGAGAGAGAGAGTCTTTTGCTTCTTTGTTGGTTCTTAGTTTCCTTGATACTTTGGTTGGTTGTTGCTACTTGATACTAGATTTGTGCTATGCTCATGAGATACCTTGTATGATCATGTGTTTGATCATACTATGTTTAATGTGTGCTTGCATGTCTATCTCTATGATTGTTTGTGTACGATCAATCACTTGTATCTTTGGTGATGAGTGCATGTTATTCTACTCTTATCATTTTGTGCGCTCCACCAAGATGTATGTGACATGGAAGAGTGACCCATGATCCTAATTGATTGTGCATTTGAATTCAAACGCAAATTTCAAATAATGCGCAAATTTAGGGGGAGATCTTGCTTATCACATGCTTCTCAAAGCGACGATGTATTTCATTCACTTTACCATTTGTCGAAGCTTTGATCTATATGTATCATCAATTACCAAAAAGGGGGATATTGAAAGTGCGACTAATCCCCGGGTGGTTTTGGTAATTCATAACAACATATAGCTCATTGAACTAATATCCTCTCAAGATGAATATTTCAAGAAGTTCAATGAATGGCATGGCATGGATTAGAAATGTGGACCCCTCAAAATGCTAAGGACACATATTAGGAAAAGCTCAAGACTCTTCATTTTATTTTAAGTGATCTAAGATCACACTGAGTCCATAGGAAAACCAATACTATTAAAAGGGGATGCGGTGTTGCTTAATGGCTTGCTTGCTCAAATGCTTAGTGATATTGCTCCAAAGCCCTCAACCACTTTATCCATCAAAATATGTCAATACACTAAACTCCAACTCGGTCCCACCGATCCTTTCTATCTGGTGCCACCAAGTTCAAATGACGTAGCCACTGCCAGAAACCCTAGTAGTCCGGCCTCACCGATACGGGTCTCGGTCTCACCGAGATGGCCTTGCCAATTCTTTGTGAATTGTTGTGTTTATTTTGGTCTCACCGAGTTGGCTTGAAATTCTCTTCGTTGCGTTGTTGCTTCACTTCGGTCTCACCGAGTTGATGCAATCGGTGCCACCGAGATGATGTTTGCCCTAAAGCCCTAGCACATCGGTCCCACCGAGTTTTTCCAGTCGGTCTCGCCGAGATTCCTAACATTCACATTTTGAACTAGTCGGTCTCACCGATTTTAGCTATTCGGTCTCACCGAGTTTGGTCAAATGTGTGTAATGGTTGGATTTTGTGTGGAGGCTATATATACCCCTCCACCCCTTCTCCATATGTGAGAGAGCCATCAGAACATGCCTACACTTCCACCATACATTTTCTAAGAGAGAACCACCTACCCATGTGTTTAGATCAAGATATTCCAATCCTACCACAAGAATCTTGATTTCTAGCCTTTCCCAAGTTGCTTTCTACTCAAATCATATTTCCACCAGATCCTAATTTATGAGAGAGAGTTAAGTGTTGGGGAGACCATCATTTGAAGCACCAGAGCAATGAGTTCATCATCCACACACCATCTATTGCCTTTTGGAGAGTGGTGTCTCCTAGATTGGTTAGGTGTCGCTTGGGATCCTTCATCATGTTGTGGAGTTGCACCAAGAAGTTTGTAAGGGCAAGGAGATTGCCTACTTCGTGAAGATCTACCCGAGCGAGGCAAGTATTTCGTGGGCGATGGCCATTGTGGGATAGACAAGGTTGCTTATTCGTGGACCCTTCATGGGTGGAGCCCTCCGTGGACTCGTGCAACCGTTACCCTTCGTGGGTTGAAGTCTCCATCAACATGGATGTACGATAGCACCACCTGTGGGAACCATGCCAAAAATCTTCATGTCTTCATTGCGGTTGCACTCTCCAAACCCTTCCCTACCTTCATATGCAATGTTCTACTTTCCGCTGCTACACTCTTAGAATTGCACGTGTAGGTTGATTGCCTTACTTGTGTTAATTGTTAAAATCTAGCCACAACTAAAATTGGGAAAAGGTTAGATTTTTATTAGGTCAAGTAGTCTAATCACCCCCTTTAGACCTAGTTTTGATCCTACAACCTCGGGTAAGAAGGCGACTGGCGAAATCCATCAACTTTAGGAGGACAAGGCGAAGCTCCGCCATGAGCTCGACTTGCTGAAGGAGGAGAACGCCGGTTGGAAGAAGCTGCATGAGAAGAGTAGCTCCGTGGTGAAGATGTTGAACGCCCTCGTCATGGAACATAAGGAGGAGTTGGCGAAGCTCTGCATCTAGCACATGGCTACTGTCAAGGTACGTAATGCGGCTGTGGAAGAGATGATGAGTGCTCGCCTTGAGAAATCCCGTGTCATGGACATAATGAAGAAGACAGCAGAGGAGACGCGTGAGGAGATGAAGGTCATGGAGGCGATGAAGAAGTAGTTAGGACTCTATGGCCAGCAACCCTTCATGAAGTAGAGAGCAGCGCCCCAGACTTGTGTCTGCGTCTTCCTTCTTTTTTTAGGGGGGGGGGGGGTAATATTCCTTCTTCTTTTGCTCCTGTGTTTATTCTTTTGCTTCGGGTGTTTTGCCGCATGTGTCACATTTACTGCGAGGCACGAATAGAACAATGCTAACATGAGCGGCGCCATGGGATCAATGACTAGCAAATTAGATCATTTTTATCGCCATATCGCATTGGGCTGTCGTGTTTTGCGCTCCTCCGTCGTACTAGTACTCCAGTGGGTAACTTGAGTATACCGCATGGTTCTTTGCTCCTCCATAGCTCGTCGGTGACATTTATACGAGCAGTCAAATTACAAGGCCCCACCTTCCAGCAGTAATGAGCTGTCAAATCACAAAGGCCCTCACCTCTCATGAAACCGACCAAGGGAAACTGCCCCGCCCTCTAGCCTTCTAAATGTACTTTTGGATAGTAGTAGTATCGATGGATTGCACCATGGAGAAAAACAAACAAGATGAAATTAAAGAAAAAAGGTGGTACATATACAGAGCTCTTATCGCCGAATTATGCATATAGTACTATTAAAAAAGCTAGTACGTGCTTAGATGGGGTGCTAAAGTCTATTAAATAAATTAGCATACCTATTTAATTCTTTGACAACTGAACTCCTTCATGCTTTGGGTAAACTTCTCTCATTTAAGTGTGTTTTTAGAATTACTTATCTCATTTAAGGATTTTATGTATGTGGCATTCTTAGAGCATGGTTAATAGTATAGCTAACTGCTGGCTATATGATGTTGGCCATATCATATATAGTACGTATATAATGTGAAGAAACGAGTGGTAGTACTACCAACTACAAGATGAATTGTAAGAAATACCAGTATGTACGTACTAAAGAGTTAAAGTAAGGAAAGAATATAACATAGTTCTACTGGGGGCTCAGAACAACACACCCCTGAAATAAAACTAAGCACCCTGAAATTAAACTAATCAACTAATCCGATAGACACTGCATTAGAACCACCATGAGCAATGACACTACCACCTTACTCGGGCTCCTCGTCCAGCTCCTCGACTTCGTCCTTGTCCCTCTTCCTCTTGCTGTTCATCCAACCCTTGTATATATTGAAACAAAGGTAGGCATCCATTGTAGTGTACTGGATGTGGTCTTTATCTATTAAATTCCACTCCCATGCAAGATGAAACTTGTGGTGAGGTTTTGTCAGTTTGCCGTATGAAGGATCAACCATGGCTCCTGCCAGGGTCAGCATTGAAGGCTGGAGGGAGGACACCAGCCTATTCTTCTGGAGCTCAAAGGCCTAACCTACAACAAGGTCTATCTGACCCAGGACTTCCTCATCGTTATGAAAGTCTTAAATAATGAATTTGACTCTGTCATCCATGAGTAAGTTCTTAAAATCCTCGCACTTAACGTCGGCATGCCATATGTGGTAGACCAAGCACAAGTTATGCACGCAAACCTGGATCACGACAGGCTTCTTCTTCTCTTCCTCCTTTAGATTCTTCTCTTTTCACAGGACTGTGGTGTACTCAACATCTAGCCCAACGACCCACTCATTACCATATGACTTTTCAAACATGCGTTTTAAGCAAGAAAGGCATTGAGGGAGTCCTGGATTAGGGGGTGTCCAGACAGCCGGGCTATCATCGTCCGCCGGACTCCAAGACTACGAAGATACAAGATTGAAGACTCCGTCCCGTGTCCGGATGGGACTTTCCTTGGCGTGGAAGGCAAGCTTGGCGATACGGATATGTAGATCTCCTACCATTGTAACCGACTCTGTGTAACCCTAGCCCTCTCCGGTGTCTATATAAACCGGAGGGCTTTAGTCCGTAGGACATAACCTCCATTACAACAATCATACCATAGGCTAGCTTCTAGGGTTTAGCCTCCTTGATCTTGTGGTAGATCCACTCTTGTACTACCCATATCATCAATATTAATCAAGCAGGGGCGTGGGTTTTACCTCCATCAAGAGGGCCCGAACTCAGGTAAAACATCGTGTCCCTCGTCTCCTATTACCATCCGCCTAGACGCACAGTTCGGGACCCCCTACCCGAGATCCGCCGGTTTTGACACCAACATTGGTGCTTTCATTGAGAGTTCCTCTGTGTCGTTGCCGACAGGAAGGATGCCTTCTCCCGTCTTCAAAGACGGTATTTTCGCCAAAGGAGCTTTGGCCGCCGGCCAAACTATACGGCTAGGTGGTTTTCTTATGACCGCCTGTCCGGCCACAGCTTCGACAATGACTTCTCAAGTCGTCAAAAGCAATCTTCATGTCAGCTCGGAATTTGCCAAGCGGCTGGATCCAATAGAGTTCTCGTCTGTCAACGAACTCTTGGATCGCATCGCCGCCCTAGGAGTCGCTACAGACCACAATCAGATTGGGCTTAAAACCGATCTGAGAGAGATTAACTCTCCCCAGGTCACCCACCACATTGCAGTGGTAGAGGAACAATACGGCGACTCTTCTCCTGTATTGAAAACTATTCACGTCCGGGCTCCCGAACCCTCCATGCCGGATTCCCGCAGAGGGACAGACTTCGATCGAGCACTGAACTTAAAGTCAGGCATCGTTCCAGACTCGTTGGACAACGTCCAACAATCCAAGCTTCCAAATTTGGAAACTTCCCGGCCTTCGAGCCTCGAGATGGGTAGGGTTCCGTACTTAATTCCACCCACCCGCCCAGACATATGCGATCTATCTCTATTCCGGCAAGAGCCTGCCGAAACGGTACATCACTATTGGGCCAGATTCCTCCTGGTTATGGACAGGATAAAGGACTGCCGAGAAGAAAACGCAATCTCAATTTTTTGCAATAATTGCACGGACGAGGGAATCCGGAACGCCGTCAGCCGTCGTGAAATAACACGCTTCGCCGACTTGGCGTCCATAGTACAAAAGTACTGTGCAATGGAGAGTTTCCGGAAAACCGAAAATAAATTTTGGGACAATCCGGCCCCGAATATAACCCTCGTCCGCAACAAAAGGGTGCATTACACTAAAGCACCTGTCACAAAACTCAAAAAGCAAAAACCCCATAGAGGGTACGGAACCGTACTGGAGGGATGGCTTAGCGGACCCTGTAGAATTCACAGTACAGAAGGTGCCGTCCCAACACATAGCCTTCGAGCATGTTGGATATTACGACAGGTGGCCAAAAGTGGCGAGGAGCTTTTAGCCCCGGAAAACCACTCCAACAATACGATGCAGGTATCAACGATCTTGAGACTTTCGCATCAAATAATATGCGGAAAAGAACAATCCGCAGCCTCGCCGAAGTCTACCAAGTAGCAACAACAAATCCATGGAGCGACACTGCCATCACCTTCAACGCCAACGACGAACCTAAATTCCGAACAGCCCGAGCACCAGCCGCACTGGTACTTAGTCCAATAGTGGACGGCTTTCGACTTACAAAGGTCCTCATGGATGGCGGCAGCGGATTAAACCTCATCTACGAGGAAACTCTTCAAAAAATGGAAATAGACTGGAGCCGTATTGAGCAAAGCAGCACAACCTTCAGAGGAATAATCCCTAGCCGGGAAGCACGCTGCACCGGAAAAATCACACTCGATGTGGTGTTCGGCTCGCCGGACAATTATAGATCCGAAGAAGTCACGTTCCAAGTGGCCCCGTTCAGCAGCGGATATCACGCTATATTAGGACAAGAGGCATTTACAATTTTTCAAGCAGTACCCCATTACGGGTACATGAAGCTCAAAATGCCTGGGCCCGGCGGAATAATCACTCTCGTTAGTATCCGGATATAGCACTCCGCGCCGAAAACAAGATAGCCGCACTAGCCCTGGAGGCACTATCCGAAGCCCTAGCGGCAGAAGAACTCACCGCGCTGCGCTCTACGGTGAATAGGGACGATGTGATACTCGATAAGAGATCCAAGTCCACCTCTTTGAAAGTGCAACTAATCCCCGGGTGGTTTTGGTAATTAATAACAACATATATATCATTGAACTAATAGTTACTTGAGAATCATTTCAGAAAGTTCATGATATGGGTATGGCAAGGACTCAAGAAGTGGACCCTCAAAATGCTAAGGCAAGCATTGGCAAAAGCTCAAGACTCCATTTTTGGTTTAGTGATCAAAGATCACGTTGAGTCCATAGGAAAGCCAATACTATTAAAAGGGATGAGGTTATGATGATGATCCGGTTGCTCAAGTGCTTAGTGATACATCTCCTAAACTATCAAGAACTTTCACCGCCATATACACTCATAAGTAATCTCGGTCCCACCGATATTCCAAACTCACCACACCGAGATGAACCACCTCACCATAAAGCCAAACCCTAGAAAACTCGGATTTTCCGATTCGAACTCGGTCTCACCGAAACTTGAGTTGCCAAGCTTCAGAACATACATCATCAAATCGGTGTCACCGAGATGATGAAGTCGGTCCCACCGAGATTGGCATGCTCTTGTCATTGCACGAATCGGACTAACCGAGATTGTATTTTCGGTCCCACGAAAATCCCAACGTTCCACATTATTTGAACTTTCGGTCTCACCGAGTTGTCAACTTCGGTCCCACCGAGATTGCTCAAATGTGTGTACGGTTGGATTTTGTGTGGAGGCTATAAATACCCTCCACCCCTCTTCATTCGTGGAGAGAGCCATCGAAAGAACTACCACTCCTACCTTACATTTACGAGAAGAGAACTACCTACCCTTGTGTTGAGATCAAGTTGCTCCACTCCCACCATATGAAGCTTGATCTCTAGCCTTCCCAAGTTGCTTTCCACTCAATCCTTTCTTCCACCACAGCCAAATCAGTGAGGAGAGTTGAGTGTTGGGGAGATTATCATCTGAAGCACAAGAGCAAGGAGTTCATCATCATCAACAACATCTATTACCTTTTGGAGGGTGGTGCCTCCTAGATTGGTTAGGTGTCGCTTGGGAGCCTCCGTCGAGATGTGGAGTTGAACCAAGAAGTTTGTAAGGGCAAGGAGATCGCCTACTTCGTGAAGATCTACCCCGAGTAAGGCTAGCCTTCCGTGGGCGTAGGCCATGATGGAATAGACAAGGTTGCTTCTTCGTGGACCCTTCATGGGTGGAGCCCTCCGTGGACTCTCGCAGCCGTTACCCTCCGTGGGTTGAAGTCTCCATCAACGTGGAAGTACGATAGCACCACCTATCAGAACCACGAGAAAAATCACCGCGTCTCCAAAATTGCGTTTGCTCTTCTCCACCTCTCTTTACTACATGTGCAATTTACTTTCCGCTGCCTATACTCTAGAATTGGATGTGTAGGGTGATGCTTGACTTGATCATAATTGTGAATCTGCCAAAAACTGTTCTTTGTCAAAAGGCAGAATTTTATATTGTCAAGTAGTCTAATCACCCCCCTCTAGACATACTTTCGATCCTACAAGTGGTATCGAGCTTTGGTCTCCATTGTATTGGTTTCCATTGCATTGGACTCCATAAGCTTGGTTTCACAACCTAGGAGAGTATGGCGTCTAGTGAGGGTAATTTTCAGAGAGGTCCTTACTTTGATGGTACAAACTTTGCTAGTTGGAAGCATAAAATGAAAATGCATATTCTTGGCCATAACCCAGCCGCATGGGGCATTATTTGTGTTGGTATGCAAGGTGAATTCTTGAGGAAGGAAAAGTTCGGATCGTGAAGCTACAACGGAAGAATTGCGGATGTTGCAAAACAATGCTCAAGCTTGTGACATTCTCTTCAATGCCTTGTGTCCCGAGGAGTTCAACAAAATCAGCCGTCTTGAGAATGCAAAAGAGATTTGGGATACTTTGGTTGAAATGCACGAAGGTACCGAGTCCGTGAAGGAATCAAAGCTAGATGTTCTTCAAGGTCAACTTGACAAGTTCAAGATGAAGGAAGGTGAAGGAGTCGCTGAAATGTACTCTAGGCTTGCTCTCATCACAAATGAGATTGCCGGCTTAGGAAGCGAAGAAATGACCGACCGATTCATCATCAAGAAGATTCTCAGAGCTTTGGATGGAAAGTATGACACCGTGTGCACTTTGATTCAAATGATGCCAAACTACAAGAATCTCAAGCCAACCGAAGTCATTGGAAGAATTGTTGCCCATGAGATGACACTTAAGGATAAGGAAGAGCTTCACAACAAGTCAAGTGGTGCTTACAAAGCTACAAGTGATGCTCCCACAACCTCAAGTGACAAGTTAGTTTCCAATGAAGAGATAAGCCTAATGGTCAAGAACTTCAACAAATTCTACAAGAATAGAGGCAAAGAGAGAAGCTCAAAGTCAAGATCATATGATGAAAAGAGATCTTCTAGTCGTGATCGAATCTGCTACAATTGTGGAAGACCGGACACTACTCAAATGAGTGTACGGCTCCCCACAAGAGAAGAGAAGAATCTCCAAGAAGAAGAAGCTCAAGAGATGAGTCACCTCGGAAAGAGAGAAGGAGTAGAGATGATCGTTATGAACGAAGACCCTCTCGGAGAAGCAAGGATTCGGAGAGGAAAGACAAGTCATCAAGGAGCTACACAAGAAGAAAACATCAAGCTCATGTAGGTGAATGGGTCTCCGGCTCCGACTCCGACAATCAATCCGAAGGAAGCTATCACTCCAACTCCGACTACAGTCAAGATGAAGGTGTTGCCGGTCTTGCTCTCGTATCCTCCAACTCCAACTCCTACGACTTGTTTGATTCACCAAATGAGGGAATTGGAAGATGCTTCATGGATAAAGGCCCCAAGGTATCACACCCTGAATTCATTGACTTTGATAGTGATGAGGATGACTTGCTTGGTGAAGATGAGCTCTGACATGATAAATCCAATGAACCTAGTAACGATGAACATGCTAGTAGTCTTTATAGTCGAGAAGAGTCGAATGACAATGCTATGAAGGAGATTGAGCGTCTAACTAAAGAACTAAACACTCTTAAGTTAGCTCATGAAACAACTCAAGAAGATCATAGAGAGCTCCTAAGATCTCATGAGAAGCTACGCTCGAGAAGCTCACTCTAGAGCAAGAACATGAGTTTCTAAAAGCAATCAATGACGATCTTCGAAAGAAGAGTTCTTCATATCTTGCCAAACGACTTCTCTTGTCTAATTTCTTGCCATCCATTAAGACTAAGCATGACAAGCATAAGAAAAATTCTTTCTCTAGTAGTAACAATAACCATGCTAAATCCAATGTTGTTGCTTCTAGTAGTTCTCTTGATTCCACTAACAATGTTTCAAGCCAAGTTACACTTGAGCAAGAAAATAGTTTATTGAAAGGTATCATAGAAAGGTGTCTACAAGAGCCTTGCGGAAGCAAGAACTTTGAGGAAATTGTTCGCAAGCAAGGAAGGCACCGGAAGAATCAAGGAATTGGTTTTGAGCGAAAGTTCAACGCCAAGGTGTTGAATGGGAAGAAGGTCAATATCCTACTCCACAGTTTGTTCTTCAAAAGGAGAAGTATGATCCTACTTCTTCCAATGTGGAACAAGCACAAGATGACCTTCCACCACAAGACCACAAGCTAAAAGGCAAGGACAAGCTTCAAGAGGAGATTGATGCATTTGTTGAAGCACCTCAAGCCAAGGTCAAGTGGGTTCCCAAGGAAACATCAAGTTCTACTTCGTCAAGCTCAACTACAACCCCAAGGATTCCCATCAAGATGATGTGGATCCCGAAGAAGAAGAACTAGAAAGTTCTTGAGGGTGACTCATAACATACTTCACTCACATTCATTTTGGCAAAAACTTGTGCAATCAACTTCCACATCGTGCACTAGTTCATGGAGTCACAAACCCTCTTGTTGGTAAGTCAAGGGACAAGGTAATCATTGCTTTCATGGACATCATCTATTGTGAACTTCAATCTATGTCCATGGATATCCTTGTTTGTTCCTTGTGGGACTAACCCATGTAGGTATTGAAAGTGCCCAATCCAAAGGATTGCTCCCAACTCTTGATGATCTTCATCAACATTGAGCATCCACATCTTCAACATCTACATGAAGTCTTCTCGACAACCCAAGGTTAGTTTGACCCTTTAAAAGGGTTCTCACATCTAGGGGAGCTTTGCTCAAAAAATTGAGCTAAAGCATCTTCAAATGATGTGAACACATCAATGCTTTATGTAAAAGTGGTAACCCCACTTGTGCTTAAACGATGAGTATGACCTATGATCAAATGTTCTCATTTGGCTCCTAAGTCAATATACTCATATAAAGATGACCTAGTCATCGACAAATTGTGTGTTAGTTGCTAAAGTTTTAGTTGTGCATGTTTGACACATATTTCATTTGCTATCTTATTGTGTGAGCATGTTGGATGCATGATTTTATCCATTCAAGGACATCCATTTGTTGTTTTGGTCATTTTGATTTTTTTTGACCAAATGGATGGACAAGAATGCCTAAGTACCTCCCCTAGCTATCTATGCTTTCTTGTCTCAAATTCTATTCATGCTTACATCACAAATATTGAACAAGTCACTTTCGGACCCTCCGAGTGAGGAGCACTCGGAGCCACCGATCCGTCAAAGGCTAACTTCCAAAACCTTCTAAGTGATTTCGGTCAGACCAACTCTCTCAAACTCGGTCAAACCGAAAGCATTTAGACTGATCTAGGTTTTCACCTCGGTGAAACCGAGTTGTGATTTTCGGCGTGACCGAAGTGCATAACTGCCTAGCAGTTATCCATCTCGGTGCCACCGAGTTTTACAACTCGGTCCCACCGACAGCAAAGGGGTATATATACTCCGAGGGCCGCGCATTGATTTCTCCTTCAAACGTTTAGCCCCACCCCCTCTTTGCCGTCGCCTTGGTCTCCGGATCGTCGCCGTCGTCGCGCTGGCGCCGCCGCAGGTCTCCGTCGCCGTCACGGACATCTTCTCCGCGCCGTTGCCGCCGTGAAAACTCCACCAAGTTAGGGTGAGTTTTGATCCCACTCGTGCTCCCATCTCCGATTCAATGCACGTTTGGTTTGCCTAGAATCTTGCCACGATTGAAATCTTCCTGTACACAGATTAGTTCGTTTGGACTAGATTCGAGTAAAAGTTTTAGGGTTAGGTTTCCGCGAACACATCTCGGTGAGACCGATTTTACATTTTCGGTATGACCGATTTGGCCTATGGCCATTGCATTGCACCCTTCGGTCCAACCGAAGTTGTGCAAATCGGTGTGACCGAAATGAAAATTCTGTGAAACCCTAGTGTTTTCGGCGGATCGAAACCCACTTCGTCAAACCGAAAGTGGTGTGAAAGCTTCATTTAACACTTCGGATTCACGAATCTTAAACTCGGTCGACCAAATGTCTTCTGTGAAAACCTAATACTAGAATTTGAACTCATTTTTTTGCAAAAACTTCGCATTTGTGATGACTCTTCTACTCGCCTACACCTTATCTATTCACAAAGTTGTCGGCCATGTCGATGCCAAGGACAGCCGAACAGTCGAGACACCCATTGCAGATATTCGAGGCGGCACTAGTCCCGATCCTAGCAGCTCATCGATGATGGTGAGAGGAGTACACCAAGTGGCTTACCTCCTGCAGCCACCAGAGCTAGAAAGAAGAGGAATTCAGATGATGAAGACTCAGATTTTGTTGTTGAGGAAGAGGTCACCTCAAAGCCCAAGAGGAAGGTTGTTGCCAAAGAGCAACAAGGTCAACAAACTAAGAAGGGCACCAGCAAAATCAAGCAGTCAACAGTTGCTAAGAAGCTGAACTTGGGAGAGGCAGCTGCAAGCAAAGTGAAGAAAACCTCCAAGAGAAAGAGGATAGTGCATGATGCAGCAGAAGAGGATGAGGATGAGGAAGCACCCCAGCCTCCTCAGAAGCCTAAGCTCATGGGTGATGCCATTAAGGCTGGAGCCACATCAAAGCCCAAGCAATCTGCTCCAGCTAAGGCAGCTCCAAAGAAAGCTTCTTTGCCAAGCCCAAGAAGACCGTCGAGAACATTCCAGCGTCTGAAAAGAACAAGGATGATGTGCCACCAGTGTGTCGATGATGAAGGACCAGTTTTGCTTGAAACTTCGCCGAAACTGCCACTACATAATGATGCTCATCCTCAAGCCGAGGATATGAAGGCAAGGAAAGATAGAGGTCTCGGGCTATGGAGACAAACTGACCCATATGCCGTGAGGAGAAGAACTGCTTTGTAGATCCCAGATTTCACACGAGAGCAGCAGGACTTCTATGAGACCGTCTTGATGGATAAGAAGCCCATAGTCGCAGACACGGATCGTTATTTGGAAGTACATTGACAGCGAAGAGCACAGAGATTTCTTTCCACATGTGCATGAAAGTTTCACTGCTTGTGGCATTGCAGACTTTGTAGGTCAGAAATTGACCAGTTGGAACGATGAGATGATAATGCAATTCTATGCCACATCCCACTTCTATCCTGATGGAAAGATTGTGTGGATGACTAAAGGTCAAAGATTTTCTTCTTCTGTTGAAGAATGGGCAGAAATTTTGAATGCTCCAGTGCAACGAGATGATGATATTGATGTATATGGGATTCCAAAGAAGAACCATGAATCCATGAAGAACATGTACAAAGAGGTTCCAGCAAAGGATTTGGGAATCTGGAAGCTCGGCTCAGTCTACTATCTCCAGGCAGGCTTACCTACCACTAATACCATTTTGAGGCATACCTTGATGCCCAAGTCTGGAGATCATCGCATGATCATAGGATACTCTATCAACATGCTGCATATACTTGATGAGAAAGCACCTTTCAAGGTGATGGACTTGATGGTAGAGACCATTAAGAGGACTGCAGCTGACAAGAAAAGGTCGTGTGGATTTGCCCCGCAGATTCAGATGCTTATCAATGCCAAGTTTGGCACGGGCACATTCTTGTTGGATAGAGAACATTTACCGCTGCAGCCAGAGCATGAAGACAATGTTGTTGTGATGGATAAGGATGATCCAAAATCTGTTGAAGGTCAAGCCAAGATCGAAGCTGTCAAGAAAGCCAAAGCTGACAAGGAAGCAGCAGCAGCAGCAGCTAAACCAAAGAGTTTTGGAGAGCAGATTCTTGAAGCTACCCAAAGGATTGAACAACGCCTGGCCAGCATTGTACAGTCTCAGGAGAGCCTAGAGAGGATTGTTGAGGACAAGATCCACGCTCTAGATGTGAAACGGATCAAGTGCAAGTGATCACAACAAGCTTGAGGCGGACATTGAGGAAGCAAAGCGGAGAAGGAAGAGCTTATCGTGAGATGCAGGATGACTTAGTCCAGATGCTTATCAACAGATCGCTCCGGTTCCCACAGACCCGATCACTGCTATTCCATGGATCGACACTAGGACTACAGCTTGAAGACCTCCACAGTTCCAGCTTGCTCCTACTCCAGCTCCAGCTCCAAAGACCACTCCTCCAAAGACAGACATCGGTTGAAGTCTTCGCCAATCTTTGTCATATCCACTCCGACATCAACCTGCACGGAGCCACCAGGAGAGTCCCAGTGGCGCTTAGCTCTATGCTATTTCGAACTTTTGGTAACTTGTTGCCAAAGGGGAGAAATTGTATAGATCATAGGACTTCGAGAGAGAGTCTTTGTTGTCTTTGCGCTTTTGCTCTTTCGTTCTTTTGCGGTTTCTTTGAGATACTTTTGGTTTTCGAGACATTCAGTGTGTTTGATACTACGTTTGATTCTACCTTAATGAGTGCTTGGTCGTACTATGCTTTAATGTGTGCTTAATGCTTATCATATGCCATTCCTATCTTGTATGACCATTTACTCATGTCTTGGTGATTGGGTGCATGCTGTTCATTCTTATCATTTTGTGTGCTCCACCAAGATGTATGTGACATGGAAGAGTGACCCATGATCCTAATCGATTGTGCATTTGCATTCAAGCGCAAATCTTAAATAATGCACAAATTTAGGGGAGCTCTTGCTTATCACATACTTCTCAAAGCGACGATATTATTCATTGATTATATCCTTTGTCGAAGCTTTGATCTATATGTTGTCATCAATTACCAAAAAGGGGGAGATTGAAAGTGCAACTAATCCCCGGGTGGTTTTGGTAATTAATAACAACATATATATCATTGAACTAATAGTTACTTGAGAATCATTTCAGAAAGTTCATAGATATGGGTATGGCAAGGACTGAAGAAGTGGACCCCTCAAAATGCTAAGGCAAGCATTGGCAAAAGCTCAAGACTCCATTTTTGGTTTAGTGATCAAAGATCACGTTGAGTCCATAGGAAAGCCAATACTATTAAAAGGGGATGAGGTTATGATGATGATCTGGTTGCTCAAGTGCTTAGTGATGCATCTCCTAAACTATCAGCAACTTTCACTGCCATATACACTCATAAGTAATCTCAGTCCCACCGATATTCCAAACTCAGTCACACCGAGATGAACCACCTCAGCCATAAAGCCAAACCCTAGAAAACTCGGATTTTCCGATTCTGAACTCGGTCTCACCGAAACTTGAGTTGCCAAGCTTCTGTAACCTTCAGTCATCAAATCGGTGTCACCGAGATGATGAAGTCGGTCCCACCAAGATTGGCATGCTCTTGTCATTGCACGAATCAGACTAACCGAGATTGTATTTTCGGTCCCACCGAAAATCCCGACGTTCACATTATTTGAACTTTCGGTCTCACCGAGTTGTCAACTTCAGTCCCACCGAGATTGCTCAAATGTGTGTAACGGTTGGATTTTGTGTGGAGGCTATAAATACCCCTCCACCCCCTCTTCATTCGTGGAGAGAGCCATCAGAAAGAACTACCACTCCTACCTTACATTTCTGAGAAGAGAACTACCTACCCTTGTGTTGAGATCAAGTTGCTCCACTCCCACCATATGAAGCTTGATCTCTAGCCTTCCCAAGTTGCTTTCCACTCAATCCTTTCTTCCACCACAGCCAAATCAGTGAGGAGAGTTGAGTGTTGGGGAGATTATCATCTGAAGCACAAGAGCAAGGAGTTCATCATCATCAACAACATCTATTACCTTTTGGAGGGTGGTGCCTCCTAGATTGGTTAGGTGTCGCTTGGGAGCCTCCGTCGAGATGTGGAGTTGAACCAAGAAGTTTGTAAGGGCAAGGAGATCGCCTACTTCGTGAAGATCTACCCCGAGTAAGGCTAGCCCTCCGTGGGCGTGAGCCATGATGGAATAGACAAGGTTGCTTCTTCGTGGACCCTTCGTGGGTGGAGCCCTCCGTGGACTCTCACAGCCGTTACCTTCCGTGGGTTGAAGTCTCCATCAACGTGGAAGTACGATAGCACCACCTATCGGAACCACGAGAAAAATCACCGCGTCTCCAAAATTGCGTTTGCTCTTCTCCACCTCTCTTTACTACATGTGCAATTTACTTTCCGCTGCCTATACTCTAGAATTGCATGTGTAGGGTGATGCTTGACTTGATCATAATTGTGAATCTGCCAAAAACTGTTCTTTGTCAAAAGGCAGAATTTTTATATTGTCAAGTAGTCTAATCACCCCCCCTCTAGACATACTTTCGATCCTACACTCTTTTAAAGCAGCAGATGAAATAGTAAAATTCCAGGTCCACCCAACGGACCCAACAAAGATGGCCTCCATCGGGGCACAGTTGAGCCCTGATGTAGACGCGGCACTGCGAGAATTCCTTCGGGAAAATTGGGACATCTTCGCCTGGCACCCCTCGGATATGCCCGGAATCCCACGCAGGTTGGCAGAACACAGCCTAAACATCTTAAAAGGATTCAAGCCAGTTAAACAGGCTCTTCGACGATTTTTCGAACCCAAAAGACAGGCAATGGGAGAAAAGCTAGCCAAACTATTGGAAGCCGGATTCATCAGAGACATCAAACATCCGGATTGGCTAGCAAATCTGGTAATGGTACCAAAGAAGGACAAATCCTGGCGCCTATGCGTCGATTTTAAAGACCTCAATAAGGCTTGCCCAAAGGATCCCTTCCCCCTCCCTCGCATCAACCAAATAATCGATGCTACTGCAGGGCACGATTCATTGTGCTTCCTCGACGCATACTCTGGCTACCATCAAATCAAGATGGCGGAAGCATACCAAGCCGCAACGGCATTCATCACTCCATATGGACCATTCTGCTTCAACACGATGCCCTTCGGACTTAAAAACGCCGGTGCAACATATCAGCGCATGATCCAAATATGTCTGGCCACCCAGATCGGAAAAATAGTGGAGGCATACATAGACGACGTAGTCGTCAAGACCAAACACGTCGAAACTTTAGTAGACGACTTGAGGCTCACATTCGACAACCTCAGAGCATATGACATCAAGCTGAATCCGGAAAAATGCGTTTTCGGCGTACCAGCCGGAAAGCTGCTGGGCTTCATTGTATCCGGTAGAGGAATTGAAGCAAACCCGGCCAAAATCCGAGCTCTGTCACAGTTGGATATTCCAAAAGACCTCAAACAGATACAAAAATTGACTGGATGCGTGGCAGCTTTAAGCTGCTTTATCTCCCGCTTGGGAGAAAAGGCACTGCCCCTCTATCGCCTCCATAGGCGCACCGCACACTTCGAGTGGACGGATGCTGCCACTGCTGGACTCGAAGAAATAAAGGCCATATTGGCAACAAATCCGGTCCTAGCTGCGCCCAACCTGGGCGAACCAATGTTGTTATACATCGCAGCAACACATCAAGTTGTAAGCGCGGTACTCATCGTCGAACGAGAGACAGAAGGGCATAAATTCCCTCTTCAAAAACCAGTGTACTACGATCCATCCTTTGTGTTAACCCCAAAGTCCGTTACCGCACTATCAAAAGATAGCGTGTCACGGTGTTCATGGCATCCGGAAGCTCCGACACTACTTTCAAGAGTGTTCGATAACATGGCCTCCAAGTACCACTTAATGACATTATAAACAACCGCGACGCGGGCGGGCAGGATTGCAAATGGGCCATTGAGCTCTTACCATTCGATATAACCTACAAGCCTCGGCGAGCTATAAAGTCACAAGTTTTGGCTGACTTTGTCGCTGAATGGACCGGCGAACTCCCTAAAATACGCGCATACTCCAATTGGACTATGCACTTCGACGGCTCTAAAATGTTGGCGGGCTAGGGGCTAGCGTCGTATTGACGTCCCGACCGGGACACAGTCAATCGTACTTCAAATAATGTACACGGACTCCAACAACGCAGCCGAATACGAGGCCCTTCTACATGGTCTCCGGATGGCAATCTCCATGGGCATTCAACGCCTAGAGGTGCGCGGGGATTCAAACCTTGCAATATCCCAAATAAATGGAGACTTTGACGCCAAGGATCCGAAAATGGCAGCATATTGCAATGCTGTCCTAAAAATGTCAGCCCGGTTTGAAGGACTTGAATTCCATCACGTAGCCCGAGATAATAACCAAGCAGCCAACGTACTGGCATGCATCGGCGCAAAACGTGACGCTGTCCCTCCAAACATCTTCCTGGAACGGTTATTCAAGCCATCCGTACTATGGTAAGAGGAGTCTGGAAACAACAAACCGGAAAAAACCGCGCCAACCGGGGATTCAGCCGATGACATAACACCTTCAGCCCACGACATAATGGCAGTAATTGCCCCGTGGACAGAACCATTCCTAGCCTACTTGCTTCGGCAGGAACTTCCTGAGGACCAAAATGAGGCTCGCTGCATAGTCCGGCGATCGAAAGCCTACAAGGTCCATGAGGGAGAACTTTATAAGAAAAGCACAACCGGAGTCCTTCAAAGGTGTATCTCCGAAGAGGAAGGGCGAAACCTCATGGCTGAAATTCATGCCGGACTAGGCGGACACCACACCGCAGCTCGGGCCCTTGTAGGAAAGGCACTCCGTACATGATTTTATTGGCCGACGGCCCGGGCAGATGCTCAGGACTTAGTCCAAAGATGCGTCGGTTGTCAGCTCTTTGCTAATCAGAGCCATATGCCACCCACCGCCCTCAAAACTATACCCATTACCTGGCCGTTCATGGTCTGGGGGCTTGACATGGTTGGACCCCTTAAAGGGGGAACCCACAAGCAAAGGTACCTATTGGTCATGGTGGACAAGTTCACCAAATGGATAGAGGCCAAACCAGTCAAAACGGCAGAGTCCGGACCAGTGATAGACTTTATATCCGGGGTAGTACACCATTATGGTGTCCCCCACAGCATCATCACCGATAAAGGCACGAATTTCATGGCCGGCGAGTTTAAGTCATGGTGTAAAAACATGGGCATTAAGCTCGACTACGCTTCAGTCTATCATCCTCAAACCAACGGTCAAGTGGAACGAGCAAATGGTCTAATAATGAGCGGCATTAAACCCAGACTAGTGCGGTCACTTACTAAATCCGACGCGCACTGGGTAGAGGAGCTCGACTCCGTGCTCTGGGGGCTGCGGACAACACCCAACCGTACTACCGGTTTCACACCATTTTTTATGGTATATGGCGCAGAGGCAGTTCTGCCCTGCGACATTATTCATGACTCACCTCGAGTGCGCATGTACGAAGAAAGAGAAGCCGAGCTGGATCGGCAGGACAGCTTGGACGCATTGGAGGAAGAACGCGACGTCGCCAAGGCTCGTTCCACATTCTATCAGCAGCAGGCTCGCAGATATCAAAGCAGAGAAGTACGGGCCAAGACTTATAACGTTGGCGAACTAGTTCTACGCCTCCCGGACAAGAAAAAGGACAAGCTCAAGCCCAAATGGGAGGGCCCCTTCATTATCGATCAAGTCCTGACTGGCGGAGCATACCGTCTCAAATCGTCGGACAACCGACTCGAGCCGAACCCATGGAACGCAGGCCGCCTCCGAAGATTCTATGCCTAGCGCCGGACTAAGAGTTCGTCCCCTTCCCCCGTTCACATTTTTACACTTCGGCTGTCTTTTGTTTCTTTTTCTTCTCTTAACACTTTTACTAAAAAGCCCTTAAGGGCCTACCTGCGCATTGTCCGCATACACTTGACGTGCCATCCGCACTCATTATACCTGGGGGCTTCTTTTTCACGAAGCTCAACTATAAGGGCTTCATGCCCAGCACATGTGTCAAGCTTCCACATGTACCTTTTACTCACCATTATATGCATCGATATGACTTAAGTTTTGGCCAAGCTAGGTTGCCTGGCTCCTGTGCTTACCCCTCGTTCCTCGATTGTTCGGCTAGGAGGTAAAGGAGCACCTCTGCGATTATTCTTGCGGGTCACCGGACGTGTACCTCGGTGGGTGAAGCTGAAAGCTAGCGTTCTTAAGGGAATATTCGGTCGGTGACTTGAAAGATGATTTTTTACCTACTTCTTTATCTGCCCCCAGATGTTTTTCTGCTTTTTTCGCAGTCCGGACATGCACTTTAGGGCATGCCTCCCAGGGAAAGGAACCCTTAACGGAACTATTCTCCCTGGAAGATGTTTCTTACTAACCATGTAATATAACATAACTAGTTGGGCACTTGTCTGATAAAGCACTAATGACCCCTACGCCTGGTCTCCATGCATACCACGGTCGTTTCTTGACCAAGAAGGTATTTGGACACACTCCAGACTCTAGGGTCCCGAGGTTGAAGCGAAAAGGTCGGCAAAGACAAACGATCTACAATCCGGCTAGAAGGCATTTCACATGTCATTTCAAAATACATTGTCAAATCTACTAACTGTATTCCTCCTCAATCCCGTTTAACAGGTTGTCTAACTTACAGTCCCGTTGGGAAAATTTAGCAGCCAACTCTACTTGGTTGTATACTAAACTCACAGGAATCTCCTTCCCATCAGGCCCCACCGGTCCGACCTCGGCCATGTGGTTGGGATCCGCCTTCTTGTACCGCGTCTTCACCATGGCCCAAGCCTCCACTGCACCTGGCGGCAGGCGAAATCTTCCATAAACAGGCGCTGCCGCACTCACTCAAGCTTCTCCGCAAGCTCCCCAAGGCCCTCGGATAGGGAGAGGGCTGGCCATAAAGCCTGGACGACGCCGCTCATCGCCTGCCGAACTCGTTCGAGCAGTTGCAATAGCTCGGGAAGTTGATCACCCGTTGATACGGGCATCTCCTCTGCAGGGCGACCTGTGAGTATACCTACAAGACATATTTTGTCAATTGACTTCCTCGCCGAACTCTTCTTTTCAAAGGAGTTGTTTCAAGCACTTACTATAGATGCCGCGACGAAGCCGCTGATTCTCCTAAACGGAGCCGGACAGCTCGACCCGAACGCCTTTCAGCTCCTCTCCAAGCTGGGCGTGGGCATCTTGGAGTTTGTTCCTTTCTTGCTGCACTCTATTCAGCACCCTCTCGCCGGCCTTTAGCTGGCGCAGCAGTTCCTGCCTGTCCGGATCTTGTCCGGCAGCACCTGCAATGTCATTATTAGACTTGCGCGCATGCCGCATAGTGCTTATATTTAAACACAAGTGTGTTACCAGGAGGGGCCTCTGTGTTTCCTCCTGCGGCAGCAAGTGCGGCCTCAAGTTGGGCCTTGCACTCTTGCAGCTCCTGAGACAGTCAGGTATTCTTCTTGGTAAGATCCTGCATTTCAAATGATCCTTAAATCAGTTAACATAACTACTTTAAGTCTCGGGGGCTACTGGCATATACAACTACTAAAATCTCTTACCTGTATGTCCTTTACATACTGCTCCGTGGCTCTGGTAAAAACATCTTGAGCAGCACGGAGGTGTGCGTCCCCCGCGTTAAAGGCATTCAACGCCTCAGGGGAGAAGCATGCTTCACGAAATACTGTCCGGCGGCGCCTGTGATTCATGGCGCTCTCCAACTCAGACTTGGTGGCGGACAGTCGGTCGGCATCCTCCGTTGGAGGAGTATCCGGCCCGCGCCTTGCGCTTGCCTCCCCCCCAGACCAGGTGCTGGAACCTGGCTGGTCGAGGTCGGATTGGCAACCTCTACGCCCGCAGTTCGGCAGACGCTTTTTCTCCTGCAAAGATCATGAGCACTCAAACGCTTCCTAGGAACGTTGCTCCGAATAATTAACTGCGAGCTATACCTTTGCGGCGATGTTTCAGTCCGCGCCGCGCTCCTCTTCCGCCTGCTGGTCCGGACTGGCCTTTGTTGGTGAGCCGCCGCGGGCTCGGCTTCCCGCCCTGGAGGCGCTTCCTGCAAAACACCATTGTATGCGAAGGTCAGATATGAGAAAGGAAGAAACAATGGTATCGGGGCTTCGGTCACAATCACCTGGGAAGCCGGATATATTCTGGGGTAGTCGGCCGTAATGGCGACTAAGGCATTATCCATGCTGAGCTGGTGGAACACCCCCGTCGATTAGCTCCACCTTTATATCCGGATCCTCTTCCGAGGCCGGATCTTGGGATCTCTCTGGATCCTCAAGTTGCGGAGCTGGACTTATCATGTCCTCCACAATCCGACGCAGTTCCTGCGTCAAAGACATAATATGAGAAGCTTAAACTTTGAAAACATGGGTCGGACCCTTAAAGTGTTCACTTACCCAACTTCGAGGGTTATTCATGGAGAACCCGTTCAACGGGTTCGTCTGGAGAAAGTCCTCCTTCTCCCCCTTGTATAGGCCGAACAGGATCGTTACGGATCCTCGGCGAATCCGTCCTTACGGCCATGGCGGGTGGCGTCGTCTTCCCGTTGAAATCCCACATGGGTGGCCTGTATTGCAGTGGCTGTACCCCCCGCGTAATGCATGTTGCCATGACTCCAATCATGGTCAACCCGGAGTGGGCCAATAATCTTATTCGGCCCATCAGATAATGGACGCTCTTGTCTTCCTCCAGTTGGGGGCTCCGCGGGCGCCAGCTAAGATGTTTCTTCAAGGGAGCGAGATTGAACTCCGGAGGCCGACCGAGCAGGTCCGCAATGAGCGTCCTCTATGTAAAACCATTCCGAAGGCCAGTCTTCGGACGCCTTCTTAGGGGTTCCGGATGGATATCCGGTCCCGGCAATGCGCCATATTTCGGCGCCGCCCACTTGATATATGGACCCCTCGCGAGAGCGGGGTACGAGGCAAAACAACCTCTTCCACAGTGCAAAATGGGGCTCAATGCCCAGAAATAGCTCGCAAAGAGCTACATAACCCGCGATATGCAGGATGGAGGCGGGCGTAAGGTGATGGAGCTGGAGTCCGTAGAACTCCAGGAGCCCGCGGAGGAATGGATGTATAGGAAATCCGAGTCCCCTTATCAGATAGGGGACGAAGCATACCCGCTCCCCTTTGTTGGGACTTGGGGTAGCCTCCGCCTGCTTCCCACCTTGGTAGGTGGCCAGCCCGGCTCGAACCGGAACCATGAAGGCCGGAGGGAGAATTCCCCCCGCTTGGAGCTTCACCAGCTCGTTGTGCGGAACAGAGCACCTCCTCCAATCTCCTGGCAGATGGCTGGGAGTGCGAGAAGAGGAGCCGCGTCGACGGTCCATGATGGAATGGATTCTTGGTCAGAAGCGCTCCGATGAGTATTCACGGAGGGAAGATGGTGTGATTTGGATCTGGATTCTTGCCTCTCTTATAGGCATATTATTTGCACAGTTAGGGGGTAAAACATAAAAGATACCCTGGCTTTTCGCATTCGTGCGACGCGTGGAAGAAGGCCATTATTGGGCGTGGAAGCCAAGAAGCGCAGCATTTATAAGAGAGCCGGACACTGTTCGGCAGGTACATGGAACTTAAAGGGAGAACCCGCCTTGCAACACCGAAGACTATATACGCGCTGGATTTATCGTCATTGAAGCCTGGTTCGGGGGCTACTGAGGGAGTCCTAGATTAGGGGGTGTCCGGACAGCCGGACTATCATCGTCCGCCGGACTCCAAGACTACGAAGATACAAGATTGAAGACTCCGTCCCGTGTCCGGATGGGACTTTCCTTGGTGTGGAAGGCAAGCTTGGCGATATGGATATGTAGATCTCCTACCATTGTAACCGACTCTGTGTACCCTTGCCCTCTCTGGTGTCTATATAAACCGGAGGGCTTTAGTCCGTAGGACATAACCTCCATTACAACAATCATACCATAGGCTAGCTTCTAGGGTTTAGCCTCCTTGATCTCGTGGTAGATCCACTCTTGTACTACCCATATCATCAATATTAATCAAGCAGGACGTAGGGTTTTACCTCCATCAAGAGGGCCCGAACCTGGGTAGAACATCGTGTCCCTCGTCTCCTGTTACCATCCGCCTAGATGCACAGTTCGGGACCCCCTACCCGAGATTCGTCGGTTTTGACACCGATAGGCATCCTTTCACCATCGTTGAAGAATGGGTGTAGATGACGTCGAACTCATTAACGGTGATGGTTCCAACCTTGTACTCACCGCCGATCCTGGAGATTTGGGACGCCATGGATTTTGGAGGAGGGTTAGGATTAGTGGAACTGTTGTATTGTGAAAGGATGGGACGACTAGTAGAGAAATGTCGTAATGTTAAAGGACGGCCAGGGACGAGTAGGAGCGAGCTGCTACCGGTTTTCCGATTGTAAAAATGCTGAGTGGGGCATGTGAATGGTGGGGTAGTAGCTTGTCCAGTGGATAAATGGTTTCATGCATAGTATTATGGGGGACCCAATTAGATGTCATGTCTACTAGACCAACTTCATAGGACTGACAGTATAGCATCTGCGTGTTCGCACGTCAAGCATCGGGAAAATTACAGGTGATACGAAGCTTTCCATGCTCTCATGATACGGGCTTCCGAGAGCCCTTGGATCCGAGATCGAACGGTTGCATGGTGTTGTGGTTTTATAGCGGCGGATGCCCTTGTGAAAGGACTTAGATGTGGATCCATCACAACGTAGGTTAGCTCGAAGGGGTTGCACGGGACGAAGGACGCGAGCTTACCCAGGTTTCGCCCCTCACGATCGAGGTAACAGCCTACGTCCTCCTTTGAGTTGTATTGCTTGAGTATCGATTACAAGGGAGCATAATCGCTTAACCTAGCTATCGATTGATTGTAACTTAGGTTTACCCGCCGCAGGGTCTTGCCTTTAGATACATAGGTCGAGGTCCTAGACTTACAAGAGTCCAGATCGGGTCATACAGCATAACCGACTCTGGTTCTAAGTTGCCTTGCCTTGCTAGGCAAGTCGCCATTGGGCGGCTTACCATGCCGGGACTCACGCCATCTTCTGGGCTTGGGCCTTCGATGGCTCGTCTCATAAGTCACGCTTCGGGTTTCATATTTTGACCTCCTAGGCCTGTTTAAGGCCCTCTTCATGGGCCACCAATAGCCTAACCCGGCCTAGCCAGGGCGGGTCTCATCGTGGGGTTATATCCCCAACATTATGCCCCTAGATTGATTTGAACTTTTTCATGTCAATATCCAGTGTCTCTGGCTGGCGAGTCATCTCTGGTTCTTTTCAAATCCTTAACTCTTGAATTGACTATTGCAACCCGCCATGACGTCATGTGAAATAAATCTAGAAAAAAGTTATGACATCACAACGGATCTTTGCATTAATCAGCCATTCCGAGAATCGAGGCGCCTCCTTTTCACTAAAATGAGGGTTAGTTGAACCAAATATAATATCATCAACATAGATTTGGCACACAAATAGTTCTCCATTAACCCTTTTAGTAAAAAGAGTAGAATCAATTTTCCCAATTTCAAAGCCTTTTTCAATAAGAAACTTGGTTAAGCATTTATACCATGCTCTAGGAGCTTGTTTAAGACCATAAAGAGCTTTGTGAAGTTTGTAAACATGATTGAGTTTCTTAGGATTGACAAAGCCGGGAGGTTGCTTAACATAAACTTCCTCCTCTATCTCACCATTTAGAAAAGCACTTTTAATGTCCATTTGGTACAAGGTGATATCATGATGATTAGCATAGGCAAGTAAGATGCGAATGGCTCAAGTCTAGCAACGGGAGCATAAGTCTCACCATAGTCCATACCTTTGACTTGTGTGTAGCCTTGGGTGACGAGACGTGCTTTGTTGCGAACTACTTGGTCCATCTTCATCTTGCTTGTTGCGAAACACCCATTTGGTACCGATGATGTTGTGGTTGTTGTCGGGCTTCTCAACCAATATCCAAACTTTGTTCCTCTCAAAGTTATGTAGCCCTTCATGCGTAGCATTTATCCAATCCGGATCTTCCAATGCTTCTTCAACCTTCATAGGTTCAATGCTAGAGATGAAAGAATAGTTTTCAGAAAAGTTAGCTAAACGAGTTTTAGAGCGAGTGATTCTCCCGGTTTGAATGTCATTGTAGATTTGCTCGACGGGATGATCTTTAGCAATTCTTGCTCGAACTCATGAAAGCTTTTGCTTGGGTCTTCGTTGAACATCTTCTTCATCTTGTTCTTCTTCTTGGCCTTCTTCATTGTTGGCGTTGTTGTTCTCTTGTCGTGGTAGAGAAGGAGGTTGTTGACGTTCATCTTGATGCACTTCCTCGTTTTCTTCATCTTGGTGTGTCCCACTTGTGGATGCTTCTGTATCAACTCTTGGTTCACCTTGTCGTGAAGTAGAAGCTTCCACTTGGACGGACGAGGTACTCTCCTTCACCTCCGTTGGACGAACCTTGCCAATAGACAAGTCTTGGATTGCTTCCGAAGGATCATTGTCTCCTACATCAATTGGCAATTGCTCTACTTGAGAGCCGTTAGATTCATCAAACTTCACATCTACCGTCTCTTCCACCTTTCTTGTGAAATTGTTGTAGACACGGTAAGTGTGAGAGTTTGAGACATAACCAAGTAGGAAACCTTCATGAGACTTAGGAGCAAATTTAGAACGACGATGCTTATCAAGAATGTAGCACTTTGAGCCGAATACTCGAAAGTATCCAACTTGGGGTTTGTTACCGGTGAGGAGCTCGTATGCCGTCTTGCCGAGTAGCTTGTGAAGATACAAGCGATTTGTTGCATGGCAAGCTGTCTCAACGGCTTCTGCCCAAAAGTGCTTCGGCGTCTTGTACTCATCAAGCATCGTTCTCGCCATTTCAATGAGCGTCCGGTTCTTCCTCTCAACAACTCCGTTTTGTTGAGGTGTGTACGTAGCCGAGAACTCGTGTGAAATCCATTCTTCGTCAAGAAAGGTGTCCACATTTGCGTTCTTGAACTCCGTTCCGTTGTCGCTGCGAACCTTCTTGATCTTCACTTCAAACTGATTTTGAGCCTTCCTTGCGAAGTTTTTGAAGATCTTTTGGACCTGCAATTTATCATCGAGAAAGAACACCCACGTAAATCTTGAAACATCATCAACTATAACTAGACCAAAAGAATTTCCACCGAGACTCTTGTAAGGGTTGGGACCAAAAAGATCCATGTGAAGTAGCTCGAGTGGCCTCCTTGTGGTCATGATGTTCTTCACGGGATGCTTTCCTCCAACCTGTTTACCTGCTTGACAAGCGCTACAAAGTCTATCCTTATCAAATATGACATCGTTAACTCCAAGGATATGATTTCCTTTAATAAGCTTGTCAAGGTTTCGCATACCAACATGACCTAGTCGTCTATGCCATAACCAACCTTTTGAGGATTTAGCAATGAATCAAGTTTTAGGTTGAGCCTTTTTAGTGAAATCAACAATGTATAGATCACCTCTACGCACACCGGTAAAGACCATTTTATGGTTGTCTCGACGAAACACTTGGCAATCTACTTCAGTAAATAAGACATTGAAACCGAAATCAGCAAGTCTAGATACTGAAAGTAAGTTGTATCCAAGAGATTCAACGAGCATAACATTTTGTATGGAGCTATCATGTGAGATGGCCACCTTACCGAGGCCAACCACCTTACCCTTTGAGTTTTCACCGAAAGTGACATACTTTCGAGGACTATCATTATCAGCAAGCTCACGGAACATGTCTTTATCTCCGGTCATGTGATCGGTACATCCACTATCAAGAACCCATTCCTTTCCTCCTGACATATATCCCCGAAGATTTGCCATAAGACCAAAATGTCTCATTGCATCATCAAGATCGAAGTCACTATCATCATCCTCATCATAGTATCCATGTTCAACATCGTCATGTGGTGGATCAAGTCCTAGAGAGGGTGATTCATTAGAATGAGTTTGACAATGATCTTGCTTATGAATTTTTATAGCTTCGGAAATAATATCACTAATAATGCCAACATTCCTTTGGCACGCATATGGTTTGTAAGCTCAAATAGACGATCACCAAACATAGGATTACTAGAATTCATCTTACTCAAGGCAATAGACTTATGAAGAATTTCATCAAGATTTTTCAAGGAATAATCTGGAAATCGTTTCTCAAGAAATTTCCATATGGTGTAGGCACACTTAAAAGTAGGCAAGCATCCAATCAATTTTCTAGGCAAACCTCTAATGATAAGTTCGGCAGTTCTTAGATTCCTAATCATGTCAATTGACTCATCATGGGTAGGATGCATAGGATCAACATAAGGTGCACAAGGGCTAGCAATGTACTTGTTCAAATGATATTGATTGAAAATAACAAGCATCTCATTTTTCCACTCATGAAAATACTCTCCATCAAGAATAGGCACTCTATGTCTAAGACTCCCAATAGTAGACTCATCCATCTACCTCCAATGGTGTTTAAACCAAAGCAATGGAGACCAATGCTCTGATACCACTTGTAGGACCTTGAGAAGAGGTGTCTAGAGGGGGGGTGATTAGACACTAAGTACTAAAGTTGCAGTTTTTAAGTTTCCTTAAGTTTAAGTGGAGTTTGGGCACAAGTTTAACATTCACAATACATATCAAGCAAGCATGCAAAGAGTATATGAGCAGCGGAAAGTAAAGCATGCAATTTGCAAGAAAGTAAAGGGAAGGGTTTGGAGGATTCAAACGCAATGGGAGACACGGATGTTTCTGGCGTGGTTCCGATAGGTGGTGCTATCGTACATCCACGTTGATGGAGACTTCAACCCACGAAGGGTAACGGTTGCGTGAGTCCACGGAGGGCTCCACCCACGAAGGGTCCACGAAGAAGCAACCTTGTCTATCCCACCATGGCCGTCGCCCACGAAGGACTTGCCTCACTAGCGGTAGATCTTCACGAAGTAGGCGATCTCCTTGCCCTTACAAACTCCTTGGTTCAACTCCACATCTCGACGGAGGCTCCCAAGTGACACCTAACCAATCTAGGAGGCACCACCCTCCAAAAGGTAATAGATGTTGTAGATGATGATGAACTCCTTGCTCTTGTGCTTCAAACGATAATCTCCCCAACACTCAACTCTCCTCACTGATTTGGCTGTGGTGGAAGAAAGGATTGAGTGTAAAGCAACTTGGGAAGGCTAGAGATCAAGTTTCATATGGTGGGAGTGGAGCAACTTGATCTCAACACAAGGGTAGGTAGTTCTCTTCTCAGAAATGTAAGGTAGGAGTGGTAGTTCTTTCTGATGGCTCTCTCCACGAATGAAGAGGGGGTGGAGGGGTATTTATAGCCTCCACACAAAATCCAACCGTTACACACATTTGAGCAATCTCGGTGGGACCGAAGTTGACAACTCGGTGAGACCGATAGTTCAAATAATGTGAACGTTGGGATTTTCGGTGGGACCGAAAATACAATCTCGGTTAGTCCGATTCGTGCAATGACAAGAGCATGCCAATTTGGTGGGACCGACTTCATCATCTCGGTGACACCGATTTGATGACGAATGTTTCTGAAGCTTGGCAACTCATATTTCGGTGAGACCGAGTTCAGAATCGAAAAATCCGAGTTTTCTAGGGTTTGGCTTTATGGCTGAGGTGGTTCATCTCGGTGTGACTGAGTTTGGAACATCGATGGGACCGAGATTACTTATGAGTGTATATGGCAGTGAAAGTTGCTGATAGTTTAGGAGTTGTATCACTAAGCACTTGAGCAACCAGATCATCATCATAACCTCATCCCCTTTTAATAGTATTGGCTTTCCTATGGACTCAATGTGATCTTGGATCACTAAACCAAAAATGGAGTCTTGAGCTTTTGCCAATGCTTGCCTTAGCATTTTGAGGGGTCCACTTCTTCAGTCCTCTCCAATAAGTAACAAATGGTGCGTTGATGATGAACTCCTTGCTCTTGTGCTTCAAATGATAGTCTCCCCAACACTCAACTCTCTCTCATAGGTTTTGGATCTGGTGGAAAGAAGATTTGAGTGGAAAGCAACATGGGGAAGGCTAGAGATCAAGATTCATATGGTAGGAATGGAATATCTTGGCCTCAACACATGAGTAGGTCGTTCTCTCTCAGAAAATGTATGCTGGAAGTGTAGGTTCAGTCTGATGGCTCTCTCCACAAATGAAGAGGAGGTGGAGGGGTATATATAGCCTCCACACAAAATCTAACCGTTACACACAATCTACCAAACTCGGTGGGACCGAATCGTTAAACTCGGTCAGACCGATTTAGCAAATAATGTGACCGTTAGGGTTTTCGGTGGGACCGAAATGCAACTCGGTGAGACCGATTCGGTTAGGGTTAGGGCATAACGTAATCTCGGTAAGACCGATTACTCAAACTCAGTGAGACCGATTTTGGTAATAAGCTTTCCAGAGAGTTGGTCAGGCAAACTCGGTGGGACCGATTACTCAAGCTCGGTGGGACCGATTTGGGTAATAAGTTATCCGGAGAGTTTGCATTGTAATCTCGGTAGTACCGATTGCTCAAACTCGGTGAGACCGATTTTGGTAATGGACATACACAGAGAGATTACAATCCCATCTCGGTGAGACCGAGATCCCTATCGGTAAGACCGATTTGCTTAGGGTTTGTGGCAGTGGCTATGACCTTTGGAATCGGTGGCGCCGGATAGGAAGAGTCGGTGTGACCGATTTTGGCTTTAGGTTTAGGTCATTTGTGGAGCATATCACTAAGCACATGAAGCAAGAGGCTCATTAAGCAACACATCATCCCTCCTTGATAGTATTGGCTTTTCCTATAGACTCAATGTGATCTTGGATCACTAAAATGTAAAATGAAGAGTCTTGAGCTTGAAGCTTGAGCCAATCCTTTGTCCTTAGCATCTTGAAGGGGTTCCCACATCCTTTTGTCCATGCCACTCCATTGTTGAACTTATCTAAAACATACTAGATAAAAGTGTTAGTCCAACAAGAGATATGTTGACATTAATTACCAAAACCACCTAGGGAGCACTTGTGCTTTCAGGGCCTAGTCTTGAGCATGGTGGGATTTTGATTCAAAGGCGAAGAGACGTCATTTTCCCTCCAGCCACACTACCTAGTCACCCCAAAGATAGGAAATATACTTGGTTCTACTGTCAAGATACCTCTCCAGCCGGTAAGAATCCCCTGCCGAGTTTCCGCCCTTTTCGGCTCAGCCCTAGCCACGAACTCCTAGATCATATTACTGGTGCGGAACGGACTAAATATTCATCTACTTTTTTAAAGATAAGGGCCTTGGTAGCCAACGACTTATTTGGAGTTGATCTGGTCCACTGTTGGGTCTCTTGGACAATTTTTCCATTGAGCCGGCGCAGCGGCGTAATGTGTGAATACAGTGGTGATAAGATAGATCCACAGCATTATAACCAGACATCCTTGACTGATAAGGAGATCACTGATATGGTTAAGTCATTGATTGGAGAGCATCTACAGAATTGTCATAAAGTGGTATTGAACCCTTTCTGCACGCTTAACTCGGCTCCGGTTGTAAGTATCTTGAATGAACCTTCATCTTATATATCTATCTCTTGTGTTTCATATCCTTAAGTTATTGCACATATGTACCTGCATACAGGTGAAAGGACCGAGAAGAGGTGTCTAGAGGGTGGGGGGGGGGGTGATTAGACCCTCAACAAGTAAAGGTAGTTGTTTTTAAGCTTTTCAAGTTGAGGTTGGAAACTAGCACAATTTCGAACATTCAAAATACAATTCAAGTAAGCATGGAAAGAGTATATGAGCAGCGTAAAGTAAAGCATGCAACTTGCAAGAAATTAAAGGGATGGGATTGGAGTGTGCAAACGCAATTGGAGACGCAGAGATTTTTGGCGTGGTTCCGATAGGTGGTGCTATTGTACATCCACGTTGGTGGAGACTTCAACCCACGAAGGGTTACGGTTGTGCGAGTCCACCGAGGGGTCCACCCATGAAGGGTCCATGAAGAAGCAACCTTGTCTATCCCACCATGGCCATCGCCCATGAAGGACTTTCCTCACATGGGTAGATCTTCAAGAAGTAGGCGATCTCCTTGCCCTTACAAACTCCTTTATTCAACTCCACAATCTTGACGGAGGCCCCAAGTGGCACCTAACCAATCTAGGATACACCATTCTCCAAAAGGTAATAGATGGTGTTGTTGATGATGAACTCCTCGCTCTTGTGCTTCAAATGATACTCTACCCAACACTCAACTCTCTCTCATAGATTTGGATATGGTGGAAAGATGATTTGAGTGGAAAGTAACTTGGGGAAGCTAGAGATCAAGATTCTTGTGGTTGGAATGGAATGTCTTGGTCTCAACACATGAGTAGGTGGTTCTCTCTTAGAAAATGAGTAGTGGAGGTGTAGGCACGTTTTGATGGCTCTCTCTCTAATAGAGAAGGGGTTGGAGGGGTATATATAGCCTCCACACAAAATCTAACCATTACACACAATTTTCCAAACTCGGTGGGACCGAATAGTGAAACTCGGTCAGACCGATATGGTTCAAAATGTGAATGTTAGAGTTTTCGGTGGGACCGACAAGGTCAACTTGGTGAGACCGATGTGCTAGGGTTAGGACAAAACCTCATCTCAGTGAGACCAATTGCATGAACTTGGTGAGACCGATTTCAGCAATAAGCCAACAGAGACTTGGTCAAGCAAACTTGGTGGGACTGACTGCGTATCTTGATAAGACCGAAATAACTGCAATATGTAACAGAGAGTTTGCAAGGCCGTCTCGGTGAGACCAAGATCCCATCAGTGAGAACAAACTGATTAGGGTTTCTGGCAGTGGCTATGTCAAGTGAACTCGGTGGTGCTGGATAGATCAAATCGGTAGGGCCAAGTTTGACTTTAGGTTTAGGACATATGTGGAAATGAGAAAGTGGTTAAGGGCTTCGGAGCATATCACTAAGAACTTTGAGCAAGCAAGCCATTAAACAACAACTCATCCCCTTTTAATAGTATTGGCTTTTCCTATGGACTCAATGTGATCTTGGATCACTAAAATGAAAATGTAGAGTCTTGAGCTTTTGCCAATGTTTGTCCTTAGCATCTTGAAGGGGTTACACATCCTCTTGTCCTGCCACTCCAATGTTGAACTCATCTGAAATGTACTATATAGAAGTATTAGTCCAACAATAGATATGTTGACATTAATTACCAAAATCACCCAGGGAGCACTTGTGCTTTTAATCTCCCCCTTTTGGTAATTGATGACAACATACATCAAAGATTTAGATAAAGATATGAAGTGTAACAAGTAAAGCTTTCGAAGAACATGCAACATGCATTGGCTCCCCCTACATATATGCAATCATGTGAGGATATATTGAAAAAGTTTGTGAATGCATGAACATGTCAGAGCAAGCAATGAGTTACATATATCTTGGCTATATGCATTAGAGGAAATAATGTGAAATGTAGAAAATATACCTACATGTTCATGAGTCCTTCTTGCAAACAGTATGTACATCAGCAAGAGATCCTCAAGCCCATGAGTGTGATGCATATACTTACCTTGTGGTCTTGAGCTAACTTTGAAAGAGATGATCCTCTAGCAGCTTGTTTAAGACCATAAAGAGCTTTGTGAAGTTTGTATACATGATCGGGTTTCTTGGGATTAACAAATTCGGGAGGTTGTTTAACATAAACTTCCTCCTGAGGGAGTCTTGGATTAGGGGGTATCCGGACAGCCGGACTATATACTTTGGCCAGACTGTTGGACTATGAAGATACAAGACTCAAGACTTCGTCCCATGTCCGGATAGGACTCTCCTTTGCGTGGAAGACAAGCTTGGCGATCCGGATGTTAGATCTCCTTCTTTGTAACCGACTCTGTGTAACCCTAGCCTCCTCCGATGTCTATATAAACCAGAGGGTTTAGTCCATAGGACAACAACAATCACAATCATCATAGGCTAGCTTCTAGGGTTTAGCCTGTACGGTCTCGTGGTAGATCTACTCTTGTAATACTCATATCATCAAGATCAATCAAGCAGGAAGTAGGGTATTACCTCCATCGAGAGGGCCCGAACCTGGGTAAAACATCGTGTCCCCTGCCTCTTGTTACCATTAGCCTTAGACGCACAGTTCGGGACCCCCTACCCGAGATCCACCGGTTTTGAGACCGCCATTGGTGCTTTCATTGATAGTTCCCCTGTGTCGTCGCAATAAGGCTTGATGGCTCGTCTCGTTGTCAAGGACAACATCACCTCTGGGGGAGCCCTGGCGGTAGGCCAAACTCTCCGACTAGACAGCTTCGTCATGACCGCCCGATCACCGGCAGCGCTGACGATGACTTCTCGGGTCATCAAAAACAACCTCCACGTCAATTCGGAACTCGCCGAACAGATGGATCCAATGGAGATCTCTTCCCCTAATGAGCTCTTGGGTTGTATCGCCACTCTAGGGGTCGCTACAGACTATGATCCGATTGGGCTTAAACCCGACCAAAGGGATATTAAATGCCCATCGGTCACCCACGAGATAGCGGTAGTGGAAGAGCCACACATGTATTATCCCTCTACTTTGAGGACGAACTATGTCCGGATTACCGTGCTTTCTGAGTCAGATACCCATTCGCGGGAGGACATGACCCAGACCCCAAATTTTGAATCGGGCAACGGGCCGGAAAAATCGGGCAACATCCCGGAGCCCGAGCTGCCAAGCCCGGAAGATCCTCTGCCCCTGGGTGTTAGATCAGACCAGAATTCGGATTTAACTACGCCCACCCACCCAGACTTATGCCGTCTCTCCCATATCAGACAAGAGTCCCAAGAGACAGTACATCGCTACTGGGCCAGATTCCTCCTTGTGGTAAACAGGGTCAAGGACTGTCGCGAAGAAGACGCAATCTCACTTTTCTGCAAAAATTGCACGAGCAAAGGGATCCTTAATGCTATAAGTCGGTGTGACATAGTACACTTTGCTGACTTAGAAGCCATAGTACAGAAGTACTGCGTGATGGAAAGCGTCTAGAAAACCCAAACCGACTTCTGGGATAATTCGGCTCTCACTAAACCCTTTGTCCAAACTAAAAGGGAAAACTCTCGAAAGTTACCCAATCCAATTCCCAAAAAACCAAAGCCCGCTCCAGGGCGTGGAACCGTATTGGAAGAATGGCTCAATGGGCCATGAAAAATTCATAGCACGCCGGATACCACGCCAACGCATAGCCTTAGAGCATGTTGGATACTCTGGCAGGTAGCAAAAAGCGGCGAGGATCTTCTTGTAAACCATAAAGCAGAACAACATCCCGCCGAAAATGACAATGCGGTACCGACAGTCTTCGAGACTTTCGCCTCAAATAATAGGCGCAAGCGAGCTCATCGAAGTTTCGCTGAAGTCTGCAACGTGGCAAAAATAAATCCGTGGAGCGACACTGCCATAACCTTCAGTGCCAGTGACGAACCTCAATTCCAAACAGTCCGGGCACTAGCCGCTTTGGTCCTTATCCCAATCATGGACGACTTCCGGCTCACCAAAGTACTCATGGACGGCGGAAGCGGGTTAAACCTGATCTATGAAGAAACCCTCAACAAGATGGAAACTAATAAAAGCCGCATTGAGCAAAGCAGCATGACCTTCAGGGGAATCATCCCTAGTCGGGAGGCACAGTGTGCGGGAAAAATTACACTGGATGTGGTATTCGTCACGCTGGAGAATTATAGGTCTGAAGAAATCACATTCCAAAAGGCCCCGTTCAGCAGCGGATACCACGCCCTTTTAGGGCGGGACGCATTCACAAGCTTTCAAGCTATACCCCATTACGGGTACATGAAGTTCAAAATGCCCGGACCCAATGGAATCATCACTATAGCCAGTGATCCGGACGTCGCACTCCTCGCCAAAAATAAAAGTGCCACACTAGCCCTGGAAGCATTATCCAAAGCCCTAGCGGCGGAAGAACTAACAACGCTGCGCGCAACAGTGGACAGAGACGATGTAATACTCGACAAACGACCCAAGTCCACCTCATTCAAGCCCGCAGACAAGATTGTCAAATTTTAGGTCCATCCAACAGACCCCACAAGGACAGCCTCCATCGGGACACAGTTGAGCCCCACAATGGACGCCGCATGCAAGACTGCTTACGCGAGAATTGGGACATTTTCGCCTGGCATCCTTCAGATATGCTGGGCATCCCACGTAGGCTGGCCGAACACAGCCTCAATATACTGAAAGGATACAAGCCAGTCAAACAGACTCTCGGGCGCTTCTCAGAGCCTAAACGGCAAGCCATGGGAGAAGAGCTAGCCAAGCTACTTGAGGCCAGATTCATCAGAGATATAAAACATCCGGATTGGCTGGCAAATCTGGTAATGGTACCAAAGAAGGACAAATCCTGGCGCCTATGCGTCAATTTCAAAGACCTCAACAAGGCCTGCCCCAAGGATCCCTTCCCCCTCCCTCGCATTGACCAAATCATCGACGCCACCGCAGGACACGACTCACTATGTTTCCTCGACGCATACTCCGGATACCATCAAATAAAGATGGCGGAATCCGACCAAGCCGCAACGGCCTTCATAACACCATATGGCCCCTTCTGTTTCAACACTATGCCTTTTGGGCTCGAAAATGCCGGCGCAACCTATCAACGTATGATTCAGACATGCCTGGAGAAGCACATCGGCAAAACAGTGGAGGCATACGTGGACGACGTGGTCATAAAAACAAGACACGTTGAAACTTTAATAGATGACTTGAGACTCACGTTCGACAACCTCCGAACATACGACATCAAGTTCAACCCAGAAAGATGTGTTTTCGGCGTACCCTCCAGGAAGTTGCTCGGCTTCATCGTTTCCAATGGAGGTATCGAAGCAAATCCGGCAAAAATCCGAGCTCTGTCGCAGTTGGCTATCCCAACAAACCTCAAGCATATCCAGAAACTAACTGGATACGTGGCTGCCTTAAGCCGCTTTATCTCCCGATTAGGAGAAAAGGCACTACCTCTTTACCACCTTCTTCGACGCACCAAACACTTCATGTGGACGGATGCGGCCGCAGTCTGACTGGATGAAATAAAGACCCTTTGGCCAGCAGTCCAGTCCTGACCGCGCCAAATACTGGTGAACCTATGCTATTGTACATAGCTGCAACACATCAAGTTGTAAGCGCACAGCTTGTCGTCGAACGAGAAGTAGACGGATACAATTTCCCGCTCCAAAAGCCGGTATATTACGTATCCACTGCCCTCACCCCATGCAAATCCCGATAACCACACTATCAAAAGATAGCATACACGGTCTTCATGGCATCCCGGAAGCTACGACACTACTTTCAAGAGTTTTCGATTACGGTTGGCTCCGAAGTACCACTTGATACGTCTCCAATGTATCTACTTTTCCAAACACTTTTAACCTCGTTTTGGACTCTAACTTGTATGATTTGAATGAAACTAACCCGGACTGACGATGTTTTCAGCAGAACTGCCATGATGTTGTTTTATGTGTAGAAAAGAAAAGTTCTCCGAATGTCCTGGAAATCTACGGAGGCACTTTTTGGAATTAATAAGAATTTTTGGCAAAAGAATTAATGCCAGAGGGCCCAGGGCCTGTCCACGATATAGGGGGGTGCACCCCCCTGTAGGGCGCGGCCTCCTATCTCGTGAGCCCCCTGGACCTCCACCGACCTCAACTCCAACTCCATATATTCACGTTTAGGGAGAAAAAAATTAGGGAGAAAGTTTCATCGCGTTTTACGACACGGAGCCGCCGCCAAGCCCTAATCTCTCTCGGGAAGGCTGTCGTGGTTCTAAGTCTGACAGTAGAGTGGGGGGTAGGTATGGAGAGGCAAGGTCCTAGCTATGGAGAGGTTGTGAACACCAGCGATGTACGAGTTCAGGCCCTTCTCGGAGGAAGTAAAAGCCCTACGTCTCGGAGCCCTGAGGCGGTCGAGTGGATTATCAGTGTAGGTATTACAAGAGTGCGAACCCCTCTGCCTGTGGAGGGGGGGTGGCTTATATAGAGTGCGCCGGGACCCCAGCCAGCCCACATAATGGAGAGGTTAAAGTACATTAAGCCTGGGGCGTTACTGGTAACGCCACTCATAAAGTGACTTAACTAACATTAAGTCTATTCAATTACAGGCCGTTGCGGAGTGCCTTCTGACCTTCTGGTGGTCGAGTGTATCTTCATGGTTGAGTGAGTCTTCCATGGTCGAGTCCTTCTAACCAGTCGAGTGGATTCCTCGTTGGTCGACTGGGAGGTGATCTCTTCTAAGAGTGCCCTTGGGTAGGACGTTTAGGTCAGGTCTATGACCCTACCCTAGGTACATGAATCCATCATTAGCCCCCGAATGGATTGAGGCTTGAGTGAGGAAGGAGTTGATGCTGTTCCGATTGAACTTTGGCATGCTGGTTATGCGTCTTCTTCGATCAAGATTTTCTTTGTTGATAACGAGCAACTTTTCTTCAGTCGACTCGATCCATTCTTGTTCTTTCGTCGAGTCATCTTTTATACTTCGCTGTTCCCGAGCGACGGATCGCAGGAAATCTCGCACTTGACAGACCGATCTGCCGCTCGCGGATTTCGCGGGATACGAAATTTGGGGAAGCGCGCGAAGCGGAACGGACCGCGGCGCTCGGACGGGACAGGACATGAACGCCTTGATCTCCGTGCCGCTTTTTCCGCCACGTATCGTGTCAATGCAACTGTTTCGGGATATGATTGGATCGTCCGGGTCCACCTGTCATCCACTCGGAAGGGATGTTATAAATGCGATTTCTGAGGGCTTCTGCACAGTACCTCGTTCTTCCTCCTCTGCTCTCTTCGCCTCCGCCCAACGCAACTGCTGTCGCCCCCGCAACTCTCTCTCTTGCGCACTTCGCCGGCGGCCATGGGCAAGGAGAAGACGGCGGCGCTAGAGCGCGTGAAGAAGGCGTCGGCGGCGGAGAAGGCGTCGGCGGCTGAGAAGGCGAAGGGGAGATCCACCAGCCGCAGTGGGTCTTTGTCAAGATCCCGCTTGCCGAAGGGCTGGGTCCAGTGAGATTGGATCTAGTCGACCATCAGGGAGAAGGATCTCCTCGACATGGCCGACGACGGGCTGATCCCCCATGGCGCCGCAAGGCTTCCTGGCAAAGAGTGGCAGCCTCAGCCGGAGGAGGGTGAGTGTGTGCTCCTGGCCACCCATGTTGATCGGGGATTTTCCCTGCCGCCGAGTGTTTTCTTTCGTGGCTTTTTGAACTTCTTTGGAGCTCAGCTCCACCATTTTACTCCAAACTCCATCACAGATCTTGCTGCATTTGTATCCATGTGTGAAAACTTCCGGGCTGCCGACCGCCTTGGGGATTGTTCAAGCACATCTTCACATGTCGCTCCTGCAGACCGTGAAGAAGGCGAGTCCAGAGATGAGAAACCCAAGTGGTCCAGATGTGCGGGGCCTAGGAATCCAAGTGAGGAATAAGAGCACCTTCCCAGCTATGTCTTTTCCCGAAGTCGGTCGAGGGCTGGCAATGACCTGGTTTTATCGCTGAAATGAGCCGACGCCGGTCGTCGAGTGGACTCACCCATTCACCATGAGTCGAGTGAACAAACCCTCCTCCTCAAGGTGGTTCCGAGGAGAGAGCTGATGTGAAGATGTTGATGGACCGCGTGGTGCGGTTGGTTCGGGACGGCGGGTCGCATGGACCTTCCGAGGTTTTCCTTCGGAGGCTAATCCAGCCTCTTGGGCCCGAGCCATCAGATGTGGTTGTAGTCGGAACCAAGACGAGACTCGATTCCACCCGAAGCGATCGACGACGCCATAGTGGAAAGGTGGATGGCGCGATCATCGAAACAAGGACAATCCTCGTGGATCCCGGAGGATTTCTCCACTCGATCATCACAGCGTTCGGATAAGGTACATTTACTCTGTCTTCCATTGTATGTCCGTTGAATGTGTTTCAGATGTCCTGCAATTTGGTCGATTGAGCTCTGTCTTGACGTTTTCTGTGCCCTCACCGAGCTGTACTCAATGCCCAACGGAGCTCAGGCTCCAACCGAGGAGGAGAAGCTAGCGGGGTGAGAGCCAGAAGAGTGGGATTCAGACGCCATCGAGGATGACGATGACGACGACGACGATGATGAGGATGAAGAAGAGGAGGAGGAGGAGGAGGTTGCGCCACCGCTCGGAAAGGTGGTCAAACTTATTCATGACCCTTCGATCAACGCTGTAGGGGGTTGAGACTGCTCCTTGATCGACCAAACGCCTCGGACCGCTTCTCCGGCGCCGACTGAAAAGGCGCCAAAGCAGTCGAAGGTAGCTCCGTCGAAGCCAACCAAGCCTCTGCCAAAAATGAAGGTGTTCATCCCCACTATATCAGGGTAAACATATTATTTAAGCCTTCCTGTTTTGTACAAGCTTTATCTCTGGTTGATACTTGAATTAATCGACTGATTCTTTGGAACTTCAGTGCGGCGACTTCCGAAACCTCAGGCAAGGCCGAGGACCATGAGATGGAGGACGCGGCGACCTCAAATCCTGGTATTGTATCCTTGATTCTGTTCTCAGTCGACCGACTCATAGTCTCTAACTTTGATTCTTTTCTCAAGCTCCAACCAATGACATTATCACTCTTCCCGACGATTTATGATGAGGACGAAGAACCACCGAGGTATAGGAGGAGCAGGAAGGCGCCACCGCAAAGCAGCCCAAGATGTGACGGCGCCGAGACTGTTGCATGAGGGGAGAACACCACTCGACCCATCGTGTCTTTCGCGTGCCATTGACAAGTGCTTGTCCCACTTCGCCGAGTGCTGGGCAACCTTCGCTCTTCACCACACACCACGCCCCGGAGGACCAAGCTTAAGCGCTGCTAAGGAGGCGATACGCCAAGCAGGATCATGATGGAGCAGTGAAGATCATCCGGATGCAAGCCAAGCAGCTTATGACGCCACCTGCTTCTTCAAAGCAATGTTCAGTCACGACCACCGCTGCTCGTTAGGATATGCTATCAAAACTTCTTTTCTTTCTGAAATCCATAGCAGTCACCCACTGGGTGTGTTGATAAAAACTCCGTGTTAGCGGGGGCACGTTGAGTGCACCCGCTGGGTGTAGTCCCCAAGGCTAAGGTCGACTACTGGCAGTCGGCCTTAGGCTTTACAAGGAAATATTGATCATCATTCGACTAAAACAAATGGGTTTCTGAAACCAGTGGGGGCACGCTGAGTGCACCCACTGGGTGTAGTCCCCGAGATCGTGGTCGATCACGCGCTGATTACATCTGAAGAAGCTTTGGTCGATCGGGTCGATTTTTTTTTGGTCGATCGTCGACTCTGTCTTGAATAGGTACAGTGGGGGCACGCTGAGTGCACCCACTGGGTGTAGTCCTCGAGACTACGGTCGAATGCTTGCATTCGACTGTGGTCTTAGAAACGTATGATTTTTCTCTTATTCACTCGGAAGTGAATCATCTTTTGACATTTTGTCGATTGATTCTTCGTAGAAATCCTGTGATCTTGCGGCGCGCTATACTGAACTGGAGCAGAAGCATATTCAGCTCGAGTTGGACTTGAAGCTGGTGCAGGAGAATCTGACGAAGGCGAAGGAGGAGACCAAAGGTATGTTCGGTGAGACTTTGACCACTCCTTTCTCCTCTCATCTGTTTCAAATCTGACTTTGCTGTAATTTATAGGCAAGGTGAAGGAGGCCCAGAGGAAGAAGGAGCTTGAGCTGTCTGAGAAGATCAAGCTTGCCGACGAAAAGTTAGCCTCAGTCACCAAGCTCGAACAGGACAACACCAATCAAGGCTGCTCGCCATTGCCACCAAGGATGTCGACCGACCGAAAGTCGACAAGACCACTCGACCGAGAAGATCAACCACTGACTAGGAAGAAGAATGACCGAAGGCTTCCTGGTGGTCTTGCTAAAAATTGTTCCTTATGCTCGAAGGTAGTCTTTACACTCGACCAATTCTTCCAACTGTGATGTTCCTGCTCGACTATTGTCTTGACTCGGGTTTTGTCTTTGCAGAATTTTGTCGCAACTTTGAAGAAGAAACTAGCCGCTTGAGCTGAACCTCGACCTCGTCAATTCCCGGTGAATGATGAAGTTGCCATTAATGTCTTCCGACCGAGTCCCGTGTTGCAGCTGTAGTGGACTACCTCGCAAGGTTGAAGGTTGCTACGCCCCGCATCGACTCGACGCCTCGCCCGGGCGACACTCCAAAATGACCTCGAGTCGCCGATGGCTCGATTGAACGCCGTCCCCGACCGAGTGCAGGAGTGGAAGAAGTCCTCGGCTCGGTGGCGCGGATGTCGCCTGCGCTGCTGGCGCGAGTCCACCGCAAAGATGCACGAGAAGATAAGTGGCGGCTCTCCGAGTGGCCAACACCAAGAAACACGACTTCAGTCCTTCATGGAAACTTTCATCGCTGCTGCTACGGATCGCAGATGGGATCGACCTCGATGAGTTCGTTGTTCCTTCCAGCCTCCACGGGAGGGGTAAAAACTTCTTTAAGTCCGACACTTTAAATTTGCCTCGGTATGCGAGTGGAATTGTAACCGATAAAACCTTAACAGTGCTTAGTGCCCGAGCACTCTCGGTTCCTTTAGGTATCGACCTAAACTTGCATTGGATGTTTGGATATGATTGCTTTCGCTCGAATTGCCCTTTGCGTGTTCACAAAAGATGCCTACTGCAGTCGACTTATTCCTTAGGCGAGCACTGGGCTGCAGCTAAGCCCCCGAGTGAGAGGTTTGCTCTTCACTCGGTAGGATTTCTTATACCTTAGGCGAGCACTGGGCTGCAGCTAAGCCTCCGAGTGAGAGGTTTGCTCTTCACTCGGTAGGATTTCTTATACCTTAGGCGAGCACTGGCTGCAGCTAAGCCTCCGAGTGAGAGGTTTGCTCTTCACTCGGTAGGATTTCTTATACCTTAGGCGAGCACTGGCTGCAGCTAAGCCCCGAGTGAGAGGTTTGCTCTTCACTCGGTAGGATTTCTTATACCTTAGGCGAGCACTGGCTGCAGCTAAGCCTCCGAGTGAGAGGTTTGCTCTTCACTCGGTAGGATTTCTTATACCTTAGGCGAGCACTGGGCTGCAGCTAAGCCCCCGTGTGAGAGGTTTGCTCTTCACTCGGTAGGATTTCTTATACCTTAGGCGAGCACTGGGCTGCAGCTAAGCCCCCGAGTGAGAGGTTTGCTCTTCATTCGGTAGGATTTCCATTGTATTTGTGGCGAAGCTCAGAAGAGAGGGTCGCAGTCGACCTGCACCTCGTCTTCCTTGTGAGCGCACATTATACTTATGGTGTAGCTCGGAGGAGAGGGTCGTAGTCGACCTGCACCTCGTCCTCCTTATAAGCTCACATATTATATTTATGTCGTAGCTCGGAGGAGAGGGTCGCAGTCGACCTGCGCCTCGTCCTTCTTGCGAACATACGTTGTACTTAGGCGAGTACTTGGACTGCAGCTAAGCCTCCGAGTGGAAGTCTGGCTTACCGCTCGGTAGGATTTTTAGTTACTTAGGCGAGCGCTGGGCTGCAGCTAAGCCCCCGAGTGGAAGTCTGGCTTACCACTCGGTAGGATTTTTAGTTACTTAGGCGAGCGCTGGGCTGCAGCTAAGCCCCCGAGTGGAAGTCTGGCTTACCACTCGGTAGGATTTTTAGTTACTTAGGCGAGCGCTGGGCTGTAGCTAAGCCCCCGAGTGGAAGTCTGGCTTACCACTCGGTAGGATTTTTATAACTTAGGCGAAACGGATTCGCGGCTAAGCCCCCGAGTGGAAGTCTGGCTTACCACTCGGTAGGATTTGTACAAACTTAGGCGAAACGGATTCGCGGCTAAGCCACCCACTGGGGGAAATTTTAACTGGACAAAAATAAAAAGTGACAAAAATTATGGAGGAATTATGACACTATTATTTCGAGATCCATGAACTACAGAAGTATTTTAACTCATCCGAGTGAAAAACTTTAAGTGTAAAACGGGCGGAGTAGATCCGCATTCCAAGCTCGGGGCTCTTCGATATTGTGTTCGACGCTGTAGAGACGATATGCCCTGCTAGGAGAACCTTGGTGACGATGAAAGGTCCTTCCCAAGAAGGAGCGAGTTTATGTTGTTTCACGATCCACTCGGAGAACTAGATCCCTTCCGGAAGGCTCGACCTCTCACATTTCGGCGTAAAGTCGACGCAAGTCTTGCTGGTAGATGGTCGAGCGGATCAGAGCCATCTCCCTTTCCTCCTCTAAGAGGTCGACTGCATCCTGACGCGCTTGCTCAGCTTCTGCTTCGTTGTAAAGTTCAATTCGGGGAGCGTTGTGAAGAAGATCACTCGGCAGGACTGCTTCAGCTCCATAGACTAAGAAGAATGGAGTTCTTCCGGTCGACCGATTAGGCGTGGTCCGCAAACCCCAAAGCACTGAAGGGAGTTCGTCGACCCATGCTCCAGCCGCATGCTTGAGGTCTCGCATCAGTCGGAGCTTTAAACCCTTGAGGATTAAGTCGTTGGCTCGCTCTGCCTGTCCATTCGACTGTGGATGGGCGACTGAAGCGTAGTCGACTCGCGTGCCTTGAGCGTTGCAGAAATCTTTGAATTCTTCTGAGTCAAAATTCGACCCATTATCCGTGATAATGCTGTGCGGGACCCCATATCGAACGTCGGCTCTCGATGAAGGAAACAGATGACCAGCGCCCGCACTCTTGATTGGTTTAGCTTCAATCCACTTGGTGAACTTGTCGATCGCTACCAAAGACATGCGTGAAACCGCTCCGACCTGTTCGCAAGGGACCGACCATGTCTAACCCCCATACTGCGAAAGGCCAGACGAGTGGAATGGTCTTCAGAGCTGACGCAGGCTTGTGTGACATATTGGAATAAAACTGACATCCTTCGCACTTGTCCACTATTTCTTTCGCCATCTCATTCGCCCTTGGCCAGTAAAATCCGGCTCGGTATGCTTTGGCTACAATGGTTCGAGAGGACGCATGGTGACCACAGGTCCCCGAGTGGATGTCATTGAGTATGACTCGACCTTCTTCTGGCATTATGCATTTCTAACCAACTCTAGTCGGGCTTTCTCTATACAGCTGTCCTTTGATAATGGTAAAGGCTTTGGATCGGCGGACGATCTGTCGAGCCTCTTCCTCCTCTTCTGGAAGCTCTTTTCTCAGAATATATGCTATGTATGGAATTGTCCAGTCGGGAGTGATCACTAAAACCTCCATGACCAAGTCGACCACTGCTGGGACCTCAACCTCAGTCGGGTCTGTGGCACTCTTGGGCTGTGGAACTTCCTCTGTGAAGGGATCTTCTTTAACTGACGGAGTGTGTATATGCTCCAAAAACACACCACTCGGAATGGCTTCTCTTTTGGAACCTATCTTCGCCAGATCATCTGCTGCTTGATTTTTCAGTCGGGGATGTGATGGAGCTCCAACCCTCGAACTTCTTTTTCCAGCTTCCTCATTGCATTGCAAGATATCCAGTCATGGCTGGGCTTCTCACGTCCCACTCCTTCATCACCTGGTTGACCACTAAATCTGAGTCGCCATAGACCATCAGGCGACGGACGCCGAGTGAGATGGCCATGCGCAATCCATATAAGAGGGCCTCGATCGCCTCATTGTTGGAGGAATCAAAGTGAATCTGGAGCACATACCTAAGCTTATCTCCTCCGGGGAAACCAGAACAACCCCAAAGACCGGAACCATTCAGCATTTTAGAGCCGTCAAAGAACATGGTCCAATGCTCCGAGTGAACTTTAGTCGGCTGCTGTTGTTCAATCCACTCGGCAAGGAAATCCGCTATAGCCGGGGACTTAATGGCTTTCTTTGCCTCAAATTTGATATCAAGGGAAGAAGTTCAATCGCCCATTTCGCCACTCGACCGGTTGCGTCTCACAGTGCGTAATCTCGACAAAGGAGCGTCGGCGACGATCGTGATAGAATGATCGAGAAATAATGAGCAACCTTATTCGTGGTCATGTATATGCCATACACAAGCTTCGATAATGAGGATATCTCTCGCTGGATGGAGTCAAGACTTCGCACAAATAATACACCGGCGCTGAACTTTGAAGGCCTTTCCTTCCTCTTCCCGCCGACCGTAAGCAATTGTCTCGACGACTTGTCCAAAGGGCTGCAATATAAAGCAACAGAGGCTCTTTGCTGATTGGAGCAGCAAGCACCGGCTGGGTGGAGAGCGAGCTTTTAAGCTCGCAAACGCTGCATCAGCTTCGAGTCCACTCAACTTGTCGGCCTTCTTCATCACCGGTAAAGAGGCAATGCCTTTTCACCGAGTTGAGAGATGAAGCGACTTAATGCGCCAAGCATCCAAGAAGCTTCGGGCGCCGTGCACTCGCACAGTATGCTTTCATTCTCGAGAATAGTGCCGATCTTCTCGGATTAGCGCCGATCCTCGCTCGAAACGAAAACCGAGTAATTTTCCACCAGAACTCCGAATGTGCACTTTGACGGATTGAGCTTGATATCGTACCTTCTGAGGTTGGCAAATGTTTCGGCGAGGTCAGCAAGCAGGTCGGAACCTTTTCGCGACTTAATGACGATATCATCCATATACGCTTCCACATTCCGATTGATTTGAGTGAGAAGACACTTCTGAATCATTCGCATAAATGTGGCTCCGACATTCTTGAGACCGAATGGCATGGTGATATAGCAGAAGCACCCGAATGGAGTGATGAAAGCTGTTTTTATTTCATCGGGTCCATACAGACGGATCTGATGATACCCGGAATATGCATCTAGAAAAGACAATCTCTCACATCCCGCGGTCGAGTCAACAATTTGATCTATGCGGGGGAGAGGAAAATGATCTTTTGGGCAGGCCCGATTGATGTGCTTAAAGTCAATGCACATGCGGAGCGAGTTGTCCTTCTTGGGAACCATGACGACATTAGCGAGCCACTCGGAGTGGTATATCTCTCGGATAAATCCTGCCGCCAACAGTCGAGCCACTTCTTCACCAATAGCCTTTCTCTTCTGGACGGCGGACCGCCGAAGATGCTCTTTAACTGGTTTTGCCGACTTGTCGACTCGGAGGCGATGCTCAGCCAGTCCCCTGGGAACACCTGGCATGTCAGCTGGCTTCCATGCGAAAATGTCCCAGTTCTCACGGAGGAACTGGATGAGCGCTTCTTCCTATTTCGGTTCGAGTGTCGTGGAGATGTGGGTCGGGCTGCATTGGGGTCGGTCGGGTGAATATGAACTGCTTCGCCTCACCGAGACGGTCAAATGCGAACTCGTGGCTGGCTTCTTGGATCGTAATAAATCACTTTCGGATCTGCGTTTTGCTTGTATTCTTCGATTCGACCGCTGTCACTTGGGAGTCGGCAATCTTCGAGCCCTTCAAAGCACTCTTCGCTTTTTTCGATCGCGGTGACGGTGATCACTCCCTTGGGGCCCGGCATTTTCAGTTTGAGGTACACGTAACATGGCCGAGCCATGAATCGTGCGTAGGCTGGCCTCCCCAAAATGGCGTGATATGAACTCTGAAAATCCACAACCTCAAAGGTCAACTTTTCCTTGCGAAAGTGCTTGGAATCACCAAAATCCACGTCCAGAGCTATTTGGCCGAGTGAATTGGCCTTCTTCCCTGGTATGACTCCGTGGAAACTCATGTTGCTGGTGCTTAGTCGGGACATCGGAATGCCCATCCCTTTCAATGTATCTGCATATAACAAGTTCAGCCCACTACCACCATCCATCAGCACTTTCGTCAGTCGAGTGCCTTCGACAATTGGATCGACCACCAATGCTTGCCGCCCAGGGGTGGCAATATGAGTCGGATGATCAGATTGGTCGAATGTGATGGGTGTTTGAGACCACTTCACGTAACATGGCTTTACTGGGGCAACCATGTTCACCTCACGGTTAATGACTTTCAGTCGACTTTTGCTTTCCACATCCGCGAAGATCATTAGAGTGGAGTTGATGTGTGGATATTCTCCTCACTGTCCTCTTTGTCTCCGGCCTTGTCCGCTCCTTCTCCTTGTCCTTAGACTGCTTTTCCTGGCTGCGCCGGATCGAGAGTCGACCTCGGCGCAGTGGTGTGCTTTGAGTAAATGATGTTGCCCTCTTCATCTTTCTTTGTGTGAATATGACATGGCATATCCATCACGCTGCTTCCTTCTTTATCCTTTACTTTCTTAGGATTCCGTGATCCTTTTGGCTTCCCTTGAACTTCCCCGAGTCACGGCCGAGCCTTTCCAGAGCCGCTGCTCGGCTTTCCGCTTGCTTCCGATCGAATTTCCCTTCTCCGACCGACTTGGCTTGTACTTGCCGCCGAGTCGGTCTTCTTCCTCGCCGTTGCATTTGGTAGCAATCTCCATCATTCGACTCAAGGTCATGTCGCGGTTCGACCAAACTTCAGACTCAATTCTCTGTTTTGACGCCATCTTTGAAGGCACAAACTGCACGATGGTCCGACACATTTTCCACAAGATGGTGCGAGTGATCCACCTCTGAATGTACTCTCGGAGAGTCTCATTGGTCTTCAGACGCAGACTTGCAGCTCTGTCAAGCCAGCCGGTCGCTTGCGTGTTCCTTCAAAGTTCGACGAACACTGGGACAAATCTTCCCAAGTGTATATATCGCTAGGAGGTAATCGATTCAGCCATGCCTGGCGTAACCTTCCAACATGAGGGCAAGTGCTTCATGGCCACCTCATCATTCCCACCACCAATCTGAACGGCCACTCGGTAATCTTCAAGCCAAGTTTCGCTTGGACTCCCCGATGAATTTATCGACTCTGTTGCCAACCTAAAATTGGGGGAATCATCGTGGCTCGATAGCCTGCTAAAACAATCCGGACCGAAACATGCACTCGATCGCTTGGGTGCATCCTCTCGGTCTCGCCTCGATGGGCTCTGTTCGGTCGACCAAGCCTTGCACGATAATGGATCGCGTCGAAGCCGGTTCCACGGGTCGACCGAACTCTTCGCCCGTCTTGAATTGACGCTCACATCCCGCCCGAGGAGCGTAAGACCCTTCCTCGAGGGGAAATGGGCACTCGACGCTGTCATCCCGGTCATGTCGGTCTCCATACTGATCTCGCCGGTTGTCGCGCCCTTCTCGCCATGGAGGCGATCGGGATCGGAGCGATCGACAAGATTCGCAGCGACGGATCGATGTGGAATTTGCTGCGCGATCGCGACACGGCTGAGTTCGGTCTCCTGCTGCTCGAGTAAATCTCGATCGCATCAAGCCTCTCCCGCTTCCGACCGAGAAGGCTGGATGGACTCGCTATACGGGTTGCATTGCTAAATTCTGAATTGGCGACGGTATACCCGAGTCGGCGGGAAGAGTCGACGTCGACCGCTTCAGAACTCATTACACACGCTCGTCGAGTGCTCGCTGAAGGTTCTCGGCGAGCGCGTTCGGCGACATTAATAAACGTGCCTCCTCCAAGGCGCGAGCCTCGGGGTTTCTCCGGCGATGGGAGTATGCGGGGCATCCATGTTCTGCGGGCGAAGTTTCTCTCTCGCAGAGTCGAGTCTCTCGGGCTGGTACTCTTCGTGCTTTTCGCGGGGTCACCTCCTCCGGCTGCTCCGCGCCATGGGCGGCCGAGGGACTGAGGGCCGTCGACCATGAGGATTTCCGCCGCTGGATCATCGCTATCGCATTCGGATGCGCTTCTCTCTGAGCCGGTCGACGATCGAACAGCCGTGAGGGACTCGTCGGGCTCAATTGCGCGACATGGGCGATGGCTGTCTGGCGAGCCATCAGGTGCTTCACCCACCGCTGGAGTCTCGACCACCAGAGCGCTTGCGCTGGTGGGAGACCGGTGGGCGATCGATAAAAGAGTCGACCGACACGGGTCGACGGTTGCCGCAGCAGAACGCCGCGACACATGCGCGAAGTCGTCGCCGCCTCACGGACGGGAGCGCCGATGTCGAGTGGAGCCTCCACGGCCATGCGGAGTCGTCGGCGACAAAGGTGAGAGCCCCAGACGGATCTCGCGCCTCAACCAAAACTCCAGCAGTCATCACGATGAAAGTACTCGGAAGTACTGCAACTTCTCCACAAATCGCTAGAACACCTGCCCCACGGTGGGCGCCAACTGTCGTGGTTTTAAGTCTGACAGTAGAGTGGGTGGTAGGTATGGAGAGGCAAGGTCCTAGCTATGGAGAGGTTGTGAACACCAGCGATGTACGAGTTCAGGCCCTTCTCGGAGGAAGTAAAAGCCCCACGCCTCGAGCCTCGACGCGGTCGATTGGATTATCAGTGTAGGTATTACAAGAGTGCGAACCCCTCCGCCTGTGGAGGGGGGTGGCTTATATAGAGTCTTGCGCCGACCCCAGCCAGCCCACATAATGGAGAGGTTAAAGTACATTAAGCACAGGCATCGTAACGCCCTCATAAAGTGACTTAACTAACATTAAGTCTATTCAATTACAGGCCGTTGCGGAGTGCCTTCTGACCTTCTGGTGGTCAAGTGTATCTTCATGGTCGAGTGAGTCTTCCATGGTCGAGTCCTTCTAACCAGTCGAGTGGATTCCTCGTTGGTCAACTAGGAGGTGATCTCTTCTAAGAGTGCCCTTGGGTAGGACGTTTAGGTCAGGTCTATGACCCTACCCTAGGTACATGAATCCATCAAAGGCTGATCTGGAGTCCGTTTGGGGCTCCGGAGAGGGGGATTCGTCCTTGTCGTCATCATCAACCATCCTCCATCACCAATTTCATGATGCTCATCGCCGTGCGTGAGTAATTCCATTGTAGGCTTGCTGGACGGTGATGGGTTGGATGAGATTTACCATGTAATCAAGTTAGTTTTGTTAGGGTTTGATCCCTAGTTTCCACTATGTTCTGAGATTGATGTTGCTATGACTTTGCTATGCTTAATGCTTGTCACTAGGGCCCGAGTGCCATGATTTCAGATCTGAACCTATTATGTTTTCATGAATATATGTGTGTTCTTGATCCTATCTTGCAAGTCTATAGTCACCTATTATGTGTTATGATCCGACAACCCTGAAGTGACAATAATCGGGGCACTTCTCGGTGATGACCGTAGTTTGAGGAGTTCATGTATTCACTATGTGCTAATGCTTTGTTACGGTTCTCTATTAAAAGGAGGCCTTAATATCCCTTAGTTTCCACTAGGACGCTGCTTCCATGGGAGGGTAGGACAAAAGATGTCATGCAAGTTCTTTTCCATAAGCACGTATGACTATTTACGGAATACATGCCTACATTACATTGATGAACTGGAGCTAGTTCTATGTCACCCTATGTTATAGCTATTACATGAGGCATCGCATCCGGCATAATTATCCATCACTGATCCATTGCCTACGAGCTTTTCATATATTGTTCTTCACTTATTTACTTTTACGTTGCTACTGTTACAACTACTACAAAACCCCAAAAACATTTATCTTTACTCTTGCTACTGTTACCTTTATTATCATTCCACTTTTGCTACTAAATACTTTGCTGCAGATACTAAGTTATCCAGGTGTGGTTGAATTGACAACTCGACTGCTAATACTCAAGAATATTCTTTGGCTCCCCTTGTGTCGAATCAATAAATCTGGGTTGAATACTTTACCCTCGAAAGCTGTTGCGATCCCCTACACTTGTGGGTCATCAAGACTAATTTCTGGCACCGTTGCCGGGGAACCTAGCTCTATTCTCTGAGTCACTTGGGATTTATATCTGTTGATCACTATGAAGAACTTGAAAGACGATGAACTACTATTTTGCCCTCAACTACGAGGGAGGTACGAACGCCATCTAGCTCGCACTAGATTCTCCTTCCGTTATTAGTAGACTTGCGACACCTAAACCTGCTACTGCTATGAATTCTGATATGTCGCATGTTATTGATGATGCCACTTCTGCTATGCATGATGAAACTACTTCTGTGCGTGATACTACTTTGCCATTAGGTGAATTTCTTGATGAACAACTTGCTAGAGGTAGGGGGAATGATATTACTGAAGAACCTATTATTGATGATAGTGATGATGAAGGTTCCCCCAATGATTATGTATTACCTGTTGTTCCTAAGGGTTAGTTATGAATGAATAAGGGAAATTTTAGCTTGCAATCATAGAAATGATCTTAAGAAATTATTAGCTAAATGGAAGCAGCAGTCTCTTAATGCTAGAGTGAAACCCGATCCCGCTTTTGCTACTTCACCTATCTGTGTTACTGATAAGGATTATGAATTCTCTGTTGATCCTGATATTATTACTTTAGTTGAATCTGATCCTTTTTATGGCCTTGAATCTGAACCTATTGTGGCACATCTTACCAAGTTGAATGATATACCCACCCTGTTTACTAATGATGAGAAGTCTCGCTATTTATATATCCTTAAAATATTTCCGTTCTTATTAAAGGGTGATTCTAAGACTTGGTACAATTCTCTTGCTCCTGGTTGTGTGCGTAGTCCCCAGGATATGATTTACTACTTCTCTGCTAAATATTTCCCTGCTCATAAGAAACAAGCTGCCTTGCGGGAAATATATCATTTTGTGCAAATTAAAGAAGAGAGTCTTCCACAAGCTTGGGGGAGGCTTCTCCGGTTACTTAATGCTTTGCCTGATCATCCTCTTAAGAAAAATGAAATACTTGATATCTTTTATAATGGACTAACCAATGCTTCCAAGGACTACTTAGATAGTTGTGCTAGTTGTATTTTCAGGGAAAGAACAGTCGACAAAGCTGAAATACTATTGAATAATATGTTGACTAATGAAAATAATTGGACTCTTCGCGAGCCAATTCCTGAAGTAATTCCTGAACCAATTGAGCCAACTCCTGAGCCTATTCCTAAACCCACTCCGAAGAAGAGAGGTGTTTTATTTCTCAGTCCTGAAGATATGCAAGAGGCAAAGAAATCAATGAAAGAAAAAGGTATTAAAGCTGAAGATGTTAAGAATTTACCTCCTATTGAGGAAATACATGGTCTTAATATACCGCCTAAAGAACCATATTATCTTGATAACCCGACACAGGTAGTAAAGGTAAATTCTCTCTGTAGATATGATAAAGTTGAAATACCCTCTACTAAATTTCATAGCCCATGCTTAGATGAATTTGATGACTTTATGGCTAGGCAAGAAAGTTTTAATGCTTATGTTGGTAGAGAGTTAAAGAATAATGCTTTCGAGATAGGACGCGTAGGCAATAATCTGGCTAGAGTTAAAGATGAACTTCACCGCGTTAGCAAATATGCTTCTATGGTTGCTACTCAAGCTGAGCAAGTACATAAAGCTCAAAATGATTTTCTTGATGAATTAAATAATAAAAATGACTTTGCGGTTAGAGTGGCTACTAGAACTGGTAGAATGACTCAGGAACCTTTGTATCCTAAAGGCCACCCTAAGAGAATCGAGCAAGATTCTCAGAGAAATAATTTAGAGGCACCTAGTTCTTCTAAAAAGAAGAAAAAGAAAGACGATAGGACTTTGCATGCTTCTAGTGAACCTACTGTAGACACACCTGAGAATCCCAATGATATTTCTATATCTGATACTGAAACTCAATCAGGTGATGAACATGAACCTAGTGATAATGTTAATGATAATGTTCATGTTGATGCTCAACCTAGCAAAAACAATGATGTAGAGATTGAACCTACTGTCTTGATAAGCCACAATCAAAGAATCAACATTATGATAAGAGAGATTTTGTTGCTAGGAAGCACGGTAAAGAAAGAGAACCATGGGTTCAGAAACCCATGCCCTTTCCTCCTAAACCATCCAAGTCAAAGGATGATGAGGATTTTGAGCGCTTTGCTGAAATGATTAGACCTATTTTCTTACGTATGTGCTTAACTGATATGCTTAAAGTAAATCCTTATGCTAAGTATATGAAGGATATCATTACAAACAAAAGAAAGATACCGAAAGCTGAAATTTCCACCATGCTTGCTAATCACACTTTTAAGGGTGGAATACCAAAGAAACTTGGAGATCCGGGTGTACTAACTATACCATGCTCCATTAAAAGAAATTATATCAGAACTGCTTTATGTGATCTTGGAGCCGGTGTTAGTGTTATGCCTCTCTCTTTATATCGTAGACTTGAATTGAATAAGTTGACACCTACTGAAATATCTTTGCAAATGGCTGATAAATCAACTGCTATACACTGCGGTATTTGTGAGGATGTGCTGTTGTAGTTGCAAATGTCACTATCTTAACGAACTTTGTTATTCTTGATATTCCTGAGGACGATAGTATGTCTATTATCCTTGGTAGACCTTTTCTTAATACGGCAGGGGCTGTTATTGATTGCAACAAAGGCAATGTCACTTTTCATGTTAATGGTAATGAGCATACGGTACACTTTCCGAGGAAACAATCTCAAGTTCCAACCATCATTTTTGGAGGTTTTGAATTTCCTCTCCCTACTATCAAGAAAAAGTATGATATTCTTATTGTTGGGGATTTTCATATCCCCGTTGAGGTAACTTAGTGTTATTTGAAATTTCTCCAGTTCCGTGTTATTCGGAATGAGTTTGTTAACAAGACTTGATCAACCTTGTTAGTGGGTTCATTTTGATGATCACGAGATGGATGAAACTAGAAGGCACAACCTTCAGTACCCTCCTTTTACTTTCTGTTATTTAGAATAAATAAAGCAAAAATAGTATTATCTGTCTGTTTTCTGAATTATCCATACATAAAAAAATAGTCTGAAAATAAAAGTGCTCCAAATGCCCTGCAAATTTAGTATGATTTTTTCTGGAATATTTGAGGATTTTAGGCACTGAAAACACTGCAGGAGGGGCAAGCACCAGGCCACGAGAGAGGAGGGCGTGCCCCCTGTCTCGTGGGCCCCTAGTGGCCCCCCTCCACTTATGCCAGCACCCACACACTTCATCTTCCACCCAAAAATATCCCCATCCAGATCAAGCACGAGTTCTAGCTCGTTTTGCTGTGATTTTCGATCTCTTAGCTCAAAGCTCCATTCACAAAACTGCTTTGGGAGATTGTTGCTTGGTATGTGACTCCTCCAGTGGTCCAATTAGTTTTTGTTCTAGTGCTTTATTCATTGCAAATTTTTGCTGCATAGGTGACCATGTTCTTGAGCTTGCATGTTAAATTTTTGAGGTCCCAAGTAATTCCAATGCATGATATAGGCTCTAGGCACTTGTAGGAGTAGTTGCTACCAATCTTCTTTAGTTTTATTCACTTTTATTTTGAAGTTACTAAAATTTCAGAAATTTTCAGAAAATGTTAAGGAGGCTCTTTAAAGGCTCTTCTAGCCAAAGCTCTCAGGAAAAACAAGCCAAAGAGAAGGAAAAAGCCAAGTATAATCTTCCTCGCTTAGCGAAAGTACGGTCATGTGAATGGCCATGAGAGGATTTCTTGAAAGAAGCCGGAATTCATGAAGACTTTTATGCTTTAATCGAGACTGCGGGCCTCACCGGTTTTATCAACGACCGAATCGATCAGTATCTCTTGCTTACCAATACTTTCGTGGAAAACTTTTATTATTATCCTAAGAAGTCACCGCCTACAGTATCATTTCATTTATATGATGAATTCAAAGAAATGTCTTTACGTCATTTTTGTGCAGTATGTAGGATACCTTATGAGGGAGAATTAGAGGAACCCCATCGTGAAGATGTGGGTGGCTTCGTTAAAACTATTGCCGTGGAAGAGCCAAAGAAGGGCTCTGAGGCAAAAGTCTCTAGCATACACTTTCCTGTTTTACGCTACTTTGCCATATTTGCTAGTAGATGCTTGATTGGTCGTGGAAATAGTGGAAATTTGAGCATTCCAGATATTATTATTCTTCAACATGCTTTGCTAGGAGACAATACTTTTAGTATGGGTGCCGTCGTTGCTAAACGGCTAGCCCTGAATCGTACAAAATGCCCCATATTTGGAGGTATCTATGCTGCACGTCTTGCTAAACATTTTCAGATACCCATTAGGCACCATTAGGAGGATGAGATAAAATTTCATCCTCACATTTTAGATTACAAGAGCATAGTAGCACACAAGTTTATTATTGAAAATGAAGAGAAGATGCTCTTGTATAAACTTAGATTTAATAAGAAACACATTGAGGTTATTATTTTGCCTGCACCTCTGTTGTTTGATTTTCTTGCAGAAAATCATCTTGTCACACCAGAAGCAGTGAACAATCATTGAGCTTAAGCTTTTACTCCAGAACCAGAACCTGAGCTGGAACCTGAGCTGGACCCTTATCGTGCATCATCTGTCCAGTGGGATCCGGAGATTACCATCCAGTGGTATCCTGATTATACCTTCCACTACACTAGGGAGAGAAGCAGCGGTCCTTGGTATTAAACCAACTTAGGCCAAAAGCCTAAGCTTGGGGGAGTACGTATTTCTCACCGACTTTACATTCATGTTCACACACTAGTCGTCGGTGCTCATACTCTTTCATTGTATTATCCATGTTAGTTTAAATTTCCTTTTCTAGTTTTCTTCTTGTGTGTTTGATAAACTTTAAGAAAAACCAAAAAAAATTAGTTAGTTTAAATTCTATGCTTGTTGTAGAATTAAAATGAAAACCCAAAAAGATTTCTAGTTCTTCTTCTTACTTGTTGGGAGCTTTCTCGTATAAATAGTTTTATTTTCTGTTCTTTCCTTTGGGGGTCTAGAAGACCATATTGAAAATTCTTGGTGGCTCTCATATGCATGATTGTTTATTATACTTAGAGCCCATATTACATTGTCTTCTCTCTTGAGTTGAATGCTTGCAGATTCCAGCTTAGTCCAATGCACGTGCACTATTATTATTATACACATCGTTCGGTCGTGTAATTGAAAGGCAATAATGATGATATAGGATGGACTTATTGGGATGAGAAAAGCTGGTATGAACTCAACCTCTCTTGTTTTTGTAAATATGATGAGTTCATCGTTTCTGAGTCAGCTATTATGAAGTAAACATATTTGCAATGACATTTAGAGATTATAGTTGCTTGTGCCATGCTTGATTAGCTATGAGTTATAATGGTTTACCTTGCGTGCCAACATGCTATTAGAATGATTATGATGTGGTATGATGGGATGGTATCCTCCTTTGAATGTATTAAGTGAGTCGACTTGGCACATGTTCACGCATGTAGTTGAATCAAATTAACATAGCCTTCACGATATTTATGTTCGTGGTGGATTATATCCTACTCATGCTTGTACTCGGTGTGAATTAATTTTAATGCATGTTTATGACTGCTGTCGCTCTCTCGCTTGGTCGCTTCACGTCTTTTGCTAGCCTTCACCTGCATTAAGCGGAATATTGCTTGTGCATCCAAACTCCTTAAACCCCAAAGTTGTTCCATATGAGTCCACTATACCTACCTATATGCGGTATCTACCTGCCGTTCCAAGTAAATTTGTATGTGCCAAACTCCAAACCTTCAAATGAAATTCTGTTTTTGAATGCTCGAGCAGCTCATGTTACAACTAGGGCTGCCTATATCTTCCATGCAAGGTGGGTTATTCTCACGAGGAGTGGACTCCGCTCCTCATTCACGAGAAAGGGCTGGTAACCGGGATGCCCAGTCCCATGATCCAAAAAGATCAAAGCAAATCAAAATAATTAAACAAAACTCCCCCAGGGCTGTTGTATGTTGGAGGCACTCGTTGTTTCGAGCAAGCCATGGATTGATGCTTGTTGGTGGTTGGGGGAGTATAAACCTTTACCATTCTATTTGGGAACTGCCTATAATGCATGAAGTATGGAAGATACAGTCATCTCATAGTCGTTGCGTTGACAGCGAAAGTATGCCGCTCAAAATGTTATTCAATCTCTATTTTAAAATCGAGCTCTGGCACCTCTACAAATCCCTGCTTCCCTCTGCGAAGGGCCTATCTATTTACTTTTATGTTGAGTCATCACCCTTCTTATTAAAAGCACCTGGAGAGCACAATTGTCATTTGCATTCATTACTATTGGTTTATATTGGGTATGACTTGACTGGATCTCTTTTACCATGAATTACAATGTTTAGTCAGTCCTTGATCTTTAAAGGTGCTCTGCATTTCTGTTTTGCGGTCTAAGAAAGGGCTAGCGAGATACCATTTTGTTATATCATGTTATAATTATTTTGACAAAGTGTTGTCATCCGAGTATTTTTATTATGGCTCGCTAGCTGATTATGCTATTGATATGAGTAATTGTGGGACCTATGTGTCATTGTGAGTATGGTTAGTTCATAATATTTGCTGAAACTTGAGTGCTGGCTTTTCATGTTTACAACAACAAGAGCAAACAGAGTTTGTAAAAGTTTTTCTTTATCACTTTCAGTTTATCAACTGAATTGCTTGAGGACGAGCAAAGGTCTAAGCTTGGGGGAGTTGATACGTCTCCAATGTATCTACTTTTCCAAACACTTTTGCCCTTGTTTTGGACTCTAACTTGTATGATTTGAATGAAACTAACCCGGACTGATGCTTTTTTCAGCAGAACTGCCATGATGTTGTTTTATGTGTAGAAAAGAAAAGTTCTCGGAATGTCCTGGAAATCCACGGAGGCACTTTTTGGAATTAATAAGAATTTTTGGCGAAAGAATTAATGCCAGGGGGCCCAGGGCCTGTCCATGAGACAGGGCCCCTTGTAGGGCACGACCTCCTATCTCGTGGGCCCCCTGGACCTCCACCGACCTCAACTCCAACTCCATATATTCACGTTCAGGGAGAAAAAATTAGGGAGAAAGTTTCATTGCGTTTTACGACACGGAGCCGCCGCCAAGCCCTAATCTCTCCCGGGAGGGCTGATCTGGAGTCCGTTTGGGGCTCCGGAGAGGGGGATTCATCGTTGTCGTCATCATCAACCATCCTTCATCACCAATTTCATGATGCTCACCGCCGTGCGTGAGTAATTCCATTGTAGGCTTGCTGGACGGTGATGGGTTGGATGAGATTTACCATGTAATCAAGTTAGTTTTGTTAGGGTTTGATCCCTAGTATCCACTATGTTCTGAGATTGATGTTGCTATGACTTTGCTATGCTTAATGCTTGTCACTAGGGCCCGAGTGCCATGATTTCAGATCTGAACCTATTATGTTTTCATGAATATATGTGTGTTCTTGATCCTATCTTGCAAGTCTATAGTCACCTATTATGTGTTATGATCCGACAACCCTGAAGTGACAATAATCGGGATACTTCTCGGTGATGACCGTAGTTTGAGGAGTTCATGTATTCACTATGTGCTAATGCTTTGTTACGGTTCTCTATTAAAAGGAGGCCTTAATATCCCTTAGTTTCCACTAGGACGCTGCTTCCATGGGAGGGTAGGACAAAAGATGTCATGCAAGTTCTTTTCCATAAGCACGTATGACTATTTACGGAATACATGCCTACATTACATTGATGAACTGGAGCTAGTTCTATGTCACCCTATGTTATAGCTATTACATGAGGAATCACATCTGGCATAATTATCCATCACTGATCCATTGCCTACGATCTTTTCATATATTGTTCTTCGCTTATTTACTTTTCCGTTGCTACTGTTACAACTACTACAAAAACCCAAAAACATTTATCTTTACTTTTGCTACTGTTACCTTTATTATCATACCAATTTTCCTACTAAATACTTTGCTGCAGATACTAAGTTATCCAGGTGTGGTTGAATTGACAACTCAACTGCTAATACTAAAGAATATTTTTTGGCTCCCCTTGTGTCGAATCAATAAATTTGGGTTGAATACTTTACCCTCGAAAGCTGTTGCTATCCCCTACACTTGTGGGTTATCACCACTCAGCGACATAATAAACAACCGCGACGCCACGGGATGGATTGCTAAATGGGCTATCGAGCTCCTTCCGTTCGACATAACATACAAACCACAGCGGGCCATTAAGTCGCAAGTATTGGCTGACTTTGTCGCCGAATGGACAGAAGCCGAACTCCCTAAAGAGTATGGCGCGTACTCCAATTGGATCATGCACTTCGACGGCTCTAAAATGCTGGCTGGATTGGGAGCGGGTGTAGTCCTGACATCCCCCACCGGAGACACGGTCCAATACGTACTCCAAATATTATACACAGACTCCAACAACGCAGCCGAATACGAGGCTCTGTTGCATGGTCTTCGAATGGCAGTCTCTATGGGCATTCAACGCCTAGAAGTGCGTGGGGACTCAAACCTTGCAATATCACAAATAAGCGGAGATTCTGATGCCAAGGATCTGAAAATGGCGGCTTACCGTAATGCCGTCCTCAAAATGTCAGCTCGGTTCGAGGGGCTCGTATTCCCCCATGTGGACCAAGAAAAGAATCAAGCGGCGGATATCCTCGCCCGCATCGGTGCTAAACGCGACCCCGTCCCACCTAATATATTCTTGGAAAGGCTGTTCAAGCCATCCGTGGTACGGGAAGGGGAATCCGGCAACACGAGTCCGGCTCCGAATACAACCCCAGATTCCGAACCATCTGACGTAATCGGGGGCTCCGCCACCGAAATAACACCTTCGACCCACGAAATCATGGCTGTAATCGCCCCGTGGACCGAGCCCTTCTTGGCCTACCTAAATAGGCTGGAGCTCCTCGAGGACCAAAACGAAGCACGTTGTATTGTGCGGCGTTCCAAGGCCTACAAAGTCCACGAGGGAGAGCTCTACAAGAAAAGTGCCACCAGAGTGCTCCAAAGATGCATCTCCGAAGAGGAAGGGCGGCAGCTCTTGGCTGAAATCCATGCCGGACTTGGCGGGCACCACGCTGCGGCTCGGGAACTTGTTAGCAAAGCCTTCCGTACATGTTTTTATTGGCCGACAGCCCGAGCAGATGCACAGGACCATGTCCAACATTGCGTCGGTTGCCAGCTCTTCGCCAATCAGAGCCACATGCCCCCTACCGCTCTCCAAACAATCCCCATAACTTGGCCCTTCGCGGTCTGGGGGCTAGATATGGTCGGACCTCTTAAAGGGGGAAGCCATAAGAAAAAATACTTATTGGTCATGGTGGACAAGTTCACCAAATGGATAGAAGCCAAACCAGTTAAAACGGCCGAATCTGAACCAGTGATAGACTTCATATCAGGGGTTGTACTCTGTTACGGTGTCCCCCACAGCATCATCACTGATAGTGGCTCAAACTTCACAGCCGATGAAGTGAAAACTTGGTGCGGCAACATGGGCATTAAGCTTGATTATGCCTCCATCTATCATCCCCAAACAAACGGCCAGGTCGAACGTGCAAATGGTCTCATCATGAGCGGCATCAAACCCAGACTAGTGCGATCCTTGACTCCGTACTCTGGGGGCTGTAGACCACACTGAATCGCACCACCGGATATACACCATTTTTTATGGTGTACGGCGCAGAAGCAGTACTACCCTACGACATAATCCATGACTCACCTTGCGTACGCATGTACAAAGAGAAGGAAGCCGAGTTAGATCGGCAGGACAACTTAGATGCCCTGGAGGAGGAGCGCAACGTCGCAAAAGCCCGTTTCGCATTCTATCAGCAGCAGGCTCGAAGGTATCAAATCAGAGAAGTGCGGGCCAAAACTTATAACATTGGCGAACTCGTTCTACGCCTACCGAAGAAGAAGAAGGACAAGCTCAACCTAAGTGGGAGGGTCCCTTCATCATTGATAAAGTTCTCACCGGAGGAGCGTACCGCCTGTGCAATGCATCCGATAACAGACTTGAGCCGAACCCATGGAACGCGGCCAGACTCCGGAGATTCTACGCCTAGTGCCGAACTCAGTGTTCGTCTCCTTAACCCCGCTCTTTTAATTATGTTCTCCCTTTTTTCCTTTCTCACCCTTTTTCCCTTCTTCACACAAAGTATTAAATACAGTGCAGATGCTTGGATCACTCTGGCCGCACTATGTGTTTTCACCATACCTGTGGGCTTCCTATACGGAAGCTAAATATAATTACTTTTACGGCTTCCTGCCTATCACATATGCGTCCTTTTTCCATATGTGCCTTTTCTTCACCATTATATGCATCGATATGACTTAAGATTTGGCCATGCTAGGTTGCCTAGCTCTTGTGTTTATTCCCTACATTCCCGTTAATTCGGCTAGGGCATAAGGGGAGCACCTCTGCGATTGTTACTGCCGGTTCAGCCAGATGTGCACCTCAGACTGGGTGAAGCCGAAAGCTAGTGTTCTTAAGGGAATATTCGGTCGGTGAACAAAAGATGTTTCTTTCGTTTATTACAACGCGAATCCCTAGATGTTTTGTATCCTGCGTTTCTATTCGTAGTTCGGACATGCACATCGATGCATGCGTACCCAGGGAAAGGAACCTCTAACGGAACTATTCTCCCTGGAAGATGTTTCTTACTACCCATGTAATATAACATAACTAGTTGGGAACTTGTCTGTTCAAGCACTTATGACCCCTACGCCTGGTTTCCACGCATACCCCGGTTTTACATAACTGAGCGGGTATTCAGATACACCCCGGACTGTCGGATCCGGGGGCTGAAGCGAAAAGGTCCGCCATGACAAATGATTTTTAATCCGTCTAGGGACAACATATGTCCATTGAATTACATAGTCACTTGGACTGGCTATATTCTTCCTCTATACCATCCAACAGGCTATCTAGCCTACAATCCTTTTGGGAATACTTTGCAGCTAACGCTACTTGGTCATACACCAGACTTACGGGAATCTCTTGCCCATCTGGCCCCACCGGCCCGACTTCGGCCATATGGTTCGGGTCAATCTTGGCGTATCGCGTCTTGACCATGGCCCAGGCTTCCCTTGCTCCTTGTCGGCAGGCTGATACCTTCCACAACTGGAAGCGCCGCCGTGCTCCTTGGAGCATATCCACGAGCTCCCCCATGCCTCCTGGCAAGGACGCGGATGGCCACAAGGCCTGGGCAATACCCTGCATCACCTGCCGAGCTTGTCCGTGCAGTTGTGAGAGATCTTGCAGCAAATCGCCTACGGACCTGGGCATCTCCTCTCCAGGACGGCCCGTCAGCATACCTACAGACATAAAACTCTTTTAAGATGCTTCCTCGCCAAAATGTACTGCAGTTCGTTTAGGCACTTACCATAAATGACGCGACGAAGCCTCCTATTCTCCTTCACGGAGTCCGCTAGCTGAGCTCGAACATCTGCTAATTCGACGCCCAGCCGGGCGTTGGCATCTTGGAGATTGTTTTTCTCCTGCCTAACCTGCGTAAGCACACGCTCGCCAGCCTTTAGCTGTCTTTGGAGATGTGACTCACTATCTCTTACGATCTCCGGATTCTCCCTAGGATTGTCTGTAGAATTTTCTGTTAGACTTATAAAGCAAGCCAACTACTACCTGGTATATTTCCTTAAAATTTCTCTATTGAGACAAATGTTACCAGATGAGGCCTTCTGGGATTCCTCTAGTTTGGCAACCGCAACCCTCAGCTGGGTCTTGCACTCCTCTAGCTCTTGAGACAAATGGGTATTCTTCTCTACAAGAACCTGTGCATACAATGATCCTCAAATCAGTTGTTCCAACTATTTCAAGTCTCAGGGGCTACTGCTATACATGCTTATCAAATTCTCTTACCCGCATATCTTTTGCATACTGGTCCGTCGCTCGGGCGAGCCCATCTTGGGCAGCTCGGATGTATGTGTCTCCTAAATTGAAGGCATTAAATGCCTCTTCGGAAAAGACACCATTATGAAGTACGGCCCATCGGCCCGGTGATTCATGGCGCTCTCTACTTCCGAATTGGTGGCAAAGATCCTATCTGCATCCTCTGTCGGAGGACAATTCGGCATCGGCCCTGCATTGGCCTCCTCTCTTGAAGCCCGTTCCGGAATCCGGCTGGTGGAGGCGTGACCGGCAGGATCTCCGGATATAGTCCAGCGACTACTCTTTCTGCCAGGACACGATGGACGCAATTACATTTCAAACATGATAATCACATATCAGATTTTAACTATACCTCTGTGGTGGCATTTCAACCCTAACCACCTTCCTCTTGAGCCTGCCTGGCCCAGATGCCCTTTGTTGATGAGCCCCCAGGGGCTCGGTGCCGCATTCCGATGGTTGTCTCTATAAAAATAAGATATTTGTGCATAAGGCATGGTATAAGAAAGGAATCCTCTTCAGAAGTTAAAGTTTCGGCTTTGCTTACACGCGACGTAGGGAGCAGTCTGGGATAATCGGCGATAGTAGCCACCAGGGTGCCGTCGCAGCTTGCCTGATAAAATGTCCCGTCGACAACCTCCACAGATATATCCGGATCTTCTTCAAGTCCAGGTCGAAGACCCGGCCCGGATCCTCTGGCTGTGGAGGAGGGCTGTTGAACTCTTTCACGGCCTTCCTCAGTTCCTGCTTAGAAATATCAAGGTAAATGATTGTGATGAAGGGCACCAGAATGGATAGAGTTGGGTAAAGGGTAATGGCTTACACAACTTGGGGAGTTGTACATGGAAAATCCGTCCCGCGGTTTGATGCGAAGGAACTCTTCTTCTTCTCCTTTATATAAATCGGACAATATTCTCGCGAAAGCACTGGCGTAGTCCGGACCTTTACGACCACAGTGGGTGGCATCGTCTTCCCCATTGAAGTGCCACATGGGCTTCCCCCGATATTGAAGTGGCTGCACCCCCCGCATTATGCATATTGATATAACCTCGACTATTGTCAGTCCTGATTGGGCCAGTGTCTTTATCCTGCTCATCAGGAAGTGGACTTCTCTGGTATCTTCCTCCTGAGGGCTCCGAGGGCGCCAACTTCGGCGTTTCTTCAGCGGAGCGTTATTAAACTCGGGAAGGCCCGCCAGGATTGGGTCCGGAAGGGGAACGTCATCTACATAGAACCACTCCGAGGGCCAGTCTTCAGATGCCTTCTTCAGAGTGCCGGACAGGTATCCGGTCTAGGCGACGCGCCATATTTTGGCTCCGCCCACTTGATATATAGATTCCCCCTGATTGTGAGGGAGGAGGCAGAATAGTTTCTTCCATAACTCGAAGTGAGCCTCGCAGCCCAGGGATAATTCACAAAGGGCAACGTATCCTGCGATGTGCAGCACGGAGGCGGGGGTAAAGTTGTGCAACTGGAGGCCATAGAACTCCAGGAGCCCGCAAAGGAATGGGTGGATTGGAAACCTGACGCCTCTTATCAAATATGGGATGAGGCATCCTCGCTCCCCCTGAGATGGGTTAGGAGATCTCTCCACTTGCGCCCCGCCATTGTAGGTGGCTAGTCCGGCTCGGACGGGGACCATGTACACCGGTGGAATAAACCCTTGGGTCTGCAACTCTACTAAACGGCTGTGGGGGACTGAACATTCTTCCCAATCACCTGGCTTAGAGCTAAGGGAGCGAGAAGAGGAGCTGCGGCGACCAACCATTATGGAATAGTTTTTTCCGGATGCGCTTTGTTGATTGCTTGCTCAAGGGAAGAAGGTATCCCCGTCTCTTCAAATAGACGGTTTGCCTGCAGGGTCGGGGTGGCAAATGTAAAAATGCTCAGGCTCCTCGTATTCGCTCGACATGTGGAGATGGCCATTATTGAAGCACAAAAGCCGAGGAGTACAACATTGATGGGAAGCCGGACACTGTTCGCTACAACAGGTACTCTGGATTCGGAGATGGAACCCGCCTTGCAATGTCGAAGACAATCTGCACGCCGGACTCATCGTCATTGAAGCCTAGTTCAGGGGCTACTGAGGGAGTCTTGGATTAGGGGGTATCCGGTCAGCCGGACTATATACTTTGGCTAGACTGTTGGACTATGAAGATACAAGACTCAAGACTTCGTCCCGTGTCCGGATGGGACTCTTCTTTGCGTGGAAGACAAGCTTGGCAATTCGGATGTTAGATCTCCTTCTTTGTAACCAACTCTGTGTAACCCTAGCCTCCTCCGATGTCTATATAAACCAGAGGGTTTAGTCCATAGGACAACAACAATCATAATCATCATAGGCTAGCTTCTAGGGTTTAGCCTCTACGATCTCATGGTAGATCTACTCTTGTAATACTCATATCATCAAGATCAATCAAGCAGGAAGTAGGGTATTACCTCCATCGAGAGGGCCCGAACCTGGGTAAAAACATCGTGTCCCTGCCTCCTGTTACCATTAGCCTTAGACGCACAGTTCGGGACCGCCTACCCGAGATCCGCCGGTTTTTACACCGACACCTCCTCAATTTCACCATTAAGAAAAGCACTTTTAATGGCCATTTGATATAATGTGATATCATGTTGATTGGTATAAGCAAGTAAGATGCGAATGGATTCAAGTCTAGAAACGGGGGCACATGTCTCACAATAGTCCATATCTTTCACTTGAGTGTAGCCTTGAGCGATGAGACAAGCCTTGTTGCGTACAACTTGTCCATCTTCATCTTGCTTGTTTCGAAACACCCATTTGGTTCCAATGACATTGTGCTTCTCATCAGGCTTTTCAACTAATGTCCACACTTGGTTCCTCTCGAAATTGTGTAGATCTTCATGCATGGCGTTCACCCAATCCGGATCATCAAGCGCATCTTCAACCTTCATAGGTTCAATACTAGAAATGAATGAGTAATGTTCACAAAAGTTAGCCAAACAAGTTTTAGAGCGAGTAATTCTCCCGGTTTGAATATCATCATAGATTTGTTCAACGGGATGATCTCTTGAGACTCTTGCTCAAACTCATGAGAGCTTTTGTTTGGGTTGGGGTGGAAAATCCTCTTCATTGTTTTGTTCTTCTTCTTGTCTTTCTCCATTGTCGTTGGCGTTGTTGTTCTCTCGTGGAGGTGGATAAGGAGGTCGACGGGGTTTGTCTTGTTGTACATCCTTGTTTCCATCGTCTTGATGCATCCCACTTGTGGATGCCTCCAAGTCAACTTGTGGTTCACCTTGGCGTCAAGTTGAGTCTCCCACTTGAACGGACGAGGTACTCTCCTTCACCTCCGTTGGGAGAATCTTAACAATAGACAACTCTTGTATAGCTTTCAAAGGATCTTTGTCACCTACATCAATTGGCAATTGCTCTCCTTGCGAGCTGTTAGAGTCATCAAAGTTCACATCTACCATCTCTTCAACCTTTTGGGTGAAATTGTTGTAGACACGGTATGTGAGAGAGTTTGAGCCATAACCGAGTAGGAAACCTTCACGAGATTTAGGAGCAAATTTCAAACGATGATGCTTATCTAGAATGTAGAACTTTGAGCCGAATACCCGAAAGTATCCTACTTGGGGTTTGTTAATGGTGAGAAGCTCGTATGCCGTCTTGCCGAGTAGCTTGTGAAGATATAGACGATTCATTGCATGGCAAGCTATCTCAACCGCTTCCGCCCAAAAGTGTTTTAGCGTATTGTACTCATCAAGCATCATTCTCGCCATTTCGTTGAGCGTCTGGTTCTTCCTCTCAATAACTCCATTTTGTTGAGGCGTGTACGTAGCCGAGAACTCATGTGAAATCCCTTCTTCATCAAGAAAGGTGTCAACATTGGCGTTCTTGAACTTCGTTCCATTGTCACTGTGAACCTTCTTGATCTTCACTTCAAATTGATTTTGGGCCTTCCTAGCGATGTTCTTGAAGCTCTTTGCTTGGCAAGCACTACAAAGTCTATCCTTGTCAAATATAACATCTTTAACACCAAGGATATGATCACCTTTAATAAGTTTGTCAAGATTTTGCATGCCCGCATGACCTAACCGTCTATGTCACAACCAGCATTTAGAAGATTTAGCAATTAAGCAAGTTCTAGGTTGAGCCTTTTTAGTGAAATCAACAATGTATAGATCATGTCTACGTATGCTGGTAAAGACCATATTATGATTATATCTTCGAAACACTTGGCAATCTAGTAAATAGGACATTAAAACTGAAATCGGCTAGTCTAGATACAGAAAGTAAATTATAGCCAAGAGATTCAATAAGCACAACATTTTGTATGGAGTTGTCATGTCAGATGGCCACCTTACCGAGGCCAACCAAATTACCCTTTGAGTTATCACCAAAAGTGACACCCTTTCGTGGGCCATCATTTTCAGCAAGCTCACGAAACATATCCTTGTATCCGGTCATGTGATCGGTACAAGCACTATCAAGAACCCATTCCTTTCCTCCAGACATGTAGCCGCAAAGGTTAGCCATAAGACCAAAGTGTCTCATAGACTCACTGAGATCATAGTCACTATCATCATCCTCATCATAGTATCCATGTTCAACATCATCTTGTGATTGATCATTTCCTAGAGAGAGTGATTCATTAGTTTTGTGATCATGACAATGTGCATCTCTATGAATTCTAATGACTAGCCGATTTCCTAGATTTGAATATGGTGGAATGATGATTTGAGTGGAAAGCAATTAGGGAAGGCTAGAGATTAAGATTCTTGTGGATGGAATGGAATATCTTGGTCTCAACACATGAGTAGGTGGTTCTCTCTCAAAAAATGAGTAGTGGAGGTGTAGGCACATTCTGATGGCTCTCTCTCGAATGGAGAAGGGGGTGGAGGGGTATATATAGCCTCCACACAAAATCTCGCCGTTACACACAGTTTTCCAAACTCGGTGGGACCGAATAGTGAAACTCGGTCAGACCGATATGGTTCAAAATGTGAACATTACAGTTTTCGGTGGGACCTGATACGTCTCCAACGTATCTATAATTTTTGATTGTTCCATGCTATTATATTACCTCTTTTGGATGTTTATGGGCTTTATTTTACACATTTATATCATTTTTGGGACTAACCTACTAACCGGAGGCCCAGCCCGTATTGCTGTTTTTTTTGCCTATTTCAGTATTTTGAAGAAAAGGAATATCAAAAGGAGTCCAAACGGAATGAAACCTTCGGGGACGTGATTTTGGAACGAATGTGATCTAGAGGTCTTGGAGTGTAAGTCAAGAAGCAGCCAAGGCGGCCACGAGAGGGTAGGACGCACCCCCCTATAGGGTGCGCCCCCTGTCTCGTGGGCCCCACTAGCGGCCACCGACGTACTTCTTCCTCCTATATAAGCCTACGTACCCCCGAAAACATCAAGGGAGCCACCGAAACACAGTTTCCACCATCGTAACCTTCTGTATTCGCGAGATCCCATCTTGGAGCCTTCGCCGGCGCTCTGCCGGAGGGGGAATCGACCATGGAGGGCTTCTACATCAACACCATAGCCCCTCTGATGAGTTGTGAGTAGTTTACCATAGACCTTCGGGTCCATAGTTATTAGCTAGATGGCTTCTTCTCTCTTTTTGGATTTTAATACAATGTTCTCCCCCTCTCTTGTGGAGATCTATTCGATGTAACCTCTTTTTGCAGTGTGTTTGTCGAGATCCGATGAATTGTGGGTTTATGATCAAGTTTATCTATGAGAAATATTTGAATCTCCTCTGAATTCTTTTATGTATGATTGAGTTATCTTTGCAAGTCTCTTCGAATTATCAATTTGGTTTGGCCTACTAGACTGATCTTTCTTGCCATGGGATAAGTGCTTAGCTTTGGGTTCAATCTTGCGGTGTCCTTACCCAAAGGATGTAAAGGGTTGCAAGGCACGTATTGTAGTGTTGCCATCGAGGATAAAAAGATGGGGTTTATATCATATTGCATGAGTTTATCCCTCTACATCGTGTCATCTTGCTTAAGGCGTTACTCTGTTCTTATGAACCTAATACTCTAGATGCAGGCAGGAGTCGGTCGATGTGTGGAGTAATAGTAGTAGATGCAGGCAGGAGTCGGTCTACTTGTTGCGGATGTGATGCCTATATACATGATCATGCCTAGATAATCTCATAATTATTCGTTTTTCTATCAATTGCTCGGCAGTAATTTGTTTACCCACCGTAATACTTATGCTATCTTGAGAGAAGCCTCTAGTGAAACCTATGGCCCCCGGGTCTATCTCTTATCATATTTGCTTCCAATCTACTTTTATTTGCATACTATCTCTATTAGATCACACTTTCGCAAGTGGCCGTGAAGGGATTGACAACCCCTTTATTGCATTGATTGCGAGTTCTTTGTTTGTTTGTGTAGGTGCGTGGGACTTTTGAGGAGCCTCCTACTGGATTGATACCTTGGTTCTCAAAAACTGAGGAAAATACTTATGCTACTATTGCTTCATCACCCTTTCCTCTTCAAGGAAAACCAACGCAAGCTCAAGACGTAGCAAGAAGGATTTCTGGCACCATTGCCGGGGAGGTCTTCGCTCAAGTCAAGACATACCAAGTACCCATCACAAACTCATCTCCCTTGCATTTACATTATTTGCCATTTGCCTCTCGTTTCCCTCTCCCCCACTTCTCCCTTGCCATTTTACTCGCCCTCTCTTTCCCAATATTCTCCTCTCTCTTTCCGCTTGCCTTTTCCGTTTGCTCGTGTGTTAGATCGGTTACCTTGTCATTATGGCTAGTCCTCCTATCCTTGTTATCAATCCCGAACATGAAATTCTTAATTTTAAGCAAAGGGAGGGAGAAAATTTAAAAGATGCTTGGCATAGAATTTCCAATGCTCAAAATAAATCTACTAGGAAGCTCTCTGCTTTCGTTCTTCTTCGCAATTTTTATGTAGCCATTACTCCTTGGAATATATGTGTTCTTGATACTGTTGCCGGAGGGGATTTCTTGAGTAGCCATATGTTTGATGCTTATAATGCTATGTTAGATATGTTTGGCCCACCACCTCTTTTGGTTAATGGAACTGTTTTAACTTTAGAACATGTGATGCAACGGCTTGATATTATTGAAAATAAAATGGCCACTGTTGAGTTGATTGAAAATTTGGATTAAAAGATCCATAATCACATTACCCAATATGGATCTAGGGTTGGAGTTACTTTGAAAAATCTTAAAGAGAAAGAACCTATAGTTAATGAAAAAATTGATCTAGATTCTGAAAGAATTGATAAACTTGAGGATATCATTACCAACTAAGGTTCCGCATTTTCTTCCATGAAAAACACTCCAAAACCCCCTACCAAAACTGCCAAGTTTATTTATGTTCCTAAAAATAAGGGGGAATCTTCTAGTAAAGGAGACGCGGATCTGAAATCCATAAGTGTTCATCCCAATTGTCTCTCTATCATGAAGGAACCTTTTGCCACAAACGAATTTCTTGATTTTTTGCCTAAAGGTTTAATCATTGCTAAAAAGTGAGAAAACCCTGAAGATTATAAGTGCTCTATTGATGAATTTAGTGCCAAAGATGGCACTACTTAGATCTATCTTCGCTTTTATGCCTAGCTAGGGGCGTTAAACGATAGCGCTAGTTGGGAGGCAACCCAATTTTATTTGTGTTTTTTGTTTTTGTTCCTGTTTAGTAATAAATTTTGCATCTACCTTATGTTTAGATGTGTTTTTATCTTTTAATTAGTGTTTGTGCCAAGTAGAACCTATAGGATAACCTATGATGATAGTTGATTTGATTCTGCTGAAAAACAGAAACTTTGCGCGCACGAATTTAGTTTTGTTAAATCACAGAAACATGATTTTGCGTTTATTCTTTTTGCTTCTGATAAATAGACAAATATTTAAGGACTTACTATTTTGGTAGGATTTTTAGGGTTCCAGAAGTTTGCGTTAGTTACAGATTGCTACAGACTGTTCTGTTTTTGACAGATTCTGTTTTTCGTGTGTTGTTTGCTTATTTTGATGCATCTATGGCTAGTAAAATAGTTTATAAACCATAGATAAGTTGTAATAAATTAGGTTTAACACCAAAATAAATAAATAATGAGTTCATTACAGTAACTTATGTGGTGGTTTTGTTTTCTTTCACTAACGGAGCTTATAAGATTTCCTGTTGAGTTTTGTGTTGTGAAGTTTTCAAGTTTTGGGTAAAGCTTTTATGGACTATGGAATAAGTAGTGGCAAGAGCCTAAGCTTGGGGATGCCAATGGCACCCCAAGATATTCAAGGATAGCCAAAAGCCTAAGCTTGGTGATGCCCCGGGAAGGCATCCCCTCTTTTGTCTTCGTTCATTGGTAACTTTACTTGGAGCTATATTTTTATTCACCACATGATATGTGTTTTGCTTGGAGAATCGTGTATTATATTAGTCTTTGCTTTTTAGTTTACCACAATCATACTTTCTGTACACACCTTTTGGGAGAAGCCTACTTGATTAGAATTTGCTAGAATACTCTATGTGCTTCACTTATATCTTTTGAGCTTGATAGTTTTTGCTCTAGTGCTTCACTTATATCTTTTAGAGCACGGTGGTGACTTAATTTTGAAGAAATTGCTAGTCTCTCATGCTTCACTTATATTATTTTGAGAGTCTGTTAGAACAGCATGGTATTTGCTATGGTTAAAAAGTTGGTCCTAGAATGATGAGCATCCAAGTTGGGTATAATGAAAACTATCATAGAAAAAGAATTGGATGCTATGATCAATTTGATGCTTGATGATTGTTTTGAGATATGGAGGTAGTGATATTAGAGTCATGCTAGTTGAGGTGATTATGAAAAATACTTCTGTTGAGGGTTGTGATTCCCGTAGCATGCACGTATGGTGAACCGCTTTGTGATGAAGTTGGAGCACAATTTTATTTATTGATTGTCTTCCTTATGAGTGGCGGTCGGGGACGAGCGATGGTCTTTTCCTACCAATCTATCCTCCTAGGAGCATGCGTGTAGTGCTTTGGTTTTTGATGACTTCTAGATTTTTGCAACAAGTACATGAGTTCTTTTGACTACTGTTGAGTCCATGGATTATACGCACCTCACCCTTCCACCATTGCTAGCCTCTCTTGTGCCGCGCAACTTTCACCGGTATCATACACCCACCATATACCTTCCTCAAAACAGCCACCATACCTACCTATTATGGCATTTCCATAGCCATTCCGAGATATATTGCCATGCAACTTTCCACCGTTCCGTTCATATTACACGCATTACTTTTGTCATATTGCTCTTTGCATGATCATGTAGTTGACATTGTATTTGTGGCAAGGCCACCTTCATAATTTTCATAAATGTCGCTCTTGATTCATTGCATATCCCGATACACCGTAGAGTCATATCTTGTTCTAGCTTTGAGTTGTAATTCTTGAGTTGTAAATCCATAAAAGTGTGATGATCTTCATTATTAGAGCATTGTCCTAGTGAGGAAAGGATGATGAAGACTATGATTCCCCCACAAGTCGGGATGAGACTTCGGACTTTACAAAAAGAAAAAAAAAAGAAAAAAGGGGAAAAAATAAGAACAAAAGAGAAAGGCCAAAACAAAGGCCAAAGAAAAAAAGAGAAAAAGAAAAAGAAAAAATGAGAGAAAAAGAGAGAAGCGACAATGCTACTATCTCTTTTTCCACACTTGTGCTTCAAAGTAGCACCATGATCTTCATGATAGAGACTCTCCTATGTTGACACTTTCATATACTAAGTGGGAATTTTTCATTATAGAACTTGGCTTGTATATTCCAATGATGGGCTTCCTCAAAATGCCCTAGGTCTTCATGAGCAAGCAAGTTGGATGCACACCCAATTAGTTTCTTTTGTTGAGCTTTCATATATTTATTGCACTAGTGCATCTGTTGCATGGAAATCTCTACTCACTCACATTGATATCTATTAATGGGCATCTCCATAGCCCGTTGACACGCCTAGTTGATGTGAGACTATCTTCTCCTTTTTGTCTTCTCCACAACCACCATTCTATTCCACACATAGTGCTATGTCCATGGCTCATGCTCATGTATTGCGTGAAAGTTGAAAGAGTTTGAGACTATTAAAGTATGAAACAATTGCTTGGCTTGTCATCGAGGTTGTGCATGATTAAATACTTTGTGTGATGAAGATAGAGCAACAACCAGACTATATGATTTTGTAGGGATAACTTTCTTTGGCCATGTTATTTTGAGAAGACATGATTACTTTGATTAGTATGCTTGAAGTATCACCATTTTCATGTTAATATGAACTTTTATTTTGTATCATTTGGATCTGAACATTCATGCCACAATAAAGAAAATTACATTGAGAATTATGCTAGGTAGCATTCCACATCAAAAATTTCCTTTTTATCATTTACCTAGGATGAGCAGGAATTAAGCTTGGGGATGCTTGATACGTCTCCAACATATCTATAATTTTTTTGATTGTTCCATGCTATTATATTACCCCTTTTGGATGTTTATGGGCTTTATTTTACACATTTATATCATTTGTAGGACTAACCTACTAACCGGAGGCCCAGCCCGTATTGCTGTTTTTTTGCCTATTTCAGTATTTCGAAGAAAAGGAATATCAAACGGAGTCCAAATGGAATGAAACCTTCGGGAGCGTGATTTTTGGAACGAACGTGATACAGAGGACTTGGAGTGCAAGTCAAGAAGCAGCCGAGGTGGCCACGAGAGGGTAGAGCGCCCCCCCTGTAGGGCGTGCCCCTGTCTCGTGGGCCCCTCGGGCGGCCACCGACGTACTTCTTCCTCCTATATAAGCCTACGTACCCCGAAAACATCCAGGAAGCCACCGGAACACAATTTCCACCACCGTAACCTTCTGTATCCACGAGATCTCATCTTGGAGCCTTCGCTGGCACTCTGCCGGAGGAGGAATCGACCATGGAGGGCCTCTACATCAACATCCTTGCCCCTCCGATGAGGTGTGAGTAGTTTACCACAGACCTACGGGTCCATATTTATTAGCTAGATGGCTTCTTCTCTCTTTTTGGATCTCAATACAATGTTGTCCCCCTCTCTTGTGGAGATCTATTCGATGTAAACTCTTTTTGTGGTGTGTTTGTCGAGATCCGATAAATTGTGGGTTTACGATCAAGTTTATCTATGGATAATATTTGAATCTTCTCTGAATTCTTTTATGTATGATTAAGTTATCTTTGCAAGTCTCTTCGAATTATCAGTTTGGTTTGGCCTACTAGATTGATCTTTCTTGCCATTGGAGAAGTGCTTAGCTTTGGGTTCAATCTTGCGGTGTCCTTACCCAGTGACAGAAAGGGTTGCAAAGTACGTATTGTATTGTTGCCATCGAGGATAAAAGATGGGGTTTATATCATATCATGAGTTTATCCCTCTACATCATGTCATCTTGCTTAAGGCATTACTCTGTTCTTATGAACTTAATACTCTAGATGCAGGCAGGAGTCGGTCGATGTGTGGAGTAATAGTAGTAGATGCAGGCAGGAGTCGGTCTACTTGTTGCGGACGTGATGCCTATATACATGATCATGCCTAGATAAACTCATAATTATTCGCTTTTCTTTCAATTGCTCGACAGTAATTTGTTCACCCACCGTAATACTTATGCTATCTTGAGAGAAGCCTCTAGTGAAACCTATGGCACCCGAGTCTATCTCTTATCATATTTGCTTCCAATCTACTTTTATTTGCATCTTTACTTTTTGCATCTATATTATAAAATACCAAAAATATATTTATCTTATCATACTATCTCTATTAGATCTCACTTTCGCAAGTGGCCGTGAAGGAATTGACAACCCCTTTATTGCATTGGTTGTGAGTTCTTTGTTTGTTTGTGTAGGTGCGTGGGACTTTTGAGGAGCCTCCTACTGGATTGATACCTTGGTTCTCAAAAACTGAGGGAAATACTTACGCTACTATTGCTGCATCACCCTTTCCTCTTCAAGGAAAACGAACGCAAGCTCAAGACGTAGCAGGACCGACAAGTTCAACTCGGTGAGACCGATGTGCTAGGGTTATGGCAAAACCTCATCTCGGTGAGACCGATTGCATGAACTCAGTGAGACCAATTTCAGCAATTAGCAGACAGAGACTTGGTCAAGCAAACTCGGTAGGACCGACTACGTATCTCAGTGAGACCGAAATAACTGTAATAGGTAACAGAGAGTTTGCAAGGCCATCTCGGTGAGACCGAGATCCCATCGGTGAGACCGAACTGATTAGGGTTTCTAGTAGTGGCTATGTCAAGTGAACTCGGTGGCGCCGGATAGATCAAATCGGTGGGGCCGAGTTTGACTTTAGGTTTAGGACATATATGGAAATGAGAAAGTGGTTGAGGGCTTTGGAACATATCACTAAGAACTTTGAGCAAGCAAGCCATTAAACAACACCTCATTATCTTTTAATAGTGTTGGCTTTTCCTATGGACTCAATGTGATCTTGGATCACTAAAATGAAAATGTAGAGTCTTGAGCTTTTGCCAATGTTTGTCCTTAGCATCCTAAAGGGGTTCCACATCCTCTTGTCGTGCCACCCCATTGTTGAACTCATCTAAATTATACTAGATACAAGTATTAGTCCAATAAGAGATATGTTGACATTAATTACCAAAATCACCCAGGGAGCACTTGTGCTTTCAACAGGCCGACTCTTAATTCTGGAGGAAGAAATTGCAAGCCGCCATGCCTGTTAAGAAGGCTAAAGGAAAGTCTCGTGCTCCAGCTTGCCGCAAGAAGCCAACAACTAAAGAACTGCTCACACTTGAGGATGAGTCAGAGGTATAACTTGACTCCCTTGGTAATTTCTTTATGCAACTTATTGATGCTGATTCCTCTCAGGATGAAGTGGAGACAAGTCACGCCGATGCAACAGAGGTAATTCCTTCTCCGGCTCAGAACCTTCGCCAAGAAAGAAAACCTGGCGGGTCATCCGGAAAGTGAGGTTGTCCCATCCTCTTGCTCATCTGGACCCCAATTTTCTTTTGAAGAAGCAGCAACACGAGTCCAGGCGTATGACCCAGAGTGACGGTGCTGAGGACCTTGTTTCTAGCTTACCCAACACACCAGTTCGTCGAAAACGTTGTAATGAGGTGCCACCTAACCCGGCTCTGTTTTATCCATTTGTCGGTCTCATACGTCAACCTCTTACTCCTTCTGACTCAAAATATCAGGGGACGCCTCCATCATCCATCGACTCTAGTGGAACCTAGCTTCCTGCCTTTGTCGTTGCCCACGGGTAAACATATTTATTTGTTTATAAAAACTTGCTTATCACATACTTATGAACTTGTATACTTTTGTCGCAGGGGCAAAGCAAAGACTGGCAGGAAGCTAAAAGTGGGCTGCTCTTCGAAAGCCCCCGAAGTCTCTGAACCGGAAAAGGAGATGTTGAACGCCCCTGATGCTTCAACTCATAATCCAGACGTCCTTGTTGATGAGCTAACTGACACACCTCCACAAACTGACGCGACTCCTTCTGAAGCCATGTATGTTGTTGATAACCCGGCGGATATTCATGAGCCGTCCAATCCCAATATCGCCAAACCAGCTAAGGAAATACCTTCTGATAAGAGTGCAGATGACATCATGCTTACCCGGACGGCCTTTAAAGTGTCAGGAGCAGCTACTGTGCTAGCCAAGCATATCAACAAAGAAGAATCACCTTCATCAGAGAAGGGAAGACAAAACTGGACCTGCAGAGCTATGCAGATTTCAGTGTTTGCGAGTTGCATGTTTGTTATTTGAACCGCCTTCACACAAGCCGCGACCTAGAAGCCAGCTTAGTGAATATGATGAAGCAAAAGTATGAGGTATGAATCATAACCCCTTTCCATTTCTCACACATATACTCATATAGCCCCTAAGTCTTAATCGTAGGAAAGTCCATTGAGTAGGTTTAAAATTGTGATAAAATATGATTAACAACTCTAAAGTGTAGCCCCCAAGAGTCGGCTTAACTTGACAAGATGAGCCAGGTCTTCCAAAATTATCCATTTGAAATGAATTGCACGTAAATCCCAAGGGCCGGCTTATACGAATAAAATGAACCGTGTCTTCCAGACAAGCATTTTGTGAAAATAAGCGCCCATAGCACCCAAGGGCCGACTTATCTTTAAACCTTGTTATGATATAAATTGAAATGGCCTACATTAGCCCCCAACTGCCATGTGTATTGTTTGCAATGTGCTTGGGACTTTGAATAGTTATGCCATAATAAATCTGCTTCGATGTCACCCTGTATTCATGATTTCAAATCCGTCTTGCAGGAAGCTTTAGGTCTTAAAGAGTCGGAGGTGGGTGACTTAAAGAAGAACATCAAACACCAAGAAACTAAAACTCTGCAAGCCGAGTCAAAGCTCAAGTTTGCTTTGGAAGAGAATGAAAATCTCAAGGCCGAATTGCCATTGAAAGAGCCGCCTGGGACAAAGAGAAGGCAACCTTGATGAAGCGCGCTGAAGACACTGAGAATCAGCTTAAGCAGGTCGCTGATGACCTGGCCGGCTTAAAGCAACACATATCTCAAATGACAGCCTCCATCTTTGGTAAGTTGAAACTTGCACTCAACAGCATTTACTGATAAGTCATAGACAATCCTTTAGCTCGCTTAGCGACTCAAATATATATAGGATTGCTAATCCACCTGGCGGCTTACGCACCGAATATTTCTCATGTACTAGGAGCTAAACCTTGGCCAAAATATGCTTCTGAAGCTGAAGGTGGTTTATTATTAAACAGAGCAGCTTTATTCCGAGAGTCTGCGAACCCTTGTGGCTGTGTCAAATTTCGAGAAACCTCCAACTACTATCAAGACAGTGTTGGAACATCTATCCACTGTGCCATCACAAATTGAAGAAATGAAATGGCCAGCCGCCCATATAGGAGCCATCACAGCACTAAGCCGGGCTAAAGCATGGCAAACTGAACTGGATCTAGAGGAAATGGCTAGAGGCTGTCCAGAGCTCAAGGATGATGCCTCCCTCTTTTAAGAACAAGATTTTGCTAAATGCATTAGAGAGATGAGACCTTTAGCCTGTCAACTTGCTCGAGATGCAGATCTGCCAAAGTATCAGGAGAGTTACGACAACCATAATGTTGGCATGAAGCCGCCAACGCATGAGATTGTGGGTCTAACCCCGCAAAGGCGTAAGCATATCTTCGCCCCTGGCCATGAGGCCGCATTCGAGGCTTTAACCGGCATAAACTGGGCATCGGCTGACCTCCAGATGGTTAACAAGGAAGAGCCGGCGTGGGATGACCCGGAATCTTCAAGGCGCCAGGAAGAAGATTAACCCGGCTGGTCATAACCCAGATGATACTGCTGCGGGCATAAGGGAGTAATGTGACTCCCAAAAAACACTATTAACATTTGTGGGCTCAACTGTAGCCATGTAATAGCAATAGTGGAAAATAGCTAACTGTCCTGCCATGCCATCTTGGATGCTTATCTCGACTTTTAATTCAGCGGATAACCTTTGTTGCATGCTTGATCTTAGACATATATGCAAATTGTGCCATGCAATGGCTCTGCTGTCATCTCAGGTCTTGCATACTCTGTATAGACTCATCAATATACGCGCAGGCGACTTATATCCAAGAACATGATGTGGGTTTAAAATTCCGAAGACTCATAGTCTCATATAATTGAAGGAATCATGTCAGTGGCTGTATAGTCAAAAAACATAGTGGCGACTTAAGGTCAAAAAACCAGGGCGGGTGACAACCCAAATACTCAAACATGAGTAATACAACCCGGAGCCTATATGATCCCGAGATTCATAATTTGCACAAAAGCAAAAACTTGAAATTATAAAAATATCTGAGAAACCAAAACATAGAAATACACGAAACTCAAATATTTGTTAAGCCGGCTTTGAAGGCACGACCGAAAAAAGTTGACTCACAGGCCTCATATTTGTTTTCAAGGCCGCATAGCCATTTTTACCCTGTAAGCCGGCCTCTCATGACATAAATCCGTCATTTTAACCTTAACAAGTTCAGGTTCTTTAAAAAAAAGTTTCACTCTTAAGAGTTCAACGGGTCATATAGTGGAGTAGCACTAAACAGACATGTGAGTTTATCCTAGCTCACTGTAAGCTGGCTGTCATGTGACACAAAACCGCCGTTTTAACCTTGATGAGTTTAGGAGCTTTAAAAAGATTGACTTGTCAAGAGTTCGACGGGTCACCTGGCGGAGTAGCAAGTTGCCAATAGGCAGGACTAACCCATAATGTGGCGTTTCATGCCGGTCAAGAGGGTATGAAAGCTAAACCCGGTGGGTTGGAAGCCCCCAAGTGACCTTCTGATCAATTAACAAAGACTTAGATGCATAGAAATGAAACGACAAAGGCGCCGACTTTGAGGGATGGCGGGCTTTATTATATTGAACATAAAAAGATATATACATCGACAGAGGTATGTACAATGGTGAGAGCCGGTGCCTCAAGTGTAGTAAGGCCGAAGATGAGAAATGTTCCATGGCCTGTTGGTCTCCTGCTCAGAGGTGTGTGATTTCTTGCACTCACATATATCAATGAGATAATACGAGCCATTGTTGAGATTCTTAATGATCACAACAGGCCTTTCCAAGGTGGGGACAGCTTATGCAAGTCTGTCCAACCTTGAATCAGTCAGAGCACTAAGTCGCCCTCTTGAAATGCCGGAGTCTTGACTCTGCGACTATGATAGTGACGCAGGTCTTGTTGATAAATCACCGACCGGGCTGTTGCAAGATCACATTCCTCATCCAAAGCATCAAGTGCATTTTGACGCGCTGTCTCATTATCAGCTTCAACGTAAGCCACCACTCTTGGCGAGTCATGACGAATATCGCTGGGGAGAACCGCCTCTACGCCATAAACCATGAAGAAGGGCGTATAACCTGTTGAACTGTTGGGGGTGGTTTAGATACTCCAAAGTACTGAAGGAAGCTCTTCGACCCAACAACCCGGCATTCGCTCCAAAGGGACCATAAGTCGGGGCTTAATACCTCTCAAAATTTCTTGATTAGCCCATTCTGCTTGACCATTAGATAATGAGCCACTGAAGAAACATCAAGACGAATATGCTCTCTTTGACAGAACTCGTTCATAGATCCTTTGGACAGATTAGTGCCATTATCAGTGATGATACTATGAGGATAACCAAAGAGGAAGATCAACTTTTTAACAACTTAACTGCAGTCGCTGCATCACACTTGCTACCTGGCTCTGCCTCAACCCACTTGGTAAACTTGTCAACCGCCACCAAAAGGTGGGTCTTCTTATCCTTAGACCTCTTGAATAGTCTAACCATATCAGCCCTAGACTGCAAATAGCCAAGTTATTGGAATCATCTGCAATTCTTGAGCTGACACATGAGCTCGTCTAGAGAATTTCTAATACCCGTCACACTAGCTAACAATGTCCTCTGCATCAGCATGAGTTGTTAACCAGTAAAACCCATGAAGGAAAGCTTTAGCCACCAAAGATTTTGAGCCGGCATGATGATCACAATCGCCTTCATGGATCTATCGTAAAATTTCACGGCCCTCCTCAGGAGAAACACAGCGTTGGAACACGCCTGTCATGCTGCATCGTTGTAACATGTTGTTGTTGATGGTCATAGACTTAGATCTCCTGATAATCTGTCGTGGAAAAGTTTCATCCTCAGGTAACTCGTCTTGGGTCATATAAGCAAGATAAGGAAACGTCCGGTCAGGAATAGCATGAAGAGCCGCCTCCAACTGCGCCTTCGGGTCAGGGACATCAAGGTCCTCTTCCGACGGCAACTTGATCGAAGGATGATGCAGCACACCAAGGAATATATTAGGGGGCAGTGGCTTACATTTAGATCCAAGCCGAGACAATGCATCAGCTGCCTCATTCTTGCGTCGATCAAGGTGATCCACCAGATAACCCTTAAAGTGACCAGCAATAGTATCAACCGCCCGACGATAAGCCGCCATGAGCGGGCCTTTAGAATCCCACTTGCCAGAGACATGATACGCCACAAGGTCTGAGTCACCCAGGCACCTGAACTGGCTTGAATTCATCTCCTTAGCGATATGGAGGCCATGGAGTAAAGCCTCATACTCAGCTGCATTGTTAGTACAAGGAAACATTGGCCTTAACACATAGCAGAATTTGTCACCTCGTGGGGAAGTCAAAATAACTCCAGCCCCCAAGCCCTCCAACTATTGGGACCCAACAAAGTGGATTTCCCAATATGTGTTGTCAGGCTTCTCCTCTAGACTTTGCAACTCTATCCAATCATTGATAAAATCCACCAAAGCTTGAGACTTGATGGTTGTTCTTAGCACATACTTGAGATTATGAGGTCCAAGCTCAATTGCCCACTTAGCAACTCGGTCTGCGGCTTCTCTGTTTTGAATAATATCTCCTAAAGGAGTAGAGCTGACCAAAGTAATAGGATGACTAAGGAAATAATGATTCAGTTTATGACTCGCCATGAACACCCCAAATATCAGTTTCTGCCAATGTGGATATTGTTGCTTGGACTTAGTCAACACCTCACTGACATAATAAGCCGGCCGCTGAACTGGGTACTCCTTACCCGCCTCCTTGCGCTCTACAACAACTGCCATGCTGACAGCTTTATTATTAGAGGCCATGTAAAGGAGCAAAGGCTCTTTTTGATATGAGCAGCTAAGACGCGCGACTCAGCTAACTATTCCTTGAGCGCCTCAAACGCCTCATTGGCATCATCACTCCAAACAAAATGATCTGTCTTCTTCATCATCTAACATAGAGGAAGTGCCTTCTCTCCAGACAGCTTATAAACTAGCTTAAAGCCGCAATGCGACCCGCCAGACGTTGAACATCATTAACACATGCCTGCTTAGAGAGTGATGTCATGGCTTTAATTTTCTCCAGGTTAGCTTCAACGCCCCGTTCTCATACCAGGAACCCCAACACTTTACCTGCAGGTATACCGAAACCACATTTGGCCGGGTTAAGCATCATTTTATATACCTGGACATTGTCAAAATTTTATTTCAAATCATCCAAGAGAGTCTCCTTCTTCCTTGACTTGACCACAATATCATCTACATAAGCATGAACATCGCATCCAATCAGGCTATGAAAGCAATTTTGAACACAACGCTGATAAGTCGCCTAAGCACTCTTGAGCCCAAAAGGCATAGAAACATAGCAAAAAGCTTCAAAAGGTGTAATGAAGGACGTCTTCTCTTGGTCTTTAACTGCCATCTTGATCTGGTGATAACCAGAATAAGTATCCAGGAAACATAAACTCTCACAAACCACTGTTCCAACAATAATCTGGTCAATACGGGGGAGAGCAAACGGATCAGCTGGACAAGCCTTGTTGAGATCTGTGTAATCAACACACATATACCAAGTACCGTTCTTCTTGAGTACAAGCACAGGGTTAGCCAACACTCAGGGTGAAAAACTTCTACGATAAAGTAAGCTACTAAGAGCTGGGCTACGTCTTCTCCAATAGCCTTATGCCACTCTTCATTGAAATGACGAAGGAATTTCTTGACCGGCTTAAACTTAGGATCCACATTAAGAGTGTGTTCAGTGAATTCTCTAGGTACACCCGGCATGTCAGAAGGTTTCCATGCAAAGATGTCCCGATTATCATGGATGAACTCGATGAGCGCGCTTTCCTATTTGGGATCCATATTAGACCCCATACCGAACTGTTGAGATGAGACGCCAGGGACAAAATCAACTTGCTTGCTGTCATCAGCTGACTTAAACTTCAACAAAAGGTCTCGTTCAGTGGTGGGTTTCTTTAGAGGGGTCATATCAGCTGGGTCAATATTATCCTAGTAAAACTTAAGCTCCTCGGTAGCATAATTGGACTCTGCATAAGCCGCGTCTCCTTCCTCACATTCCAAAGCGATTCTTTGATCACCATGGACCGTAATTGTACACTTTCGCCCTGGCATCTTGAGCTGTAGATAAACATCGAAAGGGCGAGCCATGACCTTAGCATAAGCCGGCTGTCCAAACAAGGCATGTTACGGACTCTTGATTTTGACCACCTCAAACCACAATGTCTCTGCTCTGTAATCACAGTCATCACCAAAGGCAACTTCTAGGGCAATCTTTCCTATAGGATACGCCGACTTACCAGGCACCACACCATGGAAAACTGTGGAAGACGACTTAAGATCCTTGTTAGTTAAATTCATATGATGAAAAGTGTCACAATACAAGATGTTGATACTGCTGCCCCCATCCATAAGTACCTTAGTGAACTTATAACCGCCCACTTGAGGGGCTACCACCGATGCTAGCTGACCCGGATTCTCAATCCAAGGCGGGTGATCCTCCCGACTCCATGTGATCGGATGCTCCGACCAGCGTAAGTATTGTGGCACTGCCGGCTCAACAGTACTAACTGCACGCTTATGAACCTTCTAATCTCGTTTGCAAATACTTGTAGTAAAAACATGGTACTGGCCACCATTGAGTTGCTTTGGATTACTCTGATATCCTGATTGATTATTTTGTTGTTGGTTGCCCTGACCCGATTGCTGATTATGACCACCAAGGTTACCTTTGCCTTGATAGCCAGAATTTGAACCGCCGCCTCCAAAGCCGGACCCCTGAGCACTAGATCGTGACCCACCGAGCGGGTCATTATTGCTAGCATGATTCTGATTAAAGTTGTGTTCCTATACTCTCGCATGATAAAATAATCCTTCCAGGCATGAGTCGCTGGCTTATTAGGCAAACTATGTTTTGGGCAAGGGTCATTTAGCATTGCTTCAGGATTAAAGTTTTTCCCTCCAAAGGACGGCCTACCATTACCGTTGCGGCGTTGGTTTTTATTCCCAGTGTTGGTGTTGGCTATGAGATCTGACCCGCCATCGGGGTTTCATCGCTTACCACCGTTACCCTGGTTATTATGCCCTACCACACTATGCTCTTGACCTTTACCATTCCCATTTTTCTTGCCCTTATTGGCTTTCTCATTATCAGATCCCGGGTCTTTCATGCTATCAGAGTCCGCATACTTAATGAGAGCCGGCATGAGTTCACCCATGTCAGTGCAGTGGCGCTTAAGCCGCCCGAGCTTCTGCTTAAGGGGGGTAAAGTGACAGTTCTTCTCCAAAACCAGAACCGCTTGACCCGCTGCAATGCTATCCGATGAGTGGATAATAGCGGAGACCCGCTAGACCCAATGATGGGCCGAATCATCCTCATGCTATACGCAATTATCTAGATCGATGATCGTCAGAGGCTGCTTACACGTCCCTTCAATTTTTTTGATGAAGCTTGCCTTCAACTCCGCCCATGAGTTAATAGAATTAGGAGGTAACCCTTTTAAGCATGTACGAGCAGGCCCATCCAACATCATGGTGAACTATTAGCACACACAACATCATTGACATCCAACATCTCCATGGCTAACTCATAGCTCCCAATCCAAGCCTTAGGAGGGAGGTCACTTGTATAATGGGAACCTTATGAGGACCTTTAAAATCCTTGGGCCGATGCTCATTACGCAGAGCCGACACTAATACTGGAACCCCAATTGTCCTGGAAATCATCCCAGCACCTACAGAGGTCGAGGGGGTCATCGGAGGCTGCTGGTAAGCCCCCTGCTGAGCCGCCGCTTCCGCCTCACGGTGAGCCCTGGCTCCATCTACTATTGCCTGAGCATTGACCAATAACTTATCATCATGGGGCGGGTTATCATTACGGGGCAGGTTACGATGCCGTTCGCTGCTAGACACTCAATGCGCCAACTGTAACTTTGACTTTGGCGAGGGGTCCAATGAACACGATCACGACTATATGAGTAAGCTGCCTACTGCGCAATAGCTATTCGAAGGAGTTCAACTGCGTTCTGGGTCTCCACCACGACCGGCGACTCACCCTCAATCGGAATCACCGCCAGCCGGGTTGATGCTGCTAACATGTTATCCATCAGGTTAGAATAGTGACCAGGTGGCGTCGAAAACTCTTGAGGTGGTGCCGCCGCCCTGCTCCCTGGCGTTTCCGCACCCTGGGTTATACCTGGCGGGTTACTTGGTCCTGCCCCAGGTGTGTTAAAAATGTTTCGCGCCTCATACTGCAAAGGCAAGCGGGTTTGGTGTCTCCTATGAAGAACAGCGTTGGAGGCATCCCGATCCAAACTTAAGCAAAAAGCCTCCGCCCTTATCCGTTGTGATTCAACATCCATCTGAGCCCATTCCGTTGCCATCCTAGCATTTTCTGTATTAAGACCATCCTGGGCTTTGGCTACCTGATCTCGCACCTTTGCAATCTTTGCATTGCGGTCTGCTTGATTTGCCGCAGTAACCTCTATTGCTAGTAAATTTGACAAAGTGCCCAAGAGATCTGACAAAACTTGAGCCGGTGGCGTAGCTGAGCCGCCAACGCCAATTGTAGCCGCAAGAGTCGATCCATAAGTCATAGCTGCAACTGTTGATGAATTTAGAACCGGCCCAGTGCCAGCCATGAAGATAGCAGCCCTGAATGGTGGCTCATAATGATCTGGAATACTGTTGCCATCGGAATAGCCCCTAGGCCTACCATCTTGAATCTGATACATTGAATCCGTCTCTCCGGTCGAGGACTCATCACCTGAGTAGATGAGAGCCTCTCCTCCAGAAGCAAAATCTTCCGCATGTTCTATCCTGTGCGTGAAACCGACGAAAGTGTAAGTGCATCTAGTGCCCCTTAGTGATTTTGGTGTATTGAAGACTTATAGGTTAAGGGACTGATGCGTTTGTGAGTGTACACGGGTCTATAAGTCTATGAGGAGTTTGATATTTACAGAGAAAGTCTACCCCTAAAAATGAAGTTCTTCAACTGAAGACTTTGAATTTCTGAAGACTTTCTGAAGACTTTGAAAGTGAAGAAATTGGTGTGACCTTGAAGACTTGGCAATCATTCGAGGAACATGAAGCATGAAGACTTTTGTTTTCGTAGTTTCATTTTCTCTTTCTTGAGTCATAGGAAACACCGTACTGTTAAAGGGGGTCGAGGAAATACTAAGGAAAAATTTCCATGTGATGCTCAACTCAAAATCCTACACCTACCAATCCCTTCGAGTGAAGCCATTGGAAATCTCATACAGTTCAGTCATATTCTTTAGTGACAGAGACAAAGTTCTTCTGGTCTCTGAGGAATTTATTCTGACTGAGGATTTAGGAATTCGCCAGTGTGAATTGCCTACACAGCGAGGAACATGATAGCCCTGAGGATTTTGATAGTCAAAATTCCGACCGTTGTTGTGCTATGTGCCAGCGGTTCTAAAATATCTACCCACCTGACGGTCATATCAGACAAGGGCATTTATGTCTTATCATGTCGGGCTGCTCCCTAGGCTATAAATAGCCGCCCCCTTCAACCACTAGCTGGTTGGCTACTCCGAGAGAAACTGACACTTGTCAATTGAGAGCATCCCATCCTCCGAGGACTTTGAGCAAAAATCATCAAGTGAGGAAAACCCAAACCCAACACCTACAAACCCAAAGTGATTGAGCATCACTTAAGAGATTGATCATGCGTGGATCCAACGCTTGTTTCCTTTGAAGACTGTGCTTCTTCCAGACGGTTAGGCGTCAAGGTCTAGAGCATCCAAGAGGAATTGTGGATCGCCGAGTGACCGAGTTTGTGAAGGTTCGGAAGTCACCTGAAGACTTACCACGAGTGATTGGGTGAGGTCTGTGTGACCTTAGCTCAAGGAGAATACGGTGAGGACTGTGTGTCCGGGACAAGGTATCCTTGAGTTTAAATACTCAGCCGCTCCAACCAGATGTACAACTGAGACAGCAGTTGGAACTGGTCTACCAAATCATTGTCTTCACCAAGCTAACTGGTTCTATTTCCTCAACTCTTTCATTTCCTCATGTCTGTTGTTGTGTGCCTGTTCATATCTGTTTGAAGACTTTGACTGAAGACTTTCTCAATTTCCTCAGTTCAATTTCTTCAGTCTGACCGTCTTCTTTCTTGTGTTATCCCGTGTTTACGCTTTTTGTACTTTGTGCTTGTCTTCATTTCATCATGATGACTATGCTTGTGTTCCGTTATGTTTACTTCTGAGTACTTATTACGCTGCAAGTAGTTCTTCATTTAGGAATTTCCTCACCAGCAAATTCCTTAGTGAAGAATTCATAAAAATCGCCTATTCACCCCCTCTAGTCGATATAACGCACTTTCAATTGGTATCAGAGCAAGGTACTCCCTTGTTCTGTGTGATTTTGGTTTAACCACCTGGAGTTTTAGTTATGTCGACCGCAGGTATGATCAAGGTCTCTGCTGGGTGTCCTACCTTCGATGGAATGGACTACCCCTACTGGAAGAACAAGATGTGAATGCATCTTGAGGCAATTGACAATGATCTCTGGTATGTTGTGGAAATGGTGTTCCCTCAGTCACACCTTCTCTGAACGCTACTGATGTGAAGAGATTCAAGCAACTCGATTCTCAAGCGAAGAATATCATATGTGGCCATCTGAGCAAAGGACAGTATTGAAGAGTGAGTGCTTTGGAAACTGCTAAGCTTATCTGAGATAGGCTGTCCAAAGTAAATGAAGGAGTCTCAACTCAAGGTGACTCTCGTGTTGACGTTCTTCACAATCTCTTCAACCGCTTGAAAAGACTCGACAATGAAAATGTTCAGCAAACCTTTGATCACCTCACTGACATCTCAAATGAGCTTCAAGCGCTTGGCGCCACTGATATCACTGACCATGAGGTGGTGAAGAAATTGCTGAGATCGCTAGATTCTTCATTTGATACTCTGGCACTGATCATTCAAGAGCGTGCTGACTACAAGTCACTTGATCCTGCTGATATCCTCGAGAGGCTAAATACTCATGAGTTCCAGCTTGCTGAGAAGAGAGATCTCTACGGTTCGAGCTATGGCAGATCACGTGCTTTGAAGGCCAAGGCAGTCTCTAAGTCTGAAGATGAAGACTCTGCTAGCAGCCTTGGTGACCCTGAAGAACTGAGCCAGGAACTTGCACTGCTCATGAAGAAATTTCAGAAGTTCTCTAGACGTGGTCGCTTTGGAAAAGCCTCAAGGAGCAATGATTCCTCATCCAGTGACTACAAGAAGAGGCTATGCCACAAATGCAAGAAACCTGGTCACTACATCCAAGATTATCCTCAGTGGGATAAGGAATCAAAGAAGAAAAAATACAAGGATTATAGTTCTGATGACGCAAAGAAGAAGAAGAAATCTTCAAAGACTTCATCGCCAAAATCCTCGAGGTCTTCATCTCACAAGAAGAGCAGCTCCAAGAACGCTCGGGCATTCATTGGCAAGGAAATGGACACTGAGGTTGAATCTGAGGAACATGAGGACGAGGAGGCATCTGAGGAGTCCGAGTCTGGTGTGGCGAGCGTAGCTCTCGCTACTGTAAGTGCATCTAGTGCCACCCCTAGTTGGTTTTGGAGTATTGACAACAAAGTTGGTTGAGGGACTAATGCGTTTGTGAGAATTGCAGGATAACGCAGGTAGTGTCCCTCATTGATTCGGTTCACCTACCGGAGATGATCCCTAAAAATGTATGAAGACATTGAAGACAATGGTGGTAAGAGAAGATATTCTTATTGAAGACTATGACATGAGAAGACATTGCGTGAAGACTTTGGAGCGCGAAGACTGTGTGTTTTCGTTGTTTCCTTTTCTTCTTTGTTGAGTCATAGGAACCACCGTCTCGTTAAGTGGGGTCCAAGTGAACTAAGTCGAGGATCAAGTGATGCTCAACCCAAATCCTATGTCTTTGAGCGAAGACAATGAGAGCAAATCTTATCCAGAGTGGATGAGTCAGCTTTGCTTGTAGCCCAAGTAAAGTTGCAGCGTGTGTTTGAAATCGACCGTTGGAACACGTGTCGGTTCCTTAGTGACCCAGGTCATTTTGGAAAAATCAGGTCGGGTTGCCTAGTGGCTATAAATAGCCCACCCTACACCATAAATTGGTGGCTGCTCATAGTTAGTGCACGGCTTTTGTCGCTTGGGAGCAACCCACCTCGAAGCATTTGAGAGAGAAAACCTTGCGAGGACAAAGCCCAAACACCCAGAGCTAAAGAGTGTTAGGCATCATCAAGTCTTTCTGCTTTGTGTGACTCAAGACTTATTACACTTGAGGACTATGAATCCTCCAAATTGTTAGGCGTCGCGCTCGAGCATCCAAGAGTCATTGTGGATTGCCGATGAACGAAGTCTCAGAAGGTTTGGAAGTCTCCTTGAAGACTTACCAGAGTGATTGGGCGAGGACCGGGTGTCCTTAGCTCAAGGGGAATAAGGTGAAGACAGGGTCTTCGAGTTAAATCTCAGCCTCCCTAACCAGACGTCACAGCTTGTCACAAAGAATCGAACTGGTCCAACAAATCTCGTGTCTTCAACAAGCAACTGGTTCTATCTCTTCCAACCTTACTTAAGTTTGTCTTCATGAAGTCATTGCTTATCTGTTTATCTGTTTGACTTCATAGCTTGACTACTATTGTTGATTTGCTTCACACTATCTTCCATCTTGATCCTTACTACCTTACTGCTATTAGTCCTGTACTTTCACATCATTACATACTTGACTATGGCTTGTTTAGGGTAGTTTATCTTCTGCTGCATATCAATTAGGTTGTTTCTGATGTTTGTCTTCGAAACTTCCAAGTTTTTAAGACTTTCATAAAAATCGCCTATTCACCCCCCCCCCCCCTCTAGTCGATACTAGCACTTTCAATTGGTATCGAGCAAGGTACTCCCTTGTTCGTGTGATTCGATTTAACCACCGGAGTTTCAGCTATGTCGATTGCAGGGATAATCAAGGTCTCCGCTGCTTGCCCCGTGTTCGATGGAACTGAATATCCTTACTGGAAGAATAAGATGCGCATGCATCTTGAAGCCATTGATGTCGACCTCTAGTTTGTCGTCAAGAATGGCGTTCCCAAAATTGGTGAAGGTGTCACCCCCACTGATGTCAAGAAGTTCATTCAACTAGACTCTACTGCGAAGAACATCATCTGTGGTCATCTGACTAAAGGACAGTATGGTCGTGTGAGTGCTCTGGAAACGTCGAAGCTAGTCTGGGACTGGCTATCCAAGGTCAATGAAGGCGTTTCAACCCAAAGAGATCAAAGAATCAGTGTTCTCCGCAACCTCTTCAACCGCTTCAAGAGAAACGACAATGAGAATGTCCAGCTCACGTTTGATCGCCTCACTGATATCACAAATGAACTTCAAGCTCTTGGCGAATCGAGATTAGCAAGCATGAAATCGCCAAGACACTTCGAGATCACTTGACAGCTCCTTTGACACCCTTGCCCTCATGATACAAGAATGTCCTGACTTCAAGACACTCGATCCGTCTGATATACTTGAGAGGCTCAACACACATGAGTTCCAGCCATCTGAGAAAAGAGATATCTATGGTCCAAGCTATGGCCGAACTCGTGCTTTGAAGGCAAAAGTTGTTTCCTCATCCAAGAAGAATCGATCGTAGTTCAAGATCCTGGAGACATTGGAAGGGAACTTGCTATGCTTGTGAAGAAGTTCCAGAAATTCACAAAGAAGAAAGGCTTCAGAAAGTCTTCACGATCTAGCTCAAGGAATGATGAAGCTTCCCCACATGATCTGTAACGCCCCGGATTCATTGCGCCAGGTGTCTGCCAGTTATTCACCGTCGTTGCCATGTCATTTTCTTGCGTGTTGCACTTTGCCATGTCATCTTATGCATTTCATATCATGTCATCATGTGCACTTCATTTTGCATAGATGTTCGTCTTATGCATCCGAGCTTTTTCCCCTTTGTCCGTTTTGTGATCCGGCGCTCCTATGTCATCCGGCGTCCCCCTTTTGTCTTTCATTGTGAGCGGGTATTAAACTTTCTCGGAATGGCCCGAGGTTTGCCAAGCGGCCTTGGTATAGCACCGGTAGACCGCCTGTCAAGTTTCGTGCCATTTGGAGGTCGTTTGGTACTCCAACGGTTAACCGGGCAACCGTAGAGGCCTCTTTTGTTGCAGCCCAACACCCCTTCCAAAGTGGCCCAAAACCCATCCAAACCCCTTCCATGCTCTTGGTCGTTCGATCACGATCGCGTGGCCGAAAACCGCTCCCCATTTGGACTCTCCTAGCTCCCTCTACCTATAAATATGCCTTCCCCTCCGAAATTTGCTGGTCTTGTTTTACCATTGTCGAAATGTCTTGTAAACCGGGATTCCGAGACTGATCGGGTCTTCCTGGGAGAAGGTATATCCTTCGTTGATCGCGAGAGCTTATCATGGGCTAAGTTGGGACACCCCTGCAGGGTATAAACTTTCGAGAGCCGTGCCCGCGGTTATGTGGCAGATGGGAATTTGTTAATGTCCGGTTGTAGTTAACTTGACACCAGATCCGAATTAAAATGCATCAACCACATGTGTAGCCGTGATGGTCTCTTCTCAGCGGAGTCCGGGAAGTGAACACGGTTTCTGGGTTATGCTTGACGTAAGTAGGAGTTCAGGATCACTTCTTGATCATTGCTAGCTTCACGACCGTTCCTTTGCTTCTCTCCTCGCTCTTATTTGCGTATGTTAGCCACCATATATTGCTTAGTCGCTGCTGCAACCTCACCACTTTACCCCTTCCTTTCCCTTTAAGCTTTGCTAGTCTTTATACCCATGGTAATGGGATTGCTGAGTCCTCGTGGCTCACAGATTACTAGAACATCAGTTGCAGGTACAGGTTTTGCGATGATCATGACGCGAGGGCGATGTTTGCTTGTTTGGAGTTCTTCTTCTGCTTCTTCTTCGATCAGGGGATAGGTTCCAGGTCGGCAGCCTGGGCTAGCAGGGTGGATGTCGCTTGAGCTTCTGTTTGTGTTTCATCCGTAGTCGGATGTTGATCTCTTGTAAGATGTATTGTTGTATTCGTGTGGCATTGTATGCCTCTTGTATGTATCCCCATCTATTATGTAATGTTGATGTAATGATATCCACCTTGCAAAAGCGTTTCAATATGCGGGTCTGTCCTTGGTGGGACCTTCGAGTTCCTTTTGGATAGGGTCGCATATTGGGCGTGACATTATCACAAAAAGAGAACCTGCCACAAGTGCAAGAAACCTGGTCACTACATATCTGAGTGTCCACAGTGGGACAATGAGAAGAAGAAGAAGAAAAGCAAGGAATATGATTCCGATGACAAGAAGAAGAAGAAATCCTCAAAGTCTTCTAAGTCTTCTTCCAAGTCTTCATCATACAAGAAGAGCACATCCGCAAGGCTCGTGCTTTTGTTGGCAAGGAAATGGATTCAGACGAGGAGTTCGCTTCGAGGAAGCGGAGGTGGAGTCCGGAGAGGATTCTCGACCGGCGCTGTAAGTCCGGCTCTAGCCACTTGCCTATGTTGCCAAGTCCATCTTCAACACTAAAGACAATGACTTCCACACCAACGCTGAAGCTAATGACGAAGACGATCCTACTCCCACCTATCGCTTCATGGCACGCGTGCCAAGGTAAAATCACGCGATGCTTACTTTCAAACTTCAAGTGAAGATGACTCGATTGTGAATCCAAACCCAGCTACAAAACACTTGCTAAAATTGCAATCTGCACAACAAAAGGCTATGGAACATACTCAAAATTGTTAGACAAAAGCGATGACCGTTGACGCTGAAATGACACGCTCACAATCCTTAGTTGATGACATAAAAATCTTCATACTAAGTACCAAGAACTTGAAGGTCGCCATGAATCCTCTCAACAACTTATGAAAGGCTCTCCTATGATTATCTTCAAACTAAACAAGAGCTTGAGAAATTGAGAGCGGCTCATGAAGATCTTCAAAAGGTGAATGAGTCACTTCGCCCAATGCATCAGTTTCGCCAGAAGGATTTGAACCACCATGTCTAAAATGCATTGAGCGTGATAACGCTACATCTGCTGTCGAATGTTCCATCGCTGCTCGTTTCATTGTCTTCACCTACCGATGTGGTCACTAACCCTCTCAAGGAGGATACCACTGCTTGTTGTCGATGAAAATGCTATGTTGAAGACATTGCTTGAAACAGGATGTACAAAACTTTGAAGGACATCGACTCTCTGCGATGTCCTCAAAGCATATTCTAACCAAACCCTAGGAAAGAGGGTGTTGGGTTGAAGGAAAATGAATGTTGATGGCTCAGATCGAAGCCCGAGCAAGACCCCAAAACCACATGGGTTGTCAAAGGAACCTTCAAGAGATCCATCTACCTTATCCGGCTTTACCTGTGCTAATCCTATTATCATTGATGAATCCTTTGATGCAAACTATAAGCTGTTCAAAAATCGAATGGTGAAGTGTTTGCTGTGTACATTGGTACTAATCGCAGAATGGACCACCTATGAAGAAGATCTGGGTACCTAAGCGGTACATTGAGAATCTTCCTGTGAATGTCGTCATGACACCACCTAGGAAGAAGACAAACCCCAGACCTATAGCTTCATATGGCCCAAAGGCTTCATACAGATACATGACTCACATGAGTCACCCTAACGCCAATGTTTTGCAGGGAAATCATGCTCAGACTTATGAATATGAGCGTGTATCTTCGAACCGCTATGTTCATAGGACTAAAAACTTTTCTGCTTATTCATATGAGTACCATTCATCTCCTGCAAGGCTATTTGCTAGGGCTTCAAAGCCAAAATTCTCAGATGCTGCACTTAGACTCATTGCTTCTAAGCCCCCACTGAAAATGTGGGTGGCAAAGAAGAACTAACTCTCTTTTGCAGAAAATGGTCTCTAGCCAGCAATCAATGGCGTCCGATACTATTGCTGGGGACCTAAAACTTACTAAGGACGCACGTTAAAATGTCATCCTATATGCTTCACATCTGAATTTCATATCAGTCATACTATGTCCTAACCTTTGATATAAGATGTGACTGTACCTATATGTGTCAAATGCTTATGCTTCACAACACTCGTGTGAAGCCTATCCTCCTAACTGCACTGTAGGGTACATCACCTAAAGCTTCAGAGTGGATTATGGACAGTGGGTGCACAAATCATATGACTGGTGATTGAAGTCTTCTCATGGACTCAACCTTACGTCCATCCGACAAGAGTCACATCACATTTACTGACACTGGTAAAAGCAAAGTATTGGGTCTGGGTAGAGTTGCAATCTCAAAGGATCAACACATGGATAAAGTGATGCTTGTTGAATCCCTTGGTTTCAACTTAATGTCTGTCTCAATGCTTTGTGACTTGAACATGATTGTGATATTTGGCAAATATCGTTGCCTTGTACTAATGGAATCTGACAAATCTCTAGTCTTTGAAGGGTATCGAAAAGATGATCTGTACATGGTAGATTTCTCAGCAGGTCCACAGCTTGTCGTTTGTCTTCTCACAAAAGCTTCAAAATGTTGGCTCTGGCATCGAAGGCTGGGACATGCTGGCATGAAGAACTTACACTCACTCGTCAAGAAGAAGCATGTCATAGGCATCGAAGATGTCAAGTTCAAGAAGGATCATCTGTGTGGTGCTTGTGAAGCTGGAAAGATGACAAGGGAAAAGCACCCATCGAAGACAATCATGACAACATCTCAACCCTTCGTGCTGTTACACATGGACTTATTTGGACCTACTCACTACTCCACCCTCACAACAACTGCGTGTCTCTATGGCTTCATCATTGTTGATGACTACTCAAGATACACATGGGTCCATATAATTCTTTACAAGACTGAAGTGCAAGATGTCTTTAGACGCTTTGCAAATCGAGAAATGAACAATTATGGAGTGAAGATCAAGCACATCAGAAGTGACAATGGCACTGAATTCAAGAACGCTAGACTTGATCTGTATCTGGATACAATGGGAATCACTCATGAGTTCTCTGCTCCATACACACATCAGCAAAATGGCATCGCTGAGCGCAAGAACAGAACCCTCATTGAAATGGCTCGGACAATGCTAGATGAGTACAAGACACCAAGAAAGTTCTGGCCCGGCTATTGATACAAAGATGTCACATCATTAACCGTGTATACGCTCATAAGCTTCAACAAAACATCATATGAGCTACTTATCGCAAGAAGCCAAATGTCGCCATTTCAGAGTATTTGGAGCAAGATGCTGGATCAAGGATCCCCATCACAAGTCAAAATTTGCACCTAAGGCTCACGAAGGCTTCATGCTTGGCTATGGACAGGATTCACACTCCTACAGAGTCTTCAACCTTTATCTCTACAAAATCGTTGAAACTGTGGATGTGAAAATTGATGAAACCAATGGTTCACAGAGAGAGATTCTGCCAAGCACACTGGATGAAGCTCCTTCAAATGAGGCAATCAAGCTGATGGGAACTGGTGAAACCATGCCCTCTGAAGCACAGCCTGAAGAGGAACTTACCATATCTGCACCAAATCAACCTGAAGACAATGCTCAGTCCGAAGACAATCCTCCCAATGATGACAGTGATCAGCCAGAGCAAAATCTTCGTCCTGTTCATCCTCATGTTGCAAATGAAGTTCAAATAGAAAAGATAATCGACAGCATCAATGCACCTGGTCCGCTCACTCGATCAAGAGCAACGCAGCTAGCAAACTTCAGGGCACTTTTCATTTGTGTCAATATCGTAACCCAAGAAAGTTGTCAAGCTTTTATGGAACCCGAATGGATTCAAGCCATGCAAGAAGAACTTCAACAGCTCAAACTGAATAATGTCTGGGAACTTGTCAAGCGAATTCGATCCTCGCAAGCATAACATTATTGGAACAAAATGGATATATCGAAACAAGCAAGATGAGCATGGTCAAGTCGTCAGAAACAAAGCACGTCTTGTGGCTCAAGGATACACCCAAGTGGAAGGAATTGACTTCGATGAAACATTTGCTCCTGTTGCTAGGCTCGAAGCTATTCGCATACTGCTAGCCTACGCTAATCATCACAATATCTTGCTATATCAAATGGATGTAAAGAGTGCATTTCTCAATGGCAAGATTGAAGAAGAAGTATATGTCGCACAACCACCTGGCTTTGAAGATCCAAAACATCCTGATATGGTGTACAAACTAAACAAGGCACTGTATGGCCTCAAACAAGCTCCTCGTGCCTGGTATGATACAATCAAAGACTTCTTGAAGAGCAAAGGCTTCAAACCTGGATCCCTCGATCCCACTCTCTTCACGAAGACATATGATGGTGAACTGTTTGTGTACCAAATATATGTGGATGACATAATCTTCGGATGCACCAACCAGAAGTACAGTGATGAGTTTGGGTACATGATGCAAGAGCAATATCAAATGTCCATGATGGGTGAGCTGAAGTTCTTCCTTGGTCTTCAAATTCATCAGCAGAGAAATGGCATCTTCATATCTCAAGAGAAATACCTCAAAGATTGTCTGAAAAAGTTTGGAATGGAAGACTGCAAAGGCTACACGACGCCAATGCCAGCCAAACACCATCTTGGTCCCGACGACAATGGTAAAGAGTTCGATCAAAACGTATACCGCTCCATGATTGGTTCTTTGCTTTATTTATGTGCATCTAGGCCAGATATTATGCTTAGTGTTTGCATGTGTGCTCGGTACCAAGCGGCACCAAAGGAATCGCATCACTTAGCTGTGAAGCGAATTCTTCGATATTTGGCTTACACCCCAACACTCGGATTATGGTATCCTAAGGGCTCAAGATTCGATTTGGTTGGATTCTCGGATGCTGATTATGTTGGTGACAAGGTGGATCGCAATTCTACATCTGGCACATGCCATTTTCTGGGACGATCACTTGTCTGTTGGTCTTCGAAGAAGCAGAACTGTGTATCACTCTCAACTGCTGAATCTGAATACATTGCTGCTGGATCCTATTGTGCTCAGCTTCTATGGATGAAGCAAACTCTCAAGGACTATGGCATCAACCTGAAACAAGTACCTCTCTTCTCCGACAACGAGAGTGCCATCAAAATATCCAACAATCCAGTCCAACACTCGAAGACAAAGCACATTGAAATTCGTCATCACTTTCTCAGAGATCATGTTATGAAGAAAGATATCGATATCATTCACGCCAACACCGATGAGCAATCGCGATATCTTCACAAAGCCCTTGGATGAGAAAAGGTTTTGCAAGTTACGGTGTGAGCTAAATATCTTAGAATCCTCTAATGTCCTATGATCAGGCACACATCCTAACACTTATGCATGTTGATGACTTAGATGTGCAACACACAAAGTAAGGTATATCTTCAATCAATGAAGATTTACACTCTGAGTGTGAATACATTAACATGGAATTTGACTTCGGAGCGCCATGATAATTGTGTGCCGTGTCTGGGTCTAATACTTCCTATACGGTGGGTAACGCCACCACCAACTTTTCTTGTTTGAAGTGTTTCATTCAAGGCGTTATATTGCAATGACTTCGCATTTGGATTGTCTTCAGTTTCAATTTGTCTTCATGACTTTCTGCAATATGATTATTTGATTGCTTTTTGATATATATATATACTAGTGTTCTGTCCTCTACAGCATTCACTTATAGCTATGTCTTCAAGATTGGATCTTTTGAACTAAGTGAATGTGATCGGACCCTAACCTCTCTATGCTTACTATCTCAACATCTATCTTTCCAAATCATATGCATTCTATTGAAACTGTCGAATGTCTTCTTTGCGTCCTAGTCAGCAGAAGGCAAAGAGACAAACATTAAATCTGTTTTTAATGGCTTATCTTTACTGTTGAAATCCGGAGAAGCCGGAACAACTCTCCGACATGCCTGGCGGGCGTGGGAACGTGGGACAACCCTGAGGGTGTTGCATGCTTGCCACGTGCCCCTCAGATGTGAACCGCCAGGGCACCGGCGTAATTGCACTGTGTCTCTCACCTACTTATAAATACCTGTCCCCCTACAGTAAAGAAATACTTTTTCCACCTCCCCACCTCCGTCAAAACCCTAGCGCCACCGCTAGCTCGAGACGACGCCGGCGACGAAGCGCTTAGCTGTCGCGACTTCTCCGACGCCGTCCTCACGCCTGCCGCGGACATCGTCCTCTCCGCCGTCGCCGTAGGTGTCCTGCATCGCCAAGTTAGGGCACGGTGGGCTGAACTGCTCGGTCTCCTATTCTTCTCCATCTAGCAGTTCTTCGTGCGGTAATTATAACTCTATTTTTACCACCTTTTTGATCTTCAAGATTCATCCTATTTACCGAAATTAGTTTCTGTCTATTCAAAGCTAGATCTATTTCGTCTGCATCTCATACTGCTTAGTCGATTCACTTAGATTTCCTCTAGTTTGATTCCTCACTTGTACTTATTCACGGATTGGTACAAATCTGGAACCAACTCACCTATATAAGTGAATGTCTTCGCAACATGAGGTCAATGTCTTCAAACTGATTTATCTTGAAAATCTTCTAAGAATGCATATGACCTCTTCCCCTTCCCTCGCATCTCTAATGCTGTCACAGGTACATGTCCGTGGGAGAATCCCTTGGTTCTCATAGTCTGCATTCGTTTGCAGAATACTTACAACATCATATAAATTCTCCTGAAGCCAGTTCCTGCTTGACCAGCAAGCGCAAATTCTGAAGCCTTTGAACGTACTGAAGCCTTTCAGCTTGAAGTTCATGGCAACAGAGAAATCAGCAAGGAAGGGTGGCAAACAGCACAGAGGAGGCACATCTAAAGATCTGCCGATGACTTAGCATAACTGTACAAGACAGATCCTGAAGAGAATTATCATCAAAGGAAGACGTGAATCCAATGGATTCGACGCTATTGGGTCGAGGAGTGGTTCAAGTACAGATTTGTGACAAAGGAATATGCAGAGAAGCATGCCATCAACAGACCATGGGGTGATATCCTCTATCGAGGGCTTCAACCCAAGAGCCGAGTTGAAGCCATTGAACAAGGCTTCTATCCATGCATGGTCCGTGGGACATAGCCAGCGAACGCAGATCCCACTTCACTACTATGGTGTCGTGAAGATTCGCTCTTCAAATGCAACTATCAGTTTGCTGTGGCTTCAGCCAAGGAGAACAAGAAGTCCTTGGGTTTGGACTTCAATCCAGGTCCCTCTGCTCCCCGTGTTGATGGCTCCCGTGAAGTAATCCCAATGTCATTGGCCCCTATGCCAACCTTGACGGCCTCATCACTTACAACATGGTCCAAGGCGCCAGAGTAGATCATTCTGACAATGGTGCTGACTCTGATGAAGCCCCTTCTCCTCCTCCTCCAAAGCCGCAGAAGCGGAAGAAGTCAAAGGCTTCAACCTCAGCTGCAAAGCCACCTCCGAAGACTTTGCGTGCGAAGCCACTGGCCACTGCACCTCCTGAAGCTAGTGTGCAATCTAAAGATCTGTCCCGTGTCTCCAAGAGAACGGACAAGAAAAAGCAGCTTGTTAGACCATCTGATCAGCGAGCTTTGACTCCTGCTGCCATTCTGCGTGAAGAACCCATTGATCTATCAAGTGATGAAGATCTTGCTGATGACGCCCTTGAGCAGCTGATCAAGAGCAAAGAAGAAGCAGAAATCTTCAAAGAACTCTGCCTCTGCTTGATGTGGCCATCATTCACAATTTCATTGATGAGTGGTTCGACACCCCAACGCCGCCTTTGAAGATTTACAGCTCCCAATTGGCCTCAGTGTCGCCTTCAATGGCGCCATTGCTTCTGAGCTAGCTCTTGCTCAGCGCATCGTTGAGCTCAAAAACAAGATTGATTTTGAGAAGGCTCAATTCAAGAAGCATGTGGCCAATCTGAGTGTTCAAGACGTCCGCAACTTCAAGGTCATGCTCCATGAGCTTAAAGAAGCTTTTCTGATGAAACGCCAAGAAGCTCAGGGCTCTCGAGAACGCATGAAGCTTTTGGATGATAAGTGTGTGCTTGCCTAGAATGAGGCTGAGAAGCGCAAGTCCCTTGGCCGTCCAGGCATTGACCCCAGAATGGTTGCAAAGAGGAAGAAGAAGCACCCTGCTGAACAGCATGAGCCTTCAAGCCAAGAAGCCCCTTGCATAATCTTCCCGAGCAGCATGACTGGCTCGAAGCCAAAGGTCACCACAACCGCTTCAGAACGGAAGAAGATAAAGGTTGCCGAGGCTGACGCCAGAAAGAGAAAGCATACTGAAGCCTCTGATGCCGCTCCCTCCAAGAAGAAGCGCAAGACCAAGAAGACTAGGGCTGCTTCCAGAGAGCCCTTAGTCGTTGAACCCATTTCCATGGTTCGCCCTGTGTCTGTTCATCAAGAAAGAAGGATGGTTGTCCATGAGCCTGCTACCACAGAGGCTCATGAGATCGAAGATATTCCAAAGAAATGAACCTAACGCTGTCAAGACATTGGTCAAGATGACAATGTAAATGATGATGAAGTTCTTCCTCGATCGAACATCACGTGGTATCATCGCCGTTCGCATTTAACAGCGAACTCATCAAGATTGGTCGCCCATTAACGCCAATTGCTCAGATGGTTCGTGGGCTGATCACCCACAACAACAACAAGACTCCCCAAGACTCCCCAACAACAACAACAAGCTACACCCCCAAAGGCAAGAAGAGGATGAAGACTTTCGTGCTCACCCAACTCCATCTCCCAACTTGAAGCCAGCTCTTCAGAGCTTCGCAGAGGACAAAGGCCTCAAGTCCTCTCGTCGAGCATTCCTCAGAGGAGAAGTGCAACGCTCACCGTTGCACGGCAAGTATTTTCTAAACCAGCTCCAACAAAGGAACATCTCGTCTCAAGCACATGTCATTGAAGACATTCCGGCTGCATCAGCCGAAGAAAAAGAAGAAGAAGTACGTGTACCAACTCCCCCTACTATTGAAGAAGAAGAAGTTCGTGTACCAACACCCCCAGCGATTGAAGAAGAAGTAGTTCATGATTTGAACATGCCTGTGCCCGACCCTCCTGTTCGTCAAGAGGAGGTTGAAAATGTTGAGGCTGCCACAACCAACGCCAATGAAGCCAAGGATTTAGTCATGGTCGACGCCAATGTGGAGCCTCGCACCAACCAAAGGTGCTCGAAACCAATGAGGCCACTCGTGCTCAAGCAAATGTGGCCACCGATCCCGACGCACCAAGCTCATGAGAATTCTCGCACTGACGCCAATGAGGAGGCTGCACTGAGCAAATATGACAATTGCTCCTCAAGCACTCACAGTGCAGCCTCGAACCTCTCGATGTTGCTTCGCCTCTGCTCCGCCACCAAGGCCTCACACTATTGAGCAAGCATACGATCACGGTCACTTTGTCACCGTCCGATGGCCCATTTTGGTGCCTCCGCCATCGCCTCAGACCCCAATTTGACTATCATGTTGACCATCGGCCTCAGTCCGTAAGCCAAAGCCGAGATTGCCAAGGTTTCTGTGTAACGCCAACTCCCCTGTGTCCTTCAATGCAAATGGCTTCAAGAGCCACAATACCTTCTTTGACAAATACCAAGAACCCCTACTCCAAGCCAAGGATTTCATCGATCGGTTCGGAGCTATCAGCAGAGAAGCTATTACTCATGCGTGTTATATGATCAAGGGCGCATTTTCCCTCATATGCGCCTTGACACTGAAACTATTGCTGGACTGCCGTGCTTAGAAGAAGCATTTGACTGCTTTCACGATGCTGGTCTGCTCCATTTTGTGACAGACAAGGAACATTGGAACGAAGAGCTATTGCTTCAATTCTATGCCACTCTGCACATTAGCGGCTACTACAGAGACATCAAGACTTGGGTTCTCGAGTGGATGACTGGCAATGTTCATCATGAAGCCAAAGCTATGGACATCATCGAGCTTACTGGGCTAGCCACTCCTGGAGAACTGTATGAGCCTAACTGTCAGCTACACCGCAATGTTGTGGAGAGCATCTTTCATAAGCCAGAACCCAATATGAGCCAGATGCTGAGCATGATGAAGCCTTTGCCATCTGACGCTGAGTATCCCACACATTTCTTTGTTGAAGACCTTGAGTATCTGCCTCGCACCATATACCATATCATCAGGCGAACTCTATGGCCAGTCAAGGGACACTCATCATCGGCCAAGCTTGAAGGAGCCATGAAGACTTTGGTCTTCTATATTCTCAATGGCATCAGCTTCAACACTCAGGAATTCTTCATCAGGCAACTTGCTGCTTCCGGATCTGACCTGTTTGGTCTGAAGTTTTATGCTCCCTGGGTCATGCGCCTCATCAAGCGACACTCATCTGTCAATTATTAGCCCTCTGCTCACAATCACATCATATTTCTGCCCGAGGTTGATATGTCAGTTGATGCTATATACTCTGACCCTTCCAAGATGCCACTTTGTCTTCAGAACATTGAGCACCAAAGCTTCACTCAGCCTATTGAAGGTGTTCAAGCAGCAACAAGATTCTACCAACTAGCTGGTAACACCCGTCTGCCTCACAGAGCGCCAACTGAAGCTACTGAAAGCACCATTGCGCAAAGGCCTCGGAAGCGTTCTCATGTTCTTAATGACCGAGAGCTTCTTGTGGCTCTTCATCAGAAGTAGGATAAGCATCATTTCTAGCTCAAGCACCAAATGCAAAGCCTCTTGGTGGATGTCAATCGCATTCGCAACCTTGCCACCAAGAATGCCTTTGTTGCTCATGAAACTTGCCAAGATCATGGAAGAGTTTGACCGCCAAGGTCAAGTCGATCTTCAAGATGATGGCTTCAATGAAAGATTCCATTTCGACTCCACTCCTCCAAGGATCTGCTACCTGCGTCGAACTCCATCTCTTGAAGACTCTGAATATTCCTCTTCCGCGCAACAAGCTTAATGCCAGAGTGATCGATGATGAAGATGACGCTACTTCACCCACTCCAACTACTATCATACAAGACGACATCGCACTAAGCTCGCTCGCACCGCCAACCAACGATGACAACCTCGCTGCTTCACCTACTCATGATGACGAGTAGATGCTCTATGTCTTCAAACCTTTTTGGTCATTACTGACAAAAGGGGGAGAACCGTATGAGTTGATAGTCTTCAAGCGGGTTCATATGGGCGGTTGCATTATATTTGCTGCGTGCTTACAACTCTTGCGCTTTGAAACATTTGGTTCTTTGAGTTGTAACAGCTAAACTTGATGGTCGTCTGCTACTTCTGCTACTTATTTGCTTTACCATGATGTGATGATAAATTCCACATGTGCGATGATAACTTCCGCACTTAGATCATTTGCAGACGTTCATTTTTCATTATGCATGTCATTCTTATTGCTATATCATTTCATGCATGATGAATTATCTTCATAAGTTGAAGTGGATCTCCACAAGTACAACCTGCCATGTGCATTTGCATTCCAAAAGCAAATTACTTATATGCACATCTTCAGGGGGAGCCCTTGCAACTTATGAGGACAAATTCATATCCTTACAATTTCACATACTTTATCCCCGTTGAAAACTTCAACCAGTTTGTCATCAATCACCAAAAAGGGGGAGATTGTAAGTGCATCTAGTGCCACCCCTAGTTGGTTTTGGAGTATTGACGACAACGTTGGTTGAGGGACTATTGCGTTTGTGAGAATTGCAGGATAACGCAGGTAGTGTCCCTCATTGATTCGGTTCACCTACCGGAGATGATCCCTAAAAATGTATGAAGACATTGAAGACAATGGTGGTAAGAGAAGATATTCTTATTGAAGACTATGATATGAGAAGACATTGTGTGAAGACTTTGGAGCGCGAAGACTGTGTGTTTTCGTTGTTTCCTTTTCTTCTTTGTTGAGTCATAGGAACCACCGTACTGTTAAGTGGGGTCCAAGTGAACTAAGTCGAGTGATCAAGTGATGCTCAACCTAAATCCTAAGTCTTCGAGCGAAGACAATGAGAGCAAATCTTATCCAGAGTGGATGAGTCGCTTTGCTTGTAGCCCAAGTAAAGTTGCGCGTGTGTTTGAAATCGACCGTTGGAACACGTGTCGGTTCCTTAGTGACCTGTGGTCATTACGGACAAATCAGGTCGGGTTGCCTAGTGGCTATAAATAGCGCACCCCTACACCATAAATTGGTGGCTGCTCGAGTTTGTGCACGGCTTTTGTCGCTTGAGAGCAACCCACCTCAAGCATTTGAGAGAGAGAAATCCTTGCAGGACAAAGCCCAAACACCCAGAGCCAAAGAGTGTTAGGCATCATCAAGCCTTTCTCGTCTGTGTGACCAAGACTTATTACACTTGAGGACTGTGAATCCTCCACCCGGTTAGGCGTCGCGCTCGAGCATCCAAGAGTCATTGTGGATTTCCAAAGTGAACGAAGTCTCAGAAGGTTTGGAAGTCTCCTTGAAGACTTACCAGAGTGATTGGGCGAGGACTGGTGTCCTTAGCTCAAGGGGAATAAGGTGAAGACATGGTCTTCGAGTTAAATCTCAGCCTCCCTAACCAGACGTACACTTGTCACAAAGAATCGAACTGGTCCAACAAACTCGTGTCTTCAACAAGCAACCGGTTCTATCTCTTCCAACCTTACTTAAGTTTGTCTTCATGAAGTCATTGCTTATCTGTTTATCTGTTTGACTTCATAGCTCGACTACTATTGTTGATTGGCTTCACACTATCTTCCATCTTGATCCTTACTACCTTACTGCTATTAGTCCTGTACTTTCACATCATTACATACTTGACTATGGCTTGTTTAGGGTAGTTTATCTTCCGTTGCATATCAATTAGGTTGTTTCTGATGTTTGTCTTCGAAACTTCCAAGTTTCGAAGACTTTCATAAAAATCGCCTATTCACCCCCCCCCCCCTCTAGTCGATACTAGCACTTTCAGCTACTGCATTCGTCAGCAAGTCTATCTTCAACTCTGAAGAAAACGACTTCACCAACAAGGCTGATGAAGGCAATAATGACTACGTTCCAACCTATTGCTTCATGGCAAAGGGTGCCAAGGTAACTTAATACGCCTCCTCTGACTCTAGTGAGGATGAATCTGATGAAAATCTCAAGTCCAGCTACTCTAAACTTGCTAAAATTGCTGTGAAACAACAAAAGGCCTTTGAAAAGGTTCAAAACATGCTAGACAAAAGTGATGATATGTTGGGTGAAGAAATGGAACGCACTAAAACCTTGACTGAAAATCTTCCGACACTTCAGTCCAGGTTTGACAATCTTCAAGGTCATCATAACACTCTCTTATCTGATCACGAGAAGCTTTCTTATGAATTTCTTCAAAGAAAGCAAAATCTTGAAAAGCTAAGAGTGGATTATGAAGATCTTTTGAAGGAGCGCGATTCATTACTTGCACAACAAATCAGCACTACCCAGGAAGAATTTGTTCCTCCATGTCTGAAGTGCGTTGAACATGAAACTACGAATTCTTCACCTGAATGTTCAAATACTTCTAATGCTACAAATTCTTCATATGTCTCTGCTATCACTAATTCCTCATTTGAGGACAATGCAAGTATCACTGATGATGCAGGGCTGAAGGAATTGTACATGACAGCATGTACAAAACCTCAAAGGGCATCGACTTTTGTGATGTGCTCAAAAGCAGATCCTCAACAGAAACCCTAGGAAAGAGGGTATTGCCTTTGAGAGGAAACTCAATGCTGATGGAACATATTGGAAGCCCGAGCAGTACCCCAAAACCTCATGGGTTGCTACAAAGGGACCTCCAGTTGATCCATACAACTTATCTAGTTTTACATGTGAATCTCCTCATTCTTTTGATGAGTCATTTGACTCTAACTATAAACTGTTCAAAAATCAGAATGGTGAACTATTTGCTAGATATGTTGGGACTAACTCCAGGAACGGTTCCCCTATGAAGAAAATCTGGGTTCCCAAAATTTGCCTTGAAAATCTTCAGGTGAATGTCCTCATGACACCACCAGTGAAGAATAGGAACTCCAGATCAAATTCTTCATATGGATCCAAGTCCTCATATGGACCAAATTCCTCATGTGGATCAAATTCCTCAAAAGGATCAAAGTCGTGCTAACCCTTCTGTTTCGCAGGGTAGAGCTAAGGGCTATGAATATGTGCATTATTCTTCAAATCATTATGTTCATTAGTCCTTGAAGAATTTCTCTGCTTATTCATATGCTTACCCTAACCCCTCTTATGTGAAACGAAGTGGACTGGCGCCTATGCCACCTTTCTCATATGGTGCTCGCAGAGTGATGAATTCTTTGCCACCCCTTCAGATGTAGGTGGTGAAGAAAAAGAACTAATCTCTTATGCAGGTCAGTCTCCGCCTTGCTCAAACGATCAAGAATTTGCTGGAGACCTGAACAGTGCCTGATAGGACGCAGGCTAATCATGATGAAATTAACTTTCATTTCACACGTCCTCCTTACAAATTTATCTATTCTATTGCTTGATGAATTGATCTGATGATATCGATGTCATATTCTTCACTGATGAAGTATATGAGTTCGTAAGCTGCACTAATTCGTCTCCAGGATGATCAACCCAAAGCCAATGAGTGGGTCCTCGATAGTGGATGTACAAATCACATGACTGGTGACAAGAATCCATTGATCGATGCTCCTTTATCACCGTCACATCTGAAGCATATCATCTTCGCTGACAAAGGCAAAAGTCAGGTATTGGGTCTAGGTAAGGTTGTGATCTCTAAGGACATACACATGGACAAAGTCATGCTTGTTGAGTCCTTAGGATACAACCTCATCTATGTCGAAATGCTTTGTGATCTTGATATGGTTGTTGTCTTTGGCAAGTATCGTTGTGTTGCGATCATGGAAGCTTACAATTCCAAAGTCTTCGAAGGCTTTAGGAGAGGAGACTTGTACATTATTGATTTCCCTACAGGACCACAACTGGCTGTATGCTTACTTGCAAAAGCTTCAGAAGGCTGGCTATGGCATCGACGACTTGGTCATGCTGGCATGAGGAATCTGCACACGCTCGCGAGGAAGAAGCATGTCATTGGCATTGAGAATGTCAAATTCCTCAAGGATCACTTATGCGAAGCCTGTGAAGCTGGGAAGATGACAAAGGCCAAGCATCCAGCGAAGACTATCATGACTACCACTCAACCATTTGAATTGCTTCACATGGATCTCTTCGGTCCAAATCATTATTCTGCTGTTATAAATGATGCATCTCTATATGGCTTTGTTATTGTTGATGATTGATACGTCTCCAACGTATCTATAATTTTTTATTGTTCCATGCTATTATATTACCCCTTTTGGATGTTTATGGGCTTTATTTTACACATTTATATCTTATTTGGGACTAACCTACTAACCGGAGGCCCAGGCCATATTGCTGTTTTTTTGCCTATTTCAGTATTTCGAAGAAAAGGAATATAAAACGGAGTCCAAACGGAATGAAACCTTCAGGAGCGTGATTTGTGGAACGAACGTGATCCGGAGAGCTTGGAGTGCAAGTCAAGAAGCAGCCGAGGGCTCCACGAGATAGGAGGCCGCCCCCCCCCCTATAGGGCGTGCCCCCCTGTCTCGTGGGCCCCTCGGGCGGCCACCGACGTACTTCTTCCTCCTATATATACCTACGTACCCCGAAAACATCCAGGGGCACCACGAAACACAATTTCCACCGCCATAACCTTCTGTATCCGCAAGATCTCATCTTGGAGCCTTCGCCGGCACTCTGCCGGAGGGGGAATCAACCACGGTGGGTGTCGATGTCAAAACCGGCGGATCTCGGGTAGGGGGTCCCGAACTGTGCATCTAGGCGGATGGTAACAGGAGACAAGGGACACGATGTTTTTACCCAGGTTCGGGCCCTCTCGATGGAGGTAAAACCCTACTCCGCTTGATTGATATTGATGATATGGGTAGTACAAGAGTGGATCTACCACGAGATCAAGGAGGCTAAACCCTAGAAGCTAGCCTATGGTATGATTGTTGTTGTGTCCTATGGACTAAAACCCTCCGGTTTATATAGACACCGGAGAGGGCTAGGGTTACACAGAGTCGGTTACAATGGTAGGAGATCTACATATCCAGATCGCCAAGCTTGCCTTCCACGCCAAGGAAAGTCCCATCCGACACGGGACGAAGTCTTCAATCTTGTATCTTCATAGTCTTGGAGTCCGCCGATGATTTATAGTTTGGCTATCCGGACACCCCTAGTCCAGACTCCTCAAGAGTCTCGAACCAAAGCTTCAATAACGATTTAGTCCGGCGCATATTGTCTTCGGCATTGCAAGGCGGGTTCCTCCTCCGAATAATTTATAGAAGATTGTGAACACCAGGATAGTGTCCGGCTCTGTAAAATAAATTCCACGGACCACCATAGAGAGAATAAAATTCACACAAGTTCATTCTGCTAACGTGTTTTGTGGCATGACGTCACGCCACAACCAAGCCTTTACTCGAATCATTTTTATTACACCACCTCAGCGCGTTTAGCGAAGCGGTTTCCTTGGCACGTCTTTTCGAAGCAGAGATCGTGTTCCCCCTATTCCGGGATTCCCATCAATACGGACGTGGGTAACCCAACCGCGCCCGTTGCCACGCCCCCTCCACCGAAGGCGAGTTCCAAACGGTCACAGGGACGACTCTTGGTATTCTCCCTCTTTATAGTGAGACCAAGGCCCGTTCTTTTTCTTCAATCCTCAATCGAATCCGCCCCTCGCCCCGAGTTCCAACACCCAGGGCTCCAGATTCGGGCACTCCGGACCTTCGACAATGTCTAGCTCCGACCTAGAGGGTCGGTGGATGCCCTCCTCCGTCACGGAAGAGGACATGCTAAAGCTGAGAGATGCTAGGTACTTAACCTACGAGATTTTGCATAGGTTGCCTGCCCAAGGGCAAGTCATTCCTACTCCCGAGCCTGGCGAGAGTGTCGTGTTCCTGTCTCACCTCCGTCGGGGTCTAGGCTTCCCGATGGATCCCTTCGTGAGGGCGCTCATGTTTTACTATGGGCTGGAATTCCATGACTTGGCTCCGGAGTCCATCCTCCACATCTCATCATTTATTGTTGTCCGCGAAGCCCTCCTCCACACTACCCCTCACTTCGGTTTGTGGCTCAAGACCGTCACCGTGGAGCCGAAGATGATTAAGGGGCGTCAGGCAGAGTGCGGCGGGGCAGTTATAAGCAAGAGGGCCGAAGCTCCATGGCCCGAGGGCTATTTTCAGGAGGAGCTCGGCTTGTGGCAACAGGAGTGGTTCTATATCACCGCTACCAGGGGCAGCAGGCAAAGGCCTCCGCCTGCCTTTCGCTCGGGCCCTCCACAACGGCTGACATCATGGGTCAACAAAGGGCTTGACTGGGGGCCGTCCAAGGACGTACCCATATTGCATGGCCGGATTCGAGACCTCCAAGAGAGGGAGATCAATCTAGTCGTAGTGACGCAGGTTATGCTGATTCGGTGTCTTCTGCCCTGCAAACGTCGCCCCCTCCGCCTGTGGGAATTCAATCCGGAGGGACCGCGAGCTCTTCAACACTTCATGGGTACGACACCCGTGGAGATGTATAAACTATTCTTCGGATCACAAGAGATGTGTCCGGACTTGACCGAGGACGCCGGCCTAAGCTGCAATCGCCCGGATACTCAAGTAAGTAGTCCTGTGTCTGGACATACCGTCCATTTATTTTTCATGGATTTTCCTTTTAACCAGCTATCCTTTGAACAAGAGTGGATAGCGCAAGCAAAACTGATACAGTGTCCGGCGCCCCCTCCCTGAGACCACGCCGGATCCCATGTTAGTCAAGATGTTGGAGGTTGCGCCTTCGGAGGAGAGCGAAGGGGGAACAGGGAAACTACTGCCTCTGCTAAGGAGGCTCTCAATGAGGGGGGAATCAAGAATCCCTCCCTCCAGGGGGAAAAGAGGACCGCTTCCGAAGACCCGGAGGCTAAGGCCTCAAAGCGGGGGAAGAAATCTGCATCGGAAGGTCCTGTGCCGGGAGGAGTCCCGGCCGCACTGTCTCCCCAAAGGAATCAGCCCTCCAGCGAGCCGTAAGTAGAAAAAGGGGAGTTTTGTAATAAGGAACATCCCTATTTTTATTTCTGAGGATAACCGAAGTTCTTACCTTGTAGTTCGGATCTCAGCCCTTCACAGTGGAGCTCCTCTTCGGGGGACCTTCGTCCGGAGATGATGGAGAGCGAAACGCCTCCATCTGCCGCACCATCAGGCGGGGCGGACGACCCTGAGGTGTCATCACGGAGGGTCTCCCCGAGTCCGGCGGGGCCGGGGAGTTCGGCACCAGCTGGTGTACGGCCGGTGGAGCTGAAGGATCTGCTTGAGAGGGCGTCTATCTCAGAAGATCACTGTACATTAATGAGTACGGTGATTGAAAGGATCTCATCCGCTGAGAGCGGGTTGCATGAGGCCGTCAGAAGTTTACTGACGGGGTTTGAGGTACGCAAAAAATGACATACCTTTTGACAATTTTGCACATAGAGTGCGCCCTGTATAGATAGTAGCCCCTGAGACTCGGTATGTTGTCGAAAACGATAGCGTGCTGAGGATCATAATCTCAGTTATAAAATGTCGCCTTTCCTATGCAGGTGGCGGAACGTTCGGTGGCCAGCCGGACTGATAGAGTTGCCGAACTGAAGCGGCAACTTGACGTTGCGGATGCGGATATCGCGCTAGTCAATAAACGACTTGACGAGTCACAAGGTAGGTGGTTTCTCCGCGGTCACCTGGTAAGGGGGCTGATGCCCACACCTTACAACATGTATGCTTGATGCAGATGGCGCCGCTGCTATGGAGGACCTTCGGGCAGAGCTTGCTCGAGCCAAGGAGCAAGCCAAAAAAAGGGATGCGGCTGCCTCGAAGGAAGCTGAGGAGCTAAAAGCCGAAAAGGCTGCTCACTGCCGAAGCAGGGAGGAGATGGCCGGAATGGCCGTGAAATTGAAAGATGCTACCGACTGCTATGAGGTTCTTGAAAGAGAACGCCAAGCGGAGCAGGAGGACCTGAAGAAGGCCACCGCCGAAGCCAAGGATGCCTGGTCTGCAATGCGGGCTACAAAGGAGGAACTGCGTCAGGCCAGAGACATTGCGGCTGGAAAGCCCTTTCTGCTGCGTAGGAAGTTCACGGATCCGAAGTATGCTCAGTTGGGCCAGTTGTTGGGTGCGGACGATCCTTATCTAAATTTGGCGGCGAGTGCGGCGGACGCAGTCGTACACTTCCGAAGCCAGAAGGATCATGAAATGGAAGAGCTTTTTTGGTCTCAATTCCATAGTCCGGAGCGTCCACTTCCGTTAACCGATCGGTTGGCTGAGTGGGCTGAGCTGAACAGATTGTCCGGATTTGCCATGACGGATGTGGTGGCTCATCTGTGGCCGGAAAGGCCCAAGCCGAAGAGTTATTTTGGCTTATTGCATCAATTCCTTGGGGCGGTGCCGCATATCAAGGCGATGAAGTGGTCGGCATGCATAGAGGGTGCATGGATGGCCCTCGCCCGTGTCAAAACATACTGGGCGGAGATGGATGCCACCGATGTTGCATCCCGGGGTTCGGACAGAAGCCGATTACCCGCCGAGCACTATTTTGAGGAAGTCCTGCAGGGCCCTCATTTAATAGAGTCGCAGTGCTCGAAAAATGTTATGTTCAAATGACATGTATGATTTGTGAAACCATATTTATAATGTAACGGCTTTTTATACTTGTGCGTTCAAGTATTGAAATATCTCCTGTGCGGCCATTAATGTATATGTATATATAACCTGAAAGATGGCAGTCTTTGGCTTCAGCCCCCACGCACATGGTGCGGGGGTGTTTGCAAAAAAGCGCATTTTCACACTTAATCCAACGTCTTGGTCCTTTGAAGGTGGTGATAGCATAGCAAGCTAGGCAACCGGACTATAATGCTTTATCACTTTCACTTAGCCATAGGAGCTCGATGGTGGGGATACTATATAGCCCCTAGGGGCACTGCGCTCTCCGTACTCGGGGCGCGTGTGTGCCTGACCGGGAAGCGGTCCTTCATCAAAGCAGAGGAACTCTAAACATTCCAGTAGTCGATCGAGTGGTTGACCAGTCTCGCAGATCATGACAATCAGCTTCCGCTTTCATCGAGGTGCTCGCCCGGCCAAACCGGGGCACAATCGCAGAGTTCTCCGTGCCGCATTAGCCGATAGAGCGAACGTAAGGCAGTAAACACGAGCCGGGCAAGCCCAACATTTGACCAAAGACATGATTCGAGCTGATGCATCTAAGGCCTAATCTCGAGACGCCAACACTCCTCGAGGTATTCGGTCTTTATGATAACGGCGAACAATGCCCTAAGCCCCTAGTGTCCGTGTACGGGCAAAACTGTTGACGCGCCGATGCCAAAACGCCACCTCCTCCTCGTTACAAAGAGGAAACCGGGGATGTGTATCAACAAGAGACAAGAAAAAGGTTTACGCAGGTCTTAATCAAAAGAATCCTTACAATGGGTCCTCGCTGCATGTCTCGCTACCGTGTCTCACAGGTCAGATCCTCGGACGGGTGTAGCATGTGGTTCATCTGTAAAAGAGAAGAACTTAGTTTGGAAAAATATCATGCAAAAAAATGTATTTAAAACAGAGTATGATTTGAAAGATGAATAAAGTTGAGCTTTATTGGCTCTCGTTGTTTCATGCGTGCAGCCCCTTGTAGAGAGGTATGCGGCTAGGAAGCCCCTTAGTTTATTTATGCCGGACTTGCCTAACCGTGTCCGGGGTCTGAATGACCTTTTAATGAGATGATGCCGCATGGACCGGGCATTTTAAGTGTAAGAGACGCGTAATGTGGTATTGCGTTAAAGCGGGCGAAAGCTTCGCGTCCCAATAGTGCTTGATGGCTACTTTTAAATGGGGAGATATGGAAGATTGGCTTTTCGCGACGGAAGTTGTCGGATGAACCGAACACAACTTCTAGTAGTAAGGAGCCCGTGCAATTGGCATAAGGGCCTGGCGCCACTCCTTTAAAGGAAGTGCTGCTATGGCGAATTTTGGTAGGGTCTATCCCCATTCTGCGGATTGTGTCCGCATATAGCAGGTTTATATCGCTGCCGCCATCCATTAGGACTTGTGTAAATTTGAGTCTGTCGATTATGGGCTTCAATATCAAAGCAGTCCTTCCTGCGTTTTGAATACTTCTGGAGTAATCCTGATGGTAAATAGTAATTGGTTTTGACATCCAATTTCGGTACTCCGCTGGGGTGGACCGTGCGGCGCGTATTTTGGTAGGTGTCGCACTATTTTTCCTTGTTATCACTTGAAGTGAGTTCACTGTTTTGACTTCTTGTGGGAAAGTCTTCTGTTTCCCGGTGCTCTGCTTGTGGGGTTCGTCATCATCTTCGCTTGGTGTGTCGAGCCCCTTGTGTTCGGCGTTAAGTTGGCCGGACTGCTTGAAGACCCAAACAATCTGTGGGTATGGTTTGCAGGTTTCCCGGGGGTACTGTAGATTTGACATATCCTATCCAAGATTTTGTTTAGGTTGGATAGCTCATCACTGTTCTCCTTAAGAGGCAGTGTTTTGTTATTCGGCCGAGAGTTTTTGAACCCGCCGTTGACCGCCGTGCTATTTGGGCCATTTTCCTTATTCCGGCGCTGATCTTTTCTGCGTCGTGATTTCCCATTTCCATTCCTGACCTCGGATGTACTCGGGTCGCTGGTGCTGCATCTTGCCAGCCAGCTATCTTCCCCCGCGCAAAAGCGGGTCATGAGGCTTGTTAGTGCGGCCATTGTTCTTGGTTTTTCCTGGCCGAGGTGTCTGGCGAGCCATTCGTCTCGGACGTTATGTTTAAAGGCTGCTAAGGCTTCGTCATCCGGACAGTCAACTATTTGGTTCTTTTTGGTGAGGAACCTGTTCCAGAATTTGCGTGCTGACTCTCCGGGCTGTTGAGTTATGTGACTTAAATCGTCTGCATCCGGAGGGCGGACATAAGTCCCCTACAAATTTGTTCAAAACGCATCCTCGAGCTCTTCCCAGCTTCCAATGGTATTTTCTGGGAGGCTTTTGAGCCAATGCCGAGCTGGCCCTTTGAGCTTGAGGGGTAGGTATTTTGTGGCATGGAGATCGTCTCCTCTAGCCATATGTATGTGTAGGATGTAATCCTCAATCCAGAATCCTGGGTCTGTTGTTCCGTCGTATGCCTCTATGTTTACGGGCTTGAATCCCACTGGAAATTCATGATCCAGTACCTCATCGGTGAAACATAGTGGGTGTGTGGCGCCCCTGTATTTAGGTGTGCTGTTATCCTCGAACACTCGGCGGGTTGTGTTGCTTCCTGGAGCCCTCTTTTTTGGCCCATAGATGGACCTGAACAGGCCATCCTTTTTGCGAGGATCCTTATGTGGATCGTGTGCCGGCTTGTGTGCGGCGCCGCTTGCCGCCTCAGCATCATCCGTCGCCTATCCGCCAGCGACTCTTTTTTTTTGACTGTGGGGCTCTACGGCCTCCTCGTCGAATTCGGGCAGCAGCTTGCGCTTCGGGTAGCTCTTTGCTTGGTGACTATCGCCGTATTTATCTGCAGTCTTGAGTACTTTGCTCCATCTCATTCTGAGTACGTCTTCCGCTGTTTTGAGCTTCCGCTTCGCTTCTTCAAACTTCTTGCAAAGGCGACGAGCCTTTTGTGGAGGTTCTTATGTTCGTGATGTGTCCGGCGTGAGATCGTCTGGACTGTTGTTTTCGCCGGGGAGGGGTTGCTCGTCCAATTCATCCTGTTCGGATGGTTGCTTGGTGTCATGTTCGTCGTCCACTGGTTCGCCCTGCTCTATGGCTGGGTCAGTATGGGTGCTGTTGTTATCGAGGCGGGTCTTCGCGGCGCTTATGCCGCTGTTTTGGTTGTTTTTCGGGAATTATCCTTCGCCGCGTCCCGTTGTTCCTCGTTATCGCTTCTTTTGGTGTATCCACCATGTATACATCGTGAGTTGAGGTGGCTTTCAGCGCCCAGAGGCGCTGGTTCTGGTCGCTCTCCGCATCGTCGTCCATACCGTCGATGTCTTCGGGGTCGAAGTCTAGCATGTCGGTTAAATCGTCGACAGTGGCTACTAAGTGGGTGGTGGGTGGGATTTGAATTTCTTCGTCGTCCGCATCCCGACTATCCTTACCGCAGTTCGGCCAGGGCTCTCCTGATAACGAGAGATACTTTAGCGAATTCAGGATGTCGCCGAAAGGTGAGTGTTGAAAGATGTCCACGGCGGTGAACTCCATGATCGGCGCCCAACCGGATTCGATTGGAGGGGGCGTGGGAGGTTCGGAGTCCGGAAAGGAGTCCGGCACCTCGGAGTCGCGAGCTTCACAAGGGACAAGGTCAGTGTTTGGCTCCGTCACCGTAGAGGTTGTAGCCCCTGAGGCGGTGTCTAACCATCCGTCCTCGATCTGCGCAGCCGGCTCCGAATTAAGGGTTGAGCGACTCGCAGGCGCCTCCTGTGGCACCGTCCGCAGCAGAGCTAAATCATGCCCATCGTGATAGCCAAGGCGTGCTCGGTTGTGGCTCAATCCATCAAGATCAAGTCTCCGTGGATGTCGGCCGTGAAGTTCGACTTCCAAATCGACCGACAGCCAGGGGCGAAGCTTCGATCTGCTCCAGATGGCTGCTTAATTGCCCGCAGCAAAGCCATCGAATATTTAAGATCTGTCCCAGGAGAAAAGTCTCACCGGACTGCGCTGTTGTTGTTGATGATCGAATGAGCCATCGAGCCTATCGGTGACGGCACGAGGAACTCTCAATGAAAGCACCAATGTCGGTGTCAAACCGCGGATCTCGGTAGGGGGTCCTGAATTGTGCGTCTAGGCGGATGGTAACAGGAGACAAGGGACACGATGTTTTTACCTGTGTTCGGGCCCTCTCGACGGAGGTAAAACCCTACTCCCGCTTGATTGATATTGATGATATGGGTAGTACAAGAGTGGATCTACCACGAGATCAAGGAGGCTAAACCCTAAAAGCTAGCCTATGGTATGATTGTTGTTGTGTCCTATGGACTAAAACCCTCCGGTTTATATAGACACCGGAGAGGGCTAGGGTTACACAGAGTCGGTTACAATGGTAGGAGATCTACATATCCGTATCGCCAAGCTTGCCTTCCACGCCAAGGAAAGTCCCATCCGGACACGGGACGAAGTCCTCAATCTTGTATCTTCATAGTCTTGGAGTCCGGCCAATGATGATAGTTCGGCTATCCGGACACCCCCTAGTCCAGGACTCCCTCAGAGGGCCTCTACATCAACATCCTTGCCCCTCCGATGAGTTGTGAGTAGTTTACCACATACCTACAGGTCCATAGTTATTAGCTAGATGGCTTCTTCTCTCTTTTTGGATCTCAATACAATGTTCTCCCCCTCTCTTATGGAGATCTATTCGATGTAACCTCTTTTTGCGGTGTGTTTGTCGAGACCCGATGAATTGTGGGTTTATGATCAAGTTTATCTATGAATAATATTTGAATCTTCTCTGAATTCTTTTATGTATGATTGAGTTATCTTTGCAAGTCCCTTCGAATTATCAGTTTGGTTTGGCCTACTAGATTGATCTTTCTTGCCATGGGAGAAGTGCTTAGCTTTGGGTTCAATCTTGCGTGTCCTTACCCAAAGGATGTAAAGGGTTGCAAGGCACGTATTGTATTGTTGCCATCGAGGATAACAAGATGGGGTTTATATCATATTGCATGAGTTTATCCCTCTACATCATGTCACCTTGCTTAATACGTTACTCTGTTCTTATGAACTTAATACTCTAGATGCATGCTGGATAGCGGTCGATGTGTGGAGTAATAGTAGTAGATGCAGGCAGGAGTCGGTCTACTTGTTATGGACGTGATGCCTATATACATGATCATGCCTAGATAATCTCATAACTATGCGCTTTTCTATCAATTGCTTGACAGTAATTTGTTCACCAACCGTAATACTTATGCTATCTTGAGAGAAGCCTCTAGTGAAACCTATGGCCCCCGGGTCTATCTCTTATCATATTTGCTTTCAATCTACTTTTATTTGCATCTTTACTTTTTTGCATCTATATTATAAAGTAACAAAAATATATTTATCTTATCATACTATCTTTATAAGATCTCACTTTCGCAAGTGGCCGTGAAGGGATTGACAACCCCTTTATTGCGTTGGTTGCGAGTTCTCAGTTTGTTTGTGTAGGGGCGTGGGACTTTTGAGGAGCCTCCTCTCGATTGATACCTTGATTCTCGTAATCGAGGGAAATACTTACGCTACACTTGCTATATCACCCTCTCTTCTTGAGGAAAACCAACGCAAGTCAAGACGTAGCAAGAAGGATTTCGGCGCCGTTGTCGGGAGGTCTTCGCTCAAGTCAAGACATACCAAGTACCCATCACAAACCCATCTCCTCGTGATTTACATTATTTGCCATTTGCCTCTCATTTTCCTCTCCCCACTTCACCCTTGCTGTTTTATTCGCCTCTCTTTCCCAATCTCCTCCTCTCTTTTTAAACTTGCCGTTTTTCTGTTTGCTTGAGTGTTGGATTACTTGTTGCCATGGCGCAAGATAATACCAAATTATGTGATTTCTCGAATACCAATAATAGTGATTTCCTTAGTACTCCGATTGCTCCTCTTAATGATGTTGAGTCTTGTGAAATCAATACCGCTTTGCTGAATCTTGTTATGAAAGATCAATTTGCCGGCCTTCCTAGTGAAGATGCCGCTACTCATCTAAACATTTTTGTTGATTTGTGTGATATGCAAAAGAATAAAGATATGGATAACAATATTATCAAGTTGAAGTTATTTCCGTTTTCACTTAGAGATCGTGCTAAAGTTTGGTTTTCGTCTTTGCCTAAAAATAGTATTGATTCTTGGAACAAGTGCAAAGATGCTTTTATCTCTAAGTATTTTCCTCCCGCTAAGATCATCACTCTTAGGAACGATATTATGAATTTTAAACAACTTGATCATGAGCATGTTGCCCAATCTTGGAAAAGAATGAAATTGATGCTTCGCAATTGCCCTACTCATGGTTTGAATTTATGGATGATCATACAAAAATTTTATGCCGGTTTGAACTTTGCTTCTAGAAATCTCTTAGATTCGGCCGCGGTAGGCACGTTTATGGAAATTACGCTAGGAAATGCTACAAAACTTCTTGATAATATTATGGCTAATTATTCTCAATGGCACACCGAAAGATCTTCTAGTAAGAAAGTGCATGCTATAGAAGAAATCAATGTTTTGAGTGGAAAGATGGATGAACTTATGAAGATGTTTGCTACTAAAAATACTCCTCTTGATCCCAATGATATGCCCTTGTCTTCTTTGATTGAGAATAATAATGAATCTATGGATGTGAATTTTGTTGGTAGGAATAGTTTTGGAAACGATGCTTATAGAGGAAACTTTAATGCTAGACCATTCCCTAGTAATTCCTCTAATAATTATGGAAATTCCTACAATAATTCTTATGGTAATTTTAATAATATGCCCTCTGATTTTGAGAATAGTGTGAAAGAATTTATGATTTCTCAAAAGAATTTTAATGCTTTGCTTGAAGAAAAATTGCTCAAAGTGGATGATTTGGCTAGGAACATTGATAGACTTTCGCTTGATGTTGATTCTCTTAAACTTAGATCTTCTCCTCCTAAGCATGATATCAATGAGTCCCTAAAAGTAATGAGAGTTTCCATTGATGAGTGTAAGGAAAGAACCGCTAGATTGCGTGCTAAAAGAGATAGCTTTATAAATGCGTGTTCTTCTAGTTTCCGTGAAAATAATGATGAGGATCTTAAAGTTATTGATGTGTCTCCTATTAGATCTATGTTTTGCAATATGAATTTTTATGATTATGGGACGGATGTGAATCAACTTTGCCTAGAAGGCGTCCCAAAAATTCAGAGTCTTTAGATCTTAATGCTAAATTTGGTAAAAGTGAGATTGGAGAATCCTCAACTTCCGATAATATTGAACCTACTATCTTGGATTTCAAGGAATTTGATTATGATAATTGTTCTTTAAAAGGTTGTATTTCCTTGTTGCAATCCATTGTTAATTCTCCTCATGCTTATAGTCAAAATAAAGCTTTTACCAAACATATTGCTGATGCCTTGATGCAATCTTATGATGAAAAACTTAATTTGGAAGTTTCTATACCTAGAAAACTTAATGATGAGTGGGAACCTACTATAAAGATTAGAATTAAAGATTATGGGTGTTTTGTTTTGTGTGATTTGGGTGCTAGTGTTTCCACGATTCCGAAAACTTTATGTGATATTCTAGGTTTCCATGATCTGGATGATTGCTCTTTGAATTTGCACCTTGCGGATTCCACCATTAAAAAGCCTATGGGAAGGATCAATGATGTTCTTATTGTTGCAAATAGAAATTTGGTGCCCGTGGATTTTATCGTTCTTGATATAGATTGCAATCTTTCTTGCCCTATTATTCTTGGTAGACCTTTCCTTAGAACGATTGGTGCGATTATTGATATGAAGGAAGGGAATATTAGATTCCAATTTCCATTAAAGAAAGGCATGCAGCACTTTCCAAGAAATAAAGTCAAATTACCTTATGAATCTATCATGCGTGCTACTTATGAATTTAGTGCCAAAGATGACACTCCTTAGATCTATCTTTGCTTTTATGCCTAGCTAGGGGCGTTAAACGATAGCGCTAGTTGGGAGGCAACCCAATTTAATTTATGTTTTTTGTTTTTTCTCCTGTTTAGTAATAAATCTTTCATCTACCTTCTGTTTAGATGTGTTTTTATCTTTTAATTAGTGTTTGTGCCAAGTAGAACCTATAGGATAACCTACGATGATAGTTGATTTGATTCTGCTGAAAATCACAAACTTTGCGCGCACAAATATAATTTTGTTAAATCACAGGAATGTGATTTTACGTTGATTCTTTTTTCTGTTGTTCAATAAACAAATTTTCCAGGACTTCCTATTGTGGTAGGATTTTTAGAGTTCCAGAAGTTTGCGTTAGTTACAGATTGCTACAGACTGTTCTGTTTTTGAAAGATTCTGTTTTTCGTGTGTTGTTTGCTTATTTCAATGCATCTATGGCTAGTAAATTAGTTTATGAACCATAAATAAGTTGGAATACAGTAGGTTTAACACCGAAATAAATAAAGAATGAGTTCATTGCAGTACCTTATGTGGTGGTTTTGTTTCTTTCACTAACGGAGCTTATAAGATTTCCTGTTGAGTTTTGTGTTGTGAAGTTTTCAAGTTTTGGGTAAAGCTTTTATGGACTATGGAATAAAGGGTGGCAAGAGCCTAAGCTTGGGGATTCCCATGGCACCCCAAGATATTCAACAATAGCCAAAAGCCTAAGCTTGGGAATGCCCCGGGAAGGCATCCCCTCTTTCGTCTTCGTTCATTGGTAACTTTACTTGGAGCTATATTTTTATTCGCCACATGATATGTGTTTTGCTTGGAGCGTCGTGTATTATATTAGTCTTTGATTTTTAGTTTACCACAATCATCCTTGCTGTACACACCTTTTGGGAGAATCCTATTTGATTAGAATTTGCTAGAGTACTCTATGTGCTTCACTTATATCTTTTGAGCTTGATAGTTTTTGCTCTAGTGCTTCACTTATATCTTTTAGAGCACGGTGGTGTCTTAATTTTGAAGAAATTGCTAGTCTCTCATGCTTCACTTATATTATTTTGAGAGTCTTTTAGAACAGCATGGTATTTGCTATGGTCATAAAGTTGGTCCTATAATGGTGAGCATCCAAGTTGGGTATAATAAAAACTATCATAGGAAGTGAATTGGATGCTATGATCAATTTGATACTTGATAATTGTTTTGAGATTTGGAGGTAGTGATATTAAAGTCATGCTAGTTGGGTGATTATGAATTCAAAGAATGCTTGTATTGAAGTTAGCAAGTCCCGTAGCATGCACGTATGGTTAAAGTTGTGTAACAAATTTGAAACATGAAGTGTACCTGGCTTGTGCATCCTTATGAGTGGCGGTCGGGGACGAGCGATGGTCTTTTCCTACCAATCTATCCACCTAGGATCATGCGTGTAGTACTTGGTTTTTGATGACTTCTAAATTTTTGCAATAAGTATATGAGTTCTTTTGACTAATGTTGAGTCCATGGATTATACGCACTTTTACCTTTCCGCCTTTGCTAGCCTCTTCGGTACCGTGCATTGCCCTTTCTCACCTTGAGAGTTGGTGCAAACTTCGCCGATGCATCCAAACCCCGTGATACAATACGCTCTATCACACATAAACCTCCCTATATCTTCCTCAAAACAGCCACCATACCTACCTATTATGGCATTTCCATAGCCATTCCGAGATATATTGCCATGCAACTTTCCACAGGGTGGCTCATCATCATCATGACACACTTTATTTTTGTCATATTGCCATTGCATGATCATGTAGTTGACATCGTATTTGTGGCAAAGCCACCATGCATTATTTTTCATACATGTCACTCTTGATTCATTGCACCATCCCTTACACACGGAGGCATTCATATAGAGTCATATCTTGTTCTAGTTTCGAGTTGTAATCCTTATGTTGTAATCAATAGAAGTGTGATGATCATCATTATTAGAGCATTGCCCAAAGGAAAAAAAAGAAGAAGAAAAAAGAAAAAAAAGGGAAAAAAAGAAAATAAATAAAAAGAGCAATGTTACTATCTCTTTTTCCACACTTGTGCTTCAAAGTAGCACCTTGTTCTTCATGTAGTGAGTCTCATATATTGTTCTTCAAAGTAGCACCACGTTTTTCATATAGTGAGTCTCATAAGTTATCTTTTTCATACTAGTGGGAATTTTTCATTATAGAACTTAGCTTGTATATTCCTACGATGGGCTTCCTCAAATGCCCTAGGTCTTCATGAGCAAGCAAGTTGGATGCACACCCACTAGTTTTCTTTTGTTGAGCATTCATTTATAGCTCTAGTGCATCCGTTGCATGGCAATCCCTACTCCTCATGTTGACATCAATTGATGGGCATCTCCATAGCCCGTTGATTATCCTCGTCAATGTGAGACTTTCTCCTTTTTTGTCTTCTCCACACAATCCCCATCATCATATTCTATTCCACCCATAGTGCTATATCCATGGCTCATGCTCATGTATTGCGTGAAGGTTGAAAAAGTTTGAGATTATTTAGTATGAAACAATTGCTTGGCATGTCATCGGGGGTATAGAAGTTGGGAACATCTTTGTGTGACGAAAATGAAGCATAGCCTAACTATATGATTTTGTAGGGATGAACTTTCTTTTGCCATGTTATTTTGAGAAGACATGATTACTTTGATTAGTATGCTTGAAGTGTAACTATTTCTTTTATCTATATGAACTTTTATTTTGAATCATTTGGATCTGAACATTCATGCCACAATAGAGAATATTACATTATGAATTATGCTAGGTAGCATTCCACATCAAAAATCCACTTTTTATCATTTACCTACTCAACGACGAGCAGGAATTAAGCTTGGGGATGTTTGATACGTCTCCAACGTATCTATAATTTTTGATTATTCCATGCTATTATATTACCCCTTTTGGATGTTTATGGGCTTTATTTTACATATTTATATCATTTTTGGGACTAACCTACTAACCGGAGGCCCGGCCCATATTGCTGTTTTTTTGCCTATTTCAGTATTTCAAAGAAAAGGAATATCAAATGGAGTCCAAATGGAATGAAACATTCGGGAGCGTGATTTTTGGAACGAACGTTATCCGGAGAGCTTGGAGTGCAAGTCAAGAAGCAACCGAGGGCTCCACGATATAGGAGGCCGCCCCCCTGTAGGGCGTGCCCCCTGTCTCGTGGGCCCCTCGGGCGGCCACCGACGTACTTCTTCCTCCTATATATACCTACGTACCCCGAAAACATCCAGGGGCACCACGAAACACAATTTCCACCGCTGTAACCTTCTGTATCCACGAGATCTCATCTTGGAGCCTTCGCTGGCACTCTGCCGGAGGGGGAATCGACCACGGAGGGCCTCTACATCAACATCCTTGCCCCTCCGATGAGTCGTGAGTAGTTTACCACAGACCTACGGGTCCATATTTATTAGCTAGATGGCTTCTTCTCTCTTTTTGGATCTCAATACAATGTTGTCCCCTCTCTTGTGGAGATCTATTCGATGTAAACTCTTTTTGTGGTGTGTTTGTCGAGATCCGATAAATTGTGGGTTTACGATCAAGTTTATCTATGGATAATATTTGAATCTTCTCTGAATTCTTTTATGTATGATTAAGTTATCTTTGCAAGTCTCTTCGAATTATCAGTTTGGTTTGGCCTACTAGATTGATCTTTCTTGCCATTGGAGAAGTGCTTAGCTTTGGGTTCAATCTTGCGGTGTCCTTACCAAAGGATGTAAAGGGTTGCAAGGCACGTATTGTATTGTTGCCATCGAGGATAACAAGATGGGGTTTATATCATATTGCATGAGTTTATCCCTCTACATCATGTCACCTTGCTTAATACGTTACTCTGTTCTTATGAACTTAATACTCTAGATGCATCTTTGGATAGCGGTCGATGTGTGGAGTAATAGTCGAGATGCAGCAGAGTCATCTACTTGTTATGGACGTGATGCCTATACACATGATCATGCCTAGATAATCTCATAACTATGCGCTTTTCTATCAATTGCTCGACAGTAATTTGTTCACCCATCATAATACTTATGCTATCTTGAGAGAAGCCTCTAGTGAAACCTATGGCCCCCGGGTCTATCTCTTATCATATTTGCTTTCAATCTACTTTTATTTGCATCTTTACTTTTTTGCATCTATATTATAAAATACCAAAAATATATTTATCTTATCATACTATCTTTATTAGATCTCACTTTCATGAAGTGGCCGTGAAGGGATTGACAACCCCTTTATTGCGTTGGTTGCGAGTTCTCGCTTGTTTGTGTAGGGCGTGGGACTTTTGAGGAGCCTCCTCTTTGGATTGATACCTTGGTTCTCAAAACTGAGGGAAATACTTACGCTACACTTGCTGCATCACCCTCTCCTCTTCGAGGAAAACCAACGCAAGCTCAAGACGTAGCAATGATTATTCTCGTTATACATGGGTACACATTGTCACTTACAAACATGAGGTGCAGGAAGTCTTCAAACGTTTTTCCTCGAGGGCTTCAACCAACTTTGGTGTGAAGATCAAGCACATCAGGAGTGACAATGGAACTGAGTTCAAGAATTCCGGTCTTGATGACTATCTTCATGAACTTGGTATTACTCTTGAGTTATCTGCTCCTTATACTCCTCAACAGAATGGCGTCATGGAGCGCAAGAACAGAACTCTTGTTGAGATGGCTCGCACTATGCTTGTTGAATACAAGACGCCTCGTCGTTTCTGGAGTGAGGCAATTGATACTGTGTGCCACATCATCAACAGAGTATATCTTCACAAATTCTTCAAGAACACTGCCTATGAACTCCTCATTGACAAGAAACCCAATGTGAGTTACTTCAAAGTCTTCGGTGCTAAATGTTGGATTAGAGATCCTCATCACAATTCTAAATTTGCACCGAAAGCACATGAGGGTTTCATGCTTGGTTACGGAAAGGACTCGCACACCTACAAAGTCTTCAACAACGTTCTTCACAAGGTTGTTGAAACTCTGGATGTGCGGTTCGATGAAACTAATGGCTCGTAAAGAGAGCACCTAACTTCCGTGATAGATGAACTAGCACCTAAGGATTCTATCAAGTTCAAAGCCACTGAGGATGTCATTCCTACTGAAGAATCTGCTGAAGAATTCATTCCAAAACGTGATGAACGTTGAGCTGGCGCACATGAAGAAAATGGTGCTGAGGAAAATGCATCTGAAGAAAATGCAGATCGAATTCCTCGAAGACAACCCGCTCATCCTCGCATTGCAAACGGAGTGCAAATCGAGAAGATCATTGATGATATTGAAGCACCAGGTCCTCTAACACGCTCAAAAGCTTCACATTTGTCTAACTTTTGTGGGCACTTTGCTTTTGTCTCTATCACAGATCCAACTAAGGTAGATGAAGCATTTCTGGAGCCTGAGTGGATTCAAGCTATGCAAGAAGAATTACATCTGTTCGAGCTCAACAACGTCTGGGAACTGGTCAAACGTCCAGATCCTCGCAAGCACAACATTATTGGCACAAAGTAGATCTACCGCAACAAGCAAGATGAAAATGGCCTTGTGGTGAGGAATAAGGCACGGCTTGTAGCTCAAGGCTACACACAAGTGAAGGAATTGACTCGATGAAACTTTTGCACTGTTGCTAGACTTGAGGCTATTCAGATATTACTTGCTTACACTAACCATCATGATATTATCTTACAACAAATGGATGTGAAAAGTGCATTCCTCAATGGTAAGCTTGAGGAAGAAGTATATGTTGCTCAACCACCAGGCTTTGAAGATCCAAAGAATCCTGACAAAGTCTTCAAGCTCAACAAGGCCCTGTATGGCCTCAAGCAAGCCCCTCGGGCGTGGTATGATACTTTGAAGGAATTCCTCATGAAGAAAGGCTTCAAACCCGGTTCACTCGACCCAACTCTTTTCACTAAGTCTTATGACGAGGAATTGTTTGTGTGCCAAATATATGTTGATGATATCATTTTTGGTTGTACTGACCAACGATATAGTGATGAATTTGCCTATATGATGAGTTAAGAATATCAAATGTCTATGATGGGAGAATTGAAATTCTTCTTAGGTCTTCAAATTCGTCAACAGCGCAATGGAATATTCATATCTTAGGAGAAATACCCCAAGGACGTATTGAGGAAATTCGGCATGCAAGATTGCAAAGGGGTCAAAATTCCAATGCCCACAAATGGCCATCTATGCACCGATGAAAATGGTAAAGACTTCGATCAAAAGGTATACCGCTCCATGATTGGTTCTTTATTGTACCTATGTGCATCTAGGCCGGATATTATGTTTAGTGTTTGCATGTGTGCCCGATTTCAAGCTACACTGAAGGAATCACACCATAAGGCTATGAAGCATATTCGTCGATACTTAGCTCACACACCAACACTTGGCTTATGGTATCCCAAGGGCTCTACTTTTGATCTCATTGGATATTCAGACTCTGACTATGCTGGCAATCGCGTGGACCGCAAGTCAACATCAGGCACATGTCATTTCCTCGGATGATCTTTGGTCTGTTGGTCCTCGAAGAAACAGAACTGCGTATCACTCTCCACTACAGAAGCTGAGTACATTGCTGCTGGATCGTGCTGTGCTCAACTACTATGGATGAAGCAAACACTCAAGGACTATGGCGTCAACGTGAAGAATGTGCCTCTCTACTGTGACAATGAGAGTGCCATCAAGATTGCTCATAACCTAGTTCAGCACTCGGAGACCAAGCACATCCAGATTCGTCATCATTTTCTTCGTGATCATGTGTTGAAGGGCGACATCTCCATCGACCACGCCAAGATCAAGATCAACTGGCCGATATCTTCACTAAGCCCTTGGATGAGAAGAGATTTAGCAAGTTGCGGTGTGAGCTAAATATCCTAGAATCTTCGAATGTTCTCTGAAATGGCACACACCCTAACACTTATGCTGACTTGATGACTTAGATGCGCAACACATGAAGTAACGTTTTTCTTCAATCAATGAAGACTATCCCTCTAAGTGTGAAGAAATTAATGAAGAAATTGATTCTCAGAGCCCTACGACAATTGTACGCGGTGTCTGAAATCAGCTTTCTTATACGGTGGGTTACGCCACCAACCAAAGATGAAAATCTTCAATATGAGTTTTTTCTTTGTTTATTAAATTCCTCAGTTTTTCATATTCTTCAACTTTGCATTGTATTCACTCTTTCCGGTGTTGTTCTTCATTTGAATATATATATATATATATATATATATATATATGAGTTTTATGTCCTCTACAGCATTCACTTATTGCTATTTCTTCAAGTTGATTTCTTCTGCTAAGTGAATGTGATCGGACCCTTCCCCCTCTATGCTAAACTCAACCCAGTCTATTCACAAATTCCTCATATGCGTTCTATTTGAAAAAGGCCACTGCTGGATGAGGCACTCGACCAAGTCCTCACAAGAAGCAGGTCGCCTTCCACGTGCCCTCTGATGATGATGAAGAACTTGCCGAAATCATCAGAGACAGACAAGCCAGGGCCGCTAGAGCCAAAGGCAGCAATGTGCCGCTGATCCTCGACTACATTGACCTTTGGCACAAGGATCCTAACACGCCTTCGCCAGAGATGAACCTCACTCCTGGTCAAAGTCATGTTCTGACTGCCTTTATTGAGGAAGAAAGATGGAAATTTGAACAAGGCCGAAGTTTGAAGAAAGCGCAGTACAAGAAACAGCGCTACCTCAAGGACAATGTCCTCACTCTCACTCCTGATCAGCTCCTTGCCTTACAAGTGGAAATCAAACAGCTGAGCGATGAATTTGGTCGCTACCATGCTAATTGGAAGGGCGCCAAGGTGCGTTTCGTCAATCTGACGAAGAAATTCACTTCAAGTGTTGCTCCACCTGTGCACGTTGAAGTTACTCAGGTTGAAGCATCTGCTCAGCCTACTGAAGAACATGCCAGTACCGTTGATGACAATCAGGCTGCTTAAGAAAATGAGAGTGCCAGGGCTGATGACTCCATTCCAGCCGCTGAAGATATTGCCAGGGCATCCACTAGTGGTGCGCCTGAAGAAAGTGAACAAGTCAGGGCAACTGCATCAGTTGTGCATGAGGAAAATGAACCGAAGTCCTCTGCACCTCCTATGCCTACACCAACTCCGATCCTTCCATCTGCATCAGATGCGAAGAAGACCAAAGCTGCAGAACGTCCAGCTGTGAAGAAAAGGAAGGCATCAACTTCTTCAAATTCTTCATCTCCGAAGAAGATGAAGACTCTGATCAGTTCAATTGACAATCCAATTGATGACGTTCCAGTCTCATCAATGCCATAAAAGGACCTTTTTCCTTTTGGTGAAGATTATGTGATTCCTGATGAATCTGATGAAGAAACTCCTTCTACTACTTCGACAGAGCAGTTGGACGAAGAAATTGAAGTGGATAAAATCCCTTCAACTCCAGTCATTTCCTCACCTATGCCTCGTTCACTTCTGAAGAGGCAGGTGTTGAAGAAATTGAAGATGAGGATGTGGACATTGGCTGTACCACTCCTGTGCTCAATGATGAATTTTGGGACAATCAACATCCCAACTCTCCAATGTTCACTCCACTCCAAGCAATTCCTCAGTCCCCTGCTTCCACTGAAGTGCAAATGGGATCTGAAGAACCTCATGCAACCCCAAGTGTTTATGAAGAAATTCCCGCCACTAGTGCTGAAGAAATTGTCAATGAAGAATTGACGACCCAGGCTGAAGCTGCAGAAGAGCCTGAAATTCCTCGGCCTGAGGAACCTGAGATTGCGATTCCTGAAGTGGTGCTGCAATTGACTGACACTCCTCAGCCCCAGCCAAAGGATCCCTTCTCCAAGAAGCAAAATATCAAGGTTGATGATTTCTTCGGCGAGCACGTATTCTTCACTGAATTCAACCCCTATGACAATGCTCGTCTTAGAATGAAGCGTTTGTAGACAGTCAGTCAGTCCAACTTCTATTCCTCAGTGCTCTTCAACAAGGACAAAAAGTCTTTGACCACAAGCACATTCCTCATGTGGACATGGAATCCATGCATTGCTTCTCTCAAGTCCTCAGCATGATTCATGACGCTGGCTTGCTCAATTTCTGCTCTGACATAGTTGATTGGAATGAAAAGCTTATTCTTCAGGTCTACGCAACTCTGCATATCATAGGTGATGTTGCTGACGTCAACTCATGGGTGTTGGACTGGATGACTGAAAACACTCATTACAAGGCACCAGCCTATGAATTGCTTCGTGCCTTGCCAATCAGTCCTCCACTTGACGGTGCTCGTTGTCTATATGATGAGCCTGAACTCACTGATCACTATATGCAAGTGCTCATGAAGCCGCTCAAGCCGGGTCAAGCTCCAAGGACCAAATTCCTCATGAAGGAATTGCTCTATGTGCCAAGAACAACCTACCGCATTCTGACGAAGACCATGAGTCCCATCAAAGGCCATGACTCATCCGATGAAGAAATTATCGGAATGATGAAGAATATGCTTTTCAACATCATGTATGGCATCCCCATAAATTATCACGATTTCTTCATAAGGACTCTGGTGAATGTTGCACTTTCTCCAATTGAGTTGAAGCCTTACGCGCCGTGGATCATGAGATTCATTAGAACAAGGTCTTCACTCAACTACAAGGCTGATTTTCATAATCACCTCAGCTACTTGCCCCCTATTGAAGTCCTCAAGCGGACAATTTCCTCATCTGATGAGAAGGGCAAGTCACCAGCCGTTATCGATGAAGGCATTCGTCCATTGGATGGTCAGTTCCGCAAAGGTGCATCTTACTCCACCAATGATGACTCTATCACTCATGATACTGCTGACAATGCTACCAAGTCAAGTCCTCAAGCTACTGCTCCTCACGTGCTAACTGACCGTGAACTGCTTATAAGTCTTCACTAGAAGGTGGATCACAACCACAAGTGGGTTAAGAGTCAGTTTAGTTCTATTCTTCACAACATGACTTCTACACATAATGCAGTGAAGAAAAACCACTACTACCTCCATGAAGTGTTTGATCGCACCTGGGCTATTCTGTCACATCTATATGGTGAAGAAGATCTGAAGCAAATAGGCTTCAAGGAAGACTTTGACTGGTCTGCTCCTCCACCGAAGAGATTCAAGAAGGTCAAGGTTCCTTCCGTGGTGGCTAGCTCATATTCTTCATCACGCGCCACGGACGAGCATGAAGACTTGGACGACACTGCAGCAGGCCCTACAATGACTCAAGACCCTGACAGCGCTGCCGCTCCTCCATCATCATGATATTCTTCAGGGGCGTTAGTGTTGGGGAACGTAGTAATTCCAAAAAAATTCCTACGCACACGCAAGATCATGGTGATGGCATAGCAACGAGAGGGGAGAGTGTTCGTCCACGTACCCTCGTAGACCGTAAGCGGAAGCGTTAGCACAACGCGGTTGATGTAGTCGTACGTCTTCACGATCCGACCGATCCAAGCACCGAACGTACGACACTTCCGAGTTCAGCACACGTTCAGCTCGATGACGATCTCCGGGCTCCGATCCAGCAAAGCTCCAGAGATGAGTTCCACAAGACGACGGCGTGGTGGACGATGATGATGTTCTATCGCGAGGGCTTCGCCTAAACTCCACGACGATATGACCGAGGTGGAATATGGTGGAAGGGGCACCGACACGGCTAAGGAACGATCCGTAGATCAACTTGTGTGTCTATGGGGTGCCCCTGCCTCAGATATAAAGGAGTGGAGGAGGGAGGGCCGCCTCTCTATGGCGCGCCCTAAGGGAGTCCTACTCCCACCGAGTACGATTTCCCCTTTCCTAGTCCAACTAGGAGACCTTCCAAGTAGTAGGAGTAGGAGACAAGGAAGGGAAGAGAGAAGGAAGGAAGGAGGGGTGCGGCCCCCCTAGTCCAATTCGGACTAGGCCATGGGGCGCGCCTACCCTAGGCAGCCCTCTCTCTTTCCCGTATGGCCCAATAAGGCCCAATACTTCTCCCGGCGAATTCCGTAATTCTCCCAGATCAAAAAATACCCAAATCACTCGGAACCTTCCCGAACTCCGAATATAGTCGTCCAATATATCGATCTTTACGTCTCGACCATTTCGAGACTCCTCGTCATGTCCCTGATCTCATCCGGGACTCCGAACTCCTTCGGTACATCAAAACTCATAAACTCATAATAAAACCGCATCGAAACCTTGTTGCGTGCGGACCCTACGGGTTCGAGAACTATGTAGACATGACCTAGAACTATTCTCGGTCAATAACCAATAGCGTAACCTGGAGGCCCATATTGGTTCCTACATATTCTACGAAGATCTTTATCGGTCAAACCGCATAACAACATACGTTGTTCCCTTTGTCATCGGTATGTTACTTGCCCGAGATTCGATCGTCGGTATCCAATACCTAGTTCAATCTCGTTACCAGCAAGTCTCTTTACTCGTTATGTAATGCAACATTCTGTAACTAACTCATTAGCTACATTGCTTGCAAGGCTTATAGTGATGTGCATTACCGAGAGGGCCCAGAGATACCTCTCCGACAATCGGAGTGACAAAACCTAATCTCGAAATACGCCAACCCAACATGTACCTTCGGAGACACTTGTAGTACTCCTTTATAATCACCCAGTTACGTTGTGACGTTTGGTAGCACCCAAAGTGTTCCTCCGGTAAACAGGAGTTGCATAATCTCATAGTTACAGGAACATGTATAAGTCATGAAGAAAGCAATAGCAACATACTAAACGATCAAGTGCTAGGCTAACGGAATGGGTCATGTCAATCACATCATTCTCCTAATGATGTGAACCTGTTAATCAAATGACAACACTTTTGTCCATGGCTAGGAAACATAACCATCTTTGATAAACGAGCTAGTCAAGTAGAGGCATACTAGTGACACTATGTTTGTCTATGTATTCACACATGTATTATGTTTCCGTTTAATACAATTCTAGCATGAATAATAAACATTTATCATGATATAAGGAAATAAATAATAACTTTATTATTGCCTCTAGGGCATATTTCTTTTAGTCTCCCACTTGCACTAGAGTCAATAATCTAGTTCACATCGCCATGTGATTTAACACCAATATTCACATCTGTATGTGATTAATACCCATAGTTCACATCATCATGTGATCAACACCCAAAGGGTTTACTAGAGTCAATAATCTAGTTCACATTGCTATGTGATTAACACCCAAAGACTACTAAGGTATGATCATGTTTTGCTTGTGAGAGAAGTTTAGTCAATGGGTCTGTCATATTCAGAGCCGCATGTATTTTGCAAATATTCTATGTCCACAATGCTCTGCACGGAGCTACTCTAGCTAATTGCTCCCACTTTTAATATGTATCCAGATTGAGACTTAGAGTCATCTGGATTGGTGTAAAAGCTTGCATCGTTGTAACTTTTTATGACGGGCTCTTTTATCACCTCCATAATCGAGAAACATCTCCTTAGTTCTCACTAAGGATATTCTTGACCGTTGTCCAGTGATCTACTCTTAGATCAAAATTGTATTCCTTTGTCAAACTCAGAGCAAGGTATACAATAGGTCTGGTTCACAGCATAGCATACTTTATAGAGCCTATGACTGAGGCATAGGGAATGAATTTTCATTCTCTTTCTATTTTCTGCCATGGTCGGGTCTTGAGTCTTACTCAACTTCACACCTTTGCATCACAGGCAAGAACTCCTTCTTTGACCGTTCCATTTTGAACTATTCAAAAAATTATCAAGGTATGTACTCATTGAAAAATCTTATCAAGCGTCTTGATCTATCTATATAGATCTTGATGCTCAATGTAAGCAGCTTCACCGAGGTCTTGCTTTGAAAAACTCTTTTCAAGTATCCTTTCATGCTATCGAAGAATTTCTATATCATTTCCAATCAACAATATGTCACCCACATATAATATTAGAAATGCTATAGAGCTCCCACTCACTTTCTTGTAAATACAGGCTTCTCGAAAAGTCTGTATAAAAACATATGCTTTGATCAACTCATCAAAGCGTATATTCCAACTCCGAGAGGCTTGCACCAGTCCATAAATGGATTGCTGGAGCTTGCACACTTTGTTAGCATCTTTAGGATTGACAAAACCTTCTGGTTGCATCATATACAACTCTTCTTTAATAAATCCATTAAGGAATGCAGTTTTGACATCCATTTGTCAGATTTCATAAAATGGGGCAATTGCTAACATGATTCGGACAGACTTAAGCATCGATACGAGTGAGAAAATCTCATTGTATTCAAACCCTTGAACTTGTTGAAAACCTTTTCCAACAAGTCGAGCTTAGTGGATAGTAACATTACTATCAGTGTCCGTCTTCCTCTTGAAGATCCATTTATTTAACATGGCTTGCTGACCATCGAGCAAGTCAATCAAAGTCCATACTTTGTTCTCATACATGGATCATATCTCAGATTTTATGGCCTCAAGCCATTTCGTGGAATCTGGGCTCATCATCGCTTCCTCATAGTTCGTAGGTTCATCATGGTCTAGTAACATGACTTCCAGAATAGTATTACCGTACTACTCTGGTGCGGACTGTACTTTGGAAGACCTACGAGGTTTTGTAGTAACTTGATCTGAAGTTTCATGATCATCATCATTAGCTTCCTCACTAATTGGTGTAGGAATCACTGGAACTGATTTCTGTGATGAACTACTTTCAAATTCGGGAGAAGGTACAAATTACCTTACCAAGCTCTACTTTCCTCCCACTCACTTTTTTCGAGAGAAACTTCTTCTCTAGAAAGGATCCATTATTAGCAACGAATATCTTGCCTTCGGATCTGTGATAGAAGGTGTACCCAACAATTTCCTTTGGGTATTCTATGAAGACGCACTTCTCCGATTTGGGTTCGAGCTTATCAGGATGAAACTTTTTCACATAAGCATCGCAGCCCCAAACTTTAAGAAACGACAACTTGGGTTTCTTGCTAAACCACAGTTCATATGTTGTCGTCTCAACGGATTTAGATGGTGCCCTTTTAATGTGAATGCAGTTGTCTCTAATGCATAACCCCAAAACAATATTGGTAAATCAGTAGGAGACATCATAGATCACACCATATCCAATAAAGTGCGGTTACGACGTTCGGACACACCATAACGTTGTGGTGTTCCTGTGGCGTGAGCTGTGAAACTATTCCACATTGTTTTAATTGAAGACCAAACTCAGAACTCAAATATTCGCTCTCCACGATCGGATCGCAGAAACTTTATTTTCTTATTACGATGATTTTTCCACTTCACTCTGAAATTCTTTGAACCTTTCAACTATTTCAGACTTATGTTTCATCAAGTAGATATACCCATATCTGCTCAAATCATCTTGTGAAGGTCAGAAAATAACGATACTTGCCACGAGCCTTCATACTCATTGGTCTACATACATCAGTATGTATTATTTCCAATAAGTCAGTAGCTCGTTCCATTGTTTCGGAGAATGGAGTTTTAGTCATCTTGCCCAAAAGGCACGGTTCGCAAGCATCAAATAATTCATAACCAAGTGATTCCGAAAATCCATCTTTATGGAGTTTCTTCATGCGCTTTACACCGATATGACCCAAACGGCACTGCCACATATAAGTTGCACTATCATTATTAACTTTGCATCTTTTGGCATCAATATTATGAATATGTGTATCACTATGATCGAGATCCAACAAACTATTTTCATTGGGTGTATAACCATCGAAGGTCTTATTCATGTAAACAGAATAACAATTATTCTTTAACTTCAAATGAATAACCGTATCGCAATAAACATGGCCAAATCATATTCATGCTCAACGCAAACGCTAAATAACATTTATTTAGGTTTAACCCCAATCTCGAAAATATAGGGAGTGTGTGATGATGATCATATCAATCTTGGAACTACTTCCAACACTCATCGTTACTTCCCCTTCAACTAGTCTATGTTTATTTTGTAACTCCTGTTTCGAGTCACTAATCTTAGCAACCGAACAAGTATCAAATACTCAGGGGATACTATAAACACTAGTAAGGCACACATCAAACACATGTATATCAAATATACCCTTGTTCACTTTGCCATCCTTCTTATCCACCAAATATTTAGGGCATTTCCGCTTCCAGTGACCATTTCCTTTGCAGTGTAATCACTCAGTTTCGGGCTTTGGTCCAGCTTTGGTCTTCTTCACGGGAGTGACAACTTGCTTGTCTTTCCACTTGAAGTTCCCTTTCTTTCCCTTTGCCCTTCTCTTGAAACTAGTGGTCTTGTCAATCATCAACACTTGATGCTCTTTCTTGATTTCTACCTTCATCGATTTCAACATCACGAAGAGCTCGGGAATCGTTTTCGTCATCCCTTGCATACTATAGTTCATCACGAAGTTCTAGTAACTTAGTGATGGTGACTAGAGAATTCTGTCAATCACTATCTTATCCGGAAGATTTACTCCCACTTGATTCAAGCGATTGAAGTACCTGCATACGCCCGAGCACATGCTCACTAGTTGAGCGATTCTCCTCCATATTTTAGCTATAGAACTTGTTGGAGACTTCATATCTCTCAACTCGGTATTTGCTGGAAATATTAACTTCAACTCTGGAACATCTCATGTGGTCCATGACGCTCAAAACGCCTTTGAAGTCCCGATTCTAAGCCGTTAAGCATGGTGCACTAAACTATCAAGTAGTCATCATTTTGAGCTAGCCGACGCTCATAACTTCGCATCCGCTCCCGCAATAGGTTTGTCACCTAGCGGTGCATTAAGGACATAATTCTTCTATGCAGCAATGAGGATAAACCTCAGATCACGGATCGAATCCACATCATTGCTACTAACATTTTCAACACAATTTTCTCTAGGAACATATCAAAATAAACATATGAAAGCAACAACGCAAGCTATTGATCTACAACATGATTTGCAAAATACTACCAGGACTAAGTTCATGATAAATTTAAGTTCAATTAATCATATTACTTAAGAACTCCCACTTAGACAGACATCTCTCTAGTCATCTAAGTGATTACGTGATCCAAATCAACTAAACCATAACCGATCATCACGTGAGATGGAGTAGTTTTCAATGGTGAACATCACTATGTTGATCATATCTACTATATGATTCACGCTCGACCTTTCGGTCTTCGTGTTCCGAGGCCATATCTGCATATGCTAGGCTCGTCAAGTTTAACCTGAGTATTCCGCATGTGCAAAACTGGCTTGCACGCGTTGTAGATGCACGTAGAGCTTATCACACCCGATCATCACGTGGTGTCTGGGCATGACGAACTTTGGCAACGGTGCATACTCAGGGAGAACACTTCTTGATAATTTTAGTGAGAGATCATCTTAAAATGCTACCGTCAATCAAAGCAAGATAAGATGCATAAAAGATAAACATCACATGCAATCAATATAAGTGATATGATATGGCCATCAACATCTTGTGCTTGTGATCTCCATCTCCGAAGCTAATCGTCATGATCACCATCGCCACCGCGCGACACCTTGATCTCCATCGTAGCATCGTTGTCGTCTCGCCAATCTTATGCTTCTACGACTATCGCTACCACTTAGTGATAAAGTAAAGCATTACAGTATGCATTGCATTGCATACAATAAAGCGACAACCATATGGCTCTCGCCATTGTCGATAACTCGTTACAAAACATGATCATCTCATACAATAAAATTTAGCATCATGTCTTGACCATATCACATCACAACATGCCCTGCAAAAACAAGTTAGACGTCCTCTACTTTGTTGTTGCAAATTTTACGTGGCTGCTACGGGCTTAGCAAGAACCGATCTTACCTACGCATCAAAACCACAACGATAGTTCGACAAGTTAGTGCTGTTTTAACCTTCGCAAGGACCGGGCGTAGCCACACTCGGTTCAACTAAAGTTGGAGAAACTGGCACCCGCCAGCCACCTGTGTGCAAAGCACGTCGGTAGAACCAGTCTCGCGTAAGCGTACGCGTAATGTCGGTCCGGGCCGCTTCATCTCACAATACCGCCGAACCAAAGTATGACATGCTTGTAAGCAGTATGACTTGTATCGCCCACAACTCACTTGTGTTCTACTCGTGCATATAAAATCAACGCATAAAACCTAGGCTCGGATGCCACTGTTGGGGAACGTAGTAATTTCAAAAAAAAATCTACGCACACGCAAGATCATGGTGATGGCATAGCAACGAGAGGGGAGAGTGTTCGTCCACGTACCCTCATAGACCGTAAGCGGAAGCGTTAGCACAACGCGGTTGATGTAGTCGTACGTCTTCACGATCCGACAGATCCAAGCACCGAACGTACGGCACCTCCGAGTTCAGCACACGTTCAGCTCGATGACGATCTCCGGGCTCCGATCCAGCAAAGCTCCGGAGATGTGTTCCGTCAGCACGATGGCGTGGTGATGATGATGATGTTCTACCAGCGCAGGGCTTCTCCTAAACTCCGCGACGATATGACCGAGGTGGAATATGGTGGAAGGGGGCACCGCACACGGCTAAGGAACGATCCGTAGATCAACTTGTGTGTCTATGGGGTGCCCCTGCCCCCGTATATAAAGGAGTGGAGGAGGGGAGGGCCGGCCCTCTCTATGGCGCACCCTAGGGGAGTCCTACTCCCACCGGGAGTAGGATTCCCCCTTTCCTAGTCCAACTAGGAGACCTTCCAAGTAGTAGGAGTAGGAGACAAGGAAGGGAAGAGAGAAGGAAGGAAGGAGGGGTGCGGCCCTCCCCTAGTCCAATTCGGACTAGGCCATGGGGGCGCGCCTACCCTAGGCAGCCCTCGCTTTTTCCGTATGGCCCAATAAGGCCCAATACTTCTCCCGCGAATTCCGTAACTCTCCCAGATCGAAAAATACCCAAATCACTCGGAACCTTTCCGAACTCCGAATATAGTCGTCCAATATATCGATCTTTATGTCTTGACCATTTCGAGACTCCTCGTCATGTCCCCGATCTCATCCGGGACTCCGAACTCCTTCGGTACATCAAAACTCATAAACTCATAATAAAACTGCCATCGAAACCTTAAGCGTGCGGACCCTACGGGTTCGAGACCTATGTAGACATGACCTAGAACTATTCTCGGTCAATAACCAATAGCGGAACCTGGATGCCCATATTGGTTCCTACATATTCTATGAAGATCTTTATCGGTCAAACCGCATAACAACATACGTTGTTCCCTTTGTCATCGGTATGTTACTTGCCCGAGATTCGATCGTCGGTATCCAATACCTAGTTCAATCTCGTTACCGGCAAGTCTCTTTACTCATTATGTAATGCAACATTCCGTAACTAACTCATTAGCTACATTGCTTGCAAGGCTTATAGTGATGTGCATTACCGAGAGGGCCCAGAGATACCTCTCCGACAATCGGAGTGACAAAACCTAATCTCAAATACGCCAACCCAACATGTACCTTCGAGACACCTGTAGTACTCCTTTATAATCACCCGATTCGCCAGACGCTTTGGTAGCACCAAAGTGTTCCTCCGTAAACAGGAGTTGCATAATCTCATAGTTACAGGAACATGTATAAGTCATGAAGAAAGCAATAGCAACATACTAAACGATCAAGTGCTAGGCTAACGGAATCGGTCATGTCAATCACATCATTCTCCTAATGATGTGATCCCGTTAATCAAATGACAACTCTTTTGTCCACGGCTAGGAAACATAACCATCTTTGATAAACGAGCTAGTCAAGTAGAGGCATACTAGTGACACTATGTTTGTCTATGTATTCACACATGTATTATGTTTCCGGTTAATACAATTCTAGCATGAATAATAAACATTTATCATGATATAAGGAAATAAATAATAACTTTATTATTGCCTCTAGGGCATATTTCCTTCAGTTAGTCCTCAGTTTCAACCCTTTTGGTCATTCGATGACAAAGGGGGTGAAATTTGAGTTAGTCTTCAAGCGGGTCTAACTTATATGGGCGTTTTTTTTGCTAAGTTACAACTCTCGTTCTTCTGATGACTTTGCTGGATCGAGTTGTAATCTTAAACTCTATGGTGACCTGATACTTTTGTTGTGTTCTTCTGCAAGCTTATTCCTCATTAATGTTAATGCGCGCATGCTGAATTACATCAGTCACCATATTTCATCATGCATTTCAAATTCTTCATATTATATATCCAATGCGTGTATGAATTAAAAGATATAGGGGGAGATCTCCATGATTATACTCTTCAAGTGTGCATTGCTTCAAAAGCAAATTCCTCACTATGCACATCTTCAGGGGGAGTTCTTCTATATCTTGCAATCAAATTCCTTAACATCAGTATCTACACTTCATATATTTATCCCCGTTGAAACTTAACCTATATTGTCATCAATCACCAAAAAGGGGGAGATTGTAAGTGCATCTAGTGCCCCTTAGTGATTTTGGTGTATTGAAGACTTATAGGTTAAGGGACTGATGTGTTTGTGAGTGTACATAGGTCTATAAGTCTATGAGGAGTTTTATATTTACAGAGAAAGTCGACCCCTAAAAATGAAGTTCTTCAACTGAAGACTTTGAATTTCTGAAGACTTTGAAAGTGAAGAAATTGGTGTGACCTTGAAGACTTGGCAATCATTCGAGGAACATGAAGCGTGAAGACTTTTGTTTTCGTAGTTTCATTTTCTCTTTCTTGAGTAATAGGAAACACCGTACTGTTAAAGGGGGTCAAGGAAATACTAAGGAAAAATTTCCATGTGATGCTCAACTCAAAATCCTACACCTACCAATCCCTTCGAGTGAAGCCATTGGAAATCTCATACAGATTCAGTCATATTCTTGATGGATGAGACGAAGTTCTTCCGGTCTCGAGGAATTTGTTCTCGACCGAGGAGTTAGGAATTCGCCAAAGTGAATTGCCTACACAAGAGGAACATGATAGCCCCGAGGATTTTGATAGTCAAAATTCCGACCGTTGTTGTGCTATGTGCCAGCGGTTCCAAAATATCTACCCACCTAACAGTCATATCAGACAAGGGCATTTATGTCTTATCATGTCGGGCTACTTGCTAGGCTATAAATAGCCGCCCCCTTCAACCACTAGCTGGTTGGCTGCTCCGAGAGAAACTGACACTTGTCAATTGAGAGCATCCCATCCTCCGAGGACTTTGAGCGGAAATCATCAAGTGAGGAAAACCCAAACCCAACAGCTACAAACCCAAAGTGATTGAGCATCACTGAAGAGATTGATCCTACGTGGATCCGACACTTGTTTCCTTTGAAGATTGTGCTTCTTCCAGACGGTTAGGCGCCAAGGTCTAGAGCATCCAAGAGGAATTGTGGATCGCCGAGTGACCGAGTTTGTGAAGGTTCGGAAGTCACCTGAAGACTTACCATGAGTGATTGGGCGAGGTCTGTGTGACCTTAGCTCAAGGAGAATACAGTGAGGACTGTGTGTTTGGGACTGGGTGTCCTCGAGTTTAAATACTCGGCCGCTCCAACCAGATGTACAACTGAGACAGCAGTTGGAACTGGTCTACCAAATCATTGTCTTCACCAAGCTAACTGCTTCTATTTCCTCAACTCTTTCATTACCTCATGTCTGTTGTTGTGTGCCTGTTCATATCTATTTGAAGACTTTGACTGAAGACTTTCTCAATTTCCTCAGTTCAATTTCTTCAGTTTGTCCGTCTTCTTTCTTGTGTTATCTTGTGTTTACGCTTTCTGTACTCTATGCTTGTCTTCATTTCATCATGATGAATATGCTTGTGTTCTCTTATGTTTACTTCTGAGTACTTATTCCGCTGCAAGTAGTTCTTCATTTAGGAATTTCCTCACCAGCAAATTCCTCAGTGAAGAATTCATAACAATCGCCTATTCACCCCCCCTCCTCTAGTCGATATAACGCACTTTCAGAAAGCATGCTCTAGCCCAGGTTGAAACCGGGTGGGTCGCGTGCATCGAGCCAGCTCGACGATGTCGTTGCAGATATCCGGCTCAGGCTCCGATCCATCGATCTTGCCGATGAGTACGTGAATCCCGTCGAAGGGGACCTGGAAGCCATACTCGATTGAGTCGGCCTCAGGGCCGCAGCCAGCATCGTTGATGTAGAGCTTGCCATGGAGACTCTTAGTCATCATGCCAACGGCGCATCCCTCGATCCCTGGGAAAGAACCCTTCAAGAACTCGAAACCACCATGCGGTGGCCCCATGGTAGGTGCCAACTGTCGTGGTTTTGTCACGGCGGATGTCGTTGTGAAAGGACTTAGGTGTGGAGCCATCGCAACGCAGGTTAGCTCGAAGGGATTGAACGGGACGAAGGACACGAGTTTACACAAGGTTCGGCCCATCAAGATCGAGGTAATAGCCTACGTCCTTCTTTGAGTTGTATTGCTTGAGTATCGATTACAAGGGAGCGGAATCGCTTAACCTAGCTATCGATTGATTGTAACATAGGTTTACCTGCCGCAAGGTCTTGCCTTTATATAAACAGGTCGAGGCCCTGGGCTTACAAGAGTCTAGACCGGGTCATACAACGTAATCGGCCCTGGTTCTAAGTCGCCTTGCCTTGCTAGGCAAGTCGCCATCGGGTGCCTTATCACGCCGGGTCTCACACCATCTTTTGGGCTTGGGCCTCCGATGACTCATCTCGTAACTCGCCCTCTGGGTTACACGTTTTGACCTCCTAGGTCTATTTAAGGCCCTCTTCATGAGTTCCCAATAGCCTAACCCGGCCCAGTCAGGGCGCATATCATCATGGGTATCCTGGAGGGTTATTCTGCAAATTTTCAGCGACGTATCATGCGATTGTTCGATCTCATATCCAAGGGCTGTCAGCAGCCCGTATCATGGTCGCGCCTACCAAGATCGTCGCCTTGCTTGCGCGGTCGCGCCCTTGGAGATTTCAGATGGCTATAAATGAGCATTTTTTGCCTACTTCGCATGCATGAAACTACTTCTGACGTCCAGGTGCATTACGCTATCTGATGTTGGCATGTCATGCATAGTCATCACTTATAGTCACTCATACAACAAGGCTAAGGTTGGCTATAAGAGTTTTTTTACTTCTCTCTAATTCTTTCTTCGTAGTACTTATTGCATTTGCCAAGGAATAAGTCTAGGGTCTTGCACAAGAGCCCACCCCCACCATTTTTCCCATGTCTCTCTCCTTGACACATAAGCAAAAGTGCCATGTAAAGCGGGCTATAAGCCCATTATTGGCCCCGTTTGGATACTCTAACTTAGTTAGACGTTAGAGTTAGCTTCTAGCCATGATTAACCCTGAACTAACTCTAATCAAAGAGGTCTTTGGATGAAAGAGTTAGATTGACAATAAATGCACTTGATGGAGAGAGAAAAGTGATTTTTCAGTGGGCCTCGCGAGAACTAGCTCCAATTAGCACCTCTTGTCTAGCAAGATAGAGAGAGAAATGTGATTTTTTCAGTGGGCCCCATGAGAACTAGCTCCAGTTAGCATCTCTTGGGTGGGATAGTTTTTCTCGGTGGGTTGGATGCAACTAGCTCAAACTAGCCCTCATGTTTGAATACTTTAGGGCTATTTGAGCCCAAACTAGCTCAAACTAACTCTAACCCATGGATCCAAACAGGGCCATTATAGAGTACTTGTTCTTAGCACATGTATACCGTGGAGGGGATCAGGGGAGACTCACCCTGGTCGTAGCGCCACAGTAATAATAATACTGGCCAGCCAAATCACTGGGCTCCACCTGTCCAGCAGTAATGAGCTGTCAAATCACATAGCCCTACGTTCGCAGCAGTAAGTTCACTCCGCTACTGCCTCATCTTCTCGGCTCTCTGCCAAACCGACTAGGCGGAATTGCCCCACCTACCGCGCGGGTAAAGGCCCGCCCTCAACTTTTAAATATAATTTTGTGTCCATGGATTGCGCCATGGAGCAAAGCCAGAAGAAAACAGTGGTACACATGTATACAACACGCCTGTCGCGTTCGTGTCGCACCCTAGATGGTCGTTTGGTCGGGCACGCCGGTCACCGAATGGAACGTTATATTACGTTTGCACACACATGTGGGACCACAATTGAGAACCAACCATAGGCACACGCACACTCCCCCGTCCCCGCAAGTCCGCTGAGTTAATAGAAGAGAGAGACGAGCGATAGTACTGGAGCAGTGATGTACACACCTCTGTGCCTGGATGATCCCTGCATGACACGGGAGATCAGTTCGTCCATGAATGTGACCAGGCTCCAGCAAACAACTGGATTGTCTATTATCTACATATCATGCAGGTTGTGTTGTACAGGGCTGCAGTTCCAATGAGAAATCTAAAAAAAGGTTTCTTATTATCTCGCAATATTAGGTGTCATGTGCTTCGGATCACTGCGAGGGTTAAACGGCGACAACTGCGTTCGTCCAAGGTGCTGATCATTGGGGGCACATGCACAAAGACAACTCGGCTGCCATCTAGGTCAAGCTAGCTATGTTAATTAGGACATCTATCGATTGACCCCTTTTCTACGAATTTGTCTTTAATTTGAGCTTTGATCCTTGTCTAGTTTGTCCGTCAGGATTCATGTTGTCTCCTTGGGGCAGTGAGGTTATGGTTTCTTGTTATGTGGCATTTCTTCATGTTATATGTTAATCCGGTGCTTCAGATCAAAATGACGACAACTGTGCCTCTGGGACACGTGCATGAAGACTTCTCGACAGTCCTTCACGAGGTCAAGCTGGCTCCGGTAGAAAAAATAAAACTACTCCACTATATAGGCAGGAGGCTCCGCACTTGCTTGCTAGTGTTGCTCTCTTCACACTCTCTCATCCTCTCCAGATCTAAACATGATGGCGGTAGCCACACTCTCTCTATGCTCACCTCTGGTCAGAGATCTGGCCATATCCCCTCCCCCGAGGAAGGTGAGAAGGTGCAACGTTCATGCGGTCATCCTCGGTGACGGCTCTGACCCACTACCGGCACGGCTTGATCGCGTGCCTTGCCATCGTTCTCTCCCATGCAGCACCGGCTATGGAGGTCCTCTGACCCCTTCTTCCTTGTTACCGTAGTGTGGGAAGATCCAGCCTCCCGCCGCCCACCTAGCAACATCTTGGTGACCCTTAGGTATAACTTCCTTCGAAACCAGCCTTGCTCTACAACCCCAGCTCCTCGCGTCGCTACATTTGTATCTTTTACTACTTCTCAGGCCCCCTCATAGATAGGATCAATCGACTGTTCGAAAGCCACCTGAACTTTTACTGTTAAGAGGTAAAACTACTTCATGCAATCGAATATAGTAGTAGTACTTCATGCAGTCGAATCTAGTACTACTTGGTTCAAACAGGGAAGAGAGGGGGTGGGGTGGGGAAGATTTGTTACCTGAATCTAGGACTTGGTCTAAGGAGGAAATAATGGGGGCAAAAAGTAGCAGAGACTAGCTATCCAACTGGTCTCTTGGTCTAATAGGGAAATAAAGGGAAACACAGTACAAACTCGATATAAACCGATCTATTGATTGAAAAAGGAAAGAAAGTGAGGACGGGGGGATAGGTCAACAGAGTATGTCCAGCACTAGATTTGCTAGCCTCACATAGTAAAAGGTGGCTACACCGAAAAAATGGGACCAACCCAGATATCCTGTTTGGATGTTTGTTGCCTTGATCCCCTCTCATGTAATGCCACTCGTAAAATGTAATAGCAGTCCCACTGTTAAAGTAAGACATGTTCAACCAATGTTGTTTTCAATGTAATGCCTCCAGTAATACGAATCAGACACTGTTTTTCATGTCCTGCTAAATTTCCCATTAAGACAAGTTGCTTCTTTTCGTTAGAAATGCAACTGTCCTGGTCCACCTACACTCCCATGCTCAAATACCAACTCTTCAGCAGTTGTTAATGTAATGTTCTGGTAAAATGAAGTAATGGCACCATTAAAGTAATGTCATCTTTAACGGTTGTCATAGTTAATCCTAATATCCACACTAGTATCTAGCAATGCTGCTGCTTTAGAAATTACTATTGTCCTTGTAGGATCGTCATTCAGATAAGGAACATGCTTCTTTTCAATTGATGTATGTTTCATCACTTGTTAGTCACCCTCCTTTCCACCTTTTTGTGTAAATAGAGATATACATTTCACGCTTGATCTTAGTTGAACTCCACAAAATGATATCCAAATTATAGTTGAACATTCCACAAGCTTCACGACCAACCTTGATGTTGCTCAATTTTATTGCAACTAATGAAGAAGAAGATGCTAGCTCATGGGACCAAGTACTTGCTCACTGCATGATGCAAACATTGCGTCATTTTAGGTGAACTGCACAAAAAGGTCCCATGAATTGAATCATCCATGTTGGTGACTGGTGTCATCCATTCTACGATGGCATTGACTGCAGATATAGTTCCCATCATGAGGTATGTTCCTTTTTGGTCCGACCGTTTGCCAAAGATCCCGCTTGTTGACTCTGCTCTTATGCTACTGTTTTGGCACTACCATGATAAAGCAGTAATGTTATTATTTTGCACCTTAATCTAGTGGCACGATTAATTTGACGCAATGTTTGGCACTACTAGTACCACTGATTTTTTATCAAAAGAGGGGGTTTCCTCAGATTTCATTAAAGAAACCCAACGGTTTCCTCCGATTTCATTAAACAAGCCCAACCATAGAGAACCATTATCCAACAACATCTTAGTGTAAACGGGCAGTTATGCAACTACTACTAGAACCGACTAACTACTAGCAGGAGACAAGTTCGCCACATAAGCTAGGCAGGTAGGGGGATGCAACCCTAGCTCAACCAAGTTTGTATTGCAATCCAAAAGCTACCACAGAAACATCAGGGGGGGAAGATAGGGACTGGAAGAGCTAGCTTCAGCATCCCAGTCTAAGCACCCCCGGGCCTCCATCCTTGCGACTCAGGTACACCTCGCTTGCCACCTGCTCGACCCTAGTGCCACTGATAAACTAAAGTAATAATACAGTTAAAGTAGAGCTACTATCCTCTCTATCATTTCATTTCCAATGTAGATAAAGAAAGTGCTTCTCTTGTTAGTATATGTTTCGTCAAATAGTCCCATTGTTAATACTTGAGTGTTTCTGCAAACTGTGGTGCTTAATTTTAGTTAAACTACGCAAAAATAGAGATTGGAATGTCTCAAGGCCCCTCCTTGTACTACCGCTGTAAACTGATGTTCATCACTGGCAGAAGGTGTGTCAGGGAGAATTGGCTCGATTTCCAGTATGAGGCCTATCGTATGAGGCATCGCAGGGCCTATCTCACCCTTGCAGGATGGCATACTTTGATACTATCGCAATCTTTTCCCCTTAAGAAAATGAAGTTTCTTCTATTAATTAGTGTATGTTTCATCAACTAGTACCACTATAATGTAATCACGCCTTTTCATTTTCTGTGCAAACAGGGTAATCTTTTCCTATTAAGAAAATTAAGTTTCTTCTATTTATTAGTGTATGTTTCATCAACTAGTGCCACTATAATGTAATCACACTTTTTCATTATCTGTGCAAACAGGGCTATTCAGCTACATTTTGGTGGAACTGCACCAATGTACGAATGGAACCAGCATATATGCAGAGTGCGAGGTGCCAATATCTAACATAAACGTGGCTTGGAAAAGCACAAATTCTCGGATGGTTCCTCAAGTTCTTGCCGACCCGCTATAAATTTTAATCTGTCGGTGTTTCACTTGCACTTTATTTGCTTTTTAGGGGACAATTTACTTGTTTCAGTGTTGCAGCAAATCCTCTAATCAAATAGGAGTAGCTTATATTGGCAATTTTTCTAAGGAGTACTCTTTTCTGAAGGAAGCACCCATCGATTTTTCTTTATTTGTACCCATTGTCACACCTTTGTTTTTGCTCTAGAGCTATTTTAGGGTAATTGGCATAGTACTCGGAGGCTCTGAGTACTACCTAGTACTTACTCGTATGATTTTCATAAGTCGTCACAGTGATTGTAAGCATGAGCAGATGGAAGATTCGGTTAGTGTGAAGCTTACCTTAAACCCTACTGTCGCTATTGAAACGAGGCGAGCGGCGAGGGAATCGTGGAAAATGATAGGGAAGCGACGTTGCGCCATACGATCTCCTCTTGCGGTGGGAGAACGAATACTCCTGTGGCTCCAGCTGGCACTGCACCCTCACGAATGGCACACCGTACTTGTCAATTTGTTATCCTCTGGTTGCTCGACCTTGGACCAATACACCCACCACCTCCACCCGACTTTCGCCTCGGGCGAATCTGTCTCCTCCATCGCCCACAGGAGATACTCGATGAACTCAAAGGACTGTGGCGTGACTACCACAGGGGAGTACATCGTCGCCCTCATCGCCGCTGTCTCGCTTTTTCTCATACATTTCCACATGGCCCTCATTGTCCTCAAAATCTCCCACTCGTTGTCAAACCAAGTAAGGATCTCCTTCAACCTGGCTAACTTTTCCTGGTCGCCACCGGTGATCTGCCCGATTAGCTACTGCATCCTCTCCATAGATGTGCTTCTGAGAGGTCCGGTGCTAGCTTTGGAAGATGGGAGGAGAGACGGTGGTCTTGCAATGAAGAAGGGAGAGAGGTGAGATGGTGGTTTTGCAATGGATAAGATGGAGAGGAGAGGGGGTGGTTTTGTAATGGAGAAGATGGAGATATGAGACGGTGGTTTTGGAATGGAGAAGATGGAGAGAAGAAGGGGTGGTTTTGCAATGGAGAAGAGGGAAAGGAGTGTGCGGCAGAGATTTAGGATTGGACGAGAGGGCCAGCGCGCTGTGACTAGATCAAAATCAAAATCAATTTACCCGCCAATTAAGAAGCGACCCCACATTAACTAGTCTCCCTTGTATTTTGGGTCATTTTTTACCATGATTTTAACAAATAAAATATATGTTATAGGTTGCAAAAATAATATAATTTGAAAGTACATTCAGATATGAACTAAACGATACAATTTTTGACAACATGCATTCACATTTTGCTTGTCAAATACAGTATGTGGTCAAACTTTGACCCAAAATATGCAAAACAGAAAAATACTTCCAAGACCACCGCCGCTCCTCTCCTCTTCCATTTCAAAAGCACCACTGCTCCTCTCCTTTTCCAATCCAAAACCAGCGCCACTCCTCTCCTATTCCAATCCAAAACCAGCGCCGCTCTTCTCGTCTTCGATTCAAAAAGCACCGCCACTCCTCTCCTGTTCCAATCGAAAACTAGTATCGCTCCTCTCCTCTTCCATTCAAAAACCCTTGCCGGCGAGTGAAGGTGTTGTGGAGAAGTAGATCGATGGAGGAGTACAACCGATACGTGAGGATTGCAGACGACGACCCTGTGAAGCTAGCCAGGATGTTGGAGATACAGTCTTGGTTTGACCACCAGGACCAATTAGCGGCAACGGCGACAGCGATGGCCAAATATCTGGAAGAGAGCGAAAAGGCCGCGATACTCCCGAAGGGAGTCGTGCGGGAGTACATAGAGCTGCTTCTCTGGGCCATGGAGCAAACAGATTCCCCGAATCCGATCGTGAGGCAGCAGTGCTGGGAGTATCGATCCAAGATGGAGCATCCACCAGAGATTGAAAGATCGAGCATCTACAAAGTGCCGTTTGTGAGGGTGCTGTGGCAGAGCGAGCCAGCAAAGTCTTCGTCAACCGAACCCAACTACAAGAGGAGAAAAGCAGTTGGTGCAATGATGCTTCCCCGCCATCCTCTCCCTCGTCGTTCATCTCGTCTCACGGGGAGGCTGTCTGCCGCCGAGGAATAGGAAGGATCGCTTCCGCCAATTGTCTGAGGAGGAGCTTAGGGTTGTCAGTATTTGCAGGTTGTGAATTGTGTTTTGTGTTGTGTATTTTAGAGTACTTTCATATATGAATGACTTTTGAATGTCAGATTTCCAGTATTGAGCATATAAAGTATTTTATGAATTCTAGAGATCTATTTTTAGCACTTAAAAAAATGTAGTTTCTTATAGAAGTGCAGGCACTGTGATTCTCACAGAAGAAACTGCAAGTTTCAGATGCAGAGCATTTATATTAACACGCCCTTTTCAAATAGGGATAACATCATGTTGAAAGTTTTATTCATGGTCGAAAATGGAACTACCAGCCACATCATGTTGATCAACATTCATCCATAGCACATCTTCATATGATGCACAGTCCAAAAGATATGTTATTTTCAAAATGCCCACACAATGTTGAGTGTGCAAAAAACAGAGAAACTGAGGGACAAAGTTTTGGCAAATGTTGGAGGTGGTGTGCGTACATGAAAATGGGCACCCACATGTCAGAGGAAGAGGCAAAAATTTGGGGATAATTTCACTGCATCAGGTGGAATCGAACCCGGTGGAGCAGCGGTTGGGGAGTGGAACTTGGCCATTGGGCTACTCTAGTACTTCCGCTAGAAATTGCGCACATCATCTACCACCTACTGTAGCACGTCTTCCCTGGCTCCGGTGCATTCTTGTCCGGGGCTTGGACGTCATCCTCCACCTTTGTGCACTCGTTGCGGTGCCGCTGTTTGCCGCCATGAACAAGCTCCACAAATGAGAGAAATCTGGAGAGGACTGTACGTGGAGAGGCGGACAGTCGGGACCCACCAGATCCATGGCCGTACACAAGCAAGAGCCTCATCCTAAAGCTATACTGACGTTGGGGTCTACGGGTTTGTCAACATAGTTACTAAAGGAGACTAGTATAAGGTACATGCTATGCATGTGGTGTTAATTGCTAGAGTTTAAAAATTGTTTGTCAGGTTAGCGCTTTTATCATCTTGTAACCACGTACGTACGTTTGCTTTTGAGTGTATTCACATGTACAAACTGCTCATTGATAGTGACTTAAAAGGAATGTTTTCTCAACAACACCAGGCCGTAGGGCGCAGGCTTGCAGCACGCCGTGATGAGTCTAGAACGATCCAGCTGGGAGCGTTTTAGCGTGTCTCTGTTGACATGGATTTTTACCAAGATAAATAAAATGCATAAACCACATAAAATATAAACACAAAACGGCAAAATTCCGTTTTATAATGAAAAGGAAATAATTATAAGCAACCGCTCGAATTGATGACTGAAAAATAGGCATATGATTTATTTCAAATATCGATTATGCATGCATTAAACCGGCAATTTTAAAATATGATGAAACAAATAAACAGTCATCAAATTTTCTCCTATGGAAGAATGTAGGACACGTGGCCCATGCACACCACTACTAACAGCGAAAATATAAAAATAAAATTGTCATAAGGGAAGCTAATATCATTAAAATGTCAACTATATGATAAATGCTCGGCTTCAATCGACAAAATGAAATATTGAAACAATGCTTAAAAAATACATGGTGCTAATGAAATATATGCGCAGTGTATTTGGTCAAATATTCATCTGATAACACATATGACGCTAGACCTTGAGTTGCATGCAAAAATAATTAACGTGCACATCCTCACCCTAGCCCTTAATGAGTCATTTAATAGCTAATCATGTTTAGCCCACTAAAAATATGGACATGTATGCATGTCCGTACTTCTCATAGGCTGTTGCATGCATGCTAGTGGTGCTAAAGCCCACGGGGTGATTAGGCTGGTCGTAATGGTAGTATCATAGCTAGTATCATGCATGCCAACTAGGCAATTTTGATGAGGTGTCATGGCATTAAATGAAAAAAAAGAGGATGGAGTATCATATCATGATACCATATCGTAATAAATGTCATGCTACTTTGTGTTATGCATGGCAATAAATAGAGTACTATATGATACTATGCATTAGAGAGGTAGTATCATACACTAATGTCATATGCATGATACTAGTATATGATATTCCCCATTACAACTAGCCTTAAGAAATAAGGGGCTGATTACGGGCTTGCCGGTTCAAACTTCGATCAACTAGTAATTAATCAAAGAAATAAATTAAAGAAAGCAGCCAGCCGGCACGCTCCCACGATTGCATGCACGATCCCATGATTGGGAACATGGGCGTGCACGCCAGAGGGCTCTGCCGCTCCTGCTACTCTCCTCTCCTATAAATACTCCCCTCCAGCATTCAGGAGCGAGGTTGGACTGCTTATTCGTCTTCCGTCTGTTGCTAGAGCACACATACGTACGAACCCACAAAGGAAAGAAGAGAAAGAAGCAAGCAGGTGTCAGGCTTGCTAGGAGTTTGAAGGTGAGATTCATGGTTCTCCCCTAGCCCCTGATTTGGCCATTGTGGTACAGATTAGGGGGCATTCCTCTTCCTCCTCTCCCTAAACTCTAACCTTTGATTCAACCATCATGGTACAAGTCAAGGGGCATGTTTCATCTTTCCTAAATTCTTGCCCTTAGTCCAGCGATTGCGGTACAGACTAATGTGCATGTTTAATCTATCTCAAAATTTCATCTTTGGAGTGTGTTACATTCATCTCAAATTTTTGTCCTTGGTTCGGCCATCACGGTACAAACCAAGGGACATGTTATATACACCCCAAATTGTTGCCTTCGGTTCGGCCATCATGGTACAAATCAAGGAGCATGTTATATCTACCCCAAACTTTCGTCTTAGATTCGACCATCGCGGTACGAGTCAAGGAGCATGCATGTTTGATGTCTACTATGCAACCTTCTTCTTGTAGATGTTGTTGGGCCTCCAAGTGCAGAGGTTTGTAGGGCAGTAGCAAATTTTCCTCAAGTGGATGACCTAAGGTTTATCAATCCGTGGGAGGCATAGGATGAAGATGGTCTCTCAAACAACCCTGCAACCAAATAACAAAGAGTCTCTTGTGTGCCCAACACACCCAATACAATGGTAAATTGTATAGGTGCACTAGTTCGGCGAAGAGATGGTGATACAAGTGCAATATGGATGGTAGATATAGGTTTTTGTAATCTGAAATTATAAAAACAGCAAGGTAACTAATGATAAAAATGAGCACAAATGGTGTTGCAATGTTAGGAAACAAGGCCTAAGGTTCATACTTTCACTAGTACAAGTTCTCTCAACAATAATAACATAACTGGATCATATAACTATCCCTTAACATGCAACAAAGAGTCACTCCAAAGTCACTAATAGCGGAAAACAAACAAAGAGATTATTGTAGGGTACGAAACCACCTCAAAGTTATCCTTTCTGATCGATCTATTCAAGAGTCCGTAGTAAAACATGAAGCTGTTCTTTCCGTTCGATCTATCATAGAGTTCGTACTAGAATAACACCTGAAGACATAAATCAATCAAAACTCTAATGTCACCTAGATACTCCAATGTCACCTCAAGTATCCGTGGGCATGATTATACGATATGCATCCACTACTAGGGAAAAGCCTATACACAGAACTTTAGCAGTAGCGCATGTTAAAAAAGGGCGCTACTGCTAGATAGTAGTAGCGCCCGCGAGAAAACCGCATTGCAGATACACATATAGCAGTAGCGCGTCCCGCTGTAAAAGCGCTACTACAAAAATTCCCACCGCTAAGCCGATCGGCTACACATAGTAATAGCGCTCTTTTAGAAACAGCGCTACCGCTAAATTTGTTGTAGCAGTGTGTTTATGTGTAAGGCGCTACTGCTAAAGAAAATAAAATGAAATGAAAAACAAGTAGAAAAGTAAATGAAAATGAAAGAAATAGAAAAAGGAGAAAGGAAAAAAATAAAATGTAAAGAAAAATAAATGAAAAAAGGGAAAAAGGAGAAAGGAATAACAGTAGCGAGTTTCAGGAAACGCGTTGTAGCTAACTTAGCTATAGCGCGTTTTCAGAAACGCGCTACCATTAAGTTTCACTTAAACAGCCCCCCCCCGGCGACCACTTCTTCCCCAAATCCCTCACCCTCACCGCCATCTCCCCAATTCACCGTCGCCCCACTTCGTCGTCGTCTCCTGCCGGCGTGGACGCCCGCAACCTCACTGTCTCCCCCCGAGCCCATCGTCATCCTCACCGCCGCCGCCCGAGGCCGCCCTCAGCCTCACCGCCGCTGCCCGAGGCCGCCCTCCACCTCACCGCCGCCCGAACCCGCCCAGGACCGCCATTGCCCGTGCCCGAGCCCGCCATCTCCGCCCCTGCCTCCGTCGTCGAGCACCTCCCCGCCACCGTCTCTCCCCTCTTTGTAAGTCCCCCACCCCTCCCCCCCCCACTCCTCTCTCTCTCTGCATTGTAGAGCAAAAATTAGTAGAGCAAAAGTTTGTTTATAGCAAAAATTTAGTTTAGAGCAAAGGATGTTAAGTAGTAGATGTTAGAGCAAAAATTAGTTTAGAGCAAAAATTTGGTTTACAACAAAAAGTCGATTAGGGCGTGGGGTTTAAGTAGGGTAGATGTTGCTTGTATAGTATATAGTGATACTAGTAGATGTTAATTAGGTTAGGGCAGTAGTGGTACTAGTAGATGTTAATTAGATGTTTTTTAGTTAGGGCAGTAGAGTTTCGCTAGGTTAATTAGGTTAGTAGTGCTGCTAGTAGTAGTGGTACAGTGGGTTAATTAGGTGGAGTTAAATGAATAATCTAAATGAATGAAATTAGTAGTTAACTGAATTTTTATTCTTCCATCATTATAGAGCACTAAAGTTAACTGAATTTTGTTCTATTAGTAGTTAAATGAATTTTCTTCTACACTTTGTTTTTGAATTAGCATGTGAAATTTGGACATGTGGTTGCTCGTGTATATTTGGACATGTGTTGCGGTGTCGAAGAGGGATATCTGAACATTGTTTCCAGGGAATGAAGCTGAGTGGACCATGTTTTGCCGGAATGTTGATTCATTTCTGTTCCGGCAAATTTCAGGTTCTCGATTTGTCCACTTTATAGCAAAGGTGAATTTCGGCATTACTTGTGCTACAAACTAGAACATATCGAGTGCCCGGGATTTGCCGCGCCAGGAAGAAGTCAACGTTCCTGCAAAACAATAGGCCTTTTTATGTCATTATTCACTTTATTAGGTCTAGAATTAATTGACTAGATTTAACCATAGGAAACATGGCTAGCAACGATGAAGGACAGGGTTCTGGTGATTGCGACGATGTATACCAGGCGGCAGACGAATTTTTGAGCCTTGCCAACGATATACCGATGTTGTTGCTGGGCCCACCAGTGGCATCGGGGACTGAGACCGACACGCAGACCGGTGCTGAGACTGAGACCGGCACTGAGACTCAGACCTGCATCAAGATCGGCGCTGAGACTAAGACCGGCAGTGCCTCGGGGAGCGGAGCCGGTGTAGAACCGAAAGCAAAGAGGCAACGACTTCCTAACAAACTCAGGACTACTAGATTGGTGGTCACGGAGGTGGACGACGGCAATTTTGAGCCAAAGGCGCCCGAGGAAGCACGCAAGTGCTACGGCAATCAAATTGGCTGCATCGTACGGACAACCGCCACCATCAACGATGAGAAACTACAGAAGATAGATAATATGAGGCCCTCCCTCCTAAAGAAGTTTCACCAGATATTCTTATTCCCGGGCTGGAATGAAAAGGATTATGAAGATCCAGATAAGGACCCGGTAGTGAAGAAGATAAACAAACACGCCATGACCAAGTTTAGCAACGCATTGGCCGCCTGGAAAACAAGGGTGAAAGCAAGGATCATCGACAAGGAACCCTACTCCGAGATTGTAAAGGATAATCCAACAATCACGGTAGAGCAGTTTCAAATATTCAAGGAGGCTTGCGAGGCCGAAGCTGCCAAAAAATGTCTAAGTACATGAAGGGGCTTCAAGAGAGGAACATTGGGAGCCACCACCTCGGAAGCCGTGGTTACGGCGGAAAGAGGTCCAAATGGGCCAAGGAGGACGCGGAAGCCGCGAGTCTAGGCATCCCAGACCCCTTGGCGGAGTTCACCGTCCCGCAGGAGCGTGACGTCCTCAGGGCCCGGCACCGTTGGGACCCAGTGAAGAAGGTTTACGAGACAAACTCGGTCACGACAGAGTTCATGAGACTGCTGGTAATTATAGTTTCTGATCAATTCGACTACACACGTTAGTCATATTTGTAAACGATCCTTGTGCCTTTTGTAGAGAGAGCAGCACAGGATTGCGGCCAAAAGCGACTCGCCGTCTGACGCATTGGCAAGGCCCAAGTGGGACACTCCATTCAACCGGGCGTTGAACATATTGAAATGACTCCCGGTGGATACTCGGCCGTCGTATGGACGCGTGCACGGTGTCGAAGACAGCGCCACATGGAAGAAGTACTACTGTGAGACCACGGAGGAGAGAAAGGAAAGATGGAGGTTAACTAAAGAAAACATCGACAAGAAGGTTGAGATTGCGGTCGAGAAGAAATCATCTCAGACAGTCGCAACAGCGGTAGCTGCCGCAAAACAGGTGGTTGCAGATATATCTACCTCCTTGGTTCCGGTCGTTTTCACTTGGACCAAGCAAAATCCAGAAAAAATGCAGCGGACTTTCCCCTTGCTGACTTCTGGGGGAGCAGCTCGACTAGCGTTGCACTAGCACCGGCTCCCGCACCATCTCCGGCACCGGACATGCTTGGCGGTGCTTCTTCTTTGGCTGAGGTCGACGCCCTCACGGTATCTGTCACACCGGCCCCCTTCAATAAATGTATGATCTCCCGTTTTCGTTGCCTTTCGGATGTCTCACGTCGTAGACTTTTCTTTGCACGCCGACGAAACCCCGTGCACCATATTGTACACCATCGGCGACCAGAAGGTGGACGTGGGGAAGGCGACGATAATGGAGTCAAAGGAATCATTGTTCCACAGCCGGCCGATCCCCCCGAACGTCTTCAAGGTTTCCATGGCCAGTGTCAAACCGGGCCATGAGAATTTGCCTCCTCTGATACTAATGGGGGATGATGATGAGACCCCGCGGCGGCTTGGTGATTGTTGCAATGGGTGGGTCCTGTTATGGCCAAAGAGTCTGCTTCGTCTGGAGGCGGCCGGGAGCACACCCACGAGCACGCAGCCTCAGCAAGGTACGAACATCAACAGCCCACCTACCCAATTAGCATTGGGTGTCGGGTTGGGTGATAGCGGACAGGGTAAGGAGGAGGCTCCATTAGTCGCTGATGACGTCACCATGGATGAGGATGAGGATGACGATGGCACTCAACAGTATGTCTATACTGGCACCTACTCAGGGTTTGAGCGTCATGAGTCGGTGCCTGAATTGCCGTCTTCGGTGTCTGAACGTATTATGGACGACCTTCCGGTAGTAAAGAAGTCTAGGAAGAGAGCGAGGAAAGGCAAAAAAGCTGATTCTATGATCCGATCGCCTCGGAGCCTCGGCAGATCGTATAGATATCCCCGATGCGGATAAATGGCATATCCCGGTCAACCAATCCTACTTGCAAGAGCGCTACGGGCCAGATTCGGCGATCCAAGGAGACTTCATGACGATGTGCTGCGGATAGAGAAAGGCCTCATCGTGTCAAAAGATCCAGGATACCTACTCTACATGGTTAACGTTCCGCGGCAAATGTCGTACGTCGACTGCTTCCCCGCGGATAAGTTCTTCCTTCGATTCGATTACATATTCGACATGTTTCACGTGAAGAAGCTGGATTTTACGTTTGTCCGCCTTTATGCCTTGCACATGAACTACATCATCGGGGTCGAGCAGATACCTCATATCTGTGTCGCTGACCTGTACTACATGCACGAGGGATTCTTGGGAGTCTGCACAGAGCATTGTGAATACGCGAGGGAATACATCATCAGTTTAATGCTCGCCAATAAGGACAAGGAGGCAATTCTCGTGCCTTATCATCCTGTGTAAGTCATCCGCGTTGTTATCCTTCCTTCGATTTCAATCATTCATTTGCATGGTGGAGGCTGATTAATTTGAGGTGTACTTATTTTGCGCAGCGGCGGGCGCACCGTCCTCATCATCCTCTACCCCCGATCCTCCCATGCTCTTTACTTGGACTCGTCGAAGAACATTCACAAAAAGGATTATACCCACATCAAGGATGTTCTCAACAGTGCTATGTTTTACTACCAAGCACGGGGTGGAGAGGTCAAGGACAAGAAGAGAAGGGGCGGCAGGCTCGCCTTCAACCATAAGACCGACTTCTGCTGCATCCAGCAACCGAGCAATTCTCTTAATGATGGATTCTATGTCCTACACCACATGCTGGAGTACAGACGGGATCACCAGAACCTTCACATGTCACCTAGATCTGGCGATGCCCATATTCTGCAATGGGCAAAGTACATAGGAGATATCGAGGATCATCGACTTCGAGCTGAGTTCTATAACATCCAGCGCGAACTTGCCCAAATCATCATGAAGGAGGTCGTCGGAAAAACAGGGATGTTCTACGGAGGAGGACAAATGTCGCAGGAAGACGTCCGAAAATGGGTAGCCTCTCAACGTCTTGACATGAAGCCTTTCAATAAGCTTGGGGACTATCTCCCTGACATGGATGGATGGCACGACATGGTGGAGTGATTGTCGATATATGACAATGTGTCTGTTTAGTCCATACTTTCTGTATGACAAAACTTTGAGTTATGCACGGCGAAACTTTATTTGTGATGTATTTAAACCATCCTCCTCCTCGACTAGCGAAGATCACTCTAGTTAGGGCATTTTGGGTATGATGAACTTTGTTATTTATGCTTATGATATGTTGTTTCTATTTTTGCCAAGTCTGTCTCTTTCTGTTGCTCAACTATATATGTTGCATATCATCGACTCATGTGACGATGCAGGTGCATAGATCATCGATGGCGAAGAAGTGCTATGCCAGGAGTATATATACGACGAGTGGCCGGAGTGTCAGGCCCAGGTGTACCGGTTTCCGGTTTCCGAGCGACAGACAGTAGTTAGTTTAGGTTCACCCTAATGCTAGAGAGGGATATGAACTCATGTACTGCATAGTTCCGCTCTCACTCAAAGTGATAGCTCTTCTCGCGTATATCATTGTTTAGATGGATGATGATGTATTTGCAAGTAATCGAGACTTGTATCGCTATTTTCGAGATGATGACGAGAGACCACTTTGTGTTGGATGATGATTATGATGATGACATGATTTGATGAGACTAGTTGTATGTATATGCTATGATTACATTTGTATGTGTATGATATGCTAAAGATTATTGTATAAATCCTATTCAAATACAAAACAAATATGTAGGAAAAAAACTAATAAAACTAGTAGTACCGAGGGGAAAAAATTTAGTAGTAGCGCCGCCTTACCAGTAGCGCTTCCCTGTAAAAAGCGATGCAGATAATATCAGCAGCGCTCTTCTCTAAAGCGCGCTACAGCTATCCATGTATAGCAGTAGTGTGGGGACGACAGCGCCATCGCTATCGTTAGTCAGAAGGCGCCTTATCGATGGCGCATCATCCCGCGCCATCGATAGGCCTAAAACTCTTATTGCTACTAGGCTTTTCCCTAGTAGTGATCACACAATCTCAGATTCATCTATTCAACCAACACAAAGAACTTCAAAGAGTGCCCCAAAGTTTCTACCGGAGAGTCAAGACGAAAACGTGTGCCAACCCCTATGCATAAGTACACAAGGTCACTGAACCCGCAAGTCGATCACCAAAACGTACATCAAGTAGATCACGTGATATCCCATTGTCACCACAGATAAGCACATGCAAGACATACATCAAGTGTTCTCAAATCCTTAAAGACTCAATCCGATAAGATAACTTTAAAGGGAAAACTCAATCCATTCCAAGAGAGTAGAGGGGGAGAAACATCGTAAGATTCAACTATAATAGCAAAGCTCGCGATACATCAAGATCGTGCCAAATCAAGAACACAAGAGAGAGAGAGAGAGAGAGAGTTCAAACACATAGCTACTGGTACATACCCTCAGCCCCGAGGGTGAACTACTCCCTCCTCATCATGGAGAGCGCCGAAATGATGAAGATGGCCAATGGTGAGGGATCCCCCCTCCGGCAGGGTGCCAGAATAGGGTCCCGATTGGTTTTGGTGGCTACAGGGACTTGCGGCAGCTGAACTCCCAATCTATTGTGCTCCTGGATGTTTTGGGGGTATATGAGTATATATAGGTGAAAGAAGTCGGTCAGGGGAGCCACGAGGGGCCCACGAGGGTGGGAGGCGCGCCTAGGGGGGTAGGGCGCGCCCTGGACCCTCATGGCCACCTCGTTGCTTCCCTGACATCTACTCCAAGTCTCCTAGATTGCGTTTGTTCCAAAAATAACTCTCCTGAAGGTTTCATTCCGTTTGGACTCAGTTTGATATTCCTTTTCTGCGAAACACTGAAATAGGCAAAAAAAACAGCAATCTGGGTTGTGCCTCCGGTTAATAGGTTAGTCCCAAAAATAATATAAAAGTATATAGTAAAGCCCATTAAACATCCAAAAAAGATAATATAATAGCATGGAACAATCAAAAATTATAGATATGTTGGAGACATATCAAGCATCCCCAAGCTTAATTCCTGCTCGTCCTCGAGTAGGTAAATGATAAAAATAGAATTTTTTATGTGGAATGCTACCTAGCATAATTCTCGATGTAAATTTCTTTATTGTGGCATGAATGTTCAAATCCAAATGATTCAAGATAAAAGTTTAATATTGACATAAAAATAATAATACTTCAAGCATGCTAACAAAGTAATCATGTCTTATCAAAATAACATAGCCAAAGAAAGCTTATCCCTACAAAATCATATTGTTAGGCCATGCTTCATTTTCGTCACACAAAATACTCTCATCATGCACAACCCCGGTTTCAGCCAAGCAATTGGTTCATACATTTTAACGCGCTTCAGCTTTTTCAACCCTCACGCAATACATGAGCGTAAGCCATGGATATAACACTATGGGTGGAGTAGAGTATGGTGATAGGGATTGTGTGAGAAGACAAAAAAAGGATAAAGTATCACATTGACGCGGCTAATCAACGGGCTATGGAGATTCCCATCAATTGATGTCAATGCGAGGAGTAGGGATTGCCATGCAACGGATGCACTAGAGCTATAAATGTATGAAAGCTCGACAAAAGAAACTAAGTGGGTGTGCATCCAACTTGCCTGCTCACGAAGACCTAGGGCATTTTGAGGAAGCCCATCATTGGAATATGCAAGCCAAGTTCTATAATGAAAAATTCCCACTAGTATATGCTACTTTGAAGCACAAGTGTGGAAAAAGGATAGTAACATTGTCGCTTCTCTCTTTTTCTCTCATTTTTTCTCCTTTTTTTATTTGGGCTTCTTTGGCCTCTTTTTTTTATTTGGGCTTCTTTGGCCTCTTTTATTTTTCATAAAGTCTGAAGTCTCATCCCGACTTGTGGGGGAATCATAGTCTCCATCATCCTTTCCTCACTTGGGACAATGCTCTAATAATGAAGATCATCACACTTTTATTTATTTACAACTCAAGAATTATAACTCAATACTTAGAACATAATACGACTCTATGTGAATGCCTCCGTGATGTCTTAGGATATGCAATGAATCAAGAGCGACATGTATGAAAGAATTATAAAGGTGGCTTTGCCACAAATACGATGTCAACACATGATCATGCAAAAGCAATATGACAATGATGGAGTGTGTCATAATAAATGGAACGGTGGAAAGTTGCATGGCAATATATCTCGGAATGGCTATGGAAATGCCATAATAGGTAGGTATGGTGGCTGTTTTGAGGAAGATATAAGGAGGTTTATGTGTGATAGAGTGTATCATATCACGGGGTTTGGATGCACCGGCGAAGTTTGCACCAACTCTCAAGGTGAGAAAGGGCAATGCACGGTACCGTAGAGGCTAGCAAATTGCGGAAGGGTAAGAGTGCGTATGATCCATGGACTCACATTAGTCATAAAGAACTCATATACTTATTGCAAAAGTTTATTAGCCCTCGAAGCAAAGTACTACTACGCATGCTCCTAGGGGAAGGGTTGGTAGGAGTTAACAATTGCGCGAGCCTGACCTCCACTCATAAGGAAGGCAATCAAAGAACACCCAAGCTTCAAATTTGCCACACAACATTCACCATACGTGCATGCTAAGGCACTTGCCAACTTTAACACAAGTATTTCTCAATTTCATAATTACTCAACTAGCATGACTCTAACATTACCACCTTTATATCTCAAAGCAATTATCAAGTATCAAATTTATCATAGTATTTAATGCACTCTATATGAAAGTTTTTATTATACCCAACTTGGATGCCCATCATATTAAGACTAAATTCATAACCAAAGCAAATTACCATGCTGTTCTAAAAGACTCTCAAAATAATATAAGTGAAGCATGAGAGTTCATTAATTTCTTCAAAATAAAACCACCGTCGTGCTCTAAAAAGATATAAGTGAAGCACTAGAGCAAATGACAAACTACTCCAAAAGATATAAGTGAAGATCAATGAGTAGTTAAATAATTATGTAGCTATGTGAAGACTCTCTAACATTTAAGAATTTCAGATCTTGGTATTTGATTCAAACAGCAAGCAAAACAAAACAAAATCGCATAATGATAGATGGTGGATCCGCCATAAATTTGTTGCCTCTGCGTACTTTGAAAAGGATTGGATATTCCCCCAAGGATTTGAGCCGGTCAAATGTGGTTATCCATGACTTTAACCAATAGGTCAAGAGGCCATGGGTACCATTTCCTTGGTATTAAAATTGGAAATGTTGTCCACATATGTAAGATTCCACGTGATTGATGCAGCCACATCTTACAATGCACTGTTGGGACGACCATGGCTGCATGAAAATCAAGTTGTGCCATCCACACTTCATCAGTGCGTCAAGTACAAAGAGCAATCTCGAGAAACAATAAGAATATTTGCAGACAAGAGACCATTCACCATAGCTGAATCTTTCTATGCCGATGCAAAATTTTACTTTGAGCCCGTTGAGAAAGTACATAAGCCTAAGTCTGTACTAGTACCTGAATCAAATATGGTAGAGAAAAATACTGCAGAATCCTCATCAGGCCGAAAGATTTATCAGTATATACCAAGTGACCAAACAAAAGAGGGCGATCCAATATTCCGTGTCATCGATAAATCATCTGTTAAAAGAGGTACCAAAATACCTATGCTCTTACCTCCTTTGGTTCAACATAAAATTGAGCAAGATAAGGAGGAGTCGCATGAGTGTGAAAATAAAAATAAAAATGTGGTTCATATCACCTTGGAAAAAATAGATGATGAGTCATTGCCTATTTCTCTGTACGATAACCGAGTTTTGTATATGATGTAGAGAATGGATATGATACTCTCACTGGCCCGTCGTTGTGCGATGGTCGAGGTCAGCGAGCGCCATTTGAAAAGGCGTTGTCCCGAGAACAACTCGAAGCTCTACACGAGGGCCAGCCTTTGAAAGAAAAAAGACATGGTCTGGGATATGAGGTTTGCATGACCTCGACTGAATTTGTAGACCCAACTGAGGCGTCCCCACAAATGGAGGATGGTAATCAACCAAGTACTGATGACTTGGAAGAAATAAATATTGGGACAGCCGAGGATCCTCGATCGATTTTTTGGTGCACGTATGTTCAAAGAAAAGAAAGACGAATGTCGTCAGTTCCTTTCTGCAAACAAAGATGTTTTTGCTTGGACTTACGAGGAAATGCCAGTCTTGGATCCAGTAGCGGTGCACCGACTTGCTGTGCAAGACGATGTTCCCCCATTAAAACAAGCACAAAGGAGATTTTGACTCGAGCTACTCCCCAAGATAGAAGCCGAGGTCGACAAACTCATAGCTATTGGGTTCATTAGGGAAGTTAAATATCCTAAGTGGCTTTCCAATATTGTACTAGTTAAAACGAAAAATGGTCAAAATCCGTGTGTGTGTGTGTGTAGACTTTAGGGACTTAAACAGAGCATGCCCTAAAGATGATTTTCCTATACCTATATCTGAAATACTCGTTGATGCTACCATGAATCATGAAATATTTTATTGTATGGATGGATATTAGGGATATAATCAGATAATGAAGAGCTAATGGCTTTCAGGATGCCCAAAGGTATATTATGTTATAAGGTTATACCATTTGGACTAAAAAAACGCTGGGGCAACATAACAAAGAGCCATGACCATAGTTTTAGATGGATTATTGTATGTAATTGTTGAATTTTATATTGATGACATAGTAGTAAAATCAAAACGTGAGGAGGACCATATGAAACATCTTGCAATGGTTTTCGAGCGTCTGAGGGAACATAACTTGAAAATGAATCCCATGAAATGTGCGTTCGGAGTTTCCTCCGAAAATTTCCTTGTTTTGTGGTCACAAAGAATGGCCTCCTAATTGACCCAGATAAAGTAAAAGCGATCGTTAAAATGCCACCACCCACAAATCTACATGAACTAAAGAGTTTCCAAGGTCACCTAGCATATATTCGGAGGTTTATCTCAAATTTATCAGGAAGATGTAAACCTTTCTCACATCTCATGAAAAAGGGTGTCTCATTTGAGTGGGACCAAGCATGCCAAAATGCATTCTTGGACAGTAAAAAATACCTTATACACCCACCTATCCTGGGTGCACCAGTTAAGGAGCGTCCTCTGATCCTATATACGGCAGCAATGCCTAGGTCATTGGGAGCTCTTTTAGCACAGAACAATGAGTCCAGAAAGGAAATGTCCCTATATTACCTTAGTCGCACCCTTGTGGGGGCTGAGTGCAACTATCCGGACATGGAAAAGATATGTCTCGTGTTGGTGTTTGCAGCACAAAAATTATGCCATTACATGTTAGAGCATACTGTACACCTCGTATCGAGAGCAGACCCTCTCAGGTACATCTTAAATAAAATGGTGCTTTCAGGTAGACTGGCTAAGTGGGCGATGTTTTTGTCACAATTTGATATAAAATTTGTGCCGCAAAAAGCCATGAAGGGGCAAGCGCTAGCTAACTTCCTAGCCACCCATCCAATACCCGATGATTTCCCAATAGATGATGATTTGCCGGATGAGGAGGTGTTCACTACATTAGTTGCTAGTTCATGCTGGCAAATGTACTTGATGGCGCATATCGACGATCGAGGCAGGTCGCGAGCATTGTATTTATTCATGCCAAATGAAGGAATAATCCGTACTTGTTTACCCTAACTTGGCGATTTCAAATAATTGGCGGAATATGAGGCTTTGATAATTGGGCTTGAATTAGCTCTGAATATGGGGTTAGATTCACTCACTGTTTATGGTGATTCTCAGTTAGTGGTCCACCAACTAAAGGAATTTACATAGTAAAGAAATAAGAATTAATGCCATACTTCCAACGAGCCAAAGTGCTCATGTCCATGTTTGCTGATCTAAATATTCAGCATGTTATAAGAAGTCAAAATGAAAAGTGCTCACATCATTTGATGTGAAGTTAATGACATACTAGCGGCTAAACCTGCTAAGGCATCGGCCTTTTCATTTTGACTTCTTATAACATGCTGAATAATCAAGCTGGACATGATTGGAAGTAAGGCATTAATTCTTCTTTCTTTACTATGTATAAAGTGAATCTAACCCATATTCAGAGCTAATTCAAGCCCAATTATCAAAGCCAAATATTCCGAATTATTTGAAACCAAGGTGATATGAACCACATTTTTATTTTTATTTTCACACTCATGCTAATCCTCTTTATCTTGCTCAATTTTATGTTGAACCAAAGGAGGTAAGAGCATAGGCATTTTGGTACCTCTTTAATGATGATTTATCGATGACACGTAATATTGATCGCCTCTTTTGTTTGGTCACTTGGTATATACCGATAAATCTTTCGGCCTGATGAGGATTCTGCAGTATTTTTCTCGACCATATTTGATTCAGGTACTAGTACAGACTTAGGCTTATGTACTTTCTCAACGGGCTCAAAGTAAAATTTTGCATCGGCATAGAAAGATTCAGCTATGGTGAATGCTCTCTTGTCTGCAAATATTCTTATTGTTTATCCAGATTGCTCTTTGTACTTGATGCACTGATGAAGTGTGGATGGCGCAACTTGATTTTCATGCAGCCATGGTCGGCCCAACAGTGCATTGTAAGATGTGGCTGCATCAATCACGTGGAATCTCACATATGTGGACAACATTTCCAATTTTAATACCAAGGAAATGGTACCCATGGCCTCTTGACCTAACTGGTTAAAGTGATGGATAACCACATTTGACCGGCTCAAATCCTTGGGGGGATACCAACCTTTTCAAAGTACGCAGAGGCAACAAATTTATGGTGGATCCACCATCTATCATTATGTGATTTGTTGGCAAGTCATCAATCTCACCAAACATAAGAAGGTGGCGTCGGTGGGGGTGAGTCGTGCCACTAGGAGGTGTGGCGCCGGCGGGGGAAGAGTTCGGGATGGCGCAGCGACGCGTCTCCCGCAGCAGAAGATGGTCGGGGAGGGAGGGAGGTGGGGTGGCTGGGGTGGATAGTGATTTTTTTTTCTTTTTCTTTTCCTCTATTTGTGGTTCGGTTAGTTGGGTGGGATGGGGTTCGTTTTTTTGGGAGAACCACACATTATATTATATCAAATAAAAAAGAGTACATCAGGTGGAACGTACAGAAAAACCAGGACTGACATGTGTCTAGGAAATTTTGTGAAAAGAACCCCAAATATAAGAATATTACAAGTAAGTCCTTTGGGGTCCCTGTAAACCAACCGATCTAAAACCATCGTCGTTCATCTGCGCCACCGAGATGCACACCAGAGAAAGCGACGGAAAAACCAACAAGCCGAAATCCAGGCCAGCGCCATAGCCATCAAGGCGTTGTGAACAGAAGAACATGCTAAAAGTAGAATAGGCACTTGACGCTGTGGCGAGTCGGCCGGGGACATTCCCCACGCTGACCTGGATCCAAATCCAGCGAATCCCTCAACTATTGCCGGGGAAGAACACCAAATTTGCCGCCACCGGACCACCAACCATGTTCCAGCACCAAACAAAGAGCCCACCGCTGCGAAGGAACGGCGAGCAGACGAGGCCATCGGCTCAACGATGTCACCGGGATGGACGCCACCGTGGTGAGGAAGAAACCGAGGCCACCTTATTTGACAAAGCACCAGCCCCACCAAACTGCTACTACTAGACAAAGACGAGGCCCTAAACCTATGGACCAAACGGGAGAGGAACGGGAGCCCACCCCCCTCCTCCAGCCGCTGGAGGAGCGGAGGGAGGGGGAGGAGGTCACCACCTCGCCGGCGTCCAAAGGAGGGCAGGAACCGTCACCTCTATGTCGCCAATGGACGAGAGCGAAAAAAGTGGATCTCGATAGGAGTATCGCGTGATTCTAAAGTGTTAGCATAATGAGAGGTTTTGTGTGCAGAATAAGCCTCTTATGGTAAACTTGAGCCGCGCAAATGCGTGGGTGATCGTACTAGTTAGATACAACTACAAAAGACTATGTCCTGCCATATTTTGAGTCAACGAAAGCTCCCCTTAAACACAATAGTCCAAACTACATAAAATTAGATACAACTACAAAAGACTAAGTCTACCATGTTTCCACATGTTCTTATTGTCATCCGTAAATGACATAGAAACATGAAAACAATTCCTAATTTCTATCATCATAATTACTGTACATGTTGTTGGCGATCTGGTCACTTGACAATTGGGCATCCCTTGGCTATCACTCCTGATGCCATTGGGCATGACGCCAAAGGACAGTGGTCATCGGCAACACCACCCCACCACCTCACCCCATATATGTCAAAGTAGCCTAGCGATATGAATGTGAGCACTCCCATGAATGCGACACCGGCATCAAGCCCTGCAGCGAGCACGTAGGTGTGCCTCATCCACCATGCCTTGTATCGTCTGTATATGAAGTGGTTGAATATGATGCCTACGAGTCCCCACATGATAAAGTTTACAGATCGTGCTGGGAGGAGTCCACCGGCGCCGGCGAAGATGAGTGGAATATTGATGCTTTTGAGGAAAGTGTTGTGCGGGTACCGACGACATAGCAGCCAAATGGGCACCGGTGCAATGATCCCGGCGAGGAAGAAGTAGTTCATCTGCCAGTAGTTGCCGAGGCGGCCAAACATACGCAGAGGTCCAACGACACCCCAGATGATGGATGCATTGTAAAAGACGTCGTCTCCTGGACACGTCCAGGGGCTGCCCTCCGGTAGGGCATCAACATCACATATGTTCTTCACCGTTGTTAGCAGGCACCACGCAGTCGCGAAGTGCACCGTTGACGCTGTGACGGTCCCAGCTAATTGCACTAAGAACATGGACCTTGGGGGTATCTTCATGTAATGCCCAAGCTTGAAATCCGACACGAATGTTAGTGCCTGCCCCATGCTTATGTAGCCGTATGTCTTGAATACTACATTGGCCAGTGGCTTCCCAGGGTAGAGGTACCCGATGATGAGCTCGGTGATGATATTTAATCCAGGTTGCTGCACCAACGAAAATTTCCATGATCATCATTACAGATCAATCTGATAGCCATCATTAGGTTATGAGAAAGAAATGATAATCCAAGTACTAATTTAACCAATGTTGTTTTTCAAAGAGCTTGCAGAACTTTGCATAGTGGACTCATCTGACACAACTCACCATATTTGTCGTTGCAGTGATGATGCCGATGGGCAGCGTGAAGGTTAAGGCTATGGCACAAGCGAGGAGGAGTCCCCAATACGGTAGTTGCAACTGTCCTCCGAAACCCTCGCATGTGAACAACGACAGAGCCAGCACGAGCACCAACATTAGGTGGAACCACCACTGTGGAACAGACCTGTAGTTCCTCTTCATGATCCTGGTGTGCACATCATGCTCCTTGCCCTTTTCTAAGGCTGCCTTCCGCCATAGATCAAAAATCTCCCTGCATCATCAAAATTCAAAGTTACAAGGCTAAGTGAAAAAAGATGATTTGTTGGGCATATTAAATATCTAGATGCCAAAGTAACTCAAGGAATCTACTACTCTCTGGATGGAAATTGAGACGCCATTTAGAGGAACATACTTTGCAACTGTATCTGGTCGAATAGGGGATTTTATAGAGTGATTTAGATATCTTATTCCATAAGTTTGCTAGCAAAATACTAAAAACAAAGACACAATTGTTTATACATAGCATGATTGTGTGCCCCTGGAGGAGAATGAAGTAATGAAAGTTCACATTACTCATTATTACAAAGAGATCTTTCGTAGATCCGCAGTATCTTCTGTGCACTTACACTGAGGCACATCGACCCTTGAGGACAGATTTTCCCAAGAGGATTGCATTGAGCTCACCAAGCATTTTACTTCATAGGAGATTAAGATTGCTACTAAGTAAATAAAAGTAAAACTACACCAGACCAATATTAGACAAAATAGGTTAGAGAAAGGCATGTCATCTCAGAGTTGGTCGCTGCGCATGGTCGTCATGCACCATTGGTCAGCTCGCCTTGGCCACCTCCCATGCTAACTCGTACATTGTCCAACTCTTCCTCGAAGGCATCCCTCCTTAGACTTGGTCACTTCACACCATCCAAGGCATCATCCCAGAGTGCTTGATCTACCAGGTCACTGCCGAGACGCACGACAAGATCCTAATTTGTCGTAAAGGCTTGGGTCGACAATCCTTAGCTCGTTTCCATAGTGACCACCCTCACCTTCCGCAAACGAAAACCTTGCACTCATGCATCTTTCTCTGCAGGTGGGATTTTCCCGGCAGGGCAGCGACACTAAGAAGTGTTGAAGCTAGTAGCACCTGCGAAGTCTCCTTCATCCACCACCAATGCGTGCCCACATATAGGCGGCCACCTTATACTCCATGAGGCCAACAGTAGTAGACCACTAACAAGGCCCGCTCGGCAATAGCAACGTCGAGGATGACATTCAACTCCCCTCCCCTCGAGGAAGTCCACTACCTCGGCTTGGGCGGAGCACATTCACAACCACTACGACCACTCCACCTCGCTCTCGGCTTGCCATCGCCATCAAGGAAGCCCACGACAGTACAACGATGTCTTTTCCATGTACCCAAAACGCCATAACCCCCATCAGAGAGGGAGGCTTGCAAGGTGGTGTCGGCGCTACCTATCCTACAATTTTGACATGTTCACTGATGGCATTAGCACAATGGTGAGGGTTTGGTCACAATTTCTCTAGAAGCTAACAATGACCCTAACAAAACCTGGATGGGCATCAAATCATGGGCCCACCTGCAAGATCCTGCCACCATTGTGGACAACGTCATGGGTGCTAGCCGGTGCCAAATGTGGTGGCGAGCCAGGCCCACCATGTGTCCCAGTCTGTAACTGCATGTGCTTCACCTCCTATGTCGGTCTTGACCTAGATAGAATCTCTACCACACATGCTCCAACGTTCGCCTAGGCCTATCATCATGTATGCACCGCCGTGGGCCCCCAATTCCCTCCTCGTGCATCAGGAGGCCATCATTGGCCCTATCTCCTTAGGATCTCAATCATGGTCAAATCATCAAAAACTAGGTAAAGGAATTGGCACCCGTCACATTCTCAACTTTCGAGGTTAAACGAGGAGACATAGTGTCCCTGCAATGGTGTCCTTGCAACAATGGATCTATGAACATTCACCATTTGTGGACAATTGCCTGCCCCCGGGGCTGGTTGCCAGGTCCCAAGCATAGCCTTGCACCCCTCCATGCTCAGTAAACCTTATCTAAACGCTTTTGGGCATGTAATCTCCCCCAACATTGTTGGTTTAGGCACCGATAAATCGACCACACCTATTGCAATCATCATAGGCGGTAGCGCACATGTCTGCTTCATCAAAGATATGATATTGTTGATCCAACTCGCGCTACTACCACCTCCGTCATCACCCCATCCCAAGCCCCGGAAGCCTACTAGGACTCCTCCAAACCACTACTAGGTGTAGCCATAGGCTCCAAAATAGGAAAAGGCATTTCCCAATGAGGATGGTGCGAAAAATGGTCATGTCTAAGCATGTCCTAGAAATTTTCGAGAAAAGGGAGAATGAGGACACACACACCTTGAGACGTATGCCAAGGCCTTCTAGGATCCTCTATTGCCAGCTCAAATTTTTTCACTCTCTTCCCTCACCAAATCTGGCAAAACCTACTACAAGGCCATGTAGGTAACCGCCTGACCATCGGCTCCGCCTTTTATCAATCAGGTTACCGATGGAATACAACTTTCTGGTGTGGAACATGAGAAAGTAATCCATCCCGGAGAGAAGTGGTTAGGTTGATTGTGCTCCAACACAATGTTTCTCTTGTATGTCTTCAAGAATCTAAATTTGTGGTGGCCGATCTTGTTGTGGTCAAGCAATATTGTGATGTAGACTTCTTTGGATGTGCTTACTCGCCAACGGAAGCAACCATGGTGGCATCATTGTGGCACAATATTCTTGCATTGATTCTACTTGATTGGACATGGTGACTAATGGCCTCCCTTTTGCTCTTGTCAAAGTGTATACCCCCCCAAGACAATGATGCCAATTTTTTATTTCTTGCTGAGCTACACCATGCCATGCAGAGCTTCATTCCACATGTCATGCCTTTCATTATAGGCGAAGGCCTGACAAAGGCTAGTATCATCTACCTACCCGATTTCCTGCCTAGATGAGAAGCTACGGCGCATCGCTAAGGCCCTGAAACCATGCAACTCCAAGGTGGTAAACAACATTGCACTAAAATATGAAGTAAAAAACGAGCACCTTGGAAGACCGAATCACGTGCTAGACAATTGGTCTTTGTCAGAGGATGGAATATCCTTCCATGCAATGCTGAAAATTTAGCTGCTTGGGTTGGTTGCCATGGAAAGATCCTTCTGCAAGTTGAGATCAAGGGTGCAATGGATCAACAAGGGGACACAAGAGTGATATTTTTCCATGCCAAGGACACTGTTAGATGCCAAGAATCACATCCACCATGTCATTGTGGATGACAATATATAGACTGAACAAGCTGACAAGATGCGCATCATGGCAGATTTTTTGAGGGGCTGGTTGGTCATAAAATTGCAAGGCGCATTGTAGGGGCCTTCGCGATTGGCATTGAGGAGTTGTATTTGACGAGCTTGATGAGCCATTTACTGGTGCTGAGGTGCGAGCGATATTAACCAATATCAAGAATGATTGCGTGCTAGGACCTAGAGGCTTCAGGGACACCCTTTACAAATGACGTTGGCACTTATTGGAGGGGTTTGCTCGCCACCCTTTTGGCCATACAACAGCTATAGACTGTCAAAGTACATCTCCCAAACTCGTCGACCATGATTTTTCTGCCCAAGTTTGAGGATGTAGTATCACCGAAGGAATTTCTGTGAATCAGCCTCATTGGTTGTTTCACAAAACTATTCATAAAGCTCTTGGCATGTCACTCTCGCTCGAGGATGAAAGAGCTCACCCTGCCAAGCCAAAGTATGTTTATCAAGGGCAGAGTTATGCATGATAAGTTCAATTATGTCCAAGGCCACCCAAAGGCATCTAGACAATGAAAGACACCAACAATAATGCTTAAACTAGACCCAGGGAAAGCATTCAACACCATTTCTTGGGGCTTCCTTTTACTGGTACTCGAGGGAAAAGGATTCATCAGATAATGTCGCAATTGCATCCCGTTTTGCTTGCTACATTAACCACACGGATTTGGATAAATGGGGAATTACCCGACTCAGTGCAACACATGAGGGGTCTCCGTAAGAGAGACCCACTATCCTCATTTTTTTCCATGCTCGTGATGGACTGCTTTGCCGCACCGATACAATTGGCCACGAGCGCGGAGTTGTTGCATTCCATCGAAGCTCGACTCTTGCCATACATATAGTTCATCTGCACGGATGATGCAATGAATTTTATTAACCCTGAGTTAGATGAAGTTGTGACATCGCGAAAAATTCTTTAGGCATTTTGCGATGTCTATGGCTTGCATACAAATCCTAACAAGAGCTCTATAACCCCAATCTGTTGTGATGGGATTGATGTACCAGTGTTGGTGTTGCATCTGCATGTCAGATCAAGCAGTCCCCCTTCACTTACTTGGGCATGCTGTCGTCGGATCACAAGCCTCGAAAGACCGGTTACTAACCTCCATGGATGCAAGACTTATCCTTGTCTAGCACGTGCTATCGGGAATGATGGTCTTTGAAATGCTCTTGATGGACATGCCAATATGGTTGGCCAAGAGCATCATCAAGATCTATATGGGATTTTTCTTGGAGAACATAGAAGATGGAATGGAGCAAATGTCTTGTCAAAAGGTAGTATGTCAACCAAAAAGCATCGGAGGATTGACAATCACTAACCTGGCAGCCCAAAGCATAGCTTTGAAGATGAGATGGATATGGTACTCCTGGAGTGATTCGACCAAGTTGTGGATCAGGATACCACTAATCATCGATAGTAAGGTCAGAGCCCTATTTAATGCATTCTTCAGATATGTTATTCAGGATGGTGCTTAGATCATGGAGATACCCATGGCTTAACTCAACGAGCCTCAAGGTGACCAACCCGGACCTTTTGTAGCATTGTGCCAGGAAGAACCTCACCTTGGCACAGGCCAACAACGACAATCATCGGATCAGACACCTCAAGCTCAACATGCCCTTCTAGGTCGTGACCAAATTTGTGGCACTTAGGCTGCACGTGCATCAACCTCAGTGACATCCCTAACTAGGTGATATGAAGATGCAATGTTGATAGCCAATTCACCTTTTCCTCGGCATACAAGACCCAAATCAAAGTTGCGCAGTGGCATGATTTCAACCAACTGATATATAAATTAGAAACCCCTCTTGAAATTGAGGATATTGTCATGGCTGGGGGGGCTTGGTTGATATCTCATGAAGAACAACCTGGCCAAAGTATTTGTCCTCATAATCAACTCAGCGTCATGTGCGGCACCATCCATAGAATGCGCACCACCTCCTCTCCCCTTGCTTCGATGCCAAGCTCTAGGGAATTGTGTTACACCTCTGCCACCTACCATTGGTCATGGGTACACGCCCTCTGGCGACCCTGTTGCATGACTGGTGGGCTCAAGGAAGGAAGCAAATTTCCAAGCCCCATTGCCAGGCATGGAGTGCCTTGGTGCAACTCACGTGGTGGCACACATGGAAGGAGTGAAGAAACAAGGGGATTTTCAGGAACACATCATCAACTCCAATACAAACTTTCCACGACTTGACAAACTAGAAATCGGCTAACAAAGGCAGGCTTGATCAACAGATACAAAGACCTCGCAAGCTCGAGTAAGCACGTTCATATCAGACATTGGACAGGGGCCTCTACTATGTAATTCTATAACCGTTCTCCCTGCATGGTAGCATATTACTTTTGGGAGCACTAGATACTTTCCTCCAACCTCACGATTTCCCTCCTCTAGCCCTCTTGCTAAAGTGTTGTCGCTGCTACCGAAAACTATCGACATCGCCATTCCCCTCAGCCCAACCTTCTTCGTTTTGCATGATACCCATATCCCACCCAAGACACAAGATGTTTAGATACAACCTCCGAGTCATCGATCCCAGGCACAAACATGAAGTTAATGACCAAGGCCCATGTTCCTATCTTGCGTGGTGGCACGAACACAGCGTCCTCGGCGACTGGTACAACTATTGTCTTTTAACAATGTGCTACAGTATGGGATAAAAAAGTTAAAAAATACTCCCCGTTCCAAAATACGTGCCTCAACTTACTTGGGGACCGGAGAAAGAAAAAAAGAACTCCAATATCTGATCTATTTTTTCTTAACCGATTTCTTGTAATAATAACATGGTGGTTAATAGAGGGCAAGGAGATAGCGAATAAGAGCTTACTTGCCATGGTAGAGCGCAACATGTGAGAGCGTGGACATGAGACCAGCAAAGCCGAATCCGTAGTTGATGGCGAAGAGCACGCTGAGGTTAATGCGGCTGTAGGCGTTGTACTCATGGAGGTTGAGCGTGAAGGTCTTGGGGTCGAGGATGCGGTTGGTGTCATAGCGGCCGCCGGCAGCGTCGAAGACGTGCGACGAAACGATGGGGAACCGCTTGGCATTGTAGGTGTTAGTCCAGTAGAGGAGCGGCACCGCTAAATAGTTGCCGAGGGAGAAGCCGGCCATGATGTTGAAGATGGCGAACGCCGGGGAGGCGAGCGGGTTGCCGATAAACCCTGCGATGGTGTTCCAGTCGAGGCCGAAGGAGCCGACGCCGAGGCCCTTGAGGCCGGAGCCGATCTGCTGCGCCGTCACAGAGTCCTTGAAGAACCAGCAGAGCGCCGAGAGGGTGCTGGCCGCCGGGAACAGGTAGCTGGGGATCAGGTAGTAGGCGAAGCTGCAGACCAACACGATGATGAAGAATTGCAGCCGTGTCAGCTGCCCCTTGGTCCTCTTCTCCTCCTCGTGCATCGCCCTGTATTATCAGTAGTACCACAATATATGTTCATGCATCCCAGTTTTGGTCCATATATATCATTCATTTGTATAGACAAATTGCAGTACGATTGCATTGCTTCAAGTCTCAATAACTAACTGTACGTACTGACCTGAACAGGGTGACCTGGACAAGGTTTAGAGGCCACCACATGTAGGCTGAATCCACCAGGTACGTCCTAAACAAGCCAGCCCATCCGTACCCAAGCAACTGAAATTAAACAGAGCCGCGCACATTGGCCAAAATGACCTCAAAATTCAACCAATGGCGATGGAATGAAAAATCGAGGTAATGTTGGATCACCTGGGTTGTTTGCGCGAGCAGCATGGCCGCGTAGGGGTTGATCTCCCGCTTATAGAAGACCTTGACGATGGCGATGATATTCATGGCATAGACGCCGCTGGCGCCCGCGCCGGCGAAGATGGTGATGAGGCAGTGCTCCTTGAGACTGAAAGGGCCCGGGTTGAGGGCGAAGGACCAGCCGACGAGCGGGACGCGTATGAGCTTCGCCGGAAGCGCCGACGCCATGAACCGGCCGATGGGCAGGGTGGCGATCTGCACCACCACGGTGCCGATGCTCAGCTGGTTGGACCGGTACATGAAGAACTCGTTGACGAAGGCCAGAAGCATGCAGGACGACATCCCCAGCACCCATGTTCGGATCGTCAGGGACGGCTCCGACGGGTCGTCGGTGATCGGCACCGTGTTCCGGACCTCCTCGATCGGGTGGTCGTTCACCTCTTCTTCTGCATCGTCTGCAGATCAGTTATCATTTGCAGTAACATTCTGGGACAAAAGATTTTTATCATGGGAGAAGCATCGACGCTGCGAACAAACGTACAGCGGGTTTCTGCCATCGGAATGCGCTCGCCGGGCTCGGGCCTCCCGTCCCGGCCTACGGAAAGTTGGCGGTCTCCTCCAGGGGACACGCGCCAGTGCAATGCGGCTAACTGTTGCTGAAACCTCTTGGTTTAGGAGTCACCTTCTCAGTTTCACTTTGTGTCCTATTTCTAAAATAGGCTGGCTATTATTAGAAACAATCTCGCATGACCTCACTTGTTTGTAGGGTCTCAGATCCTGAGATGCAGTAGCCTTGTAGCTTGAAAGACACGGAGTTGTCGGTGACCTTTCGGGTTTTCCGTTGTTTATCTGTCACTCAGCAGCTCGCTCCCTCGGCATCTCTATCGAGCAAACAGCATAAAACTGTAAAGAGATGTTTTGCAATACAATAATCGTTGTATTGATGGGGTGTTGGTGCACATATATATAAGTACAGGGTAGGCCTCAACCTCAACTATACACAACTAGGAGGTGGGCACAACACGTAATACATGCAACACAAAGTACAACTCAACACCCACCTCCCACCCCCCAGCGCAGTCGAAGCGTTGCCAGATACACAGAGACTGGACCGAAACTCCTCGAAGACGGAGGTAGGCAATCCCTTAGTCATCACATCAGCAAACTGTTGCGACGTTGGCACGTGAAGAACCCGAACACGGCCAAGGGCAACCTGCTCGCGCACGAAGTGAATATCAATCTCAATATGCTTCGTACGCCGATGGTGCACCGGGTTGGCGGAAAGGTAGACCGCGCTGACGTTATCGCAGTAGACAAGAGTGGCCTTATGAGCATCACAAAGCAACTCCTCGAGCAACTGACGGAGCCAAGAGCACTCGGCCACGACATTAGCCACGGCGCGATACTCTGCCTCGGCGCTGGAGCGGGAGACCGTGGGCTGCCGCTTCGATGACCAAGAGATCAACGAGGGCCCAAGGTAGACGCAGTAGCCTGACATGGAGCGTCGAGTGTCGGGGCAGCCAGCCCAGTCTGCATCCGAGTAGGCCACGAGGTCGGTGGAGGCGGAGGCCGTCAGGGTGAGCCCCAAAGACATGGTGCCGCGTATATACCGGAGAATACGCTTCACCAAGGTCGATTAAGTCACGCGAGCGCGTATGTGGAGGCACACCTGCTGAACAGCGTACTGCAGGTCGGGTCGAGTCAGCGTCAGGTGCTATAAAGCACCAACAATGGAGCGATAAAACGCTCCATCAGACGCGAAAGACCCCTCCAGAGCAGAGACCTTCGCCTTCGTGTCGACGGGGGTGGGCGCCGGCTTGTAGTTAAGCATGTCGGCTTGCTCCAGTTGCCGTGGGCGTACTTCTGCTGATGCAGAAAGAATCCATCAGCTCGGCGGATCACCTCGATGCCGAGAAAGTAGTGCAGGGGCCCCAAGTCCTTGAGGGTGAACTCATCACGAAGACGAGCAGTCAGCCGCTGAAGGAGATCGGGGGCGGACGCCGTGAGGATGATGTCGTCGACGTAGAGCAACAGATATGCAGTGTCAGCTTCCTGATGATACACGAAGAGTGAGGCATCGGAGCGAGTGGACTGAAATCCCAGAGACTGTAGGAAGGTTGCGATATGCTGGTACCAAGACCGAGGCGCCTGCTTCAACCCGTAAAGAGAACGGGAAAGCAAGCACAAGAAGTCGGGGCACTCGGCGTCGACGAAACCAGTGGGCTGCTCACAGAACACCTGCTCGGCAAGATGGCCATGCAAGAAGGCGTTGGAGACATCCAACTAGTGCACAGGCCAGGCGCGCGAGACCGACAGCTGGAGTACGGCGCGAATCGTGCCCGGTTTCACAACTGGGGCGAAGGTGTCGGTGAAGTCCACGCCCGCGCGCTGCCGAAAACCATGAACCACCCACCGAGCCTTGTAGCGCTTGAGAGAACCGTCTGGACGAGTCTTGTGGCGAAACACCCACTTGCCAGAGATGATGTTGGCACGACGGGGTCGCGGAACAAGCTGCCACGTGCGGTTGCGTTGTAGGGCGTCGAACTCCTCCGGCATCGCAGCTAGCCAATGGGGATCCCGAAGGGCAGCGCGAGCGGAGGTGGGAACGGGTGATGGTGTCGACGTCGAGGCGGTGCACACATACTCATCGGCGGAGTAGCGCATGCTGGACCGAAGCACTCCTGCTTGGGCACGGGTGGTCATACCAAGGGACGGGGCTACAGGGCCGGTGGGTGCCGCGGCGACGGCAGCGGCGGGGGCCGCGGTGACAGCAGCGCCGGCTAATCCGGCGGCGGAAGAGGCGACGGGCAAGGTTGACGTCGAGCCCGTCGTGGGGGTGGCGGGCGGGGTATTGGGATCAACCTCATATAAGGGAGATGGGGACCCGGGGGCCCGCTCGGACTCGACCTCGGGGAAGGGAGTCACGAAGCCGGGTGGTGGCGGCAGAAGGCTCCGTGCCGGGGGGCGCCGGGGGGTGCCGCCGCGCATCGCTCCATGAAGGGGGCGCGGGGGCCAGCGCCGAAGGGGCCGAAGCCGGAGGAACCTGAAAAAAGGAAACACCATCTCAAGAAAGTACACGTGCCTCGAGGTGTACACACGATGAATGACAAGATCGTAGCACCGGTAACCTTTGGTGTTAGGAGGGTAGCCAAGGAAGACGCATGGGAAGGATCGTGGTGCGAGCTTGTGTGGCGTGGTGGACGCGGTGCTAGGATAACAGAGACACCCGAAGATGCGGAGACCATCATAGGACGGTGGTGTGCCGAAGAGAAGGTGGTGAGGGGCGTAGTTCCACCGAAGGCGACACAGACGAATGTTAACTAAGAGAGTGGTTGTAGCGAGGGTATCGGGCCAAAACCGAGCGGGCACGTTAGAGTGAAAGAGTAACATGTGAACATAGTCATTAAGAGTGCAGAGAATGCGCTCGGCGCAGCCGTTTTGCTAGGAAGTGTAGCGGCAAGTCAGACGTAAGATGGTGCCTAATTCAGGTGAAACAAGAACATTAGACATAGTAATGGGTGTGGAAGTGGAGGGAAAACTAGTGCTACCGATATGAGTGATAGGTAAGGAGGAGCCGTTGCCGACGGTGATACAAGTGGGTGTGCGAACAGGAGTAGAGGAGGTTAGGTTACCGGGATGAGTTGTCATGTGCGCAGTAGCACCTGAGTCCATGTACCAGTCGCCTCCACCGACAGAGCTACTCGACGACAACGTGGAGTGCTGGGCGGCGAGGAGGGTGGGGTCCCGTGACACAGGTACCGGCGGCGGGGGGAGGCCCTCGTAGGGAGGCGGCGGGGCGGGCGGGCCATAACCACCGAGGGAAGGCGGCGGTGGGAGGCCCCCGTAGGGCGGCGCCGGGATGGGTGGACCATAACCGCCGACGGGCGGCAGCGCAAGGAGGGCGCCGTAGCCGGCGCCAGTCGGTTGGTAAGGCGTACCGATGAACGCCTAGTGACCCGCGGGTAGTGCGGGGGACCCGAGCGCCCTGGGTCGGCTACTACTGGGGAGGCGCGGGTGGCGGCAACGGGTAACACCAGCCCGGAGAAGCCATCGACGGGGCGGGCGGAGTATGGCCGCCAGACATTGGCGGGGCCAGCTGCATGTGGGTGACGCTGGACGCGCCGTAGGCGGCGGTCGCGCCGGAGATCGCCGGTGGCGGGACGGCAGAGGCGGCGGAGGACGGGCCAGTGGACGCCATCACAGGTCCGACGGGGGCAGCGGGGCGACGGTCGGCGCGGCGGGCAACGCGAGCTGTCAGGTGGCTGGAGGTTAGGTGCAGGCGTGCGGCTGTAGAAGCGGTGGCCGACGGGAGAGAGGGTGATGTGGAGCATCCTACGGTCATCACCATGTCAAGGGTCCATTTGGCAAGTGACACGTGCGACCTCTACTTCTCATACATAAAGGTGAATCTTCTCCTTTACACGTGCTCACTTGATCCCCTCGAGGATGGTGTACTACTTGACACTTCTCCCATGTGCATGCATAGGTATTGCCGGAGCTTCACGGCTGACGAGGAGGAGTGCAAGCGCCAAGGAACACCTACACCATCCACGAAGGAAACATGGAAGAGAAGATGGAAGAAGACGGAGTTGTGGAGTCTACAGCGGCCGGACGTCCGACGTGCCACCGAACGTCCGACGTGCCACCGAACGTCCGACACTCTACAGTGCCCGGACGACCGACGTCCACCGGACGTCCGACGCGACCACGCCAGGACCAGCCAGGAGATCTACAGTGACCGGACGACCGACCGAGATCGGACGTCCGACACCTCCCAGGCCACGGACGACCGAGCGCCTCCCGACGACCGGTGCCACGGCGACAGAACGATATTTACGAAAGTCTGAAGACTTCCGGATGTCCGGACCGTCCTGAGCTTCCGTACGTCCAACACCCACCGGACGTCCGACGCCTGTGTGCGCAGCCGCGGGCCTTTGGCCTTGTATCCCTCTCCCACTTACCCCTTCGTGGGTTAGACTATAAATAGACCACCTCCACCTCCTTTCTAAGGTTAGCAAAGTGATAGCTCATTTGTATGTGAGCTTTGCTCCTACCTATCTCTACTCTTGAGAGAGAGAGAGACCACTACTCCATTGGAGGCCAAGACCTCCATCTAGGAGAAGATCCTGCGGGATATCATCAAGACCCCTTCATGGGAAGATCCTTCTAGGATTCAAGCCCCCAACTCCTTTGGACTTGGGATGAACTCTACCATGTGTCTTGTTTCCCTTTGATCGTTCATGTACCTTGTGGATCTTGTGTGTTTGATTGTCTAGTGGATGTGTGATTGGACTTGTTCTTGAGTGTTTCCTCTTGTGATTTCTCCCCGTTCTTCTCCGTGTTCTTCGAGTCCTTCGAGGGATCCCACTCCAAACGTGAAATATCGGCCTACACCGGGTTAGCCCCGTATCATATGGTATCATGAGCCACGTTGATCACGTATTTGGAGTCCCCCCACTGTTTTCTAGCCTTCTTTTGCTTGATTTCGTCCTAAATTTCGAAAATCCCCACCAAAAATAGCCCCAAATTTTTTTGTGATTTTTTGGTTTGATGATGTTTTGTTGATTTTGATCCATGGATTTGCTTGGTTTCGAGTGGATCTAGCATTTCCCCAAGTTTCCCCATCTTTCATCCACAAAATCACTTCAATTTTGACCCCAAAATCTCCATTTTCCACTCAAAATCGCGCCCTGAATCTCGGATTTCGTGTTGACCCCGACCCACCGGACGACCGGCGTTTTACGGACGTCCGGAGCCCCAGGAACGACCGAACGTCCGACCTTTCCCGGACGACCGGAAACCCAAACCCGAACCGAATTTACGGATTTCCGACCCGACCGGACATCCGTCCATTTACGAACGTCCATAACCTGTAGTTTCAGACTTCGGCTGATTTTTGTTTTGTCCATAACTAATTCATCCGAACTCCGATTTTGACGTTCTTTAGCTCGTTTTGAAGCTATTGACATCCCCCATCCCACAAAAATTATACCAACACCATTTGACTCCATCAAATTTTCGAAAATTTGGCAAGTTTTCCTAGGCCTTCCACCATATCATCCGCATAGCCACCACCGACTTCCGCACCCTAACCCATTTTGTTCGCCATAGCATTAGTGGTTGCTTGAGTAGTGATTCGAGTCTCCTAAGGTGTTTCGGCTACTTAGGGACGATTGCTTCTTCATCGACCACCACCACCACTTCCGCATTGCCAAGTGGAAACCTCCACCGCTTTCCGCTACCACCATTTGACATTTGCCTTTGAGATTTTGAGTTTGCGGTTTTTCTGTTTCCTAGGGTGTTTCGGCTAACTAGGAACGGGTCGACATCGGCAACACCGCCTCTCATCATTGCAAAGGACGGTAACCTTGACGACACCATTGTATATTCCCATTGCAATTGCATTGATAACCCCTATCCCATTTTGCGTTACTTGCCTATCGAGACTAGCCATTTGAGTGTTGCCGGCAACATTACTTGTGCACATTAGTGATCATACTTCCCATAGCATACATACCATACCATCGTAGTGCATATATTGGTATCATGTCTTGTGTCACAAGTTTGTTCCCGCATATACATAATTGCTATCTTGGTTTGTGCATTGTGCAAAAGTGGCCATAAAAAAAGAGAATAAGCTTTTAAGCAAAAGAGAAATTGCAACGAGCTTGTAAGCAATAGCCATAGCATCAAAATATATCATATGGTATCATACTTGATCATTTTGGATCATTGTGTGAGAAACACCGGGAATCATACATATATACCATACTTGGGATAGAAAGTTTATCCATTTTGCATCTTATAGGTTGTGCACAAGTGTCGTATCCGCCTAATGAGCAATCGTGCTAGCGTCTCTCTTGAGTTGTGGAACACGAGCGTTTTCCGTGGATTCCACATTTTGTGCTCATTCCTTGGTTGCACGACCCTATTTATCTATCCGTGTGTGTGTTTCCGTGTGCCACATATTGCTATTGGTCTACTTGTTTCACTTGTGAATTTATGAATCTCTTTCAACATTATTGACTCTTGCTAACATTTTGCATCAAATTTTTGTGCCACTATCCTCACCGAGCTCTACCATAAGCTTTACTTGATAGGTGTGAGTGAACAAGTCCGGTACCAATTCCACTATTCTTTCATCTCACATTGAGTGAAACGGGATACATCCTCAACTTTGGGAAAAGGTAACTTGGTATTGTTTATCTCATTTCCTACTCACCTCTACTCGAGTCTTGTGATGGATAGGCAAGGCATTTCACCTTCGGTCTACAACAACAACGACGAGTTCGATGCCATGAACAACAACTCCGACGCCAAGATGCAAGCTCAAATGGAGGAGATCAAAGCCCTCATCAAGTCCTACAAGCGATCTTCCTCATCTTCGAGAAGACGCTCAAGAGCACATGCTTCTGAGCTACCATCTCCGGCAAGATCACATCGGCATCGACACCATCACAAACAAGAACGTGAAGGTCAAGAGCTCTACACCAACAACTGCTCAAAGACTTCACCATCTCCCTTGGCATCTTTGCCAAGCGACTTCAAGGCATCTTCGCCTACGGACATACGGCATCTTCGGCAACAAGAACCTCAAGACTACGCTCAAGAGAAGCTCCCCAAGCTCAAGTCCACGACTTCCACGAGCTACTATGACCTCGACATCGACCATGCGATTCCTTTCTATGGAACTCAAGAACCCGATGAGTATATCGAGTGGGAGAGTTTGATGGACGACTACATCAAGCTACATCAAGTTCGTCCCGAAGATCAAGTGAAGTGCGCCACAAGAAACTTCAACGACTACGCCTCGACTTGGTGGCTTCACACACCTTCGGAGTACTACAACATGAGTTGGCCCAAGACGAAGAGAGCTTTGCGGTGAGCGTTCGTGCCTCCAACCTACACGGAACAACTTTGACGCCAATTGGAGAACACCATCCAAGGATCCAAGTCCATCAACAAGTACTTCAAGGAGATGAAGATTGCCTTGCGACAAGCTAACGTGGACGACCCCATTTCGATGAAGTTCCACTTCATGATGGGATTGAACAACGACATCTCCAAGATTATCTTCCTCGAGAACTACAAGTCCCTCGACGGCTACTACATTGGTGCTCTCAAGGCGGAACAAGAACTCATGAAGGCCAAGGCTTCTCCACCCCAAGCACACTTCGCGGCGACCAAGCTCTACGACAATCATGACGCTAGTATCACCACGATGTCCAAGCCCGACGAGCTCGAAGACGATGCTCCCAAGTTCGACTTCACCGTCATCCCTCTTTGTGGCATTGATGATGCCGAGTCTACTTCGACTCTTTTTCAAGATGGTGCGGTGACGAGTACGACTACGGAGACCCTCAAGGACCAAGCTTTGGCGGCGAGCGACAAGGTGGCGAGCAAGGATGATGCTTCCATCTTTGGAGGTGAGAGTGATGATGTGCCATCTTCGGCCTTCATCCACGGCGACGGCGATGAGATGATCGAGCATGGGATTTTCCCTTCGTTCATGGAGGAGAGTGATGATGTGCCATCTTCGGCCTTCATCCACGGCGACGACGACGAGATGGTTGAGCATGGGATCTTCCCTTCGACCACGGAGACGTATGATGACTTGAGTGAATTTTGCCACCATATTGAGAGTGAGAGTGACTTCACCACTAGCCCCATATATGACGAGTTGCCCCACTTTCCATGTGAGGAGAGCCACAACCCCCACCACTTGTGTGAGATGGGTGACTCCACCATATGTGACTTTGAGTGCACCTACTTTGAGGGAGTGAGTGAACCACCACATAGAGAGAGTGAGATAGTTGATAGGTCTCATGAGGCCATTTTCATTTCTAACAACTTGACCTCTACCTCTATTGTGTCTTCTCATTTGGTGCTAGGTCCCATTTATGATGACGCGCCGATCCTCGACGACTTCGTCCTCCTTTTGGACAAGACGATGGCCATGGTGGAATATGATGCACCCCCCACATGGTTCCATCAAGATGAAGATGACCACCATTTGGTCTTTCCCACCTCACCTACACCACTTGAGTGGAATGACAAAGGTAACATAGGTGACGGTGATGCTCTAGTCCCACTAGTGGACATTCTTGACACTGATTGCTTGCATGATGTTGATCCACCTAGTACCTCGCTTCATGCTAGTATGATTTCCCTATGCGATGGTTTGCCCATTTATGATGAGTATGATGATTCTCATGTGGAGTCTATTAGTAGTGATGCCATGTTACATAGGATTTCTTGTGACAATTCCCTTGGTCACATCATGTTTGATAATCCGCTTGACTTGTCATATGCTATGCATGAGATCAACCATATGTCTTATTTGCAATCTCTTCATAGTGACTATGCATATGCCATTAAAATAAACCCAATTTGCACATATGGCATAGATGACAAGCCCATGGTTATTGGCATTTGTTTTTCTTGTGATGATATTGATATGCTCCCTTTGCATCATTTATCTCATATACCATGCCATGACCACCTAGCTTCCGATATGCATTGTTTTGGATGTTGACCATTTTCTCCATATGATGTTTCCGATATTGCTCATGAGGAGACCCCCATAGTTTCCTCATACATGTTAGGAGATTTTGATCCATCCCATCCATTGCATGATCCCAATAATTATGTGCACCATATGTGTCCCTTGAATGAAAATCCTATTGATGTGCCATATACTTGCATTCTCAATTTGTGTCCCCATCGTGTCATACATAATAACTATTCTTTAATGATGGATGACATGTTCTTATACCATGCATCAAATTTCTTTGAGCGATGCTTATCTTGTGCTAACTCATATGTGCACATACACATCATGATGAATGATGTGTACATTTACCACGCGCAAAATTTCTTTGGTTTGTGTCTATTTTGTGTAGGTACCCATGAATACTTGTCAACCTCCCAATCCCACGAGTTGACAAAACGAGCTCTAGAGAGCAATGATGACTTGGGATCACATGGGTTGTCTTTCCCACTGCTCTCTTCACGCAAAGACTTCGCGCATTTATTCTACATGGCCCTCACTTGGCTATGTGTTATTGTTCATTACATATCATATGCCCATCTTGCCATGTTCACTTTGCATGATATGCTCATTCCTATGCCTTTAACATGCATTTGTGACCCATGCTTTGCATTACACATGATGATTGATTCTAGTACTTGTATGTGTATTTGCAAGCTTGGTGGAGATATTGCTTGTTCTTGCCATGTTCCTTTTGTGCATCATTCCTATGATGATACTTCCATCTTGCTTTGTGTTCGTTCTTGCGATATGTCATGTGCACTCCCTATGCCTATTATTTGCTCACATGACATGATTGCCATGATTTATTCTAGTGTGTTGCATCTTCGCTCCACTATTTTGCACGACTTGATTACTATGCTTGCTTATGTTGCATCACCAATGACTCATACTTGCTCATTTCATGCGGTTGATGACAACCATCTATATGCTTTGCACATTATTCATATTGCTTCTTGTCATATATCTCCATGTGTTGCCTCTCTCATGCTAGATGATTTGCCATGTATTGAGCGCAACAATGATTCTCGTCTTGCTCATGAGGTTGCCCCCATAGCATTCTCACATATGTTTGGAGATTTTGACATATTACTTTTGAAGCATGCTTGTCTTACTTCTTTGCACCATATACCTAGTGCCATGCATATAGCCATTGTTGCATCATATTATTCATGCACTTGTGCTTCTAATGGTTATGTGCACAAGATGAGAACCATCATGATGAATGATGTGTTTATCTACCATGCGCATACGTTCTTTGTTTTGTTTTGTACATGTGTAGGATACTTGGACTTTGTGTCGACTTCCACTTCACTTGAGTTGACCATTCGAGCTCTTGAGAGCGAGCCTCTTACATTCTACCACGACTCGCTTCTACACCATATTTCCTACCACTTCGGCATTGTGAAGAATGCACAAGGACACGCTTTCAAGGTGACATCCTTCTTGAGCTTGGATATTGTGGATACTTCATGTGTTGCTTGCACCATTTGCACGCATGTTCGAGATATTGCTTTCAACCATGTTTGCCACATTTCCATGCTTCATGACATATATACCTTGTGTGTTGCATCCAATTCTTGGACTACTTGTTACTATCATATGGTTGGTTGCACCAATATCATTTCTTCACATATGCCATGTCCCTTTGCTTGTCACATGCTTGACTTGATTGCCTCATACATGATGAACACTTGCTCTTTCTATTGTGTTGAGTGCCACACTATATTCACTACACCCTATGCACATTATGCTTGGATTGTCTTCCACTTGACCCATGTGTTTAGACACTTCATTTTATTTGATGTTGTGAATGATTCCTATGCCTACGATAGACCTTTCACTGAGCAATTTGTGAATATTTGCTATGACCTTGAGGTATACGCTTATTCTCTTGTCACACATATTTGCATCACTACCTCACATTTACATGCTTGTTTCCATGATGTCTTTGATTGTGCTCAATTTATGCGCTTACATGCCATGTCACAATCCTTTGTCACACCCTATACTATGCTTGATGACGACACTTGTTTGGTGAATCACCTCTTGAATGCTTGGTTTTGCACTAACGCTAGCCACATTTATTTTTCCAAGTGTTTGTTGTCTTTGCCTCTTTTGAAGGAATCACAAGACGGTGCGACATTGGAGAGTTCCCATTTCAAGCTTCTAGATGATGAGTGCTTGGTGATCGACCACTTCGACAAGGCACCGCCATCTCTTTCCCATGGTGATTTGGTTTTCGATCTGAGGTCGAATCTTTTCCAAGGGGGAGGGGATGATGCGGAGCATCCTACGGTCATCACCATGTCAAGAGTCCGTTTGGCAAGTGACACGTGCGACCTCTACTTCTCATACATAAAGGTGAATCTTCTCCTTTACACGTGCTCACTTGACCCCTTCGAGGATGGTGTACTACTTGACACTTCTCCTGTGTGCATGCATAGGTATTGCCGAAGCTTCACGGATGACGAGGAGGAGTGCAAGCGCCAAGGAACACCTACACCATCCGCGAGGGAAGCATGGAAGAGAAGACGGAAGAAGACGGAGCTGCGGAGTCTACAGCGGCCGGACGTCCGACGTGCCACTGGACGTCCGACACTCTACAACGCTCGGACGACTGACGTGCACCGGATGTCCGACGCGACCATGCCAGGACCAGCCAGGAGATCTACAGCGACCGGACGACCGACCGAGATCGGACGTCCGACACCTCCCAGGCCACGGACGACCGAGCGCCTCCGGACGACCAGTGCCACGGCGACAGAACGATATTTACGAAAGTCTGAAGACTTCCGGACGTCCGGACCATCCCGAGCTTCCGGACGTCCGACACCCACCGGACGTCCGACGCCTGTGTGCGCAGCCGCGGGCCTTTGGCCTTGTATCCCTCTCCCACTTACCCCTTCATGGCTTAGACTATAAATAGACCACCTCCACCTCCTTTCTAAGGTTAGCCAATTGATAGCTCATTTGTATGTGAGCTTTGCTCCTACCTATCTCTACTCTTGAGAGAGAGAGACCACTACTCCATTGGAGGCCAAGACCTCCATCTAGGAGAAGATCCTGCGGGATATCATCAAGACCCCTTCATGGGAAAATCCTTCTAGGATTCAAGCCCCCAACTCCTTTGGACTTGGGATGAACTCTACCATGTGTCTTGTTTCCCTTTGATTGTTCATGTACCTTGTGGATCTTGTGTGTTTGATTTTCTAGTGGATGTGTGATTGGACTTGTTCTTGAGTGTTTCCCCTTGTGATTTCTCCCCGTTCTTCCCTGTGTTCTTCGAGTCCTTCAAGGGATCCCACTCCAAACGTGAAAGATCGGCCTACACCGGGTTAGCCCCGTATCAGAGAGGAGCAGCGGCCGGTGCGAGAGACGCGCAGACGGCGGCAGCGGCACGGAGGAGTCGTGCGGTGGCGGCGGGGTGGCGGCGGAGTGGGGCGGCGGCGCAAGAGGAGTCGCGCAGCAGCGGTGGTGGTGGTGGGGTGGCGGCAGCGGTGAGGGAGGAGCGCGCGGCGGCGGCGCCGGCAGCGAAAGACGAGGATTAAAACCTAAAAACTGATACCATGTAGAGAGATGTTTTGCAATACAATAATCGTTGTATTGATGGGGTGCTGGTGCACGTATATATAAGTACAGGGTAGGCCTCAACCTCAACTATACACAACTAGGAGGTGAGCCACAACACGTAATACATGCAACACAAAGTACAACTCACCAAAAACCAATTAGGATAGGGCAAAAATAACTACCACTTTTATTTTCGGCATTTATACCTGCTACGTTTTCGTAATTTTGTTGAAAAAAATCTGGTCATCTTTGGCTTAAATTGATCCCTTTTTATGACATATCTAGTCCACCAGTCAGGCCACGTGTGGGGGGGGGTGGTATTAACGGCCATCAGGCGCTTGGTCCGATCGGAACCGTTATCTCTTCCGGTCGCTCCCAGTCATTTACTCTCTCCTCTCTCGCGCCTCTGTTTGACCTAGGGTCGGTGATGGTGGCAGTGACTCAATACACGGAGGAGGCACCGGCAATGAGTACTCCGAGGTGGACAACTGGCTCGGCAGCGGGAGCTTTAGCACGTAGCCTCCCCAATTGTTGTCGTTGTATCGCACCCTAGGGCTATGGTCAAAGCCATTGTGGCGGAGCCGAACGGGGGGAGCAATTAGGGTTGTATGTACACATTGTTTCGGTGCAACTGGAACATGTACCGGAATTGGGGATTTCTTAATTGATTGTGTGTGTGTGTGTGTGTGTGTGTGTGTGTGTGTGTGTGTGTGTGTGTGTGTGTGTGTGAGAGAGAGAGAGAGAGAGAGAGAGAGAGAGAGATTTAGTATTAAAAGGATTTTTCTATTTGTATGTTTATATTTTTGACATTGTAGCTTGTTACTTCTAGGATTAAGTAAGGTCATATAGTTACTTGTGTAGTTGTTACACATGATATTAAGATGGTGTGTTAGTACTTTAGTGTTACTAATTAGGGGATTGGGGTAGCAGCTGATACAAACTTTTGATCCATTTTGTTTTCATGTTGGATGATGAAATGTGGGAAATAAGGTTCCATTTACAAGGTAGAGACAAACTAGAAAGAACTATTTCCCTATACGACGTAATTTACTTACTTTGTTAGCACTGATTGAGAGTGAGGGCTATGGAATAGATGATAAGATGTACTATGTGAAGGAGGATGGAAGGGGTTGGAAAGGATGGAGATTTTAGATAGTGAGGACAAAGTAGAAGAAATGTTTAACTTGTTGCAAAATTAGAAAGTTATGAACATCACAGTCATCAAGGGTAGTGAACCCACACCAGGAGATCTAAATAGGGGGAACATCCCAACAAAAGAGCAGGTTCCAGTTAGTCGAACAGGGATCCTCTTGTTTGTAGTATATCCCAAGCTAGTATGCGTCACCTTGCTACAATTATTTCATAGCCTTCAAGTAGTGCACAACTTGGAGTTATTCTGGATGACCCTAATCTGAACACATAACAAAGTTGCACCTTGAACAAGGCAAAAGAGAATGTTGAAGAACATGAAGACTCTACAAATGGCATGGATAAATCCTATTCAGATTTTGAATATGATTGGGGTCAATACAGTGGGGAGAGGAATACAGTTGTAAAAAAAAGCTTAGCGAAGGAGGTTGAGATAGAGAATTTGATGGAGAATATGAGGAAGGAGAGACAGGATGACTTGATGCAATTTGAAGGGGATACAAATGTATCAAGAGTTTTGTGAGGAGCAAGGGGATCCAGAATCTAGACATGAAGAGCAACCTCTAGTTGTATAGAAACAAGTCTCACAAAACCTAAAGCTAGCTAGGAAACCTGTCCCAACAACTAGAGCACACAATGAGGCTAAGCAGATAAAGTTTAATCATTTTGCACTTGCACCAGATGAATTATGCTTTCCAGGTGATTTTGGCATTGGTGATGAAGGTGAAGAACCAGCACTACTACCTATTGGAATGAAGAGAACGGCTAGGAAGAACAAGGATAGGAAGTGGTATTATGACTCAATGCCTCGTACAGAGGGGCAATTGTCCTTCATTGGTGTTTACTACACCAAGGGATTTTCATGTCAAGACACTGAGGGATTTTGAATACCACATGAATGAACCAAGTAGCTAGGGTTATTCCTCGGAGCAAGCGGAGAGAGCACAAAGGTCACTACTTATTGAGTGGCTAAAGCATGCGAGGGGAAACATTGAGACCAAATCCAAGAACTGGTGCCGATACAATAATGAAACATACAAAGAGCATGTATGAGGCACAGGTGGAAAAAAGTTTGGTCTTCAGGGCAAGGAGGAAAGTAGTTGATGTGGTGCAAGGTGACCACAAGGACCAATACAAGAGACTGAGGGACTATCTACAAGTAGTTCTTGATACAAGCCTAGAATTAGATGTGTGGTGACAACAAATGAGATGCACTCAATCCAACACCTACCCATCGACTACACTACATGTTCTACTATCTGCATGCATGAAGGGAGGAATTTCTTAATGGTTGTAAGCCATTTATAGATAAGTTCCATACATTAGTAGTAGAGTTGATAGTAAGATCCAAACTTTTGTTGCTTGCTAATGTCTTAATCAATGTAGAGCTTGATGGTTGGTTCATCAAACTTACCTTTGGATAACAAATACTGACGACCAAAGGAAGATATGGCAACAGCAACATCTATCCTATAGCTTTTGGGGTAGTTGACAAAGTAGATACAGATATCGCTCAATGTCCTATCTTTCTAAACTTTAGGGGAAAATGACTTTCAACTTCCCAGAAACTGAGGGTGAAAACATCCAGCAAGATGTATTTGTAGGCTTTCATTGGAGCTTAGTTTAATATTTTACCAATGATCTCGGATTTGCCATGGAAACGATAACGCATAAAAAATACTTTCTTGTTTGTGCTGTTTGTAGAGGGATGCATCATGCATGTGGTCTCTAATCTCCTGAACATTTCTCTTAACGTCAACCCACCGAACAATGTATTTGACCGATAAATTGAAATACTTGAGGCCTAACACGTGGTTGGATGGTTACTAGGTTGGTTACTTCCCAAGCCCGACTCGAGTTAAACCCTAGAATTTGACGACTTAGTCAGTTTTAAAAGTCAGCAATTCAGGTATTTAATAACATTGTGTGCATAAATAATTTACTTTGATGTTCTAAGAAAATAATTACAATATTCGTCTCCGGCTGTTTCTTCCATAAAACATTTTTTGTGTACACACATAGGCCTAAAGGTGATTATGATGTCAGTTGCAAAGAGAAAACCAACAAAGGAAAATAGTATGTAATTTCCAGGCATCTGATCCACGAGCCTTTCTTCCATAAAAGAAACTAATGATCAAGATTATTCGTATCCCCTTATCAACCCAATCTCGTGCCTAATTTCCAGAGCCAACTCAGGCCACAGAATCCACCCACCAAAATTGGTTTGGAATTACATTGTCGTTCCTTCCAAGGCTCTGTGTGTGTGGCTGCCGGCTTCACATGTCACCGCACGTACATGTGCACTCGCTGTTGCTAGATGCGAGATGCTCTCTTCGTGTCGTCCTTCTCAGCTAAATAATTAGCCAGCCAGTCGCAGTTCACGTGAGGCGAGGCCAGCAGAGTGATAGTCCCTCTGTTTCATAATGTAGTGCCTATAGATTTTTACAAAAATTAAATATTACAAATTTTGAAAGTATTTATAGAGAAAAATAGGTACATCTAAAATATCAATGCACATCATTAGATACATCATAAGCTATATTTTCAGAATGTACATGTTTGATATTGTAGATGTAGACAATATTCTCTATACACTTGATCAAAGTTGATAAAGTTTGACTTTCACAAAAATCTATAGGCACTACATTGTGGAATGAAGGGAGTACGTCCTACCGTGCATCACGTGTGTGTCATAGGGCAGCTCCAACGGGGATCAATAAACGGATCACAAACATATTTGAATTGAATGTGTCCGCGGACAACCTATGATGCGTGGATTATCCAACCGTAGACATCAATTGTTCGGTCTATTTCAAATAGATTAAACACAAATAAATAAATCTAAATAGATTCCCTTTTTACGAGAAAAAACTAAATAGATTCGGTGGCCTTTGTTCCTGGGCTACCCTTTAAACATTCAATTTTACAGGGCTTTACTAGGTGACAAATCGACTAAGTGAATCTATTTAGTTTTAAGGTTAATGTCACCTAATCTAACTCGGATGTCAGATTCATTTTAGTGAAGTTTAACCACTCATGGCGTCTTCATTGTGACGCCAATGTATGCGGATTTTATGGACTGTGGACAAGTACAAAAGTGTAAACTAGGCCTTCGCATGACACATTGCCGGCCAAAAAGAAAAACCTACTAGTCATGGTGCATCCCGAAGGGGCTTCCTAAGCATTTTGCTCCTGCAAGTCGCCAAAGTTCAATGGAGTTTTTGATGGCCTTTGTGATGTCCCGTGACGGTGGTAGCTTGCCTTTGAAAGTGCATCTGTTTCACTCTTGCCAAATCTCCCAGCGTGTCAGCAGCATCAGTGTCTTGCTTCCTTTCTTCTGAATCGGTGTGGTTTCCTCCATGATATTCCGGACGATTCCGGTGGCTTGTGGTTGTTCCAAATCCTCCCCCCCCGTCCCTGCCAGCCCCAAACTTCCTTTGCGATCGGGTGGTCGACACATAACTGACAGAAGTAGGTGTTAGGCCAACCTCGTCGCTGGAGACGGTCATTGGTCCAGATACGGGTTTCTTAACAGTAGCCAGGAGAACATTTTGATCTTCCCCGGTGCCCATGATTTCCAGATGATGTCATCGAAGTCAGACCGAAGCCTGCCTTGGAATTGCATTGCATATGCAGAGCTCGTCGTGTATTCTCCTTTGGCCTCCTGGTTCCAGCGTATCGCGTCCCGCATGCCAACTTTGAACTCCGTTGCCATTGCACTGGTATGTCGGTTCAGACTGATGAACTCGTGCATAAGTGGTTGGACGTTGTCGTGCATCAAATATTGTATCCAAGTGGCATCCCGCATCGCCTCATGTAATGTCATGTTCTCGCGCATGGACTGTTTGAAGAGGGCAGGGTAGGTATGTGCGAGTGTACTTCATCCAAGCCATGTGAGTGCTAGAAAACATATTTGAAAAACTAAGGTTACTTCCATGATTTAAGTTTTCATGAAATTTTTGTAGAGGTATATTTTACTAAAAATCCTTACTAAGCATAACTAGCATGGTAGCAAAAAAATGTTGTTTCTCTAATCAGAAGGAGACAATACATCATTTATTTATGGCATGTGCATTTACTACCTTGATATCGCATGTGATTAATGTTCACTACAATTTAGCACCATCAACAAGTTCTTCATTTCTTTGAAAACTGGTTGGTGATATTCATCATAAGCTGAAGAGCCAGATCCGTGTGGGAGTTTGTCATTCTCGCAACATGGAATTTCCAGAATGAATGTGTTTTTAACAGATCATCTACTCTAAATTTCTTACGAGTTATTTAGAGGGCTACGTCTTGAATATGTATGTCATTATCACTGCATCATGTGGACATGCGGGCGCTTATGATCTCTCGATGCAGCCAGCTAGAATCGGTTGCGCAGAGTTTACTCAAGCAGCTTGGGTGGCAAACCTCACGTACATTATGTGGATGAACTGTGTAATCTCGGATTCAATCTATCGCGGTCGTGTTTTCTTTTTATTTGTTTTGCCGTCTGGAGCTTGGTGACTTGAACTTGATTCATATTTAATAAATTGGTTGTGTGTATCTTGTAATCCAAAGGCCGGGATAATCCACTTTTCAAAAGAAGATGAAACTTAACAAAGTTCAAACTAAATTTAACCTAAATCGAACTAAAATTAGGCGAGTACCGAATGGTGACCACGAATGGCCTCTGAGGCCAATGGCACCTCTATCGTCGTCTCACGAGACGTCGTCCGCTCCTCCGTACACATCGTCATCCGAGCCACCATCGTTGTCGACGCGCCAATGGAGGAAGGCCCGCCAGGTGCTGCGGCATGCCTGCCTGTCGGGCGCACTTGTAGCACAGACACTCCGCCGGATTGTCCATCGCCTCTCATTGCTTCTCTTTGGTGGCGTGGGCGGCTGGCTGAAGGCGGTGTTCTCGGACTCCGCCAATCCCACTTTAGGAGCTGGTTGCTGAGCCAATGGCAGGCGTCCAACTTGACAGTTGTCTTGAACTTCCAGACTACCCAAACCTCAAAGAGCGAGGGGTCCGTGCACACCGACACTTGGACAACATGGATCTTCGTGAATGCCACCATGTTTGCCACATCATGTCGCTCTGGGCATGACGCCTCCGCCTTGGCTTTGTTCTTGGATAACGAGGCATCGACGCCTTTGAGGTAGTAGTAGAAGCGCGGCTAGCGACGAAGCAGAGACTGGGGCTCCTCCTCCCTCATGATGGGGTAACCATACGCCACTGGTTGCCCGGCTAGGGATGCAGCAGGGGCAGGGCTCCTTCTTCATGCAATGTCGATTTGGATGTTGTGGTTGCGCGGAGGGGACAATGGCTTGGCCTTCATTCAGCATCTGATTTGGATGTTGTCTCGCTACGAGGAGAGGAGGGCACGCATCGGACCCCGGTCGATCAACGACCAGTGGAGTGCCTCCTCCACCCGCATCGCGAACTTGTCCTCCATCTGGGCAGTCGCGGCAAGCGTGGGCGGTTTCACCTCCTCATCCGAGGAGATCTCCACCTTGATGAAGGCAGTCGAAGCCATGGACGACAAGGTGCCACCCGACGATTGTGGGCGACGATGTGACATGGACTATAAGCTCCTGTTAGATTAGCCTCCTGGCGCGGCAGCGGCCAGCCGGAGCGGTAGCTGCCCAGCAACCACCACACCCGGGTCTTCTCGCCCTTCGTCTTCTTGCCCATCGCAGCCAGAGGTGTGGTTGTGTGCGGCGGCCAGTAGATGTGTGGAACAGGAGGAGGAATGTGCATGTAGGGTTTGCAGACGAGGAGACCGGGCGGCTTTGAAGCTGGAGTAGGCTCCTCGGTCGCTGCACCCGCGTGAATGCGGGCAGCTAAGGTAAGCTTCTGGTGTATGTCGGTCAAGTCGGTTGTGAATGTAGTGCATGTAGGCGGTCGGCCAAGCCCGGGGGATTGTAGAACGAACGCGGCGGGAGAGGGGTTTTGAGTGGGTTTGGGGCGTCGGAGTACGACATGGTGGACATCAAACCTCCACCAGTTTGATATCATTTTGCGAGATTCGAACATCTCGATTGGAGTGAATAATTTACTCCCTCCGTTCCGAAATACTTGTCTTTCTAGGCTTTTCAACAAGTGACTACGTACAAAGCAAAATGAGTGAATCTATACTCTAAAATATGTCTACATACATCCGTATGTTGTGCCCATTTGAAATGCCTAGAAAGACAAGTATTTCGGAACGGAGGGAGTAGATAACAGGTGTTGGATGGAAAAATATCAGGTGATACCAACACTTATATGCTCCCATGATACCAATTCAAAAAATCAAATCTAAATGTTTCAAAAAATTCCGAAAAAATCATGGATTTTCTCATCATGTGTCTACAAACCTAAAAAATTAAGATCGAAAATCGACATACACATTGAGAAAAAAAAAGACAAATCTGTTTTGAATAGTGTAGTTTTTCACACTATTCATGTTTTTGTCTTTATTGACACTATTCATGCTGATTTGTCTTTTTTGTTTCTCAATGTACAATTTAATTCTGATCTAATTTTTTAGAGTTTGTAGACACATGTGGTGCGGACATCCACGATTCTTTTTCGGAATTTTTTGAATCATTTAAATTTGTTTTTTTAATTGGTATAACGGCGCATCTAAGTGATGGTATAACCTGATATTCTCTCGGTGTTGGGTGGCTAAATCGCTCTTATCATATGCCACGTGACCTTTCAGGTTTTTCTTTCTTTAGAACTCGGTTTTATTTCCTTAGGGCAAGACCTTTCAGGGTTTGGATAGCCAGCAAAATGAAAATTCGGACAGAAGTTTCTCCGTATTGTCTTCGATTGGCATCTGCACCTGTCGAGAGGAATTTGGTGCCCTCCGCTTGACCTCCGCCTGGTCGCTCCTTACGTGGAGATTCCTCATGCTTCGCTTATAAAAATAGATGGATGGTAATCACGGATCACACCCGCGTCATTGGCTATTTTTTTAATGGCGGAACGAGTGGCTTCTTGAATAATGTAGTCCCGGCAAATCCAGCTTCAGAATCCACGTCCTCGGCTCTTCTCGCGGCGGAGACCACACGACGTTCGTATCAGACAGAAATTTCCAAGAGAAGTGGGTGGTGTGCCTACCGACACAAGCTACGGCCTTCACCGGTTCGACATGCCGTCTGCGTGCCGCGGCCGGTTTTCTCCGTTGCCTCTCCCAGTTGCGGCCGTGCCGGCCAGAAAAGCGGACAACCACAGCTCGGATGTGACCATCGGAGCTGTAGAACTCCTGTAAAGCCCTATGCCATTCGAAACGCCATTGTCCTTTGCCCAAGAAACAGATCCTAGATAATATGCCCCTTTACTATGGATCTACCTCGACCGCCGGAATTCACGCCAGATGTATTTTTCTTTGGCCAGCGCTAGGCGCCCGGCCGGCCCCAGCCTTTCGATTTCCAGCCGTCGGATCTTAGTCAATCTTCTTCTTCTTCCTCACGTATCTCTACTTACTATTAAACAAGTAAACATATTCATCGCTAAGTGCACCTAGCATCATGTACACACAACAACACTCAATTGCAGCCGCACGATCAGGGTCACTTAATTTAATCTAACCGTTAAAACTATATAACAACCTCATCAAAACCGCGTTTAGCGATTTGTCCAGGCGGACGAAAACTCTGCTGCAAACGCTCCATGCCCCGCATCCCATTGGCATCCGATAAACTAGGAAACAAACACCTCGTGGAGAATAAATTTAGGCATTTAAAAAAGAGAAAGTACCATGCATGCGGAGGAGCAATGGATGGAAGCTTACCACGCGAGAGAACAGGGTTGCATGCATCAGGTAGTTATTGTTTCCGCTAATCAAGGTAGAAAACCAAGAAAATAAAGCAAAACAATCTTGGATATTCCTCCCAAAAATCCTTCCAAAAAAATCTGCAAATACGACGCCTTGATACGAACAAAGGCGTGGCCCAGCGTCTCTTCATGTCGCTCGCCGGCGCAGCGAACATGCTCGCCGCCGCGTCCATGCTGCCGTGTGCGGGAGCACGGACCGCCTGGGCTACTGGCACGCCTTCATGATATTCCACGACCGATGCCGTCAAAAGCGATCTCTTCATCCAATCGAACAAGAACCTCCCGCGACTCCGCCGCCGTTGAGGGAGTTTTCAAGCTGCTCGACCATGCGTGCGATGTCTTCTCCTCCGGCCCTTGCGTCGCCGCCGCCGCCTCCGATCGTGCAGGATTGGTCGCACCACCCGGCGAAAAGAAGAGTAGGTCTCGGCCAGCGCGCATGCAGTGGAACCTGGATGGTCAGACAAACTCAGATCACCGCCAGAATCGCCATAAACGTACGTACCTGAGTATGGCTCCTTCGAGGGCACGCGGAATTTTTCCTTGAGGGTAGCAAGCTCACCAGGTCGCCCATGCGTGCGATGTCTTCTCCTCCGGCCCCTGCGCCGCCGCCACTATCTCCGATCATGCAGGATTGGTCGCACCACCCGGCGAAAAGAAGAGTAGGTCTCGGCCGGCGCGCATGCAGTGGAACCTGGATGGTCAAACGAACTCAGATCACCGCCGGAATCGCCATAAACGTACGTGAGTACGGGTCCTTCGAGGGCACGCGGAATTTTTCCTTGAGGGTAGCAATCTCACCAGGTCGGCATTGCAGCATGCCCGCATCGTCGATGTCGTCAAGATAGGTACAACACCTTAAGGCTATACTCTTCCTCTTCACCTTCTCCACCTTCATTGCACTGGAATCTCATGTGTCCCCAGCGGCCCCGCCTCCATGTCTGATGAGAAGAATCTCTACAATATGCATGCATCTTGTCAACTCAATCCCCTCTTAGATTATTTAAATCTCAGCCAGATAGCCACGTTTGTGGCAGGAACTGCAATTACTTTAGCCAGTGGGATCTATTATGTGAGGGAACGGACATGCCATAGGGCACAGGTGAGTCCCCTGGTTGCTCTTTGTATTTCTATTCTTATTTTTCTGTTGGTTCTAATCTTCTTGATACTTTTCGCATGATAGTACCCTGCATCTTTGCGCTACTACTATATATTGGCACCATGTCTGACATTTGCTGTCTTTTTGCACATCAGGTTTTTGTGTTTTGTGTTTTTGTGAAAACTGCTATGACCAATAGAAGGTAATAAAGTGTTTAAATTTCAAGCGGAGTGATGTCCTACTATGAAGTTGCATAGGAGCATAGGCTATGTAAGTGGGATTGATACTCTGGTATTTTGTTAGTTGGTATAGCAGCTGAGGGAGTCCTGGACAAGGGGGTGTCCGGATAGCCGGACTATCATCATCGGCCGGACTCCAAGACTATGAAGATACAAGATTAAAGACTTCGTCCCGTGTCCGGATGGGACTTTCCTTGGCGTGGAAGGCAAGCTTGGCGTCTGGGATATGTAGATCTCCTACCATTGTGGCGACTCTGTGTAACCCTAGCCCTCTCCGGTGTCTATATAAACCGGAGGGTTTTAGTCCGTGGGCGAACAACCATTACAACAATCATACCATAGGCTAGCTTCTAGGGTTTAGCCTCCTTGATCTCGTGGTAGATCCACTCTTGTACTACCCATATCATCAATATCAATCAAGCGGAGTAGGGTTTTACCTCCATCGAGAGGGCCCAACACAGGTAAAAACATCGTGTCCCTTGTCTCCTGTTACCATCTGCCTAGACACATAGTTCGGGACCCCCTACCGAGATCCGCGGTTTGACACCGACATTGGTGCTTTCATTGAGAGTTCCTCGTGTCATCACCGATAGGCTTGATGGCTTCTTCAATCAACAACAACGCAGACGGGGTGAGACTTTTCTCCTGGGCAGATCTTCGTGTTCGGCGGCCGCCTGCGGGCAATTAAGCAGCCATCTGGAGCGGATCGAAGCTACGCCCGCCATCAGTCGGGTTTGGAAGCTTAAACTTCACGGCCGACATCCGCGGAGACTTGATCTTGATGGATTCGAGCCACGACCGAGCGTGTCGCCTTTGTCACAATGGGAATGATTTAGCTCTGCCGCGGACGGTGCCTCGAAGCCGCACATGAGTCGCTCCGACCCTAGTTGAGCCGATTGCCTGGTCGAGGACAGGTGGTGGACACCGCCTCGGGCTGCAATCTCTCTGGCGATGGAGCGAATACCGACCTTGTCCTTTGCAAAGCTCGTGACTCCGGTGCGGACTCCTTGCGGATTCTCGAACCTCCTGCGCCCGCCAATCGAATCCGATTGGGCGCCGATCATGGAGTTCACCGTTGCGGACATCTTTCAGCACTCACCCTTTGGCAACATCCTGAATTAGCTAAAGCATCTCTCATTATCGGAGAGCCTGGCCGGGCTGCGGTCGGATGGTTGGGATGCGAGCAGCGAAGAAATTCAAAGCCCACCCACCACCCACTTTGTAGCCACCATTAACGATCTAACCGACATGCTAGACTACGAATCCGAAGACATCGACGGTATGGGCGGCGATGCCGAGGCGATCAAGAACCAGCGCCTACGGGGCCGGAAGACCACCTCATCATCGACATATACATGGTGGACATCCCAAAGGATGGGAGCGGCGAAGAAGCGGCGGAGGCAGATTCCTCTAAAAAAAAACAGCCCAAGCGCCGACGTCGGCGGTGCGCTCTAAATCCCGCCACAAGAAGAATGGAGATTCCGGCACGGAGACAATAACACCCCGAGAGTGCGAAGACAACCCCTCCAAAGAAGATTCAGCATAGGAGGGCGGGAAGCCAGCCCTCGAGAGAGCGGCGAGGCGAGGCGATAGAGGATGACAATTACATGCCTCCCTCCGGAGGCGAGGCAAGCCTCAACGACAGCAATTAATCGTCGCCGAGGATCCCGTCGAACAAGAGCGTTTTAAGCGCAGGCTAATGGCCACGACAAACAGCCTAAAGAAAAGCAGCAACAACTTGAGCTGATCAAGACCTGCTGGCTTCTGATGGACCGAGGTCCTCGCGACGAAAAGCACGAACTCGAACGCCCCCAAAAGCTACCCAAAACGCAAGTTGCTCCCCGATTAGAGGAGGAGGCATATAAACCTTCATCACCGGCGCTGTCTGGCGGACCGACCACCTCGTGTCCGCGACGAGAGGCATCTGGGCCCTCCACGAATCGCACCCGGCACGCTCGCCGCGAAGCCACGGGGGAATGCACCGGACTTGCGAGACATATTGGAGGACAAGGCAAAACAATCACGATCTATCTACGGATCACGTGGGCGCCCCACGATCCACGACGACTACCGTCGCGCGGATCTGAAAAACTCGGCCGGGCGAACACAGCAGATAAAGCTCTCTTGAGCTACGTCGTGATATTGCCCGATATAGGCGCCGCACACCCACTATGCTTCACGGATGAAGTAATGGATCATCAAATCCTCAAGGGTTTAAACCCGTGAACATCGAATCCTACGATGGCACAACAGACCCAGCGGTTTGGATCAAGATTATCTCCTTCATATCCATATGGCCCGCGTGACGATCTACGTCATCAAGTATCTCCGCTCAAGCTTAAAGGACCAGCTCGACATTGGCTTAACAGCTTGCCAGCAGAGTCAATTGGGTGTTGGGAGGACACGGAAGCCGCATTTCTCGACAACTTCCGGGGCACATATGTGCGACCACCGACGCCGATGACCTAAGCCACATAATTCAGCAGCGAGACGAATCAGCGAGCAGATTACGACACGGTTCTTAACAAAGAAAAATCAAATCGTCGGTGTCCGGATCAGAGGCCCTCGCAGCCTTCAAACATAACATCCGCGACGAATGGCTGGCTCGGCACCTAGGGCGAGAAAAGTTGAAATCCATGGCAGCCCTCACATCACTCATGACCGCTTACGTGCGGGGAGGACAGTAGCTAGCCAGCGATAACAACCTCGGCAAAAATTACGGCGGTCCGGACAACAAGGACCGCAATGGCGGGTTGCGTCGTAACAAAAACAAACGCCGCGTTAACGCCGATAACACTGAGGATACGGCAGTCAACGCGGATTCAGAGGCTCTAAACCCGGTCAGCGAAAAAAGACATTTAAACGAACTACTCGGGTCCGTCCAATTTGGACCGAATACTCGACCGCTCTTGCCAGATACATGGCACCCCCGAAAAGCCAGCTAACCACACCAATAGGGATCGTTGGGTATTCAGCGGCGAGCAAGTTAATTGCGAAAACAATGACAAGGGGCTGCATAGCGATGGCGAGGAGGAGACTTCGGCCGCCGAGCGATGAGAGGATGAAGGGTTTTCCCCACAAGTGCGGATGGTAAACATGATATCGCAACCCACATACCCAAGAGGGAGCGGAGCGTGCGCAAGGGACGTATATGCGATGGAGCGATCGCCCGAAGTTCAATCCATGGTCCTCTTGCCCGATCACTTTCGATCGAAGGACCACCCACGATATCCGCCATGGCGGATTCGCGCGTTGGTTTTAGACCCAATCGTCGATGGATTTCACCTCACTAGAGTCACGATGGATGGCGGCGGCAACTGAACCTGCTTTATCGGGATACGGTCGCCAAGATGGGCATAGACCCTCAAGGATTAAACCTACAAAGACGACCTTCAAAGGCGTCATACCGTGTTGAGGCCAATTATGCGAGCTCAATCACACCGAAGTGGTCTTCGGATCCCGGATAATTTCCAAAGCGAGTTAATCTTGACATAGTCCTGTTCGCGATGGCTATCACGCTCTGCTTTCAGACGAACGCGTTTACAAAGTTCAGCGCGTGCCGCATTATGCATACCTTAAGCTCAAGATGACGAGCCCTCGTGGAGTCATCACGGTCAGCGAAACATCAAGCGCTCACTCGAGCAGAGGAACACACAGCAGCTCTCGCGCGGAAATGCAGAGCAGCCTCTTAAGGTAATTTTGAGCCCGGCCGTTAAGCGGCCGGACATGGCCAAACGCGCCGGAGTAACATACATCAGACCACAGCACGTTCGAGCACGCCGTAGCAATGCGGCTAACCCCAGCCCTGCATGATTGCAAGACTAGCCCTTTGCGTACATCATTACGCTCTGGAGATACCATGGGCACAGGGGGAGGGGCACGACCACGACAGGCCCAGACTGCGGCTCAACCACACCAGGGGCTCCCAAGTGTGTCGCTCTTTTTTTTCCACAGGACTCCGTTCACCAGAGGCCCTATCCAGGAGTGGATCTGCCGAACTCACGATGCAACAGCCAGGGAAGGACAATTGCTACGACGAACACTCAGGTGGTCTCCATTATGAGCATTAATCTGTTTAATACACTATTCCGCAGCCTACCCACGGAGGGACATGTCTAATAGTCCAAACCCTTGCTTACCGCACTATTTGTATCGTTACGCACTCATGGCGAATTCCTTGAATAAACAATGCATCACCTTTAAACTTGTAATTGCATTCCTTTCTTACATATATGTTCATTTATGACGTTTTGCATCCGTACACTTTAGTGCGGCCGAATACCGAGGGCTTATGTTCCCGCATTATGGTGTGATAAGTCCGAACACTTTCACAAGTCGGCACCCGAACTTATAGCATTATATGCATCGGCTCCGAATCATGTCTTGGGTCAATAGTTGGGTTTGCCCGGCTCCCATGTTTTGGTACCTTACGTTCCGTTCTGTCGGCTAAGGTAGCACTGGGAGAACCACTGCAATTGTGCCCCGGTTGAGCTGGGTGAGCGCCTCAGTGGAGAAAGCTAAAACTGACCGTCATGATAAGGTGAGATTTGGTCGCTGTTCGAGAGGTCTTTTCGAGTCCCTAAAGACTTATGTCGCTTAGAGCGAGGAACCGACTTCGTCCGGCCCAGGCGTGGATAGCGCCCCGAACTCGGTCTTCCAAACACTAGGGGCTTCGCCGAAATTTAAAATTATAGAATTCTATGGCTAAGTGAGAGTGTTCAAGCATTATAAGTCTGGTTGCCTTGTTAAATCGTGTTGAGCGCCTCCTAGATGGACCCAAATATGGGAACAAGAGCGCTCAAGTTTATCCCGAACACCCCAGCACTCGTGGCATGGGGGCTGAAGCCGACGACTTGCCATCTCTCAGATTTGATAAATGGACGCACAGAAGGTAATATTTTAAATTAATAAGCATTGCTTAGTGCATATGAACAAAGTTTTCAACGCGGACAGATAACACATTGCGAGTCTACTCAAATATTACATCTTTGGAGCACTCATCCGCAATCTTGCGAGCACCCTTCAGACACTCTTATAATTAATTTCAGCGTGTGATACTCCTTGCCCGCCAATGCGTGCTTTATCGAAGCTTCTCGGCATCCAGCCTGCCCAAAGGCACCTTTTGCGGGCAAGGCCCGACGGCACCTTCAATGCAAAGCGAGCGCTTGATGACTTCCACCGAGGACACGCATCCACCAGCCGCGCACCATGCGAAGTAGCTCCCGGGCATAGCCTCTTGAACCACACCGGACTATGAGGTCCTTCATGGCCAGCTCGGCTACCTTGTGGAGCTCGACCACCGCTTGACTGGTCGCTAAAAACACTGGATGTCCGGCCTCGGCATCTTGAGACCGAAGACCTTCTCCGTTGAGCTCCCTCCTCGGCCCGGTAGAATCTGGCAGACATCGGACCTGCTGCGAGGAAGATCTGCAAGCAGCTCTGGAGAGCTCGAATTTGGGTAAGTAACAGTAATTCACTTTAACATGCTTGCTTTGCATGAAAAATGCCTTACCGCCGCTATTTTCTTCATTGCCTCAATCTCTGGAGGGCCTTATGGGCCTTGGCCTTAGCGCTTTTTGCACTCTCAAGAGCGAGGCAAGCTCGGACTCTCGAGTCTTGAGTCGCGCCCAAACTCTCATGCTTTTCCATGAGAGCATAGAGCTCTTGCCGCACCTCCGCCACCCGCGCCTCCTGCTTCTCTCGCTCCGCTCGTTCATGCCGCGTTACACTTCGGCTGCGGACACGGCCTCCTTCGTGTCGCCACCTCGTTCGTGGCCCTGCGGTGCTCACATTATCCTTGTTATTTCTATTGCAACCAAAATCCTTTTACATGAAGGTACAAATTTATCTGGTGTTACTCACCTTCTTTGTCCTCGAGCTGCTTCTTAGCAAGGCCGAGCTCGTTCTCGGACCGCTCGAGGTCCTGCTTCAAAGCATCGACCTCTGCGGTCGGTCGGCGGAGGTCGTGAGTCAGCCTGCAATCCCATATTGACATAATTTTTAGAACTCCTGCGTATATCTTTTTAGATCCTCGGTCGGCTTTTCTTTCCGAACACCGAACCGAGCATCAGGGGCTATTGTCTATGCGGTATTACATTACATATTTTGAAATTTCTTACCTCAAAGCCTGTTAGAAGGTTGCTACAGGCTTCGGTCATCCCGCTCTTGGCGAGCTGAACCTTCTGAATCACCACACTCATGATAGTGCAGTGTTCTTCCTTGATGGAAGCACCGTTGAGCGCCTCCAACAAGTTGTCCGGCGCCTCCGGTTGGACGGAGGCTGCCGGTGTCACGGTCTTGCCCTTCTTACGAAGGGGCCGCCTGCCGGACTCCGGAACCACTACGGGTTCCGGTGCGGAGTCCGGTGTGAAGTCCGGGAGGTTGCATGTGGCACCTCCGGAGCCTCCCCCTTCCGGCGGGTCCCCTCCTGGGATCCCACCTCGGCGTTCTCAGTGTCATGAGGGGTGGAGGCGGTTGGAATGGAATCCACATCCGACGGAGCCAAGGACCCGCTCGAGGAAGCGGGAAAATCGTCCTCGGCCAGACTACAGGTTGTATGCGGCATTAGAAGGACACTATGTGGCACAAAGAAAATTATCATCGTTCAGAATCCGGATACTTACGATCTTGCCGGGGCTTGGCCCTTGAGGCCACCCTCGTCGCCGTCGTCGGCGTTAGCGAAGCGGCAGTCCGGAGGAAGGGTCCTTCCTTCTTGGACCTTCGGCCTCCCCGTTGGGAAGCCTTCCTCTTCCTCTCTCCCCTGCGGGAGAGTCCTCTTCTCCTCCTCGCGTCTTGGGGAGAGTCCGCCTCGAGCCATCGGACGATGAGTCCGATACCACTTGGCGCCGGGAACTCCTTCGGGTTCCCGTGGCCTTCTTCTTGGCCTTCCTCTCCGGCACCACATAAAGGGCCGGAACCAGCAGCCCCGTCAAACGGGTGTCCGCTAGGTCTTCGGGAAGGAGAGCCAGACAGTTAACCTGTTCGGACGTCCTCTGCCCAGTCCTGTTAAAGGCATCGGGAGTTTTAGATCCCACATAGAGTCAAACTATGAAAGAAATAAGTGTCCCATAAAGGATAGCAAAGCTTACCTCGCCGGCCGGGCGCTTCGTGCTGAATCCGCGATCTTCAGTTGCGGATGCGGGGACTTCTCCCCCCTTGAACAGTACCCTCCAGGCAGCTTTGTACGTCGTGTCGAAGAGCCCGCTCAGGGTCCGGTGCTGCGCCGAATCTAACTCCCACAAATTGAAGGCTCGTTGCTGGCAGGGGAGAATCCGGCGGACGAGCATGACCTGGATCACATTGACAAGCTTAAGATTCTTGTTCACGAGTGCAGAGACAGGGCGGAGTCTGTCGGCTCCTCCGAACTACCCCATAGCAAGCCCTTCTCTTTCCAGGAGGTGATCTGCATGGGGATACCAGATCTGAACTCGGGGGGCCGCTGCCCATTTAGGGTCACGCGGCTCGTGTTGGGGAACGTAGTAATTTCAAAATTTTCCTATGCACACGCAAGATCATGGTGATGATATAGCAACGAGAGGGGAGAGTGTTCGTCCACGTACCCTCGTAGACCGTAAGCGAGCGTTAGCTGCAACGCGGTTGATGTAGTAATACGTCTTCACGATCCGACCGATCCAAGCACCGAGCGTCACGGAGCCTCCGAGTTCAGCACACGTTCAGCTCGATGGCGTCCCTCGAACTCCGATCCAGTGAGTATCGAGGAGAGTTCCGTCGACCTGACGGCGTGGTGACGATCTTGATGTTCTACTCGTGCGAGGCTTCGCCTAAGCTTCACGACGATATGACCGAGGTGGAAATGGTGGAAGGGGCACCGCTGCACGGCTAAGGAACGATCCGTAGATCAACTTGTGTGTCATGGGGTGCCCCTTGCCCCGTATATAAAGGAGCAAGGAGGAGGAGGCCGGCCCTAGGGGAGGCGCGCCATGATGTGGAGTCCTATTAGGACTCCAAGTCCTAATAGGAGTCCACCAAGAGGGAGGAAGGGAGAAGGAAGTGGAGGAGAAGGAAGGTGGCGGCCCCTTTTCCCTAGTCAATTCGGACTAGAGGGGCGCGCAGCAGCCCCTTGGCCTTTTCTCCTCTTCCCACTAAAGCCCATCAAGGCCCAATACTCTTCCCCGTATTCCCGTAACTCCCGGTACTCCGAAAATACCGAATCACTCGGAACCTTTCCGAACTCGAATATAGTCGTCCAATATATCGATCTTTACGTCTCGACCATTTCGAGACTCCTCGTCATGTCCCGATTTCATCCGGGACTCCGAACTCCTTCGGTACATCAAAACTCATAAACTCATAATATAAATGTCATCGTAACGTTAAGCGTGCGGACCCTACGGGTTCGAGAACTATGTAGACATGACCTAGAACTATTCTCGGTCAATAACCAATAGCGGGACCTGGATGCCCATATTGGTTCCTACATATTCTACGAAGATCTTTATCGGTCAAACCGCATGACAACATACTTTGTTCCCTTTGTCATTGGTATGTTACTTGCCCGAGATTCGATCGTCGGTATCCAATACCTAGTTCAATCTCGTCACCGGCAAGTCTCTTTACTTGTTCTGTAATGCATCATCCCGTAACCAACTCATTGGTCACATTGCTTGCAAGGCTTATAATGATGTGCATTACCGAGAGGGCCCAGAGATACCTCTCCGGACAATCGGAGTGACAAAACCTAATCTCGAAATCGCTAACTCAACATGTACCTTCGGAGACACCTGTAGTACTCCTTTATAATCACCCGATTACGTTGTGACATTTGGTAGTACCCAAAGTGTTCCTCCGATAAGCGGAGTTACATAATCTCATAGTTACGAGGAAAATGTATAAGTCATGAAGAAAGCAATAGAACATACTAAGCGATCAAGTGCTAAGCTAACGGAATGGGTCAAGTCAATCACATCATTCTCCTAATGATGTGATCTAGTTAATCAAATGACAACTCTTTTGTCCATGGCTAGGAAACATAACCATCTCGATAAACAGAGCTAGTCAAGTAGAGGCATACTAGTGACACTATGTTTGTCTATGTATTCACACATGTATTATGTTTCCGGTTAATACAATTCTAGCATGAATAATAAACATTTATCATGAAATAAGGAAATAAATAATAACTTTATTATTGCCTCTAGAGCATATTTCCTTCAGTCTCCCACTTGCACTAGAGTCAATAATCTAGTTCACATCGTCATGTGATTTAATACCAATATTCATATCTGTATATGATTAACACCCATAGTTCACATCATCATGTGACCAACACCCAAAGGGTTTACTAGAGTCAACAATCTAGTTCACATCGCTATGTGATTAACACCCAAAGAGTACTAAGGTGTGATCATGTTTTGCTCGTGAGAGAAGCTTAGTCAGCAGATCTCACATTGAGCCGTATGTATTTTGCAAATATTCTATGTCTACAATGCTCTGCATGGAGATACTCTAGCTAATTGCTCCCACTTTCAATATGTATCCAGATTGAGACTTAGAGTCATCTGGATCGGTGTGAAAACTTGCACTGAGGTAACTTTTACGATGGGCTCTTTTATCACCTCCATAATCGAGAAATATTTCCTTAGTCCTCACTAAGGATATTCTTGACCAATGTTCAGTGATCTACTCCTAGATCCATATTGTACTCCCTTGTCAAATACTGAGCAAGGTATACAATAGGTGCGGTACATAGCATAGCATACTTTATAGAACCTATGGTGAGGCATAGGGAATGACTTTTCATTCTCTTTCTATTTTACTGCTTGTGGTCGGGATTTGAGTCTTACTCAATTTCATACCTTTGCAACACAGGCAAGAACTCTTTCTTTGACTGTTCCATTTTGAACTATTTCAAAATCTTGCCAAGGTATATACTCATTGAAAATCTTATCAAGCGTCTTGATCTATCTCAATAGATCTTGATGCTAAATATGTAAGTAGCTTTTACTGAGGTCTTTTAAAGAACTCCTTTAAAACACTCCTTTATGCTTTGCAAAAAAATTCTACATCATTTCTGATCAAAAATATGTCACTCACATATACTAATCAGAAAGGCTGTAGTGCTCCCACTCACTTTATTGTAAATATAGGCTTCATCGTAAGTCCATATAAAACTATATGCTTTGATCAACTTATCAAAGCGTATATTCCAACTCCGAGAGGCTTGCACCAGTCCATAGATGGATCGCTGGAGCTTGCACATTTTGTTAGCACCTTTAGGATTGACAAAATCTTCTGGTTGCATCATATACAACTCTTCTTTAATAAATCCATTAAGGAATGCAGTTTTGACATCCATTTGCCAGATTTCATAAAATGTGGCAATTGCTAACATGATTCAGATAGACTTAAGCATTGATACGAGTGAGAAAATCTCATCGTATTCAACACCTTGAACTTGTTGAAAACCTTTCGCAACAAGTCGAGCTTGGTAGATAGTAATACTACTATCAGTGTCCGTCTTCCTCTTGAAGATCCATTTTAGCATGGCTTGCTAATCATCGAGCAAGTCAATCAAAGTCCATACTTTGTTTTCATACATGGATCATATCTCAGATTTTATGGCCTCGAGCCATTTCGCAGAATCTGGGCTCATCATCGCTTCCTCATAGTTCGTAGGTTCATCATGGTCTAGTAACATGACTTCCAGAACATGATTACCGTACCACTCTGGTGCGGACCGTACTCTGGAAGACCTACGAGGTTCTGTAGTAACTTGATCTGAAGTTTCATGATCATCATCATTAGCTTCCTCACTAATTGGTGTAGGAATCACTGGATCTGATTTCAGTGATGAACTATTTTCCAATTCAGGAGAAGGTACAAATTACCTCATCAAGCTCTACTTTCCTCCCACTCACTTCTTTCGAGAGAAACTTCTTCTCTAGAAAGGATCCATCTTAGCAACGAATAACTTGCCTTCGGATCTGTGATAGAAGGTGTACCCAATAGTTACCTTTTGGGTATTCTATGAAGACGCACATCTCTGATTTGGGTTCGAGCTTATCAGGTTGAAACTTTTTCACATAAGCATCGCAGCCCCAAACTTTAAGAAACGACAACTTGGGTTTCTTGCTAAACCACAGTTCATATGTTGTCGTCTCAACGGATTTAGATGGTGCCCTTTTAATGTGAATGCAGCTGTCTCTAATGCATAACCCCAAAACAATATTGCTAAATCAGTAAGAGACATCATAGATCGCACCATATCCAATAAAGTGCGATTCTGACGTTCGGACACACCATAACGTTGTGGTGTTCGGTGGCGTGAGTGTGAAACTATTCCACATTGTTTTAATTGAAGACCAAACTCGTAACTCAAATATTCCTCTCCGCGATCAGATCGCAGAAACTTTATTTTCTTGTTACGATGATTTTCCACTTCACTCTAAAATTCTTTAAACCTTTCAACTATTTCAGACTTATGTTTCATCAAGTAGATATACCCATATCTGCTCAAATCATCTTGTGAAGGTCAGAAAATAACGATACTTGCCACGAGCCTTCATACTCATTGATCTGCATACATCAGTATGTATTATTTCCAATAAGTCGGTAACTCATTCCATTGTTCCAAAGAACAGAGTTTTAGTCATCTTGCCCAAAAGGCACGGTTCGCAAGCATCAAATTATAATTCCGAAAATCTATCTTTATGGAGTTTCTTCATGCGCTTTACACCGATATGACCCAAACGGCAGTGCCATAAATAAGTTGCACTATCATTATTAACTTTGCATCTTTTGGCCTCAATATTATGAATATGTGTATCACTACGATCGAGATCCAGCAAACTATTTTCATTGGGTGTATGACCATTGAAGGTTTTATTCATGTAAGCGAACAACAATTATTCTCGATTTTAAATGAATAACCGTATTGCAATAAACATGATCAAATCATATTCATGCTCAGCATAAGCGCCAAATAACATTTATTTAGGTTTAACACTAATCCCGAAAGTATAGGGAGTGTGCGATGATGATCATATCAATCTTGGAACTACTTCCAACACTCATCGTCACTTTCCTTCAACTAGTCTCTATTTATTCGTAACTCTGTTTGAGTTACTAATCTTAGCAACCGAACAAGTATCAAATACTCAGGGCTACTATAAACACTAGTAAGGCACACATCAATAATATGTATATCAAATATACCCTTGTTCACTTTGCCATCCTTCTTATCCACCAAATATTGAGGGCATTTCCGCTTCGGTGACCATTTCCTTTGCGATGTAAACACTCGGTTTGAGCTATGGTCCAGCTTTGGGCTTCTTTGCGGGAGTGACAACTTGCTTGTCTTTCCACTTGAAGTTTCCTTTCTTTCTCTTTGCCCTTCTCTTGAAACTAGTGGTCTTGTCAATCATCAACACTTGATGGTCTTTTCTTGATTTCTACCTTCGTCGATTTCAACATCACGAAGAGCTCGGGAATCGTTTTCGTCATCCCTTGCATACTATAGTTCATCACGAAGTTCTAGTAACTTAGTGATGGTGACTAGAGAATTCTGTCAATCACTATCTTATCTGGAAGATTAACTCCCACTTGATTCAAGCGATTGAAGTACCCAGACAATCTAAGCACATGCTCACTAGTTGAGCGATTCTCCTCCATCTTTTAGCTTTAGAACTTGTTGGAGACTTCATATCTCTCAACTCGGGTATTTGCTGGAAATATTAACTTCAACTCCTAGAACATCTCATATGGTCCATGACGTTCAAAACGTCTTTGAAGTCCCGATTCTAAGCCGTTTAAGCATGGTGCACTAAACTATCAAGTAGTCATCCTTTTGAGCTAGCCAAACGTTCATAACGTCTGCATCTGCTCCTGCAATAGGTTTGTCACCTAGCGGTGCATTAAGGCCATAATTCTTCTGTGCAGCAATGAGGATAAACCTCAGATCACGGATCAAATCCGCATCATTGCTACTAACATTTTTCAACACAATTTTCTCTAGGAACATATCAAAATAAACATATGAAAGCAACAATGCAAGCTATTGATCTTACAACATAATTTGCAAAATACTACGGGACTAAGTTCATGATAAATTTAAGTTCAATTAATCATATTACTTAAGAACTCCCACTTAGACAGACATCTCTCTAGTCATCTAAGTGATTACGTGATCCAAATCAACTAAACCATGTCCGATCATCACGTGAGATGGAGTAGTTTCAATGGTGAACATCTCTATGTTGATCATATCTACTATATGATTCACGCTCGACCTTTCGGTCTCCGTGTTCGAGGCCATATCTCAGTATATGCTAGGCTCGTCAAGTATAACTTTGAGTATTCGCGTGTGCAACTGTTTTGCACCCGTTGTATTTGAGCGTAGAGCCTATCATACCCGATCATCACGTGGTGTCTCGGCCACGAAGAACTTTCATAGCGGTGCATACTCGGGAGAACACTTCTTGATAATTAGTGAGAGATCATCTTAAAATGCTACCGTCAATCAAAGCAAGATAAGATGCATAAAGGATAAACATCACATGCAATCAATATAAGTGATATGATATGGCTATCATCATCTTGTGCTTGTGATCTCCATCTCCAAAGCACCGTCGTGATCACCATCGTCACCGGCGCGACACCTTGATCTCCATCGTAGCATCGTTGTCGTTTCGCCATCTATTGCTTCTCGACTATCGCTACCGCTTAGTGATAAAGTAAAGCAATTACTGAGCGTTGCATTTCATGCAATAAAGCGACAACCATATGGCTCTGCCGATTGCCGATAACTTCCGTTACAAAACATGATCATCTCATACAATAAAATATAGCATCACGTCTTGACCATATCACATCACAACATGCCTGCAAAAACAAGTTAGGCGTCCTCTACTTTGTTGTTGCAAATTTTACGTGGCTGCTACGGGCTTAGCAAGAACCGTTCTTACCTCGCATCAAAACCACAGCGATAGTTTGTCAAATAGACTCCATTTTAACCTTCACAAGGATCGGGCGTAGCCACACTCGGTTCAACTAAAGTGAGAGAGACAGACACCCGCCAGCCACCTTTAAGCACGAGTGCTCGTAGCAGTGAAACCAGGTCTCGCGTAAGCGTCTGGCGTAATGTCGGTCGGGCCGCTTCATCTCACAATACCACTGAACCAAAGTATGACATGTTGGTAGGCAGTATGACTTATATCGTCCACAACTCACTTGTGTTCTACTCGTGCATATAACATCAGCGCATAAAACCTAGGCTCGGATGCCACTGTTGGGGAACGTAGTAATTTCAAAATTTTCCTACGCACACGCAAGATCATGGTGATGATATAGCAACGAGAGGGGAGAGTGTTGTCCACGTACCCTCGTGAGACCGTGGCGAGCGTTAACTGCAAGCGGTTTATGTAGTCGTGCGTCTTCACGATCCGACCGATCCAAGCACCGAACGTACGGAGCCTCCGAGTTCAGCACACGTTCAGCTCGATGACGTCCCTCGAACTCCGATCCAGCCGAGTGTCAAGGGAGAGTTCCGTCAGCACGACGGCGTGGTGACGATCTTGATGTTCTACCGGCACAGGGCTTCGCCTAAGCTTCGCGACGATATGACCGAGGTGGAATATGGTGGAAGGGGGCACCGCACACGGCTAAGGAACGACCCGTAGATCAACTTGTGTGTCATGGGGTGCCCCCTTGCCCCCGTATATAAAGGAGCAAGGGAGGAGGAGGCCGGCCCTAGGGGAGGGCGCATCATGATGTGGAGTCCTATTAGGACTCCAAGTCCTAGTAGGAGTCCACCAAGAGGGGAGGAAGGGAGAAGGAAGTGGAGGAGAAGGAAAGGTGGCCGGCCCCCTTTCCCTAGTCAATTCGGACTAGAGGGAGGGGGCGCAGCAGCCCTTGGCCTTTTCTCCTCTTCCTACTAAAGCCCATCAAGGCCCAATACTCTTCCCCGTATTCCGTAACTCCCGGTACTCCGAAAATACCGAATCACTCGGAACCTTTCCGAACTCGAATATAGTCGTCCAATATATCGATCTTTACGTCTCGACCATTTCGAGACTCCTCGTCATGTCCCCGATCTCATCCGGGACTCCGAACTCCTTCGGTACATCAAAACTCATAAACTCATAATATAAATGTCATCGTAACGTTAAGCGTGCGGACCCTACGGGTTCGAGAACTATGTAGACATGACCTAGAACTATTCTCGGTCAATAACCAATAGCGGGACTTGGATGCCCATATTCGTTCCTACATATTCTACGAAGATCTTTATCGGTCAAACCGCATAACAACATACTTTGTTCCCTTTGTCATCGGTATGTTACTTGCCCGAGATTCGATCGTCGGTATCCAATACCTAGTTCAATCTCGTCACCGGCAAGTCTCTTTACTCGATCGTAATGCATCATCCGTAACCAACTCATTGGTCACATTGCTTGCAAGGCTTATAATGATGTGCATTACCGAGAGGGCCAGAGATACCTCTCCGACAATCGGAGTGACAAAACCTAATCTCGAAATCGCTAACTCAACATGTACCTTCGGAGACACCTGTAGTACTCCTTTATAATCACCCAATTACGTTGTGACGTTTGGTAGTACCCAAAGTGTTCCTCCGTTAGCAGGAGTTGCATAATCTCATAGTTACGAGGAACATGTATAAGTCATGAAGAAAGCAATAGCAACATACTAAGCGATCAAGTGCTAAGCTAACGGAATGGGTCAAGTCAATCACATCATTCTCCTAATGATGTGATCTAGTTAATCAAATGACAACTCTTTTGTCCATGGCTAGGAAACATAACCATCTCGATAAGCAGAGCTAGTCAAGTAGAGGCATACTAGTGACACTATGTTTGTCTATGTATTCACACATGTATTATGTTTCCGGTTAATACAATTCTAGCATGAATAATAAACATTTATCATGAAATAAGGAAATAAATAATAACTTTATTATTGCCTCTAGGGCATATTTCCTTCAGCTCGGTGATGTAGAACCACCCCGATTGCCACCCTTTGACGGACTCCACGAAGGAACCCTCGAGCCAGATGACGTTGGGCATTTTTTCCACCATGGCGCCTCCGCACTCCGCTTGGACGCCCTTCACTACCTTCGGCTTGACATTGAAGGTTTTTAGCCACAAGCCGAAGTGGGGCTGGATGCAGAGGAAGGCCTCGCACACGACGATAAACGCCGAGATATTGAGGATGAAGTTTGGCGCCAGATCATGGAAGTCCAGGACGTAGTAGTACATGAGCCCCCGGACAAAGGGATGAAGTGGGAAGCCCAGTCCGCGGAGGAAGTGTGGAAGGAATACATGTTGGGGAACGTAGTAATTTCAAAAAAATTCCTACGCACACGCAAGATCATGGTGATGTATAGCAACGAGAGGGGAGAGTGTTGTCTCGTACCCTCGTGACCCGAAGCGGAAGCGATCTGGCGTAGAGGAAGTAGTCGTCGTTCTCCTCGCGATCCGACCGATCCGGCGCCGTTACTCCGGCGCCCCGAGTTCTTGACACACGTACAGCTCGATGGCGTCCCTCGTACTCGATCCAGCCGAGTGTCGAGGAGAGTTTCGTCGAGACGACGGCGTGGTGGCGATCTTGATGTTCTACCGGCGCGAGGCTTCGCCTAAGCTTGCGACGATATGACCGAGGTGGAATATGGTGGAGGGGCACCGCACACGGCTAAGGAACGATTCGTAGATCAAACTTGTGTGTCCTAGGGTGCCCCCTGCCCCGTATATAAAGGAGGGAGGGGGAGGTGCGGCCGGCCCAAGGAGGCGCGGAGGAGTCCTACTCCCACCGGAGTAGGACTCCCCCTTCCTAGTTGGAGTAGGATTGGGGAGGGGAAGAGAGAGGGGGCGCCGCCTCTCCTTGTCCTATTCGGACTAGGGGGGGCGCGCGCGCCACCCCCGCCCGGCCCTCCTCTTCTCCTCGTGGCCCACTAAGGCCCAATAGCCTCCGGAGAGGTTCCGTAACCCCGGTTTTCGAGTAAATCGATTTCACGGAACCATTCGAACTCAAATATAGGCTTCCAATATATCAATCTTTATGTCTCGACCATTTGAGACTCCTCGTCATGTCCGTGATCACATCCGGGACTCGAACTTCTTGGTGCATCAAAATACATAAACTCATAATATAACATCCTCGAAACCTTAAGCGTGCGGACCCTACGGTTCGAGAACAATGTAGACATGACCGAGACACGTCTCCGGTCAATAACCAATAGCGGACCTGGATGCCCATATTGGCTCCTACATATTCTCTGAAGATCTTTATCGGTCGGACCGCATAACAACATCGTTGTTCCTTTGTCATCGGTATGTTACTTGCGAGATTCGATCGTCGGTATCAATACCTAGTTCAATCTCGTTACGGCAAGTCTCTTTACTCGTTCCGTAATACATCATCTCACAGCTAACTCATTAGTTGTAGTGCTTGCAAGGCTTGATGATGTGTATTACCGAGAGGGCCCAGATACCTCTCCGGCAATCGGAGTGACAAAACCTAATCTCAAAATCGCCAACCCAACATCTACCTTTGGAGACACTTGTAGTACTCCTTTATAATCACCCGATTCGTTGTGACGTTTGGTAGCACCAAAGTGTTCCTCCGTAAACGGAGTTGCATAATCTCATAGTTACGGGAACATGTATAAGTCATGGATAAAAGCGGTAGCAACATACTAAGCGATCGTGTGCTAAGCTAATGGAATGGGTCATGTCAATCGATCATTCTACTAATGATGTGACCTTGTTAATCAAATAACAACTCTTTGTTCATGGCGGAAACATAACCATCTTTGATTAACAAGCTAGTCTAGTAGAGGCATACTAGTGACATATTGTTTTTCTATGCATTCACACATGTATCATGTTTCCGGTTAATACAATTCTAGCATGAATGATAAACATTTATCATGAAATAAGGAAATAAATAATAACTTTATCATTGCCTCTAGGGCATATTTCCTTCATCTCCCACTTGCACTAGAGTCAATAATCTAGATTACATAGTAATGATTCTAACACCCATGGAGTCTTGGTGTTGATCATGTTTTGCTCGTGGAAGAGGCTTAGTCAGCGGTCTGCGCTACATTCAGATCCGTATGTATCTTGCAAATCTCTATGTCTCCCACGGACTAAATCCGGATGGAATTGAGGCGTCTTTTGATGTGCTTGGTCCTCTTGTGAAATCTGGATTCCTTCGCTAAGGCAATTGCTCGATATTGTCACGAAGATTTTCATTGGACCCGATGCACTAGGTATGACACCTAGATCGGATATGAACTCCTTCATCCGACTCCTTCATTAGCTGCTTCGAAGCTGCTATGTACTCCGCTTCACATGTAGATCCCGCTTCTGACGCTTTGTTTAGAACTGCACCAACCGACAGCTCCTCCGTTTAGTGTAAATCGTATCCGGTCTGCGATTTAGAATCGTCCGGATCGATGTCAAAGCTTGCATCAACGTAACCGTTTACGATAAGCTCCTTGTCACCTCCATATCGAGAAACATATCCTTAGTCCTTTTCGGTATTTCAGATGTTCTTGACATTGTCCGATGATCCACTCTGGATTACTTTGGTACCTCCTGCTAAGCTTATAGCAAGGCACACATCAGTCTGGTACACAGCATTGCATACATGATAGAGCCTATGGTGAAGCATAGGAACATCTTTCATTTTCTCTCTATCTTCTCACGTGGTGGGCATTGAGTCTTACTCAACTTCACACCTTGTAACACAGGCAAGAACCCTTTCTTTGCTTGATCCATTTTGAATTTCTTCAAAATTTTGTCAAGGTATGTGCTTTGTGAAAGTCAATTAAGCGTCTTGATCTATCTCTATAGATCTTAATGCCCAATATGTAAGCAGCTTCACCGAGGTCTTTCATTGAAAACTCTCATTCAAGTATCCCTTTATGCTATCCAGAAATTCTATATCATTTCCAATTAGCAATATGTCATCTACATATAATATCGAAAATGCTACTGAGCTCCCACTCACTTTCTTGTAAATCTGAGCTTCTCCAAAAGTCTGATGAACCCAAATGCTTTGATCACACTATCAAAGCGTTTATTCCAACTCGAGATGCTTGCACCAGTCCATAAATGGATCATTGGAGCTTGCACACTTTGTTAGCTCCTTTGGATCGATAAAACCTTCGGTTGCATCATATACAACTCTTCTTCCGAAAATCCATTCAGAATCGGTCTTTACATCCATTTGCCAAATTTCATAATCATAAAATGCGGCAATTGCTAACATGATTCGGACGGACTTAAGCATCGCTACTGGTGAGAAGGTCTCATCGTAGTCAATCCCTTGAACTTGTCGAAAACCCTTTGCGACAAGTCGAGCTTTAATAAACGATAACATTACCGTCGTCGGTCTTCTTCTTGAAGATCCACTTGTTTTCTATTGCTTACCGACCCTCGGGCAAGTCAACCAAAGTCCATACTTTGTTTTCATACATGGATCCCATCTCAGATTTCATGGCCTCAAGCCATTTTGCGAATCTGGGCTCACCATCGCTTCTTCATAGTTCGTAGGTTCATCATGATCTAGTAGCATGATTTCCGAACAGGATTACCGTACCACTCAGTGCGGATCTTACTCTGGTTGATCTCGTGGTTACAGTAGTAACTTGATCTGAAGTTTCATGATCATCATCATCAACTTCCTCACTACTTGGTGTAGATGTCTCAGAAACCGGTTTCTGCGACGAACGACTTTCAAGTAAGGGAGAAGGTACAATTACCTCATCAAGTTCTACTTTCCTCCCACTCACTTCTTTCGAGAGAAACTCCTTCTCTAGAAAGGATCCATTCTTAGCAACATATGTCTTGCCTTCGGATCTGTGATAGAAGGTGTACCCAACTGTCTCCTTTGGGTATCCTATGAAGACACATTTCTCCGATTTGGGTTCGAGCTTATCAGGTTGAAGCTTTTTCACATAAGCATCGCATCCCCAAACTTTAAGAAACGACAACTTTGGTTTCTTGCTAAACCACAGTTCATAAGGTGTCGTCTCAGCGGTTTTGACGGTGTTCTATTCAGGTGTGAATGCGGCCGTCTCTAGAGCATAACCCCAAAACGATAGCGGTAAATCAGAAGAGACATCATAGATCGCACCATATCTAGTAAAGTACGATTCGACGTTCGGACACACCATTACGTTGTGGTGTTCGGGTGGCGTGAGTTGCTAAACTATTCGCATTGTTTCAAATGTAGACCAAACTCGTAACTCAAATATTCACCTCCACGATCGGATCGTAGAAACTTAATTTTCTTACTACGATGATTTTCAACTTCACTCTGAAATTCTTTGAACTTTTCAAATGTTTGGACTTATGTTTCATTAAGTAGATATACCCATATCTGCTTAAGTCATCTGTGAAGGTGAGAAAATAACGATATCCGCCACGAGCCTCAACATTCATCGGACCACATACATCTCAGATGTATGATTTCCAACAAATTTGTTGCTCTCTCCATAGTACCGAGAGCGGGGTTTTAGTCATCTTGCCCATGAGGCACGGTTACATAAGTGCCAAGTGATTCATAATCAAGTGACTCCAAAAGTCCATCGGTATGGAGTTTCTTCATCGCTTTACACCGATATGACCTAAACGGCGATTGCCACAAATAAGTTGCACTATCATTATCAACTCTGCATCTTTTGGTTTCAACATTATGAATATGTGTATCACTACTATCGAGATTCATCAAAATAGACCACTCTTCAAAGGTGCATGACCATAAAACATATTACTCATATAAATAGAACAACCATTATTCTCTGATTTAAATGAATAACCGTCTCGCATCAAACAAGATCCAGATATAATGTTCATGCTCAACGCAGCACCAAATAACAATTATTTAGGTCTAAAACTAATCCGAAGGTAGATGTAGAGGTAGCGTGCCGACCGCGATCACATCGACTTTGGAACCATTTCCCACGCGATCGTCACCTCGTCCTTTGCCAATGTTACGCTTAATCCGTAGTCCTGTTTGAGTTGCAAATATTAGCAATGAACCGATATCAAATACCAGTGCTACTGCGAGCTCTAGTAAGGTACACATCAATAACATGTATATCACATATACCTTTGTTCACCTTGCCATCCTTCTTATCCGCCAAATACTTGGGGCGGTTCCGCTTCCGATGACGATCGCTTGCGGTAGAAGCACTCGATTTCAGGTTTAGGGCCGGACTTGGGTTTCTTCTCTGAGCGAAGAACTTGCTTGCTGTTCTTCTTGAAGTTCCTTCTTCTTCCCTTTGCCTTTCTTCTTGAAACTAGTGGTCTTATTGACCATCAACACTTGATGCTCCTTCTTGATTTCTACCTCTGCAGCCTTTAGCATTGCGAAGAGCTCGGTATAGTCTTTACTAACCCTTGCATATTATAGTTCATCACGAAGCCTTTGTAGCTTGGTGGCGGTGATTGAAGAATTCTATCAATGACACAATCATCCGTAAGATTAACTCCCGGTTGAGTCAAGTGATTGTAATACCCGGACATTTTGAGTATGTGCTCACCGACGTAACTATTCTCCTCCATCTTGCAGCTATAGAACTTATTGGAGACTTCATATCTCTCAATCCGGCATTACATTGGAATATCAACTTCAACTCTGGAACATCTCATATGCTCCATGACGTTCAAAACGTCGTTGAAGTCCGGTTCTAAGCCGTAAAGCATGGCACCTGAACTATAGAGTAGTCATCACTTTGCTCGCCAGACGTTCATAACATCTGGAGTTGCTCTGCGAAGAGCACTGCACCTAGCGGTGCATCCAGGGCGTAACTCTTACAGGCAAAGAATGAGGATAATCCTCGATTCTGACTCGATCCGTGTAGTTGCTACCATCATCTTTCAACTTTGCTTTCTCAAGGAACGCATTAAAATTCAACGGAACAACAAAGACGAGCCATCTAGCTACAATCAAACATAAACAAGCAAGATACTATCGGTACTAAGTTCATGATAAATTTAAGTTCAATTAATCATATTACTTAAGAACTCCCACTTAGACAGACATCCTCTAGTCATCTAAGTGATCACGTGATCCAAATCAACTAAACCATAACCGATCATCATGTGAAATGGAGTAGTTTTCAATGGTGAACATCTTATGTTGATCATATCTACTATATGATTCACGCTCGACCTTTTGGTCTCCGTGTTCGAGGCCATATCTGCATATGCTAGGCTCGTCAAGTATAACCCGAGTATTCTGCGTGTGCAAAACTGGCTTGCACCCGTTGTAGATGGACGTAGAGCTTATCACACCCGATCATCACGTGGTGTGCAGGCACGACGAACTTTGGCAGCGGTGCATACTCGGGAGAACACTTCTTGATAATTTAGTGAGAGATCATCTTATAATGCTACCGTCAATCAAAGCAAGATAAGATGCATAAAGATAAACATCACATGCAAATCAATATAAGTGATATGATATGGTCATCATCATCTTGTGCTTCGTGATCTCCATCTCTGCGGCACCATCATGATCACCATCGTCACCGGCGCGACACCTTGATCTCCATCGTAGCATCGTTGTCGTCTCGCCAATCTTATGCTTCTCGACTATCGCTACCGCTTAGTGATAAAGTAAAGCATTACGAATGATTGCATTTCATACAATAAGCGACAACCATATGGCTCCTGCCAGCTGCCGATAACCGGTTACAAAACATGATCATCTCATACAATAAAATATAGCATCACGACTTGACCATATCACATCACAACATGCCCTGCAAAAACAAGTTAGGCGTCCTCTACTTTGTTGTTGCAAATTTTACGTGGCTGCTACGGGCTTAAGCAAGAGCCAATCTCACCTCGCATCAAAACCACAGCGATACTTCGTCAAATAGACTCCGTTTAACCTTCACAAGGACCGGCGTAGCCACACTCAGTTCAACTAAAGTGAGAGAAAGACACCCGCCAATCACCTTTAAGCAACGAGTGCTCGTGGCGGTGAAACCAGTCTCGCGTAAGCGTCTGGCGTAATGTCGGTCCGGCCGCTTCATCTCACAATACCGCTGAACCAAAGTATGACATCTGGTAGGTAGTATGACTTGTATCGCCCACAACTCACTTGTGTTCTACTCGTGCAAAACATCAAACCATAAAACCTAGGCTCGGATGCCCTTTGTTGGGGAACGTAGTAATTTCAAAAATTTCCCTCGCACACGCAAGATCATGGTGATGTATAGCAACGAGGGGAGAGTGTTGTCTCGTACCCTCGTGAGACCGGCGAAGCGATCACAACGTAGAGGAAGTAGTCGTGCGTTCTCCTCGCGATCCGACCGATCCGGCGCCGTTACTCGGCGCCCGAGTTCTTGACACACGTACAGCTCGATGGCGTCCCTCGTACTCGATCCAGCCGAGTGTCGAGGGAGAGTTTCGTCGACGACGGCGTGGTGGCGATCTTGATGTTCTACGGCGCAGGGCTTCGCCTAAGCTTGCGACGATATGACCGAGGTGGAATATGGTGGAGGGGCACCGCACGGCTAAGGAACGATCCGTAGATCAAACTTGTGTGTCCTAGGGTGCCCCCTGCCCCGTATATAAAGGAGGAGGGGGAGGTGCGGCCGGCCCAAGGGAGGCGCTGCCGGAGGAGTCCTACTCCCACCGGAGTAGGACTCCCCTTCCTAGTTGGAGTAGGATTGGGGAGGGGAGAGAGAGGGGCGCCGCCTCTCCTTGTCCTATTCGGACTAGGGGAGGGGGCGCGGCCACCCCCGGCGGCCCTTCCTCTTCTCCTCGTGTCCCACTAAGGCCCAATAGCCTCCGGGAGGTTCCAGTAACCCCGGTTTTCGGTAAAATCCGATTTCACCCGAACCATTCGAACTCAAATATAGGCTTCCAATATATCAATCTTTATGTCTCGACCATTTGAGACTCCTCGTCATGTCCGTGATCACATCCGGACTCGAACTTCTTCGTACATCAAAATACATAAACTCATAATATAACATCCATCGAAACCTTAAGCGTGCGGACCCTACGGTTCGAGAACAATGTAGACATGACCGAGACACGTCTCGGTCAATAACCAATAGCGGGACCTGGATGCCCATATTGGCTCCTACATATTCTCGAAGATCTTTATCGGTCAGCCCGCATAACAACATCGTTGTTCCTTTGTCATCGGTATGTTACTTGCCCGAGATTCGATCGTCGGTATCCAATACCTAGTTCAATCTCGTTACGGCAAGTCTCTTTACTCGTTCCGTAATACATCATCTCACAGCTAACTCATTAGTTGTAATGCTTGCAAGGCTTCATGATGTGTATTACCGAGAGGGCCCAGAGATACCTCTCCGACAATCGGAGTGACAAAACCTAATCTCGAAATCGCCAACCCAACATCTACCTTTGGAGACACCTGTAGTACTCCTTTATAATCACCCGATTCGTTGTGACGTTTGGTAGCACCAAAGTGTTCCTCCGTAAACGGAGTTGCATAATCTCATAGTTACGGAACATGTATAAGTCATGGATAAAAGCAGTAGCAACATACTAAGCGATCGTGTGCTAAGCTAATGGAATGGGTCATGTCAATCAGATCATTCTACTAATGATGTGACCTTGTTAATCAAATAACAACTCTTTGTTCATGGTCAGGAAACATAACCATCTTTGATTAACAAGCTAGTCTAGTAGAGGCATACTAGTGACATATTGTTTTTTCTATGCATTCACACATGTATCATGTTTTCGGTTAATACAATTCTAGCATGAATGATAAACATTTATCATGAAATAAGGAAATAAATAATAACTTTATCATTGCCTCTAGGGCATATTTCCTTCAATACAACCCTCTCATGAGGCCTGGGGGTGGGGATGAGCTGCCCCTCGTCGGGCAGCCGGTGCGCGATGTCGCTGGATAGGTATCCGGCGCCGTGCATCTTCTCGATGTGCCCCTCCGTAACGGAGGAGGCCATCCACTTGCCTCCTGCTCCGGACATGGCTGGAGAAGGTTGAGATGTGCGGACTTGGGCGCTGGAGCTCGAGTGCGCGGATATGGATAAGCAAAGGAGGAAGAAGGCGTAGGTAAAACAGGTGGATCCTTATCCCCTTATATATGGGCGGACGAAGACTATGCGCCCCCACCGGCCTGGTAAAACTCGCTTATCTCCCAAGCGCCACAATCAATGGCGCGGTTGGGTTACCCACGTCCGTATTGATGGGAATCCCGGAAAAGGGGAACACGATCTCTGCTTCGACAAGACGTGCCAAGGAAACCGCTTCGCTAAACGCGGCTGAGGTGGTATAATAAAAACGATTCAAGTAAAGGCTTGGTAGTGGCGTGATGTCATGCCACGAAATACGTCAGCAGATTGAACTTGTGTACATATTATTCTCTCTACGGTGGTATGTGGAATTTATTTTTCAGAGCCGGACACTATCCTGGTGTTCACAATCTTCTATGATTAATTCGGAGGAGGAACCCGCCTTGCAATGCCGAACAATATGCGTGCGGACTCATCATCATTGAAGCCTGGTTCGTGGAGCTCTTGAGGAGTCTGGACTAGGGGTGTCCGGATAGCGGACTATCATCATCGGCCGGACTCCAAGACTATGAAGATACAAGATTGAAGACTTCGTCCGTGTCCGGATGGGACTTTCCTTGGCGTGGAAGGCAAGCTTGGCGATACGGATATGTAGATCTCCTACCATTGTGGCGACTCTGTGTAACCCTAGCCCTCTCGGTGTCTATATAAACCGGAGGGTTTTAGTCTGTAGGCGAACAACCATTACAACAATCATACCATAGGCTAGCTTCGAGGTTTAGCCTCCTTGATCTCATGGTAGATCCACTCTTGTACTACCCATATCATCAATATCAATCAAGCAGAGTAGGGTTTTACCTCCATCGAGAGGGCCCGAACACAGGTAAAACATCGTGTCCCTTGTCTCCTGTTACCATCCGCCTAGACGCACAGTTCGGGACCCCCTACCCGAGATCTGCCGGTTTTGACACCGACAGCAACCTTGATACTCCATATAATTTTTTCTTTTACAAAACATAAACAATAGTATAGACTATATTTTTATTTCAGTTTGAAATTGCAGCAATATAATCTGAACTGAACTAAGTTTTCATTTCAGTCGCAGTTAAAGCTATGGAAGTAGTTTCGCACCCCTTCAAACTCGAGTGTTTCTCCTAATAGCTGCCCACCTGGTAGAGGTAACTCTTTTTATGAATTTCTTGTCATGGGCAGAATGAGTTGAATTTCTTGAGTTCAAGGTTTTTTTTCTTCCTCCTAATAGCTGCCCACTTGCTGGTAGAGGTAACTATTTTTGTTGTATCCATCCTCTGCTCATATATATGCAGTGTGGGAGGGAGGGAGAGGGAGAAGTTCATCGAGTAGGCACGCCTTTCTAAGACTTGCACATTGTGAAATACTACCTTAGGCCCATGTTAGTTGTCGTACAAACGGATGTATCTAGCATTGACATACGTCGGCGACAACTAATATGGGACAGAGGGAGTATAACCCACCTGTGTGGGTGATCTTTTGAGGAAGGGAGGGGTAGAGAAGTTTATTGTGACACAATTGAAAAGATCAAGAACACATTGCCGTGAAGAGCATGTTGTGCAATATAACAAATAGTACACAGTTATGTGTTTGGAGTTCTTAGGGGGTGAGGGGGGCAAGGGGGGTTGTCAGCTAGATGCACAATTGTCAGCAGTGACACGCTTAGATTGGGGATGTGAAGAGCTGCATATGCATGATACATTCCAAATCACGGGCATATACCTTGATTTGTTACAAGTGTGAGTAATCTCATTTGAATATATTGCAATCCATTCCATAGATTTATACTCACTTTATTGTTCGGCGTAGTTGAATTGTCTATGTCCAAAATGCATATGATTTTATTTTGTACGCTCACACTAGATGCCACCACACAATAACAACTTATAATAACCGGTTCTTTCAGAATTATAAATAGAAGTACATACTGATTTTAGCTTCTAGGCAAATGTTTGTAGATTCCCCTTCAATCTGAATCACATGAAGTAGAGAGTTCACCAGAGTCCATGGAAGAAATCTACATGCCATCATGAGGAAAGAGGGAACAACCCGATATGCGACACCGAAGAGTGTAAATTGCAGTTTTATTTTCTTCTTCAAACATGTCTTTTTTGGGACCAATTTAGGTTGTATACTGAAATCATGTTCTCTATACTATAATCATGTTGTTCTAAGAAGTATCGACCTAGAATTAGCTTGTCCAATAACTCGATATGTTTAACAATGGGAGTTTGGAGGATTAGTTAGTAGATTTAAGCCCAGTGACTCAATATGATTAAAATGGGGGGTTGGAAGATTAATTAGTAGATTTAGTGTTGATTTTGGTAAAAGAGGGATAATTTTCGAAAAACAACAATGATATTGACAAAATGAATACACATGAATACCCGGTTGCAAATTCCTGGAGCCGCCACTGCTCGGGCGCATGTGCTTGCCAGCCACCTCGTGCCACCCTGTGTTCGCCCTCGGCCACGCGCGCTCGCCCGTCTTCCATCGTCACCGAGGAAGATGCCTTGCTGGTCACAAAAGCTTGGCCGTTATCGCCGCAACAATTTTTTTGTCGCCTGTAGCAAACGCGGTAGAAATTGTCATTGCCTCGGTTTTAGGTTGCCAACGTGTGCCGCGAGAGCTGCCGCCGCCTCCCGGGCCCGGCATGTCTCGTCATACTTGTGTCGGGCAATGCTCATGCATTTCACCTCCACCTTGGCGCGCCAACAAAGCGGTTAAGCATTCATCACCGTGTTCGGACGCTAGACGGACCTTACCGCCTTCGATGAGGCAGCGGCGGCACGCTTCGCGCCGGGTCCATGCGCCATTTGGGTGGATGCAATGGATTCTCAATAGAAGGATCCTCGTCCATCGGCCTCCTCCCGGGAGTGGCGCAGTGCAAGGTGGACGACCACCTCCTCCTCGAGACCGTGTGGGACGAGCTCCTGGTCAACAGGGACTCGGGCCCGCCATGCCGGAAAAGGTAGAGATCGTCATATGGGAGCTTGTGGGCGCAGGGGAGTGGATATGAGTGGAATGCGGCTAGAGTTTCGTCTGGAGCACGGACAAGGTTCAATTCATGTGGGGTTGGGTGGGCAGAGTGAACCGGATTTCACGTGGCGCCTGCGTCCAGGTGTGTCCGGGCGTTCCCATATTCGCCCCAGATATGGCAAGATATGGGGGTTGCCGATCAATCTGGGTGTTTGGACCAGATATGGGGCGTCCAGTTAAGTGGCATATTTTAGCCTGAACATTAGCCAGGCAGCCCACCTGGGCGTTTGGGTTGTGTATGGGAGGTCTGATTGTAGATGCTCTTAGGTTAGTTGCACGGCGACCATGGTGGCCACTAATGGTTAGTCTTTTCTCCAACTAGAACAACTTAGAGCATCTACAACTGGGCTCCTCAACCCCGCATCAAACGTCTAGGCGGACAACTCGGTCAGTGATCGATAAAAAATAATACCTAGGCGGACGCCTTAAATAGGCCTGAAATGTCGGGGCTAACTGGCGTCCTTCATATCCAACCCAGATGTAGGGTGGATACTAGATCGTTGATGGCGCGTGTTGCTGCGCACGTCTATTTTATCTTTTAGTTATTAAGTATATAGAGTAATTTGTATTTTTTTTGCAATGCTTTGAAGTACCATGCTTTCTTGTAGCTTGTGCTTGTCTTCTTCATTTAAAAAGAATAGTGGTATGTAACCAAATAAGAATCTTTTAGGCTATCGAGAAAGTAGTGCTATGAGTTTTTTTTCTTTCTTTCTTATTAGGTCGGATATACTTGTTTTGATCTTGGGTTTTTAATTGTGTGCTTTGAATTAGGACGGCTGATACATGTTTTGTGAAAGTTCATGGCATCTTTTGGCTCACAGTGTCTCTAAGTGTAGTGTTTTGAATTAGCATGGTTCAAGGATATATGTCTTTGATAGATCATGGACTCTTTTGGCTCAAGACGGCATGGTTAGCACGCCCCTCTATTCTTTTGATAGCGGTAGAAAGTATTCAACGTACATATGGTATGAAACATGAAAATTAAAATACGGATAAAGTTGCTTGGGTCCAGTAACAACATTAAATTTAACTTCCTATATCAATAAAAAATAACACACTTTTTTGAAGGATAATATGATTTGTTCCGTGCAGGGAAATGCGCGACAGAACATACAGTATGATAAATTTGTCTAAATAACTGATAATTGTAAGTATAAGATGAAATGTATGCAGCCTACAAAAAAGGCTAATAAAATAGGTGTCTATTAGTCAAGGTCAAGAGGTTGCATTACAATCGTGCGATGTAACTCCCAACACGTAGGTAGGAGATATTGGAAACACCGCACTCGACGCCTCTCTAGTCTCTACTAAACCAGAATGTGTGCATCTTCATTACTTTTTATGTTAATTTGCACACCCTTAGCCTGGTAGTAGCCTTAGTTGTCTTGTTTTCTTGTTTTCATAATCACCCTTGCAATTGAAGATCTGTTGGTCGATACGTTTTCAGATCCTCGACGACATCTCAATCTCTACCGGCAATCACTGGTAGGCTTGAACAGACGACGCCATAGTCCTTCCATGCAAGCTATAGCTTCCAGAGACTGCTTCTTTGCATTATCAACGTGTACTCTAGTTTGGTAGTTTGATGTGTAAGGATGAAATGAATCATCATTTCATATGTGAAAAAGATGTATAGTTCCATCTCATTGTTACGACAATTCCAACTAATGCGACGATATTGGACACGACTCTCAACTGAGTGATACACATTCACTTCTAAATAACTTTCGGACATTACCCCCCCCCCTTCTAGTACTCGTGAAGAAATCACTTCATGGTATACTTGACGAGAGAAGGAACAACTGGCAAGAAGGTGTTGCATATCCTTAGGAACCTGGTCGCATAACACACACCGCTCTTCACGAGGAAGGTCACTACTAGCAAGACGGTCCGCGTTTCAACATCGATCTTGTAGGGCTAGTTAGGTGAACAATTTGATGTAGAGAGGCGCCAGGTCTCCAATTGGTGCGCCAATGGGTGTCCGGGTGAAGCCTTGAAAGAGGCCAAGGTAGCACGATTTGGTAGAATAGATATCAGAATCTGTCCAATGCAATCACAGCGTGTTCGAACCGTCGGTGAGTCGAATGTGGCAGAGTTGGCACCAAAGCCCCACAAATTACACCAAGGCGCCGGGTTCAAGTGCACCGTGAATATCTTGCACCCAGGCATGATCGGCCAGCCCCTGGTGTACAATGCAGTCTCGGTGCCTCCGCTTAGGAATATGGGCGTAGACCAGCGGCGCCAACTCCGCGATAGACTTCCCATTAACCCACGGGCCAGTCCAGCTAACTTCGTGATAGACTTCCCATTAGCCCCCAGTGATCAAGAAGTCGATGCCCTGGAGAAATGAAGGGCCTCCGCATCAGCGGGAGGGGGGGGGGGGGGAGGTGACTCCATGAACGGGAGGGGTGAGTGCGTTGCAGCCGGAGCCAGTGCATCAGCAAGGCCATCCCTAGGCGATGCAACCGAGGAAGTTTGGTCGACAAGGAATTTAATGCTAAAATGTGCGGTAACTACTTGTAAGTCGTAATCAGCCCACATAAGCTTTGATATTGGGATGTTGTTTAATAGGTGACGTTGTTTCTGTTTTTAAAATAGAAAAGGGAACATATTTGGCACTAAAGTTTTTTGTGCTTAGGAAATTAATAATTCCAAGTGAGTTGCAATCTTTTTCTTCCTCTTGAAATTAGGCAATCATTTACCTTTATCATTTTATAAATCCACTGGATAAATACTATAACTCCTCCACTTTTCCCTTAATTCAAATAAATCCTTATTACTCACTCTGTTTTTATTTACTCCACATATTAGCTTTGATTGAAGCCAAACTTAATAAAACTTGATCAAGTTTGTAGAAAACGATATGACCATTTAGAGTGATAAATTTATATGACGTGAAAATATATGCAATGATGAATCCAATGGTATTGATTTGGTGTTGTATATGTTACTAATATATTTTTCTACATACTTGTTGAAAGTATATAAATTTTGACTTTAGACAGATCTAATATGGGGAGTACTACCCCGTCCGGATTTATTGGTCTCTGTTGTATTTCGTGCCAAATTTTGACCATAGATTAAACTAACAAAATATTCACGCATGTCACCAAACATTATATTTTTGAAAATTATGTTCAAATACGAATCCAATGAGATAACTTTTCTTGACATGCATTAACATTTTGTTAGTTAAATCTTTAGTCAAAATTTGACACAAACTACAAAATGGACCTATAAACCAGGACGGAGGTAGTAAATAAAAAGAGTACATTAGAAAAAAAAATGAAGAAAAGGAATATTCTTCCTGAGCAGGGAATATCCCTCTGAATCAAGTGGAGCGTGACCGCGCGAGACATATGTCTTTTCCACAAACACCCCTACGTTTTCTTGGTTGTACAGGTTAGTAGCATCTTCCAGAACGCAAATTGCGCTCCAGCGGAAAGAAAGCGATGCCAAAAACATGACCACACCGCACTCAAGAGAGTGAGCCATAATTTGTCCATAGATTAATGTAGAGCAGTACGGATGCAGTACTATCCGAACTCAAGGCACAACAGCAGCAGCAGCAGCTCTCTTCTCTTCATTTCTTTTCTGCCGTCGAAAAGAAAACCAAAACCATGGGCGGGTGGGCGGGCGGCCGTCCCGTGGACATTTTGGTCATCTTCCTTCATTGGTCTCAGGTGTTACCTCCACCTCGGCCGAGGGCAGGCGCTACTCCGACAGGTGCTACCTATCCACATCTCCATCTTTCTCCACCCCCCCGCTCCACACCCACCTTCCTCCGTACCTGCCCCCACCCCCAGCCACCACCGGTCGTCGCCTCTCCTCTCCCCCCCGCCGCCCGGATCAGGAACGATCGCACCGTGCGGCCGCCTCCCGCCCCGCGCGCGGATCATCCTACCATGCTGAGGCGCTGCGCCCCATACCGACCCCGCAGGGCCGCCGCCGCACCGCGCCTCCCGATCCCCGGCGGCCACCCCTACCTCGCCGTCCTCTCCTTCCTCTTCATCCCGACCTAAGCTCCAAGCCTCGCCGACAGGCCGGCCCTCGCCTGGCGTCTCTCTCGGCGCCGAGCTGCCTGCCTGCCTGCCTGGTGGAATCGTCAGCCGCTCCAATCGACCCCGCGATGAGCGAGGAGGAGGCGCAGAGGTACGGTGGAGGGACCAGCGGCGGGGGCGTCGGGGCGCTGTCCGTGGATCTGCTCGGCCAGGTGCTCGACCGCGTGCTAGAGCGGCGGGACCGCAAGGCTTGCCGCCTCGTCAGCCGCGCCTTCGCGCGCGCCGAGGCCGCGCACCGCCGGGCTCTGCGGGTGCTCCGCCGGGAGCCGCTCCCTCGCCTGCTCCGCGCCTTCCCTGCGCTCGAGCGGCTCGATCTGTCAGCCTGCGCCTCGCTCGACGACGCGTCTCTTGCAGCCGCTTTGGCCGGCGCGGACCTCGGCACCGTCCGACAGGTCTGCCTGGCGCGGGCCAGCGGAGTGGGCTGGCGCGGGCTGGAAGCCCTGGTGGCCGCCTGCCCCAGGCTCGAGGCAGTCGATCTGTCGCACTGCGTCGGTGCTGGGGATAGGGAGGCTGCCGCGCTGGCCGCGGCCTCTGGGCTGAGGGAGCTGAATCTGGAAAAGTGCCTGGGCGTCACTGACATGGGACTCGCCAAGGTAGCCGTGGGGTGCCCCAGACTGGAGAATCTGAGCTTCAAGTGGTGCCGTGAAATCTCTGACATCGGTGTCGATCTGCTTGTGAAGAAGTGCCGTGAGCTCCGCAGCCTTGACATCTCATACCTAAAGGTTATACTCCCACATGAGCTGTTGAACTCTTCGCTTTATGCAGTGGAAAGGTCTATGTTCGGCCGTTCGGGATAGGACTAGAACCCTTGATAAACAGGAGAAACGATGTGGCGACTAATACAGAGTAAAGTGGAACTTTGATGTTTATTGATTGCTTTTAGACCCAGAAGATGTCAAAGAGATTTAGGGTATTGGACCATTGGACTTATTGGGTGGTTCATCCAGTTTAGAGATTGATGCATTTGTTAGGTGTCTTTTAGGGTACTATGGGTTAACACCTTTGGAAGAATGCAGCTGGAATAGGAAACATTCTTACATATCTGTTCTGTTAGCTAGCATATAGGCTTTTAAGAAAACTCGTAGCCTCTTGGATCGCACTTCAGTTTCATCTTCCTTCCCAAGAAAAGTTCAAATTTGGTGCCAGATGGCAAAAGTACATTTGAAAAAATTGTACCGTGTGATAGGTACTGGTATGTATTGTAGGAGTTAGGTGGAAAAGATGGATTTTGACCTGGACTAGTTCTTTGTCCTTTTGACTAGGAAATTATGATGCGTTGGTTGAAGTTTACCTCCGTGTATGTTGAATCTGAATCTGTTAGACTTGACTCATTTTATGGAGTGCACTCATTATATCTTGGTGCACGTATTTTGGTCAACAACAACAAAGCCTTTTGTCCCAAGCAATTTGGGGTAGGCTAGAGATGAAACCCAACAGAAAACAGTGAGAACCCAAAAGAGAAGAGAGAAAGTAAAAGTAAACAAAATAAATCAAGGTTCTGGTACATGGATTACTGATTTCCATCATTCCATGGAGTCCTGTCAAGAACCAAATCCCTGGGTACATCCCAATCCTTCAAGCCTCTTTTTATCGCCTCCCCCCATACCAACTTTGGTTGCCCCTACCCCTCCTAGTATTTTCAATACTCTAAGAATAGTATTTTGGTCACTTAAGAGAAATTGTACTTTGGGTACTTCCCTACCCCTCCTAGTATTTTCAATACTCTAAGAATAGTATTTTGGTCACTTAAGAGAAATTGTATTTTGGGTACTTCTGTCATGGAACTGAAAGGAACTGCATGTGTCGTGTCATTATGCCATGCTGTTCAGTATTACTCCCTCCTTATCAAAATATAAGACAATTTTGACACTATCAAAAAACTTAGTATAATACCCTTTCCAGCTGACTCTTTTGGCATGCTGCTGCTGGAAAGGGGTCAGTTTGGGTAAAAAAGAATCTAGGTAATTGAGTGGGGGAGACTAGGCAGAACCACAGGATAGACTACCCAAATGTACCTTTGGTCTTCATCTCTTGCAGTTTGTAAGAAATTGCACCATTAAATGGTTTGTCATATTATTAGTGACTTTGATGCATCTTAGGGAATGCTATTGGAATGAGTAGACATGGCTGCATCCATTTGGCATATGGTGTATGTTTTGGAATCCATGTTAACAAGTTTAATGCATGTCCAACGAAAATCTTAAATCGACGAGGAAAGTTTTTCCAACATAATTTTACTTCGACACATGGCACCATTGTAACTTGAGGAGGTATCCCTTTTAGGGGAAATTGAGAAGTCCTCATGCTTACAGAAAATATACTAATTTCTTGCGCTGTGATAAACTATATAATAATAATATACTACTGAAAGGAAGTAGCATTTGTTAATCAATTAATGGTGCAATTTCTTACAAACCATTTAATAATATGCATCAAAGTATTAATGTGAGGAGTATAATCTAGTATTTTGTCAGCATGTGGTTAGTTCTGAATTTCATCTACTACTGAAAGGAAGTAGCAGCAGTTTAAACCTGAAAGTGTATATTTGTTTACTGCTGTTGGAAATTATCTCGATAATGGTTTGAACATACTCACGAGCAAATTGCTTTCTACTCAAGTTATTAGTTTGGTTCCATCTAAAATTTTGGAAATCACTTCTTTTTGTGAATTGTACATATGATTTACTTAATTTTCCTTTTCTGTTGCAGGTGAGCAATGAGTCCCTTAGATCAATATCGACACTTGAGAAGCTTGAGGAGTTGGCCATGGTTGCTTGCTCATGTATAGACGATGAAGGCCTGGAATTGCTTAGCAGAGGAAGTAATTCATTGCAGGTATATGGATAATTATTGTAGTCTCATGTAGGGATACTCTTGCATATTATTATGTCTTCCGTCACCTGAAATCATATGGCTTACTCTCTCGTCAAGCATAGTATGTAGATGATGATTTTGTCTCATGCGCATTATCATGTCTTTGATCATCCGAAATTATTGCTTACTCTCTCGTCACACTTTAAACTGGATAGGTCTAGTGTGCATGTTTACCTGCAATTTTTACTGTTTGATTATTCTTTTACATCTTACCAAGCATCGATCCATTCTAAATATCGTCTTCCATTGCAGAGTGTTGATGTGTCAAGATGTGATCATGTGACTTCCCATGGGTTAGCTTCACTGATAGATGGTCACAGTTTTCTCCAGAAGCTATATGCCGCAGATAGTTTGCATGTGAGTTGGTATTCCTAATTTTACTTGCTTTCCTGCACACATTGGCTGTACTTTTTCGATAAAATGATGGCATGTTTTTGGGGGAGACTTGGCCCCCATGCTGAACGAATGAATATGTAATTGCTGATGATTATTGACCTTCTACTTAAATTTTGTAGGAGATTGGACAGGATTTTCTATCCAAGTTAGTAACACTGAAGGCAACCTTGACCGTGTTGAGACTTGACGGCTTTGAAGTGTCATCCTCTCTTCTTTCAGCGATTGGTGAAGGTTGTACCAACTTGGTTGAGATTGGACTAAGCAAATGCAACGGCGTTACAGATGAAGGCATCTCTTCGCTTGTAGCTTGCTGCAGCTACCTAAGGACAATTGATCTCACATGCTGCAATCTAGTCACAAACAATTCCCTTGATTCAATAGCTGACAACTGTAAGCTGCTTGAATGCCTCCGGTTGGAGTCCTGCTCTTCAATAAACGAGAAAGGACTAGAGAGAATTGCGAGCTGTTGCCCCAATCTAAAGGAGATAGATCTCACTGATTGTGGAGTGAATGACGAAGGTTTGTGCTACTGCATACTGCATCTTTTTTCATCCAAGCATGTCCATGATTTGAGCATTGTCATATGAAGTTAACTCTCTTGCAGCGTTGCATCATTTGGCGAAGTGCTCTGAACTACTGATATTGAAATTAGGCCTGAGCTCAAGTATTTCGGACAAAGGCCTTGGTTTTATTAGTTCAAAGTGTGGAAAGCTCATTGAACTTGACCTCTATCGGTAATTTGATCTCCTTGTTTGTTCTTTATAGGCTTCCAGGCATCTTCCATGCACAATAATAACTTGCATATTATGTTTCTATCCTAAAGCTGCAGTTCTATCACCGACGATGGGCTGGCAGCCTTAGCCAACGGCTGCAAGAAAATTAAGCTGCTGAACCTTTGTTACTGCAACAAGATAACTGATAGTGGTTTGAGCCACCTGGGCGCTCTGGAGGAGCTCACAAACCTTGAACTGAGATGCCTGGTCCGCATTACAGGCATCGGAATTTCTTCCGTTGTCATTGGCTGTAAGAGCCTGGTAGAACTTGACTTGAAGCGCTGCTATTCTGTCGATGATTCTGGCCTATGGGCTCTTGCCCGATATGCGCTAAACCTTAGACAGGTAAATGGTATGCAGAATTTAGCTTCTTCCTGTACAAGTTCGGACGAGGCAGGAATCTTATTAGTTTGTCCATATTCTGCAGCTTACCATATCATACTGCCAAGTTACTGGCCTAGGCTTGTGCCACCTGCTTAGCTCCCTGAGGTGCCTCCAGGACGTGAAGATGGTGCACCTCTCATGGGTTTCCATAGAAGGGTTCGAGATGGCTCTGAGAGCCGCTTGCGGGAGGCTGAAGAAGCTGAAGATACTCAGTGGTTTGAAGACCGTGTTATCCCCTGATCTGCTCCAGCTGCTGCAAGCCTGCGGCTGCCGCATCAGATGGGTCAACAAGCCTCTTGTCTACAAGGATGCCATCTGATCTGAGCTGTACATATTGTTCATCCGTTCCCCAAGTTTGTCATGGCTGCGTAGCTATGTTAGAAAATCCACAATAACTGCATGCCTTGTCAATGCCATCCCCGAGGTGTGGTCAAGATTATGTTTGTGTTTGAACACCTTCTCGGCGTTCAGTGATGGTGAGTAAACATGGCATCTGCTGTCGAATACTCCCTCCGTATAAAATTACAAGACATTTTCTAGGCTAGTTTAGCCTACAAAAGCATCTTACATTTTGGTACAGAGGTATTATATTGTATGTATAGTGAAGCTCTTTTGCATAATGGAGTTGTGCAAGTGGTGTACACAGACGTACAGAATGTAAAAGAGGGAGCCGAAAGTAGTTTGATCTTTTATGTTGTATACATATACTGCCTCTCTTGGTTCTATCAGTCGCTTGTTGACATATCCCGTGAGGAAAAGAATATAATGCCAAATGTGAAGCATAATCGGTGAATGCTGATGCATCTTTTTAAATTTGATTTGACTGATCTCACCAATCGTTTGCTCTTGTGGTTTTAGAAAAGATATGATCCTACATTAATGTTCAGCTAAACAAGTCACAAACAGGATCGACAAAGAGAGCTGACAAAATTTAACCACCTTGGAAGTCATGGTCTTGACTTTCTTCAGTCCCTTTGTACAAGTTTAGACTAGCTCCTGAAGGTTATGAATGGTCATTTCAGCAAGATGCTCAAATAAGCGACGACCTGCGACATACTGTAGACTATTTTCTCTGGGCCGGTTTATTAGCCTCCTTATATGGTTTAGTTAAATTTTGACCACAAATTTAGCTAACAAAACCAGTGAATAGATACATCCGTATGTAGACAAATCTAAGACAAGAATTTTGGGAAGGAGAGAGTATAAATTATATGACACAAAAAAAAAATCATCAAAAACCCTTTTCAAGTACAAATCTAACAATATAATTTTTGTGGCATATACCTTATATTTTACCAATCAAATCTATTGCCAAAGTTTGTCTTAAAATATGAGAATAAATCAGGATGGAACTAGTTGTCAAGTTGAGATATCATTTGGTCACCCCCAATTGGAATGTAGTTTGGGTCACCCCCATTGGAATGTAGTCATGCGACCTTTATTTCATACGGTGCTATCTTCGGTGTATGTTTTAGTAACTCATACCTTCTGTACGTTAATTTGAGGTTTACATTATGGTGTCGGAATGGTTCCTGAAAACTTGTACACCTTCACCTTCCCTCCCGTTTCCTTCTGGACTTGTGGTTAAATTTACGAGTCCTCGCCCCCACACACCATTCCTCATTGTGGCACATGGGCCATAGTTGACTTGACTTACACAAACGGTCCAAAGCATTCAACAAAACCTATATTCAAAGTGCTAAACTGTAACAAATAATATTTATTTTATATATAAAGAGGTAGAAACAGAGATAAAATAACAAATATTTTTGGCATCTCATCGATATTACATATGTCAATCATGAAACAAACACACGTCCAATACAAAGATACTGTGTCCACGAGTCCTTTTTGTTAGCCGCTCACGTCACTCTCGTGCGATGGTGACTAGCTGCTTCCCTATGTTGCGCCCTGAGAAGAGCCCGATGAGCGCCGCCGACACGTTCTCAATCCCCTCGGCAACATCCTCAACAACGGTGATCTTCCCTTCCTTGAGGTAACCTGCTATCTCCTCCTCAAACTTGTTGTAGGTGCCGAAGTAGTCTAGGACCATGAATCCCTCCATGCGGATGCGCTTGGCAACAAGGCAGAAGAGGTTAGGGGCACCACTAGGCTGCTCCAGGTTGTACTGCGAAATCATCCCGCATACAGCGATCCGGCCATTCATCCTCATGTTGGGCAGCACTGCGGCTAGCATCGCACCACCCACGTTTTCAAAGTAGATGTCAATGCCCTGCGGGAAGCATCTGAGAGGAAATATCACGGGGAGGGAACCATGTTTAGCTTTTGTTTCTTTTTTGTGGAAAAGGTTAGTAGCCATTTGTGATTGGAACTTAGAATTTCATAAGGGAAATGGCTTTTAGAACCTCTTTAGTGCGGCATTGAGGTCCTCTTCCTTCTTGTAGTTGAAAGCGTCGTCGAAGCCAAACTTGGTTTTTAGGAGGTTGACCTGTGGTTACCATAAAGACAAAGAATTTTCTCATACTTTCACCTTTCAAATTTGAATTGTGGGACTCCATAATACTTTCGCATTCCTCTACATAATATTAAAAGCATAGAAGATAAATTGAGAATAACTTGGTTACTTGCAGGCTAGATTTCTGACTTTAGGAGGTAGGATGGCTCTACTTGGAACTTGCATGAGTAATGTTCCCAACTACATGCTTTCCATCATTTCAATCCATGATGGAGTGATTGCAATTATTAACTTCTTTAGGGCTAGGGTTCTTTGGCAAGAGGACAAGAAAGGTAAATATAGCACCTTGCCAATTGGCCAAAGGTTACTATAAAATGGTTATCATTGCAATCACTAGTAGAATTAACTAGTATTTTGATCCCAATTTTAAACCATGAAACAATTATAAAAGCCGTCACATTAATCTCATACCATTATGGAGTACTCCCTCTGTAAATAAATAACTAGTATAGTGATCTAAACAAGCTTATATCTACTATATCTAAATAGCTAGCCCCCACTACTAGGAGTTCTCTTGCTTCTCCTTGAGCCACATCACCCAAATTAATTTAGCCCTTGGATATACTAGATCAGTCAATAATATCCATCCGATCTACACACTAAGAGATGCTGCACCCACCATATGTGGTAACTGATGCATGCTTGCAAATGCTCGCAGTAACTACCCCCCTACAAGTGTGTTAATCAAGAAAATAAATTGACGCATGCATGCAACTTTTAGCGCCATATTTCAGTGCTCTATATGGAAGAAAAGTTAGTCGTGCATGCATATTTTATGTTGTTTTCATCTGACTTTGAACATATATATAGATTGCCATATATCTTCATTTATTTATTTATTTATTTGTAAAATATTGATAAACAAATTATCTTACTATATTACTATAGGAGAAATTGTATAGACAGTAGCTAGATGATTAGTTCCTCACAATTTTTATTTCATACAAAATCCCGCCGCAACGCGCGGGGCATCGTCTAGTTTCTTTGGAGAGGGAGCATATTTTAGGTTAGTTAAGAAAATCCTGAAGTTATTCAACCAATTCATCATTCAATTGCGGGAGTGAACTATTAGACAATTTCAGTGATACAAAGCAGGTAAAAAAATGAGTATGCGTAAAAAAAGGAAAACCTTCTCATCGGAACCAGCACTGCCAACCACATAGCAGCCAGTGATCTTGGCAAGCTGTCCAACAAGCTGCCCGACAGCGCCCGATGCTGATGAGACGAAAACGTAGTCGCCTTTCTTTGGTTTTGATACGTCGAAAAATCCAGCATATGCAGTAAGTCCAGGCATGCCTGCATTAGCAAAGTTCTTGAAAATTTAGTAAAGAAATAAATAGTGTATTTACCAGTTTTAAAACTTTGGTAGAGGAAGTAAATCGCATGAATACACGAAGACATCAAGCATAGATCATACCAATTCCCTTTTTTTGAGGGGTGAAGAGCCTAAATCATAGCGCTGATGAGCTTGATGTCTTATTCTTTTTCTACATATAATTTAGCCATCCATTTGATTTGTGGCTGTGAAATCCATGGTATGATTCCTTGAAGGAAGGTGCATGCATGAATCTCTGGACATTATCTTAGAGTTCTGACTAGTATATTTCCATTCTGTCCTATTTCTTTATTCTGATTTCTGTCCTCATTAACTAACTAGCATAACTTATACATGCTTCCAAAACTTGGGAAAGTTCATTCGTAGTTTCTATATATAAGTTGTTTCATGTAAAACAAGTAGTCAAGCACACCAATTAAACATCACCACAAAGACAAAAATGAACAAATAACAAACTAGGGTGCCATATATGGGAGTCAGGAGAAATGAACTCTTGCAATTCTGGTTTGCGAATCGAAATGCCTTGGCAGATCTTTACAAGTGCGTAGGCAGTACAAAAGTTATGCTGTACAAGAAGTACACGAAGGAAAAAGGGACCAGCTAGAAACCAGTTGACTGAAGATGTAATTTCGGCCAGTTGACTGGTTTAGCCATCCGATGGAGAATGGGCGTCCAGATGAGGCATCTTCAACCTCCAGTCATTGTCTTCTTTCTTTGAACCACTGAGCCACCGCCGGCCTAACCGCCTGCTTCTGCCACCCATGGCCAGCGGCGCTCCCGCGACTACCTCGCCGCCCCACACTCCCCTCAACCTCCCACATTGCCAAGCCTTGCCGCCGCCCAAGGCGTTACCTCTAACCCGACAGACCTCCAATTCCAACATCGACGAACCTGCACCCCTGGCCCCGCCACTCCTAAGATAGACAAGGAGGATGCTGTAGGGGAACGTAGTAATTTCAAAATTTTCCTACGCACACGCAAGATCATGGTGATGTATAGCAACGAGAGGGAGAGTGTTGTCTACATACCCTTGTAGACCCGGCGGAAGCGATCACAACGTAGAGGAAGTAGTCGACGTTCTCCTCGCGATCCGACCGATCCCGGCCGTTACTCGACGCCCCGAGTTCTTGACACACGTACAGCTCGATGACGCCCTCGACTCGATCCAGCCGAGTGTCGAGGAGAGTTTCACAAGACGACGGCGTGGTGACGATCTTGATGTTTCACCGCGCAGGGCTTCGCCTAAGCTTCATGACGGTATAACCGAGGTGGAATATGGTGGAGGGGGCACCGCACACGGCTAAGGAACGATCTAAAGATCAACTTGTGTGTTCCAAGGTGCCCCCGCCTCAGATATAAAGGAGCAAGGGGGGGGGCGGCGGCCAAGGGAGGCGCGCTACAGGAGTCCTACTCCTCCGGGAGTAGGATTCCCCCAATCCTAGTTGGACTAGGATTCCGGAGGAAAGAGAGAGAGGGGCGGCCCCTTCTCCTAGTCCTAGTAGGACTAGGGAAGGGGGAGGCGCGCCACTAGGGCTGGCCCTTTCTCCTTTCCACTAAGGCCCATCGAGGCCCATTTACCTCCCGGGGTTCCGTAACCTCCGGATTCCCAGAATTCCGTTTTACCGGAACCATTCGAACTCCAAACATAGGCTTCCAATATATCAATCTTTATGTCTCGACCATTCCGAGACTCCTCGTCATGTCCGTGATCACATCCGGACTCGAACTCCTTCGGTACATCAAAATACATAAACTCATAATAACCGCCATCGAAACCTTAAGCGTGCGGACCCTACGGTTCGAGAACAATGTAGACATGACCTAGAACTATTCACGGTCAATAACCAACAGCGGACCTGGATGCCCATATTGGTTCCTACATATTCTACGAAGATCTTTGTCGGTCGACCGCATAACAACATACGTTGTTCCCTTTGTCATCGGTATGTTACTTGCCCGAGATTCGATCGTCGGTATCCAATACCTAGTTCAATCTCGCACGGCAAGTCTCTTTACTCGTTCCGTAATACATCATCTCACAACTAACTCATTAGTTGTAGTGCTTGCAAGGCTTCATGATGTGTATTACCGAGAGGGCCCAGAGATACCTCTCCGACAATCGGAGTGACAAAACCTAATCTCAAATACGCCAACCCAACATCCGCCTTTGGAGACACCTGTAGTACTCCTTTATAATCACCCGATTACGCCAGTGGCGTTTGGTAGCACCAAAGTGTTCCTCCGTAAACGGAGTTGCATAATCTCATAGTTACAGAACATGTATAAGTCATGGATAAAAGCAGTAGCAACATACTAAACGATCGTGTGCTAAGCTAATGGAATGGGTCATGTCAATCAGATCATTCTACTAATGATGTGACCTTGTTAATCAAATAACAACTCTTTGTTCATGGTCAGGAAACATAACCATCTTTGATTAACAAGCTAGTCTTGTAGAGGCATACTAGTGACATCTTGTTTTGTCTATGCATTCACACATGTATCATGTTTCCGGTTAATACAATTCTAGCATGAATGATAAACATTTATCATGAAATAAGGAAATAAATAATAACTTTATTATTGCCTCTAGGGCATATTTCCTTCAGTCTCCCACTTGCACTAGAGTCAATAATCTAGATCACATCACCATGTGATTAACATCGATAGTTTCACATCATCATGTGATTAACACCCATAGTTCACATCGCCATGTGACCAACACCCAAAGGGATTACTAGATTCAGTAATCTAGTTCACATTGCTATGTGATTAATACCCAAAGAGTACTAAAGTGTGATCATGTTTTGCTTGTGAGAGAGTCTTAGTCAACGGGTCTTTCACATTTAGATCCGTTATGTATTTTGCAATTTTTCTATGTCTACAATGCTTTGCACGAAGCTACTCTAGCTAATTGCTCCCACTTTCAATATGTATCTAGATCGAGACTTAGAGTCATCTAGATCAGTGTCAAAACTTGCATCGACGTAACCCTTTACGACCTAACCTTTTGTCACTTCCATAATCGAGAAACATATCCTTATTCCACTAAGGATAATTTTGATCATGTCCGATGATCTACTCGTAGATCACTATTGTACTTCCTTGCCAAACTCAGTATAGGGTATACAATAGATCTGGTACACAGCATGGCATACTTTATAGAACCTATGGGCAAGGCATAGGGAATGACTTTCATTCTCTTTCCATCTTCTGCCGTGGTCGGGTTTTTTGAGTCTTACTCAATTTCACACCTTGTAACACAGGCAAGAACTCTTTCTTTGACTGTTCCATTTTGAACTACTTCAAAATCTTGTCAAGGTATGTACTCATTGAAAAACTTATCAAGCGTCTTGATCTATCTCTATAGATCTTGATGCTCAATATGTAAGTAGCTTTACCGAGGTCTTTCTTTGAAAAACTCCTTTCAAACACTCCTTTATGCTTTGCATAATAATTCTACATTATTTCCGATCTACAATATGTCATTCACATATACTTATCGAAATGTTGTAGTGCTCCCACTCACTTTTTAGTAAATACAAGCTTCACCGTAAGTCTCAGATAAAACTATATGCTTTGATCAACTCATCAAAGCGTATATTCCAACTCCGAGATGCTTGCACCAGTCCATAGATGGATCATTGGAGCTTGCACACTTTGTTAGCTCCCTTTGGATCGATAAAACCTTCTCGTTGCATCATATACAACTCTTCCTCCGTAAACCCATTCAGAATGTAGTTTTTACATCCATTTGCCAAATTTCATAAATTGTGGCAATTGCTAACATGATTCGATGACTTAAGCATCGCTACAGCTTGAGAAAATCTCATTGTAGTCAACACCTTGAACTTGTCAAAAACCTTTTTGCGACAAGTCGAGCTTTGTAGATAGTAACACTACTATCAACGTCCGTCTTCCTCTTGAAGATCCATTTATTTTCTTTGGTTTGCCTATCATCGGGCAAATCCATCAAAGTCCATATTTTGTTCTAATACATGGATCATATCTCAGATTTCATGGCCTCAAGCCATTTTGCGGAATCTGGGCTCACCATCGCTTCTTCATAGTTCGTAGGTTCATCATGATCTAGTAGCATGATTTCCGAACAGGATTGCCGTACCACTCAGTGCGGATCTTACTCGTCGATCTACGAGGTTCTCAGTAGTAACTTGATCTCAAGTTTCATGATCAACATCATCAACTTCCTCACTACTTGGTGTAGATGTCTCGAAACCGGTTTCTGCGACAAACTACTTTCAAGTAAGGGAGAAGGTACTATTACCTCATCAAGTTCTACTTTCCTCCCACTCACTTCTTTCGAGAGAAACTCCTTCTCTAGAAAGGATCCATTTTCAACAACGAATGTCTTGCCTCCGGATCTGTGATAGAAGGTGTACCCAACAATCTCCTTTGGGTATTCTATGAAGACGCATTCGATTTGGGTTTGAGCTTATCAGATGAAACTTTTTCACATAAGCATCGCAGCCCCAAACTTTAAGAAACGACAACTTTGGTTTCTTGCTAAACCACAGTTCATATAGTGTCGTCTCAACGGATTTAGATGGTGCCCTATTTAACGTGAATGCAGCTGTCTTTAATGCATGATCCCAAAACGATATTGGTAAATCGGTAAGAAACATCATAGATTGTACTATATCCAATAAAGTGCGGTTACGATGTTTGGACACACCATAACATTGTGGTGTTCCAGGTGGCGTGAGCTGTGAAACTATTCCACATTGTTTTAATTGAAGAACAAACTCGTAACTCAAATATTCATCTCCATGATCAGATCGCAGAAACTTTATCTTCTTGTTACGATGATTTTCCACTTCACTCTGAAATTCTTTGAACATTTCAACTATTTCAGACTTATGTTTCATCAAGTAGATATACCCATATCTGCTCAAATCATCTTGTGAAGGTCAGAAAATAATGATACTTGCTACGAGCATCAACACTCATTGGATCGCATACATCGGTATGTATTATTTCCAATAAGTCGATTAAACTTGTTCCATTGTTCCGAGAACGGAGTTTTAGTCATCTTGCCCAAAAGGCACGGTTTGCAAGCATCAAGTGATTCATAATCAAGTGATTCCAAAATCCCATCAAGATGGAGTTTCTTCATGCGCTTTATACCAATATGACCTAAACGGCAAGTACACAAATAAGTTGCACTATCATTATTAACTTTGCATCTTTTGGTTTCAATATTATGAATATGTGTATCACTACGATCGAGATCCAATGAACCATTTTCATTGGGCGTAACCATATAAGGTTTTATTCATGTAAATGTAACAACAGTTTATTCTCTTACTTAAATGAATAACCGTTTTGCAATAAACACGATCAAATCATATTCATGCTCAACGCAAACACCAAGTAACATTTATTTAGGTTCAACACTAATCCCGAAAGTATAGGGAGTGTGCGATGATGATCATATCAATCTTGAAACTACTTTCAACACACATCGTCACTTCACCCTTAACTAGTTTCTGTTTATTCTGCAACTCCCGTTTCGAGTTACTACTCTTAGCAACCGAACAAGTATCAAATACTCAGGGGCTACTATAAACACTAGTAAGGCACACATCAATAACCTGTATATCAAATATACCCTTGTTCACTTTGCCATCCTTCTTATCCACCAAATACTTGGGGTAGTTCTGCTTCCAAAGGACCAGTCCCTTTGCAAGAGAAGCACTTAGTCTCGTGCTTAGGTCCAGACTTGGGCTTCTTCACTTGAGCACAACTTGCTTGCCGCTCTTCTTGAAGTTCCTTCTATCCCTTTGCCCTTTTCTTGAAACTAGTGGTCTTGTTAACCATCAACACTTGATGTTCTTTCTTGATTTCTACCTTCATTGATTTCATCATCATGAAAAACTCGGAATCATTTTCATCATCCCTTGCATACTATAGTTCATCACGAAGTTCTACTAACTTGGTGATGGTGACTAGAGAATTCTCATCAATCACTATCTTATCTCGAAGATTAACTCCCACTTGATTCAAGCGATTGAAGTACCTGCATAATCTGAGCACATGCTCACTAGTTGAGCGATTCTCCTCCATCTTTTAGCTATAGAACTTGTTGGAGACTTCATATCTCTCAACTTGGGTATTTGCTTGAAATATTAACTTCAATTCTGGAACATCTCATATGGTCCATGATGTTCAAAACATCTTTGAAGTCCCGATTCTAAGCCATAAAGCATGGTTCACAAAACTATCAAGTAGTCATCATATTGAGCTAGCCAAACGCTCATAACGCCCGCATCCGCTCCTGCAATAGGTCTGTCACCTAGCGGTGCATTAAGGACATAATTCTTACGTGCGAAGAATGAGGATAAACCTCGGATCACGGATCAAATCCGCATCATTGCTACTAACATTTTTCAACACAATTTTCTCTAGGAACATATCAAAATAAACATATGAAAGCAACAACGCAAGCTATTGATCTTACAACATAATTTGCAAAATACTACCAGGACTAAGTTCATGATAAATTTAAGTTCAATTAATCATATTACTTAAGAACTCCCACTTAGAAAGACATCTCTCTAGTCATCTAAGTGATCACGTGATCCAAATCAACTAAACCATAACCGATCATCACGTGAAATGGAGTAGTTTTCAATGGTGAACATCTTATGTTGATCATATCTACTATATGACTCACGCCGACCTTTCGGTCTCCGTGTTCCGAGGCCATATCTGCATATGCTAGGCTCGTCAAGTATAACCCGAGTATTCTGCGTGTGCAAAACTGGCTTGCACCCGTTGTAGATGGACGAGAGCTTATCACACCCGATCATCACGTGGTGTCCGGGCACGCATTTAACTTTGGCAACGGTGCATACTCGGGAGAACACTTCTTGATAATTTAGTGAGAGATCATCTTATAATGCTACCGCCAATCAAAGCAAGATAAGATGCATAAAAGGATAAACATCACATGCAAATCAATATAAGTGATATGATATGGTCATCATCATCTTGTGCTTCATGATCTCCATCTTGCAAAGCACCACCATGATCATCATCGCCATCGGCGCGACACCTTGATCTCCATCGTAGCATCGTTGTCGCCTCGCCAAACTTATGCTTCTACGACTATCGCTACCGCTTAGTGATAAAGTAAAGCATTACGTATGATTGCATTGCATACAATAAAGCGACAACCATATGGCTCCAGCCGATTGCCGATAACTTCGGTTACAAAACATGATCATCTCATACAATAAAATATAGCATCACGCCTTGACCATATCACATCACAACATGCCCTGCAAAAACAAGTTAGACGTCCTCTACTTTGTTGTTGCAAATTTTACGTGGCTGCTACGGGCTTAAGCAAGAACCAGTCTCACCTACGCATCAAAACCACAACGATATTTCACAAATAGACTCGTTTAACCTTCTCAAGGACCGGCGTAGCCACACTCGGTTCAACTAAAGTGAGAGAGACAGCACCCACCAATCACCTTTAAGCAACGAGTGCTCGTGGCGGTGAAACCAGTCTCGCGTAAGCGTCTGCGTAATGTCGGTCCGGGCCGCTTCATCTCACAATACCGCTGAACCAAAGTATGACATGCTGGTAGGTAGTATGACTTGTATCGCCCACAACTCACTTGTGTTCTACTCGTGCAAAACATCAAACCATAGAAACCTAGGCTCGGATGCCACTGTAGGGGAACGTAGTAATTTCAAAATTTTCCTACGCACACGCAAGATCATGGTGATGTATAGCAACGAGAGGGGAGAGTGTTGTCTACATACCCTTGTAGACCAAGCGGAAGCGATCACAACGTAGAGGAAGTAGTCGACGTTCTCCTCGCGATCCGACCGATCCCGGCCAAGCATTCGACGCCCCGAGTTCTTGACACACGACAGCTCGATGACGTCCCTCGTACTCGATCCAGCCGAGTGTCGAGGGAGAGTTTCACAAGACGACGGCGTGGTGGACGATCTTGATGTTTCACGGCGCAGGCTTCGCTTAAGCTTCATGACAGTATAACCGAGGTGGAATATGGTGGAGGGGCACCGACACGGCTAAGGAACGATCTAAAGATCAACTTGTGTGTTCCAAGGTGCCCCCTGCCCCGTATATAAAGGAGCAAGGGGAGGGGCGGCGGCCAAGGGAGGCGCTACAGGAGTCCTACTCCTCTGGGAGTAGGATTCCCCCAATCCTAGTTGGACTAGGATTCCTGGAGGGAAAGAGAGAGAGGGGCGGCCCCTTCTCCTAGTCCTAGTAGGACTAGGGAAGGGGGGGCGCGCCCCACTAGGGCTGGCCCTTTCTCCTTTCCACTAAGGCCCATCGAGGCCCATTTACCTCCCGGGGTTCCGGTAACCTCCGGTATTCCCAGAATTCCGTTTTGCCCGAACCATTCGAACTCCAAACATAGGCTTCCAATATATCAATCTTTATGTCTCGACCATTCCGAGACTCCTCGTCATGTCCGTGATCACATCCGGGACTCGAACTCCTTCGTACATCAAAATACATAAACTCATAATAACTGCCATCGAAACCTTAAGCGTGCGGACCCTACGATTCGAGAACAATGTAGACATGACCTAGAACTATTCACGGTCAATAACCAACAGCGGGACCTGGATGCCCATATTGGTTCCTACATATTCTACGAAGATCTTTGTCGGTCGACCGCATAACAACATACGTTGTTCCTTTGTCATCGGTATGTTACTTGCCCGAGATTCGATCGTCGGTATCCAATACCTAGTTCAATCTCGCACGGCAAGTCTCTTTACTCGTTCCAGAATACATCATCTCACAACTAACTCATTAGTTGTAGTGCTTGCAAGGCTTCATGATGTGTATTACCGAGAGGGCCCAGAGATACCTCTCCGACAATCGGAGTGACAAAACCTAATCTCAAATACGCCAACCCAACATCCGCCTTTGGAGACACCTGTAGTACTCCTTTATAATCACCCGATTACGCTGTGACGCTTGGTAGCACCAAAGTGTTCCTCCGTAAACGGAGTTGCATAATCTCATAGTTACAGGAACATGTATAAGTCATGGATAAAAGCAGAGCAACATACTAAACGATCGTGTGCTAAGCTAATGGAATGGGTCATGTCAATCGATCATTCTACTAATGATGTGACCTTGTTAATCAAATAACAACTCTTTGTTCATGGTCAGGAAACATAACCATCTTTGATTAACAAGCTAGTCTTGTAGAGGCATACTAGTGACATCTTGTTTTGTCTATGCATTCACACATGTATCATGTTTCCGGTTAGTACAATTCTAGCATGAATGATAAACATTTATCATGAAATAAGGAAATAAATAATAACTTTATTATTGCCTCTAGGGCATATTTCCTTCAGATGCTGCTTCCCCTGCACCCGCTGCACCCCTAAGATAGACGAGAAGATACTTTGCCATGGCTGCTGCTGCCTCCGTAGTCCTCCGCGGCTGCTGCTTCCTGTCCACCGAATCAACTGACCCAAATTCGAATTTCAAGCGACTGACCTGTAGGAAAAAAGGTCTTGGGAAGGTCGCAACTATGTACCCTAGCCTTTTATTTCTTCCAAAACTGCTTCTGCCGTGGGGTGAGATGCGTATCGCTTTTCTCGAATATGCACGAGTGTGCATATCATACTTTATAGAGGGGGGGTAGAGAACCCCAAAGGTCTACAATTGGTATTACAACGCCTTGAGCCTTAGCTCCAACTCCCACTCACACGTTCCTAGTACAGACTACTCACGTCTTGCCCACCTTTGAAGCTCCACCGCTATGTCGTTCCAATCTCCTTTAAGCAATCCCACCTGATGCCAAGCATTTCCTTCTGCCAGAATTGTCCGTATTACTCCGTGTAACGAGGGTGAGGCTCTGTCGAAAACAATAGCATTTCTATGTTTTCATAGCTTCCAGAGTACCAGGATCATCATGGCCCGTACGCTCTTCGGTTTCGTCTCGCACCAAGTGTTCAGTGAGTCATTCAGTTGTGGTCTCCATTGTGGCTTGCCAATTACCGTGCAAATCGTCCTCCATACCATCCGTGTGAAAACACACGTGAGCTCAATATGATTTAGCGTCTCCTCCTCTTGATCGTAGAGCGGGCATGCATCATTGTGCGGCAAGCCTCGACGTGCTAGTCGATCCGCTGTCCAGCACCGATTTTTCAAGGCCAACCACACGAAGAACCGGCAGCGCAAAGGGGCCTTTGACTTCCACGTGAATTGTGCCGTCGGCTCCACTTCCTTAGACGCAAAAAGAGCGGCGTAAGCAGATCTGACCGAAAACTGTCCATTTGCCTCCCATGCCCAAGATAGGACATCTTCAATGTCCTCCTGAAGTGTGATTTCCTAAAGTCTATGCCACAAATCAAGGTACTGCATGAGAGCTTTGAAGCTCAAGTTTGTCTTTACGTCCAAGGCCCACGTGCCTGCATGAAGCGCATCCTTAAGTAACTTGCCGGTGCTCACACGCAGGCTGACAATCTCATAGATTAGAGGTGCAACATCCACAATCCGGGCCCCATCCAGCTAATGGTCCTCCCAAAAGAGGATGCGGCTTCCATTTCCAATTTCGGCCTTAGTAGCAGCAGAGAATATGGCCATCGATGCTTTAGTAACCGGGATGTTGAATTCATGCCAAGGCCTCGGCCGATCCACTCTCTGTAACCATGCCCATCTGGCCTACAAGGCCACATTCAATCCAGCATGGTTTGGGATGCCCAAGCCGCCCGCCCACTTGGGCATGCTGATTCTATCCCAAGCGACAGAGCAGTTTCCTCCATTGGCCTGGGCCTTGCTGCACCACAGAAAACCTCGGATGATCTTATTCATGGCATGTATAGTCTTCATGGGTAGTGCCAAGGCTAGCATGGCATGGGTAGGTAACGAACAGAGAACCGAAAGGACCAAAATGAGTCTTCCACTCTTCGGGAGGGTAGTTGCCTTCCATGTTGGTAGGCACTGTGCCAGTCACTCCACCAAGTATTGTAGCTGAGTCGCGGAGGGTTTTTGGAGACAGATAGGGAGGCCCAGGTATCTACAAGGGAATGCCCCAATTTGGCAACCCATACTGGTCACTGTTAGCTGTTTCTGCTCCTCTGAGCAGCCGATCAGAATGGCTGCCGTGTTGTTCAGGTTCACGTGGAGACCAGACGGAGAGCCAAATAGTTCCAGAATGCGTACACAAACGCGCAGATCCGATGTGTCTGGCTTCAGGAAGATAGTCACATCATCTGCAAAAATGGACATCCTTTGTTTCATTCCCTCCCGCGCGAGGGGGGCTAGGACCTGCATATCCACGACCAGCTTGAATAGCTTCTGTAATGGCTCCATGATGATGATAAAAAGCATGGGAGAGAGGGGGCCGCCCTACTGAAGACCCTTGTAGCTGTGGATTGGGGCGCTCGGCGTTCCATTTACCATGACGCGGGTTGAGGAAGTGTCTAGGAGCCCCGCCATCCAGTTCGTCCATGTTCTACCAAAGCCCATCCCCTGAAGCACCTCAAGTAGGAACGGTCATTGGACAGTGTCGAAGGACTTTGAAATATCCAACTTTAGCATGATGGTAGGGTGTTTGAGTGCGTGGAGATGCCTTGCCATGCTCGGGACAAGCATGGAATTATCATGTGGTGCTCTCCCCTTGACAAAAGTGCTCTGGTGGGGGACGATCAAGTTTAGCAACTCTTGAGCTAGCCGACACGCTAGAACTTTGTCGAAAATTTTGATCGCGCCATGCACCAATCTTACGGGTGTGAAGTCTCACAATTCCTCCAGGCCATCCTTTTTTAGCAAAAGAGTAACCAGTGCCTTATTGATGGAGGCCAAACCCCTCATATCTCCGCGGTGGAACACCGACAAAGCCGCCAACAGATCATCCTTAATGATGGGACAACAGGATACAAAGAACCTTGTTGTGAATCCATCCGGACCCGGATTTTTGTCAAGTGGCATGGACTTAATTGTATGCAGAATTTCCTCATCCAAGAATGGCCCTTCCAGTCCACTTAGATCCCGTACAGGAAGACCAAGAGCGTCCAGGTTCAGACGGAATTAGCACGGAGATGTCATACCCAAAAGCATGTTATAGTAGTCGTCCACAATGGACGCAATGTTCTCTTGGCCAGTAATGTGCTCGCTGTTGTGCGTCAAGTACATCAACACATTCTACCTCTGCCGATGCCGTGCATGCTGGTGGAAGAATCTGGTATTAGCATCTCCATCCTTAAGGTGAAGAAGTCAGGATTTTTGTCTTGCAACCGTTCCTTTGAGCGACGAGAGCCCAAGAAGCTTCCTCTTCAACGTGCTCCTGAGCTCGATCTCTGCCGCACTGAGGGGCCTAGAATCCATTGCCACATCCAGCCGGAGTATGTTTTCAAGGGCAATTGCGATTTGGAGGCGAACGTTCCCAATCCACTTTGAGCTCCATGCTTGCAGGTGACGGGTTGTGGCCCTGAGTTTGTCGTTGAGAGCTAAGTAAGGATTGTCAGTCGATGGTGTAGAGCTCCACGCCTCTTGCACAATCTCAAAGAATCCGGGTGCTTTAGGCCAGAAGGATTCAAATTTGAATCTCTTCCCGAAGTGAAGGTCCGCATGCAAGTCCAGAAGAAATGGACAACATGATCCGAGATAGCAGATCCAAGGGCGGTGAGAAGAGAGGAGGTGTATGCATCTTCCCATGAGTTTGTAGCAAAGACGTGATCAATCTTCTCCAGGGTCGCCAGTTCTCTCTCGTTCGACTAGGTATATCTTCTCCCGTTCAGGTATATTTTCTTCAGTTCCATCCTGTTTAACTTGGACCGGAACCTAGACAACATCCTCCTGTTGACGGCATCATTGCTCTTATCTTCGGGGTTTACCAAGAGGTTGAAGTCCCCGACCACCAACCACGGTCCTGCTAGTAGCTCTGGAACCTCCAGTGACTCCTGCATGAATTCTATTGGCCGCCTCTAGGTTAGGTCCGTAAACACCAGTAAACCACCACGGATCGCCACCAGTGGGCATAGCCAGTATCGCTGAAAATCCTCATGTTCCGATGCGTCCATATTCTCTGATGCGTGAAGATCACCATAGTATGATATCTCCCATAGTATTGAAGTCTTTGTCCATATTCTCTAGTGAGCAACATTCCTTATCCCCTTACATGATACACTAAACCCTAACCGGTCGAATCTCCCCTGATCTGGCAATGGCCCCGGCGGTTGCAGAGTGGTTCATCCTGTACGACATCATGAGGGTGGCGACGAAGGAGGAAAACAATCATAGCATCTTCGAGAAATCCACCAACATGTCCTTCACCTTTGAGAAAGCTCCTCCCCGCTCCCCTCCCACGTAACCGTCGTGAGTAACATCAACATGTCCGCTAGCAGCACGCTGCACTACCCCTCCATCGTAGCGGTCGATAGCTGCGGTGTCATTCTCCTCTGTGGTTGCACCACGATCAGTATCTCCTACTACCTATGCCAACCGTGGATCCGCAGGACGCTTGGCATCCTCCCTCATGACGGCGGCATCACATGCCCCCACTCCGTCGGCCTCATCCGCCATTGCGGTGAAAACCATCTCATCGTTGCAGAGCTCAACCCATGGCGCCTCGAAGATCGTGGCCGTGTCACACTCCTTTGCATGGAGGTCATGTACGACTGGGACGAAAAGAGGTGCTAGTGCTCCAACATCGTGGACGCGAGAGAGTGGTGCGGTGACGGCATCCTCTCCCACGAAGGGTTCCTCTGGTGGATTGAGTACTGTGCCCTCGCCGGCGACCCCTTCGCCGACAAGCCCAAGATTTACCAAATCATGGGGCTGTTTGGTTTGAGTTTGTCAAAGGTTGCCACACCTAAGGTTAGGCAAGTTTAACCAACTTAGGTGAGTGTTTGGTTCAAGCCACAACTTATGTAAGCCACACTAGGGCCCCACATGACATACACACAAAAAATATGGCAAGATTCCCTTAGGCTTGGCAACTTGTGGCCCTCATTTTGTTAAACTAACCTTAGATAAGCTTGACAAAAATGTGTGACAAAGTGTGGCAATGCAAGGTCTAGAACCAAACAGTCCCATGCTTCCACATGTCCCCGACGAGCTGCCATTCACCTGGACCCCCGTCAACGGTGACATACACCGTTGCTTGAAGGTGAGCGGCGGCCGGCTGCGGTACGTTCAGATCCATGGCACCTGTGACAAGCCGGAGGTCAGCATGTGGATGATGTCCTCCAACGACCCGTCTGACGCGACATGGACAAGCAGGCCCAAGCTCCCCTTGGACAAGGTTTGGGATGACCAGACCTACAGGGATGCAGGGCTGCGTGAGAGGGTCATCCCCGCTGTGGTGCTGGTCCACCCCATGCATGAACGCCGACAAGGTCTACTTTTTCTTGGACGGGCACATCTTCGCCATCGACCTAACGAAGAGCAAGGTTGTGGACTACAAGGAGTTCAACATTTCATGGCCGCCGCACAAAACCTTCTCCTCTCGCCTGGTCCATGCTTGGCAGTTGCCGGTGAAGCTCACCAAAATCAGTTCTGAGTCTGGGCCTAATTGGTCTCATGTTAAGGAGATTGAATTCGTGAGTCGATGGAACTTGGTGGAAGATTTCCACAACAAAGCTGCCATGATCAGGTGAGCCCATTTTTTCACATGTATGTGGTTCGATCCTTGTTGCATGATATGTTTGCTTTACAAAAGTCTACCCCTTTTCATCATATGTTTCAGTGCTTAATGGATGCAATCTTGTTTCAATTGATCCAGGTCACTTTTCAAACAACATGTCAGCGGTATGTAGAACATGTAAGCTCTTGTTATTGTTTCATTCAGTGTTTTGGGCGTGGCATGTTAATTAATTTATTGGACATGTTAGCTTGTGCTGAAATTCTGGTTTGTCAACCAGATATAGTCAACGAAAAAAGCAAAAGCAAGTACGTGCTTCATTTGATGGAAAACGGAAATATAAGATTAAATATGGCACTTTGCTTCTGGCAAAAAAATGTACTCACCAAGAACACCTGTGTAGTACGACAGAGGTAGTTCAGGATGGTTGATCTTGAAAAGAGACTCTGGATCCATGATCAAAGTGTATTCTTCACATCCGCTCATGCCCCAAACAAGATCACCCGACTTGAAATTCGGGTGCCCGGATGCTACCACCCTGCCTACTGAAAAAGTAGCCAAAACCTGGAATAACCATACTCGGTGAGGCATTGGAATTTCAGAGAATCCGATTGTAGTGATGAACAGAACACAATAGTCTTCATGGCTTTGTTTTCCAGTAAAAGAAAAGAACTGTAGTTCATACTTGACATGATAATAGAGTAAACTACAAGTTATAGCCGTAAATAACATGGTGTTGAGTCTAAACTGTGAGTAGGATGAACAATAAAATTTAATTGATTATTATCATTTGCATTTTTCTATATATTAGATAAAAGGAACATTTGCACAACTTGTGCATGCACCACTAAAGGCCACATAAGTTTGAGATCATATGTCTATTATAACTCTATCTGACTGAAAAATAGATGGTCAAGAATATTTCTTCTATGATTAAGACATGTATTTTTATGAAATTATAAAAATAGTAGATAGATACTCCTTCCAATTCACAATAAGTCATATTCTAAATATCTTCGGTAAAAAGAAACTCCTTGAAGTATTTTTTTTTAGGAAATATAACATACATTGTTTCATTGAATTAAGAGAGTTGGAATGTACAATGGTTTAACTGGGCATAGCCCATGGAGAAGTAAGAAACAAACCTAGACTAGACTGAATTATTAAGAGAGTTGGAATGTACAAGGGTTTAGCTGGGCATAGCCAGCGGAGAAGAAAGAACAACCCCGGACTATGGTGGTTGCTAGTCTATCCAAGCAAGTACAGGTCCAGGCGATCTATTTGGGAGGCTTAGTTGGAGTAGCAGAAGGCGATGCATGAGGCAGTTCACAACCCCTTGGAGACGAGCACCTCATCGTAAGCTAGCTTGAACATCATAGCTGGTGGTTTGGCAATGTTATTGAAGATCCTTGCATTCCTTTCAGTCTAGAAGAACCACTAGAGCAGGATGCAACTAGTGTTCCAGTGCTTGTGAAGCTTTTACTTTTTGAAGAGCATGTAGAGACACATAGATACAATGGCTACTTTTGGCAAGGTAGCCTCAAGTAGTGCAAAACATGTTGCGGCCAGTGATCAAGTGCTTAGAAGTATTATCCTTGGGCTAACAGGTGAATCGTAATCTCAAGATGACAGTGGCAGATGGAGCACACTGGGTTGTGTAGCCATCCCCTCAGTGCTAGCCTGTTGGCGGTCAGGCATTTGCCCTAGATCACAATCCAGGCATGGTGCTTCAGCTTTGGTGGCACATGGGCAGAGAAGTGTGCATCAATGGATGCAGAGGCGAGGGTTTATCCTTCTTTTCATAGAAATATGAGGCCATTAAGCTCAGAGCATATTGACCCTCAAATTGGATCAAACAGAAAAATTTCGTCGAATAAAAGCCGCCTTTAGTCTATTTCTAGGTCATTCAACCTTTAGAATCATTTAGGTGCACACTGTTCAGACATTTTAGAGTCGCATGTAGTTGGAGAGGACAACAACATGAAGGAAAGGATTGATTGTGGTAATCTACTTTCTGTTGGTTAGAGCTTGAGAGACGAGCATTGCCAATAATAGCTATGTAAAAAGAGATACTTGAAATCATCCGTCGACACGCAACCATTAAGCCAATGATCGTACCAAAAGGAAGTGGAGCAACCATTATCGTTGCAGGTGGAAGGTCGGATCATGCTCTTGATGAGAGGATCGGTTGACAGATGTAGGGTGAATGATGGTTTTTCACGGTTCCCCTAATTGAATAACAACCAGCGGACACAAAGCACTCTATTGTGAATCTCAAAATTGGGGATGCCGAGCCCTCTGAGTGGCTTGGGCGAGAAAACTTACCTCCAACTAACCAGACAATTGCCACCGTTATCTTTGTTCGAGCAGGTTCAATGAAAATCATAGCGTTGGCCATCTACTTGGGGTGGTATAGAACTAGCATCTGTAATGTGGGGACGGCTGAGAGTACATGCTTGACCAGCGTGGCTCTTGTATCAGATAATATGAATCGGGCAATCCATCCAACAATATTCTTTGCTAGCTTGTCCAAAAATGGTTGGAAATTAATATTCTTAGCCTGGTAAAGGATAGAGGCATACCTAAATAGGTGAAGGGGAAGGTGCCAATCAGGCATGATAATGGGTGCCCAACGGTCTCATCATTGATATTCTCACATCAGATAGGTAGAGGTTGCTCTTGGTGACATTGGTAACAAGGCCATCGACATTGCCAAAGAAAGTGAGTATGGTGTTGGCAGCGACAACATCGTCATCTATCTTTTGTTTAATGAAGATTGTTGTACTGTCGGCATATGAAGAAGCCATGTATCTAAACAGTTGAGGGCTGAGGGGCGAAAGAACACCTTCAACATGCGCCAAGTTGAATAGGAAGCTATATATTCCATGACAAGCACAAATAATAGAGGGGAGAGGGTTTACTCTGTTGAAGACTTTTTTATGGAAGATGTAGCGAAAAAGGGTTTTGTTCACCGAAATGCACATGCCGATAGAAGAGCAGAGATGCAATCCAACTCCACATCTGGCCAAAACCTCTAAATACGAGTAACTGCATTAGGAGCTCCCAGGATAGTGAGTCAAAGGCTTTAGAAATGTCCAGCTTCAGCATTATGCTTGGGATATGCTTCTCATGTAAAGTTTTGTCCGATCCTTGCACATAGTGAAAATTAGATGAATAGTTTGACCTTTAATGAATGACAAATTGCCAAACATGGGGGGGGGGACACAAATAGTTGGGTGGTTGAAATGAAATTTTTGGAGGGTCATACACAATTTTATCAATCTTGGAGGGGGCCATGGCTCGTCCTTACCCCAGTAGCTCTATTAGTGATTATCATGAATGGTTATGCTTGGGCGCCAGAGCTTCAGCAACAAGCTTCCCCGAACAAGTGTACCAGGCTGATTGATCGCAAATCACTTGACATCGAGCCAATTTTAGACTTTGCCAGAAGCATCATTACCACTAAATCAAGATAGCTCATCCCTGAGAGTTAATGGATTGAAATTTGCGAATCATTTACATAACATCCTTCTTGATGGTTGTCACGTGCTAGGATTAGTACCGACCACAAGATCGATAAATGACACACTTGGGGTACAACTCTGAGGAAGAACGAAGGTTGGCAGGGCTTGTGAGCCTTAGGGTTTGTGAGGGAGGGTTTCAAGGGCAGGCTCATCCTTTGTTCCCGCTACTAGAAACTCTAATGCAATTGCTAGCCGATGGAGGAGCGATGCATGAAACTCGGGAAAAGGAGCCGTTGTACTAGGAACAAATGGTGTTGTTGGTTGTGAGTCCACCACACCAACCGGAGAGGAATCCATCACCACCACAGTTGCTAGCATAACTACTCTTGCGATTTGTCGCATGGCTACCTCTTGAGGGCACCCCATGGCTACTGGAGTTTTCACTGATGTGGTTGTAGGTTGTACTCCTGCCACTTCTCGTAGGCGCAGGTTTTCCCTCTTCTCGTATACCTGGGTGTGGTCCTCGAGATAAGAGGAAGGACTTCAATGGAGGTTGTGCTTGCCCTACATGTGCTCCTCCTTAGTGAAGGTCTTAGTGGGGACGCCCTTCTCTAGATGTGCAATGGCTACTAGGTCGGTTGATGCTTCCTCCTTGAGTTCTTCAATGTTTGTCACAAATTTCTTGAGTATGGTGCACTGTAGTTTGTGCACAAGTTCCTTCTTTTGCCCAAAAATCTTTTTATCCACGAGCTTGGCAATTTCCGCAAGGATCGGTAAGTGTGATACGAATTTGTCACACACTAGGATATTATTGGTAACAGTCGTAAGACCGATGAACGTGACACAATCGAGGGTACAACTCCGAGGAGCGAAGATTGGCCGACCATGGTGCCATGGATGATAGGAGAGAAGGTTGGGGACATGTGTTAGATGTTTGATACTCTATTCGATAATCCATAGGGAAGATACAACTTGATGTCTTAAGCAGGACAAAACCTGAACTTTCTGAACAAATCAAATCCCTATCTTCTTAACTAAACTAGTCTCTTTTGTAATCAAATAGATGTCCTTATTAATTACTCTAATGGACTAAGAGATGAGATCCACGCGTTTTGGCAACGGTAGGCCAATAGGCTTGGAAGAATTTGGTTGGAAACCACCTCTACATCACTTCCTAAAGTTTGAGTAGAGATTTAGCAACTGAGCGTAGGTTGTTTTGTTCCTTGTGGTGGAACCAAAACGCTCAGGTTCATGTCCTAGACTTCCTGACTGTCTACTACAATAAAGTTTGCTCGACTCTGATGAGGGAGTGGTGATGATAGTTGCGCGTCATCGGCTTGCTTAAGTGCTTGTAGTCATCGCTAGGAGGTCTAGGTACCTGGATGTAATTTTTTTACTTCTGGTGTTCTTTGTACTACCTTGATAGTTGATGGATAGATCGAAAGTTTTTCCCCAAAAAATAATAAAAGAAGTACATGCATATATTAACACTCGAGAGTTCAGTTGTCTAGTATTATCCCTTGAGTTGATTGGTTGCAGCTGCATATAGGAAATATATCCTTTATAACAATTTCTATAATGCAATGCACAATTTTTAGAATAAAGCCAGACGCCTACCGCAAAGTTAGTAAGTTTAGAGGCCAAACTCAACCAGATCAAGTGCTTGGTGATTCCAAAAATTCTTACTCGTGTACTACCATCCAAACCTTTCCCAAGAACAAATGAAATATATCAACTCACCCGAAAGCAAAGTGCTACGATCTCAACTCAGTGTAAAGAATGAATGAAATATATCCTTCAACTTATAACTCGCCAAGACACATTTACAAGACTAAAATAGAGGCTGCATTTGCCTTTTATTTATTTACTAGGAAAATGAACGGGATCAAAATTCATCACACCCGAACACCTCTAATCCAATCACTATGTTTCTTTCAAAGAATAAGTATTCTCAAATATCCCTAACGTGAAGTTCTTTGGAGTAGACCATCTTCAAAACATATGCAATGTTATTTTTCCAGAGAAATATTGTTCGACTTTAGAGCCGCGCTACAATACTAGAATGATGGATAAACCAGCTACAATCCAAATTCTCAATGTGCACAGCCCGTAGTAATCCCAGGCCCTTCCTTATTTGGACAACTTTCCCTCTTTATCTTTTTTATTTTCTCCATCACAAGGACTAAATTTCTTTCCTTCCTAATTTTTTAGAAATCCTTTTTAATTAGAAGCTTTTGCTTTCCCTCCATATTTTTCTGCCATAAGGACTAAATTTCTTTCCTTACTTTTGGCTATCACCTTCAGGTTTATATAGAAGCCGTGGACACAGAAATGCTGCACACCTTCTAGCTTCCTTACATTCCTGTCACAATGATTTATTTTTTCCCCTAACTTATTTCTCTATACACATCGATTGAAATCCCCTCTCTTATTTCCTTCTTTCTTTTTCCAACGAAGATTCTATATCCTAGGACCCTGATAAGTGCCACACGTGTGTCGCAAAGTAATTGTGCTCACACGTGTGGGCTGAAGGAGGTCGGACCAAACGCCCTTCTAGCCACCCATTGTGACACATCAGCTTTTTTATTTCTTTCACACATGCATGCAAACAGGGACAAAAACGTATGATGTGAGCAGAAATCTTTTGGGGTTCTCAAACTTTAAAATGTTTTATCTCTTACATAAATTTTTTGATTGAAAATCTGTTTTCACAATTAAATCTGTCATGATGAGGACTTCGAAACAAGATCTCATATCGATATGTTTCGACGATATTTTTGGCGGTCAAAAGTTTCCATGTCTATTGCACATAAATTGCCATAATGTTTACACTGAAGTTGCCATGATATGTTTCAACTACTTTTTCTTCTATGTTTAAAGTAAATTTTGACATGTTATAAAAAGGGAAATTAAGAAATTAAACTCGCCATGGAGAATTACTAAATTTTTCGGTGATCCATGAAATAATTTTGACATGGTTCATCATTAAAAAGAAATCCGTTGTGAATTACTTTAAACATGCATAGTCAATGACTCAAATTTGCCATGAACCAAAAGCTAGAATTGCCATGGCGAACTAATTAAATTTGCCATGATACATGCACTAAAATTTTCCATGGTTCATAAAAAAATAATTTCCATGGTCAAAATAGTAGAATTGCCATGGTCAAAATACTAAAATTGCCTTGATCTATAAATTAAATTTGCCACAATGACTTACTAAATATTGCCATGACCCATGAATTAGATTTGCCGTGGTTAATTACTAAAAATAGCCATGGTCAATTAATTAAAATTTTCGCGAAAAGTAGTTGAAATACAATGGTAGCTTTAAATCTAAAAAAATAGATGAAACAAATCATGGCAACTTTAGTGTAAATACTATGACAGCTTCAGAGTAACATCATGGCAATTTTTTGCCCCAAAAAAGTCATCGAAACATATCAACATGTGATCTAGTTTTGAAGATCTCTTCGAGACAAATTTAATGATGAAACCAGATTTTTAGTTGGATTTTCTATTTCAAAGATAAAATATTTTGAAGTCCGAAAAACCAAAAAGATTTTGCTGATGTCATCTGTTTCATGTGGCAAAATGGGTGATAATGGGGATGTTTGGACCATGTTGCTTCGTGCCACATGTGTGGCATTTATCTTTTTGGATAACTTGTTGTTCCTTATTCCTTTGCATGTCGACCCACAAGCAGCCAGCCTTCACCACCCACCGTCCCACAAGTCAACCAACAATTCCATCCGATTAGAGCCGTTTCACTATGACTTCCTTTTCTCTTTTTTTGAGGGAGTTAATTCCTTTATTCCGAAATCCGCACATCACCCTCTATTAAAGCTGCCTGTTGGTGCCCTAGACAACTCTTGAAGGTATATAACTAGATTTTTTTGTAAAAAGGCGAGGTGGGACTTCTAAATAGTTAGCATTGTCAGTGCGCTTTGTTAGACCCTCTTTCATCCAAAGGGAGGTGCCGAGTTCGACCCCCACATTGAGAAGTTATATTTTTTTCCTCAACGGCCCTACACGCACACCAAGAAATTATGATTTTTTATTCACAACGGCCCAACATGGCCCAGACGGCGCATGAGCTGGGGACAAACGCGAGCGACCGCTTGTGGAGGTGTACTCCCTCCGTCCAGATGCATACGTCATCTTATATTGTGCATCGTGACCAAGGCCAAGGGAAAAACGAGATGATTGTTATTTTTTGGCTTGTGATTTTCCTATAGTTAAATTTGAACACTGTAATAGGGAAGCAAATAGAGTGGCCCATGAAATAGCTAGGTTAGCAAAAATTTCAGCCACTAGGGATTGGTTTGAGGAGCCTATGAAGGATATTGTACCTCTTCTTATGGACGATGTAACAATTATTTCTAACTAATAAAGTTGAAGTTTTATTTCAAAAAAAAAACTGACCACTACATGTCATGTTTGGTAGTCTCAAGTCACTAAAAGCATGTACGCCCCATATCTCTTATTGGTTGATTCGTTTATTTATGTCAAGAAACAAGAAAATGATGTGAGAGTTAATGCATCGCGTCTAAGTGTTTTGGGATTATTTGGATTTCATAACATGACTTATACACGTAGGCAGGGGGAGTACCTACAATATGTATATTTATGGAGGGCGGGTTGAATATCGAAAAAGGGACTTTTATGCAAAATTACCGACGACGAACAAGCAGAAGCAGAAATGACTTTATTAGTAAGTATAGATTAAGATCATCATTTCGGTGACATGAGCCATCCAAAACACTAGATATGGCTACGTTTTCCAAGGTCTAGAGCCAAACCTATACAGACACGAGAAGAGATTTAAGGAGGAAATGAAATTGCTCGTTTCAGAGCTCGAAGGAAAACACACAAGGCTGCAACCTTGGGTCGATACTTTCATCTGACATGTTGTAGAGGGCTTGTGGCCATGTATTAGTTTTCTTTTTGTTCTCATTATGTTTTCCTGTACAACTTTTTACCATAATACTTCCCATACCAAAATATATTTCGCTTTTGAGGCATTTTGGGCTAAGCTAGAGGGCTTTGATCAGGCGGTGCGGGATGCTTGGCTGTGCGACCCGACGACTGTGGACCCTTTCAAGAGACTTGATGCCCTGTTCAGAAACGCGGGCGCCGCATTACAGGCTTGGGGTCAGAGAAAAGTGGGTAGCATCAAACTTCAGATGGCAGTGGCGACGTTGGTTATTTCAAGCTAGACCAAGCAATGAATTCGTGAGATTTATCTGATCTAGAGACTTGGTTGAGACGCACCCTGAAGCTCGCCCTTCTGGGCCTCGCTTCCCTGGAAAGGACGATTAATGCAACAGAGATCAAGATTCAGGTGGTTACGTGAGGGTGATGCTAACACTAAATTCTTCCAAGCAGTGGCTAATGGAAGAAGAGCTAAGAACTTCATCCCACAAGTGAGGGTGGGTGATGAGATAGCTACAGAGCAGGGCCGTAAAGAGGAGATCTTCACCGCCGCCTTCCAAGATCTGCTAGGCACGGCGAACGCAAGAGCACACACTTTGGACATGAGGTTTCTGGGGATGGAGGAGCATGATCTATCGGAGCTAGAGGTAATCTTCACGGAGGAGGAAGTTGGCAAGTAGTTAAAGACATGCACCCGGATCGCGCACCTGGACCAGATGGATTCAGTGGTATGTTTTATCAAAGAGCTTGGCCAATCATCAAAAATGACATAATGGCAGCGCTTGCTAAGCTTGCATCAGGAGAGAGCGAAGGATTCACAAGACTTAATCGAGCTCTCATAGTGCTCATACCCAAAAAGCCGGATGCGTTGGATGTGGGAGATTTCCGGCCGATCAGTTTGCCACATAGTTTTTCCAAGCTTTTCATGAAACTGCTCGCCAACAGAGTCCGAAAGAAAATGCCTGAACTGGTGGGAGTGAACCAGTCAGCGTTCATAAAGGGAGGAGCTTGCATGACAATTACCTCCTTGTGAGACAAGTAGCCATGAAAATCCATGCCAGGAAGAATCATGGTGTCTTTCTTAAACTGGATATCACACGTGCGTTCGACTCCCTCTCGTGGCCATTCCTGTTTGAGGTTCTCCGAGCCAAAGGATTTGATACGCTATACCTAAATTGGATTGCCACCCTGCTTCAGGCTGCTAATATGTGTGTGCTAGTCAATGGAGTCCCCGGAAGGAGAATTTGGCATGCCAAGGGACTTCGACAAGGGGATCCGGTCTCCCCGTTGCTCTTCGTCATTGCTATGGAGGCCCTCTCGGCCATTATTACTAGAGCCTTGCAGGAGGGAGTGCTAAGCAGTTACACGGGCATCTCGGTGATGCAGAGACTGTCCATATACACAGATGATGCCGCCCTCTTTGTGAGGCCATCCATGGCGGACCTCGTGTTTGTCAGGAATGCGTTGGAGATATTTGGTGAAGCTTCTGGCCTTAGGGTCAATTATAGAAAATCGTCGGCAATCCTTATAACAGAAGATCAGGAGGACCGGGCAAGAGTGGAGAGCCTCTTGCAATGCGCCATCGGGGAATTCCCCTATAGATATCTAGGGTTGCAGTTAGCAATCAAGAAGCTTACCAAGGTGCAGTGGAAACCGCTCCTAGACCAAGTAAGAAACTTTATTCCTGCATGGCAGAGAGGTCTTATGCAGCACTCGGGTCGGCTCGTACTAGTGAAGTCTGTCATCGCAGCAAGACCAGTTCATCACTTGCTTCTCATGAAGGCACCGGCCTGGTCCTTGAGGACATGAACAATTGGATGAGAGCTTTCTTCTGGGCCGGAAAGAACCAAGTAAATGGAGGCCAATGCTTAGTGGCTTGGAGCTCAATCTGTAGACCGCCTGGCTATGGTGGACTTGGAGTGAAGAACTTGAGCAAGTCCTAGCCCTCAGAGTGAGATGGGAATGGCTTAGGCATACCGAGTTGCACAGGCCATGGCAAGGTCTTCATATGCTGATCGACGATGAGGCTCGGCAAGTGTCTGATAGCCTAGTGATGATAACCGTTGGTAGAGGGGACAAAGTGCTATTCTGGAGGGATAGATGGATTCACGGTTTTGCGGTTCAGGACATAGCACCATTGTTGGCCCAGGAGTGGACACAAAGACTAGAAATACTAGGACAGTGGCTCGGGCTTTGAGTGGAGAGAGATGGGTTCAGCTGCAACCCCAACTCTCTTTTGGGGCGCTGATACAGGTCATGCACCTTAGGCACGCGATCGCTACAGTGCCGAGAGATGAGCAGGTCGAGGATACCTTTGCATGGACACACGATAAATCTGGCGTGTACTCGGCAAAGTCCACCTACACCCGACTGTGCATGGGTGGGATCCAATCCCCGACGACCATTGGGATTTGGAGAAGCTGGGCCCAGCTCAAGTGCAAATTTTTAGCATGGCTGGCGGTGCAATACAGATTGTGGACATCGTACAAGAGAGCACGGCATGGCTTGCAGGAGGTGCCTTCCACGTGCTATACTTGCTCGAAGGAAGGGGATAGTGTCGAGCACATTGTGGTGCAATGTGTCTACGCGCGTGAGGTTTGCACACGTGTTTTGACACATTGCAGCTTAATGTCTCGATTCCGAGCAGGAATGACACCTTTGTCGAGTGGTGGCTTAGTTCGAGGAGAGGCTTCCAAGGCAAGGACAGGAGGGGTTTCGACACTTTCGTCATCGCAGCTGCTTGGTTACTCTGGAAGCAACGGAGTGCGAGAGTCTTCAATAGGCAGGAGGAGCAAAAAACACCAGGAGAAACAACTAGAGGGATCATCGACGAGATTCGAGATTGGAAGAGAGCGGGTGTAGGTGTAGGAGGCCTAGATAGATTTGAGAGAAGTTGATGTAAGGACATCTGTATGGCGTGGGTGTTCCGACGATTGATGTTCGCATCAACCTTTGGTCTCTTGTAATTATCTTTGCTCCCTTTTATAGAAGATATGGTACGTCTTTGGCGTACTCTAAAAAAGACGTTTTTGCAGTTCGAACTGTAAAAACATCTTATATTTTCGTACAGAAGGAGTAATATATTAGATATATATAAGTAGGGGAATCTACTGTACTACTACCATCTCATAGATAGATTAAAAATGTGCTACGATCTCATAGATAATACTAAAAATGTTCTACGATCTCATAGATATATTAGAAAACTTGATCTAAACACTCAACAGAGGCCAGCTTGCCAGATTTGACCAAATCAAGTGCCGTGTGATTCCAAACCTTGTTTTTAAAATTCACCGTAAAAGGAAAGTTGCCAAAAGAAGGTGGCGACAGAAAGAAAATTCTGCTCAAAACGGAAAAGAAACATTCGGCAGTGCGGGTTGGTTCTCGCACGCGCGCCAGTTTCATTACTAGTTGGACACATGAAACAGTTCATTTCCCAACCCAAACAGTAAATAACAAGTCGGAATTAATAACAACGGTACCTCCCCTGGCACGAACTGCTCGATGTAGCTTGCCTCGTTGTGCTCGCTCATCCGGTTGCGCATGTAGGGGTCGCAGGAGACGTAGAGGTTCTTGACCATCACGGACGCCGACCCAGGCGGCACGGCCAGCCGAACGACGCCGGTGACAAGCTCCAGGTCGGCCTCGGTGGGGAACCCCGTCACGAACTGCTTCAGGATCACCCCCTTGTTGCTCACCTCTGCCTCCGACGCCGCCATTGCTCCTCCTTGATGCTTCGATGGCGTGTACGGCCGCCGATGAGGCCTCGAGTGGTTTGAACGGCGCGTGAGACGGCGCGGACGGTGGAGTTGACACTGGCTTCTCTAACCGTCGTGCGCTGCGAGGTGCGTACGTAGGTTTTGTATATGGAGCGGGTGGTGCGACCATGTGCGTTTAGAGATGGTGACCAGTCAGCTGTCAGCTGGATCTCGATTGATCCGGAACCAGTTGGCAGCAGCATCGGACAGGGAGGCCACGGCCATGGCCTCCGCATCCCGCGATGCTGGTAGTGGCCTAGTGGGGAACGCCCGCGATCCCCGTCGGTTGGGTTGACCTCGTGTGAACGATGAGAGTCGTGTTAGGCGAGATCAGAGTATCGTTTCGGTTTGTGATAGCGATTGTGAAAGCGAGAGAAGATGTACAGCGCACTTTGCATTTTTTTTTTTGAACCTGCCATCGTGTCTACCCTTAAGGAACCACATCCACCGTATCAAGCTTGCACACGGTTAAGTTAGTGTTCACAGGGAAAAGAAAAGATCATCCCAGTGGTCATGGGAAAGGGGACAAGAGCAACTTTGACTTTAATTGGAATGGCTCAACTTGCAGCCTGCTGACTTGCATACCATTGATGCTATCAGGCAGAGGAGGTTTGGGAGGCCATTAAGGAGATACCGAGTGGGGGCCGATTTTCGTGTTTTGACCCTTTGCCCAAAGTTTAACCGGATCTGACCCCTCTTTGAAATTATTTCGGGATCTGACCCTTTTACTTACTGCCGTAGTCTTTGACGGTAGGGTTACACAACCTACTGTCACAGGCCTCGACGGTAGGATTTAACCGTGCCGTCACATTCATTTAACCTTGAAAAAATCCTACTGCCGAGGTCTTTGGTGGTAAGCTGTGTAACCCTACCGCCATAATCCTCGGCGGTAGGTGCATGCAGGCCGGCGCGGCTGGGCTAGAGGGTTCGTAATTATACAGCTACAAGCGTGCTGACCGCTGCTGCATGCATGCTTGCCTAGCTAGCTGGGCAGCAGCAGAGGGCACGCTAGCCGGGTAGCAGCAGATGCGATGGGTTAATCTGAGTTCCTTCACATCGGTCTGTCCATGTGCGAGGAAAGAAAAGCAACGGAGTCACATGCACTGGTGTTGCATTTCTCTCTTTCCTCTTACATTCTCTCTCTCCACCAGAGCATGTGTTAAATGTCATAGTTTCTCTTACATTCTCTCTCTCCACTAGAGCATGTGTTAGATGTCATAGCTAGCGCTTCCTAGCATGCTACTGTAGCTCATACAATCACCTATTCAACAAGAAATTACACAAGAAACAAATGTGCCACCATAAATTTTAAATAAATTGTGCAAATTTAAATCCGTTCAAGTATTTGAGTTTCTCGCGGCCTGCTCTACGAAACAAGTCCAATATCGATATATTTCAAATTTACACAGCTAGTCCAATATGTATATTTCTGACAAAGTGCAGACCTAATATTTAGAAAGCTCTCCAACTCCTGTTTCTTTTTATTTAACATTTTACAATAAAAATGAAAAGGTCTTCACTATTTACAGCAAAGCCCACCCAATTTTAAAATAATTATAAAATGTTCTTTAGAATTTTAAGTTCAAGTTCTACTAAGTTCAGACACCTACTTTCTTAAGTTATTTGTATTTTTATGCTAAAGTTTCACAGATAAAGAGTAGTGGTGGGTATTCACCGAATAGAGAAAAAGAGAAGCATGCAATGCCAGATCTAAATAGCGGGAGGAGAGAACATGATTTCTTTTTTGAAGGGGAGCGAAGAGGACCTTCACAGTATCACTCGTGGGTGGAGGGACCATGTAGGGCCGTACGGTACTGTACAAGAGGAGAGAAAAATATTTTGCAAGCTAGTGGTAGGTAGAGTCAGGCTTTCACCATCACCTCAGAGAACAATGTTCTCGCATGCATGTCAAAGAGCGAATAGCCTACCGTCGACGACCACGGCGGTAGGGTTACATAGGCTACCACCAAAGGCCCTGACGGTAGGGTATTTTCAATGTTAAATGGCTATCATTGCGCAGTTTAGTCTTACCGCCATTTATCTTGGCGGTAGGCTGTGTAACCCTACCGCCAAGAACTGCGACGGTAGGTAAAAGGGCCAGATCCGAGAATAATTTCGAACAAGGGTCAGATCCGGCTAAACTATGCACAAAGGGTCAAAACACGAAAATTGGCCCCGAGTGGGCAAGGCCCCCGGCCTGGATGACTTTACAGGCACCTTCTTCAAGAAGTGTTGGGAGGTCGTTGTTGGTGTCAAAACCGACGGATCTCGGGTAGGGGGTCTCGAACTGTGTGTCTAAGGCTAATGGTAACACGAGGCGGGGGACACAATGTTTACCCAGGTTCGGGCGCTCTCGATGGAGGTAATACCCTACTTCCTGCTTGATTGATCTTGATGACATGAGTATTAAAAGAGTTGATCTACCACGAGATCGTAGAGGCTAAACCCTAGAAGCTAGCCTATGATTATGATTGTTGTTGTCCTACGGACTAAACCCTCCGGTTTATATAAACACCGGAGGGGGCTAGGGTTTCACATAGTCGGTTACAGAGAAGGAGATCTACATATCCGAATTGCCAAGCTTGCCTTCCACGCAAAGGAGAGTCCCACCCGGACACGGGACAAAGTCTTAAATCTTGTATCTTCATAGTCCAACAGTCTGGCCAAAGTATATAGCCCGGCTGTCCGAGGACCCCCTAATCCAGGACTCCCTCAGTAGCCCCTGAACCAGGCTTCAATGACGATGAGTCCGATGCGCAGATTGTCTTTGGAATTGCAAGGCGGGTTCTTCTCCAAATCCAGAGTACCTGCTGTGACGAGTAGTGTCCGGCTTCCCATTAATGTTGCACTCCTCGGCTTCTGTACTTTAATAATGGCAGTCTCCACGTGTCGAGCGAATGCGAGAAGTCAAGGCATTTTTACATTTGCCACCCTGACCATGTTAGTAGATCGTCTATTAAAGAGACGGGGATCCTCAGATCCAAATCACACCCTCTTCCCCAAGCAAGGATTCATCAGAGCGCGCCCGAAAAAGGCCATACCATCATGGCCGGCCGCCGCAGCTCCTCCTCTCGCTCCCGTAGTGCTAAGCCAGGAGATTGGGAGAAGTGTTCTGTATCCCATGGCCGATTGGTGGAGTTGCAGACCCAGGGGTTCCTCCCGCCTGCATATATGGTCCCCGTCCGAGCCGGACTAGCCACTTACGATGGCGGGGAGCAAGCAGAGAGTTTCCCCAACCCATCCAGGGGGGAGCAAGTATGCCTTGTCCCTTTCTTGCTGAGGGGCCTCGGATTTTCAATCCATCCGTTCCTCCACGGGCTCTTGGAGTACTACGGCCTCCAGCTGCATAACTTCACTCCTGCTTCCATACTGCACATCGCAGGTTATATCGCCCTTTGCGAGCTATTTCTGGGCTGCGAAGCTCATTTCGAGCTATGGAAGAGGCTATTCTGCCTCGTCCCTCGCAATCAGGAGGGATCAATATACCAAGTTGGCGGAGCCGAAGTATAGCGCATCGCCGGAACCATACCTATCCGGCACTCCGAAGAAGACATCCGAAGACTGGCCTTCGGAGTGGTTTTATATAGAGGACGCCCCCCTTCCGGACCCTATCCGGGTAGGCCTTCCTGAGTTTTCCAATGCCCCACTGAAGAAACGCCGCAGCTGGCATCCCTGGAGCCCCGAGGAGGAAGATAACAAAGAGGTCCTGTACCTGATGGGCAGGATAAAAACGCTGGCCAAATCAGGATTGACAATAATCGAGGTTATGTCAATATGCATATGTGCGCGGGGGGGGGGGGGGGGTGCAGCCACTCCAGTACCAGGGGAAACCCATGTGGCACTTCAATGGAGAAGACGATGCCACCCACTGCGGTCGTAAAGCTCCGGACTCCGCCACTGCTCTGGCAAAAATACTGTCCGATTTGTATAAAGGAGAAGAAGAGGAGTTCACCCGCATTAAGCCACGGGACGGATGTTCCATGTACAACCCCCCTAGCTGGGTGAGCTGCTATCCTTTACTCAACTCTGTTCATTCCTGCATTCTACCATCACAAATATTTACCTTGCTAATTCATAGCAGGAACTGCAAAAAGCTGTGAGGGAGGTCCACAGCCCATCTCCACAGCCAGAGGACCCCAACCGGGCCCTCGACCCCGGACTTGAAGAAGACCCGGACATATTTGTGAAGGAAATATGCCCTAGAGGCAATAATAAAGTTATTATTTATTTCCTCATATCATGATAAATGTTTATTATTCATGCTAGAATTGTATTATCCGGAAACATGATACATGTGTGAATACATAGACAAAACTATAGTCACTAGTATGCCTCTACTTGACTAGCTCATTAATCAAAGATGGTTATGTTTCCTGACCATAGACATGTGTTGTCATTTGATTAGTGGGATCACATCATTAGGAGAATGATGTGATTGAAATGACCCATTCTGTTAGCTTAGCACTTGATCGTTTAATATTCTGCTATTGCTTCCTTCATGACTTATACATGTTCCTGTAACTATGAGGATTGTGCAACTCCCATTTACCGGAGGAACACTTTGTGTGCTACCAAATGTCACAACGTAACTGGGTGATTATAAAGGAGTACTACAGGTGTCTCTAAAGGTACATGTTGGGTTGGCATAATTCGAGATTAGAATTTGTCACTCCGATTGTCGGAGAGGTATCTCTGGGCCCTCTCGGTAATACTCATCACCTAAGCCTTGCAAGCATGTAACTAATGAGTTAGTTATGAGATGACGTATTACGGAACGAGTAAAGAGACTTGCCGGTAATGAGATTGAACTAGGTATTGATACCGACGATCAAATCTCGGGCAAGTAACATACCGATGACAAAGGAACAACGATGTTGTTGTGCGGTTTGACCGATAAAGATCTTCGTAGAATATGTAGGAACTAATATGGGCATCCAGGTCCCGCTATTGGTTATTGACCGAGACGATCTCGGTCATGTCTACATTGTTCTCGAACCATAGGGTCCGCACGCTTAAGGTTTCGATGCTTATATTATGAGTTTATGTATTTTGATGTACGAAGTTTATTCGAGTCCGGATGTGATCACGGACATGACGAGGAGTCTCGGAATGGTCGAGACATAAAGATTGATATATTGGACGACTATATTCAGACACCGGAAAGGTTCCGGAAGTTTTCAGAGAAAACCGGAGTGCCGGGGGGGTTACCGGAACCCCCCGGGAGAGTTAATGGGCTACTTGGGCCTAGGTGGGAAGAGAGAGGGGTGGCCAGGGTGGGCGCGCCCCCGCCCTCCAATCAGGTGGACTAGGAGGCGGCGCCTCTCCTCCCCCTCCTCCTTCCTTTCCCCTCCTAGTAGGAGTAGGAAAGGAGGAATCCTACGCCTACTAGGAGGAGGATTCCTCCTCCCTTGGCGCGCCCCAAGGGGGCCGGCCGGCCTCCCCCTCCCTCCTTTATATATGGGGGTAGGTGGGCACCCTAGACACACAAGTTGATGATTGAGATTGTTCCTTAGCCGTGTGCGGTGCCCCCCTCCACGATATTACACCTCGGTCATATTGTAGCGGTGCTTAGGCGAAGCCCTGCGACAGGAGAACATCAAGATCGTCACCACGCCGTCGTGCTGACGGAACTCCCCCCCGCGCCTCTGCTGGATCGGAGATCGGGGGTGCATCATCGAGCTGTACGTGTGTCAAGAACTCGGAGGTGCCGGAGTAACGGTGCTTGGATCGGTTGGACCGGGAGGACGTACGACTACTTCCTCTACGTTGCGTCAATGCTTCCGCTTCGGTCTACGAGGGTACGTATACAACACTCTCCCCTCTCGTTGCTATGCATCACCATGATCTTGCGTGTGCGTAGGAATTTTTTTGAAATTACTACGTTCCCCAACAGTGGCATCCGAGCCTAGGTTTTATGCGTTGATGTTATATGCACGAGTAGAACACAAGTGAGTTGTGGACGATATAAGTCATACTGCCTACCAGCATGTCATACTTTGGTTCAGCGGTATCGTGAGATGAAGCGGCCCGGACCGACATTACGCGTACGCTTACGCGAGACTGGTTTCGCCGTTACGAGCACTCGTGCTTAAAGGTGGCTGGTGGGTGTCTGTCTCTCTCACTTTAGTTGAACCGAATGTGGCTACGCCCGGTCCTTGTGAAGGTGAAAGTGCAACTAATCCCCGGGTGGTTTTGGTAATTAATAACAACATATATATCATTGAACTAATAACTTCTTGAGTATCATTTCAGAAAGTTCAGTGATATGGGTATGGCAATGACTGAAGATGTGGACCCCTCAAAATGCTAAGGAAAACATTGGCAAAAGCTCAAGACTCCATTTTGGTTTAGTGATCCAAGATCACATTGAGTCTATAGGAAAGCCAATACTATTAAAAGGGATGAGGTTATGATAATGATCTGGTTGCTCAAAGTGCTTAGTGATCTATCTCCCAAACTATCGCAATCTTTCATTCCAACATATACTCATAAGTAATCTCGGTCCCACCAATTCCATAAACTCAGTCACACCAAGATGAACCACCTCAGCCATATACCCAAACCCTAGTAATTTCGGATTTTCCGATTCCAAACTCGGTCTCACCGAAACTAGTGTTGCCAAGCTTCAGAACATACATCATCATATCGGTGTCACCGAGATGATAAAGTCGGTCCCACCGAGATTGGCAAACCCTAGTCTTTGGAAGAATCGGACTAACCGAGATTGTATTTTCGGTCCCACCGAAAATCCCAACGTTCACAAGATTTGAACTTTCGGTCTCACCGAGTTGTCAACTTCGGTCCGACCGAGATTGGTCAAATGTGTGTAACGGTTGGATTTTGTGTGGAGGCTATAAATACCCTCCACCTCCTCTTCATTCGTGGAGAGAGCCATCGAAAAGAACTACCACTCCTACCTTACATTTCGAGAAGAAAACTACCTACCCTTGTGTTGAGATCAAGTTGCTCCACTCCCACCATATGAAACTTGATTTCTAGCCTTCCCAAGTTGCTTTCCACTCAATCCTTTCTTCCACCACAGCCAAATCGGTGAGGAGAGTTGAGTGTTGGGGAGATTATCATTTGAAGCACAAGAGCAAGGAGTTCATCATCACCAACACCATCTATTACCTTTTGGAGGGTGGTGCCTCCTAGATTGGTTAGGTGTCGCTTGGGAGCCTCCGTCAAGATGTGGAGTTGAACCAAGGAGTTTGTAAGGGCAAGGAGATCGCCTACTTCGTGAAGATCTACCCCGAGTAAGGCTAGTCCTCCGTGGGCGTATGCCATGATGGCATAGACTAGGTTGCTTCTTCGTGGACCCTTCGTGGGTGGAGCCCTCCGTGGACTCTCGCAGCCGTTACCCTCCGTGGGTTGAAGTCTCCATCAACGTGGATTGACGATAGCACCACCTATCGGAACCACGAGAAAAATCTCCGTGTCTCCAAATTGCGTTTGCTCTTCTCCACCTCTCTTTACTACATGTGCAATTTACTTTCCGCTGCAAATACTCTAGAATTGCATGTGTAGGGTGATACTTGACTTGATCATCATTGTGAACTTGCTAAAAACTTGTCCTAATCAAAAGGCTAAACTTTTATATTGTCAAGTAGTCTAATCACCCCCCCTCTAGACATACTTTCGATCCTACAAGTGGTATCAGAGCTTTGGTCTCCATTGGATTGGTTTCCATTGCATTGACTCCATAAGCTTGGTTTCACAACCTAGGAGAGTATGGCGTCTAGTGAGGGTAATTTTAAGAGGTCCTTACTTTGATGGTTCAAATTTTGCTAGTTGGAAGCATAAAATGAAAATGCATATTCTTGGACATAACCTGCCGCATGGGGCATTGTTTGTGTTGGCTTGCAAGGTGAGTTCTTCGAGGAAGGAAAAGTTCGGATCGTGAAGCTACAAATGGATGAATTGCGGATGTTGCAAAACAATGCTCAAGCTTGTGACATTCTCTTCAATGCTTTGTGTCCCGAGGAGTTCAACAAAATCAGCCGTCTTGAGAATGCAAAAGAGATTTGGGATACTTTGGTCGAAATGCACGAAGGTACCGAGTCCGTGAAGGAATCAAAGCTAGATGTTCTTCAAGGTCAACTTGACAAGTTCAAGATGAAGGAAGGTGAAGGAGTCGCTGAAATGTATTCTAGGCTTGCTCTCATCACAAATGAGATTGCCGGCTTAGGAAGCGAAGAAATGACCGACCGATTCATCATCAAGAAGATTCTCAGAGCTTTGGATGGAAAGTATGACACCGTGTGCACTTTGATCCAAATGATGCCAAACTACAAGAATCTCAAGCCTACCAAAGTCATTGGAAGAATTGTTGCTCATGAGATGACACTTAAAGATAAGGAAGAGCTTCACAACAAGTCAAGTGGTGCTTACAAAGCTACATGTGATGCTCCCACAACCTCAAGTGACAAGCTAGTTTCCAATGAAGAGATAAGCCTAATGGTGAAGAACTTCAACAAATTCTACAAGAGTAGAAGCAAGGAAAGAAGCTCAAAGTCTAGATCATATGATGAAAAGAGATCTTCTAGTCGTGATCGAAACTGCTACAATTGTGGAAGACCCGGACACTACTCAAATGAGTGCTCGGCTCCCCACAAGAGAAGAGAAGAATCTCCAAGAAGAAGAAGCTCAAGAGAAGAGTCGCCTCGGAAAGAGAGAAGGAGTAGAGATGATCCTTATGAACGAAGATCCTCTCGGAGAAGCAAGGATTCGGAAAGTAAAGACAAGTCATCAAGGAGCTACACAAGAAGAAAACATCAAGCTCATGTAGGTGAATGGGTGTCCGGCTCCGACTCCGACAATCACTCCGAAAGAAGCTATCACTCCAACTCCGAATATAGTCAAGATGAAGGTGTTGCCGGTCTTGCTCTCGTATCCTCCAACTCCAACTCCTATGACTTATTTGATTCACCAAATGAGGGAATTGGAAGATGCTTCATGGCTAAAGGCCCCAAGGTATCACACCCTGAATTTATTGACTTTGATAGTGATGAGGATGACTTGCTTGGTGAAGATGAGCTTTTACATGACAAATCTAGTGAGCCTAGTAATGATGAACATGCTAGTAGTCTTTATAGTCGAGAAGAGTCGAATGACAATGCTATGAAGGAGATTGAGCGTCTAACTAAAGAACTAAACACTCTTAAGTTAGCTCATGAAACAACTCAAGAAGATCATAGAGAGCTCCTAAGATCTCATGAGAAGCTACGCTTCGAGAAGCTCAATCTAGAGCAAGAACATGAGTTCCTAAAAGCTATCAATGACGATCTTGAAAGAAGAGTTCTTCATATCTTGCCAAACGACTTCTCTTGTCTAATTTCTTGCCACCTATTAAAACTAAGCATGACAAGCATAAGAAAAATTCTTCATCTAGTAGTAACAATAACCATGCTAAATCCAATATTGTTGCTTCTAGTAATTCTCTTGATTCCACTAACAATGTTTCAAGCCAAGTTACACTTGAGCAAGAAAATAGTTTATTGAAAGGGATTATAGAGAAAGGTGTCTACAAGAGCCTTGCCGAAGCAAGAACTTTGAGGAAATTGTTCGCAAGCAAGGAAGGCACCGAAGAATCAAGGAATTGGTTTTGAGCGAAAGTTCAACGCCGAGGGTGTTGAATGGGAAGAAGGTCAATATCCCACTCCAAAGTTTGTTTCTCAAAAGGAGAAGTATGATCCTACTTCTTCCAATGTGGAACAAGCTCAAGATGACCTTCCACCACAAGACCACAAGCTAAAAGGCAAGGACAAGCTTCAAGAGGAGATTGATGCATTTATTGAAGCACCTAAGGCCATGGTCAAGTGGGTTCCCAAGGAAACTTCAAGTTCTACTTCGTCAAGCTCAACTACTACCCCAAGGATTCCCATCAAGATGATGTGGATCCCGAAGAAGAAGAACTAGAGAGTTCTTGAGGGTGACTCCGCCAACATACTTCACTCACATTCATTTTGGCAAGAACTTGTGCAATCAACTTCCACATCTTGCACTAGTTCATGGAGTCACAAACCCTCTTGTTGGTAAGTCAAGGGACAAGGTAATCATTGCTTTCATGGACATCATCTATTGTGTACTTCAATCTATGTCCATGGATATCCTTGTTTGTTCCTTGTGGGACTAACCCATGTAGGTATTGAAAGTGCCCGAATCCAAAGGATTGCTCCTAACTCTTGATGATCTTCATCAACATTGAGCATCCACATCTTCAACATCTACATGAAGTCTTCTCGACAACCCAAGGTTAGTTTGACCCTTTAAAAGGGTTCTCACATCAAGGGGAGCTTTGCTCTAAAGATTTGAGCTAAAGCATCTTCAAATGATGTGAACACATTAATGCTTTATGTAAAAGTGGTAACCCCACTTGTGCTTAAACGATGAGCATGACCTATGATCAAATGTTCTCATTTGACTCCTAAGTCAATATACTCATATATAGATGACCTAGTCATCGACAAATTGTGTGATAGTAGCTAGTGTGTTGTTTGTGCATGTTTGACACATATTTCATTTGCTATCTTATCGTGTGAGCATGTTGGATGCATGATTTTATCCATTCGAGGACATCCATTTGTTGCTTTGGTCTCTTTTTGATTTTTCCTTTTTGACCAAATGGATGGACAAGAATGCCTAAGTTCCTCCCCTAGCTATCTATGCTTTCTTGTCTCAAACTCTATTCATGCTTATATCACAAACTTTGATCAAGTCTTTTTCGGACCCACCGAGTGAGGAGCACTCGGAGCCACCGATCCGTCAAAAGCTTAACTTCCAAAACCTTCTAAGTATTTTCGGTCAGACCAACCCACTCAAAATCGGACAAACTGAAAGTACTTGGATTGATCTAGGTTTTCACCTCGGTGAAACCGAGTTAAATTTTCGGCGTGATCAAGTGTGTAATCTTGCGATTAACCATCTCGGTGCCACCGAAGTTTTACAACTCGGTCCCACCGATAGCTAAAGGGTATATATACCGAGGGCAGCGCGTTGATTCTTTCTTCAAAACGCCTCCCCAAACCCTTTGCTGCCCATCGCCGTGGTCTCCGGATCGTCTCCGTAAATGCGCGTCAGGCGCCTCGCCGCAGTCTCCGCTGTCGTCAATGGTCAATCTCTCCGCGCCGTTGCCGCCGTAGAGAAACTCCACCAAGTTAGGGTGAGTTTCGATCCCTCTCGTGTTTCAACCGCCGATTCAATACACGATTGGTTTGCCTAGCTTCTTGACACGTTTGAGATCTTCCTATCCAGCAGATTAGTTCTTAGAACGAAATTCGAGCAAAAGTTTTAGGGTTAGGTTTCCGCCGAACACATCTCGGTGTGACCGATTCTACATTCTCGGACTGACCGATTTGGCTTCGCCATTGATCGCACTTTTCGGTCCAACCGAAGTTGTGCAAATCGATGCGACCAAATGAAGATTTAGTGAAACCCTAGTGCTCTCGGCTAGATCGAAACCCATTTCGTCCAACCGAAAGTGGTGTGAATGGTTACATTCGACACTTCGGATTCACGAATTTTAGACTCGGTCGACCAAATGCATTCTGTGAAAACCTAAAACTGAAATTTGAACTCATTCTTTTTGCAAAATCCTCTGCAGTTTGTGATAACTCTTCTATTCTGCCTATACCTTATCTATTCACAGGTTGTCAGCCATGTCAGATGCCAGTGACAGCCAGAACAGGTCTGAATCTCCAATTGCTGAAATTCCAGAGGCAGGCACTAGTCCCGAAGCAGCAGCTTTTCTGATGATGGTGAGAGGAGCACACCAAGTGGTTTGCCTCCTGCTGCCACCAGGGCCAGGAAGAAGAAACATTCTGATGAAGAGGATTCTGATTTCATTGCTGAGGAAGAGATCACTTCTAAGCCAAAGAGGAAAGTGGTTGCCAAAGAGCATCAAGGGCAACAAACCAAGAAAGGCACCAGCAAGGTGAAGAAGTCCACAGTTGCCAAGAAGCTGAGCATGGAAGAAGAAACTTCGAGCAAAGTGAAGAAAACTTCCAAGAGGAAGAGGATTGTGCATGATGAAGCAGCTGATGATGATTCTGATGAGGAAGCACCCCAGCCTCCTCAGAAGCCTAAGTTGATGGGAGATGCCATCAGGGCAGGAGCACCTACAAAGTCTAAGCCATCAGCTCCAGCAAAGGCAGCTCAATCCATGCCTGCTGCCAAGCCCAAGAAGACTGTGAGAAACATTCCTACTTCAGAGAAGAAGAAAGACAATGTGCCACCAGCTGAGTCAGATGAAGAGGCACATGTATTGCTGAAACTCCGTCAGAAACTGCCAGTCCACAATGATGCTCATCCTCGAGCTGAAAACTTGAAGGAAAGGAAGGACAAAGGACTCAGGCTATGGAGACAAGCTGATCCATATGCCGTGAGAAGAAGGACTGCTGTTGATCCAAGGTTCCACACCAGAGAGCAACAAGATTTCTATGAGACAGTGCTTATGGACAAGAAGCCCATTGTTGCTGACACTCGCTATGTTGACTGGGCATATATTGACAGTGAAGAGCACAGAGACTACTTTCCACATGTGCATGAGAGCTTCACTGCATGTGGTGTTGCTGATTTCGTTGGTCAGAAGCTGACAGCTTGGAATGATGAGATGATCATGCAATTCTATGCCACAGCTCATTTCTATCCAGATGGCGAGATTGTATGGATGACTGAAGGCGTAGATTCTCTTCAACAGTTGAAGAGTGGGCAGCACCGCTGAATGCTCCAAAGGTCAAGAGAAGATGATGTTGATGTCTATGGAATTCCCAAGAAAAACCACGAGTCTATGAAGAACATGTACAATGAGGTACCAGCTAAGGATGTAGAGATCTGGAAGCTCGGCTCAGTGTATCATCTCCAGGCAGGTCTTCCTACCACTAACACAATTCTGAGGCATACCCTGATGCCCAAGTCTGGAGATCATCGCATGATAAGAGGCTATTCTATCAACATGCTGCATATACTAGATCAGAAGACACCTTTCAAGGTGATGGACCTGATAGTTAAGACTATCAAGAGGACTGCAGCAGACTAGAAGAGGTCATGTGGTTTTGCCCCGCACATTCAGATGCTTATCAATGCCAAGTTTGGCAAGGGCACCTACTTGTTGGATAGACCCCACTTGCCACTGCAGCCTGAGCATGAGGACAATGAAGTTGTGATGACTGAGGATGATCCCACGTCTGTTGAAGGTCAAGCAAAGTCTGAAGCTGCCAAACAAGCTAAAGCTGAGAAGGAAGCAGCAGCAGCAGCAGCTAAACCCAAGAGTGTTGGAGAACAGCTCCTTGAAGCTACCGGAGGATTGAACTACGCTGGCCAGCATAGTGCAGTCTCGGGAGAGTCTTGAGAGGATAGTTGAAGACAAGTTCCATGCTCGATGTCAAGTCGATCAAGTGCAAGTCATTGTCAACAAGCTTGAGGCGAGATATCGAGGAAGCTAAGAGGGAGAAGGCAGAGCTCATGCAGGAGATGCAGGATGACCTTGTCCAGATGACTATGAGCAGCTGCTCCGGTTCCCACAAGACCCAGATCACTGCTATTCCAAAGGATGACACGGGGCTACTGATCAAGCACCTCCCACCGCTCCATCGGTTCCAGCTCCAGCTCCAAGTGTCCACTCCTCCAGCTCCACAGACTTCAGCGAAGCCTTTGCGGATGCAGCTATCTCAACTCCATCAACCTGCATGGAGCTGCCAGCAGAGTCCCTAGTGACGTTTAGCTCTATACCTTTCGAACTTTTTGGTAACTTGTTGCCAAAGGGGGAGAAATTGTATAGATCATAGGACTTCGAGAGAGAGAGTGCTCGCTTTTGCTCTTTCGTTTACGGTTTCTTTGAGATACTTTTGAGATTTTCGAGACATTCCGTGTGTTTGATACTACGTTTGCTCTACTTTGATGAGTGCTTGATCATACTATGCCTTAATGTGTGCTTAATGCTTATCATATGCTATTCATATCTTGTATGATCATTTACTCATGTCTTGGTGATTGAGTGCATGCTATTCATTCTTATCATTTTGTGCGCTCCACCAAGATGTATGTGACATGGAAGAGTGACCCATGATCCTAATCGATTGTGCATTTGCATTCAAACGCAAATCTTAAATAATGCACAAATTTAGGGGGAGCTCTTGCTTATCACATACTTCTCAAAGCGATTTATATTATTCATTGATTATATCATTTGTCGAAGCTTTGATCTATATGTTGTCATCAATTACCAAAAGGGGAGATTGAAAGTGCAACTAATCCCGGGTGGTTTTGGTAATTAATAACATCATATATATCATTGAACTAATAACTTCTTGAGTATCATTTCGAAAGTTCATGATATGGGTATGGCAATGACTGAAGATGTGGACCCTCAAAATGCTAAGGAAAACATTGGCAAAAGCTCAAGACTCCATTTTTGGTTTAGTGATCCAAGATCACATTGAGTCTATAGGAAAGCCAATACTATTAAAAGGGATGAGGTTATGATAATGATCTGGTTGCTCAAAGTGCTTAGTGATCTATCTCCCAAACTATCGACAATCTTTCATTCCAACATATACTCATAAGTAATCTCGGTCCCACCGATTCCATAAACTCAGTCACACCGAGATGAACCACCTCACCATATACCCAAACCCTAGTAATTTCGATTTTCCGATTCCAAACTCGGTCTCACCAAAACTAGTGTTGCCAAGCTTCAGAACCTTCATCATCATATCGGTGTCACCGAGATGATAAAGTCGGTCCCACCGAGATTGGCAAACCCTAGTCTTTGGAAGAATCGGACTCACCGAGATTGTATTTTCGGTCCCACGAAAATCCCAACATTCACAAGATTTGAACTTTCGGTCTCACCGAGTTGTCAACTTCGGTCCGACCGAGATTGGTCAAATGTGTGTAGCAGTTGGATTTTGTGTGGAGGCTATAAATACCCTCCACCTCCTCTTCATTCGTGGAGAGAGCCATCGAAAGAACTACCACTCCTACCTTACATTTACGAGAAGAAAACTACCTACCCTTGTGTTGAGATCAAGTTTCTCCACTCCCACCATATAAAACTTGATTTCTAGCCTTCCCAAGTTGCTTTCCACTCAATCCTTTCTTCCACCACAGCCAAATCAGTGAGGAGAGTTGAGTGTTGGGGAGATTATCATTTGAAGCACAAGAGCAAGGAGTTCATCATCACCAACACCATCTATTACCTTTTGGAGGGTGGTGCCTCCTAGATTGGTTAGGTGTCGCTTGGGAGCCTCCGTCAAGATGTGGAGTTGAACCAAGGAGTTTGTAAGGGCAAGGAGATCGCCTACTTCGTGAAGATCTACCCCGAGTAAGGCTAGTCCTCCGTGGGCGTATGCCATGATGGCATAGACAAGGTTGCTTCTTCGTGGACCCTTCGTGGGTGGAGCCCTCCGTGGACTCTCGCAGCCGTTACCCTCCATGGGTTGAAGTCTCCATCAACGTGGATTGAGGATAGCACCACCTATCGGAACCACGAGAAAAATCTCCGTGTCTCCAAATTGCGTTTGCTCTTCTCCACCTCTCTTTACTACATGTGCAATTTACTTTCCGCTGCAAATACTCTAGAATTGCATGTGTAGGGTGATACTTGACTTGATCATCATTGTGAACTTGCTAAAAACTTGTCCTAATCAAAAGGCTAAACTTTTATATTGTCAAGTAGTCTAATCACCCCCCCTCTAGACATACTTTCGATCCTACAGAAGGTTAAAACGGAGTCTATTTAACAAACTATCGTTGTGGTTTTGATGCATAGGTAAGAACGGTTCTTGCTAAGCCCATAGCAGCCACGTAAAATTTGCAACAACAAAGTAGAGGACGTCTAACTTGTTTTTGCAGGGCATGTTGTGATGTGATATGGTCAAGACGTGATGCTATATTTTATTGTATGAGATGATCATGTTTTGTAACCGGTTATCGGCGATCGGCGAGAGCCATATGGTTGTCGCTTTATTGTATGAAATGCAACGCCCTGTAATTGCTTTACTTTATCACTAAGCGGTAGCGATAGTCGTAGAAGCAATAGATGGCGTAAACGACAACGATGCTACGATGGAGATCAAGGTGTCGCGCCAGTGACGATGGTGATCACGACGGTGCTTCGGAGATGGAGATCACAAGCACAAGATGATGATGGCCATATCATATCACTTATATTGATTGCATGTGATGTCTATCCTTTATGCATCTTATCTTGCTTTGATTGACGGTAGCATTTTAAGATGATCTCTCACTAATTACAATAAGTGTTCTCCACGAGTATGCACCGCTATGAAAGTTCTTCGTCTTTGAGACACCACGTGATGATCGGGTGTGATAGGCTCTACGTTCAAATACAATGGGTGCAAAACAGTTGCACACGCGGAATACTCAGGTTATATTTGACGAGCCTAGCATATACAGATATGACCTCGGAACACGGAGACTGAAAGGTCGAGCGTGAATCATATAGTAGGTATGATCAACATAGAGATATTCACCATTGAAACTACTCCATCTCACGTGATGATCGGACATGGTTTAGTTGATTTGGATCACGTGATCACTTAGATGACTAGAGAGATGTCTGTCTAAGTGGGAGATCTTTAGTAATATGATTAATTGAACTTAAATTTATCATGAACTTAGTACCTGATAGTATTTTGCTTGTCTATGTTTGTTTGTAGATAGATGGCTCGTCTTTGTTGTTCCGTTGAATTTTAATGCGTTCCTTGAGAAAGCAAAGTTGAAAGATGATGGTAGCAATTACACGGATTGGGTCCAGTAACTCGAGGATTGTCCTCATTGCTGCATGAGGAGTTACGTCCCGAAGCACCCACAGGTGCGAACTCTTCTGATGCAACCGACGATGTTAAGAACGTCTGGTAGAGCAAAGTGATGACTACTCGATAGTTCAATGTGCCATGCTTTACGGCTTAGAACCGGTCTTCAACGACGTTTTGAGCGTCATGGAGCATATGAGATGTTCCAGAGTTGAAGTTAATATTTCAAGAAAATGCCCGGATTGAGAGATATGAAGTCTCCAATAAGTTCTATAGCTGCAAGATGGAGGAGAACAGTTCATCGGTGAGCATATACTCAAAATGTCCGGGTATAATAATCACTTGATTCAACTGGGAGTTAATCTTCCGGATGATAGCGTCATTGATGAAATTCTCCAATCACGCCACCAAGCTACAAGAGCTTTGTGATGAACTATAATATGCAAGGGATGAACAAGACTATTCCCGAGCTCTTCGCAATCTTTGAAAGCATGGAGGTAGAAATCAAGAAAGAGCATCAAGTGTTGATGGTCAACAAGACCACTAGTTTCAAGAAGAAGGGCAAAGGGGAGAAAAGGGAACTTCAAAAGAACAACAAGCAAGTTGCTGCTCAAGAGAAGAAACCCAAGTCTGGACCTAAGCACTAAATCGAGTGCTTCTCTGCGCAAGCGGTCGACATTTGAAGCGAACTGCCCCAAGTATTTGGCGGATAAGAAGGATGGCAAAGTGATCAAAGGTATATGTGATATACATGTTATTGATGTGTACCTTACTAATGCTCGCAGAGCACCTGGGTATTTGATCTTGGTTACATTGCTAATATTTGCAACTCAAAGCAGGAACTACGGATTAGCGAAGATTAGCTAAGGACGAGGTGACGATCGCGCGTGGGAAATGGTTCCAAAGTCGATGTGATCGCGGTCGGCACGCTACCTCTACATCTACCATCGGGATTAGTTTTAGACCTAAATAATTGTTATTTGGTGCTGCGTTGAGCATGAACATTATATCTGGATCTTGTTTGATGCGAGACGGTTATTCATTTAAATCGAGAGAATAATGGTTGTTCTATTTATATGAGTAATATCTTTTATGGTCATGCACCCTTGAAGAGTGGTCTATTTTATTGAATCTCGATCTTGGTGATACACATATTCATAATGTTGAAACCAAAAGATGCAGAGTTGATAATGATAGTGCAACTTATTTGTGGCAATCGCCGTTTAGGTCATATCGATGTAAAACACATGAAGAAACTCCATCTTGATGGACTTACGGAATCACTTGATTATGAATCACTTGGTACTTATGAACCGTGCCTCATGGGCAAGATGACTAAAACACCATTCTCCGGATCTATGGAGAGAGCAACAGATTTATTGGAAATCATACATACAGATGTATGTGGCCCGATGAATGTTGAGGCTCGTGGCAGATATCGTTATTTTCTCACCTTCACAGATGATTTGAGCAGATACGGGTATATCTACTTAATGAAGCACAAGTCTGAAACGTTTGAAAAGTTCAAAGAATTTCAGAGTGAAGTAGAAAATCATCGTAACAAGAAAATAAAGTTTCTACGATCTGATCGTGGAGGAGAATATTTGAGTTACGAGTTTGGTTTACATTTGAAACAATGTGGAATAGTTTCGCAACTCACGCCACCTGGAACACCACAACGAAATGGTGTGTCCGAACGTCGTAATCGTACTTTACTTGATATGGTTTGATCTATGATGTCTCTTACCGATTTACCTCTATCGTTTTGGGGTTATGCTTTTGAGACGGCCGCATTCACGTTAAATAGGGCACCATCAAAATCCGTTGAGACGACGCCTTATGAACTGTGGTTTGGCAAGAAACCAAAGTTGTCGTTTCTTAAAGTTTGGGGCTGCGATGCTTATGTGGAGAAACTTCAACCAGATAAGCTCGAACCCAAATCGGAGAAATGTGTCGGATACCCAAAGGAGACTATTGGGTTCACCTTCTATCACAGATCTGAGGGCAAGATTTTCGTTGCTAAATTCGGATCCTTTCTAGAGAAGGAGTTTCTCTCGAAAGAAGTGAGTGGGAGGAAAGTAGAACTTGATGAGATAATCAGTATCTACTCCCTTATTGGAAGGTAGTTCATCACAAGAACCGGTTCTGTGACAACTACACCAATTAGTGAGGAAGCTAATGATATTGATCATGAAACTTGGATCAAGTTTCTCTCGAACCTCGTGGGTCTACGAGTAAGATCCGCACTGTAATGGTGCGGTAATCCTATTCGGAAGTCATGTTACTTGACCATGATGAACCTACGAACTATGAGGAAGCGATGATGAGCCCAGATTCATAAAAATGGCTAGAGGCCATGAAATCTGAGATGGGATCCATGTATGAAAACAAAGTATGGACTTTGGTTGACTTGCACGATGATCGGCAAGCCATTGAGAATAAATGGATCTTTAAGAAGAAGACCGACTCGATGGTAATGTTCTTTGTCTACAAAGCTCGACTTGTTGCGAAAGGTTTTCGACAAGTTCAAGGAGTTGACTACGATGAGACTTTCTCACCCGTAGCGATGCTTAAGTCTGTCTGAATCATGTTGGCTATTGCTGCATTTCATGATTATGAAATTTGGCAAATGGATGTCAAGACTGCATTCTTGAATGGATTTCTAGAAGAAGAGTTGTATATGATGCAGCCGGAAGGTTTTGTTGATCCAAAAGGTGCTAACAAAGTGTGCAAGCTCCAGCGTTCCATTTATGGACTGGTGCAAGCATCTCGGAGTTGGAATAAACGCTTTGATAGTGTGATCAAAGCATATGGTTTTATCAGACTTTTGGAGAAGCCTGTATTTACAAGAAAGTGAGTGGGAGCTCTGTAGCATTTCTAGTTTTATATGTTGAGGACATATTGTTAATTGGAAATGACATAGAATTTCTGGATAGCATAAAGGGATACTTGAATAAAAGTTTTTCAATGAAAGACCTCGGTGAAGCTGCTTACATATTGGGCATCAAGATCTATAGAGATAGATCAAGACGCTTAATAGGACTTTCACAAAGCACATACCTTGACAAGATTTTGAAAAAGTTCAAAATGGATCAGGCAAAGAAAGGATTCTTGCCTGTGCTACAAGGTGTGAAGTTGAGTCAAACTCAATGCCCGACCACAATGAGAAGATAGAGAAAATGAAAATGTTCCTATGCTTCAGCCATAGGCACTATCATGTATGCAATGTTGTGTACCAGACCGACGATGCTTAGCAATAAGCTTGGAGGAAGGTACCAAAGTAATCCAGAGTGGATCATCGAACAGCGGTCAAGAACATCCTGAAATACCTGAAAAGGACTAAGGATATGTTTCTCGTATATGGAGGTGACAAAGAGCTAGTCGTAAATGGTTACGTCGATGCAAGCTTTGACACTGATCCGGACGATTCTAAATCGCAAACCGGATACGTGTTTTTATTAAACGGTGGAGCTGTAAGTTGGTGCAGTTCTAAACAAAGCGTCGTGGCGGGATCTACATGTGAAGCGGAGTACATAGCTGCTTCTGAAGCAGCAAATGAAGGAGTCTGGATGAAGGAGTTCATTTCCGATCTAGGTGTCATACCTAGTGCATCGGGACCAATGAAGATCTTCTATGACAATACTGGTGCAATTGCTTTGGCAAAGGAATCCAGATTTCACAAGAGGACCAAGCACATCAAGAGACGCTTCAATTCCATTCGGGACCAAGTCCAAGTGGGAGACATAGAGATTTGCAAGATACATACGGATCTGAATGTTGCGCACCTGCTGACTAAGCCTCTCTCACGAGCAAAACATGATCAACACCAAGACTCCATGGGTGTTAGAATCATTACCATGTAATCTAGATTATTGACTCTAGTGCAAGTGGGAGATGAAGGAAATATGCCCTAGAGGCAATAATAAAGTTATTATTTATTTCCTCATATCATGATAAATGTTTATTATTCATGCTAGAATTGTATTATCCGGAAACATGATACATGTGTGAATACATAGACAAAACTATAGTCACTAGTATGCCTCTACTTGACTAGCTCATTAATCAAAGATGGTTATGTTTCCTGACCATAGACATGTGTTGTCATTTGATTAGTGGGATCACATCATTAGGAGAATGATGTGATTGAAATGACCCATTCTGTTAGCTTAGCACTTGATCGTTTAGTATTCTGCTATTGCTTCCTTCATGACTTATACATGTTCCTGTAACTATGAGGATTGTGCAACTCCCATTTACCGGAGGAACACTTTGTGTGCTACCAAACGTCACAACGTAACTGGGTGATTATAAAGGAGTACTACAGGTGTCTCCGAAGGTACATGTTGGGTTGGCATAATTCGAGATTAGAATTTGTCACTCCGATTGTCGGAGAGGTATCTCTGGGCCCTCTCGGTAATACTCATCACCTAAGCCTTGCAAGCATGTAACTAATGAGTTAGTTATGAGATGACGTATTACGGAACGAGTAAAGAGACTTGCCGGTAACGAGATTGAACTAGGTATTGGATACCGACGATCAAATCTCGGGCAAGTAACATACCGATGACAAAGGGAACAACGTATGTTGTTGTGCGGTTTGACCGATAAAGATCTTCGTAGAATATGTAGGAACCAATATGGGCATCCAGGTCCGCTATTGGTTATTGACTGGAGACGTATCTCGGTCATGTCTACATTGTTCTCGAACCGTAGGGTCCGCACGCTTAAGGTTTCGATGATAGTTATATTATGAGTTTATGTATTTTGATGTACCAAAGTTTATTCGGAGTCCCGGATGTGATCACGGACATGACGAGGAGTCTCGGAATGGTCGAGACATAAAGATTGATATATTGGACGACTATATTCGGACACCGGAAAGGTTCCGGAAGTTTTCGGAGAAAACCGGAGTGCCGGGGGGGTTACCGGAACCCCCCGGGAGAGTTAATGGGCCACTTGGGCCTAGGTGGGAAGAGAGAGGGGCGGCCAGGGTGGGCGCGCCCCTCTCCCTCCAGTCCGAATTGGACTAGGAGGGGCGGCGCCCCTTCCTTCCCCTCCTCCTTCCTTTCCCTCCTAGTAGGAGTAGGAAAGGAGGAATCCTACTCCTACTAGGAGGAGGATTCCTCCTCCCTTGGCGCGCGCCAAGGGGGCCGGCCAGCCTCCCCCTCCCTCCTTTATATACGGGGGTAGGGGGACACCCTAGACACACAAGTTGATCATTGAGATCGTTCCTTAGCTGTGTGCGGTGCCCCCCTCCACGATATTACACCTCGGTCATATTGTAGCGGTGCTTAGGCGAAGCCATGCGACAGGAGAACATCAAGATCGTCACCACGCCGTCGTGTTGATGGAACCCCCCCCACGCCTCTGCTGGATCGGAGATCGGGGGTGTGTCATCGAGCTGTATGTGTGTCAAGAACTCGGAGGTGCCGGAGTAACGGTGCTTGGATCGGTTGGACCGGGAGGACGTACGACTACTTCCTCTACGTTGCGTCAATGCTTCCGCTTCGGTCTACGAGGGTACGTGGACAACACTCTCCCCTCTTGTTGCTATGCATGACCATGATCTTGCGTGTGCGTAGGAATTTTTTTGAAATTACTACGTTCCCCAACAATTTGTGGAGCTCGTAGACATGACGGTTTATCAGCTAAGCTATGACGGTGCCTTGGTGGCCATCATAGCTGATTATCCTGGCCTACTCCCTGCATCGCATGTAAGTAAAACCGGAGTCCTAACTTCCAAGAAGGATCCCTTCTTTGCGCGTTGCCCACCGCACATGCATTGCGTTTCACAGGGAAGGCCATCAGGGCGCCGCGCCGAACCCGCGGTGACTCACCAACAAGGGGCACCAAAGCCGGGTAGGCTTAAAAGGAAGGCGGTCAGGGTCGAGGCGCCGTAGCAGAGGTACGATTAAAAACCTGCTCCGTGATTATCGTCTTTAAAATATAACAATGTCCATGGTCCCCTGGCAGAAAAAGCGCTCGCCGGACTGTGTCTGGAGAGCCTACCAGCCACGCCTCCACCAGCCGGACTCCAGAGCCGGACTCAAGGGCGGAGGGTAACGCGGGGACAACGCCGGACGATCCTCCTACAGAGGATGCGGATAGAATATCCGCTACAAATTCCGATGTGGAAAGCGCCATGAATCACAGGCGTCGACGAGCCGCACTCCATGACCCTAATTTCTCTGAGGAGGCGTTCAATGCCTTCAACTCAGGAGACGCGTACATCCGAGCTGCTCAAGGTGGTCCTGCTGGAGCCACGGACCAGTATTTAAAGGATATACGGGTAAGAAAATCTGATAATTATGTATATCAATAGCCCCTGAGACTTGAAACAGTTGGCACAACTGATTTGAGGATCATTGTATGCATAGGTTCTTACAGAGAAGAACACCCACTTGTCCCAAGAGCTGGAGGAGTGCAAAGCCCGGCTATGGGCCGCAGTTGACGGAATGGAGGGATCTAAGAAGGCCTCATCTGGTAATACTTGTCTAAAAAAGAATGTAATTACGTGTACCAGTTAGTATTCGGCATGCTTGTGAATCTAACAACAGATTCTGTAGATAATCCCGGAGGGAATCCGGGGATTTTACAAGAGGATGAGCAACAAGCTAAACGGCAGCTAGAGGCTGGCGAGCATGTGCTTACCCGGGTTAGGCTGGAGAAAAACGATCTCCAAGATGCCAATACCCGACTAGGCATTGAATTAAAAGATATTCGGGCCCAACTTGCTGACTCCGTGAAGGAGAATAAGAGGCTTTAATGCGGCATTTTTAGTAAGTGCTCGAACGAACCTTTATACAGTTCGGTGAAGAAGCGGGCTAACAGAGTTATGTCTGTAGGTATGCTGACAGGTCGTCCCGAAGAGGAGATGCCCAGATCTGCAGGCGATCTTCTGCAAGAGCTTCCACAACTGCACGAACAAGTTCGACAGGTGATGCAGGGTATTGCCCAGGCCTTGTGGCCCTCCGCCTCCCTACCTGGAGGCATGGGGGAGCTTGTAGAGATGCTCAAGGGAGCGCGGCGGCGCTTCCGATTATGGAAGATATCAGCCTGCCGACAAGGTGCAAGAGAAGTCTGGGCCATGGTGAAGACGCGATACACCAAGGTTGACCCCAATCACATGGCCGAGGTCGGACCTGTAGGATCAGATGGGAAAGAGATCCCCGTTAGTCTAGTATATGACCAGGTAGGATTAGCCACAAAGTATTCCCAACAGGATTGTAGACTAGACAGCCTGTTGGATGATATAGAAGAAGAATTTAGTCAGTCTAAGTGACTGTGTACTTCAAATGACATATTTTGTCCCTAGCCGGATTGTAAATCATTTGTCATGGCGGACCTTTTCGCTTCAACCTCCGGACCCGACAGTCCGGAGTGTATCCGAATACCCGCTCAGTTATGTAAACCGGAGTACGCGTGGAAACCAGGCGTAGGGGTCATAAGTCTTGAACCGACAAGTACCCAACTAGCTATGTTATATTACATGGATTGTAAGAAACATCTTCCAGGGAGAATAGTTCCGTTAAGGGTTCCTTTCCCTGGGTACGCATGCATTAATGTGCATGTCCGAGCTGCGAACAGAGACGCAGAATATGAAACATCTAGGAGTTTATATTATAAATAGGTAAAAAACATATTTTGTTCACCGACCGAATATTCCCTTAAGAACGCTAGCTTTTGGCTTCACCCAGTCTGAGGTACACGTCTGGCTGACCCGACAGTAACAATTGCAGAGGTGCTCCCCTTATGCCCTAGCCGAACTAATGGGAACGTAGAGCATAAACACAGGAGCCAGGCAACCCAGCTTGGCCAAAACTTAAGTCATATCGATGCATATAATGGCGAAAAAAGGTACATATGGAAAAGTGACACATATGTGGTGGGCATAAAGCCCAGAAGATAATTATATTAAGCTTTTGTATAAGAAGCCCCCAGGTATAATGAGCGTGCATAGCACATCAAGATTGTGTAGCCAAGACACACTCAAAGCTTTTAAGGCCATAAAAAGGGAAGAAAGAAAGAAAAATAGGATATAACATAAAAAAAGGCGGAGGTAAGGAGACGAACACAGAGTTTGGCACTAGGCGTAGAATCTTCGGAGTCTAGCCGTGTTCCATGGGTTTGGCTCGAGTCGATTATCAGATGCATCACGCAGACGGTACGCTCCCCTAGTGAGAACTTTATCAATGATGAAGGGACCCTCCCACTTGGGCTTGAGCTTGTCCTTTTTCTTCTCCAGTAGGCGTAGAATGAGTTCGCCAATGTTATAAGTTTTGGCCCGTACTTCTCGGCTTTGATACCTTCGAGCCTGTTGCTGATAGAATGCAAAACGGGCTTTTGCGACATCACGCTCCTCCTCCAGGGCATCTAAACTGCCCTGCCGATCAAGCTCGGCTTCTCTCTCTTCGTACATGTGAACTCGAGGTGAGTCATGATTGATATCGCAGGGCAATACCGCCTCTGCGCCGTACACCATAAAAATGGTGTGTATCTGGTAGTGCTATTCGGCGTGGTCCGCAGCCCCCATAATATGGAGTCGAGCTCCTCGAGCCAGTGCATGTCTGATTCCTTCAAGGATCGCACTAGTCTGGGTTTGATGCCGCTCATAATAAGACCATTTTCTCATTTGACTTGAATGTTTGTTTGGGGGTGATAGACGGAGGTATAATTGAGCTTAATGCCCATGTTGCCACACCAAGTTTTCACCTTGTCGGCTGTGAAGTTGGAGCCATTATCGGTGATGATGCTGTGGAGGACACCGTAACGGTGTACGACCCCTGATATGAAATCTATCACTGTTCCGGATTCAGCCGTTTTAACTGGTTTGGCTTCTATCCCTTTGGTGAATTTATCCACCATGACCAACAAGTATTTTTTCTTATGGCTTCCTCCTTTAAGGGGTCTAACCATATAGAGCCCCCAGACCGCAAAGGGCCAAGTAATGGGGATTGTTTGGAGAGCGGTAGGTGGCATATGGCTTTGATTTGCAAAAAGCTGGCAACCGACGCAATGTTGGACTAGGTCCTGTGCGTCTGCTCGGGCTGTCGGCCAGTAGAAACATGTACAGAAGGCCTTGCTTAGAAGGGCGCGAGCTGCGGCGTGGTGGCCGCCGAGTCTAGCATGAATTTCGGCCAAGAGCTGCCGCCCTTCCTCTTCGGAAATGCACCTTTGGAGCACTCCGGTTGCGCTTTTCTTATAAAGCTCTCCCTCGTGGACCTTGTAGGCTTTAGAGCGCCGCACAATGCAATGTGCCTCATTTTGGTCCTCAGGGAGTTCTTGCCTATTTAGGTAGGCTAAGAAGGGTTCTGTCCACGGGGCGATAACAACCATGATCACGTGGGCCGAAGGTGTTATTTCAGTGGCAGAGCCTCCTATTATGTTAGTGTGTCCGGGATCTGGGGTTGTGGCCGGATCTGGACTAGTATTGCCGGTTTCCCCTTCCCACACCACAGACGGCTTGAACAACCTTTCCAAGAAGATATTAGGTGGGACGGGGTCGCGCTTAGCGGCGGATATCCGCCGCTTGATTGTTTTCTCGGACCACATGATGGAATTCGAGCCCCTCGAACCAAGCTGACATCTTGAGCACGGTATTGCGGTAGGCCGCCATTTTCGGGTCCTTGCCGTCAAAGTCTCCATTTATTGAGATATTGCAAGGTTCGAATCCCCATGCACTTCTAGGCGTTGAATGCCCATGGAGACTGCCATCCGAAGACCATGCAACAGAGCCTCGTATTCGGCTGCATTGTTGGAGTATGTGTATAATATTTGGAGTACGTACTGGACTGTATCTCCGGTGGGGGATGTCAGGACAACGCCTGCTCCCAGACCAGCCAGCATCTTAGAGCCGTCAAAGTGCATGATCCAATTGGAGTACGCGTCGTACTCTTTAGGGAGTTCGGCTTCTATCCATTCAGCGACGAAGTCAGCCAGTACTTGCGACTTAATGGCTCGCCGTGGTTTGTATATGATGTCGAACGAGAGGAGCTCGATAGCCCACTTAGCAATCCGGCCCGTGGCATCGCGGTTATTTATTATATCGTTGAGTGGTACTTCGAAGGCCACCGTGATTGAACACTCTTGAAAGTAGTGTTGTAGTTTCCGGGATGCCATGAAAACTGCGTATGCTATCTTTTGATAATGTGGGTACCGTGACTTGCATGGAGTGAGGACAGTGGATACGTAGTATACCGGCTTTTGAAGCGGGAACTTATGTCCTCCCGTCTCTCGTTCAACGACGAGCACCGCGCTCACAACCTGGTGTTTTGTAGCTATATATAACAGCATGGGTTCGCCGATATTTGGCGCGGCCAGGATTGGATTGCTGGCCAAGAGGGCCTTTATTTCTTCCAGTCTGGCCGTAGCCGCATCCGTCCAATTGAAGTGTTCGGTGCGTCGAAGAAGGCGATAGAGAGGTAGTGCCTTTTCTCCCAATCGGGAGATAAAGCGGCTTAAGGCAGCCACACATCTAGTTAACTTCTGGATTTGCTTGAGGTCTGTTGGGGTAGCCAACTGTGACGGAGCTCGGATTTTATCCAGATTTGCTTTGATTCCTCTATTGGAAACGATGAAGCCCAGCAGCTTTCCAGTAGGGACGCCGAAAACGCATTTTTCCGGGTTGAGCTTGATGTCATATGTTTGGAGATTGTCAAACATAAGCCTCAGGTCGCCTATTAAAGATTGTACGTGTCTGGTTTTGATGACTACGTCGTCTACGTATGCCTTAAATGTTTTGCCGATTTGTGTTTCCAGACATGTCTGAATCATGCGTTGATAGGTTGCACATGCGTTTTTGAGCCCAAAAGGCATGGTGTTAAAACAGAAGGGGTTGTATGGAGTGATGAATGCCGTTGCGGCTTGATCGGACTCTGCCATCTTGATTTGATGGTATCCGAAGTATGCGTCGAGGAAGCACAATGAGTCGTGTCCTGCGGTAGCGTCGACGATTTGATCGATGTCTTGAAGGCGGCGGGGGAAGGATCCTCGGGCAAGCCTTATTGAGGTCCTTTAAATCGACACATAGGCGCCAGGATTTGTCCTTCTTTGGTACCATCACCAGGTTTTCTAGCCAGTCCGGATGTTTTACTTCTCTGATGAATCCGGCCTCGAGTAACTTGGCTAGCTCCTCTCCCATGGCTTGTCGCTTAGGTTCTGAAAAACGCCGAAGAGTCTGCTTGACCGTCTTGTATCCCTTTAGTATGTTTAGGCTATGCTCGGCCAGCCTGCGTGGGATACCTGGCATGTCTGAAGGATGCCAAGCGAAGATGTCCCAGTTCTCGCGCAAGAACTCTCGCAGTGCGGCATCTATTGTGGGGTTCAGCTGTGCCCCGATGGATGCTATTTTTGTAGAGTCCGTCGGGTGGACCTAGAATTTGGCTATTTCGTCCGCTGGTTTGAAAGAGGTGGACTTGGGTCGTTTGTCGAGTATCACGTTGTCCCTGTCCACTGTGGAGTGCAGCGCAGTTAGTTCTTCGGTAGCAAGGGCTTCGGATAATGCCTCAAGGGCCAGTGCGGCGGTTTTATTTCCGGCACAGAGTGCTACGTCCGGATCACTAGCTAGAGTGATGATTCCATTGGGCCCGGGCATCTTGAGCTTCATGTATCCATAATGGGGTATAACTTGCAAGCTCATGAATGCATCCCGCCCTAAAAGGGCGTGGTATCCGCTACTGAACGGGGCCACTTGGAATGTGATTTCTTCGGACCTATAATTCTCCGGCGTGCCGAATACCACATCTAGTGTGATTTTTCCCGCACATCATGCCTCCCGACTAGGGATGATTCCTCTGAAGGTCGTGCTGCTTTGCTTGATGCGGCTCTTGTCTATTTCCATTTTCTTAAGAGTTTCCTCATAGATGAGGTTTAATTCGCTGCCTCCGTCCATGAGCACTTTAGTAAGCCGGAAGCCGTCCACAATTGGACTAAGGACCAAAGTGGCTGGTGCTCAGACTTTAGAATTGAGGTCCGTCACTAGCATTGAAGGTTATGGCCGTGTCGTTCCATGGATTTATTGCTGCAACGTGGCAGACTTCGGCAAGGTTGCGGAGTGCTCGCTTTCGCCTGTTATTTGAGGCGAAAGTCTCAAGACTGTCAATACTGTATTGTTATTTTCCGCGGGATGATGCTCTGCAGTATTGTTGATGAGGAGATCCTCGCTGCTCTTGGCCACCTGCCGGAGTATCCAACATGCTCTAAGGCTGTGTGTTGGTATGGTATCCGGTGTGCTGTGAATTTTGCATGGCCCATTGAGCCGTCCCTCCAATACGGTTCCACGCCCTGTAGTGGGCTTTGGTTTCTTTGTAATTGGACCGGGTGACTTGCGAGAGTGCACCCTTTTAGTTCAGACGAGGGGTTTAGTGAGAGCCGGAGGATCCCAGAATTTTATTTGGGGTTTCCAGGCGCTTTCCATCGCACAATACTTCTGTACTATGGCCGCCAAGTCAGCGAAGTGCGTTATGTCATGGCGACTTATGGCGTTAAGGATTCCCTTGTCCGTGCAATTTTTGCAAAAGAATGAGAGTGCGTCTTCCTCGTGACAGTCCTTAACCTTGCTCATTACAAGGAGGAATCTGGCCCAAAAGTGATGTACTATCTCTTGGGATTGTTGTCTAATGTGGGAAAGATCACTTGTATCTGGGTGGGTGTGTGGATTTAAGTCCGAACCCTGACCCGATCTGAGACCCAGGGGCAAAGGAGCTTCCAAACTTGGCGGTTTGGGTTCTGGGATGTTGCCTAATTTTTCTGCTGCACTGTCTGATTCTAGGTTCGGAGCTTGGGCCATGTCCTCCCGTAGACGGGTATCCGGCTCAGAGAGCTCGGGAATCCCGACATAGTTTGTCCTCAAAATAGAGGAAGAATCGTTGTATTGCTCCTCCACTACCGCTATCTGATGGGTGACCGGCGGAGAGTTAATCTCCCTTTGGTCGGGTTTAAGCCCAATTCGATCATAGTCCATAGCGACTCCCAAGGTGGCGATGCAATCCAAGAGCTCATTCAAGGACTAGAGCTCCAATGGATCCATCTTCTCGGTGTATTCGGAGCTGACGTGGAGGCTGTTTTTGATGACCTGAGAAGTCATTGTCGGTGCGGCGGCCGAGCGGGCGGTCATGACGAAGCCGCCTAGTCGGAGAGTTTGGCCTACAGCCAGGGCTCCCCCAGAGGTGATGTTGTCCTTGATAACAAGGCGAGCCATCAAGCCTTACCATGACGACATAGTGGAACTCTCAATGAAAGCACCAATGTCGGTGTCAAAACCGGCGGATCTCGGGTAGGGGGTCCCGAACTGTACGTCTAAGGCTAATGGTAACATGAGGTGGGGGACACAATGTTTACCCAGGTTTGGGCCCTCTCGATGGAGGTAATACCCTACTTCCCGCTTGATTGATCTTGATGATATGAGTATTACAAGAGTTGATCTACCACAAGATCATAGAGGCTAAACCCTAGAAGCTAGCCTATGATTACGATTGTTGTTGTCCTACGGACTAAACCCTCCGGTTTATATAGACACCGGAGGGGGCTAGGGTTACACAGAGTCGGTTATAGAGAAGGAGATCTACATATCTGAATTGCCAAGCTTGCCTTCGACTCAAAGGAGAGTCCCACCCGGACACGAGACAAAGTCTTCAATCTTGTATCTTCATAGTCCAACAGTTCGGCCAAAGTATATAGTCCGGCTGTCCGAGGACCCCCTAATCTAGGACTCCCTCAGTCGTCAAACACAATATCATGAGAGTCATTCACCGGTCTGAGTCCCTTCACACGTCCAATTTTCAATGCCTAAACTCCGTCAATGTTGTGCTCTTGCCCAACAAGTACGACGCGCAGGGCATCTCCGGTTATAGGCCCATTAGCCTAATCCATACTATCGCCAAAATCATTGCTAAAGTCATCTTCTTGCGGCTTGCTCCCCATATGGACGTTCTTGTCTCCAACGCCCAAAGTTTTTTTCTTTTTGGAAAAGAAGGATTACACCCGCAAAAAAAGAAGGATTACACCCCCTCTGCATAAAAATGATGCATGCAACCATATTATTAACCAAACTATCCATCAAGTACGGAGTTCGATACAAGTTCGCAAATCAAGGTGAAAAAAATTACAAATTGCCTCAACCAGAAAAAATAAGACAAGATAACAATAAGCCTATCCTATTGTTGGACCGCCATCCAAACCGATTGTACGTATCCCGTGCTACCGTCCTCCAACAGTTGCACCCATAAACCATATGCTCCTTGACTTACGTACGATTGAGTAATGACCACGTACGGATCCAACCAGTTGCCCTATAGAGGACCTGCAATTTTTTTGATGTTTTATTTGTTAAAAATCACGTCATTCCGATAGTTTCGTATAGCCCAAAGTAATGCACACACCCGACTCAAATATGCACCGCTGTTTTAGAGTTTACTCCATTTAATCATGTCCCAAACAAAGTGCCAATTCTATTTGGAGGACTGACATTGAAGGCCACATGAATTGTATGCCACAATAACTTGGCTAGTGGATATTTGAGAAGAAGATGTTTGATGGATTCATCTTGATCACAAAAACAACATCGTTTACTACCCTCCCAACTATGCTTTGTCAAGTTGTCCTTACTCAAGATCACTTCCTTGTCATGAAGACTTCTATTTTTAAAGATACCTTAAATTTCCAAATATGAAGTGGTTTTAGGATTATACCAATGTTTATAAAATCCATATACATAGATTTCAGTGAGAATACTCCAGCCATTGAAAGTTTCCAGTGAAGACTTCCTTGAATATTACCTTGGGGTGCCTTGAGTATCCCCAAGCTTAGCGTTTTGTCCCTCCTTGTTCTTTCATCCATCGTCATCTCACCCAAAACTTAAAAATTTCAATCAGACAAAACTCAACAAAACCTCATGAGATGCATTAGTATAATAAAATAAATCATTAACTTAGGTACTATCATAACTAGATTCATAATTGTTATTGCATAATACCTATTGTATTATATTGCCTTCATGACTTATACCCCCGATACAATCATAGAAACTTCAAAATAAGCACACTATGCAATAAAAAGAGAACGTGTCTAAAACAGAATAATACGTAATGATGGAATTTTTAGTCACACTTCTGTAACTCTAAAAATTCTGAAAAATTAGTACAACATAAAAAATTGTAGCCCAATACCGTGTAAATATTTCAGGAATTGATCACGTTCTAGTACATAATGAAAACTCAACTATTGGATACAAAAGTTTCTAATTATGTACAGGGTCAAATCAACAATCATCCAAATCATCCTAAAGACTTTACTTGGCACAAAAGTCAAAAGCAAAGATACAAACATAACTAATACAATAAAAATAATCATGCTGACACACACAATAAAAATGATAAATATGGGGTTGTTTCCCAACAAGCTCTTTCTTTATAACCATTAAGATAGTCTTGAGATATCAATGATGCTCACATAAATGGTAAGAATTGAAGGACAAAGAGATCATCATATAGCATGTAATTATCACATTTAAATCTAACCCATTTCCTATGCATAGGCATTTCATAATTAAACAATTTATCAAAACAAGCAATATTTAGCATATGTGAAAGTGCTAGTTATCGACTAGAGGGGGGGGGGTGAATAGGCGATTTTTATTAAAGGTTTCAAAAACAGGCAATGTCTTTGAAGGTAGCGAAAGCAATACATGATCTAACCACAATGATGGTTAAGATGACCAGACATAACAGGTGTAGACCTCATACATGAATGCATGCATTGGTGATAAACACAAGAAGCATGAAGACAAATGGGCAAACAGATGAATGGCTTCATGGTATATCTTCAAATACAGATAATCATGCAAATGATTCACAATATGATGCTATAAGTAAGAGAGAGAGAGAGAGAGAGAGAGAGAGAGAGAGAGAGAGAGAGAGAGAGAGAGAGAGAGAGAGAGAGAGAGAGAGAGAGAGAGAGAGAGAGAGAGAGAGAGAGAGAGAGAGAGAGAGAGAGAGAGAGAGAGAGAGAGAGAGGATGAAACCAGTAGCTCGGGGAAGACAATGATTTGTTTGACCAGTTCCAATAGCTGTGACAGTTGTACATCTGGTTAGGGAGGCTGAGATTGAACTTAGAAGACCTTGTATTCACCTTATTCCCCTTGAGCTAAGGTCACCTAGACCTCGCCCAATCACTCAGGTAAGTCTTCAAGGTAGACTTCCAAACCTTCACAGACTTCATTCACCAACAATCCACAATGACTCTTGGATGCTCAGAACGTGACGCCTAATTGGTTGGAAGATCACAGTCTTCAAGTGTAATAAGCCTTCAGTTCACTCAGAACAAAATGTCTTCAGTGATGCTCAATCACTTTGGGCTCTGGGTGTTTTGGGTTTGTCCTTCCAAGGATTATATCTCAAAGGCTTCGGAGGTGGGTTGCTCTCAAACGACAAAAGCCGTGCACAAACTCGGAGTAGGCACCAACTTACACTACAAAAAATACACTTCCGTGATGATATGTGTTTGTTCAGTAAGTCATGTTTTCTTTCATGCATGTACATCCATGACGATTTTGTGACAGAATCAAGATAGTCATACATGTGCTGTCGTAGAAGTGTTCCATGACATTACCAAAATTATCATCACGGAAGTGCACTTCCATGCCGATAAATCGCGCGTCGTAGAAGTGCTTTCATCAAGGGTGACTGATACGTCCATTTTGTATCATGCTTTTATGTCAATATTTATTGCATTATGGGATGTTATTTCACGTTATGTCACAATACTTATGGCTATTCTCTCTTATTTTACAAGGTTTACATGAAGAGGGAGAATGCCGACAGCTGGAATTCTGGGCTGGAAAAGGAGCAAATATTGAAGGACTATTCTGCGCAACTCTAAAAGTCCTGAAACTCCACGGAATGTCTTAAAATAAATAAAGAAAAATCGTCGCCAAAGATGAAGGCCAGGGGGCCCACACCCTGCTCACGAGGGTGGGGGGCGCGCCCCCCTGGGCGCGCCCCCTACCTCGTGGGCCCCCTGGTGGCTCTCCGACGTCCATCTTCTCCTATATGAAGTCTTTCGATGAGAAAAAAAATAGAAGGCAACCTTTTGGGACGAGACTCCGCCGCCACGAGGCGGAACCTTGGCGGAACCAATCTAGGGCTCCGGCAGAGCTGTTCTGCCGGGGACACTTCCCTCCGGGAGGGGGAAATCATCACCATCGTCATCACCAATGCTCCTCTCATCGGGAGAGGGCAATCTCCATCAACATCTTCATCAGCACCATCTCATCTTCAAACCCTAGTTCATCTCTTGTATCCAATTCTTGTCTCCAAGTCCGGGATTGGTGCTAGTAGGTTGCTAGTAGTGTTGATTACTCCTTTATTTGATGCTAGTTGGTTTATTTGGTGGAAGATCATATGTTCAGATCCTTTATGCATATTATTACCCCTCTGATTATGAACATGAATATGCTTTGTGAGTAATTACGTTTGTTCCTGAGGACAAGGGAGAAGTCTTGCTATTAGTAGTCATGTGAATTTGGTATTCGTTCGATATTTTGATAAGATGTATGTTGTCTAACCTCTAGTGGTGTTATGTGAACATCGACTACATAACACTTCACCATTATTTGGGCCTAGAGGAAGGCATTGGTAAGTAATAAGTAGATGATGGGTTGTTAGAGTGACAGAAGCTTAAACCCTAGTTTATGCGTTGCTTCGTAAGGGGCTGATTTGGATCCATATGTTTCATGCTATGGTTAGGTTTACCTTAATACTTTTCTTGTAGTTGCGGATGCTTGCAATAGAGGTTAATCATAAGTGGGATGCTTGTCCAAGTAAAGGCAGTACCCAAGCACCGGTCCACCCACATATCAAATTATCAAAGTACCGAATGCGAATCATATCAGCGTGATGAAAACTAGCTTGACGATATTCCCATGTGTCCTCGGGAGCACTTTTCCTATTATAAGAGTTTGTCCAGGCTTGTCCTTTGCTACAAAAAGGATTGGGCCACCTTGCTGCACTTTATTTACTTTTGTTACTTGTTGCCCGTTACCATTTATCCTATCACAAAACTATCTGTTACCACTTATTTCAGTACTTGCAGAGAATACCTTGCTGAAAACCGCTTATCATTTCCTTCTGCTCCTCGTTGGGTTCAAAACTCTTACTTATCGAAAGGACTATGATAGATCCCCTATACTTGTGGGTCATCAGTGACTGAGACGTGGCATCCACCATAATGGGTCACCGTTAAGCTATGGGGTTCCGGTTTGGATCCGATAACCCGTTAACAGCCCAGACCAATGGGGATTTTCCACGTGTAAAATTATCGTTGGCTATAGCAACCACGTGTCAGCACCCAAAAATGACAGATGTCAACCACCCAATGGACAGGAGGCACCTATGATATGTCGACATGTGGCAAGGCCCAATAACGGCCCATTTAGGTTAAAAGACTGGCTTAGTGAAAATTAGCGGGCTAGCCCATTAACAGCCTGCTTGCAGACGACCCATTCGCAGTTAAGGCCCGTACAACTATTGTCTAATCGGCCCGTCAACGGTCCGTTCTAAACTTGTCATCATCGCGGCCTATGGTCACTTCTGGCCCGTTAACAGTCTCCTAAGTATTTGGGCCGAATTACGACCCGGTGTGTTTCCAACCTATTAAAGGACCTACTTCATTTGGGTCCATTTTTTGGCCCTTGAAACTTTCGGCCCATAAATGACAGTGAAGGATTTGGGTAATATTCGGCCATGTCTGACATTCAGCCTGTTAGAGGCCCACTGTAGATTTGGGCCACTTCCAGCCTGTTGTGATTTTCGGCCTATTAACGCCGGACAAAATCAATGGGCCATATGTGGCCCAACATCACATCGAGCCTATGAACGACCCATATAAAACTGATACTAATCAAGGCTGACCAAACTTCCGGCTTATTAAAGGCACGTGTAGTAGGTCAGCGCATTTATGGCCTGTCTGAATTTCGGCCTATGAACGATCCACATTGTAAAGGGGCCACCACGAGCTGAGATACATTTCGGCCTGCTAATGACCGGTGGGTTATTTGGCACAATCAGGGCCCAATCTCACTTTCGGCCTATTAAAGGCCCATGTTATTTATGGGCTCAAGATATTTACACATGTTAACGGCCTATTGTTAATGAGGGCCCAAGTTAAGTTTAGGCATGTTATAGGCCCACTAGGTGCACAGGCCTACCAAAAATATGAAAGTTTATGCTGATTTAGGCCTAGATATTTTTAGCGGGCTACATGCAAATTTCGGCCAATAATCGTTTTTAGCCCAATTGGAATGGGCCTAACGAATGTTGGCACGTTGGGCTCCTACGAAGCATTTGGCCGAATACATTACTAAGATAAACCTACACTATACAAAAATAGCGTCGTAATTTCTCCAGCCTTTTGCAGCACGATAAATGCTGTATCACAACAAATAAATTCAAGCTATACAACAAAAGGCCTGTTGGCATAAAGTTTACATTCCTTGTAGATAAAAGCACCATCAAATGTATGGAAGCACAGATCATTTAACCCCAGTGCTAATGTTTCAGGCTGTAGAATCTGATGGAGCAGCATGATCATCCCCTTTTTTCAGCCATTGCTCTTGAACAACGAAACAAATGTCTGATAGTCTGGTTTCAAAACCATTCATATCTTGACAAAATTTGTCAACCACTATTCTTGTTTCCAAAATGACGTCCAGTAGAGATTGGAGTTGTGTCTGGAGCACATATATATCACTCCGTCTAGCCGAAAGATTCTATTTAGTAGGCGATTTGGTTGAGGTTACCTTGACAACCAACCCAGAATTACACAGGAAGGTGCTTTTTGCACTGTTAGTGGAGAGATACTGACGCACTGCAGCAAGAGGTGACATTGTGCCTGTGGTAGCCTCGTCACCTTCAGGTGGTTGTGGTTGTTCAATCATTTGTTCCATAGCTTGTTGAAAGTTTGAACTTGTAGATTAGTGTACCAGATGATAAAAAAACAAACAAAGTAGGTTTCACATTTATACATAACTTATTTTGGTGAACTACTGTAATATATTAGCATGTATTGTAGTGCCAACTACATAATAAAATCACTTTCAGAACATATGTCCATGTAGCATGCCTACTGTATTGTCTATTTCCTCACATTCATTGACATGTAAGGATAAAGAGACATGGTTTAAAGTAGGATAAACATAGTATGGCATCATTCATATCATGGTCAAAGAGATATCAAACAAATAGGCTATTGTATCATTGTGTGGGAACGTGAACATCACAACTAGATTATAGATCAAGACCAAAAGAATACCCTTCCTCTCTTTTAAACCGTGTAAGGTGAAATGATACGTTAAGACAACTGTGTATAAAAATGAACAGAGGAACTGACATTGGCTGCAAACCAAGCAGTTAAATGAACACGTCACAATAACAAGTAGTTCAAAGGCAGAAGGAGTAAGGACTTACAACAGCGGTTTGAACTGGTGTGCTCATGCCCTTCATCTTGCTAGTGTGGCAATCCTTGAAGATTTGCACTGCATTCGGTTCAGATTCTTTTTGGTCCACACGTGCTTTCCTTTGTATTTGGAACAAGTCAATATAGATACGATAATATGGCATAGAAAAAAGAAGGAAGTAGAAGCTATTTACAAGAGCCTCATAGTGTGCAATATAGCTACGATATCTGGTTGTCTGTTGGAATTTCACTTTAGAACGGTTGGTCTTGTTCTTCAAACAGTTAGCCTAGAAGAAGATACACTTGTAAGGCACATACGTAAATACAAGTTCAATATGTGATCTAATCAAATACATATACCCTACCTGATACTTTGGATCAGACCAGTGTCTAACAAGGGCTGTCTAATCTTCATCTGTAATATATTCCACTGGAGATGTTTGGGCAATTTCATTGTTAGCCTTGCCTTCAAAATGACCTTTTCTAAGGTGATACCGATACTGTCATAGAGCAGACTAAAAAAATGAGTGCATGCTTGTTTGGTTGCATCGTCTTTTGGATCCAACTTGAACCTCATCTGTTAAAAAAAGAATGTGAGTCTTATTTGGAGTAAGCTAGAAAGTATGGGACATAGCAAGACAATATTACAAATTGCGATGAATAACATTACTCTCGGATAAATGGTTAAGGAAGGTGTTCAACTCGGCATCATCTTTCTCATTCTTGTACTGGATCCATGTTGGGAGGATACATGCATTACACCTAACGGCAACGGCTGCCTCTGATACTAACTTGGCTGACTCTGTAGCATCACGTGGCCTTTTTAAACCTGTCTCAAAATAGATCTCCATTCTTTCTCCTTTAGATTTTGTTAATCTGTCAAGCATTATCCCTGATGTCTGTTTCCGCTTGCGCCGTGGTGCTAGTTCAACAACGAATATGGAAATTATTAGTGCACATCAAACTGTGAGAGTACATATAAAGGAGCATGCAACTTCAACTTGACTCAGTCAGGTACCATCTTGGTGGTGATGCTCATGAGGTTCATCTGATCTTGCCAAGTCCTATTGTGTCAGCAGTGCTTCGGAAGTAGTGTTAGGTGTGAAGGCAACTTGGGAACTGGCCAATTGTGGAGCAAACGAACGAGTAACTCGTTGAGATGCCGGTACAGTTGAAGCGGATGCTATAGCTGGTGGAGCAGGTGATACTGTGTTTGTAGATTTAGCCGGTGGACTTGGACCTTCTACTGCACTATAAGTACCAGCAGAATCTCGAGGGCAGATCCTTTTCCGTTGCACCCGATGAGTAACACCATTCCCTACTATATTCTTTTCTTTGCTCTTTTTTGACTTTGCCATGTCAAGCCGTACCCACAACACAAAAGAATAAAATCGCTCTTCAGAACCCATTGGTGCATGATACAGACAAGCAATACTTTGATGTAAGACAACCGTATTGAAAGTACATATAGTCCCCATGTGTGATTTTGGTAATTAAGTGACAATCCTAATGGACTAATGTTTGCATCGAGATATACATTTGAAGGAGTGTTCCATTTGCAATGCATGAAGAATATTGGATGAATTGATGGATGAAATCCATCAACATAAATATATGCATTGAGACTTGATAATGAATGACAATTCCTCTGAAGAAACAATGACATCAAGTTATATAGGAAGGTTTGTTCCATGGGTGATGCAAGAAGGAGATTGAATGGATTCAGAATGAATGCCATATACATATAGTTGTGCATCAAGATTAATCATGGAGCAAAGATAAATGTTGACCAAGATGAAGATCAAAGATTGAATTCAAATATGGTCAACACACAAGCGCAAATCATGTGCCACATGAGATCTTGTGGTGATTCTCATGGACTTACATCAAGACAAAGATTTCAAGTGCCCATGAGAGGATGACATCAAGTGATGATGATCATGGTTTACAAGGGCAAGTTCAAGATAGGCAGTCTGGAGAATTACATGCTTGAAGCATGCAGATGATCATGTGATGGACACGTGAAGATGAATACAAAGCAAAGCTTCCCACATTGTGTACGGGGGAGCTACTTGAAGACTTGTCTTGCCTTCAACTTGAGCCAAAAAGAAACATCAACATCAAGCTCAAGTGGAAGGCTCGAGTCAAAGGTATTAGTTCCTTTGACGTTAGTGTTGTGGAATGATCACCACCGAAGAAACACATACACTCAAGAATGGATTCTCGATAGCTATGTAGTATAGATCTTTTATGATTCTTGAGTTATAGGGATCCTGCACTATTAAGAGGGGATCAAAGGGGTTTGTGATGGATTTGCTCAAGTCAACATCTTCTATACACAATTCCACTCCTACCATACATTCCAAAGTAAAATCCCAAGGCAAAAAGGGTTCCACAAATTGTATGCTCAAACCTTTGCATTGACTCCATCATCCATTTTGTTTGATATCAGTTAGTTCTCTATGTTAGGACCTGGAGCTTTTCAATAGCTACAAAACAAACCCAAGATCATCAAAATTGGAGTCCGTATGAAAAAGTTATGCATGTTTTACTTTTGGTATGCTGGCTGTTTTCTGTGAGGACGGATGTTCCGGGCAGGTTCCGGGAAGAGTTCCGGGGTAAACCAAAAGTTTCCGTACATCTGGCCGAAGGGAGCCCGGCAGTTTTGGGCCTTCCGGAGGTTCCGGGGGCCAGAAGTTCCGGGCGATCCCAGAAGTTCCGGGCTGCGTTTTTCTCAGAATAACGGGCAGATTTGCTGGGGCACTATATAAGGTACCCTTCTTCCCCAACGAGGAAGAGCTTTTGGATCTAAGATTTCCCCATTCTTTTGAGCTCTATCCTCCTCCCCAAGCCTCAAAACTCCAATCCATCTGGGGGAAAGCTAACCCATGGATCTAGGGTTCATTTGTTGACCTCCTCCATTGTTCCTCTCCTCTCCCATCCCTCCATAGCATTAGTTGCTTTTGTTGGGATTTGAGAGAGAGGGATTTGAGCATTCTTATGTAAAATCCCGGAGAGATTTGTAAGAGTTCTTGAGAGAGATTCCATCCAAGCATACATCCACTCCTCCTCTCTATTTTGACCAAAGCAATTTGTGATTTGAGAAAGTCTTGAGAATTTCCCCCTTGGTCTTGTTACTCTTGGAGGTTGGAGACTCCTAGGCGGTAGGAGTGCTCCGGTGAGGAATCAACTTGTGATTTGTCCCCCGAAAAGTTTGTGAAGGTTTGGAGGCCGCCTCAAGGTCTACCACTAGTGGCTGGGAATCACCTTCATGGTGATATCTCAAGTAGAATAGGGTGAGCCTTCGTGGCATTGGTGTGCCTTCGTGGTAACATCCACCTCTCTAACAGTGACTAGCGTCCCTCCTAGGAAGTGAACATCGGGATACATCCTCGTCTCCATGACTTTGGTTATCCCTAACCCTAACTCCTTACTTGTGGTTCACTTTGGTCATTTGACCGCGCATTCACTATATCTTGTGGTCCTCATTATATTGTGGTGGTTCATTATATTGTGTTGACCATTTCCTTGTAGAGATTATTTAGGCCTACACTTCATATTCCGCAATTCATACTTGCTACTATTGATATACTTTGTGATTAGTGTGAATTGCTAACTTGTGTCATACACTTCCATATATTGTGATATTGCTCAAGTAAGTTTGTGTAACTTACTTGAGTTTACTTGTATTATTCAATTCCATATATTGTGATACAGTTTGTGTAAAATTGTGTTGCTTACTTGTCGTTGTATGTATTATTCATTTCCATATCTCGTGATATACATTGAGTAAGTTTGTGTGACTTGCTTGTGCTTACTCATATCCTCGTTGTTGTCATCTTGTTTATGCTAAGTTGTTGGTGCACTTACTGAGCCTAATGTATTTAGTATTTGTGCTTGAAAAGTATCCGCTTAGTTTATTTCCGCATTAGGATATATCCAAATCCGTAAAAGATTTTAAAATGCCTATTCAACCCCCTCTAGGTGACATCGTGGTCCTTTCACGTATGAGGATGGAATATGTAAGAAAAATAGGACAGTGTGACATATCACAGCTACGATGTGTAAACTAAGCAGAAGGATTTTCAAGAAAATAGAAGTAATGCAAGCTAGACACCATATGAAAGATGCAACCAATATCACTCTGCCAAGTTAAAAGTGTCTTGTCATAGGTGGCATTTCGAAAAATTAGAAGCAGTACAACCTAGAAATCAATGCAAGATGCAACCACTATCAAACTGCCATGTTAAAAGCGTCCAATCACGAGTGACTGATGCGGGATACACAACATCTGTATTTTGATGCAAGAACATGGTATGATAGATAGATGCAATGTATTCTAGACACAGAAAGACATGTCATATGCACATGTATAACGTATATACTCAGCAAGTGCAATTTAATCAAAATAGAAGAAATACATGCTAGACAACATATGCAACATGAAACCAATTATCACTGTCAACTTAGAGCAAGCACCTGCGATGGTAGAGTATGAGACATGAACTCATGTAGACTTGGGACTTCAACTGCATTAGCAGTAGCAGTGGCAAATCTAGAGAGTTTCTGTTTTCGTCGGTCCGGAGGACCACCTACATCCCCTAACTTACTATTTTCCTTCCTCTTTTCTGATATTGCCTTATGAAGTCAAAACCATAAGAAGATGAATAAAATTAGCTCTGCATAGCTAGTTGATGCATGATGCATACGAACACTACTTTCATGTAAGGAAATCGCAGGATAGGAGGATGGAATATATACAAAAAAAGACAACATTGTATATTCACAGGTACGACAGGAGGACGGAATATGTATGAAAAACAGTAAGCAGAAGGCGTTTCAACAAAATTAGAAGAAATGAAAGCTAGGCACCATATGAACATGCAACAGTATCACTCTATCAGGTAAAAAGTGTCTCGTCGTAAGTGCCATTTCAAGAAATTAGAAGCAGTACAAGCTAGAAGACAATGCAAGATGCAACCTACATCACACTCCCAAGTTAAATGTGTGTTATGGGTAAGTGATTGTTGCAGGTATAAGTTGTAAATTACGCAGATGCAGTTCAACAAAATCATAAGCAATACAAACTAGACATCATACTGAACACGCAACCACATATAACAATTCCAAGTTATAGCAAGCACCTGTGATGGTGGAGTACGGGAGATGTGCTCATCCTTGTGTTGTCTTGAGAATCTTGTTGGGAGGATGGTGGAGTAGAATCTGTAGAGACCCTCTGTTTGAGTTGCTCCAAAGGACCACCATCATCCACTACCATACTAATTTTCTTCAGTTGTATTGATTTTGCATTGTGAAGTCAAACCGATAAGAAAAAAGAATAAAATTCGTTCTTCAGAAGTCATTCATGCATGATACTGACAAACACTACTCGAATGAAAGGCAATCACATGATACAAGGATGGAATATGTACGAAAAACAGTACAACGTGACATATTCACACCTATGATGTGTTAACTAAGCAGAAGGCATTTCAACAAATCAGAAGCACTGCAAGCTAGACACCATATGAAAGATGCAACCAATATCACTCTACCAAGTTGAAACTGTCTGACGTTTCAACAAATTAGAAGCAGTACATGCTAGAAATCATATGCAAGATGCAACCAATATCACATTGGCGACTTTAAGGTGCCTTATCATAAGTGACTGATGCGGGATATGCAAGAACAACAGTCTGATGTAAGAACATGGTGTGATTAGATATAGTATGTTCTAGAAACAGGAACACGTGTCATATTCACAGGCATTATGTGTAAAGTAAGCATATGCAATTCAACAAAGTTAGAAGCAATACAAGCTAGACATCATTCGCAACGTGCAACCACATATAATAGTGCCAAGTTAGAGCAAACACCTGTGATGGTGGAGTAGGGGAGATGTGCTCATCATCTACACAACTATGTTGACTGTCTAGCCTTGTGTTGTATTGCGAATCTTGTTGGGAGGATGGCGGAGTAGAATCTGTAGAGACCCTTCATTTCAGTTGCTCGGAAGGACCACCATCATCCAATGCCTTACCAATTTCCTTCCGCTTTATTGATTTTGCATTGTGAGGTCAAACCGACAAGAAAAAGGAATAAAATTTGCTCTTTAGAACTCATTCATGCATGATACTGACGAACACTACTCTAATGAAAGGCAAAGTCATGATACGAGGATGGAATATGTACAAAAAAGTGGACGGCTTGAAATATTCACACCTATGATGTGGAAACTAAGCAGAAGGCACTTCAACAAATTAGAAGCACTGCAAGCTAGACACCATATGGTAGGTGCAATCAATATCACTCGACCAAGTTAAAATTGTCTTGTTATAGGTGGAGTTCATCAAACTAGAAGCACAACATGCTAGAAATCATATTCAAGACACAAACCAATATCACACTACCAACTTAAAGGTGTCCCATCATAAGTGACTAATGCAGGATACACAAGAAGAGTAGTTTCATGTAAGAACATGGTGTGATAGACAGATATAGTATGTACCAAAAACAGGAAGGCGTGTCATATTCACATGTATCATGTGTAAGCTAAGCAGATGCCGTTTACACTAATTAGAAGCAATACAAGCTAGACACCATATGCAACATGCAACCAGATATCACACTGGCAAGTTAGAGCAAGCACCTTGGATGGTGGAGTAGGGGAGCGGAGACTTGGAACTTGTAATGCACTAGCAGTATGAGGAGAATCCATACAGATGCTCCGTTTACCTTGCTGCAGAGGACCACCATCATCACCTTCCTTACTCTTTTCCTTCCTCTTTTTTGATTTTTCCTTGTCAAGTCAAACCCTTAAGAAAAAAGAATAAAATTTGCTCTTTAGAACTCATTGATGCATGATACTGATGAACACTACTTTCATGTAAGGCAGCCGCATGATAGGAGGATGGAATATGTATGAAAAACAGGACGTCATGACATATTGACATGTATGATGTATAAAGTGTAAACTAAGCACAAGGTGTTTGAACTAGTTAGTAGCAATGCAAGCTAGAAACCATTTGAAAGATGAAACCATATCACTCTACCAAATTAAAAGGGTGGCCTCATAAATGTATTTGACCAAATTAGAAGCAATACATGGCAACATGCTAGAAATAATATGCAATATGCAACGAATGAAGGTGTCTCATCATAAGTGATTGATGCAGGATACATAAGAGAGGTAGTTTCATGTAACAACATGGTTAACAGATAGATGTAGTATGTACCAAAAATAGGAAGGCATGTCATATTCACAAGTATAATGTGTAAACTTAGCAGATGCAATTTACCCTAATTATAAGCATTACAAGCTAGACACCGTATGCAACATGCACCCACATATCACAGTGCGAAGTTAGAGAAAGCACCTGTGATGGTGGTGTAGGGGAAATGTGGTCTTCAAGTACAGAGCTACATTTAATATCTTCATTTAGGCTTGCTATTTCTTGAGAATCATGTGGGGAGGATGAAACTGCACTCTTTATAAGAGTAGCGCGTCTCATACTAACCCACGGGCGTGACTGTCTCATCATAAGTGATAGATGTAGGATACACAAGAACAGTAGCTTGATGTAAGAACATGGTGTAATAGGCAGATGTAGTATGTACCAAAAACAAGAAGGCGTGTCATATTCACATGTATAATGTGTAAGCTAAGGAGATGCAATTTAGCAAATTAGGAGCAATACAAGCTAGACACCATATGCAACATGCAACCAGATATCACACTGCCATGTTAGAGCAAACACCTGGGGCTGTGGAGTAGGGGAGATGAGATTTGGAACTTGCACTGCAGTAGGAGTAGCAGGAGAATCTGCAGAGATCATGTGTTTCGGTTGCTCCAGAGGACCACCATCATTTCGTGCCTTCGTTCTTTTAGCTTTTGCCTTGTCAAGTAGACACACAAGAAAAAGGAATGAAATTCGCACTTCCAAATTCATTGATGCATGATATTAACGAACACAACTTTTATGTAAGGCAACCACATTGTAGGAGGATGGAATATGTACGAAAAACACTAAGCAGAAGGCATTTCAACAAATTAGAAGCAATGCAATCTAGACACCATATGAAAGATCCAACCAAAATAACTCTACCAAGTTAGATGTGTCTCATTATAAGTGGCACTTCAACAAATTAGAGGCAATACCTATTTGAAATGATATGCAAGATGCAAACAATATTACACTGTTAGCTTGAAGGTGTCTCGTCAGAAGTGATTCATGAGGAATACACAAGAAAAGTAGTATGATGTAAGAACATGGTTAATAGAAAGATGTAGTATGTACCAAAAATAGGAAGGCATGTCATATTCACGGGTATAATGTGTTAACTAAGCTAATGCAATTTACCCTAATTAGAAGCATTACAAGGTAGACACCATATGCTACATGCAACCACATATCACATTGGCAAGTAAGAGCAAACCCCTCCGATGGTGGTGTAGGGGAACTACGGTCATCAACTTGAGAGCTACGCTAACTATTTTCATTTAGCCTTGCTGTTTCTTGAGAATCATGTGGGGAGGATGATCCTGCACTCTTTAAATGAGTAGTGCGTCTCACAGTAATCGACTGGGGTGACTGTCTCATCATAAGTGATTGATGAGGGATACAAAAGAGTATTAGTTTGATGTACAAACATGGTTAATAGACATATGTAGTATGTATCAAAAATAGGAAGGCATGTGTAGGGTCAAAAGTATGTCTACAGGGGGGGGGGTGATTAGACTACTTGACCAAATAAAAATCTAGCCTTTTCCCAATTTTAAGTCTTGGCAGATTTTAGCAACTCAGAACTAGTCAAGCAATCAACCTACACATGCAAATCTAAGAGTATAGCAGCGAAATGTAAATCATTGCATATGAAAGTAAAGGGGAGGAGTTTGGAGGGAGCAAATGCAATGTAGACACGGAGATTTTTGGCGTGGTTCCGATAGGTGGTGCTATCGTACATCCACGTTGATGGAGACTTCAACCCACGAAGGGTAACGACTGCATGAGTCCACCGAGGGCTCCACCCATGAAGGGTCCACGAAGAAGCAACCTTGTCTATCCCACCATGGCCATCGCCCACGAAGGACTTGCCTCACTTGGGTAGATTGTCACGAAGCAGGCGATCTCCTTTCCCTTGCAAACTCCTTGGTTCAACTCCACAATCTTGATGGAGGCTCCCAAGTGACACCTAACCAATCTAGGAGACACCACTCTCCAAAAGGTAAAGATGGTATGTTGATGATGAACTCGTTGCTCTTGCGCTTCAAATGATAGTCTCCCCAACACTCAACTCTCTCTCATAGATTTGGCTATGGTGGAAAGATGATTTGAGTGGAAAGCAACTTGGGGAAGGCTACAGATCAAGGTTCTTGTGGTTGGAATGGAATGTCTTGGTCTCAACACATGAGTAGGTGGTTCTCTCTCAGAAAATGAATGCTGGAAGTGTAGGCACGTTTTGATGGCTCTCTCCATGAATGGAGAATGTGTGGAGGGGTATATATAGCTGTCGGTGTCAAAACCGGTGGATCTCGGGTAGGGGGTCCCGATCTGTGCGTCTAAGGCTGATGGTAACAGGAGGCAAGGGACACGATGTTTTACCCAGGTCCAGGCCCTCTCGATGGAGGTAAAACCCTACTTCCTGCTTGATTGATATTGATGATATGGGTATTACAAGAGTTGATCTACCACGAGATCGTAGAGGCTAAACCCTAGAAGCTAGCCTATGATGATTATGATTGTGATCGTCCCTCTAAGGACTAAACTCTCCGGTTTATATAGGCACTGGAGAGGGCTAGGGTTTACATGGAGTCGGTTACAAAGAAGGAAACATAATATCCGGATCGCCAAGCTTGTCTTCCACGCAAAGGAGAGTCCCATCCGGACACAGGACGAAGTCTTGAAATCTTGTATCTTCACGGTCCAATAGTCCGGCAAAAGTATATAGTCCGGCTGTCTGGATACCCCCTAATCCAGGACTCCCTCAGTAGCCCCTGAACCAGGCTTCAATGACGATGAGTCCGGCGCGCAGTTCGTCTTCGGCATTGCAAGGCGGGTTCCATCTCCGAATACTCCAAAGTAATTATCGAACACTTAAACCGTGTCCAGATCTGCAAGATGATCTTCACAGCATAGCACTTCATAAATCTGATCTGCTAGCAATTTTTGCACGGCGCGCTCCCGCCCCGTGGCCCAGCCCAACACGAACCGATTTTACTTGGCCTCCCCCGATACACGTTGTGAGGCAGTTTTACTGGCACGCCATGCCAGAGCAGAGATCATGCTCCCCTTAGCACAAGATCTTCCATTAATATAGGTGCACGCGTCCCCACGATGTCTATTGGTATGACTCTGTGTTTTTACATAAGTCCCGAGCGATTACACTGAGGACGCTTGATATTCACCCCCTTTATAAAGGGGCCGAGGCCTATCCCTCTTTTCCACCACCCTTGCGTCTTTTCGCACCTCGAGTTCCAACACCCGAAACCCAAGCCCAAGCACCTCGGATCCTCAATCATGTCCGGATCCAACCCTCAAGGCCGGTGGGTGGCCTCCTCGGTCATAGAGGAGGACATTGCGAAGCTTAGGGAGGTCGGATATCTGACCGCCGACATCAAGCACAGGCTTCCTGCTCCAGGGCAGGTTATCCCTACTGCCGAGCCCAACTGGAGCGTCGTATTTGTTTCCCACTTCCTCCGTGGCTCGGGCTTCACCCTTGATCCTTTTGTGAGAGGGCTCATGTTCTATTACGGGTTATATTTTCACGATCTAGCCCCGGACGCTATCCTCCATATTTCGTCGTTCATCGTTGTGTGCGAAGCTTTTCTCCACGTCACTCCACACTTCGGCTTATGGCTCAAGACCTTCAATGTGAAGCCGAAGATGATTGAGGGGCGACAGGCGGAGTGCGGAGGTGCTGTAATAAGCAGGAATGCCGACGCCCCATGGACAGAGGGCTCCTTCCCAGAGGTGTCCGATCTATGGCAGCGGAGGTGGTTTTACGTGACGACTCCCAGGGGCACAAAGTGGGTGGCTGCCCCGAACTTCCGTCCGGGCCCTCCTTCTCAACTGGCGTCATGGACCAATGTAGGACGGGATTGGGGATCTGCTAGTGATGTACCAATACTGCAGAGCCGTATTCGGGAGCTTCTTGAGAGGGACATTATCCTTGTCAACATAATTCGGGTAATGCTAATCCGACAGATGTTGCCGTGCAAACGCCGACCTCTTCGGATGTGGGAGTTCAATCCGGAAGGTTCGCGGACTATTCTGCACTTCTTCGACCTGACGCTCAAAGGGATATGTAAATTATTCTTCGGAGCACAAATAAAGTGTCCGGATACCATCGAAGATGCGGGCCTAAGCTGCAATCGCCCAGATACCCTGGTAATTAACCCACAAACCGAACACTTCGTCTATTTTTGTCATAGTCATTATTCTGAAAATCCTCCATGGCCAGGAATAGCTCGTCAAGGCGGAGGGAATCAGGTGTCCGGCGCCACTTCCCGAAGGCTCACCAAGTCCCACCATAGCCAAGATGCTTGGTCGTGTGCTAAGCAAAATGCCCTCAGGGAAAGACGAAGGGAAGAACAGGGATGCAGAACTTCACACGTTGCGCATCCAAACCAGGGGAATTGCTACCTCCCCAAAGAAGGATAGCCGGGAAGGGGAATCTAAGGCCTCCTCCCCTCGCGGGAAGAAGAGGGCCACCTCCGAAGACTTGGAGACGGAGGTGCCCAAACAGGGGAAGAAAGCTTCACCAGGGGGCCCTGCCCCGAAGGGCGTCCTCACCGCGTCATGCCCGCTAACGGGCCAGCCCTCAGCCGAGCTATAAGTTAATCGTAAATACAAAGGTACTTCTTTTCTCCAAGAACAATAACCAGGATCCAGTTTTTGCAGTCCGGCTAGCAGCTCTTCCCGACAGAGTTCGTCTTCAGGGGATCTCCTTCCGGAGATGATGGAGAGTGAGACCCCACCAACCTCTCCGCCTCATGAGGCGGGCGACCCCGAGGTGTCGTCACGCGGGAGTCCGGATCTTTCGAAGCCAAAGGCTAATCCTTCGGCTGCCCTGAGCCCGGAGCGTTCGACTCCCACGGGGGCGATGAGAAGGGTCCGACACAATTCGGTGTCCGGCCAGACACGCTGACGGGCTTTCTGGAGCGAGCCGCTCTCTCGGAGGAGCACCGTTCATTAATGAGCATGGTGCTCGAGAAGATTTCCTCCGCCACAAGGGGGTTGAATGAAGCCTTTACGAGCCTGCTCAGAGGCTTTGAGGTATGTAATGCATAATTTTTGACTGTGACGCACGCGCGCTAGGTGTGCTCCATATGGATAGTAGCCCCTGGGACTCTGGTTGCCATCCCTAGGCGGCAAACGGAGGATCACATTTTTAAGTAATGATCGCGCTGTACTTATGCGCAGGTGTCGAAGCATCCAGCAGCTGACCAGTCCGTCGAAGTTTCCGAACTGAGGAGGCAGATTGGAGTTATCGATGCCGACATCACGCTTGTGAACGAACGGCTTAATGAGTCACAAGGTATGTGCTTTGCTTTCCTTATTATTTATACGAAAAATTGAAAGGAGTATAATATTGATGTGATATGCTTGGACTACAGATGGTGCTGCTGCCATGGAAGCCCTGAGGGCGGAACTTGCCCTCGCCAAGGAACAAGCTCGGGCTAGTAATGCGGCTGCCCTAAAGGCGGCCGAAGAGTTGAGAGCCGAATAGGCTGCTCATCGCCGAAGCGAAGACAAAATAGCCGAGATGGCTGTGGAGCTGAAAAATGCCACCAACCGATATGAGCTCCTTGAGAAGGAGAATCAGGTGAATTTGGCTGACCTGAAGAAGGCACTTGATACGGCCAAGGAGACGCGGTCTGAAAGCAGGGATGCACGGGAGGAGCTTCGCCAGGCCGGAGAAATCGCGGCTGGAAACCCCTACTTATTGTGGATGAAGTTTTTAGATTCGAAGTATGCTCCCCTGGATCGGCGCTGGAGCCTTGCAGACGCGTACGCGGACTTGGCGAAGAGTACGGCTGATGTGGCCAAGTTTTTCGAGGATCAAGATGATAAAGAAGTGGAGAAGCTGTTCTGGTCATAATTCAATGCTCCCGCGCGCCCATTGCCGTTGAGTGAGAAGATGGCTGCTGTGGCTGAGCTTCATAGGCTGTCCGGTCTTGCAATGCGGTCTATAATAGACCATCTTTGGCCGAAGGAGCCTAAGCCAGACAATTATTTTGGTTTAGTGCAACAATTCCTTGGTGTCGTATCACAAATTGATGCCATGAGCAGGTCGGCGTGTATAGAGGGTGCACGGATGGCGCTTGCCCGCGTTAAAGCATATTGGACAGATATGGAGGCCACCATCATTGCGACCCAGAATCCGGCGGGAGGCCAGGATCCGACCGAGCACTACTTGGAGCAGGTAACAAAAGGTGCTCGCTTAATAGAGGCTCAGTGCTCGAAGAATGTCATGTTCGAGTGACAAATCGTTTCATTGTAAAAACAATGCTATATTTAATTATGAAGGCTATTTTTATACTTTTTGCCCGAAAGTATTATGGTGCCTCCTGTGCGGCCGTTTTATGTATAAATTTAATCTGAAAGTTAACAGTCGTTGGCTTCAGCCCCCACGCATACAATGCGAGGGTGTTCGCGAGAATATGCATAATCACACTTGATCCAACGTCTTGGTCCATTAAGGAGGTGATCGCACGTCAAACTAGGCAACCGAACTATATAACTTTAACACTTTCATTTAGCCATAGGAGTTTGACGGTGGGGCTACTATGTAGCCCATGATACCTTCGTGTGCATCCGAATACGGGCGCGTTTGTACATGACCGGGAAACGGTCCTTCGTTAATGCGGAGGAATCCTAAAGATTCTGATAAGTCTTCGAGTGATTGAACAGTCTCTCGCTGTATCATGACAGTCAGTTTTCGGCTTTCTCTACTGAGGTGCTCATCCGGAATAACCAGGGCACAATTGCAGTAGTTCTCCTTTGGCCGCCTTAGCTGATAAGAACAGAACGTAAGGCGGCAAACCCAGGAGCCGGGCAAACCCAACATTTGACCAAAGATATGATTCAGAGCTGATGCATATAAGGCCAAACTCGTGACGCCGAACACTCCCGAAGGTATTCGAACTTTGCAACATAAAATGGGCTGAAGAATGCCCTTTCATTATGAACCATGTACTTCCAGGTACGTGTATTACTCTGTCGTGGCGAAATGCCAATAACGGCAGTACCCTCTGTGGGTATAGTACCCATGGGATGTGTAAACAACAAGAGACAATAAAAAAGGTTTACGCAGGGGCTTAATCTAAAGAGAAACCTTTTAGCAGGGCCCTGCTGCATGTCTGCGCCTTTGTCTCTGTTGTGCCGTGTCCTGGAAGGGTATCGCATGAATTGTGTCTGTAAAAAATAAAAACTCGTAAGCATGCGATGGATAGTAAAAGTGTAAGACATTGGCCTATTAATAAGGTCAAGCCAACAGTGGGGCTTTATTAAATATCCATAGCCCCTGGTGTCCTCTATGGGATTACATGCATGGTGCCCTATCTCAGGTTTATCCGGGGCTGCCGGACTCGTCTAACCGTGTCCGTGGTCTTAACGACCAGTCATGCTTTCTGGTATTTGAGGCCGCTTAGAGTCCGGCTGCTGGAGCCATCGCGTATTCCTCCGCGCTGAGGAGCGCTTTATGTTTCCGTTAACGGTGATGACACCACGTGGACCGGACATCTTGAGTGTAAGGTAGGCGTAATGCGGTACTGCGTTGAAGCGGGCGAAGGCCGTTCTCCCAAGCAATGCGTGATAGCCGCTTTGGAGGGGGGCGATGGTGAAGAGTAGTTCTTCACTTTTGGAGTTGCTGAGGGAACCGAATGTTACCTCCAGTATGATGGAGCCCCTGCCGTAGGCTTCAACGCCTGGTATCACCCCTTCAAAGGTGGTGTTACTTTGGTTGATTCTGGATGGGTCTATCCCCATCCTGCGACAGTGTCCTGGTATATTAGATTAAGACTACTGCCGCCGTCCATGAGGACATGAGTAAGATGGTATCCGTCGATTATTGGGTCGAGCACCAAGGCATCTGATCCTCCGTGCCGAATACTAGTCGGGAAGTCCGTGTGATCGAAGGTGATCGGACAAGCCGACCAATGGTTAAGTTTGGGTGCGACGGGCTCTATAGCGTATGCGTCTCTGAGCGCGTATTCGTGCCCTCTCGTGGATGTGTGAGTCACGTGGATCATGTTTACTGTTTTTACCTCTGGTGGGAATTTTTTCTGTCCCCCAGTGTTTGGCTGGTGAGGCTCATCCTCGTCTCCACTTGGTGTTTATCTTCCCTCTTGTTCGACATTTAGTTTGCCGGCCTGCTTGAAGACCCAGCATTCTCTGTGAGTGTGGTTCACAGGTTTGGCGGGGGTGCCATGAATTTGGCACAGTCTGTCCAGGACTTTGTTCAGGCCGGACGGTCCCTCTTTGCTGCCTTTAAATGGCTTCTTTTGTTGACCGGGTCGAGAGCCCCTGAATCTGGTGTTGACCGTTGTGTTGTCCGGACTCTCTTCCTTGTTTTGACGTTTGTTTTTATTGCGCCGTGGCTTCCCGTTGCCATCCTAATTTCGGATGTACTTGGGTCGCTGGTGCCTTTACGGGCCAACCAACTATCTTCACCTGCGCAAAAGCGGGTCATAAGGCTTGTTAAGGCTGCCATTGTCCTCGACTTTTCTTGGCCGAGGTGTCTGGTGAGCCACTCGTCCTGGATGCTGTGTTTGAAGGCCGCTAAGGCTTCGGCATCCGGACAATCGATAATTTGATTCTTCTTAGTGAGGAATCTGTTCCAAAGCTTGTGGGTGGACTCTCCGGGCTGTTGAATTATGTGACTTAAATCGTCCGCATCCGGAGGCCAGACATAGGTCCCTTGAAAATTGGCCCCGAAAGCATCCTCGAGTTCCTCCCAACTTCCAATTGAATTTTCGGGGAGGCTTTACAACCAATGTCGAGCTGGTCCCTTCAACTTGAGGGGAAGGTATTTGATGGCGTGGAGGTCATCCCCATGAGCCATGTGGATATGCTAGATCAAATCTCGATCCGCACTTCGGTCTGCTGTTCCGTCAGATGTTTCTATGTTCACTGTGTTAAAACCCTGTGGAAATTCATGGTCCAGACCTCTTCGGTGAAGCATTGGGGATGAGCAGCCCTCTCAGATCCGGACGTCTTTGTGGCATGCCGCTAGCTATTGTTGTGTCCGGTGCTGATTCTGAACTGGTATCCGATCGGTATGATCGTTTTGGTAACCATAGTCCTGCGCTGGGGTGTGTCCTTTAGATCCATAGATGAACCTAGCCGCGCCAACTTTTTATCCGGGAGCTCGCATAAATCGTGTGCGGCGTTGGTAGCTGCTCTATTGTGGTTACGAAGTGGTTTGTCCGGCCACCTGGCCATGCTGTTCTTTGGCAGAACGGCCTCATCGTCGAATTCTGGTAGCAGCTTGCGTTTTGGATAGCTCTTTGTGTGGCGATCGTCGCCGTACTTTTCTTAAGTGTCTAGCGCTTTATTCCATCTGCGATTGAGCGTTTCCTGTGCGTCCTTAAGCCTTTGCTTCTACTTCTTTAGACTTCTCGCAGTGGCCATAAGCCTTCTATGGAGGTTATCTCGTTCCAAGCGTGTTTCCGGGATGATGAATGCATCGTCATCCGAACTGTGTTCTTGTCCCGGGGCGGTTTGATGGATTCATCCCTCAGGATCATTGTGATCGGGCGTCTGCTCCGAGCTGTGTTCGGCATGACCTGGCTCATCCTGCTCCGTTGCTAGGTCCATATGGTCATTGTTGCCTTCGGAGTTGACCGGGGTGTTGATCTTTCTAGCGCTGTTATCACTATTTTTACTGTTGCTGGACTTGGAGCAGCATCTGCGCCGTCGTTTTGGCTTTTGTCTGGGGGTTTTATCCTCCGGTTTGTCACCGTCGTCTTCTTTAGGCGTATCCACCATGTAAATGTCATATGACGAGGTGGCAGTCCAGTGCCCCGTTGGTTCTGAATCGTCTCCTCTACCGACGTCCATACCGTCGGTATCATCGGAGTCGAAGTCGAGCATGTCTGATACATCGTCGACAGTGGCTATGAAGTGTGGTGGGTGGGCAACTGATTTCTTCGTAACCTTCTTCCCCCTTGACCGGGCATAGTTCGGCCAAGAGTGTCTTGACAAAGAGAGAGACTTTAAAGAGTTCAGCATGTCGCCAAAGGGCGAGTGCTGGAAGATATCCGCAGTGGTGAACTCCATTACCGGAGCCCAACCAGATTCGGCGGGCTTGGAGGCGCGCGGACTGGAACCTACGACCAGATACGAGTCCGGGGGTCCGGTGTCACAGGCCTCCTTGGGGGTGAAGCCTGTGTTCAGCTCTACCACCGGTGAGTGTGTGGCCTCCGGGGCGGGGTCCATCCACTCGTCCTCGGGCGACGCAATCTGCTCCGGATTTAGGTCCGGGGCTCCTGCAGGGGCGATATCCCGAGCATAGTCCGACAACATGTCTAAGCCATGCTCATCATGACTGTCCGGTGCTCCTGGCACAGGACCGAACCCGTTGAAGGTCGAGTCTCCACGGATATCGGCCGCGTAGTTCAGGTTTCCGGACCTGATCTGGTGGCCAGGGGCGTAGCTATTGATCTGCTCCAGATGGCTAAGCGAATTGGCCCGCAGTGCGAAGCCGTCAAACACGAAAATCTGTCCGGGGAGAAAAGTCTCGCCCTGGACCGTGTTGTTGTTGACGATTGAAGGAGCCATCAAGCCTTGCAGCGATGACGCAGAGGAACTCTCAATGAAAGCACCAATGTCGGTGTCAAAACCGGCGGATCTCGGGTGGGGGGTCCCGATCTGTGCGTGTAAGGCTGATGGTAACAAGAGGCAAGGGACAATGTTTTACCCAGGTTCGGGCCCTCTCGATGGAGTTGAAACCCTACTTCCTGCTTGATTGATATTGATGATATGGGTATTACAAGAGTTGATCTACCACGAGATCATAGAGGCTAAACCCTAGAAGCTAGCCTATGATGATTATGATTGTGATCGTCCCTCTAAGGACTAAACTCTCCAGTTTATATAGGCACCGGAGAGGGCTAGGGTTTACATGGAGTCGGTAACAAAGAAGGAAACATAATATCCGGATCGCCAAGCTTGTCTTCCACACAAAGGAGAGTCCCATCCGGACACAGGACGAAGTCTTGAATCTTGTATCTTCACGGTCCAACAGTCCGGCCAAAGTATATAGTCCGGCTGTCCGGATACCCCCTAATCCAGGACTCCCTCAATAGCCTCCACACAAAATCTAACCATTACAAATTTTCAAACTCGATGAGACCGAATAGTGAAACTCGGTCAGACCGATCTGGTTCAAAATGTGAATGTTAGGCTTTTCGGTGGGACTGACTTGATCAACTCAGTGGGACCGATGTGCTAGGGTTAGGGAACTAATCTGGTTCAAAATGTGAATGTTAGGATTTTCGGTGGACCGACATGATCAACTCAGTGGGACTGATGTGCTAGGGTTAGGGCATAACTTGATGTCGGTGAGACCGATCACATGAACTCGGTGGGACCGATTTCAGTAATAGGCAAACAGAGAGTTGGTCAGGCAAACTCGATGGGACCGACCGCTCATTTCGGTGAGACCGAAGCGTTATGAAAAGGAAATAGAGAGTTTGCATTGCAAACTCGGTGGGACCGATCGCTCATTTCGGTTAGACCAAAACATTACGAAGGGAAACAGAGAGTTTGTAATCCCATCTCGGTGAGACCGAGATCCCTATCGGTGAGACCGAAGTAATTAGGGTTTGTGGCAGTGGCTATGTCAAATGAACTCGGTGGCGGCAGATAGATCAAATTGGTGGGCCCGAGTTTGACTTTAGGTTTAGGACATATGTGGATATGAGAAAGTGGTTGAGGGTTTTTGGAGCATATCACTAAGCATTTTAAGCAAGTAAGCAAGCAACACCTCATCCCCTTTTAATAGTATTGACTTTCCTATGGACTCAATGTGACCTTGGATCACTTAAATGAAAGTGTAGAGTCTTGAGCTTTTTGCCGTGCCAATCATTGAACTTTCTGAAGTGATCACCTTGAAAGAGTATTAGTTTAATGAGTTATATGTTGTTAGGAATTACCAAAACCACCCAGGGATTAGTTGCACTTTCAATCTCGCCCTTTTTGGTAATTGATGACAACATATAGATCAAAGCTTCGACAAATGATAATAAGAATGAAATACATCGTCACTTTGAGAAGTATGTGATAAGCAAGAGCTCCCCCTAAATTTGTGCATTATTTAAAATTTGCTTTTGAATGCAAATGCACAATCAATTAGGATCATGGGTTACTCTTCTGTAACGCCCTGGATTCGATGCGCCAGGTGTCCACCAGTTATTCGTCGTTGTTGCCATGTCATTTTCTTGCGTGTTTCATATTGCCATGTCATCATGTGCATCTCATGTTGCATACATGTTCGTCTCATGCATCCGAGCATTTTCCCCGTTGTCCGTTTTGCAATCCGGCACTCCTATGTCCTCCGGCGTTCCCTTTTTGTCTCCTTTCGTGTGCGGGTGTTAAACGTTCTCGTAATGGCCCGAGGTTTGCCAAGCGGCCTTGGTATAGCACAGGTAGACCGCCTGTCAAGTTTCGTGCCATTTGGAGTTCGTTTGGTACTTCAACGGTTAACCGGGTAACCGTAAAAACCCTCTTTTGTTGCAGCCCAACACCCCTTGCAAAGTGGCCCAAAACCCATCCAAACCCCCTCCATTCTCTCGGTCGTTCGATCACGATCGCGTGGCCGAAAATCGCTCCTCATTTGGACTCTCCTAGCTCCCTCCAACTATATATATGTGGCCTCCCCCAAAAATCCTGCAGTCCAAACCCTAGAAATTCTCCTCACGCCGCCAGACGTGTCCGCCACGGACGCGGCCCACCACCGCCACCACCTCACCCGGCCAATCGAGGCTGCCACGTCGCTCCGCCGCCCTCCTCCAATCAAGGGCGCCCACCTGTCCCCGCTGTCCTCTCTCTCTCTCCTCTGGCACAGGCCCGGGCTGGCCGGGTCGGGCTGCCCAGCAGCCGCCCACATTGCCTCACAGCGCCTCCGCCCATTGCCATCGCCGGCGCCAGCCATTCCGCCATTGTCGTCCTCCGCCGCCGCGTCGCTGCCGCTGGCTCCCTGGCCGCCAGCTGAGCCTGACTCACGCCATGGGCGCTGCTCCACCGCGCCCTCGGTCCCTCCGTCCGCCTCCGCGCCCGCGCCCGGCCGCACCGCCCGCCTCCATCGGCCGGCGCCGCGCCGCCCGCCGAGCCCGCCGGCTCCCTCCACCGCGCCGCCCCGGCCAGATCCGGCCGTGGGAAGGCCGGATCCGGTGTCCCCGAGCCTCCCCGGCCATCGTCTCCCTCCTCTCCGGCGTCCAACTCCGGCGAGCTCTCGCCGTGCCTCGATTTCCGTGCAGGTTGACCTCCAGATTCCACCAAGTCCCTGATAGTTTGCATAATCATGCCATGTTCGTCATGCTGTATCTCTGCATCTGTAGGTCTGTTTCATGCGTGTAATATGTCAAATTGTTCGTCTCGACGAGTACTTAATTTCATTCCATTGCATCATTTTCATTTGAGCTCATCTTGATGCCCGAAAAGCTGTTGGAAGAGTGCATGTTGCTGTTAACCTGCTGTAACTGTTATAACTTGCTCATTTGTCATTTTTGCCATCATTGATGTGTGCATCCTATGAGGTTGATGTCTACATGTGTTTTGATCTATGCCATTCCATCTTTCCAGGGGTGTATGCCATGTATTTTTGTGATCAATCTGGTGACTAGCACAAGCATGCAAACTAGGCATCGTGATATTGCTGATTTTAGTCCCTGTTCTGCTGTTATTTTGATGCCATGTAAACTTGATGCTACAGAGAGATCCATGCACATTTAGAGATACTTCAGTAAGGGTGTTTTTAACATGTGGTTATTTTCTATACATTCATGCCCTTGTTTGCAATTATGGAGTAGTCTAGCATGTCATTTTCGTTCTCTACTTTTGCTTCAAAATGTTTCCTGGCAGATTGTTTACATGTTATTCAATATGGCCAAGCTTGCTATAGTTGATCCTTGCATGCTATGGACTTGTCCTTGACTTGGTTTGTTTCATAAACATGTCTTCTTGATGATGCTATGCTTATCTTGTCATGCAATGACTTTGGTGAGTGAATCGAGCTTGTTAAGTAGTGTACTTGCTGTTGCTGTTTTGCTAGGCTGAATCTGTTATTTCGTGATGCTATATAAACATGTTGCTACTAATCATTCTATGAATAATCTGGAGATGTTCTATAAACATGTTTTGATCTACATGTCTTGCTCTATCCATTCATGCCCCTGGTTGCATTTATAGCTTGCTGTAGGTTGTTGTAATCTTGCTCTAAAGTTGCTTGATAATGTTGCTGTCAGCCTGTTAACATTAAGTTCACTAGTTCCCATGTGTTTTGCTAGTGATCCATGCACCCTATGACCTTGCTATTGCCATGCTTAGCTTCACAAACATGCCTTCTTACTGTTGGTTGCGTTGCCATGCCATGTATTGCTCTGTGGTGAGTGTTTCAAGCTCACCAACATGCCTACTTATTGTTGTTCCTGCCATGTTTGGATCTGTCATATAACTTGCCATGTTTACATGGGTGCCATCATATTTTCTATGCTTTTTGGCTCATGTTCAGTAAGGGACTTTTGATCTATGCAATTAGTAGATTCATTCCATGCCTTTGTTTGCCATGATATGTTCCTGTAACATGTCGTTTGATAGCTCTAAACATTGCAACCTGATGTTATTTCCTGATAAGTCTGAAACTGTTATTATTTGCAATCTTACCATGCGTTTTTGAGCATGTTCTAGTGATTTCTGGAGATAGCTCAGTGTTCATGTTTTGTTATACTTTACTTGTACTTCATGGCCATGCCTTTTGTTCTTATGTTGGGGTGTTGTAGCTTATTGTTTTGATGCTTGCAAGATGCCTAGTTGCTGTTATGGACAGATTGTTGTTATGACTTGTATAGTGTGTATGTGTTGCACCGTTGCTCCGTTTTGAGTGTGCTCTATATGTAACTTGCTTGATTTTGCATGTAGTTCCATATTATCATGTTGCATCCTTGTTTTGAGGTGTTTGCTTGATGTTTGGGTGCATTTTGCATCAATGCCATGTTTAACTTGTTTTGCTCATATCTTCTAGACCGTAGCTCCAAATCTAATGAACTTTATATGTAACTTGACTAGAATTTCATGTAGATCATCTTGGTGCATCTTAACTTGCTGTTTAACAACTTGAACATAAGGTTTATTCATATCTGGACCAATTTCGAAATATGCATATGAGGACTTACCGGAATTGTTATATGTTGTTTCCGGCCTCATTTAAACTTGCCTTGATGTGTTGTTCTTGTTTGCCTCATCTCTTGCCATGAGTAGACTCATGTAGCTTTGTCATGCATCATGCTTGTTGTGCATCATGTCTTGTTTATGTGTGGTGTGTTTACTATGTTGTGTGCTTCTTCTCGATAGTTCCCGTTTCGTTGCGATCGTGAGGATTCGTTCGTCTATGTGTGGTTCGTCTTCGTGGCTTCTTCTTCTTCATGGACTCGTTCTTCTTCCTAGCAGGATTTCAGGCAAGATGATTGCTACCCTGGATCTCACTACTATCATTGCTATGCTAGTTGCTTTGTTCTATCGCTATGCTGCGCTACCTATTACCTGTTTATCAAGCCATCCCATATTGCCATGAACCTCTAACCTTTGACACCTTTCCTATGCAAACCGTTGTTTGGCTATGTTACCGCTTTTGCTCAGCCCCTCTTATAGCGTTGCTAGTTGCAGGTGAAGTTGAAGATTTCTCCATGGTGGACAGGATTTTGGTTGGGATACCACAATATCTCTTATATTATTAATGCATCTATATATTTGGTAAAGGGTGGAAGGCTCGGCCTTATGCCTGGTGTTTTGTTCCACTCTTGCCGCCCTAGTTTCCGTCATACCGGTGTTATGTTCCCGGATTTTATGCTCCTAACGCGGTCGGGTGATTTATGGGACCCCTTGACGGTTCGCTTTGAATAAAACTTGTCCAAAGAAGGCCCAACCTTGGTTTTACCATTTGCCTCACCACCACCTATACCCTTCCCTTGGGTCGGCCAACCCAAGGGTCATCTTTATTTTAGCCCCGGCCGTTGCTTGTCTAAGTGTTGGTCCGAACGAGCAACCATGGGCCACCTCGGGCAACTCGATGTCCGGTTTTACTCGTAGCTTGACTTATCCGGTGTTGCCCGAGAACGAGATATGTGCAGCTCCTATCGGGATTGTCGGCGATCGGGCGGCTTTGCTAGTCTTGTTTTACCATTGTCGAAATGTCTTGTAAACCAGGATTCCGAGACCGATCGGGTCTTCCCGGAGAAGGTCTATTCCTTCGTTGATCGCGAGAGCTTGTCATGGGCTAAGTTGGGACACCCCGCAGGTATAAACTTTCGAGAGCCATGCCCGCGGTTATGTGGCAGATGGGAATTTGTTAATGTCCGGTTGTAGATAACTTGACACTAGATCCGAATTAAAACGCATCAACCGTGTGTGTAGCCGTGATGGTCTCTTCTCGGCGGAGTCCGGGAAGTGAACACGGTTTCTGGGTTATGATTGACGTAAGTAGGTGTTCAGGATCACCTTTTGATCATTGCTAGCTTCACGACCGTTCCTTTGTTTCTCTTCTCGCTCTCATTTGCGTATGTTAGCCACCATACTTGCTTAGCCGCTGCTGCAACCTCACCACTTTACCCCTTCCTTTCCCATTAAGCTTTGCTAGTCTTGATACCCATGGTAATGGGATTGCTGAGTCCTCGTGGCTCACAGATTACTACAACAATAGTTGCAGGTACAGGTTTTGCGATGATCATGACACGAGAGGGATGTTTGCTTGTTTTGGAGTTCTTCTTCGCTTCTTCTTCGATCGGGGATAGGTTCCAGTCGGCAGCCCGGCTAGCGAGGTGGATATTGTTTGAGTTTCGCTTATGTATCATCCATAGTCGGATGTTGATCTCTTGTATGATGTATTGTTGTATTCGTGTGGCATTGTATGCCTTATGTATGTATCCCTATCTATTATGTAATGTTGATGTAATGATATCCACCTTGCAAAAGCGTTTCAATATGCGGGTCTATCCTTAGTGGGACCTTCGAGTTCCTTTTGGATAGGGTCGCATATTGGGCGTGACATCTTCCATGTCACATACATCTTGGTGGAGCGCTCAAAATGATAGAAAATGGAATATGAACTCATCACCAAGGCAAAATGTGAATGATCATACATAAGAGATAGAGAATATCATCATCCAAGCACAAACATTAAGTATGATATGATCAAACATATGTCCATACAAGTATCTCACACACATAACCATAAAGTATCAACCAAGCAAGCAAGCAAATAAGTAGCAAAAGAGCCAAAAAGAAGCAAAGCTCTCTCTCTCTCTCTCTCTCTCAGCCTATGATCTATACACTTTCTCCCCCTTTGGCAACAAGATACCTGATGTCTACTACATAACCTTCTTCTTGTAGACATTGTTGGGCCTCCAAGTGCAGAGGTTTGTAGGACAGTAGCAAATTTCCCTTCAGTGGATGACCTAAGGTTTATCAATCCGTGGGAGGCGTAGGATGAAGATGGTCTCTCTCAACCAATCCTACAACCAAATAACAAAGAGTCTCTTGTGTCCCCAACACACCCAATACAATGGTAAATTGTATAGGTGCACTAGTTCGGCGAAGAGATGGTGATACAAGTGCAATATGGATGGTAGATATAGGTTTTTGTAATCTGAAAATATAAAAACAGCAAGGTAACTAATGATAAAAGTGAGCGTAAACGGTATTGCAATGGTAGGAAACAAGGCCTAAGGTTCATACTTTCACTAGTGCAAGTTCTCTCAACAATAACATAATTGGATCATATAACTATCCCTCAACATGCAACAAAGAGTCACTCCAAAGCCACTAATAGCGGAGAACAAACGAAGAGATTATGGTAGGGTACGAAACCACCTCAAAGCTATCCTTTCTGTTCTATCTATTCAAGAGTCCGTAGTAAAATAACATGAAGCTATTCTTTCCATTCAATCTATCATAGAGTTCATACTAGAATAACACCTTAAGACACAAATCAATCAACACCCTAATGTCACCTAGATACTCCATTGTCACCTCAGGTATCTGTGGGCATGATTATACGATATGCATCACACAATCTCAGATTCATCTATCCAACCAACACAAAGTACTTCAAAGAGTGCCCCAAAGTTTCTACTGGAGAGTCAAGACGAAAATGTGTGCCAACCCTTATGCATAGGTTCATGGGCGGAACCCGCAAGTTGATCACCAAAACATACATCAAGTGGATCACGTGATATCCCATTGTCACCATAGATAAACACGGCAAGACATACATCAAGTGTTCTCAAATCCTTAAAGACTCAATCCGATAAGATAACTTCAAGAGGAAAACTCAACTCATCACAAGAGAGTAAAGGGGGAGAAACATCATAAGATCCAACTATAATAGCAAAGCTCGCGATACATCAAGATCGTGCCATAGAGAGAACACAAGAGAGAGAGATCAAAACACATAGCTACTGGTACATACCCTCAGCCCCGAGGGTGAACTACTCCCTCCTCGTCATGGAGATCGCCGGGATGATGAAGATCACCACCGGTGAGGGATCCCCCCTCCGCCAGGGTGCCGGAACGGGCTCCCGAGAGGTTTTTGGTGGTACAGAGTCTTGCGGCGGCGGAACTCCCGATCTATCTTCGTCTTTGATGGTTTTAGAGTATATGGGAATATATAGGCGAAAGAAGTCGGTCGGGGGAGCCTCGAGGGGCCCACGAGGGTGGAGGGCGCGCCCAGGGGGGTGGGCGTGACCCCTATCTCGTGGCTTCCTAGACGCTTCCCTAGCTTGCACTCCAAGTTCCTGGGATTGCTTCTGTTCCAAAAATAACTTTTCTGAAGGTTTCATTCCGTTTGGACTCCGTTTGATATTCCTTTTCTTCGAAACACTGAAATAGGCAAGAAAACAGCAATATGGGTGTCGGTGTACTAAGGTAGGGGTACCTCAGTACCCCAACTTGTGCACGGGCGGTTGCAGCTTCCCGCGGCAGGGTTTACCACGTGCTCACCGAAGACCTTCCTGCTCCATGTCAAACCATTCAAAGACGGCATACAAGACAGAAGATCGAGACCCGGCAAGCGGAGCTTGCCGGAAGGCCGCTCTGCACTCAAGGTTACCTCACTCACGCAAGGCCCCGCAAGAAGAGCTTGCCAGAAGACTAGGAGATTACATCATAGAAGACACGCCTCGGCGCTATATGCGTCCGGCGAGGGCCCGGGAGCGATAAGCTACAGAGTCCGCAAGCTCCGGCCCGGCAAAGTCAAGACCCGCAAGGTGCTTGCCGAGAGTTGCGCCAGTGTGCTCGCGCCCAGCCATCGGCCCACGCCGCCTGGGCCTCTCCAGGACGCGTGGCGGATGACCTGCAGCCTGGGGACACGGTAGCACTCCACGGTGGTGGAGCCATCGCCGCGGCGCGACGGAGACATTAGGGCGGAACTTTTGGGGTCGACGGCGACGGCATTAAATGCCCTTGTCCCTCATCACAAAGTAGGTAGCGACCATCGCTCACGACCGTAGCTCCACTTGCTCCCGCACTATTCCAACTACCATCTCTTTTACGCTTTTACCCTTTTTCTCCCACGCTGACACCTGCCGGTGACCCCTTGCACTATAAAAGGAGGCCCATGCACAACGTGGAGGGGGTTCAAACCTTGCAACTCTCGCGCCGGTGTAGCTGCCATCGTAGCTCTTCAAGCTCCCGAGCTCAATACAATCAAGCAGAGTAGGGTTTACGCGCTCACCGCGTTCAACTGGGTAAAACTGCCCGCGTGCTCGCCACGATCCGCTCTTCGTGCTCCCTCCGCCCTCGCACCGCATGCATAAGGGCCCCGTCCCATAGGTGTTCGTGGCGGCGCTTCGACATCTTTGGCGCGCCCGTAGGGGCGGTCGAGGTTGTGCGGACCTGATCCGCGCGTTCACGCTGGCGCGTTCTTCATCAACATCTCCAGCTTCATCAAGCAACTTCATCAACAATTGCGCCATGGCCCCAAGAAGAAGGCTTCGAGGTTGCGTCCGCTCTGCGTCTCATCCGCCGCCACCGGAGCCAACGGTGGGCGGAGGAGACGCTGTCGGAAGGGTGGTCGCCGGCGAGGACACTCGCGGTGCCACCAGATCCAAGGACAAGACGGATGACCGCGCCTCGGTCTCCGTGGACACGCCGCGTCCATCTCAAAGACGACAACCCAGCAGCGCCATACCACGGGAGGTGGTATCCGCCGCCTTGCAAGGACACACCGAGGCTCGCGGGATGCTCCGACCACCGTCCGGCACAAGCAAAGCGGCGGCGCCGGGCAGGACCTCGCCTTCTAACGCTGTTAGAGTCCGAGCATATCCCGCCTCGCACCGCCGCCCGCGCCCTCCACTCCGCAGAAGCGCCGCAAGGGCGAATCGCTCGATTTCCCTCCAGCGGCGACAAGGTCAAGATCGAGGGCTACCATCCAGAGCTCGATCGCCGCCAACAACGACTTTTCACAGCAGCCGGCGACTCGCGCCGCGGGCAAGCTGAGAAGACGAAGGCCGACGACGACAAGACCGCCGGGTGCAACCACCGCACACTCCCCGCCGCAGAAGCAAAAGACGCCGCCCCACCGAACAACGCCGACGACGGCTCCACGGCATCGCCGGATCCGCTGGCTCGACGGGATCAACGCCAGTCCTCGACGATCGGCGATAAGAAGACGCCGACCACATCGAGCGCCGCCGAGAAGCTCGGCGACAATCGACCAGAGCTGAACGCTGCCGACGCTGCTGCGCTACCGGTGAACCAGCGACTTTGTCAGACGCTGCAAGCTGCCTGCGTTCACCCGCGAAGCTGCGCGCGCCCAAAGGGCTCCAAGATGAAGAATTTCAAGCCCGACGTGCGGAGAAATACGACGGCAAGACGCACCCTCGAATTCCTCGGTGTCTACACCATCGTGGTGCAAAGCTGCGGGGCGCGACGAGAAGATTTCGGCGAACCATTTCCCGCTGCGTGCTTAAGCCGAACGCTCGTTTGGCTTATGCACTTGCCGAAGGCTTCATTTCTTCTTGGGCAGACTTTGCCATCGCTTTGTTGGCGCCTTCACCGGGCGGCCACAAACCCCACGGCCAGAGAGCGATTCCACATTTTGGCCCGTATGAAGGAGAATCCTCGCAAGTATATCCAACGCTTCACCGTGTGCAGACAACATCCTCGATGTCCACCCCGCCATGCGGTTATCGGTAGCTTCCACCGAACGTCGCGTAACCGCCAGATGCGTGAAGAGATGGCGGCGACCAAGATTCGGGATGTCACGAGCTCTATGCTCGGTTGATAAGCAAGACGCTGAAGAGGGGAGGAGACTCCGGGGAGGATGTCGCGCAGAGGAAGCGACAGCGACGACGCCGCCCGCAAAGAAGAGCCGCGCGAACAACCGAAAGAAGAACAAGAAAGGGGTGCTTGCCGCCGAGAAGTCCGCAAGGAGGCTCCCGCCAAGCAAACACAGCCTGGCGGCTCGGCAAGGAGCCTGCCCTCAGAAGCGGCAGCCGACAAGCTGTGATGGCTCCGGCAAGCAATATCAGAAAATCCACCGCACTAAGGGCCACGATCTCTCCAATCGCAAGCGCGCCGAGTATCTCGCCGAGCAGCAAAAAAGCTGAGTACGAGAGGCGCGACAAGGAGAAGGCCCAAGGTGGCGGAGGAGAACCGAGCAAGAAGCGGCCGTTCAATGGCCGGGAGGACGCCGCGGCAGGCCAAGCAGCGGCAAGGTGATCGACCTCCCCGGGGCCGCGACAAGGATGAAGAAGACGACGATGAAGACATGGAGGATGAGGATAACAGCGAGCAGGAGTTCCAGAAGGCCACGGAGGTCCTGTGCGGCCGACGGTGGTGCCTCTCAGACACCTCCCACCGCCAGCTAAAGCAAAGGTGCGTGAGGTGAATGCAGCGAGCCGCCCGTGGAGTCGCCAAGCAGTTCTCAAATGGTCCAAGACGCCCATCATTTTTGATCTTGAGGATCACCCCGACCGCACCACCGCGGTCGGGTGCTTGCCGATGCTGGTCTCACCCACCATCCGCAACCTCAAGGTCAAGAAATGTTGGTTGACGGCGGGCCGGGCTGAACTTGATCTCCTCTCGCTGTGATCAAGAAACTCCAAATTCCAGATGGCGAGCTCAAGAGACCGGTTCTTTCCAAGGAATCAACCCGGACGGAGCAAGCCCAAGGAAAGATCACTCGCCGGTGACCTTTGGCGGGAGCTCAATTTCAGGATCGAGCGATCACTTTCGACGTCGCCGATATTCCGCTGCCATACAATGGAATACTCGCCGCCCCGCCTCGCCAAGTTCATGGCAGCTTCCCATTATGCTTACAACGTACTCAAGATGCCGGGCCGATAAGCGCCATCACCGTCCACGGCGACAAGAAGGATGCGCTTGTTCGCGCCGACAAGATCTACCGGGATGCAGCGGCTGCGCCGATAAGAATACACTTGCCGCTGAAGCTCCCGGGGAAGAAGACGAAGACCAAGTCCGCAAGTGCTCCGGGGCCCACTCCGCAACCGCACCTCTTCGAGTGCTGCGCTGCCGCCGAGGACGCCCCGCCGAGCTCCACCGCAAGAGTAAAAGGAAATGGCGCCCGCCGCAACCAAGAAGGTGTCCGCCAAGGAGGACGGCACCGGTGGTACCTTCACCATCGCGCCACACTTGACAAAGAATAGGAAAGCGCTCGTTGCCTTTCCTCGCGGGCGAATGTCGATGTGTTTGCATGGCAACCATCCGACATCCCCGTGTTCCTGTGAAGGTGATTGAGCACAAGCTTGCTGTTTGCCCTCATCGCGCGCCCATCAAGCAAAAAGTGAGGAAGCAAGCGGTGGAGCGCCAAGAATTCATCAACGAAGAAATCAAGAAGCTAGAGGCAGCAGGCCTAGTTAGAGGTGTGATCCATCCGACGTGGTTAAACCCGACCCAATGTCAGGCGCAAGGCCAACGGGAAATGGAGGCTGTGTATAGACTTCACCGATGTGAATAAAGCATGTCCCAAGGATCCATTCCCTTGCCGCGCATTGACCAGATTGTTGACTCCATCGCCGATGTGAGCTACTCGCTTTCTTGATGCATACTCAGGCTATCACCAGATCTTTATGGCCAAAGAGGATGAAGAGAAGATCGCATTTATCACTCCATGTGGCACTTATTGCTTCATACGCATGCCATTTGGATCAAGAATGCAGGATCAACATTTGCAAGGGTAGTGTATATGCTTTTGAGCCACGATCCACGTAAATGTAGAGGCTTACATGGATGATATCGTGGTGAAGAGCAAGAGCAAGGATACGCTGATTCAAGATTTGGAAGAGACATTTCAGAACCTCAAGAAGATACAACTTAAGTTGAACCCCGAGAAGTGCGTCTTTGGAGTTCCCTCCGCAAACTTCTCGGTTCTTTGTGTCACAGAGGGGGATTGAAGCCAACCCCGACAAGATTAAAGCCATTGAGCAGATCGAAGCCCCGAAGCGAGTCAAGGATGTTAGAAGGCTTGCAGGTTGTGTGGCTGCCCTCAAGAGGTTCATTTCAAAGTTCAGAACGCGCCTACCTTTCTTCAAAATCTTGAAGAAGGCAGGTCCCATGAAGTGGACTCCGAAGCGGAGGCAGCACCGCAGGATTTGAACGGTACCTATCCTCCACCCCAATACTTGTCGCACCAAGACCACAGGAGAAGTTGTTGCTGTACCTAGCGGCAACCAACCAGGTGGTTAGTGCTGCTAGTAGTGGAGAGGGAGTCCGACGAGGAGGCTACACCACCGCAAGCGAGTCCAAATGACAAGCGGGGCTGCTCCGACAAGCTCCGCCCCGACAAGGACAACTCACAGCAGAACAGGATGAGGTGCGGAAGAAGATGGTGCAGCGCCCAGTGTATTTTGTAAGTTCCTTTCCAGGGGCTAGATCAAGATACTCGTGTGCAAAGTTGCTTTTCGCCTCCTCATGGCCTCGAGAAAGCTGCGCCATTACTTCCGTGCACACGAGATAACAAAGGGTCACTCGCTCATCAAGAGGATATTGCACAACCCGTAAGCAACAGCAGGATCGTTGAGTGGGCACTGGAGCTGTCGAGCTTTGGACTCAAGTTTGAAAGTACTTCAACCATACAGAGCCGAGCTTTGGCAGAATTTATAGCAGAGTGGACCCCAATGCCCGATGAAGAAGTCCAAGAAACAAGTACACCCGTACAAGAAGCGACAAGTGAATGGGTAATGTACTTTGATGGTGCCTTCTCGCTGCAAGGCGCCGGTGCCGGCGTGGTACTCATCGCGCCCACCGGAGAGCACCTCAAGTATGTTATCCAGATGCACTTCCCAAGGGAGCAAGCGACAAACAACACTGCTGAATATGAAGGTTTGCTCGCCGCCCTCGTGGATTGCGGCGAACTTGGGATCAGGAAGTTGATTGTCGCGGGAGATTCTCGCTTGGTGGTCCGCAAGTTAACAAGAGCTATCGAGCCCTTTGATGGAAGCTTATGTCGATGAAGTGAGGAAGCTTGAGGAGCGCTTTGAAGGTTTGCAGATGGAGCACGCCCCGAGAGCTCGTAATGAAATCGCAGATGGCCTTTCAAAGTGTGCTTCGATGAAGTTACTCAGGAACCGGGACCTTCTTGCTCAAGCTAACTCAACCATCCGCCACGCCATCAATTGGGCAGTCCAAGAAGAGAAAGTTGGTCTCCGCGACTACTTGCCGGCGGGTCTCCCTGAGGCCGCCGCCAAGGTCCCCAAGATCAACGACCAGAACGCTGAGGAACAGTTTGCTCCTGCAGATCCTCGGATCTGTACAGTTGAAGCAAGTGTTCCCGACAAGCCTCGCCTCGGCGAGCTTGCCGGGGGACCTTCAGCTCCGGCAGAGCCAGAGGTTCTTGCCGTAGAAGCTGAGGTTCCCGCAGCGGCCCTCATGCCTTTAGTCCTTGCCGTTGAGCCCCAAGCTCCGCATGGGCGCAGCAGACGTCTGCTTTTTGCAAACTGGAGAACTTCCCGACGACCCAGAAGAAATAGAGAAGATAACCAGACAATCAAGTATGTACCAGTTCGTGGATAACGAGCTGTACAGAAGAAGGCTCAATGGTGTCAGACTGAAGTGCATCTCCAGGGAAGATGGATGTAAGCTGCTGGCGTAAATACACGGAGGCATATGCGGCCACCACATTGGCGCAAGGGCGCTTGCCGAAAGCTTTCCGGCAAGGGTTCTTTGGCAAGAAGCCTCCAAGATGCAACCGCACTAGTAACCAAGTGTGAAGCGTGCGCCCATGCAAAGCAGATTCATCACCAGCTCAAGCTCTCCAAACAATCCCTTTGTCCTGCCCTTCTCGGTCCGGGGCTCGATATCTCGCCCTTCCCCTCTTTGTCGGGCTTTGAGTACTTGTACGTAGTAATCGACAAGTTCACAAAGTGGCCGAAGTGGAGCCAGCGAGAAAGGTGACAAAGACAATCAGCGGTCAAGTTCTTCAGATCGATTGTGTGCCGCTTGATCCCTAACAGATTATCACCGACAACGGTACACAATTCACTAGTCGCACCTTCATGCAAGACGCCCAAGACCTTGGCGCCAAGGTCTGTTTAAGCTTCGCTGCTCACCCGAGGAGCAACGGTCAAGCGGAGAGGGCCAATGCTGAAGTGCTGCGCGACTCAAGACAAGAACTTTCGACAGTCGCGCAAAGCGGAAGAAATTGATAGAGGAGCTACCGCGGCTCTTTGGTCAATCGAACGACACCAAATCGAGCCACCGGACAGACACCTTTTGCTCTAGTCTATGGAGCAGAGGCAGTTCTCCCCACGGAACTCAGATACGGATCTCCTTGAGTGCTCGCTATGATGAGCTCGAGCAAGAGCAATCGCGGCAAGATGATGCATTGCTCCTTGAGGAGGGACGCCTCGTGCTGTCAGACGAGCTGCTCGATACCAGCAAGCCTTGCGCCGCTACCATAGCCGCAAGGTCAAAGCCAGAGTCTCGAGGAAGGCGACCTTGTTCTTCGGCGTGTTCAGTCCGCCAAGAATTCCAACAAGTTGACGCCTTGAAGTGGGAAGGCCCTTATCGGGTGAGACAGTCACGAGGCCCGGCGCTGTCCGCCGAGACCAAGAAGGCTTACCGTGAGCAACTCTGGAACATAGAGCATCTTCGCAAGTTTCACCCATAAGGCGCGGTTGCCGTGATCCGCCCCGCAACCACCTTTTGTACAAGCTTTGCCGCTGTTGCATGTAACCCTTTGTACAAAGCCGGGCGCAGACCCGTGCACCAAGAAAGTTTCGTGTTTTGCGCTAGTTGCCTTTCCCATGCTTTTCTTTGCTATTTGCATGTGTTATTTGGCATCTCTTGTGCGACACACATATCCGTAAGCAATAGCACGCCGAAGGCCATATACTTGTTTCCTCTTCTCTTTCCTTGCCTCTTAAGCAGAAGGAACGCTCCTCGCGCACAAGTTTGCCGGGGAAGGAAACCGAGAACGCATGATCACGAAAGCTAAGTTATTAGAATTTGAGCAGTTCAAAATTTTGAATTTTAAGTTGCCTTCCTTGAACAACCACACTTTGTATGGAAAACCTGCGCGGAGGAACCTACCCGTGGATAGCCGCACCCTTATCTTGTTTTCGAGCACGCCAACGATTTGAGTGAGCTGTGACAAGTGTCGCGCCTTTGTTTCGCTTTTTGAGTTCGCCAGCAAGCTAAGTGCGCTGCGACTAGCTGCGGCAAGGTTGCTTGCCGGTAAGACCTTGGCCAGCGGGCTGCTTCGAAGTTCAAAGACTCAAGACTCATGGCAAGGTCCCCTTGCCGCAAGTTCCTAGAAGCGAGGGTTGAAGCATACAAAGTTGAGGATCGTAACAAGGAGATAACACTGCATCTATTGATCAAAATAAAGATAATATCTTACAAGGAATAACTTGTCGCGATGACTAATGAGTTCATAACACCCTATGCAGCAACAAAAAGAGATAAAGATAAAGGAGGCCTAGTCTCTGCGCCGCCTCCACCCCGGAGATCTTGTTCACTTTAGCAATGATGTGGGCGACCTGCTCCTTCAGGGCCTCCATGTTCGCGTCGGCCGGCAAGCTGCGAAGAACGCTGGTGAGGTTTATGCCGGATTGCGGTATACAATCTTCGTCAAGACACGCCCATGGTTCCTGCGCACAGCGGCGAGTCTCCTCGGCGAAGTTGCGCTGGGATCTTCTTCCGCAGATTTGCAAGGGCCGCGCGATCCCCAAGAAGAGGCTGAGCTTGGCCGGAGGAGATTTGATCCGGGAGTAGATGAGATGCTCCAGCTTCAGCGCCAAGAGCTCCTGGTCAATGTCGGACGACAAGATACCAAGTCCTCGGTCCATACCTCGACGGTGCGGCGGAAGTGCTCGGCTGCTTTGTTGGCGCTGTCCACTGGTTCGCTCCTTGCGGAGCTCCTCCTTCAACTTGGTCTCCGATCCCGGCGGCGCTCAGCGAGTCCCTCAACAGAGACTTTCAGCTCAAGATCCTCGATGGAGTCCTTGGCGGCCTTCAACTCGTCGCCCTTCTTGGAAAGACACACCTGAGTTCCGAGTTGGTGGGCGCCCTTCTCGCTCCGTGTTGAGCGCGGCGACCTTCTCCACGCCGCCTTTCAAGAACTCCTCCAGCTGCGCGACCTTGGCGGCAAGCTCCTCCTTGGCGGTCTCCAGCAGCCGCATGGCGGCTTTCGCCTCCTTGATTCCCCGCCAAGGGCCTGCTCCCGAGCGGCAAGGTCTTCCTCGTGGGAGTCGAGGTTGACCTTCCGTTGGCGAGTTCTCCTTCTCGCCGAAAGCTCCACCCCGGCGAGCCGCTGCTGCTCCTCGGTCTCAGCCTTCTCCAAATGACCACTCTTGGTATTCCCGGCGAGCCGCCACGCCTCCGCCACCGCTGGAGGGCAGCCTGGTTGGCGGCGCTAAGCTCCGCCAAGACGCTTCTCCATCTCCGGGCGGCCTTGGCGGCAAGGGCCTCCCGAGAAGCAGCTACCGCTGCCCGGTAAAGGGCCAGAGCTGATGAAGCAGCTTCTCCTCCTCGGCCCGCTGCTCCGCCGGGCGCCGACGATCTTCAAGCCATGGAGGCGAGGACCTCCACGTCAAAGGCCTCGCCCTCCGCGGGGGCTCGCGACGAAGAGTCCCATGGCACCTGGATAAAGACGCCGTTGGGAGCTTTTAGATAGTAGCTCGCCTGCTCCTTTTCGGCGGAGGGGTCGGTGGCCGGTGCAGCACTTGATGCTCCCGCCGCCCGAGCCGGTGGTCCGTCGCCGCCCCTCCTCGCCGCAAGGCCCGCAGCCGAGCGGTCTCTCGCGATTTGGCCCGGGCGGCTCCCACTGTGTCTCGGCGACAGGCGCGCACCGCCGCCGCCTGCGCGCCCTCCTCCTCAACAATGACGACTTCCGCTCCATCTGCTCGGGGAGGAGGATCTAGAAGAAGAAGAAAAGCAAAAGAAGTTCAAGCAAATATCCAAAAGAGACAACGCCAAGAAGACAAAGTTGCGTAACCTACCTTGGCGGACGTCGTCAAGGGCGGCTCCCTCGCCGGGAGCTCTGCTTGGCGGAGTGGCCGCCCTCGCCGGGCTGCTCGCTTTGGCGGGTACTCGCCCTTGGCGGAGTACCCGCCTTGGCGGAGCGCTCCCCTTGCCGGGGTTCGGCCTTGGCGGGACGGCGGGGCCTGCGGCTCCTCGAGGGCGACCTCCGGACGCCTCCCGCCACTGTGGCTCCATCTCGCACAAGTCAAGACAAACACGCCAAGATATTGGAACAAGACAAAATCTCCAAGCGCGCCCGAAGCGAAGTGCAAGACCCAGACTTACGCTGGGGGCTTGCTGGGCTGCTCCTCGAGCAGCGCTGGTCCAGAAGCTTGGCTCCGGCACGCCCCGATGCTGCCAAGGCGGCGAAGTCGTCGCGCGACCGACCACGGGCACCTTGGCCTTTTCGCCACCCGCCCGCCAAGGTCCTCAAATCAAAGCAAGAAACAAGATTAGCTTCAACAATAATCAAGGCGAAATTTGAGAAGATGTAAGATCTCGAATACTTACTCCTGTTCCTCCTCGTCGTCTTCGCTCAAGGCGGAGAAGTCATACTCCACCTGGGGCGCGTCTGCGCGAGGAGCGGGAGGCGAAGACTCCCTCGGGCGCTTGGCGGTCCCTGGGACTGGGGGCTGCGAAGACCCAGCCCCTGTGGCAGCCGGGGCCCGGGGAGCGGGCGGAGCCGCCGCTCCGCTCCGAGAAGACTCCTGTCTGCCCGACGTCGACTTGCGGGGCACCTCTGCCGTGGCCTGCACACGGGCTGCCTCCGCCGTGGCTGGTGCGCCGGTCGCCCCCGGTGCAGCTTGGCTCCCCCGAGGAGCTCGCGCTGCCCGGCGAGCTGGTTGTTGCCGGGCGCCGCGCCCTCGCTCTCCCGCCGCCTTCCCGGAGACGCTTGGGGAACGCCTAGGGCTTGCCGGGCGGGAGGTCTCCGACGACGAGGAGAGGTCGCCGGCGAAAGCTCTGTGGACTCGCCGGAGTCCTCGGCGGCCTCGGCGTCCTCCTCCTCCTCCTCCCGGCTGGCTTGCGGACCAGCGCCTCTGCGCTGCGCCTCTTTCCTCCGGGCGCCTCCGCTCCTCCGGCGCCTTCGCTTCTGCGGCGCCTCTGTTCCTCCGCAGATCACCTTGCCGCGGCCTCGCCACGATTCCGGGATCCCGGAGTGCCTCAACGAGGGACCCCGCGAGCGCGGAGGAAGGAAGCTGCAGAGTCTGCGGATCTCCGCCTCCGCTAAGGCAGGATGCTTCCGCAGCCTCTGCCTCCTCGGGCGTAGCGAACTCTCCGCCGCTGCGGCTGCAGCGGCCTCTTCAAGCCGAGAAGCGATGTACGCTATCTCCTGGTCCGTGGTGTCCCGTGTCAACCCCCGGGTCTCGTTCTTGTTCTTCGCCACCTCCACAAGGTTGTCGAAGAAGCTGAGGACGTCTATTGGCTTGGGCGGAATCCATGTGCGGTCCACGCCGTGCGAGTCGCACGCGGGCATCATGGCGCGGAGGTTGTCCCTGGCTGTGCTGTTGCAGAGGGGCACCACTCCCCGGGGACTCCTGAACCATTCCGGGTGGGCCGGGTCGTGCTTAAACAGTTCCCGGACCATCCCCTTCAGCTCCAGCGACGTGAAGTTGAAGTTTAGCCCGGGGCGCAGCCTCATTATATCCGCTGCGTTGCCATACTCCCAGGCCGGCCTTTTCCTGTCTTGGAGAGGGGCGATGCGGCGGCGGAGGAAGTCTGCACCTACTTCGCGATGCATAACTTTGCTACTCAAGACGAAGAATCCGGATGAGGGCGATGTTGAGCTTGACGCCGTCCGGATCCAGCTCGCTCCATCCTGCCACGACGATAGGAGTTGTGCGCGGCGCGGTGAAGTGCTGCGGCTCGCCTTCAACGATCCAGCACCAACAAGACGCCATTCTTCCCACTTGCCGCGAGCTCCCGGCAAGTAAGACTCCTTCTTGTTCGCATTTAAAACCCAAGATATCCCTCCGGAGAGGGGGGCGCCACCTCTACCCTAGGAGTGAAGAAATGCCTAAACAAATACTACGTTGGGATGAATTTTATGTAGTTTTCGCACATGTAAAGTAAACCGCCATGGTAAGGATGGCGTTGGGGTGAAGTCAAGAAGATGGAAGCCGAGGTGTGCATGACGTCACGAAGAATTCGTAAAAGGAGGGCAAAGACCGCAGTGGAAGAAGGCTGCGAAGAAATAGTACCCGCCGGGTAGTTGTCCTTGGCGGCGGCCGGATAAGCTCGAAAAGGGGAGCGCTTTGGTTCCTTGGACCGTAACAAGTAATACTTGTTCCAGAGCTCCAGCCAGCTGAGCCTCAAGGGAAGACGAGGTTCCGCTTCGGTACTTTCGTGAGCCTCGCCGCTTGTTCGACTTCTCCTTCTTGGCCTTCTCCGCCTTCGCCTTCTCGGTCTTGGGGCCATGGCGGAGGCGGCGGAGGAAGGGGACAAAGAGCCCGCGGCGCTGGAGATGCAAAGGGGCGGCGGAGGTTTGGAGGCGGAGCACAAAGGGGATCTCTCGAAGAGGAAGAGGATGCAATGAAAGCGAAGGAGGGGAACCGCCTGCTTCCTCTGCTTATGGGGAAGTAGGGGCGTTCGCTTTTTCCATTAAAAGAACGTGGGCACGCCCCATCCCACGACGCCGCAATCGACGCGCGCTGCTACGGGGATGCGGCAGATGCGAAGTGGATTCGCGGCCAGCCGCTGCCGTCTGCAGATTTTTGGGCCTGGCCAACAGCGCTCGGCACCGTGTGGCCCAGTTCGGGCTCTGCTGGTGTACTAAGGTAGGGGTACCTCAAGACCCCAACTTGTGCACGGGCGGTTGCAGCTTCCCGCGCAGGGTTTACCACGTGCTCACCAAGACCTTCCTGCTCCATGTCAAACCATTCAAAGACGAAGTATACAAGACAGAAGATCGAGACCCGGCAAGCGGAGCTTGCCGGAAGGCCGCTCTGCACTCAAGGTTACCTCACTCACGCAAGGCCCCGCAAGAAGAGCTTGCCAGAAGACTAGGAGATTACATCATAGAAGACACGCCTCGGCGCTATATGCGTCGGCGAGGGCCCGGGAGCGATAAGCTACAGAGTCCGCAAGCTCCGGGCCCGCAAAAGTAAGACCCGCAAGGTGCTTGCCGGAGAGTTCTTGTTGTGTGCCCGCGCTCCACTCATCGCCCACGCGTGCATACAGGGCCTTTCGAGGACGCGTGGCGGATGATCTGCAGCCTGGGGACACGGTAGCACTCCACGGTGGTGGAGCCATCGCCGTGGCGACGGAGACATTAGGGCGGAACTTTTGGGGTCGACGGCGACGGGCATTAAATGCCCTTGTCCTCATCACAAAGTAGGTAGCGACCACTGTTCACGCACTGTAGCTCCACTGTTCCCGCACTATTCCAACTACCATCTCTTTTACGTTTTTACCCTTTTTCTCCTACGTTGACACCTGTCGGTGACCCCTTGCACTATAAAAGGAGGCCCATGCACAACGTGGAGGGGGTTCGAAACCTTTGCAACTCTCGCGCTCGGTGTAGCTGCTACTGTAGCTCTTCAAGCTCCCGAGCTCAATACAATCAAGCAGGAGTAGGGTTTTACGCGTTCACCGCGGCCCGAACCTGGGTAAAAACTGCCCGCGTGCTCGCTACGATCTGCTCTTCGTGCTCCCTCCGCCCTCGTACCGCACAGACAAGGGGCCCCGGTCCCATAGGTGTTCGTGGCGGGCAGTTTCCCCCGACAATGGGCTAGGCCTTTGGTTAGTAGGTTAGTCCCAAAAACGATATAAATGTGTAAAGTAAAGCTCATAAACATCCAAAACGGGTAATATAATAGCATGGAACAATAAAAATTATAGATACGTTGGAGACGTATCAAGCATCCCCAAGCTTAATTTCTACTCGTCCTCGAGTAGGTAAATGATAAAACAGAATTTTTGATGTGGAATGCTACCTAGCATAATTCTCAATGTAATTTTCTTTATTGTGGCATGAATGTTCAGATCCAAATGATTCAAAATAAAAGTTCATATTGACATAAGAAATAGTAATACTTCAAGCATACTAATCAAAGCAATCATGTCTTCTCAAAATAACATGGTTAAAGAAAGTTATCCCTACAAAATCATATAGTCTGGCTGTTGCTCTATCTTCATCACACAAAGTATTTAATCATGCACAACCCCGATGACAAGCCAAGCAATTGTTTCATACTTTAGTAATCTTAAACTTTTTCAACTTTCATGCAAAACATGAGTGTGAGCCATGGATATAGCACTATATGTGGGATAGAATGGTGGTTGTGGAGAAGACAAAAAGGAGAAGATAGTCTCACATCAACTAGGTGTATCAACGGGCTATGGAGATGCCCATTAATATATATCAATGTGAGTGAGTAGGGATTTCCATGCAACGGATGCACTAAAGCTATAAATGTATGAAAGCTCAACAAAAGAAACTAAGTGGGTGTGCATCCAACTCGCTTGCTCACGAAGACCTAGGGCACTTTGAGGAAGCCCATCATTGGAATATACAAGCCAAGTTCTATAATGAAAAATTCCCACTAGTATATGAAAGTGACAACATAGGAGACTCTCTATCATGAAGATCATGGTGCTACTTTGAAGCACAAGTGTGGTAAAAAGGATAGTAGCATTGTCCCTTCTCTCTTATTCTCTCATTTTTATTTTTTCTCCTTTTCTATTTTTTCTTTCTTTCTTTTTCTCTCTCTTTTTTTGGGCCTTTTCCCCCTTTTTTTCTTTTGGCCTTTCTATTTTTTTCTCTCTTTTTTTTCTTATAAGGTCCGAAGTCTCATCCCGACTTGTGGGGGAATCATAGTCTCCATCATCCTTTCCTCACTGGGACAATGCTCTAATAATGAAGATCATCACACTTTTATTTACTTACAACTCAACAAGATATGACTCTATATGAATGCCTCTGGCGGTGTACCGGGATATGCAATGAATCAAGAGTGACATGTATGAAATTATGAAGGTGGCCTTGCCACAAATACGATGTCAACTACATGATCATGCAAAGAGCAATATGACAATGATGATGCGTGTCATATAAACGACGGTGGAAAGTAGCACGGCAATATATCTCGGAATGGCTATGGAAATGCCATAATAGGTAGGTATGGTGGCTGTTTTGAGGAAGGTATATGGTGGGTGTATGGTACCGGCGAAAGTTGCGCGGCACAAGAGAGGCTAGCAATGGTGGAAGGTGAGAGTGCGTATAATCCATGGACTTAACATTAGTCATAAAGAACTCATATACTTATTGCAAAAATCTACAAGTCATCAAAAACAAAGTACTACGCGCATGCTCCTAGGGGGATAGATTGGTAGGAAAAGGCCATCGCTCGTCCCCGACCGCCACTCATAAGGAAGACAATCAATAAATAAAATTGTGCTCCAACTTCATCACAAAGCGGTTCACCATACGTGCATGCTACAGGAATCACAAAATTCAACACAAGTATTCTATAAATTCATCATCACCCAACTAGCATGACTCTAATATCACTACCTCCATATCTCAAAACAATTATCAAGTATCAAATTGATCATAGCATCCAATTCACTTTCTATGATAGTTTTTATTATACCCAACTTGGATGCCTACCATTCTAGGACCAATTTTATAACCATAGCAAATACCATGCTGTTCTAAGAGACTCTCAAAATAATATAAGTGAAGCATGAGAGACTAGCAATTTCTACAAAATTAAGCCACCGCCGTGCTCTAAAAGATATAAGTGAAGCACTAGAGCAAAAACTATCAAGCTCAAAAAATATAAGTGAAACACATAGCATATTCTAATAAATTCTAATCAAGCGGGCTTCTTCCCAAAAGGTGTGTACAGCAAGTATGATTGTGGTAAACTAAAAAGCAAAAACTAATATCATACAAGACGCTCCAAGCAAAACACATATCATGTGGCGAATAAAAATATACCTCCAAGTAAAGTTACCGATGGACGAAGATGAAAGAGGGGATGCCATCCGGGGCATCCCCAAGATTAGGCTCTTGGTTGTCCTTGAATATTACCTTGGGGTGCCTTGGGAATCCCCAAGCTTAGGCTCTTGCCACTCCTTATTCCATAGTCCATCGAGTCTTTACCCAAAACTTGAAAACTTCACAACACAAAACTCAACAGAAAACTCGTAAGCTCCGTTTGTATAAGAAAATAAAATCACCACTTAGGTACTGTAATGAACTCATTCTAAATTCATATTGGTGTAATATCTACTATACTCCAACTTATCTATGGTTCATACCCTCCGATACTACTCATAGATTCATCAAAATAAGCAAACAACACATAGAAAATAGAATCTGTGAAAAACAGAACAGTCTGTAGTAATCTGTATCAAACGTATACTTCTGTACCAAATTATGAAGTCCTAAGAAATTTGTGTACCAATCGAGAGCAAAAAGAATCAGATCAGAAGCACATTTCTGTGAATTAACAAAACTAATTTGCTGGGTGCAAAAGTTTCTGATTTTCAGCAGGATCAACACCACTATCACCGTAAGCTATCCTAAAGGTCTTACTTGGTACTTTATTGAAATAAAAGCTATAAAATATGATTAATACAATAGCAAAATTATGTGGACACATAAAAACAGTAAGGATAAATATTGGGTTGTCTCCCAACAAGCGCTTTTCTTGAATGCCTTTTAGCTAGGCATGATGATGACAATGATGCTCGCATAAAAGATATAGAATTGAAACATAAAGAGAGCATCATGAAGCATATGACGAGCACATTTAAGCCTGACCCACTTCCTATGCATAGGGATTTTGTGAGCAAACAACTTATGGGAACAATAATCAACTAGCATAGGAAGGCAAAACAAGCATAGCTTCAAGATTTTCAACACATAGAGAGGAAACTTGACGTTATTGCAATTCCCACAAGCATAAGTTCCTCCCTCATAATAATTTTCAATAGCATCATGAATGAATTCAACAATATAACCAGCACATAAAGCATTCTTTTTATGATCTACAAGCATAGAATTTTTACTACTCTCCACATAAGCAAAATTCTTCTCATTCGGAATAGTGGGAGTATCATAAGATACTTGAATACTATAAATTGTTTCCACATTAAAAGAGTAATGTTCAGAAAAAGGGTAATCATAATCATGACAAGTTTTATAAATATAATCATCACTACTTTTTATAGCATAAGTTTCATCACAATAATCATCATAAGTAGCAAATTTGTTCTCATCATAATCGATTGAAACCTCTTCCAAGATAGTGGAATCATCACTAAATAAAGTTGACACTCTTCCAAATCCATTTTCATATTCATCACAATAAGATTCAACATCCTACAAAATAGTGGGATCACTACTTCCTAAAGTTGACACTCTTCCAAACCCATTTCTTCAATATAATCATCATAGGTAAGAGGCATGCTATCATCATAACAACTTTGCATATCAAAACTTGGGATGCTAAAAATATCATTTTCATTAAACATAGCATCCCCAAGCTTGGGACAAACATTAATTTCAGCAAATATATTCTCAAATATGTCATTCTCATCAAACATAGCTTCCCTAAGCTTGGGCCTTTTCATATCATAAGCATAATCACTCTCATCATTAATAGTATGGATAGCACCAATAGTATAGCAATAATCATCATCACAATGAGTAGTAGGAGCAACATCATTTGGGAGGGATCCCTTTTTACCTTTGTTGCTCCTTATTTTCTTGTTCTTCTTCACATTATGTGTGGGTTCAACCTTCTTCTTTGAGCTCCTTATTGATGAGATTGATTGAATAGAAAGCTCCACCTCGTTACCTGATTCATCATAAGAAATAATAGGAGGAGATTGGGAAGTCTCTTCCCTTTCATTAGTATTCTCATCATCTTCTATTTGCTTTCTTTTCTTTATATAATTGGCAATATATAGGGATTTTTAATGCAATTCACCGCACAATACATATAAATTTCATCTAAATCAATATCAAGGAAATGCTCAAGATTAAATTTTGTAATAAGCTTAGTTGCACGTTCAATTCTTCATAACCCAAAAGCAAACTAAGTCATCACAATTTTTGGACACGATTCGATCATGAAACAATTTGCATCGGAGATTTAAATGACCACTTTCATTGCAAAGTTCACAACGGTAAAGTTATCTTAAATTTCCAGCACTAACATTAAGCCTTTTGTAACCCTTTAGTTTCTAAATACTTATGCCTCTTGCAATATATATTTTCCCTATTTGGTGTGTACTTGCAAACCCAATCTACTCCACAAAAATCGACATGCTTATAAGAGATATTTTCATCATAACTAGTGCAATCATCATTAGTACTATGGATATCTAAAGAGTTCATACTAACAACATTGCAATCATGCTCATCATTCAAAGATTTAGTACCAAGCATTTTAATGCATTCTTCTTCTAGCAATTGAGCACAATTTTCCTTTCCATCATACTCACGAAAGATATTTAAAACATGAAGCGTATGGGACAAACTCAAATCCATTTTTTTGTAATTTTTCTTTTATGAACTAAACTGGTGATAAAACAAGAAACAAAAAGATTCGATTGCAAGATCTAAAGATATACCTTCAAGCACTCACCTCCCCGGCAACGGCGCCATAAAAGAGCTTGATGTCTACTACACAACCTTCTTCTTGTAGACGTTGTTTGGCCTCCAAGTGCAGAGGTTTGTAGCACAGTAGCAAATTTCCCTCAAGTGGATGACCTAAGGTTTATCAATTCGTGGGAGGCGTAGGATGAAGATGGTCTCTCTCAAACAACCCTACAACCAAATAACAAAGAGTCTCTTGTGTCCCAACACACCCAATACAATGGTAAATTTTATAGGTGCACTAGTTCGGCGAAGAGATGGTGATACAAGTGCAATATGGATGGTAGATATAGGTTTTTGTAATCTGAAAATATAAAAACAGCAAGGTAACTAATGATAAAAGTGAGCGTAAATGGTATTGCCATGGTAGGAAACAAGGCCTAAGGTTCATACTTTCACTAGTGCAAGTTCTCTCAACAATAATAACATAATTGGATCATATAACTATCCCTCAACATGCAACAAAGAGTCACTCCAAAGGCACTAATAGCGGAGAACAAACAAAGAGATTATGGTAGGGTACCAAACCACCTCAAAGCTATCCTTTCTGTTCTATCTATTCAAGAGTCCATAGTAAAATCACATGAAGCTATTCTTTCCGTTCAATCTATCATAGAGTTCATACTAGAATAACACCTTAAGACACAAATCAACCAAAACCCTAATGTCACCTAGATACTCCATTGTCACCTCAAGTATTCGTGGGCATGATTATACGATATGCATCACACAATCTCAGATTCATCTATCCAACCAACACAAAGTACTTCAAAGAGTGCCCGAAAGTTTCTACCGGAGAGTGAAGACGAAAACGTGTGCCAACCCTTATGCATAGGTTCATGGGCGGAACCCGCAAGTTGATCACCAAAACATACATCAAGTGGATCACGTGATATCCCATTGTCACCATAGATAAACACGGCAAGACATACATTAAGTATTCTCAAATCCTTAAAGACTCAATCCGGTAAGATAACTTCAAGAGGAAAACTCAATTCATCACAAGAGAGTAGAGGGGGAGAAACATCATAAGATCCAACTATAATAGCAAAGCTCGCGATACATCAAGATCATGCTATAGAGAGAACACGAGAGAGAGAGAGAGATCAAAACACATAGCTACTGGTACATACCCTCAGCCTCGAGGGTGAACTACTCCCTCCTCATCATGGAGATCACCGGGATGATGAAGATGGCGACCGGTGAGGGATCCCCCCTTCGGCACGGTGCCGGAACGGGCTCCCAAGAGGTTTTTGGTAGCTACAGAGGCTTGCGGCAGCGGAACTCCCGATCTATCTTCGTCTTCGATGGTTTTAGGGTATATGGGAATATATAGGCGAAATAAGTCGGTCGGGGGAGCCTCAAGGTGCCCATGAGGGTGGAGGGCACGCCCAGGGGGGTGGGCGTGCCCCCTATCTCGTGGCTTCCTTGATGCTTCCCTGGCTTGCATTCCAAGTTCTCGGGATTGCTTCTGTTCCAAAAATAACTTTTCGGAAGGTTTCATTCCGTTTGGACTTCGTTTGATATTCCTTTTCTTTGAAACACTGAAATAGGCAACAACAACAATATGGGCTGGGCTTCCGGTTAGTAGGTTAGTCCCAAAAATGATATATATGTGTAAAGTAAAGCCCATAAACATCCAAAACGGGTAATATAATACCATGTAACAATCAAAAATTATAGATACGTTGGAGACGTATCATTACCAAAAATCTTGAAAATGCATAGTGCTATGCGGCTCTCTAAGCTTGATCTTCAGGAGGTGGAGTGGAGAGGAGTCCTGCAACAAATGCTTCTGAAGAGGTTATAGGCGCTGGAGGAGTTGCAACCGGAGGGGCAACTGAAGTTGTGGCTGCAGGAGCTGAAGTTGTAGCTCTAGTGTTTTTCACTGGCAGTGTTGCAGACCTCTGTCTTCTGGGCACCCTTTGATAGACATTTGTGGTGGTCTTGTCACTCCTGTCCTCAAGCTCTTCTTGGATCTTCTCCACAGAATTCCGAATCTCTGTCACCTTGACATCCAAGTCATGAAGTTTTGTCTCAAAAATTCTTTCAAGACTCTCTTGATTCCGAGTCAGGGTGGCCAATCCCTTCTCAATCCTCAAAGTAGCCTGAATGAGATAGCCAAGTTGGTCTTGTTTGTACTTGAGAAAACTTGAGATGCTTCTTCAGCACTTGTCATCTTGGCTGCCTTCTCAGCTTTTGCTTTTGCTCTCTTCTCCTGAGCCTATACTAAAGTAGGATCTGAAGCATCCATCACAACTATGTTGTCTTCCAGGTCAGGTCTCAAGGGAAGGTGCTCTTTGTCCAACAGATACACACCTTTGCTCATCTTGGAATTAATGAGCATCTAGATGTGTGGAGCATAGCCACATGATCTCTTCTAGTCTGCTGTTGTTCTCTTGATGGTTTCAACTATCAAGCTCATCACCTTGAATTTCTGTGGAAAATCAAATACATGAAGCAAGTTGATGGAGTGGCGTCTGATTTGGGCAACAAGGTATGACTCAAAATGGTGTTCATGGTGGCCAATCCTGACATTAGATAGTATACTGAGCCTAGCTTATGTGTCTCCAAGGCCTTGTTAGGTATCTCCTTGTACATATTGGCCATGGAGTTGTGATCTTTCTTGCGCTCAGCATAGACAGCAATATCATCCTCAGCTTCTTTAGGGGCACTAATGAGCTTGGCCCATTCAGCAACAGAGGACTGGTACCTCGAACCTTCAGACATCCAAACTATTTTGCCATTTGGGTAGAAGTGAGCTGTTGAATAGAACTGCATGATAAGCTCATCATTCCACTTGGTCAATTTCTGACCCACAAAAGTGTCAACTTCATTGAGTCTGAAGCTCTCAGGTACTCCAGGAAAATGATCTTCATAGGCATCATTATATTTCTAGTCCACCCACTTCATGTCACACACAATGGGCTTCTTATCTAAGAGCACAGTCTAATAGAAGTCCTGCTGTTCCTTAGTGTGAAATCTGTAGTCCATAGCAGTTCTTCTCTTCACATCATAGGGATCTGATTGTCTCCATAATCTGAGAGCTGCATCCTTTTTTCCTTCATATTTTCAGCCACTGGATGATTATCATCATGATCAGGAATTTTTGGCTTCAACTTTCTGAGAACTTGGGCTTACTTTTCTTCTTCTTCCTCAACTTCAGGCACTGGGGCCTTGTTCTTTTCTGCAGCAGGAAGGTTTCTGGTGCTTCTCTTTGGTGCAGACTTGGAAGCTTGAGCTGGAGCTTTGGGAACAGTCTTGGGCTTTGATGGAGCAGCCCCAGACTTGATGGCATCCCCCATCAGCTTCTGAGACTTGGCAGGAGGTGCATCTTGCTCTTCCTCCTCCTCTTCTTCAGAATCTCTAGCCATAGATGGCTTTCCAATCACTCTGGCAATGGTTTTCCTGAACCTTTCCTTTCTTTTCTTTCCATCAGCATCTTCTCTTGGCTCAAGAGTAAATTCCATAGTTTCTTGTGTTAATGCTCTGGCTTTGGACATGGGAATCCTTCTGGCAGGAGCTTTCTTGTTCATGCTTGGCTTGGTTGAAGCTGCTGTGCCAAACTCCTTCTTGACAACCTTCTTCTTGGAGCTGACCTCCTCCTCAGCAGCAACATAGTCTTCATCTTCAGAGTCTGAGTCTCTTTTCCTCCTATGCCTAGTAGCAGCCTTAGGCAGGTTGCTAGGAGTACTTCTGCTTCCGTCTTCATAGCTTTTCAGAGGGATTAGCGCCCTCACTCATGTTGACTTGTTCCTCAGACTTGTTCTGGCTATTGATACGTCTCCATCGTATCTATAATTTTTGATTGTTCCATGCCAATATTATTCACTTTCATATACTTTTTGGCAACTTTTTATATTATTTTTGGGACTAACTTATTGATCCAGTGCCCAGTGCCAGTTCCTGTCTGTTGCATGTTTTTTGTTTCGCAGAAACCCAATATCAAACGGAGTCCAAACGGGATAAAAATGGACGGAGCTTATTTTTGGAAAATATGGAAAATTTGGAAGGAAAATCAACGCGAACCAGTGCCCGAGGTGGTCATGAGGCAGGGGGGCGCGCCTGCCCCCCTAAGCGCGCCCCTACCCTCGTGAGCCCACCGGAAGGCGGTTGACGCTCTTCTTTTGCCGCAAGAAAGCTAATATTCGGAAAAAAATCACGGCGAAGGTTTCAGGCCAATCGGAGTTACGGATCTCCATATATACACGAAACGGTGAAACAGAGCCAGAACAGAACGCAAAAACAGAGAGATATATCCAATCTCAGAGGGGCTCTCGCCCCTCCCACGCCGTGGGAGCCAAAGACCAGAGGGGAAACCCTTCTCCCATCTAGGGAGGAGGTCAAGTAAGAAGAAGAAGAAGGGGGGCTCTCTCTCCCCCTTGCTTCCGGTGGCGCCGGAATGCCGCCGGGTGCCATCATCATCACCGCGATCTTCACCAACACCGCCGTCATCTTCGCCAACATCTCCATCACCTTCCCCCATCTATATCTAGTGGTCCACTCTCCCGCAACCCGCTGTACCCTCTACTTGAACATGGTGCTTTATGCTTCATATTATTATCCAATGATGTGTTGCCATCCTATGATGTCTGAGTAGATTTCTATTGTCCTATCGGTGATTGATGAATTGCTATGATTGGTTTGAGTTGCATGTTTTGTTATTGGTGCTGTCCTATTGTGCCCTCCATGTCGCGCAAGCGTGAGGTATTCCCGCTGTAGGGTTTGCAATATGTTTATGATTTGCTTATAGTGGGTTGCGTGAGTGACTGAAACACAAACCCGAGTAAGTAGGTTGTTTGCGTATGGGATAAAGGGACTTGATACTTAAATGCTATGGTTGGGTTTTACCTTAATGAATCTTTAGTAGTTGCGGATGCTTGCTAGAGTTCCAATCATAAGTGCATAGAATTCCAAGTAAGGGATGATATGTTAGCTTATGCCTCTCCCTCAAATAGAATTGCAATAGTGATTATCGGTCTAGTAACATAGTCAATTGCTTAGGGACAATTCCACAACTCCTACCACCACTTTTCCACACTCGCTATATTTACTTTATTGCATCTTTATCTAAACATCCCCTAGTTTATATTTACTTGTTCTTTATTATCTTGCAAACCTATCCTATCACACCTACAAAGTACTTCTAGTTCATACTTGTTTTAGGTAAAGCGAACGTCAAGCATGCATAGAGTCGTATCAGTGGCCGATAGGACTTGAGATAGTATTTGTTCTACCTTTAGCTCCTCGTTGGGTTCGACACTCTTACTTATCGAAAGAGGCTACAACTGTCCTGTATACTTGCGGGTTATCAAGACCTTTTTCTGGCACCGTTGTTGGGGAGTCATAGCGTCGGGTGAATATTCTCGTGTGTGCTTGTTCGCTTTATCACTAAGTAATTTTTATTTGCTGTTCTTAGTTGTTTTCTATCTTTAGTCATGGGTAGGAAACGCAAAATACCAAAAAATTAGTTGTACCTACTGCTCCAATGGTTGAAGAACCACTCAAAATCTATCACACTACTGAAGCTTTTTACTTGGATCATCTTCGATCCCTATGTGCTCGTGCTGAAACCCCAACTAGCTTAGTTGAGGGCAAATCTTTAGATGAGCATGCTTGTTATGTGCGACACCGTATATCTGAAAAAGGGAAACTATTATGGGGTCAAATTCAACGTTTGCAATGCTATGCTTGGAATTTATGTGAAATATATGATGTTACTTGTTGTTCTGAAGACCCTAAGAAACACCTACCCTATCAATGCTTGTTTAGTGATAATGGAATCGTATCTTCGTATGCTAAGGGTGTTTACAATTACTATGATGTTCAACAAATTGAAGATTTTGTTGCTTTTATGAGTGCTTTGGAAATTGCTTCTTTGATTGAAAAGTATGATGCTACTCTTTGCAATTCTGAAAATTTTGCCATACTTGAATATTGTTATGAGAATTATGCTTCTAATGCCTATGTTAAACAATATATCGAGGCTTACCCCGCTGTCCAAGAAGAGACTAATATTTTGCAGGAGCCTATGGAAGAGGAAATTGATGAAACTGTGAGCTCATTGGATGAAAAAGATGATGAGAAGAGCGAAGAACAAAAGGAGGAAGAGCGGATTGATCACCCATGCCCACCTTCCAATGAGAGTAACTCTTCAACTCATACATTGTTTAATTCCCCTTCGTGCTTACCGAAGGATGATTGCTATGATGACTATTATGATCCCATTGATTCTCTTGAAATATCCCTTTTTGATGATGCTTGCTATGCTTGTGGCCAAGATGCCAATATGAATTATGCTTATGGAGATGAACTTTCTATAGTTCCTTATGTTATGAATGAAATTGTTGCTATTGCACCCACGCATGATAGTCCTATTATCTTTTTAAATTCTCCCGACTACACTATATCGGAGAAGCTTGCACTTATTAAGGATTATATTGATGGGTTGCCTTTTACTACTACACATGATGATTTTGATGAATATAATATGCATGTGCTTGCTGCTCCTACTTGCAATTATTATGAGAGAGGAACTATTTCTCCACCTCTCTATGTTTCCCACATGATAAAATTGCAAGAAACTGTTTATACTATGCATTGGCCTTTACTTGGTGTGCATGAATTGTTCTTTTATGACATGCCGATGCATAGGAAGAGAGTTAGACTCTGTTGTTGCATGATATATGTTACTTTGTGCTCACTACTAAATTACAAATCATTGTTAATTAAAATTGGCTTTGATATACCTTGGGATCCGGGTGGATTCATTACTTGAGCACTAAATGCCTAGCTTAATGGCCTTAAAGAAAGCGCTGCCAGGGAGACAACCCGGAAGTTTTAGAGAGTCATTTATTTCTATTGAGTGCTTTCATATAGTTTAAAAACAACAAAAATAAAGAGGGGAACCCAAAACTTTTCAAAAAGAGAAGTGAAAGCGAGAGAGACGAGCATTGTGAAAGTGGGGGACATCCTTGAACTTTGTTCATGCCCATGGAAACTTTGTGAATCTTAATTACAGAAACTTTTCATAAAAAATAATTATCCCCTTGTACAATTCCATTGTATTATAAAAATAATGTGCCAAGGTTTGCCTTTAGGATGTTTACAATGCTTGTTGGTTTGTATGGTGCAGGATAGAAACTTTGGCTGTAGTGCGCGATTTTACATTTTTAACTGGAACGTCAAATGGTTCTGATTCCTTTTGCAGTGTCTTTATGTACAACTTGTTTGTTTGTCCTAGTTTTGGTAGAATTTTTGGGGTAACATAAGTATGGTGGTTGTTCAGATTGCAACAGACTGTTCTGTTTTTGACAGATTCTGTTTTTGATGCATAGTTTGCTTGTTTTGATGAATCTATCAATTTATATCAGTGGATTTAAGCCATGAAAAAGTTAGTAGACATAATGCAAAAACAAAATATGAATTGGTTTGCAACAGTACTTAGAGTGGTGATTTGCTTTATTACACTAACGGATCTTACCGAGTTTTCTGTTGAAGTTTTGTGTGGATGTAGTGTCTAATCGAGGATGTTTCGATGTGAGAAGAAGGAAGAGAGGCAAGAGCTCAAGCTTGGGGATGCCCGAGGCACCCCAAGTAAATATTCAAGGAGACTCGAGCGTCTAAGCTTGGGGATGCTGGGGAGGCATCCCCTCTTTCTTCAACAAGTATCGGTATGTTTCGGATTCGTTTCGTTCATGCATTATGTGCAAGTCTTGGAGCGTCTTTTGCAATTAGGTTTTTATTTTTATTTTATGCACCATGCTGGTATGAGATAGTCCTTGGTTGATTTATAGAATGCTCATCGCACTTCACTTAAATCTTTTTAGTGTGGCTTTGTAGAATGCTTGATGTGCTTCACTTATATCGTTTGAAGTCTGGATTGCCTGTTTCTCTTCACATAGAAAACCGCCATTTGTAGAATGCTCTTCTGCTTCACTTATATTTGTTAGAGCGTGGGCATATATTTTGTAGAAATAGTTAAACTGTCTTGCTTCACTTATATCTTTTTAGAGAGATGACATGAATTGGTCATTCACATGGTTAGTCATAAAATCCTACATAAACTTGTAGATCGCTGAATATGATATGTTTGATTCCTTGCAATAGTTTTGCGATATAAAGATAGTGATATTAGAGTTATGCTAGTGGGTGGTTGTGGATTGTAGAGACACTTGTGTTGAGGTTTGCAAGTCCTGTAGCATGCACGTATGGTAACCGTTGTGTGACAAATTTGAAGCATGGGGTGTTTCTTTGATTGTCTTCCTTATGAGTGGCGGTCGGGGATGAGCGATGGTCTTTTCCTACCAATCTATCCACCTAGGGGCATGCGTAGTAGTACTTTGCTTCAAGGGCTAATAAACTTTTGCAATAAGTATATGAGTTCTTTATGACTAATGTGAGTCCATGGATTATACGCACTTTTACCTTTCCATCATTGCTAGCCTCTTCGGTACCGTGCATTGCCCTTTCTGACCTCGAGAGTTGGTGCAAACTTCGCCGGTGCATCCAAATCTCGTGATATGATATGCTCTATCACACATAAGCCTCATTATATCTTCCTCAAAACAGCCACCATACCTACCTATCATGGCATTTCCATAGCCATTCCGAGATATATTGCCATGCAACTTCCATCATCATCATATTCATGACTTGAGCATTCATTGTCATATTGCTTTCCATGATCGTAAGATAGCTAGCATGATGTTTTCATGGCCTGTCCGTATTTTGATGTCGTTGCTACGCTAGATCGTTGCACATCCCGGTACACCGCCGGAAGCATTCATATAGAGTCATATCTTTGTTCCAGTATCGAGTTGTAATATCGAGTTGTAAGTAAATAAAAGTGTGATGATCATCATTATAGAACATTGCCCCATAAAAAAGGGAAGGCCAAAGAAGCCTAAATAAAAAAGGGGGCCAAAGAAGCCCATCCAAAAAAAGGGGCAATGTTACTATCTCTTTTTCCACACTTGTGCTTCAAAGTAGCACCATGTTCTTCATGTAGTGAGTCTCATATCTTGTGCTTCAAAGTAGCACCATGTTCTTCATATAGATTGTATCCTATGTTGTCACTTTCATATACTAGTGGGAATTTTTCATTATAGAACTTGGCTTGTATATTCCAACGATGGGCTTCCTCAAATGCCCTAGGTCTTCATGAGCAAGCAAGTTGGATGCACACCCACTTAGTTTCTTTTGTTGAGCTTTCATACACTTATAGCTCTTAGTGCATCCGTTGCATGGCAATCCCTACTCCTCGCATTGACATCAATTGATGGGCATCTCCATAGCCCGTTGGTTAGCCGCATCGATGTGAGACTTTCTCCTTTTTTGTCTTCTCCACATAACCTCCATAATTATATTATATTCCACCTATAGTGCTATATCCATGGCTTGCGCTCATGTATTGCGTGAGGGTTGAAAAAGCTGAAGCGCATTAAAAATTATGAACCAATTGCTCGGCTTGTCATCGGGGTTGTGCATGATGGGGGCATTTTGTGTGACGAAAATAAAGCATGGCCAAACTATATGATTTTGTAGGGATAAGCTTGCTTTAGCCTTGTTGTTTTGAAAAGACATGATTGCTTTATTGGTACGCTCGAAGTATTATTGTTTTTACGTCAAATGATAGACTATTGCTTTGAATCACTCGTGTCTTAATATTCATGCCATGATTAGACATATGATTAAGATTATGCTAGGTAGCATTCCACATCAAAAATTATCTTTTTATCATTTACCTACTCGAGGACGAGCAAGAATTAAGCTTGGGGATGCTGATACGTCTCCATCATATCTATAATTTTTGATTGTTCCATGCCAATATTATTCACTTTCATATACTTTTTGGCAACATTTTATATTATTTTTGGGACTAACTTATTGATCCAGTGCCCAGTGCCAGTTCCTGTCTGTTGCATGTTTTTTTGTTTCGCAGAAACCCAATATCAAACGGAGTCCAAACGGGATAAAAATGGACGGAGCTTATTTTTGGAAAATATGGAAAATTTGGAAGGAAAATCAACGCGAACCAGTGCCCGAGGTGGTCACGAGGCAGGGGGGCGCGCCTACCCCCCTAAGCGCGCCCCCTACCCTCGTGAGCCCACCGTAAGGCGGTTGACGCTCTTATTTTGCCGCAAGAAAGCTAATATTCGGAAAAAAATCACGGCGAAGGTTTCAGGCCAATCGGAGTTACAGATCTCCATATATACACGAAACGGTGAAACAGAGCCAGAACAGAACGCAGAAACAGAGAGATAGATCCAATCTCGGAGGGGCTCTCGCCCCTCCCACGCCATGGGAGCCAAGGACCAGAGGGGAAACCCTTCTCCCATATAGGGAGGAGGTCAAGTAAGAAGAAGAAGAAGGGGGGCTCTCTCTCCCCCTTGCTTCCGATGGCGCCGGAATGCCGCCGGGGGCCATCATCATCACCGCGATCTTCACCAACACCGCCGTCATCTTCACCAACAACTCCATCACCTGCCCCCATCTATATCCAGCGGTCCACTCTCCCGCAACCCGTTGTACCCTCTAATTGAACATGGTGCTTTATGCTTCATATTATTATCCAATGATGTGTTCCATCCTATGATGTCTGAGTAGATTTCTATTGTCCTATCGGTGATTGATGAATTGCTATGATTGGTTTGAGTTGCATGTTTTATTGTTGGTGCTGTCCTATTGTGCCCTCCGTGTCGCGCAAGCGTGAGGGATTCCCGCTGTAGGGTTTGCAATATGTTTATGATTTGCTTATAGTGGGTTGCGTGAGTGACTGAAACACAAACCCGAGTAAGTAGGTTGTTTGCGTATGGGATAAAGTGGACTTGATACTTTAATTCTATGGTTGGGTTTTACCTTAACGAATCTTTAGTAGTTGCGGATGCTTGCTAGAGTTCCAATCATAAGTGCATAGAATTCCAAGTAAGGGATGATATGTTAGCTCATGCCTCTCCCTCAAATAGAATTGCAATAGTGATTACCGGTCTAGTAACATAGTCAATTGCTTAGGGACAATTCCACAACTCCTACCACCACTTTTCCACACTCGCTATATTTAATTTATTGCATCTTTATCTAAACATCCCCTAGTTTATATTTACTTGTTCTTTATTATCTTGCAAACCTATCCTATCACACCTACAAAGTACTTCTAGTTTCATACTTGTTTTAGGTAAAGTGAACGTCAAGCGTGCGTAGAGTCGTATCAGTGGCCGATAGGACCTGAGAGAGTATTTGTTCTACCTTTAGCTCCTCGTTGAGTTCGACACTCTTACTTATCGAAAGAGGCTACAACTATCCCGTATACTTGCGGGTTATCAGCTATCACTCTGATCTCACATGGCTAACACTGCAAGCTGACCCTGCGAATAGTTATAGATAAGGTAGAGTGGATGAGCATCACAAAGTGCAGAGTTTTTGCAAAACAATTGATTCAAAAACTTAGTTCTAGATTTCTACAGAAAGCATTTTGGAGCTACCGATTTGTAAACTCGGTGACACCAAAGCAACAATCTGTGTCTAAACTAGCGATCTCGGTCAGACCGAGGCACAGTTCAGTGACACCGATATTGCTAGGGTTTCACAAAGTTCTGAACTCGGTCACACTGATTTGTAAGTTTCGGTCAGACCGAAAATCACAAGTGCAATGGCCTAAGCCAAATCGGTGAGACCGATTTCAACAACTCGGTCGGTCTGAGATGACTTCGGCGGAAACCTAGCCCTAAATTTTCGAATCAAATCTAAACTAAAGGGAATTTTTGCCGGATAGGATAATCTCAAACTTGTCAAGAATCATGGCATTGTCTCTGTGCTAAGAATTGGTGTGAGAAAATACAGATGATCAAACTCATACCCTAATTGATGAGCTCGCTACAGCGGCAATAGCGGCGGAGATTTCTATTGACAGCGACGGAGACCAGCGGCAGGAGGTCGCTGGTGACGAGGACACGATCCGGAGACCTGAGACGGCAGAGCAGGATACGCGCGGGCGAAAGGTTTTTGAAGGAATTTCCAAAGTTTGACCCATGGGTATATATATCGCGACCCTGTCGGTGTGACCAAGTGGAACGACTCGGTGGCACCGAGATGCAGAATCGCAAGCAGTTATTGCAACTCGGTGTGACCGAATTGTTCAAATCGGTTGCACCGAGATTGAAAACCTAGATCAACTCAATGAACTCGGTATGACCGAAAGGAATAAATCGGTCAGACCAAAATGCATATAGAGGTTTTGGAAGTTTAAGTCTATGACAAAACGGTGACTCTGAGTGCTCCTCACCCAGAGGGTTTGAATCTGACTTGATCAAACTTTGTGATGTAGCATGAATAGAGTTTGAGACAAGAAAAGCATAGATAGCTAGAGGGAGTTCTTAGGAATTCTTGTCCATCCATTTGGCAAAAGAAAAAGAGTCAAACAATCAAAGTAACAAATGGATGTCCTCGAATGAGAGAAAATATTATGCAATCAACATGCTCACAAAATAAAATGGAAAATGAAATATGTGGCAAAGCATGCATAATCACTCTAGCATCTATCAAGCAATTGGCGATGACTAGGTCATCTATATATGAGTATATTGACTTAGGAGTCAAATGAGAACATTTGATCATAGGTCATACTCATCGTTTAAGCACAAGTGGGGTTACCACTTTTACATAAAGCATTGTTGTGTTCACACCATTAGAGTTGCTTTAGCCCAATTCTTAGAGTAAACCTCCCCTAGATTTGATATCCCCCCTAAGAGGGATGAACTAACCTTAGGTTTTGTCGATGATGACTTCATGTAGTTGTTGAAGATGTGGATGCTCATTGTTGATGTAGATCATTTGGAGCAATCCATTGGAGTGAGTTGCACTTTCAATACCTACATGGGTTAGTCCCACAAGGAACAAACAAGGATATCCATAGACATAGAGTGAAGTACACACAGAAGTTTATGTCCATGAAAGCATTAGATTACCTTAGCCCTTGTCTTACCAACACAAGGGTTTGTGACTCCTTGAACAAGTGCAAGATGTGGAAGTTGTTTGCACTTGTCCTTGCAAAAATGAATATGAGTGAAAAATGTTGGCGGATTCACCCTCAAGAACTCTCTATTTCTTCTTCTTCGGGATCCACATCATCTTGATGGGAATCCTTGGGGTTGTAGATGTAATTGTTGAAGTAGAACTTGATGTAGACTTGGGAACCCACTTGACTAAGTGATATGTCTCCAACGTATCTATAATTTTTGATTGTTCCATGCTATTATATTACCCGTTTTGGATGTTTATGGGCTTTACTATACACTTTTATATCATTTTTGGGACTAACCTACTAACCGGAGGACCAGCCCGAATTGCTGTTTTTTTACCTATTTCAGTGTTTCGAAGGAAAGGAATATCAAATGGAGTCCAAACCAAATGAAACCATCGGGAGCAATCTTTTTGGAACAAACGTGATCCAGGGGACTTGGAGTGGACGTCAAGCAACAGAGGAGGCGACCACGAGGGTGCCCGGCGCGCCCCCTAGGCCTGGGCGCACCCCCCACCCTCGTGGGCCCCTCGAGCGTCCACCGACCTACTTCTTCCTCCTATATATACCCATGTACCCTGAAACCATCGAGGAGCACCACGAAAAACTATTTCCACCGCTGCAACCTTCTATATCCGCGAGATCCCATCTTGGAGCCTTCGTCGGCGCTCCGCCGGAGGGGGAATCGACCATGGAGGGCCTCTACAACATATCCAACGCCCTTCCGATGAGCTGTGAGTAGTTTACCACAGACCTTCGGGTCCATAGTTATTAGCTAGATGGCTTCTTCTCTCTCTTTGAATCTCAATACAAAGTTCTCCTCGATCTTCTTGGAGATCTATTTGATGTAACTCTTTTTGCGGTGTGTTTGTCGAGATCCGATAAATTTTGGGTTTATGATCAAGTTTATCTATGAGAAATATTTGAATCTCCTCTGAATTCTTTGATGTGTGATTAAGTTATCTTTGCAAGTCTCTTCGGATTATCAGTTTGGTTTGGCCTACTAGATTGATCTTTCTTGCAATGGGAGAAGTGCTTAGCTTTGGGTTCAATCTTGCGGTATCCTTTCCCAGTAACAGCAGGGGAAGCAAGGCACGTATTGTATTGTTGCCATCGAGGATAAAAAGATGGGGTTTATATCATATTGCATGAGTTTATCCCTCTACATCATGTCATCTTTCTTAATGTGTTACTCTATTCTTTATGAACTTAATACTCTAGATGCAGGCATGAGTCGGTCGATGTGTAGAGTAATAGTAGTTGATGCAGGTAGGAGTCGGTCTACTTGTCACAGACGTGATGCCTATATACATGACCATGCCTAGATAATCTCATAACTATGCTCTTTTCTATCAATTGCTCGACAATAATTTGTTCACCCACCGTAATACTTATGCCATATTGAGAGAAGCCACTGGCAAAACCTATGGCCCTCGGGTCTATCTTCTATCATATAAGTTTACCATCTACTTTTATTTGCATCTTTACTTTTCCAATCTATATCATAAAAATACCAAAAATATTTATCTTATCATATTATCTCTATCAGATCTCACTTTCGCAAGTGGCCGTGAAGGGATTAACAACCCCTTTATTGCATTGATTGCGAGGTTCTTATTTGTTAGTGTAGGTGCGTTGGACTTTTGAGGAGCCTTCTACTGGATTGATACCTTGGTTCTCAAAAATTGAGGGAAATACTTACGCTACTTTGCTGCATCACCCTTTCCTCTTCAAGGAAAACAAACGCAAGCTCAAGACGCAGCGAGAAGGATTTCTGGCGCCGTTGCCGGGGAGGTCTTCGCTCAAGTCAAGACATACCAAGTACCCATCACAAACCTATCTCCCTCGCATTACATTATTTGCCATTTGCCTCTCATTTTCCTCTCCCCCACTTCACCCTTGCCGTTTTATTCGCCCTCTCTTTCCCAACCTCTCTCTCTTTCGCTTGCCTTTTTGTTTGCTTGTGTGTTGGATTGCTTGTCGCGATGGCACAAGATAATACGAAATTGTGTGACTTTTCCAATACTAATAATAATGACTTCCTTAGTACTCTAGTTGCTCCTCTTAATGATGTTGAGTCTTGTGAAATCGATGCTGCTTTGCTGAATCTTGTTATGAAAGACCAATTCTCCGGCCTTCCTAGTGAAGATGCCGCTACCCATCTAAAAACTTTGTTGATTTGTGTGAGATGCAAAAGAAGAAAGATACGGATAATGATATTGTTAAATTGAATTTATTTCCATTTTCACTTAGAGTACGTGCTAAAGTTTGGTTTTTGTCTTTGCCAAAGATAGTATTGATTCTTGAAATAAGTGCAAAGATGCTTTTATCACTAAGTATTTTCCTCCTGCTAAGATCATCTCTCTCAGGAATGATATTATGAATTTTAAACAACTTGATCATGAGCATGTTGCCCAATCTTGGGAAAGAATGAAATTAATGATTCGCAACTGCCCTACTCATGGTTTGAATTTATGGATGATCATACAAAAATTTTATGCCGGATTGAATTTTGCTTTTAGAAATCTTTTAGATTCGGCCGCGGGAGGCACTTTTATGGAAATCACCTTAGGAGAAGCTACTAAACTCCTTGTTAACATTATGGCTAATTATTCTAAATGCACACCGAAAGATCTACTAGTAAAAAAGTGCATGCTATAGAAGAAATTAATGTTTTGAGTGGAAAGATGGATGAACTTATGAAATTGTTTGCTACTAAGAGTGCTCTTATTGATCCCAATGATATGCCTGTCTACTTTGATTGAGAATAATAATAAATCTATGGATGTGAATTTTGTTGGTAGGAATAATTTTGATAACAATGCTTATAGAGGAATCTTCAATCCTAGATTGTTCCCTAGTAATTCCTCTAATAATTATGGAAATTCCTACAATAATTTTTATGGAAATTTTAATAAGACGCCCTCTAATTTTGAGAATAGTGTTAAAGAATTTATGATCTCTCAAAAGAATTTTAATGCTTTGCTTGAAGAAAATTTGCTTAAAGTTGATGATTTGGCTAGGAACGTTGATAGACTTTCGCTTGATGTTGATTCTTTGAAACTTAGATCTACTCCTCCTAAGCATGATATCAATGAGTCTCTCAAAGCTATGAGAATTTCCATTGATGAGTGCAAAGAAAGAACCGCTAGATTGCGTGCTAAGAAAGATTGCTTTGTAAAAGCGTGTTCTTCTAGTTTCCATGAAAATAATGATGAAGATCTAAAATTTATTGATGTGTCCCCTATTAAATCTTTGTTTTGCAATATGAATCTTAATAATGATGGGACTGGAGATGAGTCAACTTTAGTTAAAAGGCGTCCCAATGATTCAGAGTTTTTAGATCTTGATGCTAAAATTGGTAAAAGTGGGATTGGAGAGGTCAAGACTTTAAATAGCATTGAACCCACTATTATGGAATTCAAGGAATTTAACTATGATAATTGTTCTTTAATAGATTGTATTTCCTTGTTGCAATCCGTGTTGAATTCTCCTCATGCTTATAGTCAAAATAAAGCTTTTACCAAACATATTGTTGATGCCTTGATGCAATCTTATGAGGAAAAACTTAATTTGGAAGTTTCTATACCTAGAAAATTTTATGATGAGTGGGAACCCACTATAAAGATTAAAATTAAAGATCATGAGTGCTATGCTTTGTGTGATTTGGGTGCCAGTGTTTCCACGATTCCAAAAACTTTATGTGATATTCTAGGTTTCCATGATCTTGATGATTGCTCTTTAAATTTGCACCTTGCGGATTCCACCATTAAGAAGCCTATGGGAAGAACCAATGATGTTCTTATTGTTGCAAATAGGAACTATGTGCCCGTAGATTTTATCGTTCTTGACATAGATTGCAATCTTTCTTGTCCTATTATTCTTGGTAGACCTTTCCTTAGAACGATTGGTGCAATTATTGATATGAAGGAAGGGAATATTAGATTCCAATTTCCATTAAGGAAAGGCATGGAACACTTTCCAAGAAAGAAAGTTAAATTACCTTATGAATCTATCATGCGAGCTACTTATGAATTGAGTGCCAAAGATGGCACTACTTAGATCTATCCTCGCTTTTATGCCTAGCTAGGGGCGTTAAACGATAGCGCTAGTTGAGAGGTAACCCAATTTTATTTTAGTTTTTTGCTTTTTGCTTCTACTTAGTAATAAATATTTCATCTAGCTTATGTTTAGATGTGTTTTCATGTTCTAATTAGTATTTGTGCCAAGTAGAACCTATAGGATAACCTACGGTGATATTTAATATTATTCTGCTGAAAAACAGAAACTTTTGCGTGCACGGAAATAATTTTAGTAAATCACAGAAACGTGATTTTGCGTTGATTCTTTTTTATGTAGATCAATAGACAAATTTCCCAGGACTTCTTATTTTGGTAGGAGTTGTATAGTTCCAGAAGTATTCTAGAGTTACAGATTGCTACGGACTGTTCTGTTTTTGACATATTCTGTTTTTCGTGTGTTCTTTGCTTATTTTGATGCATCTATGGCTAGTATCGCGGGGGGGGGGGGGGTATGAACCATAGAGAAGTTGGAATACATTAGGTTTAACACCAATTTAAATAAAGAATGAGTTCATTACAGTACCTTATGTGGTGGTTTTTCTTCCTTGCACTAACGGAGCTTATGAGATTTCCTGTTGAGTTTTGTGTTGTGAAGTTTTCAAGTTTTGGGTAAAGATTTGATGGACTATGGAATAAGGAGTGGCAAGAGCCTAAGCTTGGGGATGAACATGGCACCCCAAGATATTCAAGGATAACCAAAAACCTAAGCTTGGGGATGCCCCGGAAGGCATCCCCTCTTTCGTCTTCGTCTATCGGTAACTTTACTTGGAGCTATATTTTATTCGCCACATGATATGTGTTTTGCTTGGAGCGTCTTGTATGATATTAGTATTTGATTTTTAGTTTACCACAATAATCCTTGCTGTACACACCTTTTGGGAGAAACCCACTTGATTGGAATTTATTAGAATACTCTATGTGCTTCACTTATATCTTTTTGAGCTAGATAGTTTTGCTCTAGTGCTTCACTTAAATCTTTTAGAGCATGGCGGTGGCTTGATTTTGTAGAAGTTGTTAATGTCTCATGCTTCACTTATATTATTTTGAGAGTTTCTTAGAACAGCATGATATTTGCTATGGTTATAAAATCGGTCCTAGAATGATGGGCATCCAAGTTGGGTATAATAAAAACTATCATAGGAAGTGAACTGGATGCTATGATCAATTTGATACCTGATAATTATTTTGAGATATCGATGTGGTGATATTAGATTCATGCTAGTTGGGTGATTATGAATTTAAATAATACTTGTGTTGAATTTGGCAAGTCCCGTAGCATGCACGTATGGTAAAAGTTGTGTAACAAATTTATTGCATGGGGTGCTCTTTTGATTGCCTTCCCTTGAGTGGAGGTCGGGGGCGCGCGACGGTTAACTCCTACCAACCTCCCCCCTAGGAGAATGCGTAGTAGTACTCTGCTTTGAGGGCTAATAAAACTCTTGCAATAAGTATATGAGTTCTTTATGACTAATGTGAGTCCATGGATTATACGCACTTTTACCTTTCCATCATTGCTAGCCTCTTCGGTACCGTGCATTGCCCGTTCTCACCTTGAGAGTTGGTGCAAACTTCGCCGGTGCATCCAAACCCCATGATATGATACACTCTATCACACATAAACCTTCTTATATCTTCCTCAAAACAGCCACCATGCCTACCTATTATGGCATTTCCATAGCCATTCCGAGATATATTGCCATGCAACTTTCCATCGTTCCGTTTATCATGACACGCATAATCATTGTCATATTGCTTTGCATGATCATGTAGTTGACATCGAATTTGTGGCAAAGCCACCATGCATAATTTTTCATACATGTGACTCTTGATTCATTGCCCATCCCGGTACACCGTCGGAGGCATTCATATAGAGTCATATCTTGTTCTAGTTTTGAGTTGTAATTCATGAGTTGTAAATAAATAGAAGTGTGATGATCATCATTATTAGAGCATTTTCCCCAAATAAAAAAGATAAAAAAGGAAAGGCCGAAGAAAAAAGAAAAAAAGAGAGTCCAAAAAAAAAAGAAAGGCCCAAAAAGAAAAAAAAGAAAAAGAAAAAAAGGGGGGCAATGTTACTATCCTTTTCCACACTTGTGCTTCGAAGTAGCACCATGTTCTTCATATAGAAAGTCTTTTGTGTTGTCACTTTCATATACTAGTGGGAATTTTTCATTATAGAACTTGGCTTGTATATTCCTACGATGGGCTTCCTCCAAATGCCCTAGGTCTTCGTGAGCAAGCAAGTTGGATGCACACTCACTTAGTTTCTTTTGTTGAGCTTTCATACATTTATAGCTCTAGTGCATCCGTTGCATGGCAATCCCTACTCCTCATGTTGACATCAATTGATGGGCATCTCCATAGCCCGTTGATTAGCTTCGTCGATATGAGACTTTCTCCTTTTTTGTCTTCTCCACACAACCTCCATCATCATACTCTATTCCACCCATAGTGCTATATCCATGGCTCACGCTCATGTATTGCGTGAGAGTTGAAAAAGGCTGAAGTGCGTTAAAAAGTATGAACCAATTGCTTGGCTGAAACCGGGGTTGTTCTTGATGGGAGTATTTTGTGTGATGAAAATGAAACATAGCCTAACTATATGATTTTGTAGGGATAAACCTTCTAATGCCATGTTATTTTGAGAAGACATGATTGCTTAGTTAGTATGCTTGAAGTATTACTATTTCTTATGTCAATATGAACTTTTATTTTGAATCATTTGGATCTGAACATTCATGCCACAATAAAGAAAATTACATTGAGATTTATGCTAGGTAGCATTCCACATCAAAAATTCTGTTTTTATCATTTACCTACTCGAGGACGAGCAGGAATTAAGCTTGGGGATGCTTGATACGTCTCCAACGTATCTATAGTTTTTGATTGTTCCATGCTATTATATTACCCGTTTTGGATGTTTATGGGCTTTACTTTACACTTTTATATCATTTTTGGGACTAACCTACTAACCAGAGGCCCAGCCTGAATTACTGTTTTTTTGCCTATTTCAGTGTTTTGAAGGAAAGGAATATCAAACAGAGTCCAAATGGAAGGAAACCTTCGGGAGCGATCTTTTTGGAACAAACGTGATCCAGGGGACTTGGAGTGGACGTCAAGCAACAGAGGAGGCGGCCAGGAGGGTGCCCGGCGCGCCCCCTAGGGGCGGGCGCGCCCCCCACCCTCGTGGGCCCCTCGAGTGTACACCGACCTACTTCTTCCTCCTATATATACCCACGTACCCTGAAACCATCGAGGAGCACCACGAAAAATTATTTCCACCACCGCAACCTTCTGTATCCGCGAGATCCCATCTTGGAGCCTTCGTCGGCGCTCCGCCGGAGGGGGAATCGACCATGGAGGGCCTCTACATCATCTCCAAGGCCCTTCCGATGAGTTGTGAGTAGTTTACCACAGACCTTCGGGTCCATAGTTATTAGCTAGACGGCTTCTTCTCTCTCTTTGAATCTCAATACAAAGTTCTCCTTGATCTTCTTGGAGATCTATTCGATGTAACTCTTTCTGCGGTGTGTTTGTCGAGATCCGATGAATTGTGGGTTTATGATCAAGTTTATCTATGAGAAATATTTGAATCTCCTCTGAATTATTTTATTTGTGATTAAGTTATCTTTGCAAGTCTCTTAGAATTATCAGTTTGGTTTGGCCTACTAGATTGGTCTTTCTTCCAATGGGAGAAGTGCTTAGCTTTGGGTTCAATCTTGCGGTGTCCTTTCCTACTGACAGCAGGGGCAGCAAGGCACGTATTGTATTGTTTCCATCGAGGATAAAAATATGGGGTTTATATCATATTGCATGAGTTTATCCCTCTACATCATGTCATCTTTCTTAATGTGTTACTCTGTTCTTTATGAACTTAATACTCTAGGTGCAAGCAGGAGTCGGTCGATGTGTAGAGTAATAGTAGTAGATGCAGGCAGGAGTCGGTCTACTTTTCACGAACGTGATGCCTATATACATGATCATGCCTAGATAATCTCATAACTATGCGCTTTTCTATCAATTGCTCGACAGTAATTTGTTCACCCACCGTAGTACTTATGCTATCTTGAGAGAAGCCACTAGTGAAATCTATGGCCCCCAGGTCTATCTTTTATCATATAAGTTTACCATCTACTTTTATTTGCATCTTTACTTTTCCAATCTATATCATAAAAATACCAAAAATATTTATCTTATCATATTATCTCTATAAGATCTCACTTTCGCAAGTGGCCGTGAAGGGATTGAGAACCCCTTTATTGCGTTGGTTGCGAGGTTCTTGTTTGTTTGTGTAGGTGCGTGGGACTTGTGAGGAGCCTCCTACTGGATTGATACCTTGGTTCTCAAAAACTGACGGAAATACTTACGCTACTTTGCTGCATCACCCTTTCCTCTTCAAGGAAAACCAACGCAAGCTCAAGACGTAGCACCAAGGCCTTAGGAGGTTCTTCAAATGCATCAATCTCTTCTTCAAGCTTTTCCTTGCCTTTTAGCTTGCGGTCTCGTGCTGGAAGATCATCTTGAGCTTGTGTCCCCTTGAAAGAAGTAGGATCATACTTCTCTTGTTGAGGGACAAACTTCATCTTGGGGTATTGATCTTCTACCCACTCAACTCCATTGGATTTGAACTTTCGTTCAAAACCAACACCTTGATTCTTCCGGTGCCTTCCTTGCTTTCGTACAATTTCCTCAAATTGCTTACTTCCAGCAAGGCTCTTGTAAACACCTTTCTCTATAATTCCCTTCAATAAGCTATTTTCTTGCTCGAGTGTAACTTGGCTAAGAGAATCATTAGTGGAATCAACAAAACTACTAGAAGCAACAATATTGGATTTAGCATGATTATTGTTACTACTAGAAGAAGAATCTTTCTTACTCTTGTTGCTAGATTTTACTTGTGGCATGTAAGTAGACAAGAGTAAACGCTTGGCAATGTAAGAAGAACTGTCCTTCTGAAGATCATCATTGATGGCTTTTAAGAACCCATGTTCTTTCTCTAGATTAAGCTTCTCGAAGCGTAGCTTGTTGTGAGTTTTTAAAAGTTCTCGATGATCTTCTAAAGTAGTTTCATGAGCTAACTTAAGAGTGTTTGGTTCTTTATTTAGACGCTCAATCTCCTTCTTATCATTATCATTCGTTTCATCTTGATTAGCATGATTAATAGCAATTTCATCATAGTATTCATCACTAGAGTTGTCGACAAGTAAATCATCATCACCTAGCAAATCATCTTCATCACTTTTGAAATCAACATACTCGGGTGTGATACCTTGGGGCCTATAGCAATGAAGCATCTTCCAATTCCTTCATTTGGTGACTCAAATATGTCATAGTAGTTTGTTGACACAAGTGCTAGACCGACAACACCTTCATCTTGAGTATATTCAGAGTCGTAGTGATAACTTCTCTCGGAGTGGTGGTCAGAGTCGGAACCGGATACCCATTCACCAACACGAGCTTGATGTCTTTGTTTTGTGTAGCTCCTTGATGACTTGTCCTTCCTTTCCGAATTCTTGCTTCTTCAAGAGGTTCTTCGTTCATAGAGATCATCTCTACTCCTTCTCTCTCTTGGAGGTGATTCTTCTCTTTTGCTTCTCCTTTTAGGTGAGTCTTCTCTTCTTTTGTAGGGAGACATACACTCATTGGAGTAGTGTCCGGGTCTTCCACAATTGTAGCAATTTCGCTCACGACTAGAAGATCTTTTGTCATTGTAGAACCTTGACTTGGAACTCCTTTCCATGCTTCTACTCTTGTAGAACTTGTTGAAATTCTTCACCATTAAGCTCAATTCTTCATTGAAGGCTTGTTTCTCACTTGATGATGTAGGAGCATCACATGAGGCTTTGTAAGCACCACTAGACTTGTTGTGAATCTCTTCTTTATCCTTGAGTGACATCTCATGAGCAACAATTCTTCCAATGACTTAGGTTGGCTTGAGATCTTTGTAATTTGGCATCATTTGGATCAAAGTGCACATGGTATCATATTTTCCATCCAAGGCTCTTAGGATCTTCTTGATGATGAATTTTTCGGTCATTTCTTCACTTCCTAAGCCGGCAATCTCATTTGTGATGAGAGCAGGCCTAGAGTTCATTTCAGAGACACCTTCACCATCCTTTATTTTGAACTTGTCAAGCTAACTTTGAAGCACATCCAACTTTGATTCCTTGACGGAGTCGGTACCTTCGTGCATATCAATCAAAGTATCCCAAATTTCCTTTGCATTCTCAAGACGGCTGATTTTGTTGGATTCTTCGGGGCACAATCCATTGAATAGGATATCGCAAGCTTGAGCACTGTATTGCAACATCTTCAATTCTTCCGTGGTAGCTTCACGATTTGGTTCTCTCCCATCAAAGAATTCACCTTGCAAACCAATGCACACAATAGCCCAAACGGCGGGGTTATGTCCAAGAATCATTTTCACCTTATGTTTCCAACTAGCAAAATTAGTACCACAAAGTAAGGACCTCTACGGTGGTAATTTCCCTCGCTAGACACCATACTCTCCTAGGTTGTGAAACCAAGGCTATGATCACCAAAGCTATGGAAATCAAGGCAACTGGAGACCAATGGTCTGATACCACTTGTAGGATCAAAAGTATGTCTAGAGGGGGGGGGGGGTGATTAGACTACTTGACCAAATAAAAATCTAGCCTTTTCCCAATTTTAAGTCTTGGCAGATTTTAGCAACTTAGCACTAGTCAAGCAATCAACCTACACATGCAAATCTAAGAGTATAGCAGCGGATTGTAAATCATTGCATATGAAGGTAAAGGGGAGGAGTTTGGGGGAGAAAACACAATGTAGACACGGAGATTTTTGGGTGGTTCCGATAGGTGGTGCTATCGTACATCCACGTTGATGGAGACTTCAACCCGTGAAGGTAACGACTGCACGAGTCCATGGAGGGCTCCACCCACGAAGGGTCCATGAAGAAGCAACCTTGTCTATCCCACCATGCCATCGCCCACGAAGGACTTGCCTCACTTGGGTAGATCTTCATGAAGTAGGCAATCTCCTTGCCCTTACAAACTCCTTGGTTTAACTCCACAATCTTGACGGAGGCTCCCAAGTGACACCTAACCAATCTAGGAGACACCACTATCCAAAAGGTAATAGATGGTGTGTTGATGATGAACTCCTTGCTCTTGTGCTTCAAATGATAGTCTCCCCAACACTCAACTCTCTCTCACAGATTTGGCTATGGTGGAAAGATGATTTGAGTGAAAAGCAACTTGAGGAAGGCTAGAGATCAAGATTCTTGTGGTTGGAATGGAATGTCTTGGTATCAACACATGTGTAGGTGGTTCTCTCTCAGAAAATGAATGCTGGAAGTGTAGGCACGTTCTGATGGCTCTATCCACGAATGGTGAATGGGTGGAGGGGTATATATAGCCTCCACACAAAATCTAACCGTTACACACAGATTCCCAAACTCAGTGAGACCGAATAGTGAAGCTCGGTCAGACCAATCTGGTTCAAAATGTGAACGTTACACTTTTCGGTGGGACCGACATGATCAACTCGGTGGGACCGATGTGCTAGGGTTAGGGCATAACTTGATCTCGGTGAGACTGATCACATGAACTCGGTGGAATCGATTTCAGTAATAGGCAAACCAAGAGTTGGTCAGGCAAACTCGGTGGGACCAATCGCTCATTTCGGTGACACTGAAACATTACAAAAAGGAAACAAAGAGTTTTCATTGCGAACTGGGTGGGACCGATCGCTCATTTTGGTTAGACCGAAATGTTACGAAGGGAAACAGAGAGTTTGCAATCCCGTCTCAATGAGACCGAGATCCCTATCAGTGAGACCGAAGTGATTAGGGTTTGTGGCAGTGGCTATGTCAAATGAACTCGGTGGCGCCGGATAGATCAAATCAGTGGGGCCGAGTTTGACTTTAGGTTTAGGACATATGTGGATATGAGAAAGTGGTTGAGGGTTTTCAGAGCATATCACTATGCATTTTGAGGAAGTAAGCCATTAAGCAACACCTCATCCCCTTTTAATAGTATTGGCTTTCCTATGGACTCAATGTGATCTTGGATCACTTAAATGAAAATGTAGAGTCTTTAGCTTTTTGCCAATATGCGTCCTTATAATTTTGAGTGGTCCACATCTCTAGTCCATGCCATGCCAATCATTGAACTTTCTGAAATGATCATCTTGAAAGAGTATTAGTTCAATGAGCTATATGTTGTTAGGAATTACCAAAATCACCCAGGGATTAGTTGCCCTTTTAGCATGTCACTATCGAAGGTATAATGTGTAAAGTAAGCAGATGCAATTTAATCAAATTGGAAGTAGTACAAGCTAGGCACCATATGCAACATGCAACCACATTTGACAGTGCTATGTTAAAGCAAGCACCTTGGTTGGTTATGTGTGGCAATTGAGATCATCAACTATGGAGCTACATTTACTGTCTCCATCTGTTAACACTACACCCGTTAGAGCGCTAAAATGCTTAGTGCTTATCTTCAAATTACACTAGAACGACTTCTTTCTTTTCTTTTGTGTATTCATCAACACTGCGTCAGAGTCTGTAATACCCATGCATAAAAAAATAGTGTGAGTATGGGTGAAGTGTGTGCATAAGTAGTATAGTGTAAAAGTAGCAGATAGCAGGTCGGTGCGAAATAAATGACGGGAGACATATGATAGCTCTACAACATGCATGGCACATGAAATTCCTAGATTCTAGGATTTTGAAATATGAGCACGGGGATGGCTGGGAAATGCAGATGATCCTCTAGCACACCACAAGGTGTGGTCCTATGAAAATAATAGTCAACTGAAAACAAATAGGTCAGTCCATTTTTTCTGCACCGTCAGATGTACAATGAACGGGCATATCACCTTTATCTCCCTCCAGCCAGTCAGTGTTGACGATCTTCCTCGAAACGCCAGCGACCACAGGCCCAGCCCCGGCCTCCGCCCTCCCCTCGACCTCATCGCACCACCATGCTTGGCACCACCCCCAGCAATCCCTTCAAGCCCCGCCGACCTCCAGATCAGCCGCAAGCAGCTCCTGCGCATCACACCCCTATGATAGACACCGATGCGCCGCTTCCCCAGTGAACATGCGGACTAGGTGCTCCGCACGCCTAAGCGGGTGCTGCTTCTTTTAATTGCGAATCAACTGACCCTGAATTGAAATCCAAGCGGGCTACTGACCTCTAGCCAAGGTGAAATAGTAAATGGGAGGAAACCTTGTGCATTTAGTATCACGAAGAAGATGAAGTAAGAAGCGCTCAACGAGTTTGTTTTGTGGGATGAATACGGTGTGAGCATAGACGTAAGATTTGCACGAATAAGGGAAGAGGAGTACCTCTTTCTACTGGCAGTGCCGTGTCCTCCTTCTGTTTTTCCAATGATCTTCTTGTGGTTCGGTGGAAACGAGAAGTTGTGGAGGACGGTGGAGCCTTGGATGAACCCATGGCCAAGTTGTTGAGTGTGGTGCGGTGGCCGTCAGTCGGCGGCGGGGAACCAGATCCGAGGCGGCGAACGTCGACGTAGCGGAACAGCTCCGGTGCGGTGGACGACTGCGATAGTGGAGCGACAATGGTGAGGCGCAGGACGGCGTGGTCGAAGTTGTTCTAGTAGGGTGCACGCCGGCGTTGGTGTCGTGCAAGAAGCTCTGCCTTGGCTTCAGCTGCTAAGTCCTTGAGGGCATTGCGATTGCGGTTGCATGATGGAGGAGGGCGGCGGTGGATTGGGCGCGATGGGGTGGAGGACGGAGGAGGCTCGGGTTTCGCGGCTGGTGGAGAGGGCATTTTGGCACCCACAGAGTATGAAATGGGGAAATGGCGGGAGGGAGGAACTAAGGGGGAATAATGTTTCTGTTTGGGACGTGCTTGTTTGAAATTTGGGGAAAGTTACAAACTTTGCCCCCATCTAAAATTTCGGACATATTGCGGGTCGAGGGTAGGACAGTAATCTCAGGTGCCCCAAATGGTGGGCGGGATAGATTTCGGCCGAGCGCATGGGTGTTTAGGCGCCCACGACATATGAATGCTTCTCAGAGGCTGTTGAGACTAGCGTCTTGGTGAAGTTACAAACCTACCCCGGTTTAGACCTTTGGACATCGGGCCGATAGGCTAAACGGGCCAGAGTCAGGACAATAATTTCCTACCACCAAACATTAGTCTCACACAGTTTCGGGTGACTAAAGGCTTATTTGGCGATTCGTTCAATATTTGGGAGCAGAAGCATTAACATTTTCGGTTCTCTTGAATTGAACTTTTAGGATTTGTCAAACTTCACAAATCTTGACTCCTGAAAATCCTAAAACTATGATTATTCTGGAATGGAGGGGGTACATTTGAATATGCATTGTACACGAGTATATATTAAAAAATATTCATCTTACCTTAGTTCATGCATGGTTGCAGACATAATCTCCTTGGTTGCAAAAAATAGTTAGACATGCGTATGAATATATATCATGTTCAAATGCACAACAAAGATTGATGCCCCTTTTAGACCTGATTTACAAATGCCATTATCTTGGATTCAAATAGATGAGTGCACTTCCTATGAATTCGAATATTCGAAACCCCCTTTATGTTGAATTCAACATGTATTGTATCTCGTAGCTAGCAATTTGGAATGTATCCATGTAAGTGACTAATGTATAAAGTGCTTCACACTAACAACATGGAATGCACTAATTAATGTTTATATATGAATTGCAAAAGCAATACAATGTCTGGATTTCAAACCACTCTCACTCTATAGATTGATAATATAAAATAAACGCATGCACATGCTAGAATTCAATAGAGTATGGGTGTCTGATAGACCGATGTTCATTCATACGCAAATTGCAAAATTCATGATCTCATCCAAAAATAATAATGCCATTTATATTTTAATTAAATGTGTAGAACCACCTTTTACACGTAGATGCACTATGTCTCAGCCCATTCTCAAACACGTGCTATATATCTCTCTGTCTAACGCATAAGTACACACACTTTATATACATCAGCATTTCTCTCTCACACATGCTCACAATCTCTCCCGAGGTGTCGGGGTGTCTCACGCACACACTCTATATATCTCCCTCACTCTTTCTTACTTATGTGTACCACTCTTTCACTAATCTTAGTTGGAAAACACTATTTCTCTCACATGCATATATACACATGCACGGTCTCTACTAGCCCTCTATAGGCACATATATGTGCCTACTTGTCTCCCGCACGCATATTATCTTTAGGCATCTCTAGCACACATTCCCCCCGCCCACACACCTCTCTTAGTAGTTGGCAGATATGATTCCATCGGATCATTTGGTAGGACATCCCTGACTGTTATGCTAGATGGTAATACGAGGCAAAGTTTTCCCCAAGTCCGGGCCCTTGCTGTTGAGGAAAAACCCTACTCCTGGTACTATATATTTGTGATAGGGATGTGTACAGAGTACACGTGAATACCAAGCATTGTGCGTGTGTGTATACTATCGACGAACTAGCCCCCGGGCTTCTATAACATACTCGGGGCCTAGGGTTACAAATCATATATAGTCGGCTTATCATCAGTGGGTATAGAGTCCTCAATGACTCCGGTAGCTTCATTTTGTACGCCGAGTCCTCAAGTGGGGATGGAAGACGACCAGTTTGTCGAGCTCCGGAGTGGGAATGACTTGACCTTCGGGGGGAAGCCTATGCTTGATGTTGGCGGCAAGATACCCCACACTCCGGAGATCTTTTATCTCCTTCTCCATGATGGAGGAGGCCTCCCACTTGCCTTTGGAGCCAGCTCCGGCCATGGTCGGAGGAGGTGGTGGTGGTGGTGAGAAAGACGGAAACTTTGCGGGCGCAGAGAGCTTGGGAGATTGGAAGGCTGAGGAGATGCGAAGGCGTGGGGAGAAAGTAAAGATCCATTGATCTCTTATGGGCAATAAAAAATGCCAACTGCCCCCCACTCATGCCTTGAATCTCGCCTATTCCCAATAAAAGCACGCGCCGCACACGGTTGGATTACCCAAATATCATTGCTGTGCAATCCATATTAAGTGGGCACGGTCTCTGTTTTGACAGGACATGCCAATGAGGCATGACCTCGAAACACGGAACGCGGGGTAGGAAAAGGGTTCAAAATGCCGAAGGGTCAAGTCTAACACTTCACCGAAAAAGTTGTCAGTAAAGGACACTGTTCTTATTTCTTATGTATATCCTGCCTTCGTGGCTATGGGTTGTGTTTATTATGCAAAGCCGGATACAATTCTTTTACGGAGGAAGGCCGATGTGTATTCTTCAAGGAACTCACCTTGCAATGTTGAAGACAATCTGAACGCCGAATATATCATCATTGAAGACTGGTTCAGGGGCTACTGTGGGAGTCCTGGACTAGGGGGTCCTCGGGAATCCAGTCTATTGGATGTGTGCCAGACTGATGGGCTATCAAAATACAAGATAGAAGATCACCTCTCGTGTCCGGTGGGGACACCAGTATGCGTGGATGGCAAGAATAGGTGTCCGGATATGTTATTCCTTTCTGTAAACCAACTTTGTACAACCCTAAACCCCTTCGTTGTCTATGTAAACCGGAGGGTAGATCAGAGGCAGGATCATAACATTGCTAGGCTAGCTGATCTAGGGTTAGCCGAATTGATCTTGAGGTAAATCAACTCTTGTAACCCCTATACCCTCAAATATAATCAAGCAGGAGTAGGGTTTTACCTCCATTAAGAGGACCCGAACCTGAGTAAACAATGTGTCCTTTGTTCATAGTTACCTTCGGTCCTCAGACATACAGCTTGGGTCCCCCCTACCCGAGATCTGCCGGTTTTGACACCGACACCCACGCCCCTCCACCCATATATAGAGGGGAGGGGCTCCCCAAGAGGAGACACCAAGCCCTTGGCGCCCCTCTCTCTCTTGTTACTCCGTAGTTCCACCATCTCGTCCCTACGACGCTTAGGAAAGCGTTGTCGGTGCTCCACCACCACCATCACCACCACGCAGTCATGTTGGTTGTGATCCCATCTACTTCTTGTCTCCCACTTGCTGGATCAAGAATGAGGAGATGTCATCGAGCCACACGTGTGCTAAACTCAGAGGTGTCGTCCGTTCGGCACTAGATCGGTTGGATCGTGATCGGATCGCGAAGAGTACGGCTACATCAACCACGTGATAAACGCTTCCACTTAGTGATCTACAAGGGTATGTAGATGCTCTCCCCTCTCGTAGTTATGCATCTCCATGGATAGATCTTGTGTGTGCATATAATTTTTTTGTTTTCCATGCAACATTGCCCAACAACATTGTCTATGTTGCAGTGGGTGACTACAACTCATCGATGTTGTGATTTGGCGTTTAGCGTTGGACAAATCGCACGACCAATGACCTGACAGTCTTTGGGAATATCAGTCAGAACGTGCAACACTGATTTAATTATACGCTACTATTGGTAATCAATGATTTAAAATATTGACCAAAACTATATACAGACATGTTCTTGTTGACCAACTAGGTTAATAATGAAATACTTAAAATACAAAAGTTATTGTTGTTTATGAATCTCAATGTTTTTTTTGCTAATCCTATGTTTCCTCACAATGAAAATCCTTAAACTAAAATTGCCTTCTTAAAGTCAACTTTGTCCACTTTTGGCAGTACCAATTTTCCAAAACCGTAGTAATAATCTAAATCTCGATAGTTCAATGCATGAGGAATGAACACTAGAGTTTCTATATGTCAGTTTTTCTAAAAGCGCGGGTTTCTCAGTCAGCAAAATAGGGGAGACCCCCTTTTGATATACGACAAAGACACATCTTCAATAAATGGCAACACTTTCAACTAAAAAGAAACGTGGTATATTCAGGGAAATAAGTTGTGTAAGATATGTCCCCATGTCCCCCCTGATAGAGGCGGCATCCCGACCTTTCAATGAGATGATAACTATTGATTTGGTGGAGCCTACTTTGATGATACGACTACAAACGTGTGCGACGTTGCGCCTTAGTAATTGCTAAACCATCTCCCGAGGTTAGTAACGATGCTAAAAGCACGATTAGCCTGACCACGAAGGTATATTCCTGCACGCAATCGAACAATAAGCAAGAATATGATAATGCAATCTGAATATTGTGAATATAGATTAAGTATTGATAAAGGTGGGGATCCGAAAGTGGTCTTGGTCTGGTCGTTGGACATAGACGAAGTACTCGAAGTTGCAGTGGCTAACTTTTAACTAAACAAATCCCAAGGAAAAAACTACTCCCTCCAAATCAAAATATAGTGCGCCCGCGCTTCCCGAGGTCCAACTTTGACCATAAATTTAACCAACAAGACCGACTGCGGTGGGAGAAAAAAATTATATAATTGAAAACTTCTTTTGAATACGAATTTACTGGTATAACTTTTGCTTCTGCCGCAGTTGGTCTCGTTGGCTAAATTTATGGTCAAAGTTGAAGCACGGGAATAGAGGAATCACTATATTTTGGAACGAAGGGAGTAATAGATTGATCTACTTATATAGGATCATAGGGTGGCAGCCAAGGAGGTGGGAGGACGTCCCAAGGCAGCTGAAAACTAACCCTAGGTCGTACAAGCCTCATGGGCCCAAGTGGAGGTGATGCAACACCTTTGGACTTGTAGTTTGACTCGGATTCTGCTTCTATGTTAGATTATTTCGTCAATATCTCAATGCTCTGGATTAATTTGAAGGTGATTCCAATTGGGTTGGAAAGTGCACGAAATAAACTTTCCAACAAAAAAAGAATCACCCAATTCGGAGTCCGGATTAAAGAGATTTTGGCGTTTTGAGTCGGGTATGTATGTGCAGTCCGAATCTGAGTCCAAAACGTGGGGGACTTGGACTCTATCTTCTCTTGGCCAAAAAGTGACGTGAGAGGACTTTTTGAACAACACTTAAACTTCTCTTTTCCCTTATCTTCATATGTGGATTGTACAAATGTCGCATACACTTGCAATTAGACATGGCACAAAAGTCTGTGAAGTATTTTTGTCCTGAATAACATAAATAAATTGGACGAGGATCCTCTGCTGTGCGGCAGGGTACCGTTCGGCCACTGACAGGTGGGTCTGCTGGGAATCAGGCCCACACGTCAGTGCCCCCAACGGCATGTGCAGTACGTGAAGGGAGTTGCTTCCAAATAAATTATTGCATACTTTACATTAGAAATCACCTCACAAATATGCATGTATGCGATATTTTTTATTGTATCCAAGGTAGTCATGTCCTCATCACCCCCGAACTATATTTTGCACGTTGTAGCCTTTGATTTAAGGAAGCATTTTGAATAAAAGACAACATTTCCAATTAAAAGAATACTACAAGAAAAACATCGTATGGAAGATACTAATTGTATATTTATAAAATTGTTGTATTTATAAAAAAACATGATATTCTCTTGAAACACATCAAAGTATTTTTAATCATGATTTATAAAAAACATACGATATTCTCTGGAAACACACAAAAGATTGCCAAACATAGCTTTTAGACATGAAAAACCTTGAGAAAACTAAACATAGACAAGCGATCAAATTCATAGTTAAACTAGGATAATTTTTCATGTACCACTTTGTTAGTGACTCTCAGGAGCATAGGTGATAATGTTGCTCTGCTTCTCATTGGCACCATCGCCCATCCGCCTTGTCTCCTATGACCTTATGGCCATGGAGGCACGGTGGATTCCATCCCGGGATGATGGAGCACTCTTTTTCTCGGTGTTTTTTAAGGTAGGTGTCGGTGTCAAAACCGGCAGATCTCGGGTAGGGGGGCAAGCTTGTATGTCTAAGGACCGACGGTAACTATGAACAAAGGACACAATGTTTACCCAGGTTTGGACCCTCTTAATGGAGGTAAAACCCTAGTCCTGCTTGATTATATTCAAAGGGTAAAGGAGTTACAAGAGTTGATCTACCACGAGATCATGTTAGCTAACCCTAGATTGGCTAGCCTTGCAATGTTGTGTTCCTGCCTCCGATCTAACCCTCTAGTTTATATAGACACCGGAGGGGCCTAAGGTTGTATGAAGTCGGTTTACAAAAAGGAAATAACATATCTGGATACCTATACTTGCCTTCCACACATACAGGAGTCCCTATCGGACACAAGAGGTGACCTACTGTCTTGTATCTTGACGGCCCATCAGTCCGGCCCATATCCAATAGACCGGACGCCAAAGTGTTGGGGAACGTGGTAATTTCAAAAAATTCCTACGATCACGCAAGATCTATCATGGATATGCATAGCAACGAGAGGGGAGTGTGTTTCCATGTACCCTCGTAGACCGAAAGTGGAAGCGTTTAGTAACACGGTAGATGTAGTCGAACTTCTTCGCGATCCAACCGATTCAAGTACCGAACGTATGGCACCTCCATGTTCAGCACACGTTCAGCTCGATGGCATCCCTCACTCTCTTGATCCAGTTGAGGACGAGGGTGAGTTCCATCAGCATGACGGCATGGAAAAGGTGATGATGATGTTACCGGCGCAGGGCTTCGCCTAAGCACTATGATGGTATGATCGAGGTGTGTAACTATGGAGGGGGGACCACACACGGTTAAGAGAAATCTGGTGTGTCCTAGGGTGCCGCCTTCCCCCGTATATAAAGGTGGGAGGGGGAGGACGACCGGCCCTAGGGGGCGCGCCCAAGAGGAGGAGTCCTACTAGGACTACCAGTCCTAGTAGGATTCTCCTACAAGGAAGAGAGGGGGAAGGAAGGAGAGGGAGAGGGAGTAGGAAAGGGGGCCGCCGCCCCTCCTTCCCTTGTACAATTCAAACTGCAAGGGGGGCGTGCGGCCCATCCTGGCAGCGCTCCTTTCTCTCCACTAAGGCCCATGGTGGCCCATTAGTTCCCTCGGGGGTTCTGGTAACCCCCCCCCCCCCCCCCCGGGCACTCCATTTTTACCCGAAGCCACCCGGAACTCTTCCGGTGTCCGAATAACATTGTACAATATATCAATCTTTGTGTATCAACCATTTCGAGACTCCGCATCACGTCTGTGATCTCATCCGGGACTCCGAACAAACTTCGGTCATCAAAAACACATAACTCATAATACATATCATCATCGAACGTTAAGCCTGCGGACCCTACAGGTTCGAGAACTATGTAGACATGATCGAGACACATATTCGATCAATAACCAATAGCGGAACCCAGATTCTCATATTGGCTCCTATATATTCTATGAAGATCTTTATCGGTCAAACAGCATAACAACATACGTTGTTCCGTTTGTCATCCGTATGTTACTTGACCATGATTCGATCGTCGGTATCATCATACCTAGTTCAATATCATTACCGGCAAGTCTCTTTACTCGTTACCTAATGCTTCATCCCGCAACTAACTCATTACTCACATTGCTTGCAAGGCTTATAGTGATGAGCATTACCGAGAGGGCCTACAGATACCTCTCCGAAACATAGAGTGACAAATCCTAATCTCGGTATATGCCAACTCAACAAACACCTTCGGAGACACCTATAGAGCATATTTATAATCACCCATTTACGTTGTGACATTTGTTAGCACACAAGGTGTTCCTTCGTTATTTGGGAGTTGCATAATCTCATAGTTTGAGGAACATGTATAAGTCATGAAGAAAGCTATAGCAATGAAACTGTAACGATCATCATGCTAAGCTAACGGATGGGTCATGTCCATCACATCATTCTCCTAATGATGTGACCATGTTCATCAAATGGCAACACATGTCTATGGTTAGGAAACATAACCATCTTTGATTAACAAGCTAGTCATGTAGAGGCATACTAGGGACACTATGTTTTGTCTATGTATTCACACATGTACTAAGTTTCTGATTAATACAATTCTAGCATGAATAATAAACATTTATCATGAAATAAGGAAATAAATAATAACTTTATTATTGCCTCTAGGGAATATTTCCTTCAGTCTCCCACGTGCACTAGAGTCAGTAATTTAGTTCACATCGTCATGTGATTTTAACACTAATAGTTCACATCTGTATGTGATTAACAACCATAGTTTACATCGCCATGTGACTAACAACAAAAGGGTTTACTAGATTCAATGATCTAGTTCACATCGCTATGTGATTAACACCCAAAGAGTACTAAGGTGTGATCATGTTTTGCTTGTGAGAGAAGTTTAGTCAACGGGCCTATAACATTTAGATCCGTATGTATTTTGCAAATTTCTATGTCTAGAATGCTCTGCTTGAGCTACTCTAGCTAATTGCTCCCACTTTCAATATGTATCCAAATTGAGACTTAGAGTCATCTGGATTGATGTAAAAGCTTGCATCGATGTAACTCTTTACGACGAGCTCTTTATCACCTCCATAACCGAGAAATATTTCCTTAGTCCTCTTAGGTAACTAAGGATAACTTTGACCGCTATACAGTGCTCCACTCCGGGATTACTTTGGTACCTCCCTGCTATACTTATAGCAAGGCACACATCAGTTCTGGTACACAACATTGCATACATGATAGAACCTATGGCTGAAGCATAGGTGTCGGTGTCAAAACCGGCGGATCTCGGGTAGGGGGTCCCGAACTATGCGTCTAGGCGGATGGTAACAGGAGTCAAGGGACACAATGTTTTTACCCAGGTTCGGGCCCTCTCGATGGAGGTAAAACCCTACGTCCTGCTTGATTAATATTGATGATATGGGTAGTACAAGAGTAGATCTACCACGAGATCAAGGAGGCTAAACCCTAGAAGCTAGCCTATGGTATGATTGTTGAGATGTATGTTGTCCTACGGACTAAAGCCCTCCGGTTTATATAGACACCGGAGAGGGCTAGGGTTACACAGAGTCGGTTACAATGGTAGGAGATCTACATATCCGTATTGCCAAGCTTGCCTTCCACGCCAAGGAAAGTACCATCCGGACACGAGCCGGAGTCTTCAATCTTCTATCTTCGTAGTCTTGGAGTCCGGCGGATATTGATAGTCCGGCTATCCGGACACCCCCTAGTCCAGGACTCCCTCAGTAGCCCCTGAACCAGTCTTCAATGCCGATAAGTCCGGCGTGCATAATGTTCGACATTGCAAGGCGGGTTCCTTCCTTGAATAATCCAGAGAAGATCATGAACACCAGGATAGTGTCCGGCTCTGCAAAAATAATTTCCACATCCCACCGTAGAGAGAATAAAATGTACACTTAGTTCAATCTGCTGACGTATTACGCGGCGTGTCATCACACCGCTACCAAGCCTTTGTTTGAATCGTTTTTACTATACCACCTCAAAGCACGTTTAGCGGCGGTTTCAGCAACGCCCCGTCAAGCGAGCGATCGTGTTCCCCTTATTCCGGATTCTCATCAATACGTGCGTGGGTAACCCAACCGTTCCCGTCGCCACGCCTCCTCTATCGAAGGGGGATCCCAAACGGTCATGGAGACGGCCCTTGGTATTTCTTCCCCTTTATAAGAGGACCAAGGCCTGTCCTTGTTCTTCAATCTCGCATCGAATCTCTTCTCCGCTCCCAGTTCAAACACACAAAGCTTCAGATTCGAGTGCTTCGGACCCTCAACCATGTCTGGCTCCGACCTCCAGGGCCGGTGGATGCCCTCCTTCGTCACGGAGGAGGACATATTGAAGTTGCGTGAGGCCAAGTACCTGGTCTACGAGGTTTCGCACAGGTTGCCTGCCCAAGGGCAAGCTGTGCCAGCCCCCGACCCCGGTGAATACGTCGTTTTCGTATCCCACCTCCGTCGGGGATCCCTTCGTGAGAGGGCTCCTGTTCTACTATGGGCTGGACTTTCACGACTTGGCTCCGGAGTCTATCCTCCATATCTCCGCATTCATCATTGTCTGCGAAGCCTTCCTCCGCGTCATCCCCCACTTCGGCCTATGGCTGAAGACCTTCAAGGTGGAGCCGAAGATGATCGGGGGGCGTCAAGCGGAGTGCGGTGGGGCGACCATAAGCAAGAAGGTCGATGCCCCGTGGCTTGAGGGTTCCTTCCAAGAGGAACTTGAACTGTGGCAGCAGGAGTGGTTCTATATCACCACTCCAAGGGGCAGCAGGCAAAAGCCGCCGTCCTCATTCCGCCCGGCACCTCCACGCCAACTGATGTCGTGGGTCAACCAAGGGCTCAATTGGGGGCCGTCCGAAGACGTGCCTTCACTGCAGGGCCGGATTCGAGATCTCCAAGCGAGGGAGATCGACCTGATCAAGGTGATGCAGGTTATGCTAATCAGGCATCTTCTGCCCTGCAAACGCCGTCCTCTCCGTCTATGGGAGTTCAACCCGGAGGGACCTCGGATTCTCCAACACTTCATGGGTGCGATACCCGTGGAGATGTACAAGTTGTTCTTTGGACCGCAGGTGGCGTGTCCGGATTTAGCCGAGGATGCAGGCCTAAGCCGCGATCACCCGGATACTCAGGTAAGTAGCTCAGAGTCCGGACATTTTGTTTATGTGCCTTTCTAGAGTTCGCCTCCTGACCCTTTGTTCTTTACAGGAATGGGTGGCGCGATCAAGGCTGATAAGGTGTCCGGCCCCCCTCCCAGAGACCGCACTTGAGCCCGTGCTGGTCAGAATGTTGGAGGTTGCACCCATAGAAGGGGGCGACGGGGAAAATAGAGGGGCAAATATTTCGCCCAAAGGGGCGACTGCAGAGGGGGGGACCGAGAACCCCTCCCTTCAGGGGGAGAAGAGGACCGCCTCCGAAGATCCGGAGGCCAAAGCCCCTAAGCGTGGAAGAGATCTTCCCCGGGGGGTCCGGCGCCCGGAGAGAGTCCGGACGCACAATCATCACCAAAGGATCGGCTCTCCAGCGAGCCGTGAGTATTGAAGAGGGAGTTAATTATTAAGGAAATACCTTCATTTGTGCTTCTGTAGGTAACTGAAATATTTATATTGCAGTTCGGATCTGCAGCCTTCTCAGATGAGTTCATCTTCGGAGGACCTTCTTCCGGAGATGATGGAGAGCGATCGCCTCCGTCCATGCGCCGCCGAGATGAGGCAAAGCGAACCCGAAGTGTCATCACAGAGGTGTCCCGAGTCCGGGGCGGAGAGTTCGGCACCTACTAGTGTCCGGCCGGAGAATCAAGAATCTGCTTGAGAGGCGTCCATTTCGAAAGATCACCGTGCGTTAATGCGTATGGTGATTGGAAGGATTTCGTCCGCCGAGAGCGGACTGCGTAATGCCGCCATGAGTTTGCTGGCGGGATTTGAGGTATGCAAAAATGACGCATCCTTTTGTCTTTTAACAGTTTTGCACATAAAAATGCGCCCTGTATAGATAGTAGCCCCTGAGACTCGGTAGGTTGTCGGAAACGACAGCGTGCCGAGGATCGAAATCTCGAAATCTCAAGTAATGAATACTGCCATCCCTATGCAGGTGGCGGATAGTCCGAGGGCCAGCCGGACTAATGAGTTTGCCGAATTAAGTCGGCAACTTGACGTGGCGGATGCTGATATCACGCTTGTCAACCAGCGACTTGACGAGTCGCAAGGTAAATAAATTCTCCGCAGTTGCTTTATTTAAGGGGGTCGAAGCCCTCCTCTGATAAATTGTATGCTGTTGTACAGACGGTGCTGCTGCTGTGGAGAGCCTTCGGGCCGAACTTGCTCGAGCTAAGGAGCAAGCCCGAAGGAGTGACGCGGCTGCCTCGAAGGCGGCCGAGGAGTTGAAAGCCGAAAAGGCTGCGCACTGCCTAAGCAGGGCGGAGGTGGCCGAATTGGCCGTGAATTTAAAGGATGCTACCGACCGCAATGAGGCTCTTGAAAAGGAGCGCTTATCGGAGCGGGGAGACCTGAAGAAGGCCACCGCCGAAGCCAAGGATGCCCGCTCTGCAATGCGGGCTATGAAGGAGGAGCTGCGCCAGGCCGGAGAGATCGTGGCTGGCAAGCCTATTCTGCTGCGTCGCCGGTTTATGGATGCAAAGTATGCTCAATTTGAGCGGCTGTGGAGTCTGGAGGATCCGTATATGGATTTAGCTACAAGTGCGGCTGATGCCGTTAAGCACTTCCGGAGCCAGGGGGATCACGAGACGGAAGAGCTGTATTGGTCTCAATTCCACAGTCCGGATCGCTCCCTTCCGTTGACGGACCGGTTGGCCGAATGGGCCGAGCTAAATAGATTGTCCGGACTTGCCATGTCTGACATCGTGGCCCATGTCTGGCCAGAGAGGTCCAAGGCGACGAGCTACTTTGGCTTACTGCAGCAATTCCTTGGAGCGGTGCCGCATATAAAGGACATGAAGCGGTCGGCCTGCATCGAGGGCGCGCGGATGGCTCTTGCCCGTGTGAAGGCGCATTGTCCGGAGATGGATGCCACCGCTGTTGCCTCCCAGGGTCCGGATGAAAGCCGGCTCCTTGCCGAGCACTACTTCGGGGAAGTTATGCGTGGCGCTCGTGTAATAGAGTCGCAGTGCTCGAAGAATGTAACGTTCAAATGAACGCAGTAGCTTGTAAATCAATGATTATGTTATAACTGCTTTTTATACTTGTGCGTCCAAGTAGTAAAACTTCTCCTGTGCGGCCGTTTTCGTATACTTGTGTATAACTTGAAAGATGGCAGTCTTCGGCTTCAGCCCCCACGCACAAGGTGCTGGGGTGTTCGCAAAAATAGCGCGTTTTCACACTTAATCCGACGTCTCGGTCCTGTTATAAGGAGGTGGTAGCGTAGCGAACGAGGCAATCCGGACTATAATGCTTTATCACTTTCACTTAGCGATGGAGCTCGAGGGTGGGGCTACTATATAGCCCTCGTGGCACCGCACATCTCCGGATTCGAGTGCGTATGTGCCTGACCGAAACGGTCCTTCGTCAAAGCGGGAATTTTAAACATTCCGATAGTCGATCGAGTGGTGACGGACTCTCAGTATCATGACAATCGGTTTTCGCTTTCTCTCGAGGTGCTCGCCCAGCCGAACTGGGGCACAATCGCAGTAGTTCTCCTAGTGCCGTGTTAGCCGATGATACGGAACGTAAGGCAGCAAAACACAGGAGCCGGGCAAACCCAACATTTGACCAAAGACATGATTCGGAGCTGATGCATATAATGCCTAACTCGAGACGCCGAACACTCCCTAAGGTGTTCGGTCTTTTAAAATAACGGGCAGCATGATGCCCTAAGCCCCTAGTGTCCAGGTACGGGCATGGTCTTCTGATGCGGCCGATGCCAAAGCGTCAGGCTCCGCTTTGGCTATAGGAAGAAACCAAGGGAGAGTAACAACAAGAGACATTTAAAAAAGGTCTACGCAGGGTCTTAATCTGAAAAGAATCCTTGCAACGGGTCCCTACTGCACGTCTGCTTTGTGTCTCCGTTCGCCGTTATCTCGACGGGTATGCACGTTGTTCATCTCAGAGAAAGAGAGGAACGTTTAGTTTTAGAAACCATTCGTGCGAAAAATATGTAAAATAAGAAATATAAATAATTAAAGCAGGGTTTATATGAAACCGCGATTGTTTGTCGCCGCAGCCCACGTGAAGGGTATGCGGCTAGGGAGCCCTAACTTTCTTTGGGGCGGATTCGCCTATCCGAGTCTGGGTCCTTAAGTGACCCTCGATTGAAATGGCGCCATGCGGACCGGGCATCTTGAGTGTAAGAGACGCGTAATGCGGTATGGCGTTGAAGCGAACAAAAGCCTTTCGTCCCAAGAGTGCATGATATTCACTTTCAAATGGGACGATATGAAAAATTAATTTTTCGCGTCGAAAATTGTTCGCGACCGAACACGACTTCTAGTAATATAGAGCACATGTGCACTTGGCGTAAGGGCCAGCGTCACTCCTTTGAAGGAAGTGCGGCTGTGTCGGATTCGGTTGGGTCTATCCCCATCCTATGGATTGTGTTTGAATATAGCAGGTTTAAGTCATCGCCTCCGTCCATTAAGGCGTTAGTAAATTTTAATCCGTCTATTATGGGATTCAATATCAGGGGAGTCCGTCCCGCATTTCGAATGCTTCTGGAATAGTCCAGGTGGTCGAAAGTGATTGGTTTTGACATCCAATCTCTACGCTCTGCTGGGTTGGACCATGTGAAGCTCTTTTTAGGATGTGCCGCACTATTTTTCCGTGTTATCACATGAAGTGAGTTTACTGCTTTGACCCCTTGTGGGAAAGTCTTTTGTTTTCCGGTGCCCTGCTGGTGGGGTTTATCTTCTTCGCTTGACGCGTCGAGCCCCTTGTGTTCTGCATTTAGTCGGCCGGACTGTTTAAAAACCCAACAATCCCTGTGGGTGTGATTTGCAGGCCTTCTGGGGGTACTGTGGATTTGACATATCCGACCCAAAATTTTGTTTAAGTTGGACAATTCGTCACTGTCATCCTTAAGAGGTTGTGTCTTAGTATTGGGCCACGAGCTTTTGAATCCGGCGCTGACTGCCACGCTCTTTGGGCTTTTCTCCTTATTCCGGCGCTGCTCTTTTTTGCGCCGTGATTTTCCGTTTCCATCTCTTATCTCGGATGTACTTGGGTCGCTGGTGCTGCATCGTGCTAGCCACCTATCCTCGCCCGCACAGAAGCGGGTCATGAGGCTTGTTAGTGCGGACATTGTTCTCGGTTTCTCTTGACCGAGGTGCCTGGCGAGCCATTCGTCTCGGACATTGTGCTTGAAAGCTGCTAAGGCTTCGGCGTCCGGACAGTTGACTATTTGGTTCTTTTTGGTAAGGAACCTGTTCGAAATTTCATGCTACCGACTCTCCGGGCTGTTGAGTTATATGACTTAGATCATCTGCATCCGGAGGCCGGACATAAGTCCCTTGAAATTTTTCTCTAAACGCGTCCTCGAGCTCTTCTCAACTTCCAACAGTGTTTTCTGGGAGGCTCTTAAGCCAATGACGGGCTGGCCCTTTGAGCTTGAGGGGTAGATATTTTATGGCGTGGAGATCGTCTCCTCCGCCATATGTATATGTAGTATATAATCTTCTATCCGACTCTGTGGTCTGTTGTTCCATCGTGAGGCCTCTATGTTTATGGGTTTAAACCCTGCTAGGAATTCATGGTCCAGCACCTCATCGGTGAAACATAGTGGGTGTGCGGCGCCCCTGTATTTGTGTGTGCCGCTATCATCGGACACTTGGCGTGTTGCCTTGCTTCTTGGGGCCTTCTCCTTTGGCCCGTAAATGGACCTGGCTGGGCCATCTATCCTTCCGAGTTCGTTGGTGGATTTATGTGTGGCGCCGCTTTCGTAATTTGGCATGTCATTTGGCCATCTATCCAACCAGGCAGCCCCTTTATTTTGGACGGTGGGGGCTCTATGGCCTCCTCGTCGAATTCTGGTAGCAGCTTGCGCTTCGGGTAGCTCTTTGATTGGTGGCCATTGCCGTACTTATCTGCGGTTTTGAGCACTTTGCTCCATCTCATTCTGAGTGTGTCTTCCGCTGTTTTGAGCCTCCGTTTTTCCTTCTTCAGGCTTCTTGCAGTACTGGCGAGTCTTTTCTGAAGGTTCTTACTCTCTGGCGACGTGTTCGGCATAATGTCGTTCGGACTGTTCTCGTTGGGCTTGGATTGATTATCTGACTCGTCATGGTCGGACGGTTGCTTATTTGCGTGTTCGTCGTCCGTTTGTGAGCCCTGCCGTATTGGGGGCTCTTTCGGAGCATTGTTGTCAAGGCGGGACTTAGGACGGCGCCTGCGCTGCCGTTTTGGTCGTTCTGCCGCGGCCCGTTGGTCCTCGTTATCGCTCTCCTTTGGGGTGTCTACCATATATATGTCATGTGACGAGGTAGTCCTCCCGTGCCTTATAGGCTCTGTTTCTTGTTCGTCTCCGGCATTGTCGTCTATTCCGTCAATGTCTTCAAAGTCAAAGTCTAGCATGTCGGTTAGATCGTCGACAGTGGCTACAAAGTGGGTGGTGGGTGGGCGCTGAATTTCTTTGTCGTCTGTACCCCAGCCATCCTGGCCATAGTCCGGCCAGGACTCTCCCGATAACGAGAGATGCTTTAATGAATTCAGGATATCGCCAAAAGGCGAGTGTTGGAATATGTCCGCGGTGGTGAATTCCATAACCGGCACCCAATCCGGATTGATTGGTAGGGGCGCGGGAGGTTCGGAGTCCGGCGAGGAGTCCGGCGTCTCGGATTCACGAGTTTCGCAAGGGACAAGATTGGTGTTCGGCTCCATCGCCGTGGATGTTGAAGCCCCCAGGGCGGCGTCTATCCACCGGCCCTCGATCTGGGCGATCGGCTCCGGGCTAATGGCCGAAGCTGATCCGTGTGCGGCCACCAAGGCACTGTTCGGCGGCAGAGCTAGATCATGCCCATCGTCACAGTGCGGCGTGCTCGGCTGTGGCTCGAGTCCGTCGAAGATCAAGTCTCCGCGGACATCGGCCGTGAAGTTTAAGCTTCCAAATCGACTCGACGCCAGGGGCGTAGCTTTCGATCTGCTCCAGATGGCCAAGAGAATTGGCCCGCAGTGCAAAGCCGCCGGATACGAAGATTTGTCCGGGGAGAAAAGTCTCGCCATGGACAGCGTTGTTGATTGAAGATGCCATCGAACCTTTCAGTGACGACACAGAGGAACTCTCAATGAAAGCACCAATGTCGGTGTCAAAACGGCGGATCTCGGTAGGGGGTCCCGAACTGTGCGCCTAGGCGGATGGTAACAGAGTCAAGGGACACAATGTTTTTACCTGTGTTCGGGCCCTCTCGATGGAGGTAAAACCCACGTCCCGCTTGATTAATATTGATGATATGGGTAGTACAAGAGTAGATCTACCACGAGATCAAGGAGGCTAAACCCTAGAAGCTAGCCTATGGTATGATTGTTGAGATGTATGTTGTCCTACGGACTAAAGCCCTCCGGTTTATATAGACACCGGAGAGGGCTAGGGTTACACAGAGTCGGTTACAATGGTAGGAGATCTACATATCTGTATTGCCAAGCTTGCCTTCCACGCCAAGGAAAGTACCATCCGGACACGAGCCGGAGTCTTCAATCTTCTATCTTCGTAGTCTTGGAGTCCGGCGGATATTGATAGTCCGGCTATCCGGACACCCCCTAGTCCAGGACTCCCTCAATAGGGAATGACTTTCATTTTCTCTCTATCTTCAGCAGTGGTCGGGCATTGAGTCTGAATCAATTTCACACTTTGTAACACAGGCAAGAGCCCTTTCTTTGACTGATCCATTTTGAACTTCTTCAAAACTTTATCAAGGTATGTGCTTTGTGAAAGTCCAATTAAGCGTCTTGATCTATCTCTATAGATCTTGATGCCCAAAATGTAAGCAGCTTCACCGAGATCTTTCATTGAAAAACTCTTATTCAAGTATCCCATTATGCTATCCAGAAATTTCATATCATTTCCAATCAATAATATGCCATCCACATATAATATTAGAAATGCTACAGAGCTCCCACTCACTTTCTTGTAAATACAGGCTTCTCCAAAAGTATGTATATGCTTTGCTCACACTATCAAATAGTTTATTCCAACTCCGAGAGGCTTGCACCAGTCCATAAATGGATCGCTAGAGCTTGCATACTTTGTTAGCACCCTTTAGATCGACAAAACCTTCTGGCTGCATCATATACAACTCTTCTTCCAGTAATCCATTCAGGAATGCAATTTTGACACCATCTGCTAAATTTCATAATGATAAAATGCGGCAATTGCTAACATGACCGGACAGACTTAAGCATCGCTACGGGTGAGAAAGTCTCATCGTAGTCAACTCCTTGAACTTGTCGAAAGCCTTTCGCAACAAGTTGAGCTTTGTAGATAGTAACACTACTATCAGCGTCCGTCTTCCTCTTGAAGATCCATTTATTTTCTATGGTTTGCCGATCATCGGGAAAATCCACCAAAGGCCATACTTTGTTCTCATACATAGATCCCATCTCAGATTTCATGGCCTCAAGCCATTTCGCGGAATCTGGGCTCATCATCGCTTCCTCATAGTTCGTAGGTTCATCATGGTCTAGTAACATGACTTCGAGAATAGGATTACCATACCACTCTAGTGCGAACCATACTCTGGAAGACCTACGAGGTTCTGTAGTAACTTGATCTGAAGTTTCATGATCATCATCATTAGCTTCCTCACTACTTGGCGTAGGAATCACTATAACTGAATTATGTGATGAACTACTTTCCAATTTGGGAGAAGGTACAAGTACCTCATCAAGTTCTACTTTCCTCCCATTCACTTCTTTCGAGAGAAACTCCTTCTCTAGAAAGGATCCATTTTTAGCAACGAATATCTTGCCTTCGGATGTGTGATAGAAGGTGTACCAAACAGTTTCCTTTTGGTATCCTATGAAGACGCACTTCTCCGATTTGGGTTCGAGCTTGTCAGGTTGAAGCTTTTTCACATAAGCATCGCAGCCCCAAACTTTAAAAAATGACAACTTTGGTTTCTTGCCAAACCACAGTTCATAAGGCGTCGTCTCAACAGATTTTGATGGTGCCCTTTTTAATGTCAATGCACCTGTCTTTAATGCATAACCCCAAAGCGATAGTGGTAAATCCGTAAGAGACATCATAGATCGCACCATATATAATAAAGTGTGGTTACGACGTTCGGACACACCATTACGCTGTGGTGTTCCAAGTGGCGTGAGTTGTGAAACTATTCCACATTGTTTTAAATGAAGGCCAAACTCGTAACTCAAATATTCTCCTCCACGATCAGATCGTAGAAACTTTATTTTCTTGTTACAATGATTCTCGACTTCACTCTAAAATTCTTTGAGCTTTTCAAATGTTTCAGACTTGTGTTTCATTTAGATATACCCATATCTGCTCAAATCATCTGTGAAGGTCAGAAAATAACGATACCCGCCACGAGCATCAATACTCATTGAACTACATACATCAGTATGTATTATTTCCAATAAGTCAGTAACTCATTCCATTGTTCCGGGGAACGGAGTTTTAATCACCTTTCCTATAAGGCAGGGTTTGCAAGTATCAAATGATTCATAATCAAGTGATTCCAAAAGTCCATCTTTATGGAGTTTCTTCACGTGCTTTACACCGATATGACCCAAACGGCAGTGCCATAAATAAGTTGCACAATCATTATCAACTTTGCATCTTTTGGCATCAATATTATGAATATGTGTATCACTACGATCGAGATTTAATAAACCATCAACATTGGGTGTATGACCATAGAAGGTTTTATTCATGTAAACACAATAACAATTATTCTGTGTCTGAGATGAATAATCGTATCGCAATAAACATGATCTAATCATATTTATGCTCAACGCTAACACCAAATAACATTTATTTAGGTTCAACACTAATCCTGAAAGTATAGGGAGTGTGCGATGATGATCATATCAACCTTGGAACCACTTCCAACACACATCGTCACTTCACCCTCAACTAGTCTCTGTTTATTCTGTAACTCCTAATTCGAGTTACTAATCTTAGCAACTGAAGAAGTATCAAATACCAAGGAGCTACTATGCACTACTAGGGAAAAGCCTATACACAGAATCTTATCTGCAGCGCGCTTCAAAATACCACGCTACTGCTACTTAGCAGCAGCGCGTGTCTGCCAAACGCGCCACGGGAGGACCGGCCCTCACTCACACTCTCACTCTCGCCCACGACAACCGCTGCCGTCTGTCACACCACCGCCGTGCTTAAATCGCGCCGAGGTACTCCTCCTTCCGTCCCTCCTCCATCCTCCTCGCACATCCTCCCCTCCAAGGCCGCCTCCCTCCTCCGCCTGCCGCCCTCCTCCATCCGCCTCTGGCCGCCTCCTCCTCCTCCGCCGACAGCCCGCCTCCCACCGCCCTCGACCTCGCCGCCCCTAGCTACCTCTCCGTCCGCCCCACCCCCGCCACTAGTTAGTACTAGATTTAGTAGTAGATGTTAATTTAGGGTTAGCTAGTACTAGATGTTAATTTAGTAGTAGTAGATGTTAATTTAGCTTAGTTAGTACTAGATTTTTAGTAGTAGTAGTGGTAGTTGAACTACTTTAGTTGTAGTTGAACTAGTTTAGTAAGTAAATTAATAAACTAGTTGAACTAGTTGAATTAATGTAACTAATCTATTTTTAGTAAGATAATTAATATAACTAGTTGAACTACTTTATTTTTAGAAAGAACTAGTTTTTTTTCTATTTATAGTAAGTTTATATTTAGTAAGAACTAGTTGAATTAATAAAACTAGTTGAACATGTTTTGTTGCTAGTGATAACTTATATGGTTTCAGTGACCTCCGTCGTCCCGTCACCGACCCCCTCCGACAACCCCGCCGTCATCCCAGTCACCGACGCATTCTCCGACATCGAGGTGAGACCAGCCAAATATCCTTGTATATTTTGTGTTGTTGCTCAAATAGGATATGTGGTTGCCCAAGTGGCCGCTCATGTTCAGTTTACATCTCCGAGTGGCCTATGTTTTGTCGGAGTGTTGATTAATTTCCGTTCCGCAAATTTCAGCGCCGATATGTCCTTTTTAGCAAAGGTCATGCCGGATTTTGTCGTGAATTCGACATGACTTGTGCTAGAATATGTACAAGTTTAATCTTTGAATTATGATTGTAGGAAATGTCGAATCGGACGACACGGTCTCCCGGGAGTGTAGCTGGTGCCACGACGATCGAGGTATGTGCGACAGGTTCGTTCGGCTGGACGACGATCGCCGCTTCAGCATTAAGCTTGAGGAGACCTGCGATGTTCATACGGTACGCAACGACGACAATAGTTTTTTCTCCATTAATCATGACTTCAACTATTTCAACGTCTAATTTTCATATTTTACAATTCGACTAGCTTATCCCATGCCATGCAAGACGCTATGTCTTGGAGAGGATGGGTTTTGAAGACCATGAAAATTTTGGAACAAAGGAAATACACCTAAGGACCCATCATGATATGGATTTTGAAGTAAATCTGTATAATGCTCAGAGCGTAACCCATTTTGGTTGCCAAAATTGGGAAGCACTTTGCAAAATGTATGGTTTTGATGAGGGTATGATTATCACCATGGATCTTGGTGATCCCGACAATGAGGAAGACAATATGGACATTTGGGTCCTTGTTGATACGCTGCCGATTGTACCGCTATGTGAGTTTATCAAACATAGTTATTAACTAATTTATATTCTTTATTTCAAAATAGTTGATAGCTTATTTCCATTGACAACTTATTTTGATTCTTCAAAGACTGTGCGGAAGATGGTAGATAAAACCCACTACAATCAAGGCACCCAATTAACATATAAGGAGAAAAATCATCGATCGCATTTTGTACTCTTCTTGAGAATTACAATGCCTATTATCGAACTCCTCCAAATTATGGTGAATACGTGCCACTAGTGCATGTGTTGAACAATGATAACTTCTCCGAGATACCCTGGTAAGATTTTTTACTTTTACGACATTCGTGCATTTTTGCATACTTCTAAAACTAGTACATCATTGCTAACTACAAAGTTATTATTATGTTTTTCAATGTAAACTCCCGATGGATTGTGTGCCTCATCCGATGTGTCTGCATGGTCGCCTCTCGCCTCGAACATACCGCCGTAAATCTAGGGAGCTCACTGCATATCGGATTTCTAGAAACCGTGAACACATGATCATCGAGAATGGAAGAAATGTATGGACATTCGCAAGGAGGTTCTTGGAAGTAACATTCAGCTTAAAGGCAAGAATGGGAGATGGCTAATCTCCATTCTCCATAATGGAGAGTCGGGGGCTATCTTGTTTTTTGTTATTTTATCTTAGAAAATGTAGTAGGTCTTAATCGAATGTAATAGGTCCTATGAGGTACAATATGTTTATTATGTGGTAATGTGTTAGAGTTGATAATGATGATCTTGAGGAGGTGTTATGTGATGACAATGATGAAAACGATGATATTGAGGAGGTGTTATATGACAATGATGTATTATGATGCTAAGTTGTTAATGATATGATGATGATGATGATGATATTATTATATCATTGAGTGAAAGAATCATGATTAGTTTCAAGTGGATGGACATCCACTTGAAACTAGTCCACTGTTCTTTCACCCCATGATGTAATAACTCATTATGATGTAAAACAATCTCTAAATTCCTGTTGTATGAAAACTTGTGTAAAGGTGTATGAATACAACAAGAAATAGAAAAGAAATAAAATACTAAATAGTAGTAGTAGCTGGTTAGGAGAAGCGCTACTACTAATTAACAAAGCGATGTTACGAAGAACCGCTGCTAGTAAGTCAATTTAGCAAGATGGCGTCGTCAAGCCGCTATTGCTAAGCATTAGCTGTAGTGCCTTATCAGTAGCGCTTGTGCCCGCGCTACTGATAGGCCCAAAACCCGCGCTGCTGCTAGGCTTTTCCCTAGTAGTGATGGGCACTAGTAAGGTACACATCAATAACATGTATATGAAATATGCCTTTGTTCACTTTGCCATCCTTCTTATCCGCCATATACTCGGGGTAGTTCCACTTCCAGTGACCATTTACTTTGCAGTAGAAACACTCAGTTTCAGGCCTAGGTCCAGCTTTGGGCTTCTTCACGGGAGTGGCAACTTGCTTGCCATTCTTCTTGACGTTCTCTTTCTTTCCCTTTGCCCTTTACTTGAAAATAGTGGTCTTGTTTAATCATCAACACTTGATGTTTTTTTCCTTGATTTCTACCTTCGTCGATTTCAACATCACGGAGAGCTCTAGAATTTCTTTTGTCATCCCTTGCAAATTATAGTTCATCATGAAGTTCCAGTAACTTGGTGATGGTGACTAGAGAACTCTATCAATCACTATCTTATCTGGAAGATTAACTCCCACTTGATTGAAGCGATTGTAGTACCCAGACAATCTAAGCACATGCTCACTGCTTGAGCCATTCTCCTCCATCTTTTAGCTATAGAACTTTTTGGAGACTTCATATCTCTCAACTCGGGCATTTACTTGAAATGTTAACTTCAACTCCTGGAACATCTCATATGGTCCATAATGTATAAAACGTCTTTGAAGTCCGGATTATAAGTCGTAAAGCATGGCGCACCAAACTATCAAGTTGTCATCATATTGAGTTAGCCAAATGTTCATAACGTTTGCATCTGCTCCTGCAATAGGTCTGTCACCTAGCGGTGCTCAAGTACATAATTCTTCTGTGCAGCAATTACGATAAACCTCAGATCATGGACTCAGTCCGCATCATTGCAACTATCATCTTTCAGCTTAGTTTTCTCTAGGAACATATAAAAAACATAGGGAAGCTACAACGCGAGCTTTTGATCTACAAAATAATTTGCAAAATACTATCAGGACTAAGTTCATGATAAATTAAAGTTCAATTAATTACTTAAGAACTCCCACTTATATAGACATCCCTCTAGTCATCTAAATGATCACGTGATCCATACCAACTAAACCATGTCCGATCATCACGTGAGATGGAGTAGTTTTCAATGGTGAACATCTCTATGTTGATCATATCTACTATATGATGCATGCTCGACCTTTCGCTCTCCAGTGTTCCGAGGCCATATCTACATTTGCTAGGCTCGTCAAGTTTAACCCGAGTATTCTGCATGTGCAAAACTGGCTTGCACTCATTGTATGTGAATGTAGAGCCTGTCACACCCGATCATCACATGGTGTCTCAGCATGAAGAACTGTCGCAATCGTGCATACTCAGGGAGAACACTCATACCTTGAAATTTTAGTAAGGGATCATCTTATAATGCTATCGTCGTACTAAGCAAAATAAGATGTATAAAAGATAAACATCACATGCAATCAAAATATGTGACATGATATGGCCATCATCATCTTGTGCTCATGATCTCCATCACCGAAGCATCGTCATGATATCCATCATCACCGGCACGACACCTTGATCTCCATTGTAGCATCGTTGTCGTCTTGCCAACTATTGCTTCTATGACTATCGCTACCGCTTAGTGATAAAGTAAAACAATTACATGGCGATTGCATTGCATACAATAAAGCGACAACCATATGGCTCTCGCCATTGTCGATAACTCATACAAAACATGATCATCTCATACAACAATTTATATCACATCATGTCTTGACCATATCACATCATAGCAAGCGCTGCAAAAACAAGTTAGACGTCCTCTACTTTGTTGTTACAAGTTTTACGTGTAGAAAGAACCGTTCTTACCTACGCATCAAAACCACAATGATTTTTCATCAAGTGTGTCGTTTTAATCTTCAACAAGGACCGGTCGTAGTCAAACTCGATTCAACTAAAGTTGAAGAAACAGACACCCAACAGCCATCTATGTGCAAAAGCACGTCGATAGAACCAGTCTCATGAACGCGGTCATGTAATATCGGTCTAGGCCGCTTCATCCAACAATACCGCCGAATCAAAGTAAGACGTTGGTGGTAAGCAGTAAGACTATTATCGCCCACAACTCTTTGTGTTCTACTCGTGCATAAAACATCTATGCATAAACCTAGCTCTGATACCACTGTTGGGGAACATGGTAATTTCAAAAATTTCCTACGATCACGCAAGATGTATCTAGGAGATGCATAGCAACGAGAGGGGATAGTGTGTCCAAGTACCCTCGTAGACCAAAAGCAGAAGTGTTTAGCAACGCGGTTGATGTAGTAGAACTTCTTCGCGATCCAACCGGTCCAAGTACCAAACGTACGACACCTCCATGTTCAGCACATGTTCAGCTTGATGATGTCCCTCGTGCTCTTGATCCAGTTTAGGATGAGGGTGAGTTCCGTCAACATGACAGCGTGGCGACGGTTATGACGATGTTACCGGCGTAGGGCTTCGCCTAAGCACTACGATGGTATGATCGAGGTGTGTAACTGTGGAGGGGGACCACACACGGTTAAGAGAAATCTTGTGTGTCCTATGGTGCCCCCTGCCCCCGTATATAAAGGAGGGAGGGGGAGACCGACCGGCTCTAGGGGGGGCGCCCAAGAGGAGGAGTCCTACTAGGACTACCAGTCCTAGTAGGATTCTCCTACAAGGAAGAGAGGGGGAAGGAAGGAGAGGGAGAGGGAGTAGGAAACGGGGGCCGCTGCCCCTCCTTCCCTTGTCCAATTCGGACTGCAAGGGGGGCATGCGGCCTGCCCTGGCGGCGCTCCTCTCTCTCCACTAAGGCCCATGGTGGCCCATTAGTTCCCCCGGGGGTTCCGGTAACCCCTCCGGCACTTCGTTTTTACTCGAAACCACCCGGAACTCTTTCTGTGTCCGAATAACATGGTCCAATATATCAATCATTATGTATCGACCATTTCGAGACTCCTCATCACGTCTGTGATCTCATCCGGAACTCCAAAAGAACTTCGGTCATCAAAACACACATAACTCATAATACATATCATCATCGAACGTTAAGCGTGCGGACCCTACGGGTTCGAGAAATATATAGACATGATCGAGACACATCTTCGATCAATAACAATAGCGGAACCTGGATGCTCATATTGGCTCCTACATATTCTACAAAGATCTTTATCTGTCAAACTGCAGAATAACATACGTTGTTCCCTTTGTCATCGGTATGTTACTTACCCGAGATTTGATCGTCGGTATCATCATACCTAGTTCAATCTCGTTACCGAAAAGTCTCTTTACTCGTTCCGTAATGCTTCATACCTCAACTAACTCATTAGTCACATTGCTTGCAAGTCTTATAGTGATGAGCATTACCAAGAGGGCCCAGAGATACCTCTCCGAAAAACGGAGTGAGAAATCCTAATGTCGATATATGCCAACCCAACAAACACCTTCGGAGACACCTGTAGAGCATCTTTATAATCACCCATTTACGTTGTGACGTTTGATGGCACACAAGGTGTTCCTCCGGTATTCGGGAGTTGCATAATCTCATAGTCTGAGGAACATGTATAAGTCATGAAGAAAGCAGTAGCAATGAAACTGTAATGATCATCATGCTAAGCTAATGGATGGGTCATGTCCATCACATCATTCTCCTAATGATGTGATCCCATTCATCAAATGACAACACATGTCTATGGTTAGGAAACATAACCATCTTTGATTAACGAGCTAGTCAAGTAGAGGCATACTAGGGACCCTATGTTTTGTCTATGTATTCACACATGCACTAAGTTTTCGGTTAATACAATTCTAGCATGAATAATAAACATTTATCATGAAATAAGGAAATAAATAATAAATTCATTATTGCCTCTAGGGCATATTTCCTTCACCGAGGACCCCCTAGTCCAGGACTACCACGGTAGCCCCTGAACCAGTCTTCAATGACTATGTGTTTGACATGCAGATTCTCTTCGGCATTGCAAGTCGGGTTCCTTGAATAGCACACATCAGCTTTCCTCGTAAAAGAATTGTATCCGGCTTTTCATGATGAACACAACCCTTAGCCGCTAAGGCAGGATATATATAGAAAATAAGAATAGTGTCTTTTGATGACAACTTTTTCGGCGAAGTGTCAGACTTGATCCTTCAACGTTTTGAACCGTTTTCACACCCCGCGTTTCGTGTTTCGAGGCCAAGCCCCATTGGCCCATCCTGTCAAAACAGAGATCATGCCCACTTAATATGGGATTGCTCATCAATAGAATTTGGGTAATCCAACTGTTTATGGCACACGCTTTCATTGGGAATAGGCGAGCTTCAAGGCGCAAGTGGGGTGACGGTTGGCATTTTTACCGCCTATAAGAGGGCAATAGATTTCTCTTTTCCTCCCCACGCCTTCCAGTCTCCTATGCCTTCCAATCTCCCAAGCTCTCAGCGCCCAAAAAGTCTCTATCTTTCTCACCACCACCACCGCCTCCTCCGACCATGGCCGGATCCGGCTCCAAAGGCAACTGGGAGGCCTCCTCCGTCACGAAGAAGGAGATAAAAGATCTCCGTAGTGCGAGATACTTCGCCGCCAACATCGCGCACAGGCTCCACCCGAAGGGTCAAATTATTCCCACTCTGGAGCCCGGCGAACGGGTCGTCTTCCTTCCTCATTTCCTTCGAGGGCTAGCTCTTCCACTCCACCCGTTCGTCCGTGGACTCGTGTTCTAGTACGAGCTAGATTTCCACGATTTAGCCCCGAACTCTTTCCACCACATCTTGGCGTTCAACGTCCTGTGTGAGGCTCTCCTCCGTATCCACCCACACTTCGGCCTGTGGCTCAAGGTCTTTAATGTGAAGCCGAAGGTGGTCGACGGGCAGCACGCGGACTGCGGCGGAGCTATGATCAGCAAGCTGCCCAACACCACGTGGCCCAAGGGGGCCTTTGTGGAGACCGTCAAGATCTGGCAACAGGAGTGATTTTATATCAATGAGCCGTGCCGCACTACGTGGGAGGCGATCCTGGAATTCAGATCCGGACCCACCATGAGGCTCGTCTCCTGGACCGCAAAGGGCCATGACTGGGGGTCTCAGACGGAGGTGCAGATGCTGCAAATGCATATCACCAATGTGTTGAGCCAAAGTGTTGGTTTAACCAATGTGGTACAAATTATGCTCTTCTGCCGCATCCTCCCTGCCAGCGTCGGGCTTCCCCCATGTGGGAGTTCAATCCGGAGGAGTCACGGACTCTACAGCATTTCCTCGGCACCACGCATGAGGGAATGTGGAAGCTGCTCTTCAAGGCGCAGAAAAGCTGGCCCATGGAGACCGAAGACGTCGGCCTCAACACCAAGAATCAGGCCACTCTTTTCAAATTTACGAAGACACACCTAGTTTATATATATTCGATCGATACAAAACTCATCAGCCCGTCTCTTTTTTTACAGGGCTGGACCAAGAAGTCAGAGTCGATTAAGAGTCCGGCTCCGTTGCCCGAAGACCCAGTGACTCCTCGGCTGGAGGAGATGCTGGTCCCGGCGCATTATTAGGCGCCAGAGAGGAAAATCAAGAATAAGGGCAAGGGGCCCAAGGATGGGCCCCGCCACAAAGGCCCTCCAGAAGCAGCGTCCGGAGAGACCAAGGCCATCTCCTCTCACGAGGAAGACGAGGACAAAGAGGAGGAGGAGGAGGAGGAGGAAGTGGAGAGAGACTCCCCCTCAAGACGAGGAGGGGAAAGAGGACAGCCTATGAGAACCTGGAGGGAGCAACGCCGAAGAAGGGGAGGTTGGTCCTCTCGAATAGTTCGGACTCAGAGTCCGAACATAGCCCGAAGAGCATCCAAAGAGAGAAGCCGCTGGCCGAAACGTAAGTATCAAAAACTTACTCGTTCAGTTATCACTTAATCTGCCTCCGTCATATCAAATCTTTTCTCTCCTTTTCAGCCCTCCGTGCGAGATCCTGATCCCCTCCTCTTCGGAGGGGAATTGTCTAGCACCTGGAGAGGCGGAGAGTGACGGACCATCACGCACCTTCTCTCCCCCCCAGCCATGGGGGACCCCGATATGCCGTCCCAAAGGGCATCTCCTGGCCGAGGAGGAGCGGACGAGGCCATCCTGAAGGCGCCCGAGGACAACACCTCGGACACTATAAAGTGGGTCACGGCGACCCCTATGACCACCGAGGGTGGGGGGCCTCAACAGTCCGGGCCCTCGCTGAACATCATCCCGGAGACCAGTACGGCTCCGGGTTCGGAACAACACCCCCCTTCGCAAGAGGGGGGAGGAGCAGCAGATCCATCGGCGGCCTCTATCAATCCGGAAGCCGCTGACGCTCTGCAAGAAGAACTGATGGATGCAGTTATGGAAAAGGTTCGGTCCGCGAAGAGCAGACTGACCGAAGCCTTCAATGGCCTACTGACGGGCTTTGAGGTATGTGATGTAATACTCTTTACAAGTTCTCTTTTCGTATGTATATATATGTGAGGCGGAACCCATGTATAGACAGTAGCCCCTGAGACTCTGTCCGAATTGGTACAATCCGGATAGAGGATCCAAAACAAATTGACAGTGTATTGTACCATGTTGTTGGACATGTTTGTATGCTGGAGGCTACTGCCCATGCTGCAGAAGTTAACGAGCTCAATCAGAATCTTCGGCTATCCGATGAGGAACTCGACCGCATCAACAAGCGGTTTAACAAAACCCAAGGTCTACGGCACTATCATATACCCAAAAGTGATATGTGTGTCAATTTTTGACACTAACTAAATGTTATAAATGTATGCACAATTGGCGCAGCCAAGGTCGAGTCCCTCAAGAGCGCCCACGCCCAAGCCCAGAAGGAGGCGGAGGTGAGCAAGGCGGCCGCGGACAAAGCGGCCAAGGAGTTAGAGGTGGAGCAAACCACCCGCCGAAGACATGAGGCGCGGGTGGGGGAGGTCAAACAGGAGCTCAAGGACGCCATCTCCAAGTGCGAGTCCTTGGAGCAGAGGAGTTCGGAACAGGCCTCCGAGCTTACCAAAGCACTGGAAAGCACAAAAGAAGCCTGTGTTGAAGCCCAGGGCGCTCGCCAAGAGATCCATGAGGAGAGGCAGATAGTGGCTGGTAAGGCCTTTCTCATGCACAGTAAATTTACAAGGAAGAGATATGTTTTGCTGACCCAGGTTTGGAGTTCTCCAGGTGCATTTGCGGATCTGCCGAGGAGCATTGCTGACGCCACCGAGTTCTTCAATGCCAAAGAGGGGAGCTCCACGGAGAAGCTATTCTGGTCGCAATATCTTGCGCCAGAGTATCCGGCGCCCCTCAGCGATCAGCTGAAGAAGCTGACGGAGCTGCACAGGGTGGCCGAACTAGCCATGAAGGATGTAATAGTCCATCTTTGGTCAGCCGAGCCCATACCTAGCAGCTACTTCAAACTTGTGAAGCGGTTGGTCGAGCCGTGTCCTCGGGTTGACTCCATCAAGCGGTCGGCCTGCATAGAAGGTGCCCGGATGGCCTTCGCCCGAGTCAAGTTGCAATGGGCAAAGATGAAGGCCATCGAGATTGCCACTGCAGGGCCACCTGAAGGCAAGGATCACCGGCGGCCGAAGAAGTACTTCGGCGAGGTCCTCGAGGAAGCTCGCATTGTAGAGGGCCAGTGCTCAAAGGACATCATATTTAATTAGTAGTCTGGTTCGTGAGAGTCATGTACTGAACTTGCGGTGTAAAATAGTTATGCTTGCTCTTTATGATTAGTTTATCCTCCTGTTTGGCCGTTTATAAGACTGAAAGTTTACCAGTCGTTGGCTTCTGCCCCCACGTAAATATTATAGGGGTGTGATACGTCTCCAACGTATCTATAATTTTTGATTGCTCCATGCGACTTTATCTACTGTTTTGGGCTATACTGGGCTTTATTTTCCACTTTTGTATTACTTTTGGGACTAACCTATTAACCGGAGGCCCAGCCTAGAATTGCTATTTTTTGCCTTTTTCAGTATTTTGAAGAAACATAATATCAAACGGAGTCCAAACGGAATGAAACCTTCGGGATCGTGATTTTCCAACCGAACGTGACCCAGGAGACTTGGACCCTACTCCAAGTAGTGCTCGATGAGGTCACGAGGGTGGAGGGTGGCCCCCGTAGGTGCGCCCCCTACCTTGTGGGCCCCTCGGAGCTCCACCGACGTACTCCTTCCTCCTATATATACCTACGTATCCCCGAACGATCAGAATAGGAGCCAAAAACCTAATTCCACCGCCGCAACCTTCTCAGATCCACGAGATCCCATCTTGGGGCCTGTTCTCCACGGAGGGGCATCCACCATGGAGGGCTTCTACATCATCACCATAGCCCTCCGATGAAGTGTGAGTAATTTACTTGAGACGGGTCCATAGCTAGTAGCTAGATGGCTTCTTCTCTTTTGGATCTCAATACAATGTTCTCCCCTCTCTCGTGGAGATCTATTCGATGTCATCTTCTTTTTATGTGTGTTTGTTGAGACCGATGAATTGTGGGTTTATGATCCAAAGATATCTATGGAAAATATTTGATTCTTCTCTGAATTCTTTTATGTATGATTGAGTTATCATTGCAAGTCTCTTCAATTATCTTTTTGGTTTGGCCAACAAGATTGGTAGTTCTTGCAATGGGAGAAGTGCTTAGGTTTGGGTTTAATCTTATGTGTCCTTACTCAAAGGATGTAAAGAGTTGCAAGGCACGATTGTATTGTTGCCATCGAGGATAACAAGATGGTTTTTTATCATATTGCATGAATTTATCCTCTACATTATGTCATCTTGCTTACGGCGTTACTGCTTTTTACTTAATACTCTAGATGCATGCCGGATAGCGGTCAATGAGTGGAGTAATAGTAGTAGATGCGTAACCCTTTCGATCTACTTGTTTTGGATGTGATGCCTATATACATGATCATTGCCTAGATATACTCATAACTATGCTCAATTCATCAATTGCTCAACAAGAATTTGTTCACCCACCATAGAATACTTATGTTTTGAGAGAAGCCACTAGCGAAACCTATGGCCCCGTGGTTCATTCTCATCATATCAATCTATATCACTTTATTTACTTGCTTTGTTTTTACTTTTCCTTTACTTTTTACTTTGCATCTATTTATCAAAAATACCAAAAATATTATCTCTATCAGATCTCACTCTCGTAAGTGACCGTGAAGGGATTGACAACCCCTAAGCGTTGGTTGCGAGTTGCTATCATTTTGTGTAGGTACGAGGGACTTGTGTGTGGTCTCCTACTGGATTGATACCTTGGTTCTCAAAAACTGAGAGAAATACTTACGCTACTTTACTGCATCATCCTCTCCTCTTCGGGGAAATCCAAGGCAGTGCTCAAGAGGTAGTAGGGTGTTCGAGAACGCACGACTGCACTTTATCCAATGTCTTGGTCCGATGTAGGAGGCATCTTGCGAGATGAACTATGGAATCATACTATGCGTATTTAGTACTTTCACTTAGCCATAAGAGTCCATTGGTGACGCTAAGTACTAGCCCCTTGTTGCGTGATCGGCAATCTGGAGTGTGGTGCCTTTGCAGCACGGCTGGTCAAAACCCAGCCCCTCGTATAAAATGGCATAAATCGCGAACGATTTGTAGTATAACACTGAGTCACCAGATCGCTGACCCGCTCTCGCATATCATGACAGTCAGTTTTCGGCTCTCTCTACTGAGGTACTTAATCGGACAAACCAGAAATACAATCGCAGTAGTTCTCCCTTTACTACCTTAGCCGAACTTGCGGAACGTAAGGTGGAAAACACAGGAGCCGGGCAACCCAACTATAGACCAAAGACATGATTCAGAGCTGATGCATATAATTCAATATCCGGGACGCCGAAGAGTTCCCTATAGGTGTTTGGACTTAAGAGTTTGGGGGCCAGATACAACCCCTGGTGTGAAGGCCGTGCTGAGCGACGTGTGTCAGTCGAACGTAAGGGGGAACACAAATGACAAGATAATACAAGAATCCCACCAAGAAGGTGACCATCATCTCCTTCCTTTATATCCTTATTGATACGTCAAGGCGTGTTTTGACAGGCAATGCGATTCAATATTAAGGTCATATTACATGCCTAAAGATAAAAAAAGATAAGGTTTTACATAAGGGAAAGTCTAGCACAGGGCCTAAAAATAATAGTTCAAAAACTCGAGTGATGCCCTGTCACAAGTCTGTGCCATTTCTCCTTAGTAATAAGTCCTTTGATAGGAGTATTTTGATGGTTGGGAAACGCTAGCCTTAAAAGGATCTCCTAAGACAACCATATAGCAAGTAGGGCTCTTGATGAACCTGCAGTGAGAAAAGAAAGAGGGTATGTGCGGTCCACATGGGGTCGAGCCGTATTATGGACATTGTCGGTGTCAAAACCGGCGGATCTCGGGTAGGGGGTCCCGAACTGTGCGTCTAGGCGGATGGTAACAGGAGACGAGGGACACAATGTTTTTACCCAGGTTCAGGCCCTCTCGATGGAGGTAATACCCTACGTCCTGCTTGATTAATATTGATGATATGGGTAGTACAAGAGTAGATCTACCACGAGATCAAGGAGGCTAAACCCTAGAAGCTAGCCTATGGTATGATTGTTGAGATGTAATGTTGTGTCCTATGGATTAAAGCCCTCCGGTTTATATAGACACCGAGAGGCTAGGGTTACACAGAGTCGGTTACAATGGTAGGAGATCTACATATCCAGATTGCCAAGCTTGCCTTCCACGCCAAGTAAAGTACCTTCCGGACACGAGCCGAGTCTTCAATCTTCTATCTTCGTAGTCCGGGAGTCCGGCGGATATTGATAGTCCGCTATCCGGATACCCCTAGTCCAGACTCCTCAAGAGCCCTCGAACCAGTCTTCAATGACGACAAGTCCGGCGTGCATCATGTTCGCATTGCAAGGCGGGTTCCTCCTTGAATAATCCGGAGAAGATAATGAATACCAGGATAGTGTTCGACTCTGCAAAATAAATTCCACACTCCAACGTAAAGAGAATAAAACACATATACTGATCCAATCTGGCCGACGATCTATGTGGCGTGACATCACACCGCAGCCAAGCCTTCATTTTGAATTGTTTTATTATTCCGCCAAAGACGCTTAGCGGCGCGTTTCCTTGGCACGCCCCGTCAAGCGTAGATCGTGTTCCCTTTATTCCGGGATCCTCATCAATACGCGCGGGTAACCCAACCGCCTCGCCGCCACGCCTCTATCGAAGGGGAATCTCAAACGGTCACGAGACGGCCCTTGGTATTATTTCCCTTTATAAGAGGACCAAGGCCTGTCCTTGTCTTTCAATCCCGATCGAATCTTCCCTCCGCTCCCGCCCAACACCAAGACCTTTCAGACTCGAGCGCTTGGATCTACAGCAATGTCCGCCCGACCTCCAGGGGTCAGGGTGCCCTCCTCCGTCACGGAGGAGGACATATCGGTTGCGTGAGGCCAAGTACACACCCTGAAGTTTCAAGACAGGTTGCCTGCCCCTGGGCAGGCCGTGCCAGCCCCCGAGCCCGGCGAATATGTTGTTTTCGCATCTCACCTCCGTCGGGGATTGGGCTTCCCGACGGATCCTTTCGTGAGGGGGCTTCTGTCCTTCTACGGGCTGGATTTCCACGACTTGGCTCTGGAGTCCATCCTCCATATCTCCGCATTTATCATCGTCTGCGAAGCCTTCCTCCGCGTCATCCCCCACTTCGGCCTGTGGCTGAAAACATTCAAGGTGGAGCCAAGATGATCGGGGCATCAAGCGGAGTGTGGCGGGCGACTATAAGCAAGAAGGTCGATGCCCCGTGGCTCAAGGTTCCTTCCAAGAGGAGCAGGATTGTGGCAGAGGAGTGGTTCTACATCACCGCTCCAAGGCGACAGCGAGCCGCCGCCTCCTTCCGCCTGGACCTCCACAGAACTAATGTCGTGGGTCAACCAAGGGCTCAACTGGGGCCGTCCGAGGACGTGCCCGCACCGCAGGCCGGATTCGAGACCTCCAAACAAGGGAGATCAGCCTGGTCGAGGTGATGCAAGTCATGCTAGTCGCACCTCCTACCGCAAACGCCGCCCTCTCCGGCTATGGGAGTTCAATCCGAGGACCTCAGATTCTCCAAATTTTATGGGCGCGACACCCATGGAGATGTACAAGCTATTCTTCGACCGCAGGTAGCGTGTCCAGATTCGCCGAGGACGCAGGCTTAAGCCGCGATCGCCTGATACTCGTGTAAGTAGCTCAAAGCTCGGACGCTCTATCTGTATGCCATTCAAAAGATCATCTCCTTAGCCCTTTTTATTCTCTACAGGAATGGGTGGCGCGATCAAGGCTGATAAGGTGTCCGCCCTCCCAGAGACCACACCAAGCCCGTGGCTGGTCGAATGTTGGAGGTTGCGCCACAGAGGGGGCGATGGGGAGATAAAGGAGCTAATACTTCGTCCAGGGGCGATCAAGAGGAGGGAACCAAGGATCCTCCTTCGAAGGAGAAGAGGACCGCCTCAAGATCCGGAGGTCCCAGCCCCTAAGCGTGGAAGAAATCCCCACTGGGGTCCGACGTCCGGAGAGAATCTCGACGCGATCATCGCCCAAGGACCAGCCTCCAACGAGCCGTGAGTATGAAAGAGAAAGTTTAATGAGGAAGTACCTTCGTTTATGCTTCTGTAGGTAACCGAAATATTTATATCGCAGATCGGATCTGCAGCCGCCTCGATGAGTTCATCCTCGGGATCTTCTTCCGGAGATGATGGAGAGCGATCGCCTCCGTCCGCGCCTTTGCCAGATGAGGCAAAGCGAGCCCGGTGTCGCCATGGAGGGCGCCCCGAGTCCAGAGGGGCCAAAGAGTTCAACACCCACCGAGTCCGCCGAGAATCAAGAGTTTGCTTGAGAGGGCGCCCATTTCGAAGATCACCGTGCGCTAATGCGTATGGTGATTGAAGGATTTCGTCCGCTGAAAGCGGATTATGGAGATCGCCATGAGCTTGTCAAGCGGATTTGAGGTATGTGAAAATGGCGCACTTTTGTTTTTAACAGTTGTGCATATAAAGAATGCGCTCAGATAGATAGTAGCCCTCGAGACTCGTAGGTTGTCGAAGACGACAGCGCATCAAGGATCGAAAATCTAAATGTCTCGTGTAATGAATACCGCTGCTCGCATTGTGGCGGATAGTCCGGGGCCAGCCGGACCGATCAGTTTGCCGAACTGAGTCGGCAATTGGACATGGCAGATGCTGACATCGCACTTGTCAATCAGCGACTTGACGAGTCGCAAGGTTAATAAATTCTCCGCAGCCGCTTTATTGAGTGGGTTAAAGCCCTCCTCGATAAGTTATATGCTGTTTATGCGCATGCAGTCTTTGCTGCCGTGGAGAGACTTGGGCCGAGCTTGCACAAGCTAAGGAGCAAGCCCGAAGGAGTGATGCGGCTGCCGCGAGGGCGGCCGAGGAGTTGAAGGTCGAAGGGCTGCGACTTTGCCTAAGCAGGCGGAGGTGGCGAATTGGCCAACAATTTAAAGGATGCTACCGATCGAAGCGAGGCTCTTGAAAAGGAGCGCCTATTGGAGCGGAAGACTGAAGAAGGCGACCACGAAGCCAAGGATGCCCGCTCGCAATGCGGCTATGAAGGAGGAGCTGCGCCAAGCCGAGAAATCACGGCCGGCAAGCCGCTTCTTATCGTCGCCGGTTTATGGATGCCAAGTATGCTAAATTTGAAAAGCAAAGGAGTTTGGAGGATCCTTACATGGACTTGGCATGAGTGCGGCCGACGCCGTTAAGCACTTCCGAGCCGGGGATCACGAGGTGGAAGAGTTATATTGGACTCAATTCCACAGTCCGGATCGCCCTCTTCCGCTGTCGGACAGGTTGGCCGAATGGGCCGAATTGAACAGACTGTCCGGGCTGGCTATGAATGACATCGTGGCCCATGTGTGGCCAGAGAGGTCCAAGGCGACGAGCTATTTCGGCCTACTGCAGCAGTTCCTTGGGGCGGTACCGCATATCAAGGAGATAACGGTCGGCCTGCATCGAGGGCGCGCGGATGGCTCTGCCCGTAAAGGCGCAGTTGTCCGGAGATGGATGCCACCGCTGTTGCTGCCAGGTTCGGATGGGAACCAGCTTCCTGCCGAGCATTATTTCGGGGAAGTTATGCGCGGCGCTCGTATAATAGAGTCGCAGTGCTCAAAGAATGTAACGTTCAATTGAACGCATTAACTTGTATATCAATGATTATAGTATGAATGCTTTTTATACTTGTGCTTCCAAGTAGTAAAACTTCTCTGTCTGCGGCCGCTTATGATACTTGTGTATAACCCGAAAGATGCGTCTTGACTTCAGCCCCTTGCACAAGGTGCCGGGTGTTCGCAAAATAGCGCTTTTCACACTTAATCCGACGCCTCGGTCCTGTTATAAGGAGGTGGTAGCGTAGCTTAACGAGGCAATCCGGACTATAGTGCTTTATCTCTTTCACTTAACCAATGGAGCTCGAGGGTGGGGCTACGATATAGCCCTCGATGACACCGCACATCTCCGGATTCGAGGTGCGTATGTGCTCGACCGAAGCGCCCTTCGTCAAAGCGGGAATTCTAAACATTCCGTAGTCGATCAAGTGGTGACGGACTCTCGCTATATCATGACATCGGTTTTCAGCTTTCATCGAGGTGCTCGCCCAGCCGAACGGGGCACAATCGCAGAGTTCTCCGGTGCCGCGTTAGCCGGGTGATACGGAACGTAAGGCAGCAAAACACGGGAGCCGCAAACCCAACATTTGACCAAAGACATGATTCGAGCTGATGCATATAATGCCCAACTTGAGACGCCGAACACTCCCGAAGGTGTTCGGACTTTATGATAACGGGCAAAATTATGCCCTAAACCCCTTGTGTCCAGGTACGGGCATTGTCTTCCGACGTGGGCAATGCCAAAGCGTCGGGCCCGCTTTGGCTATAGGAGGAAGCCAAGGAGATTAACAACAAGAGACAAGAATAAAAGGTCTACGAGGGTCTTAATCTGAAAAGAATCCTTGCGACGGGTCCCTCTGCACGCTCTGCGCTTTGTTCTCCGTAAGCGCCGTTATCACGGGCGGATACGCACGCTTGTTCATCTCAGAAAAAGAGGAAAATTTTAGTTTTAGAAACAGTTCGTGCGAAAATAATGCAAAAGAATAAGTGCAAATAATTAAAGCTAGGTTTATATGAAACCGCGGTTAGTTGTGCGCGCAGCCCCTTATGAAAGGGTATGCGGCTAGGGAGCCCCTAGCCTGCTGAGTCCGGATTCGTCTATCCGAATCCGGGGTCTTTAAATGACCCTTGCACTGAAATGGTGCCATGTGGACCGGGCATCTTAAGTGTAAGATACGCGTAATGCGGTATGGCGTTGAAGCGGACAAAAGCCTTTCGTCCCAATAGTGCTTGATGTTCACTTTTAAATGGGACGATATGGAAAATTAACTTTTCTCGTCGAAAATTGTTCGGTGATCCAAACACGACTTCGAGTAATATCGAGCCTGTGCACTTGGCGTAAGGGCCTGGCGTAACTCCTGTGAAGGAAGTGCGGCTGTGTCGAATTTTGGTAGGGTCTATCCCCATCCGACGGATTGTGTTTGAATATAGCAGGTTTAAGTAATCGCCTCCGCCCATTAGGACGTTTGTGAATTGTAGTCCGTCTATTATCGGATTCAATACCAGGGGAGTCCGTCCCGCGGTTCGAACACTTTTGGAATAATCCCGGTGGTCGAAAGTGATTGGTTTTGATATCCAATCTCTACGGTTTGCTAGGCTGGACCGTGCGAAGCTCTTTTTAGAAAGTGCCGCACTGTTTTTCCGTGTCCTCACATGAAGTGAGTTTACTGCTTTGACCCCTTGTGGGAATGTCTTTTGTTTTCCGGTGCCCTGCTGGCAGGGTTTATCTTCTTCGCTTGACGCGTCGAGCCCCTTGCGTTCGGCGTTTAGTCGGCCGACTATTTGAAAACCCAACAATCCTCGTGGGTGTGATTTGCGTGCCTTCCAGGTACCGTGGATTTGACATATCCGACCCGAATTTTGTGTAGGTTAGACGGTTCGTCATTGTCGCATTTTGATGGGTTGAGCTTTATTATTCGCCATGAGCTTTTAAATCCGGCGTTGACTGCCGTGTTTTTGGGCTTTTCTCTTTATTCCGCGCTGTTCTTTTCGCTACCGTGATTTTCCGCTTCCATCTCTTATCTCGATGTACTTGGGTCGCTGGTGCTTCTTGCCAACCAGCTGTCCTCTCCCGCACAAAAGCGGGTCATGAGGCTTGTTAATGCGGTCATTGTCCTCGGTTTCTCTTGACCGAGGTGTCCGGTGAGCCATTCGTCTCGACATTGTGCTTAAAAGCTGCTAAGGCTTCGGCGTCCGGACAATCGACTATGTGGTTCTTTTGGTAAGGAACCTGTTCTGCACTTCCGCGTTGACTCTCCGTGCTGTTGAGTTATGTGACTTAGGTCATCTCAGATCCGGAGGCGGACATAAGTCCCTTGAAAATTTGCTCTAAACGCTTCCTCGAGCTCTTCCCAACTTCCAACAAGAGTTTTCGGGAGGCTTTTGAGCCAATGACGGGCTGGCCCTTTGAGCTTGAGGGTAGATATTTTATGGTGTGGAGATCGCCTCCTCCGCCATATGTATATGCAGATATAGTCTTCTATCCAGCACTCTGTGGTCTGTTGTTCCATCGTAGGCTTCTATGTTTATGGGTTTAAACCTGCTGGGAATTCATGTTCCAAAGACCTCGTCTGTGAAGCATAGTGGGTGTCGGCGCCCAGTGCTTGTATGCGTGCCGCTATCGCCGGACACTTGACGTGTTCCTTTGCTTATAGGGGCTTTCCTTTTGGGTCCGTAGATGGACCTGGCTGGGCCATTTGACGGTGGGGGCTTTATGGCCTCTTCGTCGAATTCTGGGAGCAGCTTGCGCTTCGGGTAGCTCTTCGATTGGTTGTCGTGTTTGTCTGCGGTTTTGAGTAGTTTGCTCCATCTTATCTGGAGCGCGTCTTCCGCTGTGTTGAGCTTCCGTTTTTCCTTCTTCAGGCTTCTTGCTGTAGCGATGAGCCTGCGTTTGCAAAGATCTTGTTCGACGGGCTCCTCGAGTTCGTCGTCATTGGGGCTTGTTTCGTCTTCGGAGGGAGGTACATAGTTGTGATCCTCAACCTTTTCTTCTGCCGCCCTTTCGTGAGGGCTTGCTTCTACATCCTCCTTTGCTGAGTCTTGCTGGAGGGGTTTGTCTTCGGCACTCTCCGGGGTGTTATTATCTCCCGTGTCGGATTCTCCATTCTTGTTGTGGCGGGATTTAGAGCGGCGCCGCTGACGCCGGCGTTTGGGTTGCTTCTTTAAAGAATCTTCCTCCGCTGCTTTCTCGCCATCCCCTTCTTTTGGGGTATCCACCATGTAGACGTCGTATGATGAGGTGGCCTTCCAGTGTCCCATGGGCGCTAGGTCCTGATCGTCTCCGGCATCATCGTCCATAGCGTCGATGTCCTCGGAGTCGTAGTCTAGCATGTCGGTTAGATCCTCGGCGCTGGCTACAAAGTGGGTGGTGGGTGGGCTCAATTTCTTCGTCGTCCGAACTCCGACCGCCCCGCCATAGTCCGCCAGATTCTCCCGATAGCGAGAGATGCTTCAGGAATTCAGGATATCGCCAAAAGGCGAGTGTTGAAAGATGTCTGCGGCGGTGAATTCCATAACCGCGCCTAATCTCGCTTAATTAGGCGGGGCGCTGGAGGCTCGGAGTCCGGCGAGGAGTCCGGCGTCTCGAGATCACAAGTTTTGCAAGGGCAAAATCGGTATTCGCCCATCGCCGTAGATGTTGAAGCCCGGGCGGCGCTTCATCCACCGACCCTCGTCATGGGCAATCGGCCCGCAAGTAGCCGGGCGGATTCAAATCGCGACCATCAAAGCACCGTCCGCGGCGACCTAGATCATGCCCATCGCCACAGTCTGGCGGCGCTTGGTTGTGGCTCGAGTCCGTCAGAGATCAAGTCTCCGCGGTCATCGGCCGTGAAGTTTAGGCTTCGAATCGACTCGACGGCCAGGGCGAAGCTTCGATCTGCTCGGATGGCCAAGAGAATTGGCCCGCAGCAAAGCCGCCCGAATATGAAGATCTGTGAAAAGTCTCACCCTAGACGGCGTTGATAGTTGAAGATGCCATCGAGCCTATCGGTGACGACACGAGGAACTCTCAATGAAAGCACCAATGTCGGTGTCAAAACCGCGGATCTCGGTAGGGGTCCCGAATCGTGCGTCTAGGCGGATGGTAACAGGAGACGAGGGACACAATGTTTTACCTGTGTTCAGGCCCTCTCGATGGAGGTAATACCCTCGTCTGCTTGATTAATATTGATGATATGGGTAGTACAAGAGTAGATCTACCACGAGATCAAGGAGGCTAAACCCTAGAAGCTAGCCTATGGTATGATTGTTGAGATGTAATGTTGTGTCCTACGGACTAAAGCCCTCCGGTTTATATAGACACCGGAGAGGCTAGGGTTACACAGAGTCGGTTACAATGGTAGGAGATCTACATATCCGTATTGCCAAGCTTGCCTTCCACACCAAGTAAAGTACCTTCCGGACACGAGCCGGAGTCTTCAATCTTCTATCTTCGTAGTCTGGGAGTCCGGCGGATATTGATAGTCCGGCTATCCGGATACCCCCTAGTCCAGGACTCCCTCAGACATTTTTCCGCAATGTGCCTCCGGCGCCGCCCAGGGTATTTTTAGTGTGTAGTTATGTATGCGTAGTACGCAGGCCGCAGCTTGATGGGACAACTGGCGGAGCCCGAACTGCTAACTAAGGTCTGGATCCGTTGATTTATCGCAACTATGCGCGGACCGGACTCGTTTAGATACATCATTGGCTTTATTGGCCGATGAACTATTCGGCTTGATAAGGCCGCCATACACCTCGGCTGCGAGGGCCGCGGTGTGCTCTTTAGTACGGAGGGAGCGCTCCATATTACCATTGACTTTAATAATGCCATGAGGTCCGGGCATTTTAAGCTTCAAGTAAGCGTAGTGCGGGACTCCATTAAAGCGGGAGAAAGCAGTTCGTCCGAGCAGTGCGTGATAGCCACTGCGGAAAGGGACGATGTTGAAGATTAACTCTTCGCTGCGGAAGTTATCTAGGGAGCCGAATACTTCCTCCAGTGTCAGTGAGCCCGTGCAACGGGCCTCCACTCCCGGTATCACACCATTAAAGGTAGTGTTACTAGGCTTGATTCTTGATGGGTCAATGCCCATCTTACAAACAGTGTCTTGATAGATCAAGTTGAGACTGCTGCCCCCGTCCATAAGGACTCTAGTGAGTTGGTATCCGTTGATAATTGGATCAAGTACCAGGGTGGCCGAACCCCCGTGACGGATACTAGTTGGGTGATCCCTGTGATCAAAAGTGATCAGACAGGCTGACCATGGGTTGAACTTGGGGGCGACAGGATCTACAGCATAGACGTCCCGTAGTGCGTGCTTGCGCTCCCTTTTGGGCATGTGAGTGACGTAGATCATGTTTACTGTTTTTACCTCGGGGGGAAACTGTTTCTAACCCACGGTGTTCGGCTGGCGGGGCTCATCATTGTCTTCACTTGGAGGTCCCTTTCCCTTGTGTTCGGTATTTATCTTACCGGCCTATTTGAAAACCCAACAATTCCTGTTGGTATGGTTAGCAGGCTTATCAGGTGTGCCATGAATCTGGCAAGGCCTCTCAAGGATTTTATCCAAGCTGGATGGACCGTCCCTTTGCCCTTGAAAGGTTTCTTCCGTTGTACGGATTTAGAGCCGTTGAATTCGGCATTGACTGCCAAATCGGTTGCGTCGTCATTATTGTTCCGACGTATATTTTTATTGCAGCGAGGTTTACCATTGTAATCCTTGGCCTTAGAAGTGTCGGGGTTGCCTGAGCTGTTGCTTCTACGAGCCAACCAGCTATCCTCACCCGTACAGAAGCGGGTCAATAGTGCAGTGAGGGCGGCCATAGTCTTTGGCTTTTCCTGCCCGAGGTGTCAGGCGATCCATTCGTCCCGGACACTGTTTTTGAAGGCTGCTAAGGCTTCGGCGTCCGGACAATCCACGATCTGGTTCTTTTTAATTAGGAACCGATTCCAAAGCTTGCGAGCCGATATGCCTGGTTGCTGGATTATGTGACTCAGGTCGTCAGCATCCGATGGCCGGACATAAGTGCCTTGAAAGTTAGCCCGAAAGGCATCTTCCAAATCTTCCCAGGTTCCAATGGAGTTTTCTGGGAGGTTATTTAGCCAGTGCAGTGTTGGTCCTTTCAGCTTTAGAGGAAGATATTTGATGGCATGGAGGTCATCTCCACATGCCATGTGGATGTGGAGAAGGAAATCTTCGATCCAGACGGCCGGATCCGTCGTTCCATCATACTGTTTGATGTTTACTGGTTTAAACCCTCGCGGAAATTGGTGCTGCATTACCTCACCGGTGAAGCATAAAGGGTGCGCGGCCCCTCTATATCGTGCAATATCGCAGCGGAGGTTGGCTGACATCTGAGTTTGGTTCTGATCCCGAGTATAGTAATGATCGTCACGCCGGTCTTCATAGCTATTGTTTCGCACCGGGGCACGGCCTCTTGATCCGTAGATTGATCTAGTTTGGCCAGCTTTATTTTCTAGGTCCCGTTGCAAGTCATATGTGTATCCCGCGGCTGCGGTCTCCTTGCCTCTTCTGCGAGGAGGTGAGGGTTGGTGTTCGGCTTGATATGCCGCTTTATCCCGTCCACGTGGTAGTTGGTCTGGTTGATCTGCTTGATTGTATTTCAATAGTATTGGCTCAAGGGCTTCGTCGTCGAATTGTGGCAGTAACTTGTGCTTAGGGTAACTTTTGACAGGTCACTCGTGGATGTATTCTTCAGTGGCCAAGACCTTAGGCCACCTTTCATTAAGTGTATCATGTTCAGCTTTGAGCTGCTGCTGCTTCTTTTTCAGGCTCCGAGCGGTGGCGATGAGCTGTCGCTTGAAGCGTTCTTGTTCGAGGGGTTCCTCTGGGATGATAAAATCTTCGTCACCGAGGCTAACTTCCTCTTCGGATTCTGGCATATAGTTGTTGTCTTCCGAATCTTCGTGATCAGCATGTTCAGGACTATATTGACCCTCTTCCCTTTCGTCATGTTCGGATGTGGACTCGATGGGGTATTCGAGATCTTCGGCATCATCTAGAGTCTCATTGTCTTCGGTGTTCGTATTCCTATCTTTTGCCTGATGCGAACATTAGCGGTGCCGTTAACGTCGGTGCTTTGGTGGTTTGTCAATGGGTTTGTCCTCATCGGGGTTCTGATTATCCTCGTTGTACTTTTTATCAGGAGTGTCCACCATGTATACATCGTAACTTGAAGTGGACGTCCAACGCCCTGTGATGGGTGGGACTTGGCTCGGTTCGGCGTCGGCATCGTCGTCCATACCGTCAATGTCTTTGGACGCGTAGCCCAACATGTCGGTTAAATCCTCGACAGTGGCTATTAAGTGGGTGGTGGGTGGGGTATAAAATTCCCCGCCCTCAGCCCCCAGCCCGAGCTGGGTACAGTTCGGAGGTAAAACCTCTGTGATGGCGAGGGACTGCATTAATCCCTATGCTTCATCTAGGAGCGAAAGTTGAACTAGAAACTATGGGTCTGTCGGGCTGAGCTCGGCATGGGACACCTGACCAGACCCAATGTGCGTAGACCTCGACAGTTCGGAGTGATTGTCTAGAGGCAAATCCAAGATTGCATCTGGGTCTTCGGTCGGGAACTCCACGAGGGGAAGGAGTCCGGCAGGGCTAACGCTCACGTCTTCGGACGATGGGACCCGCTCCGGATCTAAGGCCGGGGCAGGTACGAGGCTTGACCCTTGAATGGGATCTAATAGGGAATCCGGAAAGACTTCTTGGTGGGGGCACGGGGTGGCAGCCAAGGCCGCGAACCCGTCAAAGATTAGATCTCCTCGGATGTCAACGACGTAGTTCAGGTTTCCAAACCTGATCTGGTGGGCAGGGAGTAACTGTCGATCTGCTCGAGGCGGCCGATCGAGTTGGCACGAAGCACGAAGCCATCAAACACAAAGACCTATCCGGGGAGAAATATTTCCCTGGACGCAGCATTATTAATGATGAAGAGGCGATCCATCGATCCTTCTGTCGATGATATAGCGTAGCTCTCAATGAAAGCACCAATGTCGGTGTCAAAAACCGAAAGATCTCGGGTAGGGGGCCCAAGCTTGTATGTCTGAGGACCGACGGTAACTATGGACAAAGGACACAGTGCTTACCCAGGTTCGGCCCTCTTAATGGAGGTAAAACCCTACTCCTGCTTGATTATATTCGAAGGGTAAAGGAGTTACAAGAGTTGATCTACCATGACATCGTGTTGGCTAACCCTAGATTGGCTAGCATTGCAATGTTGTGTTCCTGCCTCCAATCTAACCCTCCGGTTTATATAGACACCAGAGGGGCCTAGGGTTGCACAAAGTCGGTTTCACAGAAAGGAAATAACATATCCAGATACCTATACTTGCCATCCACACATACGGTGTCGGTGTTCTGGGAACGGGGGTCCCCAGACTTGCCTGCCTGCGGCCTGCGACATGGCTCACCAGCGGCCCAGTACGGCCCGTCTTCATCAACCCAAACTCAAGACCCTCGCGAGGGGCCAAGCCTCACGGGGCGGACGACACAGGGCCCGGGGGCTACTCAGGGGCGGCCTCACCAGGCAGTCTCGCGAGGAGGCAGAGAGATCAAGGCAAGGAGTACCTCGCGAGGTGCTCATGGTGCAAGCCATGACGATCAAGACCAGGCGGGCGCCAGCCTGCGAAGTGTCCTCGATTCCTCTTTGGTGCAAAGGGGGCAAGCGCAGGCGCGGAGTACCAAGGCATTAAGCAAAGGGGGCAAGCGCAGATCATCTTCCGCACCCCCAAACATCCACAATGGGCGTGAGTGCGCCTGAAGTGGAGCCACCTGCTGCGTCAGGAACTCCCTCAGGAGCATGCCCCAATCAGCTTTGCCGCCCTCATGTTGCCTAGCCTCAGGTTGGCGTTCATCTTCTCCAGCACCGACATCGCCCATCGGTCATCAAGCTTCGCATGAGACCACGCCTCGTCGTGTTGGGGCTGCTCCGTTGGCAACACCAACCAAGAGTGGATGCATCCGGCATCCATCATGACCCACTTGCTTCAGAAGCCGTCGACCCTCTTCCCGGTCTACGAGATCGCGTTGGCCTTGGAGTATGCGACGAAGCCAGCGCATGCCGAGGTATGGCCGCCGGTGATTTGGAGAGAGAAGAAGTGGTGCAGCAAAGCCACGGACGGCATCACCCCAACGTGCACCTCACAGTAGTAGGAGAAAATCGACAAAAGGAGAACGGAGTTGGGATGGAGATGAAGGGCCTGCAACCTGTAATGGCGGAGGACGGCATAGAAGAACTCAGAGAAGGGAGGAACCAGGCCAGCGATGACGGTGCTCATGAAGAAGGGGTAGAAGGTGCTCCCCCATCTCGCTGCCATGTGCCGCCGTCATCAGGTGCGTAGCAACGAGATTCTTCTCCGTCATGTTGGGGGGATCCAGGGCCGGCGAGAACCAAGCCGACAGGGCCTCGGCCACGGCCTTGTGGGGCGCCATTGCTCGCTGAAAGGGGAAGGATGGAGCAGATCTGGAGATTTCGGAAGCAAGAGAGCAAGGAAGGGGATGAGCAAGGCGAATGAGAGCAATGAAGGTAAGCCTTACTCAGACCAGCCTTTTGTCAGTCGGGCAGTTGCCGAGGCAGCATAGGGAAGCGGAGACGCCCACGTCCAATCAACCGCCACACGGCGACCAAGGCCGCAGGTTGTTGGGACCCGCGGCACTCCGCCCTTGCCCTTTGGCTTTGCTGCTAAGCCAAGTCCGAGCGCGCCTTGGGCCCGGGGGCTACTGTCGGCGTTCTGGGAACGGGGGTCCCCAGACTTGCCTGCATGCGGCGTGGCTCACCAGCGGCCCAGTGCGGCCCATCTTCATCAACCCAAACTCAAGACCCTTGCGAGGGGCCAAGCCTCGTGGGGCGGACGACACAGGTCCCGGGGGCTACTCAGGGGCGGCCTCACCAGGCAGGCTCACGAGGAGGCGGAGAGATCAAGGCAAGGAGTACCTCGCGAGGTGCTCATGACGCAAGCCATGACGATCAAGACCAGGCAGGCGCCAGCCTGCGCAGTGTCATCATTTCCTCTTTGGTGCAAAGGGGGCAAGCGTAGGCGCGGAGTACCAAGGCATCAAGCAAAGGTTTCCATATCGGTGCAATGAGACCAAGACCAGCAGGACTACAGGACGGAGGTCACCATGGAGCCCAAGACGGCGTCATCACCAGAGCCTTTGGCAGTCGAAGACCACCTTTAGTCAGGATAGCTTGTACTAGTTGTCCCCTTTCAAAATGTCCATTGTTGGCTCCCTTCCCGCCCAATATTTGGGAAGAGGAACAGGGCCTCTATATATAGGGCTAGCCACCACAGTAGAGGGCATCTCATCTAGATCTCACCCAGAGCCAACGGAGACCGAGCAATTCCTCTCCAAGCGCACCACCACAAGAACACCTCTCCTCGCGAGGCTGTTCTTCCTCTGTACTATTCATCATCAGCCCAAGAGGCAATCCACCACACCACACACAGGAGTAGGGTATTAGACCATAACTGTGGCCCGAACCTGTATAAATCTTGTGTCCCTTGTGTTGTTCATCGTGCTAGCTTAGATTCGCGGCGAGGTTGTGGGCGTGTTTTGATAGGTAGAAGATCTTCGTGCGCACCCCAGAGTTCGAACCTTAAGGGTTTTGCCTGAACCCGATATCCGACATTTGGCGCGCCAGGTAGGGGTGCGCCGGAATCTTTTCCCCGCTAATTTGCGTCACATCGCTTCGTCGCATCCACGGCAGATGCTCGCCGAGCTCGCGCCTAGTGCCGGGCTGCTCTTGCCGCTCGCGTCACCCATACGGCTCCCGTCGGTGGGCTTCCTCGTCGTTCTCCGTCGCCTGGCGCCAACGCTGCCACCGGCCTGGCGGGAAACAAGTAGCAAGCATCTTCGCTACACCCTTCGGTGCAGCGGGACGGCCACACCGCCACTCCGTCGCTGACCCCAGCTGGTTCGTCGTCTCACGGTCGTCGCGCCCCCACGGACGTGCAGGTCGCGTTGCTCCTGGCACGTGAGATCCTGCACTCGCTCCCCGTCGACGACCTGTACGAGTAGTGGCTCGCTTGCATCACCGAGCTCGTCAACGCCGCAGGGGGCTCTCCTGCGCCGTCCCTCTAGCTGCCTCGCCCTCCGTCCTGCATTGGCCATGCGGCTCAGGGGGTGTCACCGCCACCTCCTCCCCAAGAAGGCGCCCTGGCTCCAAGGCGCGTGCTATGTCTTGAGCTTGCGTTTGTTTTCCTCGAAGAGGAGAGGGTGATGCAGAAAGTATAGCGTAAGATTGAACCCATAAGTATTACGGTGGGTGAATGAATTACTGTCGAACAATTGATAGAAAAGTGCATAGTTATGAGATTATCTAGGCATGATCATGTATATAGGCATCACGTCCATAACAAGTAGACTGACTCCTGCCTGCATCTACTACTATTACTCCACACATCGACCGCTATCCAGCATGCATCTAGAGTATTAAGTTCATAAGAACAGAGTAACGCATTAAGCAAGATGACATGATGTAGAGGGATAAACTCATGCAATATGATATAAACCCCATCTTGTTATCCTCGATGGCAACAATACAATACGTGCCTTGCAACCCTTTCTGTCACTAGGTAAGGACACCGCAAGATTGAACCCAAAGCTAAGCACTTCTCCCATGGCAAGAAAGATCAATCTAGTAGGACAAACCAAACTGATAATTCAAAGAGACTTGCAAAGATAATTCAATCATACATAAAAGAATGCAGAGAAGATTCAAATATTATTCATAGATAAACTTGATCATAAACCCACAATTCATCGGATCTCGACAAACACACCGCAAATAGAGTTTACATCGAATAGATTTCCACAAGAGAGGGGGAGAACATTGTATTGAGATCCAAAAAGAGAGAAGAAGCCATCTAGCTAATAACTATGGACCCGTAGGTCTGTGGTAAACTACTCACAACTCATCGGAGGGGCAAGGATGTTGATGTAGAAGCCCTCCATGGTCGATTCCCCCTCCGACAGAGTGCCGGCAAAGGCTCCAAGATGGGATCTCGCGGATACATAAGGTTACGGTGGTGAAAATTGTGTTTCGTGGTGCCCCTGTATGTTTTCGGGGTACGTAGGTATATATAGGAGGAAGAAGTACGTCGGTGGCTGCCTGAGGGGCCCACGAGACAGGGGGTGTGCCCTACAGGGGGGCGCGGCCTCCTATCTCGTGGGGGCCTCGGCTGCTTCTTGACTTGCACTCCAAGCTCTCCGGATCACGTTTGTTCCAAAAATCACGCTCCCAAAGGTTTCATTCCGTTTGGACTCTGTTTGATATTCCTTTCTTCGAAATACTGAAATAGGCAAAAAAAACAGCAATACGGGATGGGCCTCTGGTTAGTAGGTTAGTCCAAAAAATGATATAAATTTGTAAAATAAAGCCCATGAACATCCAAAAGGGGTAATATAATAGCATGGAACAATCAAAAATTATAGATACGTTGGAGACGTATCAAGCATCCCCAAGCTTAATTCCTGCTCGTCCTCGAGTAGGTAAATGATAAAAAAGAAATTTTTGATGTGGAATGCTACCTAGCATAATTCTCAATGTAATTTTCTTTATTGTGGCATGAATGTTCAGATCCAAATGATTCAAAATAAAAGCTTATAAAACATAAAAATAATAATGCTTCAAAGCATACTAATAAATAATCATGTCGTATCAAAATAACATAGCCAAAGAAAGCTCATCCCTACAAAATCATATGGTTAGGCCATGTTTCATTTTCATTACCCAAAATACTCCCATCATGCACAACCCCGATGACGAGCCGAGCAATTGTTTCATACTTTTTAATGCGCTTCAGCTTTTTCAACTCTTACGCAATACATGAGTGTAAGCCATGGACATAACACTATGGTTGTATATGGTGGTGGTTGTGAGGACAAAAAAGGAGAAGATAGTCTCACATCAACTAGGCGTATCAACGGGCTATATAGAGGTGCCCATCAATAGATATCGATGTGAGTGAGTAGGGATTGCCATGCAACGGATGCACTAGAGCTATAAATATATGAAAGCTCAACAAAAGAAACTAAGTGGGTGTGCATCCAACTTGCTTGCTCACGAAGACCTCGGGCATTTTGAGGAAGCCCATCATTGGAATATACAAGCCAAGTTCTATAATGAAAAATTCCCACTAAGTATATGAAAGTGACAACATAGGAGACTCTCTATCATGAAGATCATGGTGCTATTTTGAAGCACAAGTGTGGAAAAAGAGATAGTAGCATTGTCCCTTCTCTCTTTTTCTCTCATTTTTATTTATTTCTTTTTTCTTTCTTTTATTTTTATTTTTTTCCTTTGGCCTTTTTTTTCTTTTTGGCCTTTCACATTTTTTTCTTTTTGTAAAGTCAGAAGTCTCATCCCGACTTGTGGGGGAATCATAGCCTTCATCATCCTTTCCTCACTAGGATAATGCTCTAATAATGAAGATCATCACACTTTTATGGATTTACAACTCAAGAATTACAACTCAAAGCTAGAACAAAATATGACTCTATATGAATGCCTCCGGCGGTGTACTGGGATATGCAATGAATCAAGAGCGACACGTATGAAAATTATGAAGGTGGCCTTGCCACAAATACGATGTCAACTACATGATCATGCAAAGAGCAATATGACAATGATGGAACGTGTCATAATAAACGGAACGGTGGAAAGTTGCATGGCAATATATCTCGGAATGGCTATGGAAATGCCATAATAGGTAGGTATGGTGGCTGTTTTGAGGAAGGTAAATAAGGGGTTTATGATACCGGCGAAAGTTGCGCGGTAATAATAAAGGCTAGCAACGTAAAAAGGATGAGTGTGCCTATGTCCATGGACTCACATTAGTCAAAAGAGAACTCATATACATATTGCAAAAGCCTACTTAGCCCTCGAAGAAAAGTACTACTACGCATGCCCCAAGAGGGATAGATTGGTAGGAAAAGACCATCGCTCGTCCCCGACTGCCACTCATAAGGAAGACACTCAAAAGAGCACCTCATGCAACAAATTTGTCACACAACTTTTACTATACGTGCATGCTACGGGACTTGCCAACTTCAACAAATGTATTTCTCAATTTCATAATTATCCACTAGCATGACCCTAACATTACTACCTTTATATCTCAAAACAATTATCAAGCATCAAGTTGATCATAGCATCCAATTCTTTTTCTATGATAGTTTTTATTATACCCAACTTGGATGCTCATCATTCTAGGGCCAACTTTATGACCATAGCAAATACCATGCTGTTCTAAAAGACTCTCAAAAAGATATAAGTAAAGCATGAGAGACTAGCAATTTCTTCAAAATTAAGACACCACCGTGCTCTAAAAGATATAAGTGAAGCACTAGAGCAAAAACTATCAAGCTCAAAAGATATAAGTGAAGCACATAGAGTATTCTAGCAAATTCTAATCAAATAGGCTTCTCCCGAAAGGTGTGTACAGCAAGGATGATTGTGGTAAACTAAAAATCAAAGATATAATACATGATGCTCCAAGCAAAACACATATCATGTGGCGAATAAAAATATAGCTCCAAGTAAAGTTAACAATGGACAAAGATGAAAGAGGGGATGCCTTCCCGGGGCATCCCCAAGCTTAGGCTTTTGGCTATTATTGAATATCTTGGGGTGCCATGGGCATCCCCTAGCTTAGGCTCTTGCCACTCCTTATTCCATAGTCCATAAAAGCTTTACCCAAAACTTGAAAACTTCACAACACAAAACTCAACAGGAAATCTTATAAGCTCCGTTAGTGAAAGAAAACAAAACCACCACATAAGGTACTGCAATGAACTCATTCTTTATTTATTTTAGTGTTAAAACTACTTTATTCCAACTTCCTTATGGTTTATAAACTAATTTACTAGCCATAGATGCATTGAAATAAGCAAACAACACAGGAAAAACAGAATCTGTCAAAAACAGAACAGTCTGTAGCAATCTGTAACTAAAGCAAACTTCTGGAACTCTAAAAATCCTACCAAAATAGGAAGTCCTGGAAAATTTGGTTATTGAACAGCATCAAAAAGAATCAACGCAAAAGCACGTTCCTGTGATTTAACAAAATTATATTCGTGCGTGCAAAGTTTCTGTTTTTTCAGCAGAATCAAATCAACTATCATCGTAGGTTATCCTATAGGTTCTACTTGGCACAAACACTAATTAAAAGAGAAAAACACATATAAACAGAAGGTAGATGCAAGATTTATTACTAAACAGGAGCAAAAACAAAAAACATAAAGAAAATTGGGTTGCCTCCCAACTAGCGCTATCGTTTAACGCCCCTAGCTAGGCATAAAAGCAAAGATAGATCTAAGTAGTGCCATCTTTGGTACTAGATTAGTAAGTATCACGCATGATAGATTCATAAGGTAATTTGACTTTCTTTCTTGGAAATTGCTCCATGCCTTTCTTTAATGGAAGTTGTAATCTAATATTTCCTTCCTTCATACCAATAATCGCACCAATCGTTCTAAGGAAAGGTCTACCAAGAATAATAGGGCAAGAAAAATTGCAATCTATATCAAGAACGATAAAATCTACGGGCACCAAATTTCTATTTGCAACAATAAGAACATAATTGATCCTTCCCATAGGCTTTTTAATGGTGGAATCCGCAAGGTGCAAATTTAAAGAGCAATCATCAAGATCATGAAAACCTAGAATATCACATAAAGTTTTCAGAATCGTGGAAACACTAGCACCCAAATCACACAAAGCAAAACACTCATAATCTTTAATTCTAATCTTTATAGTAGGTTCCCACTCATCATTAAGTTTTCTAGGTATAGAAACTTCCAAATTAAGTTTTTCATCATAAGATTGCATCAAGGCATCAACAATATGTTTGGTAAAAGCTTTATTTTGACTATGAGCATGAGGAGAATTAACAAAGGATTGCAACAAGGAAATACAACCTTTTAAAGAACAATTATCATAGTCAAATTCCTTGAAATCTGAGATAGTAGGTTCAATATTATTGGAAGTTGAGGATTCTCCAATCTCACTTTTACCAAATTTAGCATTAAGATCTAAAGACTCCGAATTCTTGGGACGCCTTCTAGGCAAAGTTGATTCATCATCAGTCCCATAATCATCAAAATTCATATTGCAAAACATAGATCTAATACGAGACGCATCAATAACTTTAAGATCCTCATCATTATTTTCCTCTAACTTTTCTGGTTTAGCGGCCATCTTATTGACTAAGGTGGCTTGCTTATCAGAAATTTTGGCTATAGCATTTTCAAGACGGGTAATTTGACCATTAACACCTAAAATTCTTTATTCATATCATCAAGCTCTTTGTTCATAAACCCCAAAAAAACTTTTTGTTCCTTAAGCTCTTTTCTAAATAAATTATTATGCTCAAATTGCAAATTCTAAAGCTTTTAATATTTGATTCAATCTCATCCATCCTTCTGAGAAGGTGGTCAGGACCCTTAGGTGAAGCCATAACGTCAAACAGGCACACAAGCAAAAGGCAAGCAAAAAGAGAGGAGGAGAATGGGAAAGAGAGGGCGAATAAAACGGCAAGGGTGAAGTGGGGGAGAGGAAAACAAGAGGCAAATGGCAAATAATGTAAATGTGAGGAAGATGGGTTTGTGATGGGTACTTGGTATGTCTTGACTTGAGCGAAGACCTCCCCGGCAACGGCGCCAGATATCCTTCTTGGTACGTCTTGAGCTTGCGTTGGTTTTCCTCGAAGAGGAGAGGGTGATGCAGCAAGTGTAGCGTAAGTATTTCCCTCAGTTTTGAGAACCAAGGTATCAATCCAGTAGGAGGCTCCTCAAAAGTCCCATGCACCTACACAAACAATCTGAGAACTCGCAACCAACGCAATAAAGGGGTTGTCAATCCCTTCACGGCCACTTGCAGAAGTGAGATCTAATAAAGATAGTATGATAAGATAAATATATTTTTGGTATTTTATAATATAGATGCAAAAAGTAAAGATGCAAATAAAAGTAGATTGAAAGCAAATATGATAATAGATAGACCCGGGGGCCATAGGTTTCACTAGTGGCTTCTCTCAAGATAGCATAAGTATTACGGTGGGTGAACGAATTACTGTCGAGCAATTGATAGAAAAGCGCATAGTTATGAGATTATCTAGGCATGATCATGTATATAGGCATCACGTCCATAACAAGTAGATCGACTCGCCTGCATCTACTACTATTACTCCACACATTGACCGCTATCCAAATGCATCTAGAGTATTAAGTTCATAAGAACAGAGTAACGCATTAAGGAAGATGACATGATGTAGAGGGATAAACTCATGCAATATGATATAAACCCCATCTTGTTATCCTCGATGGCAACAATACAATACGTGCCTTGCCGCCCTAACATCCTTTGGGAAAGGACACGCAAGATTGAACCCAAAGCTAAGCACTTCTCCCATTGCAAGAAAGATCAATCTAGTAGGCCAAACCAAACTGATAATTCGAAGAGACTTGCAAAGATAACTTAATCACACATAAAAGAATTCAGAGGAGATTCAAATATTTCTCATAGATAAACTTGATCATAAACCCACAATTCATCGGATCTCGACAAACACACCACAAGAAGAGATACATCGAATAGATCTCCAGGAAGATCAAGGAGAACTTTGTATTGAGATTCAAAGAGAGAGAAGAAGCCATCTAGCTAATAACTATGGACCCGTAGGTCTGTGGTAAACTACTCACAACTCATCGGAAGGGCCTTGGAGATGATGTAGAGGCCCTCCGTGATTGATTCCCCCTCCGGCGAATTGCCGATGAAGGCTCCAAGATGGGATCTCGCGGATACAGAAGGTTACAGGGGTGGAAATAGTTTTTCGTTGTCGCTTCTAATATTTTCGGGGTACATGGGTATATATAGGAGGAAGAAGTAGGTCAGTGGACGCTCGAGGGGCCCACGAGGGTGGGGGCGCGCACACCTGTAGGGGGCGCGCCGGGCACCCTCGTGGTCGCCTCCCTTGTTTCTTGACTTCCACTCCAAGTCCTCTCAATCACGTTTGTTCCAAAAAGATCGCTGTCGGTGTCAAAACCGGTGGATCTTGGGTAGGGGTCCCGATCTGTGCGTCAAGGCTGATGGTAACAAGAAGTAAGGAACACAGATGTTTACCCAGGTTCGGGCCCTCTCGATGGAGGTAAAACCCTACTTCCTGCTTGATTAATATTGATGATATGGGTAGTACAAGAGTAGATCTACCACGAGATCGTAGAGGCTAAACCCTAGGAGCTAGCCTATGATGGTATGAATGTAATTGTGATCAGCCTTCTAAGGACCAACCTCTCCAGTTTATATAGACACCGAAGAGGGCTAGGGTTTACATGGAGTCGTTACAAGGAAGGAAATATAATATCCGGATTGCCAAGCTTTCCTTCCACGCTAAGGAAAGTCCCATCCGGACACGGGCCGAAGTCTTGAGTCTTATATCTTCACACTTCAATAGTCCGGACGTTGTACACAGTCCGGCTGTCCGGATACCCCCTAATCCAGGACTCCCTCAGTGGCCCATGAACCAGGCTTCAATGACGATGAGTCCGACGCGCAGTATTGTCTTCGGCATTGCAAGGCGGGTTCCTCCTCCGAATTCTCCAAAGTGGTTTATCGAACACATAGTTCGTGTCCGGATCCGCAAGATGATCTTCGTATGGCATAGATCTGATTTGCTGGTAATCTTCGAGCGTCGTGCCCTGGCATCGTTACTCGGTCCAACGTGAACCGACGTTTCCTTCCCTACAACGACTCGTGTCACGAGGCGGTTTTGTTGGCACGTCCCGTCGAGGCAGAGATCGTGTCCCTTTTATTACGGGATTTTCCATCAATATGAGCGTGCGTGACCCCATGACGGCCGTTGGTATTACCCCATGTGTTTTCAGATAAGCCTCAAACAGTCACACCGGGGACTCTTGACATTCACCCTCTTTATAAAGGGGTCAAGACCTATACCTCTTTCTTCACCTTCATCGCGCCTTCTCGCACCTCGAGTTCTAACACCCAAAACCTAAGCTCCACCCCTCCGGAATCCGCCAGTATGTCCGGATCTGATCCTCAAGGCCGGTGGGCCACCTCCTCGATCGAGGAGAAGGACATTGCGGAGCTTAGGGAGGTCGGATACCTAATCGCAGATATCCGGCACAGGCTTCCTGCTCCGGGGCAAGTTATCCCCACACCGGAGCCCAATGAGTGTGTTGTTTTTATCCCACACTTCCTCGGTGGTTTAGGTTTCACTCTCCATCCTTTCGTGAGGGGGATCATGTTCTATTATGGGATGGATTTTCATGATCTGGCTCCGGATGCTATCCTCCATATCTCATCGTTCATTATCGTGTGCGAGGCTTTTCTCAACATCACCCCGCACTTCGGCTTATGGCTCAATACCTTCAATGTGAAGCCGAAGATGATCAGGGGCGACATGTGGAGTGTGGAGGTGCTGTAATAAACAGAAACGCCGATGACCCATGGTCGGAGGGCTCTTTCCCAGAAGTATCTGACATATGGCAGCGGAGGTGGTTTTATGCTACGGCCTCAAGAGGCACAAACTGGGTAGCCGCCCCTGAGTTCCGCTCGGGCCCTCCGTCGCAGTTGGCATCCTGGACAGACGTAGGATGTAATTGGGGGCCCGCAGGTGATGTACCAATACTACAGAACCACATCCGGGAGCTTCTTGAGAGGGATATCAACCTTGTTAGCGTAATGCAAGTGATGTTAATCCGGCGGATGTTGTCGTGCCAACGCCGGCCTCTTCGGATGTGGGAGTTCAATCCAGAGGGTCCGCGGACTGTGAAGCACTTCTTCAGCTTAAAGCTCGAAGAGATGTGTAAATTATTCTTTGGACGGAAAGTAACGTGTCCGGATACCACCGAGGATGCGGGCCTAAGCTGCAATTGCCTAGATACTCAAGTAAGTAGCCTTGATACCGGACACCCTGTTTTGTGTTTGTCATACTTATTTACTCTGAACATCATCCGCGTCCAGGAATGGCTCAGCAAGGCGGAGAGAATCAGGTGTCCGGCACCACTTCCCGAAGGCTCGTCAGCCCCTACCATGGCCAAGATGCTCGATCGGGTACCTAGCAGAATGCCCTCGGGCAAAGACAAGGGGAAGGATGAGAAGTCCAAACCCCACACATTACGCATCCAAACCGGGGATAGTTGCGGAGGAAAGGTCGAGGCCGCCTCCCTACGCAGGAAGAAAAGGGCCGCCTCCGAAGATTTGGAGGCAGAGATGTCCAAATTGGGGAAAAAGGGATCCCCAGGGGTCCTAGCCCCGGCAGGCACCCTCACCACATCATGCCCTCCAACGGGCCAACCCTACAACGAGTCGTAAGTCTATCATTAACTTAAAGGTAGTGTATTTCTCCTGGATCAATGACCAGGACTCAACTTTTTGCAGTCCGGCTGGTACCTCTTCTCAACAGGGGTCGTCTTCGGGCGACCTTCCTCCCGAGATGATGGAGAGCGAGACCCCACCCGCCTCTCCAGTTCTTGATGCAGGCGACACCAAGGTGTCGTCACGGAGGAGCCCGGATCCGCCAAGGCCGGAAGCCAATGCATCAGCCGCCCCAAGTCTGGATGTGCTAACGGGCTTACTGGAGCGAGCTGCGCTCTCGGAGGAGCACCGCTCGTTAATGAGCGTGGTGCTCAAGAAGATTTCATCCGCTACAAGCGGTTTGAATGAAGCATTCAGAAGCCTGCTCAGAGGCTTTGAGGTATGTAATGGAGAGCTCATTGTTTCTTTGGTTGTAAGGCACGCGCTAGGTGTGCTCCATATAGATAGTAGCCCCTGAGACTCTGGTTGCCCGCCCTAGGCGGCAAACGGGGGATCATAAACCAATGATAGTGCTGTAAACGTATGCAGGTACCTGTGGGTCCAGCCGCCGGCCCGTCCGTTGAAGTTGCTGAACTATCGAGGCAAATTGGGTCGATTTATGCCGATATCACTCTGATGAATGAGCGGCTGGATATATCACAAGGTATGTGCCCTGTCTCCCATTGCATAGGAAGATATTATGGTGGCACGTATTAATATAATTTGTTCGGACTGCAGATGGTGCTGCTGCCATGGAGGCCCTGAGGGTTGAACTTGCTGTAGCCAAGGAACAAGCTCGGGTGAGCAATGCGGCTGCCCTAAAGGCGGCCGAGGAATTGAGAGCCGAACAGGCTGCTCATCGCCAAAGCGAGGAAAAGATAGCTGAAATGGCTATCGAGTTAAAACATGCCGCTGACCGGTATGAGCTCCTGAAGAAGGAGCATGAAGATAAATTGCTGACCTGAGCAAGGCGCTGAATGCCACCAAGGAAATACGGACCAAGCTCAAGGGCGCGGGGGAGGAGCTTCGACAGGCCGGAGAAATCGCGAGTGGAGGCTCCTATTTGCTGCGGACAAAGTTCTTCGATCCGAAGTACGCTCCCCTTGATGGACGTTGGAGCTCGCCGGACGCATACGCGGACCTGGCGAAGAGTACAGCTGATGCTATGGAGTTCTTCAAAGATGAGGGTGAAAGGGAGGTGGAGAAGTTTTTTTGGTCGCAGTTCCATGCTCCCACTCGCCCGCTGCCGTTAAGTGATAAGATGGCTGCTGTGGCGGAGCTTCACAGGCTGTCCGAGCTTGCGATGCGGTCTGTAATAGATCATCTTTGGCTGAAGGAGCCTAAGCCGGACAGCTACTTTGGTTTAGTGCAACAGTTCCTTGGGGCCGTGCCCCGGATCGATGCCATGAGGAGGTCAGCATGCGTAGAGGGTGCACGGATGGCCCTTGCACGCGTTAAAGCGTATTGGACGGATATGGATGCCACGGTGATAGCGTCTCAGGATCCGATGGGGGGGCAATATCCGATCGGGCACTACTTGGCGTAGGTCACGGAGGGTGCCCGCCCGATAGAGGCGAGCGTTCAAGGATCTCTCTTGAGTGATGATTCAAATTATTGTAAAAATTTTTTGATTAGAAGGTTATATTTATAATTTGTGTCTGAAAATATGATTGTGTCCCCAGTGCTGCCATATATATATATATATATATATATATATATATATATATATATATATATATATATATATATATATATATATATAGGATTGACTATTCGTCACCACGGTGAGGAATAGTTATTCTTCACCCCTCTATTTTACTATCAATGGACCGTAATTTTACGTTCCGTAAATTTTGCCTTATTTCTGAAGTAAAAGAGACCGTAAGAAAATATATAATCGTCGGAAAAATATTTTATGTTATGTAAAATTACAAATTTAAAAACATAGTGTAAAATACACATAAACTGTAAATTTTCTTGTCTTATGACCTATATTTTTATTTTCTTATGTCAAATTTTACGTCGTGAATCGATAGGAATGTAACTATTTGAATTCCAAACGTAATTTAATTATGAAATGATCGTAAGATTACCTCGGTGAAGAATAACTTATTCTCGCACTCGGTGATGAATAGTAACACTATATATATATATATATATATATATATATATATATATATAGACGGTCTATTCTGCTAATATTAGCAGAATAACTATTCTTCACACCACTTCGCACTGCACGCTCAATGAAGCGCCTCAAGGCGTCATTTTGACGACGAGCACTGCAATAGAGACTAGTGAACTTCGTGTCGAAAAAAATTGCACGCGGTGATTTTTCGGTACTGTTTTCGCTCTAATTTTTTAACCGTTTATCGGAATGAGGCGTGTAATATACCATTGAAAAGCTATGGATTAGGCGCAACTTCGACATGTTGAACACTTTCCGAGATTCCACACGGTTTAAGACTAGTTTTCAAAATAGTGCGGCGGATGACGAGTGACAGCGAGCGTTTTTTCGCGTTTTGTTCTAAACCGCTTTCCGGAATGAAGCAAATGATACGCCATTGGATAGATATCGTCGAGGCGCATCTTTTTCATATATAAATCTTTCTCTAATTCATTGCGGTTTAAGAGCAGTTTCAAATTTACTAAAACGCGGATCTCTGTTTTTCAATTTTTTTCAATTTTTCGTTACTGTTTTCGCTCCAGTTTTTGAACCGTTTATCGAAACGAGGCATGTGATACGCCGTTGGAAAGCTACGGACAAGGCGCAACTTTCACATGTTGAAATAGTTTTGAGATTCCTTACGGTTTTAAGTTAATTTTGAAAATCGTGCGGCTGACTTCGAGAGGCAGCGTCTGTTTTTTCGCGAAATTTTTACGAACGGCTGGTAGGAATAATTCAAATCATACGCCGTTGGAAAGATATCGACGAGACGCAACTTTTTCATGTAGAACACTCTATCTAATTCCTTACGGTTTAAGAGCAGTTTCGATTTTACCGAAAAGCGGACACTCTGTTTTTCGCGACACCCAAATGGACGTGGGTACTTCATCCGACTGAAAACCGCACTGCAACGGACGAAAACCGCACTGCATCACATGGGTAAGAGAACTGCATGGTTTCTTTTATTCAAACGTGATTTTTTTCAAGAACGGGAAAGTAGAGTGCACTTCACATCGGGTGTAAATGAACCACAACACTACAAAAAAGTGAACCGCATTACTTTTTTTCGCTTTCATAAAATTTTTTTTTGCACTCACGGGATGATCAACATCAGACGGCCGACCGCACTGCTTGAGACTGAAAACTGCACTGCATCGGATGGGCAAGCGAGCTGCATAATTTGTTTTGTCGGACGTAAATTTTCTAAGACAAGAAGGTGAACCGCAACACCATCGAGAAGCGAACCGCGGCACTACCGAAAGTGAACCTCATGAGTTTTTGTTTTCTTTTTTCATACTTATTATTTTTTTACACACGTAGACCAAGCAAATAGACCACATGGACTGAGCGAGTGAGTTGTATCTAATAAGTGAGCTTCTTTTGAGATGTTTTGGTTTCTATTTAACTTCTTCTGTAAACTCGTCTCGACTACACGATCAATGTTTGTGAGCTGCATGAATGGGGCAAGTAAACTGCATTAAAAATTACATTTGCATGAAAAGAATGTTATCTCCTACCAACATTCTTTGAATAAATTAACAAAAAAGTTATCCGCACAAAACAAAAACAAAGTACTGCACAACCGAGCTAACAAAATTGCACTGTCTACAGCCGCTGATGATCCTCATAGACACAATACATCCATTCATTGGTTTACTCAACCACACACACATACATAAGCACTAGCACCTGGCAGAGCTGCAATTGAGGATCAACGGAACTGTATTTGGGGACCAAGTGAGCCGCACTAGATCAGAAACCTACAAATATAGCCAAAGATGAAACTAGCTCACCAGCAAACTGAACTTCAAGTGAACAATGATGTTCTTTCTCTTTCTTACTAAGTGCACTGCAAATTATTTCCAGAAAAATAATACAGTATAAAAATTGATGAACTACACACCGAAGCACCCGTAAACAAACTGCACAGCCACGACTTCAGCAAGAATTTCCACTTCACAATGAGCACCTCCTCGGATCACAGGTAAACTGCACGTGCGGTGATTGAACGAGGTTGGCCTCCTGCAAACTGAAACCGTAATAGCAGGAATAGCAAACTGCAGTGTACTGAATTTTGCTTTCCAAAAAAAGTGAACTCCAACAACAAACCCAAATGCTCACATGTTTGTGTGTTCATCAGAAGTGGAGAAGAAGCAGGGGGCGTCGCGGCCAATGTTTATGGCGCCGTGGCCGACGACGAGGGAGGCCGAACGCGAGCCTGGTTGGGAAGGGATGCTAGGATTTGGCGTGGCCGACGACGCAGTGGACGATATGCAGGCGCCGGAGGAAGCCAGATCGGGGAAGATTGGCGCCTCCTGCAGCTTCCATCGGGCCTCATTCCTTCCCGGGCTCTGCCCGCGCCAAAGCTCCCGGGCCTCACTGTTTTGAAGGATGGGGAGGCCGATGGCGCAGGGGAGAAGGAGGGTCTCAGATCCGGCCTAAGGTGGATGGAGGCAGCCAGGCATCATCGTCGGCCTCGTTCTGGAACCATTGCTTTCCAAGAGTAGTGATAGGCTGGTGGCAGCGGGTATCGGGGGTCCCGACCATGGCGCTCCACTCGGATCTGACGACGGGGGATGGCAGGGATGAACAAGGGTCACCGGGGACCCCTAGGAGGCCGGTGAGGCGCGGTGGGATGGGAGAGCGGAGGCGCGCCGGCCGGCGGAGGGGCTGGCGTTGGAGATCTGGGACGGGGAAAGTGGGGAAGGAGGTGGGGCACCGGAGCCGGCCGAACGGGATGGAGCGGGGCAGGCAGCGGTAGGCGGTGGCCGGTGCAGGCGACAGTAGGTGGTGGCTGGGGGTGGGTCGGCAGGGAGAGGGGCGCGGCGGCCGGGAGTGGCCAGATCCGCGAGGCCACGGGAGGGTGCCTGAGTGGCAGGGTTGGCGGCGGCTCGGCGGCGGTAGGTGGCGGGGGGGAGCAGGCGAGGCCGGCCGGTGGGAGGAGGAGGCGGGGCGGCGCCGGCCAGTGGGAGGAGGAGGCGGGGCGGCGCCGGTCTGGAGGAGGAGGTGGGGCGCCGTGGGTTTGGGGAGGAAGGCGCGCGCGGACCTGGAATGAGAGGAGGCGGCAGGGTGGGGTGCTGCGGTGGTCGGGGGCCATCCCCGTGGTCGCCGGCCGCCAAGAAGGTGGTGGACGACGGCGGTGCTGGAGGGAGGTGGTGGTGGGGTGGGGTATCATGGAGGGAGGTTTGTGGAGTGAGGTTCGAGAGGGAGAGTGGTGGGCAGCCGTGGGAGGAAGGTTGGATTTTTCTATTCGCTAGGTCAGCGCGTGTCGGGTGGCTAGTGGGTAGGCGTGTTAGCAGAATAAGACATTTTGGTGTGCAGAATAAGACTCTTAAGGGTGTTATCATAATAGACCCACCCTATATATATATATATATGTGTGTGTGTGTGTGTGTGTGTGTGTGTGTGTGTGTGTGTGTGTGTGTGTGTGTGTGTAATCCGAAAGATAGCAGTCGTTGGCTTCAGCCCCCACGCATACAATGCGGGGGTGTTCGCGAAAAAATGTGCCTGATCACTCTTTATCCAACGTCTTGGTCCGGCAAGGAGGTGATCGCACGTCGAACTAGGCAACCGGACTATATAGCTGTAACACTTTCGCTTAGCCGCGGGATTCTAATATTGGGGCTACTATGTAGCCCCTGGTACCATCGCGTGCATCCGAATACGGACGCGTATGTACCTGGCCGGGAAATGGCCCTTTGTTAAGGCAGAGGAATCCTAGAGATTCCGGTGAGTCGTCGAGTGGTTGATCGGTCTCTCATTTGTATCATGACGGTCGGTTTTCGGCTTTCTCTCTTGGTGCTCATCCGAAATAACCATGGCACAATCGCAGTAGTTCTCCTTTGGCCACCTTAGCCGATTATAACGGGACGTAAGGCGGCAAACCCAGGAGCCGGGCAATCCCAACATTTGACCAAAGACATGATTCAGAGCTGATGCATATAAGGCCAAACTCGTGACGCCCAACACTCCCGAAGGTATTCGGACTTTTTAACAGATGATGGGCTCAAGAATGCCCATTCATTATAAACCATGTATGTCCAGGTGCGTGCATTAATCTGTCGTGGCGTAGTGCCAAAAACGGCAGTATCCTCTGTGGGTATGGAACCCGTGGGATGATGAAACAACAAGAGGCAATAGAAAAGGTTTACACAGGGGCTTAATCTAAAAAGAAACCTGTTGAATGGGGCCCTACTACACGTCTGCGCCTTTGTCTCCGTTGTGCCGCATCCTGGAAGGGTATCGCGCGAACGTTGTCTGCGGAAGAAAGGGGATCTCATAGAAGAGTGCAACGTAAGTGTGTGATGGATATTAGAAAATGTAAAATGCTGGCCTGCCAGTAAGGTTGAGACGGGAGTGTGGGGCTTTATTATTAGCCCCTGGTGTCCGCTATAGGATTACATATACAGTTGCCCTGGTTTAATGTGGGCTGCCGGACTCATCTAACCGTGTCCGTGGTCTTAACGACCTGGTATAATTTTGTTTAGAGGCCGCTTGTAGTCTGGCCGCTAGGGCCGTCGCATATTCCCCTGCACGCGAAAGGCGCTCTGTTGTTCTGCTAACAGTGATGACGCCGCGTGGACCGGGCATCTTGAGTGTAAGGTAGCTGATACGTCTCCAACGTATCTATAATTTTTGATTCCTCCATGCTACTTTATTTACTGTTTTGGACTATATTGGGCTTTATTTTCCACTTTTATATTACTTTTGGGACTAACCTATTAACCGGAGGCCCAGCCCAGAATTGCTGTTTTTTGCCTTTTTCAGTGTTTCGAAGAAACAGAATATCAAACGGAGTCCAAATGGAATGAAACCTTCGGGAATGTGATTTTCTCATGGATCCTCCGTCAAGAAAGCCACGAGGCAGTCACGAGGGTGGAGGCGCACCCCTGGGCACGCCCCCCTACCTCATGGACCCCTCGAAGCTCCACCGACGTACTCCTTCCTCCTATATATACCTACGTACCCCCGTACGATTAGGACAGGAGCCAAAAACCTAATTCCACCGCCGCAACCTTCTGTATCCACAAGATCCCATCTTGGGGCCTGTTCTGAAGCTCCGCCGGAGGGGGCATCCACCACGGAGGGCTTCTACATCATCACCATAGCCCCTCCGATGAAGTGTGAGTAGTTTACTTCAGACCTTCGGGTCCATAGCTAGTAGCTAGATCGCTTCTTCTCTCTTTTTGGATCTCAATACAATGTTCTCCCCCTCTCTTGTGGAGATCTATTCAATGTAATCTTCTTTTTGCGGTGTGTTTGTTGAGACCAATGAATTGTGGGTTTATGATCCAGTATTATCTATGGAAGATATTTGATTCTTCTCTGAATTCTTTTATGTATGATTGAGTTATCTTTGCAAGTCTCTTCAAATTATCCTTTTTGGTTTGGCCAACTAGATTGGTAGTTCTTGCAATGGGATAAGTGCTTAGCTTTGGGTTCAATCTTGTGGTGTCCTTACCCAGTGACAGAAGGGGCAGCAAGGCACGTATTGTATTGTTGCCATCGAGGATAACAAGATGGGGTTTTTATCATATTGCATGAATTTATCCCTCTACATCATGTCATCTTGCTTAAAGCGTTACTCTGTTTTAACTTAATACTCTAGATGCATCTTTGGATAGCGGTTGATGAGTGGAGTAATAGTAGTAGATGCGAAATCGTTTGATCTACTTGTTTTGGACGTGATGCCTATATACATGATCATTGCCTAGATATACTCATAACTATGCTCAATTTTGTCAATTGCTCAACAGTAATTTGTTCACCCACCGTAGAATACTTATGCTCTTGAGAGAAGCCACTAGTGAAACCTATGGCCCCCGGGTCTATTCTCATCATATCAATCTCTATCACTTTAATTACTTGCTTTGTTTTTACTTTGCCTTTTACTTTTTACTTTGCATCTATCTATCAAAAATACCAAAAATATTATCTTTATCAGATCTCACTCTCGTAAGTGACCGTGAAGGGATTGACAACCCCTAAGCGTTGGTTGCGAGTTGCTATCGTTTTGTGTAGGTACGAGGGACTTGTGCATGGTCTCCTACTGTATTGATACCTTGGTTCTCAAAAACTGAGGGAAATACTTACGCTACTTTGCTGCATCATCCTCTCCTCTTCGGGGAAATCCAATGTGGTGCTCAAGAGGTAGCAAGAAGAATTTCTGGCGCCATTGCCGGGGAGGCTCACGCAGGCAAGTCAACAAAACCAAGTACCCATCACAATCCCTATCTCTCGCATTACATTATTTGTCATTTGCCTCTCGTTTTCCTCTCCCCCACTTCACCCTTGCCGTTTTATTTGCGCTCTCTTTCCCAATCTCCTCCACTTTTTTCCGTTTGCCTTTTTCCTGTTGCCTTTCTGTTTGCTCGTGTGCTAGCTCGTTTTCTTGCTTGTTGTCATGACTAGTTTCTTATCTTCCCCGTTATCTCCCGAGAATGAAGTCCTAAATTTTAAGCAAAGGGAGGGAGAAAATCTAAAAGATGCTTGGTATAGAATTTGCAATGCTCAAAATAAATCTACCAGGAAGCAATCTAATTCAGTTCTTCTTCACAATTTTTACATAGGTGCTAATCCTTGGTATAGATATATCCTTGATACCATTACCGGAGGGAATTTTTTGGGTAGCCGTACTTTTGATTCTTATAATGCTTTAATAGATATATTTGGCTCACCACCTCTTTTGATTAATGGAACTACGTTAACTTTGGGGCATATTATGCAAAGACTTGAAATTATTGAGAATAAAGTTGCTACCATTGAATCAATTGAAAATCTTGATAAAAATATCCACAATCAAATTACCCAATATGGATCTAAGGTAGGAATGACTTTGAAAAATATTAAAGAAAAAGATCCCATAGTTAATGAGAAAATAAATCTAGACTCCACAAGAATCGATAAACTTGAGGGTATCGTTACTAACTTGGGAACCGCTTTTTCTTCCGTGCAAAATACTCCAAGTTCGTCTACTAAAAATACTAAGCTCATTTATGTTCCTAAGAATAAGGGTGAATCATCTAGTAAGGAAACTGCGGATCTTAAATCTATAAGTGTTCATCCCAATCTTTTTTCCATCATTAAGGAACCTTTTGCTATAGATGAATTTTTTGATATTTTGCCTGAAAATTTGACAATTACTAGTAAGAAAGAAAATCCTAAAGGAGGTAGATGCCTCATTGAATAATTGCCTACCAAAGATGGCAATACCTAGATCTACCCTTGCTTTTATGATTAGCTAGGGGCGTTAAACGATAGCACTTGTTGGGAGGCAACCCAATTTTACTTTGTGTTTTTTGTTTTTGCTTCTGTTTAGGAATAAATAATCCATCTACCTTCTTTTTAGATGTGGTTTTATGTTTTAATTAGCGTTTGTGCCAAGTAGAACCTATAGGATAACCTACGATGATAGTTGATTTGATTCTGCTGAAAAACAGAAACTTTGTGCGCACGAATTTAGTTATGATAAATCACAGGAACGTGCTTTTGCGTTAATTCTTTTTGCTGCCGATCAATAAACAACTTGTCCAGGACTTCCTATTTTTTAAGAATTTTTAGAGTTCCAGAAGTTTGCGTTAGTTACAGATTTCTACGGACTACTCTGTTTTTGACAGATTCTGTTTTTCGTGTGTTGTTTGCTTATTTTGATGAATCTATGGCTAGTAAAATAGTTTATAAACCATAGAGAAGTTGGAATACAGTAGGTTTAACACCAATATAAATAAAGAATGAGTCCATTACAGTACCTTGAAGTAGTCTTTTGTTTTCTTTCTCTAACGGAGCTCACGAGATTTCTGTTGAGTTTTGTGTTGTGAAGTTTTCAAGTTTTGGGTGAATTCTTTTAATGGATTATGGAGCAAGGAGTGGCAAGAGCCTAAGCTTGGGGATGTCCATGGCACCCCCAAGATAATCCAAGGACACCAAAAAGTCAAAGCTTGGGGATACCCCGGAAGGCATCCCCTCTTTCATCCACTTCCATCGGTAATTTACTTGGAGCTATATTTTTATTCACCAACATGATATGTGTTTTGCTTGGAGAATCTTGTATTATTTGTGTCTTTGTTTGTCTATCACAATCATCCTTGCTGTACACACCTTTTGAGAGAGCCATACATTATTTGGAATTTGTTAGAATACTCTATGTGCTTCACTTATATCTTTTGAGCTTGATAGTTTTGCTCATAGTGCTTCACTTATATCTTTTGAGCGTGATAATTTTTGCTCTAGTGCTTCACTTATATCTTTTATAGCACGGTGGTGGATTTGTTTTAAAGAAACTATTGATCTCTCATGCTTCACTTAGATTCTTTTGAAAGTCGCTAATAGCATGGTAATTTGCTTAATGTTAATATACTTGGTGTTCAAGATATGTGAAACTTTCTTTTGAGTGAGTTGAATACTAAGATAAGTTTGATGCTTGATAATTGTTTTGAGATATGGAGCAGATAATATTAAAGTCATGCTAGTTGGGTGATTATGAATTTGAGAAATACTTGTGTTGAAGTTTGCAAGTCCCGTAGCATGCACGTATGGTTAAAGTTGTGTAACAAATTTGAAACATGAATTGTACCTGGCTTGTGCATCCTTATGGGTGGCGGTCGGGGACGAGCGATGGTCTTTTCCTACCAATCTGTCCCCCAAGGAGCATGCGCATAGTACTTGAATTTTTGATGGCTTCTAAATTTTTGCAATAAGTATATGAGTTCTTTTGACTAATGTTGAGTCCATGGATTATACGCACTCTCACCTTACCACCTTTGCTAGCCTCTTGATGCAGTGCATTGCCCTTTCTCACCTTGAGAGTTGGTGCAAACTTCAGCGGTGCATCCAAACCCGTGATACGATCGCGCTATCACACATAAACCTCCTTATACCTTCCTCAAAACAGCCACCATACCTACCTATCATGGCATTTCCATAGCCATTTCGAGATATATTGCCATGCAACTTCCACCATCATCATCATCATAACATACCTTACTTTTGTCATATTGCCATTGCATGATCATGTAGTTGACATCGTATTTGTGGCAAAGCCACCATGCATTATTTTCCATACATGTCACTCTTGATTCATTGCACCATCCCGGTACACCGCCGAAGGCATTCATATAGAGTCATATCTTGTTCTAAGTTTCGAGTTGTAATCCTCATGTTGTAATCAATAGAAGTGTGATGATCATCATTATTAGAGCATTGCCCAAATAATAAAAAAGAAAGTCCAAAAAAAAGGCCAAAGAGAAAAAAGGGCAATGCTACTATCTCTTTTTCCACACTTGTGCTTCAAAGTAGCACCTTGTTCTTCATGTAGTGAGTCTCATATATTATGCTTCAAAGTAGCACCTTGTTTCTCATGTAGTGAGTCTCATAAGTGTCTTTTTATACTAGTGGGAATTTTTCATTATAGAACTTGGCTTGTATATTCCTACAATGGGCTTCCTCAAATGCCCTAGGTCTTCGTGAGCAAGAAAGTTGGATGCACACCCACTAGTTTTTCTTTTGTTGAGCATTCATAGCTCTAGTGCATCCGTTGCATGGAAATCCCTACTTCTCATGTTGACATCAATTGATGGGCATCTCCATAGCCCGTTGATTAGCCGCGTCAATGTGAGACTTTCTCCTTTTTTGTATTCTCCACACAATCCCCATCATCATATTCTATTCCACCCATAGTGCTATATCCATGCCTCACGCTCATGTATTGCGTGAAGGTTGAAAAAGTTTGAGATTATTTAAGTATGAAACAATTGCTTGGCTTGTCATCGGGGGAATAGAAGTTGGGAACATCTTTGTGTGACGAAAATGAAGCATAGCCTAACTATATGATTTTGTAGGAATGAACTTTCTTTTGTCATGTTATTTTGAGAAGACATGATTGCTTTGATTAGTATGCTTGAAGTATTATTATTTTTGTGTCAATATGAACTTTTGTCTTGAATCTTTCGGATCTGAATATTCATATCACAATTAAGAAGATTTACATTGAAATTATGACAAAGTATCACTCCGCATCAAATTTCTTTTTTATCATTTACCTACTTGAGGACGAGCAGGAATTAAGCTTGGGGATGCCTGATACGTCTCCAACATATCTATAATTTTTCATTGCTCCATGCTACTTTATTTACTGTTTTGGACTATATTGGGCTTTATTTTCCACTTTTATATTACTTTTGGGACTAACCTATTAACCGGAGGCCCAGCCCAGAATTGCTGTTTTTTGCGTTTTTCAGTGTTTTGAAGAAACGGAATATCAAACGGAATCCAAACGGAATGAAACCTTCGGGAACGTGATTTTCTCATCAGATAAGATCCAGGAGACTTGGACCCTCCGTCAAGAAAGCCACGAGGTGGTCACGAGTGTGGAGGGCGCGCCCCCCTGGACGCGCCCCTACCTCGTGGGCCCCTCGAACCTCCACCAACGTACTCCTTCCTCCTATATATACCTACGTACCCCTGTACGATCAGAACAGGAGCCAAAAACCTAATTCCACCACCGCAACCTTCTGTATCCACGAGATCCCATCTTGGGGCCTGATCCGGAGCTCCGCCGGAGGGGGCATCCACCATGGAGGGCTTCTACATCATCACCATAGCCCCTCCGATGAAGTGTGAGTAGTTTACTTCAGACCTTCGGGTCCATAGCTAGTAGCTAGATGGCTTCTTCTCTCTTTTTGGATCTCAATACAATGTTCTCCCCCTCTCTCGTGGAGATCTATTCGATGTAATCTTCTTTTTGCGGTGTGTTTGTTGAGACCGATGAATTGTGGGTTTATGATCCAGTATTATCTATGGAAAATATTTGATTCTTCTCTGAATTCTTTTATGTATGATTGAGTTATCTTTGCAAGTCTCTTCGAATTATCCTTTTTGGTTTGGCCAACTAGATTGGTAGTTCTTGCAATGGGAGAAGTGCATAGCTTTGGGTTCAATCTTGTGGTGTCCTTACCCAGTGACAGAAGGGGCAGCAAGGCACGTATTGTATTGTTGCCATCGAGGATAACAAGATGGGTTTTTATCATATTGCATGAATTTATCCCTTTACATCATGTCATCTTGCTTAAGGCTCTATATGCATGCTGGATAGCGGTTGATGAGTGGGGTAATAGTAGTAGATGCAGAATCGTTTCGATCTACTTGTTTTGGACGTGATGCCTATATACATGATCATTGCCTAGATATACTCATAACTATGCTCAATTTTGTCAATTGCTCAACAGTAATTTGTTCACCCACCGTAGAATACTTATGCTCTTGAGAGAAGCCACTAGTGAAACCTATGGCCCCGGGTCTATTCTCATCATATCAATCTCTATCACTTTATTTACTTGCTTTGTTTTAACTTTGCCTTTTACTTTTTACTTTGCATCTATCTATCAAAAATACCAAAAATATTATCTCTATCAGATCTCACTCTCATAAGTGACCGTGAAGGGATTGACAACCCCTAAGCATTGGTTGCGAGTTGCTATCGTTTTGTGTAGGTACGAGGGACTTGTGCGTGGTCTCCTACTGGATTGATACCTTGGTTCTCAAAAACTGAGGGAAATACTTACGCTACTTTGATGCATCATCCTCTCCTCTTCGGGGAAATCCAACGCAGTGCTCAAGAGGTAGCAGTAGCCATAATGCGGCAATGCGTTGAAGCGGGCGATGGCCGTTCTTCCAAGCAATGCTTGATAGCTGCTTTGGAAGGGTGCGATGATGAAGACTATGTCTTCGCTTCTAGATTTACCTGGAGAGCCTGTTACCTCCAGTATGACGGAGCCCTTGCTATGGGCTTCAACACCTGGTATCACCCCTTCAAAGGTGGTGTGAATCTTGCTGATTCTGGATGAGTCTATCCCCATCCTGCGGACAGTGTCCTCATATATTAAATTGAGGCTGCTGCCACCGTCCATGAGGACATGAGTGAGATGGTATCCGTCAATTATTGGGTCAAGCACCAAGGCATTTGATCCTTCGCGCCGAATGCTAGTTTGGTCGTCTAGGTGATCGAAGGTGATCGAACAAGACATCCAACAGTTAGGTGTGGGTACAATGGGCTCTATATCGCGTGTGTCTTTATGGGCGCATTCATGCCTTCCCAATGATGTACGAGTCGCGTGGATCATGTTCACTGTTTTAACCTCTGGCGGGAATGTTTTCTGTCCCCCAGTGTTCGGTTGGTGAGGTTCATCCGCGTCTTCACTTGGTGTTTCCCTTCCCTTGTGTTCGGCGTTTAGTTTGCCGGTCTGCTTGAAGACCCAACACTCTCTGTGCGTGTGGTTTGCAGGTTTGTCGGGGGTGCCATGAATTTGGCATAGTCTGTCCAGAACTCTGTTCAGACCGGACGGTCCCTCTTTACTGCCTTTAGGTTCCTTATTTTTCTGGTTAGGTCGAGAGCCTCAGAATCCGGCATTAACCGTTATGTTGTCCGGGCTCTCTTCCTTGTTTTGGCGTTTGTTTTTATTACGCCGTGGCTTCCCGTTGCCATCCTTACTTCGGATGTGCCGGGGTTGCTGGTGCCTTTACGGGCAAGCCAGCTATGTTCTCCCGCACTAAAGCGGGTCATAAGACTTGTTAGGGCTGCCATTGTCCTTGGCTTTTCTTGGCCGAGGTGTCGGGCAAGCCACTCATCCCGGATGCTGTGCTTGAATGCCGCTAAGGCTTCGGCATCTAGACAGTCGACGATTTGATTCTTCTTAGTGAGGAATCTGTTCCAAAGCTTGCGGGCAGACTCTCCGGGTTGTTGGATTATGTGACTTAAATCGTCAGCATCCGGAGGCCGGACATAAGTCCCTTGAAAATTAGCCCTGAAAGCGTCCTCTAGTTCTTCCCAGCTCCCGATTGAATTTTCGGGGAGGCTTTCAACCAGTGCCGGGCCGGTCCCTTTAGTTTGAGGGGAAGGTATTTGATGGCATGGAGGTCATCTCCACGAGCCATGTGTATGTGGAGGATAAAGCCCTCGATCCAGACCCCTGGGTCTGTCGTTCCGTCGTATGCCTCTATGTTTACAGGTTTAAAGCCCTGTGGGAATTCATGGTCCAGTACTTCATCAGTAAAGCACAGGGGGTGAGCAGCCCCTCTGTATCTGGACGCGTTGTGGCATGCCGTCGGCTGTTGTTGTGTTCGATGTTTATTCCGAACTGGTGTTTGGTTGTCATAATTGTTTTGACGGGCATAGTCCCTTGCCGGGGTGTCTCCTTTAGATCCGTAGATGGACCTAGCTGGGCCAGCTTTCTTCTCTAGGTGCTCATGTAGATCGTGGGCGTCTTCGGCAGCTGATTTATTGCGGCTATGAGGTGGTACTCCTGGTCTCCTGTTCGTGTTGTTCTTTGGTGGAACGGCCTCGTCGTCGAATTCTGGCAGTAGCTTGCGTTTTGGGTAGCTCTTTGTATGGCGATCGTCGCCATATCTTTCTTCAGTGTCTAGCACTTTATTCCATCTGCGATTGAGCATTTCCTGTGCGCCTTTAAGCCGTTGCTTCTACTTCTACAGACTTCTCGGCGTGGCCATAAGCTTTCTATGGAGGTTCTCTTGTTCCACGCGTTCTTCTGGAACGATGAATGCGTCGTCGTCCGGACTGTCTTCTTGTCCTAGGCCGGATTGATGAACTCGTCCTTCTGGATCGTTTTCTTCGGGCGTATGACCCGGACTATCTTCGGTGTGACCTGGTTCATCCTGCTCCATCACTAGTTCTGTTTGGTCATTCTTGCCATCGGGGTTGACCGGAGTATCCATTCTTCTGGCGCTCTTGCTGATATTGTTACTGTTGCCGGATTTGGAACGGCGTCTGCGCTGTCGCTTTGGTTTTTGCCGGTGTTATCTTCCGGATTGTCACCGTCGCCTTCCTTGGGCATATCCACCATGTATATGTCGTGTGGCGAGGCGTGAATCCGGCACCTCATAGATTCTGAGTCTTCTCCTGCATTGTTTCCCATACCGTCGATGCCTTCGGAGTCGAAGTCCAGCACGTCGGTTAAATCATGAACCGTGGCTATGAAGTGGGTGGTGGGTGGGCAACGAATGTCTTCGTCACCTGCTTCCCACTCGAGCCGGACATAATTCGGCCCGAGATTCTCTGTCAGAGAGAGAGTTTTGAATGAGTTTAGTATGTCACCGAAGGGCGAGTGCTGAAAGATGTCAGCCGCGGCGAACTCCATCACCGGAGCCCAACCGAGATTGGCGGGCCCGGGGACGCACGGACTGGAGCCTACAACCGGACACGAGTCCAGGGGGCCGGGGTCACCGGTTTCCTCAAAAGTGAAGCCTGTGTTCGGCTCCATCGCCGATGATGGTACGGCCTGTGGGGTGGGGTCCAGCCCTCCGTCTTTAGGCATCGCAACCTGTCCCGGATTTAGGTCCGGGGCTTCTGCCGGGATGATATCCCAAGCCACGTCTGTCAGCAGGTCTAAGCCGTGCTCATCGTGACTGTTCGGCGCTTCTGGCGCTGGCCCGAATCTGCCGAAGAGCAAGTCTCCTCGGGTATCCGCTATGTGGTTCAGGTTTCCGAACCTGATTTGAGGGCCAGGGGCATAGCTATTGATCTGCTCCAAGTGGCCAAGCGAATTGGCCCACAGCGCGAAGCCGCCGAACACGAACTTCTGTCCGGGGAGGAAAGTCTCACCCTAGGCAACGTCGTCAATGACGATCGAAGGAGCCATCGAGCCTGACGGCGATGTCACAGGGGAACTCTCAATGAAAGCACCAATGTCAGTGTCAAAACCGGCGGATCTCGGGTAGGGGGTCACGATCTGTGCGTCAAGGCTGATGGTAACAAGAAGTAAGGGACACAGATGTTTACCCAGGTTCGGGCCCTCTCGATGGAGGTAAAACCCTACTTCTTGCTTGATTAATATTGATGATATGGGTAGTACAAGAGTTGATCTACCACGAGATCATAGAGGCTAAACCCTAGGAGCTTGCCTATGATGGTATGAATGTAATTATGATCGGCCTTCTAAGGACCAACCTCTCCGGTTTATATACACACCGGAGAGGGCTAGGGTTTATATGGAGTCGGTTACAAGGAAGGAAATATAATATCCGGATTGCCAAGCTTGCCTTCCACGCCAAGGAAAGTCCCATCCGGACACGGGCCAAAGTCTTGAGTCTTGTAACTTCACGCTTCAATAGTCCGGACGTTGTACACAGTCCGGCTGTCCGGATACCCCCTAATTCAGGACTCCCTCAATCGCTCCCGAAGGTTTCATTCCGTTTGGACTCCGTTTGATATTCCTTTTCTTCGAAACACTAAAATAGGCAAAAAAAACAACAATTCGGGCTGGGCCTCCGGTTAGTAGGTTAGTCCCAAAAAATGATATAAAAGCGTAAAGTAAAGCCCATAAACATCCAAAACAGGTAATATAATAGCATGGAAAATTCGAAAATTATAGATACGTTGGAGACATATCATGCCCGTACACATACGGAAGCGCTATGCTCCGCGCTGGTCATAAACAACTGAGGGCGGCCCACGGCCTTATCAACCTCAGGGAGCCCAGAGCTCAGTGTCTGGCCTCATCACAACACCTCCCCTCGGGAGCGTCACGCGAGGGGGCTGGACACAGGGGCTGCGCCCGGGTCACGCCCGAGCGCACGCCATCCAGCCAGGTCCCTCAAACCTGGTCGTCGCGCGTCCCTCCCCAAGAAGAGCCAAGGTATGAAGAGCGTTTGAATATCAAGGGGGACTCCTGAGCATCGCGACTCAGGAGCCTAACTGGTCACGTAGCCCCTCACTCCTTAGTTCCGCAAGGCTAACGGCGGTTGAGGTATGCACGGGGCCGGGCCTTGCCGACGTAGAACGACAGATCTACTCCTACACTCCCTCCCTATTTGCTGTTTGCGCGTCAAGGGGGACTCCTGAGCATCGCGACTCAGGAGCCTAACTTGTCACGTAACCCCTCACTCCTTGGTTCGTCCTGGTAATCGGGTTGGGGCTAACGGCGGTTGAGGTATGCGCGGGACCGGGCCCTACTGACGTACAACACAAAGCAAATAGGAAGAAAACCGCAAAATCTCGAAGCAAATCCAGAAGCAAATATTACAAACCATAATTATCTTCATGATACCAAACACAAGTTTAAACACCTCCACGAGGCATGGTGCATATTGTAGGAGTTAAAACTGGAAAGAAGCCGCGAGAAGATCACCCTTGGGCAACGCCGTCATCCGCCAGGAGCCCCGCCTCCGTGGTGGTGTTGCCTGTGTCAGCTCCACCTCCCAGGCTACGGAATCAGCAGTACCTGCCCTGGGTGCAGTGGCAAAGGCGCGGAACTTCGCCAGCAGGGCTTCCGCTCGGCCCTTCACGACTTCAGCAGCAGCGGCGGAGCGCTCGGCGTCCACGGGCTCCAGCAGTTCGTCGAGGTTGGCGCCAGGATCACGAAGGTAGACATGGCTGAGGACACGCGTCAGCGTCGCAAAAGAAAGGACGCGAGCTTCAACCTAGGCCATGGGCCGACGTCGGTCACGATTTCCTCAAGCGGTTCGACCAAGAAGGAAAGCAGCTGGGCGGGGCCGTCCTTGGCCCCAGCCAGCGGCTTCTCCAGGTCACCATCATAGAGCGTCTTCAGCGCCTTGCGAGATCTCTCCTCAAGATCCGCGAAGGCCACGCGGTCCGCAACCAGGACCTTCACCTTGGCGTCCAGCTCGGCCCTCTCCGTCTTCAACTTCTGCTCCAGCATCTTCAGTCGGCGCGTTCAGCGGCCAGCTCGGCGTCGCGGTTCCCGATGGCGTCCTCCCGAGCCTTCATCTCCTCCTCCTTTGCCTGACGGTCGCGAGCCTCTTTGGCGAGCTCGTCACGCAAACCCTGCAGCTCGGCCTCCAGCGCCTTGCAATGGTCCTAGACGACCATGGAATCCTTCAGCACCGCATCGCGAGCGGCTGCGGCCTGGGTGGCAGCTTGCTTCTCCTCCTCAGAAGCTGCCCCAGCCCGGCTCAGCACTGCTCGGACAGAGGCGTCAGAATGAACCCAGCCAGAGATCAGCTCCAGGCGCCCGGCCACCAGGCGAGAGTTGGTGCCCTGGAGGTCCTCTCGCAGCTGGCCCAGCTCGGTAAGGGCGCGGTCCAAGACAACGGAGGAGGTAGAGGAATCCGGAACCAGTGGTGCAGGAGGAGGAGGCGGCAGCGTGATCACGACTTGGGAGACTGGGAGCTCCTGATTCTTGTCCGCCTCAGCAACAGCATCAGGCACCATCACCTCCAGAGTCAGTGGGGCCATGTGGGCTGGCACCATGCCAGAGCCCTCCTCTGGGCCTCGCGAGGACGATCGGCAGGGGAGGTGCGAGCTCCACTGCCTCCCCTTCCCACCGGCGAAGGCGCAGCTGCGGCAGATGAGCCTGCCCCAGGCGGAGACACCGTGTCCCCCTTCTTCTTCTTCGCCGCAAGTGGCGGCCTAACCAAGTGATGGAGAGCGTCAAGCCTCGGCAGCAAAAACAAGAACGAGACGGAGTTCGAGCACTTACTGGTCAATCGCGGCATAGGCCGCCGGCCTCTTGCCAAGCTTAAGGCCCGTAAGCCTCTTGGTCCGGGACACAGCCTCGAGAGGTCCAGGAGCAGAAGAGGGCGCACCGCAAGGGCTAGAGGCGGCTTTGGGCGGTGCCTGGGAAGAAGTGGCCCCTCGGAAGATCAGCCCCGACCTGTCCTTCTTCGGGATCACGGGCGGGTCCTCCTCCTCTCGCATGGCGTCGGCCTCGTCGTCATCCGGCAGGGTGCGGAGGATGCTAGCCCTGCGCCAGAGGGAAGTCTCCCCCGTCCCCTCAGCGGTCGCCTCCGAGTCGCGCTCCTCTTCTTCTTCGTCTTCCTCTCCTCCCTCGCGGGAATCATCAGAAGACACCTCCACCGGCACTGTCACCCCCTGGCCCTCAGGAGGCACCGCCGGCACCAGACTGCGCCCATCAAAGGTGGGCATGGCGTCCACTATCTATTGCCAGTTGCGCGAAGGAACAGGGGGCAGGAGCGCCCTCCAGACCTTCCACGTCATCTCCAACCAAGAGGCGGAGAGTTGCGACCAGATCCTCGTCGGCCAGGGCCGCCGAGTTTAGGTGAAGATCGTCGTCCGCACCCCCAAGCGTCCACAACGGGCGCGAGTGCGCCTGAAGTGGAGCCACCCGCAGCGTCAGGAACTCCCTCAGGAGCGTGGCCCATGTCAGCTTCGCCGCCTTCATGTTGCCCGGCCTCAGGTTGGCATTCATCTTCTCCAGCACCGACTTTGCCCGTCGGTCATCAAGCTTCGCACGGGACCATGCCTCGTCGGGCTGGGGCTGCTCCGTTGGCAATACCAACCGAGAGTGGATGCATCCGGCATCCATCATGACCCACTTGCTTCGGAAGTTGTCGACCCTCTTCCCGGTCTTCAAGATCGCGTTAGCCTTGGAGTACGTGACAAAGCCAGTGCACGCCGAGGTATGGCCGCCGGTGATTCGGAGGGAGAAGTGGCGCAGCAAAGCCACGGTCGGCATCACCCCAACATGCACCTTGCAGTAGTAGGCGAAAATCGACAAAAGGAGAATGGAGTGGGGATGAAGATGAAGGGCCTGCAACCTGTACTGGCGGAGGACGGAGTAGAAGAACTCGGAGAAGGGAGGAACTAGGCCGGCGATGACGGTGCTCATGAAGAAGGGGTAGAAGGTTCTCCATGTAGCCTCCGGCACGGCGGAGCCGGCCAGGAGTCCGGTCTCCCCATATCGCTGCCCTGCGCCGCCGTCATCAGGCGCGTAGCAACGAGATTCTTCTCCGTCATGTTGGGGAGATCCAGAGCCGGCGAGAACCAAGCCAGCAGGGCCTCGGTCAAGGCCTTGAGGGGCGCCATTGCTCGCTGAAAGGGGAAGGATGGAGCGGATCTGGAGATTTCGGAAGCAAGAGAGCAATGAAGGGGATGAGCAAGGCGAATGAGAGCAATGAAGGTAAGCCTTACCCAGGCCAGCCTTTTGTCTGGCGGGCAGTTGCCGAGGCAGCGTGGGGAAGCGGAGACGCCCACGTCCAATCAACCGCCACGCGGCGACCAAGGCCGCAGGCTATTGGGGCCTGCGGCGCTCCGCACTTGCCCTTTGGCTTCGCTGCTAAGCCAAGTCCAAGCGCGCCTTGGGCCCGGGACTCTTGTCGGCGTTACAGGAGCAGGGGTCCTCGGACTTGCTGCTGCGGCTGCGGCGTGGCTCACCAATGCCCAAGATGGCCCATCTTCATCAACCCAAACTCAAGACCCTCGCGAGGGGCCAAGCCTCGCGGGGCGGACGACACAGGGGCCGGGGGCTACTCAGGGGCGGCCTCACCAGGCAGGCTCGCGAGGAGGCGGAGAGATCAAGGCAAGGAGTACCTCGCGAGGTGCTCATGACGCAAGCCATGACGATCAAGACCAGGCGGGCGCCAGGCGGACGCCAGCCTGCGCAGTGTCCTCGTTTCCTCTTTGGTGCAAAGGGGGCAAGCGTAGGCGTGGAGTACCGAGGCATCAAGCAAAGGTTTCCATATCGGTGCAACGAGACCAAGACCAGCAGGACGGCAGGACGGAGGTCACCGTGGAGCCCAAGACGGCGTCATCACCAGAGCCTTTGGCAGTCAAAGACCATCTTTAGTCAGGATAGCTTGTACTAGTTGTCCCTTTCAAAATGACCGTTGTTGGCTCCCTTCCCGCTCAATATTTGGGAAGAGGACCAGGGCCTCTATATATAGGGCTAGCCACCACAGTAGAGGGCATCTCATCTAGATCTCACCCAGAGCCAACGGAGATGGAGCAATTCCTCTCCAAGCGCACCACCACAAGAACACCTCTCCTCGCGAGGCTGTTCTTCCTCTGTACTATTCATCATCAGCCCAAGAGGCAATCCACCAGACAATACACAGGAGTAGGGTATTAGACCACAACGGTGGCCCGAACCTGTATAAATCTTGTGTCCCTTGTGTTGTTCATCGTGCTAGCTTAGATTCGCGGCGAGGTTGTGGGTGTGTTTTGGTAGGGAGAAGATCTTCGTGCACACCCCAGAGTTCGAACCTTAAGGGTTTTGCCGAAACCCGATATCCGACATACGGGAGTCCCTACCGGACACGAGAGGTGACCTTCTGTCTTGTATCTTGACGGCCCATTAGTCCGGCCCATATCCAATAGACCGGACGTCCGAGGAGCCCCTAGTCTAGGACTCCCACACTAGGGTTTGTGTCCTGCTCTGCAAGGCGAGATGGTGGCAGTTTTTGAATATGAAATAAGGTTATGTCTGTCTAGCCCACATCCCGGCGGTGTGTTGTTGAAGGACGTGTGGAGGTGTGTCTTCGATGGATCTTGCGGGATTTGGTTTGTGTTTTGTCTTCGGTGGATCCGAGACAACTTTTCAACTGTCTACTACAAAAAGGTGACGCTTTCAACTCACTCTAATGCTTATAGTCGACGCTATGTGGTCTACGAACGTATATGTAATTTTTGTTCCTTCTGGTATATTTTTTTAGGGAAACGTTTGGGGCCGGGGCACCGGCAGAAACATTGGGCCGGTCTCCCTCTTCCTCGCGTCTCCTTCATGGGGCGTGCGGAAGCCCTCTTCTTCTGCCCCCTCCTCCCCACACCTTCCCCATCCCTTCCCCTCTCCCCGAGCTGCGACTGGGCCACCACGAGCTACTTCGCCGGCGGCCAGGCTCCCCTCGCCGACTGCCATGGCTGCCTGCCGCCATGGCCAGATCCATCCCCTACCTCAAGCCTTCACGCGGGCACATCCCTCCCCCCTTCCCCCTCCCCCCTTTCCCCTCCCCCCGGGCTGCGACTGGGCGACCACGACCTCCATCGCCGGCGGCCAGGCGCTCCCTCGCCGGCCGCCATGGCTGCAGCCATGCCCGGATCCTCCCGCGTATACAAGTGTTGCAATCGTCACCTAGAAAAGCTTCAACAGCCGTTGAAAAAAGCTTCAACCATAGACATAGAAAGCTTCAATGGCATTGCACAACAAGGAAAAGCTGCAACCGTTGTTGGATTTTACTACTACCGGCAAAGCTTTTTGCTACATCCATCAGACAGAGCTGCGACCTCGCGAGGACGACAATGATTTTTTTGCTGCAACCGTAGCAGGCTTTTGCTACTACCGTTGGAGGTTTTGCTACATCGAGTAGATAAAAAGCTTCAACCGCATAAACGAAATACAGGAAAAGTTACAACCGTTTTGACAAAAAGCTTCAACTCACAGATGAAAAAGCTTCAAACAGAGATCAAGAAAATCCTCCTCGACGACGACCATGGCGTCTCTCTGTGTTTTTGTTGCAACCGCAGAGTAAAAAGCTGCAACCCTTTGTGAAAAAAGCTTCAAGCTCAGGTGAAAAAAGCTTCAATTGGCATGGTGGAAAACTTCAATCCGCGAGAAAAGCTTCAACAGGCATAGAGAAAAGCTTCAACCGATGAGATAAAAAGCTTCAACCTGACTCGCCAATGGCAGCGAGCAGCGGCGTTGAGAGCTGCGTCGGCGACACGACGATCTAGCGGCGGCGACGGCTGCTAGGTCTTTGTGGCGACAAAGTGCGGTGTGCTTCAAGACGGCGCCGTTTTTTGCTACGAGGGGGCGATGGGCTTTCTGCTGGACCGGGGGCGAGTACGGATGCTGCGACGGGGACGGGGACGGCGGCCGGCGGCGGCAGGGACGGAGAGCGCATCCAGCAGCGTGGGACTAGGGGGGAGGAGGAGGAGGTCCAGGTGAGGGGGCTAGTCGCCGGCGACAGGGAGCGGCTGGGGTGAGGACGCAGTGAAGAAGAAGAGGAAGAAGTCAACGCGGGGGAAGGGGGCTCGAGGAACGGATCTGACGGCTCGAGCTCGCGGATCGGACGGCTCGAGCTCGCCGGCGCAGATCACTGAGACCCTTCTTTTTTTTTTCACCCGCAAAAAAAAAAAGAAGGGTCTCAGTCCCGCAGGGTGAGCTCGGACCTCGGATTTTTTTGCTGTTCTGTTTGTACTGCTTGAGGAATCGTCACAGTCTCGCGAGGGTGAGCTCGGACCTTGGACTTTTTTGCGAGGAGCTGATCCGTTCTTTAAGAGCTCTATATACATCCGTTGACAGAGAAGGTTTCAGGTAATGCGGCCAAGGACCAATTATAGAATATTTCTCCGATGTTTGTAATGAATTTCTCCGAGGTTCTGTATATCGTAGCAAAAAAGTTGAACTTCGTGGCAGTTTGAAGATAAGTAGGTTTCTCCTTTGGGCAGTCTAAAGAGACTTTCCATTCATGATCCGAGAGTTGTGGGCACGGTGCGACTGAACCGGCCATAACTTCCATCGTATCGTACCTAGAACCTCCCAACCTTCTCTCCCCCCTCTTCGTGTCTCTCTAGAACGCGCGCAAGAACACGCGAACAAAGCGTCGGCGTCCCGTCCCAGCTCCCCAACTTAACTGCAGCGAACAATTATTGTTGGAGCTTCGTCTTGTCTTAACTGCCGCCGTCGCTGTCATGGAAGTGGGCAGCGGAAGGGGCAGAGGCGATCTTTGCACCGCGCAGGAATCGCGAGAGGAGGTGGCGAAGCGCGGCGGCGCCATGAGGACCCGCGTGTGCGCGCGCGTCGGCACGCCGCAGGGCGTCGGGGCGCTGCTCCTCGTCGGAGGCGCGATCGTCGGCGCCGCCGTCGTCGCGTGGCGGCGCCGCGGCGACGGCAAGGGCGCCAAGAAGGACCGCCGCGGGTACGGGAAGAAATCCCTTCTTTCTTGGGCTAGTTATTAGTCTCAGTTCGTTTAGCATTTGATCCGTGCTGTTTGTTGGGCGCCCGAGATGATTGGATTGAGTTTCTTCTGGCGGATTTTGCAGCAAGGAGGACGACGTTCTGGATGGTGGGATCGTGGAGAACGAGCAGGTGTGGACTGAGGGTTTCATTAGTTAGAACTTAGAACTTAGTGTTCTTGATCTCTTTCCTTTTTCATGTGAATTTAGATGATTTTAACGGAAGATATTGGCTGAAATTTATTGATTCAGCAGAAGTCTGATCAATCTGATGAGAATCTGGGCAGGGAGGATAGAGAGGTTGAAGCCGACGGGTTGGTTAGTCTCCGTAATCTGCATGCCGTCTGAAATATTTTTTGTTGATTTGAGTTTGCAAAATAAGTCTTTGTTTGTGTGAAAATGTATCTGCAAATATGGTTTCAGGATGGTAAGGAAGCAGAGGAGCTTCATGTTCAGGAGCAGGTGGATGAAATTGTTGCTGATGAATTGGTTTGTCTCTGTGCAAATTTTGGAGAAATTTACATTAATTAAGACACATCATGCGTGTATTGCCTGCAATATTTGCGGCCGATGCCTTACTTTTGTGAATATTTTTCTTAATTTGGTTTTCAGGACAGCAAACCTACAGTTAATTTTGATCCAAACGCAAGCAAGGAACGTGCCGAGATCGTTAATGAGATGGTCAGTTCTATTTCCTATGCACAACTGTGAAAATAAAATAAAAACTCTCGTGTAGTACATATCACCTTGCTGTTCACTTCCGGAAATTCAACCAAATTTTGGCTTCAGGACACTGAAGATGTGAAGAATCCTGACCAAAATTCAGTGAACAGCTGCGTCGAGAATGAGATCGCACCAAATGTATATTGGTTTTTCTTGCCTCAACTTAATTTGTTCAAAGCAGCTCTGAGTGTTCATTGGTGATCCATGCCTACAGTGGTCGTAGCCTTATTTATTCTGCCTGTTTCCTCTGAATTGTCATGTTTAGGCCACCGAAGGTGTGAAGAACTCTGATGAAAGCGCTCCTACCATCAACAGCCCGGAGGTCGCCCATGAAGAACATATCGGGCAAGGACATGACGATGATCAAGAGACCGCATCAACACAAATGACAGCACATCAATCACAAATCTCAGAGCAACTGAAAGTGGATACCATGACCGAAACAGCAACAGTGGAGAATGTGTCGAAGCATGAGGAGCAGAAACCGCCGGCACAAGAGCCGGTCGCGCCCATCGACTCACGCGTATGTCCTTCACTGCCAGCTCTGTTCAAGCCAGCAGAGAAGAAGAGACCAGCGAACACGGGGTGGAATGAGACGAGGATGAAGCTTGGACAAGATGGTGGCAGCAAGAAAGCGGCAGCAAAGGGTGTAGCCGTGGTGACCATGGATCGTAGAGCTGCTTCAATGACCATTCTTGCCATCATCTTCGCAGTGACCATTGGAGCAAACATCATCCTGCGCTTGTATTCCACTTTGCGAGCGGCATGATCATGTTAAGATGAACTTTGCACTATGGTTGGGGTGCGCCATATCGTTTGCGGTCAGCGTGAAAAAACAGAGCTTCTTTGGTCAAGTGTGATTGCTGAAGTTGCCAGGGTCAGGTGGAGTTGCATGGACTGGTGAAATATCCCACGGAGTAAGAATAATAAGCCTGATGCTACCATGGCATTTTAGTTCGCCATTTGGTAGTAGGCCTGATGTAGGAACTAGGAACCAGTTCAGTATGTCGAATTGTCTTCAAATCTTGAGAATATTCTGTGCAGTCTTTGCATTTGCATGAGAGTTTCTTGATTGTTTACGAATTCTAATTAGAAAATCCGCTGTGAGTGAGGCGAGGAGCATAAAATCAATTTCACAATGGAACTGCCAATAATGCTGCTCATGCGTATTGTGCTTAGGAAGCTCTTGCTCGGTCTCACAGGAGCAAGAGAGGTGACTGTGGGTGCCAATGTGCCGTGACGATGGAGGCGTTCGCTGCGTGGAAGCAAGTGCCTGCTCCGCTTTTTTTTTTTAAAAAAAAAGCATAAGCTAACGTGGTAGCTATACAATGTCTTCTCCGCCAAAAAAAATATCAAATTTGGCCCTAACCTTTTGTTTTCCGTGAAACTGTCCGAGGGTGTTTTAAAAATACTAATTCGGAGAGTCTTTGTTGAGTCAAGAGAAAATTATTCACCACTGTCACACATAAGTGGATACCTCTTCATTTTTTTTTCCTCCCGTCATGCAGCCCAGAACAAACCTTTTCCACCAAAAAAATTCATAATTTAAAGCTGGAGCTAACCGGAAGCCAAACAAGATTCACTACTCCACAACTACTAGGTGGATCTGCTACAAAATAAATTTGGTGAAGTGGCTGATTTTTTAAGGATGGAGCAGCCCCAAGAAAGCCCTAAAAGGGTGTTTGGTTTATGCCCTCACCCGATGGCTGGAAATTGCCTGGAATTTACATATGTTTCCGTGGTTCAAGCCCTGAAACATCTAAGCTAAGTCTGGCCATGATCTCCAAGCCATTGTGGTTAGAGTCTGGCAAGGATCTCCGAGCAGTTGCGGTGGTACCCGTACTAGATGACAAAAACTCGCTAGTTAATTATGCATAATAAGATTATTACTTCTTTAAAGGATGTTGGAGTACCGGCCTCCTCAGGCCATTTGCAGCCTCGCGCGCCCCCTCCTCCGTCCAATCGATTCGCGGTGTCACACTCTGCCTGGCTGGCGGCCTCCGGACCGTCCGATTGAGTTGCATCGTGCCTCACCGTGGCGCCGAAGCCGGTGGTCCATGACCAGTGGGCCGCGTTTCTTGGGCCAAATGGTTCGATTGTTTTTTGTGTCGGGCATGCGTGTATTGTCGTGTGTGTGTGTGTGGGGGGGATGTCGCCTTGATGTCGTTCTTTTTTGTTGGTTGCCACTCTCTGTCCATTCGGCCGTTGACGTTGCTGGAGCTACCCGAATGGTGGAGGTCATCGGGTCCTAGTCCCTTCTCTCTTTTTGTGTGACAGCTCTTTCAGGGTTGCATAGTTTGTGTTGCCTTTACATGTAGTATCTCTTGTGTTGGTGTGTAGGGAGGGGGGGCGGATGTTTGGCCCGTTGCTTGTTTCTAGCTATTCAACGCCCTTTCTGTCCACCCGGCTATTGGATGTTGCCTGGGCTACCCGGGTGCTGAAGGATGACTATTCTATCTGCTCGGCCTACCGGGATGCTAGAGGTTGTGTATTCAACAGAGCCTAATCGGGTATGTTCGGTCCAAACAAATTGTTGGACGTTGTCGAGACTACTGAAAGTACATCTAATCCCCTTGGTGAATTTTTTAAATGAAAGTCAACATATCTCAAGGAATTAATGCCTCTTACAAGTTTATTTCAGGAAAAGTTCCTGGTGAGTGCATCAAATAAATAGATGGTGCCCCTTACAAAATGTATAAGACAGTTGTTGGCCAAGCTGAAAGATTTCTCTTTTTCATTTTAGTGGTCAAGATTGCATTGACAATAGGAGAAAGCCTACTAAAAGCGCTGGAAATACCTATAGCAGTAGCGCTTGGGGCAGCGCTACTGCTAACATGCTACAACTAAGTTGTAGCAGCAGCGCTGCTTGGACCTGCGCTACTGGTAAGTATGGTTAGCAGTAGCGCTGCTCCAACCAGTGCTACTGCTAATTATCTGTAGCGCTGCACCGAAGCAAACGCTGCTGCTAAATCAGCACTGCCGTTAGATGCCTACCAGCGCTACTGCTAATATTGCTGCTTTCACATTTTTATTTCCCCTCTACGTATTTGTGATGTATTTGTGCATGCTCCAGTAGTTTCATCATATCATAACAAACATACATTATTCTCATCATACCATACACATACAGTAGTCTCGTCATACCATCATCATAATCCAACACAAATATCATCACATCTCAAAAATAGTGATACACAAGTCATGTCATGTCTCAAATAAATGCAACTGCATGGTCATGGCACACACAAGTTTCATCATCTCTATCTAAACCATAATATAGAAGAGAAGAGCGATCAGCATGAGCAAGAGCGTGAGTATGTAGTGCTTCTTGAGGCACCGGTTTCGCTCCCTCTCTTGCCAGAGCGTCCACATCAAGTAACTATTTTCCGCTTCGGCTCTGCTGTCGAACCTTCTGTGGCTAGCGCGTGGGTACCTATCCACCTGGGCCTGAGCGTTTCGCCAGTGGTCGTACACTCCTGGAACCCTCCCAACGAATACGGCGTAGCAGTCCTTCGCCATCTATGATCTATGTGCCTGCATCGTCAGTTGATGAATTCAACGATAATATGCAATATAGTACTTAAGAAACACAAAGAGGCATAATTAGCAAAATACAAGGAACCTATAGTAAACATAAATGACGAAGTTCCTCATACCCACACTAATTAACTAGACCGATCTATGCTAGTTCAAGAGGACGGTTTAATTACATCACATAGTTTCGCCGTGCATAAATTCAAAGTTTTTCCATAAAAAGACAGTAATGACACATTGTCATCGTCAATCATTCCTCCATGTCGGTGGTCCAATCTCCATAGTCAGGGAGGAAGCACCCGAGCTTCGTGAAAGGCTTCAGGTCCAGAAGCTGAGCGAGTAGCAGTGTTCGGACATCTTCCCGCGTGATTGGCCCATGGTAGAACATCCCTATTAGTTCGAGGACCTCCTTCATGATCACTTGGGCAAGTTCACACTATACGTGATAAAATTTAGCTCGGATTCGATGATCCGGTGTCCTTCCTATGCTTGTGGCCTAATTGACAATCTCGGCATCGTTGGAAGTAGCTGACATGTGAAGGCGTTGATTATCCCTTCTGTACTCGATCAGGTGATGCATGAGGTAGAATCCATCAGCCTTACTGGTGTATGGTTGCTGGATGCAGCAGAAGTCGGTCTTATGGCCGAAACCCAGCCCGTTCTTCCTGTACTTTTTCAGCTTGATATATCCACCAGACAAGCTGAAGGTTAACAGGGCACTATCGAGAACACTCTTTTATGTGCGTGTAATCTTTTCTTGATGTTCTTCGATGAGTCCAAGTACAAAGCATGGGAGTATTCTAGGTACAGACAAATGAGGACGGCGCCCCCTGCCCCCTGCTGCGCAAAATAAGTACACCTCAAATTAGCCTCCATGCTTGCAAAGGAATGATTAAAACTTATGAAAGGATATCCGCGAATGAATTACGTGGAATGAAAAGGCAAGAGAATTGCTTCCTTGTCCTTATTAGCGATCGTGAACTCGCTGATGTACTTGCTTGCATAGTCATGGTACTCTTTGCAGACTACCAAGAAGCTCTCGTGCATGATATATTTTATGTTCTCCCGCCTGATGATGTAGTTGAGATACAGCGCATACATGCGGATGAACTGGAAATCCAGCTTGGTCATGTGGAACATGTCGTAGATGTAGTCAAATCGCAGGATGGACTTATCCGCGGGCCATCTCTCGACGTACAACTTCCCGCCCAACACCTGAGCCACGTAAAGCGGGTATCCTGGTTTTTCTGAGATGAGAAGGCTTTTCTCTCTGGCCAGCACATGTTCATGAAGTCTCCTTAGATCATTGTTCAGTATGTGCTCTAGCGCTTTTGAAGGTAGGATCGGGTGGCGGGCGACACGGAAACACTCTGCATCGACGGGTATTCTATCTACCTCTAGGGGCTTCAGAGGCAGCTGGCTGCTTGAAGCAGCTCTGGCGCCTTTAGGGAATTTCTTGTCCGGTCTCCTCCTTTGATTCTTGGTGGGTGGCGGTAGTGAGCCCACCATACCTTTCCTAACCACCACCCCCAGTGTCATCGGGCTAATCAGTGGACGACCCTCGTGTTCTTGCTGGGTAGAGGCGGCATCTGGAGGTGTCTCCTGTGAGGACCGCATGAAGAGAGACTTTTTGCATTCCGCCTTAGGATGTTCCGGCTCCGGCAAATCAGGCAATATCAAGTCATCATCTCCATGCTCATAGCCTGAGTCATAGTCACGAGCCATCAATCCTCCATCATCATAGGCGGTATTGATATACTTGAGAGGGTCAACATCCTCCTCCTCCATGAAATCATCAACATTTGCTTCTTCGATGGGGGTGACATCATTTGGCGCTAATGGAGGCTCTCCCTTGCGTCGTCCGCTATCACCTGCCACGAGAAGTGCAGATAATTTGGTAGGTGGGGTGGTGTTCATACCTTCTTGAGAAGCTGTCGTGGGTGTGATATCGGGCGCCTCGACACGAAGAAGAGTCTTCGGCCAAGGCAAGAACCGTGTCTTGCATGCCCCAATCCATTTAGGGGTCTCCTCGTCATTGACTGGTACCAGAGGAGGCAAATCCTCGAAGCCCGCTTTGAAACTAGCCACGTTACCCTTGAAGACGCCATGGGGCATCTCTCGATCGTGGAACATGCGGTCATTCGGCTTCACAATCGTTGCCTTTCCCACGGCCACCTTCTAGCCATTGATGTCGTACAGTAGGGTGCACGGGGTATCGTCGGCCTATGAAGACATGTCTGCGACGTCAAACATCCGAAAGGCAACTAAAACGGAAGACTATAGACATGCTGGTGAAAAGGGAATGGCGCATAATTAACGTGAGGGCGTAGAGCTCAGCCATAGATGAAGCCCCACCGAGCATGCCAGAGACGGTGGTCAGGCTGCTATGAATAGGAGAAGGACCTTTTGCGGTTGCTTGAGCAGGTGCTGGTGGTGTGATGTTCACTGAATTTCTCCCGACGTAGCTGGGAAGGAAAAGTCCGCTGGCCCTTTATCTAGATTTCTCTTTGACCAATCTATAATCGTCAGAATCAAGCTGGTAATAATTGAAGATTGGAAGCAAGGCGTGACACCAGCTACCGCTTCATTGACCGCTGCATTGACTACCCCGAGGAACTCTTCTTTGGTCTCAGCTTTGGTCTTACTGACCGCAATCGCGACCTTTTCGTCATGGCCTATTGAGTAAGCAACCGTCTCTTTCTTCTTTCCTCTGGCTACTCGTGGTATCACGTTGTAAGGGCATATTTCTCCCTAAGTGGTTTTGGTGATTGATGACAGTGCATTTGTGGATTAATGGTGTGCGTTGAGCATTTCAGATATCTCATGTCTAGGCACAAGACGATTCGGTGCCCCTCGGAGCCTATCGAAGACGGCTGTTCTCTACATTACTTTTTGGTGGATTTGAGTCGTAGGAAAGCCGTACTATTAAGAGGGGGTCCGCTTCAAAAAGGTTAGGGTGGAATCAACACGTACACATATGTACCTTCGCACCACCTTTCCTTCACTTCAATGGAGCACCATCCGTTTATCCATGTGTTTGCGATTTGAAGGCTGCCAAATGCTTAAGCTTCTGTGGCGTACGATAGTACTGCTCAAGGGAGCGGTAGTACCGCAGGGGCCAGCAGTAATACCGCTCCTGGTTAGTGCTAGTACCGCTGCCTCCAGCCCTGAAGTTGATACATGCGGAAGTAGGCGCAGATGTAATTTTTTACATCTGCCCTTAAGCGGTAGTACTGCGATGGTTGTCTGGTACTACCGTGCCGGACTTTTGCACAGTTCCAACCTTGGCGGAAGTTGTTATGGAAGTAATTTATTACTTCCGTGCATTTCCAGTGCTAGTTGATACCTGCCTTACGGTAGTACCGCTCCGGCGGTTCTACTACTCGTTGCCCATGTGCAACAGGCCCTCACCTGGTCACTACCGCACTGCGCAGCAGTAGTACCGCAACCCTACGAGGTAGTACCACAGCCTTGTGCGATAGTACCGTGCCGTGCAGGCTAAGAAAGGGGATAACGATTGGATCTTTTCCGCCACTATATAGAGGGGGTCTTCTTCCCCAAGAAGACCACTTCTTCCCTCCCCAAGCTCCATTGCTGCTCAAACCTCCATTTTCGCCCGATCTCTCTCCCTAGCCAATCAAACTTGTTGATTTTCTAAGGATTGGTTAAGAAGGCCCCGATCTACACTTCCACCAAGAGAAATTTGATTTCCCCCACCCCCCACTAATCCCTTGCAGATCTTGTTACTCTTGGGTGTTTGATCACCCTAGACGGTTAAGGTCACCTCGGAGCCATATTCCATTGCGGTGAAGCTTCGTGGTGATAGCCCCAACCTTGTTTGTAAAGGTTCGGTCGCCGCCTTCAAGGGCACCAATAGTGGAATCACGGCATCTCGCATTGTGTGAGGGCGTGAGGACAATACGGTGGCCCTAGTGGCTTCTTGGGGAGCATTGTGCCTCCACAGCGCTCCAAAGGAGACGTACTTCCTCTCAAAGGGAAAGAACTTCGGTAATACATCCTCGTCTCCGCCGGCTCCACTCTTGGTTATCTCTTACCTTTACTTGTGCAAGCTTTTATTGTGTTGTATCCCTTGCTTGCTTGTGTGCTTGTTATTGTTGCATCATATAGGTTGCTCACCTAGTTGCACATCTAGACAACCTACTTTGATGCTAAGTCTAATATGGTAAAGAAAAGCTAAAAATTGTCAGTTGCCTATTCACCCTCTAGTCAACCATATCGATCCTTTCAATTGGTATCAGAGCCTCATCTCTTTATTAGAAACTTTACCATCGAAGAGTATGGTTGACACTGTAGACGAGGGGGAGAAGCACTATGGTGTGAATCCGTCCTCGTCTACGACCGATGGGGGATCCTCGGTCTCTCGTGAGGAGTTTAATGCGGCTTTGGACACATTGAAAACCTCCATGACGACCGAGGTTAGAGGCATGTTTAAGGAGTTTCTTGATGGCCTTAAATTATCCTCCGCACCGTTGGAAGTGGTTGATCCCGCTAACAAGGTGGCGGATGCTAACTCCAATAAGGAAGAAGGTAGTAGTGGCCAAGTTCCTTTGCCTAGTGGTAAGAGTGGGGGTGGCATGTTTGCCCATGTTGAACCTCCCCTTACCTATGGAGGACTGGTTCCCCCCACACATATGAAGCATGTTGGTCCTCCTCCTAAGCTTGTGAAAAATGATGACTTTGCCACTTGGGTGTATCGCTTTAAACGCCATTTAAATCATAGTTCTACTAATCTTTGGAGAATTATTGATCAAGGTTTCCACCCGCACGATCCAAGTAACTTCACTCCTAGAGAAGCCACGGATCATCAATTCAACGAGTTCGCTCTCTTCATTCTCCAAGAAGCTATTCCTCCCGAAGATATTGCGCATCTCTGACCTTTCACTGTGGCCAAGGAAGCATGGGGGCATGTTGTTTCCTTGTACAAGGGAAGCGCAAGCATTCAACGCTCAAACTATGAAGTGGTGCAAGATAAAGCCGATGAGTTTGCCATGATTGAAGATGAAGAACCTCGAGAGCTTTATCAAAATTAACTACTCTCGCGGTCTCAATCCAAGATCATGGGAGCAAGGATACAGATGACAATTGGACAAAGCGCAAGTTTCTGAAGGCCATGATGCCTTACCATAAGGCCATGTCCTCCGTCATCCGTCAAAGGACGGACTTCCACGCCTTGTCCTCAAGTGAAGTGTTGGATGAGTTTGTTGCAATGAGGATCTTGGACAAGACCGTCGACAATGCGGTGTTGCGTGCTCAACGATCAAAGAAGCCCAACCTTGCTTTGAAGGCCAATGCTAGTGCGGAAGAAGAGGATGAAGAGGAAGAAGAGGAGAGTTGCCCCGAAGACACCAAATATAACTATCATGAGCACATGGCTCTGATACGTCTCCCTCATATCTATAATATTCTATTGTTCCATGCCAATATTATACAACTTTCATATACTTTTGGCAATTTTTATACTATTTTTGGGACTAACATATTGATCCAGTGCCCAGTGCCAGTTCCTGTTTGTTGCATGTTTTTTGTTTCGCAGAAAATCCATATCAAACAGAATCCAAACGGGATAGAAACTGATGGAGATTTTTTATGGAATAAATGTGAATTTTGGGGAGTGGAATCAATGCGAGACCATGCTCGAGGGGCCCACGAGGCAGGGGGTGCGTCCCAGGGGGGTGGGCGCGCCCTGACCCTCGTGGACACCCCATAAGGCGGTTGTTGCCCTTCTTTCGCTGCAAGAAAGCTAATATCCGAAGAAAAATCATGTTCAAAGTTTCAATCCAATCGGAGTTACGGATCTCCGGGAACATAAGAAACGGTGAAAGGGCAGAATCAGGAACGCAGAAACAGAGAGAGACAGATCCAATCTTGGAGGGGCTCTCGCCCCTCCCACGCCATGGAGACCATGGACCAGAGGGGAAACCCTTCTCCCATCTAGGGAGAAGGTCAAGGAAGAAGAAGAAGAAGAAGAAGAAGGGGGGATCTCTCCCCCTCTCTCCCAGTGGCGCCGGAACCCGTCGGGGCAATCATCATCATCGTGATCTACACCAACACCTCTGTCATCTTCACCAACATCTCCATCACCTTCCCCCATCTATCTACAGCGGTCCACTCTCCCGCAACCCGTTGTACCCTCTACTTGAACATGGTGCTTTATGCTTCATATTATTATCCAATGATGTGTTGCCATCCTATGATGTCTGAGTAGATTTTCGTTGTCCTTTTGGTAATTGGTGAATTGCTATGATTGGTTTAATTTGCTTGTGGTTATGTTGTTGTCCTTTGGTGCCTATCATATGAGCGCGCGCGTGGATCACACCAAGGGTTAGTTGTATGTTGATAGGACTATGTATTGGAGGGCAAGTGACAGAAGCTTCAACCTAGCATAGAAATTGATGCATACAGGATTGAAGGGGGACCAATATATCTTAATGATATGGTTGGGTTTTACCTTAATGAACGTTAGTAGTTTCGGATGCTTGCTAATAGTTCCAATCCTAAGTGTAGAATTCCAAGTCAGGGATGACATGCTAGTAGTGGCCTCTCCCACATAAAACTTGCTATCGGTCTAGTAAAGTAGTCAATTGCTTAGGGACAAATCCGCAACTCCTACCACCACTTTTCCACACTTACTATACTAACTTTATTGCTTATTTATCTATACAGCCCTAGTTTATATTTACGTGCTCTTTATATTCTTGCAAATCTATCCAACAACACCTACAAAGTTCTTCTAGTTTCATACTTGTTTTAGGTGAAGCGAACGTTAAGCGTGCGTAGAGTTGTATCGGTGGTCGATAGAACTTGAGGGAATATTTGTTCTACCTTTAGCTCCTCATTGGGTTCGACACTCTTACTTATTGAAAGAGGCTACAATTGATCCCCTATACTTGTGGGTTATCAAGACCTTTTTCTGGCGCCGTTGCCGGGGAGTTATAGCGTGGGGTGAATATTCTCGTGTGTGCTTGTTTGCTTTATCACTAAGTAGTTTTTATTTTGTGCTCTTGTTTTCTATCTTTAGTTATGGGTAGGAAACGCAAAATACCAAAAAAAAAATTGTTGTACCTACTACACCAATGGTTGAAGAACCACTCAAAATCTATCACACTCCTGAAGCTTTTTACTTGGATCATCTTCGATCCCTATGTGCTTGTGCTGAAACCCCAACTAGCTTAGTTGAGGGCAAATCTTTAGATGAGCATGCTTGTTATGTGCGACACCGCTTATCTCAAAAAGTGAAACTTTTACTGGATCAAATTCATCGTTTGCAATGCTATGCTTGGAATTTATGTGAAATTTATGATTTTACTTGTTGTTCTGAAAACCCTAAGAAACACCTTCCCTACCATTGTGAGTTTAGTAATAATGGAATCGTATCTTCGTATGCTAAGGGTGTTTATAATTACTATGATGTTCAACAAATTAAAGAATTTGTTGCTTTTAAGGGTGCTTATGAAATTTCTTCTTTGATTGGAAAGTATGATGCTACTCTTTACAAATGTGAAAATTTTGCCATACTTAAATATTGTTATGATAATTATGCTTCTAATGCCTATATTAAACCATATAATGAGGACTCCTCCACTGTCCAAGAAGAGACTAATATTTTGCAGGAGTCTATGGAAGAAGGAATTGATGAAACTGTGAGCTCATTGGATGAAAAAGATGATGAGGAGAGAAAAGAGCAAAAGGAGGAAGAGCGGATTAGCTACCCGTGCCCACCTTCTAATGAGAGTAACTCTTCAAATCATACATTATTTAATGTCCCTTCGTGCTTACCGAAGGATGATTGCTATCATAATTGTTATGATCATGTTGATTCTCTTGAAATACCCCTTTTTAATGATGCTTGATATGCTTGTGGCTATGATGCCAATATGAATGATGCTTATGGAGATGAAATTGCTATATTTCCTTATGTTAAACATGAAATTGTTGCTATTGCACCCCACACATAATAGTCCTATTATCTTTTTGAATTCTCCAAACTACACTATATCGGAGAAGTTTGCTCTTATTAAGGATTATGTTGATGGGTTGCATTTTACTGTTGCACATGATGATTTTGATAGATATAATATGCATGTGCTTGCTGCTCCAACTTGCAATTATTATGAGAGAGGAACTACATCTCCGCCTCTTTATGTTTCCAACACGATAGAATTGCAAGAAACTGCTTATACTATGCATTGGCCCTTACTTTGTTTGCATGAATTGTTCTTTTATGGCATGCCGATGCATAGGAAGAGAGTTAGACTTTGTTGTTGCATGATATATGTTACTTTGTGCTCACTACTAAATCAAAAATCATTGTTAATTAAAATTGGCTTTGATATACCTTGGGAACCGGGTGGATCCATTACTTGAGCACTATATGCCTAGCTTCAAGGATTTAAAGAAAGCGCTGCCAGGGAGACAACCCGGAAGTTTTAGAGAGTCATTTATTTCTGTTGTGTGCTTTCATAAAGTTTACAAACAAAAAAAATAAAGAGGGGAACCCAAAACGTTTTCAAAAAGAAAAGCAAAAGCGAGAAAGACGAGCATTGTTAAAGTGGGAGCTAGCCTTGAACTTTGTTCATGCTCACGGAAACTTTGTGAATCTTGATTACCGAAACTTTTCAACAAAAATAATTATACCCTTGTACAATTCCATTATATAATAAAAATAATGTGCCAAGGTTTGCCTTTAGGATGTTTACAATGCTTGTTGGTTTGTGCGGTGCAGGACAGAAACTTTGGCTGTAGTGCGCGATTTTAATTTTTTACTGGAACATCAAACAGTTCTGAAACTTTTTGCGCTATATTGCTATACAAGTTGATTATTTTTCCTAATTGTTTTAGAATTTTTGGAGTACCAGAAATATGGTGAATGTTCAGATTACTACAGACTGTCCTGTTTAAGGTAGATTCTGTTTTTGATGCATAGTTTGCTTGTTTTGATGAAACTATCAATTTCTATCAGTGGATTAATCCATGGGAAAGTTATATTAAAGTAGCTAAAATGCAAAAACAAAATATGAATTGGTTTGAAATTGTACTTAGAGTAGTGATTTGCTTTATTATACTAACGGATCTTACCGAGCTTTCTGTTGAGTTTTGTGTGGATGAAGTGTTCGAAGATCGAGGCGGTCTCAATGTGAGAATAAGAAGAGGCAAGAGCTCAAGATTTGGGATGCCCAAGGCACCCCAAGTAAATATTCAAGGAGACTCAAGCGTCTAAGCTTGGGGATGCCCCAGAAGGCATCCCATCTTTCTTCAACAAGTATCGGTATGTTTTCGGATTCGTTTCGTTCATGCGATATGTGCAAATCTTGGAGCATCTTTTGCATTTAGTTTTCACTTTTCTTTTATGCACCATGCTGGTATGATATAGTCCATGGATGATTTATAGAATGCTCATTGCACTTCACTTAAATCTTTTGAGTATGGCTTTATAGAATGCTTCATGTGCTTCACTTATATCATTTGAAGTTCGGATTGCCTGTTTCTCTTCACATAGAAAACCTCCATTTGTAGAATGCTCTTTTGCTTAACTTATATTTGTTAGAGCGTGGGCATATCTTTTGTAGAAAGAATTAAACTCTCTTGCTTCACTTATATCTATTTAGAGAGATGACAGGAATTGGTCATTCACATGGTTAGTCATAAAATCCTACATAAAACTTGTAGATCACTGAATATGATATGTTTGATTCCTTGCAATAGTTTTGCGATATAGAGATGATAATATGTGGGAGGTTGTAGTAAATGGTTGTGTTTAGTAAGAATATTGGTGTTAAGGTTTGTGATTCCCGAAGCATGCACGTATGGTCTCCTAACTATGTAACCAAATTGGCGCGCATTGTATTTTGATTGTTTATCTTTGCGTGAAGGTCGGGGGTGTGCGATGGTTAACTCCTACCAACCTCCCCCCTAGGAGCATGCGTAGTACTACTTTGCTTCGAGGGCTAATAAACTTTTGCAATATGTATATGAGTTCTTTATGACTAATGTGAGTCCATGGATTATACGCACTCTTACCTTTTCGCAATTTGCTAGCCTCTACGGTACCGTGCATTGCCCTTTCTCACCTCGAGAGTTGGTGCAAACTTCATCGGTGTATCCAAACCCCGTGATACGATATGCTCTATCACACATAAGCCTCCTTATATCTTGCTCAAAACAGCCTCCATACCTACCTATCATGGCATTCCCATTGCCATTCTGAGATATATTGCCATGCAACTTCCATCATCATCATGACTTGAGCATTCATTGTCATATTGCTTTGCATGATCGTAAGATAGCTAGCATGATGTTTTCATGGCTTGTCCGTTTTTTCATATCTTTGCTATGCTAGATCATTGCACATCCGGGTATACCGCTGGAGGCATTCATATAGAGTCATATCTTTGTTCTAGATATCGAGTTGTAAGTAAATAAAGTGTGATGATCATCATTATTAGAGCATTGTCCCATGTGAGGAAAGGATGATGGAAGCAATGATTCCCTCAGAAGTTGGGATGAGTCTCCGGACTTTGTGAAAAATAAAAGAGGCCAAAGAATCCCAAATAAAAAAAGTGGCCAAAGAAGCCCAAATAAAAAAAGAGGCCAAAGAATCCCACCAAAAAAAATAAAAAAATAAAAAAAATAAAAAATAAAAAATGAGAGAAAAAGAGAGAAGGGACAATGTTACTATCCTTTTACCACACTTGTGCTTCAAAATAGCACCATGTTCTTCATACAGAGAGTCTCTTGAGTTATCACTTTCATATACTAGTGGGAATTTTCATTATAGAACTTGGCTTGTATATTCCGATGATGGGCTTCCTAAAATGCCCGAGGTCTTCATGAGCAAGCAAGTTGGATGCACACCCACTTAGTTTCAGTTTGAGCTTTCATACACTTATAGCTCCAGTGCATCCGTTGAATGGCAATCCCTACTCCTTGCATTGACATCAATTGATGGGCATATCCATAGCCCGTTGATTAGCCGCGTCGATGTGATACTTTCTCCCTTTTTGTCTTCTCCACACGACCTCCACCATCATACTCTATTCCACCTGTAGTGCTATATCCATGGCTTGCGCTCATGTATTGCGTGAGGGTTGAAAAGCTGAAGTGCGTTAAAAATTATGAACCAATTGCTTGGCTGACACCGGGATGGTCATGAGGGGGACCTTGTGTTAAGAAAAGGGAGCATAAAAGACTATATAATTATGCCATGATTATATTACATGATCAATACTATGCTAGGTAGCATTCCACATCAAAAATTATCTTTTTTATCATTTACCTACTCGAGGACGAGCAGGAATTAAGCTTAGATGCCGATCGTCTCCGTCAGATCTATAATTTTTGATTGTTCCATGCCAATATTATACAACTTTCATATACTTTTGGCAACTTTTTATATGATTTTTGGGACTAACATATTGATCCAGTGCCCAGTGCCATTCCTATTTGTTGCATGTTTTTTGTTTCGCAGAAAATCCATATCAAACGGAGTCCAAACATGATAAAAACTGACGGAGATTTTTTATGGAATAAATGTGAATTTTGGGAAGTGGAATCAACGCGAGACGATTCACGAGGGGCCCACAAGGCAGGGGGCGTGCCCCAGGGGGTGGGCGCACCCCTGACCCTCGTGGACATCCTGTAAGGCGGTTGTTTCCCTTCTTTCGCCGCAAGAAAGCTAATACCTGGAGAAAAATCGTGTTCAAAGTTTCAATCCAATCGGAGTTACGGATCTCCGGGAATATAAGAAACGGTGAAAGGGCAGAATCGGGAACGCAAAAACAGAGAGAGAGAGACAGAGAGACAAATCCAATCTTGGAGGGGCTCTCGCCCCTCCCATGCCATGGAGACCATGGACCAGAGGGGAAACCCTTCTCCCATCTAGGGAGAAGGTCAAGGAAGAAGAAGAAGAAGGGGGGCTCTCTCCCCCTCTCTCTCGGTGGCGCCAGAACGCTGCCGGGGCCATCATCATCACCATGATCTACACCAAAACCTCCGTCATATTCACCAACATCTCCATCACCTTCCCCCATCTATCTACAGCAGCCCACTCTCCCGCAACCCGCTGTACCCTCTACTTGAACATGGTGATTTATGCTTCATATTATTATCCAATGATGTGTTGCCATCCTATGATGTTTGAGTAGATTTTCGTTGTCCTTTTGGTAATTGGTGAATTGCTATGATTGGTTTAATTTGCTTGTGGTTATGTTTCTGTCCGTTGGTGCCCATCATATGAGCGCGTGTGTGGATCACACCATAGGGTTAGTTGTATGTTGATAGGACTATGTACTGGAGGGCAAGTGACAGAAGCTTCAACCTAGCATAGAAATTGATGCATACGAGATTGAAGGAGGACCAATATATCTTAATGCTATGGTTGGGTTTTACCTTAATGAACGTTAGTAGTTGCGGATGCTTGCTAATAGTTCCAGTCATAAGTGCATAGAATTCCAAGTCAGGGATAACATGCTAGCAGTGGCCTCTCCCACATAAAACTTGCTATCGGTCTAGTAAAGTAGCCAATTGCTTAGGGACAATTCCGCAACTCCTACCACCACTTTTCCACACTCGCTATACTAACTTTATTGCTTCTTTATCTAAACAGCCCCTAGTTTATATTTACGTGCTCTTTATATTCTTGCAAATCTATCCAACAACACCTACAAAGTTCTTCTAGTTTCATACTTGTTTTAGGTGAAGCGAACGTTAAGCGTGCGTAGAGTTGTATCGATGGTCGATAGAACTTGAGGGAATATTTGTTCTACCTTTAGATCCTCGTTGGGTTCGACACTCTTAGTTATCGAAAGAGGCTACAATTGATCCCCTATACTTGTGGGTTATCAGGCTCTTGCTTCAGGACAATTTTGGGGCAACAAGAAGAACACAAGGCCAACTTCAACAAGAACAACTCACGTGGTGCCAAGGGCAAGCAACGTGTGAGGACGTGCTATAATTGTGGCAATGTGAGTCACTTTGTTGTGGATTGCCCTTACGAGAAGAGGGAAGACAATGGTGGCAAGCTTATCCGAAAAGACAAGGCCAAGTCTTTCCCCAACAAGAACAACTTCACCAAGAAGACTCCTCCCAAGGGGTTGGTGGCACAAGAAGAGTACAATGAGGATGATGATGATGATGAAGATGGTGGGACTGTTGCCATGGCCTCCATTGCCATTGCAACAACTCCACGGGTGTACCTCTTCGATTCACCCAACGAGAACATCACCGCCAAGTGCCTCATGGCTAAAGCCACCAACAAGGTAACCCCCAACATCAAGACTACCATCACTACTAATCCTTCCTTGACAGATTGAATTGATGAAAGTGAGGGGGCAAAGGAGGAGGAGAATGAATTTGACTCTTTCATGGGAAAGCTCAAAAGTAAAACCAAGAAGCACTTCGTTGCTCTCTTGGAACAACTTGGTGAAGCCAATGACATGATTGAGGCTCACAAAGAGACTATCTCTAAGATGGAAGGGCATAGTCGTGACTATGCCGATGATATATCAGATCTCTCTAATGTGCTTGTTGAAGAGCATGGTCATCGTTTGGCTCTTGAGGAGTCACACAACGATGATCATGCTAAATTAGAGAAAGATCTTGATCATGCTCTTGTTGTCTCTCGTGTGCTTAATTCCGAGAAGGCCAAACTTGGGGTTGGCCATGCTAGACTCAAGGAGGAGTTTGATCTACTTGACAAGGCTCACACGGCCTTGAAGTGTGTTCATGCTAGCCTCAAAGAGTCTCATGATCAACTCCAAGTGAGGCTAACCAAGGAGAATTCCACATTTCCTCAGATGGTTTTAATTGATAATGCAAATGCTACTAACCCGTGTTGTGAGCATGTGCATCTTGTGGAGGAGAATGCAAAGTTGAAGGAGCAACTTGAGAAAGGCCTTGTGTCTTGCATACAAGGTGAGAAGAACCTCAACGACCTTTTGAGCAATCAAAAGGAAGTTGCAGCCAAGGAGGGGATTGGGTTTGCACCTAAGTCCAAGAAGAAGAAGCATGACAAGACCAAACAACCTCCTACTCTCAAGCAAATGGTTACCAAAGAGGGAGAGGGTACTCCTAAGGAGAAGAAGAACAATACGATGGGTGGTGGTGTCAAGAAGGGCAATGCCACTCCTTCCAACAAAGCCGACGACTTTAACCCTTCTTATGTGTTATGCCATGCTAGTGATGGGCATGTTTATGCAAAATTTGTTGGTTCTTCATATGAGTCCATTGAATGGTCTATTTGAGTTCCTAAGACCCTTGTTGCTAACATCAAAGGACCCATTACAAAATGGGTACCTAAAACCATGCATTGATCTCTTGTAGGTATTTGCTTCTAGTGGGGGATCATGGTTGCTCCATAGTGGAGCCACAAATCATATGACCGGAAGCAAGGACTTGGTGGTGGACGTCCAAAAGGTTTCATCTATGCCCACCAATGTCGAATGGGGCGATGCCTCATCTTCTAAGGTATTCCGTCTTGGCAAGGTTGTCATTTTTCATGATCTCACGATCAAGAAAGTCATGCTTGTTGAGTCCCTTGCATACAACTTACTTTCCGTTCGTCAACTTGGACTCATGGGCTTTCCCACTTTCTTTGATATTGATTTTGTGGCCCTCTTGTGGAGCAAGACTCTTAAAGTAGACTTTGTTGGGCATGTCGGAAACAGTCTTCATGTGATTAACTTTTCGGAGCAACCCACTAAGACCGCAACATGCCTAATGACTAGATGTGGGATGGCTTTGGCATCACCATTTAGCCAACGTCAGTATGAGATCTTTGAAAAGTCTTCTCAAGGGGGACCATGTCCGTGGACTACCAAATGTTAGTTTTGCCAAAGATCGTGCTTGCAGTGCTTGTATCGAATGAAAGCTACATGAGACGACTCACCCACCCATGACTATCATCTACTCGACGAGACCTTTGGAGCTCCTTCACATGGATCTTTTTGGGCCTCCATCCTTTGATAGTTTTGGGGGTAGAAAGTATTGCTTGGTGATTGTGGATGATTATTTAAGATACACTTGGGTGTATTTCTTCAAGAGGAAGAGTGAGACCCAACAAACCGTCATCGACTTTGCAAATGAATCTCAACGTCAACACAATGCAAAGATTTTAATGATAAGAAGTGACAATAGCACCGAGTTCAAGAACTACACCTTGGATGAGTTTCTTGGTGATGACGGGATCAAGCATCAATATTCCACACCTTACACCCCTCAACAAAATGGTGTAGCGGAGAGGAAGAACCGGACATTGATGGACACGACAAGGACCATGATGGCGGAGTTCAAGTCTCCCTACAACTATTGGGCCGAAGACATCAACACCGCTTGTCATGCATCTAATCAGCTCTATCTCCGCAAAGTCTTGAAATAAGACTCCATATGAGATAGTTACCGGTAAGAAGCCCAACCTCAAGTACTTCCGGGTGTTCGGTTGTAAGTGTTTCATTCTCAGAAAGGTGTTTGTTTGTCTAAATTTGAGGCTAGAGCTCATGAGGGTATATTTATTGGTTATGCTACAAACTCTCATGCTTACCGTGTCCTCAACAAGTCCACAGGACTCATTGAGGAGACGTGTAACATGGAGTTTGATGAGAATAACGGCTCCCAAGTGGAGCAAAGTGGTACTTGTGATGTAGGTGATGAAATTCCTCCCCGAGCCAAAAGAAGAATGGGTGTTGGCCATATCCTACCCATTGAGGAACCTCTTGTGGCCGAAGGATAAGGACAATGTTCCACTCAAGTGGAACCATCACCAACCCAAGACCCACACGCTTCCGAAGAACAAAGTGAAGGCCCTCAACCAAATGAACAAGATCGAGGGCAAGATCAACCTCAAGATGGTGGAGATCCACCAATTGATGCCCAAGGTCAAGTTCTTGCTCCAGAGCAAGTTAAGATCAAGAGCAAGCTCAAGACCAAGAACAAGCTCAAGACGACGCTCATGATGATCAAGTTACAGCTCATCAACTCTCTCTTGAGGAGCAACTTGAGCGTCGTGCCGCCAAGATTTCTTCCAAGCTCACTACCAAAGAGCTTCTCATGAAGAATGTGCTTGGAAGCTTAAGAAAGGGGGTAAGCACTCATAGAAAATGAGCAAACTATTGTGAACGTCATGGGTTTGTTTCTTGTGTTTAACCCCAAAAGGTCTATGAGGTGCTCGAGGATCCGGATTGGCTTAATGCCATGCATGAACAACTCAACAACTTCGAGCACAACAAGGTGTGAAGATTGGTGCCAAGGCCTAAGGAGAACCATAATGTCATTGGAACCAAATGGATCTTCAAGAACAAGCAAGATGCTCACGGGATTGTTATTCGCAACAAGGCTCGTTTGGTGGCACAAGGCTACTCCCAAGTCGAGGGTATTGATTACGGTGAAACCTTTGCTCCTATTGCTCGCCTTGAATCTATTCGTTTGTTGCTAGCTTATTATTCTCATCATAACTCCAAGTTGCAACAAATGGATGTGAAGAGTGCTTTTCTTTATGGTCCTCTTAATGAGTTGGTACCACTTCAAACCCACTTTTATCAATTTTCTCAACAAGATTTTCACCCTCCGAATCATAGGGACGCCTTCTAACTAAAGTTGACTCTTATCCAGTCCCTTTTTCATCAATCTTAATTTTACTAAACAAAGAATCAATAGAAGAAACAATAATCACTTTAAGATCTTCATCACTTTTATGATAGTAATCACTAGAAAACATTTTTCTAAAAATTCTCATTTACCTCTATGCATAGCGGTTCTTTTCATACTTTCACCCATACAAACATAGAGATCTTTAATTGATTCTTCAACTTTAGGCACAAAAATTTTCATCTTGAGAGTTTCTACATCATAAGAAATTCTATCAACACTTCCAGACAGATCATCAATTTTATTCAACTTTTCTTCTATCGAAGTGTTGAAAGCTTTTTGCATATTGATAAATTCTTTAATATTGCTGTCAAGATTATAGGTGTTTCTATTATTATTGTAGGTGGTATTACCATAGGAATTACCATAATTATTAGAGGAATTACTAGGAAAAGGCCTAGGATTAAAAATTACCTTTATAAGCATTGTTGTTGAAATTATTTCGTGAGACAAAATTCACATCAATGGCATCACTATTTGGCTCAATCAAAATAGACAAAGGCACATCATTAAAATAAATAGGAGCACTTTTATTAGCAACCAACTTCATAAGAGCATCAACATTTTCACTAAAGAATTTATTTCTTCTACCGAATTGACCTTTTTACTAGTAGGAGCTCTTTGGGTATGCCATTGCAAGTAATTTGCAATAATATTGTCTAGCAATTTAGTAGCTTCACCCAAAGTAATTTCCATAAAAGTACCCCCCGCGGCGGAATCTAAAAGATTACGAGAAACAAAATTCAATCCCGCATAAAAAAATTGTATGATCATCCAAAGATTTAACCCATGAGCTGGGCAATTCCTTAGCATCAGTTTCATCCTTTCCCAAGATTGCGCAACATGCTCATGTTCAAGTTGCTTGAAATTCATGATTTGGGTTCTAAGGGAAATAATTTTTACGAGCAGAAAATACTTAGTGATAAAAACATCTTTGCACTTGTTCCAAGAATCAATACTATTGCGAGGCAAAGAAGAAAACCAAATTTTTGCGTGATCTCGCAAAGAAAACGGAAATAATTTCAACTTCACAACATCATTGTCCACATCTTTTTTTGTTTTGCATATCACATAATTCCATGAATGTGGTTAGATGGGACGTGGCATCCTCATTAGGAGTATCGGCAAATTGATCTTTCATGACAAGATTCAACAAAGCAGTATTAATATCACAAGACTCCGCACTAGTGGTGGAAGGAGTAATCGGAGTGCTAATAAAATCATTGTTGTTGGTATTTGAGAAATCACACAACTTGGTGTTCTCTTGAGTCATGATGACTACCGATAACCCACAAGTATAGGGGATCGCAACAGTTTTAGAGGGTAGAATATTCAACCCAAATTTATTGATACGACACAAGGGGAGCCAAAGAATATTCTCAAGTATTAGCAGTTGAGTTGTCAATTCAACCACACCTGGATAACTTAGTATCTGTAGCAAAGTATTTAGTAGCAAAGTAGTATGGAAGTAACGGTAACAGTAGCAAAAGTAACAGTAGCAGATTTGTAGTAATTGTAACAGTAGCAACGGTAAAGTAAATAAGCAAAGCACAATATGTGAAAAGCTCGTAGGCATTGGATCAGTGATTGATAATTATCTCGGATGCGATTCCTCATGTAATAGTTATAACATAGGGTGACACAGAACTAGCTCCAATTCATCAATGTAATGTAGGCATGTATTCCGAATATAGTCATACGTGCTTATGGAAAAGAACTTGCATGACATCTTTTGTCCTACCCTCCCATGGTAGCGGGGTCCTAATGGAAACTAAGGGATATTAAGGCCTACTTTTAATAGAGTACCAGACCAAAGCATTAACACATAGTGAATACATGAACTCCTCAAACTACGGTCATCACCGAGAAGTATCCTAATTATTGTCACTTCAGGGTTGTCGGATCATAACACATAATAGGTTACTATAGACTTGCAAGATAGGATCAAGAACTCACATATATTCATGAAAACATAATAGGTTCAGATCTGAAATCATGGCACTCGGGCCCTAGTGACAAGCATTAAGCATAGCAAAGTCATAGCAACATCAATCTCAGAACATAGTGGATACTAGGGATCAAACACTAACAAAACTAACTTGATTACATGGTAAATCTCATCCAACCCATCACCGTCCAGCAAGCCTACGATGGAATTACTCACGCACGGCGGCGAGCATCATGAAATTGGTGATGGATGATGGTTGATGATGACGACAACGACGAATCCTGTCGTGGTACTAAGACTGACAGTAGAATAGGGGGAAGGTATGGAGAGGCAAGATCCTAGCTATGGAGTAGTTGTATACGCAAGGGATTTACGAGTTCAGGCCCTTCTCAGAGGAAGTAACAGCCCTACGTCTCAGAGCCCGGAGGCGGTCGATCGGATTATATGCGTATGAATTACGAAGTGCGAACCCTTACGCGGTGGAGGGTGGCTTATATAGAGTGCGCCAGACTCCCAGCCAGCCCAATGAGTGGGGGTTTAAAAGTACATTAAGGCTGGCGTTCTTGGTAGCGCCTTACATAAAGTGTCATCATGACCATAAAGACTACTTAATTACTGACCGTTTGGATACAGAGTGGCTCTTGAACTCCTGGAGGTCGAGTGAGTCTTCATGGTCGAGTGTCTTTGAGTCTGTCGAGTGGAATCCTTCCAGGTCGACTGGAAGGCAGTTTCTTCTAAAGATGTCCTTGGGGAGGGTACCTTGGACAGGTCCATGACCCTACCCTAGGTACATGACTTCATCATTATCCCCCGAATGGATCGAGGTTTGAGTGAGGAAGGAGTTGATAATCTTTCCGACCTGTTTTTTGTGCTGCGAGTGTGTCTCACTCTGGATCAATGACTTTTTAGTGATGGTGTCAACTTTTCTTTTAGTCGCCTTGATCCATTCTTTTCATCTGTCGAGTGAACTTTATGAACTTGGAGATTTTCGAGCGACGGATCGTAGGAAATCTGCCGTCAGACAAGTTGCTCTGCTGTTAATGCATTTAGCATGATCCAGATTTCGGGAAGCGCGTGAAGCGGAGAAGACCGCGGTACTCGGATGGGATAAGGCAGGGACGCCTCGATCTCCGCGGCGCCTTTTTCGCCACGTGCGCATCACATGCGATTGCTATGGATTTGACAGATCGCCGGGCCTACCATCGACCACTCGAAGCGGCTTCATATAAGGTGTCGGGCGGGGTTTTTTGAATAGTGTGCTCTCATTTTCCCCTCCCTCGTCTCCAGATTCATCTGCTGTGCTTGCCATCTGCTCAACGCTGCCGCTCCTTGCCTGCCTCGCCGGCGACAATGGTGAAGGAGAAGACAGCGGCTTTGGAGCGGGCAAAGAAGGCGACGGCGAAGGCGAAGGGGAGAGCGACCAGTCGGGGCGGATCCTCGTCACGGTCCAGCCTGCCGCAAGGTTGGATCCAGGGCAATTGGATCCGTTCGACCATCACTCAGAAAGACCTCGACGACCTGGCCAATGAAGGACTGATCCCCCACGAGTCAGCGAGGCTTCCGGGGTTGGAATGGCAGCCGCAGCCTCAGGAGGGTGAGTGCGTCCTCTTAGCTACCCATGTTGACCGCGGGTTTTCTCTGCCGCCAAATCTTTTCTTTCGGGGGTTTCTGAACTTCTTCGGGGCACAACTCCATCATTTCACACTCAACTCCATTGCCTATCTCGCCGCTTTCCTTTCTTTGTGCGAAAACTTCTTGGGTTGTCGGCCGCACTGGGGCCTCTTCAAACACATATTCACTTGTCACTCTCAGACGGTGAAAAAGGCTAGTCCGAATGAAGAGAAAACCCAAGTAATCCATATGTGTGGGGGTCTTGGGGTCCAGATGAGGAGTAAGAGTGCTTTTCCAGCCATGACCCTTCCCGAGTCGGTTAGAGGGTGGTAGTCGACCTGGTTCTACTGCCAAGACCAGTCGACGCCAGGGCACTCGACTGGGCTCCCTCCTTTCTCCATGAGTTGAGTGAACAAGACGTCCTCTCTGAAGGTGCTTCCAGAGGAGAAGGCTCAGGTTAAAATGTTGATGGAGCGCGTAGTCCATCTCATTCGCGACGGGGTCACTGGCATGAATCTTTTGGAGGTTTTCCTTCGACGGCGCATTCAGCCACTCCAATACCGAGGCCACCCAATGTGGTTGTACTCTAGTATCGAAGACACCACTCGGGTTCACCCAGAGGGGGTCGACGATGCCACACTAGAGAGGTGGATGACTGCCATCACAGGAAACAAAGATAACCCTCGTGGAGCTAGGAGGATCTCGCCACTCGACCAGTCTTATGAACCAGACAAGGTATGTTCACTTATCTCCGACTGTAATCATGTTTGGTTCATTCTATTTTGCTGCAAATCAGTTGATTGAATTTTTCTTGTTTTGTTGTCTTTCAGGTCACTACTGAGTTGTATTCGATGCCCAACAGGGCGCAAGCACAGACCGAGGAGGAGGAAGGAAGTGGAGGCGAAAGTCAGGAGGAGTGGGAATCGGATGGCGATGAGGGTGATGAAGATGCTAGCTCCAATGAGGAAGAGGAGGAGGAAGTCGCACCTCCCCGTTCTGAAAGACGATCCAAGCTTGTTCATGACCCTGCAGTCGAGCGCGGCAAAGGGGGTCATGCCTGTTGTGCTGTCGACCAAGCGTCCTCGGACGACCTCTCCGGCGCCGACTGAGAAAGCGCCGAAGCAATATCGAGCGGCGTCGTCAAAGCCGACGAAGGCCTTGCCGAAGATGAAGATGGTGATTCCCACTATTTTTGGGTAATGGCGTAACTTGTGTTTTCTTGTTTCACATGGATTTATTCTTGGTCGATTCGTTAGCTGACCGACTGATTTCTGAAACTGCAGTGCTGCTACTTCTGAGACCTCGACTAGACCTGAAGATCAAGAAATGGAGGATGCTGTCACTTCCAACCCTGGTATGACCTTTGTAGTTTCGTTTTCAGTCGGTAGGATCTTCATTTTTAACTTTGAATCTTTTCTGCAGCTCCACCTAATATCATCATTGATCTTCCTGATGATGATGACGAGGAACCACTGAGGCAGAGGAGGAATAGGAGGGCATCTGCTGGCAAGACAACTCAGGTCATATCAACACCTGAGACGTTGGTTGCGGAGGGGGACAACATCACTCGAGCTACCGTATCCTTTGCGGTGCCGCTGACGAGTGCTCGCCCTTCGTCGTCGAGTGCTGATCCGCCTTCACTTTTCTCCACCCACCACGTCCCAAAAGACCAAGCAAGTGCTGCTAAAGAAGCCATACGCCAGGCGGGGGTCATGATGGAGCTAGTGAAGGCGATCCGAGACGCCAGTCAAGCAGCTTATGATGCCAGTTCAGCCCTTCAGAGCAATGTTCAGGTTAGTCGATCACCGCCTGTTCTGTTAGGATATGATACCTGAAAACTTTTCTGAAAATCTTAGTATCTGTCGTACACCCACTGGGTGCGTCGATTGAATATCTGGATTGGTGGGGGCACGCAGAGTGCACCCACTGGGTGTAGTCCCCAAGGATATGGTGGACTGCTGGCAGTCGACCATAGTCCTTACGTCTTGAACTTTTTCTCATTACTTTCTTTACTCGATCTGGTCGAATGGAATCATAGAACCGGTGGGGGCATGCTGAGTGCACCCACTGGGTGTAGTCCCCGAGACCGTGGTCGACTGCTGGCAGTCGACTACGGTCTGAAGAACACCTCTCTTTTTTTTAAACTGTGGCTAACTGCTGGTGGTTAGCCTTTCTATCTTTTTTGGTCGACTGATCGACTTTAGCTGATAGAACTAGTGGGGGGCACGCTGAGTGCACCCACTAGATGTAGTCCCCGAGACTACAGTTGAATGTTTAGATTCGGCTGTAGTCTTAGAAATACTACGATTTTTTTCTTAGTCACTCGGAAGTGACCTATCTTTGACTTCCTTTCGATTGGTCTTTCGCAGAAATCTTGCGAGCTTGCAGCTCGTTATACTGAGTTGGAGAAGAAGCATATCCAGATCGAACTTGATCTGAAGCTTGTCCAGGAGAACTTCACGAAGGCGAAGGAGGAGGGAAAAGGTATGTTTGGTGAGAACCTTGACGACTGCCTTTGTTTCTTGTCCATTCCCGAGTCTGATCTCATTGTGATTTTGCAGATAAACTGAGGGATTCTCTGAAGAAGAAGGATCTTGACCTCGCTGAGGCGCAGAAAGCAGCTTTAGAGAAGATCAAGCTCGCAGAAGAAAAGCTGTCTTCAATCAGCAAACTTGAAGAGGAGAATACCAATCTGAAAGCTGCTCTTGATGCGGCCAACAAGGAGGTCAGTCGACTGAAGAATGACAAGATTGCCTTGAGTGACAAGGACAGCGAATTGGTTGGAAAGAAGAATGATCTGGAGGCTTATCTGGGAGGACTCGACAAGAAGCTATTCCTCATGCTTGAAGGTAACCCTTTGTATCCGACAGGCTTTTAATTATGGTATTACCACCAAACTGCTGCCTTAACTCTGGGTTGTGTCTACAGAGTTCTGCTAGAACTTTGAGGAGGAGACTGGTCGACTGGAGACGAGCCTAGATCCTATCAACTCCCCTGTGAAGGATGAAGCCACCATGAACGTGCTCCAACTCGAGTCTCGTGTTGCTGCTATGGTTGACTATATTGCAAGACTGAAGGTTGCGACGTCGCGCATCGACACGACACTCTGGCTAGGAGAAACACTTCAGAATGACCTTGAGTCTCTGATGACTCGACTGAACGAAGTTCCAAGTCGAGTGCAAAAATGGAAGAAGTCTTCTGCCAGGTGTGGTGCCAATGTTGCTCTATCTCTGGTCCGTGTTCACTGCAAGGACGCGCGAGAGGACAAGTTGGCGGCTCTCAAGGTAGCCAATACCAAGAATCATGACTTCCGATCCTTCATGGAGACCTTCATTGCTGCTGCCACTCGGATCGCAGATGGAATCGACTTGGACGAGTTTGTTCCGCCTTCCAGCCCTCCACAGGAGGGGTACAAAACTTCTATGCTTGATGCCTTAAATTTTCCTCGATATGCCGAGTGGTTTTTGTAATGATAAACTTTAACAGGCTTGATGCCTGAGTGATTCTGGTTCCGTAGGACGCTATCTGAACTTGGATTTGACGTTGAATATGTTTGCATCTGCCTCCGAAGGAACATTGTCTTTCGCTCGGTCTATATGCTGATGTTTGAGATGCTCTTTTGCAGGTAGGGATGAAGCACAGATTGCAATCGACTTGTACCTCGTCATACTTAGGCTGGCACTAGGCCGCAGCTAAGCCCCCGAGTGGAAAGCTTGCTCTCCACTCGGTAGGATTTTCAAAAACTTAGGCGAGCACTGGGCTGCAGCTAAGCCCCCGAGTGGGAGGTCTGCTCTCCACACGGTAGGATTTTCAAAAACTTAGGCGAGCACTGGGCTGCAGCTAAGCCCCCGAGTGGGAGGTCTGCTCTCCACTCGGTAGGATTTTCAAAAACTTAGGCGAGCACTGGGCTGCAGCTAAGCCCCCGAGTGGGAGGTCTGCTCTACACTCGGTAGGATTTTCAAAAACTTAGGCGAGCACTGGGCTGCAGCTAAGCCGCCGAGTGGGAGGTCTGCTCTACACTCGGTGGGATTTTCAAAAACTTAGGCGAGCACTGGCTGCAGCTAAGCCCCAGTGGGAGGTCTGCTCTCCACTCGGTAGGATTTTCAGAAACTTAGGCGAGCACTGGGCTGCAGCTAAGCCCCCGAGTGGGAGGTCTGCTCTACACTCGGTAGGATTTTCAAAAACTTAGGCGAGCACTGGGCTGCAGCTAAGCCCCCGAGTGGGAGGTCTTCTCTCCACTCGGTAGGATTTTTGTGGCGTACCTCTGAAGGAGAAGGTAACAGTCGACCTGCACCTCGTCCTCCTTGCGTGTCACACGTTGTATTTGTGGCGTAGCTCGGAAGGAGAGGGTGGCAGTCGACCTGCTCCTCGTCCTCCTTGCGGAGCGCACGTTGTATTTGTGGTGTAGCTCGGAAGGAGAGGGTAGCAGTCGACCTGCGCCTCGTCCTCCTTGCGGAGTGCATGTTGTATTTGTGGCGTAGCTCGGAAGGAGAGGGTAGTAGTCGACCTATGCCTCGTCCTCCTTGCGGAGCGCACGTTGTATTTGTGGCGTAGCTCGAAAGGAGAGTGTAGCAGTCGACCTGCGCCTCGCCCTCCTTGTGGAGCGCACGTTGTATTTGTGGCGTAGCTCAGAAGGAGAGGGTAGCAGTCGGCCTGCTGCTCGTCCTACTTGCGGAGCGCACGTTGTATTTGTGGTGTAGCTCGGAAGGAGAGGGTAGCAGTCGACCTGCGCCTCGTCCTCCTTGCGGAGTGCACATTGTGTTTGTACTTAGGCGAGCGCTATGCTGCAGCTAAGCCCCCGAGTGGGAGGCTGGCTCACCACTCGGCAGGATTTTGTTTAAACTTAGGCGAGTACTTGGACTGCAGCTAAGCCTCTGAGTGGGAGGCTGGCTCACCACTCGGCAGGATTTTGTTGAACTTAGGCGAGTACTTGGACTACAGCTAAGCCCCCGAGTGGGAGGCTGGCTCACCACTCGGTAGGATTTTGTTAAACTTAGGCGAAACGGATTCGCAGCTAAGCCCCCGAGTGGGAAGCTGGCTCACCACTCGGTAGGATTTTGTTAAACTTAGGCGAAACGGATTCGCAGCTAAGCCCCCGAGTGGGAAGCTGGCTCACCACTCGGCAAGGATTTTTTTCACAAACTTAGGCGAAACGGATTCGCAGCTAAGCCACCCACTGGGGTACCTTTATGTGAACAAAAGTAACAACAATCACTGGGAAAATTATAACACTATTTTCTTTGAAAAATGAACTACAGAAGTACTTTTATTACATCTCATCCGAGTGCATACTTAAGTGTAAAAGGGGCGGAGCAACTCCGCGTTGCAAGCTCGGGGCTCGTCAATCTAGTGTACGACATTGTAAAGGCGGTATGCTCCATTGTGGAGAACCTTGGTGACGATGAAGGGACCTTCCCAAGTAGGAGCAAGCTTGTGTGGCTTCTCATGATCCACTCGGAGAACCAAATCTCCTTCTTGGAAGGCTCGACTCTTCACGTTTTTGGCGTGGAAGCGACGCAAGTCCTGCTGGTAAATGGTCGATCGGATCAAGGCCATCTCTCTTTCTTCTTCTAGAAGGTCGACTGCGTCCTGCCGGGCTTGCTCTGCTTCAGCTTCGGTGTAGAGTTCGACTCGGGGTGCGTTGTGAAGCAGGTCACTCGGCAAGACTGCTTCAGCTCCGTAGACCAAGAAGAACGGAGTTCTCCCAGTCGACCAGTTAGGTGTTGTCCTTAATCCCCAAAGTACAGATGGAAGTTCGTCGACCCATGCACCAGCTGCGTGCTTGAGATCGCGCATCAATCGGGGTTTCAACCCTTTGAGAATTAAGCCGTTTGCTCGTTCTGCCTGTCCATTCGATTGGGGGTGAGCGACTGAAGCATAGTCGACTCGTGTGCCCTGAGATGTGCAGAAGGCTCTGAATTCCTTGGAATCGAAGTTTGACCCATTGTCAGTGATGATGCTGTGTGGAACTCCATATCTGAATATCAACTCCCTGATGAAGATGACAGCAGTGCCGGCATCAAGATTCTTGATGGGTTTAGCCTAATTCCACTTGGTGAACTTGTCGACTGCTACCAGCACATGGGTGAAGCCGCTTCTGCCTGTTCTCAGTGGTCCAACCATATCCAATCCCCATACCGCGAAAGGCCAGACGAGTGGAATGGTCTTCAAGGCTGAGGCGGGCTTGTGTGACATATTGGAGTAAAATTGACATCCTTCACACTTGTCGACTATCTCCTTTGCCATTTCATTCGCTCTTGGCCAGTAAAATCCCATTCGGTATGCTTTAGCCACGATGGTCCGAGAGGACGCATGATGGCCACAGGTCCCCGAGTGGATATCATCAAGGATTATCCGACCTTCTTCTGGTGTTATACACTTCGACCAACTCGATCGCGCTTTCTCGTATAACCGTCCCTTTATCACGGTAAAGGCCTTAGATTGGCGATCGATCCGTCGAGCCTCTTCGTCATCCTCTGGGAGCTCTTTCCTTAAGATATACGCGATGTACGACACTGTCCAATCGGGAGTGATCACCAACGCCCATGATCAGGTCAACCATCTTTGAACTTCAACTTCAGCTGGATCTGTGACACTTTTAGGCTGCGGAGCTTCTTGGTAAAAGGATCTTCTTGAACGATGGAGTATGGATATGCTCCAAGAACACATCACCGGGAATGGCTTCTCTCTTGGAACCTATCTTCGCCAAATCATCACCGCTTGATTCTTGATCGGGGTATATGATGGAGCTCTAACCCTTCAAATTTCTTTTCAAGCTTTCTCCTTTGCATTGCAAGATCCATCATGGCTGGGCTTCTAACGTCCCACTCCTTCATCACCTGATTGACCACCAAATATGAGTCGCCATAACCATAAGGCAACGGACGCCGAGTGAAATGGCCATGCGCAACCCATACAAAAGCGCCTCGTATTCTGCTTCATTGTTGGAGGAATCAAAGTGGATCTGGAGCACATATCTGAGCTTATCTCCTCGGGGGAAAACCAATACTACCCCAACACCGGAACCATTCAACATCTTAGAACCATCAAAGAACATGGTCCAGTGCTCCGAGTGAACTTGAGTCGGTTGTTGTTGTTCGATCCACTCGGCGATGAAATCTGCTACTGCTTGGGACTTAATGGCTTTCTTTGCCTCAAACTTGATATCAAGGGGAAGAAGTTCAATCGCCCACTTTGCCACTCGACCGTTGCATCTCTCACAGTGAATCTCGACAATGGGGCGTCACGACGATCGTAATAGAATGATCAGAGAAATAATGGGCAACTTTCTTCGTGGTCATGTAAATCCCATATACAAGCTTCTGATAATGAGGGTATCTTTGCTTCGATGGGGTCAATACTTCGGAAAGATAATATACTGGGCACTGAACTTTGAAGGCTTTCCCTTCTTCTTCCCGCTCGACCGTAAGTATTGTACTGACGACTTGTCCTGTGGCTGCAATGTAAAGCAACAAAGGCTCTTTGCTGATTGGAGCAGCAAGCACCGGCTGGGTGGAGAGCAGAGCTTTTAGCTCGGCAAACGCTGCATCAGCTTTTGGAGTCCACTTGAACTTGTCTGACTTCTTCATCAGTCGGTAAAGAGGCAATGCCTTTTCACCGAGGCGAGAGATGAATCGACTTAACGCGGCCAAGCATCCAGTAAGCTTCTGGACATCGTGCACACGCACAGGGCATTACATTCGGAGTATAGTGCCAACTTTTTCTGGGTTAGCGTCAATTCCTCATTCGGAAACGAGAAAACCGAGTAACTTTCCACCAGGAACTCCGAATGTGCATTTTGATGGATTGAGATTGATATCATACCTCCTGAGATTGGCAAATGTTTCAGCGAGGTCAGTCAACAGGTCGGAACCCTCCGTGATTTGACCACAATATCATCCATGTACGCTTCCACGTTTCGACTGATTTGAGTGAGTAAACACTTCTGAATCATCCTCATGAACGTGGATCCGGCATTCTTGAGGCCGATTGGCATGGTGACATAGCAGAAGCACCCGAATGGAGTGATAAAAGTTGTTTTGATCTCACCGGGTCCACACAGACGGATTTGATGGTACCCGGAATAGGCATCTAAAAAAGACAATCTCTCACATCCCATAGTCGAGTCGACAATTTGGTCAACGCGAGGGAGAGGAAATGATCTTTCGGGCATGCCCGATTAATATGTTTGAAATCAATGCACATGCGAAGTGACTTGTCCTTCTCGGGGACCATGACAACATTGGCGAGCCACTCGGAGTGGTAAATCTCTCGGATAAACTCTGCTGCCAGGAGCCGAGCCACCTCCTCACCAATGGCCTTTCTCTTCTAGACGACGAACCAACGAAGATGTTCTTTAACAGGTTTTGCTTTTGGGTCGACTCGTAAACGATGCTCAGCCAGCCCCCTGGGAACACCCGGCATGTCAGCAGGCTTCCATGCGAAGATGTCCTAGTTCTCACGGAGGAACTGGATGAGCGCTTCTTCCTATTTAGGGTCGAGTGTTGTGGAGATATGAGTCGGAGCAGCACTGGGGTCGGTCGGGTGAATGTGAACGGGTTTCGTCTCACCAGACGACTGGAACGCTGACTCTGTGGCGGGCTTCTTGGCCCGCAATAAATCACTCGGATCTGCATTTTTCTGATACTCTTGCAACTCCACCACTGTTATCTGAGCATCGGCAATCTTTGAGCCCTTCTGAAAGCACTCTTCTTCCTTTTTCCGATTGCTAGTGATGGTGATCACATCCTTGGGACCAGGCATCTTCAATTTGAGGTATACGTAACATGGTCGAGCCATGAACCGTGCATAAGCTGGCCTGCCCAAAATAGTGTGATAAGCACTCTGGAAATCCACGACTTCAAATGTTAGCTTTTCTTCGCGGAAACGCTTCGAATCGCCGAAAACCACATCAAGAGCTATTTGGCCGAAAGTGACTCAGCCTTCTTTCCGTGAATGACTCCATGGAAACTCATGTTGCCGAATCGAGTCCGACATCGGAATGCCCATTCCTTCAAGTGTCTCCGCATAAAATATATTCAGTCCATCGCCACCATCCATCGTAACCTTAGTCACCGAGTGCCTTCGACGATCGGGTCGACCACCAAAGCTTGCCTCCCAGGGGTGGCTATGTGTGTCGGATGATCAGACTGGTCGAATGTAATGGCGGTCTAAGACCATTTCAGATAGCTGGGTGTCGCCGGAGCAACCATATTCACCTCACGGTTGATAGCTTTCAATCGACTTTTGCTATCCACATCAGCAAAATCATCAGGGTGGAATTGACATGGGTGTATCCTTCATCACGGTCCTCTTTGTCCTCAGCCTTGTCCGACTCCTTTTCCTTATCCTTGGACTGCTTCACTTGAACTGCTGGATTAAGAGTCGGCACTGGCGAGTGGTATGTTTCGGGTAAATTAAGAGCCGACACTCCTTTTCCTTATCCTTGGACTGCTTCACATATATTCATGAAAACATAATAGGTTCAGATCTGAAATCATGGCACTCGGGCACTAGTGACAAGCATTAAGCATAGCAAAGTCATAGCAACATCAATCTTAGAACATAGTGGATACTAGGGATCAAACCCTAACAAAACTAACTTGATTACATGGTAAATCTCATCCAACCCATCACCGTCCAGCAAGCCTACGATGGAATTACTCACGCACGGCGGCGAGCATCATGAAATTGGTGATGGAGGATGGTTGATCATGACGACAGCGACGAATCATGTCATGGTACTAAGACTGACAGTAGAATAGGGGGTAGGTATGGAGAGGCAAGATCTTAGCTATGGAGTAGTTGTATACGCAAGGGATTTACGAGTTCAGGCCCTTCTCAGAGGAAGTAACAACCCTCGCCTCGAGCCCGAGGTCGTCGATCGGATTGTATGCGTATGAATTACAGGTGCGAACCCTTCGCCAAAGGGAGGGTGGCTTATATAGAGTGCGCCAGACCCCAGCCAGCCCACGTGGCGGAGGGTTTAAAGTACATTAAGGCTGGCGCATCTTGGTAACGCCTTACATAAAGTGTCATCATGACCATAAAGACTACTTAATTACAGACCGTTTGGATCAGAGTGGCTCTTGAACTCCTGGTGGTCGAGTGAGTCTTCATGGTCGAGTGTCTTCGAGTCTATCGAGTGGAATCCTTCCAGATCGACTGGAAGGCAGTTTCTTCTAAAGATGTCCTTGGGGAGGGTACCTTGGACAGGTCCATGACCCTACCCTAGGTACATGACTTCATCAAATCCCCCTTTCCCGAGCCCCGAATGGACTTCAGGTCAGCCCTCCCGAGAGAGATTAGGGCTAGGCGGCGGCTCTGTATCGTAAAACGCGATGAAACTTTCGCTCTGATTTTTTTTTCCGCGAAAGCAAATATATGGAGTTGGAGTTGAGGTCGGTGGACGTCCAGGGGGCCCATGAGGCAGGGGGTGCGCCCTAGGGGAGGGGCCCGCCCCCACCCTCGTGCACAGGGTGTGGGCCCCATGACATTGATTCTTTCACCAGTATTTTTTATTAATTCTAAAAAGTTGCTCCGTGGATTTTTCAGGTCATTCCGAGAACTTTTATTTCTACACAAAAATAACACCATGGCAGTTCTGCTGAAAACAGCGTCAGTCCAGGTTAGTTCCATTCAAATCATGCAAGTTAGAGTCCAAAACAAGGGCAAAAGTGTTTGGAAAAGTAGATACGACAGAGACGTATCAACTCCCCCAAGCTTAAACCTTTGATTGTCCTCAAGCAATTCAGTTGACAAACTGAAAGTGATAAAGAAAAACTTTTACAAACTCTGTTTGCTCTTGTTGTTGCAAATATGTAAAACCAGCATTCAAGTTTTCGGCAAAGATTATGAACTAATTAACCATATTCACAATAACACTTAGGTCTCATGTTTACTCATATCAATGGCATAATCAACTAGCGAGGAATAATAATAAATCTCGGATGACAACACTTTCTCAAAACAATCATAATATGATATAACAAGATGGTATCTCGCTAGCCCTTTCTGAGACCGCAAAACATAAATGCAGAGCACCTTTAAGGATCAAGGACTGACTAAACATTGTAATTCATGGTAAAAGAGATCCAGTCATAGTCATACCCAATATAAACGAATAGTAATGCATGCAAATGACAGCGGTGCTCTCCAGCTGGTGCTTTTTAATAAGAGGGTGATGACTCAACATAAAAGTAAATAGATAGGCCCTTCGCAGAGGAAAGCAGGGATTTGTAGAGGTGCCAGAGCTCGATTTTAAAATAGAGATGAATAACATTTTGAGCGGTATACTTTCATTGTCAACATAAGAACTAAGAGATCTCGATATCTTCCATGCTACTCACATTATAGGTAGTTCCCAAAAAGAATGGTAAAGTTTATACTCCCCCACCACCAACAAGCATCAATCCATGGCTTTCCCGAAACAACGGGTGCCTCCAACTAGCAACAATACTAGGGGAGTTTTGTTTGCAATTATTATGATTTGATTTGAGAATGGGACTGGGCATCCCGGTGACCAGCCATTTTCTTGTGAATGAGGAGCGGAGTCCACTCCTCTTGAGAATAACCCGCCTAACATGGAAGATACAGACAACCCTAGTTGATACATGAGTTGTTCGAGCATACAAAATTGAATTTCATTTGAAGGTTTGGAGTTTGGCACATACAAATTTACTTGGAACGGCAGGTAGATACCGCATATAGGAAGGTATGGTGGACTCATATGTAATAACTTTTCGGTTTATGGAGTTTGGATGCACAAGCAGTATTCCCGCTTAGCACAGGTGAAGGCTACAAGGAGACTGGGAAGCGACCAACTTAGAGAGCGACAACAGTCATGAACATGCATTAAAATTAATCAACACCGAGTGCAAGCATGAGTAGGATATAATCCACCATGAACTTAAATATAGTGAAGGCTATGTTGATTTTGTTTCAACTACATGCGTGAACATGTGCCAAGTCAAGTCACTCGAATCATTCAAAGGAGGATACCACCCTATCATACCACATCACAACCATTTTAATAGCATGTTGGCATGCAAGGTAAACCATTATAAGCTCCTAGCTAATTAAGCAGGGCATAAGCAACTATAATCTCTAATTGTCATTGCAAACATGTTTATTCATAATAGACTGAATCAGGAATGATGAACTAATCATATTTACAAAAACAAGAGAGGTCGAGTTCATACCAGCTTCTCTCATCGCAATCAGTCCATCATATATCGTCATTATTGCCTTTCACTTGCACGACCGAACGGTGTGTATAATTATAATAGTGCACGTGCATTGGACTAAGCTGGAATCTGCAAGCATTCAATTCAAGGGAGAAGACAAAGTAATATGGGCTCTTGGTTAAATCAACAATCATGCATATTAGAGCCACTAAACATTTTCATTATGGTCTTCTCCTCTCGACCCCCAAATAAAAGAAAAGAAATAAAACTATTTACATGGGAAAGCTCCCAACAAGCAAAAAGAAGAACGAGAAATCTTTTTGGGTTTTCTTTCAATTACTACTACAAGCATAGAAAGTAAACTAACTATTTTTTTTGGTTTTTCTTAAGGTTTATCAGACACACAAGAAGAAAGCTAGAAAAAGGAAATAAACTAGCATGGATAGTACAATGAAAAAGTATGAGCACCGACAACTAGAATGAGTGTGTGAACATGAATGTAATGTAGGTGAGAAATATGTACTCCCCCAAGCTTAGGCTTTTTGCCTAAGTTGGTCTATGCCCATTGATCATGGGTACTCTCTCCGGTGTACTGAGGAGTGTCATCATACTGCCATTGGCTGGCGATCTCCTCCGGAGCCCACTGATAAAATGATGGACGATAAGGGTCAAGTGGTGGTTCCGGCTCGAGCTCTGGAGCTGATGTCTGGCCCCGGTATGCATAAATGGCCTCCGTGCAAGACGAGGTAAGGGCCTGTAGTTAAATCAAACAAAGAGGGCACATGCAGGATAATAGTCTCACTGTGTTTCTTATGAAATCTCAAATTATACTTAAGCATATTCTCATCATTTTTAACAATAAACTTATGTGCTACCATGCTCTTATAATCTAGAAAAGTAGGAGGCAGCAGTTTTTCCTCTTTCTCAAAATGCCTAATAGGTATCCTGAAATGTTTAGCAAGGCGTGAAGCATAGATAGCTCCAAAGATGGGACCCTTTGTATGGTTCAGACTTAATCGTTTAGCAATAATAGCGCCCATACAAACAGAGTTATCACGAAACAAAGCATGGAACAAAATAATAATATCAGGAACACTAAGGTTTCCACAGTTTCCGCGACCAATTAAGCATCGAATAGCAAATATTGCAAAGTAGCATAAAACATGAAAATGTATACTAGTAATTCTTGCATCGGAAACCTTCCTCGTTTCCCCTACAGTAATAGTATCAATAAATTCATCCACATCGTTACGATGTCGTTCCTCTAAGCTACCCCCGAAAGGTATCTTGCAAACCGTGCAAAATTCATATAGTGACATCTCCCTAGCCATATCATATAAATGAAACTCTACTGAAGGAGGTGATTTCTTAGGATAAAAGTAGAAATTTTGCACGAAAGTATTGGTGAGGTAAGAGATAATGTTTGATCTGGTCGTGGAGGAAGTCGGTGAGGCCCGCATTGTCAACCAACGAATAAAAATCATCATGAATCCCGACTGCTCTCAAGAAATCATCACAAGGCCATTCACATGGCTGTACTTCCGCCACACGAGGGAGATTATACTTGGGCTTTTCATTCTCCTTAGCTTGTTTATCCTTAGAGCCTTGGCTAGAAGAGCCCCTCAAGAAAAATCTCTTCATCTTTCTCTGAAAATTTCTGAAATTTTTAGTAACTCAAAATAAAAGTGAATCAAAATCAACAAAATTGATAGCAACTACTCCCACAAGTGCCTAGAGCCTATATGATGCATTAGAATTACTTGGGACCATATAAATTTGACATGCAAGCTCAAGAACAGGGTCACCTAGGCAGCAAAAATTTGCAACGAATAAAGCACTAGAACAAAAACTAATTGGACCATTGGAGGAGTCACATACCAAGGAACAAACCCCCAAAGCAGTTTTGTGAATGGAGCTTTGAGCAAGGAGATCGAAAATGGCAGCAAAGTGAGCTAGAACTCGTGCTTGCGCTAGATAGTAATTTTTTTGGGAGGAAGAAGAAGTGTGTGGGTGCAGGAATAAGTGGAGGGGGCCACCGTGGGCCCACGAGGCAGGGGTCGCGCCCAGGGGTGTAGGGCGCGCCCCTGACCCTCGTGGCCAGGTGCCAGCTCCCCCTGCTATGTTCTCAGTGCCAGATATTCTCAAATATTCTAGAAAAAATCATACTAAATTTGCAGGGCATTTGGAGAACTTTTATTTTCGGGGTATTTTTTATTGCATGGATAATTCAGAAAACAGACAGAAAATACTATTTTTGCTTTATTTAAACTAAATAACAGAAAGTAAAAGGATGGTACAAAAGGTTGTGCCTTCTAACTTCATCCATCTCATGATCATCAAAAGGAATCCACTAACAAGGTTTATCAAGTCTTGTTAACAAACTCATTTCGAATAACATGAAACCGGAGGAATTTCGAATGACACTAAGTTACCTCAACGGGGATATGAACATCCCCAATAATAAGAATATCATATTTCTTCTTGACAGTAGGAAGAGGAAATTCAAAACCTCCAATGATAATAGTTGGATTTTATCCAATAGAATTGATGCTATGAACCTGAGGTTGTTTCCTCAGAAAGTGTACCATATGCTCATTACCATTAACATGAAAAGTGACATTGCCTTTGTTGCAATCAATAACAGCCCCTGCAGTATTCAAAAAGGGTCTACCAAGAATAATCGACATACTATCATCCTCGGGAATATCAACAATAACAAAGTCCGTTAAGATAGTGACGTTTGCAACCACAAAGAAAGATCCTCACAAATACCGGCAATTATAGCAGTTGATTTATCGGCCATTTGCAAAGATATTTCAGTAGGTGTCAACTTATTCAATTCAAGTCTATGATATAAAGAGAGAGGCATAACACTAACACCGGCTCCAAGATCACATAAAGCAGTTTTAACATAGTTTCTTTTAATGGAGCATGGTATAGTTGGTACTCCTGGGTCTCCAAGTTTTTTTGGTATTCCACCCTTAAAAGTATAATTAGCAAGCATGGTGGAAATTTCAGCTTCCGGTATCTTTCTTTTATTTGTAATAATATCCTTCATGTACTTAGCATAAGGATTAACTTTAAGCATATCAGTTAAGCGCATACGTAAGAAGATTGGTCTAATCATTTCAGCAAAGCGCTCAAAATCCTCATCATCCTTTTTCTTGGATGGCTTAGGAGTAAAAGGCATGGGTTTCTAAACCCATGGTTCTCTTTCTTCATCGTGCTTCCTAGCAACAAAGTCTCTCTTATCATAACATTGATTCTTTGATTGTGGGTTATCAAGATCAACAGCAGGTTCAATCTCTACACCATTATTATTGCTAGGTTGAGCATCAACATGAACATTATCGTTAACATTATCACTAGGTTCGTGTTCATCACCAGATTGTGTTTCAGCATCAAAAATAAAAATATCATTAGGATTCTCAGATGTGTCTACAACAGGTTCACTAGAAGCATGTAAAGTCCTATCATTTTTCTTTTTCTTCTTTTTAGAAGGACTAGGTGCATCTACATTATTTCTCTGAGAATCTTGCTCAATTCTCTTAGGGTGGCCTTCAGGATACAAAGGTTCCTGAGTCATTTTACCAGTTCTAGTAGCCACTCTAACAGCAAACTCATGTTTATTATTTAATTCATCGAGCAAATCACTTTGAGCTTTAAGTAATTGTTCTGCTTGATGGTAACCATAGAAGCATATTTACTAATGAGTTTAAGTTCACCTTTAACTCTAGCCATATAATCACTCAAGCGTCCGATCATGTAAGCATTACTCTTTAATTCCCTACCAACATAAGCATTGAAATTTTCTTGTCTAGCCATAAAGTCATCAAATTCGTCCAAGCATTGGCTAGCAAACTTAGTAGACGGGATTTCAACCTTATCATACCTATAGAGAGAATTTACCTTTACTACCTGTGTCGGGTTATCTAGACCATGTATTTCTTCAACAGGAGGTAAATTCTTAACATCTTCAGCTTTAATACCTTTTTCTTTCATAGATTTCTTTGCCTCTTGCATATCTTCAGGACTGAGAAATAGACCTCCCCTCTTCTTCGGCGTTGGTTTAAGAGTTGGCTCAATTGTCTTAGGAAGTGTCCAATTATTTTCATTAGTCAACATATTATTCAGTAGCAATTCAGCTTGATCGACTGTTCTTTCCCTGAAAACACAACCAACACAACTATCCAAGTGGTCTTTGGAAGCATCAGTTAGTCCATTATAAAAGATATCAAGTATTTCATTTTTCTTAACAGGATGATCAGGCAAAGCATTAAGCAACCGGAGAAGCCTCCCCCAAGCTTGTGGGAGACTCTCTTCTTCAATTTGCACAAAATTATATATTTCCCTCAAGGCAGCTTGTTTCTTATAAGCAGGGAAATATTTAGCAGAGAAGTAATAAATCATATCCTGGGGACTACGCACACAACCAGGATCAAAAGAATTAAACCAAGTTTTAGCATCACCCTTTAATGAGAATGGAAATATCTTAAGGATATAGTAGTAGCGAGATTTCTCATCATTAGTGAAGAGGGTGGCTATATCATTTAACTTAGTAAGATGCGCCACAATGGTTTCAGATTCATAGCCATAAAAAGGATCAAATACAACCAAAGTAATTATCTCAGGATTGACAGAGAAATCATAATCCTTAGCAGTAACAAAAATAGGTGAAGTAGCAAAAGCAGGGTCATATTTCATTCTAGCATTCAGAGTTTTCTGTTTCAGTTTAGCTAATAACTTCTTAAGATCAGATCTATCATTGCAAGGAAGAAAATCTCTAGCAGTTTCTTCATGCATAACATAACCCTCAGGAACAACATGCAATTCATACTTAGGGGGAGAACCTTCATCATCACTATCTTCAATAATATTAGTTTCAAGAATTTCATTCTCTCTAACCCTAGCAAGTTGTTCATCAAGATATTCACCTAATGGCACAGTAGTTTCAAGCATAGAAGTAGTTTCATCATAAGTATCATGCATAGTAGAAGTGGCATCATCTATAACATGCGACATATCAGAATTAATAGCAGAAGCAGGTTTAGGTGTCGCAAGTTTACTCATAACAGAAGGAGAATCAAGTGTAGAGCTAGATGGTAGTTCCTTACCTCCCCTCGTAGTTGAGGGATAAATCTTAGTTCTTTCATCTTTGAAGTTCCTCATAGTGACCAGTAGATAAAAATCCCAAGTGACTCAAAGAATAGAGCTATGCTCCCCAGCAACGACGCCAGAAAATAGTCTTGATAACCCACAAGTATAGGGGATCGCAATAGTTTTCGAGGGTAGAGTATTCAACCCAAATTTATTGATTCGACACAAGGGGAGCCAAAGAATATTCTCATGTATTAGCAGTTGAGGTGTCAATTCAACCACACCTGGATAACTTAGTATCTGCATCACAGTATTTAGTAGCAAAGTAGTATGGAAGTAATGGTAATAGTAGCAAAAGTAACAGTAGCAGATTTGTAGTAATTGTAACAGTAGCAATGGTAAAGTAAATAAGCAAAACACAATATGTGAAAAGCTCGTAGGCATTGGATCAGTGATGGATAATTATGTTGGATGTGATTCCTCATGTAATAGTTATAACATAGGGTGACACAGAACTAGCTCCAATTCATCAATGTAATGTAGGCATGTATTCCGAATATAGTCATACGTGCTTATGGAAAAGAACTTGCATGGCATCTTTTGTCCTACCCTCTCGTGGCAGCGGGGTCCTAATGGAAACTAAGGGATATTAAGGACTACTTTTAATAGAGTACCGGACCAAAGCATTAACACATAGTGGATACATGAACTCCTCAAACTACGGTCATCACCGAGAAGTATCCTGATTATTGTCACTTCAGGGTTGTCGGATCATAACACATAATAGGTGACTATAGACTTGCAAGATAGGATCAAGAACTCACATATATTCATGAAAACATAATAGGTTCAGATCTGAAATCATGGCACTCGGGCCCAAGTGACAAGCATTAAGCATAGAAAAGCCATAGCAACATCAATCTCAGAACATAGTGGATACTAGCTAGGGATCAAACCCAGACAAAACTAACTTGATTACATGGTAAATCTCATCCAACCCATCACCGTCCGGCAAGCCTACGATGGAATTACTCACGCACAGTGGTGAGCATCATGAAATTGGTGATGGAGGATGGTTGATGATGACGACGGCGACGAATCCCCCTCTCCGGAGCTCCGAACGGACTCCAAATCAGCCCTCCCGAGAGAGATTAGGTCTTGGCGGCGGCTTCATATCATAAAACGTGATGAAACTTTCTCTCTGATTTTTTTCTACGCGAAAGGAAATATATGGAGTTGGAGTTGAGGTCGGTGGACGTCCAGGGGGGCCACGAGGCAGGGGCGCGCCCTAGGGGAGGGGGCGCGCCCCCCACCCTCGTGGACAGGGTGTGGGCCCCCTGATGTTGATTCTTTCGCCGGTATTTTTTATTAATTCTAAAAAGTTGCTCTGTGGAGTTTAAGGTCATTCTATGAACTTCTATTTCTGCACAAAAATAACACCGTGGTAGTTCTGCTGAAAACAGCGTCAGTCCGGGTTAGTTCCATTCAAATCATGCAAGTTAGAGTCCAAAACAAGGGTAAAAGTGTTTGGAAAAGTAGATACGAAGAAGACGTATCAACTACACAACAAGATTGCACTCAAAAACAGATCTGACGAGAAAAGGGCGAACGAAAAAGAGGGCGAATAAAGCGGCAAATTTTTGTGAAGTGGGGGAGAGGAAAACGAGAGGCAAATGGCAAATAATGTAAATTGCGAGGAGATGAGATTTGTGATTCAGAACCTGGTTGATGTTGAAGATCTTCCCCGGCAACAGCGCCAAAAATTCTTTTTTATGTCTGCTAGAACTATGTCGGTATTTCCCCAAAGAGGAAGGGATGATGCAGTATAGTGACGGTAGCTATTTCCCTCAGTGATGAGACCAAGGTTATCGAACTAGTAGGAGAACCTCCTCACACCACGTAAATAGCACCTGCACACAAATAACAAATACTCGCAACCCGACGTGTTAAAGGGGTTGTCAATCCCTTCCAGGTACGGCGCCTCAAGATAGGCAAATAACATGAGGTAAAAGTGGTAGATAGGATAAATAGATCGCGGACAAATAAATTGCAACAAGTTATTTTTGTTTTTTTGGTTTAATAGATCTGAAAACAAATGCAAGGGAAAATAGATCGCAAAGGCAAATAAGATGAAAAGAGACCCGAGGGTCGTAGGTTTCACTAGTGGCTTATCTCGCGAAAAATAGCAAACGGTGGGAAAATAATTACTGTTGGGCAATTGATAGAACTTCAAATAATCATGACGATATCCAGACAATGATCATTATATAGGCATCAGGTCCAAGATTAGTAGACCGACTCCTGCCTTCATCTACTACTATTACTCCACACATCGACCGCTATCCAGCATGCATCTAGTGTATTAAGTTCATGAGAAAACGGAGTAATGCAATAAGAGAGATGACATGATGTAGACGAGATCCGTTTATCTATTAGGGCAGATATAGATCTCATCTTGTTATCCTTAGTAGCAACGATACATACGTGTCGGTTCCCTTTCTGTCACTGGGATCAAGCACTGTAAGATCGAACCCACTACAAAGCACCTCTTCCCATTGCAAGATAAATAGATCAAGTTGGCCAAACAAAACCCAAATATCGGAGAAGAAATACGAGGCTATAAGCAATCATGCATATAAGAGATGAAAGAAGACTCAAATAACTTCCATGGAAAAAACATAGATCTGATCATAAACTCAAAGTTCATCGGATCCCAACAAACACACCGCCAAAAGACTTACATCATATGGACCTCCAAGAGACCATTGTATTGATAATCAAGAGAGAGAGAGGAAGCCATCTAGCTACTAACTATGGACCCGTTGGTCTACAAAGAACTACTCACGCATCATAGGAGTGGCACCAATGGAAGTGGTGAACCCCTCCATGACGGTGTCTAGATTGGATCTGGTGGTTCTGGACTCTGCGGCGGCTGGATCAATATTTCGTCGACTGCCCCAAGGTTTCTAGAATATTTGGATATTTATAGAGTAAAGAGGCGGTTCGGGGGGCACCCGAGGAGGGCACACTACGAAAAAAGACACATCCGTGACATTTTTGGGCCGAACGAAAAAAAAATTCTGTCATACATATGACACTTCTATGACGATAATTGTGACAAAACCCGGTATCATCATAGATGTGGTGGGCTCCTACTTCTATGACAAAAAATGATGACAGAAAATGGGCTTTTCATCCTGGGCGGGCCGGAGACGCAACTGCATGACATTCTTTGGGCCGTCCATGACGGAAAAAACCGTGGTAGAAGCGAGGGGGAGGAAAATTTTGGGGAGTTGCCGGTTACGGTGGGAGAGCGATGCGCGTTTCTCTCGTACAGGTACGCGCGTGTGTGCGAGGCATTGGCTCTAAATGAAGCCGAGCAAGGCGTTGGGATCTAACTGAACCCGAGCGATTGCACTGCAGGCTACACGTTACTGAACCCGAGCGATCGATCGATGGCTGTTAACTAAAGCCGATGGAGCAATTCCTTCGCTACTGCTGCTAACTGAAGCCGATCGATGCTGCCTCTGGGATGAACAGTGAGCGTTGCGGGGTGGTTTGGATGAACAGTGAGTGGTGGCGTTGCCTCTGGATGAACAGGAACCCGCGGTGTGGAGGGCTGGATGAATAGTAGACAGTGGAGGGGTGGCCGTGGAGGGGTGGTTGAACAGGACCCCGTGGTGTGGAGGGCTGGATGAACAGTAGACGGTGGAGGGTGCCCGTGAAGGGGTGGTTGAACAGTAGCCGGTGGAGTAGCGCGCGGTGGAGGCTGGATGAACAGGAGCCCGTGGAGGCTGGAGGAGGTCGACGGTAGCCCGTGGAGGCTGGAGGAGGTCGACGGTGGAGATGAACAGTATCCCGTGGAGTCCCGTTTTGCGGTACGCCACACGCTCCCCCCCCCCTTTTCGACCGTAGCACACCAACACAAGTCCATTTCGTCCGTTTTGCAGTACACCGCACCCCTCCCGATCAACAAGACCCTCGTTTCGACCGTAGCGCTCCAACACAAGTCCGTTTCGTCCGTTTTGTGGTACGCCACACCCTCCCGATCAACAGACCCCGTTTGACCGTAGGAGGTCCGCTTCTCCATTTTGCGATGCGCGCCAGCCCCTCCCCGATAAACAGGACCCGTTTGAATGTGGCGGTCGAACACAAGGCCGCTTCCTCCGTTGTGTGGTATGCCAGGCCTTGTTTCCATCGCCTGTTCCGTCCAAGCCCTCCCGATGAACACGACCACACATTCCGTTTCGACCCAGCCGGTTGGCTCCCACGCGTTCCGTTGCCTCCCGATGAACACGACGCATTCCGTTGCCTCCCCATGAACACGACGATGATGTTGTTTCTCCGTTCCGACCCAGCCATGTACGTATGCGCGAGTAGGCGTTCGAGACCCTACCCGTATGTACGTACGTGGCCGTATTTTCTTTCTTGCACCCTCGCCGCTGTACGTACGTGTACGTGGGCACCTCTACTACGGCTAGTATGTACGTACACGTTTGCGACCAAAATGGCAACGCTACGTACGCTTCGACCAGGTGGGTCCCGACTGTCAGGCAGTTCCTTGCGTGCGAAAATGTAGCTGGTGGGTCCCAGCAATCAGAGGGGCGAATCTTTTTTTTGCCCGGACGCACTTCCCTTGCGTGCGAAGATGTAGCTGGTGAGTCCCAGCAGTCAGGGGGCGAATCACTTTTTTTGCCCGGACGCATTGCGTGCGAAGATGTAGCTGGTGGGTCCCAGCAGTCAGGGGAGCGAATTGTTTTTTTGCCCGGACGCACTTCCTTGCGTGCGAAGATGTGGCTGGTGTGTCCCAGCAGTCAGGGGGGAACTTTTTTCGCAAAATACTGTGGCCCGTCCTGTGGGTCCCCTCTGTCAGGTAGAGGAATCATTATTTTCCGCGTAATAAGGAGGCACTTCCTATCTGCGGCCGTGGACCCAGCTGTCAGCCTCTCCATGTACAGTCCACGTCCGATGGAAGTCGTTCCTTGACCACGTTGACCACGCCGCGCCGAGAGCACCACGGCGGTGGATGACGGCGAGGCCTAGTAAGGGGACGCAGCAGTGGATGCCCACGCGAAGAGGAGTACGAGGGTTCACTGGTTTGGCTGCGGTGTGAGGCTGCTGCTGCCGTAGATTAACAGGGGGTGTGGGTGAGTAGATGGATGGCCTGGCCAGCGGTGGGAGTAGTAGGGGGCGGTGAGGCCTCCGCGGCATCACAGCCGGCCACGGGAGGCAGGAGCACGTGGCACGACCGGCGCTGGTTTGGGCGGCTGGAGCAAGAAGACCAGTGGTTGAAGAAGCACTACAACCGTTGGATGAACATCGTACGGTAACAGGAGCTAGAATCGTTCATATTGACTAAGTTGACAAAGCCCTCCGTCCCCGTCAACTTGGTAGGCCCACAAGTCAGCCTACCAAGGTATCTTTGGTTCCAACCGCGGGGAGTATTCATTTTTGTGCATAATAAGGAGGCACTTCCTTGCGTGCGAAGATAGCTGGTGGGTCCGACAAGTCGGTGCGGGGGCACGTTTTTTTCTCGAAATACAGAGGCCCTTCCGGTGGGTCCCAGATGTCAGGTGGAGGAATCATTATTTTACGCGTAATAAGGAGGCATTTCCTTGTGTGCGACCGTGGACCCAACTGTCAGCCTCTCCACGCACAGCCTACTTCTGATGGTGTCGTTTGTTGACCATGTTGACCACGCCGCGCCGAGCGCATCCAAGGTGGTGGACGATGGCGAGGCCCCGGACAGCAACGAGCTGGAGATGGGAAGACGCGGGAGTAGAGTCGTAGACGGAGAGGTGTACGAGGGTTAACTTGTTCTAGTGCGGTGTGGTTTGACAGTCGGTGGAGAAGAACAGGAGGTGTGAAGGGTTGGAGGGATGGCCTGGCCAACGGTGTAGTAGCGCTTCATAGCGAAGCGTGCTAAGCAGACCTGCTAGCAGCAGGAGGCGGGAGGTGGTCCCGGCGGCGCTGGAGGAAGAAGAGGAGAGATTGAAGATGGATGCCAGCCGTTGGATGTAAATCCAACGGCTAACATGTCAGAATCATTTGTTGACTAAATTTACAACGACTTGCGTTGGCTTCGACCTATTGGCCCACATTTCAGCCTCCAAAAATGTGGCACGTATTCAACCCATTTTTTCAGAATTTAAAGTCTTTTTTTTTCGCGGTAGAATTTACAGTCAATTTGATCTTTTTTTTGAATTACAGCCATTAGCTGGGTTGGGTGAACAACTAATGTAGCTTTCATGCAGCCCATTTATTTTATTTCCTAAAAAATTATAGGCCATTTGCACTTTATCTAGATACACGATTTTGCTGGGTTGATTCTAATTATAATGTTGGGTTGGGCCAGCAATGTTATCAAAAAATAAACAAGGGCTGAGCATTTTGTTTTAAATATATTTAAATAATAAGTGATATTATTACATTCGTCCTTAAATGTTACCAAGCTTTTATACACAATCACTAGGATTTCCGTGCCAAAACAATGCAGGATTTTATTTGTTAAGAAATTATTTTTATAAGTTAATAAGATGTGGGATATTGTTTTCCTTACATATGTAAGTATCTGTTAAATATATGATGACAATAAAAATAAGATATAATAACATATAAAATAATTTAAATATATATAATATAGTTAAAAGGGAAACATAAGTTGTACCTGGCGTTCCTATTCTTATATAGAAAAATAGAACAGACTGCTGCGTTTTCTTAAAAAAAATACCTAAATTGGGCTGCCAAAAATAAAACCTCGGATGGGAGGTCCATAGGCCGGTCGATACATGACAGCCCTAAGAAAATACAAACAGGCCCTCCCATCCGACGTCGTGGGCTGCGCATGTTAAAAATGAAAGCCTAGACGGGGCAGCCCAAAACCACGTCCAACACTTGCCAAAACTCCGTCCCTCGTTTTCTCTGTGTTTCGCACACTCAACATTGTGTGGGCATTTTGACTGTGCATCATATGAAGATGTGCTATGCATGAATGGTTATCAGCATGATGTTAACTGGCTGGTAGTTCCATTTTCGACCACGAATAAAACTTCCAACATGATGTTAACCCTGTTTGAAAAGGCCGTGTTAATATAAATGCTCTACCTCTGAAAGTTGCGCTTCTTATCGAATCAACTTGCGCTTTCTTATCTGGCCGAAACTTGCGCTTTCTTCTAAATCGCATTTTTATACTCCTATGAAACTACATTTTTTAAGTGCTAAAATAGATCTCTAGAATTCATAAAATTCTTCATATGCTCAATCTTGCAAATCTGAAATTCAAAAGACATTCATATATGAAAGTACTCTCAAAATACACAACACAAAACACAATTCACAACCTGCAAATACTGACAACCCTGAGCTCCTCCTGACAATTCACAACCTGCCCGACTATTGGGCCGGGGGGCAGTCCCCTATTAGTCCTCGGCGGCAGACAGCCGCCCTGTGAGACGATGTGAACGGCGAGGGAGACGATGACGGGGAAGCGTCGTTGGGCCAACTGGTTTTCTCCTCTTGCAGTTGGGTTCGGTCGACAAAGACTCCACCGGCTCGCTCTGGCAGGACACCCTCACAAACGGCACCCTGTAGATGCTCGATCCTTCAATCTCTGGTGGATGCTCCATCTGGGATCGATACTCCCACCACCGCTCCCTCACGATCGGATTCGGTGAATCTGTTTGCTCCATGGCCCAGAGGAGCAGCTCTATGTATTCCAGTGCGACTCCCTCCGGGAGTATCGCTGCCTTTTCGCTCTGTTGCAGATATTTGGCCATGGATGTCGCCGTCGCTGCTAGTTGGTCCTTGTTGTCAAACCAAGACTGTATCTCCAACATCCTAGCTAGCTTCACAGGGTCGCCGTCTGCGATCATCATGTATCGGTTGTACTCCTCCATCGATCTACTTCTCCACAACACCTTCACTCACCGGTGGTGGTTTTTGAATGGAAGAGGAGAGGAGCGGCGCTGGTTTTGGATTAGAACGGGAGAGGAGCAACGCTGGTTTTGGACTGGAACAGGAGAGGAGGGGCGGTGGTTTTGAAATGGAAGAGGAGAGGAGCGGCGCTGGATTTAGATTGGAACAGGAGAGGAGCGGCGGTGGATTTAGATTGGAACAGGAGAAGAGCGGAAGAGTGGCGCTGGTCTTGGAAGTATTTTTTTGTTGTTTTGCGTATTTTGGGTCAAAGTTTGACCACGTACTGTATGTGACAAGCAAAATGTGAATGCATGTCACCAAAAATTGTATCGTTTGGTTCGTATCTGAATGTACTTTCAAACTATATTATTTTTGCAACGTATAACATATATTTTATGTGCGAAAATCATGGTCAATTATGACCCAGAATAAAAGGGAGACTAGTTAATGTGGTGTCGCTTTCTTAATTGAAAGGTAAATTGATTTTGATTTTGATCTAGTCATAGCGTGCCGTCCCTCTCGCCCAATCCTAAATCGCTGCCGCACGCTCCTCTTCCTCTTCTCCATTGCAAAACCACCTCCTCTCCTCTCCATCATCTCCATTCCAAAACCACCGTCTTGCCTCTCCCTCTTCTGATCTTCTCCATTGCAAAACCACCTCCTCTCCTCTCCATCATCTACATTCCAAAACCACTGTCTCGCCTCTCCCTCTTCTGATCTTCTCCATTGCAAAACCAGCTCCTCTCCTCTCCATCATCTCCATTCCAAAACCACCTCCTCTCCTCTCCATCATCTCCATTCCAAAACCACTGTCTTGCCTCTCCCTCTTCTGATCTTCTCTCCATTGCAAAACCACCTCCTCTCCTCTCCATCATCTCCATTCCAAAACCACCTCCTCTCCTCTCCCTCTTCTCTATTGCAAGACCACCGTCTCTCCTCCCATCTTCCAAAGCTAGCACCAGACCACTCAGAAAGACATCTTGGAGAGGATGCAGCAGCGTGAATCAGCAGATCGCCGGGCGCGCACTGTGCAAAGTTAGCTGAGTTGAAGGAGATCCTTAGTTGGTTTGACAATGAGTGGGAGATTTCGAAGACGGTGCGGGCCATGTGGAAATGTATGCGAAAGAGCGAGACGGCAGCGATGAGGGCGGCGATGTACATGTACTCCTCGGCGGCAGTCATGCCGCAGTCCTCCGAGTTCATCGAGTATCTCCTATGAGCATGCCGCAGTCCTCCGAGTTCATCGAGTATCTCCTATGAGCGATGGAGCAGACAGATTTGCCCGAGGCGACAGTCAGGCGGAGGTGGTGGGCGTACAGGTCGAAGGTCAAGCACCCAGAGGATAACGAATTGATCGAGTATGGTGTGCCGTTCGTGAGGGTGCAGAGCCAGCCGGAGCCACAGGAGTATTCGTTCTCCCACCGCAATAGGAAGCAGGATGGCGCGACGCCGCTTCCCCGACGTTCTCCACGGTTCCCTCGACGCTCGCCTCCTTTCAATGGCGGCGGTAGGGTTTAAGGTAAGCTTCGCACTAACCTAATCTTCCACCTGCTCATGCTTACAATCAGTGTGACAGCTAAAGAAAATCATGCTTACAATCAGTCTCCGAGTACTACGCCAAATAGCTCTGGACCTTTGGGTCAAAGTTGTGACACAGTGTACAAATAAAGAAAAATAGATTGGTGCTTCTTTTAGAAAAGAGTACTCCCTAGAAAACTACCAATATAAGCTACTAGTATTTGGTTAGAGGATTTGCTGCCTAAGAAAGATCTGTCCACAGAGAGCGCCACACATCCCACTGGTTGTGGAGGATGCCAATGCGTGCATGCAGCATGGTTGGTGTCGGTAATTTTTACTTGGCACACCTTGCACTCTACATATATGTCGGTTCCATATGTACATTTGTGCAGTTCCACCAAAATGCAGCTGAATAACCCTGTTTGCACAGATAATGAAAAAGCGTGATTACATTATAGTGGCACTAGTTGATGAAACACACAAAATAAATAGAAGAAAATATTGTGATAGTATCATAGTATGCCATGCTGCGAGGGCGAGATGGGCCCTGCGACGCCTCATACGGTACGCCTCATACTGGACATCGTCCCAAGTCTCCCAGATACACCTTCTGCCAGTGATGAACATCAGTGTACAACAATAGTACAAGGAGGCGCCTTGAGACATTCAAATCTCTATTTTTGTACATATCAACTAAAATTAAGCACCCCAGTTTGCAGAAACGCTTAAACATTAACAATGGGACTAGTTGATGAAACATACTTTAACAAAGAGAAGCACTTTCTTTATCTACATTGGAAATGAAATGATAGAGATGACACTCGCTCTATTTTAACTGTATTATTACTTCATTTTATCAGTGACACTAGGGTTGAGCGGTGGCAAACGAGGTGTACCGCATGTAGCAAGGATGGAGGCCGGGTGCTTAGGCGGGATCTTTGAAGCTGGCTCTTCAATCACCAACATGGATGATTCAATTCATGGGACCTTTTGGTGCAGTTCACCTAACATGAAGCAATGTCCCGTGAGCTAGCAGCTTCTTCTTCAATTTTTTTTAAGAAAAGGGCTCCAGCCCCGGTTCCATTTCCATCAGAAAACGAAACCCACAGAGCTTCTTCTTCATTAGTTGCAATAAAATTGAGCAACATCAAGGTTGGTTGTGAAGCTCCTAGAATGCTCAACTATAATTTGGATATTATTTGTGTAGTTCAACTAAGATCGAGCGTGAAATGTATATCTCTGTTTGCACAAAAAAGGTGGAAAGGAGGGTGACTAACAAGTAACAAGTGATGAAACATGCATCAAATGAAAAGAAGCATGTTCCTTATATGAATGGCAATCCTACAAGGACAGTAGCAATTTCTAAAGCAGTGGCATTGCTAGATATTAGTGTGGGCATCAGGATTAACTATGACAACCGTTAAATACGACATTACTTTGGGCACGGGAGAGTAGGCGGACCAGGACAGTTGCATTTCTAACGAAAAGAACCAACTTATCTTAATGGGAAATTTTAACAGGACATGTAAAGAAGTGCCATTGATTCATATTACTAGAGGCATTACATTGAAAACAACATTTGTTTAACGTGTCCTTACTTTTAACAGTGCGACTGCTATATTTTACCAGTGGCATTACATAAGAGTGGCTCGGGCAACAAACATCGAACAGGATATCCGGTTGGTCCCATTTTTGTTCGGTATAGCCACCTTATCTTGTGTGAGGCTAGCAAATCTAGTGCTGGACTTACTCTGTTGACTTGTCCCCCAGTCCCCACTTTCTTTCCTTTTCAACCAATAGATCGGGGTTTATATTGAGTTTGTACTGCGTTTCCCTTTATTTCCCTATTAGACCTAGAGACTAGTTGGATAGCCAGTCTCTGCTACTTTTTGCCCCCATTATTTCCTCTTTCGACAAAGTCCTAGATTCAGGTAACAAATCCTCCCCCACCCCCACCCCCTTTCTTTCTTGTTTGAACCAAGTAGTACTAGATTCGAGTGCATGAACTAGTTTTACCTCTTAAACGTAAAAAAATTAGGTGGTTTTCGAACAGCCAATCGATCCTATCTATGAGGGGGCCTGAGAAATAGTAAAAGTTACAAATGCAGCAACTTCAGGAGCTCGGGAAGTAGAGCAAGGACGGTTTTGAAGGAAGTTATACCTGATGGTCGCCGGGATGTCGCTAGGTGGGCGGCGGGAGGCTGGATCTGCCCACACTACGGCAGCGAGGAAGAAGGGGTCGGAGGCCCTCCCTCGCCAGCGGTGCTTGGGAGAGAACGGCAAGGCAGGCTGATCGGGACGCGCCCAGCAGTGGGTAAGAGCTCTTGCCGAGGGCGACCGCGTGAACGTTGCACCTTCTCACCTTCCCCGGTGGAGAGGATCCGGCTAGATCTGTGACCAGCTGTGAGCAGAGAGAGAGAGTGGCCACCGCTGTCATGTTTAGTCTGGAGAGGCCGAGACGGTGTGAAGAGAGCAACACTAGCAAGCAAGCACGGAGGCTCCTGCCTATATAGTGGAGTAGTACTTAGTTTTCTTTTGTCTACCGGAGCCGGCTTGACCTCGTCAATGACTGTCGAGAAGTCTTCATGCACATGGCCCGGAGGCGCAGTTGTCGTCATTTTGATCTGAAGCGCCGGATTATAATATATATAACACGAAAAAATGCCACATGACAAGAAATCATAACCTCACTACCCAAAGGAGACAACATGAATCCCGACGGACAAACTAGACGAGGAACAAAGCTCAAATTAAAGATAAACTCATAGAAAAGGGGTCCGTCAATAGATGTCCTAATTAACATAGCCGGCTTGACCTAGATGGCGGCCGAGTAGTCACTGTTCGTGCATGTGCCCCCAATGACTAGCCCAACTTAGTTGTCATTGTTTAACCCTCGCAGTGATCCGAAGCACATGACACATAATTTTGTGAGATGACAAGAAACCTTTTTTTAGATTTCTCACCACAACTACAGCCAAGTACAACACAGCCTGCACGATATTTAGACGATAGCCAATCCAGGCGTGTCTGCTAGAGACTGGTCACATGCATGGACGAACTGATCTTCCGTGTCTTGCAGGGATCATCCAGGCACCAACGTAGTACAACACTTCTCTAGTACTATCGCTCGTCTCCCTCTTCTATTAAGTCACCCGACTTGCGGGGCCGGGGAGTGTGCCTATGGTCGGTTCTCAATTGCCGTCCCACATGTGTGTGCGAACGCAATATGACGCGTTCCATTCGGAGAGCGGCGTGCGGATCGACGACCGTCAGGGTGCGACGCGAACGCGACGTGGCGTGTTGTATACTCCGTACATGTGTACCACCGTTTTCTAAGCGCTTTGCTCCATGGCGCGGCGCAATCCATGGATACAAAATTAGTATCTCAGATACTACTATTTAAAAGTCGAGGGCGGGCTTTTCTGCGCGGTGGCGGCGGGACAGATTCCGCCTAGTCGGTTCGACAGAGACGCGAAAGACGAGGGAGTAGGCTGCTTTAAAACGTAGGGCTGTGTGATTTGACAATGAAGTTCTTCTGGATAGGTGGGGCCCTGTGATTTGACTTGCCATTATCATTTTAACTGCGGCGCTACGACCGGCGTGAGTCTCCCGATTCCTGACCACCTCCATACAGGTGCCTCTCCCAATGCTCCACCATGTAGTAGTAGAGGCTGGCTCTTGCATGAGAGCCCAGTTCTCCACTTTTTCCTTGCCTCTCTTTCCTCCACATATGCAAAAATGCCATGTAAAGCATACTATTGTACTTACTTGCTCCTACAGGTGCTTAAGCTTGCCACATAGGCATAAAGGCTGATGTGGCAAGTTAATCAAGAAGAGAGAGACTACTTTGGTGACCCAAGGAAGAAATGGTGCTAAGCGCGTGTACCTAGGTGAAAAGATAATTTTGAGTCTATAGCTAATTAAATGAAGCAAACTTAGCAACACCACTTCATTGGAAGAGGTCACTCCTTGGCAAATGCAATAAATACTAGTACTCCCTGTGTCCCATTATATAAGAACGTTTTTGACACTACACTAGCTAGTGTCAAAAACGTTCTTATATTATGGGACGGAGGGAGTACGAAGAAAGAGATAGAGAGGAGTAAAAAAATACACTTATAGCCAACCTTGTGGTAGTATGAGTGACTAAGTGATGACTATGTATGACATGCCAACATTAGATAGCCTAACGCACCGTGTTAAATCTCCAAGGGCGCGACCACGCGAGTGACCGACGGTCGTGGTAGGCGCGACCATGATACGGGCTGCTGGCAGCCCTTGGATTTGAGATCAAATGGTCGCATGCTAAGTTGCTGAAAATTTTAAGAATAACCCTCCAGGATAGGATATTCACCCATAGGTCTAGAATCACGCCATGCAACCGTTCGATCTCAGATCCAAGGGCTCTCGGAAGCCCATATCATGGGAGAATGGAAAGCCACTACCCTGCCATTCGCACGCTGGTAGTTCGCTCCTGCTCTTTCCCGCACGTCCTTTAATACTACGGCGGTTCGCTCCTAGTCGTCCCGTCCATTCACATTACGGCAGTTCCACTAATCCTAACCCTCCTCCCAAATCCATGGCGTCCCAAATCTCCCCGATTGACAGTGAGTACAAGGTTAGAACCATCATCGGCGATGAGTTCGACGTCATCTACACCCGTACTTCCACGACGGTGAAAGGATGCCTTTCTCGCTTCAGACGCATGTTCGAAAACTCACATGATGAGTGGGTCGCTGGGCTAGATGTTGAGTACACCACAGTCCTGGGATGAGAGAAGGATCTAAAGGACGAAGAGAGGAAGAAGCCCACCGTGATCCAGGTTTGCGTACATAACATTTGCTTGGTCTACCACATATGCCATGCCGACATTGAGTGCCAGGATTTTAAGAACTTCCTCGAGGACAAAACAGTCAAATTCATTACTGTAGACTTTAAGAACTACAAAGAAGTCCTGCATAGGATAGGCCTCGTTGTAGGCAACTCCTTCGACCTCCAGAAGAACCGGCTGGTGTCCTCTCGTCAGCCTTCAATGCTGACCCTAGCAGGAGCCATGGTTCATCCTTCGTACGGTAAACTGGAGAAACCTCCATACACGTTTCATCGTCATGCATGGCAGCGGAATGTACTAGATATAGACCACATCTAGTACGCTGCAATGGATGGCTACCTTTTTTTCAATATCACAAGGGTTGGATGAAGAGCAACAGCCAAGTTGGCGGTTCAAGCAAAGAAGTATCGGCCAAGAGGAAGAGGGACAAGGACGAAGTCGAGGACGTGGACGAGGACTCCGAGTAAGGTGGCGATGTCGTTGCTCATGGTGGTTCTAATCACGGTGTCTACGGAATAGTTGCAAAGTTTAATTTCAGGTGTGCTTAATTTTATTTGAGGGGTGTGTTGTCTTTGAGCCCCCGCGTAACTATGTTATGTTTCTTCTTGTTACTTTAACTCTTCAGTAAGTACATACTAGTATTTCTTACATTTTATCTTTTAGTTGGTATAGTACTACCACTCGTTTATTCACATTATATACGTACAATATATATGGCCAATATCATATAGCCAGCAGTTTAGTTGTCAAAGAATTTCAGGGTGCTTAGTTTTGTCAAAGAATTCCGGGGTGCTTAGTTTTATTTGAGGGTGGGTTGTCTTTGGACACCATTATTGTGACTAGCCTTTTAATAGTACTATATGCATAATTTGGCGACAGCGCTCTCTATATGTACCACCTTTTTTAATTTCAAGTTTTGCTCCATGGAGCAATCCATCGATACTCTTCTTTGTACAAAAGTATACATTTTTAAAAGGCTAGAGGCGGGCGGTCTAGCTTGGTCGGTTTCACGAGAGGCGAGGGCCTTTGTGATTTGACGGCTCATTACTACCGGAAGGCGGGGCCTTGTGATTTGACTGCTCGTATAAATGCACCGACGACCTGATCGAGGAGGAGCAAAGAACCGTGCGGTATACTCAAGTTTTCCACTGGAGTAGTACTGCGACGGAGGAGCACGAAACACGGCAGCCCAGTGCCATATGGCAATAAAAATGATCTAATTTGCTAGTAATCTCATTGTTAGCATTGTTCTATTCATTCCTTCAAAAAACAAAAACCATTATTCTATTCATGCCTCGCAGAGAACGTGACACGTGCGGCGAAACACCCGAAGCAAAAGATGAAACACAACAGCAAAAGAAGAAGGAAGATTATCACCCCAAATGATCTAATTCGCCGCGGAGTCGTAACTGCTTCTTCATCGCCTCAACGACCTCCATTTCCTTGCGTGTCTCCTCCGCCATCTTCTTCATTCTGTCCATGACGCGGGATTTCTCGACGCGAGCCTTCATCATCTGTTCCATGGCCGCATTACGTACCTTGACAAAGAGCTGGGTGCTCGATGCGGAGCTTCGCCAACTCCTCTTTCTGTTCCATGACGAGGGCCTGCAACATCTTCATCGAGGAACTACTATTCTGATGCAGCTTCTTCCAGCTGGCATTCTTCTCCTTCAACAGGTCGATCTCGTGGTAGAGCTTCGCCTTGTCCTCCTGAAGTCGCAGGATTTCGCCGGTCGCCTTCTTCTCCGAGGCAATGCTCTTCTTCAGCAGCATCACCAAGCCGGCTGTCGGTGTCAAAACCGGCGGATCTCGGGTAGGGGGTCCCGAACTGTGCGTCTAGGCGGATGGTAACAGGAGACAAGGGACACGATGTTTTTACCCAGGTTCGGGCCCTCTCGACGGAGGTAAAACCCTACTCCCGCTTGATTGATATTGATGATATGGGTAGTACAAGAGTGGATCTACCACGAGATCAAGGAGGCTAAACCCTAGAAGCTAGCCTATGGTATGATTGTTGTAATGGTTGTGTGTCCTACGGATAAAACCCTCCAGTTTATATAGACACCGGAGAGGGCTAGGGTTACACAGAGTCGGTTACAATGGTAGGAGATCTACATATCTGTATCGCCAAGCTTGCCTTCCACGCCAAGGAAAGTCCCATCCGGACACGGGATGAAGTCTTCAATCTTGTATCTTCATAGTCTTGGAGTCCGGCTGACGATGATAGTCCGGCTGTCCGGACACCCCCTAGTCAAGGACTCCCTCAGTAGCCCCTGAACCATGCTTCAATGACGATGAGTCCGGCGCGCATATTGTTCGGCATTGCAAGGCGGGTTCCTCCTCCGAATAATTCATAGAAGATTGTGAACACCAGGATAGTGTCCGGCTCTGCAAAATAAATTCCACATTCCACCGTAGAGAGAATAATATGTACACAAGTTCAATCCGCTGACGTGTTCTGTGGCATGACGTCACGCCACTACCAAGCCTTTACTTGAATCGTTTTTTATTATACTACCTCAGCGCGTTTAGCGAAGCGGTTTCCTTGGCACGTCTTGTTGAAGCAGAGATCGTGTTCCCCTTATTCCGGGATTCCCATCAATACGGACGTGGGTAACCCAACCGCGCCATTGATGGTGGCGCTTGGGAGATAAGCGAGTTTTACTAGGCCAGTGGGGATGCATAGTCTTCGTCCGCCTATATATAAGGGGATAAGGATCCACCTTTTTACCTACGCCTTCTTCCTCCTTTGCTTATCCATCTCCGCGCACTCGAGCTCCAGCACCCAAGCCCGCACATCTCACCTCGACCTTCTCCAGTCATGTCTGGAGCGGGAGGCAAGTGGTTAGCCTCCTCCGTTAAGGAGGAGCACATCGAAAAGCTGCACGGCGCCGGATACCTCTCCAGTGACATCGCGCACCGGCTGCCCGACGAGGGGCAGCTCATCCCCACCCCCAGGCCCCATGAGAGGGTCGTATTCCTTCCCCACTTCCTCCGCGAACTGGGCTTCCCATTGCATCCCTTCGTCCGGGGGCTCATGTACTACTATGGCCTGAACTTCCATGATCTGGCACCAAACTTTATCCTCAATATCTCGGCGTTTATTGTCGTGTGCGAGGCCTTCCTCTGCATCCGGCCCCACTTCGTCTTGTGGCTCAAGACCTTCAATGTCAAGCCAAAGGTTGTGAAGGGCGTACAAGCGGAGTGCGGAGGCGCATTGGTGGGCAAAATGCCCAACGTCACCTGGCTCAAGGGGGCCTTCGTGGAGTCCGTCAAGGGGTGGCAATCGGGGTGGTTCTACATCACCGAGCCGCATGACTCTAAATGGGCAGCGGCCCCCGAGTTTAGATCTGGTATCCCTATGCAGCTCACCTCCTGGAAAGAGAAGGGCTTGCTATGGGGCAGTTCGGAGGAGCTGACAGGACTCCAGTCCTGTCTCCAGACCTTGGTGAACAAGAAGCTTAGGCTTGTCAATGTGATTCAGGTCATGCTCGTCCGCCGGATTCTCCCCTGCCAACAACGGGCCTTCAATTTGTGGGAGTTCGATCCGGCACAGCACCGGACCCTCAGCAGGCTCTTCGGCACAACATACGAAGCTGCCTGGAGGGTGCTGTTCAAGGGCGGAGAAGCCTCGCGTCGCGATCAAGATCGCGGATTCAGCACTGCGCCTCGGCCGCGTGGTAAGCTTTGTTATCCTCTATGGGACACTTATTTTCTTCCATAGTTTAATTCTATGTGGGATCTAAAACTCCCAATGCCTTTGACAGACTGGCAGAGGACGTCCGACAGTAGACCGTCTGGCCCCTCCCAAGACTCCAGCGGGCGCCTGCTTAATCTGGGGCTGCTGGTCCCGACACTTTATGTGGTGCCGGAGAAGAAGGCCAAGAAGAAGGCCACAGGAACTTGAAGAAGTTCCCGGCGCCAGGTGATATCAGACTCGTCGTCCGATGACTCCGAGGCGGACTCCTCCCCCGAAGACGAGGAGGAGAAGGAGGACTCTCTCCCAGAGGGGGGAGAGAGGAAAAGGAAGGCTTCCCCAACGGGGGAGGCCGAAGGGTCCAAGAGGGGAAGGACTCTTCCCCCGGACAGCTCCGCCAACGCCAACGTTGACGACGAAGAGTGGCCCTCATGGGCCAGGCCTTCGGCAAGATCGTAAGTATCCGGATCCTGAATGGTTTATAATTTCTCTTTTGCGTCACATAGTGTCCTTCTAATGCCGCACACTATTTGTAGTCCGGCCGATGATGATCTTCCCGCTTCATCGAGCGGGTCCTTGGCTCCATCGGACGTGGATTCCATTCCGACCGCCTCCACCCCTCGTGATGCTGACGACGCCGAGGTGGGATCCCAGGAGGGGACCCATCAGGAGGAGGCTCCGGAGGTGCCGCAAGGCAGCCTCCCGGACTTTGCGCCGGACTCCATGCCGGGACCCGCAATGGTTCCGGAGTCCAGCAAGCGGCCCCTTCGTGAGAAGGGCAAGACCGTGACGCCGACAGCCTCCGTCCAACCGGAGGCGCCAGACAACTTGTTGGAGGCGCTTAACGGCGCTTCCATCGAGGAAGAACACCGCACTATCATGAGTGCGGTGATTCAGAAGGTTCAGCTTCGCCAAGAGCGGGCTGACCGGCTTCGCAGAGCCTTCTAACAGGCTTTGAGGTAAGAAGTTTAAAATATGTAATGTAATACCGCATAGACAGTAGCCCCTGATGCTCGGTTCAGTGTTCGGAAAGAAAAATAGGATTGAGGATCTAGAAAAGATATACGCAGGATTGCTAAAAATTATGTCAATATGGGTTTGCAGGCTGCGCTGCTGACCTCTGTCGCACTGACTGCAGAGGTCGGTGCTTTGAAGCAGGACCTCGAGCGGTCCGAGCAAGAGCTCGGCCTTGCCAAGAAGCAGCTCGAGGACAAAGAAGGTGAGTAACACCACTTTTAAGTTTGTACCTTACAGAAAAGGATTTGGGTTGCAATAGAAATAACAAGGATAACGTGGGTACTGCAGGGGCCACGGACAAGGTGGCGACCCTGAAGGAGGCCGTGTCCGCGGCCGAACGCAATGCGGCCACGGAGCGGGCAGAGCGAGAGAAGGAGGAGGCGCGGGTGGCGGAGGTGCGGCAAGAGCTCCAGGCCCTTATGGAAAAGCATGAGAGTTTGGAGCGCGACTCGAAGACTCGAGAGTCCGAGCTTGCCTCGGCTCTTGAGAGTACCGAAGCCGCTAAGGCTGAGGCCCATAAGTCCCTCCAGGAGATTGAGGCGATGAAGAAGATAGCGGCGGGTAAGGCATTTTTCATGCAAAGCAAGCATGTGAATGTAAATTACCCACATTACTTACCCGAATTCGAGCTCTCGAGGCGCTTGCAGATCTGCCTCGCAAGATGTCCGATCTGCCGCATTCTACCGGGCCGAGGAGGGAGCTCAACGGAGAAGGTCGTCGGTCTCGGTATGTTTGAGGCGGACATCCGGTGCCCCCTAGCGACCAGCTGAAGCAGCTGGTCGAGCTCCACAAGGTAGCCGAGCAGGCCATGAAGGGCCTCATAGTCCGTCTGTGGCCTTGAGATGCCATGCCTGGGAGCTACATTGGCCTCGTGCGGCGGCTGGTGGATGCGTGCCCTTGGGTGGAGGTCATCAAGCGCTCCGCCTGCATTGAAGGTGCCCGTCGGGCCCTTGCCCGCGCAAAGGTGCACTGGGGCAGGCTGGATGCTGAGAGGCTTCTGATGGACGCGCTGCCGGCGGGCAAGGAGTATCGTACGCTCGAGATGTACTATAAGACTGTCCTGAAGGGTGCCCGCAAGATTGCGGATGAGTGCCCCAGAGATGTAATTATTGAGTAAATTTGCAATGTGTTATCTTGTGCACTGAAAACTTTGTTCATATGCGCTAAGCAATGCTTATTTGATTTAAATAGTGCCTTCTGTGCGGCCGTTTATCAAATCTGAGAGATGGCAAGTCGTCGGCTTCAGCCCCCATTCCACGAGTGCTGGGGTGTTCGGGATAAACTTGAGCGCTCTTGTTCCCATTTTTGGGTCCATCTACGGAGGTGCTCAACACAACGAACAAGGCAACCGGACTTATAATGCTTGAACACTCTCACTTAGCCATAGAATTCTATAATTTTAAATTTTGGTGAAGCCCCTAGTGTCGGAATACCGAGTTCGGGGCGCTATCCACGCCTGGGCCGGACACATCCGGTTCCTCGCTCTAAGCGGCATAAGTCTTTAGGGACTCGAAAAGACCTCTCGAACAGCGACCAGTCTCTCGCCTTATCATGACAGTCAGTTTTAGCTTTCTCCACTAAGGCGCCGCCAGCTCAACCGGGCGCAATCGCGATGGTTCTCCCAGTGCTACCTTAGCCGACAGTAACGGAACGTAAGGTACCAAAACATGGGAGCCGGCAAACCCAACTATTGACCCAAGACATGATTCGGAGCCGATGCATATAGTGCTATAAGTTCAGGTGCCGCACTTGTGAAAGTGTTCGACTTATCACACCACAATGCGGGAACATAAGCCCTCGGTGTATTCGGCCGCACCAAAGTGTACGGATGCAAGATGTCATAGATGAACATATATATAAATAAAGGGAATGCAATTATAAGCGTAAAATGATGCATTGTTTATTCAAGGAGTTCTGCTGTGAGTGCAGAACGATACAAATAGTGCGGTAAGCAAGGGTTTGGACTATTAAACATGTCCCCCTCCAGGGGTGGGCTGCGGAATGGTGCAATAAACAGATTTAATGCTCGTAATGGAGACCACCTGAGTGTTTGTTGTAGCCCTTGTTCCTCCCTGGCTGTTGCATCGCGAGTTCGGCAGATCTGTCGCCGGACAGGGCCTCTTGTAAACGGAGTCCTGTGGATATATAAAAAAAGAAGAAAAAAGAGTGACACACTTCGGAGCCCCTAGTGTGGTTAAGCCGCACTCTGGGCCTGTCGTGGTCGTGCCCCTCCCCCTATGCCCATGGTATCTTCAGAGCGTAATGATGTACGCGAAGAGCTGGTCTTGCAATCATGCAAGGGCTGGGGTTGGGGCCGCATTGCTAAACATGCTCTAACGCGCTGTGGTCTTGGTGTATGTTACTCGGCGCGCGTTTAATCATGTCCGTCTTTTAATGGCCGGACTCGAAAATTGCCTTTAAGAGGCTGCTCAGATTTCTGCCGTGAGAGCATTGTGTGTTCTCCGTTCGGAGGGAGCGTTCAGTGTTTCCGTTGACCGTGATGACTCCACGAGGGCCTGGCATCTTGAGCTTGAGGTATGCATAATGCGGCACAGCGTTGAACTTTGCAAACGTGGTTCGTCCGAGCAGGGCGTGATAGCCACTGCGGAACGGGACTATGTCGAAGATTAACTCCTCGCTTTGGAAGTTATCCGGGGATCCGAAGACCACTTCCAGCGTGACCGAGCCTGTACAATTAGCCTCGACACCTGGTATGACGCCTTTGAAGGTCGTCTTTGTAGGATTAATCCTGGAGGGGTCTATGCCCATCTTGCGCAATGTATCCTGATAAAGCAGGTTCAGGCTGCTGCCGCCATCCATCAGGACTCTAGTGAGGTGGAATCCATCGACGATTGGGTCTAGAACCAATGCGGCGAATCCGCCATGGCGAATACTAGTAGGGTGGTCCCTTCGATCGAAAGTGATCGGGCAAGAGGACCATGGGTTGAACTTTGGGGCGACTGGCTCCATCGCATATACGTCCCTAAGTGCACGCTTCCGCTCCCTCTTGGGTATGTGGGTTGTGTATATCATGTTTACCGTCCGCACTTGTGGGGGAAAGCCCTTCTGTCCTCTACTGTTCGGCGGCCGGGTCTCCTCCTCGTCGTCGCTATGCAGCCCCTTGTCATTGTTTTCGGCAATTAACTTGCCCGCCTGTTTGAATACCCAGCAATCTCTGTTGGTGTGATTAGCTGGCTTTTCGGGGGTGCCATGTATCTGGCAAGAGCGATCGAGTATTCGGTCCAAATTGGACGGACCCGGAGTAGTTCTTTTGAATGGCTTCTTTCGTTGACCGGGTTTAGAGCCTCTGAATCCGGCGTTGACTGTCGTATCCTCATTGTTTTCGCCGTTAACGCGGCGTCTGTTTTTGTTTTGACGCGACCTGCCATTGTGGTCTTAGTATCCGGACTGCCAGCATTTTTGCCGAGGTTGTTGCTTCGAGCTAGCCAGCTGTCCTCTCCCGCACGTAAGCGGTCATTAGTGATGTGAGGGCTGCCATGGATTTCGCTTTTCTGTCCTAGGTGCCGGGCCAGCCACTCGTCGCGGATGTTATGTTTGAAGGCTGCGAGGGCCTCTGCATCCGGACAGTCGATGATTTGATTTTTCTTTGTTAAGAACCGTGTCCAGAACTGTCTGGCCGATTCGTCTGGCTGCTGAATTACGTGGCTTAGGTCATCGGCGTCTGGTGGCCGCACATATGTGCCCTGGAAGTTGTCGAGGAATGCGGCTTCCAGGTCCTCCCAACACCCAATTGACTCTGTGGGCAGGCTGTTAAGCCAATGCCGCGCTGGTCCTTTAAGCTTGAGTGGGAGATACTTGATGGCGTGGAGATCGTCGCCGCGGGCCACATGGATGTGAAGGAGGTAATCTTGATCCAAACCGCTGGGTCTGCAGCCATCGTAGGATTCAATGTTTACGGGTTTAAACCCTTCGGGGATTTGATGATCCATTACTTCGTCTGTGAAGCATAGTGGGTGTGCGGCGCCTCTATATTGGGCAATATCACGACGTAGCTCAAGAGAGCATTGTGTGCTGTGTTCGGCCCAGCCGGAGTTGCTGTATCCGGCGCCGACGGTAGTCGTCGTGGGTCGTGGGGCGCCCACGTGATCCGTAGATAGATATGGATTGTCTTGCCTTATCCTCCAATATATCCCGCAAGTCCGGCGCATTCCCTCGCGGCTTCATACTTTTCGAGCGGTGTCGGGGTACGGTCCTGATGGGGGGCCTAGATGCCTCTCTGTCGCGACCACGGGGTGGTCGGTCCGCCAGACAGCGCTGGTGATGAAGGTTTGTATGCTTCCTCCTCTAGTCGGGGGAGCAACTTGCGTTTTGGGTAGCTCTTGGAGGGGCGTTCGAGTTCATACTCTTTGGCCGCGAGGACCTCAGTCCATCTGTCGGCCAGCAGGTCTTGATCAGCTTGAAGTTGTTGCTGCTTTTTATTTAGGCTATTTGCCGCGGCTATAAGCCTGCGTTTAAAACGCTCTTATTCGACGGGATCCTCTGGCACGACGAATTCGTCATCGTTGAGGCTTGCCTCGTCTCCGAAGGGAGGCATGTAGTTTTCATCCTCCTCGTGTGCCGCTCTCTCTCGAGGGCTGGCTTCCCTGTCTTCATGTGCTGAATCTTGCTGGAGGGGGTTGTCTTTGGCACTCTCTGGGGTGTTATTATCTCCGGTGCCGGAATCTCCATTCTTACTGTGGCGGGATTTAGAGTGGCGCTGCTGACGTCGGCGCTTGGGCTGCTTCTTAGAAGAATCTGCCTCCGCTGCTTCTTCGTCGTCCCCATCTTTTGGGGTGTCTACCATGTATATGTCGTATGACGAGGTGGTCTTCCAGTGCACTGTAGGCGCTGGTTCTTGATCGTCTCCGGCATCGTCGTCCATACCGTCGATGTCTTCGAAGTCGTAGTCTAGCATGTCGGTTAGATCGTCGACAGTGGCTACAAAGTGGGTGGTGGGTGGGCTATGAATTTCTTCGTCGTCCAGTATCCCAACCATCCCGACCGCAGTCCGCGAGGTTCTCCGATAACGAGAGATGCTTTAGCGAATTTAAGATGTCGCCAAAGGGTGAGTCTTTGGAAGATGTCCGCGGTGGTGAACTCCATGATCGCGCCCAATCGGATTCGATTGGGGGCGTGGGAGGTTGGAGTCCGCAAGGAGTCCGACGCCGGAGTCACGAGCTTTATAAGGGACAAGGTTAGTATTCGCCCATCGCCGTAGAAGTTGCAGCCCCGAGGCGTGTCCAACCACCGCCCTCGATCTGCGCGGTCTGCTCCGAACTATGGGTCGAGCGACTCGTGTGCGCCTCGAGGCACTGTCCGGCGGCAAAGCTAAATCATGCCCATCGTGACAGCGCGGCACGCTCGGCTGTGGCTCGAATCCGTCGAAGATCAAGTCTCCGCGGATGTCGGGCATGAAGTTTAGGCTTCCAAACCTGACCCGATGGCCAGGGGCGTAGCTTTCGATATGCTGCAGATGGCCAAGTGAATTGCCCGCAGATGCGGTTACCGAATCGAAGATCTATCCGGGAGAAAAGTTTCACCACAGGGACGGCGCTATTGTTGATTGAGAAGCCATCAAGCCTATCGGTGACGACACGAGGAACTCTCAATGAAAGCACCAATGTCGGTGTCAAAAGCTGGCGGATCTCGGTAGGGGGTCCCGAATCGTGCGTCTAGGCGGATGGTAACAGGAGACAAGGGACACGATGTTTTTACCCGAGTTCGGCCCTCTCGATAGAGGTAAAACCCTACTCCCGCTTGATTGATATTAATGATATGGGTAGTACAAGAGTGGATCTACCACGAGATCAAGGAGGCTAAACCCTAGAAGCTAGCCTATGGTATGATTGTTGTAATGGTTGTGTGTCCTACGGACTAAAACCCTCTGGTTTATATAGACACCAGAGGGGGCTAGGGTTACACAGAGTCGGTTACAATGGTAGGAGATCTACATATCCGTATCACCAAGCTTGCCTTCCACGCCAAGGAAAGTCCCATCCGGACACAGGACGATGTCTTCAATCTTGTATCTTCATAGTCTTGGAGTCTGGCTGACGATGATAGTCCGGCTTTCCGGACACCCCCTAGTCCAGGACTCCCTCATCGGCGGTCAAGTCCCGCTGCTGATTGAGCTCAGCGGGCATGTCGTCGAGGCTCTCCTTCAGTAAATCCATCAAGCCTTGGACGAACTCCTTCTGCTTATTGAGGTGCTTATTGAGCTGATCGGGCATGTCGTCGAGGGATAACGACTCCAGCTCCGCCGGCTCGGCATGTTCGCCTACGCGGCTAGGGCGCTCCTGGGAGCCATCGCCTGCCCGTGAGAGATCTTTCGAGGTCTCTGCGTGGCAGCGAGCCCTCTCTTTTTTTTCCGCAGCCTTGGTTGCCGCTCCCTTGTTACGAGTAGTTCTCGACCAAGAGCTCTGCTCACCGGCCATGGCAACGACGGACGAAGAAGAAGCACTTATGAGGAGGAAAGGTAGAGTAATTTTCGGTTAGGTAGCTCCCCTATTTATAACCTAAGTACTAGCACTAGTAGTACTAATACCTGCATAGTGGGAACACGTTCAGGTTTGGTACGTAGTACTAGTAGGTGTGAGCAGGCTTTCGAATGTGATGGGAACAAGGTAAAGATTAATTGATGGTTTTGGTTTCGAGGCCCGAAACGGCTCCCGATGAGTTTAGTGGGACATAAATTTCAAGTAGACTACACTGCTCAAATGCGTAAATATTATGTTACTGTCAAAAATTGGCACAAAATACGAAGGAGACCAATGGAAGTACTACTAGCAACCCACGATTTAACTACTCGCATGCGCGCAGTGGAGTAATAATGTCTTTCTTCCACCCTCACGTCCACTCAATTTGCATGCGTTGTATTAATTGACCATCAGTGAAGTGAACGACTTTACACACGTCAAATTATCACATGGGGTGGATCTTGGTACAAAATTGCGTCCACCCGTGTACCCGCGTGTGCATGCGAGGGAATGAGTGCGTGCGTGGCGCGCGTGCACATCTTTGCTTCGTGCATGTACCGCAAGTATGGCTCAGGGAGGATGAGTACATTCTTCTGGAACCAGCAGCACATCACTGTGATAAATCCACGCAAGGAGGTCACGACAACGCCTCCACATGTGCCACTTGGCTTCATGAACTGTAAGAGAGACACTGTGTAGCGTGCCATTGGTATTCTAATTTACGTGTTTTGCACATACTCGAAGTACTAGTAATTTAACGTGCATTGCACGCATCAGATTTTGCAACCAAATTATGAATAAATACCACACTATAGCATGTAAGCTCTTAGTCATATATGCGTGATGTAGCCCTTCGTTTAATTCTTATAGTTCATCTCATTCAAAATCAAATTAGTTTTTATAAAGAAGCTAAGAACGCGTGAATAGGAAAAACATAGGATTATAGTGGAATGTCGTATTGAATCCTACAGGATTGTAAGAGTGTTTGATTGTGCATAGAAAAAACCCAGAATTCTTTCAAAGAGGTTTGAGTGGATGGGATGTTTCCTATGAAATCTAGTGCAAATGAATCATATGGAAAAATTCCTATGGTTTACAATCCTACGAATCAAACAACCAAGATAGGAAAAATTCCTAATGATTAGAATCCTCCAAAATTCCTTTGAGAATCCTTTGGATCAAAGAAGCCCTTAATCTATTTTATGATTCATGGAATTGTGCGTTGTAAAGCATAAAGTAAAAACAAATAATGGCAATTCAACTAGAAAAAAACTTTGGGCAGTTATGACACGGAAGATTCTAGAACAAAAGAGAACCACTGTTGTTTTGAGGTTTGTGCATTATGCTTAAGTTCAACCATGGAGTCTGCTAGATTGTACATGTGGAAAAATCCGGTGGGGGGCTAGAAGATGGTGCGAGGGGCCGAGTGGAGGGAGACTATGAAGGAATGCACAAGTGCGAGATCGATATTTAGAGAGAGGGGGCGAACACGTGCGCTGTTGCACGCAATGGCAGAGCCATGAAAAATAAGTGAGCTAGGGGGCCAAGCATTGCTAATCCTTTACGAGGAGGGTCAATTCATGAAATTAAACCTTTTTAGCAGCAATTGTCTAATGATCACATTCATATTAGCCTCGATATATAGTGATGTTAGGGGGGAGGGCCCTTACGGCCCCTGTCTTCACCATTGTGCACGCATCTGAGAGATGAAGCGGAAGGCATGGATGATGAGAGGGGGACGTTGGATATATAATTAATGTGGGTGTATTAGCTATTTATGTTAATCCTATATAGAGAGGTATAGATTGATCGATGTGGACGTGGGAGAGGTATAGATTGATCGATGTGGACGTGGGAAAGAGGGTGAGACCATCGTTGGATATCATATAGATTCCACCAGATTTCGCCACATGTATAATCTAGAAGACTCCGTGGTTGAACTTAAGCATAATGCACAAACAGCAAAATACAAGCACTTCTTATCTGTTCTAGAATCTTCCGTATCAGAATTGCCCAAATGTTTTTCTACATGATTTGCCATTATTTGTTTTTACTTTATGTCTTACGACGCACAATTCCATGAATCTTAAAATAGATTAGCTTTCTTACAAAAACTAGATGATTTTGAATGAAATGAACTATAAGAATTAAACGAACATCTACATCATGCATATATGACTCAAAGCTTGCATGCTATAATGTGGTATTTATTCATAATTTGGTTGCCAAATCTCATGCGTGCAATGCACGTGTACCTTACTCTAGTCTAAATGGTGTTTGTGTGTGTTGTGCGTGTTGAGGTGCAAATTGTCTTTTTTGGTACACGTTAAGCTTGTTCTTCCGAAATTTCAAGCCACGCCTTGTTATGCCGAAAATTGAAGCTAGCGTCTCTGTCTATCGTGCTGCGAAACTCCCGCCTCTTCAACCCGCGCCTTGTTAGCCCCAAATATTTAAGATATATCTTTGTCTCAAGCAGTTCGGCCAACTCCTCCATCTCAACCCGCGCCTTGCTATTCCAAAATTACAACACGAGCGAAAACTCCCACCTCCTATGAAATCCCGACGTGCGAAATGCCCGTGATACCCCTGAACCGAAAGAACCGCCTCAAATCGGTGGGGGGTACTTTCGTAACTTACCCCACATTCCGGACAAGCGCGTCTCTAAGCCATGGTTCCCCACTGCCATCCCATCCGCCCACCCATTCTTACACTGAGGCCGCGAAAACCCATGACGAAACCCCACACACTGCTCCGTCCGCCACCCAGCCGGAGCTTCTTCCCCGACGACATCGTCCACAGCAACACCTCGACGTCCCTCATCCACCATACAGTCCAGCCGGTTCAGCCACCCCGTTCTCCACCTCCAAGGAGCTGCCCCGACGTTTCCCTCGTCTTTTGCGCCACCTCCATTCCCACACCGCCGACTTCACCTGCACCACCGAAAGAGCATCATCATCATTGTTTCCTCGGATGAAGCTGCGGCCTAATCGGCGCCACCAAAGATGTTTTACACTAATCGCCGCATTTTCTTCTTGATTCGATCTCACGGTGTTGCCAGCGCTCGGTCCCGAGCCGACATGGCGCGGTTCCATCAACGGCGGTGTCGCAGGCCACTTCCTCCATGGCGTCGCTCCCTCGGCGGCGATGTCCACATCAGTAGGAGCTGCTGCTGCTTTAGCTCTCGCTCGCGCTGCTGCTTTGCTCTTGCTCTCGGTCCCCTGCCTGGTCTGATCTTGCTATTGCTCTTGCTCGCACTGCTGCTCTCGCTCTTGCTCTTGCTTGCGATGCTGCTCGATTGGCTACACTTCATCGACCGAATCGACTTTTGGGTCGATCGATTTCAAGGGGTGGGCTCGCGGGGTGAAGGAAGAACCAGCCGTGAAGGGGAGGGGGGCTCGCCGGAGAGGTACCCCACTATCTATCTTAGGTTTCAGGATGGGGGCAGTGGTCGCCGGCGGTGGCGGGGCGTTAGCGGGGCGGTGGCGTGGGGATTGCCGGAGAAAAAGCTCGGCACGGGGGGTGTCGGTGTCAAAACCGGCGGATCTCGGGTAGGGGGTCCTAAACTGTGCGTCTAGGCGGATGGTAATAGTAGACAAGGGACATGATGTTTTTACCCAGGTTTGGGACCTCTCGGTGGAGGTAAAACCCTACTCCTGCTTGATTAATATTGATGATATGGGTAGTACAAGAGTAGATCTACCACGAGATCAAGGAGGCTAAACCCTAGAAGCTAGCCTATGGTATGATTGTTGTTCGTCCTACGGACTAAAACCCTCTGGTTTATATAGACACCGGAGAGGGCTAGGGTTACACAGAGTCGGTTACAATGGTAGGAGATCTACATATCCATATTGCCAAGCTTGCCTTCCACGCCAAGGAAAGTCCCATCCGGACATGGGACGAAGTCTTCAATCTTGTATCTTCATAGTCTTGGAGTTCGGCCAATGATGATAGTTCGCTATCCGGACACCCCTAGTCCAGACTCCTCAAGAGCCTGAACCAGGCTTCAATGACGACGAGTCCGGTAAGATATTGTCTTTGGCATTGCAAGGCGGGTTCCTCCTCCGAATAATTCATAGAAGATTTTGAACACCAGGATAGTGTCCGGCTCTGCAAAATAAATTCCACATTCCACCGTAGAGAGAATAATATTTACACAAGTTCAATCTGCTGACGTATTTCGTGGCATGACATCACACCACGGCCAAGCCTTTACTCGAATCGTTTTTATTGTTCCACCTCAGCGCGTTTAGCGAAGAGGTTTCCCTGGCACGTCTTGTCAAAGCAGAGATCGTGTCCCCTTATTCTAGGATTCTCATCAATACGGACGTGGGTAACCCAACCGCGCCATTGATTGCGGCGCTTGGGAGATAAGCGAGTTTTACCGGGCTGGTGGGGACGCATAGTTTCGTCCGCCCATATATAAGGGGACAAGGATCCACCTTTTTACCTACGCCTTCTTCCTCCTTTCCTTATCCATCTCCGCGCACTCGAGCTCCAGCGCCCAAGTCTGCACATCTCACCTCAACCTTCTCCCACCATGTCCGGAGCGGGAGGCAAGTGGATGGCCTCCTCCGTCATGGAGGGGCACATCAAAAAGCTGCGCAAGGCCGGATATTTGTCCAGCGATATCGCGCACCGGCTCCCCGACGAGGGGCAGCTCATCCCCACCCCCAGGCCCCATGAGAGGGTGGTGTTCCTTCCCCATTTCCTCCATGGACTGGGCTTCCCACTCCACCCATTTTTCCGGGGGCTCATGTTCTAATATGGCCTGGATTTCCATGATCTAGCCCCGAATTTTATCCTCAACATCTTGGTCTTTATCGTCATGTGCGAGGCCTTCCTCTGCATCCAGCCCCACTTTGGCTTATGGCTAAAGACTTTTAATGTCAAGCCGAAGGTAGTGGGTGGCCGCCAAGCAGTCTTGGGCGCCATGGTGGGCAAGATGCCCAACGCCACTGGCTCGAGGGCGCCTTCGTGGAAACCATTAAAGGGTGGCAATCGGGGGTGGTTCTCGTCACCGAGCCAGCGTGACCCTGAATGGGCAGCGCCCCCAATTCAGATCTGCATCCCCACACGGCTCACCTCACGAAAGAGAAGGGCCTGTCGTGGGGCGATTCGGAGGAGCCGACCGACTCCAATCCTGCCTCCAAACCCTAGTGAACAAGAAGCTCAAGCTTGTCAACATAGTCCAGGTCATGCTCATCCGCCGGATTCTCCCGTGCCAACAGCGGGATTTCAACTTGTGGGAGTTTGATCCGGCACAGCACCAGACCTTGAGCAGACTCTTCGACACTACGTATGAAGAGGCCTGGAGGGTGCTGTTCAAGGGCGCCGAGGCTCCCGCGTCCGCTACCGAAGATCGCGGATTCAGCTCGCAGCGTCAGGCTGGCGAGGTAAGCTATATTACCCTTTATGGGACACTTGTTTTCCATAGTTTGACTCTATGCGGGATCTAAACTCCCATTACCTTTAACAGGCCTGGCAGAAGACATCCGGGCAGGTTAACTGTCCGGCTCCCCTTCCAGAAGACCCAGCGGACGCCCGTTTGATGGGGCTGCTGGTCCCGGCGCCCTACGTGGTGCCGGAGAAGAAGGCCAAGAAGAAGGCCACGGGAATCCGGAGGAGTTCCCGGCGCTAGGTGTTATCGGACTCATCGTCCGATGACTCCGAGGCGGACTCCTCCCACGAAGACGAGGAGGAGAAGAAAGAGGCCTCTCCCTCAGCGGGGGGAGAGAAGAAGAGGAAGGCTTCCCCAACGGGGGAGGCCAAAGGGTCCAAGAAGGGAAGGACCCTTCTTCCGGACTGTTCCACCAATGCCGACGACGGTGAAGAGGAGTGGCCCTCTAGGGCCAAGCCCCTGGCGAGATCGTAAGTGTCCGGATTCCAGAATAACTCATGATTTTTCTTTCGTTGCATAGTGTCTTCTAACGCCGAATACAACCATGTAGTCCGCCCAAGGACGATCTCCCCGCTTCGTCGAGCGGGTCCCTGGGTTCATCGGATGTGAATAGCGCTTCATTTCCGACCGCCTCCTCCCCCCGTGACACAGACGACACTGTGGTGGGGTCCCAGAAGGGGACCAGCCAGGAGGAGGAGGCCCCGGAGGTGCCGCAGGGCAACCTCCCAGACTTTGGACCGGACTCCGCACCGGAACCTTTGGTGGTTCCGGAGTCCGGCGGGCGGCCCCTTTGTGAGAAGGGCGGGACAGCGACACCGGTGGCCTCCGTCCAACCTGAGGCGCTGGATAACTTGCTGGAGGCGCTCAACGGCGCTTCCATCAACGAGGAGCACCGCACTGTCATGAGTGCGGTGATTCAGAAGGTTCAGTCCGCCAAGAGCGGGCTGACCGAAGCCTGCACCAGCCTTCTAACAGGCTTTGAGGTATGTGATTAAGATATGTAAAAATAATACCGCATAGACAGTAGCCCCTGATGTTCAGTTCGGTGTTTGGAAAGAAAAGCCGAACTGAGGATGTAAAAAGATATACGCAGGAGTCAAACACAAATATGTTAATATGGGAATGCAGGTTGCGCTGCTGACCTCTGCCGCACTGACTGCAGAGGTTAATGCCTTGAAGCAGAGCCTCGAACGGTCCGAGATCGAGCTCGGCCGTGCCAAGAAGCAGCTCGAGGACAAGGAAGGTAAGTAACACCTTATTAGAGTTGTACCTTATAGAAAAGGATTTTGGTTGCAAAAAATGACAGGAATAACGTGGGTACTCCAGGGGCTACGAACAAGGTGGCGACCCTGAAGGAGGCGGTGTCCGCGGCCGAACGCAATACGGCCACGGAACGCACTGAGCGAGAGGAGCAGGAGGTGCGGGTGGCGGAGGTACAGCAAGAGCTTCAGGCTCTCGTGGAAAAAAACGAGAGTTTGGAGCGTGACTCGAAGACTCAAGAGTCCGAGCTCGCGTCCGCTCTTGAGAGTGCCAAAGCCGCTAAGGCCGAAGCCCAAAAGGCCCTCCAGGAAATCGAGGCAGTAAAGAAGATAGCGGCGGGTAAGGCATTCTTCATGCAAAGCAAGCATGTAAAAGTGAATTACTTGTTACTTACCCGAATTCAGAGCTCTCCAGGAGCGTTCGCAGATCTGCCCCATAGCGTGTCCAATGCTGCCGCGTTCTACAGAGCTGAGGAGGGGAGCTCGACGGAAAAGGTGTTCTGGTCACAGTATGCTAAGGCCAGACATCCGGTGCCCCTGAGCGACCAGCTGAGGCAGCTGGTCGAGCTCCACAAGGTAGCCGAACAGGCCATGAAGGGCCTCATAGTTCGGCTATGGCCCAAAGAAGCCATGCCTGGGAGCTACTTCGGTCTGGTGCGGTGGCTGGTGGACGCCTGTCCATGGGTTAACGTCATCAAGCACTCTGCCTGCATTGAAGGTGCCCGTCGGGCCCTTGCCCGCGCTAAGGTGCACTGGGGCAAGATGGACGCTGACAAGCTTGTGACGGACGCGCCACCGCCGGGCAAGGAGTATCGCACGCCCGAGATGTATTATAAGGGTGTCCTGAAGGGTGCCCGCCTTATTGCAGGTGAATGCTCCAAAGATGTAATTTTGTAGTAGACTCGCATTTTGTTATCCTGTGCGCTGAAAACTTTGTTCATATGCACTAAGCAACGCTTGTTAATTTAAAATATTACCTTCTGTGCGGCCGTTTATCAAATCTGAGAGATGGCAAGTCGTTGGCTTCTGCCCCCATGCCACGAGTGCTGGGGTGTTCGGGATAAACATGAGCGCTCTTGTTCCCATTTTTGGGTCCTTCTAGGGAGGCGCTCAACACGACGAACAAGGCAACTGGACTTATAATGCTTGAACACTCTCACTTAGCCATAGAATTCTATAATTTTAAATTTTGGCGAAGCCCCTAGTGTTCGGAATACCGAATTCGGGGCGCTATCCACACCTGTGGCCGGACAAAGCCGGCTCTTCGCTCTAAGCGGCATAAGTCTTTAGGGACTCGAAAAGACCTCTCGAATAGCGACCAGCTCTCGCCTTATCATGACGGTCAGTTTTAGCTTTCTCCACTGAGGTGCTCGACCCAACTCAACTGCGGCACAATCGCAGTGGTTCTCCCAGCGCTACCTTAGCCGATATAACGGAACGTAAGGTACCTAAACATGGGAGCCGGGCAAACCCAACTATTGACCCAAGACATGATTCAGAGCTGATGCATATAATGTTATAAGTTCGTGGTGCCGCACTTGTGAAAGTGTTCGGACTTATCACACCATAATTTGGGGAACTTAAGCCCCTAGTGTATTTGGCCGTACAAAAGCGTACGGGTGCGACATGTCATAAGTGAACATATATAAAAAGGCATGCAATGATAAGCAAAAAGCGATGCATTGTTTATTCGAAAAATACTGCAATGAAGGCAGAACAATACAAATAGTGTGATAAGCAAGGGGTGGGACTATTTAACATGTCCCCCTCCAGGGGTAGGCTGCGGAATGGTGTATAAAACAGGTATAATGCTCGTAATGGAGACCACCCGATACTGTCGTAGCTTTTACGCTTCCCTTGTTTGTTGCATCGTGAGTTCGGCAGTTCATCACGGACGAGGCTTCCGGAAAACAGAGTCCTGAGGATAAGAAGAAAAAGAAGAAAAAAAAGATGACACATTTGGGAGCCCCTGGTGTGGTTGAGCCGCACTCTGGGCATGCCGTGGTCGTGCCCCTCCCCCTATGCCCATGGTATCTCCAGAGCGTGGTGATCTACGCGTGGTACTGGTCTCGCGATTTTGCGAGGGTGGGGTTAGCCGCATTGCTCTGCGTGCTCGGGCGTGCACGTGGTCTTGTTGTAGGTTACTCCGGGAGCGCTTGACGGTGTCCGGTCGCTTAACAGCCGGACTTGAGAATTGCCTTGAGAGGCTACTCTGTACTTCCGCCGCGAGAACCGTTGTATGCTCCTCCGTTCGGAGAGAGCGTTCGGTGTTTCCATTGACCGTGATGACTCCTCGAGGGCCTGGCATCTTGAGCTTGAGGTATGCGTAGTGCGGTGACGCATTGAACTTTGCAAATGTGGTTTGTCCGAGCGGTGCATGATAGCCACTGCGAACGGGACTATGTCGAAGATTAACTCCTCGCTTTGGAAGTTATCCGGGGATCCGAAGACCACTTCAAGTGTAACTGAGCCTGCACAATTGGCCTCTACACCTGGTATGACACCTTTGAAGGTCGTCTTTGTGGGTTTAATCCTTGAGGGGTCTATGCCCATCTTGCATACTGTATCCGGATAAAGCAGGTTCAGGCTGCTGCCGCCGTCCATCAGGACTCTAGTGAGGTGAAATCCGTCCACGATTGGGTCTAAAACCAACGCCGCGAATCCGCCATGGCGGATGCTGGTGGGATGGTCCCTTCGATCAAAAGTGATCGGGCAGGAGGACCACAGATTGAACTTTGGGGTGACTGGCTCCATCGCGTATACGTCCCTGAGCGCACGCTTCCGCTCCCTTTTGGGTATGTGGGTTGCGTATATCATGTTCACCGTCCGGACTTGTGGGGAAACCTTCATCCTCTATTGTTCGGGCCGTGTCTCCTCCTCGTCATCGCTATGCAGCCCTTGTCGTTGCTTTTCGGCGATTAACTTGCTGCTTGCTTGAACACCCAACAATCCTGTTGGTGTGATTAGCTAACTTCGGTGCCGTGTATCCGGCACAAGCGATCGAGTATCCGGTCCAAATTGGACGGGCCCGGAGTGGTTCTTTTGAATGGCTTTTTCCACTGACCGGGTTTAGAGCCTCTGAATCCGGCTTTGACTGTCGTATCTTCAGTATTATCGCCATTAATGAGGCGCTTGTGCTTATTGCGATGCGACCTGCCATTGCTGTCTTTGGTATCCGAACTACCAGAGTTTTTGGTTAGGTTGTTACTGCGGGCTAGCCAGCTGTCTTCTCCCGCACAGCAGCGGGTCATGAGTGATGTGAGGGTAGCCATTGATTTTGGCTTTTCCTGTCCTAGGTGCCGTGCAAACCATTCGTCACGGATGTTATGTTTGAAGGCTGCAAGGGCCTCTGCATCCGGACAGTCGACGATTTGATTTTTCTTGGTTAAGAACCGTGTCCAGAATTGTCTGGTCGATTCGTTTGGCTGCTGAATTATGTGGCTTAGGTCATCGGCGTCTGGTGGTCGCACATATGTGCCCTGGAAGTTATCAAGGAATGCCGCTTCCAGGTCCTCCCAACACCCAATTGATTCTGCTGGCAGGCTATTGAGCCAATGCCGAGCTGGTCCTTTAAGCTTGAGTGGGAGGTATTTGATGGCGTGGAGATCATCACCGCGGGCCATGTGGATATGAAGGAGATAGTCCTCGATCCAAACCGCGAGATCTGTTTTGCCGTATCCGGCATGACGGTTGTCGTCGCGTATCGTGGGGCACCAATGCGATCCGTAGATCAATCTTGTTTGTCTTGCCTTATCCTCCAATATGTCTCGCAAGTCCGGCGCATTCCCCCGTGGCTTTGTACTTTTCGAGCGATGCCGGGGTGCGGCTTTAGTGGAGGGCCTAGAGGCCTCTCTGTCCCAGTCGGCCGTATTGTGCGCCGGTGACGTAGGTTTATGTGCTTCCTCCTCTAATCGGGGTAGCAGCTTGCGTTTGGGGTAGCTTTTGGAGGGACGTTTGAGTTCATATTCTTCGGCCGCAAGGACTTCAGTCCATCTGTCGGCTAGAAGGTCTTGATCAGCTCTAAGCTGTTGGTGCTTTTTCTTGAGGCTGCTTGTTGTGGCCATAAGCCTGCGTTTGAAACGCTCTTGTTCAGGCACGACAAATTCGTCGTCGTCGAGGCTTGCCTCGTCTCCGAAGGGAGGCATATAATTATCACCCTCTACCTCTCTGTCTGCCGCTCTCTCGTGAGGGCTGGCTTCTCCATCCTCCTGTGTTGAATCTTGCTGGAGGGGGTTGTCTTCGGCACTGTCCGGGGTTTTATTATCTCCGGAGCCGGAATCTCCATTTTTGCTATGGCGGGATTTAGAGCAGCGCCGCTAACGCCGGCGCTTAGGCTGCTTCTTGGAGGGGTCCTCCTCCGTTGTTCCATCACCATTCCCATCCTTTGGGATGTCCACCATGTATATGTCGTATGATGAGGTGGCTTTCCAGTGCCCTGTAGGCGCTGGTTCTTGGTCATCTCCGGCATCGTCGTCCATACCGTCGATGTCTTCGTAGTCAAAGTCTAGCATGTCGGTTAAGTCATCGACAGGCTACGAAGTGGGTGGTGGGTGGGCTTTGAATTTCTTCGTCGTCCGCATCCCAACCGTCCTGACCATAATCCGGCCAGGGCTCCCCTGATAAAGAGAGACACTTTAGCGAATCGAGGATGTTGCCAAAAGGCGAGTACTGAAAGATGTCCGCGGCGGTGAACTCCATGATCGGCGCCCAATTGGTAGGGGCGCAGAAGGTTCGGGGTCCGGAGAGGAGTCCGGCACCTTGGAGTCACGAGCTTTACAAGGGACAGGATCGGTATTCGGCTCTATCACCGTAGAGGTAGCAGCCCCCGAGGTGGTGTCCAGCCACCCATCCTCGATCGGCGTAGTTGGCTCCAAGCTAAGGGTCGGAGCGGACTCTTGTGCGGCCCCCAGGGCACTGTCTGGCAGTAGAGCTAAATCATGCCCATCGTGACAGTGCGGCGCGCTCGGCTGTGGCTCGAATCCGTCGAAGATCAAGTATCCGCGGATGTCGGCCGTGTAGTTCAAACTCCCAAATCTGACCTGATGGCCAGGGGCGTAGCTTTCGATCTGCTCCAGATGGCCAAGTGAATTGGCCCGCAGTGCGAAGCCGCCGAATACGAAGATCTGTCCGGGGAGAAAAGTCTCACCTTGGACCGCATTGTTGTTGACGATCGAAGGAGCCATCGGGCCTATAGGTGATGACACAGAGGAACTCTCAATGAAAGCACCAATGTCGGTGTCAAAACCGGCAGATCTCGGGTAGGGGGTCCTGAACTGTGCGTCTAGGCGGACGGTAACAAGAGACAAGGGACACGATGTTTTTACCCAGGTTCGGGCCCTCTCGGTGGAGGTAAAACCCTACTCCTGCTTGATTAATATTGATGACATGGGTAGTACAAGAGTAGATCTACCACGAGATCAAGGAGGCTAAACCCTAGAAGCTAGCCTATGGTATGATTGTTGTTCGTCCTACGGACTAAAACCCTCCGGTTTATATAGAAACCGGAGAGGGCTAGGGTTACACAGAGTCAGTTACAATGGTAGGAGATCTACATATCCATATCGCCAAGCTTGCCTTCCACGCCAAGGAAAGTCCCATCCAGACATGGGACGAAGTCTTCAATCTTGTATCTTCATAGTCTTGGAGTTCGACCAATGATGATAGTTCGGCTATCCGCACACCCCTAGTCCAGACTCCTCGGGGGCCTAGAGGATGGCAGGCGGCGGTGGGACCGGCGGTGGGAGTGCTGGGCGGCGGCGCGGCGCACCGCCGCCACGCAGGCGGTGGGGGGCTGCTGTTTGGCCGGTGGTGGCCGGCGGCTCAGGGGGGGTGGAGGTTGAAGATGAACCGCAGGCCCTTGATTTCGTATCCAACGGCTGCAAAATCGAATAACGTGTAGCCTCACCTTGCTAGTGCGTTCTGTTTTGACAACAAAATTCAGTTTTGACAGCAAAATTCAGTTTCGACAGTTAGGTTCAGTTTTGACAGTTAAGTTTAGTTTCGACAGTTGAGTTCAGAGATGAGCGGCTGATGTATTTTACATCTAGCACTTTGTGGTTATCTATTTTACGTCATGTATTGGAGATGCTATTAGAATTCCACTTAGGTTAACGTTGTTCATTGTCTCTCTTGTCCTGCTTCAGCCTCGACGTCGACCAACTCACCGGAGCTACTCCAGCGACGAAACCCTCCATCACAGCGGAGCAGTACCTCGGGCTCCATCTCCAGACGCCTAAGATCTTATTCCCCTCCTCCGACAGCAAAGTCAGCCGGAGCATCCTCACCGGCCAACCCAATCATGCTGAGATCGACATGGCTCCGCCAAAGAGGTTGTACACTTGTTGCATCTCTTTTTTACTCTACATGTTATATATATTGTCCATCGAGCACTTTCAGAATAATGAAATACGATTATTTTATCCTACTATATGACAAGCAAAGTGAGGTACCGTGCAACTTAGCTATCCGTGATGGACTCTCTTGAACGCCATCATTATTTATCTCTGCTTTGAGCTGTGCATTTGTCGATGGGCACGGAGTTGAGCTAGTATGGCGAGTGGCTTGGGTCCAAAGTAATAGAAGTAGCACAAAAACATTTTTTTAGTGTAGGATTTTCCTTGCTCAAGCCTACCTACTAGAATCGCCAGTGCTTGAAAGGAAAAGTGAATGAAAAACATAGGAATTGGAAAGTTTCCTATGGTACTACTTTTCATGAATTTGGTGCAAAGGAATGGAGCAAAGGAAAACTACAGGATTTGTTCCTTTAGTGTCTCCTTGAAAGAAAAATCGTAGGAATTCTAATTTCCACTTCTCCTCCTTTTCATATTCCTATTCATCAAGCACAAGACTAAGAGATAGTAGCATAATAGCATTATAACCGTACATTTTCTTGTGGTTTGACTTAATCTCACCATGCTTTTTTGCATCCTGTGATCTTCCAATTGTTGTGAATCAAACACCCAGATTGGCAGAAATCCTATGTTTTTAAATTCTTTGTTTTGCACGTGCATTCCTATCCTATTCCTATCTATTTCCTATCCCTGCATTGTTAGAATCCTCAAATTCAAACAAGCCCTTACTCAATTACTTCTGTTACAGATATGTGTCAAAGAAAACCTTGCGTGGTTTGTCCTGATCTCTGCTTGGCCAGTTCCACCCAGCACTCACCGCTGCTCAACGACGGAAGGGTTCACCACAGCAGGATCCGCTCTCCAGATCTTTTCGCCACCTCAGATCTTCTTCCCCGCCGCCGGCAGCCACGACAACTGCATTACCATCATCAACTGAGCAGATGACCTTGAGGACTACACGGGTCCGCAAGAGAGGTCGCACTCTTCCGTGTCTGCTTACGTTATGCGTCGCTTAATATGATGACATGCTACATTATCGTCGTGTTCACCTATTAGACTCCGAGTCAGGTCCAAACTAATGCTGAAACTTGAGTTTTTAAATGGTTGTGGGGTACATATTGGGGTAGCAATCGGTACTATCTGTCTACTATCTGGTTAATCTCTGGTGTCTACTATGAGTTTCATGTTGGGTGCAAACAAACATTAAAGGAGCCATTATCTGTATTTTTTAACTAAAGCTATTATCTGCCTGCTATCATTGGTTTTGGGTCTATCCACAGTTTGCTACCATCACTCTGGATTTGTGCATGCACTCCTTACATAATCTCACTATGTTTTATTCCTATGCCTGCCAGCTTATTGTACACAATGGAACTGATCATGTAGAGCAAAAGAGACGAGCCTTGCGTGGCAATAAAATTTCATGCGACGCTGCTCCATGGTGGGCGCAAGGTAGCCCCCTCCACCCATTTCGGATCGTAATCAAGAGGAAGATAACTGTTCGAGGGGGATTCGTAGGAGAAGACCACTCCTATTTACCCCATGAGGTCTTCGCTCTAACTTGGCATGCTGATGTTGGTAATATCATGCATATGGTGCCTTGCATTGCTTACTGTATACATTAAAGATGTCATCTGCTTAGTTTAGACATGCTTTGTGTCAATGCCATCTGTTTTGCTTCTTTATCGTATATTTGAATCATGCAATGCCATCTTGTCTAGCCAGGCATCATATATGTGAATTTTGCAATGCCACCTGGTTAGCCACCATCTTATATGTGAATTATATCATGCCATCATTTTTTATTATGTGTTAAATTTGTCAACAATTTTAGTACATTCAATTACTCTTCTGTGCATCAGCCATTTGGCACGGTCATGGAAAAATCTGGAGTGAAACAAGGTCTTGAGCGCACAATGCTATCTGACGAAGCGCATGTCTTGTTGGTTCCCGATAGCTCCTCGGAGGAGGATTCGAGAGAGATGACCACCATATTTCCCCATGAGGTGCATGCCCTAACTTGGCGGGTTATGTTACTCATATCGTGCGTATGGTATCTTGCATTGCTATGTCATTTGCTTAGTTTAGACATGCTTTGTGTGAATGCCACCTGTTTAGTGTCTAATTACCATATATGTGAATTATGCAATGGCATCTTGTTGCAAGACATTATATATGTGAATTATGCAATGTTATCTTGTTGCAAGGCATTATGTATGTGAATTATGCAATGCCATGTTGTTTAGGCAAGCATCATATATGTGAATTATATCGTGTCGTCCTTTTTTTGTATTTCTCATTGCTTTTGTCGACAATGTTTGTATATTCAACTGCTCTTCCTGTGCATCAGCCATTTGAATTGGTGATGGAGAAATCTGGAGTGAAAACAAGGTCTTTAGAGCAGACAATGCTACCTGCTGAAGCAGATATCTTGCTGGTTACAGATAGCTCTTCAGAGGAGGATTCAGAGGCAAATGACCAGTCCTATTATCCCCCTGAGGTGTATGCTCAAACTTGGCAGGGTTATATTACTCATATGATGCATATGTTGTATTGCAATGCTTATTTTTTACATCATATGCACAATATTGAATGCCATCTCCTTAGTTGACACATCATATATGCAATTGCCCTCTGCTCACTTCCTTAGTATATAAATCATATATTTGAATTATGTCATGCCATGATGTTTACATAGACAGCATGTATCTGAATTATGGCATGCCAACCCATTTTCTAAAGACATAATATAATTATATCATCTCATCCTGTTTACATAGTCATCATATTTTAAATTATGTCATTCTATCCGTGAATTATATCATGCCATCATGTTTCCATCGACGGCATGTTTGTGATTTATGGCATGCCAACCACTTTAATAGACACATCGTATAGTTATATCATGTCATCATGTTTAACTAGCCATCATATATGTGAAATTATGTCCTGCTATTCTGTTTGCTTAGACAACATAAATGTGAATTATTTCATGCCATGTTTTCTTCCCTACTATCCATTGCACCTGTCTATCTTACAGTGTCTGTACATTCAATTACTTTTCTTGTTTATCAGCCATTTCAATTGGAGGGAGTGATGGCAGATATCGTGGGAGTAAAACACGGTCTTGAAAAAGATCGTGCTACTGTCGATGCAGATAGAACCACGGTTGTACTTTCCCAAGAATCAGCCCCACCACACATAACCCACACTCATGTAGATTGTACCCCTACCCAGTTGGACAGAGAACCAGCTACACCCCTTCTAACCCCAACCCCAGCAGATAGACACCTAGTTCCCGTTGACACAGCATCGTCTCCACCACAGAGCAACCAAACACGAGCAGTTAGTAAGGCAACCGTAGTGCCCAGATCATGAGGACAACCACTCCGAACCCGAAGTCAACGCTTAAAGCAGAAGAAGAATTGTTCTCAGGTCAGGTTCCGTAGCTATGGCTCATACTACTTTGCTCTTGCATCACTGTATTTACTGATACCAACCAATTTCAAATTTGAAGGATGCGATTGAAACTCCAATGGTGCAACAGGCATGTTTTAAACCTGTTTATTCAACGTGGTTGGCTGTTTGCTGTTGTAACTTGCTCTATGTTGATTTCAGTTTCAATTGAATAAACAGTTATGTTCTCATGCCATGCACATTACAAGTGTTGTTATTGCTGTGTAGTTTCCCACACTTATATTCTTTCTATGCTGCTTTGTCTTAAATAGATATGATTTGAAGTGTATCTATCTTGATTTGGCAACATAAACTAGAATGATATAGACCATACAGTGACCATACTACATAGATATATGTTTGTTTCATGCTGTTATCCTGTCCACCTTACTACTGAATTGGTTTACCAAAATGAGTTTCATATAGTACATTGTAAACCTGAGATGTGTTTGTTTGTTTCCCTTTTAGAACGCGGATAAAATATTGGAGAAGAGTGCCCTGTTATGCAATGGTAAAGGAAGTAATGCAGATAAGGTTCAAGATAGTGAGACATCCTGTTGGTCTCCAAGAAAGCTGATAAAACTATATTGAGGACACCGAGACAACCCCAAAGTCCTGTCTTGATGTAGTGTTCGAGTTCTCGGCTACCACTTCTTTGGCACCAGCTCTTCAAACTCGTTGCTGAATCACTTGACTTCTTGAGTCTCAACTTCAAGTTGAAAGACATCGATCGATGTTATGCAACAAGAAGTCAAGGACCGAGGAAGTCCCTACGAATTCGGATGCATACTTTACGGTGCAACAAGAAGCGCTGGAGGACTTAAGCGCCAAACTAGAGAAAGTTAATAAGCTTGCTAAGCATCTTGCCGACATTATGGGTACCCAAGATATTGTTTCTTGAGCTCTTCAAGTGGTTTCAGTTCGGACTTGTTTTGTCATGGCGTTTATATCTTCTGTGTGTTCCCTATATTTGCACTGGTGGCGAACTTTCATGCCCAGTGGATGTAATATGTGTAATAGCCGTGATAGCCTAGTGTAAGTTGCTTGCTTATTTATTTCCTTGTTGTCTTGTTTATTTGTTTGCTTGTAGTCAGTGCAGTTCTTTTTCTGCGGTTTGCTAGTGGCTGCAATAACCTATTTTTTAAACTAGGCCACAATAACCATGGGCTAATATTTATCGTAGTGACACCGCACCTACGGGCGTCAGAAGCAAGTGGGCCTTCTATGGGCAGATAAGCAGTGGGCCTTCCACGGGCCGTAGAAAAAATGGGCCTTCTACGGGCCGCAGAAACAATGGGCCTTCTACGGGCCGTATCATCAATGGGCCTTATACGGGCAGTATGATCGATTGGCCAAGCATGGGCCAATAATAGACCGCATTATGGCCGTAAACGGGCTAGAGTTAGATCGTCCGTTCATGGGCCGACCATAATGGGCCATCGTCAATAGGCTGTATTTCATGACGTTGTGAAATGGCCCAACGTGTTAACGGACCACAAACGGGCCGACTGTAACCACGGGCTGAATTTGGCCCATAAGAAGAAAATGACAGTAACGGGCCGTAAGTAAACGAATGCTGGAAATGAGCCCAAGAATAAATGGGCTCGAGAAGGCCGAAGATAACATGGGCTGGAACGCCCAACGGAATAACGGGCCCTTAATGGGTATAAAGTGATACACCGTTCATTACGGGCCGCCACACCACGGTCGTTAATGGGTGTAAAGTAATACCTTTGTTCATTACAGGCCGGCCACCATGGGCCATTAATAGGCCAAGAGTTACATAGGGCCTCATATGGGCCGAAAGACGTCATGGGCCATACATGGGCCAGAAGTGAAAACGGAGTGGAATCATACTGTGTGGCCCAAATGACGCTATTGGGCATAATTCGGATAGGGCGTAACGGCCCTTGGGTTAGCGGGCTGTAAATGGGTCATATGCGAACAGGCCGTTAACAGGCTTTACATGGGCCGGCCCGCCACCTTTTGACCAAGTCAAATGGGTCGGCCTTTTCACAGGAATGGGCCTCTGTTGGGCCGTGCCACGTGTCGACGTATCATAGGCGCCTTCTGTCCAATGAGTGGATGACATATGTCCCAACAGTGAGCCGACACGTGTTTTCTCCAGCCAATTATGATTTTACACGTGGAAAATCCCCATTGGTCGGGGCTGTTAACGGGTTATCGGATCCAAAACCCGACCCGATAGCTTAACGGCGTTCCGTTACGGTGGATGCCACGTGTCATCACCCCGACGAAAGCACTTCGTGGACGCGTGATTTATCGTCATGGAAGTGGACACTTCCGTGATGATAATTTTGGTAATGTCATGGAACACTTCTCGACAAAGACAGTATGACTATCTTGATTCGTCATAAATTTGTCATGGATGTACATGCATGACAAAAAACGCGACCTACTATGACAAACACGTATCATCACGGAAGTGTATTTTTTTTGTAGTGGCACAACCCCCCAGGTCGCGCCTGGGCCTCCTGGCGCACCCAGGTGGGTGCTGCTTGATACGTCTCCAACGTATCTATAATTTTTTATTGCTCCATGCTACTTTATCTACTGTTTTGGACTATATTGGGCTTTATTTTCAACATTTATATTATTTTTGGGACAAACCTATTAACCGGAGGTCCAGCCCAGAATTGCTGTTTTTTTGCCTTTTTTAGTGTTTCGAAGAAACAGAATATCAAACGGAGTCCAAACGGAATGAAACCTTCGGGAACGTGATTTTCTCATCAGATAAGATCCAGGAGACTTGGACCCTCCGTCAAGAAAGCCACGAGGCGGTCATGAGGGTGGAGGGCGCCCCGCCCCCCTGGGTGTGCCCCCTGCCTCGTGGGCCCCTCGAAGCTCCACCGACGTACTCCTTCCTCCTATATATACCTACGTATCCCCAAACGATCAGAACAGGAGCCAAAAACCTAATTCCACCACCGCAACCTTTTGTATCCACGAGATCACATCTTGGGGCCTGTCCCGGAGCTCCGCCGGAGGGGGCATCCACCACGGAGAGCTTCTACATCATCACCATATCCCCTCCGATGAAGTGTGAGTAGTTTACTTCAGACCTTCGGGTACATAGCTAGTAGCTAGATGGCTTCTTCTCTCTTTTTTTGATGATCTATTCGATGTAATGTCACGACCGGTTTTCCGATAAAAATATTTATTGAAAAGCCAATCTTGTTACCCCAGTTTTTGAGAAGTACTCCTCCTTTGGTAGACAAATTCTTGATCTGAAGCCAAGAGCATAAAATATAATACTGAGGCTGAGCCAAGGATGCTCAACAAATTTATTACAAGCGCGCCAATAATTATACATAATGGCGGGTATAACACAAGGGTGAGGTGGCATACTCTCGACTCGAACTAAATCTGGCGGTGGTGGTATATCACGGTGAGAAGTGATATGCTCAACTAGCATCTCATCGGCGTCCGAGGTGAGGCTCGGTGAATTTATTTGGGTAGCGGAAGCGGATATAGTACAATGACCAAAACCAAGGGTCGACGGGACGACCGACTCCTCTAGGCGTCGGACTCGCTATCGAACTCTTCATCCATGAGATCGCCTTTCACAAGATCTGGCCAAATCAACAAGCCGTGAGTACTTTAAAAGTACTGCAAGACCGTTCGACGTAAGATATAACAAATGCATGCATGAAATGCGTCGATAAATACACCAATGCATGAACAGTATATTAGCATACGGAATAAATAAAAAGGAAACGGCGGTAGTCCGCCGAAAATCAACAACATAAACAAAATGAAACCCGATCGGTTATCCGAGCGGCGCCTCGAAGGTAAATAAATAAATAGAAGGAAAGAAATGCCACGATCGGCCGTCGCGACGTCACATAAAGGGCTTTAAAAGAAATGCCACAGTCGGGCGTCTGAGCGACGTCACATAAAGGGCTTTAAAAGAAATGCCACAGTCGGGCGTCTGAGCGACACCGCATAAAGGGCTTTAAAAGAAATGCCACAGTCGGGCGTCTGAGCGACACCGCATAAAGGGCTTTAAAAGAAATGCCACAGTCGGGCGTCGAGCGACACCGCATAAAGGGCTTTAAAAGAAATGCCACGGTCGGGCGTCGGCGACACCGCATAAAGGGCTTTAGAAGAAATACAGCACGGCCCGAGCGACGGCGACACGCATAAAGGGCTTTAAAGGAAATGCCACGGTCAAGCGTCGAGCGACACCGCATAAAGGGCTTTAAAAGAAATGCCACGGTCAAGGCCCGAGCGACACCGCATAAAGGGCTTTAAAAGAAATGCCACGGTCGGGCGTCGAGCGACACCGCATAAAGGGCTTTAAAGGAAATGCCACGATCGAGGCGTCGGCGACACCGCATAAAGGGCTTTAAAAGAAATGCCACGATCGGGCGTCGAGCGACACCGCATAAAGGGCTTTAAAAGAAATGCCACGGTCGGGCGTCGAGCGACACCGCATAAAGGGCTTTAAAGGAAATGCCACAGTCGGGCGTCTGAGCGACACCGCATAAAGGGCTTTAAAAGAATGTAACAACACTCATAACAAAAATTCAGCTCATAATAATAAACGGGTTAGCACATCACAAGAATATCCCATTAAATCGTATTTAGTACTCATGAACTTTCTCCGGGGTTTTCGTCATCAACAAACACTTGTCGATAAGAATAGTATAGAATTTGATGATGATAAGATGATTCAAAGGAGTTTTGACTCTGCAGAGCTTGTACTAAAATCACCCACACCAACGGATTTCCGTAGTCACGAAGGACTAGTTCCGCTCACGGTATTTCGAAGAAAACACAGCGATCCAAAGACACACCATCATACTTCTCGATGTCGAATCACCCGCACATCGCTCAAGAAAACTTTTGAGACGGGAGATCACAATCTCGAATAGCATGGGATCGAATTTATATCTGCTGGCGCTAAGGGTGCCCCTCTCGGTCCCAACCGAAACACCCATGCCCCGACCGGATGGTGGCTTTAATCCAGGCCATGGAACCATCATCCCGCCTCTCCTTTTGGTGTGTATCAGAAAGCGGTTTGCAACTTATTATGCCATATTCCTTGCGGAAAACATGTGGTAGTACGGAGTGAAATCGAAGGGAATCGAACCGTCTGGGTTGATTCGAAGTAAAGAGATATGTGGCGTAAGACCGCATGCTACAACACTGCCATCTTACCCATACTCATGCCAACACATGGCCATGCACCTCCATACACCACAAGTATGGATCAATGAAATTACATGTCTCCACATGCATGAATAATAACCTCCATCGGTATGCTCACCAACATGCTATGAAACTACTTACATGCAAACATGCCAAACACTCATCATATCAAAAGTCTCAACATGCTTGCCTGGTTCAGAGTAGTCGGAGCCTAGCTCGGTGAAGTTCATGGCTCCGTCACCTCCTTCGTATCTACGGTATAACGAGAAAATATCTGGCGCTATCGTGAATACGGAAGGTGCACAAAATTATCTCAAATAATTTTCAAATAAATCTGATAAAAACTAGACAAAATTTCAAAGAGGACAGAAAAGAATCAATCAAAATATGCTTCGATAAAAAGTTATTAGGGTTTTTGTCCAGGACCCATCAGAATGAAACGAAACTTCCTGTGGTTTTTATTGCAAAAAGCAGAAAACGTTTGATTAGAATACGCGGCTCGGAGGAGAAAACGATTCGGCAAAAGACGTTTTCGAAAACGGTTCGCTTAAAAGCGAGCAGAGAGGCCGACGGGCGGGTCCCACCCGCGAGTTCAAATTGAAAAGGCGCGTCGGGGCTCGTTGGCGCCGAGAGTCGCGATGGTCGCCGCGCGATCCACGGCGAGGTAGGGTGATCGGGAGTACCAGCGTGTTCAGGTGCCATTCGCGTCGGTTGGTGGTGGTGGTGGTCGCCGCGAGCACCACGCCGACGGTGGCTCCTGCCCGTGAACGGCGATTCGGCGAGATGAAGCTCACGGAGAGGGCTGCAATGATCAAATTGACGAGGGGTTAGGGATATGGTAGCTAGAGAGGAAGCTGGGCGGAGTTAGGGCATCGGAGACGGCCTCACTGCAGCGAATCGAGCTGGAGCCCGAGGCGGAACGGGCGGCCGGAGTTGGGGGAGGAGACCTCCTCGAGGTCCTCCTAGTGGCCCGTGAGGTGTAGGTGGAGTGTAGTGGCGTGCGTGCTCGAGAGGGGACTCGGGGTCTCTTTTATAGGCGACCAGGCGGTTGCCGCGAACGGGATAAGTCCGGCGAGGGATTACTGGCGAGCGATGGCTGGACAGGTGTTTAGGAGTTGGGCGTTGTCGTTGTTGCCACCGAGCTGATTTGGTGCCGGCGGCGCCGAGTTTAACTTGCCGAGGTGGAGTTCGACGGAACGGAGCAGTGCGGGCACGTCGGCGGCAGGGAGCGCGCCCTGTGCTTGCCGGGCCACGACGACGGTGCAGCGGGGTGTGCTGGCGTGCATGAGGCCACGCGAGAGCGAGAAGCAATGGGCGGCGCAGAACGGCGTTGCGGGCGAGTCTTGTCTCCGTTAGCGCCACGGGTGGCGTTACGCCGTGGGACACGCCGCGCTGAAGGGCTGTGGTGCTCCGACGCGGGAAGCCGCCAAGCGTGCATGCAAGGCTGCGGACAAGCGAGCGAGCGACGAGCAACGTGCCAAAGGCACGATACCCTTGTGACTGAAACTGCCGGATGAAAAATGACACCGCAAACTGAATTTCTGCGGTGTTTGAGCAATTACACGCCAGTGTTCGGCTGAATGATTACGGCTTGTAGGAATTTTTCCTTGGGCTGATTTTTGGTGGAGTGGCTCCTCAATGTCCCAATGAGGCTGCCTGATTTTTGGTGGAATTTTTGGAGGAGTGTAGGTATGAATTTCACCAAATTTGGCAAATCTGGTCCAAACTTGCAGAGAGTGTAGTTTGAAAAATTTGAAAAGAAGATGAGTGGATCAAGATGGTCCTGGGTTGTGAGTACAAAGGACTAGCCAAGAGAGTTGGTTTGAGATCAAAACTCACAAGAAAAGGAACACTTGCTTTGTAAATGGTTCAGCTCAAAATAATTATCAGAAAAGATTTGAGAGAAGAATTAATTCAAATAAAATCCAAAACTTGTTTGGATGAGTTGGGATAGTGAACTTAAGTTGCTGGCAAGGAGGAGAGGAGGTTTTGGAGTGGTTTTACCACATGGGAAAAATACAGAGTCATGGATGGTTAAGAAAAGAAAGGTGACCCTAAATCTTTTCTTTGAAATATGAAAGAAGATAAACTCCAAAAATCCAATTTTGGAAGGAAACAACAGAGGGAATATTTAAAGGATCAAACCTAAGGTTTTGAAGAAGAAAACAGAGATGACAAACTTGCCAAAGAAAAGAGAAGTTAAAGAGAATAGCCTTTTTCGAAAAGAAAATAAAAGGCCTTTCTTAAAGAAAGAAAGAAACCAGCAATGTTTTTGCTAAAAACCAAATAAAATTTTTGGAGTGTCACAACACCTACCCCTTAGGAAAAATCTCGCCCCGAGATTTCAGCTGATCCTAAATAAGTGTGGATGTTCCGTCCAAGAAAATCCTCTCTTTCCCAAGTTGCTTCATTCTCGGTGTGATTGCTCCATTGACTCAAAAAACTTGATGGTTTTCGTCGAGTTCTTCTTCGCACTCCTCTAATATTCTTACCGGATGTTCCCGATAGGTGAGATCTGGTTGTACGTCAATGTTCTCGTGGGATACTTGTTTCTCCGGGTTGCTCACGTATTTCCTTAATTGTGAGACGTGGAATACGCTAGGACGCCGGATAATTCTTTGGGCAAGTCTAGTTGGTAGGCTACCTTGCCTCTTCGTGCCACTATACAAAATGGTCCGACAAACCTTGGTGCTAGCTTTCCTTTGACCACTGAACCGTTGCAGGCCTCTCATAGGGGATACCGTAGGTATACATAATCGCGGGCTCAAACCTGACCTCTCGATGCTTTTGATTGTAATAACTCTTACAGCCGGCTTTGAGCGGTCTTGAGTCGGTCCCCGATTAGCTCGACTTTTCCTCGGCTTCTTTGAGCATGTCTGGGCGAAGATACGATCGCCTCCGGTTTCGACCAATTTAGCGGGTACGCATCTCCGTCCGTAGAGGGCTTCAAAGGTGCCATTTGCAAGCTGGCACAATGCTAACTGTTGTTGTATGCGAACTCGGCATATGGCAAGCTTTCTTCCCAGCTGGTCCCATAGGTGAGGACACATGCTCTTAGCATGTCTTCTAGTATTTGGTTTACGCGTTCGTTTGTCCATCATGCAGGGGATGGTATCTTTGCTTCAAGGCCGCTTGAGTTCCCAGAGCCTGTTGTAAGTGCTCCCAAAATCTCGAGATGAACTGAGTGCCTCTGTCAGATATTATTGTTTTAGGGACTCCATGCAAACAAACTATACGGGCAAGATAAATACTGGCAAGCTTCTGAGTGGTGTGGGTTGTTTTCACTGGAATGAAATGTGCCACCTTGGTTAATCTGTCAGTGATGACCCATATGGCATCACTTCCGCGTTGTGACCGAGGTAGTCCGACAATGAAGTCCATCCCTATTTCATCCCATTTCCACTCAGGTATTTTATTCGGTTGCAGTAGACCGGCTGGTCTTTGATGTTCAGCTTTTATGCGTTGACAAGAATCGCAACATGCAATGAAAGTGGCTATATCCCTCTTCATACCGTGCCACCAAAATCTTTCCTGAATATCCTTATACATTTTGGTTCCTCCAGGGTGGATCGAATATGGAGCGGTGTGGGCTTCAGCTAAAATTTGATGTTTGAGGTCCTCTATATTTGGCACGCAGAGTCTGCTCCGCACCATAAGGTTCCTTCATTGTCTATGATGAATTCGAGGCCTTGCCCATTTTTACCTTTATTTTATGCCTTCGATCTTTGGGGTGTTTATACTTGAGCTTCTTTGATTTTCTCCACAAGGTTGGGTTGAATTTCCAAATTTGTTATGGTGCCTCCGTGACCATTACCAAGTTGAGTTTGGTAAATTCTTGTTGGAATTCAGGTCTCAAACTGGCAGATCGTTGTTGTCGGACTGGGGTTCCACTAAGAGCATCTGCCACAACATTTGCCTTCCCCGGATGATAGTGAATACCCACATCGTAATCTTTTACCAATTCCAACCAGCGCCGTTGTCGTAAATTGAGTTCTGGCTGTGTAAAAATATACTTGAGGCTTTTATGGTCCGTATATATTTCACAACGATTCCCCAGTAGGAAGTGCCTCCATTCCTTGAGTGCATGTATGACTGCTGCCAATTCTAGGTCATGAGTGGGATAATTTTCCTCGTGTTTACGAAGTTGCCTTGAAGCGTATGCAACAACTTTGCCCTCTTGCATTAGTACGCATCCGAGACCCTTTCGACGATCACAATATACTTCAAAATTCTTGTGTATGTCCGCACAATTAATACCGGTGTTGTCGTTAATTTCCTCTTTAGTTCTTGGAAACTTTTCTCACAGTGCTTGATCCACTCAAATTTCTTGTCTTTTTGAGTAATCTGCGTCATTGGCTTGGCTATGGTGGAGAATCCTCAATAAATCTGCGGTAATATCCTGCCATTCCGTGAAACTTCAGACATCTGTTACATTGGCAGGTGGCTTCCAACCAATTACGGCCTTGACTTTTTCTGGGTCCACGGCAATACCTTCTTGATTTAATACGTGGCCCAAAAAGCCTACCTGTCTTAACCAAAATTCACACTTGCTGAATTTGGCGTACAATTTATGTTTTCTGAGTTCCCCTAACACAATCCTGAGGTGTTCTGCATGCTCTTCCGGTGTCTTGGAATATATCAAAATATCGTCAATGAATACCACAACAAACTTGTCCATAAACTTCATAAATACTTTGTTCATGAGGTGAACAAAATATGCGGGGGCGTTTGTCATTCCAAATGGCATTACTGTGAACTCATACAGTCCGTATCTGGAGGTGAAAGCTGTCTTGGGGATATCCTCTGTGCGTACCTTTAATTGATGGTAACCTGATCTTAAGTCAATTTTGAGAAGACCACGGCTTGAGCGAGCTGGTCAAATAAATCATTTATTCTTGGCATTGGGTATTTGTTCTTGATTGTGACCATGTTAAGTGCTCGGTAGTCTACACACAATCTCAGTGTTCCATCCTTCTTTTTGGCAAATAAAATTGGTGAACCCCAAGGGAGGAGCTGGCTCAGATATATCCTTTGTCTAGTAATTCTTTTATTTGCTTCTTCAATTCTACCAACTCGGATGGTGCCATTACAGATGGTTTCTTGTATATGGGAGTGGTTCCAGTGCTAGCTCAATGCTGAATTCTATTTCCGATCCGTGGCATGCCCGGTAATTCTTCGAAATACGTGCTGAAATTCACACACCTTCGAACTTTGTTTAGTTCGAAATGTCCACTTTATACAATCTTGGTTGCGAGATATTTTTTTCGTCTTGGGCGAAACTCTTCTTTATTTCCCGAGGTGATGAGTGAGAATTACGGATCGGTTGAAACAGTCGATAAAACCTTTGTTGGTGGTTAACCAATCCATCCCTAGGATGACGTCCAGTCCATTGTTTTCCAAAACAATAAGATTTGCGTGGAACTCTAATCCTTCAAACTTAATAACCACACCTTGACAGTAACTCTGAGTAACTTGCTGATTTCCAGGGGACTTGATGATCATCGATTTTTCCAAAGGAAGCATCGAAAAATTATTTTTCAAAGCAAAACCTTTCGAAATGAATGAGTGAGAAGCTCCAGAATCAAACAAAACCATGGCAGGTATTGTGTTGACAGGAAACGTACCGAGTACGATATCCGGGGCATTCTGGGCTTCCTCTGGGGTCACGTGGTTCGATGACCCTTCTGTGGTTGTTATTGGGGTTGAAATTGTTTCGCTTGGTGCTGAATTATTGCCACCGTTGTTCGCTTCGGGTTGAGTTCCTTGGTTTGGGGCATTGCTTGGCATAATGCCCTTCCTCTCCACAAAACGTAATAAGTAACGCTCGGGCGATATGTGAACTCCTTGTCCCTTGCATGAAAATTTTGATTGGGCGTGAGACGCTTGTCGTGGTTTGTCGTCCCACCTTTACGAAAATCTATCTTGCTTCGATGGTTGCGAGCATGGTTTGTCCGGTCCTTTTTCGCTATGCGGAAATCTTCCAAGCTGCGTCTCTCATTTTCCAGGGTAATGGCTTTATCCACCAGTGTTTTAAAATCTGGAAAAGTGTGTACAACCAGTTGGCATTTAAGTGCGGGCGCTAGACCGTCAAGGAATTTTTCCATCTTTTTGCTTTCACCATCGTTCTTCATTGGCGAAGCGGACAATAAAGTGAATCGACCATTGTAATCGACATCGCCATATTCCTTTGTTTGAGGTCATCGAACTCTCTCTTCTTGATTTTCATAATACTCTTGGGAATGTGTGCACCACTTAAAACCTTCCTTGAAATCATCCCAGGTTATATTATTTTCATTGGGATGCATGTGCAGGAAATTTTCCCACCACGGTTGCGGCTGCTCTGTGAGATAGTGCGTGCATATAATACTTTTTCCTGGTCTGAACATCTTGCAATATTTAATTTTCTCTCCATATCTCAAGCCGGTCCTCGGCTTCAAGAGGTTTGTCAAGATGAGAAAATGTCCGAGGACGTGTCTTACGTAATTCAGATAATTTGGAATGTCTGCGGATCGCCCATGGTGATTTCCCATGTTGAAAACTTGGTTCATCATTTCTCGATGTTGTTGCTGACTTTGTTCAAAAAGGCGGCACATTTGAGAAAGTGCCGTTTCACTGCCCTGTTGACACGACTGTCCTTGCGTGTTATTGTTGTCTGGTTGAGTGTCACAATTTTCCTCTGGCGGAGCTGGCATGGAGCGCGTCCAAGGACGAGACATTTTTCACTCTGGGGATACATTTTGTAAAACCCATAAGAACAAACAGAAAAGAATCGCCAAAATTTAAATCCATAAATTCACAGGGTTTTCAAATAAGAATAAAATGCCAAGACAACACAAAGAAACAAAAGATTTGCGCACGGAGAAGAACTGCTCATTACGTATCTTACACGCGTCGATAATTATACAATACATCACTCAGGATAGGCGTACATAATCGACATGTTATTTAGGCTAGTGCACTTCTCCACTTCCTACATGATGCATAAACAGGCTACTTCTCACAACCTATGTACATATACACATATCGCATAAGCGGCATCTCGCATGTCGGTTAAGCGTACTCGATCGGAGATGTTGACGATCTCCTTGGCTCGCCAAGGGTGAGGCGAAGTGAGGTGAGGAGTCGACCTCCTCCTCACTAATAGGCTCCAGACGTGGAGTGCTGCGCTGAGAAGGTGGAGCGGGTGCGGAGGTGGAGCAACACGAACGAGGATGGGCGCAAAGGTTGGTGTAGCACGTGTTGGAGTGGGCGCGATGACTTGGTTGAATTCCTCGGTGGTAGGCGGCGACGACTCGGTGCATAGGATGCCGAGGACGAGACAAACGTCGATGGCGGTGCGGTGTGCAGGAGCTCCCTCTGTTGGCGGCACAGCCATGGATCGAGTCCATGCGGCAGCCACGAAGTCGCCCACCAAATTGTCGAATGCTGCCTCCAGGCCCGGAGATACTCAATAAGCATCTCAAAGGCCTCGTCCCGCTTCTCCTCTCGGGACAGAGAATGCATAGTGACAGTGTAGGGCACATGGCATGGGAGGTAGCGGTAACGACGAGTCTTCATTGAGGGAAGGACATCCTCGAGGCGAGCTATCGCCTCACGGGCTGCCATCTGCATAGCATGCTTCTCCGTAGGCATGGCTCTTCCCACAAACCGAAGCGTCGTAACTCAACACGCCCTCCTTGAATTGCACCGCTGCCTTTGGTGCATGGTCGACTGTCGTTGACCTTGTGCTGGTAGAATGTGAAAGCTGGGCGCAGATGGCCCCATCGCGACTGAACGACGCAGAGAGAAGCTTGACGAACCCATCGGACACGCTGGCGAACATCCGAGACTCGCAGCCGTCGTCGACCATCTACAACAGCAGTAAAAATTCTGAAAGGTCGATCATAAATTTATGCCGATCGCCGAAAGAATGTCTACGATTGTAAAAAAAAAAAAAGACAAGACAATCTTGTGCTAATCACCGATTAGCGATCGCACCTAGTGGCTTCCTACGATCGGCTGGCTCGGTACTAAGCTTGTCACGACCGGTTTTCCGATAAAAATATTTATTGAAAAGCCAATCTTGTTACCCCAGTTTTTGAGAAGTACTCCTCACCGGTAGACAAATTCTTGATACAAGAAGCCAAGAGCATAAAATATATACAGGCTGAGCCAAGGATGCTCAACAAATTTATTACAAGCGCCAATAATTATACATAATGGCGGGTATAACACAAGGGTGAGGTGGCATACTCTTGACTCGAACTAAATCTGGCGGTGGTGGTATATCACGGTGAGAAGTGATATGCTCAACTAGCATCTCATCGGCGTCCGAGGTGAGGCTCGTGAATTTATTTGGGTAGCGGAAGCGGATATAGTACAATGACCAAAACCAAGGGTCGACGGATCGACTCGACTCCTCTAGGCGTCGGACTCGCTATCGAACTCTTCATCCATGAGATCGCCTTCGTCAAGATCCGCCAAATCAACAAGCCGTGAGTACTTTAAAAGTACTCGCAAGACCGTTCGGACGTAAGATATAACAAATGCATGCATGAAATGCGATCGATAAATACACCAATGCATGAACAGATATTAGCATACGGAATAAATAAAAAGGGAAACGGCGGTAGTCCGCCGAAAATCCCAACAACATAAACAAAATGAAACCCGATCGGTGTCCGGCGGCGCCTCGAAGGTAAATAAATAAATAGAAGGAAAGAAATGCCACAGTCGGGCGTCTGAGCGACGTCACATAAAGGGCTTTAAAAGAAATGCCACGATCGGGCCCGAGCGACGCCACATAAAGGGCTTTAAAAGAAATGCCACACCAAGGCGTCGAGCGACACCGCATAAAGGGCTTTAAAAGAAATGCCACGGTCGGCGTCGAGCGACACCGCATAAAGGGCTTTAAAAGAAATGCCACGGTCGGCCGTCGAGCGACACCGCATAAAGGGCTTTAAAAGAAATGCCACAGTCGGGCGTCCGAGCGACACCGCATAAAGGGCTTTAGAAGAAATGCCACGGTCGGGCGTCGAGCGACACCGCATAAAGGGCTTTAAAGGAAATGCCACGGTCGGGGCCCGAGCGACACCGCATAAAGGGCTTTAAAAGAAATGCCACGGTCGGGCGTCGAGCGACACCGCATAAAGGGCTTTTAAAAATGCTATGCCACGGCGGGCGTCGAGCGACACCGCATAAAGGGCTTTAAAGGAAATGCCACGATCAAGGCGTCGAGCGACACCGCATAAAGGGCTTTAAAAGAAATGCCACGGTCGGGCGTCGAGCGACACCGCATAAAGGGCTTTAAAAGAAATGCCACGGTCAAGGCGTCGAGCGACACCGCATAAAGGGCTTTAAAGGAAATGCCACGGTCAAGGCGTCGAGCGACACCGCATAAAGGGCTTTAAAAGAATGTAACAACACTCATAACAAAAATTCAGCTCATAATAATAAGCGGGTTAGCACATCACAAGAATATCCCATTAAATCGTACTTAGTACTCATGAACTTTCTCCGGGTTTTCGTCATCAACAAACACTTGTCGATAAGAATAGTATAGAATTTGATGATGATAAGATGATTCAAAGGAGTTTTGACTCTGCAGAGCTTGTACTAAAATCACCCACAATCAACGGATTTCGTAGTCACGAAGGACTAGTTCCGCTTCACGGTATTTCGAAGAAAACACAGCGATCCAAAGACACACCCATCATACTTCTCGATGTCGAATCACCCCGGACATCGCTCAAGAAAAACTTTTGAGACGGGAGATCACAATCTCGAATAGCATGGGATCGAATTTATATACGTAGCTCTAAGGGTGCCCCCTCTCGGTCCCAACCGAAACACCCATGCCCCCGACCGGATGATCGGCTTTAATCCAGGGCCATGGAACCATCATCCCGCCTCTCCTTTTGGTGTGTATCGGAAAGCGGTTTGCAACTTATTATGCCATATTCCTTGCGGAAAACATGTGGTAGTACGGAGTGAAATCGAAAGGAATCGAACCGATACGGGTTGATTCGAAGTAAAGAGATATGTGGCGTAAGACCGCATGCTACAACACTGCCATCTTACCCATACTCATGCCAACACATGGCCATGCACCTCCATACACCACAAGTATGGATCAATGAAATTACATGTCTCCACATGCATGAATAATAACCTCCATCGGTATGCTCACCAACATGCTATGAAACTACTTACATGCAAACATGCCAAACACTCATCATATCAAAAGTCTCAACATGCTTGCCTGGTTCAGAGTAGTCGGAGCCTAGCTCGGTGAAGTTCATGCGTCTCGCCACCTCCTTCGATATCTACGGTATAACGTAAAATATCTGCGCTTATCGTGAATACCGGAAGGTGCACAAAATTATCTCAAATAATTTTCAAATAAATCTGATAAAAAACTAGACAAAATTTCAAAGAGGACAGAAAAGAATCAATCAAAAATATGCTTCGATAAAAAGTTATTAGGGTTTTTGTCCAGGACCCATCTCAGAATGAAACGAAACTTCCTGTGGTTTTATTGCAAAAACAGAAAACGTTTGATTAGAATACGCCCGGCTCGGAGAAAACGATTCGGCAAAAGACGTTTTCGAAAACGGTTCGCTTAAAACGAGCAGAGAGGCCGACGGGCGGGTCCCACCGTCGAGTTCAAATTGAAAGAAGCGTCGGGCTCGTTGGCGCCGAGAGTGATGGTGATCGCCGCGGCGATCCACGGCGAGGTAGGGTGATCGGGAGTACCAGCGTGTTCAGGTGCCATTCGCGTCGGTTGGTGGTGGTGGTGGTCGCCGCGAGCACCACGCCGACGGTGGCTCTGCTCCGTGGACGGCGATTCGAGGCGAGGATGAAGCTCACCGGAGAGGGCTGCAATGATCAAATTGACGAGGGGTTAGGGATATGGTAGCTAGAGAGGAAGCTGGACGGAGTTAGGGCATCGGAGACGGCCTCACTGCAGCGAATCGAGCTGGAGCCCGAGGCGGAACGGGCGGCCGGAGTTGGGGAGGAGACCTCCTCGAGGTCCTCCTAGTGGCCCGTGAGGTGTAGGTGGAGTGTAGTGGCGTGCGTGCTCGAGAGGGGACTCGGGGTCTCTTTTATAGGCGACCCGAGGCGGTTGCCGCGAACGGGATAAGTCCGCGAGGGATTACGGCGGAGCGATGGCTGGACAGGTGTTTAGGAGTTGGAGCGTTGTCGTTGTTGCCACAGAGCTGATTTGGTGCCGCCGCGCCGAGTTTGGCTTGCCGAGGTGGAGTTCGACGAACGGAGCAATCTTGGGCACGCCGGCGGCGAGGCGCGCCACATGCTTGCCGGGCCACGACGACGGTGCAGCGGGTGTCTTTGGCGTGCATGAGGCCACGCGGAGAGCCGAGAAGCAATGGGCGGCGCAGAACGGCGCTGCGGGCGGTGTTGTCTCCGTTGGCCGCCACGGTGGCGTTGCCGCCGTGGGACACGCCGCTTGGAAGGGCTGTGGTGCTCCCGACGCCGAAGCCGCCAAGCGTGCATGCAAGGCTGCGGACAAGCGAGCGAGCGACGAGCAACGTGCCAAAGGCACATACTTTGTGATGAAACTGCTTGATGAAAAATGACACCGCAAACTGAATTTATGCAGTGTTTGAACAATTACACGCCAGTGTTCGACAGAATGATTCGGCTTGTAGGAATTTTTCCTTGGGCTGATTTTTGGTGGAGTGGCTCCTCAATGTCCCAAAGAGGCTGCCTGATTTTTGGTGGAATTTTTGGAGGAGTGTAGGTATGAATTTCACCAAATTTGGCAAATCTGGTCCAAACTTGCAGAGAGTGTAGTTTGAAAAATTTGAAAAGAAGATGAGTGGATCAAGATGGTCCTGGGTTGTGAGTACAAAGGACTAGCCAAGAGAGTTGGTTTGAGATCAAAACTCACAAGAAAAGGAACACTTGCTTTGTAAATGGTTCAGGCTCAAAATAATTATCAGAAAAGATTTGAGAGAAGAATTAATTCAAATAAAATCCAAAACTTGTTTGGATGAGTTGGGATAGTGAACTTAAGTTCTTGGCAAGGAGGAGAGGAGGTTTTGGAGTGGTTTTACCACATGGGAAAAATACAGAGTCATGGATGGTTAAGAAAAGAAAGGTGACCCTAAATCTTTTTCTTTGAAATATGAAAGAAGATAAACTCCAAAAATCCAATTTTTGGAAGGAAACAACAGAGGGGAATATTTAAAGGATCAAACCTAAGGTTTTGAAGAAGAAAACAGAGATGACAAACTTGCCAAAGAAAAGAGAAGTTAAAGAGAATAGCCTTTTTCTGAAAAGAAAAATAAAAGGCCTTTCTTAAAGAAAGAAAGAAACCAGCAATGTTTTTGCTAAAAACCAAATAAAATTTTTGGAGTGTCACATGTAATCTTCTTTTTGAGGTGTGTTTGTTGAGACCGATGAATTGTGGGTTTATGATCCAGTATTATATATGGAAAATATTTGATTCTTCTCCGAATTCTTTTATGTATGATTGAGTTATATTTGGAAGTCTCTTCGAATTATCCTTTTTGGTTTGGCCAACTAGATTGGTAGTTCCTGCAATGGGAGAAGTGCTTAGCTTTGGGTTCAATCTTGCGGTGTCCTTACCCAGTGACAGAAAGGGTTGCAAGGCACGTATTGTATTGTTGCCATCGAGGATAACAAGATGGGGGTTTTATCATATTGCATGAATTTATCCCTCTACATCATGTCATCTTGCTTAAGGCGTTACTCTGTTTATACTTAATACTTTAGATGCATGCTGGATAGCGGTCGATGAGTGGAGTGATAGTAGTAGATGCAGAATCGTTTCGATCTACTTGTTTTGGACATGATGCCTATATACATGGTCATTGCCTAGATGTACTCATAACTATGCTCAATTCTGTCAATTGCTCAACAGTAATGTGTTCACCCATCGTAGAATACTTATGCTCTTGAGAGAAGCCACTAGTGAAACCTATGGCCCCCGGTCTATTTTCATCATATCAATCTCTATCACTTTATTTACTTGCTTTGCTTTTACTTGGCCTTTTACTTTTTACTTTGCATCTATCTATCAAAAATACCAAAAATATTATTTATCATCTCTATCAGATCTCACTTTCGTAAGTGACCATGAAGGGATTGACAACCCCTAATCGCGTTGGTTGCGAGTTGCTATCGTTTTGTGTAGGTACGAGGGACTTGTGCGTGGTCTCCTACTGGATTGATACCTTGGTTCTCAAAAACTGAGGGAAATACTTACGCTACTTTGTTGCATCATCCTCTCCCCTTCGGGAAGTCCAATGCAGTGCTCAAGAGGTAGCAAGAAGAATTTCTGGCACCGTTGCCGGGGAGGCTCACGCAAGCAAGTCAACTATACCAAGTACCCAGCGCAATCCCTATCTCTAGCATTACATTATTTGCCATTTGCCTCTCGTTTTCCTCTCCCCCACTTCACCCTTGCCGTTTTATTCGCCCTTCCTCCATTCAATCTTGTGTTACCATGTGCCTTCTTTTTGCTTGCATCTTCGCTTGCTAAAAGTTTATGGATCCTCATCCACTTGCTAATCTCTTTAAGAGATCCAATTATGATGAACCTATTGCTAGTGAATTGAGTGCACTAGATTATCTTTATGAGGTTTTTCCTGAAATTCGTGAATCTAAAAATTGTGATGAAATACTTTATGAAGTGATTCACGGTAGATCTTTGAATAAAAAACATGATCGCAATGATTTTACTATAAATTCTCTTGATGTCAATTGTGTTAATGATACGCAAAACCTCAAGCTTGGGGATGCTAGTTTTGCTATGACTACTATTTGTTGCAATGATCATGATTGGGGTGATTCTTCTTATGATCCTGAAAATTTATTTAAGCCTCATGATGATTATGAGATTGATAATAGTGTTTGCAATAATATTGAAAGTGGGTTTGGAAGAGTGTCAACTTTAGATCCCACATATTTAGAGTATGTTCAATCTTATGATATTTTTGATAAAAGTGGGTTTGGAGAGGTCATGACTTTAGTTAATGTTAATCCCACTATCTTGGAAGAGTGTCAACTTTGCATGCATGTGGATTGTGTTGAGAATATGTCTTTTGATAGCTATATTGTTGAAATGCTTATGATTCCACATGTAATTATTATTATAGAGGAAAATATGGTTGTAGAAATTTTCATGTTGCTAAATTACCTCTCGTTATGTTGAGATTGCTATTATTTCTTTCCGCTTCCTTGCATATGTCAGTTTTTGATTGCCTTGATAATTTGTTTGCCTATAAGATGCCTATGCATAGGAAGTATGTTAGACTTAGATGTGTTTGTCATGTGTTTTGTGATGCTCTCTTTGTGCTTCAATTCTTGTCTTTCTTGTGAGCATCATTGAAATCTCAATGCCTAGCTAGGGGCGTTAAACGATAGCGCTTGTTGGGAGGCAACCCAATTTTATTTTTTGTTTTTTGTTTTTACTTCTGTTTAGGAATAAATAATACATCTACCTTATGTTCGGATGTGGTTTTATGTTTTAATTAGTGTTTGTGCCAAGTAGAACCTATAGGATAACCTACGATGATAGTTGATTTGATTCTGCTAAAAAACAGAAACTTTGCATGCACGAATTTAGTTATGATAAATCACAGAAACGTGCTTTCGCGTTGATTCTTTTTTCTTCTGTTCAATAAACAAATTGTCCAGGACTTCCTATTTTAGTAGAATTTTTAGATTTCCAGAAGTTCGTTAGTTACAGATTGCTACAGACTGTTCTGTTTTTGACACATTCTGTTTTACGTGTGTTGTTTGCTTATTTTGATGAATCTATGGCTAGTAAAATAGTTTATAATTCATAGAGAAGTTGGAATACAGTAGGTTTAACACCAATATAAATAAAGAATGAGTTCATTACAGTACCTCGAAGTAGTCTTTTGTTTTTTTTCTAACGGAGCTCACGAGATTTCTGTTGAGTTTTGTGTTGTGAAGTTTTCAAGTTTTGGGTGAATTCTTTTGATGGATTATGGAACAAGGAGTGGCAAGAGCCTAAGCTTGGGGATGCCCATGGCACCTCCAAGAGAATCCAAGGACACCAAAAAGTCAAAGCTTGGGGATGCCCCGGAAGGCATCCCCTCTTTCGTCCACTTCCATCGGTAATTTACTTGGAGCTATATTTTTATTCACCACATGATATGTGTTTTGCTTGGAGCGTCTTGTATTATTTGTGTCTTTGCTTGTTAGTCTACCACAATCCTCCTTGCTGTACACACCTTTTGAGAGAGCCATACATGATTTGGAATTTGTTAGAATACTCTATGTGCTTCACTTATATCTTTTGAGCTTGATAGTTTTGCTCATAGTGCTTCACTTATATCTTTTGAGCATGATAATCTTTGCTCTAGTACTTCACTTATATCTTTTAGAGCACGGTGGTGGATTTGTTTTAAAGACACTATTGATCTCTCATGCTTCACTTAGATTATTTTGAGAGTCATTAATAGCATGGTAATTTGCTTAATGTTAATATACTTGGTGTTCAAGATATGTGAACCTTTCTTTTGAGTGCATTGAATAGTAAGATAAGTTTGATGCTTGATAATTGTTTTGAGATATGGAGGTGATAATATCAAAGTCATGCTAGTTGGGTGATTATGAATTTGAGAAATACTTGTGTTGAAGTTTGCAAGTCCCGTAGCATGCACGTATGGTTAAAGTTGTGTAACAAATTTGAAATATGAAGTGTACCTGGCTTGTGCATCCTTATGAGTGGCGGTCAGGGACGAGCGATGGTCTTTTCCTACCAATCTATCCCCCTAGGAGCATGCACGTAGTACTTGATTTTTGATGACTTATAAATTTTTGCAATAAGTATATGAGTTCTTTTGACTAATGTTGAGTCCATGGATTATACGCACTCTCACCTTTCCGCCTTTGCTAGCCTCTTCCGTACCGTGCATTGCCCTTTCTCACTTTGAGAGTTGGTGCAAACTTCGCCGGTGCATCCAAACCCCGTGATACGATACGCTCTATCACACATAAACATCCTTATATATTCCTCAAAACAGCCACCATACCTACCTATCATGGCATTTCCATAGCCATTCCGAGATATATTGCCATGCAACTTCCACCATCATCATCAAGACATACATTACTTTTGTCATATTGCCATTGCCTGATCATGTAGTTGACATCGTATTTGTGGCAAAGCTACCATGCATTATTTGCCATACATGTCACTCTTGATTCATTGCACCATCCCGGTACACCGCCGGAGGCAATCATATAGAGTCATATCTTGTTCTAAGTTTCGAGTTGTAATCCTTATGTTGTAATCAGTAGAAGTGTGATGATCACCATTATTAGAGCATTGCCCAAATAAAAAAAGAGAAAGGCCAAAATAAAAAAAGGCCCAAAAAAGAAAAGAAAAGAAAAGGGCAATGCTAATATCTCTTTTTCCACACTTGTGCTTCAAAGTAGCACCTTGTTCTTCATGTAGTGAGTCTCATATATTGTGCTTCAAAGTAGCACCTTGTTCTTCATGTAGCGAGTCTCATAAGTTGTCTTTTTTATACTAGTGGGAATTTTTCATTATAGAACTTGGCTTGTATATTCCTATCATGGGCTTCCTCAAATGCCCTAGGTCTTCATGAGCAAGCAAGTTGGATGCACACCCACTAGTTTTCTTTTGTTGAGCATTCATAGCTCTAGTGCATCCGTTGCATGGCAATACCTACTCCTCATGTTGACATCAAATGATGGGCATCTCCATAGCCCGTTGATTAGCCTCATTAACGTGAGACTTTCTCCTTTTTTGTCTTCTCCACACAATCCCCATCATCATATTCTATTCCACCTATAGTGCTATATCCATGGCTCACGCTCATGTATTGCGTGAAGGTTGAAAAAGTTTGAGATTATTTAAGTATGAAACAATTGCTTGGCTTGTCATCGGGGGTATAGAAATTGGGAACATCTTTGTGTGACGAAAATGAAGCATAGCCTAACTATATGATTTTGTAGGGATGAACTTTCTTTTGCCATGTTATTTTGAGAAGACATGATTGCTTTGATTAGTATGCTGGAAGTATTATTATTTTTGTGTCAATATGAACTTTTGTCTTGAATCTTTCGGATCTGAATATTCATATCACAATTAAGAAGATTTACATTGAAATTATGCCAAAGTATCATTCCGCATCAAAAATTCTTTTTATCATTTACCTACTCGAGGACGAAAGGTGAATTAAGCTTGGGGATGCGATCGTCTCCAACGTATCTATAATTTTTGATTGCTCCATGCTACTTTATCTACTGTTTTGGACTATATTGGGCTTTATTTTCCACTTTTATATTATTTTTAGGACTAATCTATTAACCGAAGGCCCAGCCCAGAATTACTGTTTTTTGCCTTTTTCAGTGTTTCGAAGAAACAGAATATCAAACGGAGTCCAAACGGAATGAAACCTTCGGGGACGTGATTTTCTCATCAGATAAGATCCAGGAGACTTGGACCCTCCGTGAAGAAAGCCACGACGCGGTCACGAGGTGGGGGCCCTCGGCGCGCCCCTACCTCGTGGGCCCTCAAGCTCCACCGACGCACTCCTTCCTCCTATATATACCTCGTATCCCCAAGCGATCGAGCAGGAGCCAAAACCTAATTCCACCGCCGCAACCTTCGTATCCATGAGATCCCATCTTGGGGCTGTTCGAGCTCACGGAGGGGGCATCCACCATGGAGGGCTTCTACATCATCACCATAGCCCCTCCGATGAAGTGTGAGTAGTTTACTTCAGACCTTCGGGTCCATAGCTAGTAGCTAGATGGCTTCTTCTCTCTTTTTTTGATCTCAATACAATGTTCTCCCCCTCTCTTGTGGAGATCTATTCGATGTAATCTTCTTTTTGCGGTGTGTTTGTTGAGACCGATGAATTGTGGGTTTATGATCCAGTATTATCTATGGAAAATATTTGATTCTTCTCTGAATTCTTTTATCTATGATTGAGTTATCTTCGCAAGTCTCTTTGAATTATCCTTTTTGGTTTGGCCAACTAGATTGGTAGTTCTTGCAATCGGAGAAGTGCTTAGCTTTGGGTTCAATCTTGCGGTGTCCTTACCCAGTGACAAAAAGGGTTGCAAGGCACGTATTGTATTGTTGCCATCGAGGATAACAAGATGGTTTTTTTATTATATTGCATGAATTTATCCCTCTACATCATGTCATCTTGCTTAAGGCGTTACTCTATTTTTACTTAATACTCTAGATGCATGCTAGATAGCGGTCGATGAGTGGAGTAATAGTAGTAGATGCAGAATCGTTTCGATCTACTTGTTTTGGACATGATGCCTATATACATGATCATTGCCTAGATGTACTCATAACTATGCTCAATTCTGTCAATTGCTCAACAGTAATTTGTTCACCCACCATAGAATACTTATGCTCTTGAGAGAAGCCAGTAGTGAAACCTATGGCCCCCTGGTCTATTCTCATCATACCAATCTCTATCACTTTATTTACTTGCTTTGTTTTTACTTTGCCTTTTACTTTTTACTTTGCATCTATCTATCAAAAATACCAAAAATATTATTTATCATCTCTATCAGATCTCACTTTCGTAAGTGACCGTGAAGGGATTGACAACCCCTAATCGCGTTGGTTGCAAGTTGCTATCGTTTTGTGTAGGTACGAGGGACTTGTGCGTGGTCTCCTACTGGATTGATACCTTGGTTCTCAAAAACTGAGGGAAATACTTACGCTACTTTGCTGCATCATCCTCTCCTCTTCGGGGAAATCCAATGCAGTGCTCAAGAGGTAGCACTGCTCACCTCGAGCAGCCCCTCAGGTGCTTCCTTGGCCCATTGGCTTTCTTCTGGCCCAAAAACAATCCTCCAGGAGTTGCGTTGCGTTTGGACTCCGTTTGATATTGATTTCCTGTGATGTAAAAAACATGTAGAAAACAGCAACTGGCACTGGGCACTATGTCAATAGGTTAGTACCAAAAAATGATATAAAATGACTATAAAATGATTGTAAAACATCCAAGAATGATAATATAACAGCATGGAACAATCAAAATTTATAGATACATTGGCGACGTATCAATCTCAAGTTCCGCAATCATGTGTACCAACTCGATAAGGTGCCTCTGGCCTTAAACAAGCCCCACGTGTGTGGTATGACCACCTTACCGAGTTGTTGCAAGATCATGGGTTTGAAATTGGGAAAATTGACCCCACTCTTTTTACTAAGAAGGTCAAAGGGGAGTTGTTTGCATTCCAACTATATGTTGATGATATTATCTTTGGTTCTCACAAAGCTTTCAATGAGGAGTTTTCCGCACTCATAGCCACGGAGTTTGAGATGTCCATGATGGGAGTGTTAAAGTTCTTTCTCGGTTTCGAAGTCAAACAAAGAAGAGAAGGAATCTTCATCAACCAAGCCAAATACACTCAAGACATGCTCAAGAGATTCAAGATGGGTGATGTCAAGCCGGCGTCTACACCAATGACTACCAAATTCCAACTTGACAATGATCCCAATGGTAAAGCGGTGGATCAAAAGGTATATCGTTCTATGATTGGCTCCTTGCTTTACCTTTGTCCATCTAGACTGGATATCATGTTGAGTGTGGGAATTTGTGCATGGTTTCAAGCCTCACCTAAGGAAAGGCACTATGTGGCGGTCAAGCGAATCTTTCGATATTTGGCTCATACCCCAAACTTTAGCTTATGGTACCCTAGAGGAGCAAACTTCAATCTTGTGGGATTTTTGGATTCGGAATAGGCGGGAGACAAAGTGGATAGGAAGTCAACTTCCGGAGGGTGCCAATTTCTTGGTTGCTCTTTGGTGAGTTGGTCTTCTAAGAAGCAAAGTTGTGTGTCTCTCTCCTCCACCGAAGCCGAGTATGTGGTCACCGGTAGTTGTTGTGCTCAACTTCTATGGATGAGGCAAATTTTATAGGATTATGGTGTCATTTGTGACAAAGTGCCTCTTTGGTGTGACATTGAAAGTGCCATCAAGATTTCTCTCAACCCGGTGCAACACTTCAAGACAAAGCATATTGAAATTTGGTATCACTTCATCCGGGATCACATCAAGCGAGGGGAGATTGATCTTAACTATATCAACACTCATGATAACCTTGCAGATATTTTCACAAAGCCTTTGGATGAAGCAAGATTTCGCGAGTTAAGGCATGAGCTAAATATCATCGATTTGAGCAATGTGGCTTGAACCTTTGCACACCCCACCATACTCATCATGTTGTCTTGTTGAGGTGTAGGCATGGACATGGGGGGTGTTCTCTCAATGAACTCTCCCTCCCCCCATTATGCATAAATTGATCAACTCTTTCACATTCGCCATTTTTTATGGTACTTGTGCTTCAAAGATGAGTTTTGGTCATAGGCCCAAGGATAATTCTTCACGGTGCCATACCAATTGACTCAAACATAGGTGGCTCCGGCCACCACCCTCTCTTCTTGAAGGGTTTTGGTCCGTTGTTTGGTCCTTGTTTTCTTTTGTTTTCTTTAGCTTGTTTGTGTTGCAAAGGCCATTTTATCTCTCTTTTCCCTATTCTTGCACTTTCTTGGGCATGCGGTACTACTGTGGCATGCCACAGTACTACCGCTGGAGGTGGGTGGCTCCTGTGCTAGCACAGTTGCGACCATGGAATGTACTACCGTCTCCAGCACGGCATTAAATTTTACTATCGCTGGAAGAGAAGTACTACCGCCCAAAGTGCGGTACTACCGCCTAGGCTATACTACCGTGATGACCTGCGGTACTACCGCGCTGTCCTGGCTGCATGGGGTTTAAGCGCGGGCAGGGGAGTTCCACTCCCCCATACCCATTCATCTCTTCCCCTCGCGTCTCTCTCTCCTACCCAAGAACGGCGTCGAAGGACCTCGCTGGATCTCCGTCTCTGGCCACTCTCCTCTCATTTCAACTGGTGGGATCGTTCCCCACCTCGTCCTCTTGCCACCCCTGTATCTCCCCTAGTCCTTCTCTCTTTGTCTCTTTTTTGCATCTAGGTCTTGGGGGACATATGAGTTGGTCTTGTGATTTTTGTCTAAATCTATGCAAGAGGAGATAGTTGGAGAGTGCTTGTGCAGTCGATATGTTATTTGGTGTGATACAACAACATAGTTTTGATTAACGATAGTACCAATTTCTCTTTACGGATGTTCTCAGATCCGTTCTTGCGAGATCCGCCCCATGCGGTACTACCGCTCCGCCTGGAGCAGTACTGCTGCTGGTGCGCGGATGTACAATGTTACTTCCGCTTTGAGTGCGGTACTACCACGCCTAGCGGTACTACCGCTAGCCTCTGCGGTACTACCGTGGTCAGAGCAATAGTAAAACTTTACTTCTGCGTCCGGTTACAGTACTACCACTTGAGTTAAAATTATGTTGTTTTGTCACATCCAATCTCATTTCTAGTTGTTTCGTCTATTGGCTTGGTCTTTGCAATAATCCTTCTCGCTGTTCTCATGTGTTTGTGTTGTGTGTCATAGGTGGTGGCTCTAGTTCCGTTGCTAGGCGCTCTAATCCCAACCGTGATACGAGCTCAAAGCGTCTTCGCAACCAAGAAGCTCTTGAGGGGTCCAATGCCTCAGCACACCACTTCAAGACAATAGCCACCAAGATCAAGGAGCCAGTTGTCAGCTTCGATGACATGCCTCTGGCATACTTTCAGCTTCGAAGGAGGATCAACCCTACATCAAGCCTCTAGAACAAATAAGGGGCAATGACTTGTTTTGGACCAAGCAACTCATCTACCTAGATGTGATCAAGGCCAAGCAGAACATCTACATACCCGTTCAGTGGATTGACATGGAGCATCTGAGGAAGAACCATACATATTTTGGCGAGCCTCTGGATTTGGTGGAGCAGTTTGGTATTGAGGATATCATCACGTTCCACCTTGACTATGACCCGAAGATTGTGGCTCAGTTTTTTGCTTCTGTCCATTTCCACTCGGATTTGAAGCGGAGCATGACTTGGATGACAAATGCAAAGAAGATGACTGCTGACTGGAAGGAGTTCACGGATCTGTCGCACGTTCGTGATGAGGGGCTAGATGTGCCCGTTGGTATCCACCTGCGTGCCAACCCAGAGTCTGCTTCCAAGAATAAGCTTCAACCATACATGGTAGAGAAGACTTTACCCAATGGCAAGAAGTCCTATGTGCTGAACCCGTTTCTCGACATCATGCACCGGATCTTTTGCAACTCTCTTTTTCCTCACATGGGCGACAAGGACAAGGCGCATTCCTATCTTGTGGACATGATGCTTATTTGTGAGGAAGCGCGTCTTCAACAACCTGGACCACTTGATGTCTCTCACATCATGTTGTGAGATTCAGTCTGTTGTGTTCCATTGTAAGGTCCCCATCTATGGACCCTATTTGCACCTCTTGATTTAGAAGACTTGGGATAAGCTCTTTCCGGGTGAGGAGTTTCATGCTCCCAACTGGTTTCGCCATGATCCCATTAAGCTGTGACAGAAGAACAAGTGGGCTAACACCACTACCTGAGCTGAAGCAAAGGCTGCCCGCATGGATGTTGATGAAGATGAGATTGCAGAGGAGGAGGAGGAGGAGGAGGAGGAGGAGGACAGTTCTGAGTATGAGCCTCCCTCTGATGAGCCATCTTGGGCTTTGAAGCTCAAGGACAAGATGAAGACTCTATTCTGCAAGCAGGCCAAGGGGCAGTATCAGACTCACTTTGCTTAGAAGGAGAGTCGCCAGCGTGACAAGCGAATTTTGAGGAAGCTTGGCGAGCATGTCTCGAGTGGGTCTGAAAAGACCATCACACCCGAGGCTGCTTGGATGAAGAAGAAGGGCTATCAGTGGGTTGAGTCAGATGAAAAGTCCATTCCTGCTGCTTCCGAGGAAGAGATTGTTGAGTGATCTCTACAGTGAGAGCTACCACATGTGTCTTAGGTGTCCTCTCTGCCCTTTTGGTGTCTCGATGCCAAAGGGGGAGAGAGTGTAGGATTTGTGAGTCTTTGCTTTGTTTCCTTGCTTTCGTTGGACCTCTATCGTTGCTTTGGTTTGTGTTATTTGCTTGTGAGTCCGGAGACTTATTCTATCATTTGGTATGAGACATATGCCTTCACTCTTCTCCTTTTATTGTCAAGTATGATTAGTAGCTTGTGAGTTTATCTTGTCTTGTGCCCTCATTATCATGCTCACTTGCTATACCTTGCTTACCTGCTTAGTGTCTCTTATCTTGTTGCAAGGATTGCCTTGTCTATAAAATATAGGGGGAGTGTTGATCCTAGTGTGTGTGTTTTGCAGTCCAAAGCATATATATAGAATGCACACATCTAGGGGGAGCCTATCTATATTTTATAGATTTTGGGTTTGCTTATGCTCTTTATATATCTCTATGTGCTAATCTCATATTGTCATCAATCCACCAAAAAGGGGGAGATTGTAAGGGCATATTTCTCCCTAAGTGGTTTTGGCGATTGATGATAGTGCATTTGCGGACTAATCGTGTGGATTGAGCATTTCAGATATCTCATGTCTAGGCACAAGACAATTCGGTGCCCCTCGGAGCCTATCAAAGACGGTTGTTCTCTACGTTTCTTTTTGGTAGATTTGAGTCGTAGGAAAGCCGTACTATTAAGAGGGGGTCCGCTTTCGGAAAGGTTAGGGTGGAATCAACACATACACATCTTTTCCTTCGCACCACCTTTCCTTCGCTTCGATGGAGCACCGTCCATTTATCCATGTCTTTGCGATTTGAAGGCTGCCAAATGCTTAAGCTTCTGTGGCGTGCGGTAGTACTTCTCAAGGGAGTGGTAGTACCGCAGAGGCCAGCGGTAGTACCACTCTTGGTGAGCGGTAGTACCGTTGCCTCCAACCCTTAAGCTGATACATGCGGAAGTAGGTGCGGATGTAATTTTTTACATCTGCCATTACGCGGTAATACCACGACGGTTGTCCAGTACTACCGTGTCGGACTTTTGCACAGTTCCAACCTCAACGGAAGTTTTTACGAAAGTAATTTATTACTTTCGTGCATTTCTAGTGCTAGTTGATACCTGCATTACGGTAGTACCGTAGGGGCGTGCGGTAGTACCGCTTTGGCGGTTATACCGCTTGTTGCCCTGTGCAACAGGCCCTCACCTGGTCACTACCGCACAAGCGGTAGTACCGCACTGTGCATTGGTAGTACCGCGAGCCTATGCAGTAGTACTGCAGCCTTGTGTGGTAGTACCGCGTCGTGCGGGCTGAGAAAGGGGATAACAGTTGGATCTTTTTCCCCATTATATAGGGTCTTCTTCCCCAAGAAGACCACCTCTTCCCTCCCCAAGCTCCATTGTTCCTCAAACCTCCATTTTCGCCCGATCTCTCTCCCTAGCCAATCAAACTTGTTGATTTTCTAGGATTGGCTGAGAAGGCCTCGATCTACACTTCCACCAAGAGAAATTTGATTCCCCGCACTAATCTCTTGCGGATCTTGTTACTCTTGGGTTTGAGCACCCTAGACGGTTGAGGTCACCTCGGAGCCATATTCCATTGTGGTGACGCTTCGTAGTGTCACTAGGAGCCTCCAATTAAGCTGTGGAGATAGCCCCAACCTTGTTTGTAAAGGTTGGGTCACCGCCTTCAAGGGCACCAATAGTGTAATCACTGCATCTCTCATTGTGTGAGACCGTGAGGAGAATACGGTGGCCCTAGTGGCTTCTTGGGGAGCATTGTGCCTCCACACCGCTCCAATGGAGACGTACTTCCTCTCAAAGGGAAGGAACTTTGGTAATACATCCTTGTCTCCACCGGCTTCGCTCTTGGTTATCTCTTTCCTTTACTTGTGCAAGCTTTTATTGTGTTGTATCCCTTGCTTGCTTGTGTGCTTGTTATTGTTGCATCATATAGGTTTCTCACCTAGTTGCACATCTAGACAAGCTACTTTGATGCTAAATTTAATTTGGTAAAGAAAAGCTAAAAATTGTTAGTTGCCTATTCACCCCCCCCCCCTCTACTCAACCATATCGATCCTTTCACAAGTCTTCCACGAGGCACCATCTCCGACACCGTGCACACGTCCATAGGACGGCGGTTTGTCCTCCAGGACCATTTTCAGTATGTTCAGGGCCTGGTTAAAAGGGGTGTTCCACTTGGGCCTCGCCGACGACTGTGATGACTCATCGCTTTTGGCTGCCTTTTGGTGCTGCTCTTTCTGCAAAAGGAACGTGGATAGTTTACTAATGTGACAAAACTTGTAGTCGAATTGATTAGAAGCTAATATAATAAGGTGGTAATATAACAATTACCTGAAGTCTCATGAACTCCCTCGTGTCCATGTAAAATATTTTATTGACCCGGTCCCACTTGTACCGGTCCCTAATCCAGACACGCTCCAGTGGGTCGGTGAACTCCGCCAAGGGGTCTGGGATTCCGTGACTTCACGTTCGGCGTCCTCCTTGGCGCATACGTGGCTCTTCCCCTTGTAACCATGGCTTTCGAGGCGGTGGGGAGGCATGTTCCTGGCTTGGAGCGCCTTCATTTTCTTCGACCTTTGCTTGACTTATTCTTTAGCACAAGTCTCCTTGAATTTTTCAAAGTCCTCTTCCTTTAGTGACGGATTGTCAGCATGAATCTTGGACCACGGTTCATTCTTCGCAATCGCTTTTTTCACCCTAACTTTCTAGGCAGACAAGTCGTTGGTGAACGTCACCATCACCTTGCTGTTTATCTTTGTCATGGCGTCGTTGTCCCACGGATGTTTGATTTCATCCCCGCAGGGGAACAAGAACCTATTATGCTACTTCTTTAGGAGCATGTGCTCCATATGTGGTATCTTCTTCATCTTCTCAACGTTGACGTTGGATGTTTCCTGAGGATGGATCCTAGTTTATTGTCCCAACACGAGCGCGCTTCCTCTCGCACCATTGACTCTAATTTCTTGGGGTGCGTCTCCGTGACCACAATTTGTCCGATACCAAGCTTGTTTGATCTTCTGTCCTCTTCTGCTTTTGTTCTTTATCGGCTACGACAGCATCCTTGCTGGTCTCGGGGGTGGTGTCGGTGCTGGTGCTAGTGTCGGTGTCGGGGCTGGTGCCACTGCCGCCACCCTACACCCGCAACTGGTGTTCGTCCAGGTAATCGAAATAATGATTTGCTGCCTCGAGGGGGTCTTCTTCGTGGCGACCAGAACCCCCGTCTTCGGCGTAGCTAGACATGTTTCCTATTCAACAATTGTAAATAAAGGATATAATGAAGAGAAAAAGGGGACTATATTTGGTCAGAATGTTGATTCATTCCTCTTCCGGCAAATCCCGGGCACTCCATATGTCCTAGTTTCTAGCACAAGTCATGCCGAAAATCAGGAAAATTTTCGACATGACCTTTGCTAAAAAGTGGACATATGGAGCGCTTGAAATTTGCCGGAACGGAAATGAATCAACATTCCGACAAAACCTAGGCCACTCGGATATTCTTCGACATTCAACCAACATTGCAAAATCATATAACCCTAAACATTGCAAAATAGTGGTCTTCTCAAAAACCAAAAACCTTTCCAAAATGACCTCACTAAACATTTGCTACTGTTTTTTTATTTATAGCTAAAAAAGTCTAGGAAGGGAACTACTGTTTTTTCATTTTTACACCTACTATATTCTATTACTAAGTAGCAAAAATTCTTTTTAAAAAACTAATTATTTTTAAAAAATTAAGCAAGATATGTAGGCATATATATATATCAGCATCCTCATATACACTTTCTAATAATTTTTTTGATAGTATCTTAACTTCATTTAGGCAGTATCTTAACTTAATTTTTGCGGCTAAAGAAATTTCTATAACTTTTTTCACATATGAACTCTAGAAAAAAAATTCTAATAAAAATTCCTAATTGATTCCTACTGCCTACCTAAATATTGTTGAACCCTAAATTGAACCCTAGAATTGATTCCTACTGCCTACCTAATTGAACCCTAAATTCAAAACCTAGTTTCATTTCTAAAAAAATGAAAACCTAATTGACAGAGAGAGGGGGAGGTGGGGGTGGTCGGCCAGTCGATACCTGAAGGGAGGCAGAAGGGGACACTGGCTACCGGGGGTGAGGTCGACGGCGGCGGCGCAGACGAGGAGGCCGGACCAGCGGCGGCGCGGACGAGGACAAGGTCGGAGCTGCGGGCAGGGGCTCGGGCCAGCGTCGAGGCCAATGGCGGGCAGGGGCTCGGGCCGGCATCGAGGTCGAGGGGCGGGCAGGGGCAATGGCGGTGCGCGACAGCAGAGGGAAGGGGGAGAGGTGGGAGAGTGGGGGGATGGGACTTGGCAAAATTTTGAGCCCACGCGGTGGGTTAACTCAAAATGGCAGTAGCGCTGGGTTAGGATCCAGCGCTATAGCTAAGTTAGCTATAGCGCTGGGTGGTAATCCAGCACTACTGCTAATTGTTCCAATTTTTAGTTTTTACTTCTAAAATACACATAGCAGTAGCGTTGGGTTAGGATCCAGCGCTACTGATATGTTTTATTTTCATTTTATTATTTTCCTTTTCTAGTTTTTAGTTTTCTTTTCTTTTATTATTTTCCTTTACTTTTTTGTTTATTTTTATTTTTGCTTTCTCCCTTTTGTTTTTCTTTTTTGTTTTTCTCCCGACGGCCTTGCACGCAGTCGGCGAGAATGTCTCCCTCCCACACTGTGCGAATATCACCGGAACCATGCATGTGGTGGTAATTGAAGGGGATACGATGTATACATCATTTGACTGATAACGGTTACTTAAGTGCGTTCGCAAAATAGATACATATATATAAATGATGGTTCCTCATCTGCATCGACGACGTTTCACATTGAGCTTCTTCCCTTTCTTGTTCGTTGTCAAATAATTGAGCCCCTCCTTGTGACTTTTCTGGCACCATAGAGTATGATATTTCTTTGGTAATGTAGTATTGATTCTTCTTTTCACGTATGCTTCATTGTCATGGTCATCTTCCCTCATCGGGTTGCCGTATTGGTCGTAGTCTTCCTCGTTGGCGACTCCATCCATTCCGATGATGCTCCTTTTGCCTCTCTTCACGACAACACATCTGGGATTGGTCGGGTCATTTATGAAGAAGCATTATGTCATGTGCTTAGCGTGTACCCATGGCTCAGTTTTTGCAATGATGTTAATGTTCCGGTAGCGCTCTTCGCGTCGGGTATAGACATGGTAGTGAAATACTTGTTTTCTCTTACGATGTTCTTAGCCCATCTGACATGGAACATTGTCACATCATGCATTCCAGCATAGTCAAGCTCCCAGATCTCTTTGACCCTTCTATAGAATCATTCAGTTGTTCCATTGGCGTCAGTCACACATTCAATCGTCACCCCTGAGTTCTGGTAATCACTATCCATGTCTTTGGCCTCCGTGTAGAACGTGTACCTGTTGATATCGTATGCCTGATAGGTCGCGAGTTTGGGCGCGGGGAAATGTGCTAAGGTGTGTATGAGCAATCGGTCCGAACTGTCCTCTTCCGAGGGACTAGCAAGTGCTCTTTGAACCAACACAAGAAAGTGGCGTTGTGCTCTACAGTAACTTCGTCGTCCGTCTTGCGCATCCCCTTATCACGGTACTTCTTTGCGATGGTTTTTTTGTGCAGTGTCACATAATCATCTACCACATATAGGTGTTGTAGCACTACTAAGTTAGCCCTGTCAAAGTCGTGCCGTCGATCCGAGTAGTCCACGTGCAATTCCGTCTGGCCGTTGTTGTGACCTTCTCCTACGAGCCTCCCATCGTGCTTCTTGACGGGCAAACCAATAGCAGGGTCTCCGAAGCTTGTATAATTCTCACAAAAGGCGACGCACTCTTGCATAATATACCCCTAGACGATGCTCCCATTGGGACGGGACATGTTACGAACGAATCCTTTGATGACCCCATTCATCCTCTCAAATGGCATCATGCTGTGAAGGAATGTTGGCCCAAGGCCGATGATGTCGTCCACGATGTGGATACACAGATGCACCATGACGTGAAAGAACATGGGTGGGAAGTACATCTCAAGCTCAGATAGTATGACAATGATCTCTTCCTGTAGCCTTCGGAGCTACTTCACACTGATGGACTTTCGAGCGATAACATCGAAGAAGTTGCAGAGACTAGTAAGCGTGTCACAGACGTGCTTGTCCATTATCCCTTTAATGGCAACCGAGAGTATTTGCGTCATCATCACGCGACAGTCATGAGATTCATCCGGCTGAACCTTTTCTTCTTGGTGTCTAGAAATCTGCTTATCTTCCCACAGTAACCGGAACTAACTTTGATTCCCGTAAGGCATTTGATAAATTGATCGATCTCCTTCGCACTTAAGGTGAAGCAAGAAGGGGGCAATAATTCTACTCCTTGTTGACTTTTCTGACCCTTTCCCCCTCCTCCATCTCCGTCTCCATCTCCTCCATCGACTTTTAACGGGGCGGCATGTGGAGATCTTTCCTGATCTTTAAATCTTCCAAGTCTTTCCTTGTCTTTGGCCCATCCTTGGTGTTCTCCGGCATGTTCATCAGTGTGCCAAGCAAGCTCTCGAGGACATTCTTCGTGCTATGCATTTGATCAAGCCAATGAGGCGTGCCGTGATTGGGCAAGTACTCCAAGTCCCAGAAAACATACCTCATTTTCCATACCTTCAGAAGTGGCTCTGACGCCTTTTTCATCTTTCCCCGCGCGGGGCACTGTTCCCTGTTTCTCAACAGCTTGTTGATTTTGGCGCTGCTCCTCTTACGCGGAGGTCCTTGATGCTCAGCCAAACCATTGAATAGATCTCCATGTTTTCTCCACGGGTCATCCTTCTCGAGCCATCTACGATGCCCCATGTACACGATTTTCCCAGACCCGCCATCTTTCATTGACATAAGTTGCTGAGAAATTGTATCATCCATGCACCTCGTGCGTCCGCAGTATCCGTGCCATACCTGGCCTAAGGTGTACCCGTAACCGAGTTAGTCATGCACCGTCATCATTAGTGCGGCTCCCATATAGAAATACTCTCCTTTGCTGGCGTCCCATGTCCATGCCGGTCTTTTCCATAACGTGTCTAGCTCCTCTTTCATAAGCCCCATATACATGTTAATATTATTTCCCAGTTGTTTTGGCCCTTGAATCAGCATGCTCATGTATATGTACTTTGTCATCATGCACTTCCATGGGGGGAGGTTTTACATTGATACGTCTCCGTCGTATCTATAATTTTTTGATTGTTCCATGCCAATATTATACAACTTTCATATACTTTTGGCAACTGTATATACTATTTTTGGGACTAACATATTGATCCACTGCCCAGTGCCAGTTCATGTTTGTTGCATGTTTTTTGTTTCGTAGAAAACCATATCAAACGGAGTCCAAACGTGATAAAAACGGATGGAGAATGTTTTTGGAATATATCTGAATTTTGAGAAGTGGAATCAACGCGAGATGATGCTCGAGGGGCCCACGAGGCAGGGGGCATGCCCCAAGGGGGCAGGCACGCCCCTGACCCTCGTGGACACCCCGTAAGGCGGTTGTTGTCCTTCTTTAGCCGCAAGAAAGCTAATATCCGAAGAAAAATCATGTTCAAAGTTTCAATCTAATCGGAGTTACGGATCTCCGGGAATATAAGAAACGGTGAAAGGGCAGAATCAGGAACGCAGAAACAGAGAGAGACAGAGAGACAGATCCAATCTCGGAGGGGCTCTCGCCCCTCCCATGCCATGGAGACCATGGACCAGAGGGGAAAGCCTTCTCCCATCTAGGGAGAAGGTCAAGGAAGTAGAAGACGAAGAAGGGCTTCTCTCCCCCTCTCTCCCGGTGGCGCCGGAACGCCGCCGGGGCCATCATCATCACCATGATCTACACCAACACCTCCGCCATCTTCACCAACATCTCCATCACCTTCCCCCATCTATCTACAGCGGTCCACTCTCACGGAACCCATTGTACCCTCTACTTGAACATGGTGCTTTATGCTTCATATTATTATCCAATGATGTGTTGCCATCCTATGATGTCTGAGTAGATTTTCATTGTCCTTTCAGTAATTGGTGAATTGCTATGATTGGTCTAATTTGCTTGTGGTTATGTTATTGTACTTTGGTGCCCATCATATGAGCGCGCGCATGGATAACACCATAGGGTTAGTTGTATGTTGATAGGACTATGTATTGGAGGGCAAGAGTGACAGAAGCTTCAACCTAGCATAGAAATTGATGCATACGGGATTGAAGGGGGACCAATATATCTTAATGCTATGGTTGGGTTTTACCTTAATGAACGTTAGTAGTTGCGGATGCTTGCTAATAGTTCCAATCATAAGTGCATAGAATTCCAAGTCAGGGATGGCATGCTAGCAGTGGCCTCTCCCACACAAAACTTGCTATCGGTCTAGTAACATAGTCAATTGCTTAGGGAAAATTTTGCAACTCCTACCATCACTTTTCCATACTCTCTATACTAACTTTATTGCTTCTTTATCTAAACAGCCCCTAGTTTATATTTACGTGCTCTTTATATTCTTGCAAACCTATCCAACAACACCTACAAAGTTCTTCCAGTTTCACACGTGTTTTAGGTAAAGCGAACGTTAAGCGTGCGTAGAGTTGTATCGGTGGTCGATATAACTTGAGGGAATATTTTTTCTACCTTTAGCTCCTCATTGGGTTTGACACTCTTACTTATTGAAAGAGGATACAATTGATCCCCTATACTTGTGGGTTATCAAGACCTTTTTCTGGCGTCGTTGCCGGGGAGTTATAGCGTGGGGTGAATATTCTCGTGTGTGCTTGTTTGCTTTATCACTAAGTAATTTTTATTTGCTGTTCTAAGTTGTTCTCTATCTTTAGTTATGGATATGGAACACGAAATACCAAAAAAATTAGTTGTACTTGCTACTCATGGAGATGGGGAACCTCCTAAAACCCTTGATGCTCATTATGTGAAAGATATCATGTACTACTTTGATAATCCTGAGAAAACCCCATTCAACTTTATAATGGGAGTAACGTTGGATTGATGTCTACTACACAACCTTCTTCTTGTAGACGTTGTTGGGCCTCCAAGTGCAGAGGTTTGTAGGACAGTAGCAAATTTCCCTCAAGTGGATGACCTAAGGTTTATCAATCCATGGGAGGCGTAGGATGAAGATGGTCTCTCTCAAACAACCCTGCAACCAAATAACAAAGAGTCTCTTGTGTCCCCAACACACCCAATACAATGGTAAATTTTATAGGCGCACTAGTTCGGCGAAGAGATGGTGATACAAGTGCAATATGGATGGTAGATATGAGTATTTGTAATCTGAATATAAAAACAGCAAGGTAACAAGTGGTAAAAGTGAGCGTAAATGGTATTGCAATGCTAGGAAACAAGGCCTAGGGTTCATACTTGCACTAGTGCAAGTTCTCTCAACAATAATAACATAAATGGATCATATAACTATCCCTCAACATGCAACAAAGATTCACTCCAAAGTCACTAATAGCGGAGAACAAACGAAGAGATTATTGTAGGGTACAAAACCACCTCAAAGTTATCCTTTTGATCAATCTATTCAAGAGTCCATAGTAAAATAACACAAAACTATTCTTTCCATTCAATCTATCATAGAGTTCGTACTAGAATAACACCTTAAGACACAAATCAACCAAAAACCTAATGTCACCGAGATACTCCAATGTCACCTCAAGTATCCGTGGGTATGATTATACGATATGCATCACACAATCTCAGATTCATCTATTCAACCAACACAAAGTACTTCAAAGAGTGCCCCAAAGTTTCTACCAGAGAGTCAAGACGAAAACTTGTGCCAACCCCTATGCATAAGTTCATTGAACCCACAAGTTGATCACCAAAACATACATCAAGTAGATCACATGAATATCCCATTGTCACCACAGATAAGCACGGCAAGACATACATCAAGTGTTCTCAAATTCTTAAAGACTCAATCTGACAAGATAACTTCAAGGGAAAAACTCAATTCATCACAAGAGAGTTGAGGGGGAGAAACATCATAAGATCCAACTATAATAGCAATGCTCACGATACATCAAGATCGTATCACCTCAAGAACACGAGAGAGAGATAGATAGATATATATATATAGAGAGAGAGAGAGAGAGAGAGATCAAACACATAGCTATTGGTACATACCAAGCCACGAGGGTGAACTACTCCCTCCTCATCATGGAGAGCACCGGGATGATGAAGATGGCCATCGGTGAGGGATTCCCCCTCTGGCAGGGTGCCGGAACAGGGTCCCGATTGGTTTTTGGTGGCTACAGAGGCTTGCGGCGGCGGAACTGCCGATCTATTGTGCTCCTCGATGTTTTTAGGGTATATGGATATATATATAGGCGAAAGAAGTCGGTAAGGGGAGCCATGAGGGGCCCACGAGGGTGGGGGCGTGCCCAGGGGGTAGGGCACGCCTCCCTGCCTCGTGGCCACCTTGAAGCTTCCCTGACGTCTACTCCAAGTCTCCTGGATTGCTTCCGTTCCAAAAATAACTCTCCGAAGGTTTCATTCCGTTTGGACTCCGTTTGATATTCCTTTTCTTTGAAACATTGAAATAGGCAAGAAAATAGCAATTTGGGTTGGGCCTCTGGTTAGTAGGTTAGTCCCAAAAATGATATAAAGTGTATAGTAAAGTCCATAAACATCCAAAACAGATAATATAATAGCATGAATACTTCACAAATTATAGATACGTTGGAGACGTATCAAGCATCCCCAAGCTTAATTCCTGCTCGTCCTCGAGTAGGTAAATGATAAAAGAAATAATTTATGAAGTGTGAATGCTAGCAGGTGCACAAGTTTGATCAATGATAATCTCAATCACCTTTTCTAGCATCATTATATGTCATAACAGCAACTCATCTCATAAAACTTCTCATGATCAAGTAACAAGCTATTCAAATGTTAAAGCATAGACCACAAACTTTCTTGAAAACTAGCAAACTATGTTCTCAGTCATCAAACAATTGCAATTCATCTTATTTTTGGGAAGAGTCTATGTAAGAGCTTTGATTTAGCAAATCCCACATACTCAACTATCATATAGTCTTCCATGATTGCTACCACTCAAAGCATATTTTTAGAACAAATAGCATCCAGCGAACACAGAGAAAGATAGGGGCTTAATGTTTCGCCTCCCAACTTACTTATCATATAGATAATTGTCAACAATAATAATTCATGATCAAATATATTTGAATGGCCATATATGCTTAGATCTTTCCCCATCACATGATGCTTGCCAACTAAAGAGTAGGTTGGAATGAGAAGGAATACTACTGACTCTTGCATAAAAGTAAAAGATAGGCCCTTCGTAGAGGGAAGCAGTGATTTGCAGAGGTGCCAAAGCTCAAAGCTTTAAAACAAAGATGAAAATAATTTTGAGAGGTATGCTTTCATTGTCAACATAACAACCAAGAGTTCCCACTATCTTCCATACTAGATACATTATAGGCGGTTCCCAAATAGAAAGGTAAAGATTTTACTCCCCCTCCACCAACAATCACACTCCACGGCTTGTCCGAAACAATGGGTGTCATCCAACTATCAACAATCCTGGGGGAGTTTTGTTTAAATTATTTGCGGTTTGTTTTTTATCTTTTGATCATAAGACTGGGCATCCCAGTTACTAGCCATTTTTCTCGTGAATTATGAGCGGAGTCCACTCATCGTGAGAATAACCCACCTAGCATGGAAGATACTGACAACCCCTAGTCGCTCCATGTGTGATTCGGGCATACAGAACATATTATTATTTGAAGGTTTAGAGTTTGGCACATGCAAATTTACTTGGAACAGCAGGTAAATACCGCATATAGTAGGTATGGTGGACACTCATGGAAGAAACTTGGTTCAAGGGATTTGGATGCACAAGCAATATTCCCTCTTAGTACAGATATTTTGGCTAGCAAAGGATTCTAAACAGCAAGCACCACATGTTGGAGGATCTATAACAATATAACTTCTATACAAATATACCCGAGCATAACTCATTATGTTGTCTTCCTTGTCCAACTTCAACTAATTATCTCAGGTTTGAAAATAATTAATGGGGCTCACAATCATAGAAGATGTCTAAGATAGTATATTTATATGTGAAAGCTCTCTTCCTTCAATATTCTTTCATGAATTGTTCAAGTACCAATACAATGTTTGCTAACCTTCAGTAAATTTACCACCTCTACTTCTTAGATGTGAAGTCATTACTCCCCATGGGGTAAGCATATGAAACATATATAATTTCAGATTTAGGATATTCAAATCATTCAACCATTTACTCATAGGATATGAGTGAACCACACGAGTAAATGACAAACTACTCCAAAAGATATAAGTGAAGATCAATGAGTAGTCAAATAATTATGCAACTATGTGAAGACTCACTAACATCTAAGAATTGAAGATCTTGGTATTTTATTCAAACAGCAAGCAAAACAAAAGAAAATAAAATGACGCTCCAAGCAAAACACATATCATGTGGTGAATAAATATAAAGCTCCAAGTAAAGTTACCGATGAACGAAGACGAAAGAGGGGATGCCATCCGGGGCATCCCCAAGCTTAGGCTCTTGGTTGTCCTTGAATATTACCTTGGGGTGCCTTGGTCATCCCCAAGCTTAGGCTCTTTCCACTCCTTATTCCATAGTCCATCGAATCTTTACCCCAAAACTTGAAAACTTCACAACACAAAACTTAACAGAAAACTCGTAAGCTTCGTTAGTATAAGAAGAAAATAAATCACCACTTAGGTATTGTTATGAACTCATTCTAAATTCATATTGGTGTAATATCTACTGCACTACAACTTCTCTATGGTTCATACCCTCCGATACTACTCATAGATTCATCAAAATAAGCAAACAACACATAGAAAACAGAATCTGTCAAAAACAGAACAGTCTGTAGTAATCTGTATCAAATGTATACTTCTGGAACTTCCAATCTCCTACCAAATTAGGAAAACCTGATAAATTTGTGTACCAATCCAGATCAAAAAGAATCACATCAAAACCACGTTTCTGTGAATTAGCAAAACTAATTTACTGGGTGCAAAAGTTTTTGATTTTCAGTAGGATCAACACAACTAACACCGCAAGCTATCCTAAAGGTCTTACTTGGCACTTTATTAAACAAAAGCTATAAAAAATGATTACTACAGTAGCATAATCATGTTAACACACAAAAACAGTAAAGGTAAATATTGGGTTGTCTCCCAAGAAGCCCTTTTCTTTGATGCCTTTTAGCTAGGCATGATGATGACAATGATGCTCACACAAAAGATAAGAATTGAAACATAAAGAGAGCATCATGAAGAATATGACTAGCACATTTAAGCCTAACCCACTGATAACCCACAAGTGTAGGGGATCGCAACAGCTTTCGAAGGTAAAGTATTCAACCCAAATTTATTGATTCGACACAAGGGGAGCCAAAGAATATTCTTGAGTATTAGCAGTTGAGTTGTCAATTCAACCACACCTGGATAACTTAGTATCTGCAGCAAGGTATTTAGTAGCAAAGTAGTATGATAATAAAGGTAACAGTAGCAAAAGTAAAGATAATAGTTTTTGGGTTTTTGTAGTAGTTGTAACAGTAGCAACGGAAAAGTAAATAAGCGAAGAACAATATGTGAAAAGCTCGTAGGCAATGGATCAGTGATGGATAATTATGCCGGATGAGATTCCTCATGTAATAGCTACAACATAGGGTGACACAGAACTAGCTCCAATCCATCAATGTAATGTAGGCATGTATTCCGTAAATAGTCATACGTGCTTATGGAAAAGAACTTGCATGACATCTTTTGTCCTACCTGTAACGCCCCGGTTTCGATGCGCCAGGTGTCTGCCAGTTATTCGCCGTCGTTGCCATGTCATTTGCTTGCGTGTTGCACTTTGCCATGTCATCATATGCATTTCATATCATGTCATCATGTGCATCGCATTTGCATACGAGTTCGTCTCATGCATCCGAGCATTTTCCCCGTTGTCCGTTTTGCAATCCGGCACTCCTATGTCATCCGGCGTTCCCCTTTTGCCTCTTTTCGTGTGCGGGTATTAAACTTTCTCGGAATGGCCCGAGGTTTGCCAAGCGACCTTGGTATAGCACCGTGACCGCTGTCAAGTTTCGTGCCATTTGGAGGTCGTTTGATACTCCAACGGTTAACCGGGTAACCGCAAAGCCCTCTTTTGTTGCAGCCCAACACCCCTTCCAAAGTGGCCCAAAGCCCAGCAAACTTCCCTCCATGCTATCGGTCGTTCGATCACGATCGTGTGGGCGAAAACCGCACCCCATTTGGACTCTCCTAGCTCCCAGAATCTATATAATAGCCCCTCCCCCGAAATTCGCGGATCAATTCGTGGACGAAACCCTAGTCTTCTTCATCCCTGCGCCGCCGGACACGTCTGCGCCGCTGCCGGACATGTCCGCCCGTCGCCCCGACCAATCCGGCCTCGCCGCGTCGCCCTTGGCGGCCCTCTCTCTCCTTCCTCCGTCGCCACGTGGCCCGCGCCGCCCGCGCCACCGAGGCCCAGGCAGCCCGCCTGGCCCCGATCACCGCCCGTAGGCGCCCGAGCCGCCCGCTGCTCCCGAGCCCTCCCTTCGATCCAATCAGAGCGGGAGTGCTCGCACACTCCCCCAGCTCCATAAGCCCACCGGCCGGCCACCGGAGCCCCGTCGCCGAGCACCACCAGCGGTCCAGCCAGCCCGCCAGCCATCTCTCCTCCCTTCTGCTCTCTCTCTCGTTCTCTCTCTCCCTCACGCATCTCTCTCTCTCTCACCTCCACAGGAGCTTCCATGGCTGCCCCGATCTCCGCGCTCGTGCCGCCCCAAGCCGCCTCAATGCCGGGAATGGGTTGCCCCGTGCCTGATCTACCCATTCAGGGCCTTCCCGGCGCTCGCCGGAGTCCCATGCCCCCTCCCCGCCGGCGTTGACGTCCGTGCCCTCTGTTCTGTACGAGGGAAGCAGCCAACCCCGAGCTGCCAGTTTTTTTTCGCGAGGTGAAAAAAACTGCTAAGTCCCCAGATTTCTGTTATTTCCATGCCATGTTCATCGCATCACATCTCTGCATCCGTAGCTCCGTTTCGTTCATATAATATGTCAAATTGTTCGTCTCGACGAGTACTTCATTTCATTCCATTGCATCATTTTCATTTGAGCTCATCTTCATGCCCGAAATGCTGTTGGAAGAGTGCATGTTGATGTTAATCTGCTGAAACTGTTATAACTTGCTCATTTATTATTTTTGCCATGATTGATGTGTGCATCCTATGAGGTTGGTGTCTACATGAACGTTGATCTATGACATGCCATCTTTCCAGTGGTGCCAACCATGTATTTTTGTGAGATGTGTGCTGAGTGCATCGAGCTTGCTAAGTAGGGTAGTTGCTGTAGCTGTTTTCCTGACAGATTCTGTTATATTTTGTTGCTATGTTAACATGCTTCTACTTGTCATTGTGGGCATAATATGGAGATGTCCCATAAACATGTTTTGATCTACATGTCATGCTCTATCCATTCATGCCCTTGGTTGCAATTATAGCCTGCTGGAAGATGTTGTAATCTTGCTCCAAAGTTGCTTGATAATGTTGTTGTCAACCTGTTAACATTAAGTTCACTTGTTCCCTTGTGTTTTCCTAGTGATCCATGCACCCTATGACCTTGCTCTTGCCATGTATAGCTTCATTAACATGTCTTCTTACTGTTGGTTGCCTTGCCATGCCATGTATTGCTCTGTGGTGAGTGGTTCAAGCTCACCAACATGCCTACTTATTGTTGTTCCTGCCATGTTTAAATCTGTAATATAACTTGCCATGTTTACATGGCTGCCATCATATTTTCTATGCCTTTTTGGCTCATGGTCAGTAAGGGACTTTTGATCTATGCTTTTAGTAGATTCATGCCATGCCTTTGTTTGCCATGATAAGTTCCTGTAACATGTTGTTTGATAGCTCTAAACATTGCAACCTGATGTTATTTCTGCTAAAACCTGAAACTGTTATAATTTGCAATCTTCCCATGTCCTTTTGAGCATGTTCTAGTTGTTTCTGGAGATAGCTCAGTGATCATGTTTTGTTATGCTTTACCAGTACTTCATGCCCATGCATTTTTTTATTATGTTGGGGTGCTGTAGCATGTTGTTTTGATGCTTGCAATATGCCTAGTTGCTGTTTTGGACAGATTGTTGTTATGACTTGTATAGTGTGTGTGTGTTGAACCGTTGCTCCGTTTTGAGTGTGCTCTGTATGAAACTTGCTTGATTTTGCATGTAGCTTCATATTATCATGTTGCATCCTTGTTTTGAGGTGTTTGCTTGATGTTTGTATGCATTTTGCATCGATGCCATGTTTAACTTGTTTTGCTCATATCTTCTAGGCCGTAGCTCCGAATCTAATGAACTTTATATGTAACTTGACTAGAATTTCTTGTAGATCATCTTGGTGCATCTTAACTTGCTGTTTAACAACTTGAATATAAGGTTTATTCAGTTCTAGACTAATTTCGAAATTTGCATATGAGGACTTACCGGATTTGTTATATGTTGTTTCCGGCCTCATTTAAACTTGCCTTGAGGTGTTGTTCTTGTTTGCATCATCTCTTGCCATGAGTAGTCTCATCTAGCTTTGTCATGCATCATGCTTGTTGTGCATCATGTCTTGTTCATGTGTGGTGTGTTTATCATGTTGTGTGCTTCTTCTTGTTAGTTCCTGTTTTCGTTGCGATCGTGAGGATTCGTTCGTCTACGGTTGGTTCGGCTTCATCCGTTCGTCTTCTTCATGGACTCGTTCTTCTTCCTTATGGGATTTCGTGCAAGATGACCGCTACTGGATCTCACTACTATCATTGCTATGCTAGTTGCTTCGTTCTATCGCTATGCTTTGCGCTACCTATTACCTGCTTATCAAGACATCCCATATTGCCATGAACCTCTAACCTTTGACACCATTCCTAGCAAACCATTGTTTGGCTATGTTACCGCTTTGCTCAGCCCTCTTATAGCGTTGCTAGTTGCAGGTGAAGTTGAAGATTTCTCCATGGTGGACAGGATTTTGGTTGGGATATCACAATATCTCTTATATTATTAATGCATCTATATACTTGGTAAAGGGTGGAAGGCTCGGCCTTATGCCTGGTGTTTTGTTCCACTCTTGCCGCCCTAGTTTCCGTCATACCGGTGTTATGTTCCCGGATTTTGCGTTCCTAATGCGGTCGGGTGATTTATGGGACCCCCCCTGACAGTTCGCTTTGAATAAAACTTGTCCACCAAGGCCCAACCTTGGTTTTACCATTTGCCTCACCACCACCTACTTTTCCCTTGGGAGTAATTAATCCAAGGGTCATCTTTATTATAGCCCCCCCGGGCCAATGCTTGTCTAAGTGTTGGTCCAAACTAGAGCACCGTGCGGGACCATCCCTTGGCAACTTGGGTTACGTCGGTATCTGTACGCTTATCTTATCCGGTGTTGCCCTGAGAACGAAATATGTGCAGCTCCTATCGGGATTGTCGGCGCATCGTGCGGCTTTGCTGGTCTTGTTTTACCATTGTTGAAATGTCTTGTAAACCGGGATTCCGAGACTGATCGGGTCTTCCTGGGAGAAGGTCTATTCCTTCGTTGATCGCGAGAGCTTGTCATGGGCTAAGTTGGGACACCCCTGCAGGGTACAAACTTTTGAGAGCCGTGCCCACGGTTATGTGGCAGATGGGAATTTGTTAATGTCCGTTTGTAGATAACTTGACACCTGATCCGAATTAAAACGCATCAACCGTGTGTGTAGCCGTGATGGTCTCTTCTCGGCGGAGTCCGGGAAGTGAACACGGTTTTTGTGTTATGACTGACGTAAGTAGGTGTTCAGGATCAACTCTTGATCATTGCTAGCTTCACGACCGTTCCTTTGCTTCTCTTCTCGCTCTCATTTGTGTATGTTAGCCACCATATCTTGCTTAGCCGCTGCTGCAACCTCACCACTTTACCCCTTCCTTTCCCGTTAAGCTTTGCTAGTCTTGATACCCATGGTAATGGGATTGCTGAGTCCTCGTGGCTCACAGATTACTACAACAACAGTTGCAGGTACAGGTTATGCGATGTTCATGACGCGAGAGCGATGTTGCTTGTTTTGGAGTTTCTTCTTCTGCTTCTTCGATCAGGGGATAGGTTCCAGGTCGGCAGCCTGGGCTAGCAGGGTGGATATTGTTTGAGTTTCTGTTTATGACTCATCCGTAGTCGGATGTTGTTCTTGTATGATGATGTTGTATTCGTGTGGCATTGTATGCCTTATGTATGTATCCCCATCTATTATGTAATGTTGATGTAATGATATCCACCTTGCAAAAGCGTTCCAATATGCGGGTCTATCCTTGGTGGGACCTTCGAGTTCCTTTTGGATAGGGTCGCATATTGGGCGTGACAAGCTGGTATCAGAGCTTCGACCGACCCTAGGAGCCCCCCTTGATTGATCGTGTAGTTTGGCCGTTGTTGAGTCTAGAAGAAAACTGTTTTCGGAGTCTAGCTATATCGGAGAGTAGGAATTCTTTTTACTCCTCAGCCCTTCGTCGCTCCGGTGAGGAATCTTGACGTAGTGTTTTGAACTACTCCTCTTCCGCTCAAATTTTTCTTTAGGATCACGCGGTTAGTTTTCGCTTCGTTGTCCATCCTCTTTTGTCCGGCGCATTCCTCGTCAAGCTGATTCAACCTCTCTCTTTTGGGAGATCAATCCTTAGCTCTTTTCGATCGATGTTGTTTCCTGTCCGGTTGTCCTTGTTTTTCCCACCGCCCTCCTTTTTCATCTCGGACCGAGTCCGTAATCGAGTATCCATCCTACTCGTGCGAAATCTTTGCTTTCTTTCCTCAATGATTTCAACGGGTGTTTTCTCTTCAAGATATTCGCCGGTCCCCCCTTCTAAGTTGTCTTTGTTTTACCGCCCTCCCACCCTCTTCTTCCCGGAGTCTGAGTCTGTTTCGACTATCTATTTCATTCGTGCGGAGCCTCTTCAGTCTTCCCTCAATTATTTCAACCGGTGAATTCTCGTCTCGTTCGTCATTCTTCATCCCTTTCTTTTTCCGGTGCACACAATTCAAGTTTTCTTCGTTGTCGATCATATTCTTTTCCTCGGCTCAAGTGTTTTTCCCTGCTGGTTCGCCTCTCGCCAGTTTATTATTCCGGAGTCCAAGACATCTCAGGAGATTCGTCTGTGTTCCAATTAATTCAAGGTTGTCACCTCATTTAAATATTTCATTCATTCCGGTGCTTCATCTATATGTTCAACAATCCTTTCCAATGGTGTTTTTCTCTTCAGTGGGCCCTAACCCACAGGTCTTTTCCCAGGATCTTACCTGACTCTTCTAATTTCCCCGGAGTTATTCTCAATTCTTTTCAAGTGTGACGTAAGAATGAATCTCATCAGTCACATGTCTTTTTCCAAAATCGATTTCGAATCATTTCATTGTTGGCTTAACCCTTCGCTTTTCATTCTCCCGGAGTATCTCAGTAATTTTGGTGTCTCATCGTCATTCTCAACATTTGAAGACCGAAGAAGAGTTTTTTTCCTCTAAATCTTGTCCGTTCCCCGGAGATTCACGGTGCTAGCTCGATGTTATCCTATCAAATTGTTTCAAGTCATGCAAATTCTTCTCATCCATCCGGAGTATTTCAGGAGTTGCTTTCTCTCTCGATCATCCGGAGGCCATCTTTTCGGAACATTTCTTCGTTCTAAGTTTTCAGTTTCGTTCGTCTCAATATTCTTCTGGTGCTTCGTTCAAGTGTCCTTCAATCAGTTCGCGATCTCTTTGCTCTTTTGCATCTAAATTCCCTCAAGCATATTGGATCTTCTAATTCTTCCCGGTGATTCATACTATTTCATCAGTCATTTTTGAATTCTTACGGTGGTTCGTACAAGATTCTTTTTCCTTGTTTATCATATTAATCCATTCGTTCTGTCAATCCTACCGGTGGTTCATGAAGACCTTCTCAAGTTTGCGATATATCCCTTCTCTATTCTTTTTCAAGAAGAATAAGTAGTATGCTAAATCCATTGCTTGCCATCAATTTAATTTGGTGAAGGATAAGCATATAATAAATCTTATTCTTATTTCATCCAAGTGATTATCCCTTCCTTCGGAGTTTGTTCTTCGTGAATAAATTCTAGTTTCAAGTATTTTCATCTTTTCTTTTCCGGAGTTCATATTTCCTCGGCCATCTCATCGGAACCCACATCTAAATCACCGCAAGGCTCGTCTTATTCTTTCCATCCTTGAATTCTATCTCATCATCCTTTTGTTCACCGGAGTTCTTCATGGTGGCTCGTCACGATTTAATTCATTCTTCAAGAGTTCATCAAGTATCAATCCATCCTCTCTAGCTCGTGTTCTATTCCTCCATGTTCAGCCGAAGTGCTGCCTAAATCCTTTCAGTCTTATCCGTTTCTTTTCTCATTCTAACCACTCCGGTTAGAACGAGTGATTTCATAGCCTATCTGATTCCGTGAGCTTTCGATTCTCGTCATTCTCGTCGTTCCCCTCTTCTTCTCGAGTGCTCTCGATTCTTTGTTTCTTCTCTTGAGTTCTTCTTTCACCTCATCCCTTTTTCCTTCCGTCTCGGACCTAAGATCTCGGGACGAGATCTCTTGTTAGTGGAGGAGTGTTGTAACGCCCCGGTTTCGATGTGCCAGGTGTCTGCCAGTTATTCGCCGTCGTTGCCATGTCATTTGCTTGTGTGTTGCACTTTGCCATGTCATCATATGCATTTCATATCATGTCATCATGTGCATCGCATTTGCATACGAGTTCGTCTCATGCATCCGAGCATTTTCCCCGTTGTCCGTTTTGCAATCCGGCACTCCTATGTCCTCCGGCGTTCCCCTTTTGCCTCTTTTCGTGTGCGGGTATTAAACTTTCTCGGAATGGCCCGAGGTTTGCCAAGCGGCCTTGGTATAGAACCGGTAGACCGCCTGTCAAGTTTCATGCCATTTGGAGGTCGTTTGATACTCCAACGGTTAACCGGGTAACCGCAAAGCCCTCTTTTGTTGCAGCCCAACACCCCTTCCAAAGTGGACCAAAGCCCAGCAAACTCCCCTCCATGCTATCGGTCGTTCGATCACGATAGTGTGGGCGAAAACCACACCCCATTTGGACTCTCCTAGCCCCCAGAATCTATATAATAGCCCCTCCCCTGAAATTCGCGGATCAATTCGCGGACGAAACCCTAGTCTTCTTCATCCCCGCGCCGCCGGACACGTCTCCGCCGCCGCCGGACATGTCCGCCCGTCGCCCCGACCAATCCGGCCTCGCCACGTCGCCCCTGGCGGCCCTCTCTCTCCTTCCTCCGTCGCCACGTGGCCCGCGCCGCCCAGCGCCGAGGCCCAGCCAGCCCGCCCGGCCGAACTGGCCCCGACCACGCCCGTAGGCGCCCGAGCCGCCCCGCTGCTCCCGAGCCCTCCCGCTCGATCCAATCAGGAGTGGGAGCGCTCGCCACCTCCCATGGCTCCGCAAGCCCACCGGCCGGCCACCGGAGCCCCGTCACCGGAGCACCCGCGCGGTCCAGGCCAGCCCCGCCAGCCATCTCTCCTACCTTCTGCTCTCTCTCTCGTTCTCTCTCTCCCTCACGCATCTCTCTCTCTCTCACCTCCATAGGAGCTTCCATGGCTGCCCCGATCTCCGCGTTCGTGCCGCCCCAAGCCACCTCAACGCCGGGAATGGGTTGCCCCGTGCCTGATCTACCCATTCAGGGCCTTCCGGCTTCATGAGTCCCACGCCCTCCCGCCGGCGTTGACTTCCGTGCCCTCCGTTCTGTACGAGGGAAGCAGCCAACCCCGAGCTGCCAGTTTTTTTTCACGAGGTGAAAAAGCCTGCTAAGTCCCCAGATTTCTGTTATTTCCATGCCATGTTCATCGCATCACATCTCTGCATCCGTAGCTCCGTTTCATTCGTATAATATGTCAAATTGTTCGTCTCGACGAGTACTTCATTTCATTCCATTGCATCATTTTCATTTGAGCTCATCTTCATGCCCGAAATGCTGTTGGAAGAGTGCATGTTGATGTTAATCTGCTGAAACTGTTATAACTTGCTCATTTATCATTTTTGCCATGATTGATGTGTGCATCCTATGAGGTTGGTGTCTACATGAATGTTGATCTATGCCATGCCATCTTTCCAGTGGTGCCAACCATGTATTTTTGTGAGATGTGTGCTGAGTGCATCGAGCTTGCTAAGTAGGGTAGTTGCTGTTGTTGTTTTCCTGACAGATTCTGTTATATTTTGTTGCTATGTTAACATGCTTCTACTAGTCATTGTGAGCATAATATGGAGATGTCCCATAAACATGTTTTGATCTACATGTCATGGTCTATCCATTCATGCCCTAGGTTGCAATTATAGCCTGCTGGAACATGTTGTAATCTTGCTCCAAAGTTGCTTGATAATGTTGCTGTCAACCTGTTAACATTAAGTTCACTTGTTCCCATGTGTTTTCCTAGTGATCCATGCACCCTATGACCTTGCTCTTGCCATGTATAGCTTCATTAACATGTCTTCTTATTGTTGGTTGCCTTGCCATGCCATGTATTGCTCTGTGGTGAGTGGTTCAAGCTCACCAACATGCCTACTTATTGTTGTTCCTGCCATGTTTAAATCTGTAATATAACTTGCCATGTTTACATGGGTACCATCATATTTTCTATGCCTTTTTGGCTCATGGTCAGTAAGGGACTTTTGATCTATGCTTTTAGTAGATTCATGCCATGCCTTTGTTTGCCATGATAAGTTTCTGTAACATGTTGTTTGATAGCTCTAAACATTGCAACCTGATGTTATTTCTGCTAAAACCTGAAACTGTTATAATTTGCAATCTTCCCATGTCCTTTTGAGCATGTTCTAGTTGTTTCTCGAGATAGCTCAGTGTTCATGTTTTGTTATGCTTTACCAGTACTTCATGCCCATGACTTTTGTTATTATGTTGGGGTGCTGTAGCATGTTGTTTTGATGCTTGCAATATGCCTAGTTGCTGTTTTGGACAGATTGTTGTTATGACTTGTATAGTGTGTGTGTGTGTTGAACCGTTGCTCCGTTTTGAGTGTGCTCTATATGAAACTTGCTTGATTTTGCATGTAGCTTCATATTATCATGTTCCATCCTTGTTTTGAGGTGTTTGCTTGATGTTTGTATGCATTTTCCATCGATGCCATGTTTAACTTGTTTTGCTCATATCTTCTAGGCCGTAGCTCCGAATCTAATGAACTTTATATGTAACTTGAATAGAATTTCGTGTAGATCATCTTGGTGCATCTTAACTTGCTGTTTAACAACTTGAACATAAGGTTTATTCAGTTCTGGACTAATTTCGAAATTTGCATATGAGGACTTACCGGATTTGTTATATGTTGTTTCCGGCCTCATTTAAACTTGCCTTGAGGTGTTCTTGTTTGCATCATCTCTTGCCATGAGTAGTCTCATCTAGCTTTGTCATGCATCATGCTTGTTGTGCATCATGTCTTGTTCATGTGTGGTGTGTTTACCATGTTGTGTGCTTCTTCTTGTTAGTTCCTGTTTTCGTTGCGATCGTGAGGATTCGTTCGTCTACGGTTGGTTCGGCTTCATCCGTTCGTCTTCTTTATGGACTCGTTCTTCTTCCTTGTGGGATTTCAGGCAAGATGACCGCTACCCTGGATCTCACTACTATCATTGCTATGCTAGTTGCTTCGTTCTATCGCTATGCTGCGCTACCTATTACCTGTTTATCAAGCCATCCCATATTGCCATGAACCTCTAACCTTTGACACCATTCCTAGCAAACCATTGTTTGGCTATGTTACCGCTTTGCTCAGCCCCTCTTATAGCGTTGCTAGTTGCAGGTGAAGTTGAAGATTTCTCCATGGTGGACAGGATTTTGGTTGGGATATCACAATATCTCTTATATTATTAATGCATCTATATACTTGGTAAAGGGTGGAAGGCTCGGCCTTATGCCTGGTGTTTTGTTCCACTATTGCCGCCCTAGTTTCCGTCATACCGGTGTTATGTTCCCGGATTTTGTGTTCCTAACGCGGTCGGGTGATTTATGGGACCCCCCTGACAGTTCGCTCTGAATAAAACTTGTCCACCAAGGCCCAACCTTGGTTTTACCATTTGCCTCACCACCACCTACTTTTCCCTTGGGAGTAATTAACCCAAGGGTCATCTTTATTATAGCCCCCCCAGGCCAATGCTTGTCTAAGTGTTGGTCCAAACTAGAGCACCGTGCGGGACCATCCCTTGGCAACTTGGGTTACGTCGGTACCTGTACGCTTAGCTTATCCGGTGTTGCCCTGAGAACGAGATATGTGCAGCTCCTATCGGGATTGTCGGCGCATCGGGCGGCTTTGCTGATCTTGTTTTACCATTGTTGAAATGTCTTGTAAACCGGGATTCCGAGACTGATCGGGTCTTCCTGGGAGAAGGTCTATTCCTTCCTTGATCGCGAGAGCTTGTCATGGGCTAAGTTGGGACACCCCTGCAGGGTATATACTTTCAAGAGTCGTGCCCGCGGTTATGTGGCAGATGGGAATTTGTTAATGTCCGGTTGTAGATAACTTGACACCTGATCCGAATTAAAACGCATCAACCGTGTGTGTAGCCGTGATGGTCTCTTCTCAGCGGAGTCCGGGAAGTGTACACGGTTTCTGTGTTATGACTGACGTAAGTAGGTGTTCAGGATCACCTCTTGATCATTGCTAGCTTCACGACCGTTCCTTTGCTTCTCTTCTCGCTCTCATTTGCGTATGTTAGCCACCATATCTTGCTTAGCCGCTGCTGCAACCTCACCACTTTACCCCTTCCTTTCCCATTAAGCTTTGCTAGTCTTGATACCCATGGTAATGGGATTGCTGAGTCCTCGTGGCTCACAGATTACTACAACAACAGTTGCAGGTACAGGTTATGCGATGTTCATGACGCGAGAGCGATGTTACTTGTTTTGGAGTTTCTTCTTCTGCTTCTTCGATCAGGGGATAGGTTCCAGGTCGGCAGCCTGGGCTAGCAGGGTGGATATTGTTTGAGTTTCTGTTTATGACTCATCCGTAGTCGGATGTTGTTCTTGTATGATGATGTTGTATTCGTGTGGCATTGTATGCCTTATGTATGTATCCCCATCTATTATGTAATGTTGATGTAATGATATCCACCTTGCAAAAGCGTTCCAATATGCGGGTCTATCCTTGGTGGGACCTTCGAGTTCCTTTTGGATAGGGTCGCATATTGGGCGTGACACTACCCTCCCGTGGCAGCGGGGTCCTAGCGGAAACTAAGGGATATTAAGGCCTCCTTTTAATAGAGAACCGGAACAAAGCATTAGCACATAGTGAATACATGAACTCCTCAAACTACGGTCATCACCGAGAAGTATCCTGATTATTGTCACTTTGGGGTTGTCGGATCATAACACATAATAGGTGACTATAGACTTGCAAGATAGGATCAAGAACACTCATATATTCATGAAAACATAATAGGTTCAGATCTGAAATCATGGCACTCGGGCCCTAGTGACAAGCATTAAGCATAGCAAAGTCATAGCAACATCATTCTCAAAACATAGTGGATACTAGGGATCAAAATCCTAACAAAACTAACTTGATTACATGGTAAATCTCATCCAACCCATCACCGTCCAGCAAGCCTATGATGGAATTACTCACGCACGGCGGTGAGCATCATGAAATTGGTGATGGAGGATGGTTGATGATGACAATGGCGACGAATCCCCCTCTCCGGAGCCCCGAACGGACTCCAGATCAGCCCTCCCGAGAGAGAATAGGGCTTGGCGGCGGCTCCTTGTCCTAAAACGCGATGAAACTTTCTCTCTAATTTTTTCTCCCCGAACGTGAATATATGGAGTTGGAGTTGAGGTCGGTAGAGGTCCAGGGGGCGGGCGCACCCAGGGGGAGGGTGCGCGCCCTCCTGTCTCGTGGATAGGGTGTGGGCCCCTGGTCTTGATTCTTTCGCCAATATTTTTTATATTTTCCAAAAAGTCCCTCCGTGGATTTTTAGGACATTCCGAGAACTTTTCTTTTCTACACATAAAACAACATCTTGGCAGTTCTGCTGAAAACAGCGTCAGTCCGGGTTAGTTTTATTCAAATCATACAAGTTAGAGTCCAAAACAAAGCCAAAAGTGTTTGGAAAAGTAGATACGTTGGAGACGTATCACCCATTTCCTATGCATAGGGATTTTGTGAGCAAACAACTTATGGGAACAATAATCAACTAGCATAGGAAGGCAAAACAAGCATAACTGCAAGATTTTAAGCACATAGAGAGGAGACTTGATATTATTGCAATTCCTACAAGCATATGTTTCTCCCTCATAATAATTTTCAGTAGCATCATGAATGAATTCAACAATATAACCAGCACCTAAAGCATTCTTTTCATGATCTACTTGCATAGAAAATTTACTACTCTCCACATAAGCAAAATTCTTCTCATTCGGAATAGTGGGTGTATCATAGGAGACTCGAATCCTATAAATTGTCTCCATATTAAAAGAGTAATGTTCAAAAAAGGGTAATCATAATCATGACAAGTTTTATAATCATCAGTACTTTTTATAGCATAAGTTTCATCACAGTAATCATCATAAGTAGCAACTTTCTTCTCATCATAATCAATTGAAACCTCTTCCAAAATAGTGGATTCATCACTAAGTAAAGTCATGACCTCTCCAAATTCACTTTCATAGATATTATAAGATTCAACACCCTCCAAAATAGTGGGATCATTACTTCCTAAAGTTGACACTCTTTCAAACCCACTTTCATCAATATAACCATCAATAATAGGAAGCATGCTATCATCATAATAAATTTGCTCATCAAAACTTAGGAGGCTAAAAATATCATCTTCATTAAACATAGCATCCCCAAGCTTAGGACAAATGTTAATTGCAGAAATATATTCTCAAACATGCCATTCTCGTCAAACATAGCATCCCCAAGCTTGGGCCTTTTCATATCATAAGCATAATCACTCTCATCATTAATAGTATGGATAGCACCAATAGTATAGCAATTATCATCATCACAATGAGTAATAGTAGAAACATCATTTGGGAGGGATACCTTTCTACCTTTGCTTCTCCGTCTTTTCTTTTTCTTCTTCACGTCATGTGTGGGTTTAACCATCTTTTTGAGCTCCTTATTAATGAGATTGGTTGAATAGAAAGCTCCTCCTCATTACCTGATTCATCATAAGAAATAATAGGAGGATATTGGGAAGTCTCTTCCCTTTCATTAGTATTCTCTTCATCTTCTATTTGCTTTCTTTTCTTTATGTAATTGGCAATATAAGGATTTTCATTACAATTCACCGCACAATACATATAAATTTCCTCTAGATCAATATCAAGGAATTTCTCAAGGTTATATTCTGGAATATGCTTAGTTATACATTTCATTTCTTCATAACCCAAAAGCAAACTAAGTTCATTATGATGTGCAAGGGAAATCAAGTCATCACAATTTTTTGACATGATTCGATCATGAAACAATTTGCATCGGAGATTTAAATGACCATGTTCATTGCAAAGTTCACAAGTATGGCAAAGAAATATTAAATTTTCGGCACAAACATCTAGCCTCTCTTGCAACCATTTAGTTTCTAAATACTTATGTCTCTTGCAAAATCTATCTTCCCTATTTGGTGTGTACTTGCAAACTCTATGCACTCCACAAAAGTTGACATGCTTATAAGAGACATTTTCATCTTGACTAGTGCAATCATCATTAGTACTATGGATATTCCAAGAGTTCATACTAACAAATTGCAATCATGCTCATCATTCAAAGATTTAGTGCCAAACATTTTGTAGACTTCTTCTTCTAGCACTTGAGTACAATTTTCCTTTCCATCATTCTCACGAAAGATATTAAAAAGATGAAGCGTATGAGGCAAACTCAATTCCATTTTTTTTGTAGTTTTACTTTATAAACTAAACTAGTGATAAAACAAGAAACTAAAAGATTCGATTGCAAGATCTAAAGATAAAACAAGAAACTAAAATATTCGATTGCAAGCACTCACCTCCCCGGCAACGGCGCCAGAAAAGAGCTTGATGTCTACTACACAACCTTCTTCTTGTAGACGTTGTTGGGCCTCCACGTGCAGAGGTTTGTAGGACAGTAGCAAATTTCCCTCAAGTGGATGACCTAAGGTTTATCAATCCGTGGGAGGCGTAGGATGAAGATGGTCTCTCTCAAACAACCCTGCAACCAAATAACAAAGAGTCTCTTGTGTCCCCAACACACCCAATACAATTGTGAATTGCATAGGCGCACTAGTTCGACGAAGAGATGGTGATACAAGTGCAATATGGATGGTAGATATGAGTATTTGTAATCTGAAAATATAAAAACAGCAAGGTAACAAGTGGTAAAAGTGAGCGTAAACAGTATTGCAATGCTAGGAAACAAGGCCTAGGGTTCATACTTTCACTAGTGCAAGTTCTCTCAACAATAATAACATAATTGGATCATATAGCTATCCCTCAACATGCAACAAAGAGTCACTCCTATCGGCGTTCTTGGAACGGGGGTCCCCAGACTTGCCTGCCTGCGGCCTGCGGCGTGGCTCCACCAGTGGCCCAGTACGGCCCGTCTTCATCAACAAACACTCAAGATCCTCGCGAGGGGCCAAGCCTCGCGGGGCGGACGACACAAGGCCTCCTCGGGAGTGGCCACACCTGGCAAGATCGCGAGAAGGTGGAGAGATCAAGGCAAGGGGTACCACGCGAGGTTCCCGTGACGCAAGCCATTACGACCAAGACCAGGCGGGCGCCAGGCGAGCGCCAGCCTGCGCAGTGTCCTCGTTTCCCCTTTGGTGCTAAGGGGGCAAGCGCATGCGCGGAGTACCACGGCATCAGGCAAAGGTTTCCATATCGGTGCAACAAGACCAAGACCAGAAGGACGGCAGGACGGAGGTCACCATGGAGCCCAAGATGACGTCACCACCAACGCCTTTGGCAGGCGAAGACCACCTTTAGTCAGGATAGCTTGTACTAGTTGTCCCCTTTCAAAATGGCCGTTGTTGGATCCCTTCCCGCTCAATATTTGGGGAGAGGACCAGGGCCTCTATAAATAGGACTAGCCAGCATAGTAGAAAGGACGGAATCATTCAGTTCATCCACACACCACACCAGCACAAGAACACCTCTCCTCGCGAGGCTGTTCTTCCCCTGTACTGTTCATCATCAGCCCAAGAGGCAATCCACCATACCACACACAGGAGTAGGGTATCAAACCACAACGGTGACCCGAACATGTATAAATCTTGTGTCCCTTGTGCTGTGAGTTCGTTGAGCTAGCTTAGAGATCGCGGCGAGGCTGAGGGCGTGTTTCGGTAGGGAGAAATCTTCGTGCGCACCCCAGTGTTCGAACCTTAAGGATTTTGCCGGAACCCAATATCCGACATTTGGCGCGCCAGGTAGCACTACAAAAAAATACACTTCCGTGATGATACGTGTTTGTCACAGTAGGTCGCGTTTTTTGTCATGCATGTACATCCATGACAAATTTATGATGTAATCAAGATAGTCATACCGTCTTTGTCGAGAAGTGTTCCATGACATTACCAAAATTATCATCACGGAAGTGTCCACTTCCATGACGATAAATCGCGCGTCACAGAAGTGCTTTCGTCAAGGGTGACCGACACGTGGCATCCACCGTAATGGAACGCCGTTAAGCTATCGGGTCGGGTTTTGGATTCGATAACCCGTTAACAGCCCCGACCAATGGGGATTTTCCACGTGTAAAATCATCATTGGCTGGAGGAAACACGTGTCTGCTCGTCGTTGGGATAGATGTCATCCACTCATTGGACGGAAGGCGCCTATGATACGTCGACAGGTGGCACGGCCCAACAAAGGCCCATTCCTGTGAAAAGGCCGGCCCGTTTGACTTGGTCAAAATGTGGCGGGCCGGGCGATGGAAAGCTTGTTAATGGCCTATTCGCATATAGCCCATTTATAGCCAGCTAACCCAAGGCCCGTTACACCCTATCCGAATTAGGCCCAGTAGCCTCATCTGGGCCACCCAATATGATTCCAGCCTGTTTTCACTTCTGGCCCATGTATGGCCCATGACGTCTTTCGGCCCATATGAGGCCCTATGTAACTCTTGGCCTATTAACGGCCCGTGGTGAAACTGGCCTGTAATGAACAGTGTATCACTTTACACCCATTAACGGCCCGTGGTGAAACGGGCCCGTTATGAACAGTGTATCACTTTATACCCATTAACAGCCCGTTAATCCGTTGGGCCGTTTCCAGCCCATGTTATCTTTCGGCCTTCTCGGAGCCCATTTATTCTTGGGCTCATTTCAAAGATTCGCTTACTTACGACCCGTTCGCTCATTTTACGCTTGTGGGCGATTCAGCCCGTGGTTACAGTCGGCCCGTTTGTGGTCCGTTAATACGTTGGGCCGTTTTCATAACATCATGAAATACGGCCTATTAACGATGGCCCGTTATGGTCGGCCCATGAATGGACGATTCCAACTCTAGCCCATTTACGGCCATAATGCCGCCTGTTATTGGCCCATGTTATCATACTGCCCGTATAAGGCCCATTGATGATACGGCCCGTAGAAAGCCCATTGTTTCTACGGCCCTTAGAAGGCCCATTGTTTCTACGGCCCGTAGAAGGCCCACTGTTTCTACGGCCCGTAGGAGGCCTAGTGTCACTACAGTAAATATTAGCCCATGGTTATTGTAGCCTAGTTTTAAAAAATGGGTTATTGCAGCCACTAGCAAACCGCAGAAAAAGAACTGCAATGACTACAAGCAAACAAATAAACAAGACAACAAGGAAATAAATAAGCAAGCAACTTACACTAGGCTATCACGGCTATCACATATTACATCCACTGGGCATCAAAGTTCGCCACAAGTGCAAATAAACGCGCCGACAAAAAAATATACAAAACTGAGAGCACTTCAGAAGGCACTAGGCCTGGCCAGGAAAGGCCCCCCAAACAGCTTAAGAAGCTGAGTAGACCTCAGTTGTGTCAACGATAGATGCATCAACACTAGATTTAAGGCTTGATGGTGCACACGGCAGTCCTCTGACATCTTCATTGCATCTTTGACTTCAAGTCGGAGCTGAGCTGAAGCAAGCCTTTCCGCTTTAAGTTGAGACTGAAGAAGTCGAACTGATTGAGGCAGCGACTGCACAGAGGTTGTCTCACACCTGCTGGTGAGTAGCTTCAACTCACTGTCTTCATCAAGATAGGACCTTGGGGTCATCTCGCTGTCCACAAGATGGTTTGGCTCACTATCTTCCCTAAAATTCTGCCTGGCGTAAGAGATACGACTCTGAAAGAGAAACAAGGAGACACGTAACAGGTTTCACAATTATATAAGCAAATAAATGGATCTGTTCTGCATAAGGAACATGTTTTTACAACTACAATTTGAAATTGGTAGTTGTTGCAAACATCCAATCAGATGTAAACAGCAAAGCAAACAACAGTGGAGGAAATGATGCCTATCCAAATCTATACTAGAACAAAGTTTGAAGGCTTGAGAAGGATGAACTTACATTACATGTTAACACGGGCTGGACAAAGCCCTTCTCCATGTTGATGGAAGGATAATTCAATAAATTCCCCAAAGAAAATTCTTTATAAGCGTTGCCATTATTCTACATTTTGCAAAGAGTAAATATAGATCAAATAATATTGGAAGAAACAAAGGATAATGAAGCTCAGGTGCAGACTGATGATACATAATCAAACAGCAATTAATTAAGTACAATGTTACAAGGCAAAAGGGAGAGAGGTACTGACGAGAGCAATGCAGAGCCCATTATTGTTTTGAGATCGTATGATCCTTTGAGCAAGGAGATTCATCTGAAATTAGTTTTCATACAAGACAGAAGGTAAGGCATAAGCAGAAATTTAGGAGTTCAAATTTTGAATTGATATCATAGACAGTACCTGACGCTGGGCTCCCAGCAGTTCTAATAGGGGTTTGGCCACTAGAGTAGGGGTAAAGTGTGGTACAGTTGGGCCTGTGTTTTCTGTGGCTGCTGATCTATCTGATTTAACAGGTATCACTACCTTTTCCAAATACCTAGTTTGTACTCCTTGAGGATCTGCACTCACCCTCTTCCTTTTGGACATCTATTACGAAAGAACAACATTTGACTGGAAAAACATAGTGTGACGACACATGGAATAGGTACAAAAAATGGATAGGTATGGCATATAATCATATATGATGCTTAAACTAAGCAGATGGTGTAACAAAGTAGAAGTAATGCAAGAGGTCAGATGCAAAATATGTGCGACCAATACAACTTTGCAAAGCTAGAGCAAGCACCTTGATGGGTGAATAAGATAGGCCATCCTCCACCATGCCAATTTTGTTAGCCAGTGGATCGTTCCGCAATATTCCTCTCGTGCGCCCATTCTCATATTCATTTTGATAATGTTCAATATCGACATGCATGAAAACATAAAAACAAGTGAGATTTTCTTTGTAATGCGTATGATTCTAATCCAATCGCCTCCCTGTAAACCCCTTTGTGCTATCTCTGTAATTATTTTAAAAGATGCCATGCATGCTGTAATTTGTTGTGTGCATTAATACAATGTGGCCTACTACTCAAAATATGAGAGCTCCAGAAGTGATGACACTTCGCAGATGATAGCTTCAACACATAGTAAAGAAGAACAAGTCGACCTGACCTGACAGATTCAAAATATACTAAGGGAGAACAACTCGACCTGACCAGTCGACCGCAAGAGAAGAGTATCATCTTAAAGAAGAGCAGAAGAGCAAGCAGATTGAAGATATTACAAGTCTTTCAATACAATGTCGGTTGGCCACCCATGATGAACCAGAGCTCAAAAAAAATACTATTCTTTCCGGTCTCTCCATATGTGGCTCACATGCATTTCGAAACTAAAGTAGGAACATTTAGCTCACCAATTAAACATCTCTCAGTTTTACTAATATCAGCAATAATATCAGATACGAATTTTTACAACTAAGCTTGTTTAGCTCGATGGGTGGAGCAGTGCTACTACGACACGAACCACGTAGGCTGATTGTGGTCATCATAAAATGGGAAAAACATAAGCATGATGAGTACAGTGTTGACCGTGGCAGTGGGATGGCATATCTGAAGCTGCAAACCGCGCAAAGGGTAGTTAGCAACCAATGTTTGCTTTGAAATAACAACTAAGATTTGGTATGGGCAAGAAAGTACGGTCAACAAGTGACAAAGAAATGCAATTATGTTGTCTCTCTATATGTCGCGACATGCATTTGGAAACTCAAGTGGGACCTTTAGCTAACCAATTAAATGTGTCGGTTAACTAATATCAGTATCATATCACAATCATATTTGAACAACTAAGCTTTCGAATTCTGAGTGTTGTGTTGTTTAGCTTGAAGGGTGGAGTAATGCCAATACGACAGAAAGCACCTACGCAGATCATAGTAGAGTAGATAAAAGGGGAAAACCCTAAGCATCAAGAGAAAAATCAGGAAAGTGAAACTAGTTGGACAAGTGGGTGGCGCACATGCTTTTCGAAACGAATATAGGAACATTAGGTGACCAATTAAACGTTCTTTGTTTTAGTGATATGAGCATCATGTCAGATTCGTATTTCAACACGTAAGCTTTGGGTTGAGGTCTTGGGGAGCAGTGCTAGCACGACACGAAGCACCTATGATGATGGTAGTGAATATAAAGGGGGGAAACCATAAGATTTACGAGTATAGTGCCCGTGCCATGGCGGATCTGAAGGTGCAAACCGGACAAAGCTACTTCGCAACCAATGTTTGCTTTCAACTAGCCACTACGATTTGGTACGGACAAGAAAAGTATAGTAAACAAATTACGATCTATTTTCCGGGTGAGATCAATAACTTAAGCACATATGGAAGAGTACCACCTCTCTTGCGACGCCATGTAGGCCTATGCTGATACGTTGAGGGTGCTGCGGGTGCGATGACTGTCGGCGGCGGGGAAGAAGACTTTAGACAGCAGACGGCCGGGTCGGGGGATATATCCTGTTGCCGTGGACGAGGCGGTCGTAGGAGCGACAACGGCAAGGTGGACGACAGCGCCGATGAAGCGAGAGGAGGCGATGAAAGGATCCTGGTCCAGCGCCATGGATGAGAGACGTCCATCTCTTGCAGTGGACGACGGGGTAGGGGTAGGGGCTCTGGCAAGGTGGAGGATGGGGTGGCGGACGGAGGAGGCTGGCCGTAGTGCGGAGCTTGTCGTGCCGCCGACGGTGTATGAATGGGCAAATGGAGGGGGGATCTCAAACTTTGGGACGCGCTTCTCTGAAATGGGGGAAAGTTACGAACTTATCCCCCGTTTTAAATTTCGGACATCGCGTCGGTTGGGGATAGGACGGTAATCTCGCATCTCCCAAATATTTGCCGGTAACTATTTCGGGCGAGGAGAGGGTGTTTTGCCGCCACGGTTGGCACCACGGTGTATGAGCGGGTGACAGTAGGGCGGTTGTGTCACGTCGATGGAAGTTACACATCCGCCCTATTTAAAATATTAGCCTACATCGATTTTGGACGAGGAGAGTTTGTTTTGCCGCCCACCGTGTATGAATGGGGAAATGGAGGAAGAGACACATGTCTTTCGGACGAGCTTGAATCAAATGTGTTTTGCCGCCCACGTTTGGCGCCCATCGTGTCTGAATGGGCTCAGAGGCCGTCGTGTCATGTCTGATTGAAGTTACTAGTCTACCCCTATCGACAGCAATGTAAATCCGGTGGATAAGGATGTACTTAGTGTCAGGGGTAGACAGTAATTTCCATCTCGCAAACACTTGCTTCGGGCAGCCCACAAATTATAGTGGGTGTTTAGCCGCTTGTTCAAAACTTGGGAGAATTAGCATTCACGTTTGCCACAGGACCCGCAAACTAAATTCAAATCAATTTGTATTCGATTACGAATATCCAAAGATAATTATACGTTTTGTTATTTATTTCTTCAACACCACAACAAAGATTTATTCCACCTTTATATATGATTATGATTTAGAAATGTCGTGATCTTAGAATTCAGTAGGTTGGATACACTCTGATTCAAACAGTTATTTCATCCAATACAATATGCTCACACGAAAAATAGTTCACCTTATGTCAATCATACAATTACTAAGGATTACCTCGCCTAAAAAATTTGGATCATTACAACACACGGACAACATGGAATTCCGGACAACATAGGGGGTCTTGCAACATAATCCATTCAGAGACATGACACAACATGCAAGTACAATAATCTAATGACAATTTCAACTAGTATCTAAAGAAGAACCGGGATTACCTTGGGCTTCAGATAGCAGAAACAGTAGGACCTCCCCCATCTTCAAATGCAACATTCTTACTTCCTCCAATTCTTGGGTTGCTTGCATAATGCGTGCCGCTAATTCCATAATTTCCAGCCTCAAGATAAAGATTACCTCATTCATGGCAGCCACACCATCTCTTTCGCCTCTAGTAGAGCCTCAAGCACTATAATATCTGTGCTCAAACTGCTCTCCGGTGGTGTTGCCTCTGAACTGCTACCATCTGGTAACATGGATGGCGCACTGCTTCCACAAATAGATTCTGGGGTTGTACATTGTGTCCTAGTGTGAACAGCATCCTGAAAGGTTTCACCGGACATAAGTAAGAGATAGTTATCGTATGATCCAGCAATAAGCTTACATGGTAAACGACGGACGAATTATTGCGAGCATGGCAAACTATATTTGAATGGTTCAAGCAGCATCGGCGAAAAAGAAATTAAAATGGTAAGATGAAACTAGGGATGTAAGTGGCAAATAAGCGACATCCGCCAGTCCCATCTAGTTAGTTTTTGCTACCTCCCTAGTTCATTTTCCTCAAAAAAACAAAAACTCTTCTGAACTATCATACCACTAGTGGACTTTAATCGGGATAAAACGGGACCCAGTTGACATCCCTAGTTGAAAGGGAGTGTACAACAGGCATGCATTTCTTTAGGATAGTACAGCAGGCACTGCTGACATATTGGCCAACTCAGGTATAGCGTAACAACAAACAAGCAATCAAGCAATACGGCAAACAGACAACTGAACTATTTGTAATTCGGTAGGATTACACGTTGAGGGCACAAGCCAAGAAAGCAGCCCACTCGCATTACATTTCACATGTACTAAAACACATTGGCTTACCATATGTTGATGTGAAGCCTAGCTGCTTTGTTGCAATGTTCTTTGAAAATATCAATCGACATCCCGTGGTTGCAAATCTAGTTGTTGTAGTTTATTCGCACCATCTATTTAGGTAAAATTAATTTTAATCGCATGCCTTTGGTCGAATTGATCATCAATGGTTCATCTAAACTAATGAAAGAAGGGTGTGTGCATACACGACAATATATCTGCTTCCCTCTATTTTTATGCTTGTTCGAGGTGCCAGCCCCAAAAGAACAAATATTTTGCTTGATGGGGTTGGCAGCTCCATAATTAATAGAAGCATCAAATTAGTCATGCAACTTGGGAAGATCAAGAACACACAAACAAGTAATGAACAGAGGGTCGGAGCAGTGATGTAATAGCTAGCATCAGAAAATGTAGGGTAAAACAAACAAAAAGCAGCGGAACCACATGCTAGTTTGCTGATGTGTAATTAAGCATAGAGATCATTAACCAGTCTGATGGAACCAACAGGTGGCATCGGAACAAAACTAAAGCATACTAACTATATGTTCACTGGTATGTAATTTAGCACATGTAACATGTTCACCGCCAGAAGTATGGCCCTACAGGTGCAAGCAGAATAATGCGTCTCATGAAAAACTGAATGTTGCCCTGAAGAAATTCAAAGGTGCGGTGCTTATGCTAGGAAAGTGAACGTAGGCACTGGCCGTTGGATGATAGTACCTGATTCTCGGCGTATGGGTATCGTTGTCATACTTGATAGCTAAGGATCGTCGATGGTGCTCGTGTTGCGGTTGAGTTTGGCCCATTGTCATTGTCGCTGGCGGCTCGGTGCTACTGATTCTGGCGCTGTCGACATACAAGAAAGCTCATCGTGGTAAGTGAACAGTTGCGATAAAGAGAAAAACGAAGGAGTACAAATCGAAATAACTGATGAGGCTGTGGCGTTGGTAAGCAGGGCGTTGGAGTTGAATATGGCGTCCGTGGAGCGGGTCGGTGCGATGGGCGAAGGCTTGGCGGGCGCATTATGCAGTGCTTTTGGTGAGGCGGATCTATTGCCAGGGCGAGGCTTGTATGAAGGGCCAGCAAAGGCGGACGAGGGAGTCGATGAAGGGCCTACGTTGTGGTGGGCGAGGGCGCCGGTTAAGCGATCCGGTGCGGTGGACCATGATGGCGGTCAAGGAGATCTCGAGCGGTGGACAAGCCGATCAATGAAGCGGCTCGGTGAAGTGGTGAGTTGGCGGTTGGGGGTTCCAAGGTGCAGAACGTAGATCCGGCGGGGTGTGAGGTCCACCGCTGCAGCGGAGGACTAGATTCGGCGGCTTGTCGTGGTTGGGGGGTCGGGGAGGGGAAGGGAAGGGGCTCCGGGGAAGAATGTTGGGGGCAAAGAGAGGAAAACAATGGAGTTACCAAAGCAGCCCTTTTCCGTTCATGTGGCAGGGGTAAAACAGGAATATCGCAGGGCTAAACTTTCGGGCGCGTGATATTTCGATGTGAGCGAGAAGTTTGAAAGCTTTTGGCGCCTAAAATTATAAGTATTCTGCTCTCGTCTGGCCGACTATGATATCATGGCCGACAATTTGTTTGTTTTGCATAAAAAAAATGTGCAAGTTTTGAAAATCAATGTCTCCAACTCGAAACTTAGATTGTCCATTCAATTCAAATATGGATCATTGAGCTACTACAAGCAAATACCATCATACGGTCCAATTCAAATGAAATTCCAAATGTGTTTATCCTAAATATGATGACAAAAGCAAAAATGTGTATGTGTATGAATAAAGTAAATGATTATAAAGTTTGAACATGCTCGTATGTGTATATCTCTAGGTTTGATATATGAATTTGAAATCACGAAATTCCGGCTTAAAAAATGTACCTCCGTTTAAATGAATTACAAAAGTTAATGATGGAGTCGAATTCCAAAATTCCAATCTTAGGTTTGTAATTCTAGTACATCAAGGTATATCACGCATGTTCAAAAGTATCGTTATCTCATAGTAAAAACTGTTAAACAAATTGATCAACCATGAGTGCACAACATCTCAATTACGCTAAAATCCCTCAAATATAGACACCTCACTCTTTATCTGAAGTCACCCCCCCACCACCACCACACACACACACATAGATAAGTCGTTCTCTCCCCCAGACACCAACACACGAGCACATTAACACCCCTCTCTCTTGTAAAGTCCGGACCCCAACATAGGTCTCTATCACTTTGTCTCTCGGGCATGCACACATCTCTTCCCTCACTCTCTAGGTCTCTCGCTATCTCTCTTACCGAAGCACACGCACTATGTAGAGTGTATATTTCCCATACACACAAAACGTCGCCCCCAAACGTCTATCTCCCTAGTTATGTGGTTCTCGCGCACTCACCTCACACACCACCCCCACTGCAAACAAGCACACTTTGTCTCCTTGTGCACCACTCTCCTCTTTCTATCTCTCCCACATGTGGACCCGCCCCAGCTCCTTACCTGTATACATATATGTCGTGACTCTTTGCATAGCTCCCTAATGTATAATCGTTCTCGATTTCGCACATTGTTCTCTACACCATATATTCTAGATCTCTCATGAAGTCCCTATCACACACACGATGACTCGCTTCCCCTGCGTCTCCGTTCATAGGCCAATTTCGGACATCAACATTGTCTCCCTATCTATACGCCATTTATGGACACAAACGACCCCTCTCACCCCCTCTCTTCCTCTCTCTCTCTCTGTCTCTCTGTCTCTCTGTCTCTCTCTCTCTCTCTCTCTCTCTCTCTCTCTCTCTCTCTCACACACACACACACACACACGCACACACAAACTCGATGTCTCTTCCAAATAGTATGCTCCCCCCGCCCGCACCCCTGCTATCTTGCTACTACACATGTCACACCATTCCCCCTTCCCTTATACTAGGTTTACATCATCAGTGGTCTCTCTACTCCACATACACTCTCTCCCTGTCACATGCAAACGCGTGCACAAACACACACAGACATGCACAAACACCCATTTATCTGGATCCTCATCTCTCCCCATGTCCGCATGTGTATATCACACACTCACTCTCTAATTATGTATATGTGTATCCACGTTACACAACACAAAGCCCCATGTACATGTCTCTCTCTATCCTCCACACACATAGACACAAAGAATCTATTATCATTGCCTCAGTCTCTAACATATCGCACACGCACTCTCTCTCTCTCTCTCTCTCTCTCTCTCTCTCTCTCTCTCTCTCTCTCTCTCTCTCTCTCTCTCTCTCTCTCTCTGCAAACACGCTCAACAAGGGTTTCCCCATGAATAACTTACCGTCTACTCATCAACAGTCGTGGCAGTACGGCGAACACGAGACGTGAAAAAGAATAAATCTACACGTGATTAGACCACCTACTATGACTACTAGGACTAGAGCAAGACAAAAAGCGCGCCGCCGTCACCCCCTCCTTGTTGGCGACGGGAAAATCTTTGTTTTACACAGTCGAGAAGTCATTGTGCTAAGGCCCCACATGCCGAGGCGTTGAATAGAATGTAGATGCTAGTTTACGGAAGCAAGTATCGATAATACGTTTGTATCTCCATACTTATATTTCTTCTTTTATAAAAAACCGAGTTGGTGATGATGGTACGTGTGCCATCTTGCAATATAGAACGTTTGATCTATATCTGACAGATGGAAATTAAACTAAAAGATACCCGCACCCCTCTCCACGTTTGCAGACAAGGCCTTCCCTCGTTCATCCTTATCTCCAACAAACCTCATTGTTGAGCAATTAAGAAAGGAAGCCTCTGGAACAAACTGGCCTAGCGGCCGCTGCCGGCGTCGTCAATCCCCATGCCTCCGCTCAGTCCGACCACCAACCACCACCACACCCAACTCATCTTCACCTTATCTCATATTTCTTGAGATATCATTAGTTTTTACACATGGGATTACTCCCGCAAGGGTCAATCACAACAAGTGTTTTTATAAAAAAAAATGCATCTTGATGTTCCGTTAATGCACGGATCTTGCTAGTACTCCTACACAAGACTAAGTTGGTGATCTTTGTGTATGCGCCATCCGTCGCTTCGACCATTAGATCTACATCTAACGATTGTGAGGTAAGTTGTTGCCTTTTCTCACCAACATCCCACTTGTCTACCAATTTGCAGAAAAACCCATAATTAGTATCTTAAAACCAACCACGTCCCTCCCTGACCTCACCAAAACAGCCCAAGGAATATATTATAATTGAAACATAATATACATATGTATATCAAAATTAGGGTGTTTTGTACCAAGTTTGTGAATAAGTATTATTCTAATTATGATTCGTTGCAACGGACATGAACATTGCTAGTATTTCCAACCATGTATTTTTTTTCTAGTATTCCATAGTTTCGGGTTTTCCATCAAGATATTAGTCCCTCATGGTTGATATTTATTTTCAATCATGTACACATATGCACTAAGTAACTATCCTTGATTATTGGCTTCCAAAGCTTAACTTTCACTCCTACTTACAATATGTAGAGTATTTAACAAAAAACTACCACTTTCAACCAGCCCTAGGAAGAATCTATTGTACAAAAAATAGCAAAAACATGCCCAAAATTTCTTAATCCAAGCCAAAAACTACTACTACCCCCGTTTCAGTTTACAAGTCTTGCGCATATACCTAGGTTGTCAATTTTATCACCCTAATATAAACTATATAGCACAAAAATTATACCTTTTGAAAGTAGAAACTCCATAGTTTATGTTGGTATATTTTTGTAATATATGACGTGTATTAGGTTGGTCAAATTGACGACCTAAAATACTGCTACGTCGTGTAAACTGAGAGAGAGGTAGTACCTAGTACTCCTACCGATTAGGTTCATTTAAACCCATTTATGACTGGGTTGGCCCACACGTCCGTGCTGACAAGGCAGCTTAAACCAACACATTTTGTTTGACCATTGACACGAGGGACCCACATCTGACCTTCTATCCTGTTATTCCCCCTCAAATCATTGTTTTTCCTGAACATTACTTCAAACAATCTTGATCGTGTTCGTCGGTGGCGCCGGTGATGGCGAGTTGGCCGCCGCTCACCAGACGGGCGGACACCGTGACTTGCCTCCGCTTGCGGGTTGGCGGTGGCCCAGCGAGCAAGCTGCCGCGCTGGCCTTCGCTCGAGCCAGATGGCTGGCCAGAGCGCGGCACACGCGAGCAAGCCGCCGCACTATCGTGCCAATCTAGCTAGCAAACCTTGCAGACAAGCAGCTGGACGGAGCTATCTTGGCTAGCTAGCGGCCGCGAGCGCCGGACGGAGCTGGCATCCGGGCTGCCGCAACATGGGCTCCGCACCGCCGGCGGTTTTGACCTCGCCTTCTGCTGGCAGCGGTAGCTGCGTCCCATGGCCGAGGATGACTAGGTGGACATGCTAGAGGTAGGAGGTCACTCGAGGATTTTGGTTGGTAAGAGCATGTACAATGGTTGATGAGGTAGTCTTATCTTAAGTCTGCCACGTATGCAAGTGGTAGTAGTTTCTTGGCATTTTAGTGGTTTCTGGCATTATTAGGGGTTTCTTGTAAGGAACAATGTACGTACTACTAGCGACAAAAGGCGATTCTAGGTTGTGTTGTACTCCAACGAGTACTACTAGTGGTCGCAGGAGTGTATACCTCGTTTTGTGGGTTCGATCCCGGCCGAACGCACGGCGGCCTTTTTAAAAAAAGTACTACTACACTTTGCTGCGAGCCAATATTTTACACGGGTAGTTTGAGTTTTGAAGTCAAATGGACGTGCGGCCCCACAATCTAGGTGCACTGGACAGCCTCGCCACGTGAACGGGTTTTCCTTCCTAGCATCTCGTGGCTCGCGTGCTCGCCCTAGCCGCACCTCGCTTGCAGCTTCCTCATCAGCTAGTAGTAGCATATTTAAACTAGCGCCTTCCAATTAAGCCCGAGGAGCCGGAAAAGCCTGGCGGGGCATAGGGAACTATGCAATATGGCTCTGTACTCTATGTAAAGTGTTGTACTACTAGTACTCTGTAGCTTGTGGCGGTGCGCGCATGGACTTCACTCCATTATCAGCTCTACTATAAAAGAAATTCCTCTTGACGTGTTTTTTTTTTGAAATGGAGGCCAAAGCTTTGCTTCATCTCATTCATAAAGAAGGAACTACTAACAAAGTTCGAGGAGATCCATTACACCTCCACAAATGGAAGCGAAAAGCCTAGTCTCGCTGTATCAAATAACTCAAATGTTACGCCCCGGAGATGATAACATCATTGATAAACAGGCTGCTAGTGTGTGCGTGAGAGGAGCGGCTGAGTAGGCCAGCTACTCCTACGTGAGAGGAGCGGCTGAATATAGCACCGAGAGTACCCACTAGGCCACTACGCAGTGTACTTCCCCTGCATTGATAGTACATAGATGGTTCTAGAGAACAGTAGTACCCTCCACTTCCAACTGTAGCTCCTTGGCCCTGAGATTCAAGAGTTCAAAACTGGTGCACTATACTAGACTAGACTAGACTAGAAATACAGTACATCGCACTAATACTCGTAGTTGAGAAAAGTAGTATTGGTATTTCTGATGCAATCACGTACTCCTCCGTCACATAATGTAAGGCGTTTTTTACACTAGTTGGCGTGTACAAAAATGGCAAAACATACCCAAAATTTCTTAATCCATGCCAAAAACTACTACCTAGTGCCAAAATTTCCTACTAGTGCTATTATTTACAGTATAATGCAATCCCATAACGTTCCATAATGCTAGTACTAGTAGTAAATAATAGCCTCACCCCTTCGCCGAGGAACGATCTCAGATTGGAAGGGCGAGGCCCTGCTGTTACTCGCTCTTATCTCCTCCTCGCCAGATTCCTCCCCGAAGAGAAGGCGGTTCGTCGCTGCTCCAATGGATTCGCCAGGCGGTTCTCCTCCTCGTCGGGGCTGGGAGACCTTGGACGATGATCCTCTGGGAGAAATCGCATGCCGCTCCGACGTCCTCACCGCCGCAAGACTCGGTGCTTCCTGCACCAACTTTTTCAAGACGCTGCTTAAACAGGTTTGGGAAAAGGCCATGCTTGTTGGTCTTCCATGCGTCCTCGAGGAGAAGGTTCTTCTATGGGACAATCCTTCGAACAGTCCACCGCTCCCTGGCCATGGTTGCACGTTGACTCCGATAGAGTTGCCGACATTGAGAGGTAGTTGGATTTTGTCCGATGAGCAGGTCAGTAATGGAGTTTGATCATGTAGTACTTAGTTATTCTATTTCCATCCCGTAATTTCTCCGCTGCCCACCGTCTTATATATAGGTCTGGGTTGGTGCCAACGAAGATTGGCTTGCATACCTCCAGCCGGATACCACCATCATTTTGCACAACATCCACAACAGTGCGGCCGTTCCGGTAGACCCCTTCTCCACCATTGGGATCGGCCTTCCGGACTGGCTGGGCTTGAATACGTATGATGATGCCTACATGAGATTGAAGAAGATAGCAATTGCAGACCCGCCGACAAAGCGACCGGCTACAACGATTACTATCTCATCGCGGTGTTCGACATAAGAATTGCCATCAATGCAAGACATAGTAACGGCAGAGGCTGGCGCATGTTGGCGGCGGCAGATTTGTACCCCTACACGTTCGAAGACGCCGTGCGCCATCTAGGCCGCATCTCCACGGTGACAAGCCAGGGGACTTGTTTCATCTGGTTGCCATCCTACGGTACGGGAGATTACAAACGGAATGCACAAACCTTCATTTGCATCCCTAATGGTACTCCATTATTTTGCAGGGACCAGTCATCCCCCGATCAAAATAAGATCGCCGATCCTGGATGTGCATTTGCATCCGCGATTCGGTCTAACCTGGAACCTTGTAGCTGACTTTGGCATATTTGGATCAACTATCTTAGCAGTCGTTACCCATGGTACCACTGATGTGCAACATGGTCACACAATCTACCATGATCGGACCGTCACCATCTACCCAGGTATTCCATTTTTTAACCCTCTCGCCCTCTCTTTCATTGTTGTACTAGTAGTATACTTAGTACTACTAGTAGGAGTACTTTTTACCTTGGAGGACGCTATAGCTAGCTGGGCCCGTGAAGACTTGAACCCACTAGCTGCCATCATTTTTGTTTTTCCATGTCTGACTATCTCATCCATGTAGCCAAGAGTGGCTATATATAATAAGCCGGTTATTTTACTTCCTCTATACCGAGTAGTACTATTTGCTGCACAAGACATCGACCGCCATATTTGAGCACAACATTATTATGCATGGACCTTAACTATATGCGTCACCATGTGTCCAGATCTGGGATGCCGTGTACCGGATGAACGGCGCCGAGTTCGACCCCGTGATGCTACGTGGGTGTCGAGGAACACTCTTAGAGTACTACGCTTTTAAATGGGGACAGCTACCCCATTGTGAAGCGGATGCCACCTTCCGTGCGCGACACGGAAGGCCTGCCGTTCATGAAGCATGGTTGTGTCTTCATTGCGCACCGCGGATGAATGACATCTTTGGGACACGCTATCCTCGATTTATGCCGCTCAGCTTGGATGAGTCTCCATCGTGTGGAACCGGACTAGAAAGTTGCGACAATGATTCCGTTGCCCACCGCTATGGATCATGCCATCCATGAAGAATACACAGGATGGAACACGGAGGAGGACATGCATGTAGCCCATCTATAACGTGTAAGTGGAGTCGGTAATTGTGAGCAGTGGCCTGTGAATATATGTAGACTAGTCGTGCACAAATTTATCACATGAATTGGAGATGAACTTGTGTGGCATACTGGCATGTGTCCTTTAGAATTTATTACTAGTAAATGTGTTATGTGTACGTGCAACTTGTGTGGTTGTTGCACGGGCTCCAACACGCTCTTTGAGAAAAAAAGGTGGCACGGCTTTGGATATACGTGACGTGGCGGCATCATACAGTACCATCGTTCGATATAGTTGTAGTACACTCCTACTAGGACGACTACTCCTATAAAACCTTGCGCTTGGCTCTTTGCCTCTTCGGGAGGTTCAATAGTTCGTACTCGTGTGAACCTTGCACTTGCCTCTTCGCCTCTTCAGAAGGTCCAACAATGATGATACTACAGTACAATATACGTCTAGCAATCTGACACCAATTGAACTGCTGCACGTCCACCGCGAGGGCGAGGGCGAGGGCGAGGGAGAGGAAGAGGGAGAGGGCGCTGTAGTCAAAACCCTCTCCTCGTCCTGCGAACCACCGCGCGCGTGGGCGAGGGAGAGGCGTAGTAAGCAAGCTTCTCCTCGTTCGGTGAGTTGACAAGACACATCAAAGTAGTACTAGTACTAGTAGTAGTCCATACTGCGTCTGAGGGAGTCCTGGACTAGGGGGTGTCTGGATAGACAAACTATCATCATCGGCCGGACTCCAAGACTATGAAGATACAAGATTGAAGACTTCGTCCCGTGTCCGGATGGGACTTTCCTTGGCGTGGAAGGCAAGCTTGGCAGTACGGATATGTAGATCTCCTACCATTGTAACCGACTACGTAACCCTAGCCCTCTCCGGTGTCTATATAAAGCTGGAGGGTTTTAGTCCATAGACAACAACAATTACAACAATCATACCATAGGCTAGCTCCTAGGGTTTAGCCTCCTTGATCTCGTGGTAGATCCGGTCTTGTACTACCCATATCATCAATATCAATCAAGCGGGAGTAGGGTTTTACCTCCATCGAGAGAGCCCAAACACAGGTAAAAACATCATGTCCCTTGTCTCCTGTTACCATCCGCCTAGGCGCACGATTCGGGACCCCCTACCCGAGATCCGCCCGGTTTGACACCGACATTGGTGCTTTCATTGAGAGTTCCTCGTGCGTCGCATATAGGCCCGATGGCTCCTTCGATCATCAACAACGACGCGGTCGGTGAGACTTTTCTCCCGGACAGATCTTCAATATTGGGCGGTTTTGCTTCAAGGGCAATTTGCTTGGCCATCTGGAGCAGATCAAAGCTCGCCCCTGGCCGTCAGTCGATTTGGAAATCTAAACTTCACGGCGGACATCCGCGGAGACTTGATCTTCGATGGATTGAGCCACAGCCCAGCGCCCGCCTTTATCACGAGGGCATGATTTAGCTCTGTTGCGGATAGTGTCACGGAGGCGCTGCAGAGTCGCTCCGATCCCTAATTCGAGCCGATTGCGCAGGTCGAGATGGGTGGCTAGACACCGCCTCGGGGGCTGCAACCTCTACGGTGATGGAGCCGAATACTGACCTTGTACCTTGTAAAGCTCGTGACTCCGAGGTGCCGGACTCCTCGCCGGACTCCGAACCTCCTGCGCCCCTACCAATCGAATCTGATTGGGCGCCGATCATGGAGTTCGCCGCCGCGGACATCTTTCAGCACTCGCCTTTTGGCGATATTCTGAATTCACTATAGTATCTCTTGTTATCGGAGAGCCACGGCGAATCAAGGTCGGGGCGGTTGGGATGCGGACGACGAAGAAATTCAAAGCCCACCCACCACCCACTTTGTAGCCACTGTCGACGATCTAACCGACATACTAGACTATGACTCCGAAGACATCGTCGGTATGGACGACGATGCCGGAGACAACCAAAAACCAGCGCCTACGGGGCACTGGAAAGCCACCTCGTCATACGACATATACATGGTGGATACCCCAAAGGATGGGAATGGCGATGGAACAGCGGAGGAGGATCCTTTCAAGAAACAGCCTAAACGCCGGCGTCAGCGGCGCCGCTCTAAATCCCGCCACAGCAAGAATGGAGATTCCGGCACCGGAGACAACAACACCCCAGACGGTGCGAAGACAACCCCTCCAACAAGATTCAGACGGGGCGGAGAAGCCAGCCCTCATGAGAGAGCGGCGACGAAGAGGTAGAGGATGATAATTACATACCTCCCTCAGGAGATGAGGCAAGCCTCGATGATTTATGAATTAAATCGTGCACGAGGATCCCGTCGAACAAGAGCATTTTAAGCGCAGGCTTATGGCCACTGCAAATAGCCTCAAGAAAAAGCAGCAACAACTTAGAGCTGATCAAGATCTGCTAGCCGACAGATGGACTGAAGTCCTCGCGACCGAAGAGCATGAACTCGAACTCCCCTCCAAAAGCTACCCCAAGCGCAAGTTGCTCCCCCATTTAGAGGAGGAAGCATATAAACCAACATCACCAGCGCACGATACGGCTGACCGACCACCTCGAGGTTGCGACAGAGAGGCCTCTAGGCCCCCCACTAGAACAGTACCCCGGCATCGCTCGAAAAGTACGAAGCCACGGGGGAATGCGCCGGACTTGCGAGACATATTGGAGGATAAGGTAAGACAATCAAGATCGATCTACGGATCATGTGGGCGCCCCACGGTGGGCGACGACTACCGTTGCACCAGATATAGCAACTCCGGCCGGGCTGAACACAGTAGACAAAGCTCGCTTGAGCGATGTCGTGATATAGCCCAATATAGAGGCGCCGCACACCCACTATGCTTCATAGATGAAGTAATGGATCATCAAATCCTTGAAGGGTTTAAACCCGTGAATACTGAATCCTACGATGGCACAACAGACCCCGCGGTTTGGATCGAAGACTATCTACTTCATATCCACATGGCCCGCCGCGATGATCTTCATGCCATCAAATACCTCCCACTCAAGCTTAAAGGACCAGCTCGGCATTGGCTTAACAGCTTGCCAGCAGAATCAATTGAGTGTTGGGAGGACCTGGAAGCCGCATTCCTCGACAACTTCCAGGGCACATATGTGTGACCACCAGACGCCGATGACCTAAGCCACATAATTCAGCAGCCAGATGAATCGGCCAGACAATTCTGGACATGGTTCTTAACAAAGAAAAATCAAATCGTTGACTGTCCGGATGCAGAGGCCCTCGCAGCCTTTAAACATAACATCCTCGACGAGTGGCTAGCCGGCACCTAGGGCAGGAAAAGCGAAATCCATGGCAGCCCTCACATCACTCATGACCCGCTTCGCGGGGAGAGGACAGGTGGCTAGCCCGCATAACAACCTCGGCAAAAATTACGGCAATCCGGATACCAAGGACCACAATGGCGGTCGCGTTGCAACAGAACAAGCGCCGCGTTAATGGCGATAACATCGAGGATCTGGCGGTCAGCGCGGATTCAGAGGCTCCAAACTCGGTCGTGGAAGAAGCCATTCAAAAGAACCACTCGAGTCCGTCCAATTTGGACCGAATACTCGATCGCTCTTGCGGATACACGGCACCCCCGAAAAGCCAGCTAATCACACCAACAGGGATTGTTGGGTATTCAAGCAGGCAAGCAAGTTAATTGCCGAAAACAATGACAAGGGGCTACATAGCAATGACGAGGAAGAGACCCGACCGCCGAACAATAGAGGACGAAGGGTTTCCCCACAAGTGCGGACGGTGAACATGATATCGCAACCCACATACCCAAGAGGGAGCGAAGCGTGCACTCGAGGGGCGTATATGCGATGGAGCGATCGCCTCAGTTCAACCCATGGTCCTCTGCCCGATCACTTTTGATCGAAGGACCACCCACCAATATCCGCCATGGCGGATTCACGCGATGGTTTTAGACCCAATCGTCGATGGATTTCACCTCACGAGTCACGATGGGCGGCGGCGGCGGCTGAACACCTTTATCGGGATCGATGTGCAAGATGGGCATAGACCCTCAAGGATTAAACCCACAAGGGCGATCTTCAAAGGCGTCATACCGGTGTAGAGGCCAGTATGCGAGGCTCGATTACACTTGAAGTGGTCTTGGATCCCGGATAACCACGGCGAGGAGTTAATCTTGACATAGTTACATTCGCGCCGGCTATCATGCTCGCTTTCGGATGGACGCGTTTGCAAAGTTCAATGCGGTGCCGCATTACGCATACACGAAGCTCAAGATGCGGGCCCTCGAGTCATCACGGTCAACGGAAACACTGAACGCTCCCTCCGAACGGAGGAACACACAACGGCTCTCGCGGCAGAAGTACAAAGCAGCCTCTTAAGGCAATTCTCGAGTTCGGCCATTAAGCGATTGGACACGGCTAAACGCGCCCGGAGTAACATACAACAAGACCACCTAGCACGTTCCGAGCACGAGTAGCAATGCGGCCCCAAACCCAGCCCTTGCAAGATTGCAATAACGGTCCTACGCGTACATCATTACGCTCTGGAGATACCATGGGCATAGGGGGAGGGGCACGACCATGACAGGCCCAGAGTGCGGCTCAACCACACCAGGGGATCCTAAGTGTGTCATCTTTTTTTCCTTTTTTTCTTATCAACAGGACTCCATTTACCAGAGGCCCTGTCCAGCAGCAGACCTGCCGAACTCACCATGCAACAGCCAGGGGAGAAGAAAAGCTACGACGAGTATCCAAGTGGTCTCCATTTCGAGCATTATACCTGTTTTATACAACATTCCGCAGCCTACCCCTGGAGGGGACATGTTTAATAGTCCTACCCCTTGCTTACCGCACTATTTGTATCGTTCTGCATTCATGGCAGTACTTCTTGAATAAACAATGCATCGCTTTTTGCTTATAACTGCATTTCTTTCTTATATATATATGTTCATTTATGACATCTTGCATCCGTACACTTTGGTACGGCTAAATACACCAGGGGCTTAAGTTCCCCGCATTATGGTGTGACAAGTCCGAACACTTTCACAAGTGCGGCACCCCGAACTTATAGCATTATATGCATCGGCTCCGAATCATGTCTTGGGTCAATAGTTGGGTTTGCCCGGCTCCCATGTTTTGGTACCTTACGTTCCGTTGTATCGGCTAAGGTAGCACTGGGAGAACCACTGCGATTGCGCCCCGGTTGAGCTGGGCGAGCGCCTCAGTGGAGAAAGCTAAAACTGACCATCATGATAAGGCGAGAGCTGGTCGCTGTCCGAGAGGTCTTTTCGAGTCCCTAAAGACTTATGCCGCTTAGAGCGAGGAACCGGCTTTGTCCGGCCCAGGCATGGATAGCGCCCTGAACTCGGTCTTCCAAACACTAGGGGCTTCGCCGAAATTTAAAATGAATTCTATGGCTAAGTGAGAGTATTCAAGCATTATAAGTCCGGTTGCCTAGTTCGTTGTGTTGAGTGCCTCCCTAGATGGACCCAAAAATGGGAACAAGAGCGCTCAAGTTTATCCCCAACACCCCAGCACTTGTGGCATGGGGGCTGAAGCCGACGACTTGCCATCTCTCAGATTTGATAAACGGCCGCACAGATGGTAATATTTTAAATTAATAAGCATTGCTTAGTGCATATGAACAAAGTTTTCAGCGCACATGATAACATATTGCGAGTCTACTCAAATATTACATCTTTCGAGCACTCACCCGCAATCATGCGGGCACCCTTCAGGACACTCTTATAATACATTTCGGGCGTGCGATACTCCTTGCCCACGGCGGCGCGTCCGTCGAAGCTTCTCGGCGTCCATCCCGCCTCATGCACTTTTGCATCGGCAAGGCCCGACGGGCACCTTCAATGCAAAGGAGTGCTTGACGACTTCAACCTGAGGACATGCATCCACCAGCCGCTGCACCAGGCCGAAGTAGCTCCCAGGCATGGCCTCCTCGGGCCACAGCCAAACTATGAGGCCCTTCATGGCCTGTTCGGTCACCTTGTGGAGCTCGACCAGCTGCTTCTGCTGGTCGCTAAGGGGCACCGGATGTCCGGCCTCAGCATACTAAGACCAGAAGACCTTCTTCGTCGAGCTCCCCTCCTCGGCCCGGTAGAACGCGGCAGCATTGGACACGCTGCGGGGCAGATCTGCGAACGTTCCTAGAGAGCTCCGAATCCGGGTAAGTAACAGGTATTTCACTTTAACATGCTTGCTTTGCATGAAGAATGCCTTACCCGCCGCTATTTTCTTCAAATCCTTGATTTCCTGGAGGGCCTTGTGGGCATCGGCCTTAGCGGCCTTGGCACTCTCAAGAGCCGACGCAAGCTCGGACTCTTGAGTCTTCGAGTCACGCTCCAAACTCTCGTGCTTTTCCACGAGAGCCTGGAGCTCTTGCTGTACCTCCGCCACCCGCGCCTCCTGCTTCTCTCGCTCGGCTCGTTCCGCGGCCACATTACGTTCAGCCACGGACACCGCCTCCTTAAGGGTCGCCACCTTGTTCGTGGCCCCTGGACTACCCACGTTATCCTTGTTATTTCTCTTGCAACCAAAATCCTTTTCTGTAAGGTACAAATTTAATACGGTGTTACTCACCTTCCTTGTCCTCGAGCTGCTTCTTGGCACGGCCGAGCTCATTCTCGGACTACTCGAGGTTCTGCTTCAAAGCATCGACCTCCATAGTCGGTCTGAGAGGTCGAGCGCAGACCTGCAATCCCATATTGACATATTTTTAGAACTCCTGCGTATATCTTTTTAGATCCTCGGTCCGGCTTTTCTTTCCGAACACCAACCGAGCATCGGAGGCTACTGTCTATGCGGTATTATATTACATATCTTAAAATTCTTACCTCAAAGCATGTTAGAAGGCTGCTGCAAGCTTCGGTCAGCCCGCTCTTGGCGAGCTGAACGTTCTGAATCACCACACTCATAACAGTGCGGTGTTCTTCTTCGATGGAAGCGCCGTTGAGCGCCTCCAACAAGTTATCCGGCGTCTCCGGTTGGACGGAGGCCGCCGGCGTCACAGTCTTGCCCTTCTTACAAAGGGGCCGCTTGCCGGACTCCAGAACCACTGCAGGTTCCGGTGTGGAGTCCGGTGTGTAGTCTGGGAGGTTGCCATGCGGCACCTCCGGAGCCTCCCCCTCCGGGTGGGTCCCCTCCTGGGATCCCACCTCGGTGTCTTCAGCATCACGAGGGGTGGAGGCGGTCGGAAGGGAATCCATATCCGACGTGCCCAAGGACCCGCTCGACGAAGCGGGAAGATTGTCCTTTGCCGGACTACAGGTTGTACGCGGCATTAGAAAGACACCACGTAGCAAAAAGAAAAATTATAAATCATCCAGGAATCCGGATACTTACGATCTTGCCAGGGGCTTGGCCCTTGAGGGCCACTCCTCGTCACCGTCGCCGGCGTTGGCGGAGCAGTCCGGAGGAAGGGTCCTTCCCTTCTTGGACCCTTCGGCCTCCCTCGCTGGGGAGGCCTTCCTCTTCTTCTCTCCCCCCACTGGGGGATAGGCCTCTTTCTCCTCCTCCTCGGGGGAGGAGTCCGCCTCGGAGTCATCGGACGATGAGTCCGATACCACTTGACGTCGGGAACTCCTTCGGGTTCCCGTGGCCTTCTTCTCCGGCACTACGTAAAGTGCTGGGACCAGCAGCCCTGTTAAATGGGCGTCCGCTGGGTCTTATGGAAGGGGAGCCGGATAGTTAACCTGTCCGGACGTCTTCTGTCAGTCCTGTTAAAGGCATTGGGAGTTTAGATCCCGCATAGAGTCAAACTATGAAAAACAAATGTCCCATAAAGGATAACGTAGATTACCTCGCCAGCTGGACGCTGCGAGCTGAATCCGCGATCTTCGGTAGCGGATGCGGGAGCTTCGGCGCCCTTGAACAGCACCCTCCAGGCCTCTTTGTACGTAGTGTCGAAGAGGCCGCTCAAGGTCTGGTGCTGTGCCGGATTAAACTCCCACAAATTGAAATCCCGTTGCTGGCAGGGGAGAATTCGACGGATGAGCATGACCTGGATCACGTTGACAAGCTTGAGCTTGATCACTGTGCAGTCCGGGGACAGATCGGTCGGCTCCTCGAACTACCCCAAAGCAAGCCCTTCTCTTTCCAGGAGGTGAGCTGCATGGGGATGCCAGATCTGAATTCGGGGCAGCTACCCATTTACGGTCACGCGGCCAGGTGATGTAGAACCACCCTGATTGCCACCCTTTGACGGATTCCATGAAGGCACCCTCGAGCCAAGTGACGTTGGGCATTTTGCCCACCATGGCGCCTCCGCACTCCGCTTGGCTGCCCTTCACAACCTTCGGCTTGACATTGAAGGTCTTTAGCCACAAGCCGAAGTAGGGTTGGATGCATAGGAAGGCCTCGCACACGATGATAAACACCGAGATATTGAGGATGAAATTTGGAGCCAAATCGTGGAAGTCCAGGCCGTAGTAGTACATGAGCCCCCGGACGAAGGGGTGAAGTGGGAAGCCCGATCCAGCGGAGGAAGTGGGGAAGAATCGACCCACTCATGGGGCCAGGGGTGGGGATGAGCTGCCCCTCGTCAGGCGGCCGGTCGCGATGTCATTTGGGCAGTATCCGGCGTTGCGCGGCTTCTCGATGTGCCCTCCGTAATGGAGGAGGCCATCCACTTGCCTCCCGCTCCCCGACATGGCTGGAGAAGGTTGAGGTGAGAAGTGCGGACTTGGGCGCTGGAGCTCGAGTGCGCGGAGATGGATAAGCAAAGGAGGAAGAAGGCGTAGGTAAAGAAGGTGGATCTTTATCCCCTTATATATGGGCGGACGAAACTATATGTCCCCACCGGCCTGGTAAAACTCGCTTATCTCCCAAGCGCCACAATCAATGGCGCGGTTGGGTTACCCACGTCCGTATTGATGAGAATCTCGGATTATGGGGAACACGCTCTGCTTCGACAAGACGTGCCAAGGAAACCGCTTCGCTAAACGCGCTGAGGTGGTATAATAAAAACGATTCAAGTAAAGGCTTGGTAGTGGTGTGACGTCACGCCACAAAAAACGTCAGTAGATTGAACTTGTGTAAATATTATTCTCTCTACGGTGGTATGTGGAACTATTTTACAGAGCCGGACACTATCCTGGCGTTCACAATCTTCTATGAATCATTCGGAGGGGGAACCCGCCTTGCAATGCCGAAGACAATATGTGCGCCGGACTCGTCGTCATTGAAGCCTGGTTCAGGGGCTACTGAGGGAGTCCTAGACTAGGGGGTGTCCGGATAGCCGAACTATCATCATCGTCCGGACTCCAAGACTATGAAGATACAAGATTGAAGACTTCATCCCGTGTCCGGATGGGACTTTCCTTGGCGTGGAAGGCAAGCTTGGCAATACGGATATGTAGATCTCCTACCATTGTAACCGACTCTGTATAACCCTAGCCCTCTCCGGTGTCCTATATAAACCGGGGGGTTTTAGTCCATAGGACGACAACAATTACAACAATCATACCATAGGCTAGCTTCTAGGGTTTAGCCTCCTTGATCTCGTGGTAGATCCACTCTTGTACTACCCATATCATCAATATCAATCAAGCAGAGTAGGGTTTTACCTCCATCGAGAGGGCCCAACACAGGTAAAAACATCGTGTCCCTTGTCTCCTGTTACCATCCGCCTAGACGCACAGTTCGGGACCCCCTACCCGAGATCCGCCGGTTTTGACACCGACAGCATCCTTTCCGATTAATATGGCTTAATTTGAAAGAAGAAAATAACACTGGCAGTCAACGTATGTAACAATACGCTCTTTACGGTCACTATATATAGTTTTGCGTCGGTTATACGATCACTAGCTCATCGTAGAGCACCGTATTGCACCCTACTGACTGGCCACATAGTCGACGTGGCACTTTGTTGACTGGTTAAATTGTCACCTGGTTTCTGGGTCCCACATGTCAGTTGGTGGAGCAAAGAAACCAATTAAACAAAACTTTACACAGGCGCCACACGAGTCCAACCCTTGTGCCCAAACCGCCCTGGCTGTGTATGTGAGTGCATGCACGTGTCCTCCCTCGGCCTTCCAACAAAGAGTGTACATCGGCTATAAAACAAAGAGTGTAGTAGTACATGATGTACATCTACACTTCCAATGCATTTAGCCTTTAATCTAAATCGATATTGATTGACTAATGCACCAACTTGTGCTGTAGGTATAGGCTACATGTCTATCCTTAATTACAGCATGCAACGGCCTTCATTTAATCTTCTTATCTCAATGGTCGCATGCACACATAAGTCTGCTACTTTTGGGCGTTAATTATACCCTAGTCAATGTGTAAATCTCTAAATGTACAGACTTTCACGGACGTAGGGAGTAGGTTGAGCACTTGAGCGTGAGCGTGTGTGTTGTGTCGTGTGATGTGTGCCGCATGGGTGCGTGAGTGTTGCGTGCGTCCATGTGGAGTACGTGTGAGTGTTGCATGTTGCATGCATGCATGCATGCATGGGGCTTACTCCCTCCCATTGACATGTTCATATTTCAAACTTCCTCTGTTCCCTCCATATGGTGATACTCCCTCTGTTCCTAAATACTCCAGTACGGAGTAAAAGCCTCCCTCTGTTCCCAAATACGGAGTATTTGTCTTTCTACAGATTTCAACAAGTGACTAGGTACGGAGCAAAATGAGTGAAGTGAGCGTAGAGGCATAGGGATACTGTAGAAAGGAAATCCTCGCGATCCATCATTCCCCATCTTGGTCAGAGAGAACTATTCAACTAGTCTTCGCAGTGAAGTGACAATACACGCTGCAGCAGATGGACACGTAATTAATAAGCTGAACCAGCGTGTTGGTGTTACTAAATCAGCCTTACCCAGTACTGCCATCATGTTTGCCAGTAGAGCATGCTTCGGCAAATACGCCTACGCACCTGTGTCCTCCATTAACTGACATATGGGCCCTCTTGTGGTAGACCCACATGTCATCGCTGTAACTATTTACACTCCGGAGGACGGTGCCTATATCCTGGTAGTAGTACTAGTAGAATTGAGATTTAATGCACTTTCTTCCCCGCCTTCCACTCTTCTTCCTCCTCTCTTCTTCTTCCTCCTCTCTTCCCCATCGTCGGCCGCACACCATTTACCCCCGCTCAACACTCGCCCGCCCGCGCCATCTTCCTTGGTAGCTCGCGCGCACCATATTCCCCCGCTCACTGCTCAGCCACACAAGGAGAAGCTTCTTCGCTCGCCCGCCTGAATCCACTTCCCCACTGGCTCGCAGGCACCGAAAACCCCAATGGCGTAAACCGACCGACACGCAGAGCCGCGATCGAATTCCCTCCCGATGTTCTCTTGGAGCAGATCTGTAGTCGTATGGACCTACTCAAGACCGTCCGTCGCCGCATGCTCGGTGTCTTTGTACCGCCTACTAAATGCAACCGCCGGCTCTTTTCAAGACACCTTGCTTGCCGATGCCCGATCCTCGCAGTGTCCCAGAATCGACAGCGATCCTACGGAGGTTTCCATGGTGCCCCTCGACATGCTACCACTACCCATCCACCTGCCCTTCATGCGCGACCACTCTTGGGCGGGCATGAAGGCCAACTCGATCGCCCTCATCCACCACACCGTAGTCCGTGGTGTCTCGTGGATATCTACACCCAAATGAGAGATCACCCTTCCATCGTTGGATACCGCCGACATCGAGCCTCGCGTTCACGGACACTCCGCCTACTACGACGAGGCGTCAAGCTTTTGGCTCGACCTCTATTTGCGTAAAGTTGTAATGTGAAGTGCCCACACCATCGAAGACTACATGGATTACAAGCTCATTGCCTTGTTCAACATGGGATTAGTCTATCTCGAATCCGGCCGCCATACATGGTTATGGCTCATCATCAATCTGTTGAGGCAACATTTACATCGATGCTATAGTGCACGATGGCATCGTTTACGCAGTCGACGCACGGATTGGCTGCCTATACTGGTGGAATCTATCGTTGTGTAATTGTTCTATCTCATCTCATCTTTACCTTATGAATACGACTGCCTGTTCATTTGTTACAAATTTAGAATGCATAGCATGTCTATAACCACATCATTGCTATATGTTCCTCTCATTTCCTAGATTTTTATGACCACACATGTTATTGTTAGAGTTGATATGAGAACAATTGGCATCTAATGATTGTTAGAATATATATTATGAGCATAACATCATGATTGCTATATGTTACTCTCGTTTACTAGATTTTTATAACAACACATGTTATTGCTTAGAGTTGATATGAGAATAGTGGTAGTAAGTGTTATGGTAGAATATGAGTAGGCGTTGTCATAGCTGTTTTCCTCTCATTGTTACATGATGTTTGAACCATGACATGTTGCTAGAATATGAAAGCCATTGGCTTATTTTTTAACTTGGGGTATGATTATGACCACGGCATTGCAATTCTATGTCTATGATATGTGTCACCGTTATAATAATCTTAATTCCACACATACTCTGAACATGATTGTTTATTTTTGTCCTTTTGGTCTCCAGTTTGAATTGTTGCAGCAGACGCAAATGCGCTGGCCTTCATGATTCCAGGACTTGGAACCATACCAGCCGATGGGTGCTGGTTTATCGCTCGTTCAGCTGACGGCGGTCATTTGATGCTCATTCGCACATACCAAATTGACCAAACCATTACATCAAACCACATGTAGTACAATGCGTGGGGTGTTCGTGACATTGATGTCTATGGCTGCTTCGTGTTCGAGAAAGATCCCAGCTCCGTTGGGCCAGGCGTATTCAACTGGAGGCGGGTTTACAGCCTCGGCAACCACTCCTTGTTCCTCGGGCTCAATTATCCGATCATCCAACCAATCATCGATCATATCACCGGCGATGATTACTGTGCTATGCAACTTCCATTCGCGAGGGGGGCTGTGTTTACACATCATACCATGGGTTTCATGAATCACCATATCCAGAGATTCGTCGACACAGCTTGTTGCGTGTAATCTTCATGTGTGAAAGGCATCAAGCTTCCATGCGATGGATGGCTTTTTCAAACCCGACATGCGGCGATGTGGTTCATGCCAACAGCAAATATGCACAACTTAATTCGTGCTGATATCTAGACCGAGCCATGTATTCTCGCTGCAGTAGCACGACCCTCTTTTGTTGGATATTATGTAATGTTGTTAGTTTGAAACACTCCTCGGTTTGAAGGATAGATACCTTCACGGGATCAAGTGCATCCTAAGTCACCGCATAGGATGTACTGATAATGATGATGGAGATGTTGTGCAGAAGCCATATATATACATATATATCAGTTAGGCTTCAAGTGCGTACTTGTTAGTTAAACCTATGTATAAATTGTGACACTAAATACGACTAGTAAGTAGTACAAGAGCAAAGATTAGTATACGCCGGTCAAATTATTCATCATGTCCACACATTGAATTGACGTGACAACACGCTGCGCGTGAGGTGACACAAGAATCCCGGCGGCGTGTTCGGGTATTCCGGACTTCAGATTTGGAGTACCACTTATCTATCAAAATCTTTTTTTTTGAAACGGAGGCAAAAGATTTGCCTCATCCATTAAATAAGAGGAGAATAGAGTTTAGAGTTTTTACAAGCGCCCTTGCAAAACGGCATGGCGATTACTCTCGCATAACCGTCAAGAAGCGAAGTTTTACTCTATCGAAATCTTTCATCATTCACTTAAAACACCGATTGGTCATACATTGAGTACCATATAACTTGAATTACCGATGCAAGTCAAAGAAGGATTGGCGGTGCTGCTGGTGGCGCCAAGTTCGATCCCACGGATCAGAGTTGATCGAGCACCTTGAGGCCAAAGTGAGTGTTGACAACATGAGATTTCAGTCTCTCATCGATTTGTTCATACCAACCATCGACAATGCCGAAAGCACGGCATATGCTACACCCAACCCGAGAAACTTCCTGTAAGACACCGATCGGCCGCCTACTTGCACAAACATATTCCTTTGTTTATAGCTCTATTTTTCTTTTTAGACACGCACTGGTGAAACAATTACAATTTGATGCTTAAAAAAAGTGAAACAAGTGACGCAACATGCCAAAGATGTTATGAAAATGCCAACTAGGTACACTAAAACTTGTATTCCACAATACTGCAGGTATCACACTGAGTGGCCAAAGGAAGCATTTCTTCCAGCGCAATTCTAGGGCGTTCAAAAGGGGCACGTGGACGCGTCGCAACATACAGTCGGAGTGTGGCACGCACGCGATGTGGCACAAAACCGACAATACCTTGCATGTGATGGTCAACGGCGGGCAGACGGGCAGCAAAAAAGGTTCTGGTGCTGCACACCAACAAGAACTTTGACCAGCAGAGGACCAACTGGGTGATGCACCAGTACCACATCGGGGACCTGGAGCAAGAGAAGGAGCAGGAGCTGGTCCTCTACAAGATTTTCTACCAGACGAACACTAGGGCCAGGAGTAGTTTGGTATTGGTAGTTGTACTACCTTGTCGTCCGCAAGTTGGTATTGTTGTTAACGATCTTTTGGTATGAAGTTGCATTTGCTTCCAACCATCATGCCGAGGGTCGACGTGGTTATAAAGCTGAATCATTTGTTTCGAAACGAATTCTCAGGCACCTGATTTTTATTTGATGGGTAGCATAAGCACCCGCCGTTCGAATTCCCAGTTCTGCAGTTTTTTCAAAACAAGTGCATGCACTTATTATCACGATAAAAAAAATATCCATGTTGCGTCCTAGTTATCAGTCTGTGCTTGCAGAATTCTCTCGTTTATTGAGCACGTATATTGTTTTTTCAGGTCGAGCAAGTTTCAACTGGGTCAGACTCACCGTGGTTGGTCTTGTTTTTAACAGGCCCAGCCCATGACGACAATGGGGCACAAAGATCCAAAGAGGTATTCATCGCCTCGCCCGCCAAATTAGTTATATTTTTGTCTTACAACATCCGCAGCAGTTTTGTTAATTGAATCAAACACACAGCCCAGCTTCTATTTTCCTCTTGAAACGCATGTCCTACATCTGTTTTCTAATCTCTACCTATAGTTTTACTAGTTCATATACACGTATAATTATATTGAAAACACATAAAATTCCCTTTCCATATTTACATCCTTATTTTTGTTGTTTTTTCCCACCCAACGCTGATTTTCTTACCACTGATTTTCCCTTGAACCAACTCAATTGTCCCACGTCTTATTTGCTTACAAAAACAAAACGATTTTTCGGCAAATCAATAAGTTCTTAAAAAAATGTTTATCATTTTGGGATTACAATAGTTTGGACTCCACCGAAATATGCAAAATAACGTTGAACTTTTTGAACGTGGTCCTGGGCAGAAAATGGGATGTAATAAATTACTTAAGAATTAGCAAATGGACTGCAAATTATAAAAAATAGCAAATGGGCTGCAAATTGTAAAAAATAGCAAATGGGCTTTATGTTGTCTGCCACAGATTTGGAGGCTGACTTGTGGGCCTACTAAGTTCATGCGCATAAAAGGTTTCTTAAAAGAGAAACTTAGTCAACAATCGACTCTACCAAATACGATCGTTATATGTCAATCTAACGGCAATCGTGCTTCTTCGATCTCGATCTTCCTACCCCAAATTACCAAACTAGCGCCGTCGGAACCACCTGCTCCCGCCTCCCGTGGCCGGCAGTGCTGCCGGGCAGGCCTCACAGCCCCATCATACTCGCATCCTTGGCCTGTCTATCCCTCTACTCACCCACACCTCCTGTTATTTTCCGTGTGACGGCAACAACCAACAACCTCGATTTCCACCGCATGGGCAGCCATTGCCGTGTCTTCGCCGGCTCCTGTCGTTCCCTTCGTAGGCCTCACCGTCGTCCACCGCCCTGGTGCTCTCGGTGCGGTGTGGTCAACGATGTCCATCCAACGGCTGTAGTGCTTCTTCAATCTTTGGTCTTCTTGCCCCAGCCACCCAAAGCAGCGCCGGTCGTGCCGCATGCTCCTGCCTCCCGTGGATGGCTGTGCTGCCGTGGAGGCCTCGCCGTACCCATACTACTCCCACCGCTGGCCAGGCCATCCCTCCACTCACCCACTCCCCCGTTATTCTGCAGCGACGGCAGCCTCACACCGCAGCCGAACCAGTGAACCCTTGTACTCCTCTCTGCGTGGGCATCCACTGCCGCGTCTTCCCCGGCTCCGCGTCGTCCCCTTCCTTGGCCTCGCCGTCGTCCACCGCCCTGGTGCTCTCGGCGCGGCGTGGTCAATGTGGTCAACGGCCGACTTCCATCGGAAGAGTACTGTACGTGAAGAGGCTGACAGCTGGGTCCACGGCAGCCGCAAGGAAGTGCCTCCTTATTACGCGCAAAATAATTATTCCTCCACCTGACAGCAGGGACCCACCGGACGGGCCACCAGTATTTCGCGGGAAAAACGTTTCCCCCCTGACTGCTGTGACCCACCAGACGGGCCACCGTATTTCACGAAAAAAACATTTGCCCCTGACTGCTGGGACCCACCAGATGGACCACCGTATTTCGCGAAAAAAAGTTCCCCCCGCTGTCAACTCGGACCCACCGGAAGTGCCTCCTTATTACGCATTTAAAATGAATACTCCCCGCTAGCCGAGACCCACCATGGTGGGAGGCTGACTTGTGGGCCTACTAAGTTGACGGGGACAGAGGGCTTTGTCAACTTAGTCAATATGAACGATTCTAGCTCCAGTGATCGTACGATGTCCATCCAACGGCCGTCGTGCTTCTTCAATCTCTGCTCTTCCTGCTCCAACCGCCAAACAAGCGCCATGGACTGCTCTCCTCCTCCTCATGCCACCAGGCCGCCACGCAGCCTCACCGCCCCACCGTACTCCCATCGCTGCCTAGCCATCCTCTACTCACCCACACGGCCACACTGCCGTTATTCTCCGTGAGGGCAGATGAACCAAGAAACCCTCGTGCACCATACTCCTCTCGCGTGGGAAATAACTGCCGAGTCTTCCCTGCCTCCGTGTCGTTCCCTTCCTAGGCCTCGCCGTCGTCCACCGCCCTAGTGCTCTCGGCGCGGCGTGGTCAACGTGGTCAAGGAACGGCTTCCATCGGACGTGGACTGTACGTGGAGAGGCTGACAGCTGGGTCCATGGACACAGCAAGGAAGTGCCTCCTTATTACGCGCAAAATAATTATTCCTCCACCTGACATCTGGGACCCACCGGAAGGGCCTCTGTATTTCGTGAAAAACACGTGCCCCCAGCTGACATGTTGGACCCACCAGCTATCTTCGCACGCAAGGAATTGCCTCCTTCTTACGCACAAAAAATGAATACTCCCCCTGCCAGCTGGAACCTAGCATAGTGGGTGGATGACTTGTGGGCCTACCAAGTTGACGGGGACAGAGGGCTTTGTCAACTTAGTCAATATGAACGATTCTAGCTCCAGTTACCGTACGATTTCATCCAACGGCCGTAGTGCTTCTTCAACCTCTGGTCTTCTTGCTCCAGCTGCCCAAACCAGCGTCGGTCGTGCTGTGTGCTCCTGCCTCCCGTGGTCGGCTGCGATGCCGCGGAGGCCTCGCCGCCCCTACTACTCCCACCGCTGTCCAGGCCATCCCTCTACTCACCCACACCCCCTGTTATTCTGCGGCGACAGCAGCCTCACACCGCAGCCGAACCAGTGAATCCTCGTACTCCTCTTCGCGTGGGCATCCACTCCTGCGTCTTCCCCGGCTCTGAGTCATCCCCTTCCTAGGCCACGCCGTCGTCCACCGCCGTGGTGCTCTCGGCGCGGCATGGTCAACGTGGTCAAGGAACAACTTCCATCGAACGTGGACTGTACGTGGAGAGGCTGACAGCTGGGTCCACGGCGGCCGCAAGGAAGTGCCTCCTTATTACGCGCAAAATAATGATTCCTCCACCTGACAGCAGGGACCCACCGGACGGGCCACCATATTTCGCGAAAAAACGATTCGCCCCCCTGACTGCTGGGACCCACCAGCTACATCTTCGCACGCAAAGAAGTGCATCCGGGCAAAAAAACCGATTCGCCCCTAATCGCCGGGACCCACCACTACATCTTCGCAGTAAGGAAGTGCTCGATACCGGGACCCACCTGGTCGAAGCGTATGTACCGTTGTCGTTCTGGTCGCAAACGTGTACGTACATACTGGTCGATGTAGAGGCGTGCACGTGTCGTAGTAGAGGTGTGCACGTGTCGTAGTAGAGGCGCGCACGTAGCATGTACACGTACGTACAGCGGCGAGGGTGCAAGAAAGAAAATACGGCCACGTACGTACATACGGGCAGGGTCACTAACGCCTACTCGCGCATACGTACATGGCTGGGTTGGAACGGAGAAACAGCGTCGTCGTCATGTTCATGGGGAGGCAACAGAATGCGTCGTGTTCATCGGGAGGCAACGGAAAGCGTGGGAGCCAACCGGCTGGGTCGGAACGGAATGCGTGGTCGTGTTCATCGGGAGGGCTTGGACGGAATAGGTGATGGAAACGAGGCCTAGCATACTGCACAACGAAGGAAACAGCCTTGTGTTCGATCGGCCACGTTCGAAATGGGGTCCTGTTGATTGGGAGGGGCCTGGCGTACCGCAAAACGGAGGAAACGGACCTCCTACGGTCGAAACGGGAGTCCTATTGATCGGGAGGGGTGTGGCGTACCGCAAAATGGACGAAACGGACCTTCTACGGTCGAAAGGGGGGTCCTGTTGATCGGGAGGGGTGTGGCGTACTGCAAAACGGACGAAACGGACTTGTGTTGGAGCGCTTCACAGTGAAACGGGGAGGGTGTGGCGTGCATCGCAAAATGGGACTCCACGGATACTATTCATCTCCACCGTCGACCTCCTCTAGCCTCCACTTGCTACCGTCGACCTCCTCCAGCCTCCACGGGCTCCTGCTCATCCAGCCTCCACCGCGCTTACTCCACAGCTCTTGCTCAACCACCCTCCACGGGCACCCTCCACCGTCTCACTGCTCATCCAGCCCTCCACACCACGGGTCCTGCTCAACCACCCTCCACGGCCACCCTCCACCGCTTCATCGCTCATCCAGCCTCCACACCACGGGTTCCTCGTTCATCTAGAGGCAACGCCACCGCCACTTGCTCATCCAACCCCCGCAACGCCATCGCTCATCCTAGAGGCAAGATCGATCGCCTTCGATTAGCGGCGATGGCGAATCGCCCATCGGGTTCGATTAACGACCATCGATCGAGCGCTTGGGTTCGAACGCAGCGTAACTGCGGTGCAATTGCTCGGGTTCGATTAGAGCCCAACGCCTCGCTTGGGTTCGATTAGAGCCAACACCTCGCACACACGCGTGCACTGAATGAGAGAAACGCGATCGCTTCTCCCATCAGAATCGCAACTCCCCAAATTTTCCTCCCCTCGCTTCTACCATGGTTTTTCCGCATGGACGGCCCAAAGAATGTCATGCAGCAAGCGTCTCCAGCCCGCCAGACGAAAAGCCCATTTTCTCGTCATGATTTTTGTCATAGAAGTAGGAGCCCACCACATCTATGATGATACCGGTTTTGTCACAATTATCGCTATAGAAGTGTCATATGTATGACAGAAAAAAAATTCGTTCGGCCCAAAATGTCACAGATGTGTCTTTTTTTGTAGTGTAGGGGTTTGCCGAAGTCTTCTTTCCACTGATCCGCGTCCCATGGCTTCATCACATCCATGTCGGACGCCCGCCGAGCCCGCGCTGAGCGCCGGGCTGCTCTCGCCGCTCGTGCCGCCCAGACGGCTCATGTTGGCGGGCCTCCCTGTCGTTCTCCATCGCCTGCCGCCAACGCCGCCATCGGCCCGGCGGGGAACGAGCAGCAAGCATCCTCGCTGCACCCCTCGGTGCAGCGGGAAGGCCGCACCACCACTCCGTCGCTGACCCCAGCTGGCTCGTCGTCCAACGCTCGTCGCGCCCCCACGGACGCGCAAGCCGTGCTGCTTCTAGCACGTGAGCTCCTGCATTACTGCCCCGTCGACGACCTCTACGAAGAATGGCTCGCTTGCATCACCGAGCTCGTCAGCGCCGCAGGGGGCTCTCCTGCTCCGTCCCTCTCGCTGCCTTGCCCACCGCCAGGTATGGGCGACCAAGCTCAGGGAGCTCCTCCACCACCTCCACCCCAAGACGGCGTCCTAGCTCCAAGGCGCGCGGCCCCTGGACGTGACCCTCCGCATCCAGTGTCCGCGTGACAAGAAAGAAGCTGCCAAGAAATCCCTCGGCCTCAAGAAGGCGCCCCCGTGCTCCCTGCACCAGCGCGACAAAACCGCGTCCTTGCACCGGCACAACAAGACTGCGTGCTGTCTCTGGCAGCGGCGCGTGGGTACCACCAAGAGCAAGCTCTGCATCAGCAAAGGGCCCCGGTGACCACAGCAGGTTGCTGCGCCTTCACCCCCGAGCTACGTAGCGTCACTTGGCTAGGCAACTTCAAGCCGGATCTGCCTCCTCGCTAGGATGGCACCCCCGACCCCGCGGAGTTCCTACAGCTCTACGAGCTGAGCATCGAGGCGGCCAACAGGGACGAGAAGGTCATGGCGAACTGGTTTCCCATGGCGCTCAAGGATGGTGCCTGCTTGTGGCTCCTAAACCTGCCACCTGGCTCGATCTCCTCCTGGGACGATATGCGCAGCCGCTTCATCGCCAACTTCCAGGGCACTCGCGACCGCCCCCCGGCCGCGGGTGACCTGCGCCAGATCAAGCAACAACTGGGAGACCTCGCAAATACATCCAGCGCTTCAACAACGTCCGCCTCAAGAACCCCAAGGTGACGGACAAGGCCATCATCTCAGCATTCTCTGATGGCGTCCGCGACTTCAAGATGAAGGAGGAGCTCGCCATCCGCAAGGAGCTGTGCACATCCCTGGAGTTGTTCAACCTGGCGACCAAGTGCGCAAGAGCTGAGGAGGGATGCCTCTCCCTCCTCGAGCTCCCTACTGCCGACCCAGAAGAAAAGAAGACCAAGACCAAGGACGTGAAGCGCAAGGGAGTAGTCGTGCTTGCGGCAGAACAAGACACGAAGCGCGACAGGGACCAGCCGGAGTCGTCCAAGGGCAGCCGGCCGTTCTGCGCCTACCAGAACCTCCACACCCACAACACCAACAAGTGCCAGGAGCTCAGGGCCGTTCGAGAAGGACGCTTCGGTCGACGCCCAGAGTGCAACAACCGGGGCTACGACCGAGGAGGAGGACGTGGTGGAGGACGATGGGACGACCGTGGCCCTCGCTAGGAGTGGCGTGACCGCCCTTGTGAGGATCGCTGGCAGGACCAGCCTTGCGAGGGCGCATGGAGGGATTAGCCTCGCGAGGACCGGCCATAGGGCAACGCAGGCCTTCCTCCGCAGCCGCCGCCGCCAAGAAGGAATGACGACCATCATCAAGACGAGGGGGCTGGGGGCTTCCAAGAGCCACGTGCTATCGCTTGCATCTTGGGTGGAGCTCAGCCCCGCCTCTCAACAGATCTTCAAGCGATTCGCTCATGAGGTGAATGCAGTCCTCCCCAAGCTCGAGGCCACACGCCTGCTCAGGTGGTCCAAGTGCGCCATCACCTTCAGCTCGGCAGATCAACTCAAGTGCGCGGCTACTGCTGGCGTCCTCCCAATGCTCTGCTCACCAGTCATCAGCAATGTGCAAGTCACCAGGACCCTCATCGATGGCGGCGTAGGGCTTAACATCCTGTCCCTTGAGATGTTCGACAACCTTCAAGTGTCATATGATCAACTTCAGCCTACCAAGCCTTTCTCAGGAGTTACTGGCGGTTCCACCACCCCGATAGGACAGGTCTGCCTCCCTGTCACCTTTGGAAAGCGCGACAACTACCGCACCAAGCTCATCGACTTCGACATCGCCCACACCCACCTGTCGTACAACGCCATCGTTGGGTATCCGGCCTGGCCAAGTTCATGGCAATGACCCACCACGGCTACAACGCCCTCAAGATGCCAGGAAGCGGTGGAATCATCACGGTCCCCTGCGAAGAGAAAAATGCGGTGTGCTACCTCGAGCGTGCCTTCCAAGCTGCATCAATCGAGGACCCGGATAGCAAGGGCAAGAACCCTCCTGGGGCAGTCCCCAAGAAGAAGAAGAAGCCTCTCCGCACAAGGCCTCAGGAGGTTGGCATCCCGGGTGGTGTCGCATCAGGAGCAGCGCCCGTGCAAGGGGCGCCTCCTTCCATCGCATAGGAAGGCGCTCCCGGCGCCCTCCTTGGGCAGGGCTCGGGGGCTCTCCTCTGGAGGCCTCAGACCTTGCCAACATCACGAGGGAGGCGCTCGGGCACCACTTGGAGGCGTGCTTCGCGGCACGTTTCCCTCAGGAAGGCACAGGGCGTGAGAAGCCCAACGTTCAGGAGTTCATTGCCAAGACCACTCAGGAGCTTCAGGAAGCGAGGGCCATGCGTGGCGACCGCCGCCTGCCTAGCGTGGCTCCCCATCCGAGCGAGGATGGTGGGCTGCGCGTCTGCATCAACGTCCCAGGGCTCAACCGAGCCGCATCTCAGGAGCGCTTTTGGCCTTCGCGCGTGGGACGCTGCGAGGGTCCGCCGCACAGCTACGTTCGCATGCCTTTCGGCCTGCCGAACGCGGCTGCCACCTACCAGGGTCACCTGCAGAGCATTTTGGCGGCTCAGGAGGCCAGGCATCACGCGGTCCTAGCGGAGATGGAGGGAGTCCTCAAGGAACCACCTAGACCCCCAGAGCCTTCCGAGGCTCAGGGCCCCGGTGGCTCGTGAGGGTCGGCCTCTTCACCGCGCTTCTCCAAGTTGCTCCAACACCCCCATCCACAATGGTACCAGGTGACATCTCTCAAGTTCATTTCAGCTGAGAGCGCCCTCGGGGCTGCATCATTCCCAGGTCTCGTGGGTCCGTCCCTGCGGCATGTATCCCCTTTTTCTTATGTCTTTAGCTCACCTTGCTGGGGGCGCCCCTCGGGTTGCATCATCCCCAAGCCGCTCGGGCCTGACCCAGTGGCATGTATCCTTCCTGCATTTGCCTAAGCTGATTTGCCTTTCATGCCTAACCTACTTGTGATTATCGCCTGCTCAACTGCCACCCACCACGGGAGCCGCCCACGCTGGCACGATACCTGCGCACGGGTTCGTCCCTGCAACGCCGACAAATCTGAGCGGTCGAGCTCTGGCCCGCGGCAGCCCCGTCGGCGTCACCTCACTAGGCCCTCAGTGCCCTCACCCTTCTCTCGAAGCAACCAATGGCCAGGCCGCAATCATAATGGCAACCCGTGTTTTTTTCGTGCTGATTTACAGGAACCTCCTGAGGTCTACAGTGGGCGGCACCACGAGCTCCCTCTCCTTCCCATACGATTAAACTTGCGTTAAAGGGGTTCCCGAGCATCGACTCAGAGATCTTCTCGCTCTCCATCCTCACCGGCATTGACCACGGCATCGCGACCCGGCATACCAGGTGGCCGAGCTCGCCGAGGGCCGGACCGAGGACGAGAAACACGAAGAGAGTGGGGAAGAAAGCGGAGGCTCGCATGTGCCTAACCAAGCTGCGCCACGGCCGCCGACGCACAAGTCTGGCGCAACGCAGGGGAACGACTATAGACTACCGAGATAAGTCTTGCGCCCGGAACAACTAATCGTTGCAACACAAAATTCTCACTTGTTGCGGCTCTGTGACGGCAACGTTGCCTTCCTTTCTCACCTCTCGGCGGCTGCTTGCACGCTAAAGGGGACCTCCTGAGCATCGTGCCTCAGGGGATCTTACTGGACCTCGGGTCACTCACCTCCTGGCCTTGACCACGGCATCGCGACCTGGCATACCAACGATGGCTGCAGCCTACCTGGGGACCGGGACCTGTCAGCGTAGAGCACCAAGCCATCGCAAGGTTAGAAAGGGGGAACCAAGCCGAGACAGAACAAGCACTCACACGATTTCATAATAAGGATAACATCAACAAAAGACATCGCAGATCCTTTACACGCCCCCACGGGGTGATTCTCGATTCCTCGCAGGGAACAAAAGATGAGAACTCTGAGGAGCCCTAACTACACGTGCCTCCGTGGCTGACGCCATAATCAACAGTGGGCCACGAGAGACCAGCGCCAACCCCATCCAGATCAGTGGCGGCGACATCCCGATGCAGCCGCCTTGCGCCGGGCCCGGAGAGAGCTCGGGGGTGCGTAGTTGTCGTCGCTCGTCTCCGGAGTCTCGAAGAGTTTGGGAGAATCGCTGACTCCCAAGCATCACTGCTGCTACCGGAGGATCCGTTGGGGGAGCGGACAGCAGGCCCAACCCCTGTCGCGTCGATCTCCTGGCTTCCTCCTCCGAGGCAGCACTCCAGGCGGCGGCCTTCCGCGTCGAAGACCTTGAGAGACAACAAGGAGGCGCCATCGTATTCAAAATGAATCATGAGGGCGCCCCCCATTCGGCAGACCCGGGCTACCTCGCCCCAGCCTGGGGTCTTGAAGACCTTGCCTGGGGCAACGACCTCAACTTCCGCTCCGGTCGCCGGGCGCCACAGTCGGCGTGCTGCAGCCAAAGCTTGAGAGGCCCCCTCGGCGGCATCTCGGTGGAGAAGAACGAAGGGAAGCGGATACAGGTGCTCGGAGGCATCGCCACATGAAGCACAAGCTCGCGAGAGGAGTCCATGGCGTGGATTCCAGGGGCGACGGCGCGCGCCACCACAGCGCGCCGACCGTGGATGTGGCGCGGGCAGCGCCGCTCGCCGTCCCCTTCTCCGAAGCCCTCGGCTCGGGCGCACTGGGGTAGCGGGTACCCAGGAGGTGGCCGCTTGCACCAAGGCCTCGTCATCTCCAGCCGCATGACCCCACCACGGCGGTGGACCGGCCTCTTCTTCGGCGGGAGCGGATCAGGTCCATCCCAGGGAGCCTTTCCCTTCTCTTCAGCCGAAAATCTATGGATCGGTGCCATTGGTGTCAAATCTGGAGGTGGAGCAGGGGAGAAGAAGCAGGCGAAGCAAGAAGAGATGGGCGATGAGGGCTCTCACCCCTCCTCATTTATAGCCCAAGGAAGACCAACCGTCGACCTCCACGACCGCAGGTAATGATCACCCTTTTTGCATGCAGCAGGGACTCGTCAAGTCGGGCAGTTGCCGAGGTGGCGTGGGGAAGCGTAGACGCCCACGTCCAATCAGTCGCCACGCGTCAACCAAGGCCACAGGCTGTCGGGGGCCCGCGGCGCTCCACACTTGCCCTTTGGCTTCGCCGCTAAGCCAAGTCCGAGCGCGCCTTGGGCCCGGGGGCTACATCGGCGTTCTGGGAACGGGGGTCCCTAGACTTGCCTGCATGCGGCCTGCGGCGTGGCTCCACCGATGGCCCAGTACGGCCCGTCTTCATCAACCAACACTCAAGACCCTCGCGAGGGGCCAAGCCTCGCGGGGCGGACGACACAAGGCCTCCTCAGGAGTGGCCTCACCAGGCAGGCTCACAAGGAGGCGGAGAGATCAAGGCAAGGGGTACCTCACGAGGATCCCGTGATGCAAGCCATGACGACCAAGGCCAGGCGGACGCCAGGCAGGCGCCAGCCCGCGCAGTGTCCTTGTTTCCCCTTTGGTGCCAAGGGGGAAAGCACGGGCGCGGAGTACCAAGGCATCAGGCAAAGGTTTCCATATCGGTGCAACAAGACCAAGACCAGCAGGACGGAGGTCACCATGGAGCCCAAGACAGCGTCACCACCAGCGCCTTTGGCAGTCGAAGACCACCTTTAGTCAGGATAGCTTGTACTAGCTGTCCCCTTTCAAAATGGCCGTTGTTGGATCCCTTCCCGCTCAATATTTGGGGAGAGGACCATGGCCTCTATAAATAGTACTAGCCAACAGAGTAGAAAGGACAGAATCATTCAGTTCATCCACACACCACGCCAGCACAAGAACATCTCTCCTCGCGAGGTTGTTCTTCACTTGTCCTGTTCATCATCAGCCCAAGAGGCAATCCACCACACCACACACAGGAGTAGGGATTACACCACAAAGGTGGCCCGAACCTATATAAATCTTGTGTCCCTTGTGCTCTGAGTTTGTTGAGCTAGCTTAGAGATTGCGGTGATGCTGAGGGCGTGTTTCGGTAGGGAGAAATCTTCGTGCGCACCCCAGTGTTCGAACCTTAAGGGTTTTGCCAGAACCTGATATCTGACAACTCCAAAGTCACTAATAGCGAAGAACAAACGAAGAGATTATTATAGGGTACAAAAACCACCTCAAAGTTATCCTTTTTGATTGATCTATTCAAGAGTCCGTAGTAAAATAACACGAAGCTATTCTTTCCATTCGATCTATCATAGAGTTCGTACTAGAATAACACCTTAAGACACAAATCAACCAAAACCCTAATGTCACCTAGATACTCCAATGTCACCTCAAGTATCCGTGGGTATGATTATACGATATGCATCACACAATCTCATATTCATCTATTCAACCAACACAAAGTACTTCAAAGAGAGCCCCAAAGTTTCTACCAGAGAGTCAAGACGAAATGGTGTGCCAACACCTATGCATAAGTTCATTGAACCCGCAAGTTGATCACTAAAACATACATCAAGTAGATCACGTGAATATCCCATTGTCACCACAGATAAGCACGGCAATACATACATCAAGTGTTCTCAAATCCTTAAAGACTCAATCCGACAAGATAACTTCAAGGGAAAAACTCAATTCATCATAAGAGAGTAGAGGGGGAGAAACATCATAAGATCCAACTATAATAGCAAAGCTCGCGATACATCAAGATCGTATCACCTCAAGAACACGAGAGAGAGAGAGAGAGAGAGAGAGAGAGAGAAAGAGAGAGATCAAACACATAGCTACTGGTACATACCCTCAGCCCCGAGGGTGAACTACTCCCTCCTCGTCAAGGAGAGCACCGGGATTGAAAGGATCGATATGGTTGACTAGAGGGGGGGTGAATAGGCAACTAACAATTTTAAGCTTTTCTTTACCAATTTAAACTTTGCAACAAATAGGTTGTCTAGATATGCAACTAAGTGAGCAACCTATATGATGCAATAACAACTAGCAAGCAAGCAAGCAAGAGATGAAACAATAAGTATGCTTGCGAAAGTAAAGGCACGAAATAACCAAGAGTGGAGATGGTGAAGACGAGGATGTGTTACGGAGTTCCTTCCTTTGAGGGAAGTACGCTCTGCTAGAGCGGTGTGGAGGCACAATGCTCCCCAAGAAGCCACTAGGGCCACCAGATTCTCCTCACGCCTCACACGATGCGAGATGCCGTGATTCCACTATTGGTGCCCTTGAAGGCGGCGACCAACCTTTACAAGCAAGGTTGAGGCAATCTCCATAACAATCGGAGGCTCCTAACAACAACACCACCACGAAGCTTCACCACAATGGAGTATGGCTTCGAGGTGACCTCAACTGCCTAGGGTGCTCAACACCCAAGAGTAACAAGATCCGCAAGGGATAAGTGGGGAATCAAATATCCTTGGGTGGAAGTGTAGATCGGGCCCTTGTCACTCAATCCCGAGCAAATCAACAAGTTTGATTGGCTAGGAGAGAGATCGAGCGAAAATGGAGCTTGGAGCAACAATGGAGCTTAGAGGTGGAAGAGGTAGTCAACTAGAGGTAGGAGACAACCCTTATATAGTCGTGGAAAAGATCCAACCGTTATCCACTAGTTCTGCTCATGACTCACGGTACTACCGCTCCAAGGACGCAGTACTACCGTGAAGCCGCATGTGGCATTACCGTGGACCACCACGGTACTACCGCGGCAACCGCACGTGCCGAACAAGTTGAAGAAGGAGCGGTACTACCGCCGCTGCTGCATTATCGCTTCCTTGCGGTACTACCGCAAGGCGAGGGTCACGGCTCGAAGGGCGCGACGAAATAAATTTCATCCGCGCCTACTTCGCAGAAACTAGGGTGGTGCAAAACCCGACGCGTACTACCGCTCGCAAGGCGCTGCGTATTATTGTGGTAGGCACGGATGTAAAATTACATCCGTGTTTACTACCGCGACGCAGATGGTACTAGGCGAGAGGGGCCACGGTACTACAACTCCAAGGGAGCGGTATTACCGTGGGCCCCAGCAGTACTACCGCTACCGACGAGCGGTATTATCAGGGGAGCGCGGATGTAAAAATTACATCCGCCTTTACTACCAAGACCGAGCGCACTAGGCAGAGTCGGCGGTATTACCGCACCAATGGAGCGGTATTACCGTGAGGGGCGCGGATGTAAAAAATTACATCCGTCCCTACTACCGCACCGGAGCGGCACTAGGCCAAGGTTCCTCGGTACTACCGCACCAAAGGGGCGGTACTACCGTAACTTCGCCAGCAGTACTACCGCTTGTACCTGCGGTACTACCGCAAGTACAGCAAGATAGTCGTCGCTTTTCGCACAACCAAGATAACGATGGGTAGCTCCAGAGTGCAAGGAAAGGAGGGACAAGTGTACATGTGATTCCACCCTACCTTTCCGACGCAGACCCCCTCTTAATAGTACGGCTCTCCTACGACTCAACTCCACCAAAGAGAAACGTAGAACAACGCCGGCTTCAACAGTCTCCGAGGGGCACCGAATCGTCTTGTGCCTAATGATGAAGTATCTGAGGAACTCAAGGCACACGATTAGTCCGCACGAGTATTGTCATCAATCACCAAAACACTTAGGGATAAATATGCCCTTACAGGGATGATGAAGATGGCCACCGGTGAGGGATCCTCCCTCCGGTAGGGTGACGGAACAGGGTCCCGATTGGTTTTTGGTCGCTACAGAGGCTTGCGGCGGCGGAACTCCCGATCTATTGTGCTCCCCAATGTTTTTAGGGTATATGGATATATATAGGCGAAAGAAGTCGGTCAGGAGAGCCACGAGGGGCCCACAAGGGTGGGGGGCGCGCCCAGGGGGTAGGGCGTGCCTCCCTGCCTCGTGGCCACCTCGAATCTTCCCAGACGTCTACTCCAAGTTGTGATAGCCTGGCTTATTAGGGATGGTAGACTACTCATATTGATAAGGAATTCCTTCTTTTCCGGAAGCCCATTCGGACAGAACTCCAAAGTTAAGCGTGCTCGGCTTGGAGTAATTTTAGGATGGGTGACCGACCGGGAAGTTGCTCCTGGGTGCGCACGAGTGAGGACAAAGTGCGCAGAAAAGACTAGTATTGATCTGTGGGGCCAGTCTAGATCCCGCCAGAATAACGACCACCGCGAGTGTGTCTGTATGCTACAAGTTGGTATCGAGCCGACCCTCGCGGTTACACGGATGTTTGCGACAGTCTTGCGGTCATGTTGGTCATGACATTTGTGACCCGTCAGGGCACACGGCATGGCACATGTGCCGGACTGGATGCACAGACATATGTGCCAAGAGGGAACGTTCCTATGGCCCGAGGAGGACGTCGGTTCCTGTGAGTGGGGGTGTATGTGATAGCCTGGCTTATTAGGGATGGTAAACTACTCATATCAATAAGGAATTCCTTCTTTTCCGGAAGCCCATTCGGACAGAACTCCAAAGTTAAGCATGCTCAGCTTGGAGTAATTTCAGGATGGGTGACCGACCGGGAAGTTGCTCCCGGGTGCGCACGAGTGAGGACAAAGTGCGCAGAAAAGACTAGTATTGATCTGTGGGGCCAGTCTAGATCCCGCCAGGAGTAACGACCACCGGCGAGTGTGTCCGGGGCGTTACACAAGTCTCCTGGATTGCTTCCGTTCCAAAAATAACTCTCCCGAAGGTTTCATTCCGTTTGGATCCGTTTGATATTCCTTTTCTTCGAAACACTAAAATAGGCAAGAAAACAACAATTTGGGTTGGGCCTCAGGTTAGTAGGTTAGTCCCGAAAATAATATAAAAGTGTATAGTAAAGCCCATAAACATCCAAAACAGATAATATAATAGCATGCATACTTCATAAATTATAGATACGTTGGAGACGTATCATGGATCAACGTGAATACGTTAGGGATTATCGCTTGACTCAAAAAGGGAAACTATTATGGGATCAAATTCATATGTTGCATTGGTATGCTCGGGAACTATGCTTGAGATATGATTATACTTGTTGCTCTAGGATGAAGGCTCCACACCTTCCCTTTTCATGCGAATTTAATGATAATAAAACCTTAGCTTCTTATGCTAATGGTATATATGATTACTATGATGTGGAACAAATAGAAGAATTCGTTGCTTTTATGGGTGCTTATGAAATTGAATCTTTGTTTAAAGTGTGTGAAAATCTTTATGATGCTGCTTACAGACCTGAAAATTTAGCTATCCTTAAATATTGCTATGAGAATTATAAATACAATTATGATATTGATGAATTTATTGAGAAAGTCTCCGCTGTCCAAGAAGAGACTAATATTTTGCAAGAATCTATGGAAGAAGAAATTGATGAAACTGTGAGCTCATTGGATGAAAAAGATGAGGAGGAGAGCGAAGAACAAAAGAAGGAAGAGCGGATTGATCACCCGTGCCCACCTTCTAATGAGAGTAACTCTTCAACTCATACATTGTTTAATTTTCCTTCGTGCTTACCGAAGGATGATTGCTATGATGATTGTTATGATCCCGTTGATTCTCTTGAAATACCCCTTTTTGATGATGCTTGCTATACTTGTGGCCATGATGCCAATATGAATGATGCCTATCGAGATGAACTTGCTATAGTTCCTTATGATAAACATGAAATTGTTGCTATTGCACCCACACATAATAGTCCTATTATCTTTTTGAATTCTCCAAACTACACTATATCGGAGAAGTTTGCTCTTATTAAGGATTATGTTGATGGGTTGCATTTTACCGTGGCACATGATGATTTTGATAGATATAATATGCATGTGCTTGATGCTCCAACTTGCAATTATTATGAGAGAGGAACTACATCTCCGCCTCTTTATGTTTCTAACACGATAGAATTGCAAGAAACTGCTTATACTATGATGTGGCCTTTACTTGGTGTGCATGAATTGTTCTTTTATGACATGCCCATGCATAGGAAGAGAGTTAGACTTCATTGTTGCATGATATATGTTACTTTGTGCTCACTACTAAATCACAAATCATTGTTAATTAAAATTGGCTTTGATATACCTTGGGATCCGGGTGGATCCATTACTTGAGCACTATATGCCTAGCTTAATGGCTTTAAAGAAAGCGCTGCCAGGGAGACAACCCGGAAGTTTTAGAGAGTCATTTATTTCTGTTGTGTGCTTTTATAAAGTTTAAGTATAAAAATAATGTGCCAAGGTTTGCCTTTAGGACGTTTACAATGCTTGTTGGTTTGTGCGGTGCAGGACAGAAACTTTGGCTGTAATGCGCTATTTTACATTTTTTTACTGGAACGTCAAACGGTTCTGAAACTTTTTGCACTGTCTTTCTATACAAATTGTTTATTTTTCCTAATTTTTTCAGAAGTTTTGGAGTACGATAAATATGGTGAATGTTCAGATTACTACAGACTGTCCTGTTTAAGAAAGATTCTGCTTTTGATGCATAGTTTGCTTGTTATGATGAAACTATCGATTTCTATCAGTGGATTAAGCCATGGAAAAGTTATATTACAGTAGATACAATGCAAAAACAAAATATGAATTGGTTTGCAACAGTACTTAGAGTAGTGATTTGCTTTATTATACTAACGGATCTTACCGAGCTTTCTGTTGAGTTTTGTGAGGATGAAGTGTTCGAAGATCGAGGAGGTCTCGATGTGAGAAGAAGAAGAAGAAGAAGAAGAAGAAGAAGAAGAGGCAAGAGCTCAAACTTGGGGATGCCCAAGGCACCCCAAGTAAATATTCAAGGAGACTCAAGCGTCTAAGCTTGGGGATACCCCGGGGCATCCCATCTTTCTTCAATAAGTATCGGTATGTTTTCGGATTCGTTTCGTTCATGCGATATGTGCAAATCTTGAAGCATCTTTTGCATTTAGTTTTCCCTTTTATTTTATGAACCATGCTGGTATGAGATAGTCCATGATTGATTTATAGAATGCTCATTGTACTTCACTTAAATCTTTTGAGTATGGCTTTATAGAATGCATCATGTGCTTCACTTATATCATTTGAAGTTTGGATTGCCTGTTTCTCTTCACATAGAAAACCGTCATTTGTAGAATGCTCTTTTGCTTCACTTATATTTGTTAGAGCGTGGGCATATCTTTTGTAGAAAGAATTAAACTCTCTTGCTTCACTTATATCTATTTAGAGAGATGACCGGAATTGGTCATTCACATGGTTAGTCATAAAATCCTACATAAAACTTGTAGATCACTGAATATGATATGTTTGATTTCTTGCAATAGTTTTGCAATATAGAGATGATAATATGTGGGAGGTACTAGTAGATGGTTGTGTTTAGTAAGAATATTGATGTTAAGGTTTGTAATTCCCGAAGCATGCACGTATAGTCTCTCGTTATGCTAAGAAGTAGGAGCATGATTTATTATTGATTGTCCTCCTTTGTGTGAAGGTCGAGGGTGCGCAATGGTTAACTCCTACCAACCTCCCCCCTAGGAGCATGCGTAGTAGTACATTGCTTAGAGGGCTAATAAACTTTTGCAATATGTATATGAGTTCTTTATGACTAATGTGAGTCCATGGATTATACGCAATCTTACCTTTTCGCAATTTGCTAGCCTCTACGGTACCGTGCATTGCCCTTTCTCACCTCGAGAGTTGGTGCAAACTTCGCTAGTGCATCCAAACCCCGTGATACGATACACTCTATAACACATAAGCCTCCTTATATCTTCCTCAAAACAACCACCATACCTACCTATCATGGCATTTCCATAGCCATTCCGAGATATATTGCCATGCAACTTCCATCATCATCATATACATGACTTGAGCATTCATTGTCATATTGCTTTGCATGATCGTAATATAGCTAGCATGATGTTTTCATGGCTTGTCCATTTTTTGATTTCATTGCTACGCTAGATCATTGCACATCCCGGTACACCGCCGGAGGCATTCATATAGAGTCATATTTTTGTTCTAGTATCGAGTTGTAATATTGAGTTGTAAGTAAATAAAAGTGTGATGATCATCATTATTAGAGCATTGCCCCAGTGAGGAAAGGATGATGGAGACTATGATTCCCCCACAAGTCGGGATGAGACTCTGGACTTTAAAAAAAGGCCAAAGAAGCCCAAATAAAAAAAGAGGCCAAAGAAGCCCACCAAAACAAAAAAAACAAAAACAAAAAAAAAACAAAAAAAAGAGAGAAAAAGAGAGAGGGGGCAATGTTACTATCCTTTTACCACACTTGTGCTTCAAAATAGCACCATGTTCTTCATACAGAGAGTCTCTTGAGTTATCACTTTCATATACAATTTTCATTATAGAACTTGGCTTGTATATTCCGATGATGGGCTTCCTCAAATGCCCGAGGTCTTCATGAGCAAGCAAGTTGGATGCACACCCACTTAGTTTTAGTTTGAGCTTTCATACACTTATAGCTCCAGTGTATCTGTTGCATGGCAATCCCTACTCCTCGCATTGACATCAATTGATGGACATCTCCATAGCCCGTTGATTAGCCGCGTCGATGTGAGACTTTCTCCCTTTTTGTCTTCTCCACACAACCTCCACCATCATACTCTATTACACCTATAGTGCTATATCCATGGCTTGCGCTCATATATTGTGTGAGGGTTGAAAAAGCTTAAGCGCGTTAAAAAGTATGAACCAATTGCTCGGCTTGTCATCGGGGTTGTGCGTGATAAATACTTTGTGTTAAGAAGACAAAGCATGACAAGATTATATGATTCTGTAGGGATAGCGCTTTAGCATTGATATTTTGAAAGACATGATTGTTTGTTGGGATGCCTGAGTATTTATGTCTTTATGTCAAATTATAGACTATTGCTTTGAATCACTCGTGTCTTAATATTCGTGCCATGATTAGATTACATGATCAAGATTATGCTAGGTAGCATTCCACATCAAAAATTATCTTTTTTATCACTTACCTACTCGAGGACGAGCACGAATTAAGCTTGGGGATGTTGATACGTCTCTGTCGTATCTATAATTTTTGATTGTTCCATGCCAATATTATACAACTTTCATATACTTTTGGCAACTTTTTATACTATTTTTGGGACTAACATATTGATCCATTGGCCCAAAGGCCGCCTGCTTGTTGCATGTTTTTTGTTTCGCAGAAAATCCATATCAAACGGAGTCCAAACGGGATAAAAACGGACGAAGAATATTTTTGGAATATATCTGAATTTTGAGAAGTGGAATCAACGCGAGACGATGCTCGAGGGGCCCACAAGGCAGGGGCTCGCCCCAGGGGGGCAGGCGCGCCCCTGACCCTCGTGGACACCCCGTAAGGCGGCTGTTGCCCTTCTTTCGCTGCAAGAAAGCTAATATCCGGAGAAAAATCGTGTTCAAAGTTTCAATCCAATCGGAGTTACGGATGTATGGGAATATAAGAAACGGTGAAAGGGCAGAATCAGGAACGCAGAAACAGAGAGAGACAGAGAGACAGATCCAATATCGGAGGGGCTCTCGCCCCTCCCATGCCATGGAGACCATGAGAAGGTCAAGGAAGAAGAAGAAGAAGAGGGCTTCTCTTCCCCTCTCTCCCGGTGGCGCCGGAACACCGCCGGGGCCATCATCATCACCGTGATCTACACCAACACCTCCACCATCTTCACCAACATCTCCATCACCTTCCCCCATCTATCTACAGCGGTCCACTTTCCCGCAACCCGATGTACCCTCTACTTGAACATGGTGCTTTATGCTTCATATTATTATCCAATGATGTGTTGCCATCCTATGATGTCTGAGTAGATTTTCCTTGTCCTTTCGGTAATTGGTGAATTGCTATGATTGGTTTAATTTGCTTGTGGTTATGTTGTTGTACTTTGGTGCCCATCATATGAGCGCGCGCGTGGATCACACCATAGGGTTAGTTGTATGTTGATAGGACTATGTATTGGAGGGCAAGAGTGACAGAAGCTTCAACCTAGCATAGAAATTGATGCATACGGGATTGAAGGGGGACCAATATATCTTAATGCTATGGTTCGGTTTTACATTAATGAACGTTAGTAGTTGCGGATGCTTGCTAATAGTTCCAATCATAAGTGCATAGAATTCCAAGTCAGGGATGACATGCTAGCAGTGGCCTCTCCCACACAAAACTTGCTATCGGTCTAGTAACGTAGTTAATTGCTTAGGGACAATTTCGCAACTCCTACCACCACTTTTCCATACTCGCTATACTAACTTTATTGCTTCTTTATCTAGACAGTCCCTAGTTTACAACACCTACAAAGTACTTCTAGTTTCACACATGTTTTAGGTAAAGCGAACGTTAAGCGTGCGTAGAGTTGTATCGGTGGTCGATAGAACTTGAGGGAGTATTTGTTCTACCTTTAGCTCCTCGTTGGGTTCGATACTCTTACTTATCGAAAGAGGCTACAATTGATCCCCTATACTTGCGGGTTATCATACATCCATACAAAGACGGGCCATGTGTTGTGGTTGGTGTTCTGGTTTCCAAACGGATTCATGTCATTGGTACTCGAACCAAGCACGATGTTCCTTGGATCTTTTGCAGCAAATCCATATACGGTGTTGAATGCTCTCCACTGGCTAGCATCTGCGAGGTGTCTCAGCTTCGGATCATCTCCATTGTCGGGCTTCTTCCTCTCCGCGTGCCAGCACATGAGCTTTGCTTCCTTAGGATCTACTAAATACTGCTGCAGACGGGTAGTGATCAGAAAGTACCATACAACTTTCTAAAGAGCTTTCTTTCCTGTCTTCTTGTATTGAGAAGCATTGCACATTGGGCAGCTAGTTTTTTTCCGTGCGCTCCCCCCGATAAATGATGTAATCATTGATGCATGCATGGTATGTAATGTGCATCAAATCGGCAAACAATTTTCTTGGCCTCCTCGACACTAGTAGGACATAGGTTCCCCGCGGGAAGAACTTTATTATGTAGATACTTCATATGATTATCGAGGCTTTTGTCTGTCCATTTGTTTTTTGGCCTTCATCTTTAGAAGTTCGAGCATGAAACTCAAGCGGGTCACCTCTGGATCGCAACCATCATACAATGGAGTCTTCGAGTCTACTTCAAGTTACGCCAGGTTGGCCTCCTCTCTAGAAGCAGCTCTCTCGCTAGTCATACTCTTGCGAAGGATGTCTCGAACATGAGGATCCTGCACCGACTGCACTTAGTGGCGACGAAGATTGCGGCATGACCGCCGCCTCTTCTCCGCCATGTCCGGACTCTTCTTCACCATGTCCGGAATATTTTCCGCCACCGCCATGTCTGGACTCTTCCCTACCGCCATGTCTGGCGCCATCGTCTTCGTGTCGATCAGTCATCTCTTCGTCTAGCTCCACATCATTATTCCCTGCCATGTGGACATCCTCATCATCATCTTCACTTATCCACCGAGTATAACCATCCATGAAACCATTCATTAGCAGGTGCACCTTCAAACTACCACGATCAAAAGGGTCCAAAAGGATTCCTTCTTTGCATCTTGTACATGAACATCTAATCCTAGTCCGATTATTTGCATACATGTCCATCACCGCAGATTGCAAGTATCGCTCCTTCCATCCACTCACCTTCATGACCGACTGCACGGTATAACAAGAAAAAGGGTTATAAACAAAATGCATGCACGCATCAAAGTCATATAAAAATTTGGCATGACCTTGCCTAAAAATAGGCCTTACCGAGTTTGCTCTAAATACACCGAAACGGAAATAAATCGACATTTCGGCAAAACATAAGCAACTCGGGGGCCTGTCACTCCCACAAATCTCTCCGTATCTCAAACACACATATTCCCATTCTTGAAATGCACAACTCTTTACTCACCTATCTCCCGAGAGAGATCGAGCACGGTTAGATGAGGCCTTCGCTACCTATAGGGATGATCGAAAGTGTGGATGGCTAAATAGCTAGCTAGATCTAGTTGTTGGGAGGAGAGATGACTCTAGCTAACTAATGGAGAGGGAGAGAGATGAGCTAGCTAGATCTATACGTATGGAAGGAGGGAGAGCCAAATAAATGAGGTAGCTAGATAGCTAGAGATGGGAGGCCATTTATGGAGGAGAATTATGGTGGAGGGGGGCATTAATGGGGAGAGAGAAGAAAGGTAGAAGGAAGAGAGAAGAAGGGCAACAATGGTGGAGAACTAACTAAGAGAGGGGGGAAAAGGAGGGGTAAAGGGCAAAGGGAGGAGGGGGAGGGGGATGGGGAGGGGGGGTCAAAAGGTGGCACACCAGCCACACCTAGCAGTAGCGCTGTTTTCTAGACATTGCTACTGATATGGTGCTTAGTAGTAGCGTTGGTCAGGAAAAGCGCTACTACTCAGTGGGGACCATTAGCAGTAGCGGTGTTGTCAAAGCAAGCGCTACTGCTAAAATCTTAGCAGTAGCATTGTATTTTGGGCCGCGTTGCTACTACAGCTAGCGTCGGTGGTCTTGTTGGGTCCCACTTAGTAGTAGCGCGTTTTTTCATTTCCAGCGCTGCTGCTAAAGCATCACTTGTAGTGTTGCAAGAGAACATCACTACTGCTAATTAGAAGCATCGCTTTTTATTTTCCAGCGCTAATACTGATGTCCTACCTATAAGCATTTCCCTAGTAGTGTGAATCTGTAGGCATGTCGACACTATCAAAAGGGGATGCGAATGCGGTGAGGAGATTCTTGCTCCATGTGCTTAAATATTAAACTCCAAAAACCCTCAAATTCCCTCGAAGATCCCACTTCTCTTCAGAGCTTCCAGGCTCTTCCAGCCCGAATCACCATAACACTCACCAAGTATAGTTGTTCCATAAACACTACCCATTCTGAGCCACCAAGTATCCATCTCAGAATCACCGAATCTACTGGTAAACCTTCTGTTGCCATGTAGGAATTTCTGAACAAACGGGTCAGAATTTCTGAAGCAACAACAAATTAAGAGTGTGCCACAACCCAAGTGTACCCCTCGGAGCTTCCGAATGCTTGTTGGTTAGACCGTCTGAAGCATCTGAAAGTTGCTACCTTTTTCACGTCGAAACTTCCAAGCTAATCACTTCAGAGTTTCGAGCTGTGTAATAAAGTTGGCAACAGTCGGATTTTGGCCCCTCCTATTTATATCCCCACCTATTCACCAGTTAACATCATACTCCACCTCCATCGTATGTTCTGAGAGAGAACTCCATCTCCTTTTGCTAATTTTGAAGGGCTTTCTACTCCAACCATTCAAGCCAATCCTTTGAGATCTAAGCCTTCTTCCTTTCCACTCCTACCTATTGATGCAGCAAAGTAGCGTAAGTATTTCCCTCAGCTTGAGAACAAAGGTATCAATCCAGTGGGAGATAACGCACAAGTCACCGAATACCTGCACAAACAATCAACAACTTGCACCCAACGCGATAAAGGGGTTGTCAATCCCTTCAAGGTCACTTGCAAAAGTGAGATCTGATAGAGATAGATAAATGGTAAAGTAAATATGTTTGGAATTTTTGGTTTATAGATCGGAAAGTAAAGGATTGCAAAATAGTAGATCGGAAACTAGTAATAAGTAAAAGAGATTCAATATAATGGAAAAGAGACCCAGGGGCCATAGGTTTCACTAGTGGCTTCTCTCAATATAGCAAATATTACGGTGGGTGAACAAATTACTGCTGAGCAATTGATAGAAAAGCGCATAGTTATGACGATATCTAAGGCAATGATCATGAACATAGGCATCACGTCCGTGTCAAGTAGACCGAAATGATTTTGCATCTACTACTATTACTCCACACATCGACCGCTATCCAGCATGCATCTAGAGTATTAAGTTCATAAAGAAGGAGTAACACATTAAGTAAGATGACATGATGTAGAGGAATTAACTCAAGCAGTATGATGAAAACCCCATCTTTTTATCCTCGATGGCAACAATACAATACGTGCCTTCCTGCCCCTACTGTTACTAGGAAAGGACACCGCAAGATTGAACCCAAAGCTAAGCACTTCTCCCATTGCAAGAAAGATCAATCTGGTAGGCCAAACTAAACCGATAATTCGAGACTTGCAAAGATATCAAATCATGCATATAGGAATTCAGAGAAGAACCAAATAATATTCATAGGGATCATAAATCCACAATTCATCGGATCTCGGCAAACACACCGCAAAAGAATATTATATCGAATAGGTCTCCAAGAACATCGAGGAGAACATGGTATTGAGAATCAAAGAGAGAGAAGAAGCCATCTAGCTACTTGCTATGGACCCGCAGGTCCGTGGTAAACTACTCACGCTTCATCGGAGAGGCAATGGTGTTGATGTAGAAGCCCTCCGTGATCAAATCCCCCTTCGGAAGGACGCCGGAAAAGGCCCCTGGATGGGATCTCATGGGTACAGAAGGTTGCGGTAGTGGAAAAGTGGTTTCGTGGCTCTCCTGGATGTTTCAGGGTATAAGAGTATATATAGGCAAAGGAGCTAGGCCAGGAGACCCCCGAGGGGCCCACGAGGTAGGGGGCACACCCTAGCCCCCTGGCACGCCCTCCTGCCTCGTGGCCGCCTCGCCGCATCTCCGACTTCATCTCCAAGTCTTCTGGTTTCCTTTCGGTCCAAGAAAGATCATTGCGAAAGTTTCATTCCGTTTGGTATTCCTTTTCTGTGAGACTCTAAAATAGGCAAAAAAAAAACAGAAACTGGCACTGGGCTCTCGGTTAATAGGTTAGTCCCAAAAATATTGTAAAATAGCATATAAATGCCTATTAAACATCCAAAACAGATAATATAATGGCATGGAACAATAAAAAAATATAGATACGTTGGAGACGTATCACCTATCCAATCCAAAAGTCAAATCTTGAGAGAGTTTAGGTGTTGAGGAGATTATCTTTTGAACACAAGAACAAGGGATTCATCACAACAACCTATATGTTGTTACTTTTGGAAGGTGTGCACCTCCTAGATTAGCTAGGTGTTTGGAAGTCTTCAAATTTGTGAAGAACCCAAGAAGTTTGTAAGGGTTTGGAGGTCGCATTGGAGCAACTGCTGCAGTGAATGAGCAGGCAGAAGAGAAAAATGCACATATTGAGGCAATGAGGACATATGAGAATCGTATTTGTATAGGAGTGTGTTTTATGACATGATAATGCTTGTGCTTGGTCTAGTTGCAAAAGATGTGCCAGGTTAGTAGCAAGATCAGTGAATCTAATGGATGAGTGTTGTAATGTGAGCTTCTATTGCTAGGTGATATTAAAGTGAATGAACTTGATATGTAGTATTCATGTGAACTTTCTATTTCTTATTGTGTACATGTGCAATTTGAAAACAAGTTCTAAATAGCAGATAATTTTAGTTGCATTGATCACAAATTGTATGATCACTATAATGTAAACAACATATAAATGTTTGTCACATTGACAACTTCGCACTTCAAAAAAAACATAGTCTAGCTCACGCCCAATTCGAACGCTTGGATCTGTGACTACTGAACAAGACCTACCATGCAACACAAATCCAGTTTCCATTGGCTAATCCAACAATTCAGAAAAAGGACCAAATATTAAGCTCGTACCTAACTTTTTTGGTAAAAGAAAAATCATAGAAACCACCAATTTTCTATTCGAAACCTTAGCCATATCCGAGAAACGACAATGAATGTGATAACGATAACATTGTGAGGGGGAAGGGGTTGCTGGCATAATGCGTCTACCTCGTCCACCATGACCGGCCGCCGTTCACCATCGCCGTGCGAGAAGGTGAAGGGGAGAATGGAAAGAGTCGGGGGAGAGACAGGGGGCGAAGCGGTTTGGTGGTGGTGGTGGTGGGGTGTGTGTGTGTGTGTGGGGGGGGGGGGTTATGGATGTGATAGACCGGGATTGGAGTGTACATGGTGGCAGTTTCAGGAATTTCCATGTTAGAATTTGATTTCCAGACTTAAGGGTACGAATTCAAGATTCATTTCAGTATTTTAGGAAAAAAAGACGTCTTATTTCAGCCCAACACTGGCGTGCACAGCGAACCAACATGTGGTTGTATGGTTAGAGGGACTGTAGTATCCCAGCCCACCAGGGTTCAAAATCCCGGTGCTCACATTTATTACTTGATTTATTTCAGGATTTCCGGCGATGCGCATTCAGTGGGAGGAGACGTTTCCGTCGACGAGGTGCTTAAGGTGACTTCGTAAATTCCAAGATGATATGCTGGCTCAGTCTTTCGAAGGTGCTCATAGGAGTGAGTGTATATGAGTGCTTGTGTCTGTACTAATGTTAAAAAAAAAAACACCGGCGTGCACGCGCGCTTCAGGTCGACCGACTCGGTCTGATTCACGAGACGCAGCCTCCGGTGCTACTGTCCGACCGCGACGACCGGGACAATCGAGCCGCTCCTCGCATTTCTTTCTTTTACCCTTCCCTTTTCCGCGAGGGAGGAAAGGAATACGTGCGTGAGATTTTTCGTCGAACACCCTCTTCCCTCGCCGCCGCCGCCGCCGCCGCGACCCGCGAGCCATGGCGCCGTCCGCCAGCTCCTCCTCCTCCTCCTCCGACGGCACGGACTCCACCGGTTCCTCCTCCTCATCGGGGAGCGACCGCCGCGTCCGCCGCCGCCACAGCCGCCGCAAGGACGCCGCGCCGTCCACGTCCTCCTCCTCCGCGCTGAAGGTGCGCAAGGACCGCAAGTCCCGCCACAAGCGCCGTCGCCGGGAGAGGCGGAAGTCCCGTTCGGACGACGACAGCTACAGGCGAGCTTCCCCCTCCTCCTCAACCCCCTCTCTGTGTATAGGTTTCCGTTGCTAGCTAGGGTTAGGCTGAAAGAGCTCGTGATCTAGGAGATTGGGTTGGTGCGGATGACTTTGGAGGGTCGTGAGAGATGAAATATATGCGTAGATTAACATCGGTGTCTCGATTTCCAGTTGGAATCAAAGAGATAATGATGCGCAGCTTCCTTCTAGAATTGGACCTGTTGGAGATACCTAGGTTGGGTAATAAGAACTAACGAGGACAGTAGTATATATGCTGCACTTCAGATTGCTATTGGTGGGGATAGAGTTGCGGTGCTGATCAAAGACATGAATCATGTGAGGTGGTAAGGGAAGACAATGGTTGCGATTTAGACTGGAACTTTTAACTAGCATCGTTTTGTTCCTCCTCTTATAGAAATCTCTTGTATGATAAAGGAAAGGCTTCTTAGATACGAGTTGAGCCTGCTGATTATTTATTAATGATTAGCAAGCGCCACTTTTCCATTTGCCAATTTTTGGGGTGAAATGTCTTTTGAGAAGTGGAGGTTGCCAATTTTTGGGGTGAAATGTCTTTTGAGAAGTGGAGGTGAGGGCCATCTGGTCATTAGCAATCGATGTTTTATTCTATGATGATATTTTTCTGTGAAAATAACCAATGTTGACAGTAATATATGCTGGAAATTGAGCGAAATTACTGTTCCACATCAGATTGCTATTGACGGGGATAGAGCTGTAGTGCTGGTCAAAGAATGTAATCATGTAAGGTGATAAAGGGAGGATAATGGTTGAAAATCCGGAACTTTTAACAAAGCGGTGTTCTGTTCTTTCATCAGTTAATAGAAATTTCTCAAGATAAGAGCTTCTTAGATGCGAGCTGAGGGTGCTGATATATCTTCTAAGAAGTGGAGGTGGGGGTTGTCTGGTTGTTGCAAATCAATATTTTATTCTATGATGAAATTTTCTCTTTGATTTGAGCTATTATGATGTCAAACTTTGGCCAGCTAAAGAATAGTTCAACCTTAGGTTCTAGAGAATGTTTTTAATAGGAAACATCCTGTTCCTGAAAAAAAGTTGTTTTGGGAACCCAAACGAACCACATTCTAAAATGAGTTTGTATCTGTTCAAGGGGAAGTGTATTTGAGTTTAGGACTCCAGTTTTGTTTGTATTTTTGGGTTGTAGGGAATTGGGATCCTCCCACTTGTAGCCAAGGAACAAGTTTAGGTGAACCTGAATTGAGTGGTTCTGAAGAAGGATGGGATACTCCTTTTGCAATTTCTGTGATCTTTTTAGTCACGACTCATGATGGTTACTGTATTAGCTAGATAAAGGCCAGGCTTTGAGGAGATTCAGATTGTGATTAATAGTGGATAAAGTAGTTGCGTGAGAAAATTTATTCTATTAATTTCCAGCCATTAATCCTCTGTCTAAGCTTCATGGATGAGATATGGATAATGCTGCCTTTGTGTTTTAGACTATATTCAGTAATAACTTCTTCTGCTTGCAATTGACCCTACTCTGGCATATTGAAGTGTCTGATTCTTTTTGTAGTAGCGCAAGCTCTTATGATAGTGACCGCGAGGCATCTGGCAGATCACGTAAGCATAAGAAGAGCAGTAGATCAAGGAAGGTACTGCCCCAGCAATTCATATATGTTTGATGTCTTGTGGGTTTTTTCAGCATACACCTAGTACTTGGCCTCTCATTGACTCACTGCATCCTCATTCTGGCAGTCTAGGGAAAGAGAGCGAAGCAAGGATAGGCATCATAAACGGGACAAGAGTAAACATAGAGAGGTAAATTTTCTACTTACCTAAAAACCCCAACCTTTTATCATAGCTTAAAATTTTGGTAAATTAAATTTATCACATGTAATACTCGTTTTCTGTAGATCAGCAACTGTTGGTGTGATTAGATTTATCATTGGCACACTTTATATATATAAAAATTGAAAAATATTCAATATCATGTACTACACACCGTCTTAGCAACAGAAATATTTCTTATCCTTTTTATTTCCATGTGAGAGATCCTTATATTTCTTGCTACCTGTTTCTGGGTTGGCTCTTTGACATTGGAGCTGGGATTCGTGAACGGGTGACAACATGGTGTATTGGCTTGCTGGTTGTCTTGGTTGTTATGTTTTGTTCTCTTCAATGCGGGAGCTTTATACAGAAGAAAGAGAGTGAACGTTCTAGCGGTCCGGTCCAGCTTTCCAAGGTATAAATATTTCCTGTGCGCCTTTCATTTGTTTGTGTTCTTATAATCATTTTCTAATGCAATTTATTTTCTTTATTAGTTCCTTGGTCGCGAGAAGGAGGAAAGCGGCAAAAGGAGTGTTATCTCTGGTAAAAAGGTGAGGATGATTTTCCTACCATTTTGATCCTTATCTTTTAGGTTGTACTCACACAACAGTAGGATGTTGTACCTGCTAGAATGAAACTCGTTCTAATGTAAGTGGGACTATGAAGTATGAACTATTTGACTTAATTTGTAGATAATGATGAAGCTCGAGAAATCCAAGGAAGATAAGGCGGCTGAGAGCAAGCGCAATGAACTGTTGAAGTTTTTGAATGCCAGTTATGATTGACAACTTATCGAAAGTGGTGATGCTTGGCTGGATGGCTTGGATTTGTCTTTATGCCACTGCTTAGTCGTGTGTGTTTGGTGATACCCCAAGAAGTTTTTTGTCCTGTTTTTTTAAGTTGATGACTGTGACCATCAGTGCTTTATATCGGTATATTTGGCTAGTGGTTGGACAAAGGTCACATGTATCACTAGGTCTTACAATTTTTGAGCTTGGGGTGTTTGTGTTATTAAAAATTTGATCGTTACCAGTTTGTACTTTGTAGCTTCCTTTTTGTAAGCCCGTTTAACTTGGAGATACACCAATTTTATAGAATTTTCCTGGCAGGGATACTTGATCTAAGCTTGTCATACTGGATGTATTCTAGTCATGTTTCTTTGATTGAACACACAATCATGTATAACAGTGTTTCATGGTCTTGAAAAGAATGTTTTTTGAACTGTATACCACCATAACAAGTGTTACAGAGTTACATGGTGAAAAGTAATGTTCATGAACTGTACTCCGTTCATGATGGAAAGATGCCCTTCGGTAGCTGATCATAACTTACGATGAGCAAAGCTTCTAAAGATGGGCTAAGATGAATATAAACCTCTGAGCCTGCCCTGACAGCAGCCAAGTGCCTACAGTTGAGCGGCCAGTATTTCATTCCATGTGTCTGGAACACCAGGAAGGCACCAGTGCAGGCAATCTTGGACCCCTGGTGTAGCTCTAATACTGTACTTTGATATGTGCCCTTCGTCCCGTAGCCGTGAAAGCGCGGTGATATCCAAGAGCTTGATCCTAGTGCCTTTGACCGCTCCCTCGCCGTCGGCATCTTCAGAATGATTCTGAAACACCCTGGTACCCTTGGCCAACGGATCCTTGTTGTCGCAAGTGCCTCCGGTGTTCCACTCCCCATTGAAGAAATGCCTTGGTGACAGTGATCTGTAGAATACCTTCAGGTGGGGATATCTAGGAAGCTGGGCATCTAGCCACTTCATAACACCATGTATAGTGAAGTTCTTCGCCTTCCACATGCTGGCGATCTCTCGGTTGTTATTTGGTGCACCCGAGGCGTACATTTCCCACTTATTCGCCTTCAGCTTTCCCCTGTTCCAGTGATGCCCGGTGTTCAGAACCAGGACGTGGAGCCTGTGAAGGTTCTTCTTGAGAAACGAAGGCGGGCGATCAAGGTGCATGGCGTAACCGGCAGATGGATTTGATCGCCTGAGAGGCTCCAGATCGCAGAGCGTCGATGACCAGTAATACAGGATGGTCGTGTTTGTGCTCCGGAACCGGTAGGCCGAGCCTACTGGCCGTGTTGGTCGTTTTGCACGATGTGTCTGGGCCATTCCGTACTTGGAGCCAACATCTTCCACATCTGAATCATGTTTCCCAGATGCTGCAAGCATGCACATCATCGACTGGAACATCTGCCTCCCCAAAGAGTCGCCTACATAAGCAATGGTTTTATCCTGCATTCTGAAACATGTCCAAATTAGTATTTATATGATTACCTGAAAAGCTCTAAAAATCCTTAGCGAAACAATGTAGCGCATAGCATCTCCTGCAAATTCAAACTGAAGGAGCAGCAACATATACCTTCTCAAGAATTGGGCAGTTTGAAACGCTGGCATATCGCAGCCTTCAGGCTGCCATCTAAATTTCTCGTAAGCGAAATCTGTGCGTTGTGTCAATCTGCAGTTCCAGCTCTCAGAGAGCCATCTTTTACATCTGGGGCCAGAATACAGTGGCCTGTGGTTATTGGGAACCCATTTTCCATTCCTGTAGTCACATTCTAAAATATCGATGAAGCAAAAATTCAGGAGAAAGCTAACCTTAACATAATACTCCATCTGTTCCTAAATATAAGTTTTTTTCAGAGATTCCAATATGGACTACATACGGAGCAAAATGAGTGAATCTACACTCTAAAATATGTCTATATACATCCGTATGTAGTCCATATTGAAATCTCTAAAAGACTTATATTTAGGAATGGAGGGAGTACATCTCAAAAGCCAATAGCACAAGCTAGCAAAGGGTGTGAGATAGTGAAATACCTTTCTTCTGACGAGGTGTTGTTCCCGCGTTATAAGTGACATCTTCAGAGTTATGAACTATGGTCAGAGGTGGAGGTGCAGAAGTGGCTTCCTTTCCTACTTCAGTAACCGACTGCACCAACGGGTCGATGATGGGGAGATCTTCCTCCATGGAGATATTCCGATCTACAAACTGTGAGTGAGCAGCAGAAATTTACAGGGAAAACCAGCCCCGAAGATGACCCACAGAGAGGACCTTGAAAGAATATTAGTTCTTGGGCTTATAATTTGAGAGGGCCTGGATAACTCACTCAAGACCAATGGCTCCGGTCGGAGGATTCCAGGAGTGTACAGCGACCCCTTCTCCCATTTCCAAAGAAGGAACACTGCAAAGATGGCGAGGAACGCAGGTCTGAGGTGCCTGAATCTGAGGCCACAGACCAGCCTCATTCTCCTCTACTGAACTTGAAGCACAGATTTCTTCAAATGACAGATATGTGGCGATGGCACGTAGCTGGTACATACAAGAAGAGAAGGTGAAGTTAGGTAGCAGAAAATTGCGAAGTTAGCTAGAAGAAAATGATGAATGTTATGTTAACATACGTTACATACCTAACATGTAATATCTTTTTTTTTTTGGGTTGCAAGCAAAGGGCATGTGGGAAGTTTGGTACAAAAGGCTGGTTGGTGTAGACATATAAACATTCTCCTGACCTTAGACAAGTGAAGTTTGAGCTTTGAAGCATCTATATCTATCTTTTTACTAATATAAAAAGAGCGAGCTGCGGAGATCCAACACATCTCATCCGTTCAACCGCATCTATCCAACGGTTTATGTCGCCCCAATGTTTAGTGCTAAACATTTTTATCACTCTCCCCTAATTGATAGCATACCTAATATCATCGCTAACCAATGAATTATATCAATGTGCAATTAATATCCTGCCAAATATTAATTTTCAATGCAATTAATATTAACCTATATTGCACGTACATGATTACTAGTAGCAATTAACAGGCACATGATGATGGTGACTACGCAACCGCTCGGAGCATCAATGGCTTGAGATTTTGCTTATACTTGAGACGAACAATTGACCTGATATGCAGGACTGCTGAAATGGCTCTAGTCAAAGAAGACCGCAATTCCAAGGTGATGGAATTCTCCGGTCATAGTAGACTCTGCTATTCTATGGTGATGCAATTCAGTTATGATTCATGGAACACCATTCTAAGTTGTCTATCCTGGCTAGAACAGCACTGAGCAAAGTACTCTGTCTACTTGGAACATCTTTGCGGACTGCAGGCTGAAGCAGAGGTCGGGAAAGTGAATTATAATCTAGAGCAGAGTGTGTGTGTGGCAAGATTGGTAAAAAAAAGGCAGTAGCAACTTGCAAGTTGTGCTTTCGTGATCCGGTTGGCCGGGCGAAATATGGTTGACCAAGAACACTCATTTCATTCTGATTCCGGCCTAGGGAACCCACTAATTTGCAGGTGTCTCCTCCCCAGCAAAAGAAATGGCGCTCAGAATCCGAATCTGAACTCTGCCAGAGATGAGAGGAAAAACGAATTCTTCGAAGCTCAAGCAAAGCAGCTACGGAGAGCCTAAGAGGTAGAGGCAGTTGACGTACCCGTATTGACTGACCTGGGGGCTTGAGCTCGCCGGCCGAGCAACCCGCCGCCGAGAAGGGATAGGACAAGAGGCTCGCTTCTCTCCAAAGCAGCCAGCCGGCCGGCCGGCCGGCGGCGAGGAGGCCCCGGTTCTTGGCCAGGTGCTGGGGGGCGGTTTGCGGGTGTGGTTACTCGGCTGTGGTCCAGTGGGGCTGCGGCACGGAGCAACACGTACACGAGTGGTAAGTAGGGTCTAGAGGGGGTACGTGACGTACGACGTGCACGGCAAAGCGCCGCGATGGTGGTGCGTACGTACTAGGTTCTTTCCTTTGGTTTTTTTTTGAGGGTTTTTCTTTTCTTTGGAAAAAGCGTTTTCACCAGTCGCGCGCGGGCCGTGCGTTTCGCTTGGATTGTACGTCTAGCACCCCCTCGTTGGACACAGGCTCACACATCGTAGTTTTCTTTTCTTGTCGTCCATTTTCTTCTTCAACAACACATCGCATCCTTATTTGCTCCTCGTGATCCCATGAGCCGTTTCTCGCTTCGCCAGTCTGCCGCGTCTTTCCCTGGCGAGCTCCATCACTGGAGCGACCTCCCTGCTGTCGACGATCCCTAACTCCTTGGAGTTGGACGCGAACCGGCATGGGGCGGCGAGCCTAGGTGCTGCAAACCGGCTAGGGACACGAACCAACGCGACGTCGACGGTGGCCCAAGAGGGGGTGGGGGTGGGTTGCATCGCGTGCTGCAACCGCAGCGACGGGTGCTCCCCATGACGGTGACCACGTGCTGCAACCGCAGCGACGGGTGCTCCCCATGACGGTGACCACGTGCTGCAACCATGGCGGCCGGGGTGCGCCTGACGACGGTGACCGAGGTGACCACGGGGCTACAAACGCGGTGGGAGAATGCTGGAAACAGTAAGGATATGCCATGGTTGCCTACTATCATGGACAGACCCGCGCATATACAGGTGTTGCAATCGTCACCTAAAACAGCTTCAATCGTAGATAGAGAAAAGCTTCAATCGGTACTGCCCAACAAGGAAAAGCTGCAACCATTTGATAGAAAAGTTTCAATCGTAGATAGAGAAAGCTTCAACTATGGCACAATGCAAGAGGAAAACAATTGCAACCATTGATAGAGAAGCTTAAACCGTAGATAGTAAAGATCCAACCATAGTTGGATTTTGCTACTACCGGCAACGTTTTTTGGTACTACCGGCTTCAGCGATTGCTAAAACCATTGATGACGACCCGAGACCCACGACGACGGCGGCGGCCTTCTGCTGCAACCGGCGTCGTTTTTGCTACTAGCAGTGTTGACGATCGCTACAACCGTTTACGAGGACATCGACGACGGCGGCGCCTGTGACGACTTTTCTGCTGCAACCGGTGTTTGTTTTTGCTACTACAGGTGTTGACGATTGCTACAACCGTTCATGAGGACACCGGCGGGGGCGACGACGACTTTTTGAGTGGCGCGGCGAGGCGCAGTGCTGCAAGCAGCCGTCGATGGGAACGTGCGCCGTAGTTCCCTTCCACCATGGATGCAACAGGGAAGGCAAATGAAAAAACTACTACATTCAACACCTTTTTGTTTGTGATTGACGACGACGAGCGTCGGCGGCGAGCCTCGATGACGAGCGTCGCGAGGACGAGGCAAGGAGGATAGGGCGGGAACGGGTGTTGCGGGGTGCGTGGGAGAGAGGCGAATGCCATGCGGCGACCTACATGCGGAGGAGAACGAGGAATAGTCACGAAGTGGGGGGTGGACAAGGATCCAACGACTCGGGACGGACCGATCCGACTGCTAGTGTGCAACCGTCTAAAACGTTGGGCCAGCGTGCCGATGTAGGATCGAAAGTATGTCTAGAGGGGGGCGATTAGACTACTTGAAAAAAATAAAAATCTATCATTTTCTCAATTTTAGTTGTGGGCAAATTTTAGCAACTAGCACAAGTCAAGCAATCAACCTACACATACAATTCTAAGAGTATAGCAATGGAAAGTAAAACATTGCATATGAAGGTAAAGGGAAGGGTTTGGAGAAGGCAAACACAATGGAGACACGAAGATTTTTGGCGTGGTTCCAATAGGTGGTGCTACCGTACGTCCATGTTGATGGAGACTTCAACCCACAAAGGGTAACGGCTGCGCGAGTCCACGAAGGATCCATGAAGGAGCAACCTTGTCTATCCCACTGAGGGAGACCTGGACTAGGGGGTGTCCGGACAGCCGGACTATCATCGTCCGCCGGACTCCAAGACTACGAAGATACAAGATTGAAGACTCCGTCCCGTGTCCGGATGGGACTTTCCTTGGCGTGGAAGGCAAGCTTGGCAATACGGATATGTAGATCTCCTACCATTGTAACCGACTCTGTGTAACCCTAGCCTCCTCCGGTGTCTATATAAACCGGAGGGCTTTAGTCCGTAGGACATAACATACATTACAGCAATCATACCATAGGCTAGCTTTAGGGTTTAGCCTCCTTGATCTCGTGGTAGATCCACTCTTGTACTACCCATATCATCAATATTAATCAAGCAGGACGTAGGGTTTTACCTCCATCAAGAGGGCCCAACACAGGTAAAACATCGCGTCCCTTGTCTCCTGTTACCATCCGCCTAGACGCACAGTTCGGGACCCCCTACCCGAGATCCGCCGGTTTTGACACCGACATTGGTGCTTTCATTGAGAGTTCCTCTGTGTCGTCACCGATAGGCTCGATGGCGTCTTCAATCAACGACGCTGTCCGGGATGAGACTTTTCTCCCCGGACAGATCTTCGTATTCGGCGGCTTCGCACTGCGGGCTAATTCACTTGGCCATCTGGAGCAGATCGAAAGCTATGCCCCTGGCCATCAGGTCAGATTCGGAAGCCTAAACTTCACGGCCAACGTCCGCGGGGACTTGATCTTTGACGGGAACGAGCCGCAGCCAAGCGTGCCGCACTGTTACGATGGGCATGATCTAGCTCTGCCGCCAAACAGTGCCTTGGGGGCCGCACAAGAACCCGCTCCGGTCCTTAGTCCGGAGCCGATCGCCCAGATCGAGGACCGGTGGTTGGACACCGCCTCGGGGGCTGTAACTTCCACGGCGATAGAGCTGAACACTAACCTTGTCCCTCGCAAAGCTCGTGATTCCGAGGTGCCGGACTCCGTACCTCCCACGCCCTGCCAATCAAATCTGATTGGGCGCCGGTTATGGAATTCACCGCCGTGGACATCTTCCAACACTCGCCCCTTGGCGACATCCTAAATTCGCTAAAGCATCTCTCGCTATCCGGAGAGTCCTGGCCGGATTATGGCCAGGATGGTTGGGATACGAGCGACGAAGAAATTCAGAGCCCACCCACCACCCACTTTGTAGCCACTGTCGACGATCTAACCGACATGCTAGACTATGACTCCGAGGACATCGACGGTATGGACGACAATGCCGGAGATGAACAAGAACCAGCGCCTACAGGGCACGGGAAGACCACCTCGTCATACGACGTATATATGGTGGATACCCCAAAAGGAAGCGATAACGAGGACCAACGGGCATGGCGAAGATAACCCGCCGACAAACAACCAAAACGGCGGCGCAGACGCCGCCTAAGTCCCGCCGACAACAACAATAAGCCCTAATGACCCCGCAATACAGCAGGGCAAACAAGTGGACGATTTAACATGCGGGTAAGCAACCGTCCGAACAGACGAGTCGATAATCAGTCCAGCCGGTGAAAACAACACCAGACGACCTCACGCCGACACACCCGGAGAATAAAACCTTCGAAAAGACTCGCCGCCACCGCAAGAAGTTTGAAAAAGGAAAAAGAAGCTCAAAACAGCGGAAGATACACTCGTAATGAGGTGGAGCAAAGTGCTCAAAACCGCAGACAACACGGCAATGGCCGTCAATCAAAGAGCTACCCAAGCGCAAGTCGCTGCCAGACTTGACAAGGAGGCCATAGAGCCCCACAAAAAAAAACAAAGAGGCTGCCTGGTTGGATAGACGGCCAGATGATAGGCCAAAATCTGAAAGCAGCGCCGCACATAAGCCGACTAATGACCCTGGAAAGACAGATGGCCCAGCCAGGTCCATTTACGGGCCAAAGAAGAGGGCCCCAGGAAGCAATGCAACACGCCAAGTGTCCGAAGACATTGGTGCACCCAAATCTGGGCGCCAAGACACCCACTATGTTTCACCAACGAGGTGCTGGATCACGAATTCCTAGCAGGGTTTAAACCCATAAACATAGAGGCCTACGACGGAACAACAGACCCTGGAGTCTGGATAGAAGATTATATAGTACACATACACATGGCCAGAGGAGATGATCTCCACGCCATAAAATACCTACCCCTCAAGCTCAAAGGGCCAGCCCGTCATTGGCTCAAAAGCCTCCCGAAAAACACTGTTGGAAGTTGGGAAGAGCTCGAGGACGCGTTTAGAGCAAATTTTCAAGGAACTTATGTCCGCCCTCCGGATGCAGATGATCTAAGTCATATAACTCAACAGCCCGGAGAGTCAGCGCGCAAATTTTGGAACAGGTTCCTCACCAAAAAGAACCAAATAGTTGACTGTCCGGACGCCAAAGCCTTAGCAGCTTTTAAACACAACGACCGAGACGAATGGCTCGCCAAACACCTCGGCCAAGAGAAGCCGAGGACAATGTCCGCGCTAACAAGCCTCATGACCCACTTTTGTGTGGGAGAGGATAGTTGGCTAGCAAGATGCAGCACCAGCGACCCAAGTACATCCGAGATTAGAGATGGAAACGGAAAATCACGGCGCAGAAAAGAGCAGCGCCGGAATAAAGAGAAAAACCCGGAGAGCAGGACAGTCAATGCCGGATTCAAAAGCTCGCGGCCAAACAACAAAACACCGCCCCTTAAGGACAACAGCGATGAGCTATCCAACTTAAACAAGATCCTGGGTAGGATATGTCAAATCCACAGTACCCCCGGAAGGCCTGCAAACCACACCCACTGAGATTGTTGGGTTTTCAAACAGTCCGGCCGACTAAACGCCGAACACAAGGGGCTCGACGCATCAAGCGAAGATGATAAATCCCACCAGCAGAGCACCGGAAAACAAAAGACTTTCCCACAAGAGGTCAAAGCAGTAAACTCACTTCATGTGATAATACGGCAAAACAGTACGGCACCCTTGAAATGGGTCTCGCACGGTCTAACCCAGCGGAACATAGAGATTGGACATCAAAACCAATCACTTTGGACCACCTGGATTATTCCAGAAGCGTTCAAAACGCAGGATGGACTGCCCTGATATTGGATCCTATAATCGACGGACTGCAATTTACACAAGTCCCGATGGATGAGGCGATGACCTAAACCTCGTAGATCCAAACACAATCCGCAAGTTGGGGATAGACCTTACTACAATTCGACACAGCCGCACTTCCTTCAAAGGAGTGACGCCAGCCCTTACGCCAACCGCACAGCTCCCTTATTACTAGAAGTTGTGTTCGATCACCGAACAACTTTCGACGCTAAAAACTAATCTTTCATATCGTCCCATTTAAAAGCGCTTATCAAGCACTCACAGGATGAGAAGCTTTTGTCCGCTTCAACGCCATACCACATTACGCTCTCTTACACTTAAGATGCCCGGCCCACGTGGCATCATTTCAAAGGCGAGGGTCATTTAAAGACCCCGGACACGGTCGACGAGTCCGCATAAATAAGCTAGGGGCTCCCTAGCCGCACACCCTTCACAAGGGCTGCGCGACAAGCAACAAATGAGCTCATATGAGACTCGCTTTACTTATTTATATTTCTTCTTTCGCATATACCTTTTTCGCACGATTTCCTTTCAAACTAAGTTCCTCTCTTTTTACAGATGAACAGCGTGCACACCCGTCCAGGATAACGGCACAACGGAGACATAGGCGCAGACGTGCAGTAGGGACCCGTCGCGAGGATTCTTTTCAGATTAAGACCCTGCGTAAACCTTTTTTACTGTCTCTTGTTGTTATTCTCCCCTGGTTTCTTATTTTAACCAAAGCGGAGCTTGACGTTTTGGCATCAGCCGCGTCAGAGGACCATGCCCGTACCTGGACACTAGGGGCTTAGGGCATTGTTCTGCCCATTATTATAAAGACCGAACACCTTAGGGAGTGTTCGGCGTCTCGAGTTAGGCCTTATATGCATCAGCTCCGAATCATGTCTTTGGTCAAATGTTGGGTTTGTCCGGCTCCTGTGTTTTGCTGCCTTACGTTCCGTATGTGGGGACCCCGACTCATAAGTCAAGATCAGCGAATGCACGTGTACAGTGATCCCAGAGATCAATGCTCACTGAACACACAGAAGCTGAATAACAAGAGTCTTACATCCATACATACCGTCTTACACAAATTGTGACCATTATGGTCAAGTCTTACATTGATAAAGCCTTAAGGGCTGAACATCAAATGAAACACAAGCAGCGGAAATCTTCGCCGATAAGTAGAACCCATGCCATCTGCCTTAACCCTACAGCATTCTCGACCGAAACGCCCTAGTTCGCATGTTCGCTCCAAAGAACTCTTCTTCAACTCCGGTTCTTCCATGCCCGGTCAATTAAATAACCAAAGGCAAGCCAATGAGTACTTTGAATGTACTGCAAGCAACCCATGTTTTGGTCCAAGGTACAACAATGCATAATATAGGTAAATTTTGCGTAAAGCAAGTTTTGAGTGCAATGACATGTTCAACATCTTTGTAAGGCATGCATCAAGAGAATTTCAAGTAACCATGAAGACAAAGTTACGATATCAACATAAATAGAGTGGGCACCAACCCATCTATCATCAATAGAGTGGGCACCAACCCAGCTCAATCATTTCAAGTTCTTTGACTTGACCTGTAGTTTTATCACCACACACATACGGTTGAAAACTCGACATAGTTTAAGCAAAGACCGCCAACCGTCCTTGACCGTGGACACGACTATTCAATAGTTTTACACTCTGCAGAGGTTGCACATGCACTCCACAAGATCCGGGAACTTCCGTGTCATCCACGACCAGCGGTACCTCAAGTACCCGGGTAAGCACCGATCACTACCTTTCCTAGACGACACTAACATGGAGTCCACTCGATTAGCGATAGCCCCGTGCCCAACATTTCACATAACATTTTCATGAGCCTTGCTCCCATTCTTATCACATACCACCGCACGGGTACCAACGGTGTGTCCGGTGCCCCATAAAATGGTCATGGCCGCCCTACCTGGCATGACCCCGTCCCGAGAGAGAGCACCAACTCTCCCCCGTCACTAGTAATGCGGGCTCCAAGCTAGTATCGACCTACGTAATCAATAATGCCCTTTCCCATATAAGGGTAGTGTGGTTGCGCATGTAAGGTTGGGACACTCATCAAATCTTAAATCTAATCCGTTTTCGAAATCAACACACACACTTGCCTCGGTACACCACTTCGTCATCAAGTGGTTACCCATCTCATTATCTCCCTCGGGCATAAGTGGCACCCGATGAGGTTTTCGAAAAGTCTTTTGAAAAAGCTTTGTCTCCTTCACCATGCATAAACCCGTCCCTTTTTGCGTAGCAACTACTTTAGCATCCTATCTACTCCCACCGGCATAACCCTCATAATAAGGTAGGGCCATGCACAATGCAAGTATCAACGAGGAAGTAACAGAGGCAACCAACCCACGTGGTTCACCATCTCACCATGATTCCGATGCAACAATAATAAAGAGCTATATATGACATGCATAAAAAGGGTTTCATAGACATGGTCAAAGGGCTGCTTGCCTGTTGCAACAAAGTCTTCAAGGTCTTCAAATATCCCTGGTCCGACTCCGAGCATTCCGTCTACTTCGTCAACTATCGTCGAAAGCAAGCATAATAAGCAACACAACAAGGCAGGAAATAAAAGTGCTCTAAAAATATGAGTTGGAATTTTATGGGATACCTCTGGTCATATGAGGGATGACCAAAGTGGTTTCATTTGGATTTGATGAATGGATATCTCTGAACATTTTGATATGGTGGAATCAAGGGGTTTATGGATTTGCAAGAAGTGTACAGAAATATATTTTTGAAAAATGAGCAAAGGCACCCATTTATCAAAGGGTGATTTTAGAAGCATCTAGGAATTGGTTTCACTGGATTTGGAGTTGAGATGATTTTCCTATGAATTTGCAAAGTTGGCTTTATACAAAGAAATAGACCATTAATTGAGGTGACACAGAAAGTATTAGTAAAAATGTTCAAAAACTAAGTTTTGAACTTATATGCATCTAGGAATTTGAATCATGGCATTTGGATCAAATATGAGACCTCTGTGATTTTCTAAAGTTCATCACAGAAATGGAAAAACAGGATTAGATAAATATTTGTGAAATAAATGATTCTGGAAAAATGTGCAAATAGCACCATGTGATAGGAAATGATTTTTGGAACAACTAGAAATTTGAATCATCAAATTTGGAGCTAAATTGATTTGTTTATGGATATAACAAGGTTACAGAAAAAGAAAAGGAAAAGGGAAAGGGGTGTACCTTATCCAAAAGCACCAGCGAAAGATAGCAATGGGCGCCCAATGCTCGGCCGGGGCTAACCAGCGATGTCGAAGGCGTATTCAGACGTTATGCTTTCAATGCCAGGACGCGGTATCCTTGATGCCGTTTCCACTTAAACCGGGCGGGCCGGGCCCACCGACGCTGGGTCCCACGCCAACTCTCTCTCTTCCGCCTCCTCCTCTACCTCCCGACGGTAGAGGCGAGGGACAGACGGACGCGCCCAAGAAGCGATTCCGCCGCTCACTGCGCCGGGCAGGACGGTGGTCTGGCGGATTCTCGCTCCACGCTGCGCCCAGAGGTGGTCGCGCTGATGCGGGAGCGCCAGAGTCGGGCGGAGTGTCGCATGGCGAGACCGAGACGACGAGGATGGGCACGGCAAGACGGCGAGATATGGGAGGAAATGGAGCCCGGGGTGGGTCGGCGGTGGTTGTGAGAAGGTGCTGGAGTATCTAGGGGAAAGAGAGGGGGGGTCGATGCGCTCGAATTCGAGCAGTGGTCGGCGGGAAAGCTCCGGCTAGGGGGACGCATGGAGGGCGCAGGAGAGGAAGTGAGTTAGTCAGGGGGGTCTAGGGAAGGCGCGTGGTGCGGTAGGTGACGCTGGAGAGGCCGGGGGTGGCCTTGTATGGCGGGGCCGTGGCGCACCGTGAGCGAAGCTCACTGGTGCCCGCGGGAATTGCCGTGGCAGTCGAAGGAGGGGGGATAGAGCCCTCTCCGGTGCTCGTGGGCGTAGCCCAGGGTTCTGGGAAGGTAGAGGAGGAGCAGAGCGAGCTCGAGGAGGCCCCGCACGAGTGCAGCGACTGGTGAGCCCGGATGGCGCTCGGGTGAGCTCGACAGGGGGGGAGAGGAGAGCGAGAGAGGAGGGGCCCGACAGTAGGAGTGTCACGCACGCCGAGGAGTCCTCGGGGGACACGGTCCCGGCGTCCAAGGTTGTCGCATGCCCTCGGAATGGGTGAGTTACAGTGCGGTGGTGATCAGAAGGCCTCCAGAGCCTTGAACTCGCATGGCATGGCATTGTTTATGTGCCATGGGCATGTCCACTAGTGTCTAGGGGTTTTGGAGGTGAGTAAACAAAGTGTATGAGGCATTGGATGCTCTGGAGGTGCTCTGGTGTGAGGAGGGGGGTGAGAGGGAGGAGAGAAGCTGCTGTCCAGGGAGGTAAATGGGGGTGTTTCACCCCTCAATCATTGAGCAATGGCCAAGGGAAAGTTACTGGAGGTATAAGAGGGTCAGTAGTAGCCGTGGTAAAAAGTTGAGGCCATGGAGAAGAGTGGAAGTGGTCAAAACAGGGGTTTTAGTAAAATGGCAGAAGGTGTTTGTTGCTTGTTTGGGAAAGAAGATGAACTCCTCTTGTCATGAGGCTTGACAGGGTAAAATGGCATGAGAAAATAAGAGGTTCCACCAAGATTGAGTTCATTTGGGCAAAGTTGCCAATGCAACTTTTTTAAACCCTAGAAATCAGCAGAAATGGTCTTTCCAAGATTTAGCCATGCAAATATATTCTCCTTGATGCACCACTTGGTGTAGTGGCCTTATTTGGTCATGTGATCATTCTCACAAAAGTTGGAATCAAGAACAGAAAGTTGATAATGTAGAGTTGTTCAAATTTGATTCTGGTCAGAGAGGGTTTTGGGGCACTTTGATAAATATAACTTGTTCTCCAACTTGTGCCACTTGGTCTAGATGAATAATTAGACCACTTGAGAATGTTCACAAGGTTTGAGAATATTTAGAAATTTTTGGCAATGTAAAGTTGCTCAAACTTCAAAATGGACAGAAATGGTTTTGAGGGTATTTGATGATGTTATCTTGTTCTCCAAGACATGAGACTTGGCAAGATCACAAAATATGTCATATGTGACATGATAGAATTTTCTTGGAATTTTTGGAGAATATTTCCTTTGTAAATATTTCAAAAGCTTGAAATATCCAGAAAGGGTTTTTGAGGGATTTGACCAATATTTTGAACATGACCATGTGTTGAAACTCTTATACATGGACAATATATGTCCTATTAGTTTCCCTAAATTTTGTCATATATTTTAAGCAATAAAATAATTTTTCCCTATTAAAGACCATTTCTGGACTTAAGAAAAAGCTTTTAAATAAAATAGTAAAATAACTTTTAAAATTATATTTTTGTGATTTATGGGAGTCCTACATCTAATAGGAGTCAAATATATTTTTGGAAAGATTTTTACTGCCCTTAATTAAGTACTTGCAGTGCAAACCTCAATTCAGGGGTTTTTGGAAAACTAATTTTTGAAAATACTTTTTGGCCAAATTATTTTTGTAAGAAAATACTATATTTCTCTATACACATGGCATGATCATTGGGAAAAGGTTTTGGAGCAAGGAGATGAAGTATAGGAGTTGGATGATTTATTTGATTATTAGAGCACTTGCAAACAACAGACAAACATTCAATCAAAGCAAAGACAAAACACTCAAAAGTTTTTGTCAAACCACATTTTAGCATGATTTAGTGACTTAAGTGTTGTGACATGAAAATCAGGGTGTGACAGACCTACCCCCCTTACAAGAATCTCGTCCCCGAGATTCCCAGACTAGGCACGGAAAGGAGTATGGAAACTTGGACCTGGGGTAGTCTTCACGTCCTCATGTTGCTTCTGCTTCCGGGTAGTGCTCCATTGAGATTGAAGTACTTGATGGTGTGGCTTCTCGTATGACGCTCTTCTTGATCCAGGTTGCTAATGTGTAGCTTGCGGTAGGTTAGATTGGGCTAGAGGTCGATGGCTCGGTGATCGATGTCCTTGTAGAGGTCAGGCTAGTTAGGAAGTTGGAAACGTTTCCGGAGTAGTGTCGTGTGGAAAAACGTTGTGCACAGTGGGTGACTCAGGTGATAACTCTATCTGGTAGCCGTCTATTCTTTGTTTTGCGGTGATCTTGGAGAGGGCCGATAAATCTTGGTGTGAGCTTCCCTTTGACATGGAAATGCTTGGTTCCTTCGAGAGAAGTGGTTTGCAGATATGCCTGGTCTTTGATGCGGAGGTATACTTCTTGAAGATGGTGGTTGGTGTAGTTCTTCCTCCTAGACATGGCGATCTTCAGATGTTCCTTGACCAGCTCAACGATTCTTCTTCCGTCTTCGGGTAGACAAGTATGTCATCAAAGAAAGGTGACAACTAACTTGTCCAAGCACTCCATGAAGCCTATGGGGTACGTAAAGTGGGCTGAGGCATTGGTGATGATCACGGTTGAGCATTGGCCAAGGTCTTATCGATCTAGAGCCAAAGCCCAAGGTCAGGATCCGACCATGTTGTGGCTTGGTAGGGCTTAAGGGTTTCAAGGATCTAGTGTGCGAGTGAACATTTATCATCTTATCCTTGAGCACAGTTTCTGAGATGCCAATCGTTCTATCTAGTCTTCCAAACAATCACATCATGTTACCGAAAGAATTATCCCGTATAGGTCAACTCCAATCATCACTCATGTTATTCATATCCTCATGACTCCCAAGAGGAGGTCTAACAACATCGTATATGTCTACGATCCCCAAACTCAGGTGTGTGTGGCTACCCCTAAAAATCCATGGGTAGAGCATACAAGCTTCCAAGCTGGAATAAAACAGGACAATCCAAGTGCTCACCCTATCCTTCCAAGGCCCATACTAGTGCATCTCTATCCTAAGGAAACACGTCGTATGCCACTCCAAGATCTTGTTTCCTTCCTATGAATCAACTCCAACAACCTGTTAACTTCCATTAATCGCTACATAATCCATTAATTCTACAAACCCAACGCCTATGCTGGTGTTCCACATGATCTCCTAAAGTCCTTATAATCCCCAATACTTGAAAGGGCTGCCTTACTATAGTTAGTCCACCAATTCCCATTATTGTGTTCTAATAATACTCCAAGGTCAAGCTCACAAAGATGCCTAAATAAACTCCGACAATTAGCCCAATCTCCTAGTTTATCGTCCACCGAGAAACATGGTATCATGATCGAGATCATCAGTCTAAATCCAATTTACTCCGAACCATGTAGACATACTCAGCATCTATATTCAACTAGAATCACCTTCTTAAATCCAAATCTCGTGTCCAACGAGAATTTCTACACTTTCCCCCAAGTCATTATCGTAATATCAACTATCACCTATCATTATCATCTGATCAAGTCAAATCCTTGCACTTCCAGGAGTTTCAGCTTGCGAACACAACTATCCTGCTAAATCCAATTTACTCAGGGGTATTGAAAAGCTATGCTAATCTATACTCATGATCCCACCAAGTTCATCTACCAGCATCAAAGCCTCATAATCCACCAAATAGTCTCATATAATTCCTCAAGTCATTGCTATAAACTCACCAGGTCATTTCTCCTCTATTCCTATATCCTCAAATTGGTCCTTCCTATGGCATCGTCAGTTTTAGACCTATCTTAGGATGATAATGTGCTCATTCACTATGTCCACTAGTTCCATAATGAACCCAAAGGATAAGCAAGGTTATGAAGGCTTAACTGTGTTCTCTTGCAATTCCGTGAGGTTAAGCTCATGGTTAAGGTTTCGAGCTGGGGTATCTCGTGGAGCCTCAAAGGATCTAGGAATGGGTCTCTAATCTTGAGGGTTAAACATAATTCTACGGGGTTGCACTTGGTCGAGGAGGCTGTAGTAAAAGTCATGAACGCTTGTTGGTCGCCGAGGTGAAATCCTTGGTGCATATTGTCTTGCTTGTCTTCGGTTGAGGAGAGAGATGAGAGGGGAAAGTAGCATAGAGGAGGGAACGCCTAAAGGGGGTTCTATAGTGCAAGTGCGAACAAACAAGTGCCAAAAAGGGCCAAACACAACAACAAAATAAGGTGTGATATAGTCGCAGTACTTGTTGCCTAGGCAAAAGTGCGACTTATATCAAAACACAAACAAATAAAAACAAGCAACACACAATCATGGTTCTACTCGAACCATCATACGGACTCGACTGCGCATAGGGGGTACACGACTCATCCTACCCTAGGTGTTCTCAGACTCTATAGTCGTGCCTTGTGCCTCGTGCAGTCTCCCGGGTTTTCCTCAAGTGCTGCTACGTCTCTTGTAGTTGTTTGATGAAACGATCCCGGTTGAGCTTGAAGAGTCTTCAACAACTTCTTGCCTGTTGAAGTGATGGGGTGAAGGTGGCTTCTCATAGCAGGCGTTGACTCGGCCTTCTGTTGTCTTCTTAATCACGACGGTCCCTTTTTGTCTTCTAAGCCGTCGATGGTACCAGGTAGGTAATCCTTTATGCAATGACATATCAAGGCATAATAGAGGTCCATCATGTCGGTTACGTTGATGATAACATCGACACCAAGAGCGGGGGATGAGGAGAACCGTTTTCCTGCTCCCTATGGTGAGGCGGACCAAATGGCTAGGTTCTCATCCATCGGTGGTTGCCGATACAACAACGGTAGTGACATGGTTACTCTATTAGCGATGTATATCATGATCTTGCATATTCTATGCCCTGATCATCGTAGGCTAAGGTTGCATCATCTTGGGGCAAAGGTCAAGGGTGTCACCATCTCCACGGGTCTTCGTGTCCTCATTCCTCGAGGATGTACCTTCATTGGTATCGCCTTGTTGTGATGTCGCCAATCTTGTGTTCGTGAGATGTGGGTGAATGTTTGGCAAGGCGTCTTCCTTCTAGATTATCCACGAGGATTACAAGGAATCCAAAGGTCGAGGGCATACGGGTTCTAGCGACCATTAAATTTTGAAGGAAGAGGAAAGTATATCTTAGTTTTCAAAAACTCGTAAGGAAGAGAAGTATAGATAGTTTTGAAAACTAGTAGTAGTTTTGGAAATAGTTTTACCCTAACTAACGACCATGCTAACTAAGGCTTCCTACAACAGATGGCTCGATACCAGCTCTGTGGGGACCCCGACTCATAAGTCGAGATCACGAATGCACGTGTACAATGATCCCGAGATCAATGCTCACCGAACACACGAAGCTGAATAACAAGAGTCTTACATCCATACATACCGCCTTACACAAATTGTGACCATTATGGTTAAGTCTTACATTGATAAAGCCTTAAGGGCTGAACATCAAATGAAACACAAGCAGCGGAAATCTTCGCCGATAAGTAGAACCCATGCCATCTGCCTTAACCCTACAGCATTCTCGACTGGAAACGCCCTAGTTCGCATGTTCGCTCCAAAGAACTCTTCTTCAACTCCGGTTCTTCCATGCCCGGTCAATTAAATAACCAAAGGGCAAGCCAATGAGTACTTTGAATGTACTCGCAAGCAACCCATGTTTTGGTCCAAGGTACAACAATGCATGATATAGGTAAATTTTGCAGAAAGCAAGTTTTGAGTGCAATGACATGTTCAACATCTTTGTAAGGCATGCATCAAGAGAATTTCAAGTAACCATGAAGACAGGTTACAGATATCAACATAAATAGAGTGGGCACCAACCCATCTATCATCAATAGAGTGGGCACCAACCCAGCTCAATCATTTCAAGTTCTTTGACTTGACCCAGGTAGTTTTAGCAGCTCACACACATACGGTTGAAAACTCTGGACATAGTTTAAGCAGCACCGCCCAACCGTCCTTGACCGTGGACACGGCTATTCGAATAGTTTTACACTCTGCAGAGGTTGCACACTGTACCCACAAGATCCGGGGAACTTCCGTGTCATCCACGACCATGGTACCTCAAGTACCCGGTAAGCACCGATCACTACCTTTCCCTAGATGACGCTACCATGGAGTCCACTCGATTGGCGAGAGCCCCGTGCCCAACATTTCACATAACATTTTCATGAGCCTTGCTCCCATTCTTATCACATACCACCGCACGGGTACCAACGGTGTGTCGGTGCCCCATAAAAATGGTCATGGCCGCCCTACCTGGCACGACCCCGTCCCGAGAGAGAGAGCACCAACTCTCCCCCGTCACTAGTAATGCGGGCTCCAAGCTAGTATCGACCTAGGTAATCAATAATGCCCTTTCCCATATAAGGGTAGTGTGGTTGCGCATGTAAGGTTGGGACAGTCATCAAATCTTAAATCTAATCCGTTTTCGAAATCAAAACACACACATGCCTCGGTACACCACTTCGTCATCATGTGGTTACCCATCTCATTATCTCCCTCGGGCATAAGTGGCACCTGATGAGGTTTTCGAAAATTCTTTTGAAAAAGCTTTGTCTCCTTCACCATGCATAAACCCGTCCCTTTTTGCATAGCAACTACTTTAGCATCCTATCTACTCCCACCGGCATAACCCTCATAATAAGGTAGGGCCATGCACAATGCAAGTATCAACGAGGAAGTAATAGAGGCAACCAACCCACGTGGTTCACCATCTCACCATGATTCCGATGCAACAATAATAAAGAGCTATATATGACATGCATAAAAAGGGTTTCATAGACATGGTCAAAGGGCTGCTTGCCTGTTGCAACGAAGTCTTCAAGGTCTTCAAATATCCCTGGTCCAACTCCGAGCATTCCGTCTACTTCGTCAACTATCGTCGAAAGCAAGCATAATAAGCAACACAACAAGGCAGGAAATAAAAGTGCTCTAAAAATATGAGTTGGACTTTTATGGGATACCTCTGGTCATATGAGGGATGACCAAAGTGGTTTCATTTGGATTTGATGAATGGATATCTCTGAACATTTTGATATGGTGGAATCAAGGGGTTTATGGATTTGCAAGAAGTGTACAGAAATATATTTTTGAAAAATGAGCAAAGGCACCCATTTATCAAAGGGTGATTTTAGAAGCATCTAGGAATTGGTTTCACTGGATTTGGAGTTGAGATGATTTTCCTATGAATTTGCAAAGTTGGCTTTATACAAAGAAATAGACCATTAGTTGAGGTGACACAGAAAGTATTAGTAAAAATGTTCAAAAACTAAGTTTTGAACTTATATGCATCTAGGAATTTGAATCATGGCATTTGGATCAAATATGAGACCTCTGTGATTTTCTAAAGTTCATCACAGAAATGGAAAAACAGGATTAGATAAATATTTGTGAAAGAAATGATTCTGGAAAAATGTGCAAATAGCACCATGTGATAGGAAATGATTTTTGGAACAACTAGAAATTTGAATCATCAAATTTGGAGCTAAATTGATTTGTTTATGGATATAACAAGGTTACAGAAAAAGAAAAGGAAAAGGGAAAGGGGGTGTACCCTTATCCAGCGCACCAGGCGAAAGATAGCAGTGGGCCCAGAGGTCTGGGCGGATTCCCCGTTCCACGCTGCGCCCAGAGGTGGTCGCGCTGGATGCGGGGGAGCGCCAGAGTCGGGCGGAGTGTCAGGCATGGCGGAGGCCGGAGACGACGAGGATGGGCACGGCAAGACGGCGAGATATGGGAGGAAATGGAGCCCGGGGTGGGTCGGCGGTGGTTGTGAGAAGGTGCTGGAGTATCTAGGGGAAAGAGAGGGGGAGTCGATGCGCTCGAATTCGAGCAGTGGTCAGCGGGAAAGCTCCGGCTAGGGGGACGCATGGAGGGCGCAGGAGAGGAAGTGAGTTAGTCAGGGGGGGTCTAGGGAAGGCGCGTGGTGCGGTAGGTGACGCTGGAGAGGCCGGGGGTGGCCTTGTATGGCGGGGTTGCGTGGCGCACCGTGAGCTAAGCTCACCGTGCCCGGGAATTGCCGTGGCAGTCGAAGGAGGGGGATAGAGCCCTCTGCGGTGCTCGTGGGCGAGCCTGTGGTTCCGGGAAGGTAGAGGAGGAGCAGAGCGAAGCTCGAGGAGGCCCCTGCGAGTGCAGCGATGGTGAGCCTTGACAGCCCGGGTGAGCTCGACAGGGGGGGAGAGGAGAGCGAGAGAGAGGGGCCCGACAACTAGGAGTGTCACGCGACGCCGAGGAGTCCTCGGGGACACGGTCCCAAGGCCCAAGGTTGTCGCATGCCCTCGGAATGGGTGAGCTACAGTCGGTGGTGATCAGAAGCGCTCAGCGAACTCGCATGGCATGGCATTGTTTATGTGCCATGGGCATGTCCACTAGTGTCTAGGGGTTTTGGAGGTGAGTAAACAAAGTGTATGAGGCATTGGATGCTCCGGAGGTGCTCTGGTGTGAGGAGGGGGGGTGAGAGGGAGGAGAGCTGCTGCTGTCTAGGGAGGTAAATGGGGGTGTTTCACCCCTCAATCATTGAGCAATGGCCAGGGGAAAGTTACTGGAGGTATAAGAGGGTCAGTAGTAGCTGTGGTAAAAAGTTGAGGCCATGGAGAAGAGTGGAAGTGGTCAAAACAGGGGTTTTAGTAAAATGGCAGAAGGTGTTTGTTGCTTGTTTGGGCAAGAAGATGAACTCCTCTTGTCATGAGGCTTGACAGGGTAAAATGGCATGAGAAAATAAGAGGTTCTACCAAGATTGAGTTCATTTGGGCAAAGTTGCCAATGCAACTTTTGTAAACCCTAGAAATCAGCAGAAATGGTCTTTCCAAGATTTAGCCATGCAAATATATTCTCCTTGATGCACCACTTGGTGTAGTGGCCTTATTTGGTCATGTTATCATTCTCACAAAAGTTGGAATCAAGAACAGAAAGTTGATAATGTAGAGTTGTTCAAATTTGATTCTGGTCAGAGAGGGTTTTGGGGCACTTTGATAAATATAACTTGTTCTCCAACTTGTGCCACTTGGTCTAGATGAATAATTAGACCACTTGAGAATGTTCACAAGGTTTGAGAATATTTGGAAATGTTTGGCAATGTAAAGTTGCTCAAACTTCAAAATGTACAGAAATGGTTTTGAGGGTATTTGATGATGTTATCTTGTTCTCCATGACATGAGACTTGGCAAGATCACCAAATATGTCATATGTGACATGATAGAATTTTCTTGGAATTTTTGGAGAATATTTCCTTTGTAAATATTTCAAAAGCTTGAAATATCCGAAAGGGTTTTGAGGATTTGACCAATATTTTGAACATGACCATGTGTTGAAACTCTTATATATGGACAATATATGTCCTATGAGTTTCCCTAAATTTTGTAATATATTTTTGAAGCAATAAAATAATTTTTCCCTATTAAAGACCATTTCTGGACTTAAGAAAAAGCTTTTAAATAAAATAGTAAAATAACTTTGAAAATTATATTTTTGTGATTAATGGGAGTCCTACATCTAATAGGAGTCAAATATATTTTTGGAAAGATTTTTACTGCCCTTAATTAAGTACTTGCAGTGCAAACCTCAATTCAGGGGTTTTTGGAAAACTAATTTTGGAAAATACTTTTTGGCCAAATTATTTTTGTAAGAAAATACTATATTTCTCTATACACATGGCATGATCATTGGGAAAAGGTTTTGGAGCAAGGAGATGAAGTATAGGAGTTGGAGGATTTATTTGATTATTAGAGCACTTGCAAACAGCAGACAAACATTCAATCAAAGAAAAGACAAAACACTCAAAAGTTTTTGTCAAACCACATTTTAGCATGATTTAGTGACTTAAGTGTTGTGACATGAAAATCAGGGTGTGACACCGTATCATCGGCTAACGCGGCACCAGGAGAACTACTGCGATTGTGCCCCAGTTCGGCTGGGCGAGCACCTCAGTAGAGAAAGCCGAAAACTGACCGTCATGATATAGCGAGAGACCGGTCAACCACTCGATCGACTACCGGAATGTTTAGAATTTCGCTTTGACGAAGGACCGCTTCCGGTCAGCACACATGCGCCTGAATTCGGAGAAGCGCTGGTGCCCCAAGGGGCTATATCGTAGCCCCACCTCGAACTCCAATGGCTAAGTGAAAGTGATAAGGCATCATAGTCCGGATTGCCTCGCTTGCTACGCTACCACCTCCTTAACAGACCAAGACGTCGGATTAAGTGTGAAAACGCTATTTCTTGCGAACACCCCGCACCTTGTGCGTGGGGGCTAAGTCAAGATCGCAATCTTTCGGGTTATACAAACGATACATAAACGGCCGCGATAGGAGATATTTTAATACTTGGAACGCACAAGTATAAAAAAGCGGTTACAAAGATAATCATTGTTTTACAAGATAAACCGCTCATTTGAACGTGACATTTTTCGAGCATCGCGACTCTATTACACGAGCGCCACGCATAACTTCCACAAAATAGTGCTCGGCGGGTAACCGCTTTCGTCCGAAACTCAGGCTGCAACAATGTGGCATCCATCTCGCCCAATGTGTCTTCACACGTGCAAGGGCCATCCGCGCACCTTCTATGCAAAGTGACCGCTTCATCTCCTTGATATGCGGCACCGCCCGAGAAATTGCTGCAATAAGCCAAAATAGCTCGCCGCCTTGGGCCTCTCGGCGCATATGAGCCACGACATCAGTCATGGCAAGTCCGGACAACTGTTCAGCTCAGCCCATTCGCCAACCGACCGTCAACGGAAGTGAACGGTCCGGACTATAGAATTGAGACCAAAATAGCTCTTCCGTCTTGTGATCCTTCCGCTCCGGCGCATGCGGCATCACCGCACTTGCCGCTAAGTTCATATATGGATCCTCCGACCCCACAACCGGCCAAGTTGGGCATACTTTGGATCTGTAAACCGCGACGCAGAAAAAGGCCCGCCAGCCACAATATCTCCGCCCGCACAGCTCCTCCTTCATAGCCGCATTGCGTAACGGGCATCCTTGGCCTCGGCAGTGGCCTTCCCGTGTCTTCCCGCTCGATAGGCGCCCTTTTCAAGAGCCTCATTGCGGTCGGCAGCATCCTTCAATTTCACGGCCAATTCGCCATCTTTTCCTCGCTAGGCAAGCAGTGCGCGACCTTTCGCTTAACTCCTCGGCCGCGAGGCAGCCACATCACTCCTTCGGCTTGCTCCTTAGCTTGAGCAAGCTCGCCCAAGGCTCTCCACAGCAGCAAAGACCGCTCAGATATCAAAGATAGATATTGTCGAGCGGGCTTTGACTCCCTTAAATAAGTGATCATGAGAATTCATTTACCTTGCGACTCGTCAAGTCGCGGTTGACAAGCGCGATGTCCGTGATCCGCCACATCGAGTTGCCGCATTAATTCGACAACTCCACCGGTCGCTAGCCCGGACTATCCGCCACCGCATAGGAACGGTGACATTCATTACTGCGATTTTGATCCTCGACGCGCTGCCGCTTTCGACAACCTACCGAGTCTCGGGGCTACTATCTATACAAAGGCGCACTTCTATGTGCTAAATCACAAAAGGTACGCTATTCTTACGCATTTCAAATCCCGCCAAAGAACTCGGACGGCATTATGCAATCCGCTTTTCGGACGAAATCCTTCCAATCACCATACTCATCAAAGCATGGTGATCTTCAGAGACGGACGCCCTCTCAAGCAGACTCTTCAGCTCCCCCGGCCGGACACTAGTTGGCGCCGAACTTTCTGGCCCCACCGAACTCTGGGATACCCTCCGTGACGATACTTCAGGCTCGTCTGCCCTGTCCGACGACGCAGTAGACGGAGGTGTTTCACTCTGCATCATCTCCGGACGAAGATCCCCCAAAGACGAACTCATCTGAGAAGGCCGCAGATCCGAACTGTAAGGTAAAAATTTCGGTCATCCACAGAAGCACAAATAGGGGTATTTTCTTATTAATGAACCCCCCTTTTTTTCCTACTCACGGCTCGCTGGAGGGCTGATCCTTTAGAGACGATTGTACGTCCGGGCTCTCCTGGGACGCAGGACCCTCCGGTGAAGATTTCTTCCCCCGCTTAGGGGCTTTTGCCTCCGGGTCTTCGGAGGCAGTCCTCTTCTCCCCCTAGAAGGAGGGATTTTCGATCCCCCCCTCTTCAGGCGCCCCCTTGGGCGAAGCTCTTCTATTTTCCCCATCGCCCCCTTCTACGGGCGCAACCTCCAACATTCTGACCAGCACGGGCTCCGTGCGGTCTCTGGAGGGGGGCGGACACCTTATCGCCTTCGATCGCACTACCCACTCCTCGATAAAGAATAATGGGTTAGAAGGCGAATTTGAAAAGCAAACAAACGTAACGTCCGGACTCGAGCTACCTACCTGTATCCGCAAGCGATTGCAGGCTTAGGCTGCGTCCCTCGGTCAATTCCGACACGCCACCCGGGTCTCAAGAACAACTTGTACATCTCCACAAGGCCATACCCATGAAGTGTTGGAGAGTTCGTGGTCCCTCCCGATTGAACTCCCATAACCGGAGAGGACGGCGTTTGCAGGCGTAAGACGCTGATTGGCATGACTGCATCACCACAACCAGATTGATCTCCTCGCTTGGAGGTCCCGAATCCGCCTCGCAATATAGGCACGTCTTCGACGGCCCCCAATTGAGCCCTTGGTCACCCACGACATCAATCGCGCGGAGGTCCCGGCGGAATGAAGGCAGCGGCTTTTGCTTGCCGCCTTCGAGCGTGATATAGAACCACTCCTGCCACAAGCCGAGCTCCTCTTGGAAGGAGCCTCGGACCACGGGCATCGCCCTCCTGCTTATGGCCGCCCGCCGACTCCGCTTGACGCCCCGATCATCTTCGCCCACATTGAAGGTCTTCACCACAGGCGAAGTGGGGGTGACGCGAGGAAGGCTTCGCAGACAATGATGAATGCGGAAATATGGAGGATGGACTCGGGGCCAAGTCGTGAAAGTCCAACCCGTAGTAGAACATGAGCCCTCTCACGAAGGGGTCCGCCGAGAAGCCTAAACCCGACGGAGGTGAGATACGAAGACAACGTACTCACCGGCTCGGGTGGTACGGCCTGCCCTTGGGCGGGCAACTGTCTGAAATCTCGAGGGGCAGTACTTGGCCTCACGCAGCTTTAGCACGCCCTCCTCCGCATCCACCGCCTTGAAGGTCGGGCCGGACATTGTTGAAGATCCGGCGCTCAATCTGGGGCTCTGGGTGTTGGAACTTGGAGCAGGGAGAGGATTCGATGGAAGATTGAAGAAAAGAAACGAGCCTTGGTCCTCTTATAAAGGGGGAAAATACCAAGAGCCGTCTCCGTGACCGTTCGGGATTTACCTTCGATAGAGGAGGTGTGGCGACGGGCACGGTTGGGTTACCCACGCTAGTATTGATGAGAATCCCGGAATAAGGGGAACACGATCTCTGCTTCGACAAGACGTGCCAAGGAAGCCGCTTCGCTAAACGTGCTGAGGTGGTATAATAAAAAATGATTCAAGTAAGAGCCTGGTGGCGGTGTGATGTCATGCCGCATAATACGTCAGCAGATTGGAGTTGTGTACATTTTATTCCCTCTACGGTGGAATGTGGAATTTATTTTGCAGAGCCGGACACTATCCTGGTGTTCATGATCTTCTCTGGATTATTCAAGGAAGGAACCCTCCTTGCAATGCCGAACATTATGCGCGCCGGACTTATCGTCATTGAAGCCTGGTTCAGGGGCTACCGAGGAGTCTGGACTAGGGGTGTCCGGAAAGCCGACTATCATCGTCCGCCAACTCCAAGACTACGAAGATACAAGATTGAAGACTCCGTCCGTGTCCGGATGGGACTTTCCTTGGCGTGGAAGGCAAGCTTGGCAATACGGATATGTAGATCTCCTACCATTGTAACCGACTCTGTGTAACCCTAGCCTCCTCCGGTGTCCATATAAACCGGAGGGCTTTAGTCTGTAGGACATAGCATACATTACAGCAATCATACCATAGGCTAGCTTTAGGGTTTAGCCTCCTTGATCTCGTGGTAGATCCACTCTTGTACTACCCATATCATCAATATTAATCAAGCAGGACGTAGGGTTTTACCTCCATCAAGAGGGCCCGAACCTGGGTAAAACATCGCGTCCCTTGTCTCCTGTTACCATTCTCCTAGACGCACAGTTCGGGACCCCCTACCCGAGATCCGCCGGTTTTGACACCGACACCCACCATGGCCATCGCCCACGAAGTACTTGCCTCACTCGTGTGGATCTTCACGAAGTAGGCGATCTCCTTGCCCTTACAAACTTCTTGGTTCAACTCCACAATATGTCGGAGGCTCCCAAGCGACACCTAACCAACCTAGGAGACACCACTCTCCAAGAGGTAATAGATGGTGTTTTGATGATGAAATCCTTGCTCTTGTGCTTCAAATGATACTCTCCCCAAAACTCAACTATCTCTCACAGATTTGGATATGGTGGAAAGATGATTTGAGTGGAAAGCAACTTGGGGAAGGCTAGAAATCAAGAATCTTGTGGTAGGAATGGAATGTCTTGACCTCAACACATGAATATGTGGTTCTATCTCAGAAAATGAGTAGTGGAAGTGTAGACACATTCTGATGGCTCTCACAAATAGAGAAGGGGTGGAGGGGTATATATAGCCTCCACACAAAATCCAACCGTTACACACATTTGACTCAACTCGGTGAGACCAAATGGTTAAACTCAGTGGCACTAATCAGTTCAAAAATGTGAACGTTAGGAATCTCAGTGGGACCGACTGGAACAACTCGGTGTGACCGATATGCTAGGGCTTAGGGAAAACATCAACTCGGTGCCGCCGATTGCATCAACTCGGTGAAACCAAAGTGAAGCAACAAGCAACAAAGTGTCTGTCAAGCCAACTCGGTGAGACCAATTGCATAAACTTGGTGAGACCGAAATGAATGCAACAAGTCATAGAGCGTTGGCAAGTCCATCTCGGTGAGACCGAGATCCGTATCGGTGAGACCGAATTGCTAGGGTTTCTGGCTGTGACTATGTCTTATGAACTCGGTGGCGCCAGATAGAAATAATCGGTGGGGCCGAGTTGGAGTTTACGTTTTGGACAATATTTGGATGGAGAAAGTGGTTCAAGGTTTCGGAGCAATATCACTAATCATTTGAGAAAGCAAGCCATTAAACAACAACTCATCCCCTTTTAATAGTATTGGCTTTCCTATGGACTCAATGTGATCTTGGATCACTAAAATAAAGATGAAGAGTCTTGAGCTTTTTCCAATGTATGTCCTTAGCATTTTGAGGGGCCACATCTCTAGTCCATGCCATGCCATTCATTGAACTTCCTGAAATATTTATCTTGAATGGATATTAGTTCAATGAGCTATATGTTGTTATGAACTACCAAAATCGCCCGAGGATTAGTTGCACTTTCAATCTCCCCCTTTTTGGTAATTAATGACAACATATAGATCAAAGCTTCGACAAATGATAAAATGAATGTAATACATCGTTGCTTTGAGAAGTATGTGATAAGCAAGATCTCCCCCTAAATTTGTGGATTATTTAAAATTTACGTTTGAATGCAAATGCACAATCGACTAGGATCATGGGTTACTCTTCCATGTCACATACATCTTGGTGGAGCGCACAATATGATAAGAATGAAATAATATGCACGCATCACCAAAGATATAAGTGAATGATCATACACAAACAATCATAAAGATAGGCATTATGCACACAATTAACATAGTATGATCAGTCACACAACCACACGAAGTATCTCACGATCATAAAGTAAATAAGTAGCACAACCAAACAAACGAAGTAGCAACTCGCAAAGAAAACCAACAAGGCAAAAGACTCTCTCTCTCTCTCAGCCTACGATCTATACACTCTCTCCCCCTCTGGCAACAAGTTACCAAAAAGTTCGAAAACGTATAGTGCTAGACGACACTCTGGACACGATCTCCCGAAGCTCCTGAAGGGGTCTTCTGGCTGGTTGCTCCGGTGTGCGTAGACGGCGTTGAGAGAACTCCTTCTGCAAATGCTTCAGTTGATGTCTGTGGAGCTGGTGGGGTAGACACTGGGGGTGCAACTGTGGCAGTGGTGGCAGGTGTTGAGTGTGTAATCCTGGTGTTTGCAACTGGCACATCTGATGACCTTTGTGCCCTAGGCACAATTTGAAATCTGTCAATGGTAGGCCTGTCATCACTATCATCATCATCTCTAAGCTTCTCCACAATAGTATGAATGTCGGTGACCTTGACATCTAGATTATATATTTTGTCCTCAACTATCCACTCTAGGCTTTGTTGATTCTTGGCTAAGTTGGCCAGAATTCACTCAATCCTCACTATTGCTTCTAGCATATATGACATTTGGTCTTGCTTGGTCTTGAGATTTGCAATTGATGCATTTGGAGCACTTGCTGCATTTGCTACTCTTTTTGCCTCTGCCTTCTCTTGAGCCTCAGCTGAAGTTGGATGTGAAGAATCCATCACCACTTCATTATCTTCAAATTCTGGCTGAAGAGGAAGGTGCTCTTTGTTAAGCAGATATGTGTCTGTACCAACCTTGGAGTTGATAAGCATCTGAATGTGGGGTGCATATACGCATGACCTCTTCTGATCTGCAACAGTTCTCTTGATTATATCTACAATCAAGCTCATGACTTTGAACTTCTGTGGATTATCAAACAAATGTAGCAGGTTGATGGAGTGACCACATATCATTCTGTGATCTCTAGACTTACGCAATAGGGTATGCCTTAGTATGGTGTTTGTGGTAGTCAATCTAGCAAGCAGATAATATATGGAGCCAAACTTGTGGGTATCCAATGCTTCATCAGGAATGGTCTTGTACATGTGAGCCATAGTGTTGTGATCCATCCTGGGTTTGCCATATACATCAACATCATTTTCTTCTTCTTCTGGGGCATTGATAAGAGCAGCCCATTCAGAGATTGATGACTAGTATCTAGTGCTCCTAGTTATCCACACGATCTTTCCATCTGGGTAAAAATGGGCAGTGGAGTAAAATTGCATTACCATCTCATCATTCCATTTGGTGAGCTTTTGTCCAACAAAAGCATCAACACCTGTCATCCTGAAGCTCCCATGAACGTGGGGAAAGTAATCTTCATTGTTATCCATGTACTTCCAGTCCATCCACTTCATGCCACACATAATGGGCTTCTTGTCAAGCAGAATTGTCTCATAAAAGTCTTGATGTTCTTTGGTATGGAAATGATAGTCAACAACAGTTCTTCTCCTCATTGAGTATGGGTCATTTTCACTCCAATCTCTCAGACCTTTGTGTTGGAAATATGCCCTAGAGGCAATAATAAATTGGTTATTATTATATTTCCTTGTTCATGATAATCGTTTATTATCCATGCTATAATTGTATTGATAGGAAACTCAGATACATGTGTGGATACATAGAAAACACCATGTCCCTAGTAAGCCTCTAGTTGACTAGCTCGTTGATCAATAGATGGTTACGGTTTCCTGACCATGGACATTAGATGTCGTTGATAACGGGATCACATCATTAGGAGAATGATGTGATGGACAAGACCCAATCCTTAGCCTAGCACGTAGATCGTAGTTCAGATGCTAAAGCTTTTCTAATGTCAAGTATCTTTTCCTTAGACCATGAGATTGTGCAACTCCGGATACCGTAGGAATGCTTTGGGTGTACCAAACGCCACAACGAATCGGGTGGCTATAAAGGTGCACTACAGTATCTCCGAAAGTGTCTCATTGGGTTGGCACGAATCAAGATCGGCATTTGTCACTCCGTAAACGGAGAGGTATCTCTGGCCCACTCGGTAGGACATCATCATAATGTGCACAATGTGACCAAGGGGTTGATCATGGGATGATGTGTTACGGAACGAGTAAAGAGACTTGCCGGTAACGAGATTGAACAAGGTATCGGTATACCAACGATCGAATCTCGGGCAAGTACAATACCGTTAGACAAAGGGAATTGTATACGGGATCGATTGAGTCCTTGACATTGTGGTTCATCCGATGAGATCATCGTGGAACATGTGGGAGCCAACATGGGTATCCAGATCCCGCTGTTGGTTATTGACCAGAGAACGTCTCGGTCATGTCTACATGTCTCCCGAACCCGTAGGGTCTACACACTTAAGGTTCGATGACGCTAGGGTTATAAAGGAAGTTTGTATGTGGTTACCGAATGTTGTTCGGAGTCTCGGATGAGATCCCGGACGCCACGAGGAGTTTCGGAATGGTCCGGAGGTAAAGATTTATATATGGGAAGTCCTATTTGGGCCACCGGAAAATGTTCGGGATTTTTCGGTATTGTACCGGGAAGGTTATAGAAGGTTCTGGAGTGGGGCCCACCTGCATGGGGGGACCCACATGAACATGGGTAGTGGGGGCAAGGCCCCACACCCCTGGTCAAGGCGCACCAAGATCCCCCCTTAGAAGGAATAAGATCATATCCCGAAGGGATAAGATCAAGATCCCTAAAAAGGGGGATAACAATCGGTGGGGAAGGAAATGATGGGATTTCTTTCCTCCCACCTTTTCCAACGCCCCAATGGACTTGGAGGGCAAGAAATCAGCCCCCTCCACACCTATATATAGTGGAGAGGCGCATGGGAGCTTCACCCAAGTCCTGGCGCAGCCCTCCCCCTCTCCCAAGTCCTCCTCTTCTCCCGCGGTGCTTGGCGGCCTCAGGATTGCCACGCCTCCACCACCACCATGCCGTCATGCTGCTGCTGGATGGAGTCTTCCTCAACCTCTCCCTCTCTCCTTGCTGGATCAAGGCATGGGAGACGTCACCGGGCTGTACGTGTGTTGAACGCGGAGGTGCCGTCCGTTTGGCACTAGAATCTCTGGTGATTTGGATCACGACGAGTACGACTCCTTCAACCCCGTTCTCTTGAACGCTTCCGCTTAGCGATCTACAAGGGTATGTAGATGCACTCTCCTTCCCCTCATTGCTGGTTTCTCCATAGATAGATCTTGGTGACACGTAGGAAAATTTTGAATTTCTGCTACGTTACCCAACAGTGGCATCAAAGCCAGGTTTATTGCGTAGATTCTTTGCACGAGTAGAACACAAAGTAGTTGTGGGCGTTGATTTGTTCAATATGCTTACCATTACTAGTCCAATCTTGTTTCGATGGTATTGTGGGATGAAGCGGCCCGAACCGACCTTACACGTACTCTTACGTGAGACAGGTTCCACCGATTGACATGCACTTGGTGCATAAGGTGGCTAGCGGTGCCGCCTCCCACTTTAGTCGGAACGGATTCGATGAAAAGGGTCCTTATGAAGGGTAAATAGAAATTGGCATATCACGTTGTGGTTTTGTGTAGGTAAGAAATGTTCTTGCTAGAAACCCATAGCAGCCACGTAAAACATGCAAACAACAATTAGAGGACGTCTAACTTGTTTTTGCAGGGTATGCTATGTGATGTGATATGACCAAGAAGAATGTGATGAATGATATGTGATGTATGAGATTGATCATGTTCTTGTAATAGGAATCACGACTTGCATGTCGATGAGTATGACAACCGGCAGGAGCCATAGGAGTTGTCTTTATTTATTGTATGACCTGCGTGTCATTGAACAACGCCATGTAACTACTTTACTTTATTGCAAACCGGTAGCCATAGTAGTAGAAGTAATAAGTTGGCGAGACAACTTCATGGAGACACGATGATGGAGATCATGATGATGGAGATCATGGTGTCATGCCGGTGACGATGATGATCATGGAGCCCCAAAGATGGAGATCAAAAGGAGCAAAATGATATTGGCCATATTATGTCACTTTTTGATTGCATGTGATGTTTATCATGTTTATGCATCTTATTTGCTTAGACCGACGGTAGTAAATAAGATGATCCCTTACAACAATTTCAAGAAGTGTTCTCCCCTAACTGTGCACCGTTGCTAAAGTTCGTCGTTTCGAAGCACCACGTGATGATCGGGTGTGATAGATCCTTACGTTCACATACAACGGGTGTAAGACAGTTTTACACACGCAAAACACTTAGGGTTAACTTGACGAGCCTGGCATGTACAGACATGGCCTCAGAACACAGATACCGAAAGGTCGAGCACGAGTCGTATAGTAGATACGATCAACATGAAGATGTTCACCGATGATGACTAGTCCGTATCACGTGATGATCGGACACGACCTAGTTGACTCGGATCATGTAATCACTTAGATGACTAGAGGGATGTCTATCTGAGTGGGAGTTCATAAGATGAGCTTAATTATCCTGAACATAGTCATAAGATCTTTGCAAATTATGTCGTAAGCTCGCGCTTTAGTTCCACTGTTTAGATATGTTCCTAGAGAAAATATAGTTGAAAGTTGACATGAGCGATTATGCGGACAAGAGAAAGCTTATGTCCTTAATGCACCGCTCAAGTGTCTTTGAACCCCAAACGTCATTTGTGGATGTTGCGAACATCGGACATACACATTTTGATAACTACGTGATAGTTCGCTTAAACGGTTTAGAGTTGAGGCACCAAAGACGTTTTGAACGTCATGAACATATGAGATGTTTTCGAGGGCTGAAATTGGGATTTCGGCTCGTGCTCACGCCAAGAGGTATAAGACCTCCGACAATTTTCTTAGCCTGCAAACTAAGGGAGAAAAGCTCAATCGTTGAGCTTGTGCTTAGATTGTCTGAGTGCAACAATCACTTGAATCGAGTGGGAGTTGATCTTCCAGATGAGATAGTGATGTTTCTCCAAAGTCATTGCCACCAAGCTGCTAGAGCTTCGTGATGAACTATAACATATCGGGGATAGATATGATGATCCTTGAGGTATTCACGATGTTTGACACCGCGAAAGTAGAAATCAAGAAGGAGCATCAATTGTTGATGGTTGGTGAAACCACTAGTTTCAAGAAGGGCAAGGGCAAGAAGGTATACTTCATGAAACGGCAAATCAGCTGCTGCTCTAGTGAAGAAACACAAGGTTGAACCCAAACCCGAGACTAAGTGCTTCTGTGATAAGGGGAATAGTCACTAGAGCGGAATTACCCTAGATACTTGGTAGATGAGAAGGTCGGCAAGGTCGATAGAAGTATATTGATATACATTATGTTAATGTGTACTTTACTAGTACTCCTAGTAGCACCGTGGTATTAGATACCGGTTCGGTTGCTAAGTGTTAGTAACTCAAATAAAAGAGCTATGGAATAAACGGAGACTAGCTAAAGGTGAGTCGACGATATGTGTTGAAGTATTTCCAAGTTTGATGTGATCAAACATCGCACGCTCCCTCTACCATCAAGATTAGTATTAAACCTGAATAATTGTCATTTGGTGTTTGCGTTGAGCATAGACATGATTGGATTATGTCTATCGCAATATGGTTATTCATTTAAGGAGAATAATGGTTACTCTATTTATTTGAATAATACCTTCAATGGTCTTGCACCTGAAACGAATGGTTTATTGAATCTCGATCGTAGTGATACACATTTTCATGCCAAAAGATATAAGATAGTAATGATAGTACCACTTACTTGTGGCACTGCCATGTAAGTCATATTGGTATAAAACAAATGAAGAAGCTCCATGTTGATGGATCTTTGGACTCACTCGTTTTTGAAAAGTTTTGAGACATGCGAACCACGTCTATTGGTGTATACGCATGAAGAAACTCCATGCAGATGGATCGTTTGGACTCACTTGATTTTGAATCACTTGAGATATGCAAATCATACCACATGGGCAAGATGACCTAAAAGCCTCGTTTTTGAGAAGATGGAACAAGATAGCAACTTGTTGGAAGTAACACATTTTGATGTGTGCAGTCCAATGAGTGCCGAGGCATGCAAATGAATATCGTTATGTTCTTACTTCACGATGATTCGAGTAGATGTTGAGTATATTTACTTGATGAAACACAAGTCTGAATTATTGAATGGTTCAAGTAATTTCAGAGTGAAGTTGAAGATCATCGTGACAAGAGGATAAAATGTCTATGATATGATCATAGAGATGAGTATCTGAGTTACGAGCTTTGGCACACAATTAAGACATTGTGGAAATTGTTTCACAATTAATACCGCCTGGATCACCATAGTGTGATGGTGTGTCCGAACATCATAGTTGCACCCTATTGGATATGGTGCGTACCATGATGTCTCTTATCGAATTACCACTATCATTCATGGGTTAGGCATTAGAGACAACCACATTCACTTTAAATAGGGCACCATGTAACTCCGTTGAGACGACACCGTATGAACTATGGTTTGGAGAAACCTAAGCAGTCGTTTCTTAAAAGTTTGGGGCTGCGACGCTTATGTGAAAAAGTTTCAGGTTGATAAGCTCGAATCCAAAGTGGATAAAATGCATCTTCATAGGACACCCAAAACAGTTGGGTAAACCTCCTAATTCAGATCCGAAAGCAATAGGGATTGTTTCTTGAATCGGGTCCTTTCTCGAGGAAAAGTTTGTCTCGAAAAGTTGAGTGGGAGGATGGTGGAGACTTGATATGGTTATTGAACCATCACTATAACTAGTGTGTAGCAGGGCACAGGAAGTTGTTCCTGTGGCACCTACACCAATTGAAGTAGAAGCTTATGATAGTGATCATGAAACTTCGGATCAAGTCACTACTGTACCTCGTAGGGTGACAAGGATGCGTACTACTTCAGAGTGGTGTAGTAATCCTGTCGTGAAGGTCATGTTGCTAGACAACAATGAACCTACGAGCTATGGAGAAGCGATGGTGGGCCCAAATTCCGACAAATGGTTAGAAGCCATGAAATCCGAGATAGGATCCATGTATCAATAACAAAGCATGAACTTTGGTGGACTTGCCCGATGATCGGCAAGCCATTAAGATAAATGGATCTTTAAGAAGACGGACGTGGACGGTAATGTCACCGTCTATGAAGCTCGACTTGTGGCGAAGGTTTTTTTTCCACAAGTTCAAGGAGTTGACTACGATGAGATTTTCTCATCCGTAGCGATGCTTAAGTCCGTCGGAATCATGTTAGCATTAGCTGCATTTATGAAATCTGGCAGATGGATGCCAAAACGAGTTTCCTTACCAGTCTTCATAAGGAAAAGTTGTATGTGATACAATCCGAAAGTTTTTGTTGATCCTAAGGATGCTAAAAGGTATACTAGCTCCAGCAATCCTTCTAAGGACTGGAGTAAGCATCTCGGAGTTGGAATGTACGTTTTTGATGAGATGATCAAAGATTTTGGGTTTATACAAAATTTTATGAGAAACTTGTATTTCCAAAGAAGTGAGTGGGAGCACTATAGAATTTCTGATGAGTATATGTTATTGACATATTGTTGATCAGAAATGATGTAGAATTTCTGTAAAGCATATAGGGTTATTTGAAAAGTGTTTTTCAATGGAAAACCTGGATTAGGCTACTTGAATAATAAGCATCAAGATCTATAAGATAGATCAAAATGCTTAATCTCTCCCTAATAATAAAGCATGGATTGGGTCTCCGGGTTCACCGTCACAATACGCTTTCTTTCTGTGAATTTACGCTTTCAGTTTTAATTTAAAACATATACGCGAGGTGGTACTAAAACGTTGATCAATTTCGCTACAGCCCATCGAGAACGAAGAAATATAGGGCAGCGACCCATCCGGTTAAAACGTTGGTTTGGTCCGTCCGGCACTTCGATGGGCGAAGTGGGCCTGGTCCTACTTTTTGGAAAACAAAAAGAAGATGCGATATGGATATTCGAACCCACGACCAGCCCGTCTGTCTTAAGAACTGCGGCCAAATAAGCTAGCTCTATTGATTGTTCAAATTAGAAGATTGGCTTATACTAATAGTCCCACCGCGCTTCCTTCCACTAAATCCTCTTTATTTATATATGTCTTCCAGGTTCCTGGGTCTCAAGGAGGTGTCTGAGGAATCAAGAGGGTTTCAAACGATCTAGAGAGATACAACCAGGGAAAAGGATCGTGGGATGCGTGATTAGAGGAATCACGTGTGCTAATTAACAAGGGAAAAGGAAGGCCTATTAACGAGGGAGGGAGGAGAAGGAAGGGCTAAGGAGGAATCACGCAATGCCAATTAACGAGGGAAAAAGGATGCAGACCTATGTGTATAAGACAAGACCTAATTGCGAGTCGCTATTTTCAATAAGCCATTGCCACTACCCATGGAACTCCAACGAACGAAGTCCGCCTCCCCGATTGACTGATGACTAGCAGTCCCGCCACACCGGAGAGAACTCATTCTAACAGAGTACGTGCATGCCCTTCTCCGGCCGGTTGATCGCTCCACCGCCACGCCCCGCGTGCGTTTCCACCGCCATGCGTGCATGTCTTCGCTATGCGTGGGTGCCAATCTGAGAGCTAGATAGAATATGATCCGTATTTTAAAGTTCTTGCAAATTGAACTGGCTGTTTATTATTTCTTTTGTATAGTTGCAAAGGACAGATATTGATATGTTTTTTTTAGAAAAAGGAGAGTATGAATTCAACGGCCGTGCTTCATCTATTATGTGATACGTCATCGTACAACACGAGTACTTTTTCTCGAAACGGTGGCAAAAGATTTACCTCATTGATTAATTACAACATGAGTACTATATTCTATGTGATCAGATTATGAATAACTTTGAAGTAGCATGCTCTGTTGTAACTCTCAACATGGACTTTTGCCATTGTACTTTTGTGTTGTTAGTTTGATCCAACCGGAATTCATAGTGTTCGAGAATGATGCCCATTTTGTTCAAGTGCAATGTGCTAGCAGCTTCACTATTATGAGTTTTATGTGACTTGTGCATATCCGTGGCCACTTCTTTCAATGTTCTTCAGTTCTTTAATGGTTTTGTTTTGAAAGTCTGGGATTTAGGATAACTTATTTCAGGAGCACTAAACCGTTGTTTGGACATCATTCATGCCCCTTGATACTTTTGATTGCTTTTAATGTTCTTTTGCTTCTTGTGAAATTGTTTGAATGATAAATTATTTTTCAGATTAATCAGCTTATATTTATTTATTTTCTTCCGTTGTAACGCACGGATATGTTTGCTTTAGAAAATGTATAAACGGAGCTGAATTTCTCCATTTATTCATCTGTCATTGTATTTACCCGGCACAAATGAATTGATGTCCAGTGAAGCGAGAGAGGGGCTAAAACACATCATTTAACCCAACCCTTTTAGCTAGATTTTTTCACAACTCCGTGCAAAATCCGGAAAAAAAATTCATACAGAAGCAGTCCTTTAATACTCAGTGCGAATTTTGATTTTTTTTCATGGCGTAGTGCAAATCCCAAAGAGTGCTCCAACTTTCCAAAATAGTACAAAAGTAGTCCTTTAATATCAGAAGCGTCATACAAAAATTCATACAGAAGTATCGTATGTGTAGCATGGTTTTTTATGTATGACTTATATGCATTTCTGCTAGCTTTTGGCATGCGCCTCCCTGCAGCCACCGGATGACACCGTTTAGTTATTCTTGCGTTGTGTTTATAGATGTTTTTATGGACACGTCAATTATCTCTCCCGTTGCAACGCACGGGCATTTGTGCTAGTAGTACTTTCAAATGAGCACGTACCTTGACATGATCTTGAAGGTGTTCAAGATGGATCAGTCAAAGAAGGAGTTCTTGCCTGAGATGTAAGGTATGAAGTTAAGACTTAAAAGCTCGACCACGGCAGAATAGAGAGAAAGGACGAAGGTCGTCCCCTATACTTCAGACGTAGGTTCTATAGTATGCTATGCTGTGTACCGCACCGAAGTGTGCCTTGCCATGAGTCACTATAGGGGTACAAGAATGATCCAGAATGGATCATTGGACAGCGTCAAAATTGTCCTTGGAGTAAATAAGGACATGTTTCTCGATTATGGAGGTGATAAAGAGTTCGACGTAAAGGGTTACGCCGATGCAAGATTTAACACCTATCCGAGTGACTCGAGTAGCAAACCGGATGCGATAGTGGAGCAACTATTTGGAATAGCTCCAAGTGGAGCGTGGAAGCAGCATTTACGTAATGACCTAGAGATTTGCAAAGTACATACGGATCTGAATGTTGCGCACCTATTGACTAAAACCTCTCACAAGCAAAACATGATCAAACCCCGTAACTCATTGAGTCTTAATCACATGATGATGTGAACTAGTTTAATGACACTAGTAAACTCTTTGGATGTTGGTCACATGGCGATGTGACCTGTGAGTGTTAATCACATGGCGATGTGAACTAGATTATTGACTCTAGTGCACGTGGGAAACTGTTGGAAATATGCCCTAGAGGCAATAATAAATTGGTTATTATTATATTTCCTTGTTCATGATAATCGTTTATTATCCATGCTATAATTGTATTGATAGGAAACTCAGATACATGTGTGGATACATAGACAACACCATGTCCCTAGTAAGCCTCTAGTTGACTAGCTCGTTGATCAATAGATGGTTACGATTTCCTGACCATGGACATTGGATGTCGTTGATAACGGATCACATCATTAGGAGAATGATGTGATGGACAAGACCCAATCCTAAGCCTAGCACGTAGATCGTAGTTTAGTATGCTAAAGCTTTTCTAATGTCAAATATCTTTTCCTTAGACCATGAGAATGTGCAACTCCGGATACCGTAGGAATGCTTTGGGTGTACCAAACGTCACAACGAATCGGGTGGCTATAAAGGTGCACTACAGTATCTCCGAAAGTGCCTATTGGGTTGTACGAATCAAGATCGATTTGTCACCCGTAAACGGAGAGGTATCTCTGGGCCCACTCGGTAGGACATCATCATAATGTGCACAATGTGACCAAGGGGTTGATCACGGGATGATGTGTTATGGAACGAGTAAAGAGACTTGCCGGTAACGAGATTGAACAAGGTATCGGTATACCGACGATCGAATCTCGGGCAAGTACAATACCGTTAGACAAAGGGAATTGTATACGGGATCGATTGAGTCCTTAACATTGTGGTTCATCTGATGAGATCATCGTGGAACATGTGGGAGCCAACATGGGTATCCAGATCCCGCTGTTGGTTATTGACCAGAGAACGTCTCGGTCATGTCTACATGTCTCCCGAACCCGTAGGGTCTACACACTTAAGGTTCGATGACGCTAGGGTTATAAAGGAAGTTTGTATGTGGTTACCGAATGTTGTTCGAGTCCCGATGAGATCCCTGACATCACGAGGAGTTCCGGAATGGTCCGGAGGTAAAGATTTATATATGGGAAGTCCTATTTTGGCCACCGGAAAATGTTCGGGATTTTTCGGTATTGTACCGAGAAGGTTCTAGAAGGTTCCGGAGTGGGGCCCACCTGCATGGGGGGACCCACATGAACGTGGGTAGTGGGGGCAAGGCCCCACACCCTGGTCAAGGCACACCAAGATCCCCCCTTAGAAGGAATAAGATCATATCCCGAAGGGATAAGATCAAGATCCCTAAAAAGGGGGGATAACAATCGGTGGGGAAGGAAATGATGGGATTTCTTTCCTCCCACCTTTTCCAACGCCCCAATGGACTTGGAGGGCAAGAAATCAGCCCCCTCCACCCCTATATATAGTGGAGAGGCGCATGGGAGCTTCACCCAAGTCCTGGCGCAGCCCTCCCCCTCTCCCAAGTCCTCCTCCTCTCCCGCGGTGCTTGGCGAAGCCCTGTAGGATTGCCACGCTCCTCCACCACCACCATGCCGTCATGCTGCTGCTGGATGGAGTATTCCTCAACCTCTCCCTCTCTCCTTGCTGGATCAAGGCATGGGAGACGTCACCGGGCTGTACGTGTGTTGAACGCGGAGGTGCCGTCCGTTCGGCACTAGAATCTCCGGTGATTTGGATCACGACGAGTACGACTCCTTCAACCCTGTTCTCTTGAACGCTTCCGCTTAGCGATCTACAAGGGTATGTAGATGCACTCTCCTTCCCCTCGTTGCTGGTTTCTCCATAGATAGATCTTGGTGACACGTAGGAAAATTTTGAATTTCTGCTACGTTACCCAACACTTTGTCCTTCCTCAGTTTTATGTTCTCAGCAACTGGATGACCATCATCATTGTCTAGAATCTTTGGCTTCAATTTTCTGAGCACTGCTGGCTCTTCATCCTCTTGAACCTCTGGCACTGGGGCCTTGTTCTCCTCAGCAGCTAGGATATTTCTTGTGGATCTCTTAGGAGCAGTAGCTTTTGGTGCATGAGCTGGAGCTTTGGGCTTGGGCTTGGAGAGAGGAGCAACTGTCTTAATGGCATCCGCGGTAAGCTTTTGAGATTTGGTAGGGGGTGCTTCAGCTTGCTCTTCCTCCTCCTCATCTTCATCTCTCCTCATAGAGGGTTTTCCAAGAACTCTTGCAGTTGTTGTTATACCTCTCTTCTACTTCTTTCCTTTAGCAGCCTCATCACCATCTGTCTGTTCAAGTGTGAATTGCATTGTTTCTTGAGTGGGCTTTTTGACTTTAGGCAATAGAACTTTTCTTGGAGGGGCTTTCTTTTGGGAACCAGGCTTTGTGGCAGCAGCAACATACCCTTTCCTTAACACTCTCTTTCTTGAGGTGGCCTCATCAGCAACAAAATCTTCATCCTCACTGTTTGAGGTTTTCTTCTTCTTTGTCCTTGTGGCAACCTTGGGCAGATTGCTAGGAGTGCTTCTGCTGCCCTCATCATAGCTACCACTAGGGCTAGTGCCTTCACTGAGATTAAACTCCTCCTCTAAGCTGTTTTGGCTCTCACTTGCACTGGACATCTTGCAAACAGACCCTGTGAACAGATAGGTATAGGCAGAGTGGAGGAGCATCACAAAAAGTAGCCGGTTTTGTAAAAAATTGAGTAAAACCTTAGTTTTAGTTTTCTGCAGAAAACATTTCGGAGCTACCGATATGAAAATCTCAGTGACACCTAAGCACTGAACAGAGTCTGAACACACAAGGGCCAGATCGAGTTGCAGTTTGGCGACTCCGAGGTGCTAGGGCTTCACTGAGAATTTGCATTCGGTCTCGCTAATCAGTACACTTCGGTCAGACCGAGTTGTACTTAGTGCAATGGCCAGGGCCAATTGGTGGGACCAAAAACTGCATTTTGGTCGGTCCAAGATGAGCTCGGCCGAAACCTAACCCTAAGATTTTTCATTGAATCTAATCTAAAGGAATTTTTGCTGGACATGATGATTTCATACGTGGAGAGAAAGCAGGCAAAATCTTTGTGCGTTGAATCGAATAGAGGAATTGGCACAAAGTGGTCGAACCGTACCCTAACTTGGTGATGATTCGCTACAGCGGCAATGGCGATGGAGAATCCGGTTGACGACGACGGAGACCTACGGCGGAGGCACATAGGCAGAGACAACGACAATTCGGAGACCAAGGGGGCGCCAGCAATGGGGCGCGGGCTCGTGTGGTTTGAAGAAATTTTCAACCAAACGGGACGCGGAGTATATATACCCATACACTGTCGGTGGCACCAGGTGGAATGGTTTGGTGGCACCGAGATGCAAAACTATGTGCAATTATTGCAAGTCGGTGAGACCGAGTCATTCTAATGGGTAACACCGAGGTAAAAACCTAGATAAGTCTAGTGATTTCGGTGGGACCGAATATGAGTGAGTTGGTCTGACAGAAATTCACAAGAAGGTTTTAGAAAGCAGCCCTTGACGGATCAGTGACTTCGAGTGCTCCTCACCCGAAGGGTCCGGAAATACTTGTTCAATTTTTGTGATGTAGCATGAATAGAGTTTGAGACAAGAAGAGCATATATAGCAAGAGAAGGTTCTTAGGCATTGTTGTCCATCCATTTGGCCAACAAAACCAAACAATCAAAACAACAAATGGATGTCCTCAAATGGAGAAATTATGCACCCAACATGCTCACACAATAAGATAGCAAATGAAATATGTGTCAAAGCATGCACAAACAACTCTAGCATCTATCAAGCAATTGGCGATGACTAGGTCATCTATATATGAGTATATTGACTTAGGAGTCAAATGAGAACATTTGATCTGAAGGAAATATGCCCTAGAGGCAATAATAAATTTATTATTTATTTCCTCATATCATGATAAATGTTTATTATTTATGCTATAATTTTACTAACCGGAAACATGATACATGTGTGAATACATAGACAAACTTAATGTCACTAGTATGCCTCTACTTGACTAGCTCATTAATCAAAGATCGTTATGTTTCCTAGCCATAGACATGTGTTGTCATTTGATTAACAGGATCACATCATTAGGAGAATGATGTGATTGACTTGACCCATTCCGTTAGCTTAGCACTATGTCGTTTAGTATGTTGCTATTGCTTTCTTCATGACTTATACAAGTTCCTATAACTATGAGATTATGCAACTCCCGTTTACCGGAGGAACACTTTGTGTGCTACCAAATGTCACAACGTAACTGGGTGATTATAAATTAGCTCTACAGGTGTCTCCAAAGGTACATGTTGAGTTGGCATATTTTGAGATTAGGTTTTGTCACTCCGATCGTCAGAGAGGTATCTCTGGGCCCTCTCGGTAATGCACATCACTATAAGCCTTGCAAGCAATGTAACTAATGAGTTAGTTATGGAATGATGCATCACATAACGAGTAAAGAGACTTGCCGGTAACGAGATTGAACTAGGTATTGGATACTGACGATCGAATCTCGGGCAAGTAACATACCGATGACAAAGGGAACAACGTATGTTGTTATGCCGTTTGACCGATAAAGATCTTCGTAGAATATATAGGAGCCAATATGAGCATCCAGGTTCCGCTATTGGTTATTGACCGGAAATAGTTCTAGGTCATGTCTACATAGTTCTCGAACCCGTAGTGTCCGCACGCTTAAGGTTTCGATGACAGTCATATTATGAGTTTATGAGTTTTGATGTACCGAAGTTTTTTCGGAGTCCCGAATGAGATTATAGACATGACGAGGAGTCTCGAAATGGTCGAGACATGAAGATTGATATATTGGAAGCCTATATTTGGATATCGGAATTGTTTCGGGTGAAATCGGGATTTTACCGGAGTAGCGGGAGGTTACCGGAACCCCCCGGGGGGCTTAATGGGCCTACATGGGCCCTAGTGGAGAGGAAGAGAGGAGGCAAGGGCTGGCCGCGCCCCCTCCCCCCTAGTCCGAATAGGACAAGGAGAGGGGGCGACGCCCCCCCTTTCCTTCCCCTCTTCCTCCTCCTTCCCCCTTTCTCCTTCTCCAACTAGGAAAGAAGGGAGTCCTACTCCCGGTGGGAGTAGGACTCCCCTGGCGCCCCCTCCTTGGCGGCCACCCCTCCCTTGGCTCCTTTATATACGGGGCAGGGGGCACCTCTAGACACAACAATTGATCTCTTGATCTCTTAGCCGTGTGCGGTACCCCCCTCCACCATAGTCCTCGATAATATTGTAGCGGTGCTTAGGCGAAGCCCTGCGACGGTAGAACATCAAGATCGTCACCACGCCGTCGTGCTGATGGAACTCTCCCCCGACACCCTGCTAGATCGGACTCCGGGGATCGTCATCGAGCTGAACGTGTGCTAGAACTCGGAGGTGCCGTAGTTTCGGTGCTTGATCGGTCGGGCCGTGAAGACGTACGACTACATCAACCGCGTTGTTCTAACGCTTCCGCTTTCAGTCTATGAGGGTACATGGACAACACTCTCCCCTCTCGTTGCTATGCATCACCATGATCTTGCGTGTGCGTCGTATTTTTTTTGAAATTACTACGTTCCCCAACGGTGGCATCCGAGCCAGGTTTTATGCGTAGATGTCATATGCTCGAGTAGAACACAAGTGAGTTGTGGGCGATACAAGTCATACTGCTTACCAGCATGTCATACTTTGGTTCATCGGCATTGTGAGATGAAGCGGACCGGACCAACATTACGCGTATGCTTACGCGAGACCGGTTTCACCGTTACGAGCACTCGTTGCTTGAAGGTGACCGGCGGATGTCTGTCTCTCTCACTTTAGTTGAACCGAGTGTGGCTACACCCGGTCCTTGCGAAGGTTAAAACAACACTAACTTGACGAACTATCGTTGTGGTTTTGATGCGTAGGTAAGAACGGTTCTTGCTCAGCCCGTAGCAGCCACGTAAAATTTGCAACAACAAAGTAGAGGACGTCTAACTTGTTTTTGCAGGGCATGTTGTGATGTGATATGGTCAAGACGTGATGCTATATTTTATTATATGAGATGATCATGTTTTGTAATCGAGGTTATCGGCAATCGGGCGTGAGCCATATGGTTGTCGCTTATTGTATGAAATGCAACGTCTCCGTAATTGCTTTACTTTATCACTAAGCGGTAGCGATAGTCGAGAAAGCAATAGATGGCGAACGACAACGATGCTACGATGGAGATCAAGGTGTCGCGCCGGTGACGATGGTGATCACGACGGTGCTTCGAAGATGGAGATCACAAGCACAAGATGATGATGGCCATATCATATCACTTATATTGATTGCATGTGATGTTTATCCTTTATGCATCTTATCTTGCTTTGATTGACGGTAGCATTTTAAGATGATCTCTCACTAAATTATTAAGAAGTGTTCTCCCTGAGAATGCACCGTTGCAAAAGTTCTTCGTGCTGAGACACCACGTGATGATCGGGCGTGATAGGCTCTACGTTCAAATACAACGGGTGCAAAACAGTTGCACACGCGGAATACTCAGGTTAAGCTTGACGAGCCTAGCATATACAGATATGGCCTCGGAACACGGAGACCGAAAGGTCGAATGTGAATCATATAGTAGATATGATCAACATAGTGATGTTCACCATTGAAACTACTCCATCTCACGTGATGATCGGACATGGTTTAGTTGATTTGGATCACGTGATCACTTAGATGACTAGAGATGTCTGTCTAAGTGGGAGTTCTTAAGTAATATGATTAATTGAACTTAAATTTATCATGAACTTAGTGCCCGATAGTATTTGGCTTGTCTATGTTTGTTGTAGATAGATGGCTCGTCTTTGTTGTTCCATTGAATTTTAATGCGTTCCTTGAGAAAGCTAAGTTGAAAGATGATGGTAGCAACTACACGGATCGGGTCCGTAACGAGGATTATCCTCATTCTTGCGCATGTAAGAATTACATCCTGGAAGCACCGCTGGGTGCCAACTGCTGCTGCAGATGCTGGCCGACGGCGTTAGGAACGTCTGGCGAGCAAAGCTGATGACTACTCGATAGTTCGAGGTGCCATGCTTTACGGCTTAGAACCGGTCTTCAACGACATTTTGAGCGTCATGGAGCATATGAGATGTTCCAGAGTTGAAGTTAATATTTCAAGCAAATGCCCGGATTGAGAGATATGAAGTCTCCAATAAGTTCTATAGCTGTAAGATGGAGGAGAATAGTTCTCTCAGTGAACACATACTCAAAATGTCCGGGTATAATAATCACTTGATTCAACTGGGAGTTAATCTTCCCGATGATAGTGTCATTGATGTAATTCTTTAATCACGCCACCAAGCTACAAGAGCTTCGTGATGAACTATAATATGCAAGGGATGGACAAGACTATTCCCGAGCTCTTCGCAATGCTAAAAGCTGCGGAGGTAGAAATCAGAAGGAGCATCAAGTGTTGATGGTCAATAAGACCACCGATTTCAAGAAAAGGGCAAAGGGAAGAAGAAGGGTAACTTCAAGAAGAACAGCAAACAAGTTGCTGCTCAAGAGAAGAAACCCAAGTCTGGACCTAAGCCTGAGTCTGAGTGCTTCTCTACCGCAAGCGATCGGACACCGAAGCGGAACTGCCCCAAGTATTTGGCGGATAAGAAGGATGGCAAAGTAAATAAAGGTATATGTGATATACATGTTATCGATGTGTACCTTACTAATGCTCGCAGAGCACCGGGTATTTGATCTGGTTACTGCTAAATATTTGCAACTTGAAACGGGACTATGGATTAGCGAAGATTGGCTAAGGACGAGGTGATGATGCGCGTGGAAATGGTTCCAAAGTCGATGTGATCGCGGTCGGCACGCTACCTCTACATCTACCATCGGGATTAGTTTTAGACCTAAATAATTGTTATTTGGTGCCAGCGTTGAGCATGAACATTATATCTGGGTCTTGTTTGATGCGAGACGGTTATTCGTTTAAATCAGAGAATAATGGTTGTTCTATTTATATGAGTAATATCTTTTATGGTCATGCACCCTTGAAGAGTGATCTATTTTTATTGAATCTTGATAGTAGTGATACACATATTCATAATGTTGAAGCCAAAAGATGCAGAGTTGATAGTGATAGTGCAACTTATTTGTGGCACTGCCGTTTATGTCATATTGGTGTAAAGCGCATGAAGAAACTCCATACTGATGGACTTCTCAAATCACTTGATTATGAATCACTTGGTACTTGCGAACCGTGCCTCATGGGCAAGATGACTAAAACGCCGTTCTCCGGAACTATGGAGCGAGCAACTGATTTGTTGGAAATCATACATACTGATGTATGTGGTCCAATGAATATTGAGGCTCGCGGCGGGTATCGTTATTTTCTCACCTTCATAGATGATTTGAGCAGATATGGGTATATCTACTTGATGAAACACAAGTCTGAAACATTTGAAAAGTTCAAAGAATTTCAGAGTGAAGTGGAAAATCATCATAACAAGAAAATAAAATTTCTATGATCTGATCGTGGAGGAGAATATTTGAGTTACGAGTTTGGTTTACATTCGAAGCAATGCGGAATAGTTTCGCAACTCACGCCACCCGGAACACCACAACGAAATGGTGTGTCCGAATGTCGTAATCGTACTTTACTAGATATGGTGCGATCTATGATGTCTCTTACTGATTTACCGCTATCGTTTTGGGGTTATGCTTTAGAGACGGCCGCATTCACGTTAAATAGGACCATCAAAATCCGTTGAGACGACGCCTTATGAACTGTGGTTTGGCAAGAAACCAAAGTTGTCGTTTCTTAAAGTTTGGGGCTGCGATGCTTATGTGAAGAAACTTCAACCAGATAAGCTCGAACCCAAATCGGAGAAATGTGCCTTCATAGGATACCCAAAAGAGACTATTGGGTACACCTTCTATCACAGATCTGAGGGCAAGATTTTTGTTGCTAAATTCGGATCCTTTCTAGAGAAGGAGTTTCTCTTGAAAGAAGTGAGTGGGAGGAAAGTACAACTTGATGAGGTAACTGTACCTGCTCCCTTGTTGGAAAGTAGTTCATCACAAGAACCGGTTCCTGTGACAACTACACCAATCAGTGAGGAAGCTCATGACATTGATAATGAAACTTCAGATCAAGTTACTGCCGAACCTCATAGGTCTACCAGAGTAAGATCCGCACCAGAGTGGTATGGTAATCCTATTCTGGAAGTAATGTTACTTGACCATGGCGAACCTACGAACTATGAGGAAGCGATGATGAGCCCAGATTCCGCAAAATGGCTTGAGGCCATGAAATCTGAGATGGGATACATGTATGAGAACAAAGTATGGACTTTGGTTGACTTGCCCGATGATCGGCAAGCCATCGAGAATAAATGGATCTTCAAGAAGAAGACTGACGCTGATGGTAATGTAACTGTCTACAAAGCTCGACTTGTTGCGAAAGGTTTTCGACAAGTTCAAGGGGTTGACTACGATGAGACTTTCTCACCCGTAGTGTTGGGGATATAACTATTTGTGTAAGCCGCCCAGGAGGGGCCGGGTTACACAAAGAAGACTCACCAGAAAGAAGCCCAAGACCAAGCATGAAGATGGCGGTTCAATTAAGGGCTTAAGGCCCATAGGCGACTTAAGGCCCATTGTAGTAAACCGCCATGATGGCTTGACTTGTATCATAAGGTAGATTTAACTAGTCACCGAGCCGGACACTATTTATAAGCCGGCCAGGACTTTGTAAGCCAGAGGGCGTCAACCCGTGTATATAAGGGGACGACCTGCTGGCGGCTTAGGGCAAGAAACAACTCATCGAGAGCCGAGCATAGCGTATCTCGCTCCCTGGTCATCGAAACATCAATACCAACCCAACTAGACGTAGGCCTTACCTTCACCGTAAGGGGCCGAACTAGTATAAAAACCTCTCGTGTCCCTTGTCTCGATTAACCCCTTCAAGCTTCCTAGTTGCGATGGCTCCACAACTAAGTCCTTCCACGAGGACATCTGACGTGACAATTCCATGACAGTTGGCGCCCATCGTGGGGCCAGCGCACAGTGGATTTGAGTTCTTGAAGGGCAACTACGAAGGGCTCAAGGGATACGTAGTGGGCCGGATGACCAAGAGTCATCTAGGCAAGATCTACATCGACGACGAAGGCTGGGGTCCCGACGCCGGCTCAATTGAGTACGGGTACCGGGTCCCCTTTGGCAGAATCCACGCCTTCATCGGCCGGATCGGTGAGCCGGGCCCTGAGCCGGACAACTGCACCGACCTCGTCGAGACGGCTCATCGTGCGAGGAAGACCCGAATTCAACCTGTTATGAAGTGTGCCTTCGTGGGCTGCATCCACGGAGAGGAACTCTCTGAGGGATCTGGAGATGGTGGTGAGACGGCCGTCCTCTCAGACGGTGATTCGCCCGCAGGCTCAACAAATTCGTTGTACCAAGTGCAAGACGGCGTGCTCGGGGGTTGTTCCGATGGCACAAGTATTCCGGACCCCTGTGAGCCGCCAAGATGGCAGGAGTCTATATGGGTGGGACTCAGCCCGACTCAAACTCTACAGTTACTGCAGCAATAATGTCCAGGATAGGAGCAGCCAGGGCAGGCGGCCCCGTGCGCCCGTCGGCTCAGGTGCTGATAGATCTCATGGACAAGCTTACGACCCTGTTAACCGCAACAGTTATTCCCACAGATAAAGATGAGCATGACGTGGAGGTGGCATGGGTGCATGAGGAAATAGCTCAGGCCAAAGAGGCCTTGGCAGCTGAGGACACTAGATTAGCCACAGAGCGGGCGGCTCTAGATGCCCGGGCGCAGCGGCTACAGTCAGAAGCTTACCAGCTCACGATGAGCTTAAACGTGTCCAATGAGGTGATGAGGAGGAGACATCAGAAAACTCAGTCCCGTTTACCTCTGAATTACGACCCTCGGGTTCTTTTTGCTACACCCGGAGCTGGCCCAAGTAACCCGCCAGAGACCAATCAGTTTATGACAGTCGAAACAGGAGGGCTAGCTCAGCCTCGGGAGATGGCACCTCCTCACGTGAGCATGGCACCGCCGCGTTATGTGCCGATACCACCGGGTCACTTTTCCAACCCCATGGAGAACTTAATCGCGGCTTCAACGTGTTTGGCGGCTCTTTCCATGGACGGTGATGACCCGATAGCAGTTGAGACCCGGAGGGTCAGAGAACTTCTCCAGACGGCCTTAGCTCAGCAAGAGACCTATTCTTACAGCCAGGACATAATTCATTCAACTCCTTCGCCTTGGTTAGCACTGCCTCGTCAGAACCGGAGCCCGAGCTACAGCAGGCACATGGAGTCTGAAGCTTTGTCAAGCAACGCCCAACGCCGTAACCAGCCTGGGGGATATAATCCGGTGCAAGACCGAGTATGTCAGGAGAACGAGCGGGCGGCTCAGCTAGCGGCTCAACAGACAGCACATCAAGATTTTCCAGAGTATCCAACGACTTCCGTTGTGGCGGGAGTAGCCACTAGAACCGGCGGTGTTCCTTGTCTGGTACCGGCTCTGCGTAATGTGCGTTTGCCCAAGGACTTCAAGGGACCTCGAAAGGTGCCGAATTACACGGCCGACTTGCAACCCGGAGCTTGCACCGAAAGTTATGAGATGGCTGTGGAGTTATTGGAAGTCAGCGACGTGGCGATGGCTAAGTACTTCACCATGATTTTAGATGGAACAGCCCGATCCTGGTTAAAGGGTTTGCCACCCAATTCCATTGGTTCATGGGCGGAACTAAAATCCCGCTTTATCCTGAACTTCAAAGACACTTGCAAGCAGTCTATGTCGATTGTGGACTTGACAAATTGTAAATAGGAGGAAGTTGAATCTACGACTCATTGGGTACACCGGGTCAAGGAGATAATACATTCATCTGACAAGATGGATGCCGGCTCTACAGTCCTCATGTTGGAGAAGAATTGCCGTTTTGAGCGGCCGAGGCGGCTGGGCGCCTTAAGCATGATTGCAATGATATGGGTACGCTGATGGCGGCTTTAGTCAAATATGCCGATTCTGATAGTACCAAGGATCCCGCATCTGATGAGGAAAAGACCGGGAAGGGAAAGAAGAACGTCAATGGAAAGGGTCAGCAGCATAACGCGATGAATCAAGGAGGCAATAAGCGTAAGGCGGACGGCAACCCGGAATTTGTGGCCAAAGCCAATGCACAAGGTAACAATCAGAGACGTAAGGGTAAGCCACCTCGATCCGACGGGTCAGGCCCATCTCTTGAGCAGCTACTCAATGAGCCCTGCCCGAGACACGTCACCAGGGAGCGGCCCGCCACACACCTGTGGAAAGATTGCGCGATCATGAAAGCATTTAAGAATTCCAACACCTTTGATGGCAATAATGGGTCTGGTGGCGGCTCAGGGGCTGGCAGTTTTCATGGCCCGGGTGGCGGCTCAGGTTCCGGTTTCCAGGGACGTCAAGGCGGCTACAATCAACAGCCGTCTGGGTAAGGAGAGCAGCAGCAGCAGCAGTCGGGTTATCAAAGCAATCCGAAGTAGTTGAATAGTGGGCAGTACCATGTGTTTACCACTAGGTTATGCAAACGCGGCCAGAAGGTTCATAAGAGGGCCGTGAATTCTGTTGAGCCAGCAGTTCTTCGTTACTTGAGGTGGTCAGAACAGCCCATTGTATGGTGCAGAGAAGATCACTCTCCACGAGTCGATAATCCGGGCCAGTTGGCCTTGGTGGTAGCGCCTCAGGTTGGTGGATATAAATTCACTAAGGTACTCATGGACGGAGTTAGTAGCATCAATATCCTCTATTATGAGACCTTTCGACGCATGGGGTTAACTGATAAGAATCTGAGGACATCCAACACTGTTTTCCATGGAGTGGTTCCTGGAAAGTCGGCTTACCCAGTTGGCAAGATTGAGCTGGAGGTGGCCTTTGGAGATGAATATGACTCCAGGGCGGAGAAATTGACGTTTGAGGTGGTCAAAATCAGGAGCCCATATCATGCTCTGTTTGGGCGGTCGGCTTATGCTAAGTTCATGGCGCGGCGGTGTTACGTTTATATGCAGCTCAAAATGCCGGGTCACAAGGGCACCATCACTATGCATGGAAGTCGCAAGGTAGCATTGGAATGTGAAGAAGGCGACGCGGCTTATGCTGAGTCTGCCTGTGCGGCAGAAGAGCTCAAATTTTATCAAGATAATGTTGACCCAGCAGATATGACCTCCCTAAAGAAACCAACTACAAAACATGATCCGACGTTGAAGTTTAAATCGGCTGCCGAGACGAAGCTTGTTGACTTTACCCTAGGTGACTCTTCTAAGAAATTCAGCATCAGCAGCAATTTGGATCCCAAATAGGAAAGCACGCTCATCGAGTTCATCCGTGAGAACCGGGACATATTTGCATGGAAACATTCAGACATGCCGGGTGTACCGAGGGAACTCGCTGAGCACACTCTCAACATTGATCCGAAGTATAAGCCGGTCAGGCAATTTCTTCGACGTTTTAATGAAGAGAGACGGAAAGCTATTGGAGAGGAAGTCGCCCGGCTCTTAGCGGCCGGGTTTATTATTGAAGTTTTTCACCCGGAGTGGTTGGCTAACCCGGTGCTTGTCCTCAAGAAGAACGGCACCTGGCGGATGTGTGTGGACTACACGGACTTAAACAAGGCTTGTCTGGCTGATCCCTTTGCTCTCCCCCGTATTGATCAAATCATTGATGCTACGGTGGGTTGTGAACGTTTGAGCTTTTTGTATGCTTACTCTGGTTATCATCAGATCAAAATGGTAGTTAAGGACCAGGAGAAGATGGCTTTCATCACTCCGTTTGGGGCCTTCTGTTATGTATCTATGCCGTTTGGACTCAAGAGTGCTCAGGCGACTTATCAGCAATGTGTGCAGAACTGTCTACATGATCAAATCGGGCGTAATGTTCATGCTTATGTAGATGACATCATGGTGAAGTCCAGAGAGAAGGAAACCTTAATATCCGACTTGAAAGAAACCTTTGATAATCTCCGGGTTTATAAAATGATGCTTAACCCGGCCAAGTGTGTATTTGGTGTACCTGCAGGCAAGCTTTTGGGTTTTCTGGTATCAAACAGAGGCATTGAAGCTAATCCGGAGAAGATTAAGGAAATTACCTCTCTGGCTAAACCGGCGTGCATCAATGATGTTCATCGATTGGCGGGTCGTGTTGCCGCTTTAAGCCGGTTCATAAGCCGGTTAGGTGAGAAGGCCCTACCGCTATATCAGATGGTGACGAAAACAAACACTTTTGTCTAGAGTGATGCTGCTGATGCTGCCTTTGAAGACTTGAAGAGACAGTTGTCTGAACCACCGGTTCTTGCGGCTCCCATTGATAAAGAGTTGTTGTTGTTATACGTGGCTGCCAATTCGCGAGCCGTCAGTGTTGCCATCGTGGTGGAGCGTAAGGAAGCTGGCAAGGAGCATCCGGTTCAACGGCCGGTTTACTACATCAGTGAGGTGCTCACTGAATCTAAACAAAAGTATCCACATTGGCAGAAACTCGTTTACAGAGTGTTTATGGCCAACAGGAAGTTGAAGCAGTACTTTCAAAGTCATCCTATAACTGTGGTAAGTTCTGCCCCTTTGGGAGATATCATCCAGAATAGGGAGGCCACAGGACGAGTCGCCAAGTGGGCCATCGAGCTTGGACCTCATGATTTGAAGTACATGCCACGTATTGCTATTAAGTCTCAGGCCTTGGTGGATTTTATCAATGATTGGACAGAGTTACAGGCACCTGAGGAGAAGCCAGATAACACATATTGGATTATTCACTTTGATGGATCCAGGCAGCAAGAAGGTTCGGGGGCTGGAGTTGTTTTAACTTCCCCTCGAGGTGACAAATTTTGTTATGTACTCCGGCTTATGTTTCCGTGTACTAACAATGCAGCTGAGTACGAGACCTTACTCCATGGTCTCCGGATGGCCAAGGAGATGAATTTAAGCCGAGTAAGGTGCTTGGGCGACTCGGATCTCGTGGCTCTGTAGGATCGTTGAAGGCAAGAGTGTCTAGAGGGGGGGTGATTAGACTACTCGACAAGATAAAAGTTTAGCCTTTTGATTAGGGCAAGTTTTTAGCAAGTTCACAATGATGAGCAAGTCAAGTATCATGCATACAAGTCGAGCAACAAACTACACATGCAATTCTAGAGTATGGGCAGCGGAAAGTAAATTGCATAAGTAGTAAGGGAGAGATTGTGAAGAGCAAACGCAATTTGGAGACACGGAGATTTTTCTCGTGGTTCCGATAGGTGGTGCTATCGTCAATCCACGTTGATGGAGACTTCAACCCACGGAGGGTAACGGCTGCGAGAGTCCACGGAGGGCTCCACCCACGAAGGGTCCACGAAGAAGCAACCTTGTCTATGCCATCATGGCTTACGCCCACGGAGGACTAGCCTTACTCGGGGTAGATCTTCACGAAGTAGGCGATCTCCTTGCCCTTACAAACTTCTTGGTTCAACTCCACATCTTGACGGAGGCTCCCAAGCGACACCTAACCAATCTAGGAGGCACCACCCCTCCAAAAGGTAATAGATGGTGTTGGTGATGATGAACTCCTTGCTCTTGTGCTTCAAATGATAATCTCCCCAACACTCAACTCTCCTCACTGATTTGGCTGTGGTGGAAGAAAGGATTGAGTGGAAAGCAACTTGGGAAGGCTAGAAATCAAGTTTCATATGGTGGGAGTGGATCAACTTGATCTCAACACAAGGGTAGGAAGTTTTCTTCTCAGAAATGTAAGGTAGGAGTGGTAGTTCTTTCGATGGCTCTCTCCACGAATGAAGAGGAGGTGGAGGGTATTTATAGCCTCCACACAAAATCCAACCGTTACACACATTTGACCAATCTCGGTCGGACCGAAGTTGACAACTCGGTGAGACCGAAAGTTCAAATCTTGTGAACGTTGGGATTTTCGTGGGACCGAAAATACAATCTCGGTTAGTCCGATTCTTCCAAAGTCTAGGGTTTGCCAATCTCGGTGGGACCGACTTTCTCATCTCGGTGACACCGATTTGAGTCTGAAGGTTCTGAAGCTTGGCAACACCAATTTCGTATGACCGAGTTTGGAATCGGAAAATCCGAAATTATTAGGGTTTGGGTATATGGTGAGGTGGTTCATCTCGGTGTGGTGAGTTTATGGAATCGGTGGGACCGAGATTACTTATGGGTTTATGTTGGAATGAAAGATTGCTGATAGTTTGAGAGATAGATCACTAAGCACTTGAGCAACCAGATCATCATCATAACCTCATCCCCTTTTAATAGTATTGGCTTTCCTATGGACTCAATGTGATCTTGGATCACTAAACCAAAAATAGAGTCTTGAGCTTTTGCCAATCCTTTCCTTAGCATCCTAGGGGTCCACCTTTCTAGTCCTTTTGCCATGCCAGAGTGATTGACTTTCCTGAAACATACTTGATGAAAGCATTAGTCCAACCACAAAGTATGTTGTCATTAATTACCAAAACCACCTAGGGAGCAAATGTGCTTTCAATCTCCCCCTTTTTGGTATTTGATGGCAACACACAAAATAAGATATCAAAGCTTACTAAAAGAAAGACAGGATTATCATTAAAGCTTTGACAAACATGTAGTACACAGGCTCCCCCTACAAGTGTGCAAGATTTTAGATTTTTGGTTTTGGACCACCACAAGCACACATGAGAGAAAAGCAAGATGTGCTACATGCAGCTTGGCTATATGCATCAGAGCAGATGAGGATAAATGAGTGGTGATGCATATGTGCATGGTGATTTCTTGCAAACAAGTATTCACAAGCAAGTCACCATCATGCACATTCTGCAAGATGCATATACTTACCTTGGAGTTCCTTGGCATTGTGCCTGAAGAAATAAACTTGAGAAAACAAGGTTAGATAACACAAGAGTAGTTCTTCAACCAATAGCAAGAACATCAAGAGTACCAAGCCAGGGATGACATGTATAAAGAGTGTCTCATGTTGAGCACTAGCTTGAGTCAGCCAACATGTCTCCCAAGACTAAAAGATTTTCAATGAGCTCTGAAAGATTTTGCTTTTCATAAGATACCAATTGTGCTTTTCATAGGATACCAATTTTGAGTGCAGGAGAAGCAAAAATCAAAAGAATAATGCCAAATGTGTTATCATAGTGAAATATGGCAAAGCTTTGATGTGATCCTCTCCCCCTTAAGGCAAGATTGTTTTTCTTCCTTTAAATTTTCTTTTCTCCCCTTATCCTCCAATCTCCCCCTAAGCTCCCCCTAAATCTTCTCCCCCTTTGACATCAAGTGCCGAAAAGGACAAGAAACCAGAAGGGCAGGAAAGATGGAAGGAAGGAAATGGGATCCTTAAGAATCACAACTTGTCCAATAAGAAACATGCAGAATAAATCATTTAGTGGAACTGCAGAAGATGATATCCTGGTGAATGTAAATCGGAGACACCGAATTGACATGGATCGGTGAGTCCGAAAGTCAGAGACTTAGGGCAGATCCTTTTCGGTCGCATCAAGGTTTTAAGTCGGTGACGCCTTGAGTTTAATTCCAAGGAAATATAGAAATAATTCAGCTCACTTTGCAAGGAATGTTTCAAAAGATTTGCAATGAATTTGTAAATGATTTTCAGGGAATTGAGTAGAGCCAAAAAGATATACACAAGAACAGAAGAAACAGAAATGAAAAAGATTGCTAGATGAAGTTTTTTTTTTGAAAGAAAAGCAAGAAAACTCAATGAGAAAAGCAGAGAAACTCCAAAACATATGTACTTCATCTAGACAGGGGTCGGCGACTAGGTCACCTATGTTTGAGTATATTGACTTAGGAGTCAAATGAGAACATTTGATCATAGGTCATACTCATCGTTTAAGCTCAAAATGGGGTTGCCATTTTTCGATTAAGCATTTGATGTGATCACATCTTATGAAGCTGCTTGTACTCATGTCTTTGAGCAAAGCTTCTTCAAGATGTGAAAAACATACCTTGGGCTTGTTGTTGCTTGTGCTTATGTAGGTGAACTTGATGTTGATGCTCATAGAATGTGAAGTTGGAGCACCATTTCCAATTGTAGTTCGTCTTCCTACATGGGTTAGGCAAGCAAGGAAATACTCAAGAATATCCAAGATGACAAGAGTGAAGTACTAGAAGTATATGGTGTCAAAAAGGATATGTGGAATTTTGTTCCTTGAACTCAACATCCCATAGAGCTAGATACTTGGTCAATGACAAGATTACTCATGATTTGAGTGTGTGGTAATCTTGTTGAATGTAGACCATCCAAGTACCTGCAAGGAGTTAGATGCAATACAAGGGGGCAAATGTGTCCAAGACATATGATCATCATCATAAGAGAAATATCAAGGATTAGTCAATTAGGCTCATGCCTTGCATGCATCAATGGAGTTTTCACTCCAAGTTTGAAGCATCAATGATGTTCAACTCACTCCTTAGCGACAAAACACTTTCTCATCAAGTGGTTTTGTAAAGATATCTCGCAAGCTGTTTGTCAAGATCGAACATGCTTAAGATCAATGTCACCCTTAGCAATGTGATCACGAATAAAATGGTGACGAACTTCAATGTGTTTCGTGCGAGAGTGTTGCACGGGATTGTGTCCAATCTTAATCGCACTCTCATTGTCACAAAGCAAAGGAACATGTCTCGCATGTATCCCATAATCCTTAAGCGTTTGTGTCATCCATAGCAACTGAGCACAACACGAACTAGCAGCAATATATTCTGCTTCGGCAGTAGATAATGACACTGAATTTTGTTTCTTGGATGACCAAGATACAAGGGATCGACCGAGAAATTGACACGCACCGAAGTTGACTTTCTATCAATCTTGTCTCCGCATAGTCCGAGTCGGAATAGCCAACAAGATCGAAGAGGCCCTCTTAGGATACCAAATGCCAAAGTTAGGTGTGTGTATCAAATATCTCACAATTCTTTTAACAGCCTTAAGATGGCATTCTTTAGGGCTGCTTGATATCGAGCACACATGCATACACTCAACATTATGTCGGGACGAGAAGCACAGAGATATAGTAGAGAACCAATCATGGATCGATAAACCTTTTGATCAACAGGTTCTCCATCTTTAGTCAAGTCATTATGTCCACTAGTAGGCATGGGGTTCTCATACCTTTGCTCTCTTGCATGTTGAACTTCTTGAAGAGATCCTTAGTGTACTTTGTTTGTGAGACAAAAGTACCCTCCTTAGATTGCTTGATTTGCAACCCAAGGAAGAACTTGAGTTCACTCATCATGGACATCTCATACTTCTCCGACATAAGCTTTCCAAACTTCTCACTAAAATGAGGGTTAGTTGAACCAAAGATAATATCATCAACATATATTTGGCACACAAATAGTTCATCGTCAACCCTTTTCGTGAATAGCGTTGAGTCTATTTTTCCAATCTCAAATCCTTTTTCAAGAAGAAAGCTAGTCAAGCATTTGTACCAAGCTCTAGGGGCTTGTTTAAGACCATAAAGAGCTTTGTGCAATTTGTAAACATGATTAGGCTTTTAGGATTCACAAATCCGGAGGTTGTTTCACAAATACTTCCTCCTCAATTTCTCCATTTAGGAAAGCACTTTTAATGTCCATTTGATAGAGAGTAATGTCATGGTGGTTGGCATAAGCAAGAAGAATGCTAATGGACTCAAGTCTAGCAACGGGGCATAGGTCTCACCATAGTCCATACCTTCAACTTGTGTGTAACCTTGTGCTACGAGACGAGCCTTGTTGCGGATGACTTGTCCATCTTCATCTTGCTTGTTCCGAAACACCCATTTGGTTCCAATGACGTTTTGGTCATCATTGGGCTTCTCTACCAAAGTCCAAACGTTGTTCCTCTCGGTTGTGTAGCTCTTCATGCATAGCGTTCACCCAATCCGGGTCTTCAAGCGCTTCTTCTACCTTCATAGGTTCAAGACTAGAGATAAATGAGTAGTGTTCACAAAAGTTAGCTAAACGAGTTTTAGAGCAAGTGATTCTCCCGGAGTCGATGTCATTCATCATTTGTTCCACGGGATGGTCCTTCTTGACTCTTGCTCGAACTCGGGATAGCTTTTGTCGTGGTCGTGGCTGAGCTTCCTCATCGTCCTCATCTTCTTCTTCATCATTGTTGTTGGTGTTGTCTTGAGGTGGTGGAGAAGGAGGTTGCGGTGGATCTTCTTGTCGCACTTCCTCATCTTGGTGAGTTCCACTTGTGGAGGCCTCCATGTTGCCTTGAGGTTCATCTCTCCGTGAGGTAGGGGCTCCACATATGTAGATGAGGTACTCTCCTTCACTTCCATGGGACGAATCTTTCCAATGGATAAAACTTGAATGGCTTCCGATGGGTCCTTGTCTCCTACATCAATAGGCATTTGCTCTACTTATGAGCCATTAGATTCATCAAACTTCACATCTACCGTCTCTTCAACCTTTCGGTGAAATTATTGTAGACACGGTAGGTGTGAGAGTTTGATCCATAACCGAGGAAAAGCCTTCATGAGTTTTAGGAGCAAATTTAGACCGACGATGCTTATCAAGGATATAGCATTTTGAACCAAAGACACGAAAATATCCCACTTGGGGTTTGTTACCGGTAAGGAGCTCGTATGAAGTCTTGCCGAGGAGCTTGTGAAGATAAAGCCTGTTGATAGCATGACAAGCTGTCTCGACGGCTTCTCCCCAGAAGTGTTTCTGTGTCTTGTATTCATCAAGCATCGTTCTCGCCATCTCAATGAGCGTTCGGTTCTTCCTCTCAACAACTCCATTTTGTTGAGGTGTGTATGTGGCCGAGAACTCATGTAGAATCCCTTCCTCATCGAGAAAGGAGTCCACATGGGCGTTCTTGAACTCCGTTCCATTGTCGCTCCGAACTTTCTTGATCTTCACCTCAAATTGATTTTGGGCCTTTCTAGCAAAGGTTTTGAAGATTTTCTGAACCTGCGATTTGTCATCAAGGAAAAATACCCACGTAAATCTGGAAAAATCATCAACAATAACTAGACCAAAGGAGTTACCACCAAGGCTTTTGTAAGCATTGGGACCAAGAGATCCATATGAAGAAGCTCAAGCGGTCTCCTTGTGGTCATGATATTCTTCACGGGATGACTTCCACCTACTTGTTTTCCTGCTTGACATGCACTACAGAGTCTATCTTTGTCAAAGAAAACATCTTTAACACCAAGAATGTGATCACCTTTGATTAGCTTATCTAGATTACGCATACCAACATGTCCAAGCCTTCTATGCCAAAGCCAACCTTTAGCAGATTTAGCAATGAAGCAAGTTCTAGGTTGAGCTTTCTTAGTGAAATCGACAATGTATAGGTCACCTCTACGAATACCGGTAAAGACCATGTTATGATTGTCACGACGAAAAACTTGGCAATCTACTTTGGTGAATAGCACATTAAATCCAAAGTCAGCTAATCTAGACACGGAAAGTAAATTGTATCCAAGAGATTCAACAAGCATGACATTTTGAATAGAGCTATCATGAGATATGGCCACCTTACCAAGGCCAAGTACCTTACCCTTGGAGTTGTCTCCAAAAGTCACATACTTGCGTGGACCATCGTTCTTTGCAAGCTCTCGAAACATGTCTTCATCTCCGGTCATGTGATCGGTGCATCCACTATCAAGAATCCACTCTTTTCCACCGGATATGTAGTCTCTCGATTTGCCATAAGATTGAGACTCTTCATGATCTTGTCTAGCTCGGTGTCCGAATCGAGTAATCGTCATCATGCTCATGCTCATCATCATATTGACCCATAGATAATTCATCATCAATACCTAGGTCAATTTGACAATGACTTGCATCAGTTTTGTCGAGTGACGATAATCATCGGAATGCAATACAAGAGCATTTCTAATTCAACATTGATAAAACCGGATCACCCTTCCTTTTCATAAGATCACGAAGCTCAAAGAAGCATTTATCAAAGTTGGGATCTTTGGGGCGCATCATATCAAATTCAACAGTCTTGTATAGAATTTCATCAAGACCTCTCAAAGAGTAGTCCGGATAAAGTTCTTCCAAGAACTTCCACATAGCATGGGCGCACTCAAAGTTTGTGACAAGCTCAAGTAAGTTATCGGGTAAGCCTCTAATGATAAGATTGACAGTTCTAAGGTTACGAAGCAAATCAAGCTCTTCATCCATAGTAGGGTGCAAGGGGTCAAATGGTGGTACATATGGGGTTTCAACATATTTGCGCAAGTTGTACATCTTAAAGATAGCAAGCATTTCAATCCTCCACGAGTTATAAGATACTCCATCAAGAATAGGCACTCTATGACTAACACTCCCAAACGTAGACATGTCCATCTTCCTCCAATGGTGTGCAAACCAAAGCAATGGAGACCAAAGCTCTGATACCAATTGTAGGATCGTTGAAGGCAAGAGTGTCTAGAGGGGGGGGTGATTAGACTACTCGACAAGATAAAAGTTTAGCCTTTTGATTAGGGCAAGTTTTTAGCAAGTTCACAATGATGAGCAAGTCAAGTATCATGCATACAAGTCGAGCAACATACTACACATGCAATTCTAGAGTATGGGCAGCGGAAAGTAAATTGCATAAGTAGTAAGGGAGAGATTGTGAAGAGCAAACGCAATTTGGAGACACGGAGATTTTTCTCGTGGTTCCGATAGGTGGTGCTATCGTCAATCCACGCTGATGGAGACTTCAACCCACGGAGGGTAACGGCTGCGAGAGTCCACGGAGGGCTCCACCCACGAAGGGTCCACGAAGAAGCAACCTTGTCTATGCCATCATGGCTTACGCCCACGGAGGACTAGCCTTACTGGGGTAGATCTTCACGAAGTAGGCGATCTCCTTGCCCTTACAAACTTCTTGGTTCAACTCCACATCTTGACGGAGGCTCCCAAGCGACACCTAACCAATCTAGGAGGCACCACCCTCCAAAAGGTAATAGATGGTGTTGGTGATGATGAACTCCTTGCTCTTGTGCTTCAAATGATAATCTCCCCAACACTCAACTCTCCTCACCGATTTGGCTGTGGTGGAAGAAAGGATTGAGTGGAAAGCAACTTGGGAAGGCTAGAAATCAAGTTTCATATGGTGGGAGTGGATCAACTTGATCTCAACACAAGGGTAGGAAGTTTTCTTCTCGAAATGTAAGGTAGGAGTGGTAGTTCTTTCGATGGCTCTCTCCACGAATGAAGAGGAGGTGGAGGGTATTTATAGCCTCCACACAAAATCCAACTGCATACACACATTTGACCAATCTCGGTCGGACCGAAGTTGACAACTCGGTGAGACCGAAAGTTCAAATCTTGTGAACGTTGGGATTTTCGTGGGACCGAAAATACAATCTCGGTTAGTCCGATTCTTCCAAAGTCTAGGGTTTGCCAATCTCGGTGGGACCGACTTTCTCATCTCGATGACACCGATTTGAGTACGTATGTTCTGAAGCTTGGCAACACCAATTTCGTATGACCGAGTTTGGAATCGGAAAATCCGAAATTATTAGGGTTTGGGTATATGGTGAGGTGGTTCATCTCGGTGTGGTGAGTTTATGGAATCGGTGGGACCGAGATTACTTATGGGTTTATGTTGGAATGAAAGATTGCTGATAGTTTGAGAGATAGATCACTAAGCACTTGAGCAACCAGATCATCATCATAACCTCATCCCCTTTTAATAGTATTGGCTTTCCTATGGACTCAATGTGATCTTGGATCACTAAACCAAAAATAGAGTCTTGAGCTTTTGCCAATCCTTTCCTTAGCATCCTAGGGGTCCACCTTTCTAGTCCTTTTGCCATGCCAGAGTGATTGACTTTCCTGAAACATACTTGATGAAAGCATTAGTCCAACCACAAAGTATGTTGTCATTAATTACCAAAACCACCTAGGGAGCAAATGTGCTTTCAGGCTCAACAGGTGTCAGGCAAGTGGGATTCCAAGGATCCCCTTATGGCGGCTTATCGTCGTGAAGTAGATGCTGTGGCTAGTCACTTCAAGGGTTATCAAGTGGAGCACATTGATCGAAGGAAGAATGAGGCGGCTGATGCTTTAAGCCGGTTGGGATCTCAACGTAAGCCGGTGCCGCCTAACACCTTTCTCGATATTTTACATAACCCTTCTGTCAAGGTGCCTACCGAAGAAGAACTAGCGGTGCCAGACCCGGAGGCACAACTGGTGGCAGCTCTTCACGTTATCCCGAATTGGACAGTGCCATATTTGGCTTATATGACCCGAGGAGAATTACCTGAGGATGAGACCTTGGCAAGACAAATCGTCAGGCGCTCCAAATCTATGACGATTGTTAACGGTGAGTTACATCGCCTAAGCGTCACTTGGGCATTTCAGCGCTGTGTGTCACCTGCAGAAGGCCAAAGAAATACTTCGTGAGATCCATGAAGGGGATTGTGGCCATCATGCCGGGTCAAAATCTCTTGTAGCCAAAGCTTTCCGTCATGGTTTCTACTGGCTGACGGCTCATGCTGATGCGGAGGATCTGGTCAGTAAATGTGACGGTTATCAAAAGTTCTCACGACGAGCTCATGTGCTGGCTCAAGAGTTGAGGATGATCCCAATCACTTGGCCATTTGCAGTCTAGGGGCTGGACATGGTTGGACCTTTCAAGAGGTCTAAGGATAAAAAGACACATCTCCTGGTGGTAGTGGATAAGTTTACAAAGTGGGTTGAGGCAGATCCAGTCAGTAAGTGTGATGCAGCCACGGCGGTTCAATTTATGAAAAAGGTGATCTTTCGTTTTGGTTTCCCACACAGCATTATAACTGATAATGGCACTAATCTCTCCAAGGGTGCCATGGAAGAGTTCTGTCAACGAGAACATATCCGGCTTGATGTTTCGGCTGTTGCTCATCCTCAATCCAATGGTCAAGCAGAAAGAGCTAATCAAGAGATCCTGAAGGGTATCAAGCGCCGACTCTTTGTCCCCTTACAGCGGACTCCGGGTTGTTGGGTGGAGGAGTTACCTTCTGTGTTATGGAGCATCAACACTACGCCTAACAGATCTACTGGCTACACACCTTTCTTTATGGTATATGGTGCAGAGGCGGTCCTGCCAAGTGACATCCGGCATGATTCACCCCGCGTGACAGCTTATGTTGAGGCTGACAATGAAAAAGCTCGTCAAGATGCGCTTGACTTGTTGGATGAGGAGCGAGACTTGGCCATAGCCCGCTAAGCGATTTATCAACAGGACCTGCACCGCTATCACAGCTGCCGGGTTAGAAGCAGGACCTTTCAGGAAGGCGATTTGGTGCTCCGGCTCATCCAGGATTAGTCTGACATGCACAAGCTATCCCCACCTTGGGAAGGACCCTTTGTGGTCAGCAAGAATTTGCACAACGGATCATATTACCACATTGATGTTCGAGAGCACAAAGACTCACGTAAGTCGGAGGAGGAGACCCGCCGGCCGTGGAATATTGCTCATCTCCGGCCTTACTATACTTAAACCACCGGCTCTCAAGATGTATATATTTTGACAATGTATATATTATATAAAGAAATAAAGCAGGACCTCTGTCCTTTTTACATTCAAAGGTTTATGTGTTTTCTTTATCAGGAGGTGGAAACAACCAACAGGGAGCGGATTACATTTGAATCCGGCTTTCCCTTTGGTGTGGCTTATGATCATGTCTGAATCTAGCCATGATCACTTGGGGGCTTCCTGTTCTAACATAGGTCGTATTCGAACCAAAGAGAACATAGCTGTCGATACCCACTTGATTGGCATATTGCCAAACCCACTTGGGGGCTTCTTGATCATATTTGAATCACAGCTTAACCCCTTTGGGTCTGACGTGAATCGTATTCGAATCAACGTCATTAAACAACTCTTATGGTCACTTGGGGGCTTCCTATTCAAACATAGGTCATATTCGAACCAAAGAGAACATAGCTGTCGATACCCACTTGATTGGCATCGCCACAGCCACTGGGGGCTATATGATCTTATCCGAATCTTAGCTTAACCCCTTTGGAACGGTTTACTGATCGTATTCGAATCAGAAGCCTATAAATGTTGTTTATCATCCAACAAAAGGATAAATTATTTTGACTATCTTGAGACCTTCTTGAAAAGATTATGAGATGGTTTTTTCTGCCGGTTTCATATTGATTACGCCAGGTTCTTAAGTGCCAGGTAAACATCATATGGGCAGGGAAGATTATCAAAGGGGTCGCAGGTATGCTATTGTGATTATATTTAACGAATATAATCATAAACCGGCCTGTATATGATGTCGTTGGGACGTGTTCTGGGTTATCAATACTTTATGTAACGCCCGACGCGATAAACCGCCAAGGAAATTTTGCTTGTTTTATGTGCAGGATAAGGCAAAGCAAGGACAAACGTCAAGGGAATAAACAGTCAACATAAGCCAGAAACATATAGCGACGGCGGCTTATGAAAGTATTAAGCACCAGGAACATGCGCAAAGGCATGACAAACATTGAGAAGTTTTTACTACTCTATTACAAGACTTCCCGAGTCTAAATAAACGAAGCATTGTTTTTTGCAAAGTTATAAAACGCCTGGCGGTTCATTCCTTCGGCGGGCTCGACGACTCCGGGTTATCCTTCTCCGCCTCTCCGTCGGTTGCTTTGTCCTGGAAGGTTGACGAGGCCCAGTCAATGCCACTCAAGGCTTCAAACTCAGCCTCATCATATATTAAACCGGCTGGGTCCACTTCAGGGGCAAAAGTATGCTTACGCGTTGGAGGAATCAGGCTGACTTGATCATATGGAATGTTTGGAATTCTCCGGTTCTCACTATCATAGCCCGGCGAATACTTGGTAAGATCAGTATCATTCCCAATAAGGGTAGCCACGGGACGTATGACTTTAACACAGGCAGTGAAATCATGATCATCAAATACAGTACCGTCCTCCTTCAGGCTCGAGTATCCAAGAGCGAGGTCAACCGGGTCTAGCTCTGGCATCCATGCCTTTGCCCGGCTCAATGCGGCCACGGCTCCGGCTCTTGAAGATGCTCGCCTTAAATCCTGAATTCGTTGAGGTAGCACTGCAAGATGCTTCAGCACGTCTTGCAGGAGGTGGGGAGTGGTATTTGATAAGGCTACAACAGCCAAGGCACATTGTGACCCGGAGTACAGTTGTTCCACTAAAGTGTAAACCGCCTTAAGTTTGATCAGCATGCTCTGCTTGAGGTTGGTGCTCCTGGGGCCTGTGTGTTCACAAGTATAGCAGTGAGCCAGAGGTAACTATTACAATAGTCATTGGAAGATTACAAAGCTTGAGGTTTTGTACAGTAACTTACCGAAGATGGCTGCGACCATTTGGGATATCTACCATTTTAAGTCAGACAACTCAGTTGTTGCCTCTGCAAGAGATGCTTCTGCCATCTCGGCCCGAGTGTCGGTGTACTAAAGTAGGGGGTACCTTAGTACCCCGAACTTGTGCACGGGCAGTCGCAGCACCCCCGCGGCGAGGCTTGCCGGACGCCCGGCAAGGCTCTCCACCATTCCTTATTACTGCCATTCAAGAGCAAAGTACTAGCCAAGAACACAAAGGCCCCGGCGAGAGGAGCTTGCCGGGAAGGTCAACCAGGGCATCACGAGAAGACTTGCCGCGCCTGCCGCCCTAAGCAGCCGCGCGGCCGCAAAAACTTGCCGCAGATCAAGAGAGAAGGGTCATGCAAGGTACTTGCCGCGCAAGGCTGCCACCCACACTCCAGCTCACCCAGTGGCGTGTCGTCACGAGGCCATCCCAAGGGCACGTGGCGAGGCGATACGCAGCCATGCGGAGCGAGGTGGCAAACGGAGCTGACAGAGGCGCCATCGTGGCAACCGGAGGCTCACTTAACGGTCACTCCTCCTGCCTTTGTTAGGCGACCGGACGGGCATTTAATGCCCTTGTCCCCGCCGAGGAGTTAGGTAGGGCACTGCTGTACACTGCTGTACCAACCCGCTTTTACCTTTCTACCCCTCTTCCTACGCTGCCACCTGTGGGTACCCCCTTCAGACTATAAAAGGGAGGCCCATGCGCACGGAGAAGGGGTTCGGTCCATTCGACACCCACAACACCACCATACGCTCGCACGCTCGAGAAAGATCAAATAACAAACACGGCAGCAGAGGGGTGTTATCTCCGAGAGCCCCGGCTGGGTAAAGATCGCCGTCTCCCCACGCGCCGACCTCGATCCGCTCTCGCGACGATCCCCGCCTCCCTTGCCGAACCACAAGGGGCCCCGATTGCCCTATAGGTGCTCGAGGCCACAGAGACAACGCCCGACATCCTTGGCGCGCTGTAGGGGGCGCCGAGGTCGTGAGCATCCGATCCGCTCCACGCTACTTCAAGATCTTCATCAACATGCCACCGAAGAAGAAGCCTTCGAGGTGGCCGCCCGTTTACATCGGTTCCGCCACCACCGCTGGAGCAAACGGGCGGTGGAGTGGACGCTGGCGAGGAGCGGGCGCCGCCGGTGGGTCTCGTGGTCGCCACTAGATCCAAGAACAAGGCCCATAGCGCCGGGCGATCAAGCGACACCGCACTCCTTCCCAGAGGTGCAAGGTCAAGAACGCCCGGTGCTCCTAGCACCGTGCTCGCGTGGAACAAGGCCAAGCTGGTGGGTCGCGGGGCGCCGAGGTCAGATGCACGCCTCAAGATGCTAGCGCGAGCGAGATACGGTCGCCCGGACGAGGTGCTGCACCTCCCAATCCAGTTGGGAGCCCAAGCACATCCCGCTCCTCGCGCCGTTCATCACCACCGCCGCCCAAGACAGCAGAGGAAGCGCTGGCCCGAGCCCAGTTGCTTCTAGACTACCCTCCAGCGCCGCACAAGATCGACGACTAGAGGATGACCATTTACAGCCTCATCGGCTTTGCCAACGGCGACAAACCCCGGCGACCGAGCACGTCGAGGCCCCGACAAGGCCTCCAGGCGCAGGCCGACGCTGACAAGACCGCTGGGGGTGCCACCTCTGTGCACTCCCAGCCCGAAAATGAAGGCTAAGATCGCCACCGGGACCAACCCCGACGGCGACTCCACCGCGTCGCCGGACCCGCGAACTCGCCGCGATCAACGCCACGCCCTCCAAGAGCGCAACACGAAGACGATCGTATTCAAGATCGAAGCGCCGGAGAGAAGCGCGACGTCAATATGACCAGCGCTGGGCTCATTGCCGACGCCAAGACGCACTCGGAGAACCAGCGACTTGCCAGACGCGGCGGGTTGCCCTGCGCTCACCCGCGAAGCTGCGGCAAGTCCAAAGGCCCAAAACCAAGAACTTCAAGCCGACGTGTTCGAGAAGTACGACGGCTGGATACACCTGTCGGAGTTCCACAAAGATCTACACCATCGTGGTGCAGCTGCCGGAGGGCGCGACGAGAAGATCCTTGCCAACTACTTCCCGCTGGTACTCAAGCCCAACGCCGATCTTGGCTCATGCACTTGCCGGACGGCTCCATCTCCTCATGGGCGGACCTGTGCCATCAGTTTGTCGGCGCCTTCACGGGTGGCCACAAGCCTCATGGCCAGAGAGTGACCTCCACTTGCTCGCCCGTAGGAGGGGAGCCCTAGCAAGTATATACAAAGATTCAGCCAGTGCAACGCAACATCCCGAGACGTCCACCTTGCCGCGTTATTAGCGCGTTTCATCGAACGCGCGAATCGCAGGATGAGGGAGGAGATGGCGATGTGCAAGATCGAGATGTCACGAGCTTTACGCTCGCCGACAAGTGTGCACGAGCCGAGGAGGGGGGAAAATCCCTGAGAGATTCCCTGAGCGTATGATCTGGCAAGGAGGGTGCCGCCCGGCAAGGAAGAACCGGAGGCGGAACAACAGAAGAGGAAAGCTAAGGATGTGCTAGCTGTTGAGCATTCCGCAACGGAGGCGGCTCCGACAAGGCTAAGACCGACGACTCAATGAGGCTGTAGCAGCCGCCGACAAGCAGATGGCTCCGCAAGCGCTATTGCAAGATTCACCGCACCAAAGGCCATGACCTCCAAACCTGCAAAAAGTAGAGCAGATGGCGGAGCTGCAAAAGCTGAGTATGAGCGCCGCGATAACGAGAGCCCAGGGAGGTGGCGGAGGATCCGGCAAGAAGCTTCCCGCCCGGGGAGGGCACCACGGCAAGGCTAAACCGCGGCAAGGAGACAGCCTCCCGCGCCGCGATAAGGACGAAGATGAAGATGAGGATGAAGAGATGGAGGAAGATGAGACTGATGATCAAGAGTTTCGTATATGACAAGTGTTGTGCATCGACGGCGGTGCCTCCTCGCACACCTCACACCGCCAACTCAAACAATGGGTGCGAAGTGAATGCAATGGAGCCGTCTCGTCGAGGCACGCAGCCTCAAGTGGTCCGGCATGCCCATCGTCTTCGACGTTGAGGACCACCCTGATCGTGTTACTGCAGTCGGGTGCTTGCTGATGTTGGTTTCACCAACAATCCGCAACTTCAAGGTCACGAAGATGCTGGTTGATGGCGGGGCCGGCCTGAACTTGATTTCCTCCACGGTACTCAAGAAGCTCCAGATCCCCGACAGCGAGCTCGAAGAAACTGGTGCCTTTCAAGGAATAAATCCGGGAAGGAGCAAGCCAAAGGGGTAGATTACATTGCCAGTGACGTTCGGCAGCGAACTGAATTTCAGGACTGAGAGGGTCACGTTCGATGTGGCTGATATCCCTTTACCCTACAACGGGATACTCGGCCGACCCGCACTCGCCAAGTTCATGGCGGCCTCTCACTACGCATACAATGTGCTCAAGATGCCCGGCCCGATGAGTGTCATTTCTGTCCAAGGCGACAAGAGGGATGCACTCATCTGCGCCGACAAGATCTACCGGGAAGCAGTGGCCGCAGCAGAACGCGAGCCACTTGCCGCTGAAGCTCCCCGGGGGAAGAAGAAAGCCAAGTCCGGCAAGGATAGCTCTGATGCCCACTCCGGCAAGCGCACCTCCCCGGAGCGCTGCGCTGCCGTCGAGGACGCACCATCGAGCTCCACCGGCAAGTACGAGAAGGCAAAGGCAGACTAACCAAAGGCTAAGCCCAGCGAGAATAGCTCGCGCCACTCCGCAAGACCGCCTCTCGAGTGCCGCCTGCTGCCGAGGACGCGCCATCGAGCTCGCCGCCCGACAAGGCCAAGAAAGCTGCCGACTTGAACTTTTGAGTTGTGCTTCAAAGCCCATACCTTGTATGAAGAACCCGAGCGCAGAGGGGTCGAATCGTGGTTAGGTTGCGCCATTGATCCGCTTCGAGTCCGCCGACGATGAAAACACATCGCAACCAGCCCGACGAAGTTCTTCCCGCCGAAGCAACACCGCCAGCTGGCTGCCGATGCCTGCGCGCCGCAAGTGTGTTTGTGCCGAGGGTTCCCAAAGCGTGAGGAAGAGAACATACAAGGGGTGGCGGAAATCGTGAAAGAAGCACGGCCCGCCGGATTGTCAAGACGTAAAAGCTAAGTCACTCGAGCTTTTGTACAGAGCACTTTTAGTCCTATAGCCTTGCGTTATGTCCTCGAGCGCTTATCCTTTGTACGAAAAACTCAGGCGCAGAGGAACCAACTCGTTGTTAAGCGCCCTTGCTTTGTTTCCGAGTCCGCTCAACAATACAAGTGCGCTGCAACTGGCCCGAGAAGGTTTCTTGCCGGATACAACACCGCCAGCAGGCTGCTGATGTCCCGCGCTCAGCAAGTGTGTTAGCACCGGCAAGTTCCCTAGAAGCGTAGGGTTAAAAACGTACGAGGGATACAGCGAAGCAGAGGGCATAATGTAGCAAGCCTTGCCGTGGGACGACCTTCGTATGAGAAACTTGTGCGCGGAGGAACTGACTCGCGGCCAAGTTGCGTCCTTGATTTGTTTCCGAGTCCGCTCAACAATTCAAGTGCACTGCGACTGGCCCGAGGAGGTTTCTTGCCGGAGATAACACCGCCAGCGGGCTGCTGATATCCTGCATTCAGCAAGTGTGTTAGCGCCGGCAAGTTCCCTAGAAGCGTAGAGTGTAAACATACGAAGGGCAAAGCATGGCATCGCGTGGTAGAGTCACACCATGAAAGAATAACTTATTACAGCCATTGTCTCACCATTTTCGTGGCTATGATCACAAGGACAAGGAGAAGCTGAAGAGCGCTACCAAGCGCAGGGTCTCGCAGCCAGCTTATTGGGGCTGCAAGTGCCAAAGCTTCTTCATGACGGGCCAGGCCCCTGAGGCCGCAAGGCCGGCGATAAGAGCAAAAGAAGGCACACAAGTGCCCGGATCTTGGTGGAGCCGAGTTGCCGGAGGCTGCAAAGGTCAAGATCCTCCCGACAAGCCGACGCCGCCGAGGGCCACGGAGTCGATAAGTTTTTTTTCATCCTCGTCATGCATCCTCTTGTGGACTGGGAAGGCGGGCCGCCCCTGAACGATCTTGTCTTGTAAAGCCCGTGCGCTGAGGAGCGAGTCATGGCCCGATTCGCCCTTGGTTTGTTTCCGAGTCCGCTCAACAATACAAGCGCGTCGCAACTGGCCCGACAAAGTTGCTTGCCGGAAGCAACGCCGCCAGCGGGCTGCTGATGTCCCGCACTCAGCAAGTGTGTTCGCTCCGGCAAGTCCCCTAGAAGCGTAGGGTGGGAACGTACAAGACACAAAAATCAAGTAAAGGTCTCGGTCCGGCAAGTGTTCCCCTCTTTTCATTAAAAACATGCCAGTTTAGTACAAGTTCATAAGAGGATGAAGAACATGATAGAGAGGATTACATATTTTAAATACAGCTAAGGCCCGAAGGCTTACAAATTAAAAGATAAGGTGCCCGTAATCCCCCTCCTGTTTCTCTGTTCAGGAGGTAGGTCAAGGAGGCCCCGGCAAGAGAAGCTTGCCGGGGAGGGCAAAAGGGGCGCCTAGGAGAGCTACGGGCGCCAGAAGACACCAAGAGAACTTCCCGGGGGCCGGCCAGGAGCTTGGCGGAGATGGAGGCGCCGGAGGCAGAGCTTGAAGACGGGGCGGCGGGACGTCCAAGACGCTGATGAGGGCTCTCGCCTCGTAGATCGACTTGACGGCCTTGCCGCCACCCCTCTTCCTCTTCCGCAGCCTCCCTACGCCACGCCCAAGGAGACGGCCCCGAGTTGAAGGCCGGCGACCCGGATGATGGGGTCGCCGGTGCACATGAGGCAGCGTCCGACGCCTAGTCGGACCCGCCATCCTTGTCGCCGCCGTGTGCCGCCCTCCTCGCCACTCTCGCCGAGGAGGGACCTCGCTATCGTGAGGAGCTGTCCACACAAGATCTCGCCCGGTGCCGGAGTCCTCGAAGACTTTGACGGCGAGAAGGTCGCCTCCATTAACTTAAAATGGAGGGTAAACCCCGCCGTCAAGCTATGGATGCGCGAACGCCTTCCACCCTCGGTCGGTACATCACGCCGGGTGGGGATACGACACTCACTCGAAAAGCCACCGATCCCGCAGCCCCTCATGCGCAACTCCAACATCTCGGCGGATCCGCCCATCGCGCCGCGAACGGGTCCAGCAGCCGGAGACGGCGACGAGGTGCTCGGCGCAGCTTGATGAAGAACTCCTGTGGATCGCCTCCGTGTGGACCGCCGAGGAAAGGAGCCGCCGGCGGAGACGGGAGGTGCGCCGCCTGCCGCCTCCCCGAGCGCCGACCACGCCCTCGACCTGCCCACGGCCGCCTCTCCTCTCCCCTCGTGGCCGGCTCCGCCACCACAAAAGGGATAGGAGAGGCGCTGCCTCGAGGCAACCTCGCTGCCACCGCTGAAGGACCAGGATTCCTCCTCCATGGCGATGAGAGGAAGACTAACGGAAGTTGAAGACGAAGGGAGAAGAGGAAGTGCGAGACTATTGTGCTCCCTTCCGCCTTTTTAAAGGGCGAGGTGGGGGCTCAGCCGCCCCGCTCAGCCAATCAGGGAGCGAGGAGGGCAGAGGAACGGGGCCGGCTGCCATCCTCGCCCGTGACGGCTCGGTCTCCCACCTTCGCCGCCCACGACCCCCCACGCATGAGAGCCGCGTGGCGAAAAAGCGGAGCCGGGGCGACGGGTGAGGTGACCTCGCCCTGCGCCGTGATCACGGGGGTAGATGCCTTAAAGATCGCACACGCCACCCACGTCTCCCACGACGCCGCAATCGACGCATGCCGTTGCGAGGGAGCGCGGTGGGCGCGGAGCCCGTTGTCAGCGGACCCTAGGCCACACGTGTTCGCAGCACTGTTTTGGGCCTGGCCCAACAACGCCAAGACTGTATGGCCCAGTTCGGGGCTCTGTCGGTGTATTAAAGTAGGGGGTACCTTAGTACCTCGAACTTGTGCACGGGCAACAGAGCACCTCATGGCGAGGCTTGCTTGACGCCCGCAAGGCTCTCCACCATTCCTTATTACTGCCATTCAAGAGCAAAGTACTAGCCAAGAACACAAAGGCCCCGCGAGAGGAGCTTGCCGGAAGGTCAACCAGCATCACCAAGACTTGCCGCTGGGCGCCAAGCCTTCCTAAGAAGGCCCGGGCTGCCGCAAACTTGCCGACACTGCAAGAGAAGGGCCGCGGCAAGGCTGCCACCCACAGTCCAGCGCACCCAGTGGCGTGTCATCACGAGGCCATCCCAAGGGCACGTGGCGAGGCGATATGCAGCCATGCGGAGCGAGGTGGCAAATGGAGCTGACAGAGGCGCCATCGTGGCAACCGGAGGCTCACTTAACGGTCACTCCTCCTACACTGTTGGGGCGACCGGACGGGCATTTAATGCCCTTGTCCCCTGCCGTCAGAGTTAGGTAGGGGCACTGTTGTACACCGTTGTACCAACCCGCTTTTACCTTTCTACCCCTCTTCCTACGCCGCCACCGTGGGTACCCCTTTAGACTATAAAAGGGAGGCCCATGCGCACGGAGAAGGGGTTCGTCCATTCGACACCCACACCACCACTCATACGCCGCACGCCGAGCAAGATCAAATAACAAACACGGCAGCAGAGGGGTGTTATCTCTCCGAGAGCCCCGAAGCCGGGTAAAGATCGCCTGCCTCCTCAAGGCCGACCTCGATCTGCTCTGTGCACGATCCCCGCTCCCTTGCCGAACCACAAGGGGCCCCCAGTGCCCCATAGGTGCTCGAGGCCACAGAGACAACGCCCCGACACCGAGTCACCAGTGAAGCCTTCTCATCAGCCCAGATTTTCTTCTCTGACTCAAAATTTTTCTTCAATTTCTCTTGTTCAGAGACGCTGAATTCAAATTTGGAGTTGGCCTTCTGAGTTTCAAGTTCTTGAGTTTTCAGCCGGCTCTTCAGGTCAGCAAGCTCCGACTCAAATTGACTTATGGTGGCCTGCATTGATACCAGGTTATGGTAAGGATCATGGTAAGGTAACATTCAAGTCCCAAGCATTTTACAAGTAAAGATACTTGGCACTAGGGGGCTAATGTATGTTAAAGAATTTTTTAACCTACAAATCCGGGTCATGCATATTAAGTCCCAAACATTTTACAAGTAAAGATACTTGGCACTTGGGGGCTAATGTGTATCGCAAGTTCAAAGTATCATGCTATTACCGGGTTAAATATATTCTCTTTAAACTAGACAAACCAACAGTAAGCAGATTTTTAAGTCTACAGCATATTCATTCATAAGCAATAGACTTGGGGGCTTGTACAGTAAGTAAGATTCAGGAAAATAGCATAAGTTATACCTCAGATTTGTGTTGTATTTGTTTCACCATGTCAATTTCCAGGTCACGACTATTATGTACTTGATTCAGATAGCCCGAGACTATATCACCAATGCTTAAGTGAGTATAATCAAGAATGTCTCGCTTGGCCTTTCGTGTTCGCAAGTTCTTCCTTGGCAAGACATTTGGCAAGGACAAGATGTCGCCCGTTCAACAAATTGACTTTTCAAAAATTCAACTTCCGGGTCAGTCGTCTTGACCGGGCTAGGAGCTTCCAGATTATCAGAGATGTTGATAGCATCTTCGGCAGCGGTCGAGGTTGGCACCGAGAATATCGTGGTCGGTTCAAAGGCGGTTGATGGGTGGAGCTGTCAGGAGCAGACATGTCAAGCGCCGGTTCATTAACAATCGGGTCTTGGGATGGCTTATTCTTCCTTGCCCTCTTGCTGGGCTTCACTTGCATGCTGTCAATAAAGGTAGAAGGATGAATACTAAATCATAAGTAAGGTAAAGCCTAAAGTAAATAAGGTTACATTACCCGGGGCAATTTTGAAAGCCGACATGTTTGATTGCATAGACTCGCCGGAGGAAGGAGAGGTATCCTGGTAATTAGAGTCAGATGAATTGAGAGGTTGGCGAATTAAACCCGCCAAAGGTAAAACAGAACGTAAATCGGAGATAACCTCGGTTCGACGCTTCCTAGTTACATCAGGTAAGCCGGAGGAGAGTTCTGCATCCTTGTTGGTCCGGGCCTGCCTCCAGTTTTCAAGCTGTTGTTGCTTCAAAAGAAATTGAGGATCTTGATAAGCTAGAGGATGTGAAAATCTTACTTTCCGGGTCACCCTTCGGATTTTTTTGCTTTGGCAAAGGCTCTGAGTCGGAGGAGATTATAGTTACCTCTTCGTCAACTGCTTGAGTGTTCCCCGTATCCTCCTGAAAGGATAGAATGTCAGTAAAATAACGACAAAAGAGTTAAGAAAATTAAAGGATTACCTCTTCATCATCTGAAGAAGTATCATCCAATTTGAATAAGTCGGAGGCGCTGGGTTTCTTCTTCTTTGAGGTTCCAGTCTTGGCGGCTTTTCTTTCAGTTTTCTTGGCTGTCCTAGCTTGTTTGGCAGCCTCATGGTCATACTTGACCTTCCAGAAGTTGTCATCGGCCTGTGGAAAAAGATAAGGAACTATGAGTACAAATAAGGTATAACATGATAAAGAGTATTTTTTAAGATTGATAACTCACTGCAGGGGTTGGCTTCTTCTTGCAGAAGGGAAGTAAGCTGAAGGCATTGCTAGTTACAGTGCCCTCCTTCAGCAGTGACTGGGTTGTAGCATCTACGACATCATCTGGTAAGTCGTCAGGACTATGACGCAGTGGATCATCCTTCTCGCCTGTGTAAGTACACATTAAGCCGGAATGGCGGCTTAATGGAAGTACTCGCCAAGTGACCCAGACTCGGACCATATCGATGCCGTTTAAACCGTTTCCCAAAAGAGCTTTGATCTTCTTGATGGTGGGATTGAGAGGCAGACGCTCGACAGCGGTCAATTTATTCGCCAGCAGATGGTTGGACTCAAGGCGCAGGGCGTGGAAGCCGGGAAGAGGGCTCCCATCAGCCGGTGAAGTGTCCTCACAATAGAACCACGTCTGATTCCAATCTTTTGGATAACTCGGCAGTTCAACGTAAGGAAAAAGGCAATCTCTCCGCCGCTGAATCGAGATGCCGCCAAGCTCAAGACTAGGCCCGTAGCACGTTCATTCTGCCAGTTCAAGTAGAAAAGCTCTCTGAACAAAAGCAGACTTGGCTCCTCTCCCAGTTACACCTCGCAGAAGACTTGGAAATTGCAAATATTTGACACGGAATTGGGTCCAATGTCTTGAGGTCTAAGATCAAAGAAATTCAAAACCTCAATAAAGAATTTTGAGCCGGGAGGGGCAAATCCCCAGTTCATGTGATCCGTGAAAATTATTACCTCCCCTTCTTTGGGTTGAGGTCTCTCTTCAGACGGGTCAGGGGCACGATAAGACATAACCTCCTTTTTTGGCAGATGGCCAGACTTCACGAATTCAGACAGTTTACTCTTAGTAACTATGGATGGGACCCAATTGCAGGTCACAGGGGCCTTGGTTGCCTTAGGTGCCATGACAACAGTTGGCCTACGACAAAATAAGAGGTTCCGGTTCAATTTTAACTCGGGAGAAAATATCTTAATTATTCAAGAAGGCAGCTTAATAAGGGGCCTAATGATATAAGGACAACTTTGCAACAGTATTTAAGACGCTACATGTATCAAAAGCAGTTCAAACTTCTTAAGGTCATGAAAAGCAAGCAAGGTTCACAGTTTAGTGTCATTTATTTAAGCCGGCTACATGGACAGTTGTGTTTAAGGGTATTTGACAGAAGTAGTTTTCCGGGTGATACAAACATGTTTCATAATCTGCTACTGTTATTTGAGATCAAAAAGTTGTTTTGACAAGAAAATTTTCTAGACCTAAGATTGACGCAGATGAAGCTCAAGAGCTCGAATGGGGCCTCTGTGTAACAGAAAGGGATCTGTCCGCGTTCAAAGTAGGTGCGGAAAATCTACCGCATTGGTTTTTACCATCTTGAAGATCAAGAAAAGCGGCTGATGGAGTCTATGAAAGGGAAACGAGGAGATAAAGTTATTATCCAGCGGCCCCGACGCCTTGGTTTTCGGAACAGTCAATAAAGGCAGAAATCCGTTGGAGGATACGGTGGGATAAAAAAGAATTTAAGAAAGGATGATGTCACGGCGGGTTAACACGGATCCAAAAGACGACGTCATGGTGGGTTAAAGAAAACCTTTTGCACAGTCAGAAGACTGAAGATTTATTTTTTAAAGGTATTTTAAGATTGACATGGACAAGTTTAAATCAATCTGGGGCCTAATGTTGGGGATATAACTATTTGTGTAAGCCGCCCAGGAGGGGCCAGGTTACGCAAAGAAGACTCACCAGAAAGAAGCCCAAGACCAAGCATGAAGATGGCGGTTCAATTAAGGCCTTAAGGCCCACAGGCGACTTAAGGCCCGTTGTAGTAAACCGCCATGATGGTTTGACTTGTATCATAAGGTATATTTAACTAGTCACCGAGCCAGACACTATTTATAAGATGGCCGAGACTTTGTAAGCCAGAGGGCGTCAACCCGTGTATATAAGGGGACGACCTGCTGGCGGCTTAGGGCAAGAAACAACTCATCGAGAACCGGGCATAGCATATCTCGCTCCGTGGTCATCAAAACATCAATACCAACCCAACTAGATGTAGGCCTTACCTTCACCGTAAGGGGCCGAACTAGTATAAAAACCTCTCGTGTCCCTTGTCCCGATTAACCCCTTCAAGCTTCCTAGTTGTGATGGGTCCACAACTAAGTCCTTCCATGAGGACATCTGACGTGACAATTCCACGACACGTAGCGATGCTTAAGTCTGTCCGAATCATGTTAGCAATTGCCACATTTTATGATTATGAAATTTGGCAAATGGATGTCACAACTTCATTCCTGAATGGATTTCTGGAAGAAGAATTGTATATGATGCAACCGGAAGGTTTTGTCGATCCAAAAGGTGCTAACAAAGTGTGCAAGCTCCAGCGATCCATTTATGGACTGGTGCAAGCCTCTCGGAGTTGGAATAAACGCTTTGACAATGTGATCAAAGCATATGGTTTTATACATACTTTTGGAGAAGCCTGTATTTACAAGAAAGTGAGTGGGAGCTCTGTAGCATTTCTGATATTATATGTAGATGACATATTGTTAATTGGAAATGATATAGAATTTCTGGATAGCATAAAGGGATACTTGAATAAAAGTTTTTCGATGAAATACCTCGGTGAAGCTGCTTACATATTGGGCATCTGGATCTATAGAGATAGATCAAGACGCTTGATTGGACTTTCACAAAGCACATACCTTGATAAAGTTTTGAAAAAGTTCAAAATGGATCAGGCCAAGAAAGGATTCTTGCCTATATTACAAGGTGTGAAGTTGAGTCAGACTCAATGCCCGACCACAGCAGAAGATAGAGAGAAAATGAAAGATGTTCCCTATGCTTCAGCCATAGGCTCTATCATGTATGGAATGTCTGTGTACCGCACTGATGTATGCTTAGCAATAAGTTTGGCGGGGAGGTACCAAAGTAATCCAGAGTGGATCATCGACAGCGGTCAAGAATATCCCGAAATACCTAAAAAGGACGAAGGATATGTTTTCGTTTATGGAGGTGACAAAGAGCTAGTCGTAAATGGTTACGTCGATGCAAGCTTTGACACTGATCCGGACGATTCTAAATCGCAAATCGGATACGTGTTTATATTGAACGGTGGAGCTGTCAGTTGGTGCAGTTCTAAACAAAGCATCGTGGCGGGATCTACATGCGAAGCGGAGTACATAGCTGCTTCAGAAGCAGCAAATGAAGGAATCCAGATTTCACAAGAGGACCAAGCACATCAAGAGACGCTTCAATTCCATCCAGGACCAAGTCCAGGTGGGAGACATAGAGATTTGCAAGATACATACGGATCTGAATGTTGCAGACCCATTGACTAAGCCTCTTCCACAAGCAAAACATGATCAGCACCAAGACTCCATGGGTGTTAGAATCATTACTGTGTAATCTAGATTATTGACTCTAGTGCAAGTGGGAGACTGAAGGAAATATGCCCTAGAGGCAATAATAAAGTTATTATTTATTTCCTCATATCATGATAAATGTTTATTATTTATGCTATAATTGTATTAATTGGAAACATGATACATGTGTGAATACATAGACAAACTTAATGTCACTAGTATGCCTCTACTTGACTAGCTCATTAATCAAAGATGGTTATGTTTCCTAGCCATAGACATGTGTTGTCATTTGATTAATGGGATCACATCATTAGGAGAATGATGTGATTGACTTGACCCATTCCATTAGCTTAGCACTAGATCGTTTAGTATGTTTCTATTGCTTTCTTCATGACTTATACAAGTTCCTATAACTATGAGATTATGCAACTCCCGTTTACAGGAGGAACACTTTGTGTGCTACCAAACGTCACAACATAACTGGGTGATTATAAAGGAGCTCTATAGGTGTCTCCAGAGGTACATGTTGAGTTGGCATATTTCGAGATTAGGTTTTGTCACTCCGATCGTCGGAGAGGTATCTCTGGGCCCTCTCGGTAATGCACATCGCTATAAGCCTTGCAAGCAATGTAACTAATGATTTAGTTACGGAATGATGCATTACATAACGAGTAAAGAGACTTGCCGGTAACGAGATTGAACTAGGTATTGGATATCGACGATCGAATCTCGGGCAAGTAACATACCGATGACAAAGGGAACAACGTATGTTGTTATGCGGTTTGACCTATAAAGATCTTCGTAGAATCTGTAGGAGCCAATATGAGCATCCAGGTTCCGCTATTGGTTATTGAACGGAAACAGTTCTAGGTCATGTCTACATAGTTCTCGAACCCGTAGGGTCTGCACGCTTAAGGTTTCGATGACAATTATATTATGAGTTTATGAGTTTTGATGTACCGAAGTTTGTTTGGAGTCCCGAATGAGATTACGGACATGATGAGGAGTCTCGAAATGGTCAAGACATGAAGATTGATATATTGGAAGCCTATATTTGGATATCGGAATTGTTCCGGGTGAAATCGGGATTTTACCGGAGTACCGGGAGGTTACCGGAACCCCCCGGGGGGCTTAATAGGCCTACATGGGCCCTAGTGGAGAGGAAGAGAGGAGGCAAGGGCTGGCCACGCCCCTCCCCCTAGTCCGAATAGGACAAGGAGAGGGGGGCGGCGCCCCCCTTTCCTTCCCCTCTCCCTCCTCCTTCCCCCCTTCTCCTTCTCCAACTAGGAAAGAAGGGAGTCCTAGTCCCGGTGGGAGTAGGACTCCCCCTTGGCACGCCCTCCTTGGTCGGCCACCCCTCCCTCTTGGCTCCTTTATATACGAGGGCAGGGGGGCACCTCTAGACACAACAATTGATCTCTTGATCTCTTAGCCGTGTGCGGTGCCCCCCTCCACCATAGTCCTCGATAATATTGTAGCGGTGCTTAGGCGAAGCCCTACGACGGTAGAACATCAAGATCATCACCATGCCGTCGTGCTGACGGAACTCTTCCCCGACACCCTGCTAGATCGGAGTCTGTGGATCGTCATCGAGCTGAACATGTGCTAGAACTCGGAGGTGTCGTAGTTTCGGTGCTTGATCGGTCGGGCCGTGAAGACGTACGACCACATCAACCGCGTTGTTCTAACGCTTCCGCTTTCGGTCTACGAGGGTACGTGGACAACACTCTCCCCTCTCATTGCTATGCATCACCATGATCTTGCTTGTGCGTAGGATTTTTTTTGAAATTACTACGTTCCCCAACATGATCATAGGTCATACTCATCGTTTAAGCACAAGTGGGGTTACCACTTTTACATAAAGCATTAATGTGTTCACACCATTAGAGTTTCTTTAGCTCAATTATTAGAGCAAAGCTCCCCCTAGATATGATATCCCCCCTAGGAGGGATGAACTAACCTTGGGTTTTGTCGATGATGACTTCATGTAGATAGTGAAGAAGTGGATTCTCAATTTTAATGTAGATCACTTGGAGCTATCCATTGGAGTGCTGCACTTGCGATACCTACATGGGTTAGTCCCACAAGGAACATACAAGGATATCCATAGGCATAGAGTGAATTGCACATATGATGATGTCCATAAAGGCATTAGGTTACCTTGTCCATTGTCTTATCAACAAGAGGGTTTGTGACTCCATGAACTAGTGCAAGATATGAAAGTTGGTTGCACAAGTCCTTGCCAATATGAATATGGGTGAAGTATGTTGGCGGAGTCACCCTCAGGAACACTCTAGTTCTTCTTATTTGGGATCCACATCACCTTGATGGGAATCCTTGGAGTTGTAGCTGAACTTGATGAAGTAGAGCTTGTCGTAGTCTTGGGAATCCACTTGACCATGGCCTTAGGGGCTTCTTGAAATGAGTCAATCTCTTCTTGAAGCTTGTCCATTCCTTTTGACTTGAGGTCTTATGGTGGAAGATCATCTTGAGCTTGTGTTCCCTCAAAGGAAGTGGGGTCATAGTTCTCTTATTGAGGAACAAACTTCGTCTTGGGGTATTGATATTCATCCCACACAACTCCATTGTCATTGAACTTTCGTTCAAAACCAACACCTTGATTCTTCTACTGCCTTCCTTGCTTGCGTACAATTTCCTCAAATTGCTTACTCCCGACAAGGTTCTTGTAAACACCTTTCTCTATAATTCCCTTCGATAAGCTATTTTCTTTCTCAAGTAACTTGGCTAAGAGAGTCATTAGTGGAATCAAGAGAACTACTAGAAGCAACATTATTAGATTTAGCATGATTATTGTTACTACTAGAGGAAGAATCTTTGTTGCTCTTGTTGCTAGATTTAACTTGTGGCATATAAGTAGACAAGAGTACACGCTTGGCAATGTAAGAAGAACTCTTCTTTCGAGGATCATCATTGATAGCTTTTAGAAAACCATTCTCTTGCTCTAAATTTAGCTTCTCGAAGCATAGCTTCTCATGAGTTCTTAGGAGCTCTCTATGATCCTCTAGAGTTGTTTCATGAGATAACTTAAGAGTGTTTAGTTCTTTAGTTAGATGCTCAATCTTCTTCTTATCATTGTCATTCATTTCATCTTTATTAGCATGATTACTGGCAAGTTCATCATAGTTTTCATCACTAGTTTTGTGAACAAATCATCATCACCTAGAAAATCATCTTCATCACTATTGAAATCAACATACTCAGGGTGTGATACCTTGGGGCCTTTAGCCATGAAGCATCTTCCAATTCCTGCATTTGGTGAGTCAAATATGTCGTAGGAGTTGGTTGACACTAGTGCAAGACCGGCAACACCTTCATCTTGAGCATATTCGGAGTCGGAGTGATAGCTTCTCTTGGAGTGGCTGTCGAAGTTGGAACCGGATACCCATTCACCAACATGAGCTTGATGTCTTCATATGTGTAGCTCTTTGATGACTTGCCCTTCCTTTCTGAATCCTTGCTTCTACGTGAGGATTTTCGTTCATAACGGTCATCTCTACTCCTTCTCTCTCTTGGAGGCGATTCATCTCTTCTACTCCTCCTTTTAGGTGAGTCTTCTCTTTTCTTGTAGGGTGTCATACACTCAATGGAGTAGTGTCCGGGTCTTCCACAATTGTCGCAATTTTGATCATGACTAGAAGACCTTTTGTCATTGTGGGACCTTGACTTGGAACTTCTCTCTTTGCTTCTATTCTTGTAGAATTTGTTGAAGTTCTTCACCATTAAGCTCAGTTCTTCATTGGAGAGTATCTTGTCACTTGATGTTGTAGGAGCATCACTTGAAGCTTTGTAAGCAACACTTGATTTGTTGTGGAGCTCATCCTTATCCTTGAGTGGCATCTCATGAGCAACAATTCTACCAATGACTTCCATTGGCTTGAGATCTTTGTAGTTGGGCATCATCTGGATAAATGTGCACACGGTATCATATTTTCCATCCAAGGCTCTAAGGATCTTCTTGATGATGAATTTGTAGGTCATCTCTTCACTTACTAAGCTAGCAATCTCATTTGTGATGAGAGCAAGCCTAGAGTAAATTCAGCGACTTCTTCATCATCCTTCATTTTTAACTTGTCAAGTTGACTTTGGAGCACATCCAATTTGGATTCCTTGATGGACTCGGTACCTTCGTGCATATCGACCAAAGTATCCCAAATTTCCTCTGCATTCTCAAGGCGGCTGATTTTTCTTGAATTCTTCGGGGCACAATCCATTGAACATAATATCACAAGCTTATTGCAACATCTTCAATTCATCCGCGGTGGCTTCACGATACGGTTCTCTACCATCTTCAAAGTATTCACCTTGCAAGCCAATACGAACAACAACCCAAACGGTGGGGTTATGACTAAGAATATGCATTTCATCTTATGCTTCGACCTAGCAAAATTAGTATCATCAAAGTAAGGACCTCGACGATGGTAATTTCCCTCGCTAGACGCCATACTCTCTTAGGATGTGAAACCAAGGCTATGATCACCAAAGCTATGGAAATCAAGGCTAATCGAGACCAAAGCTCTCATACCAGTTGTAGGATCGAAAGTATGTCTAGAGGGGGGGATGATTATACTACTTGACCAATAAAAATCTATCCTTTTCCCAATTTTAGTCGTGGACAGATTTTAGCAACTAGCACAAGTCAAGCAGTCAACCTACACATGCAATTCTAAGAGTATAGCAGCAGAAAGTAAACATTGCATATGAAGGTAAAGGGAAGGGTTTGGATAAGGCAAATGCAATGGAGACACGGAGATTTTTGGCATGGTTCCGATAGGTTGTGCTATCGTACGTCCACGTTGATGGAGACTTCAACCCACAAAGGGTAACGACTGCGCGAGTCCACGGAGGGCTCCACCCATGAAGGGTACACGAAGGAGCAACCTTGTCTATCCCACCATGGCCATCGCCCACGAAGGACTTGCCTCACTCGGTAGATCTTCATGAAGTAGGTGATCTCATTGCCCTTACAAACTTCTTGGTTCAACTCCACAGTATGTCGGAGGCTCCCAAGCGACACCTAACCAATCTAGGAGACACCACTCTCCAAATGTTAATAGATGGTGTGTTGATGGTGAACTCCTTTCTCTTGTGCTTCAAATGATATAGTCTCCCCAACACTCAACTCTCTCTCACAGATTTGGATATGGTGGAAAGATGATTTGAGTGGAAAGCAACTTGGGGAAGGCTAGAAATCAAGAATCTTGTGGTAGGAATGGAATGTCTTGATCTCAACACATGAGTAGGTGGTTCTCTCTCAGAAAATGAGTAGTGGAAGTGTAGGCATGTTCTGATGGCTCTCTCACAAATGGAGAAGGGGGTGGAGGGGTATATATCCTCCACACAAAATCCAACCGTTACGACTCAACTTGGTGAGACCGAATGGTTAAACTCGGTGGCACCAATCAGTTGAAAAATGTGAACGTTAGGAATCTCAGTGGGACCGACTGGAACAACTCGGTGGGACCAATGTGCTAGGGCTTAGGAGAAACATCAACTCGGTGGCATCGATTGAATCAACTCGGTGAAACCAAAGTGAAGCAACAAGCAACATAGTGTTTGTCAAACCAACTCGGTGAGACCAATTACATAAACTTGGTGAGACTGAAGTGAATGCAACAAGTCATAGAGCATTGGCAAGGCCATCTCGGTGATACCGAGATCCGTATCAGTGAGACCGAATTGCTAGGGTTTCTGGCTGTGGCTATGTCTTATGAACTCGGTGGTGCCCGATAGAAATAATCAATGGGGCCGAGTTGGATTTTAGGTTTTGGACAATATTTGGATGGAGAAAGTAGTTGAGGGTTTCAGAGCAATATCACTAAGCATTTGAGCAAGCAAGCCATTAAACAACACATCATCCCCTTTTAATAGTATTGGCTTTCCTATGGACTCAATATGATCTTGGATTATACCTATGGCGATTCATGATATGAAGCCCACGAGGATATTGAGGACGGCGGTTCACAGGCAAGGGCCCAAGGCCCAAGGGCGACTTAAGGCCCGTAGGAGTAAACCGCAATATATGTATAACTTGTATTGTAAGGCATGCATAGTTAGTCACCGAGCCGGACACGTTGTCTATGAGCCGGCCGGGACTCCATGAGCCGCTGGGCGTCAGCCTGTGTATATAAAGGGATGACCCAGCGGCGGTTCAGGGCAAGAAACAACAGATCGAAAGCTAGGTCAAGCGAATTTGCTCCCTGGTAATCGAGACATAAGCAATACCACCTCAAACTAGATTAGGCCTTTACCTTCACCGCAAGGGGCCGAACCAGTATAAACTCATGTGTCCTTTGTCCCATTTAATGCCTTTAAGCTAACCTAGCTGCGATGGCTCCACGACTAAGTCCTTTCACTAGGACATCTGCCGTGACTATTCCACGACACTTGGTGAAGAGGTGGCCCGCCTCTTGGCGGATGGATTCATTGTTGAAGTCTTTCATCTCGAGTGGTTGGCTAATCCGGTGCTAGTGCTTAAAAATAATGGCACTTGGCGTATGTGCGTGGATTACACGGACTTAAACAAGGCTTGTCCGGCTGATCCTTTTGCTCTCCCTCGTATTGATCAGATCATTGATGCTACGGCGGGTTGTGAGCGTTTGAGTTTTTTGGATGCTTACTCTAGTTATCATTAGATCAAGATGGCAGTTAAGGACCGGGAGAAGAAAACTTTTATTACTCCCTTTGGAGCCTTCTGCTATGTGTCTATGCCCTTTGGGCTCAAGAGTGCCTAGGCGACTTACCAGCGATGTGTGTAGAATTGTCTTCATAGTAAGATTGGGTGCAATGCTCATGCTTATGTGGATGATATTATGGTGAAATCCAGAGAGAAGGAGACTTTGATAGATGATTTGAGGGAGACCTTTGACAATCTCCGGGTCTACAATATGATGCTTAACCCAGCCAAGTGTGTTTTTGGTGTGCCAGCAGGTAAGCTTTTGGGCTTTCTGGTTTCTAACAGAGGCATTGAGGCTAACCCGAAGAAGATCAAGGCCATTACCTCCCTGGAAAAGCCGGTGTGTATCAATGATGTTCAGCATCTAGCGGGTCGTATTGCTACCTTAAGCCGGTTCATAAGCCGGTTGGGTGAGAAGACCATACCGTACCAGATGATGAAGAAAACAAATAATTTCATCTGGAGTGATGCTGCTAATGACGCGTTTGAAGCTTTGAAGAAACAGCTAGCTGAGCCGCCAGTCCTTGCTGCCCCCATTAATAAGGAGCCATTGTTGTTATATGTGGCTGCTAACGCCCGGGCTTACAGTGTAGCTATTGTGGTGGAACGGAAAGAGGTAGGTAAGGAATATCCGGTTCAACGGTCGGTTTACTATATCAGTGAAGTGCTTATTGAGTCCAAGCAGAGATATCCACATTGGCAGAAGCTCGTTTATGGGGTGTTCATGGCGAGTCGAAAGCTTAAGCAATATTTTCTGGGTCATCCCATCACTGTGGTTAGTTCTGCCCCTTTGGGGGATACTATCCAAAACAGAGAAGCCACAAGCCGGGTTGCCAAGTGGGCCTTTGAGCTTGGACCTCATGGTTTAAAGTATATGCCTCACAGAGCCATCAAATCTCAAGCACTTGTGGATTTCATCAATGACTGGACAGAATTGCAGATGCCTAAAGAGAAGCCAGATAACACATATTGGACTATTCATTTTGATGGGTCCAGGCAATTGGAGGGCTCGGGGGCTGGAGTTGTCTTAGCTTCCCCTCGAGGTGACAAGTTTTGTTATGGTCTAAGGTTGATGTTTCCATGTACTAACAATGCAGCTGAGTATGAAGCCTTGCTCCATGATCTTCGGATGGCTAAGCCAGGTAAGATGTTTCAGTAACTCAGACTTAGTGGCTCAGCAAGTTTCGGGCACATGGGATTCTAAGGATCCACTCATGGCGGCTTATCACCGTGAAGTTGATGCTATTGCTGGGCACTTCAAGGGCTATCAAGTGGAACACATTGATCGCAGGAAAAATGAGGCGACTGATGCCTTAAGCCGGTTAGGGTCTCATCGTAAGCCGGTGCCACCTAACACTTTCTTGGATGTTCTTCATAACCCTTTTGTCAAATTGCCTACAAAGAAAGATCTGGCTATTCCTGAACCGGAAGCACAACTGGTGGCGGCTCTTCACGCTATTCCTGATTGGACAGTCCCATTTGGCTTACATGACCCGGTGCGAGTTACCTGAGGACGAAACTTTGGCCAGGCAGATAACCCGGTGGTCTAAGTCAATGACAATTGCTAACGGAGAGTTACATCATCGCAGTGTCACTGGGCGTTTCAACATTGCGTTTCTCCTGAAGAGGGCCCTGAAATTCTTTGTGAGATTCATGAAGGAGACTGTGGCCATCATGCCGGCTCTAAATCTCTCATGGCCAAAGATTTCCGTCATGGTTTTTATTGGCTCACAGCTCATGCTGATGCAGAGGATTTGGTCAGTAAATGTGATGGTTGTCAAAAAAATTCACGCCGAGCTCACGTGCAGGCTCAAGAATTGAGGATGATTCCAATTACTTGGCTGTTTGCAGTTTGGGGGCTTGATATGGTTGGGCCTTTTAAAAGGTCCAAGGATAAAAATACCCACCTCTTGGTGGCGGTCGACAAATTCACAAAGTGGTTGAAGCAGAGTCGGTCAGTAAGTGTAACGCAACAACGGCTGTTCAATTCATCAAAAAAAGATGATTTTTCGCTTTGGTTTTTCCCCACAGCATTATAATTGATAATGGCACTAATCTGTCCGAGGGTACTATGAAAGAGTTTTGTCAACATGAGCATATTCCACTTAACGTCTTGTCAGTAGCTCACCCCCAATCCAATGGTCAAGCTGAACGAGCCAATCAAGAAATTTTGAGAGGCATCAAGCCCCGCCTTATGGTTCCTTTGTAGAGGACGCCGGGTTGTTGGGTGGAGGAGTTACCTTCAGTGCTATGGAGTATCAATACTACCCCCAACAGATCTACGGGTTACACGCCTTTCTTCATGGTTTACGGAGCAGATGCGGTTCTCCCTAGTGGCATCCATCACGACTCGCCCCGCGTGGCGGCTTATGTTGGAGCTAATAATAAACAAGCACGTTAGGATGCACTTGACCTGTTAGGTGAGGAGCGTGACCTTGCGGCCGCTCGCTCGGTGATTTACCAACAAGATCTGTGCCGTTACCATAGCCGCCGGGTTAAGTCCAGAACCTTTGAAGAAGGTGATTTGGTGCTCCAGCTCATCCAGGATCAAACTGATATGCAGAAGTTATCCCCACCTTGGGAAGGACCCTTTGTGGTCAGCAAGAACTTGAACAATGGGTCATACTACCTTATCGATATTCTAGAGCACAAGGACTCACGTAAGTCGGAGGAGGAGACCCACCGGCTGTGGAATATTGCTCATCTTCGGCCTTACTACACTTGAGCCGCCGGCTCTTATGATGTACATATTTTGACGATGCATATATTATGATGATAATAAAGCAGGGCTCCGTCGTTTCATCTTCAGGAATAATGAGTCTTCATCATAACTTCAATGGTCACCGAGGGGCTTCGAGATCGTATTTGAATCATAGCCGTCGGTACCCTTTTGATTGGTGCAATGCCACAAGCCACTTGGGGGCTTCTTGATCATATTCGAATCATAGCCATTAACCCTTTTGGTCCGGCTTCCTGATCGTATCCGAATCATAGCCATTAACCATTTTGGTCACTTGGGGGCTTCCTGATCGTATTCGAATCATAGTTGTCGGTATCCTTTTGATCGGCGCAATGCCACAAACCACTTGGAGGCTTCCTGATCATATTCGAATCATAGGCATTAACCCTTTTGGTCTGGCTTCCTGATCGTATTCGAATCATAGCCATTAACCATTTTGGTCACTAGTGGGCTTCCTAATCGTATTCGAATCATAGCTGTCGGTACCCTTTTGATCGGCGCAATGCCACAAACCACTTGGGGGCTTCCTGATTGTATTCGAATCATAGCCATTAACCCTTTTGGTCCGGCTTCCTGTTCGTATTCAAATCATAGCCATTAACCATTTTTGTTTGGCTTCTTGCTCGTATTTGAAGCATACACTACAGAAAAATACACTTCCGTGATGATACGTGTTTGTCACAGTAGGTCATGTTTTCTGTCATGCATGTACATCCATGATGATTTTATGATAGAATCAAGTAGTCATACATGTGCTGTCGTAGAAGTGTTCCATGACATTACCAAAATTATCATCACGGAAGTGTCCACTTCCATGAATAAATCATGCGTCACAGAAGTGCTTTCGTCAAGGGTGACCGACACGTGGCATCCACCGTAGCGGAACACCGTTAAGCTATCGTGTCCGGTTTTAGATCCGATAACCCGTTAACAGCCCCGACCAATGGGGATTTTCCACGTGTAAAATCATCATTGGCTGGAGGAAACATGTGTCGGCTCACTGTTGGGACAAATGTCATCCACTCATTGGACAGAAGGCGCCTATGATACGTCGACACGTGGCACGACCCAACAGAGGCCCATTCTTGTGAAAAGGCCGGCCCATTTGACATGGTCAAAAGGTGGCGGGCCGGCCCATGGAAAGCCTGTTAACGGCCGGTTCGCATATATCCCATTACAACCCGCTAACCCAGGGCCCGTTACGACCTATCCAAATTAGGCCCAGTAGCGTCATCTGGGCCGTCCAATATAGTTCCAGCCTGTTTTAACTTCTGGCCCATGTATGGCCCATGACGTCTTTTGGCCCATATGAGGCCCTTTGTAACTCTTGGCCCATTAACGGCCCGTGGTGAAACTGGCACGTAATGAATAGTGTATCACTTTATACCCATTAACGGCCCGTGGTGAAACTGGCCTGTAATGAACAGTGTATCACTTTATACCCATTAACGACCCGTTATTCCATTGGGCCGTTTCCATCCCATGTTATCTTTCGGCCATCTCAGGGACAATTTATTCTTGGGCTCATTTCCAGCATTCGTTTACTTAGGGCCCGTTACTGTCATTATCTGCTTGTGGGCCAAATTCAGGCCGTGGTTATAGTCAGCCCTTTTGTGGCTCGTTAATACGTTGGGCCGTTTTGATAGCGTCATCAAATATGGCCGATTAACGACGGCCTGTTATGGTCGGCCCATGAACGAATGATTCCAACTCTAGCCCATTTACGACCATAATGCGGTCTGTTATTGGCCCATGTTTGGCCAACCGATCATACAGCCCGTAGAAGGCCCATTGATGATACGGCCCGTAGAAGGCCCATTGTGTCTATGACCCATATAAGGCCCATTGTTTCTATGACCCGTAGAAGGCCCATTGTTTCTACGGCCCTTAAAAGTCCCATTGTTTCTACGGCCTGTAGGAGGGCCATGGTAACTACAGTAAATATGTAGCCCATGGTTATTGTGGCCTAGTTTTAAAAAATAGGTTATTGCAGCCACTAGCAAATCGCGGAAAAATAACTGCACTGACTAGAAGCAAAGAAATAAGCAAGACAATAAGGAAATAAATAAGCAAGCAACTTACGCTAAGCTATCACGGCTATTAAACATATTACATCCACTGCGCATCAAAGTTTGCCACCAGTGCAAATATAGTGAACAAAGTAGCATATAAACACCGCAGCAAAACAAGTCCAAAACTGAAACCACTTCAGAAGAGCTCAAGAAACAATATCCTAGGTACCCATAATGCTGGCAAGATGCTTAGCAAGCTTATTACCTTTCTCTTGTTTGGCGCTTAAATCCTCCAGCATTTGCTGTCGCACGAGAAAGTATGCATCTGAATTCTGCAGAGACTTCCTCAGTCCTTCGGCTTCCTGTCGCATAACATCTGATTGATGTCTTTCAACTTGAAGTTGAGACTCAAGAAGCCAAACTGATTCAGGCAACGAGTTCGAAGAGCTAGTGCCAGCAGTAGTAGCCAGTAACTCGAACACTACATCAAGACATGACTTTGGGGTTGTCTCAGTGTCTTCAATATGGTTTTTATTAGCTTTCTTGGAGACCAACAGGGATGTCTCACTATCTTGAACCTTATCTGCATTACTTACTTTACCATTGCATAACAGGGTACTCTTCTCCAATATTTTATGCGTGTTCTAAAAGAGAAACAAACAAACACATCACATGTTTACAATGTAGCATATGAAACTCATTTTGGTAAACCAGTTCAATAGTAAGGTGGACAAGATAACAACATGAAACAAACATATATCTATGTAGTATGGTCACTGTGTGGTCTATATCATTCTAGTTTATGTTGCCAAATCAAGATAGATACAGTTCGAATCATATCTATTTAAGACAAAGCATCATAGTCAGAATATAAGTGTGGGAAACTACACAGCAATAGCAACACTTGTAATGTGCATGGCATGAGAACATAACTGTTTATTCAATTGAAACTGAAATCAACATAGAGCAAGTTACAACAGCAATTGGAGTTTCAATTGCATCTTTCAAATTTGAAATTAGTTGGTATGAGTAAATACAGTGATGCAAGAGCAAAGTAGTATGAACCATAGCTACGAAACCTGACCTGAGAACAATTCTTCTTCTGCTTTAAGCGTTGACTTGGGGTTCAGAGTGGTGGTCCTCGTGCTTTGGGCACTGCAGTTGCCTTACTAACTGCTCGTGTTTGGGTGCTCTGTGGTGGATACGGTGTTGTGTCAATGGGAACTGGGTTACTATCAACTGGGATTGGGGTTAGAAGGGGTGTAGCTGGTTCTCTGTCCAACTGGGTAGGGGTACAATCTGTGTGAGTCTGGTTTATGTGTGGTGGGGCTGGTTCTTGGGCAAGTACAATCGTGGTTCTATCTGCATCGATAGGTAGCACGATCTTTTCTGAAGACCGTGTTTTTACTCCCACAAATACTACCATCACCCCCTCCAATTGAAATGGCTGATAAACAAGAAAAGTAATTGAATGTGCAGACATTGTAAGATAGATAGGTGCAATGGATAGCAGGGAAGAAAACAGTGCATGAAATAATTCACATTTATGTTGTCTAACCAAACAGAGTAGCAGGGCATAATTTCACATATATGATGGCTAATTAAACAGGATAGCATGACACAATTTCACATGTATGATGGCCAACTAAACAGGATAGAATGACATACTTCAAAATATGATGACTATGTAAACAGGATGACATGATATAACTATACGATGTGTCTATTAAAGTGGTTGGCGTGCCATAAATCACAAACATGCCGTTGATGGAAACATGATGGCATGATATAATTCACGGATAGAATGACATAATTTAAAATATGATGACTATGTAAACAGGATGAGATGATATAACTATATTATGTCTTTAGAAAATGGGTTGGCATGCCATAATTCATATACATGCTGTCTATGTAAACATCATGGCATGATATAATTCCAATATATGATTTATATACTAAGGAAGTGAGCAGAGGGCAATCACATATATGATGTGTCAACTAAGGAGATGGCATTCAATATTGTGTATATGATGTAAAAACTAAGCATTGCAATACAACATATGCATGATATGAGTAATATAACCCTACGTAGTTTGAGCATACACCTCAGGGGGATAATAGGACTGGTCATCTGCCTCTGAATCCTCCTCTGAAGAGCTATCAGAATCAGAAGATATCTCGCTTCAAAGAGTAGCATTGTCTTCTTTGAAGACCTTGTTTTCACTCCATATTTCTCCATCACCAATTCAAATGGCTGATGCACAAGAAGAGCAGTTGAATATACAAACATTGTCGACAAAAGCAATGAGAAATACAAAAAAAGGACGACATGATATAATTCACATATATGACGCTTGGCTAAACAACATGGCATTGCATAATTCACATATATAATGCCTTGCAACAAGATAACATTGCATAATTCACATATATAATGTCTTGCAACAAGATGGCATTGCATAATTCACATATATGGTAATTAGACACTAAACAGGTGACATTCACACAAAGCATGTCTAAACTAAGCAAATGACATGGCAATGCAAGATACCATACGCACGATATGAGCAACATAACCCTGCCAAGTTAGAGCATGCACCTCAGGGGGGAAATAGGACTGGTCATCTGTCTCTGAATCGTCCTCTGAGGAGCTATCTGTAACCAGGAACACATGTGCTTCGTCAGATAGCATTGTCTGCTCTGAAGACCTTGTTTCCACTCTAGATTTTTTCCATGACCGTGCCGAATGGCTGATGCACAGGAAGACTAATTGAATGTACTAAAATTGTTGACAAATTTAACACGTACTAAAAAAATGATGGCATGATATAATTCACATATAAGATGACTGGCCAACCAGGGTGGCATTGCAAAATTCACATATATGATGCCTAGCTAAACAAGATGGCATTGCATGATTCACATATACGATAAAGAAACTAAATAGATGGCATTGACACAAAGAATGTCTAAACTAAGCAGATGACATCTTTGATGTATACAGTAAGCAATGCAAGGCACCATATGCATGATATTACAAACAGCAGCATGCCAAGTTAGAGAGAAGACCTCATGGGGTAAATAGGAGTGGTCTTCTCCTTCTGAATTCCCCTCAGAACAATTATCTTCCTCTTGATTACGATCCGAAATGGGTGGAGGGGGGCTGCCTTTGCGCAGCGAAGTCTGCATGTAATTTTATTGCCACGCAAGGCTCATCTCTTTTGCTCTACATGATCGGTTCCATTGTGTACAATAACTGACATGCATAGGAATAAAACATAGTGAGATTATGTAAGGAGTGCATGCACAAATCCAGAGTGATGGTAGCAAATTGTGGATAGAGCCAAAACCAATGATAGCAGGCAGATAATAGCTTTAGTTAAAAAATACAGATAATGGCTCCTTTAATGTTCGTTTGCACCCAACATGAAACTCATAGTAGACACCCGACATTAACTAGATAGTAGATAAATAGTACTGATTGCTGCCCCAATATGTACCCCACAACCATTTAAAAACTCAAGTTTCAGCATTAGTTTGGACCTGACTCGGAGTCTAATAGGTGAACAAGATGATAATGTAGCATGTCATCATATTAAGCGATGCATAACGTAAGCAGACACGAAAGAGTGCGACCTCTCTTGCGGACCCGTGTAGTCCTCAAGGTCATTTGCTCAGTTGATGATGGTAATACAGTTGTCGTGGCTGCCGGCGGCGGGGAAGAATGTCTGAGGCAGCGAAAGACAGTCTGGAGAGCAGATCCATGCTGTGGTGAAACCTTCCATCATTGGAGCAGCTGAGATGGGGTGGAACACAGCGCCGCAGGACTAGGACAAACCACACAAGGTTTTCTTTGACACATATTTGTAACAGAAGTAATTGTGTAAGGGCTTGTTTGAATTTGAGGATTCTAAAAATGCAGAGATAGGAAATAGAAAGGAATAGGATAGGAATGCACGTGCAAAACAGAGAATTTGAAAACACTTGATTTCTGCCAATCTGGATGTTTGATTCACAAGAATTTTAAGATCACAGGATGCAAAGAAGCATGGTGAGATTAAGTCAAACCACAAGAAAATGTACGATTGTAATGCTATTATGCTACTATCTCTTAGTCTTGTGCTTCATGAATAAGCATATGAAAAGGAGGACAAGTGGAAATTAGAATTCCTATGATTTTTCTTTCAAGGAGTCACTAAAGGAACAAATCCTACAGTTTTCCTTTGCTCCATTCCTTTGCACCAAATTCATGAAAAGTAGTACCATAGGAAACTTTCCAATTCCTATGTTTTTCATTCACTTTTCCTTCAAGCACTGGCAATGCTAGTAGGCAGGCTTGAGCAAGGAAAAGCCTACACTAAAGAAATGTTTTTGTGCTACTTCTATTACTTTGGACCCAGGCCAGAACTCCCAGGCCCATCGACAAATGCACAGCTCAAACGCGCAGAAATAAATAATGATGGTTTTCAAGAGAGTCCATCACGAATTGCTAAGTTGCCTGGTACCTCGCTGCTTGTCATATAGTAGGATAAAATAATCGCATTTCATGTTACTACGTGTGCTCAGTGGACAATATATATAACATGTAGAGTTAAAAAGAGATGCAACAAGTGTACAACCTCTTTGGCGAAGCCATGTCGATCTCAGCGTGATTGGGTTGGCCGGTGAGGATGCTCCAGCTGACTTGGCTGTCGGAGGAGGGGAAGAAGATCTTAGGCGTCTGGAGATGGAGCCCGAGGTACTGCTCCGCTGTGATGGAGAGTTTCATCGTTGGAGCAGCTCCGGTGAGTTGTACGATGCCAAGGCTGAAGTAGGACAAGAGAGACAACATTAACCTGAGTAGAATTCTAATAGCCTCTCCAATAGATGACGTAAAATACATAACCACAAAGTGCTAGATGTAAAATACATCAGCCACTCATCTCTGAACTTAACTGTCGAAACTGAATTTAACTGTCCAAACTGAACTTAACGCGTTTAAACTGAATTTTGCGAATAAACTGAATTTCTTGTCGGCCGAACGCACTAGAGGTGAGGCTACACGTCAGTCGACTGCCTTTTTCATCTCTGGTCAGTCGATTTTGCAGCCGTTGGATATGAAATCAAGGGCATGTAGTTCATCTTCAACCTCCACCCCCCTGAGCCGCCAGCCACCACCGGCCAAACAGCCGCCCCGCGCCGCCCGTGGCCGGCGGTGCGCCGCCCGCCCTTGAAAAACTCCCCACCACCTGTCCGCCGCCGCCCCGGCCATTCCTCTAGGCCCCCCATGCCCAGATTTTTCTCCGGCGATCGCCACGCCACCGCCCCACCTTCGTCAGCGACCACCGCCCCCACCCTGAACCCTAAGATAGATAGTGGGGTACCTCTCCGGCAAGCCCTCCTTCCCGCTGCAGCTAGTTCTTCCTTAACTCCGATGAGACCCCTACCCCTTGAAAATCGACTGACCCAAAAGTCAATTCAGTCGACTGAAGTGTAGCTAAATCAGAGCAGCATCGCAAGCGAGAGCAAGAGCGAGAGCAGCAGCGCGAGCAATAGCAATAGCAAGAGCAGACCAGGCAGGGGACCGAAAGCAAGAGCAGAGCAGCAGCGCAAGCGAGAGCTAAAGCAGCAGCATCTCCTACTTATGTGGACGTCGCCGCCGAGGGAGAGACACCATGGAGGAGGTGGCCGGCGACGGTGCCGTGGATGGAGCCGCGCCATGTCGACTCGGGACCGAGCGCCGGCAGCACCGTGAGATCGAATCAGGAAGAAAATGTGGCGATTAGTGCACAACCTCTTTGGTGGCGCCGATTAGGCCGCAGCTTCATCCGAGGAAACGGTGATGATGCTGCTCTTCCGGTGGTGCAGGTGAAGACGACGGTGTGAGAATGGAGGTGGCGCGAAAGACGAGGGGAACGTCGGGGCAGCTCCTTTGACGTGGAGGACGGGGTGGCTGAACCGGCAGGACGACAAGATCATCGACGGATCCTCATCCGGTACGATGGATGAGGGACGTCGAGGTGTTGCTATGGACGATGTCGTCGGGGAAGAGGCTCCGACTGGGTGGCGGACGGAGGAGGGTGTGGGGCTTCGCGGGTTTTCGCGGCCTCGGTGTACGAATGGGTGGGCACATGGGATGGGAGTGGGGATCCATGGCTTAGGGATGCGCTTGTCTGAAATGTGGGGTAAGTTACAAAAGTACCCCCACCGATTTGAGGCGGTTCTTTCGGTTCAGGGGTATCACAGGCATTTCGCGTGTCGGGATTTCACAGGAGGTGGGAGTTTTCATGCGCGTTGTAATTTTGGAATAGCAAGGCGCGGGTTGAGATGGAGGGTGTTATCGGAGCACAACGAGACAAAGATATATCTTAAATATTTCAGGCTAACAAGGCGCGGGTTGAAGTTTCTGGACAAGCCTAATGTGTACTGTACCAAATCAATTCGCACTACAAATGTCATTCAAAACTTTGAATTCATGTTATGCCCAATTAAAATATTTCGCTACGTGTATAATGCATGCAACCTACTACTCAAATGAACGTTTTAGTGCATTCCAAACATATATACTACCGCTTCAATATGAACTAAATTTGACTCTATTTGAATAAGATCTACAATAATGATTGTTGTGAAGTCAAAGCATTTGAATTCGTTTCTCTATTTTAATAAGATCTACAATCATCATTATTTTCAAGTTAGACCATAGTTTGTGTATTATCTTCACAGCACACCACATGATTAGTCTCGAGTTACATATGAACTATGTGTACTATATGAAATCGAACTCGATTTTTTGAATCCACTTTATGTTGATTTCAAATCACAGTACATTTCAAGCTCTAGCTAGATCTTCATAATCTAAACCATGTCTCATATGTATAATGTGTTTATCACATTATGTATGGTGCCCCTCCCCCTACGCCTACAAGTATTTAGATGTGAGTTTTAAACACCACACATTACCACAAATTCAAATAAAATGTGAGAATGTTCGATATATAGTATTGTTTAGATTGTTCGATATTTAGTTGTAAGCTGCAAACGCCACACATTATCACAAATTCAAATAAAATGTGAGATTGTTCGATGTATAGTATGGTTTAGATTGTTCGACATTTAGCTCTGAGTTGCAAGCGCCATGCATTATCACATTATGGTATAACATGTGCAAAACCACAACACGCGTATCACCGCTATATTCATGCATGCATATGTTAAAAACACTATGATCTCCTATTCAAATATATGAATCCACTTTCATGTCAAATTATGATCTTTGTTAGTCTCTTACACCCACACAATCCTCTAACTTTGTAGCTACCACTAACTTCCTCTCGTGCATGCACACGCCCTCCTTACCCTCCCCCTCCCTCAGCATTCTATCCATCGCACACATTCATTTTTTTTCTTTAGGTCGTTCTCCCACAGTCTCCACAACTCCTTTCCGACACACACCGATCGATAAACCTCTCCAGCGATGTCTGCCTACAACATACACATGCACCTTCAATCTTCTCCTTTATGTGTTCTTGCCTCGTGTCTCTCATACGGTCCCACACACGTGTAAACTCTCGCCCCTCTTTTCATCGATCTCACAACCGCACACTCCTCCCCCTATCTAGCTAGTAGTTGGGCCTCTCACACCACCTCCTAGCTCCATTCTCTCTGTCTATCCGTCTCGCTGGGCCTTATTTGCCTCTAACAAATGGACGTACACCGACTGATATCCCGCTATACATATAGCTAGCTAGGTCCTTATAACTCATTTTTCCCACACGTCCAAACAACAATTGATCTACTGATCTAGTTAGGTTTGCTTACCAAACACATGGTTCCCCTTCATCATCCATGGATCCGTCCCGACAGATCTATCACGCACAGGCACACACAAAAACACATCCCCACTCTTATTAATAATATTGCAGTTCCACCCTCAGTTTGTCTAGTAGGACTCTCCCAACATCTTCGAGAAGCGACTCCATCACCCATCCAGCACTCTACCCGTCTCCTTCCCTCTCTATCTCCTCTCTCTATGTCCCATCCTATTTCCCGTCCTTTAGTTATGTATGGATGTTGACCGACCTCCCTCAAGACATAGCTGGGTCTCTCCTTCTCAACACATATGCGAGTCATTCTACCTCTATAGTTAGGCCTCTACCTACCCCTCCCCCACCCCCTCCCCCTGTCGTGGGAGAACTGATCCACGGACACCTATGGGGCCGACGGACCAAGCCCCTTTCGGTTCGGCAGGGGGCGGAGATCGCACAAAGAGCAGATCGAGGCGAAGCACACGAGCGGTTTACCCAGCTTCGGAGCTCTCCGGAGAGATAATACTCCTACTGCTGCATGTCTGAGTGTATTGAGTTCTTGCTCGGGAGCGCTGAGTGCTACAGTACACACTAGCTGCTAACGAGACCGAGCGCGAGTGTTTTCTGGCCTCAAACCCCCCTCTACGCTGCGCATGGGCCTCCTTTTATATGCTCAAGGGGTCACCCACAGGTGGCAATGTAGACAAGGGCAAAAATGGAAAAGAGTCGCGGTTGGTACAACTACTTGTACAGTGTATCATACCTAACCCTGATGGCAGGGGACAAAGGCATTAAATGCCCGTCTGCGTCGCCCAAACAGTGCAAAAAGGGACCGTCAGGGGCGCCACCGCTTGCCACGATGGCAATCTTGTCAGCGTCGCTTGCCACCTCGCACCGCTGGCTGCACAGCTTCTTGCCACGCACGCTTGGAAAGGTCCCAGGGCGACACGTTGGTGGATGCGCTGGAGCGCGGGTACAGAGTGGTAGCTTGCCGCGGCAAGTGCCTTGCCGCGGTCGTTGTCTTGTCGCGTCCGGAAGCTTGTCGCTCACCGGGCCTTGCCGGGACGCGTGGCGCGTCGCGGCAAGTTCCTTGAGATGCCTCGATTGGCCTTCCCGGCAAGCTCCTCTTGCCGGGGTCTTGTCTCCTTGGCTTGAATACTTTGTTCTTGAATGGCTCCAAAGGAACCACGGAGGACCTTGGCGGTCACCTGGCAAGCCTTGCCGCGAAGTGTCTGCGATCGCCCCGTGCACAAGTTCGGGATACTAGGGTACCCCTACTCCAGTACACCAACAGGAGCCCCCGGGCCTGGGCCACACACGGTGCCGAGCGCTGTTGGGCCAGGCCCAAAACAGGGCACGGGCACGCGCGGCCTGGGTTACACCGTATCTTACTCCGTACCCACCGCGCCCTCCCCTAACGGCACGCGTCGAATGCGGCGTCGTGGGGGAGATTGTGGGTGGTTTCTTTATTCGGAAAGACGGAACGTCTGCCCCCTCCCTCTTTATAAGCAGGGGAAACAGGGGCAGTTCGTCCACCTCGCCAGTTGCGATCCCAATCTCAGAAACTTCCGCCGCTCCCCCCGTTCTGAAAGAGAGCAGCGCTCCGCCTCCCATCGCCACCAGTACCACCAACACCGTCGATCTCCCCCACCACCTCCGCCATGGCTCTGAAAGCCGGCAAGGGGAAGTCCGTGAAGTCGACCGAGGCGCAGCGGCTCACGGCGCTGCGAAGGGAGCGGACAACCTCCCCCCCCCAGCTCGCCGCGAAGAAGCTGAGGGAGTACTACTACCTCTTCTGGTCAACGGAGACGCGAGCGCATCCGCGCACGAAGGTACTCTCCGCCGCCGCTTCGGAATGAGCTCCGAATGGATATCCCTTCTTCACGTTGTTCTTCTACTGCGGGCTCTGCCCGCCTTTCTCTGAATTTTTCTGCGACATCGTGAACACCTACAGGTTCCACCTCCTTGACTTCACCCCCAATGCCATTCTGACCATGGCAGTTTTCGCACATCTCTGCGAAAACTTTGTCGGAGTCCATCCAAATGTAGCCCTTTTCCGCCACTTCTTCATGCCCCGAGTTGACAGAGGAGGGCCTTTATCCGGCGGAATCGCCTGGATCTCGAGAGCCGGCAAGAAGGAAGCTTATCTGGAGGGAGAGCTCCGCGGCAAGTGGGAGGAATGGAGAGCAGATTGGTGCTGGATCGTCGAGGAGAACCCGCAGCCATTTACCGCCGAGCACCAAGCCCCAATAGTGCGCCGTGGCCTCGGAAGATGATAGGCTGAAGATTGCCATCACCCGGATCCTACGTCTCAGGCTTGCCGGGCTCACTGTAGGCGCCGTTGGCGCAAATTTTCTTCGCCGCCGCATCGCCCCTCTGCAGGAGAGGAGGAGACCCGCCTGGGAGTTCGGGGGTGCGCCTGACATCATGAGGCTGCGCTCGGGCCTCAACCTCAACTTTACTGTCCTGGAACTGGACACGATGCTCAAGGAACTGTTCAAGCACGACCCTCAACATCCCGAATGGTTCAGGTTGCCGAAGGGTGTCGTTCCGCTGTGCAACAATTCCTCGCTCGACCGCATCCGTGCAATGATGCCGCTGTGCGATTCGCATGGAATTGTCCCAACTTGGTAAGAGCCTGCAGACGACATCGTGCAGGAGTTCTTCGACGGCTTGGTGGAAGTGGCGGTCCGCTCTGACGAACAGAAGAGTCTCACCTGCGACACCACCGATGTGGAGATGCAGTGCATCGCCACCAGGGCGGAAGAGGCGGCGGCAGCCGCTGCCGCGGGCGAGTTTGGATTCACCGTGGAGGACGCAGAGGCAGCAGAGGCGGCAAGCCTTGCCGAGCGAGAGGAGCTTGCCGGCGAGGGAGAGCTTGCCGAGCCTGAAGCCGAGTCGAGCGAGCCCGCCGAGGGCGCGAGCGGCTCGTCGGAGACCGACTCCTCTTCCTCCTCATCTTTAGATAGCCCGCCGCAAGCAGAGCCCCGAGCTCCACCTAGAAGGCGTCTCCGCAAGGCCGGGGACGTAGCGGGGCGGTAGACGAGTCAACAGCCGCCGCGCCGCGCGACACGCTCTACCGCGACAAGCACTGTTGCCGCGGGAGCACCTCTCACCGCTGCGGCAACTAGAGCGGGGTCCTCCCGGACCGCCGCTTCTGCTCCTACTGCTGCCCCCGCCAAGCGGTCAAGGGAACCCACTCCTCCGCCTCGTCGTGCCGAAGGTGGGCCGGACTTCGACCTCTCCGCGCTCAGCTCCGACGAGGAAGAAGAAGAGTAAGATTCTTTGCTGCACTTGTAGTTCTCCAATCCTTGCTGTTTTGTCTTGTATCTGATTTGCTTTACTCCGAACTCATTCCTTTTTAGGACTCTGGCCCAGGGAGCGGCGAAGAGAGCGAAGGTCCCGGTGATTGTCATCGAGGACGAACCCACCGTGACAGCAGGGGGTGCGCCCGAGACCACCTTGCCGGACCCGGCAACTATTCCCCAAAGCAGCCAACAGCGCAGCCCCCAGCGTAAGTACATAGTTTACTTTCCGCTGTTAGGCGCGCATGGGTGCTCTTTCTTTGCTGACATTTGAATGTTGGTTTGTGTAGGAGCAGAGCAGCCTCACCAGGAGCGCTCGGAAGCCGCTCCCGACGTGCCATCTGCTTCGACTACACCGCCAAGGGAGGATTCCCCGGCAAGGGAGCGTTCTCTGGCAAGGGAGAAGTCTCCGGCAAGGGAGAGTTCTCCAGCAAGGGACAGTACCAGCGACCCCTTGGTGACGGAGACCACGACTGCGGAGCCCGGTGCAGGTAATCCTCTTGCTTGAAAACTTCGATTGTGTTCTTCTTCCTCTGATTTTCTTTTTGGATATTTGCTTGACTTTTTCTCCCTCTTCTGGCCGTCAGATCCAACTTCTATGGAGCCAATGGAGACCGAGGTTGCCAGCGAGGAGAACGTGCGCGGAAATACCGACGACGCTGCTGCCACCGAAGGAGAGGCCGACACTGATGATCTTGCCAGCGAGGAGGCCGCCAAAGCTGCCGCCGCAGAAGCCGGCGAGGGGTCCGGCGATCGCACTGACGGCCCTGAGGCCGCAGGAGCGTCAAGCGCTACACCGACCGCCGATCCCTCCGCCGCTGCTGCAGCGTCAGGCTCCAAAGAGCCCCAGCCCGGCGCCAATTTGAAGGCCAGCGATGGCATATTCATCAAGCTCCCCTGGGCGTCAAGCTCCAGGGCGCCGATCGAAGGAGAAATCTTTGATGAAGAGGTGCTCGTCTCCGCTAGGCTGTCGCTGGTTGACGCGCCAAGCAGCAGCAGCGGCGAGTCTGAGGAGGAGCAGCTGCTGTGGAAGCTGTTGTCGCTCTACCACGCTCGACAGGCCAAGCTGGTATCTCGAGAAGCGCTTGTCGCGAGGGCGGGAGTGGACATCGAGAAGCGCGCGGAGCAGCTCCAGGGTCTTAAGCAGGAAGCTCTCCGGTCCCTAGCAGAGGAGCGGGAGCAACTCGCCGAGGCGCGGAAAGCCTTCCTCCTCGAGAAGGCCGAAGTTGAAGAGCAATAGCGGCTTGCCGCCGATGAGCTGTTTGCGCGGGAGGGCGAGTTGGCGCAGCGGAAGGTCAATCTTGACAGCCATGAGGAGGAGCTTGCCGCGCGTGAGCAAACATTTGGTAGGGCTCTCAAGGAAGCAGAGGATGCTGCCGCAGCTGCCGAGGCCGCCAAGAAGGAGCTGGAGACGAAGGTGGCGCAGCTGGAGGCCGATCTCAAGGCGAGGGGTGAAGAGCTTGCCGCGCTCAAGCGTGAGTGCGAGAAGGACGCCTACACTCTTGGCGAGCTGCAGGGTCGTCTCGTCGAGAAGGGCAAGGAGCTCAGCGCCGCCAAGGACTCCAACGCAGATCTTGAGTTGAAGCTGACTACTTTGACCAAGACGCTGGACGGCGCCAGGGAGTAGGAGGTGGCCTTGAAGGAGGAGATCATGGCCAACGAGGCGCTGCTGGCGAGTGCTGCTGCCACCCAGAACACCTTCAGGGAGAATGTGGAGCACTGGACGGAGGGTCTCGTGGATGTTGCCGCAGCCATCGACGGGGAGCTGACGCAGCTGGGGATGGAGGATCTTGCGTATTCCTCCGATGAGAACCTCCAACCCAGCGCCAAGCTCAGCTTGTTCTTCAAAGGCGTGGCGACGGCCCTCCAGCGACTCCGGGAAAGGATCCCAAAGCAGCTGGCCGACGAGTCGCGCACGATCTGCGCGGGAGTTCTTCAAAAGGTGTTGGTGAAGGTGGCCTTCCGCAACCCGGGCCTCAACCTCACCAACGTCCTCAAGAAGCTGCCGCCGGATGCCGATCTGGAAGCACTCAAGACCCTTGTCACACCCATTGTCAACAAGGTGAGCGAGATCAAGAGGGTTGAGGGCGATCGCGTAGATTAGGCCGCCCGTTTTCTCCTTTTCTTGTCGCTGTTGGTCATGTTACGAGAACAATCTATTAGAGCTGCGACAAGCTATCTTGTAATATCACTTTATTTTGGGTATCGATTGCTATGTTATTTCCTTTACTTGAGTCCTTCCTTTGTATGTTTTTCCCTACGCTTTTAGGGAACTTGTCGTGCTGGCACCTTAGCCACGAAGCGCTGAGTCTTGGGACATCAAGAACTTCTTGGCGGTGCAAGAATCGACAAGAAACCTTGTCGCAACTAGTCGCAGCTCACTTAAGTTGTTGAGCGGACTCGAAACAAAGTAAGGGCGCAACTAGCTACGAGTTGGTTCCTCCGCGCACAGGTTTTCCATACAAAGCACGGTCGTTCGAGGAAGATAACTTAAAAATTTTCAAACTGATTGCTCAAACTTTGGCAACTTAGCTTTTCTGTCGTTTGCATCCCGGTAAGGCGAAACTTTCTTGAACGACGCCTGGTCCACACCATTATCTTCTCCTTTCCCCCCGGCAAACTTGTGGGCAAGGGAACCTTCCTTTTCTTTGAGAAGAAGAAAGAAGAGAAAATAAAGATATGGAGCCTTACGGCTCGTTATTGCTTACCGGGGGTAGGTGCTGCACAAAGTATCAGATAACACATGCAAAAAATAGAAAGCATGAAATTGACAAGATGTGCGGAGCACATGAGCTTTACTTATGCACGGGGTCTGCGCCCGCTTTGTACAAAGGATTAAATGCAACAGCGCAAGACTTGTACAAAAGGTGGTTGCTTGAACAGGTTCCGCAACCGCGCTGAGTAAAATTCTGAAGATGCTCAATGTTCCAGAGTTGCTCACCGAATGCCATCTTCGGTCTCAAAGCGACACAGCCACGCCTAGTGACTCGTTTCACCCGGTAAGGGCCTTCCCACTTCAAGGCCAACTTGTTGGAATTCTTGGCGGACTGAACGCGAAAGAACAAGGTCGCCTTCCTCGAGACTTCGGCATTAACTTTGTGGCTATGGTAGCGACACAAAGCTTGCTGGTATCGAGCAGCTCGTCTGACAGACTCAAGACGGTCTTCCTCAAGGAGCAGCGTCATCTTGTCGCAGCTGCTCTTGCTCAAGCTCATCATAAGCGAGCACTCGAGGCGACCAGTATACGAAGTTCCGTGGGGAGAACTGCCTCGCTCCATAGACTAGAGCGAAAGGTGTCGGGCCAGTGGCTCGATTTCGCGTCGTCCTGATCGACCAAAGAACCACCGGCAGCTCCTCAATCCAGTTCTTTCCGCACTTGCGCAGCCTGTCGAAAGTCCTGGTCTTGATCCTGCGCAGCACTTCAGCATTTGCCCTCTCCGCTTGACCGCTGCTTCTCAGATGAGCAACAGAAGCGAGCAGACCTTGGCGCCAAGATCTTGGACGTACTGCATGAAGGTGCGCCTCGTGAATTGCGTGCCGTTGTCGGTGATGATCCTGTTAGGGATCCCGAAGTGGCAAACACTCGACCTGAAGAACTTGACTGCTGACTGTGTTGTCACCTTCCTCACTGCTTCCACTTCCGGCCACTTTGTGAACTTGTCGATTACAATGTACAAGTACTCAAAGCCCCCGACAGCTCGGGGAAAGGGGCCGAGGATGTCGAGCCCCCAGACCGAAAATGGCTAGGATAAAGGGATCGTCTGGAGAGCTTGAGTTGGCTGGTGTATCTGCTTGGAATGGAACTGGCACGCTTCACACTTGGTTACTTGTGCAGTTGCATCCTGGAGGGCTGTCGGCCAAAAGAAACCTTGTCGGAATGCTTTGCCGGCAAGTGCTCTTGCGCCAATGTGGTGACCACATATGCCTCCATGTATCTCTGCCAACAGCTTTTGTCCATCTTCCCGGTGAATACACTTCAATTTCACGCTGTTGAGTCTTCTTCTGTACAGTGTGTTGTCGACGAACTGGTACATACTTGACTACCGGGCTACTCTTTCCACTTCTTCTTGCTCTTCGGGAAGTTCTCCTGTCTGAAGGAAACGGACAATCTGCTGTGCCCATGCTGGAGCTTGCGGCTCGACAACAAGTACTAAAGGCATATATGCTGCTGTGGGAACATCCGCTTCTACGGCGAGAACCTGCGGCTCAGCCGGAGCTTGACGTTCCCCGGCAAGCTTGCCGGAGCAAAACTTGTCGGGAGTGTCTGCTTCAACGGAACAAACCCTAGGGCTTGCCGGAGCAGACTGCTCCTCAGCGCTCTTGGTGTTGATCTTGGGGACCTTCTTGGCGGCGGCTTCGGGGAGCTCTGCCGGAGAATAGTCACCAGAAATCAACTTCCTCTTCTTGCTCTGTCCAGTTGATGGCGTTACAGACGGTTGAGTCAGTTTGAGCACAAAGATCCCTGGTTCCACAGGTAACTTAAGTGCGGCGCACTTTGACAGGCCATCGGCAATGTCGTTCTGAGCTCTTGGAACATGTTCCATCTGTAGGCCGTCAAAGTGCTCTTCTAACTTTCTCACTTCATCAACGTAAGCTTCCATCAACGGACTCTGATAATTCTTGTTCACTTGGCGGACGACAAGCTGCGAGTCACCCCTGACAATGAGCTTCTTGATCCCAAGGTCTGCTGCGATCCTGAGACCGGCAAGCAAACCTTCATACTCTGCGGTATTGTTCGTTGCTTGCTCCTTGGGAAAGTGCATCTGGACTACGTACTTGAGGTGCTCTCCGGTGGGCGCAACAAGTAGCACGCCCGCACCGGTGCCTTGCAGCGAGAAGGCACCATCAAAGTACATCAGCCACTCTTTGCTTGCTTCCTTGACGGGGATGTTCGTTTCTGAAATTTCTTCATCTGGTGTTGGCGTCCATTCTGCTATGAATTCTGCCAATGCCCTGCTCTGGATAGTTGAAGTGCTCTCAAACTTGAGGCCAAAGCTTGACAGTTCCAGTGCCCACTCGGCAATCCTGCCTGTTGCTTCTGGATTCTGCAGTATCCTCTTCAGCGGAAAACGAGTGACAACTGTGATCTCATGTGCTTGGAAGTAATGGCGCAGCTTTCTCGAGGCCATGAGAAGGCCGAAAAGCAATTTCTGCACACCAGAGTACCTTGACCTAGCCCCCTGCAGAAGGGAACTGACAAAGTAGGTCGGCGCTGCACCATTCTCTTCAGATCTCCTCACGCGCCTGCGCAGATCCATCTTCGTCGGGACCAGAGCTTGTCGGTGAAGTCCCCTGCTTGTCACTGGATGCATCTGCCGTGATTGCTGGCTCATCATCCGCCTCCCTCTCCGCTACTAACGCAGCACTAACCACTTGATTGGTTGCCGCTATATACAGCAGCAACTTCTCTTGTGGCTTAGGTGCGACAAGTGTTGGAGTGGAGGACAGGTATCTCTTTAAGTCCTGCAGCGCAGCCTCCGCTTCCGGAGTCCATTTCATTGGACATGCCTTTTTCAATATTTTGAAAAATGGCAGGGCGCGCTCAACAGACTTAGAGATAAACCTGCTGAGAGCAGCCACGCAACCGGCAAGTCTTCGTACATCCTTGACGCGCTTTGGTGCTTCGATCTGCTCGATGGCCTTGATCTTGTCGGGATTGGCTTCAATTCCCCGCTGAGACACGAAGAACCCGAGAAGCTTGCCGGAGGGGACTCCAAACACACACTTCTCGGGTTAAGGTTGAGGTTGATCTTGCGCATATTTGCAAAGGTTTCGTCTAAATCCTGAATCAGAGTTGCCTTGTCCTTGCTCTTGACCACTATGTCATCCATGTAGGCTTCCACATTTCTGTGCATTTGTGGCTCAAAAGCGTCATGGACTACCCTTGCAAATGTTGAACCAGCATTCTTTAAACCGAAAGGCATCCGTATGAAACAAGATGTGCCACATGGAGTGATGAATGCGGTTTTTCCTCATCCTCTTCGCCATGAAGATCGATGGTATCTCGAGTATGCGTCAAGAAATGAAAGCAAGTCACATCCGGCCGTGGAGTCAACAATCTGGTCAATGCGCGGCAAGGGAAATGGGTCTTTGGGACAAGCTTTATTGACACCAGTAAAGTCGATACAAAGTCTCCATTTCCTGTTTGCCTTGCGCACGACTACAGGATTGGCCAACCACGTAGGATGGAGCACTCCTCTGACAAGGCCTGCTGCTTCCAACTTCTTGATTTCTTCTGTGATGAATTCTTGGTGCTCCACTGTTTGTTTCCTGACTTTCTGCTTGACGGGCCACGCATGAGGACAGACGGCAAGATGGTGCTCGATTACTTTCCTGGGAACACCGGGGATGTCAGACGGTTGCCACGCAAACACGTTGACATTCGCCCACAGGAAAGGAACGAGTGCGCTTTCCTATTTAGGGTCGAGAGTGGCACCGATGGTGAAGGTACCACCAGTGCCGTCCTCCTTGGCGGACACCTTCTTGGTCTCCGGTGGAGCTGCCATTGTCTTCTTACACTTACCGGTGGAGCTCGATGGTGCGTCCTCGACGGTAGCGCAACACTCCGAAGAGGTGCGCTTGCCAGAGTGGGCATCAGAACTCTTGCCGGACTTGGTCTTCTTCCCCCCGGGAGCTTCAACGGCAAGTGACTTGCGATCTGGCTGCCGCTTCCTGGTAGATCTTGTCGGCGCAAATAAGAGCATCCTTCTTGTCGCCAGGGACAGAAATGACACTTATCGGGCCTGGCATCTTCAGCATGTTATATGCATAGTGAGAGGCTACCATGAATTTGGTGAGTGCTGGACGGCTGAGTATCCCATTGTAAGGCAATGGAAAGTCAGCAACGTCGAAAGTGACCCTCTTAGTCCTGAAGTTCAACTCGCTGCCAAATGTCACCGACAACGTGATCTTTCCCTTCGGCTTGCTCCTTCCCGGATTAATTCCTTGGAATGTGTCGATCTCTTCGAGCTCGCTGTCAGGGATCTGGAGTTTCTGGAGCACCGCGGAGGAGATCAGGTTCAAGCCGGCCCCGCCGTCAACTAGCATCTTAGTGACCTTGAGGTTGCGGATAGTTGGTGAAACCAACATCGGCAAGCACCCGACCGCAGTTATGTGATCAGGGTGGTCCTCAATATCAAAGATGATAGGCGTGCTGGACCATTTCAGAGGCTTGCGTGACTCGGCGGGTGGTTCTGCTGCATTGACTTCCTGCACCCACTGCTTGAGCTGGCTGTGTGAAGTATGCAGAGAAGCACCGCTGTCAACGCACAGGACCTCTGTGGCTTTCTGGAACTCCTGCTCATCGGCCTCGTCATCATCCATATCTTCATCGTCATCGTCATCTTCATCCTTGTCGCGACCGCGGGGAGGTCTGTCTCCTTGCCGCTGCTTGGCCTTGCCGCGGCCTCCTCCTCGGCCGGGGCGTTTCTTGCCGGATCCTCCAGTACCTTCTTGGGCCTTCTCCTTGTCGCGTCGCTCGTACTCAGCCTTTTGCTGCTCGACAAGCTGCTCGACCTTCTTGCAGCTCTGGAGGTCATGGCCCTTGGTGCGGTGGATCTTGCAGTACTGCTTGTCGGTGCCGTCCCGCTTGTTGACGACCGCCACAGCGTTCTTGGCGCCACCTCCATTGCCGGACTGCTCAACGACTAGCACATCTTTGCCTTTCTTCTTCTTGTTGTTCCGCCGCCGGTTTCTCTTTGCCGGGGCAGCATCTTCGCTATCAGATCCTCCTGCTTCTGTATTCTCTCCGGGGAGTCTCCTCCCTTCCTCAGCACGTGCACACTTGTCGGCCAGGGCATATAGCTCACTAACGTCTCTGATCTTGCACATCGCCATCTCCTCCCGCATCCTGCGGTTTTGCATGTTCTGATGGAACGCGCTGATGACCGCGGCAGGGTGGACATCTGGGATGTTATGCTGTACACGGCTGAATCTCTGAATGTACTTGCGCAGGGACTCTCCTTCCTTCTGGGCGAGTAGATGAAGGTCGCTCTCTTGGCCATGAGGCTTGTGGCCGCCTGTAAAGGCGGCGACAAACTGATGGCATAGATCTGCCCAGGAGGATATGGAGTTGTACGGCAAGTGCATGAGCCAGGATCTGACAATGGGCTTGAGCACCAGCGGGAAGTAGTTGGCAAGGATCTTGTCGTCTCGCCCCCCGGCAGCTTGCACCGCGATGGTGTAGTGTAGATGCTGAGGAACTCTGACGGATGCGACTTGCCATCATACTTCTCTGGTACGTCTGGCTTGAAATTCTTCGTGCTGGGCCACTGGACTTGCCGCAGCTCACGAGTGAACGCAGGGCAACCTACCGCGTACGGCAAGTCGCTGGTACCCTGGCGCATGCATGTCGACAGAGGGCCCAGCCGCTGCTGTCCGATTGACGCCGCTTCTCTTGGTGCTCGGCGCGAGTCACGATCGGCGTCTTCTTGCTGTCATTCGTGAAGAACTTGGCGCTGATCGCGCTGAGCTCGTGGATCTGATGATGCGGTGGAGTCGTTGTCGAGGTGGATCCGTCGAGTCGGCGACCTTGGCCTTCGGGGCGGAGAGTGCACGGTGGTTGCACCCCCACCGGCTTTGTCGCCATCGGCTCGTGCCTGGCAATCTTGCCGCGGCTGCGACGTACCCGGCTACCGTGGAGTGTCGCCGTTGGCGAAGCCGATGAGACTCTGAATGGTGGCCCTCCATTCGTCGATCTTGTCTGCCGTTGGAGGGTAATCCAGGAGCAGTTGAGCTCGCGCTAAAGCTTCTACTGAAGTGGTGGGTGGCAGTGGCGAACGGTGCGAGGAGCGGGATATGCTCGGACTTCTAACTATGTTAGAAGGAGCAGCATCCCGTCCAGGCGACCGTGTCTTGCTCGTGCCAGCATGTTGGCGTGCATGCTGGTCTTGAGCACCCCGTGATCCACCAGCTCGATCTTGGTCCAACGAACGTATGGTACCGCGAGTACCATGATGTTGTCGGTCCTGTGTCTCCTGGGACGGGCGCGGTGCATGTACGGACGCCGAGGTCTGCGGGGCCTTGTCCTTGGACCTGGCAGCACCGTGAGCTCCCTCGTCGATGCCCGTTCTTCCGCCGGCGTCTACCCCACCACCCGTTTGCTCCGGTGGTGGTGGGATCGACATGGATGGAGCAGCCACCTCCGAAGCCTTCTTCTTCGGTGGCATGTCGATGAAGAAGATGAAGATCTAGCTTCGTCGCGAGCAGAGATCAGTTCACGTAACCTCGACGTCCCTACAGGCGCGCCAAAGATGTCGTGGGAGAATCGATCCACGGACACCTATGGGGCGGCGGACCGAGCCCTTCGGTTCGGTGGGGGCGGAGATCGCACAAAGAGCGGATCGGCGCGGCACCACGAAGCGGTTTACCCAACCGGAGCTCTCCGGAGAGATAATACTCCTACTGCCGCATGTCTGAGTGTATTGAGTTCTTGCTCGGGAGCGCTGAGTGCTACAGTACACACTAGCTGCTAACGAGACCGAGCGTGAGTGTTTTCTGGCCTCGAACCCCCCTCTATGTTGCGCATGGGCCTCCTTTTATATGCTCAAGGGGTCACCGACAGGTGGCAATGTAGACAAGGGCAAAAATGGAAAAGAGTTGCGGTTGGTACAACTACTTGTACCGTGTATCATACCTAACCCTGACGGCAGGGGACAAAGGCATTAAATGCCCGTCTGCATCGCCCAAACAGTGCAAAAAGGGACCATCAGGGGCGCCACCGCTTGCCACGATGGCAATCTTGTCGGCCGCTGCCACCACCTTGCACCGCGGCTGCACACTTCTTGCCACGCTACCGAAAGGTCCCAGGGCGACACGTTGGTGGATGCGCTGGAGCGCGGGTACAGAGTGGTAGCTTGCCGTGGCAAGCGCCTTGCCGCGATCGTTGTCTTGTCACGTCCGGAAGCTTGTCGCTCACTGGGCCTTGCCGGGACGCGTGGCGCGTCGCGGCAAGTTCCTTGAGATGCCTCGATTGGCCTTCCCGGCAAGCTCCTCTTGCCGGGGTCTTGTCTCCTTGGCTTGAATACTTTGTTATTGAATGGCTCCAAAGGAACCACGGAGGACCTTGGCGGTCACCCGGCAAGCCTTGCCGCGGGTTGTTGCGACTGCCCGTGCAAAAGTTCGGGATACTAGGGTACCCCTACTCTAGTACACCGACCCCCCCCCCCACACTGATACATAGAGCGCTCTAGTCATGTCTCCCTGCCACACACAAACTTGACTTGTGCCCTCTGATGTTCCGGTAGGTCAGTCGCCCTATATCTTTGACTTGCACACACACACACACACACACACACACACACACTATTTCGATGGCTCTCTTCATCGATCTCGCACCCACCCACTTGATCCTCTCTTCGACTCTATCGATATCTATGACCCCTCCCTCTCTTCTCGTGGATCGCCCGACCCTCTATATATGATATGGATAGGCCTCCATTTCACACACATTGCATGCAAAATTTTGTTTGAGATGTCATCGATACATATTCCCACAAATACATTCACGAAATCACCCCCCCCCCCAAAAAAAACAAAAATACTCACGAACGTACACGCCATTTGTCTAGGTTTGTATCTCTCTCACACACACCCATGTAGGTGGGGGACGTGCACGAAGAGAAGAGGTGCACGCACGGTGCACGTACTCCCGTCTTTTTCCCAACCACACCCGCGCGGGTACACGGTGGAGCTCATTTCTGTACGAAAAGGCAGCCCATGTGGTAATTTGACACGTGTACTGGTTGTCCACTTAGTGGAGGGAGGATCGTCTACCACGGGTGAACAAATAAATTGCGACTTGACGCGTTATGTTAAAATAAAAAAGAGGCAAACCATGTGGGGCCTACCTTAGAGGCAAGGCTCTATACACTGGAGTACTTTTGATGTGTCCCGTCAACTCGTAGAATGAGGAGAAGCTTGCTTAGTACGCCGTATCCCCCACCCACGGGCGCAGTGGCTTGCAGGATGAGGTGAAGCTTGCTTAGTAGTAGTACTGTACGCCTTACACCCGCTCCCTCGCCAACGCGTGTGGTGGCTCGCAGGACGAGGAGAGAATTTTACTACTCCCTCCATTTACTCCTCGTCCCTACTACCTTGGTTAGAGAGATTATCATATTGTTTGGAATATATATGTCCTTTAGTAGATTTCAATGTGAACTACTAGTACATACTCCAAACACTGATGTATATAGACGTATTTTAGAGTGTAGATTCACTCATTTTGCTCCGTATGCAGTCCTTATTGAGGCCCTATTTGGTTCATAAGTCCTAGGACTTTTTCTAGTCCCAACTAAAAAGTCCCTACTCCTTAAAAAGTCCCTCCCTGTTTGTTTTCAGGGACTAAATAGTCCCCTAGTCCCTCCCTAGAGGTTATTGAATGACCATGTTACCCCTAGTATACAGAAAAATAACAACCAAACAACACCATGGGGCGGCGGGGCAATGGGTGCAGGGAGGGGCATTGTTGGAAAAGTCCCAAAAAAGACTCTCCTTGAGAGTCTTCTTCATTAAGTCCCTAAAAGCAAGTTTTAGTCCCTAGTAGTCCCTCATGTTTGGTTAAAAAGTCTCTAAGAGGGACTTTTTCTAGTCCCTACACTAAAAAGTCCATGGAAATAAACACCCCCTCAAACGGACGTAATAGCACGCACTCTCCCTTGCCCCTCGACCCTCGCCCACGTGGTGGACGTGCAGTAATCATTCGATCTCATATAGCCAGAACGATATATACTGCAATACTATTATTGCTCGACTTCCCGAAGAGGCGAAGAGCCAATCGCAAGGTTAATATTTTGGAGATGCCAAGCGCAAGGTTTATAGGAGAATGAGTAGTAGGTGCCGCGTCATTTATAAATAAAGTTTTTTTTCTTCAGTGGCACGTACGCAATATAATAGGTTCATATGGAGAGAAAAGGAAACTGCTCCACTATATACATAGTCAGGACGGGCCAGCCTACACGGTTGCTTGCTGGGGTTGCTCTCTTCACACTCTCTCGCACAAAACGACTATGGCCACATATCTAACATCCCAGCGGATTACGTCCGCCAGGGGAAGGGGTGGATGCATGTGTAGATGCGATCGCCGTCGCCGATGGCGAAAACCCACTGTCGGCACGTCCCGATCAGGGATCCCCGCCGTTCTCTCTCACAAAGCCGGTGAGGTTGCCTTCATCCCTTGCTCACTGCCGCGATGTGAGAAGTTGCTGCCTCCCGCCGCCCTCCTCAATGTTGAGCTACGTCCCGACATCCCTCAGGTACAACTCCCTTTACAGCCGGCATGCACCACTGCTCCAGCTGCCCACATCACTCCATGTGGATATTTCTCTACTTCTTTGCCCCGCACATACCTCTACTGGCTTCTACGTACTATATTTGTGATGAGTTTATGTCTCATCAACTAGTCTGAGTAATCTTATTCTAATCACGGTTCTTCAATTTCTTTGCCACAGGGATGCTCATCTCGATTTTGATGAAATTGCACTAAATGATCCGATGGTCAAAATGTTGCAAACTTCATTTCTTGGGAAGCTGGAACGTTGCCAGCAAATTAAAGCCTGGTTAGGGTTTACGGTTCAAGGGCTAGGGACTACTTGGATCATTTTTTTCTTTAGCTGCCTCTGTTCCAAAATAAGTGTCAACTTTAGTAGTAGTACAACTTTGTACTAAAGTTTGCATAAAGTTGAGACCCTTATTTTGGAACGGAGGGAGTACGTATTTCCTATGATCTGTCAATCATTGAGATGCAATAGCATGCATGTTAGTCTCCTTTGTATTTGATGAAATGTTGCAACGGGCAACCTTGGACGCAAGATACATGTAACAGAAGGTGGAAGCTTCATAGCATTGTACTATCTCGCTGATAAATTACAGTAAGTACTATACTAGTACTTCCTCCGTTCCTAAATATAAGTCTTTGTAGAGATTTCACCATGAACCACATACGGATGTATATAGATGCATTTTAAGTGTAGATTCATTCATTTTGTTCTGTATGTAGTCCACCTAGTGGAATCTCTACAAAGACTTATATTTAGGAACGGAGGGAGTACTATGTAAAGAGTTAGGTGTCCCACGCTGTCCAGAAAATATGGTGATAGTGTGAGGTGGGCCATGTAATCACTGAGCCTACGTGTTTTCACTGCTCTTGCACTCCTCCGCTGTAAGAATGGAGAAAATTGTAATCTAGTAGTATCTCCTTTCGCCGAAAGCGTGGCACATCCAGCAGTCCTACCACCTCAGTAATAATGACCAATGAGCCATCAAATCACATAGACCCAACAGTAAGTTGGACGGACGAAGCAACCATCACTCTTGAATCCGCTTCTCCCTTCAACACAAATGCCAGTGAGAGGTCGCGTCTGCTCTACCTGGGCATGAATGCGGCACCGGTTCTTTGGAGCGGCGCTGACCGTTTCGAGCGGGAAGCGCACACGGGCGATCACTACAAAAAAAAGATACATCTGTGACATTTTGGGCCGAGCGAATTTTTTTCTGTCATACATATGATACTTCTATGACGATAATTGTGACAGAACCCGGTATCATCATAGATGTGGTGGGCTCCTACTTCTATGACAAAAAATCATGACAGAAAATGGGCTTTTCGTCTTGGGCGGGCCGGAGACGCAGCTGCATGACATTCTTTGGGCCGTCCATGACGGAAAAACCGTGGTAGAAGCAAGGGGAGGAAAATTTGAGGTGTTGCGATTCACGGTGGGAGGTCGGGGCGAAGCGATCGCTGCTTTCTCGTGTGCGATGCATGTGTGTGCGGCGATGGCTCTAATCGAACCCGAAGCGGGCGTTGGGCTCTAATCAACCCGAGTGATTGCACCGCAGTTACGCGTTCATCGAACCCGAGCGATTGATGGATGGCTGTTAACTGAACCCGATCGAGCGATTCGCCGCCATCGCTTCTAATCGAAGCCGATTGATGCTGCCCTAAGATGAGCAAAGGAGCGCGGGGGTGGGGGTTTGGATGAACAGTGAGCGGTGGCTTTGCCTCTGGATGAACAGGACCCCGTGGTGTGGAGGGCTGGATGAACAGTAGACTGTGGAGGGGTGGCCGTGGAGGGGTGGTTGTGTTGGGGAACGTAGTAATTTCAAAAAATTTCCTAACCACACTCAAGATCATGGTGATGCATAGCAACGAGAGGGGAGAGTGTGTCCACGTACCCTCGTAGACCGAAAGCGGAAGCGTTAGAACAACGCGGTTGATGTAGTCGTACGTCTTCACAGCCCGACCGATCAAGCACCGAAACTATGGCACCTCCGAGTTCTAGCACACGTTCAGCTCAATGACGTCCCTCGAACTCCAATCCAGCCGAGTGTGGAGGGAGAGTTCTGTCAGCTCGACGGCGTGGTGACGATCTTGATGTTCTACCATCGCAGGGCTTCGCCTAAGCACTGCTACAATATTATCGAGGAGGACTATGGTGGAGGGGGGCACCGCACACGGCTAACAGATCAAGAGATCAATTGTTGTGTCTCCAAGGGGTGCCCCTCTCCCCGTATATAAAGGAGTGGAGGAGGGGGAGGGCCGGCCCTCTCTATGGCGCGCCCTAGGGGAGTCCTACTCCCACCGGGAGTATGATTCCCCCTTTCCTAGTAGAACTAGGAGTCCTTCCAAGTAGTAGGAGTAGGAGAGAAGGAAAGGGAAGGGAGAAGGAGAAGGGAGGAAGGGGGCCCCCCCTCCCTAGTCCAGTTCGGACTAGTCCATGGGGAGGGGTGCGGCCACCCTTTGGGTCCTTTCTCTCCTTTCCCATATGGCCCATTAAGGCCCAATACGAATTCCCGTAACTCTCCCGTACTTCGAAAAATACCCGAATAACTCGGAAACTTTCCGATATCCGAATATAGTCGTCCAATATATCAATCTTTACGTCTCGACCATTTCGAGACTCCTCGTCATGTCCGTGATCACATTCAGGACTTCGAACAACCTTCGGTACATCAAAACATACAAACTCATAATATAACTGTCATCGTAACGTTAAGTGTGCGGACCCTACGAGTTCGATAACCATGTAGACATGACCGAGACACGTCTCCCGTCAATAACCAATAGCAGAACCTGGATGCTCATATTGGCTCCCACATATTCTACGAAGATCTTTGTCGGTCAGACCGCATAACAACATACGTTGTTCCCTTTGTCATCGGTATGTTACTTGCCCGAGATTCGATCGTCGGTATCTCAATACCTAGTTCAATCTCGTTACCGGCAAGTCTCTTTACTCGTACCGTAATACATCATCTCGCAACTAACTCATTAGTTGTAATGCTTGCAAGGCTTAAGTGATGTGCATTACCGAGAGGGCCCAGAGATACCTCTCCAACAATCGGAGTGACAAATCCTAATCTCGAAATACGCCAACCCAACAAGTACCATCAGAGACACATGTAGAGCACCTTTATAATCACCCAGTTACGTTGTGACGTTTGGTAGCACACAAAATTTTCCTCCGGTAAACAGGAGTTGCATAATCTCATAGTTATAGGAACGTGTATAAGTGATGAAGAAAGCAATAGCAACATACTAAACGATCAAGTGCTAAGCTAACAGAATGGGTCAAGTCAATCACATCATTCTCCTAACGATGTGATCCCGTTAATCAAATGACAACTCATGTCTATGGTTAGGAAACATAACCATCTTTGATTAACGAGCTAGTCAAGTAGAGGCATACTAGTGACACTATGTTTGTCTATGTATTCACACATGTATTATGTTTCCGGTTAATACAATTCTAGCATGAATAATAAACATTTATCATGATATAAGGAAATAAATAATAACTTTATTATTGCCTCTAGGGCATATTTCCTTCAGTCTCCCACTTTCACTAGAGTCAATAATCTAGTTCACATCGCTATGTGATTTAACACCAATATTCATTTCTGTATATGATTAACACCCATAGTTCACATCGTCATGTGACCAACACCCAAAGGGTTTACTAGAGTCAATAATCTAGTTCACATCGCTATGTGATTAACACCCAAAGAGTACTAAGGTGTGATCATGTTTTGCTCGTGAGAGACGCTTAGTCAACGAGTCTGTCATATTCAGAGCCGTATGTATTTTGCAAATATTCGATGTCTACAATGCTCTGCACGGAGCTACTCTAGCTAATTGCTCCCACTTTCAATATGTATCTAGATTGAGACTTAGAGTCATCTGGATCGGTATGAAAGCTTGCACCGATGTAACTCTTTACGACGGGCTCTTTTATCACCTCCATAATCGAGAAATATTTCCTTAGTCCTCACTAAGGATATTCTTGACCAATGTCCAGTGATCTACTTCTAGATCACTATTGTACTCCCTTGCCAAATTCAGAGCAAGGTATACAATAGGTCTGGTACATAGCATAGCATACTTTATAGAACCTATGATTGAGGCATAGGGAATGACTTTCATTCTCCTTTCTATTTTCTGCCGTGGTCGGGATTTGAGTCTTACTCGATTTCACACCTTTGCAACACATGCAAGAACTCTTTCTTTGACTGTTCCATTTTGAACTATTTCAAAATCTTGACAAGGTATGTACTTATTGAAAAACTTATCAAGTGCCTTGATCTATCTCAATAGATCTTGATGGTCAATATGTAAGTAGCTTTACTGAGGTCTTTATTTTAAAGAACTCCTTTCAAATACTCCTTTATGCTTTCCAGAAAAATTCTACATCATTTCTGATGAACAATATGTTACTCACGTATATTTATCAAAAAGGCGGTAGTGCTCCCACTCACTTTATTGTAAATACAGGCTTCACCGCAAGTCTGTATAAAACTATATGCTTTGATCAACTTATCAAAGCGTATATTCCAACTCTGAGATGCTTGCAGCAGTCCATAGATGGATCGCTGGAGCTTGCACATTTTGTTAGCCCCTTTAGGATTGACAAAACCTTCTGGTTGCATCATATACAACTCTTCTTTAAGAAAACCAATAAGGGATGAAGTTTTGACATTCATTTGCCAGAGTTCATAAAACGTGGCAATTGCTAACATGATTCGGACAGACTTAAGCATCGCTACAGTTGAGAAAATCGCATTGTAGTCAACATATTGAACTTGTCGAAAACCTTTTTGTGACAAGTCGATCTTTGTAGATAGTAAGACTACTATCAGCGTATGTCTTCCTCTTGAAGATCCATTTATAAAATATGGCTTACCGATCATCGGGCAACTTCACCAAAGTCCACACTTTGTTCTCATACATGGATCCCATCTCAAATTTCATGGCCTCAAGCCATTTCGCGGAATCCGGGCTCATCATCGCTTCCTCATAGTTCGTAGGTTCATCATGGTATAGTAACATGACTTCCAGAACAGGATTACCATACCACTCTGATGTGGACTGTACTTTGGAAGACCTACGAGGTTTTGTAGTAACTTAATCTGAAGTTTCATGATCATCATCATTAGTTTCCTCACTAATTGGTGTGGAAATCACTGGAACTAGTTTCTGTGATGAACTACTTTCCAATTCGGGAGAAGGTACAATTACCTTATCAAGCTCTACTTTCCTCCCACTCACTTCTTTCGAGAGAAACTCTTTCTCTAGAAAGGATCCATCTTAGCAACGAATATCTTGCCTTCGGATCTGTGATAGAAGGTGTACCCAACAGTTTCCTTTGGGTATTCTATGAAGACACACTTCTCCGATTTGGGTTCGAGCTTATCAGGTTGAAACTTTTTCACATAAGCAATGCAACTCCAAACTTTAAGAAACGACAGCTTAGGTTTATTGCTAAACCATAGTTCGTACGGTGTCGTCTCAACGGATTTCAATGGTGCCCTATTTAAAGTGAATGCAGTTGTCTCTAATGCATAATCCCAAAATGATAGTGGTAAATCGGTAAGATACATCATAGATCGCACCATATGCAATAAAGTGTGGTTATGATGTTCGGACACACCGTTACGCTGTGGTGTTCCAGGTGGCATGAGTTTGTGCAACTATTCCACATTATTTTAACCGAAGGCCAAACTCATAACTCAAATATTCATCTCCATGATCAGATCGCAGAAACATTATTTTCTTGTTATGATGATTTTCCACTTCACTCTGAAATTCTTTGAACCTTTCAACTATTTCAGACTTACGTTTCATCAAGTAGATATACCCATATCTGCTCAAATCATCTGTGAAGGTGAGAAAATAACAATATCTGCCACGAGCCTTAATACTCATTGGTCTGCATACATCAGTATGTATTATTTCCAACAAGTCAGTAGCTCGTTCCATTGTTCTGGAGAACGGAGTTTTAGTCATCTTACCCAAAAGGCATGATTCGCAAGCATCAAATGATTCATAGCCATGTGATTCAAAAAATCCATCTTTTATGGAGTTTTTTCATGCGCTTTACACCGATATGACCCAAACAGCAGTGCCACAAATAAGTTGCACTATCATTATTAACTTTGCATCTTTTGGCATCAATATTATGAATATGTGTATCACTACGATCGAGATCCAACAAATTATTTTCATTGGGTGTATGACCATTGAAGGTTTTATTCATGTAAACAGAACAACAATTATTCTGTGACTTTAAATGAATAACCGTATTGCATTAAACATGATCAAATCATATTCATGCTCAACACAAATGCCAAATAACATTTATTTAGGTTTAACACTAATCCCGAAAGTATAGGGAGTGTGTCATGATGATCATATCAATCTTGGAACTATTTCCAACACTCATCGTCACTACCCCTCAACTAGTCTCTGTTTATTATCTAACTCCTGTTTCGAGTTACTAATCTTAGCAACAGAACAAGTATCAAATACTCAGGGGCTACTATAAACAATAGTAAGGCACACATCAATAACCTGTATATCAAATATACCCTTGTTTACTTTGCCATCCTTCTTATCCACCAAATATTTAGGGCATTTCCGCTTCCAGTGACCATTTCCTTTGCAGTGTAAGCACTCAGTTTCCGGCTTTCGTCCAGCTTTGGGCTTCTTCGCAGGAGTGACAACTTGCGTGTCATTCTACTTGAAGTTCCCTTTCTTTCCATTTGCCCTTTTCTTGAAACTAGTGATCTTGTTAACCATCAACACCTGATGCTCTTTCTTGATTTCTACCTTCGTCGATGTCAACATCACGAAGAGCTCGGGAATCGTTTTCGTCATCCCTTGCATACTATAGTTCATCACAAAGTTCTACTAACTTGTTGATGGTGACTAGAGAACTCTGTCAATCACTATCTTATCTGGAAGATTAACTCCCACTTGATTCCAAGCGATTGTAGTACCTGCACAATCGAGCACATGCTCACGAGTTGAGCGATTCTCCTCCATCTTTTAGCCATAGAACTTGTTGGAGACTTCATGTCTCTCAACTCCGGTATTTGCTTGAAATATTAACTTCAATTCCTGGAACATCTCATATGGTCCATGACGTTCAAAACGTCTTTGAAGTCCCGATTCTAAGCCGTTTAGCATGGTGCACTAAACTATCAAGTAGTCATCATTTTGAGCTAGCCAAACGTTCATAATGTCTGCATCTGCTCCTCCAATAGGTCTGTCACCTAGCGGTGCATTAAGGACATAATTTTTCTGTGCAGCAATGAGGATTAACCTCAGATCACGGATCCAATCCGCATCATTGCTACTAACATTTTTCAACACAATTTTATCTAGGAACATATCAAAATAAACATATGAAAGCAACAACGCGAGCTATTGATCTAAAATATAATTTGCGAAATACTACCAGGACTAAGTTCATGATAAATTTAAGTTCAATTAATCATATTACTTAAGAACTCCCACTTAGAAAGACATCCCTCTAATCCTCTAAGTGATCACGTGATCCAAATCAACTAAACCATAACCGATCATCACGTGAAATGGAGTAACTTTCAATGGTGAACATCACTATGTTGATCATATCTACTATATGATTCACGCTCGACCTTTCGGTCTCAGTGTTCTGAGGCCATATCTGCATATGCTAGGCTCGTCAAGTTTAATATGAGTATTCTGCGTGTGCAAAACTGGCTTACACCCATTGTAGATGGACGTAGAGCTTATCACACCCGATCATCACGTGGTGTCTGGGCACGACGAACTTTGGCAATGGTGCATACTCAGGGAGAACACTTTTTATCTTGAAATTTAGTGAGAGACCATCTTATAATGCTACCGTCAATCAAAGCAAGATAAGATGCATAAAAGATAAACATCACATGCAATCAATATAAGTGATATGATATGGCCATCATCATCTTGTGCTTGTGATCTCCATCTCCGAAGCACCTCCATGATCGCCATCATTACCGGCGCGACACCTTGATCTCCATCGTAGCATCGTTGTCTTCTCGCCAATCTTATGCTTCTACGACTATCGCTACTGCTTAGTGATAAAGTAAAGCATTACAGGGCGATTGCATTGCATACAATAAAGCGACAACCATATGGTTCCTGCCAGTTGCCGATAACTCGGTTACAAAACATGATCATCTCATACAATAAAATATAGCAACACGTCTTGACCATATCACATCACAACATGCCCTGCAAAAACAAGTTAAACGTCCTCTACTTTGTTCTTCCAAGTTTTACGTGGCTGCTACGGGCTGAGCAAGAACCGTTATTATCTACGCATAAAAACCATAACGATAGTTCGTCAAGTTAGTGATGTTTTAACCTTCTCAAGGACCGGGCGTAGCCACACTCGGTTCAACTAAAGTTGGAGAAACTGACACCCGCTAGCCACCTATGTGCAAAGCATGTCGGTAGAACCAGTATCGCGTAAGCGTACGCGTAATGTCGGTCCGGGCCGCTTCATCCAACAATACTGCCGAACCAAAGTATGACATGCTGGTAAGCAGTATGACTTATATCGCCCACAACTCACTTGTGTTCTAGTCATGCATATGACATCTACGCATAAAACCTGGCTCGGATGCCACTGTTGGGGAACGTAGTAATTTCAAAAAAATTCCTACGCACACGCATGATCATGGTGATGCATAGCAACAAGAGGGGACAGTGTGTCCACATACCCTCGTAGACCGAAAGCGGAAGCATTAGAACAACGCGGTTGATGTAGTCGTACGTCTTCACGGCCCGACCGATCAAGCACCAAAATTACGGCACCTCCGAGTTCTAGCAAATGTTCAGCTCGATGACGTCCCTCGAACTCCGATCCAGCAGAGTGTCGAGGGAGAGTTCCGTCAGCACGACGGTGTGGTGACGATCTTGATGTTCTAAAGTCGCAGGGCTTCGCCTAAGCACCGCTACAATATTATTGAGGAGGACTATGGTGGAGGGGGACACCGCACACGGCTAAGAGATCAAGAGATCAATTGTTGTGTCTCCAAGGGGTGCCCCTCTCCCCGTATATAAAGGAGTGGAGGAGGGGGAGGGCCGGCCCTCTCTATGGTGCACCCTACGGGAGTCCTACTCCCACCGGGAGTAGGATTCCCCCTTTCCTAGTAGAACTAGGAGTCCTTCCAAGTAGTAGGAGTGGGAGAGAAGGAAAGGGAAGGGAGAAGGAGAAGGAAGGAAGGGGGCGCCCCCCTCCCTAGTCCAATTCGGACTAGTCCATGGGGAGGGGTCCGTCCACCCTTTGGGCCCTTTCTCTCCTTTCCCGTATGGCCCATTAAGGCCCAATACGAATTCCCGTAACTCTCCAGTACTCCGAAAAATACCCGAATCACTCGGAACCTTTCTGATGTCCGAATATAGTCGTCCAATATATCGATCTTTACGTCTCGACCATTTCGAGACTCCTCGTCATGTCCGTGATCACATTCGGGACTTCGAACAACCTTCGGTACATTCAAACATACAAACTCATAATATAACTGTCATCGTAACGTTAAGCGTGCGGACCCTACGCGTTCGATAACCATGTAGACATGACCGAGACACGTCTCCCGTCAATAACCAATAGCGGAACCTGGATGCTCATATTGGCTCCCACATATTCTACGAAGATCTTTATCGGTCAGACCGCATAACAACATACGTTGTTCCCTTTGACATCGGTATGTTACTTGCCCGAGATTCGATCATCGGTATCTCAATAGCTAGTTCAATCTCGTTACCGGCAAGTCTCTTTACTCGTACCGTATTACATCATCCCGCAACTAACTCATTAGTTGCAATGTTTGCAAGGCTTAAGTGATGTGCATTACCGAGAGGGCCCAGAGATACCTCTCCAACAATTGGAGTGACAAATCCTAATCTCGAAATACGCCAACCCAATAAGTACCTTCGGAGACACCTGTAGAGCACCTTTATAATCACCCAGTTACGTTGTGACGTTTGGTAGCACACAAAGTGTTCCTCCGGTAAACGGGAGTTGCATAATCTCATAGTTATAGGAACATGTATAAGTCATGAAGAAAGCAATAGCAACATACTAAACGATCAAGTGCTAAGCTAACGGAATGGGTCAAGTCAATCACATCATTCTCCTAATGATGTGATCCCGTTAATCAAATGACAACTCATGTCTATGGTTAGGAAACTTAACCATCTTTGATTAACGAGCTAGTCAAGTAGAGGCATACTAGTGACACTATGTTTGTCTATGTATTCACACATGTATTATGTTTTCGGTTAATACAATTCTAGCATGAATAATAAACATTTATCATGATATAAGGAAATAAATAATAACTTTATTATTGCCTCCAGGGCATATTTCCTTCAGGTTGAACAGGACCCCATGGTGTGGAGGGCTGGATGAACAATAAACGGTGGAGGGGTGCCCGTGGAGGGGTGGTTGAACAGGAGCCGGTGGAGTAGCGGGCGGTGGAGGCTGGATGAACAGGAGCCCGTAGAGGCTGGAGGAGGTCGACGGTGGAGATGAACAGTATCCCGTGGAGTCCCGTTTTGCGGTACGCCACACCCCTCCCGATGAACAGGACCCCCGTTTTGACCGTAGGAGGTCCATTTTGTCCGTTTTACGGTACGCCACACCCCTCCCGATCAACAGGACCCCCGTTTCGACCGTAGGAGGTCCGTTTCGTCCGTTTTGCGGTACGCCACACCCGTCCCGATCAACAGGACCCCTGTTTTGACCGTAGGAGGTCCGTCTCCTCCGTTTTGCGGTACACCAAACCCCTCATGATCAATAGGACCCTGTTTCGAATGTGGCCGGTCGAACACAAAGCCGTTTCCCCTGTTCTGCGATACGCCAGGCCTCGTTTCCATCACCTGTTTCGTCCAAGCCGGTTGGCTCCCACGCGTTCCGTTGCCTCCCGATGAACACGACGCATTCCGTTGCCTCCCCATGAACATGACGACGATGTTGTTTCTCCGTTTCGACCCAGCCATGTACACGAGCCCTCGCCGTACGTATGCGCGAGTAGGCATTCGAGACCCTACCCTTATGTACGTATGTGGCCGTATATTCTTTCTTGCACCCTAGCCGATGTACGTACGTGTACATGCTACGTGCGCGCCTCTACTACGACATGTGCGCGCCTCTACAACGACCAGTATGTACGTACACGTTCGCGACCAGAATGACAACGCTACGTATGCTTCGATCAGGTGGGTCCCGACTGTCAGACACTTCCTTGCGTGCGAAAATGTAGCTGGTGGGTCCCAGCAGTCAGAGGGGTGAATCGTTATTTTTTTTGCCCGAACCCACTTCCTTTGCATTTTAAGATGTAGCTGGTGGGTCCCACCAGTCAGGGGGGTGAATCGTTTTTTTTTTGCCCGGATGCACTTCCTTGCGTGCAAAGATGTAGCTGGTGGGTCCCAGCAGTCAGGGGGGCGAATCGTTTTTTTTGCCCGGACGCACTTCCTTGCGTGCGAAGATGTAGCTGGTGGTTCCCAGCAGTCAGGGGGAAACGTTTTTTCACGAAATACGGTGGCCCGTCCGGTGGGTCCCCGCTGTCAGGTGGAGGAATCATTATTTTGCGCGTAATAAGGAGGCACTTCCTTGCTGCGGCCATGGACCCAGCTGACAGCCTCTCCACGTACAGTCCACGTCCGATGGAAGTCGTTCCTTGACCATGTTGACCATGCCGCGCCGAGAGCATCACGGCAATGGACAACGGCGAGGCCTAGGAAGGGGATGACTCAAAGTCGGGGAAGACGCAGTAGTGGATGCCCACGCAAAGAGGAGTACGAGGGTTCACTGGTTCGGCTGCGGCGTGAGGCTGCTGTCGTCGCAGAATAACAGGGGGTGTGGGTGAGTAGAGAGATGGCCTGGCCAGCGGTGGGAGTAGTAGGGGGTGGTGAGGCCTCCGTGGCATCACAGCCGGCCACGGGAGGCAGGAGCACGCGGCACGACCAGCGCCGGTTTGGGCGGATGGAGCAAGAAGACCAGAGGTTGAAGAAGCACTACGGTCGTTGGATGAACATCGTACTGTAACAGGAGCTAGAATCGTTCATATTGACTAAGTTGACAAAGCCCTCCGTCCCCGTCAACTTGGTAGGCCCACAAGTCAGCCTCCCACTATGCCGGGTTCCACCTGGCAGGGGGAGTATTCATTTTTTTTGTGCGTAATAAGGAGGCACTTCCTGTTGGGGAACGTAGTAATTTTAAAAAAATTCCTACGCACACGCAAGATCATGGTGATGCATAGCAACAAGAGGGGAGAGTATTGTCCACGTACCCTCATAGACCATAAGCGAAAGCGTTATGACAACGCGGTTGATGTAGTCGTACGTCTTCACGATCTGACCGATCCAAGTACCGAACGTACGACACCTCCGAGTTCAGCACACGTTCAGCTCCATGACGATCCTCGGGCTCCGATCCAGCAGGGTGTCGGGGATGAGTTCCGTCAGCACGATGGTGTGGTGACGATGATGATGTTCTACCGACGCAGGGCTTCGCCTAAGCACCGCAACGGTATGACCGAGGTGGAATATGGTGGAGGGGGGCACCGTACACGGCTAAGGAACGATCACGAAGATCAACTTGTGTGTCATGGGGTGTCCCCCTGCCCCCGCCTATAAAGGAGTAAGGGGGAGGGGGCGGCCGGCCAAGGGAGGGCGCGCCAGGGAGGAGTCCTACTCACACCGGGAGTAGGACTCCCTCCTTTCCTAGTCCAACTAGGAGAGGGGAAGGAAGGGAAGGAGAAGGAGGAACGAGAGGGAGGAAAAGGAGGAAGGGGCGGCCCCTAGTCCAGTCGGTTTGGGCTAGGGGGCGCGCTCCTCCTCTCTCTCTTCCACCACTTGGCCCATGAGGCCCATTGCTTCTTCCTCGTATTCCCGTAACTCCCCGGTACCCCCGAAAATACCCAAATCACTCGGAACCTTTCCGAAGTTCGAATATAGTCGTCCAATATATCAATCTTTACGTCTCGACCATTTCGAGACTCCTCTCATGTCCCCGATCTAATCCGAGACTCCGAACTCCTTCGGTACATCAAAACTCATAAACTCATAATATAACTGTCATCGAAACCTTAAGCGTGCGGACCCTACGGGTTCGAGAACTATGTAGACATGACCGAGAGACGTTTCCGGTCAATAACCAATAGCGGAACCTGGATGCTCATATTGGCTCCTACATATTCTACGAAGATCTTTATCGGTCAAACTGCATAACAACATACGTTGTTCCCTTTGTCATCGGTATGTTACTTGCCCAAGATTCGATCGTCGGAATCTCAATACCTAGTTCAATCTCGTTACCGTCAAGTCTCTTTACTCGTTATGTAATGCATTATCCCGCAACTAACTCATTAGCTACATTGCTTGCAAGGCTTATAGTGATGTGCATTACCGAGAGGGCCCAGAGATACCTCTCCGACAATTGGAGTGACAAATCCTAATCTCGAAATACTCCAACTCAACATGTACCTTCGGAGACACCTGTAGAGATCCTTTATAATCACCCAGTTACGTTGTGACGTTTGGTAGCACACAAAGTGTTCCTCCGGTAAACGGGATTTGCATAATCTCATAGTCATAGGAACATGTATAAGTCATGAAGAAAACAATAGCAACATACTAAACGATCAAGTGCTAAGCTAACGGAATGGGTCAAGTCAATCACATCATTCTCCTAATGATGTGATCCCGTTAATCAAATGACAACTCATGTCTATGGTTAGGAAACTTAACCATCTTTGATTAACGAGCTAGTCAAGTAGAGGCATACTAGTGACACTATGTTTGTCTATATATTCACACATGTATTATGTTTCCGGTTAATACAATTCTAGCATGAATAATAAACAGTTATCATGAAATAAGGAAATAAATAATAACTTTATTATTGCCTCTAGGGCATATTTCCTTCAGTCTCCCACTTGCACTAGAGTCAATAATCTAGTTCACATCACCATGTGATTTAACACCAATATTCATATATGTATATGATTAACACCCATAGTTCACATTGTCATGTGACCAACACCCAAAGGGTTTACTAGAGTCAATAATCTAGTTCACATCGCTATGTGATTAACACCCAAAGAGTACTAAGGTGTGATCATGTTTTGCTCGTGAGAGAAGCATAGTCAACGGGCCTGTCACATTCAGAGCCGTATGTATTTTGCAAATATTCTATGTCTACAATGCTTTACATGGAGCTACTCTAGCTGATTGCTCCCACTTTCAATATTTATCCAGATCGATACTTAGAGTCATCTGGATCAGTGCCAAAACTTGTATTGACGTAATCCTTTACGACGAACCTTTTTGTCACCTCCATAATCGAGAAACATATCCTTATTCCACTAAGGATAATTTTGACCAATGTCCAGTGATCTACTCCTAGATCACTATTGTACTCCCTTGCCAAATTCAGAGCAAGGTTTACAATAGGTCTGGCACATAGCATAGCATACTTTATAGAACCTATGACTGAGGCATAGGGAATGACTTTCATTCTCTTTTCTATTTTCTGACGTGTTCGGGTTTTGAGTCTTACTCAATTTCGCACCTTTGCAACACAGGCAAGAACTCTTTCTTTGACTGTTCCATTTTGAACTACTTCAAAATTTTGACAAGGTATGTACTTATTGAAAAACTTATCAAGTGCCTTGATCTATCTCAATAGATCTTGATGCTCAATATATAAGTAGCTTTACTGAGGTCTTTCTTTTAAATAACTCCTTTAAAATACTCCTTTATGCTTTACAAAAAAAATTACATCATTTCTGATCAACAATTTGTTACTCACATATATTTATCAGAAAGGTGGTAGTGCTCCCACTCACTTTATTGTAAATACAGGCTTCTCCGCAAGTATGTATAAAACTATATGCTTTGATCAACTTATCAAAGCGTATATTCCAACTCTGAGATGCTTGCACCAGTCCATAGATGGATCGCTAGAGCTTGCACATTTTGTTAGCACCTTTAAGATTGACAAAACCTTCTGGTTGTATCATATACACCTCTTCTTTGATAAATCCATTAAGGAATGTAGTTTTGACATCCATTTGCCAAATTTCATAAAATCTGGCAATTGCTAACATGATTCAGACAGACTTTTAAGCATCGATACTAGTGAGAAAATCTCATTGTATTCAACACCTTGAACTTTGTCAAAAAACCTTTTTCGGCAAGTCTAGCTTTGTAGATAGTAACACTACTATCAGCGTCCGTCTTCCTATTGAAGATCCAGTTATTTAACATGGCTTGCTGATCATCGAGCAAGTCAATCGAAGTCCATACTTTGTTCTCATACATGGATCATATCTCAGATTTTATGGCCTTAAGCCATTTCGCCGAATCTGGGCTCATCATCGCTTCCTCATAGTTCATAGGTTCATCATGGTCTAGTAACATGACTTCCAGAACAGTATTACCATACCACTCTGGTGCGGACTGTACTTTGGAAGACCTACGAGGTTTTGTAGTAACTTAATCTGAAGTTTCATGATCATCATCATTAGCTTCCTCACTAATTGGTGTAGGAATCAGTGGAACTGATTTCTGTGATGAACTACTTTCCAATTCGGGAGAAGGTACAAATTACCTTATCAACCTCTACTTTCCTCCCACTCACTTCTTTCGAGAGAAACTCCTTCTCTAGAAAGGATCCATTCTTAGAAACGAATGTTTTGCCTTCGGATCTGTGATAGAAGGTGTACCCAACAGTTTCCTTTGGGTATTCTATGAAGACGCACTTCTCCGATTTGGTCCGAGCTTATCAGGTTGAAAATCTTTTTCATATAAGCATCGCAACTCCAAACTTTAAGAAACGATAGCTTAGGTTTACTGCTAAACCATAGTTCATACGGTGTCGTCTCAACGGATTTAGATGGTGCCCAATTAAACGTGAATGCAGTTGTCTCTAATGCATAACCCCAAAACGATAGTGGTAAACCGATAAGAGACATCATAGATCGCACCATATCTAGTAAAGTACGATTACGACGTTCGGACACACCATTACATTGTGGTGATCCAGGTGGCGTGAGTTGCGAAACTATTTCACATTCAAATGAAGATCAAACTCGTAACTCAAATATTCGTATCCACGATCAGATCGTAGAAACTTTTTTTTTCTTGTTACGATGATTTTCCACTTCACTCTGAAATTCTTTGAACTTCTCAAATGTTTCAGACTTATGTTTCATCAAGTAGATATACCCATATCTGCTCAAATCATCTGTGAAGGTCAGGAAATAATGATACACGCCGAGAGCCTCTACACTCATCGGATCGCATACATCGGTATGTATTATTTCCAATAAGTCAGTAGCTCGTTCCATTGTTCCGGAGAACGGAGTTTTAGTCATCTTGCCCAAAAGGCACGGTTCGCAAGCATCAAATGATTCATAACCAAGTGATTCCAAAAGTCCATCTTTATGGAATTTCTCGTGTGGTTTATACCGATATGAGCCAAACGGTAGTGCCACAAATAAGTTGCACTATCATTATTAACTTTGCATCTTGTGGCATCAATATTATGAATATGTGTATCACTACGATCGAGATCCAACAAACTATTTTCATTGAGTGTATGACCATTTGAAGGTTTTATTCATGTAACAGAACAACATTTATTCTCTGACTTTAAATGAATAACCGTATTGCAATAAACATGATCAAATCATATTCATGCTCAACGCAAACGCCAAATAACATTTATTTAGGTTTAACACTAATCCCGAAAGTATAGGGAGTGTGCGATGATGATCATATCAATCTTGGAACTACTTCCAACACTCATCGTTACTTCCCCTTCAACTAGTCTCTATTTATTCTGTAACTCCTGTTTCGAGTTACTAATCTTAGCAATCGAACAAGTATCAAATACTCAGGAGCTACTATAAACACTAGTAAGGCACACATCAATAACCTATATATCAAATATACCCTTGTTCACTTTGCCATCCTTCTTATCCACCAAATATTCAGGGCATTTCCACTTCCAGTGACCATTTCCTTTGCAGTGTAAGCACTCAGTTTCAGGCTTTGGTCCAGTTTTGGTCTTCTTCACGGGAGTGACAACTTGTTTGCCATTCTACTTGAAGTTTCCCTTTCTTTCCCTCTGCCCTTTTATTGAAACTAGTGGTCTTGTCAATCATCAACACTTGATGCTCTTTCTTGATTTCTACCTTCGTCGATTTCAACATCACGAAGAGCTCGGGAATCATTTTCGTCATCCCTTGCATACTATAGTTCATCACGAAGTTCTAGTAACTTAGTGATGGTGACTAGAGAATTCATCAATCACTATCTTATCGGAAGATTAACTCCCACTTGATTCAAGCGATTGAAGTACCTGACAATCTGAGCACATGCTCACTAGTTGAGCGATTCTCCTCCATCTTTTAGATATAGAACTTGTTGGAGACTTCATATCTCTCAACTCGGGTATTTGCTTGAAATATTAACTTCAATTCCTGGAATATCTCATATGGTCCATGACGTTCAAAATGTCTTTGAAGTCCCGATTCTAAGCCGTTATGCATGGTGCACTAAACTACAAGTAGTCATCATATTGAGCTAGCCAAACGTTCATAACGTCTACATCTGCTCCTGCAATAGGTCTGTCACCTAGCGGTGCATTAAGGACATAATTCTTCTGTGCAGCAATGAGGATAAACCTCAGATCACGAATCCAATCCGCATCATTGCTACTAACATCTTTCAACATAATTTTCTCTAGGAACATATCAAAATAAACATATGAAAGCAACAACGCGGGCTATTGATCTACAACATACATAGACAAGCAAAATACTATCAGGTACTAAGTTCATGATAAATTTAAGTTCAATTAATCATATTACTTAAGAACTCCCACTTAGACAGACATCTCTCTAGTCATCTAAGTGATCACGTGATCCAAATCAACTAAACCATGTCCGATCATCACGTGAGATGGAGTAGTTTCAATGGTGAACATCACTGTGTTGATCATATCTACTGTATGATTCACGTTCGACCTTCCGGTGTCCGTGTTCCGAGGCCATATCTGTTATATGCTAGGCTCGTCAAGTTTAACCTGAGTATTCCGCGTGTGCAACTGTTTTGCACCCGTTGTATTTGAACGTAGAGCCTATCACACTCGATCATCACGTGGTGTCTCGAAGACGAAGAACTTTCATAGCGGTGCATATTCAGGAGAACACTTCTTGATAATTTTAGTGAGAGATCATCTTAAAATGCTACCGTCAATCAAAGCAAGATAAGATGCATAAAGGATAAACATCACATGCAATCAATATAAGTGATATGATATGGCCACCATCATCTTGTGCTTGTGATCTCCATCTCCAAAGCACCATCGTGATCACCATCGCCACCGGTAGCGACACCTTGATCTCCATCGTAGCATCATTGTCGTTATGCCATCTATTGCTTCTCGACTATCGCTACCACTTAGTGATAAAGTAAAGCAATTACAGATGCTTTGCATTTCATACAATAAGCGACAACCATATGGCTCTGCCGATTGCCGATAACCGGTTACAAAACATGATCATCTCATACAATAAAATATAGCATCATGTCCTTACCATATCACATCACAACATGCCTGCAAAACAAGTTAGGCGCCCTCTACTTTCTTGTTGCAAATTTTTACGTGGCTGCTACGGGCTGAGCAAGAACCGTTCTTACCTACGCATCAAAACCACAACGATAGTTCGTCAAGTTAGTGTTGTTTTAACCTTCGCAAGGACCGGGTGTAGCCACACTCGGTTCAACTAAAGTTGGAGAAACAGACACCCGCTAGTCACCTGTGTGCAAAGCACGGCGGTAAAACCAGTCTCACGTAAGCGTACGCGTAATATCGGTCCAGGCCGCTTCATCCAACAATACCGCTGAACCAAAGTATGACATGCTGGTAAGCAGTATGACTTGTATCGCCCATAAGTCACTTGTGTTCTACTCGTGCATATAACATCAATGCATAAAACCTAGGCTCTTGCCACTGTTGGGGAACATAGTAATTTCAAAAAATTTCCTACGCACACGCAAGATCATGGTGATGCATAGCAACGAGAGGGAAGAGTGTTGTCCACGTACCCTCGTGAGACCGTGGCGAAGCGTTATGACAACGCGGTTGATGTAGTCGTCGTCTTCACAATCCGACCGATCCAAGTACCGAGCGTCGGCACCTCCGAGTTCAGCACACGTTCAGCTCGATGGCGATCCCGGACTCGATCCAGCGGGTGTCGGGATGAGTTCCACGATCTGACGGCGTGGTGGCGATGATGATGTTCTATCGACGCAGGCTTCGCCTAAGCACCGCAACTATATGACCGAGGTCGAATATAGTCGTCAATATATCAATCTTTACGCCTCGACCATTTCGAGACTCCTCGTCATGTCCCCGATCTCATACGGGACTCGAACTCCTTGGTACATCAAAACTCATAAACTCATAATATAAGCATCATCTAAACCTTAAGCGTGCGGACCCTACGGGTTCGAGAACTATGTAGACATGACCGAGACATGTTTCGGTCAATAACCAATAGCGGAACACGGATGCTCATATTGGCTCCTACATATTCTCTGAAGATCTTTATCGGTCAAACCGCATAACAACATCGTTGTTCCCTTTGTCATTGGTATGTTACTTGCGAGATTCGATCGTCGGTATCTCAATGCCTAGTTCAATCTCGTTACCGGCAAGTCTCTTTACTCGTTATGTAATGCATCATCCATAACTAACTCATTAGCTACATTGCTAGCAAGACTTATAGTGACGTGCATTACCGAGAGGGCCGAGAGATACCTCTCCGACAATCGGAGTGACAAATCCTAATCTCAAATCGCCAACTCAACATGTACCTTCGGAGACACTGTAGAGCTCCTTTATAATCACCCGATTCACGTTGTGACGTTTGGTAGCACACAAAGTGTTCCTCCGGTAAACGGGAGTTGCATAATCTCATAGTCATAGGAACATGTATAAGTCATGAAGAAAGTAATAGCAACATACTAAACAATCAAGTGCTAAGCTAACGGAATGGGTCAAGTCAATCACATCATTTTCCTAATGATGTGATCCCGTTAATCAAATCACAACTCATGTCTATGGTTAGGAAACTTAACCATCTTTGATTAACGAGCTAGTCAAGTAGAGGCATACTAGTGACACTATGTTTGTCTATATATTCACACATGTATTATGTTTTCGGTTAATACAATTCTAGCATGAATAATAAACATTTATCATGAAATAAGGAAATAAATAATAACTTTATTATTGCCTCTAGGGCATATTTCCTTCACTTCCTTGCGTGCGAAGATAGCTGGTGGGTCCAACATGTCAGCGGGGGGCATGTTTTTTTCGCGAAATACAGAGGCCCTTCCGGTGGGTCCCAGATGTCAGGTGGAGGAATCATTATTTTGCGTGTAATAAGGAGGCATTTCCTTGTGTGCAGCCATGGACCCAGCTGTCAGCCTCTCCACGCACAGACTACTTCTGATGGTGTCATTCGTTGACCACGTCGCGCCGAGCGCATCCAAGGTGGTGGACGACGGCGAGGCCTCGGAGAGCAACGAGCCGGAGATGGGAAGAGGCGGGAGTAGAGTTGCAGACGAAGAGGTGTACGAGGGTTAACTGGTTCTAGTGCGGTGTGGTTCGGCAGTCGGTTGAGAAGAACAGGAGGTATGGAGGGGTGGAGGGATGGCCTGGCCAAAGGTGGAGTAGCGCTTCATAGCGAAGTGTGCTAAGCAGAGCTGCTAGCAGCAGGAGGCGGGAGGTGGCCTCGGCGGCGTTGGAGGAAGAAGACGAGAGATTGAAGATGGATGCTGGTCGTTGGATGTAAATACAACGGCTAACATGTTAGAATCATTTGTTGACTAAATTGACAACGACTTGCGTTGGCTTCGACCTATTGGCCCACATTTCAGTCTCCAAAAATGTGGCACGTATTCAACCCATTTTTTCAGAATTTACAGTCCTTTTTTTGCGCGGTAGAATTTACAGTCAATTTGATCTTTTTTTTGAATTACAATCATTAGCTGGGCTGGGTGAACAAATAATGTAGCGTCCATGCGGCCCATTTATTTTATTTTCTAAAAAATTACAGGCCATTTGCACTTTCTCGAAATACACGATTTTGCTAGGCTGATTCTAATTATAATGTTTGGCTGGGCCAGCAATGTTATCAAAAAATAAAAAGGGGCTGAGCATTTTGTTATAAATATATTTAAATAATAAGTGATATTATTACATTCGTCCTTAAATCTTACCAAGCTTTTGTACACAATCACTAGGATATTCGTGCCAAAACAATCCAGGATTTTATTTGTTAAGAAATTATTTTTATAAGTTAATAAGATGTGGGATATTGTTTTCTTACATATGTAAGTATCTTTTAAATATATGATGACAATAAAAATAACATATAATAACATATAAAATAATTTAAATATATATAATATAGTTAGAAGGGAAACATAAGTTGGACCTGGCGTTCCTATTCTTATATAAAAAAATAGAACAGACCTCTGCGTTTTCTTCAAAAAAAATACATAAATTGGGCTGCCAAAAATAAAACCTTGGATGGGAAGTCCATAGGTCAGTCGATACATGACGGCCCTAAGAAAATACAAACAGGCCTATGAACCTCCCATCCGAGGTCATCGGCTGCGCATGTTAAAAATGAAAGCCTAGAAGGGGCAGCCCAAAACCACGTCCAACACTTGCCAAAACTCGTTTTCTCTGTGTTTCACACACTCGACATTGTGTGGGCATTTTGACTGTGCATCATATGAAGATGTGCTATGCATGAATGTTGATCAGCATGATGTTAACTGGCTGGTAGTTCCATTTTCGACCACGAATAAAACTTCCAACATGATGTTAACCCTGTTTGAAAAGGCCATGTTAATATAAACGCTCTGCCTCTGAAAGTTGCAGTTTCTTATCTGAAACTGAACTTGCAGTTTCTTATCTGAAACTGAAACTTGTAGTTTCTTCTCTGAGAATCACATTGTCTGCACTTTTATACTCCTATAAAACTACATATTTTAAGTGCTAAAAATAGATCTCTAGAATTCATAAAATACTTCATATGCTCAATACAGCAAATCTGAAATTCAAAATACATTCATATCTGAAAGTACTCTCAAAATACACAACACAAAACACAATTCACAACCTGCAAATACTGACAACCCTAAGCTCCTCCTGAGAATTCACAACCTGCAAATACTGACAACCCTAAGCTCCTCCTGACAATTCACAACCTGCCCGACTATTGGGTTGGGGGACAGCCCCCTCCTATTCCTCGGCGGCAGACAGCCGCCCCGTGAGACGATGTGAATGGCGAGGGAGACGATGGCGGGGAAGCGTCATCGGGCGTACTGCTTTTCTCCTCTTGCAGTTGGGTTCGGTCGATGAAGACTCCACCGGCTCGCTCTGGCAGGACACCCTCACAAATGGCACCCTGTAGGTGCTCGATCCTTCAATCTCTGGTGGATGCTCCATCTGGGATCGATACTCCCACCACCGCTCCCTCACGATCGGATTCGGTGAATCTGTTTGCTCCATAGCCCAGAGGAGCAGCTCTATGTACTCTGGCGCGACTCCCTCCGGGAGTATCGCCACCTTTTTGCTCTGTTGCAGATATTTGGTCATGGATGTCGCCGTCGCCGCTAGTTGGTCCTTGTTGTCAAACCAAGACTGTATCTCCAACATCCTAGCTAGCTACACAGGGTCTCCGTCTGCGATCCTCACCTATCGGTTGTACTCCTCGATCGATCTACTTCTCTATAGCACCTTCACTCGCCGGCGGTGGTTTTTGAATGGAAGAGGAGAGGAGCAACGCTGGTTTTGGATTAGAACGGGAGAGGAGCGATGCTGGTTTTGGACTAGAACAAGAGAGGAGGGGCGATGGTTTTGAAATGGACGAGGAGAGGTGCGGCGCTGGATTTAGATTCGAACAGGAGTGGAGCGGCGGTGGTTTAAGAGGAGAAGAGCGGAAGAGCGGCGCTGGTCTTGGAAGTATTTTTTTGTTGTTTTGCGTATTTTGGGTCAAAGTTTGACCATGTCCTGTATTTGACAAGCAAAATGTGAATGCATGTCACCAAAAATTGTATCCTTTGGTTTGTATCTGAATGTACTTTCAAATTATATTATTTTTGCATCGTATAACATATATTTTATGTGCAAAAATCATGGTCAATTATGACCCAGAATAAAAGGGAGACTAGTTAATGTGGGGTCGCTTTCTTAATTGAAGGGTAAATTGATTTTGATTTTGATCCAGTCACAGCACGCCGGCCCTCTCGCCCAATCCTAAATTGCTGTCGCACGCTCCTCTCCCTCTTCTCCATTGCAAAACCACCTCCTCTCCTCTCCATCATCTCCATTCCAAAACCACCGTCTCGCCTCTCCCTCTTCTGATCTTCTCCATTGCAAAACCACCTCCTCTCCTCTCCATCATCTCCATTCCAAAACCACCGTCTCGCCTCTCGCTCTTCTGATCTTCTCCATTGCAAAACCACCTCCTCTCCTCTCCATCATCTCCATTCCAAAACCACCGTCTCGCCTCTCCCTCTTCTCTATTGCAAGACCACCGTCTCTCCTCCCATCTTCCAAAGCTAGCACCGGACCACTCAGAAGGACATCTATGGAGAGGATGCAGCAGCGAATCAGGCAGATTGCCGGCGGCGACCAGGCAAAGTTAGCCAGGTTGAAGGAGATCCTTAGTTGGTTTGACAATGAGTGGGAGATTTCGAGGATGGTGCGGGCCATGTGGCTTTGTATGCGAAAGAGCGAGACGACGACAATGAGGGCGGCGATGTACATGTACTCCTCGGCAGCAGTCACGTCGCATCCCTCCAAGTTCATCGAGTATCTCCTCTGGGCGGTGGAGCAGATAGATTCGCCCGAGGCGACAGTCAGGCGGAGGTGGTGGGCGTACAGGTCGAAGGTCGAGCACCTAGAGGATAATGAATCGATCGAGTATGGTGTGCCGTTCGTGAGGGTGCAGAGCCAGCCAGAGCCACAAGAGTATTCGTTCTCCCACCGCAAGAGGAGGCCGGATGGCGTGACGTCGCTTCCCCGCCGTTCTCCATGGTTCCCTCGACGCTCGCCTCGTTTCAACGGCGGCGGTAGTGTTTAAGGTAAGCTTCGCACTAACCTAATCTTCCACCTGCTCATGCTTACAATCAGTGTGACAGCTAATGAAAATCATGCTTACAATCAGTCTCCGAGTACTACACCAATCACCCTAAAATAGCTCTGGACCTTTGGGTTAAAGTTGTGACACAGTTTACAAATAAAGAAAAATAGATTGGTGCTTCTTTCAGAAAAGAGTACTCCCTAGAAAACTGCCAATATAAGCTACTAGTATTTGGTTAGAGGATTTGCTACCGATAAAGATCCGTCCACAGAGAGCGCCACACATCCCACTGGTGGTGGTGGATGCCAATGCGTGCATGCAGCATGGTTGGTGTCGGTAATTTTTACTTGGCACAGCTCGCACTCTGCATATATGTCGGTTCCATACGTACATTTGTGCAGTTCCACCAAAATGTAGTTGAATAACCCTGTTTGCACAGATAATGAAAAAGCGTTATTACATTATAGTGGCACTAGTTGATGAAACACACAAAATAAATAGAAGAAAATATTGTGATAGTATCACAGTATGCCATGCTACGAGGGCGAGATGGGCCATGCGACGCCTCATACGGTACGCCTCATACTGGACATCGTCCCAAGTCTCCCAGATACACCTTCTGCCAGTGATGAACATCAGCGTACAGCGGTAGTACAAGGAGGCGCCTTGAGACATTCAAATCTCTATTTTTGTAAATATCAACTAAAATTAAGCACCCCAGTTTGCAAAAACGCTTAAACATTAACAATGGGACTAGTTGATGAAACATACTTTAACAAAGAGAAGCACTTTCTTTATCTACATTGGAAATGAAATGATAGAGATGACACTCGCTCTATTTTAACTGTATTATTACTTCATTTTATCAGTGACACTAGGGTCGAGCAGGTGGCAAACAAGGGGTACCGTGTGTCGCAAGGATGGAGGCCGGGGGTGCTTAGACTGGGATGCTGAAGCTGGCTCTTTCAGTCACCAACATGGATTATTCAATTCATGGGACCTTTTGGTGCAGTTCACCTAAAATGAAGCAATGTCCCGTGAGATAGCAGCTTCTTCTTCAAAAAAAAATTAAGAAAAGGGCTCCAGCCCCGGTTCCATTTCCATCAGAAAATGAAACCCACAGAGCTTCTTCTTCATTAGTTGCAATAAAATTGAGCAACATCAAGGTTGGTTGTGAAGCTCCTGGAATGCTCAACTATAATTTGGATATCATTTGTGCAGTTCAACTAAGATTGAGTGTGAAATGTATATCTCTGTTTGCACAAAAAAGGTGGAAAGGAGAGTGACTAACAAGTGATGAAACATGCATCAAATGAAAAGAAGCATGTTCCTTATCTGAATGGCAATCCTACAAGAAGAAGCATGTTCCTTATCTGAATGGCAATCCTACAAGGACAGTAGCAATTTCTAAAGCAGTGGCATTGCTAGATATTAGTGTGGGCATTAGGATTAACTATGACAACCGTTAAATACGACATTACTTTGGGCACGGGAGAGGAGGCGGACTAGGACAATTGCATTTCTAACAAAAAGAACCAACTTATCTTAATGGGAAATTTTAGCAGGACATGTAAAGAAGTGCCATTGATTCATATTACTGGAGGCATTACATTGAAAATAACATTGGTTTAACGTGTCCTTACTTTTAATAGTGCGACTGCTACATTTTACCAGTGGCATTACATAAGAGTGGCTCGGGGCAACAAACATCAGAACAGGATATCTGGGTTGGTCCCATTTTTGTTCGGTATAGCCACCTTATACTGTGTGAGGCTAGCAAATCTAGTGCCGGACTTACTCTGTTAACTTGTCCCCCAGTCCCCACTTTCTTTCCTTTTTCAACCAATAGATCGGGTTTATATTGAGTTTGTACTGCGTTTCCCTTTATTTCCCTATTAGTCCTAGAGACCAGTTGGATAGCCAGTCTCTGCTACTTTTCGCCCCCATTATTTCCTCTTTTGACCAAGTCCTAGATTCAGGTAACAAATCCTGCCCCACCCCGACCCCCTTTCTACCTTGTTTGAACCAAGTAGTACTAGATTCGAGTGCATGAACTAGTTTTACCTCTTAAACTTAAAAAAATTAGGTGGTTTTCGAATAGCCGATCGATCCTATCTACGAGGGGGCCTGAGAAATAGTAAAAGATACAAATGCAGCGACATCAGGAGCTCGGGAAGTAGAGCAAGGCCGGTTTCGAAGAAAGTTATACCTGATGGTCGCCGGGATGTCGCTAGGTGGGTGGCGGGAGGCCGGATCTGCCCACACTATGGCAGCGAGGAAGAAGGGGCCGGAGGCCCTCCCTCGCCAGCGGTGCTTTGGAGAGAACGGCAAGGCAGGCTGATCGGGACGCGCCCAGCAGTGGGTAAGAGTCGTCGCCGAGGACGACCGCGTGAATGTTGCACCTTCTCACCTTTCCTGGCGGAGAGGATCCGGCTAGATCTGTGACCAGCGGTGAGCAGAGAGAGAGAGAGAGTTTGGCCACCGCTGTCGTGTTTAGATCAGGAGAGGCTGAGACAGTGTGAAGAGAGCAACACTAGCAAGCAAGCGCTGAGGCTCCTGCCTATATAGTGGAGTAGTACAAGTTTTCTTTTGTCTACCAGAGCCGGCTTGACCTCGTCAATGACTATCGACAAGTCTTCATGCACGTGGCCCAGAGGCGCAATTGTCGTCATTTTGATCTGAAGTGCCGGATTATAACATATGACACGAAAAAATGCCACATGACAAGAAATCATAACCTCACTGCCCAAAGGAGACAACATGAATCCCGACGGACAAACTAGACGAGGAACAAAGCTCAAATTAAAGATAAACTCGTAGAAAAGGGGTCCGTCGATAGATGTCCTAATTAACATAGCCGGCTTGACCTAGATGGCAGCCGAGTAGTCACTGTCCGTGCATGTGCCCCCAATGACTAGCCCAACTCAGTTGTCACTGTTTAACCCTCGCAGTGATCTGAAGCACATGACACCTAATTTTGCGAGATGACAAGAAACATTTTTTTAGATTTCTCACCACAACTACAGCCATGTACAACACAGCCTGCACGATATGTAGACGATAGCCAATCCAGGTGTGTCTGCTGGAGTCTGGTCACATACATGGACGAACTGATCTTCCGTGTCTTGCAGGGATTGTCCAGGCACCAACGTAGTACAACACTTCTCTAGTACAATCGCTCGTCTCCCTCTTCTATTAAGTCACCCGACTTGCGGGGCCGGGGAGTGTGCCTATGGTCTGTTCTCAATTGATGTCCCACATGTGTGTGCGAATGCAATATGACGCGCGTTCCATTCGGAGAGCGGCGTGCCAGACCGACCGACCGTCTGGGGTGTGACGCGAACGCGACGGGCGTGCTGTATACTCCGTACGTGTGTACCGTCGTTTTCTAGACGCTTTGCTCCATGGCGCGGGCGCAATCCATGGATACAAAATTAGTATACTATATACTATTTAAAAGTGGAGGGCGGGGCTTTTCCTGTGCGGTAGGCGGCGGGGCAGTTCCGCCTTGTCGGTTCGACAGAGACGCGAGAAGACGAGGGAGTAGGCTGCTGCAAACGTAGGGTTGTGTGATTTGACAGCGAGTTACTGCTGGACAGGTGGGCCCCCGTGATTTGACTTGCCATTATCATTTTAACTGCGGCGCTACGACCAGTGTGAGTCTCCCGATTCCTGACCACCTCCATACAGGTGCCTCTCCCAATGCTCCACCATGTAGTAGAGGCTGGCTCTTGCATGAGAGCCCACTTCTCCACTTTTTCCTTGCCTCTCTTTCCTCCACATATGCAAAAATGCCATGTAAAGCGCACTATTGTACTTACTTGCTCCTCACAAAAGCTTAAGCTTGCCACATAGGCATAAAGTCTGATGTGGCAAGTTAATCAAGAAGAGAGAGACTAGTTTGGTGACCCAAGGAAGAAACGGTGCTAAGCGCGTGTACCTAGGTGAAAAGACAATTTTGAGTCTATAGCTAATTAAATGAAGCAAACTTAGCAACACCATTTCATTGGAAGAGGTCACTCCTTGGCAAATGCAATAAATACTAGTACTCCCTGTGTCCCATAATATAAGAACGTTTTTGGCACTACACTAGTGTCAAAAACGTTCTTATAATATGTGACGGAGGGAGTACGAAGAAATAGATAGAGAGGAGTAAAAAATATACACTTATAGCCAACCTTATAGCTAACCTTGTTTGTAGTATGAGTGACTAAGTGATGACTATGTATGACATGCCAACATCAGACAGCCTAACGCACCATGTTAAATCTCCATGGGCGCGACCGTGTGTGCGACGTGACGGTCGTGTTAGGTACGAACATGATACGGGGTGTTGGCAGCCCTTGGATCTGAGATCAAATGGTTGCATGCTAAGTTGCTGAAAATTTGCAGAATAACCCTCCCGCAGCAACCAGCAAATTTCCTCCCGCGGGCCAGAGTAGGTTTCTCGGTTTGCATGCGGGTTTAATGGAGGCGAGGAGGCGTGTTCAGCCGGGCGTGCAGTGGACGGCGCAGTACTATTCGATTTGACAACTACAACTAGTATATTATAAAAAATAAAGAAGAGTAGTAGAGATAGAGATATGAATAGAGACTAGGGAGGAGCACCATCTACTGCTTTGTGGGCTACTCCTGCGCTCCATTCGGCGGCTGCAACGTCCCCTACAACCACTCCCTCCTGCGCACCATTCGGCGGGCGCTGTTGACATTTGGGGAGCGCACTCTCGCGACTGCTAGCAGCCACGACTTCACCGACAACAACTTCTCCCCCGACCCTGGCAACCTCTTCCTCAACGACATGGGCGACAACCTCAACGCCAATGGTGCTACCCCCATTGCACCGTATGTGTTTCTGTCCTTCCTGTTCGAAATCGTGGTAGAATTCTTGTTTCTACTATGTGTCCTAGACTCGATTTGTTCATCTACTATGCTAGTCCGCATGATTAGTTTAATCTCTGTTATAGCCGTCATCATTTATTTTGTCGTAAATCTCGTAGTAACTCGCTCATATATTCAACTGGCGGAACGTCCCCTACAGCCACTCCTGTTTCATGGACGGCCTGGTCGATGCCTCCAAGGAGCCGTTCATCTACTGCTATGAGTGCTCGGTGCCGTTTTGGGGCTCGCTGGCAGACATCATGCATCACCTGACGCCGGCGTGCGGCGATCACTACTGTCCCTTGGCGAAGAACATCAAGTACGAGACGTGCTACCCGTTCACTGTGCCGGAGTCACTGGAGGATCAGTGCCACCTGCTAGTCTTGGAGGAGGACGGCAGCGTCTTCCTCTTGATCGTGGCCATCGGTGAGGCCCGCGCAGGGCGCCTCCACATCTCTGTAGTGTGTGTCATGGGCGACGCCGCTGACGCTGACACTGACACGAGGCCGATGTACGGGTGCGTGCTCACTATTACTACCCCTCGGAGGTCCGTGGGCGGCGACATCGCTACGCAAGCGACTTGGACTCGCCGAGCTGGGACCTTCCCGCCGATGTGGACATGGAAGACGCATGGTATTATTTGACCCCCAACAATGTGCATGGGGACTCCAAGGAGGTTCACCTGGACATATGCATTACTAAGTTAAATGTTGATCTTTAGTCTTTGCTCAATGTAATCCGCTGTCTAAGCATGTGGAGACTTCCATGCATGATCTTGCTCTATTGGAGTATCGCGCATGAATAAAAGTGTATCCATTTATGGTTTAGTCTAGAATCTTCCATGTATGAATTTTTACTACAGTACCGTTGAAAGACTTATGATGAACCATTTCCTTCAAAGCACAATAAGAGTTATTTCTTCACAAGTTTTGGATGCAGGTTGAACAGTTGAACGCTTTTGTTTGCAAAAGATACTTTTTTATCTATTTCACCCAGATGTTTCTGAGCTCTAGAGATGAAATAATATCCGAAGAAACCTATCGATACCTGTTACACATGAGATGACCCCCACACCCTTTTTCAAAATAAACAACACCCCGATCAATGCATTTCACTCTTCCGTGCAATGGACGGGCACCTTACTTGCTCCTACAGGTGCTTAAGCTTGCCACATAGGCAAAAGTCTGATGTGCCAAGTTAATCAAGAAGAGAGGGACTAGTTTGGTGACCCAAGGAAGAAATGGTGCTAAGCACATGTACCTAGGTGAAAAGACAATTTTGAGTCTATAGCTAATGAAATGAAGCAAACTTAGCAACACCATTTCATTGGAAGAGGTCACTCCTTGGCAAATGCAATAAATACTAGTACTCCCTATGTCCCATAATATAAGAATGTTTTTGGCGCTACACTAGTGTCAAAAATGTTCTTATATTATGGGACAGAGGGAGTACGAAGAAAGAGATAGAGAGGAGTAAAAAAATACACTTATAGCCAACCTTATAGCCAACCTTGTTGTAGTACGAGTGACTAAGTGATGACTATGTATGACATGCCAACATCAGATAGCCTAACACACCGTGTTAAATCTCCAAGGGCGCGACCGTGCGAGTGACGCGATGGCCGTGGTAGGCGCGACCATGATACGGGCTGCTGGCAGCCCTTGGATCTGAGATCAAACGGTCGCATGCTAAGTTGCTGAAAATTTGCAGAATAACCCTCCAGGATAGGATATTCACCCATAGGTCTAGAATCACGCCATGCAACCGTTCGATCTCAGATCCAAGGGCTCTCGGAAGCCCGTATCATGGGAGAATGGAAAGCCACTACCCTGTCGTTCGCACGCTGGCAGTTCGCTCCTACTCGTCCCCGCACGTCCTTTAATACTACTGCAGTTCGCTCCTAGTCGTCCCGTCCATTCACATTACGGCAGTTCCACTAATCCTAACCCTCCTCCCAAATCCATGGTGTCCCAAATCTCCCCGATCGGCAGTGAGTACAAGGTCAGAACCATCACCGGCGATGATTTCAACGTCATCTACACCCGTTCTTCTGCGACGGTGAAAGGATGCCTTTCTCGCTTCAGACGCATGTTCGAAGACTCAGATGATGAGTAGGTCGCTGGGCTAGATGTTGAGTACACCACAGTCCTCGGACGAGAGAAGGATCTAAAGGACGAAGAGAGGAAGAAGCCCGCCATGATCCAGGTTTGCGTGCATGACTTATGCTTGGCCTACCACATATGCCATACCGATGTTGAGTGCCAGGATTTTAAGGACTTCCTCGAGAGCAACCTAGTCAAATTCGTTACTGTAGACTTTGGTAATGGCAAAGAAGTCATGCGTCAGATAGGCCTCGTTGTAGGCAACACCTTCGACCTCCAAAAGAATCGGCTGGTGTCCTCTTGTCGCCTTCACGCTGACCTGGCAGAGCCATGGTTCATCCTTCAGACAAGAACGGAGAAACCTCCATACACATTTCATCGTCATGCATGGCAGCGGAATGTACTAGATATAGACCACATCCACTACGCTGCAATGGATGGCTACCTTTGTTTCAATATCTACAAGGGTTGGATGAAGAGCAACAACCAAGTTGGCGGTTCAAGCAAAGAAGTATCGGCCAAGAGGAAGAGGGACAAGGACGAAGTCGAGGACGTGGACGAGGACTCCGAGTAAGGTGGCAGTGTCGTTGCTCATGGTGGTTCTAATGTAGTGTCTACTGGGATAGTTGCAAAGTTTAATTTGAGGTGTGCTTAATTTAATTTAAGGGATGTGTTGTGCTGAGCCCCCAGCAGAACTATGTTATGTTTCTTCTTGTTACTTCAACTCTTTAGTACGTACATACTAGTATTTCTTACATTTCATCTTTTTAGTTCGTATAGTACTACCACTCGTTTCTTCACATTATATACGTACAATATATATGGCCAACATCATATAGCCAGCAGTTTAGTTGTCAAAGAATTTCAGGGTGCTTAGTTTTGTCAAAGAATTCCAGGGTGCTTAGTTTTATTTGAGGGGTGGGTTGTGCCGGACACCATTATTGTGACTAGCCATTTTAATAGTACTATATGCATAATTTTGCGAACAACGCTCTCTATATGTAACACCTTTTTTTTAATTTCAAGTTTTGCTCCATGGTGCAATCCATCGATACTACTGCTGTACAAAAGTATACATTTTTTAAAAGGCTAGAGGGCGGGGCAGTCTAGCTTGGTCGGTTTCATGAGAGGTGAGGGCCTTTGTGATTTGACAGCTCACTACTACTGGAAGGCGGGGCCTTGTGATTTGACTGCTCGTATAAATGCGCCAATGACCTGATCAAGGAGGAGCAAAGAACCATGCGGTATACTCAAGTTTTCCATTGGAGTAGTACTACGACAGAGGAGCACGAAACACGGCAGCCCAGTGCCATATGGCGATAAAAAATGATCTAATTTGCTAGTCATCTCATTGTTAGCATTGTTCTATTCATTCCCTCAAAAAAACCATTGTACTATTCATGCCTCGCAGAGAACGTGACACGTGCGGTGAAACACCCGAAGCAAAAGTTGAAACACAGCAGCAAAAGAAGAAGGAAGATTCTCACCCCAAATGATCTAATTCGCCGCGGAGTCGTAACTACTTCTTCATCGCCTCCACGACCTCCATCTCCTTGCGCGTCTCCTCCACCATCTTCTTCATTCTGTCCATGACATGGGATTTCTCAACGCGAGCCTTCATCATCTGTGCCACGGCCAGATTATGTACCTTGACAGCAGCCGGGTGCTCGATGCGGAGCTTTGCCAACTCCTCCTTCTGTTCCATGACGAGGGCCTGCAGCATCTTCATCGAGGAACTACTATTCTCATGCAGCTTCTTCCAGCCGGCGTTCTTCTCCTTCAACAGGTCGATCTCGTGGCAGAGCTTCGCCTTGTCCTCCTGAAGTCGCGGGATTTCGTCGGTCGCCTTCTTCGCCGAGGCAATGCTCTTCTTCAGCAGCATCACCAAGACAGCGGTCAACTCCCCCTGCTGATTGAGCTCAGCGGGCATGTCGTCGAGGCTCTCCTTCAGCAACTCCATCAAGCCTTGGATGAACTCCTTCTGCTTATTGAGGTGCTGATTGAGCTGATCGGGCATGTCGTCGAGGGATAATGACTCCAGCTCCGCCGGCTCGGCATGTTCGCCTGCGCGGCTAGGGCACTCCTGGGAGCCATCGCCTGCCCGTGAGAGATCCTTCAAGGTCTCTGCGTGGCGGCGAGCCCTCTTTTTTTCCGTAGCCTTGGTTGCCGCTCCCTTGTTATGAGTAGTTCTCGACCTAGAGCTCTGCTCACCGGCCATGGCAACGACGGACGAAGAAGAAGCACTTATGAGGAGGAAAGGTAGAGTAATTTTTGGTTAGGTAGTTCCCCTTTTTATAACCTAAGTACTAGCACTAGTACTAATACCTGCATAGTGGGAACATGTTCAGGTTTGGTACGTACTAGTAGGTGTGAGCAGGCTTTCGAATGTGATGGGAACAAGGTAAAGATTAATTGATGGTTTTGGTTTCGAGTCCCGAAACGGCTCGCGATGAGTTTAGCGGAACATAAATTTCAAGTACTACACTGCTCAAATGCGTAAATATTATGTTACTGTCAAAATTTGGCACAGAATACAAAGGAGACCAATGGAAGTACTACTTAGCAACCCATGATTTAACTACTCGCATGCGCGCAGTGGAGTAATAATGTCTTTCTTCGGCCCTCACGTCCACTCAATTTGCATGCGCTGTATTAATTGACCATCAATGAAGGGAACGACTTTACACGCGTCAAATTATCACATGGGGTGGATCTTGGTACAAAATTGCGTCCGCCCGTGTACCCGCGTGTGCGTGCGAGGGAATGAGTGCGTGCGTGGCGTGCGTGCACATCTTCACTTCGTGCATGTATCACACCAGTATGGCTCAGGGAGGACGAGTACATTCTTCTGGAACCAGCAACACGTCACTGTGATCAATCCACATAAGGAGGTCGCGACAACGCCTCCACATGTGCCACATGGCTTCATGAACTGTAAGAGAGACACTGTGTAGTGTGCCATTGGTATTCTAATTTTCGTGTTTTGCACATACTCGAAGTACTAGTAAGGTACACGTGCATTGCACGCATCAGATTTTGCAACCAAATTATGAATAAATACCACACTATAGCATGTAAGCTCTGACTCATATATGCCTGATGTAGCCCTTCGTTTAATTCGTATAGTTCATGGCATTCAAAATCAATTAGAGGGTGCTTGGATACCTTTTAGTCCCATGACTAAAAGTAGTGAGACTAAAACATGCTAGCCTCATCCATGCTTGGATCCAAATACTAAGGAGACTAAAATCAAGTTAATGAGCATTTATTATCCTCCAAACCCTCCAATCCAGAACTCGCCCGTGTTAAAGGAGAGGAGTTAAATGAGGAGAGAGGACTAATCCACATTTTAGTAGGGGTACCCCTGACTAAAAAATTTTAGTCTCAAGACTAGTTTTTGCCCCTCTTTAGTCAAGGGTGTTTGAAACTTTAGTCTCTTAAAGAGACTATTTTTAGTCAGACTAAAATAAGTCCCTTGGATCCAAGCACCTTCTTAGTTTTTATAAAAAAGCTAAGAACACGGGAATAGGAAAAACATGGGATTATAGTGGAATGTCTTCTTGAATCCTATAGGATTGTACGAGTGTTTGATTGTGCATGGAAAAACGCAGAATTATTTCAAAGAGGTTTAGTGGATGGGATGTTTCCTATGAAATCTAGTGCAAATGAATCATATGGAAAAATTCCTATGGTTTACAATCCTACGAATTAAACAACCAAGATAGGAAAAATTCCTAATTATTAGAATCCTCCAAAATCCCTTTGAGAATCCTTTGAATCAAAGAAGCCCTTAATCTATTTTATGATTCATGGAATTGTGCATTGTAAAGCATAAAGTAAAAACAAATAATCGCAATTCAACTAGAAAAAAAGTTTGGGCAGTTATGATACGGAAGATTCTAGAACAAAAGAGAACCACTGTTGTTTTGAGGTTTGTGCATTATGCTTAAGTTCAACCATGGAGTCTGCTAGATTGTGCATGTGGCAAAATCTGGTGGGGGGCTAGGTGCGAGGGGCCGAGTGGAGGGAGACTATGAAGGAATGCACAAGTGCGATATCGATATTTAGAGAGAGGGGACGAACACGCGCGCTATTGCACGCAGTGGCGGAGCCATGAAAAATAAATGAGCTAGGGGGCCAAGCATTGCTAATACTTTACGAGGAGGGTCAATTCATGAAATTAAACCTTTTTTAGCAGCAATTGTCTAATGATCACATTCATATTAGCCTCGATATATAGTGATGTTAGGGGGGCAGGGCCCTTACTGCCCCCTGTCTTCGCCATTGTGCACGCGTCTGAGAGATGAAGCAGAAGGTATGGATGATGAGAGGGGGACGTTGGATATATAATTAATTTGGGTGTATTAGTTATATATGTTAATCCTATATAGAGAGGTATAGATTGATCGATGTGGACGTGGGAAAGAGGGTGAGACCTCACTGGATATATTGATTGATCGGTTTGTGTGGAAAACTATGAAAGACCTAGCTATATACACACATACATAGAGGAACATCTATCGTTGCGCATGCACGCGTGAGAGATAAAGAATGCCCGATATGATGGAGAGGGGGATGTGTGTGGGTGTGTGCCTTCATGGGAGACCGGCCTGAAGAAAAAGATTGCATGCGTGCGATGGATAATGCCGACTGGTAGTGTGTGTGCATGCATGCACGAGAAAAAGTTAGTGGTACAATTTGTTGACGCTCAAAAATGGCATGATCGGAAAGAGTGGCTTGAGTCTATAATGGAATGAGGTTAAAATTATGAGTTTATGTCACCATTTGATGGCCTTCGTCAAGATGATCGAAATAAATATGAAGATGGACCAAAAAGGAGCTCAAGTGCAAAAATATGACAATTTCGGAGATACCCGTGTTGACACCTGATTAAAGAATGGCATGAAACCTAACCAAGATGGCATCTTATGGAAAAAGTTACAACAGAAAAGTTCTTCGTCTCGTTGAAACGATCGATTTTGATATAAAAATCGTTCCAATCCGAGTTCGTATGCAAAAGTTAGAGCCATCGGAATACAGCCCTGTCAGGAGGCAAAAAATGGCGCGCCCCACCAGACACCCTGTCTGATGGGTAGCGCGAAGGATAGCCTGTTTTGCGCGACCGATTTGACCCTCAAGATGACCTCTGATCAAAAAGCGTTCAACATAAAAGTTGTTCGTCTCGTCGAAACGGTCAAGATTGCTTTTGGGCTCGTTTCCATCCGAGATCGTTTACCACCACAAAAAAGACCCGCAAGGTGCAGCCAGTTTAAACCGAACAGTTTTGGAAAGTTCGGGCAAAACCAATCCGAATTTGGCTAGGGTTTTGGACGTGAATCCAAGACTTTTCCTTGCACGGGAAGTCCAGCCGCCTCTTATATACCTAAGGGGTGACGGCCGATTGAACAACACACAATCGATCAATCAATCTACCACTTTTTATCTTTTATCTTTTCTCCTTAACCCTAGTTCTTCTTCTTCCTCGTTCTTCGCCTGTTCTTCTTGTTGCAGGCGGCGAACCTCGAGGCCCTAGGGGCGATCAGGTCAACCTAGGGCAGCCCATAGCCGCCGCCACCGACGGGTCCCTCCCGGGCGTGTGAGGTTTCGGGTCCTGAAAAGCACCCGCCGGATTGCTTGCGTACCGCGCTTCCGGACGGGTCTCCTTCGACGTGAGCTGCGGTGCATCACCCTCGGCGTTGGAGGTACACGGTGACGTGTTCGTGTGCGAACACACTTTTGGCGACTCATTGGGGATTTAAGCTTTGAGCGGTCTCCGGCCCGTTCTTGCTACTGAAGAGATCGTCATCTAGGGTTTGCAATCTACAAAGGTAATATGAATACCCAATTCACATATGTAGATGCAAATAATGCATATGTTGTTGCTAGATCATCTAATGAGCATAATGTATCGGCTAGCCCTAGCTTTATCAATCATGCATCTAATTATGTGCAAGGGCCGATGCAACAAAATCTCCATGATTCTACTTCATATAATTTTAGCAACATGCAACATATGTATACCAACTCCCATGCATCGGCAACCCCACAAATCTATATGCCGATGAACAACATGATGAGTTTGGTTAATCAAGTTGAAACACCCCATGTAGGATCTTTCAATGGCATGCAACATAGTGTTTCATCTTTTTATTCATCGGCAACTAATTTGCAACAAGTTAATCCAAACATGCTGGTGGATAGGGGAATTGGCCATGCTACTACTAGTTATTCGACAATTACCTCAAACATCATATGCTACACCTAATGCTACTAATTTTTGGCACCATATGCTACGATCGATGTCCATAATTGGCTCCGCACCTTCATGGTCATGGCGAATAAGTGAAACTTCTGCAGGAGCACAAATGCCTTCACCTACTACCGTGGCATATCATGTACCCCTACACAATTCAGAATTTCGCAACTCATTGCGAAAGAGTCTAAAAGCATTGGGGGCAACCATATCCAGATGGGTGGTTGAAAACAAGCTTACATTCTCTTGGGATTTGTGCAACTCCATTCGACAGAACTAATAGAAGGCGGGAAGCCTCATGATTTTGCTGCAGAAAAGCTAGAGTTGTGCAAATGATGCAATGCCAAATGCTATACCATCCAAAGTACTACCTAAACAATTGCAAAGTTTGACACCTCATTGCCGAAAGAGTCTCAAAGTATTGGGGGGCAATCTCATGATGAGTGGATGGAAAATGAGATGAAAAAGTTTAAAGCTCGCCAAGCTGAGATGTGGGCTAAAATTAGACAAGAGCGAGAAGCCTTGCAAATTCAAAAAGATAAAGTTATTGATTCAGGTAACAAAGAAAATTCGGTTATTGAAAAAGCCGAATCAAGTAGTATATATTCTGAGTCCATCAAATTCAAAGAAGCAAGCATTATTGAGAAAGGGCATGGAAAGCATAGCAAGACAGTCATGCTTGATTTTTCCGAGGTCAATGGAACCTACTTCCTGCCCTATGAGTTCCGTGCCATAGAAATTGACAAGCCTCAAGGACAAGAACAAGTAGCCGAACAAAGTTCGGCTGACATGGATCTTCAAGGTAATGATGCACGGAATCAAGAAAAAGATGATGAAGAGGCATTGGGGAGTCATCCAAAGGCGAAGCAAGATATTGTTCAAGTCACACCACCATCATGCTCTCCCAACATATTTGAAGAGGTATGTTTAGCAAGTAATTTACCTATTTTCAGATTTGGTCAGAACTTTATTGTTGATGCATCTATTAGAAAAATCCTCATAAGTAATTTTGAAAGACCAATGAAGAAGGGTAATTTACTTGTTAGCAATAAAATTGTTATGGAACATATCGGTCAAACCATTCCACAATTTATAAAGACCGATGATGACTTATTGTTGCAGCCAAAGCTTTCCACGTTGCTTTATCTAAAGTTCATATCTAGTTGGGTAGCTTTGCTTATTTCTTACTTGGCTTGCACTTGGTCTCAATTGAGACATGTGTGTTCTAAATATTTTCATTTCAGAAGTTTAAAGCCAAGGTTAATTTCTTTTGAGAAATCTGATGCTAATATAATATCTTATCCAAAGACATCGAAGATAGAGTGGAAAAAACAATGCATAGCCGAATGGGGAGATTCTAAATCTGAACCATTCGTTTGCTTATCTCCAAAGCCGTTCAAACAGCAAGATCGGCTAGAAAACAAGAAGTATACCTTCAATTCAAGCATGTGTGATCAAATATTTGATTTGTTGCTGAAAAATAATTACATTACAATTCTTGATCACCATGTTAAGCCATCAATCCAAGGACGAATGTATTGTAAGTTGCATGATTCGTCCAAGCATAATTTTGAGGATTGCAACATGTTTCGTCAAATAGTTAAATCGGCCATTGAAAAAGGACGATTGAAGTTTGTTGAAACACCAAGAGATGACCAGTCTATTCCGATTGGTCCCGACGGTAAAAAGTTTTTGTATCGGCTGCTTCAAGCCGATCCATTTAAAGAGAATGTAAAAGTTGCAGGTGATGGGATCAAGCTTTCAAGTAAAGAAGTTGTTGAAGAGCGTAGCGAAGATAATCTTGAGGGCGAGAATTCCATCGAAGCTACAATAGAGACGCCAAGGACTGGGGGGCAGCAAGCAAGTCCAATGATCGATGATAGCAAATCAAAAGAAAATAAAGGCCGAAATAAGCGCAAGTATAAGAGATCAAAAATCACCTTCGCCGAACTGTTGGATAAATATCAAAAGAAGAGTGAAGAGAAGAATGCTTATCGGCCAAATCATGCAAAGAAACCAAGATCACCCCCAAGGCGCAAATATGAAGATCGGTATTGGCAAAGTGAAAATTTTAATGCAACATATTCATATCCTTATTTTGGGCCGCCAATGCCAATGCCGTGGGTGCCTCCTTATGCTCATATAGATACATATTCATCATGGGACAGGTATGATACAAGGGCACATTCTCCATCTTATTTTAGACCATCTCACCAATATTATGCAGCTCCAAGAAGATCAACATCTGAACAATCACATGTTAAAGACCGTTTCAATCATAAGGAATCGGTCCAGAGCTCAAGGAAGAGGAAAGAGGTGGTCAAACAAGTTTACCGCGTTAAAAGAGATGGTCGTAAGAGTGCTACTTCAGATTTGATCTCAAATGAAAAAGAGCCAATGGAAGTGTTGACATTGGCTACTAAAACAATGAGATGAAGCAACCAATTATTGAGAGTCAAAATGCCAAATCTGAAGAAAAGAAGTTGAGAGTGCACAAGGCCAAGAAAGAATTGCCATTGGTCAAAACAGAATCACAGCCGAGATGCCCACTCGGCTTATCATATTGGCAAAAGAAGAAATTACAAAATCTTAGTGCACAAGAGCTGAAAAAGAAGAACATGGCATGGGTTCCCAAGAAGATCAATCAAGACAAAAATGATGTGCATGCTACATTGCAACAAGTACAATAAAAGTGAAGAAGGAAAATAATGAAAGCCCCAAACAATTAAGCCGAAGGAGCGCATCACAACATCAAAATCTTCGGTTAGCACATCATCCATTTTCTTCAACAATGCCATTGATGCCTTTGCCATGGAATTCATCCACAGGTATGATCAGTTACCCTCCATGGACTTATTTTGACCCATGGATGCAACATAATTTTCCATATCATGACAGAGTATTACCAAATCACTATACATTTGGTTAGTTACATTTTTGTTGCTAAGACAAAGGGGCTGAAATATTTTATTGCTATTTTATTTGTTTATTTCGGCTATACATGCTTTAATGGATGAATTCTACATGGACCTCATGATAATGGCCGATAATTAACTATCGTCCTAAGAAACTATCCGATCATGGCCGGTGTGAAATTCTAACATCGTCCTTAGTTCAATTGGAACCGAGACAAGGTATATGTTAAGTGATATTAACCTTGTCTCTCTAGTGCTATGGAGATTATGTTTCGATGGTTGATATCATAACAATGGCCATGGTGTTGGTGTTGTTTATATATCTCCATATGGTGCTGTTATGTGAAGCCTCATGCCTCTTAAAATATTTATTGCACAATAATCAAAACCGAATATGCAATTTTATTCGGTTTGGAACTTTTGCCATATGTGCTAAACATATTGAGGCTTTTTGGTGATTCGTTATGAGTAGTGCAACAAATATCCAAGGGTTATGAATGTTTTGACGAATCACTTGTAGTTTATCTTGAGGTATGCCTAGATGCAAAATTTACCTTGGTTGCTTTAAAACTGTTCATATTTCTAGGCATGACAATTCAAAAGAGTTGGCACAACAAGCATCCGGCTACTATGTTAATCATGGTGTATTGAATTTCATTCAATAGCCGATGCTTAGTCTCGTCAACATAGGAAAGGCTGAATCGAAGTCCATTGCTTCGGCCACTAATGATTTTTTATGCAGGCAAAAAGTAAGGATTCAAGAAAGTTTATTGTTGATTATTTGCAAAATCCTAGCAAAAGGGTGAGCAATATGGTTTGGAGGATGACCTTGAGATACATATCTATGGGATTCTTAATGAAGTTGAGAAGGTTTCACCCAAGTTTGCATCAAGAATTCGCCTCAAATAAATGGCCGGTATATAATTATCGCTCTAAGCACATGCGAAGTGGCCGATGGAGTGTTGACATCGTCCTTAGAACCAACACGGTACAAGTTATTTTTCGGCATACTACCTTTGCCGAAAAACAGGGGGGCATGTGTTGACGCTCAAAAATGGCATGATCGGAAAGAGTGGCTTGAGTCTATAATGGAATGAGGTTAAAATTATGAGTTTATGTCACCATTTGATGCCCTTCGTCAAGATGATCGAAATAAATATGAAGATGGACCAAAAAGGAGCTCAAGTGCAAAAATATGACAATTTCGGAGATACCCGTGTTGACACCTGATTAAAGAATGGCATGAAACCTAACCAAGATTGCCTCTGATGGAAAAAGTTACAACAGAAAAGTTCTTCGTCTCGTCGAAACGATCGATTTTGATATAAAAATCGTTCCAATCCGAGTTCGTATGCAAAAGTTAGAGCCATCGGAATACAGCCCTGTCAGGAGGCAAAAAATGGCGCGCCCACCAGACACCCTGTCTGATGGGTAGCGCGAGGGATAGCCTGTTTTGCGCGACCGATTTGACCCTCAAGATGACCTCTGATCAAAAAGCGTTCAACATAAAAGTTGTTCGTCTCGTCGAAACGGTCAAGATTGCTTTTGGGCTCGTTTCCATCCGAGATCGTTTACCACCACAAAAAAGACCCGCAAGGTGCAGCCAGTTTAAACCGAACAGTTTTGGAAAGTTCGGGCAAAACCAATCCGAATTTGGCTAGGGTTTTGGACGTGAATCCAAGACTTTTCCTTGCACGGGAAGTCCAGCCGCCTCTTATATACCTAAGGGGTGACGGCCGATTGAACAACACACAATCGATCAATCAATCTACCACTTTTTATCTTTTATCTTTTCTCCTTAACCCTAGTTCTTCTTCTTCCTCGTTCTTCGTCTGTTCTTCTTGTTGCAGGGCGGCGAACCTCGAGGCCCTAGGGGCGATCAGGTCGACCTAGGGCAGCCCATAGCCGCCGCGCGCCCTGACGGGGTCCCTACCGGGCGTGTGAGGTTTCGGTCTGAAAGCACCCGCCGATTGCTTGCGCATCGCTTCGGACGGGTCTCCTTCGACGTGAGCTGCGGTGCATCACCCTCGGCGTTGGAGGTACACGGTGACGTGTTCGTGTGCGAACACAATTATAAAGAGAAGACTACTGTGTGGGTGTAAAAGAATAGGTGAGGTCATAATCAATGTAATGTTGAATTCAAATATTTGAATAAGAGATCCTGATGTTTGAAACCCATGCATGCGTGAATATAATGGAGATCTGCGTGGTGTGGTTTGGAAACGAGCATGTCGTAATGTATACACATTGAACAAGGTCAGACTGATTTGAATTTGAGATACCGATGGCAGACATCATTTGGCCACGTCCCATCCGTGCATGGACACACTATTCTAATTGGAGATGATGGGCGGCTTTCGCATCACATATCTATATCTATACCCCTATATATATATATATATATATATTATATTTTATACTTTTTTATATTGTGTGCGGGTAACTTTAACTTTGAAAGATGGTCGTTGGATGAGGCGAATCCGATGGTCCAAAGATGGCAAATTTGAGCACTATTGGCCGTTGGATATCATCTAGATTCCACCAGATTTCGCCACATATATAATCTAGAAGACTCCATGGTTGCACTTAAGCATAATGCACAAACATCAAAACACAAGCACTTCTTATTTGTTCTAGAATCTTCCGTATCAGAATTGCCCAAATGTTTTTCTACATGATTTGCCATTATTAGTTTTTACTTTATGTCTTACAACGCACAATTCCATGAATCTTAAAATAGATTAGCTTTCTTATAAAAACTAGATGATTTTGAATGAAATGAACTATAAGAATTAAACGAACATCTACATCATGCATATATGACTCAAAGATTGCATGCTATAATGTGGTGTTTATTCATAATTTGGTTGCCAAATCTCATGCGTGCAATGCATGTGTGCCTTACTCTAGTCTAAATGGTGTTTGTGTGTGTGTTGTGCGTGTTGAGGTGCAAATTGTCTTTTTTGGGGTACACGTTAAGCTTGTTCTTCCGAAATTTCAAGCCGCGCCTTGTTATGCTGAAAATTCAAGCTAGCGTCTCTGTCTATCATGCTGCGAAACTCCCGCCTCTTCAACCCGCACCTTGTTAGCCCGAAATATTTAAGATATATCTTTGTCTCGTTGTGCTCCGACAACTCCCTCCATCTCAACCCACGCCTTGCTATTCCGAAATTACAACGCGCGCGAAAACTCCCACCTCCTGTGAAATCCCGACACGTGAAATGCCCGTGGTACCCCTGAACCGAAAGAACCGCCTCAAATCGGTGGGGGGTACTTTTGTAACTTACCCCACATTTTGGACAAGCGCGTCTCTAAGCCATGGTTCCCCACTGCCATCCCATCCGCCCACCCATTCGTACACCGAGGCCGCGAAAACCCGCGACAAAACCCCACACCCTGCTCCGTCCGCCACCCAGCCGGAGCCTCTTCCCCGGCGACGTCGTCCACAGCAACACCTCGACGTCCCTCATCCACCGTACCGGATGAGGATCCGTCGTCGATCTCATCGTCCCGCCGGTTCAGCCACCCCGTCCTCCTCCTCCAAGGAGCTGCCCCGATGTTCCCCTTGTCTTTCGCGCCACCTCCATTCCCACACCATCGTCTTCACCTGCACCACCGGAAGAGCATCATCATCACCATTTCCTCGGATGAAGCAGCGTCCTAATCGGCGCCACCAAAGAGGTTGTACACTAATCGCCGCATTTTCTTCTTGATTCCATCTCACGGTGCTGCCGGCACTCGGTCCCGAGCCGACACGGCACGACTCCATCCACGGCGACGTCGCCGGCCACTTCCTCCACGACATCGCTCCCTCCGCGGCGACGTCCACATCAGTAGGAGCTGCTGCTGCTTTAGCTCTCGCTCGCGCTGCTGCTCTGCTCTTGCTCTCGCTCCCCTGCCTGGTCTGCTCTTGCTATTGCTCTTGCTCGCGATGCTGCTCTCGCTCTTGCTCTTGCTTGTGATGCTGCTCCGATTTATCTACACTTCAGTCGACTGAATCGACTTTTGGGTCAGTCGATTTTCAGGGGGTGGGGGGCTCACCGGGGTGAAGGAAGAACCAGCCGCAGCGGGGAGGGGGCTCGCCGGAGAGGTACCCCACTATCTATCTTAGGGTTAAGGATGGGGCGGTGGTCGCCGGTGGTGGCGGGGCGTTGGCGGGGCGGTGGCGCGGGGATTGCCAGAGAAAAAACTCGGCACGGGGGGCCTAGAGGGATGGCCGGGGTGGCGGCGGACCGGCGGTGGGGAGTGTTTTCGAGGCGGGCGGGGCGGCGCACCATCGGCCGCGGGCGGCGGGGGGCTGCTGTTTGGCCGGTGGTGGCTAGCGGCTCAGGGGGGTGGAGGTTGAAGATGAACCAAGATGAAAAAGTCAGTCGACCGACGTGTAGCCTCACCTTGCTAGTGCATTCAGTTTCAACAACAAAATTCAGTTTCGATAGCAAAATTCAGTTTCGACAGTTAAGTTCAGTTTCGACAGTTAAGTTCAGTTTCAACATTTAAGTTCAGTTTCAACAGTCAAGTTCAGAGATGAGCGGCTGATGTATTTTACATCTAGCACTTTGTGGTTATGTATTTTACGTCATGTATTGGAGATGCTATTAGAATTCCACTCAGGTTAACGTTGTTCGTTGTCTCTCTTGTCCTGCTTAAGCCTCGCGTCGTCCAACTCACCGGAGCTACTCCAGCAGCGAAACCATCCATCACAGCGAGCAAGACCTCGGCTCCATCTCCGGACACCAAAGATCTTCTTCCTCCTCCGACAAAGAAAGTCAGCGGAGCATCCTCACCGCCAACCCAATCACGCTGAGATCGACATGGCTTCGCCAAAGAGGTTGTACACTTGTTGCATCTATTTTTTACTCTACATGTTATATATATATTGTCCACTGAGCACTTGTAGTAATGGGAAATACGATTATATTATTCTACTATATGACAAGCAGTGAGGTACCAGGCAACTTAGCTATCCGTGATGGACTCTCTTGAATGCCATCATTATTTATCTCTGCGTGTTTGAGATGTGCATTTGTCGATGGGTTTGGGAGTTGAGCTAGTATGGCAATGGCCTGGGTCCAAAGTAATAGAAGTAGCACAAAAACATTTTTTTAGTGCAGGATTTTCCTTGCTCAAGCCTGCCTACTAGAATCGCCAGTGCTTGAAAGGAAAAGTGAATGAAAAACATAGGAATTGGAAAGTTTCCTATGGTACTACTTTTCATGAATTTGGTGCAAAGGAATGGAGCAAAGGAAAACTGTAGGATTTGTTCCTTTAGTGTCTCCTTGAAAGAAAAACCGTAGGAAATCTAATTTCCACTTCTCCTCCTTTTCATCTTCCTATTCATCAAGCAGAAGACTAAGAGATAGTAGCATAATAGCATTATAACCATACATTTTCTTGTGGTTTGACTTAATCTCACCGTGCTTTTTTGCATCCTGTGATCTTCCAATTGTTGTGAATCAAACACCCAGATTGGCAGAAATCCTATGTTTTTAAATTCTCTATTTTGCACATGCATTCCTATCCTATTACTGTCTAATTCCTATCCCTGCATTGTTAGAATCCTCAAATTCAAACAAGCCCTTACTCAATTACTTCTGTTACAGATATGTGTCAAAGAAAACCTTGTGTGGTTTGTCCTGCACCTACGACGCTGTGTTCCACCCCAGCTCAGTTGCTCCAATGACGGAAGGGTTCACCACAGCAGGGATCCGCTCTCCAGAATGTCTTTCGCCGCCTCAGATCTTCTTCCCCGCTGCCGGCAGCCACGACAACTGCATTACCATCATCAACTGAGCAGATGACCTTGAGGACTACACGGGTCCGCAAGAGAGGTTGCACTCTTCCGTGTCTGCTTACATTATGTGTCGCTTAATATGATGACATGCTACATTATCGTCGTGTTCACCTATTAGACTCCGAGTGAGGTCCAAACTAATGCAAAAACTTGAGTTTTTAAATGGTTGTGGGGTACATATTGGGGCAGCAATCAGTACTATCTGTCTACTATCTGGTTAATCTCCGGTGTCTACTACGAGTTTCATGTTGGGTGCAAACAAACATTAAAGGAGCCATTATCTATATTTTTTAACTAAAGCTATTATTTGCCTGCTATCATTGGTTTTGGGTCTATCCACAGTTTGCTACCATCACTCTGGATTTGTGCATGCACTCCTTACATAATTTCACTATGTTTTATTCCTATGCATGCCAGTTATTGTACACAATGGAACTAATCATGTAGAGCAAAAGAGCCTTGCGTGGCAATAAAATTTCATGCAGACATCGTTCCATGGTGGGCTCAAAGGCAGCCCCCCTCCACCCATTTCGGATCGAAATCAAGAGGAAGATAACTGTTTTGAGGGGGATTCAGAAGGAGAAGACCACTCCTATTTACCCCATGAGGTCTTCGCTCTAACTTGGCATGCTGATGTTGGTAATACCATGCATATGCTGCCTTGCATTGCTTATTGTATACATTAAAGATGTCATCTGCTTAGTTTAGACATGCTTTGTGTCAATGCCATCTGTTTAGTTTCTTTATCATATATGTGAATCCTGCAATGCCATCTTGTCTAGCCAGGCATCATATATGTGAATTTTGCAATGCCACCCTGGTTAGCCAGTCATCTTATATGTGAACTATATCATGCCATCATTTTTTTATTACATGTTAAATTTGTCAACAATTTTAGTACATTCAATTACTCTTCCTGTGCATCAGCCATTCGGCACGGTCATGGAAAAATCTGGAGTGGAAACAAGGTCTTGAGAGCGCATAATGCTATCGACGGCGCATGTCTTGTTGGTTACCGATAGCTCCTTAGAGGAGGATTCGAGAGCAGATGACCAATCATATTCCCCCGAGGTGCAGCCCTAACTTGGCAGGGTTATGTTGCTCATATCGTGTGTATGGTATCTTGCATTGCTATGTCATTTGCTTAGTTTAGACATGCTTTGTGTGAATGCCACCTGTTTAGTGTCTAATTACCATATATGTGAATTATGCAATGCCATCTTGTTGCAAGACATTATATATGTGAATTATGCAATGTTATCTTGTTGCAAGACATTATGTATGTGAATTATACAATGCCATGCTGTTTAGGCAAGCGTCATATATGTGAAATATATCATGCCGTCCTTTTTTTGTATTTCTCATTGCTTTTGTCGACAATGTTTGTATATTCAACTTCTCTTCCTATGCATCAGCCATTTGAATTGGTGATGGAGAAATCTGGAGTGAAAACAAGGTCTTGAGCAGACAATGCTACTCGCTGAAGCAGATATCTTCTTGATTCTGATAGCTCTTGAGAGGAGGATTCAGAGGCGATGACCAGTCCTATTATCCCCGAGGTGTATGCTCAAACTTGGCAGGGTTATATTACTCATATAATGCATATGTTGTATTGCAATGCTTAGTTTTTATATCATATACACAATATTGAATGCCATCTCCTTAGTTGACACATCATATATGCGATTGCCCTCTGCTCACTTCCTTAGTATATAAATCATATATTTGAATTATGTCATGCCATGATGTTTACATAGACAGCATGTATCTGAATTATGGCATGCCAACCCATTTCCTAAAGACATAATATAATTTTATCGTCTCATCCTATTTACATAGTCATCATATTTTAAATCATGTCATTCTATCCGTGAATTATATCATGCCATCATGTTTCCATCGATGGCATGTTTGTGATTTATGGCATGCCAACCACTTTAATAGACACATCGTATAGTTATATCATGTCATCCTATTTACATAGTCGTCATATTTTGAAGTATGTCATTCTATCCTGTATAGTTAGCCATCATACAGGTGAAATTCTGTCATGCTATCCTGTTTAATTAGCCATCATATATGTGAAATTATGTCCTGCTATTATGTTTGCTTAGACAACATAAATGTGAATTATTTCATGCCCTGTTTTCTTCCCTACTATCCATTGCACCTGTCTATCTTACAATGTCTGTACATTCAATTACTTTTCTTGTTTATCAGCCATTTCAATTGGAGGGAGTGATGGCAGTATCTGTGGGAGTAAAAACACGGTCATTAGAAAAGATCGTGCTACTTGTCGATGCAGATAGAACCACGGTTGTACTTGCCCAAGAACCAGCCCCACCACACATAACCCACACTCATGCAGATTGTACCCCTACCCAGCTGGACAAAGAACCAGCTACACCCCTTCTAACCCCAACCCTAGCAGATAGACACCCAGTTCCCGTTGACACAGCACCGTCTCCACCACAGAGCACCCAAACACAAGCAGTTAGTAAGGCAACTGTAGTGCCCAAATCACGAGGACCACCACTCCAAACCTGAAGTCAACGCTTAAAGCAGAAGAAGAATTGTTCTCAGGTTAGGTTCCGTAGCTATGGTTCATAGTACTTTGCTCTTGCATCACTGTATTTACTTATACCAACCAACTTCAAATTTGAAGGATGCAATTGAAACTCCAATGGCGCAACAAGTATGTTTTAAACCTGTTTCTTCAACGTGTTTGGCTGTTTGCTGTTGTAACTTGCTCTATGTTGATTTCAGTTTCAATTGAATAAACATTTATGTTCTCATCCATGCACATTACAAGTGTTGTTATTGCTGTGTAGTTTCCCACACTTATATTCTGTCTATGCTGCTTTGTCTTAAATAGATATGATTTGAACTATATCTATCTTGATTTGGCAACATAAACTAGAATGATATAGACCATCAAAGGACCATACTACATAGATATATGTTTGTTTCATCTTTGTTATCTTGTCCACCTTACTCTTGAACTGGTTTACCAAAATGAGTTTCATATACTACATTGTAAACCCGAGATGTGTTTGTTTGTTTCTCTTTTAGAACGCGGATAAAATATTGGAGAAGAGTACCCTATTATGCAATGGTAAAGGAAGTAATGCGATAAGGTTCAAAATAGTGAGACATCCATGTTGGTCTCCAAGAAAGCTGATAAAAACTATATTGAAGACACCGAGACAACCCCAAAGTCTGTCTTGATGTAGTGTTCGAATTCTTGGCTACCACCGCCGGCACCACTCTTGAACTCTTTGCTGAATCGGTTCGGCTTCTTGAGTCTCAACTTCAAGTTGAAAGACATCGATCGATGTTATGCGACAGAAGTCAAGGACCGAGGAAGTCCTGCAGAATTCAGATGCATACTTTACGTGCAACAAAATAGTTTGGAGGACTTAAGCGCCAAACAAGAGAAAGTTAATAAGCTTGCTAAGCATCTTGCCAGCATTATGGGTACCCAGGATATTGTTTCTTGAGCTCTTCTGAAGTGGTTTTTTTGCGGCGTTTATATGCTGCGGTGTTCCCTATATTTGCACTGGCGGTGAACTTTGATGCCCAGTTGATGTAATATGTGTAATAGCCGCGATAGCCTGGTGTAAGTTGCTTGCTTATTTATTTCCTTGTTGTCTTGTTTATTTGTTTGCTTGTAGTCAGTGCAGTTCTTTTTCTGCGGTTTGCTAGTGGCTGCAATAACCTATTTTTTAAAACTAGGCCACAATAAATGCCACAAAGAAGACATTGGGCACATGGGCCGTAGAGCGATGGGCCTTCTACGGGTCAGTAAAGCGATGGGCCTTCTACGGGCAGTGAAAGCGATGGGCCTTCTACGGGCCGTAGAAACAGTGGGCCTTCTATGGGCCGTAGAAACAGTGGGCCTTCTACGGGCCGTAGAAACAATGGGCCTTCTACGGGTCATATCATCAATGGGCCTTATGCGGGCCATATGACTGATTGACCAAACATGGGCCAAATAGACCGCATTCTTGCTGTAAACCGGCTAGAGTTGGAATTGTCCGTTCATGGGCCGACCATAACGGGCCATCGTTAATAGGACGTATTTGATGACGCTATGAAAACGGCCCAACGTATTAACGGACCACAAACGGGCCGATCAGAACCACGAGCTGAATTTGGCCCTGGCGAAAAATAGCGATGTGGGGCCGTAAGTAAATGAATCTTTGAAATGAGCCCAAGAATAATTCGGCTCGAGAAGGCCGAAAGATAACATAATGAAACGCCCAATGTAATAACGGGCCGTTAATGGGTATAAAGTGATACCTTTGTTCTATACGGGCGGTTCACCATGGGCCGTTAATGGGTGTAAAGTGATACACTGTTCATTACGGGCCAGTTTTACCATGGGCCGTTAATAGGCCAAGAGTTACATAGGGCCTCATATGGGCCGAAAGATGTCATGGGCCATACATGGGCCAGAAGTGAAAACGGGCAGGAAGATGGCCCAGATGACGCTGCTAGGCCTAATTCGAATAGGGCGTAACGGGCTTTGGGTTAGCGGGCTGTAAATGGGCTATATGCGAACAGGCCGTTAACAGGCTTTCCATGGGCCGACCTGCCACCTTTTGACCAAGTCAAACGGGCCGGCCTTTTCACAGCAATGGGCCTCTGTTGGGCCGTGCCACGTGTCGACGTATCATAGGCGCCTTCTGTCCAATGAGTGGATGACATCTGTCCCCGCGATGAGCCGACACATGTTTCCTCCAACCAATGATGATTTAACACGTGGAAAATCCCCATTGGTCGGGGCTGTTAACGGGTTATCGGATCCAAAAACCCGACCCGATAGCTTAACGGCGTTCCGTTATGGTGGATGCCACGTGTAGGTCACCCTTGATGAAAGCACTTCTATGACGTGCGATTTATCGTCATGGAAGTGGACACTTCCGTGATGATAATTTTTGTAATGTCATGGAACACTTCTACGACAGCACAGGTATGACTATCTTGATTCTGTCATAAATTTGTCATGGATGTACATGCATGAAAAAACCACGACCTACTGTGACAAACACGTATCATCACGGAAGTGTATTTTTTTTGTAGTGGATGGAGGGGCTTTGGGTGGGCCAGGCTGGTCAGGAGCGGGCATGGTAGTTATCTGACTGTCCCTACCGGACGCCCGGAAACGAGAGGATGCACCATCTCTCGTGGCTAAAATCGTACACTACACACCATCTCTCTATAGGAGTAGGTCGATCTATCGCTCTCTCTAACACACACATGCTATTAAACACACACACACGCACACACACACACACACACACACACAGGTTCATAGAATAGGAAAATCATGCGAGTGCGAATCCACAGGAAGTGAGATACAAATGGAGTACGTATAAGAAGAGAAGAAGTGACGAATATTCCATCAAACCTGGACTGAGGAGTAGTACTCCCTCTGTCTAGGTGTTAAGTCATCTTACGAAAAGCAGATATTCCCAAAATGTTTAGGCGTCGTCCATTAACTTCGGATCTCAATCCCCTCTTGACCTCGTTGCTAGCGAGCATTGTTACCTAGGGAGCATTTGGAACCTTAGCAAGAACAGCTTACAGCATAGTCGGGCAAGGTTAGGCATTTGGAACTGTTAAAATATGTTAGCTTTTGTTATTTTCCTCTCCTTGAAGATAACAGGAGGGTTGTGTAGCTCGTTATCCTGTTCGCTCATCAAACTTGAGGTCTCGGGTTCGATATCTACACTTGAGCATAATTCGTGCCAGGAGGATTCTTTGACTGGTCAAAATGGATGGATACGGAGCTATACGATCTCGTAGTGACCGTATAATCACCTCATCACGTATAAGTTGCAGCCTCGGCACTTGTTTTCTAGGATTTGCACTCTTCACACACTCTCTCTCTCCAGTATATATATATAAACACTGGAGCCTCAGCGGTTGTAGTTGCTCTCTTAACACTCTCTCACCCTCTCGAGATCTAAACAAGACTTCGTTGGCCTCTCTCTTCCCCTCACCGCTGGTCAAAGAGCCGGCAGGATCCGTCCGCCGGGAAGGGAAGGAGGCTTAACGCTATCGCCGTCGACGAGGCAGGGAATCCACTACCAGCGCAGCTGTTCACTTTCACCCAGCGGCGGCGTGGGAGGGCCTCCGACCCCTTCTTCTTCGCCGTCGTATATAGTGTGGGCCGAACGGACTCCGGTCGCCCACCGAACCACACCCCAAGAACCTTAAGGTATAATTTACTTATTCCACATGCATTGCTCTAGCTGCATGTGGGCATTTTCCGCTTCTGCACTCGAATCTAGGTGTTGGACCAAACAGGAAAGTAGTGGGGAAAGTTGTATACCATGAATCTAGGACGTGGTTCAAAGAGGAAAGGAATGGGGGAAAGTAGTGGGAGAAGTTGTATAGCATGAATCTAGGACGTGGTTCAAAAATAAAAGGAAGGGGGAAAGTAGTGGGGAAAGTTGTATCGCATGAATCTAAGACGTGGTACAAAGAGGAAAGGAATGGGTGAAAGTAGTGGGGAAAGTCGTATAGCATAAATCTAGGACGTGGTTCAAAGAGGAAAGGAAGGGGGGAAAGTACTAGTACAGACTGGCTATCCAGCACCTACGTTGGTCGAAAAGGGAAAACGATGACAAATGCAGTACGCACATCTGTAACAAACTGATCTTTTGTTTTGGGGGACAAGGCTATAGAGTTTGAGAAGGACTAGATTTGCTACGCTCACATAGGGAAAGGTGTCTAAAGATAACAAAACTGGGACCAACACAAATATGCTCCTTGGTTGTTTGTTCTTTGTTGCAACAGACTGTGCATCACGCTAGTACATCGGTAGATGCACATGGAGTTGGTGTGTCCACTGTCCCGTGCAACTCTTTAGCTGTTGTTAATCTAAGGACCTGTTTGGTTAAAAACTCCCTAGTCCCTACCTGCTTGGTTCCAGGGACTAAACATGGACCAGAGGTTATTAAATGAGATGCTAAAAGACCATGTTACCCCTAGTAATGAACTAATAGAGACAAGGTGCGATGCGTGGCAGGGTAAACTATTGGAAAAAGTCCCAAAAAGACTCTCCCTCTGGGTCTTCTTTCTTTAGTCCCAAATGCCCACTTTTAGTCCCTAACAGTCCCTCCTGTTTGGTTTAGATGGGACTGACACGGAGTTTTTTAGTCCCTACACCAAAATTTCCCTATAAACAAACACCCTCTAATAATGCCGCTGGAAAATTGATGCAATGCCACAGTTAAAAGCAAATTACATGTTTAACAAATTTTATTGTTAATATAATCTCTTTGTTAATATTAATCAATGCCACTGTTTGAGAAATGCTACTGTCTTGCTTTCTTTTCCATTTAGATAAGGTAGATGCTTCTTTTTGTTGGCTTCTGTGTCATCCATCGTTATTGAGCACTAGTTGTTCCCTTTGCACCTCTGGGTAAACAGGGTTATCTACTTCACCTCATTGCCATTGTGACCTTTTGTTGCACTGCACAAAACACTTTTGTTTTAAGAGTGTTTTGCGCAATTCAACCAAAATGTCACACTGACAATGTTGCTTGATTGCTTGATCTTAGTGGAACTGCACAAGAGGAGATCTTACTTCCTATCTATGTTGGCAAATTTGGTTCATATCTTCTTCTTGTGAGTTGTTTGAATTCCGCGTCATGAGAGGTCAGTACTAGCCTTCTTTCACATGATTCTGCAGTGTGCTTTCATATGTTGTGCTACTTGTACGGTAATGTTGCTTGATTTTAGTGAACTGCACAAATGGAGACAAGACTTCCAATCTGTATGTTCACCGTAATATCCCACTGAGGTAAGATAAGGATATTTCACAACTGTTGGCCAGTATTTTTCCACTTTCATTAGAAAATTAATGTCATTGTTTAGTGCTATACTTGTGCTCCCTAATTGACATGGCAAATCTTACATTGAAGGCGAAGCTTGTTTGTTATTGAACCAAGTGATGAAGGGGAAGAACAAGTGGAAGAAAAACAAAAATCAACTCCCGGTGCTGTAATGAAGCACTGGAACTGTGATGACACAAGTAATGATATAGTTTTGCATCTTAATTTATTGCTATGGCTGGAACGAGCAATTGTTTTGCCACTGATTTGATGCCACTCTTAATGTAATATGTAATTATCTCTACTTGTGCAAACAGGGATCTTCTTTGAAGATACCATATATTTTAGTGGAACTACACAATAAGATGTTGGAAACATTCAACTAATCGAGGACTATATAATAAGCATGGCCGCCATAGTAGATAGCAACAGATGGTTCCGGAGAAGTGCTTCATCTGTATGCTCTACACAATAAGCCTCCTAACGAACGTTGGTACTCGCCCACTGATTTCATCCATATGATTGAGCTTTGTCATCTCTATTGGTGTTGTGCTACTGTTTAGATACATGAAAAAGAGGTATTGTCATTGAGAAGTGCTTTGTCTGTGCAGTTTTAAATATTTCCTTTCCTTTTTTTGAACAAACAGGGATGCTAGCATTTAGTTGTCCTCTTGCCTTTTCACAACAGGATCATCCTCCTATGAAGAAGAATATTGAGTACGTGAAGTGACTAGTTTCGATTATGCCAAGATAAAGAAGCCCTGACTATCTTCTCATCAGAAGGAGCAATTGAAGGATGGTTACATTACTCCCCACAATATCAAACTAACTTCAGCTCAGAAGGACTGACAAATCTCCATTTTCTTGCTGTGATGCGCGAGTACAATGTTGTTCTAGGATTATTTCCGGTGAGTTCCATTTTTCTAAAACTGTGCTCTACATGGACCATGTAGGTGCCTGTTTAAACTGTCAATTCATAGTACAGTTTGCTTTATACTAATCACTTTTTTTGTATTTGTGCAAACAAGGGTGCTCAGCTTGATTTCAGTGGGAACTGCACAAAATGTTCATGAATACATCGAATCATTCATTTCCACCACAAGAAAGAAGATGCCGATAAGTTCAAGGCGTTGCAACATATAAGGGCAAAATCATACAAGCTACGCGCGAATTTGGTTGTGGTGGAACTGCACAAAAAGAACACCTGGTTTATTTAGCACGAGGTGCCATGTCAATGTCCAAACTGATGGCAAACCCTGCCCATTCCACAATCGTAGGCATTTGATGTTTTGGAATGGGACAACCTTGTCAAATTTTGCTCATTGATTTTAGCAAGAGGACATGCGTTTGATATTTTCGAATGGGACGCCCTTTGCTATCAGCAGCTTCGATCATTTTTTTCTTTATTCTTTAGTTGTGAAGTAAATATTGGCTCTGACATGTGAATCGCTGAGATGCATAATCATCGACTGTTTTGAATGTTCTCTATGAATTGCTAGGCCTGTGTGTTTGATTGCAATGTACAGGAACGCTAAAAAGCTGCTCAAACTCTTTGTACTCCTTATGTTCCTTTCTACTTCGCACATTGTGAAAGTGCATACTTTTTTCTATAATATTGGTAAAAGTAGAGATACTTTGACTGCAGACAAAACTTGTATGCAGACTAGAAAGGACCGGAGGGAGTACATGTGAAACTGCTGCAAACGAGGTGATCACCCTAGGAATAATGCTAGTACGTATTGTTTTGCATGTTCATCCAATGCCAGTGATACAAGAATTTGAACTAATCGAAATAAATTCATTCATACACGGTCGGATTTCATATAAACATGCTGGATTTCATTACATTTCATACATTCTTCAACTAAAAAGGGGTGCACTGGAGGCATAATTAATTAACCGAAGCTACCCACTTGTGTCCGGCTGAGCCGAACATAAGCTTCAGTGACTTAACTGCAGGTGCAGTTGCGTAACTAACATGTGGCCCAGATGCCTATTGGGCCCACGTGTCAGTAAGCCAACTGCACCAACAGTTAAGTAGAAGCAGCGTCCTTCTCCAACATAGCTCTCCGACTCCACGTCGCCTCCAAGAAGCTAATCGGCCGTCAATGGTCAACCCCCCTAGCTTGGCTTCAACCGGAGGGTAGCAGCGGTGGCCTTACTTGGACCCGGGCGGCGGCAACCTACCGTGTTCTACTCTTCCTTGTTTTCTGTGTGGCGTGGCCTCGTTGGCAGCGGGGTGGGGCCTCGACGGAGTAAGGCCTCCGCCTCGGTGCCGGCGTGGCGGGGCCTCGGCGGAGTCGGCAAAGTCCTCTTTCTCGTTGCCGGCGGGCGGCGCCTTGGCAGAGCGGGGGAAATCCTCCCCCTCATTGCTGGCAGGGTGGGGCCTCGGATGAGCCGGAGATGTCCTCTGCCTCGTTGTTGGCTCGGCGGGGCCTCGGCGGAGCCGGCAGCGTCCTCTGACTCGTTGTTGGCGGGACGGGGCCTCGGCGAAGCCGGCGGTGTCCTCTGCCTTGTTATTGGCGCCACGGGGCCTCGACAGAGCAGGGCCTTGTCGATGCCAGCTGAGCGGGGACTCGTCGGAGCCGGCATTGTCCTCTGCCTCGTCCTCAGTCTCGTCAAACAGCGCCTCGCCTGCTTTATTGCCCTTTTTGTAGGTGGCCGCAGCCTCCACCACCCGCATGCGGTATCGCCAGCGCTCAAGGATGCCCTCGCGGGCGGAGCGGTACGAGTCGAGCAGCGCCTCCTGCTCCGCCCGCTCTGCGGCGATCTGCTCCTCTGCGTGCAGGTGCTCCTGGAGGAGATGGTGGTTTTAGGCGGCGTCGGCCTGCGCCCCCCGGAACTGCTCCTCACGCTTTTGCCTCACCGTGTCCATATATTGGGCACGGGCCTCGCTGATGGTCATGGTGCAATGCACCGGCAAGGATGGCGCGGAGGAGGGGGTTGGCGCCAGATCGTCCACTACCATGTTCTCCATTGGGACATCGTCGTCCTCCGGCTGCCTGCCGGCCAGCCAGTCAGTAGCAATGGCTGCCATCTCCTTGTGGTCCGTCGTCCGCCCATCCCGAAGAGCGCTGGAGCGCGAGGAAGACATGCTGGGAAGTAGTGGTGTGGACAGGAGAAAGGGAACGGATTCGGATGACTGTGGCTATGGCCGGCGCAGCAGTTTATATAGCAATGGTGGGCGACGGAGGGACGGATGTGTGGCGCCGGAGAAGCCACCTCGGCAACCGCGTATCATTAATGTGGGCGGCAGACGAATGGACGGACGGCATTTGTGTCATTTGAAGGCGGAGCAATTGCTCGCACGGGAAGCGGGCGGCGGCGATATTCGTTTGGGCGCAAAGCACGCATGGGGGAGGGAGGCGGTCTAGGTGGGCCAGGGCAGTCAGACTCGTGCTTGGCAGCGGGTCGGTCCAGCAGCCGGACATGCTGGCTCGCCAGCGAGCTCGCCGAGATGAGTGACGACAATCAGACGATGGACGTAGCTTCCGACCAGGAGCCGGCGCCACTGTCCAAGCCGGTTCATGCCGTGTTCACCATAGAGCAGGTGCGGCCGCACTTCGACGCCCTAATGGCAGAAGAGCTACCAGTGCAGGTGGACCTGTGCTGCAACCTCCATCTCCTCAATGAGCACCGGTGAACAAGCGAACGACAATGCCGTCGCGGACATGTGGCCCTATGATCTTGGCTTCCCGAATGAGCAGTGGGCGTTGTATCAAACCATCCGTAGGGCCAGAGAGGCCCTCTCCGTTGTCCTTCGAGTTGTTGCGCTCGCCATGGCGCCGCCGTCTCGCGTTGTCAACATGGTCAACGGACATGAGGATGAGGAGATGACTTTACTTGGAGAGGATGACAGTGGGGACCCACCAGGGCCATAGCCGCACGTACGCAAGTGCCTCCTTATTATATAAAACTATAATTTTTTTGCGTCCTCCTGGTTTCCTAACATCACGGTCCCACACCATTGTCAACCTATGTAGTCAATAAACGAGAGAATTGCACAAGGAGCGGCCGACAGCTAGGACCAAGCAGCTCGAGCAGTATTTTTGTTTTTGAGGTGTGAGCACTGCAGAGTTTTTCTTGAGCAATGTTTAGCCCAGATATTAATTTTTCTCCTCTGAACAACAACGAAAACATCACTGCAGGTATTAACTGGGCGGGCTGTGGCCCGTCTAGCCCAGGCCAGATATCCAGCCCAGATATTAAATTTTTTCAAGCTGAAAATGGTTAGCCGAGCTATACTTTTTTAGGAATACCCAGGCAAGGTCAAGTTGTTATTCTCCGCCCCAATGGGCTGCAAATCTTTCCTAGGAGGGATGCATTAGGCTTAACAAGAAAATGGGCTTTAAGAAATAATAAATGAGATGTAATTATAAAAACTGGGCAGTAACTATAAAAAAGTGCACCAAACATGTAATTACTTTATAAAATATTATTTTGGATATTGGAAATTTTAATTTCACTAATTATTGTGCATGCAATGTTTCGTTGGATTTGCACATAATATAAATTTATATTGAAATTGTATTTAATATGACTAGAAATTTCGGGATAAAAGTATTTCGGATCCCATCAACATGTGGGAAATTTTATTGAATTCTGACTTGAACGGTTGCTTGAAATGGGTTGTACTTTTAACAAACTGTAAATGGGCTGTAGTAAATTCCATTAGAATTCAAAAATGGGCTGCACATTTTTACAAATCTCAAATGAGCTATAAGTTCTCTGCCACACACTTGTGGCCTTACTAAGTTGACGCGTCCCCTAAAAAAAGAGAGCTGACGCGTATGCAAGGCTTTGTCAACTTATTGTCAACACACGGTTCTAGCAGTAGTGGCCGTTGGATGTCCATCCAACGGATGCCATGCTTCTTCTTCAATCTCGGATATTCTAGCTTCACCCGCCCAAAAAATGATTCCTTCCCCTGACATCTGGGGCGCACCGTTTCGAAAGCTGACCTGTGGGCCTACTAAGTTGACGGGTACCAAGGGTTTTGTCAACTTAGTCAATATAAACGATTCTAGCTGTAGTGACCATACGATGTCCATCCAACGACTGTCATCCTTCTTCAACCTCTGGTCTTCTTGCTCCAGCCGCCCAAAGCAGCGCCAGTCGTGCCGCCTGCTCCTGCCTCCCGTGGCCGGTTGTGCTGCCGCGCACGCCTCACCGCCCCCTACTACTCCCACCGCTGGCCAGGCCATCCCTCCACTCACCCACACCCCTTGTTATTTTGCGGTGACGGAGGCCTCACACCGCAACCAAACCAGTGAACCCTCGTACTCCTCCCCGTGTGGGCATCCACTGCCGCGTCTTCCCTAGCTCCGTGTTGTCCCCTTCCTAGGCCTCGCTGTCGTCCACCGCCCTGGTGCTCTCGGCGCAGCATGGTCAACGTGTTCAAGGAACGACTTCCATCGGAAGAGTATTGTACGTTGATACGCTCACAACTGGGTCCAGGGCAGCCACAAGGAATTAGCTCCTTATTACGTGCAAAATAATTATTCCTCCACCTGACAGCAGGGACCCACCAGATAGGCCACTGTATTTCACAAAAAAACGTTTCCCCCTGACTGCTAGGACCCACCAGCTACATCTTCGCACACAAGGAAGTGCGTCCGGGCAAAAAAAACGATTCGCCCCCCTGACTGCTGGGACCCACCAGCTACATCTTCGCACGCAAGGAAGTGCCTGACAGTCGGGACCCACCTGGTCGAAGCATACGTAGCGTTGTCATTCAGTCGTGACGTATGCGTACATCTTGGTCGATGTAGAGGCGCGCACGTGTCGTAGTAGAGGCGCGCACGTAGCATGTATATGTACGTACAACGGCCAGTGTGCAAGAAAGAAAATACGGCCACGTATGTACATACGGGCGAGGTCTCGAACGCCTACTCGCGCATATGTACGGCCATGGCTCGTGTACATGGCTGGGTCGGAATGGAAACTGCATCATTGTCGTGTTCATGGTGAGCCAACTGCGTCGGAACGGAATGCGTTGTCGTGTTCATCGGGAGGGCTTGGACGGAACAGCCGATGGAAACGAGGCCTGGCGTACCAAACAACAGAGGAAACGGCCTTGTGTTCGACCGGCCGTGTTCGAAACGGGATCCTGTTCATCGGGAGGGGTATGGCGCACCGCAAAACGGAGGAAACAAACTTGTGTTGGACCTCCTACGATCAAAACGGGGTCCTGTTGATCGAGAAGTGTGTGGCATACCGCAAAACTAAGGAAACAGACTTGTGTTGGAGCGCTATGATCGAAACGGGGGTCATGTTCATCGGGAGGGGTGTGGCGTACTGCAAAATGGGACTCCACGGGATACTGTTCATCTCCACCGTCGACCTCCTCCAGCCTCCACGGGCTACTGTTCATCCACCGTCGACCTCCTCCAGCCTCCATCTGCGACTGTTCACCCACGGGCTCCTGTTCATCCGGCCTCCACCGCACGCTACTCCACCGGCTACTGTTCAACCAGCCCTCTCCATGGGCTCCTGTCCAACCACCCCTCCACAGGCTAATGTTCATCTAGCCCTCCACCGGCTACTGTTCAACCAACCCTCCACGGGGTCGTCCTGTTCATCCAGCCCTCCACGGGGTCCTGTTCATCCAACCCCAACCGGCTCGATCGATCGGGGGTCATGTTCTTCCAGAGGCAACACCACGGGGTCCTATTCACCCACCCCCACTGGGAACTGTTCATCCAAACCCCCAGCAATGCTCACTGTTCATTCAGAGGCAGCATCGATTGGTTTTAGTTAGCAGCAGTAGTGAAGGAATCGCTCGATCGGGTTTAGTTAAAAGCCATCGATCGATCGCTCGGGTTCAGTAACGCGTAGCCTGCAGTGCAATCGCTCGGGTTCAGTAGGCGAACGCCTCACTCGGGTTCAGTTAGAGCCCAACGCCTCGCACCCACGCGCGTGCGTGTATGAGAGAAACGCGCAAACCTCTGTGCATCGCTCGGCCCCGACCACCCACCGTAACCGGGAACACCCCGATATTTTCCTTGCCCTTGCTTCTACCACGGTTTTGTTCGTCATGGACGGCCCAAAGAATGTCATGCAGCTGCGTCTCCGGCCCACCCAGGACGAAAAGCCCATTTTTGTCATATTTTTTGTCATAGAAGTAGGAGCCCACCACGTCTATGATGATACCAGGCTTTGTCACAATTATCGTCATAGAAGTGTCATAAGTATGACAGAAAAAAATTCGTTCCGCCCAAAATGTCACAGATGTGTCTTTTTTTTGTAGTGATAGCCTCGTTTTCTCGTTTTGCTTGGAATTTTGAACATTTTTTCCGGTTCAACTTGATGGCTTTTCTGACATATGGTTTAAGTGATTCAGGCCATGTAGCCTCAATTATCACATCTCATATTTGAAGCATGCCCGTGGTCTCTATTAACCAGCCTGGCTCTAGTTGATAAGTAGCCAGTCCATGAGGATATTAAACACTTGGAAGCATTGGCTTCTAAACTTTGGGTCGTCACCCTTACTGCACAGGTATCATAAACCGGCAGTACAATTCAATATCACAGGTATGATATTTTTTGGTTATGATTATATTTACTTATGACTAAAACCATGATGACCCACAAGTGTAGGGGATCAATCGTAGTCCTTTCGATAAGTAAGAGTGTCGAACCCAATGAGGAGCAGAAGAAAATGATAAGCAGTTTTCGGTAAGGTTTTCTCTGCAAGCACTGAAATTGTAGGTGATAGATAGTTTTGTGATAAGATAAATAAAGTAAGTAAAGTGCAGAAAGGTGGCCCAATCCTATATGTAGCAAAGGATAAGTCTGGAAAATTTCTAATAATGAGAAAGGAGCTCCCGAGGACACATGGGAATTATCGTCAAGCTAGTTTTCATCACGTTCATATGATTCGCGTTCGGTACTTTGACCATTTGATATGTGGGTGGACCGGTACTTGGGTACTTTCCTTACTTGGACAAGCATCCCACTTATGATTAACCCCTATTGCAAGCGTCAGCAACTACAAAAGAAGTATTAAGGTAAACCAAACTGATACGTCTCCAACGTATCTATAATTTTTGATTGCTCCATGCTACTTTATCTACTGTTTTGGACCATATTAGGCTTTATTTTCCACTTTTATATTACATTTGGGACTAACCTATTAACCGGAGGCCCAGCCCAGAATTGCTGTTTTTTCCCTTTTTCAGTATTTCGAAGAAACAGAATATCAAATGGAGTCCAAATGGAATGAAACCTTCGGGATCATGATTTTCCAACCGAACGTGACCTAGGAGACTTGGACCCTACTCCAAGCAGTGCCCGAGGAGGTCACGAGGGTGGAGGGCGCGCCCCCCTACCTTGTGGGCCCCTCGAAGCTCCACTGACGTACTCCTTCCTCCTATATATACCTACATATCCCCGAACGATCGAGCAGGAGCCAAAACCTAATTCCACCGCCGCAACCTTCTCATCCACGAGATCCCATCTTGGGGCTGTTAGGAGTCTCATTTGAGGGGGCATCCACCACGGAGGGCTTCTACATCATCACCATAGCCCCTCGGCGAAGTGTGAGTAGTTTACTTGGACCTTGGGTCCATAGCTAGTAGCTAGATGGCTTATTCTCTCTTTTGGATCTCAACACAATGTTCTCCCCTCTCTCGTGGAGATCTATTCGATGTAATCTTCTTCTTGCGGTGTGTTTGTTGAGACCGATGAATTGTGGGTTTATGATCCAAAGATTATCTATGGAAAATATTTGATTCTTCTCTGAATTTTTTTTGTATGATTGAGTTATCTTTGCAAGTCTCTTCAAATTATCTTTTTGGTTTGGCCAACTAGATTGGTAGTTCTTGCAATGGGAGGAGTGCTTAGCTTTGGGTTCAATCTTGCGGTGTCCTTACTCAGTGACAGAAAGAGTTGCAAGGCACGTACTGTATTGTTGCCATCGAGAATAACAAGATGGGGTTTTATCATATTGCATGAATTTATCCCTCTACATCATGTCATCTTGCTTACGGCGTTACTCTGTTTTTACTTAATACTCTAGATGCATGCTGGATAGCGGTCGATGAGTGGAGTAATAGTAGTAGACGCAGAATCGTTTCGATCTACTTGTTTTGGACGTGATGCCTATATACATGATCATTGCCTAGATATACTCATAACTATGCTTAGTTCTGTCAATTGCTCAACAGTAATTTGTTCACCCACCGTAGAATACTTATGCTCTTGAGAGAAGCCACTAGTGAAACCTATGGGCCCCGGGTCTATTCTCATCATATCAATCTATATCACTTTATTTACTTGCCTTGTTTTTACTTTGCCTTTATTTTTACTTTGCATCTATCTATTAAAAATACCAAAAATATTATCTCTATCAGATCTCACTCTCGTAAGTGACCGTGAAGGGATTGACTACCCCTAAGCGTTGGTTGCAAGTTGCTATCGTTTTGTGTAGGTACGAGGGACTTGTGCGCGGTCTCCTACTGGATTGATACCTTGGTTCTCAAAAACTGAGGGAAATACTTACGCTACTTTACTGCATCATCCTCTCCTCTTCGGGGAAATCCAACGCAGTGCTCAAGAGGTAGCAAGAAGAATTTCTGGCGCCGTTGTCGGGGAGGCTCACACAAGCAAGTCAACCATACAAAGTACCCATCACAATCCCTATCTCTCGCATTACATTATTTGCCATTTGTCTCTCGTTTTCCTCTCCCCCACTTCACCTTTGTCGTTTTATTTGCCCTCTATTTCCTAATCTCCTCCTCTCTTTCCCGTTTGCCCTTTTTCTCGTTGCCTTTCTGCTTGCTCGCGCGTTAGTTTGCCTATTTGTTGCGATGGCTCTACCTAGATTTGGTGACCTTCACCCTAAAAGGCTAGAAGAGATCGAAAGCAATGTTAGAAAGTTTATGGTTTTGCAATTTGAGCACAATAATTTCTTTAGAAACGAACTTAAGGAACAAAAAAGTTTTATGAGCTTTATGAATAAATAACTCGATGATATGTCTAAAGAATTTTATGGTATAAGGGCCCAAATTGCTCGTCTTGAAAAGATGACCGCTGAAATTTCGGATATGCAAGCTACCTTAGTCAATAAGATGGCCGCTAAACCGAATTCCTATGAAAATCAAGATGAAGATCTAAAAGTTATTGATGTGTCCCCCATTAAATCTTTGTTTTGCAATATGAATCTTGATGAATCTGAAGATTATCTTCCTTTACCTAGAAGGCGTTCTAAGAATTCGGAGTTTCTAGATTTTGATGATGAAATTGATGAAAGTCGGATTGAAATAAATAAAAACCGTGATGTTGCTAGACCCACTATTTTGGATCTCAAGGAATTTAATTATGAAAATTGCTCTTTGGTTGGTTGTATTTCCTTGTTGCAATCCGTGCAAGAATCTCCTCATGCTTATAGTCAAAATAAGGCCTTTACCAAACACATTGTTGATGCCTTGATGCAATCTTATGAAGAAAAACTTGAGTTGAAAGTTTCTATCCCTAGAAAACTCCATGATGAGTGGGAACCTACTATTAAAATTAAAATTAAAGATTTTGAGTTTCATGCTTTGTGTGATTTGGGTGCTAGTGTCTCTACTATCCCCAAAACTTTGTGATTTGCTAGATTTCCGTGATTTTGATGATTGCTCTCTAAACTTGCATCTTGCGGATTCCACTATTAAAAACCTATGGGAAGAATTAATGATGTTCTTATTGTTGCAAATAGGAATTATGTGCCCGTAGATTTTATCGTTCTTGATATAGATTGCAATCCTTCATGTCCTATTATTCTTGGTAGACCTTTCCTTAGAACGATTGGTGCAATTGTTGATATGAAGGAAGGGAATATTAGATTCCAATTTCCCTTAAAGAAGGGTATGGAACACTTCCCTAGAAATAAAATAAAATTACCTTATGAATCTATCATGAGAGCCACCTATGGATTGCCTACCAAAGATTGCAATACCTAGATCTATCCTTGCTTTTATGCCTAGCTAAGGGCGTTAAACGATAGCGCTTGTTGGGAGGCAACCCAATTTTATTTTGTGTTTTTTTGCTTCTGTTTAGGAATAAATAATCCATCTACCTTCTGTTTGGATGTGGTTTTATGTTTTAATTAGTGTTTGTGCCAAGTAGGACCTATAGGATAACCTACGATGATAGTTGATTTGATTCTGCTGAAAAACAGAAACTTTGCACGCACGAATTTAGTTATGATAAATCACAGGAACGTGATTTTGTGTTGATTCTTTTTGCTGATAATCAATAAACAAATTTTACAGGACTTCCTAATTTGGTAGAATTTTTAGAGTTACAGAAGTTTGCGTTAGTTACAGATTTCTACAGACTGTTCTGTTTTTGACAGATTCTGTTTTTCGTGTGTTGTTTGCTTATTTTGATGAATCTATGGCTAGTAAATTAGTTTATAAACCATAGAGAAGTTGGAATACAGTAGGTTTAACACCAATATATATATAAAGAATGAGTTCATTACAGTACCTTGAAGTAGACTTTTGTTTTCTTTCTCTAACGGAGCTCACGAGATTTCTGTTGAGTTTTGTGTTGTGAAGTTTTCAAGTTTTGGGTGAATTATTTTGATGGATTATGGAACAAGGAGTGGAAAGAGCCTAAGCTTGGGGATGCCCATGGCACCCCCAAGATAATCCAAGGACACCAAAAAGTCAAAGCTTGGGGATGCCCCGGAAGGCATCCCCTGTTACTTCCATCGGTAATTTACTTGGAGCTATATTTTTATTCACCAACATGATATGTGTTATGCTTGGAGCGTCTTGTATTATTTGTGTCTTTGCTTGTTAGTCTACCACAATAATCCTTGCTGTACACACCTTTTGAGAGAGCCATATATGATTTGGAATTTGATAGAATACTCTATGTGCTTCACTTATATGTTTTGAGCTTGATAGTTTTGCTCATAGTGCTTCACTTATATCTTTTGAGCGTGATAATTTTTGCTCTAGTACTTCACTTAGATCTTTTAGAGCACAGTGGTGGATTTGTTTTAAAGAAACTATTTGATCTCTCATGCTTCACTTATATTATTTTGAGAGTCATTAATAGCATGGTAATTTGCATAATGTTAATATACTTGGTGTTCAAGATATGTGAAACTTTCTTTTGAGTGCGTTGAATACTAAGATAAGTTTGATGCTTGATATTGTTTTGAGATATGAAGATGGTGATATTTGAGTCATGCTAGTTAAGTAGTTGTGAATTCAAAGAATACTTGTGTTGAAGTTTGTGATTCCCGTAGCATGCACGTATGGTGAACCGTTATGTGATGAACTCAGAGCATGATTTATTTATTGATTGTCTTCCTTCTGAGTGGCGGTCGGGACGAGCGATGGTCTTTTCCTACAAATCTATCCCCCTAGGAGCATGCGTGTAATACTTTGCTTTGATATCTTATTGAAAGTGCAACTATCCCTAGGTGGTTTTGATAATTGATAACAACATATAGCTCATTGAGCTAATGTTATTCCAAGACTATTATTTCAGGAAAGCTCAATGAATGGCATGGCATGGATGATGAAAGTGGATCCCTCAAAATACTAAGGACAAAGGATTGGCTCAAGCTAAAAAGCTCAAGACTCTTCATTTTATATTTTAGTGATCCAAGATCACATTGAGTCTATAGGAAAAATTCAATACTATCAAGGAGGCATGAGGTGTTACTTAATGAGCCTCTTGCTTCATGTGCTTAGTGATATGCTCCAAAACCCTCAGCTACTTTCTCACATCCACAAATGACCTAAACCTAAAGCCAAAATCGGTCACATCGATTCTTCCTATCCGGCGCCACCGATTCCAAAAGTCATAGCCACTGCCACAAACCCTAAGCAAATCGGTCTTACCGATAGGGATCTCGGTCTCACCGAGATGGGATTGTAATCTCTCTGTTTCCCTTCGTAACGTTTCGGTCTAACCGAAGTGAGCGATCGGTCCCACCGAGATTGCAATGTAAACTCTCTGTTTCCTTTTTGTAACATTTCGGTCTCACCGAAAAGAGCAAATCGGTCCCACCGAGTTTACTTGACCAACTCTCTGGAAAGCTTATTACCAAAATCGGTCTCACCGAGTTTGTGTAATCGGTCTTACCGAGATTATGTTATGCCCTAACTCTAACCGAATCGGTCTCACCGAGTTGCATGTCAGTCCCACTGAAAATCCTAACGGTGACTAGGTTTGCTAAATCGGTCTGACCGAGTCAGTTGAATCGGTCCCACCGAGTTTGGTAAATTGTGTGTAACGGTTAGATTTTGTGTGGAGGCTATATATACCCCTCCACCTCCTCTTCATTTGTGGAGAGAGCCATCAGAACAAACCTACACTTCCAACTTACCATTTCTGAAAGAGAACCACCTACTCATGTGTTGAGGCCAAGATATTCCATTCCTACCATATGAATCTTGATCTCTAGCCTTCCCCAAGTTGCTTTCCACTCAAATCTTCTTTCCACCAGATCCAAAACCTATTAGAGAGAGTTGAGTGTTGGGGAGACTATCATTTGAAGCACAAGAGCAAGGAGTTCATCATCAATGCACCATTTGTTACTTCTTGGAGAGTGGTGTCTCCTAGATTGGCTAGGTGTCACTTGGGAGCCTCCGACAAGATTGTAGAGTTGAACCAAGGAGTTTGTAAGGGCAAGGAGATCGCCTACTTCGTGAAGATCTACCGCTAGTGAGGCAAGTCCTTCGTGGGCGACGGCCATGGTGGGATAGACAAGGTTGCTTCTTCATGGACCCTTTGTGGGTGGAGCCCTTAGTGGACTCACGCAACCGCTACCCTTCGTGGGTTGAAGTCTCCATCAACGTGGATGTACGGTAGCACCACCTATCGGAACCACGCCAAAAACATCCGTGTCTCCAATTGCGTTTGAATCCTCCAAACCCTTCCCTTTACTTTCTTACAAGTTGCATGCTTTAATTTCCGCTGCCTATATACTCTTTGCATGCTTGCTTGAATAGTGTGATGATTGCTTGACTTGTCCTAAATAGCTAAAATCTGCCAAACTCTAAAATTGGGAAAAGGTTAAATTTTTAATTGGTCAAGTAGTCTAATCACCCCCCCTCTAGACATACTACAAGGTCCTACAAGTGGTATCAGAGCTTTGGTCTCCATTTGCTTTAATTTCAATAGCTTTTGGTGGTCATAGCCTTGGTTTCACAACCTAGGAAAGTATGGCGTCTAGCGAGGGAAATTATCACCGTAGAGGTCCTTACTTTGATGGTACTAATTTTGCTAGTTGGAAGCATAAGATGAAAATGCATATTCTCGGACATAACCCCGCCGTTTGGGCAATTATTTGTATTGGCTTTCAAGGTGAATTCTTTGATGGGAGAGAACCAAACCGTGAAGCTAATGCGGAAGAATTGAAGATGCTGCAATACAACGCTCAAGCTTGTGATATCATCTTCAACGGATTGTGCCCCGAAGAATTCAACAAAATCAGCCGTCTTGAGAATGCAAAGGAAATTTGGGATACTTTGATTGATATGCATGAAGGTACCGAATCCGTCAAGGAATCGAAGTTGGATGTGCTCCAAAGTCAGCTTGACAAGTTCAAAATCAAGGATGGTGAAGGTGTCGCTGAAATGTACTCTAGGCTTGCTCTTATCACAAATGAGATTGCCGGCTTAGGGAGTGAAGAGATGACCGACAAATTCATCATCAAGAAGATCCTAAGAGCATTGTATGGAAACTATGATACCGTGTGCACATTGATCCAGATGATGCCAAACTACAAAGATCTCAAGCCAAGGGAAGTCATTGGAAGAATTGTTGCTCATGAGATGTCACTCAAGGATAAGGAGGAACTTCACAACAAGTCAAGTGGTGCTTACAAAGCCTCAAGTGAAGCCCCCACATCATCAAGTGAGAAACAAACCTTCAATGAAGAATTGAGCTTAATGGTGAAGAACTTCAACAAATTCTACAAGAGTAGAAGCAAAGAAAGAAGCTCCAAGTCAAGGTCTTACAATGACAAAAGATCTTCTAGTCGAGGCGCAATTGCTACAATTGTGGGAAACCGGACACTATTCCAATGAGTGTACGGCACCCTACAAAGAAGAAAGATTCTCCAAGAAGAAGAAGCAAAATAGAAGAATCACCACCAAGAGAGAGGAGGAGTAGAGATGATCGTTATGAGCGAAGACCCTCACGGAGAAGCAAGGATTCGGAAAGGAAGGACAAGTCATCAAGGAGCTACACAAAGCGAAGACATCAAGCTCATGTTGGTGAATGGGTATCCGCTCCGACTCGGACAATCACTCAGAGAAGCTATCACTCCGACTCGAATATACTCAAGATGAAGGTGTTGCGGTCTAGCACTTGTGTCAACCAACTCCTCGACATATTTGATTCACCAAATGAAGGAATTGGAAGATGCTTCATGGCCAAAGGTCCAAAGGTAACACATCCTGAGTATGTTGATTTCAATAGTGATGAAGATGACTTGCTTGTGGATGATGATTTACTTGTTGACAACTCTAATGATGAATACTATGATGAAACGTCAATCAATCATGCTAATCAAGATAAAACGAGTGACAATGATAAGGAGAAGATTGAGCTTCTAACTAAATAACTAAACACTCTTAAGTTGGCTCATGAAACTATCTTTGAAGATCATCGAGAACTTTTAAGGGCTCATGAGAAGTTATGCTTAAAAAGCTCAATCTTGAGCGAGAGCATGAGTTCTTAAAGGAAATCAATGATGATCTCCGTAAGAAAAGTTCTTCTTACATTGCCAAGCGTTTACTCTTATCTACTTACATGCCTCAAGTCAAGTCTAATAACAAGTACAACAAAGATACTTCCTCTAGTAGTAACAATAATAATGTCAAATCCAATATTGTTGCTTCTAGTAGTTCTCTTGATTCCACTAATGATTCTCTTAGCCAAGTTACACTTGAGCAAGAAAATAGCTTATTGAAGGGAATTATAGAAAGGTGTTTACAAGAGCCTTGCCGGAGTAAGCAATTCGAGGAAATTATGCATAAGCAAGGAAGACCGGAAGAATCAAGGTGTTGGTTTTGAACGAAAGTTCAATGCCAATGGAGTTGCGTGGGAAGAAGATCAATACCCCAAGACGAAGTTTGTTCCTCAACAAGAGAAGTATGATCCTACTTCCTTCAGGGGAACACAAGCACAAGATGATCTTCAACCACAAGACCACAAGAACAAAGGCAAGGATAATCTTCAAGAAGATATTGATGCATTTGAAGAAGCACCTAAAGCCTCGTTCAAGTGGGTTCCCAAGACTACGTCAAGTTCTACTTCATCAAGTACAACTACAACTCCAAGGATTCCCATCAAGATGATGTGGATCCCGAAGAAGAAGAACTAGAGAGTTCTTGAGGGTGACTCCGCCAACATTCTTCACTCATATCATTATGGCAAGAACAAGTGCAATCAACTTCCACATCTTTCACTAGTTCAAGGAGTCACAAACCCTCATGTTGGTAAGACAAGGGACAAGGTAATCTAATGATTTCATGGACATCATCTTGTGTGTGCATCACTCTATGTCTATGGATATTCTTGTTTGTTCCTTGTGGGACTAACCCATGTAGGTAAATTGAAAGTGCAAATCACTCCAAAGGATTGCTCCAAATGATCTACATCAACATTGAGCATCCACATCTTCAACACCTACATGAAGTCATCATCGACAAAACCCAATGTTAGTTCATCCCTCTAAGGGGGATCTCACATCTAGGGGGAGCTTAACTCTAAGAATTGAGTCAAAGCAACTCTAATGGTGTGAACATATCAATGCATTATGTAAAAGTGGTAACCCCACTTGAGCTTAAACGATGAGTATGACATATGATCAAATGTTCTCATTTGACTCCTAAGTCAATATACTCATATATAGATGACCTAGTCATCGCCAATTGTTTGATAGATGCTAGAATAGGTTGTGCATGCTTTGCCACATATTTCATTTGCCATCTTATTGTGTGAGGATGTTGGTGCATATTTTACTCATTCAAGGACATCCACTTGTTGTTTTGATTGTTTGGCTTCTTTTCCTTTTTGCCAAGTGGATGGACAAGAATGCCTAAGAACTTTCTCTAGCTATCTATGCTTTTCTCGTCTCAAACTCTATTCATGCTACATCACAAAATTTGATCAAGTCAGATTCGAACCACTCTGTGTGAGGAGCACTCGGAGTCCCCAATTCGTCATAGACTTAAACTTCCAAAACTTCTTTGTGATTCTCGGTCTGACCGATTCCTTGATTTCGGTCCTACCGAGATCATTAAGTTGATCTAAGTTTTCAATCTCGGTGCAACCGATTTGAACTTTTCAGTCACACCGATTTGCAGAATCGCATTATGCATCTCCGTGCCACCGAGTTGTTCCACTCGGTCACACCGACAGGGTCGGGCTATATATAGTCACAGGCAAAAATTTGGAAATTCCTCCGAACCCCTTCGCCCACACAATAGCTCGCTCTGCCATCGAAGGTCTCCGGATCGTCTCCTCGTCGCCAGCTGCCTCCAGTAGCTGGTCTCCGCCGCCGTCAAAGGATTTCGCCCCCGCCGTTGCCGCCATAGTGAGTTCATCGCCAAGCTAGGGTATGGACTCGATCATTGTGCTATCCTCGTCGGATTCCTAGCACATTGTGTTCTTATTGATTCTTGCCACGATTGAAACACTCCTATCCAGTCAATGTAGTCCGTAGATTAGATGAGATTCAAAATTTTAGGGTTAGGTTTCCGCCGAAACCATCTCGGACCCACCGAGTTGAAAAACTCGATCCCACCGATTTGGCTGATGCCATTGCACTAGTAACTCTCGGTCTAACCGAGAATTGCTAATCGGTGAGACCGATTTTAGGACTTTGTGAAACCCTAGCAGTCTCGGTGCCACCGAACTGTGACTCGGTCCAACCGAGATCATCAGTTTAGGCTCCAAAACTGCTTCGGTATCACCGAGTTTGAAAATCGGTTGATCCGAAATGCTTTCTATGGAAAACTAAAACTGAATTTTTGAATCATTCTTTTGCAAAAATCTCTGCATTTTGTGATGCTCATCCACTCTATCTCATCTATAACTCTTCACAGGGTCAGCAGTCAGTGTTTGCAGCATGTCAGACCAGAGTCACAGCCAGAACAGGTCAGAAGAGCAGATTGACATGAGTCAGGGCACTAGTCCCTCCAGCACTTCAGATGAAGGCAGCAGAAGCACTCCAAGTAATCTGCCCAAGGCTGCTACCAGGCAAAGGAAGAAGAAAACTTCAGACTCTGAAGATGAGGACTATAGAGCTGAAGAGTGTAGGACCTTGAGAAGAGGTGTCTAGAGGGGGGTGATTAGACACTAAGTACCAAAGTTGCAGTTTTTAAGGTTCTTTAAGTTTAAGTGGAATTTAGGCACAATTTCAACATTCACAATACATATCAAGCAAGTATGCAAAGAGTATATGAGCAGCGGAAAGTAAAGCATGCAACTTGCAAGAAAGTAAAGGGAAGGGTTTGGAGGATTCAAACGCAATTGGTGAAGGAAATATGCCCTAGAGGCAATATTTCTTTATATCATGATAAATGTTTATTATTCATGCAAGAATTGTATTAACCGAAAACATAATACATGTGTGAATACATAGACAAACATAGTGTCACTAGTATGCCTCTACTTGACTAGCTCGTTTATCAAAGATGGTTATGTTTCCTAGCCATGGACAAACGAGTTGTCATTTGATTAACGGGATCATGTCATTAGGAGAATGATGTGATTGACATGACCCATTCAGTTAGCCTAGCACTTGATCGTTTAGTATATTGCTATTGCTTTCTTCATGACTTATACATGTTCCTGTAACTATGAGATTATGCAACTCCCGTTTACCGGAGGAACACTTTGGGTGCTACCAAACGTCACAATGTAACTGGGTGATTATAAAGGAGTACTACAGGTGTCTCCAAAGGTACATGTTGGGTTAGCGTATTTCGAGATTAGGTTTTGTCACTCCAATTGTCGGAGAGGTATCTTTGGGCCCTCTCGGTAATGCACATCACTATAAGCCTTGCAAGCAATGTAGCTAATGAGTTAGTTACGGAATGATGCATTACATAACGAGTAAAGAGACTTGCTGGTAACGAGATTGAACTAGGTATTGGATACTGACAGTCGAATCTCGGGCAAGTAACAAACCGATGACAAAGGGAACAACGTAAGTTGTTATGCGGTTTGACCGATAAAGATCTTCGTAGAATATGTAGGAGCCAATATGAGCATCCAGGTTCCGCTATTGGTTATTGACCGAGAATAGTTCTAGGTCATGTCTACATAGTTCTCGAACCCGTAGGGTCCACACGCTTAACGTTACGATGACAGTTATATTATGAGTTTATGATTTTTGATGTACCGAAGGAGCTTGGAGTCCCGGATGAGATCGGGGACATGACGAGGAGTCTCGAAATGGTTGAGACGTAAAGATCGATATATTGGACGACTATATTCGGAGTTCGGAAAGGTTCCGAGTGATTCGGTATTTTTCGAGTCTGGGAGAGTTACGGAATTCGCCGGGAGTATATGGGCCTTCTTGGGCTTTAGGGAAAGAGAGAGAGAGGTTGGGCGCCCCCAAGGCCTAGTCCGAATGGACTAGGGGAGGATCGCCCCTCCTTCCTTCTCTTCTCTTCCCACTTTCCTTGACTCCTACTCCTACTACTTGGAAGGGGGGAATCCTACTCCCGGTGGGAGTAGGACTCCTCGTTGGCGCGCCCTCCTTAGCCGGCCGCACCTCCCCCCTCCCTCCTTTATATACGGGGCAGGGGGGCACCCCATGACACACAAGTTGATCTACGTGATCGTTCCTTAGCCGTGTGCGGTGCCCCCCTCCACCATATTCCACCTCGGTCATATCGTCGTGGAGTTTAGGCGAAGCCTGCGCGATAGAACATCATCATCGTCCACGCCGTCGTCTTGTGGAACTCATCCCGACACTTTGCTGGATCGGTCCGGGATCGTCATCGAGCTGAGCGTGTGCTGAACTCGGAGGTGCCGTGCGTTCGTACTTGGATCGGTCGGATCGTGAAGACGTCGACTACATCAACCGCGTTGTCATAATGCTTCGCTTCACGGTCTCACGAGTGCGTGGACAACACTCTCCCCTCTCGTTGCTATGCCATCACCATGATCTTGCGTGTGCGTAGGAAATTTTTTAAAATTACTATGTTCCCCAACAGTGGCATCCCAGCCTGGTTTTATACATAGATGTCATTTGCACGAGTAGAACACAAGTGAGTTGTGGGCGATACAAATCATACTGCTTACCAGCATGTCATACTTTGGTTCGGCGGTATTGTGAGATGAAGCGGCCCGGACCGACATTATGCGTACGCTTACGCGAGACTGGTTTCACCGTTACGAGCACTCGTGCTTAAAGGTGGCTGGTGGGTGTCTGTCTCTCTCACTTTAGCTGAATCGAGTGTGGCTACGCCCGGTCCTTGCGAAGGTTAAAACAGCACTAACTTGACGGACTATCGTTGTGGTTTTGATGCGTAGGTAAGAACGGTTCTTGCTAAGCCCGTAGCAGCCACGTAAAATTTGCAACAACAAAGTAGAGGATGTCTAACTTGTTTTTGCAGGGCATGTTGTGATGTGATATGGTCAAGACGTGATGCTATATTTTATTGTATGAGATGATCATGTTTTGTAACCGAAGTTATCGGCAATCGCGAGAGCCATATGGTTGTTGCTTTATTGTATGAAATGCAAACGCCCTGTAATTGCTTTACTTTATCACTAAGCGGTAGCGATAGTCGTAGAAGCAATAGATGGCGTAACGACAACGATGCTATGATGGAGATCAAGGTGTCGCACCGGTGACGATGGTGATCACGACGGTGCTTGGAGATGGAGATCACAAGCACAAGATGATGATGGCCATATCATATCACTTATATTGATTGCATGTGATGTTTATCCTTTATGCATCTTATCTTGCTTCGATTGACGGTAGCATTTTAAGATGATCTCTCACTAAATTATCAAGAAGTGTTCTCCCTGAGTATGCACCGTTGCGAAAGTTCTTCGTGCTGAGACACCACGTGATGATCGGGTGTGATAGGCTCTACGTTCAAATACAACGGGTGCAAAACAGTTCCACACGCGAATACTCGGGTTAAACTTGACGAGCCTAGCATATAACAGATATGGCCTTGGAACACGGAGACCGAAGGTCGGCGTGAATCATATAGTAGATATGATCAACATATTGATGTTCACCGTTGAAACTACTCCATCTCACGTGACGATCGGACATAGTGTAGTTGATATGGATCACGTAATCACTTAGAAGATTAGAGGATGTCTATCTAAGTGGGAGTTCTTTAGTAATATGATTAATTGAACTTTAATTTATCATGAACTTAGTCCCGGTAGTATTTTGCAAATTATGTTATAGATCAATAGCTCGCGTTGTTGCTTTCATATGTTTATTTTGATATGTTCCTAGAAAAACTGTGTTGAAAGATGTTAGTAGCAATGATGCGGATTGGATCCGTGATCCGAGGTTTATCCTCATTGCTGCAAAAAGAATTATGTCCTTGATGCACCGCTAGGTGACAAACCTATTGCAGGAGCGGATGCGCGTTATGAGCGTTTGGCTAGCTCAATATGATGACTACTTGATAGTTTAGTGCACCATGCTTGACGGCTTTAGAATCGGGACTTCAAAGATGTTTTGAACGTCATGGACCATATAAGATGTTCCAGGAATTGAAGTTAATATTTCAAGCAAGTACCCGAGTTGAGAGATATGAAGTCTCCAACAAGTTCCATAGCTAAAAGATGGAGGAGAATCGCTCAACTAGTGAGCATGTGCTCAGATTGTATGGGTACTTCAATCACTTGAATCAATTGGGAGTTAATCTTCCAGATAAGATAGTGATTGACAGAATTCTCTAGTCACCATCACTGAGTTACTAGAACTTCGTGATGAACTATAGTATGCAAGGGATGACGGAAACGATTCCCGAGCTCTTCGTGACGTTGAAATCGATGAAGGTAGAAATCAAGAAAGAGCATCAAGTGTTGATGATTGACAAGACCACTAGTTTCAAGAAAAGGGCAAAGGAAAGAAAGGAAACTTCAAGTAGAATGGCAAACAAGTTGTCACTCCCGTGAAGAAGACCAAAGCTGGACCAAAGCCTGAAACTGAGTGCTTACACTGCAAAGGAAATAGTCACTGGAAGCGGAAATGCCCTAAATATTCGGTGGATAAGAAGGATGGCAAAGTGAACAAGGGTGTATTTGATATACAGGTGTTTGATGTATGCCTTACTAGTGTTTATAGTAGCCCCTAAGTATTTGATACTTGTTTGGTTGCTAAGATTAGTAAATCGAAACATGAGTTACATAATAAACAGAGACTAGTTGAGGGGAAGTGACGATGAGTGTTGGAAATAGTTCCAAGATTGATATGATCATCATCACACACTCCCTATATTTTTGAGATTAGTGTTAAACCTAAATAAATGTTATTTAGCATTTGCGTTGAGCATGAATATGATTTGATCATGTTTGTTGCGATACGGTTATTCATTTGAAGTTAAAGAATAATTGTTATTCTGTTTACATGAATGAGACCTTCGATGGTTATACACCCGATGAAAATAGTTTGTTGGATCTCGATCGTAGTGATACACATATTCATAATATTGATGCCAAAAGATGCAAAGTTAATAATGATAGTGCAACTTATTTGTGGCACTGCCGTTTGGGTCATATCGGTGTAAAACGCATGAAGAAACTCCATAAAGATGGATCTTTGGAATCACTTGGTTATGAATCATTTGATGCTTGCGAACCGTGCCTTTTGGGCAAGATGACTAAAACTCCGTTCTCCGGAACAATGGAACAAGCTACTGACTTATTGGAAATAATACATACCGATGTATGCGATCCAATGAGTGTTGATGCTCGTGGCAAGTATCGTTATTTTCTGACCTTCACAAGGTGATTTGAGCAGATATGGGTATATCTACTTGATGAAACATAAGTCTGAAATAGTTGAAATGTTCAAAGAATTTTAGAGTGAAGTGGAAAAATCATCGTAACAAGGAAATAAAGTTTCTGTGATCTGATCGCGGAGACGAATATTTGAGTTACGAGTTTGGTCTTCAATTAAAACAATGTGGAATAGTTTCACTGCTCACGCCACCTGGAACACCACAACGTTATGGTGTGTCTGAACGTCGTAACCGCACTTTATTGATATGGTGTGATCTATGATGTCTCTTACTAATTTACCACTATTGTTTTGGGGTTATGCATTAGAGACAGCTGCATTCACGTTAAAAAGGGCACCATCTAAATCCGTTGAGACGACACCATATGAACTGTGGTTTAGCAAGAAACCCAAGTTGTCGTTTCTTAAAGTTTGGGGCTGTGATACTTATGTGAAAAAGTTTCATCCTGATAAGCTCAAACCCAAATCGGAGAAGTGCGTCTTCATAGAATACCCAAAGGAAACTGTTGGGTACACCTTCTATCACAGATCCGAAGGCAAGATATTCGTTGCTAAAAATGGATCCTTTCTAGAGAAGGAGTTTCTCTCGAAAGAAGTGAGTGGGAGGAAAGTAGAGCTTGATAAGGTAATTTGTACCTTCTCCCGAATTGGAAAGTAGTTCATCACAGAAATCAGATCTAGTGATTCCTACACCAATTAGTGAGGAAGCTAATGATGATGATCATAAAGCTTCAGATCAAGTTACTACCGAACTTTGTAGATCTTCCAGATTAAGATCCGCACTGAGTGGTACGGTAATCCTATTCGGAAGTCATGTTACTAGACCATGATGAACCTACGAACTATGAGGAAGCGATGATGAGCCCAGATTCATGAAATGGCTTGAGGCCATGAAATCGAGATGGGATCCATGTATGAGAACAAAGTGTGGACTTTCGTGGAGTTGCTCGATGATCGGCAAGCCATATTGTATAAATGGATCTTCAAGAGGAAGGCGGATCTTGATAGTAGTGTTACTATCTACAAAGCTCGACTTGTCGCAAAAGGGTTTTCGACAAGTTCAAGGTGTTGACTACAATGAGATTTTCTCAACTGTAGCGATGCTTAAATCTGTCCGAATCATGTTAGCAATTGCCACATTTTATGAAATCTGGCAAATGGATGTCAAAACTGCATTCCTTAATGGTTTCTTAACAAAGAGTTGTATATGATGCAACCAGAAGGTTTTGTCAATCCTAAAGGTACTAACAAAATGTGCAAGCTCCAGCGATCCATCTATGGACTGGCGCAAGAATCTCAGAGTTGGAATATACGCTTTGATAAGTTGATCAAAGCATATAGTATTATACAGACTTGCGGTGAAGCCTGTATTTACAAGGCGATGAGTGGGAGCTCAGAGCATTTACGATACTATATGTAGATGACATATTGTTGATCGAAATGATATATAATTCTGGATAGCATAAAGGATACTTGAATAAAAGTTTTTCAATGAAAGACCTCGGTGAAGCTGCTTACACATTGATCATCAAGATCTATATAGATAGATCAAGACGCTTGATAAGATTTTTTCAATGAGTACATACCTTGATAAATTTTTGAAATAGTTCAAAATAGAACAGTCAAAGGAGTTCTTTCCTGTGATGCAAAGGTGTGAAGTTGAGTAAGACTCAAGACCCGACCATGGCAGAAAATAGAAAGAGAATGAAAAGTCATTCCCTATGCCTCACCATAGGTTCTATAAAGTATGATATGTTGTGAACCAGACCTATTGTATACCTTGCTCTGAGTTTGACAAAGGAATACAATTTTGATCTAAGAGTAGATCACTGGACAGCGGTCAAGAATATCCTTAGTGAGGACTAAGGAGATGTTTCTCGATTATGGAGGTGATAAAAGAGCCCGTCGTAAAAAGTTACAACAATGCAAGCTTTTACACCAATCCAGATGACTCTAAGTCTCAATCTGGATACATATTGAAAGTGGGAGCAATTAGCTAGAGTAGCTCCGTGCAGAGCATTGTGGACATAGAATATTTGAAAAATACATACGGCTCTGAATATGACAGACCCGTGGACTAAACTTCTCTCACAAGCAAAACATGATCATACCTTAGTACTCTTTGGGTGTTAATCACATAGCGACGTGAACAAACCCTTTGGGTGTTGATCACATGATGATGTGAACTATGGGTATTAATCACATACAGATGTGAATATTGGTGTTAAATCACATCGCGATGTGAACTAGATTATTGACTCTAGTGCAAGTGGGAGACTGAAGGAAATATGCCCTAGAGGCAATAATAAAGTTATTATTTATTTCCTTATATCATGATAAATGTTTATTATTCATGCAAGAATTGTATTAACCGGAAACATAATACATGTGTGAATACATAGACAAACATAGTGTCACTAGTATGCCTCGACTTGACTAGCTCGTTTATCAAAGATGGTTATGTTTCCTAGCCATGGACAAAAGAGTTGTCATTTGATTAACGGGATCACATCATTAGGAGAATGATGCGATTGACATGACCCATTCCGTTAGCCTAGCACTTGATCGTTTAGTATATTGCTATTGCTTTCTTCATGACTTATACATGTTCCTGTAACTATGAGATTATGCAACTCCCGTTTACTGGCGGAACACTTTGGGTGCTACCAAACGTCACAATGTAACTGGGTGATTATAAAGGAGTACTACAGGTGTCTCCAAAGGTACATGTTGGGTTGGCGTATTTCGAGATTAGGTTTTGTCACTCCAATTGTCGGAGAGGTATCTCTGGGCCCTCTCGGTAATGCACATCACTATAAGCCTTACAAGCAATGTAGCTAATGAGTTAGTTACGGAATGATGCATTACATAATGAGTAAAGAGACTTGCTGGTAACGAGATTGAACTAGGTATTGGATACCGACGATCGAATCTCGGGCAAGCAACATACCGATGACAAAGGGAACAATGTATTTTGTTATGCGGTTTGACCGATAAAGATCTTCGTAGAATATGTAGGAGCCAATACGAGCATCCAGGTTCCGCTATTGGTTATTGACCGAGAATAGTTCTAGGTCATGTCTACATAGTTCTCGAACCCGTAGGGTCCGCACGCTTAACGTTACGATGACAGTTATATTATGAGTTTATGAGTTTTGATGTACCGAAGGAGTTTGGAGTCCCAGATGAGATCGGGGACATGACGAGGAGTCTCGAAATGGTCGAGACGTAAAGATCGATATATTAGACGACTATATTTGGAGTTCGGAAAGGTTCCGAGTGATTCGGGTATTTTTTCGGAGTACCGGAGAGTTACGGGAATTCGCCGGGGAGTATATGGGCCTTATTGGGCTTTAGGGGAAAGAGAGAGGAGAGGTTTGGCGCCTCCCAAGGCCTAGTCCGGGTGGACTAGGGGAGGATCGCCCCTCCTTCCTTCTCTTCTCTTCCCCCTTTCCTTGACTCCTACTCCTACTACTTGGAAGGGGGGAATCCTACTCCCGGTGGAAGTAGGACTCCTCCTTGGCGCGCCCTCCTTAGCCGGCCGCAGCTCCCCCCTCCCTCCTTTATATACGGGGGCAGGGGGCACCCCATGACACACAAGTTGATCTACGTGATCGTTCCTTAGCCGTGTGCGGTGCCCCCCTCCACCATATTCCACCTCGGTCATATCGTCGCGGAGTTTAGGCGAAGCCCTGCGCCGGTAGAACATCATCATAGTCACCACGCCGTCGTGCTGACGGAACTCATCCCCGACACTTTGCTGGATCGGAGTCCGGGGATCGTCATCGAGCTGAACGTGTGCTGAACTCGGAGGTGTCGTACGTTCGGTACTTGGATCGGTTAGATCGTGAAGACGTACGACTACATCAACCGCGTTGTCATAATGCTTCTGCTTACGGTCTACGAGGGTACGTGGACAACACTCTCCCCTCTCGTTGCTATGCCATCACCATGATCTTGCGTGTGCGTAGGAAATTTTTTGAAATTACTACGTTCCCCAACAATTGGAGACACAGATATTTTTGGCGTGGTTCCGATAGGTGGTGCTATCGTACATCCACGTTGATGGATACTTCAACCCACGAAGGGTAACGGCTGCGCGAGTCCACGGAGGGCTCCACCCACGAAGGGTCCACGAAGAAGCAACATTGTCTATCCCACCATGGCCGTCGCCCACGAAGGACTTGCCTCACTAGCGGTAGATCTTCACGAAGTAGGCCATCTCCTTGCCCTTACAGACTCCTTGGTTCAACTCCACAATCTTGTCGCAGGCTCCCAAGTGACACCTAGCCAATCTAGGAGACACCGCTCTCCAAGAAGTAAAAATGGTGCGTTGATGATGAACTCCTTGCTCTTGTGCTTCAAATGATAGTCTCCCCAACACTCAACTCTCTCTCATAGGTTTTGGATCTGGTGGAAAGAAGATTTGAGTGGAAAGCAACTTGGGGAAGGCTAGAGATCAAGATTCATATGGTAGGAATGGAATATCTTGGCCTCAACACATGAGTAGGTAGTTCTCTCTCAGAAAATGTATGCTGAAAGTGTAGGTTCAGTCTGATGGCTCTCTCCACGAATGAAGAGGAGGTGGAGGGGTGTATATAGCCTCCACACAAAATCCAACCGTTACACACAATTTACCAAACTCGGTGGGACCGAATCGTTAAACTCGGTCGGACCGATTTAGTAAATCTTGTGACCGTTAGGATTTTCGGTGGGACCGAAATGCAACTCGGTGAGACCAATATGGTTAGGGTTAGGGCATAACGTAATCTCGGTAGGACCGATTACACAAACTCCGTGAGACCGATTTTGGTAATAAGCTTTCCAGAGAGTTGGTCAGGCAAACTCGGTGGGACCGATTAATCAAACTCGATGGGACCGATTTTGGTAATAAGTTATCCAGAGAGTTTGCATTGTAATCTCGGTAGTACCGATTGCTCAAACTCGGTGAGACCGATTTTGATAATGGACATACACAGAGAGATTACAATCCCATCTCGGTGAGACCGAGATCCCTATCGATAAGACCGATTTGCTTAGGGTTTGTGGTAGTGGCTATGACTTTTGGAATCGGTGGCGCCGGATAGGAAGAATCGGTGTGACCGATTTTGGCTTTGGGTTTAGGTCATTTGTGGTTGTGGGAAAGTAGTTGAGGGTTTTGGAGCTTATCACAAAGCACATGAAGCAAGAGGCTCATTAAGCAACACCTCATCCCTCCTTGATAGTATTGGCTTTTCCTATAGACTCAATGTGATCTTGGATCACTAAAATATAAAATGAAGAGTCTTGAGCTTGAAGCTTGAGCCAATCCTTTGTCCTTAGCATCTTGAAGGAGTTCCCAAATCCTTTAGTCCAAGCCACAACATGATCAGAGGGCATGCCATCAACATGTTGCATGTGTTTGATGTGCCACAGAAGTTCAAAGTCATGAGCCTTATGATAGAAACCATTAAGAGGACTGCAGCAGATCAGAAGAGGAGTTGTGGATATGCACCTTAGATTCAGGAGTTGATTAACTCAAAGATGGGCACAGGGAAATATCAATTGGATAAGGAACATTTTCCACTTTATCCAGACTTTGAGGACAATGAGGTTGTCATGAATGAGAATGATCCATCATCAGTTCAAGCTCAAGAGAAGAAGGAGAAGGCAAGGAAGGAGAAGGCTGCCAGGATGCCAACTCAAGAGGAGGCATCTGAGTATTTCTTGAAGAACAAGCAGGAGCAGCTTGGTTACTTAATAGCATCAACACTAAGGATTGAGAAGGGACTGGCCACCCTCACTCAGAATCAAGAGAGCCTGGAAAGAATCATGGAACTCAAATTCCATGACCTTGATGTCAAAATGGCGAGATTGATCGGTTGTGGAGCAGCTACAGATGACATGCAGGAGAGGCAGGGCAAGACTACCACTAATGTGTTTGCCAGAGTGCCTAGAGCCCAGAGGTCGATTTGCAGTGCTCGTGATGACACTAGAGCAACATCATCTGCACCAGCTATAGCCCCTCTCGCTCAAAGGTAACCAGCTCCAAAGATCAACTCCAAAGACCCTCTACTTCAACTGAAGCCTTCATTCTTGGAGTTATCCGGACACCACCACCTGAAGATCAAGCCTGAGAGTCGATCTAGCACTATGCATTTTCTATGAACTTTTTGGTAACTTGTTGCCAAAGGGGGATAAAAATGTATAGATCATAGGCTTCGAGAGAGAGCGTGTTGCTTTTATTCTCTCTTGATTTGGTGGTTAAACTTGTTTGCTTTTCATTGCTTGAGATACTATGCTTGTGAGACATTGATGGTCATGTGTTTGATCATAAGCTACACTTATGCATGTTTGATGATATTATCTTATCTATCCTATGTGATCATTCACTTTGCTTGGTGATGAGTGCATGTATTCAATTTTTTTATCATTTTGAGCGATCCACCAAGATGTATGTGACATGGAAGAGTATCCCATGAGCCTAATTCATTGTGCATTTGCCGTCCAAAGCAAATTTTAAACTATGCACAAATTTAGGGGGAGCTCTTGCTTATCACATATGTAGAAGCTTTGATCTATATGTTGTCATCAATTACCAAAAAGGGGGAGATTGAAAGTGCAACTATCCCTAGGTGGTTTTGGTAATTCATAACAACATATAGCTCATTGAGCTAATGTTATTCCAAGACTATTATTTCAGGAAAGCTCAATGAATGGCATGGCATGGATGATGAAAGTGGATCCCTCAAAATACTAAGGACAAAGGATTGGCTCAAGCTCAAAAGCTCAAGCCTCTTCATTTTATATTTTAGTGATCCAAGATCACATTGAGTCTATAGGAAAAGCCAATACTATCAAGGAGGGATGAGGTGTTGCTTAATGAGCCTCTTGCTTCATGTGCTTAGTGATATGCTCCAAAACCCTCAGCTACTTTCTCACATCCACAAATGACCTAAACCTAAAGCCAAAATCGGTCACACCGATTCTTCCTATCCGGCGCCACCGATTCCAAAAGTCATAGCCACTGCCACAAACCCTAAGCAAATCGGTCTTACCGATAGGGATCTCGGTCTCACCGAGATGGGATTGTAATCTCTCTGTTTCCCTTCGTAACGTTTCGGTCTAACCGAAGTGAGTGATCGGTCCCACCGAGATTGCAATGTAAACTCTCTGTTTCCCTTTTGTAACATTTCGGTCTCACCGAAAAGAGCAAATCGGTACCACCGAGTTTACTTGACCAACTCTCTGGAAAGCTTATTAGCAAAATCGGTCTCACCGAGTTTGTGTAATCGTTCTTACCGAGATTACGTTATGCCCTAACCCTAACCGAATCGGTCTCACCGAGTTGCATGTCAGTCCCACCGAAAATCCTAACGGTCACTAGGTTTGCTAAATCGTCCGACCGAGTGTGTTGAATCGGTCCCACCGAGTTTGGTAAATTGTGCGTAACGGTTAGATTTTGTGTGGAGGCTATATATACCCCTCCACCTCCTCTTCATTCATGGAGAGAGCCATCATAACAAACCTACACTTCCAACTTACCATTTCTGAGAGAGAACCACCTACTCATGTGTTGAGGCCAAGATATTCCATTCCTACCATATGAATCTTGATCTCTAGCCTTCCCCAAGTTGTTTTCCACTCAAATCTTCTTTCCACCAGATCCAAAACCTAAGAGAGAGAGTTGAGTGTTGGGGAGACTATCATTTGAAGCACAAGAGCAAGGAGTTCATCATCAACGCACCATTTGTTACTTCTTGGAGAGTGGTGTCTCCTAGATTGGCTAGGTGTCACTTGGGAGCCTCCGACAAGATTGTGGAGTTGGACCAAGGAGTTTGTAAGGGCAAGGAGATCGCCTACTTCATGAAGGTCTACCGCTAGTGAGGCAAGTCCAACGTGGGCGACGGCCATGGTGGGATAGACAAGGTTGCTTTTTCGTGGACCCTTCGTGGGTGGAGCCCTTCGTGGACTCGCGCAACCGTTACCCTTCGTGGGTTGAAGTCTCCATCAACGTGGATGTACGATAGCACCACCTATCGGAACCACGCCAAAAACATCTGTGTCTCCAATTGCGTTTGAATCCTCCAAACCCTTCCCTTTACTTTCTTGCAAGTTGCATGCTTTAATTTCCGCTGCCTATATACTCTTTGCATGCTTGCTTGAATAGTGTGATGATTGCTTGACTTGTCCTAAATAGCTAAAATCTGCCAAACTCTAAAATTGGGAAAAGGTTAAGTTTTTAATTGGTCAAGTAGTCTTATCACTATCCATAAGATCAATATGAACTCTATTATTCTTTCTACTTTACCAAGATCATAGCAACATAGCAAAGCCCTTGACTCAACACTAATCTTTATTATAGATAGCTCACGGACTCGATTACAAAAAGAGATCACAATGCAAAGCTCAGAACTACTTGATATCAAAACTTCAAACTGATCAAGATACTACTAAAAGGGTCGAACTAAATAAAGTGGTAAAGATAGGAGTGTGATGGTGATACGATACCGGGGAACCTCCCCCAAGCTTGGAAGTTGCCTAGGGGAGTGCCCATACCCATGTGATTATGTCCTCGGAGGTGGTGAAGTAGGAGTTGTTGATGATGTAGGCTTGTCGTCCGTCTTCCAAGGCATAGGCTCTCCATCATAGAAGGACGATCGAGTCTCCGGGATCCTTAAATCTGCATCCAAACTCATCCTCTTGAATCTATATTTATACTCACAGTTCTAGTTTTGCAGGTCATAGATCTGGGCTTGGAGGTGCTCGATCTTCTCTTGAAGCTTGAAGATGGTCCCCCCAATGACTTTGGCATCTAACTTGTGGTTGTTGGTGAACTTCGTGATCATCATGTGGTTGGCGTTGAGTCCACGCTCCACCATCCCTTGGCACTTGAAAACTTGCTGCTCCACGGCTTCGAGCTTTGTCTCCACGCTTCCGGTACGCCTTGGTCCCTCCACATCGCGGATGTGCAGCACCCCCTCACGCATCTCAATGGTTTGAGGGTGTTGCAGCACCTCCGCAAGATAGGGGTTGATAACCCTCTCGAAAAACTTGTCCTTGGGAGCGCTTGGAGACGACATGATGCTCTTAGATCTGAAACAGAAACAGCTCAAAACAAAAACAGAGGATATTTGCGTGGTACGGTGGTCAAAACCTTAGGGAGTATATATAATGAATTTTTACCGACCAAAATACGTAATATGCAAGAAAACGGAGTCTCGGAGGCACACGAGGTGCCCACGAGACAGGGGGCGCACCCGGTAGGGGGGGCGCCCTCCACTCTCGTGGGGGCCTCGTGTCCCTTTTGGACTACTTCTTTCTTCCTAAAATTCTTAAATATTCCAAAACTGATAAAAATTACCATTGGAGTTGTTTTGGAGTCGGTTTACTTACCGTACCACATACCTATTCCTTTTCGGAGTCTGGAACGTTCTGGAAAGTGTCCCTTATGTATTCCTCAGGGGTTACGGTTTCAATAATATTAGTTTCAACATTGATAGGATTACCTGAAATATAATGTTTAATTCTTTGACCGTTAACCACCCTTGGACTTGTGCCTTCGAAGTTGTTGATTTTTTATGGCACCAGAATGATAGACCTCCTCTATAACATAAGGACCTTCCCATTTTGAGAGGAGTTTTCCTGCAAAAAATCTTAAACGAGAGTTGAATAATAACACATAATCTCCTACCTTAAACTCACGCTTTTGTATCCTTTTGTCATGCCAGCATTTGACTTTTTCTTTGAATAGCTTGGCATTCTCATGAGCTTGGGTTCTCCATTCCTCAAGTGAGCTAATACCAAACAACCTCTTCTCACCGGCAAGTTTGAAGTCATAATTGAGCTCTTTAATAGCCCAATATGCCTTATGTTTAATTTCAAGAGGTAAATGACATGCTTTTCCATAAACCATCTTATATGGATACATACCCATAGGATTTTTGTAAGCAGTTCTATAGGCCCATAATGCATCATCACTTTTTTTGGACCAATTCTTTCTAGATCTATTCACAGTCTTTTGCAAAATTAATTTGAGCTCTCTATTGCTCAACTCTACTTGACCACTAGACTTCGGATGATAAGGAGATGCGATTCTATGATTGACATCATACTTAGCAAGCATCTTATAGAAAGCACCATGAATAAAATGTGAACCACCATCAGTCATAAGATATCTAGGGACTCCGAACCTCAGAAAAATAACTTCTTTAAGCATTTTAATATAAGTGTTATGATCAGCACTACTACTTGGAATAGCTTCTACCCACTTAGTAACGTAATCAACAGCAACTAAAATATGTGTATAACCATTAGAGGCCGGAAAAGGTCCCATATAATCAAAGCCCCAAACATTAAATGGTTCAATAACAAGAGAATAATTCATAGGCATTTCTTGACGTCAACTAATGTTACCTATTCTTTGACATTCATCACAAGATAAGACAAACTTACGAGCATCTTTGAAGAGAGTAGGCCAGTAGAAACCAGATTGTAGAACCTTGTGTGCAGTTCTATCTCTAGCATGGTGTTCTCCATAGGATTCAGAGTGACACTTACGTAGAATCTGTTCCTGTTCATGCTCAGGCACACAACGTCTAATAACACCATCTACTCCTTCTTTATAAAGGTGTGGATCATCCCAAAAGTAATGTCTTAAATCATAAAATAACTTTTTCTTTTGCTGGTATGTGAAAGTAGGCGGTATAAATTTAGCAACAATGTAATTAGCATAATCAGCATACCAAGCAGCAGTACGAGAAGCATTAACGACCGCTAATTGTTCATCAGGAAAGCTATCATTAATAGGCAGTGGGTCATCAAGAACATTCTCTAACCTAGACAAGTTATCTGCAATGGGGTTCTCAGCTCCCTTTCTATCAATAATATGCAAGTCAAATTCTTGGAGCAAGAGAACCCATCTAATGAGTCTAGGCTTAGCATCTTTCTTTTCCATAAGATATTTAATAGCAGCATGATCAGTGTGAATAGTAACTTTGGAATCAACAATATAAGGTCTAAACTTATCACATGCAAACACAACTGCTAAGAACTCTTTTTCAAGAGTAGCATAATTTCTTTGGGCAGATCAAGAGTCTTACTAGCATCTTGGATAACATTCAATTTCTTATCGACTCTTTGCCCTAGAACAGCACCTACAAAGATAATCACTAGCATCGCACATAATTTCAAAAGGTAAATTCTAATCGGTGGCTGAACAATAGGTGCGATGATCAAAGCTTTCTTAAGTATTTCAAATGCTTCTACACAATCATCATCAAAGACAAAAGGAATATCTTTTGCAATAAATTAGTCGAGGCCTAGAGATTTTAGAAAAGTCCTTAATGAACCTCCTATAAAAACCGGCGTGACCAAGGAAACTTCTTATACCTTTTATGTCCTTGGGACATGGCATCTTTTCAATAGCATCAACTTTGGCTTTATCAACTTCAATACCTCTCTCGGAGATCTTATGCCCCAAGACAATGCCTTCATTAACCATAAAGTGACACTTTTCCCAATTCAGGACGAGACTAGTGTCTTCGCATCTCTGCAAAACTCGATCAAGGTTGCTCAAACAATCATCAAAAGAGGTTCCATAAACTGAGAAATCATCCATGAATACCTCACAAATCTTTTCGCAAAAATCAGAGAATATAGCCATGATGCATCTTTGAAAGGTAGCAGGTGCATTACATAAACCAAAAGGCATACGTCTATAAGCAGAAGTACCAAAAGGGCAAGTAAAAGTAGTTTTAGATTGATCCTTCGCTGACACAGGTATCTGAGAGAAGCCAGAATAACCTTCTAGAAAGCAAAAATGTGTGTGTTTGGATAGTCTTTCTAGCATTTGATCAATAAAAGGTAAAGGGTAATGATCTTTCTTAGTAACTTTATTTAACTTACGGAAATCAATTACCATCCTATAACCTGTAATAATTCTTTGCGGGATCAATTCATCTTTATCATTAGGAACAACGGTAATACCTCCCTTTTTAGGAACAAAATGGACAAGGCTTACCCATTCACTATCAGCATCGGGATAAAGAATACCTGCCTCAAGGAGCTTTAATATCTCCTTTCTTACTACTTCCTTCATCTTGGGATTTAATCGTCTTTGAGGATCCCTAACTGGTTTGGCATCTTTCTCCACTGTAATAGTGTGGGACTAATGCCCTTAAGATCATCCAGAGTATATCCAATAGCTGCTCGGTGCTTCTTCGGAGTTTTCAATAATCTTTCTTCTTCTTTCTCTGAAAGGTTAGCACTAATAATAACAGGATATATTTCCTTTTCATCAAGATAAGCATACTTAAGATTATCAGGCAATGGTTTGAGTTCAAACACGGGATCACCCTTGGGTGGAGGGGGATCCACAAGAATTTCAACGGGAAGGTTATGTTTCAGCATAGGTTCCTGTTTAAGGAACACTTCATCTATTTCCTCTCTTTCCTTCATAAACATATCGTTTTCATGGTCTAGCAGATATTGTTCTAGCGGATCAGTTGGAGGAACAGCAATGGAAGCAAGACCAATAATCTCATCCTTACAAGGTGGTTCCCTGTCACGAGGTTGTCTACTAAACTTAGCAAAATTAAACTCATGAGACATACCATCTATGCCAACAGTGATAGTACTCTTTTCACAATTAATCTTAGCACTAGCCGTATTCAAGAAGGGTCTACCAAAAATAATGGGACAAAAATCATCTTGTGGGGAACCAAGAACAAGAAAATCAGCAGGGTATTTAACCTTCCCACACAAAACTTCAACATCTCTAACAATCACAAAGGGTTTAATGGTATCCCTATTAGCAAGCTTAATAGTAACATCAATGTCTTCTAATTCAATGGGTGCAATGTCATGCATAATTTCTTGATATAAGGTATAAGGTATTGCACTAGCACTAGCACCCATATCACATAAGCCATGATAATAATGATCTCCTATTTTAACAGAAATAACAGGCATGCCTATGACAGGTCTACGTGTCTTAGTATCTGGCCTAGCAATATTAGCAGTCTCACCACGAAAATAAATAACATGCCCATCTAAATCACCATCCAAGAGATCTTTAACCATAGCAATACTAGGTTCAACATTAATTTGCTCAGGAGGTGTATAAGTCCTAGTATTACTCTTGCGAACAATAGTCAAAGCTTTAGCATGATCCTTTATCCTAACAGGAAAAGGAGGTTTTTCAACATAAGTAGTAGGAACAATAGGATCACTATAGGTAATAGTCTTTTCTTCGACTGTAATAGGTGCAACTACTTTCACTTCAACAGGAGGATTATATTTTAGCCACTTCTCTTTAGGGAGATCAACGTGAGTAGCAAAAGATTCACAGAAAGAAGCTACTATCTCAGAGTCAAGTCCATACTTAGCGCTAAATCCACGAAAAGCATCGGTATCCATAAAAGATTTAACACAATCGAACTTAGGTGTCATACCTGACTCCTTACCATCGTCTGAACCCCAATCTTCAGAGTTGCGTTTAATTCTTTCCAATAAGTACCATTTGAAATCAATAGTCTTCAGCATATAAGAACCAACACAGGAAGTATCGAGCAGGTTGCGATTATCAAAAGAAAGCCAAGCATAAAAGTTTTGAATAACCATTTCCCGAGAGAGCTCATGATTGGGGCATGAATATAACATTGACTTAAGCCTCCCCCAAGCTTGAGTGATGCTTTCTCCTTCGCGAAGCCAGAAATTATATATGTAATTACGATCACGATGAACAAGGTGCATAGGATAGAACTTCTGGTGAAATTCCAGCTTCAATCGTTTATAATTCCAAGATCTCGTATCATCACATAGCCTATACCATGTCAATGCATCTCCCTTCAAAGATAAAGGGAAGACCTTCCTTTTGACAACATCATCGGGAATACCTACAAGCTTAAATAATCCACAAACTTTATCCACAAAGATAAGGTGTAAATCGGGATGCAATGTTCCGTCTCCTGCAAATGGATTAGCTAGCAGTTTTTCTATCATACCCGAAGGAATCTCAAAGTAAATAGTTTCATAAAGTTTAGTAGGTTGAGGAGCAACTCTTTGCTCTTCTTGTTGGGGTGAAGATACCCCAAACAAGCCCCTCAAAGGATTAGTTTCCATAGTGACAAGTAACAGAAATTTCAGCACACTATATAAATGTTTCCTTACCAAGTTCCACTCACCAAAAGCGCTACACTCCCCGGCAACGGCGCCAGAAAAGAGTCTTGATGACCCACAAGTGTAGGGGATCAATCATAGTCCTTTCGATAAGTAAGAGTGTCGAACCCAACGAGGAGCAGAAGGAAATGATAAGCGGTTTTTGGTAAGGTTTTCTATGCAAGCACTGAAATTGTAAGTGATAGATAGTTTTGTGATAAGATAAATAGTAACGAGTAACAAATAAATAAAGTAAGTAAAGTGCAGCAAGGTGGCCCAATCCTTTATGTAGCAAAGGATAAGCCTGGAAAATTTCTAATAATGAGAAAGGAGCTCCCTAGGACACATGGGAATTATCGTCAAGCTAGTTTTCATCACGTTCATATGATTCGCGTTCGGTACTTTGATAATTTGATAAGTGGGTGGACCAGTACTTGGGTACTGCCCTTACTTGGACAAGCATCCCACTTATGATTAAACCCTATTGCAAGCGTCCGCAACTACAAAAGAATTATTAAGGTAAACCTAACCACAGCATTAAACATATGGATCCATATCAGCCCCTAACGAAGCAACGCATAAACTAGGGTTTAAGCTTCTGTCACTCTAGCAACCCATCATCTACTTACTACTTCCCCATGCCTTCCTCTAGGCCCAAATAATGGTGAAGTGTCATGTAGTCTACGTTCACGTAAAACCACTAGAGGAAAAGACGACATACATCTCATCAAAATATCGAACGAATACCAAATTCACATGGCTACTAATAACAAGACTTCACCCATGTCCTCAGGAACAAATGTAACTACTCACAAAGCATATTCATGTTCATAATCAGAGGAGTAATAATATGCATAAAGGATCTAAACATATGATCTTCCACCAAGTAAACCAATTAGCATCAACTACAAGGAGTAATCAACACTACTAGCAACCCACAGGTACCAATTTGTGGTTTTGATACAAGATTGGATACAAGAGATGAACTAGGGTTTTGAGAGGAGATGCTGCTGGTGAAGATGTTGATGGAGATTGACCCCCTCCTGATGAGAGGATCGTTTGTGATGACGTTGGTGATGATTTCCCCCTCCCGGAGGGAAGTGTCCCCGGCAGAACAGCTCCGCCGGAGCCCTAGATTGATTCCGCCAAGGTTCCGCCTCGTGGCGGTGGAGTTTCGTCCCGTAAGCTCGCCCATGATTTTTTCCAGGGTAAAAGATCTGATATAGCAGAAGATGGACACCGGAGGCCCACCAGGGGGCCTAGGAGATAGGGGGCGCACCCTATAAGGGGGCGCCCTCCTCTCTCCTGGACAGGGTGTGGGCCACCTGGTGTATTTCTTTTGCCCAAAAATTCTTATTAATTCCAAAAAGATGTTTCGTGGAGTTTTAGGACTTTTGGAGCAGTGCAGAATAGGTTTCCAATGTTTGCTCCTTTTCCAGCTGCCGGCATTCCCCCTCTTCATGGTAAACCTTGTAAAATAAGAGAGAATAGCCATAAGTATTGAGATATAATGTGTAATAACAGCCCATAATGCAGTAAATATTGATATAAAAGCATGATGCAAAATGGACGTATCAAACCATCCCCATCTATAGACTTCCAATAGTTATATATGGGATATTATGACTCGCCCGGTGGTAAACCGCCAGGGTTTTTTGTGATTTACTTGTGTGCAGGATAATCTTAAGTTCATCTGCACAAGTCAACACTATGATGAGGGTAACAGGATAATTATCAAGTGGCGGCTCAAACAGTGTTGGGTAAAACGTTAACGTGCACGATGGAATGAGAGAACAAAGTTTTTGCTAGCCTATTACATGGCTCAACAAGCCCAAATAATTAAGTGTTTTTGGAAGATCAAGTATATGAACCGCCCAGCGGATCAATCTTCTTGGCTCTGATGGCCTGATGCTTCTAGATCATCCTTCTCCGCTTCTTTGTCTGGCTCTGCTTCCTGGAAGGTTGGTGATGACCAGTCAATGCCATTCAAAGCTTGGAATTCAGCTTCATCATCAATAAGCTTGGACAGGTCAACTTCAGGAACAAAGGTGTGCTTACGGATTGGGGGAATGAGATCCTGCACTTTATAAGACGGTGTAGGCATCTTCTGATTTTCCAAGTCATAAACCGGTTGGTATCTGGAAAGATCCGTCTCATTGGCAATTAGACTAGCCAGGGGACGTATATCCTTTACACAGGCAGCAAAGTCTTTTTTATCAAACAGAGTGCCATCTTCTTTCAAGCAGGGGTACCCGGTAGAGATATCGGCCGGGTCTACCTCTGGTAGCCACGCTTTGGCCCGGCTTAAAGAAGTCATAGCGACGGATCTCGCGGATGATCGCTTCATCTCATTAAACAGCTCAGGCAAGACAGAAAGCTTCCTCAAGACATCCACCAAGAGAGTTGGTGCTTGATTAGTCGGAGAAACTATGGCTAGTGTGTGTTGAGTCCTATTATAGAGCTGCTCAACAAGTGTATAAACGGCCTTCAGTTTCACAAGCATGCCTTAGTTAAGATTGGTGCTCCTGGGACTTGAATATTAATCATAAATGGATTACAGGTGGGTTATATCATCAAGGAAGATATTCAAATTTAATACTCACAAGGCGACTTACCAAAGATAGCAGAAACCATCTGAGACACATGGCGCTTTAAGCCGGTAAGTTCAGTGGTCACCTCCTCAAGAGCCGCATCCGCTTTCTCATCTCGTTGTATCAAGGCAGTCTTCTCTTTGGCCCAGGCGCTTCTTTCACCTTCAAAACTGGTTTTCAATTTCTCTGCTTTAGCCACGCTAAACTGGAATTTTGAGTCGGCCTTCTGGATCTCTGATTCTTGCTGTTCCAGCCGAGCTTTTACATCAGTTAATTGTTATTCAAGTTGAGCAGTGGTGGCCTGCACATGCACCGGTTCAAAATCATGATTCAGTTTTGGATTGCAAACATGAAGTACCAAGCATTTTGCAAGCAACAACACTTGGCACCTGGGAGCTAATGCCTGCCGAAAAAAATTACCTATGCAACGGCTTATGTGAATAAGTCCCAAGCACTTTTCGAGCAACAGTACTTGGCACTTGGGGGCTAATGCATATTGCTTGTCTTTTTTACTATTTTATGGTGGCCTGGTTGTGCCGCAAATGGTCACAGCCAGCTCATGAGGGCAACACAAGTAAGTTCTGCTTTAAATAAGGATACAAAGGACCGACTCATTCATGCTCATTAAACCGGCCCTCGGGGGCTACGAGTTCAGCGCTAAATTGTTACAGATCAGTTTTAACCTAGATGGTGTAAGCCGGATTTTGAAGGGTTCTATCAATGGGTATTGTTTATACTCATGGTTAAGTTAAGTCTACAACATATTCAATTATATCATAAACGGTAGACTTGGGGGCTGACAGGATGTACATAACTCAGTAAAGAAGGAGCTCATACCTCAAATTTTTGGTGCATCTACTTCACCATGTCAACTTCAAGATCACGACTGGTGTGTACTTGACTGAGATAACCAGAATATACTTCACCAATGCTCAACTGGGAGTAGTCGGCGACATCAAATCTCACTTTTCGCCGTTCAATGTATTCCTCCTTGATAGAATGCTTGGCCAAGACAGTGGGACTTCCCGGCTCTCTAAAGTCGGTGTTGGTAATCACCACGTCATTATCAGCTGTCTCAGCCGTTTTTACTAGGCTGGATGTTTCAGTAGGGTCGTCGTTTGCTTGATCAATGGAAGAGCCGGGGATTTCTGGTGGAACATCAAGAACCGGATCTGATGGTTGAGGAACAGAGGCCTCAGGCGCTGGGATTTGTTGCTCTGGTTCACTGACTTTCGGGTCTTCGACTGGCTTATGCACCCTTGCCTTCTTGCTGGGCTTGGCCTTTCCACTACATGGGTCATGAGAGGTCAGTATAAATATAAAGGAACGTAAGAACTAAAGAATAAAGTATTTGTTATTACCCAGGAGCAGTTTTAAAAGCCGGCAGATGAGACTGAGATGAATCGCCGGAAGAAGAACGAGACATTTCCTGATAATTTGAGTCGGAAGAATCAAGTGGTTGGCGGATGAGACCCGCCAGAGGATAAAAAGAGTTTAAATCGGGGATGACCTCGTTTCGACGCTTCTTTGGAGTGTTCGGTAAGCCGGAAGATAATTCTTCGCCTCTGCTAGTCCGAGTCTGTCGCCGGCTCTCGTGCTGCTGATGCTTCAAAAGAAAGTGAGGATCCAGATGAGCTAAGGGGTGTGAAAAGCTTACTTTCTGGGTTACTCTTCGAATTTTCTGTCTTGGCAAGGGCTCTGAGTCAGAGGAAATGATAGTTACCTCTTCCTCGATCGCTTCACTGGTCCCGTGTCATCCTGATGATAATCAATGTCAATAAGATGGTTGAAAAAGGAGCCAAGGGAATCAAGGGCTACCTCTAAGGGAGTCCTGGATTAGGGGGTCCTCGGACAGCCGGACTATATGCTTATGCCGGACTATTGGACTATGAAGATACAAGATTGAAGACTTCGCCCCGTGTCCGGGTGGGACTCTCCTTTGCGTGGAAGGCAAGCTTGGCAATTCGGATATGTAGATTCCCCTCTTTGTAACCGACTCTGTGTAACCCTAGCCCCCTCCGGTGTCTATATAAACTGGAGGGTTTAGTTCGTAGGACAACAACAATCATAATCATAGGCTAGCTTCTAGGGTTTAGCCTCTCCGATCTCGTGGTAGATCAACTCTTGTAATACTCATATCATCAAGATCAATCAAGCAGGATGTAGAGTATTACCTCCATAGAGAGGGCCCGAACCTGGGTAAACATTGTGTCCCCCGCCTCCTATTACCATTAGCCTTAGACGCACAGTTCGGGACCCCCTACCCAAGATTAGCCGGTTTTGGCACCGACATTGGTGCTTTCATTGAGAGTTCCACTGTGTCATCACCATAAGGCTTGATGGCTCCTTCAATCATCTACAACGATGCGGTCCAGGGTGAGGTTTTCCTCCGTGGACAGATCTTTGTATTCGGCGGCTTCGCACTACAGGCCAACTCGCTGGACCATCTGGAGCAGATCGATAGCTACGCCCCTGGCCATTAGGTCAGATTTGGAAGCCTGAACTACACTGCCGACATCCGCGGAGACTTGATCTTCGACGGATTCGAGCCCATGACAGGTGCACCCTACAGCCACATTGAGCATGACCTAGATCTGCCATCGGACGGCGTTTAGGAGGTCGCACCTGCAGCTACCCTAGCGCTAGATCCAGCGCAGATCATGCCATCCGAGGACGGGGGGATGGACCCCTCCACGGAAGCCACACACTCAACGGCGATAGAGCCGAACACAGATTTCACTTCCAATGAGGTCTCTGTCATCGGATGCTCGGCTCGTCTCCGGCCATAGGCTCCGAAACGCGCGTATCCGCGCCCATCGGATCTAACTGGGCAGCGATCTTGGAGTTCAGCTCCACAGACATCTTTCAGCACTCGCCCTTGGGCGACGTGCTAAACTCATTAAAATCTCTCTCCTTGTCAGGAGACTCTTGGCCGAACTATGTCCGTCTTGAGTGGAAAGCAGATGACGAAGGAATTCGTTACCCACCCACCACCCACTTAATAGCCACTGTCGGCGACTTAACCGACATGCTTGATTTCGACTCTGAAGACATCGACGGTATGGGCGATTTATGCGGAGAAGAACAGAACCACCGCCTACGTATACTGGACAACCACCTCATCATATGACATATATAGGATGGACACACCCAAAGAAAACAATGGCGAGGATCAAAAGGATGCAGTGGAGGATAATCCTCTTGAGAAGCAGCCGAAGCACCGACGTCAGCGGCGCCGCTCTAAACCACGCCAGGGTAGAAACAACGATACCGGCACAAGATATAATAGCACTCTGGATGATGCCGAAGACGAAAACAATCCCACCCAGCCAAGCTTCGAACAGGCCGGACGGGAGGATGGGCAAGCTATCCCCGATGAACAGGCCATGAATGAAGACTTGGAGGATGACAATTACATGCCCCTCTCCGAAAACAAGGTGAGCCCCGGCGACAAAGAATTTACCGTGCCTGAGGATCCCATCGAGCAGGAGCACTTCAAGCGCCGGGTTATAGCCACTGCAAAGAGCGTGAAGAAAAAACAGCAGCAGCTTCAAGCTGATCAAAATCTGCTCACGGATAGATGGACTAAGGTCCTGGAGGCCGAGGAATACGGACTCGAGCGCCCAACCAAAAGTTACCCAAGGCGCAGGTTGTTACCTCAATTCGAGGACGAGGCACTAGGGCCTATACTACCAGCGTAGGATGCGGCTGACCAACCACCTCGTGGCGAGATAAAGCGGCATATTAGTCTGAACACCAACCCGCACCCCGTCGCTGAACAAATAGAAACATGAAGGCCCGGGGCTACATGCATGACCTCCGAGACGAATTGGAAAACAAAGCAGGACAGTCAAGAACGATCTACGGATCACGGGGGCACGCCCAACACGTGACGATGACCGCCACGCCGGATATACTAAATACAAATCCATCCGGGATGAATACAGCAGACCAGCTTCACCTGAACTACATCGGGATGTAGCCCGACATAGAGGCGCCGCACACCCCCTATGCTTCACTGACGAAGTAATGGAGCATGAATTCCCAGAAGGGTTTAAACCCGTAAACATCGAACCTTATGATGGGACAACAGATCCCGTGGTATGGATTGAAGATTTCCTTCTCCACATTCACATGGCCCGCGGTGACGATCTCCATGCCATCAAGTATCTCCCAGTAAAACTCAAGGGACCGGCTCGACACTTGCTGAATAGTCTGCCAGAAAACTCCATTGACAGTTGGGAGAACCTGGAAGACGCATTCCTTGACAACTTTCAGGGCACTTATGTGCGACCACCGGACGCTGATGACTTAAGTCATATAACCCAACAGCCCGGAGAGTCAGGTAGGAAATTCTAGACTCGGTTCCTAACTAAAAAGAACAAAATCGTCAACTGTGCGGACGCCGAAGCCCTAGCGGCCTTTAAGCATAACATCCAGGATGAGTGGCTCGCCCGACACCTCGGCCAAGAGAAGCCGAAGTCCATGGCAGCCCTCACAACACTCATGACCCGCTTTTGTGCGGGCAAGGACAGCTGGCTAGCTCGTAGCAACAGTGCCTCAAGCAAGCCTGGAACTTCTGCATCTAGAGATAACAACGGCAAGCCCTGACGCAGCAAACACAAGCATCGAAATAATGGCGACAACACCGAAGACACGACAGTCAATGCCGGATTCAGTGGCTCTAAGACCGGTCAAAAGAAGAAACAATTCAAAAGAAACAGTTCGGGCACGTCCAGTCTGGACCGTATACTCGACCGTCCATGTCAAATTCACGGCACCCCAGGAACACCAGCCAATCATACCAATAGAGAATGTTGGGTCTTCAAACAAGCCGGCAAATCAGGTGCCAAAAGCAAGGAAAAGGGGTCGCAAAGTGATGACGATGATGAGGAGCCCCGGCCACTGAACACATGAGGGCAAAAGAGGTTCCCCCGCAAATTAAAATGGTGAATATGATAAACTCCACCCATATTCCCAAATGGGAGCGGAGGCGCACACTTAGGGACGTCTATGCAACGGAGCTAGTCCCCCCAAAATATAACCCATGGTCGTCCGGCCGGATCACCTTTGGCCGCAAGGATCGTCCGACCAGTATCCGTCAGGGCAGCTCAGCCGCACTAGTCCTTGACCCAATAATTGATGGATTCCACCTCACACGAGTCCTTATGGATGGAGGTAGCAGTCTGAACCTACTTTATCAGGATACAGTGCGCAAGATGGGTATCGATCCTTCAAAGATCAAACCCACAAAAACCACCTTTAAAGGTGTTATACCAGGCGTGGAGGCCCACTGTATAGGCTCCATCACTTTGGAAGTAGTCTTCGGACCCCCGGATAATTACCGCAACAAAGAGTTAATCTTTGATATCGTCCCTTTTCGCAGCAGCTATCATGCACTGCTCGGACGAATCATGTTTGCTCGATTCAACGTGGTGCCACACTACGCTTATCTTAAGCTCAAGATGCCCGGTCCACACGGCGTCATAACAGTTAATGGCAAAGCCGAGCGCTCCCTCCGTACCAAAGAGCACACCGCCACCTTAGCAGTAGAAGCGCAGAGTGGCATTTTTCAACCGAATCTTCATTCGACAGCCAGGCTCCTGGACACCATCAAAAGAGTCCGAACTACTCCACGGCAGGATAGCCCAGCTTGTCAAGAGCTCAATTAACCACTTCGGCGATAGGCGGAGGCAAAGCTAGGTTAGGCCCCACAATGCGGCTTAACCGCTCCGTGGCACACAAACTTTTTTTTCCATTTTCTTTGCATGTCCACTTTTGTCTAGGCCATCACTGGCAACATGGCGACCGGACCCATGAAGGGACGAACATACCAAGGAGGGAGACAACTCAAACGCGTAAGGGAATCCTTAGATATTCCCCTTGATGATCATCCGATTATTCAACGGTTCCGCACACAGCCCCCCTGGTCTCAGCAGGTTCCGAAGTCATATTTCTTTTTATTGCACTACTTGTATTCGTATGCCTCGATGTATTATTCAATTACAACATGTGGCTTTATATGACGCTTACTTGCCGTTCTTTCTTATTGATATTTTTTGTCAAGCGGCAGCCGTACACTACGGTACGCCTTAATATGCCATGGGCCTCGTTGTACCCATAATACGGCAACAAAGTCCAAACACCCTCACGGTCGTTCGGCACCCCGAACTTATAGCATTATATGCATCGGCTCCAAATCATGTCTTGGGCCAATAGTTTGGTTGCCTGGCTCTTGTACTTGCTACCCTACGTTCCGCTATATCGGCTAGGGTAGTAAAGGGAGAACTACTGCGATTGTGTCCCGGTTCTTCCGGATGAGCACCTCAATAGAGAAAGCCAAAAACTGACTGTCATGATGCGGCGAGAGCTGGTCAGCTGTTCGAGAGGTTACAAAATCTTTAAGGATTTATTCCGCATTATGCGATAACTAATGTAGCGTGCGAGACATCTGCTTTTTTTCTTCCGATCAGGTGCTTATAGAGCCCCTAGTGCGGTATTCCGAACACCAGGGGTTGCGCCTACATTTCTTTTGTCAAACTCCTATGGCTAAGTGAGGGTGATAAAGCCTTATAGTCCGATTGCCTGGTTCGTTGCGCTGAACACCTCCTTCAAGGACCCAAAAGTGGGGTAAAGAGTGTTCAGGTTTATCCCGAACACTCCCGTACTTCCTACGTGGGGGCAGAAGCCAACGACTGGCCAACTCTCAGGATTAATATATAAAACGGCCGCACATGAGGTAAAATTTTCCAAATAATAGGCATTATATTATACAAACGACCTTGTTCAACATTACAAAGGATAACATGAATGTATTCATGGGAATATAATATCCTTGGCACATTGCTCCGCTACAAGGCGGGATCCTTTTAGGACACTGTCATAATATAACTCGGGCTTGCGGTACTCCCTCCCCGCAGGCGGTCCTTCGGTCATCAGCTTTTCGGCATCCATCTTCGCTCAGTGCACCTTGGCGCGGGTGAAGGCTATTCGCGTACCTTCCATACAGACCGACCGCTTGATGACTACAAGTCAATGGCAGGCACTTACAAGCCGCTTCACGAGCCCGAAGTAGTTGCTGGGAATCGCCTCGGTGAGCCATAGCCGGATAATTAAATCCTTCATGGCTAGTTCGGCCACCCTATGCAGCTCGATCAGCTGTTTCAGTTGATCGGCAAAGGGCACTGGATGCTCTGGCGCCAGCTATTGCGACCAGAACAGCTTCTCCGTAGAGCTCCTTTCTTCGGTTCGGTAGAATTGTGCGGCATCAGATACGCTGCACGGCAATTCCGCAAACACCCTTCGAGAAATCCGAATTCGGATTAGTAACATGATTTTCTTCCTTCAAATATTTGCTTTGCATAGAAAAAGCCTTACCCGTCATGATCTTTTTGGCCTCCTGGATTTCCTGAAGGGCACCTTGGGCTTCGCCCCGGGCATTGTGTGCGGCTTGACGAGCCTTGGTGAGTTCGGATTCTTTCTACGTTAAACTCTACTCCAAGGTCTCGCACTTCTTCACGGCCTCTTGGAGCTCTTGCTGAACTTCAATAACCCCGGCCTCATTCTTTTCACGAAGGGCCTGCTCTTTGGCCGCCTTCTTCTCGGCCTCGACCACTGCCTTCCTAAGAGCCTCAACTTCGGCCGTCGCTCCTAGAGCACATCATGAATTTTTTTTGGCATACTCAATTATTCATTCGTACTGAATGCAAACAAGGTTTTTTTGCATACCTTGGTTATCCTGCAACTGCTTCTTCACTTGGTCGAGTTCTTCTTCGGCCCGCTCCAGACTCTGCTTCTGTCCGGAGACTTCCACAGTATGAGAGGTGGCAGTCACTATAGATGCCTACTTAGAAAAACAAAAGAGGGAGAGGTACTACAAGGTAAGTCTCCTGCAAACATATATTTGATCCTCTATCCGGCTTTTTCTTCCAAACACCGAGCAGTGTATCAGGGGATACTATCTATACTATGACACTCTTTGAAACCTCACAACATACCTCAAAGCCCGTTATAAGGCTGATGCAGGCTTCAGTCGGCCCGCTTTCGGCAGACTGAATCTTCTCAATCACCGCACCCATAAGGGCATGGTGTTCTTCAATGATGGAAGAGTTCTTCAGCGCTGCTGATAAGGTATCCGGCACCTCTGGTTGGGCAGAGGTTGCCGGTGGAACAGGTGCACCCCTTCTGTCGAGGGAGGTTACCCGCCTGATTCCGGAGCCGTGTTGGTCTCCGAAACTGTGTCTGGCTGGGGGCCGAATTCAAGATAGCCCCCGCCATCAGTGTCCATGGGGACCTTTTCCCCCGTGTGTCCGGCCGCCGAGGTTTGACCCTCTAGCGCCGCCTTGACAGTCTCCCCAGCCCCTCCTCGGCCTGGGTCCCTTTAGGACGAAACCTCGGTGTCGTCCACGTATTTTGGGGAGGGGGCCGTCGGGGGAGTCCCGGTGTCCATAGCGCCCGAACCCAGTGAATCCTCCGACGAGGATTGCTCAGCACGGGACTTGGCCGGACTGCAAAAAAGGCGTGACTCAATGCGTTAAACGCTATACGATAGCGAGTCTGGATATACAAGCGTGTTCGGGTTTTATATACTCACGATTTAACCAGGGTCTGGACCCTGGGGTCCCACTCTGGGCTGCTATCAGTGGCGGTGGCGGATTCATCCGGAAAGGGGGTTTTTCCCTTCTTAGGCGACTCAGCCTCCAAATGTGTGGTGGCCGTCCTTTTCTTTCTCCCCCCCCACTGGGGGGGATCGGCTTTCCTCCTCTTCCTCGTCCTCTTTGGAAGAAGAGCGGGCCTCGGAGTCTTCGGATACTATGTCCGCAGTACCCTGGCGATGAAGGCCGCCCCTGGTCTCTTTGGCCTCTTTCTCGGCTTTCTTCTTCGGCGACCTGGACTACGTTGACAAGTTTGATGTTCTTGTCTTCCATACCCTTGATACGCGCCTGGAGCACGGCCAGCTCGTCTAGCGAAGACCAGTTCAGGCCCTTCTTGGGCCAAGGACGTAAGCCGCAGTGGAGCTCCGAATCGGAATTCCGGAGCTGCGGCCCATTTTGTGCCGCATGGGGCGTGGCTCAGTGACATAGAACCACTTTTGTTGCCACCCTTTGACGGAATCATTGAAGGTACCTGATGGGCATGTGACGGTGGGCATCTTGCTCACCATGGCTCCTCCGCACTCGGCGTGCTCCCCGCTCACCACTTTGGGCTTCACATTGAAAACCTTCAGCCATAATCCAAAATGTGGAGAGATGCGGAGGAAGGCCTCGCACACGACGATGGATGTCCAGATGTTGAGGAAGGAATTGGGGGATAGATCATGAAAATCAATACCATAGTAATACATAAGGCCGTGAACGAATGGGTGGAGGGGAAACCCTAGCCCGCGGACAAAGTGAGGGAGGAATACAACCCTCTCATGGGGTTCCGGAGTAGGGACAATATGTCCCGCCGTCGGAAGGCAGTGGCCTATCTTCTTGGCCAGATACCCGACCTCCCGAAGTTTCTTAATATCCTTCTCCTGGACGGTAGAGGCCATCCACTTGCCTCCGACTCTAGATCCGGACATTTTCTGAATGCCTTTGTGGGCGGAGGAGGCGAATGCTTGGGCGCTGGAGCTCGAGCAAGAGAGAATAGGCGGAAGAAGAAGAAGGCATGGGTGTAAAAGGGGAATCCTTGTCTCTTTATAAAGGCAGTAGAAATCATGCGCCTCCTGTAACGCCCTCGATCGGCTATATCTCCCACGTGTCGAAGCACGACTTAGAGGCATAACCGCATTGAAAGCAATGTCGCAAGTGAGGTAATCTTCACACAACCCAAGTAATACATAAGGGAAAAAGATACATAGTTGGCTTACAATCGCCACTTCACACAATTACATGAATAAAGCATTACATCATCCAGATACAATCAAGGTCCGACTACGGAACCAAAATAAAAGAAGAACCCCAAATGCGACAAAAAGGTCCCCGATCGACCCCAACTGGGCTCCACTCTCGATCAACTAGAACGAAACAACGCAAAGGGCAAGATCTTCATCGAGCTCCTCCTTGAGCTTGGTTCGCCACCGCTTCGGTAACATAGGCACCGCAAACTGGTTTTGAAGTATCCGTGAGCCACGAGGACTCAAAGAATCCCATTACCATGGGTATCAAGACTAGCAAAGCTTAATGGGAAAGGAGGGGTAAAGTGGTGAGGTTGCAGCAACGGCTAAGCATAATATGGTGGCTAACATACGCAAATGAGAGCGAGAAGAGAAACAAGCGGAACGGTCGTGAAGCTAGCAATGATCAAGAGGTGATCCTGAACACCTACTTACGTCAAACATAACACAGAAACCGTGTTCACTTCCCGGACTCCGCCGAGAAGAGACCATCACGGCTACACACTCGGTTGATGCGTTTTAATTCGGATCAAGTGTCAAGTTGTCTACAACCGACATTAACAAATTCCCATCTGCCACATAACCGCGGCACGACTCTCGAAAGTTTAAACCTGCAGGGTGTCCCAACTTAGCCCATGACAAGCTCTCGCGATCATCGAAGAATAGACCTTCACCCAGAAGACCCGATCGGTCTCGGAATCCCGGTACATCAAGACATTTCGACAATGGTAAAACAAGACCAGCAAAGCCGCCCGATCGCCGACAATCCCGATAGGAGCTGCACATATCTCGTTCTCGAGGCAACACCGGATGAGACATCCTACGAGTAAAACCAGACTCGAGTTTCCCGGGGCCCCGCGATCTACTCGGTTCGAACCAGCACTTAGACAAGCACCGCCCGGGGCTGAATAAAGATGACCCTCGAGAGAGCGACTCCCAAGGGAAAAGATAGGTGGTGGTGAGGCAAATGGTAAAAGTCAATGTTGGGCCTTCTTGGACAAGTTTTATTCAAAGCGAACCGTCAAGGGGTCCCATAAATCACCCGACCGCGTAAGGGACGCAAAATCCGGGAACATAACACCGGTATGACGGAAACTAGGGCGGCAAGAGTGGAACAAAACACTGGGCATAAGGCCGAGCCTTCCACCCTTTACCAAGTATATAGATGCATTAATAATATAAGAGATATTGTGATATCCCAACATAAACCCTGTCCACCATGGAGAAATCTTCAACTTCACCGCAACTAGCAACGCTATAAGAGGGCTGAGCAAAGCGGTAACATAGCCAAACAACGGTTTGCATAGGAATGGTGTCAAAGGTTAGGGTTCATGGCAATATGGGATGGCCGGACAAACAGTAATAGGTAGCGCAGCATAGCGAAAGAACGAGGCAACTAGCATAGCAATGATAGTAGTGAGATCCAGGTAGCGGTCATCTTGCCTGAAATCCCGCAAGGAAGAAGAACGAGTTCATGAAGAAGATGAACGGATGAAGCCGAACCAACCAAGACGAACGAATCCTCACGATCGCAACTAAACGGAACTATCGAGAAGAAGCACCCAACATGGTAAACACACCACACATGAACATGACATGATGCACAACAAGCATGATGCATGACCAAGCTACATGAAGCTACTCATGGCAAGAGATGATGCAAACAAGAACAACACATCAAGGCAAGTTTAAATGAGGCCGGAAACAACATATAACAATTCCGGTAAGTCCTCATATGCAATTTTCGAAATAGGTCCAGAACTGAATAAACCTTATGTTCAAGTGGTTAAACAGCAAGTTAAGATGCACCACGATGATCTACACGAAATTCTAGTCAAGTTACATATAAAGTTCATAAGATTTGGAGCTACGGTCTAGAAGATATGAGCAAAACAAGTTAAGCATGGCATTGATGCGAAATGCACCCAAACATCAAGCAAACACACCAAAACAAGGATGCAACATGATAATATGAAGCTACATGCAAAAACAAGCAAGTTTCATATAGAGCACACTCAAAACGGAGCAACGGTGTAACACATGCACTCTATACAAGTCATAGCAACAATCTGTCCATAACAGCAACTAGGCATCTTACAAGCATCAAAACAACATGCTACAGCACCCCAACATAATAACAAAAGGCATGGGCATGAAGTACACGTAAAGCATAACAAAACATGAACACTGAGCTATTTCCAGAAATCACTAGAACATGCTCAAAAAGACATGGAGATATTGCAAGTAATAACAATTTCAGACTTTAGCAGAAATAACATCAGGTTGCAATGTTTAGAGCTATCAAACAACATGTTACAGGAACATATCATGGCAAACAAAGGCATGGAATGATATTACTAAATGCATATATAGATAGTATCTTACTGACCATAAGCCAAAAGGACTAGAGGATATGATGGCACCCATGTAAACATGGCAAGTTTTATTACAGATTTGAACATGGCAGAAACAACGATTAGTAGGCATGTTCGTGAGCTCGAACCACTCACTACAGAGCAATACATGGCATGGCAAGGCAACCAACAGTAAGAAGGCATGTTTATGAAGCTAATCATGGCAAGATCAAGTTCATAGGGTACACGGATCAACTACAACGATCTCGTGAAAATTGAATCTCATGCAAACAATCTGTCAGGAAACATTTTCAAGCAATTTTAGAGCAAGATATGAACATGTTCCAGCAGGCTATAATTGCAACCAAGGGCATGCATGGATAGAGCAAGACATGTATATCAAAACATGTTTATAGAGCATCTCCAGATTATGCATTGATTGATTACTAGAAGCATGTTAACATGGCATCAAAATATAACAGAATCTGTCAGGAAAACAACAACAGCAACTACCCTACTTTACAAGCTTGATGCACTCAGCACACAACTCACAAAACTACAAGGTCAACACCCCTGGAAAGATGGCATGGCCTAGTCCAACATTCATGTAGAGCTCATACTCATAGGATGCACACATAAATCATGGCAAAAATGACAAAAGAGCTCGAGCTGATAAGATTCTGGAACTAACGATCTGAAGCCCTCTTCCAACAGCATTTCGGGCATCAAGATGAGCTCAAATGCAAATGATGCAATGGAATGAAATGATGTACTCGTCGAGACGAACAATTTGACATATTATACGCACAAAACGGAGCTACGGATGCGGAGATGTGATGCGATGAAAATGGCATGAAATTTACTGAAATCTGGGACTTAGTGAAACGGGGGGGTCAACCTGCGGGCACGGTTCTCGAGGTCCGCCGGGGAGTTCGCCGGAGTTCGCGAGGGAAGGCCACCGGAGCTCGAGGAGGGGCCGGGGCGGCCGGATCTGGCCGGCCCTTGCCGATCCGGCCGGGCGACGGGAGGAGGCGGCGGGCGCGCTGGCGGGCATGGCGGCGCTGGGCGGCCGGGCAAGCGGCCACGAGAGCCGCTGGCGCGGGCTCGGGCGGCGGCGGGGAGGCGCCGCAGAGCGGCGCGTGGGTGGGTCCGCCATGCAGGGCGGCGCGCGTGTTCGCGGGGGGTTGCGTGCGGAGCTGGGCGGCGCGGCGGGCGTGGCGGCTGTGGCCGGGCGGCGAGCTCACGCCGGGAGAGCGCGGGCGCGAGGGAGGATGGGCTCATGGGCTCGATCCGGCCGCGCGCGGGCCGGCGGCGGGGTGGAGAGAGAGAGAGGGTGAGGTGGCGCAATGGGATTGGGCGAGGCGGCGGGGCCGGTGACGTGGCAGCGCCTGATTGGCCGAAGCGACGTGTCCGGCGGACATGTCCGGCGCGGCTGGACATGTCCGGCGGCGCGGAGGAGTTTGGGTAGGGTTTGGACTGCGGGATTTCGGGGGGAGTCACATATTTATAGGTAGAGGGAGCTAGGAGAGTCCGAATGAGGTGCGGTTTTCGGCCACGCGATCGTGATCGAACGACCGAGAGCATGGAGAGGAGTTTGATGGGTTTTGGGCCACTTTGGAAAGGGTGTTGGGCTGGAAACAAAAGAGGCCTTTGGTTACATCTTGTTAACCGTTGAGTACCAAACGACCTCCAAATGGCACGAAACTTGACAGCGGTTCACGGTGCTACACCAAGGCCGCTTGGCAAACCTCAGGCCATTCCGAGAAAGTTTAATACCCGCTTACAACAGGAGGGAAGAAGGGGACGCCAGAGGACATAGGAGCGCCGGATTGCAAAACGGACAACGGGGAAAAAGCTCGGATGCATGAGACGAACACGTATGCAAAATGAAATGCACATGATGACATGATAAAATGCAAATGATGACATGGCAAAGAGCAACACGCAAGCAAATGACATGGCAACGACGGCGAATAATCGGCGAATAATCAAGATCGGATCCGGGGCGTTACAACACTCCACCACTACGAGAGGATCTCGTCCCGAGATCTAGGATGGCACCGGAGGAAAACGGAAGAGGAAGAGAAGAGGTAAAACTAAGTCGCTTCTTTGACCAATGAGTGAAACCATGAACCTTGAGAGGTTGAGCAAAATGAATGAAAGAAAACAACGAAGATGAACAAAGTTGAAAAACACTCCGACTGAAAGAAGAAGGAAAACTTGATAAGATGAAAAGCACTTGAAGAGATGACACAACACTCCGGTTAAATGGATAAGCATGAAAAGAACAAGATCCTCACAATTCGAGATGATAGAGTGAAAAGAGGAACATCACAATGCCTCCGTAACGAAAGAATAGAAGGTAGATCACTAGAATAACAGAATGTAGGAGAAAATGCAAACTTCTACCACCAACGAAAACAATTGCTTGGATTGATATCAACATGGAGACGAGAAACTTATATCACCGGGAGGATGAAGAAGAACTTGGGTCATTTATAAGCACCATAAATAGCAACAACCCTTAGGGAAAGCTTTAGGTGAAATATAACCCAAGATAACTCCAATGAAGGGATTGACGGATTTAAAATACCTCATTCTTGATAACATGTGAATCATGGAACATGAACTCAAATTATCAAGAATGACATAATACCACCTCCAAAATATGGTAGAAAGAATTGCACTTCGGGATGCACGATGAAGAATGCTTGAGCTCCTTAGAAAAGAATCTCGATGAAAACTTTGAGAAGGGAATTAAATCCTTGATGAACCATCATGTAGAACCTCCATGAAGAACTCCGGTACACAAAAGGAATGAAAAGAAAGAGAAATTGAAACACAAGGTGAATCCTTGCAATGATTTAGATGGAGCTTCGCGATTATATAACCGAGAGAACTTGGAACTCCGAAAAAAAGAAGGATGAGCAATTGAAACCAAGAATTTTTGATGAACCTCCGGAATAAGGAATTGAATTTACTCGACGAAACAAGAATAAGAATTACATTATGCTTATCCTTCACCAATTAAATTGATGACAACCAACGGATTTGGCATACCACTTATTCCCGTAGAAAGGATTAAAAGAGATATATCAAAATTTGAGAAGGTCTTCAACGAACCACCGGTAGGATTGGAACAACAGATGAATTAAATGATAACGAAAGAGGTGAAATCTTGAACGAACCACCGTAAGAATTGAAAAAAAAGAGAGTAGCAAGGGCACAATTCACCGGGAAGAATTGGAAAATGAATGAAGATACTTGAGGGGATTTAGATACATGAGAACGAAGAGATCATGAACTGATTAGAGGATATTTGAACGATGCACCGGTGAGATTTAGAGAACGATAGCTACGCGCTGAGAATGAAGAATTATGACATGATGTCCTTCGGAGGAAAGAAATGGAAACAACTCATGAAATGCTCCGGATGGGTGAAAAAGATTCTCACAATCGAAAACAACTATGAGATGATGGCAACAAGCTAGCACCATGAATCTTGAAGAGAATAGAGCAAGATTAAAGAGAAAACTCTTCTTCGGTCTTCAATGAAGGAAATATGCCCTAGAGGTAATAATAAAGTTATTATTTATTTCCTTATATCATGATAAATGTTTATTATTCATGCTAGAATTGTATTAACCGGAAACATAATACATGTGTGAATATATAGACAAACAGAGTGTCACTAGTATGCCTCTACTTGACTAGCTTGTTAATCAAAGATGGTTATGTTTCCTAACCATGAACAAGGAGTTGTTATTTGATTAACAAGGTCACATCATTAGTTGAATGATCGATTGACATGACCCATTCCGTTAGCTTAGCACACGATCGCTTAGTATGTTGCTACCGCTTTTATCCATGACATATACATGTTCTGTAACTATGAGATTATGCAACTCCGTTTACGGAGGAACACTTTGGTGCTACCAAACGTCACAACGAATCGGGTGATTATAAAGGAGTACTACAGTGTCTCCAAAGGCGATGTTGGGTTGGCGTATTTCGAGATTAGGTTTTGTCACTCCGATTGTCGGAGAGGTATCTCTGGGCCCTCTCGGTAATGCACATCATCAAGCCTTGCAAGCACTACAACTAATGAGTTAGTTGTGAGATGATGTATTACGAGCGAGTAAAGAGACTTGCCGATAACGAGATTGAACTAGGTATTGGATACCGACGATCGAATCTCGGGCAAGTAACATACCGATGACAAAGGGAACAACGTATGTTGTTATGCGGTCTGACCGACAAAGATCTTCGTAGAATATGTAGGAACCAATATGGGCATCCAGGTCCCGCTGTTGGTTATTGACCGAGAATAGTTCTAGGTCATGTGTACATATTTCTCGAACCGTAGGGTCCGCACGCTTAAGGTTTCGATGACAGTTATTATGAGTTTATGTATTTTGATGTACCGAAGAAGTTCGGAGTCCCGGATATGATCACGGACATGACGAGGAGTCTCGAAATGGTCGAGACATAAAGATTGATATATTGGAAGCCTATGTTTGGAGTTCGAAGTGTTCCGGTGAAATCGGATTTTAGGGTTACTGGAGGGTTACCGAACCCCCGGAGCTATATGGGCCATAGTGGGCCTTAGTGGAAAAGAGAAGGGCTGCCCTAGATGGGCTGCGCCTCCCCTTCCCTAGTCCTATTAGGACTAGGAGAGGTGTGACCCCTCCTCCTCTTTTCCCCTCCGGGAATCCTAATTGAATAGGATTGGAGGGAGTCCTACTCCCGGAAGGAGTAGGACTCCTCCTGCGCCTCCCTCTCCTGGCCGGCGCCCCTTCCCCCCTTGGCTCCTTTATATACTGAGGTAGAGGCACCCTAGAACACACAAGTTTGATCTTTAGATCGTTCCTTAGCCGTGTCGGTGCCCCCTCCACCATATTCCACCTCGGTCATACTGTCGAAGCTTAGGCGAAGCCTGCGCCGTGAAACATCAAGATCGCCACCACGCCGTCAGGTTGACGGAACTCTCCCTCGACACTCGGCTGGATCGAGTACGAGGGACGCCATCGAGCTGTCGTGTGTCAAGAACTCGGGGCGCCGAGTAACGGCGCCGGATCGGTCGGATCGCGAGGAGAACGACGACTATTTCCTCTACGCCAGATCGCTTCGCTTGGTCTCACGAGGGCGTGAGACAACACTCTCCCTCTCGTTGCTATGCATCACCATGATCTTGTGTGTGCGTAGGAAAATTTTTGAAATTACTACGTTCCCCAACATTCAAATGTTAAGAATGATGACGAGAAACACCACCGAGAATTATTGAGGCACACCGGAAGAATCAAAAGCGAAGAGGTTGAGCCAACTATGAAAAGAATTTGAAAGATCTTGGAGAAAAGCATTTGACTGATGATAACTCATTCTTACGTCAAACTTGGAGAAGAATTTAGGATAGCTCCGGAAGAATTAGAAGAGTCAGGTAAGATCCTGGGAAAAGACCTGTGGGTTAGGGCCCACTCAAAAGAACACACCGTTGGAAAGATATTTAAAAGAGATGTTGCACCGGTTGAATTAAATGGCTTGAATGAGATAACAACCTCGAAAGAGCTTGAACGAATGCAGAGTGGAAACACGAATCTTCGAGATATCTTAAGCACTCCGGAATAAATGAATAGGAAGAAGTGAATGATTAAGAGGTGCATCGGTATGAGAAAGCATTAGAAACGAGGAAAGAAATATGATGAATATCGAAAACTTGAATAGGATCCACCGGAGAAGAAAAAGAACGAAGAATGATGAACTTGAAGCTGTTGAGCATCTTCATGGGAAATCACCGGATAAGAACATTTATGGAAAAGAATGGAGAGACTTCACATGAATAAATGGATACTTGATTAAGAAATCTGAGTACTTGAAGAAAAAGGGTGGGAGGGTGGGGAAAAACAAAGACAACTTGGGACGGATGAAACAAACACCGTTGAGAAAACTTAGAATTTATCTTGCGGATGGGGAGAATGTTCGGATCCATTTGAAGAGAAGCACGCCGGTAGGAAAAGAATTAACATGACAATCTCGATTGTCGAGAAGGATTGGTATTCACATTCGAGTATGAGAACACCATTTAAGAAAGGTATGGATTCAACATTTGACTTCGAAGCAACTCGAATACCACAAATAAAATAAAACAAAGGATTGGCTTGCAGAATAAGCTGGAACAAACATATGATAGAGATTTCGTCCGAAGTTTTCGTGGTGGGGCCTACACGGGCTCGATCGACAAAGCACCATCATGTACAAGGCAAGGCACATGACATACTGAAGCGTCCCAGTCGGCATAGCCAAGGACTCTTTAAGACACAACGAGACCATCAGAAACCAACCGTGAATAGGCGGACCACTAGACGCCGAACCCCAATTTCATATCATACATCCGTCGAAAAGATATTTTAGGAGCTACTTGAATTCCCACCTATGAAACTCCCGAAACTTTCGGTTATGCAATCTGTGTTGGGGATACAGGGAGCAATATATCTCACCCAAACTAACAATCCCTACATCCAAATTGTATCCATCCGTCAACACATAACCAAGAAACCTTCGAAATCGTGTACCTCAACCTTCAAAAGCATCCGTTATACAAGTCATGGCAATACTCCGTACTCACCTCAATCTCAAGGGTTAGCGGGTTATCTCACCAACAACTGCATAAAAGAGATTTTCGATGTCGGCGCATTAAACTCGGGTATTCCAGAATCGCAACGATAAAATTATGACGACAACACCTCGGAGCTCAACTCCCGGGACACCGCCACAACCCCTAAATGTCGAGGCACCAAGACAATGTTGTCATCATAAAACCATCGAACGATTCCAAGATACCAGCGTGATCCTAAAAAAATTTAGTGAAATTTAAGAAGAGAAGAGTCAAAACTCTACGTCGGATACCTCACCGAAAGGTCGAAGGACTGGGAGTAAAAAGAATTCCTAACTCTCCGATATATATAATCCTAAATGACTCAAAACATTTTTCTAGACACAACTCGCCACTAAAAGCGATCAAGCATTGGGGCTCCTAAGGTCGGGAAGGCTCGATTACCAACTTGTAGCGCCTCGATGCGGCTATATCTCCCACGTGTCGAAGCACGACTTAGAGGCATAACCGCATTGAAAGCAATGTCGCAAGTGAGGTAATCTTCACACAACCCAAGTAATACATAAGGAAAAAGATACATAGTTGGCTTACAATCGCCACTTCACACAATTACATGAATAAAGCATTACATCATCCAGATACAATCAAGGTCCGACTACGGAACCAAAATAAAAGAAGAACCCCAAATGCGACAAAAGGTCCCCGATCGACCCCAACCGGGCTCCACTATCGATCAACTAGAACGAAACAACGCAAAGGGCAAGATCTTCATCGAGCTCCTCCTTGAGCTTGGTTGCGCCACCGCTTTCGGTAACATAGGCACCGCAAACTGGTTTTGAAGTATTTGGTGAGCCACGAGGACTCAAAGAATCCCATTACCATGGGTATCAAGACTAGCAAAGCTTAATGGGAAAGGAGGGGTAAAGTGGTGAGGTTGCAGCAACGGCTAAGCATAATATGGTGGCTAACATACGCAAATGAGAGCGAGAAGAGAAACAAGCGGAACGGTCGTGAAGCTAGCAATGATCAAGAGGTGATCCTGAACACCTACTTACGCCAAACATAACACAGAAACCGTGTTCACTTCCCGGACTCCGCCGAGAAGAGACCATCACGGCTACACACTCGGTTGATGCGTTTTAATTCGGATCAAGTGTCAAGTTGTCTACAACCGGACATTAACAAACTCCCATCTGCCACATAACCGCGGGCACGGCTCTCGAAAGTTTAAACCCTGCAGGGGTGTCCCAACTTAGCCCATGACAAGCTCTCGCGATCATCGAAGGAATAGACCTTCACCCAGGAAGACCCGATCAGTCTCGGAATCCCAGTACATCAAGACATTTCGACAATGGTAAAACAAGACCAGCAAAGCCGCCCGATGCGCCGACAATCCCGATAGGAGCTGCACATATCTCGTTCTCAGGGCAACACCGGATGAGACATCCTACGAGTAAAACCAGACCTCGAGTTTCCCGAGGGGCCCCGCAGATCTACTCGGTTCGAACCAGCACTTAGACAAGCACCGCCCGGGGCTGAATAAAGATGACCCTCGAGAGAGCGACTCCCAAGGGAAAAGATAGGTGGTGGTGAGGCAAATGGTAAAAGTCAATGTTGGGCCTTCTTTGGACAAGTTTTATTCAAAGCGAACTGTCAAGGGGTCCCATAAATCACCCGACCGCGTAAGGGACGCAAAATCCGGGAACATAACACCGGTATGACGGAAACTAGGCGGCAAGAGTGGAACAAAACACCGTGCATAAGGCCGAGCCTTCCACCCTTTACCAAGTATATAGATGCATTAATAATATAAGAGATATTGTGATATCCCAACATAAACCCTGCCCACCATGGAGAAATATTCAACTTCACCGCAACTAGCAACGCTATAAGAGGGCTGAGCAAAGCGGTAACATAGCCAAACAACGGTTTGCATAGGAATGGTGTCAAAGGTTAGGGGTTCATGGCAATATGGGATGGCCGGACAAACAGTAATAGGTAGCGCAGCATAGCGAAAGAACGAGGCAACTAGCATAGCAATGATAGTAGTGAGATCCAGGGTAGCGGTCATCTTGCCTGAAATCCCGCAAGGAAGAAGAACGAGTCCATGAAGAAGATGAACGGATGAAGCCGAACCAACCGAAGACGAACGAATCCTCACGATCGCAACGAAACGGGAACTATCGAGAAGAAGCACCCAACATGGTAAACACACCACACATGAACATGACATGATGCACAACAAGCATGATGCATGACCAAGCTACATGAAGCTACTCATGGCAAGAGATGATGCAAACAAGAACAACACATCAAGGCAAGTTTAAATGAGGCCGGAAACAACATATAACAATTCCGGTAAGTCCTCATATGCAATTTTCGAAATAGGTCCAGAACTGAATAAACCTTATGTTCAAGTGGTTAAACAGCAAGTTAAGATGCACCAAGATTATCTACACAAAATTCTAGTCAAGTTACATATAAAGTTCATAAGATTTGGAGCTACGATCTAGAAGATATGAGCAAAACAAGTTAAGCATGGCATTGATGCGAAATGCACCCAAACATCAAGCAAACACACCAAAACAAGGATGCAACATGATAATATGAAGCTACATGCAAAAACAAGCAAGTTTCATATAGAGCACACTCAAAACGGAGCAACGGTGTAACACATGCACTCTATACAAGTCATAGCAACAATCATCCATAACAAAGAACTAGGCATCTTACAAGCATCAAAACAACATGCTACAGCACCCCAACATAATAACAAAAGGCATGGGCATGAAGTACACGTAAAGCATAACAAAACATGAACACTGAGCTATTTCCAGAAATCACTAGAACATGCTCAAAAAGACATGGAGATATTGCAAGTAATAACAATTTCAGACTTTAGCAGAAATAACATCAGGTTGCAATGTTTAGAGCTATCAAACAACATGTTACAGGAACACATCATGGCAAACAAAGGCATGGAATGATATTACTAAATGCATATATCAATAGTCTCTTACTGACCATAAGCCAAAAGGACTAGAGGATATGATGGCACCCATGTAAACATGGCAAGTTTTATTACAGATTTGAACATGGCAGAAACAACGATTAGTAGGCATGTTCGTGAGCTCGAACCACTCACTACAGAGCAATACATGGCATGGCAAGGCAACCAACAGTAAGAAGGCATGTTTATGAAGCTAATCATGGCAAGAGCAAGTTCATAGGGTACACGGATCAACTACAACGACCTCGTGAAAATTGAATCTCATGCAAACAATCTGTCAGGAAACATTTTCAAGCAATTTTAGAGCAAGATATGAACATGTTCCAGCAGGCTATAATTGCAACCAAGGGCATGAATGGATAGATCAAGACATGTATATCAAAACATGTTTATAGAGCATCTCCAGATTATGCATTGATTGATTACTAGAAGCATGTTAACATGGCATCAAAATATAACAGAATCTGTCAGGAAAACAACAACAGCAACTACCCTACTTTACAAGCTTGATGCACTCAGCACACAACTCACAAAAATACAAGGTCAACACCCCTGGAAAGATGGCATGGCCTAGTCCAACATTCATGTAGAGCTCATACTCATAGGATGCACACATAAATCATGGCAAAAATGACAAAAGAGCTCGAGTTGATAAGATTCTGGAACTAACGATCTGAAGCCCTCTTCCAACAGCATTTCGGGCATCAAGATGAGCTCAAATGCAAATGATGCAATGGAATGAAATGATGTACTCGTCGGGACGAACAATTTGACATATTATACGCACAAGACGGAGCTACGGATGCGGAGAAGTGATGCGATGAAAATGGCATGAAATTTACTGAAATCTGGGACTTAGTGAAACGGGGGGGTCAACCTGCGGGCACGGTTCTCGAGGTCCGCCGGGGAGTTCGCCGGAGTTCGCGAGGGAAGGCCGCCGGAGCTCGAGGAGGGGCCGGGGCGGCCGGATCTGGCCGGCCCCTTGCCGGATCCGGCCGGCGACGGGAGGAGGCGGCGGGCGCGCTGGGCGGCATGGCGGCATGGCGCGCATAGCGCCACGAGCCCGTGCGCGGGGTTGGTCGGCGGCGGGAGGCGCCCAGAGCGGCGCGGTGGCGGGGTCCGCCGCAGGCAGTATGCGGCGCGCGGTACCACGGCGGCGGGTTGCGGAGCTGCTGGCGGCGGCGCGGCGGCGGCGGCTGGCGTGAGCTCGCCGGCCGAGAGCGCGGGCGCGAGGCGGCGGATGGGCTCATGGGCCCGATCCGGCCATGCGGGCCGGGCGGCGGGTGGAGAGAGAGAGAGGTGAGGCGGCGCAATGGGATTGGGCGAGGCGGCGGGCCGTGACGTGGCGCACTGATTGCCGGGCGACGTGTCCGGCGGACATGTCCGGCAAGGCTGGACATGTCCGGGCGCGAGGAGTTTGGCTAGGGTTTGACCGGGATTTGAAGTCACATATTTATAGGTAGAGGGAGCTAGGAGAGTCCGAATGAGGTGCGGTTTTCGGCCACGCGATCGTGATCGAACGACCGAGAGCATGGAGAGGAGTTTGATGGGTTTTGAGCCACTTTGGAAAGGGTGTTGGGCTGGAAACAAAAGAGGCCTTTACGGTTACCCGGTTAACCGTTGGAGTACCAAACGACCTCCAAATGGCACGAAACTTGACAGGCGGTCTACCGGTGCTACACCAAGGCCGCTTGGCAAACCTCAGGCCATTCCGAGAAAGTTTAATACCCGCTTACAACAGGAGGGAAGAAGGGGACGCCGGAGGACATAGGAGCGCCGGATTGCAAAACGGACAACGGGGAAAAAGCTCGGATGCATGAGACGAACATGTATGCAAAATGAAATGCACATGATGACATGATAAAATGCAAATGATGACATGGCAAAGAGCAACACGCAAGCAAATGACATGGCAACGACGGCGAATAACTGGCAGACAACTGGCGCATCGGATCCGGGGCGTTACACCTCCCCACTTACCCTAGAAACTCGCTTCTTCTCCTAGCGCCGTGCTAATGGCGCGGTTCGGTTACCCACACCCGTATTGATGAGAATCCCATGATAAGGGGACATGATCTCTGCTTCGCCAAGACGTGCCAATAAAACCGCCTCGCAAGATGTGTAGTAGCAGGTTGAGAAAACGGTTCGAATAAATGACCGAGCCACGGCGTGATGTCACGCTATGGAAAAGTTGTCAGCAGATTAGACTCGTGGAATATAGTACTCTCTACGGTGGTGTGTGGAATTTGTTTTGTAGAGCCAGACACAATTCTTGTGTTCAGGATCTACTTTGCGGCATTCGGAGAAGGAACCCTCCTTGCAATGCCGAAGACAATCTGCGCGCCGGACTCATTGTCATTGAAGCCTGGTTCAGGGCTACCGAGGAGTCTGGATTAGGGGTCCTCGGACACCGGACTATATGCTTATGCCGGACCGTTGGACTATGAAGATACAAGATTGAAGACTTCGCCCGTGTCCGGTGGGACTCTCCTTTGCATGGAAGGCAAGCTTGGCAATTCGGATATGTAGATTCCCCTCTCTGTAACCGACTCTGTGTAACCCTAGCCCCCTCCGGTGTCTATATAAACCGAAGGGTTTAGTCCGTAGGACAACAACAATCATAGGCTAGCTTCTAGGGTTTAGCCTCTACGATTTCGTGGTAGATCAACTCTTGTAATACTCATATCATCAAGATCAATCAAGCAGGAAGTAGGGTGTTACCTCCATAGAGAGGGCCCGAACCTGGGTAAACATCATGTCCCCCACCTCCTGTTACCATTAGCCTTAGACGCACAGTTCGGGACCCCGTACCCGAGATCCGCCGGTTTTGACACCGACAACCTCCGACTCAGAGCTGTCGTCCAGTTCAAACAGCTCGAAAGTACTGGATTTCTTTCCCTTCTTCTTGGCGGTTCTTTTGGTGGCTTTCTTGGCTTTACTGGCCCTTTTGGCAACTTCATGGTCATATTCCTTCCAAAAGTCTTCATCAGCCTATGAAAGTCATCAAAGTTGAGTTAAACAAGGTATTTAAGGATGAAGGTAAAGTAAGTAATTTAAAGACTTACTTCTAGTGCCGGGTTACATGTGCAGAAATGGTTTAGGCCCACCTTGCTGCAGTCTACCAGGCTTTCAAGCAGAAGGGACTTCGTCATTTCATTGATGGTATCGTCAGTTAAGTCCTCGGAGCTGTGGTGCAGTGGGTCCTTTTTGTCACCCGTGTAGGTGCACATTAAGCCGGTGCGGTGACTCAAAGGAATGACCCGCCATGCAACCCAGCATCGAACCAAGTCAATGCCAGTTAAGCTGTTTCCTAACAAAGCCTTGACCTTGGCAATAGTGGGGGTGAGTTTTTTGAGTTCAGCAGCTGTCAGCTTGTCAGGGAGATGGTGTTTTGAGTCAAGGCGCAGGGCGCGAAAGCTGGGCAGTCGGTTCTCATCAGTCGAAGAAGTATCCTTGCAATAGAACCATGTCTGGTTCTAATCCTTTGGATGACTCGGCAGGCGGGCATAAGGGAAGATAGCATCTCTCCTTCGCTGAATTGAGATTCCTCCAAGTTCCAGGCTGGGTCCATTTGACTACTCGTTTTGGCGGTTCAAATAAAAGTATTCTCTGAACAATTCGACACTGGGCTCCTCTGGAAGGTACACCTCACAGAAAACTTGGAAATTGCATATGTTTGACAAAGAATTGGGTCCGATGTCTTGAGATGAATATTAAAAAAGTGCAGAACGTCTCTGAAGAATTTAGAGCCGGGCGGTGAGAAGCCCCGGTTCATGTGATCAGTAAAGAGAATGACTTCATCATCCTTTGGCTGAGGTTTCTCCTCTTCCGGCTTGGGGCGCGATAATGCATGTTAGTCTTCTTTGGAAAATAGCCGGTTTTCACAAAGTCCTGGAGTGTTTTCTCAGTGACAATGGAGGGAACCCAGTTACCGAAAGTGGTTGTCTTCGGGGCCATTGTGAAGAAAGAAGCCTAAAAAGAAATAAGAACAAGTTTGCCGGTTTAAATTAAGCCGGAGGAAGAGCACTACAACACATATTGAGAATGGCGGCTTAAAAAAGGGGCCTAATGGTATATGACGAGCTACAGCGGGTTATGTAAGCCACCATGAGCAGATTGATGTCCATCAAAGAGTGAAGCTTCCTAAAGTGTTGAATCTAATTACAACTGGTGATATAAGCCGCCATGACTAGGTTGATCTATCAGGAAGAAATTTTTGCTAAGTACTGGACAAACAGGTTTCACAGACTGAAATTATAATTTTGGATCAGTGGCAGTTCAGAAAATGCAAAAAATCTCAAACCTAAAAACAGTGCAGGGGAGTTCATAGGTTCTGAGGAGATCTTTTATGAAGGAAAAAGGGTCCGCTCGTATTAAAAGCAAGGGAAAAACTGCTACCACACGAGTTATATGCTATCTTCAGATCAAAAGATGCTAGGGTTGAAGATGGAGGATGAAGAACTACGAAGAACTACAGGAACCCTAATGTGGATCTAGAGCATAGAAGGGGGAACACTTACAGATGCAGATGAGACTGCGGTGGGGCGCTGGCGTTCTCTGGTCCCGTTCAGGTTGATGCAGCGGCCAAGGACGAAGAGGATGGTGCGCTTCACGGCGGCGGCGGAGCTCAAGTGGCAGAGGAGTCGCGAGAGGAGGAAGATGAGAAAGAGAAGGGGAAGAATGGCTTAAGGGAGGTTTGACCCTATTTATAAGGAAAAAGTTAATAGGTGGGCACAAAAACGAGGAGGCCAAAACATGGTTATCCAACTGCTCGGGCGCCTCGATTCTCGGGACGGCTATTAAAGATAAAGATTCGTTAAGATATATTGGATACTGTGTAAATTAATGATAGGTGATGTCATGGCGGGTTACCAAAAGCCCAGGAGATGAGGTCATGGCGGGTTATGAGTTCTCGTACAAATGAAGAAGGGAGGATTTTTTTTCTAAGTGTTGAAGATTGACATGAACCAGTTCAAATCAACCTGGGGCCTAATGCTGGGGATATAACTATTAGGTATCACCCGCCCAGGAGGCCGGGTTATACCTATGGCGATTCATGATATGAAGCCCACGAGGATATTGAAGACATCAATTCACAAGCAAGGGCCCAAGGCCCAAGGGCAACTTAAGGCCTGTAGGAGTAAACCGCCATATATGTATAACTTGTATTGTAAGGCATGTATAGTTAGTCACCGAGCCGGACACGTTGTCTATGAGCTGGCTGGGACTCCGTGAGCCGCTGGGCGTCAGCCTGTGTATATAAAGGGACGACCCATCGGTGGTTTAGGGCAAGAAACAACAGATCGAAAGCTAGGTCAAGCGGATTCGCTCTCTGGTAATCGAGACATAAGCAATACCACCTCAAACTGGACTAGGCCTTTACCTTCACCGCAGGGGGCCGAACCAGTATAAACTCCTGTGTCCTTCGTCCCGTTTAACCCCTTTAAGCTAACCTAGTTGCGATGGCTCCACGACTAAGTCCTTTCACTACGACATCTGCCGTGCCTATTCCACGACAATCACTAAAATAAAGATGAAGAGTCTTGAGCTTTTGCCAATGTATGTCCTTAGCATTTTGAGCGGCCCACATTCTAGTCCATGCCATGCCATTCACTAAACTTCCTGAAATATTTATCTTGAATGGATATTAGTTCAATGAGCTATATGTTGTTATGAATTACCAAAACCATCCGGGGATTAGTTGCACTTTCAGCCGACGTGTAGCATTGGCCTTTGGGTGGATGGGAAGGATTTTGTGGGAAAAAGGTGGGAAGTGTTCGGGCACCATGGTGCCCTTTTTCAAAAAACCATTTTCTACAACGCAAAATATTTGATTTTTTTTAGAAACACACACACACACATGTCTAAATTTGACAACATTTTAATTTCACACTTGGCGTACAGAGAGAAGACAAATATTTTTTAAATGGGCCATTTTTTTGTTTTGGGCCTGGAATTTTTCTTTTGTACAACTTACAAATTACGTTTTGTCAAAACAAAATTTCATGGATCCATAGTGAACGTATACAAGCTTCGATGGATTTTTTTAAACTTCTATATATGGTTTTTTAGTTTTATTATAAAAAAAACAAGCACCATACCATAAGTTCGTACTCCTAGACCCACTCTCAATAGAAGAAATCCATGGATCAAAATCAACAAATTGCAAGAAATTGGGTATGATTATTTTTGGTGGGAATTGCCCTAGGGTTCCCAATAACACTTGGAGGTGGAGAAGTATGAACACAAGAAAAAGAAGAAGAGAAACACTCAAATAAGAATCAAATCACACATCCACTACCTCCAGAAAATCCCATATGAGCACATAGGTCCACAATCAACAAAAGGAAGAAGTAAAAGAGGTAGTTCTTCCCAAATCCATGGAGAATTTGAGGCCTTGAGGGGGTAGTCTTCTCCAACCCTAAGGGAGGAGGTCTTGAATTCACAAGGCGGTCTTCTCCAACCGAGGTCTTGGACTACAATGAAGTAGGTAAAGGATCAAAGCTCTCTCTAGTTCATATCATATGCTTTGCCAGCTCTAATCCATCCAAATTAAGGGGTATTTATAGTATACAAAGAGAGAGAGGGGGGGATACATGGGTCAGAACCCAAGTGATTTCACACAAGCAGTATTGGGTGTCTGGTGGTTACCGGTATCTGGTGGCTCGTGGGGGCCAGATGTCCGGTGTTCGTTGGATCTCCGGTGGCTCTGGAGGGCCCGGATGTCATCGGACTTTTGGTAATTTTCACCATTTTGGGTTCTGGATAGGGTTCATCGAATTTTCGGTGCCGACCGAATGTCCGGTCCTTCGGGTGTTACCGGATGCCCGGTGTGCACCGGATGTCCGTCCGCTGTAGACTTGGGCTTCAACAACTTGTCTAGGGGCTCCTCTGTGCATTGGTGAATCTACTGAATGTCCAAGGCCGTAATTTTCCTGCAGCTTCCCTTCTTGATCCTCTTGCTCCGCTTCTATGCCATCTTGCCCATCCCTCCTAGCTTCTCCTTGATCGTCGTCTTGGTAGCTGATTACACATAGCGTCTCTGCCTTAGGTAGTAGCCATGTCTCGCACATAGTTAAAGGAGAATCACTAAGGATCGAGTTCCCCTCATGTTCAATGGCACATGCACGAGCTCTCGTCATCGGTCCACTTGGTGCTTGGGGAGTTGGTGTAGTGTCCATGGGGATGACCGTAGGGTGCTCCGCACCAATCCTTGATAGGAGTAATGCCTTCTGTCTAAACTATTGTGGCATATAGTTCATGTCGCTTTCAATCTACCACCACCTAGGAGTAGTTTGAATATGTTTGGCCACTGATTCGAGGGTATTCGTCCTAATAGTATGGCTCAAATTGGGGTTGGGGTTTGCAATTTAATCATGGCTATATAGAATTGTCGCCATGATTGTGTGTTTAATGTATCTTTTGTGTGTATTTAACATATCAAAAGCTCCAAACAATTTGCATCATTTTCAAGGCTATCAGTTCAATTCATAAAAAAGAGGCTATCAATTGGATCCACGTGTGGTCATTTATTTGGTAGGGCAAGAGCCGGCCGTTTATGGTCTTTGAATGCAACCGATGGGATACCGACATCCGGGGTTTACTCAGGCGATATGGGTTGCGGCCTAGTAAGAGGGTCTGTGATAAATGAAGCTTTATATCTTGTGTTTACTTCTGTGTTATTTTTCTCTCTTGTTGCCAATTAGTCCTGGCCATGGGCAGCCCGACCCAAACGGCCCGAAAAAGCCCGACCTGGCGCTGCTCTCGGGCCGGGCCTAGATTTTGAGCCCGAAGGCCGGGCCAGACCCGAGCCCGTCGTTTTCTCAATTTTCTGAAGGGGCCCGGCCCGAGGCCCAAGGCCCGGCGGGCTTTTATGCGTGAGGGCCGGGCTTGGGCCCAAAAATCAGCCCTGATGGCCGGGCCGGGCCAGGGCTTGGGTTTTTTGCGTCGGGCTTGGCTAGGCCCGGCCCGAGGTATGGCCAGGTATACTGCCAAGTGTGGTGTTTATGTCAACTTTATTATCTGGATGTTGTAAACATTTTGCACAAATAATTAAGTGTTGTGTGCATCAATTGATGCAGAGACCCGAATATGTTATCCCTCTTTCAAAACAAGAAAAAAAAAGGGCAGGAACGTGAACCATACTCCCCCTGATCTACCCCTCCAACGTGCAGATAGTGGCGTAGTCCTGGCAATGATATGAGTAGCCAAGCTAGGCGCGGAACCTAGCTTGCAAATTAAATAGTGTTAGTTGTAATCATACTGCCTTATATCAGTCAGCAAAGCTCTGAACTTCAACGCGAAATGTGGCATTGTCGTATATATCTCCCTTTCTTATGGCAGTGGTTACCGGCCGGAATCCTATGCCAACTTCTTCCACGCCGTTAATTTGTTAATCTTCATCGTGCTGCAGTGCATGCGATTCTCCCATTAAAGAAATCCGGAAGGGATTCTCCCACTAATATGCTCAACATCTATGCAAAGCCTTGCCGTTTGCGCCTCACTTGGGCAGGCGCTATAAAAGGGACATGGAGCCGAGTCACTGAGGCAGGCAAGGCAGAGGCCGAGGTAGAGGCAGAACAAGCCGCTGGCCAGTAGCCATGGAGTGCGGCCAGTGCGGCGCGCGCTTCGCTGTCACACGGGGCGCGAGCTCCGCTCAGTGCGCGCACTGCCGCAGGGCGGCGCGTGTCGAACGGCACGGCGCCGTGCACGGGGCCGTCGGCTTCGTCAGGAGCGTGTTCACCAACATTGGCCGCACGAGGCCGCACCCGGGATACCCGCCGGTGTACGGCAACAAGCGCGCTCTCTTGGTCGGCATCAACTACACTGGAACGACGGCCGAACTGCCCGGCCCCATCAACGATGTCAAGTGCATGAGCTTCCTGCTCACCCTCAAGTACGGCTTCCCAAGCGATTGCATCCTTGTCCTTACCGGTAAGAGAAAGACTCGCATCCACCAAGCCTCGTTCTGTTTTTTCTCTACTTCGAGTTCATGTCCTTGCTCTTGCTAATGCTACGCACAGATGAAGAGCGCGACCCGTACAGGAGGCCAACAAGGTCCAACATCCTAGTGGCGATGCGGTGGCTGGTGCAGGGCTGCAGCTCCGGGGACTCCCTCGTGTTCCACTTCTCCGGCCACGGCGATCAGGAGGAAGACAAGGACGGCGACGAGCAGGACGGCCAAGACGAGGCCATCTGCCCGCTAGACTGGCAGCTCAACGGCGCCATCCTGGACGACGAGATCAACGAGGCCATCGTCCGCCCGCTCGCGCAGGGCGTCACGCTCCACGCCATCATCGATGCCTGCCGCAGCGGCACCGTCCTTGATCTCCCCAACCTTTGCCAGATAAAAAAGTACCACTGCTACTACTTTCAGTAAATCAGACGTGCAGCATTGATTGCACTATCATTAACACTCTCAACATATTATTTAGGAACGGCAAACCCCTGTGGATGGATCACAGCGCTCCAAATGGCGGTTGGAAGAACACGAGCGGTGGTCACGCCATCCTGATCAGCGGCTGCACCGACGACGAAGATGCGCAGGATGGTTACGGTCATGAGACCATGGCCATGGGAGCTCTGACGTACAGCTTCTTCGCCGCGGCGTGGTTCGCGCATCGGCCGCCCACCTACGGCCAGCTGCTTCAAAAGACAAAGGCGATCCTCGTAGACTGCAGCCGCGACAGCCAGATCCACTGCGACCTCCCTGCCTCGATCTTACCGCACGTCCGAAAGGTGGTGAACTTCAGTGGCGTGCAGGAACCTCAATTGTCTTCGTCCGACAAGTTCGACATCAACCGGAAGACATTTATGCTATAAAATCAACAAGATGTGTCAGCCGCTGGAGCTGCCATCTAATTGCTATACAAGACGCATGCTCGTTGAGTAAATTCCATGTCAGCTTTTTTCAGCGAGGTGATGGGTAAATAAAGAGTCAATTACACCACCGATGCTTAAACTTGGCGCGAAAAATCACTTTAGTGCTAAAATTTGTGGTGTACATTGAATCGGTGCAGCAACTTGACTTTTTTGTGCAAACTAGTCAATGTGTACGTGCAATGCACGTTAATTTGAAAGTATATTAAGTGCATGCGGATATTAAGTAGGATATTATTTGTGTTATTATGTGATTAGCACTATATTTGGCATAAAATTAACTGCACGCTAAACGTGTTGAACGCTCGACATTGAATCGGTCTAGGTCGTTGGATTGACATGATTTGATGGCCGAGATTAATTGGATCTGCCCCTTTGGGTCTTTTTATATTGGTATAGATATAGATATAGATATAGATACGGTGCAAATCACTGTTGAATACGCTGCAGGGTTGACTACACATGCCAGCATGGCATAGGGCCCGCTGTCAGCACGTTGTTAATTCGTGAAAATACCGTTGGAACTTTTTTGTCACGAGAAAGCCACAGCGAGGTGGGTCCCCCTTGTCAGTACAAAGTGTAAATAATCACAAAAATTAATCATGCTCTGTCTCGAACCCCTGAGAACTGCAGCGTGCACACTGAAGGTACTATAGCCACTGCAGCCCCAACATTTCCCGTTTCCATACCGGATAGCTCGCCTAAATTTCTCATAACAAGGACGCTCACCGGTCATGGACTGCAGTTAGTGCGGACTATTTTGTCCGCGCTATTTTTCTAAGATGTTTTCAAAATGCATGTAGTAAGTAATAAAATAATGTTCAAATATTAGTATGCTATAAATATTATACACAAATACTTATGACTAGCAAAAGGGCCCGCGCGTTGCAACGGAAAAAAAAATTCATAAACTTCAATGGCCATGACAACATTTTGTTGCATCACCGATAACATTTTGACGACCATCTTGTTCAATTTCATCAATAATTTGTAATAAACAAAACTTTAAAAATAATGAATATTTTTTGATTTCCCAAACATTTGTTTTAAAAATCGCAAACATGTTTTTAAATATGTGAACATTTTTTAATTCACAAATTTTATGCTTTATTCAAAAATTTATGTAAAAGTTCTTTTTAAAATTTTTGGAGCTTTTTTGAAGTACCAAATTATTTAAAGGAGAAAAACGATAATGGAAAAGAAAAAAGAAAAATAAAAAACGAAATTTGGAAACAGGCCGCCCGCACATGGGCCGGCCCTAATGGGAGCGCTGCGTCTTCGCACTGCGTGCAAAGCGCAGTATAGGAGATCACTACTGTGTGGGATGGCCCAGGCAGGGGATTTCCCAGTGTAAAATGTTTTTTATCAACTTATAGATGACATTGGTGGGTAATATTTATAAGTTTGGGAGCAATTGATGACTTTAATTATTATTATTACAGCGCATATGACGTGCATTGCAACAAGATCAAATAAAGAATAGCATGTCCATCAAAACATCACGATAGCGTTCGGACGGTGCCAGCTGGTAGCTACAAGAAGGTGCATGTCCATATCTAGAAGAAATGTATAATCATGAAACGACCTTACAATGACAGGCGCCCGACCTGTAGCATCGCCAGTCATCCTTGCAACTCCCACGTGGTCGCCTTTGCAGTGTTTTTCATCCAACTGGTAGGACAAACGACCGTCCTTCTAGCATCCATGTAATAATTTTGCAGCACTTTGGTCCGAATTGCCAATAGAAAAAAAGGACAGCGGAGACTGATGTTACACTGACGTGTTTCTAGCTAGACGCAGTGGGCACTCGACCTTACAGCGACGCGTGCCGCTTGCAGTGTAGTGTTTGCCGTTTGAAACAGTGAAACTTGAGCGAAGTTGCACGTAGATCAAGCAGGTATATTTAAAAATATATGAATTTTTATAGCAGGAAAAATGCCGAGTAATGAAAAGATATACGTTTGCAGCTCCAAACCAAATGCTTGCAGCACTTAAAGAAGGACGTGCATGCGCGTGCATGAAAAAAAGGAGCTACCCCGAGGAGCATGCCACGCATATCATCATATGCCAGAAGTTGCAATCATTACCCCGGGTTAGTTTTTTTGTTTTTGAGACAAATAACCTGGGTTTTTTTAGACAATTCGCGAAGCCTTTATTAATCCGTCATCACAGTTACAGGGGCGAAAGAAAGGTTACCGGGGTGGCCTAACCAGACATGGCGGCTCGCCCCTAACTTTAAAGCATGCTTCCCTAAATTGTGAGCCTCGACATTCGAGCTCCTAAAATCATGCACAAAATTACATAAAGTAAAGCTACGAGAATGTTCTATTATCTCGTGGATAATTGCACCGTAAGTTGTTCCATTAATCTGCTTGATGTCATCGATCACAACTTTGCAGTCCGAGGCCACCTGAATGGAGTGAAATTGTAAATCATCCGCCAGCGCTATTGATTCTCTTATCGCCAATGCCTCTAGGGTGGATGGGTTGGTGATAGCTGAAAAGCCAATAGTGGATGCACCCAGGTATGATCCATCAGAATCTCTTGCTATTACTGCAATGGTTCCCACCCCTAACCTTCCCGAGACGGCAGCATCCACATTAAACTTCGCCACCCTTGTGCTAGCTCCTGCCACCGGTGGTGTGAGTTGGTTTGGGGAGTGGAGACCAGAGTACGATCCCCAGGCTGCTGATTTTTGGATCGTAATCCAATGAAGCCTGGGAGGAGGCCCATCAACATATATCGGCCCAATTTATGGCTAGCGTAGGAAGTTGGAGGAACGACGTAGCACAAAGCAGCGATTCGAATTGTGTTTTAGTAGAATTAGTACCACCTCGAATTTGTTTTAAATTCAAACTGAAAGCTTAAAATCACGGGAAGAAGCGTATTGTGACGGTGAACCACGGAGTCAATCCATGTTTTATTATTAGGGAAAGATTAGTAAATAGAAGCATTCAAAATGTTTAATGAATACGAGCATTTTTGTACACTCATGGCTCATATTTAAATTATACAAAATATTGAATACAAACATTTACTAAATATTTATGGCCATCAACTTGTGTATAATTTTCACTTGTGACCTATATTCAATTTTTTTTTACACAACTTAAGTGTTACCACTATTGAATATTCATATCAACATTTTTTTCTAAATAATGGTTATTTTTATTATACAAACATTACTTTAAACGACATACTTATGAGTCATAAAATTATGTGTATAATTGTTTAAGCATTTCCATAATTATTTATGAATCATAATTTAAGAATTATTCATATTCTTTAATTATACAAACATTTTTTGTAGTTCATAATCTAAGTACATGAATATTTCAAAATAATACTTAACCAGTTTTAAGTAAGTAATTTCATTGGTATGTATAGTATTTATACACACCGATATAAAATACCAGTATATTTTTTTTTCTATTTGTGTGCTATAATACAAGTTCTTTTTTAAGAAAACACACAATCTTTATTAAAACAACTTCTTGAAGCAACATACTTTTTCTGAAGGATGACATTTTATTAAAATTGTGAACTTTTAATGTATATGACCATTTATTTGAATATATACAAACTTGTTTAAATGACTTATACAAATATTTATAGATTTCTTAATTTAATTATATGTATATGTATAAAATTAACAATTTAATATTTTGTGCTATTACATGAAAATTTTCAAATTGGAGTGGAAGGATCGGTTGCAGGTCTCTATGTGGTCGCTAGATCGACTCCCCAAGCCATCATTTACATTCTTTAACGAAAATGGTAGATATGTATTCAAAAGGGTCAACTAATTCCCGGGGCTGAGGTGACTAGTTGCGCATGCCCTGTACCAACAGGTCCTCGGTTGGAGTCCGCAGTTGACCAATTTTGTTTTTCTCATATAATGTATGCTGAGACAATTAATTATTTTTACCCAAGTCACGGGCTTTTTTGTGAGCAGAAAAATGTTGAGGGTGTTTTTGCAAAGAAGTGGGCCACAAGTCTCCAACATTGGGTCGCTGACCCATGCCACGTTGTCATGCCTAGTCAGCCATGTGGGCGTATTCAACTGCATTTTGCACCGTATTTACACGCCTAAGCCAAGTTGTTGCACCGGTTCAATGTATACCATAAGTTTTAGCACTAAAATGACTTTTCGCACCAAGTTCAAGCACCGGTGGTGTAATTGACTCGTAAATAAAAGAGTTAAATACACTGGAGGTGCCTCAACTTGTCTTGCACGGTCAGTTTGGTACCCAAAATTGCAAAATACACAAACCTGGTGCTCGAGCTTGTCCAACCGTGCAAATACGATGCCTTCTTTCGTATTCTAAGTACGTCCAGCACACGTGGTGTGCCAGCATGGGGTGGCGCACATGTGTGGATGAGAGCGCGAAAGTGATGGGTGATGTGCGCGTGAGATTTTCTTTATACAGAAACCCACTTGTATTTTTTTAATCACATAGGAAAAATTGGAAATAAAGTGTATGCTAATGAGAAATAACAACCAAGCAGTTCCTGGTCAAATACAGCTCAAACTGTCCATAGAAATGGACAGTTTCCACATATTGCTCCGCAGTTTTCCTAATGCGTTATCTATGGGTTTATTTTTTTCCCAAGTCCCTGTTTAGTTTCATGGCACGTAAACTTTCCATATAATAAGTACAATATGAACTTATTTCTTATTTGAATTTTTTTTCTATTTTCATTACTGCGTACTTTGAAGAGGCAAACATGAACATTTTCAAAAAATTATGGGGATTGAAATAGTTCAAACTATATTAGAAATTATTGTGTAAATTTATGTATGTTCATTCTGGACAACAAGCATCTTCATTGTTTTTCTAAAATACCCAATTATTAACAAGTTTACAAAGCTGTAGTTTGTAAACTATTCAACATGCATTAAAAACTACTATGTTGAACTTTTTAATACAATTCAAAATGTTACAGAATAAGTTTTTTGAACTTTTTCCAAAATACACATTAACATTTTTTATTGCAAGACGAACATTTTTCACAAATACGTTCTAATCTTTTAATACATGTGAAACATTTTCCAAAAACATGTTGAACATTTTTAAATGCACTATCACTTTTCTTTAAGTTTATGAAGTTGTATTTTTTTTCTTACATTTCTTTTTTTAATGGTAAAAAAATATGAAAAATAGAAATAAATTACATGGAAAATAAAAATAAAACTTGTGCGAGTCCATAGAAGCACCATATATAAATAAAAATCACTTGAAGAGGTACATAGCAACCAAAGCGGTTTTTGGAGCATGGTGGCCATTGAGCATGCTTGTTTTGAAAGGCTAAAAAATGGCACTTAAAAATTTCAAAAAAAAGAGTTAATAGTTTTCACACAAAAACGTATGCATGTGCTCTAAGTGACTTTCAAATTTCGTTCGAAATTATGTTGTGTTATACCCTGCAAAAAAAAGACAAAAATCCAGCCAGAAAAACAAGCTGATTTTTGCATGTATTTGCCTTTTTTTTATCTCCCACATACAAACATAGATTTTGATGAAAATTCACACGGATATATTACACTTCTATGTGTGCATGTGCAAAATACTTAGAATTTTTTGAGCTGTAAAAACCTGTTTCTTTGAACTTCGAAAAAAAGGACACTACGTGTTCGTGCTCCAAAGTTATTTTTTGCATAGCATTGCAGTATATGGTTCGAGTTTGAATTCGTCAATATCTACTGTGCAGAGTATGTCATGGTGAACACTCCGTGCATGTAATATGAAGGGGTTTTCTATAAAAAAAATACTCACATGATTTTCTTTTTTTAATTTGTGGGGTTTTCCTATCTGATTAAATAAAATATGAGCGGGGTTTCTATAAAAAAAATCCTCAGCGCGCGTGCCACCCAGCCCTTCCTAACTCTCAGCCAATGACAGGTGGGCCACTACCACCCTAGCACGACACACGGGCTGGATGTACGTCCAGGTATGTATGGAGGCACCGTATTTGCATAGCCGGACAAGTTTGAATACCAGTTTCGCGTATTTTGAAACTTTAGACACTAAACTGACCGCGCATAACAAGTTGAGGCACCTCCAATGTATTTAACTCTAAATAAAACTAGTGCGGCGCAGGATTAAGTCCTTGTCATAGGCCTAGTTGCAGAGAAGTCTCATCTATCTAAATAAAATTTATGTTCGTACATGTCAATTATCTTACTCTCTTCGATCTATATTAATTGTGATAACATTAGTACAACTTTATGGATCGCTGGAAGTAGCATATATCACTTGCATTAATTCAAATCTGCACCTAAGAGCATGCGCTCCGGGGTGAAACTAATGGTCTTCTTATGCTCTATGGAGCAGAATACGTATGCCATGTTTGGTACGGTAGAGCGATGGTTTGGCAATCCAATACTCGTTGTATTGATTGGGTGCGGGTGTACGTATATATAGAGTACAAGCAGACCTCAACCTCAATTATACATAACTAGGAGGTGGGCCAGGATATACACAAATACATGCAATACATATATATTCAACATCCCCCGCAGTCGAAGCGTCGCCACAGACACAGAGACTTGACCGAAACTCCTCAAAGACGGGAGTAGGCAATCCCTTAGTCATCACATCAGCAAACTGTTGCGTCGTCGGAACGTGGAGAACCCGAACACGGCCAAGGGCAACCTGTTCACGCACAAAGTGAATATCGAGCTCAATATGCTTCGTACGACGATGGTACACTCGATTGGCAGAGAGGTAGACCGCGCTGACGTTGTCGCAGTAGACAAGAGTGGCCTTATGAACATCACAAAGCAACTCCTGGAGCAGCTGACGGGTCCAAGAGTATTCGGCCACGGCATTAGCCACGACCCGATACTCTGCTTCGGCGTTGGAGCGGGAGACCGTGGGCTGTCGCTTCGATAACCAAGAGATCAACGAGGGCCCAAGTTAGACGCAATAGCCGGACGTAGATCGCCAGGTGTCGGGGCAGCCTGCCCAGTCGGCGTCCGAGTAGGCAGCGAGGTTGGTGGAGGCAGAGACCGTCAGGGTGAGACCCAAGGACATAGTGTCGCGTATGTAACAGAGAATACGCTTCACCAAGGTCCAATGAGAGTCACGCTGGGAGTGCATGTGGAGGCACACCTGCTGAACAGCATACTGTAGGTCCGGTCAGGTCAGCGTCAGGTATTGTAAGGCACCAATAATGGAGCGATAAAATGTTGCATAGGACGTGAGAGACCCCTCTAGAGCAGAGATCTTAGCCTTCGCGTCGACGGGAGTAGGCGTCGGCTTGCAGTTAAGCATACCGGCACGCTCCAGAAGCTCGTGGGCGTACTTTTGCTGATGCAGAAAGAAGCTGTCAGCCTGACGGACCACCTCGATGTCGAGGAAGTAGTGCAGAGGCCCCAAGTCCTTGAGGGCAAACTCATCACGAAGACTAGCCATGAGCCGCTGAAGGAGCTCAGGGGCGGACGCCGTGAGGATGATGTCATCGACGTAGAGCAGCAGATATGCAGTGTCAGCTCACTGATGATACACAAAGAGTGATGACATTGGCACGAGGGGGTCGTGGAACAAGATGCCGCATGCGGTTGCGTTGTAAGGTGTCGAACTCCTCCTGCATCGTTGCGAGCCAGTGGGGATCCCGAAGGGCAGCACGAGCGGAGGTAGGGATGGGTGATGACGTCCAGGGCCGGCTCTAGGATTCCAGAGGCCCTAGGGCAAATTCTATCAATGGGCCCCAAAGAGAAAAAAAGTTAACTGAATACATGAGTGCATAAAATAATTGTAAAGCCATAAAAAAGATAAACTTTTATTAGCATCAAATATTTGATAAGTATTCTTGTCTCTGTTCCAAAGACTACTCAAATTGGAGACAAATCCTTCATTTATATACTTCTCAAAATATGAGATGGCAACTTCAATTTGCTTAAGAATAACATCAAAGCACACAAACTTGGTGGTATGCTGAATCAGATAATGCTTTTTAGGCAACATGTTTACAGGAAAAGGAGAGAGAACACCTGCATGTTGCAGCAGATTACCCTCCAAGACCAGGCTATCTGAATGACAGGACAAACTAAAGACCGGCGTAAGTTACCGAACGGAAGCACCTTTTTTCAAAAAGGGGGGTTTCCCCGGCCTCTGCATCTAGGGTGATGCATACGGCCCTCTTTATTAACTAAACAGGTGTCCACAAGGTTCCAACGTCTCAAATCTGGAAATAAAAGGCAGCTCACACAAAGCGCAAAAGGCTAGGAACACAGACTAGCCAAGAACAACGTGCCACAACCGGCTGGCTAAAATAAGACTGGTAAACTAATTTCCTATCCTATTACATGACCGCCATCCAAACCGGTTGAAGATATCCCGAGTTACCGTCTCCCATCGGATACACGCAGAAACCAAATGCTCCACGGCCTCCATCGTAGTGAGTGGCGACCACGAATGGATCGATCTGCGTAGCTCGGAAAATAACCCGCAAAAAATGAACCCGTGATGATCTGTTAAACACCAAATCATTTCGCAAAGCGGATGGTCCACAACAAAGCGCAAACTCCAACCTGAATATGTCTTGCTAAATTAGTCTCAAACCCATTAAGCCAACTCCCAAATAGCGCATTAACAGTATTGGGTGGAGTGATATTGAAAGCAATGTGAACCGACCGCCAAAGAACCTTGGCCAACGGGCAATCAAAAAGAGATGCTTAATCGTCTCGTCACAGTCACGAAACTACACCTAGTAGGTCTGTCCAATTACGCTTTAATAGGTTGTCCTTTGTTAGAATCACTTGTTTATGAACAAACCACATAAACACTTTTATTTTCAAAGGAACTTTGACATCCCAGACGTTCTTGGAAGTTGGAATGGAACTCGAATTAATGACATCAACATATATTGACTTAGCGTAAATATTCCGGACCTAGTCAACTTCGGCAGAATTCATCGGGTTGGTCGAAAGTTGAACCTCCATCGGTCTCCTAACTAAATGGAGCCAAACCTCCCACCGATTGCCCGCAAGCGCTCGTCTAAAGTGAATATTAAGGGGGATAGATTGAAATACCGTTGCCACTGACACCTCACGTCGTTGAGCAATACGATATAAAGACGGATATTGAACGGCCAAGGGTGAATCACTAAGCCAAGTATCCTCCCAGAAACGTGTAGTAACCCCGTCTCCAAGTACGACTCTAGTCCTATTAAAGAATAATTGTTTGACTTTCATGAGTCCTTTCCAGAAAGGCGAGTCAGTTGGCCTAACCGTTACCTGAGACAAGGTTCTAGAATGGAGGTACTTGCTACGAAGGATCTGTGCCCACATGGCGTCAGTCCCAGAGGCAAGCTTCCAGAGCCACTTACTGAGAAGGCATATTTTCTTAACCTCAAGATTCTCAATACCAAGCCCTCCTTGGTCTTTCGGTCGACAGATAATATCCCATTTAGCAAGCCTGTATTTCCTTTTAAGTTCATCACCCTGCCAGAAGAAGCGTGATCTATAGAAGTCCAGTCTTTTCCTCACACCCACTGGGACCTCAAAGAACGATAAGAGGAACATAGGCATACTCGTGAGCACCGAGTTAATCAAGATTAGTCGGCCTCCGTATGACATGAGTTTACCCTTCCAGCAACTCAGTTTCTTCTCAAATCGGTCCTCAATACACTCCCACTCTCTGTTTGTCAGCCTACGATGGTGAATGGGAATACCAAGATAAGAGAATGGCAAGCTCCCCAACTCACATCCAAACAATTGTCTATAAGACTCCTGTTCGTCCTTAGCTCTACCAAAGCAGAACAACTCGCTCTTATGAAAGTTACTCTTTAACCCAGATAATTGTTCGAATAGGCATAACAACAGCTTCATATTTCTCGCCTTGGCCAAATCGAGCTCCATAAAGATGATTGTATCATCTGCGTATTGAAGGATGGATACACCTCCATCAACAAGATGAGGAACCAAACCACCCACTTGACCATTCTCCTTAGCCCTTCCTATCAAGATTGCTAACATATCCACCACAATGTTAAACAGGATAGGGGACATTGGATCTCCTTGCCTGAGGCCTTTATGAGTCTGGAAATAATGACCTATATCGTCATTCACTCTAATTCCCACACTTCCTTTTTGCATAAATGATTCGACTTGCCGGCGCCATGCCTCGTCGAAACCTTTCATACGCAGAGCCTGTTGGAGAAACGGCCACTTGACCTTATCATACGCTTTTTCGAAATCCACCTTAAAAATTACCCCATCTAATTTTTTGGAGTGAATTTCATGGAGCGTTCATGAAGGACAACAACCCCTTCAAGGATGTTTCATCCGGCATGAAAGCGTTTGGGATTGTTGCACCACGAATCACGCAATCTGTGAGAGCCTATTAGTCCCGACCTTGGTAAAGATTTTGAAACTCACATTGAGAAGGCAAATCGGCCTGAACTGCTCAATCCTCACAGCCTCCGATTTCTTAGGGAGCAATGTAATAGTTCCAAAATTCAATTTAAATAATTGAAGCTGTCCAGAGAAAAGATCGTGAAACATAGGTAACAGACCCCCCTTAATAATATGCCAGCACTTTTTATAGAACTCGGCCGGGAACCCATCCGGTCCGGGAGCCTTATTGTTTTTCATTTGTGCAATAGCGTCAAAAACCTCCTTCTCCGAGAATGGGGCAAGTAGGATATCATTATCGGCATTAGACAATTGAGGTACATCCTTAGTCCTGGACTCATCCTCAGTCCGGAGGTCCAAAATGCTGCCTATAATATTCGGTAATATATGTTTTGAGATTATTCTGCCCAACGATCGTACCCTCATCCTGCTCTAGCTGAAAAATCCGCTTCTTTCTGTGCTTTCCATTAGCAATCAGATGAAAGAATTGAGTATTGGCATCCCCTTGGACCACTTTGCGAACCTTAGCTCGCAACGCCCACTTCAACTCTTCTTCATGTAGAAGTTCTTTCAACCTCTTCTCCGCCTCCGTTTTAGCTTGGCACTCAGCCGGCATAAGAATCGCGGACTCAGCCTTTATGTCCAGGGCTTGTATTAGATCAAGGAGCCTATCCTTCTCAATCTTGTAGACCCCGCTGAGGTGCTTAGCCCATCCCCGTAGGAAACTTCTCAAATGCCTAATTTTGTTCTGCCAACGCTCAACCGCTGTCTTACCCCCTACTCCCTTAACCCATTCCCTGGCAATGAGGTCCATAAACCCCTCACGTTCAAACCAGGCCATCCCGAATGAGAAAGTGTTTTTGTTTCCCACATGGTTCGGCTCCCCAGAGTCCACGAACAGTGGTGTGTGATCCGATATTCCCCGTGAGAGGGCCTGGACCGTAACCAGAGGAACTTCATTCCCCTCCACACTCGCGAGGACTCGATCAAGCTTTTCATAGGTCGGGATAGGCAGTGCATTGGCCCAGGTAAACTTTCTACCGGAAAGCTCTATCTCCCTCAGATCTAGGCTCTCGATAATGGTATTGAACATAAACGACCATCTGCCATCAAAATTATCATTGTTCTTCTCCTCTCTCCTCCGAATGATGTTGAAATCCCCCCAACTAACATCGGAAGCTGCTCGGACCCGCAAATTCAAACGAGATCCGCCAAAAAATCCGGTTTAAGCTCCGGCTGTGCGGCACCATACACCGAGACCGAGGCCCAATTGAAACCATCCACCTTGGACCTAACCCAAAACTTAACCGCAAAGTCGCCCATCACTACACTCCGGACCTCAAGGGAATCGCATCTCACTCCTAGCAAGATTCCACCGAGCGTCCTCAGGGAGGTAGGCAATGCCACCAAAATCCACACCACCCACAAGAGAGGAAAGAAACCGAGGAGCAAAATTATCTCTACCAGTCTCGAAAGAGCGATAAAATCTAATCGATGCTCCAAAGATGCCTCGGAGAAATCTTCTTTAGCCAAGTCCTTCGACCTCTGCTATTCCAAAAGATTCCTTTCATGGGTCATCATGAAATTTCTTTGCCGTCTGGATCCTAGCACTCCTCGTGCATCATGAAGCGGGATACACCTTCCGCTTCCACTTACGTTTTGGTTTATCATTACCCACCATCCGGTCCTCAGAACCGGTCTCCGGTGGTTGATTCGCAAGAACTTCAACACTAACCTCCTCCTCGTCCGACTCATTAGTGGCAGGTTCAAGGTCCGCACACCAATTATCAAGCACTCTCACCCCCAATGCATTTATCTCAGCATCGTTCATAGGTTTCACTGCCGCTATGTTACGAATGGTTTCTAAGGCGCGCTCCGCCTCTAGATCAAGAAGATCATTAACCGAATTGCTAATTTCAGAATTAGTATTCCCTAACGAAACACCTATTTGGTTTGCATTATTAATAATCTCCTCCGAAGAAAAATGCATAATAGAATTGGAAATGTTGACTGACATACCCGTAGTGACCTCAACGTCACGGAGCTTGGCCGCCCTCATAGCGCACGTCTGCTGCATGTCATCAACCTCAGGGAGGTCCTGGAGACGAGAGCTCATCCGTCTTCCCTCAGAGACCGGGTCCGGAATTCCACCAAAAGCAATAACCTCCTCACGAGTAGCTCCACTCGTAGGAGGCCACGCCGGGGGGCTCCTAGGCCGGATAGCGGGAGAAGGATGTGCCTGGGCCTCCTGCTCGAGCACCCCTTCCGCTCCAACCGTCACGCATACGAGAGAGACCATCCCAATAGCTGAGGACGCGATATGGCCCGGGGCCACCTGCCCCGGGCTCCCGCGCGGCGCCACGGCTGAGAACACGGTATGGCCCGGGGCCACCTGCCCCGGGCTCCCGCGCGGCGTCACGGCTGAGGACGTGGTATGGCCCGAGGCCACCTGCCCCGGGCTCCCGCGCGGCGTCACGGCTGAGGACGTGGTATGGGCCGGGGCCACCTGCCCCGAGCTCCCGCGCGGCGTCACAGGAAAAGGCGCAGCGATCGGCGCCGATGAAAGGAGATGTGAGGCCGCCTGCCCCACACAGCCTCCCCCTCGGCTGACAGGCTGCGGCGTAGCAGGCTCCGACCATGCCACGTGACCATGAACATCCCTGATCAGAAGAGGAGTGGCTGCAGCAACCTGCGCCGAGGAGGGAAGGTCCAAGGCCTCCTGCCCCGGACGGTGACCCCCACGGCCGTCCTGCAATGGTAACGAAGGTGCCGCAACGACCTCGCGCCCGTCCAAGCTCCTGGCAAAAATCCGGTCGGGAAGCGAGCTCAAAAAGCATCCTCAGACTCCACCCTCTCGCTCCAAAGCCTGGGCGGAGCCGACGCTGGCTGAAAAGATCCGAACCTCAGTGTGTTGTTAGGTATCGATGGAGATATGACCGGCTGTACCCCTGAACCAGTCTGTGGCTACTGAGCACCTGATCCTGACCCGGATGTTCTCTCTTGATTATCCTCATCCGTCGGATCCTTCCGGGCCCCCGCATTATCATCTCCCTCATTAGTCTCCATATCATTATTACCATCCACATCCGCAAACAACTCAGCATCCTCAAACTCAATCTCCAGGGGGAACACCTCACCCCTGTACACCCAGTTTACCACGTCAGGGACAAACTCAATGTCGTAATACCCACTTTCATGATCTGGCAACCCCATGGTATGGTGAAAATCATGTCCACATTCTCTGTCTTACCAACCAAAGTACCCAAGCTGGAGCATTAGAAAGAGCCTCAGAAGGTGCCCCGGTAAAACGCAGCCACACCTGAGTTAGGGGCTTCCCCTTCGGCTCCACCTTCTTCCACTCTTGAAATTCCAGAATACAATTAGTTCCTGGTACCTTGCACATCCCAAAACTCAGCAACCGCCGTAAGTCCTCAACTGACGGGAGGTCGACTCTGAACACACGCTCCTTGATGAGAACAAGCTCCCACTGAAAGTCTCCCAGTGCCAATTCCTGAAGTCTGTGCACAATCTGAGCCTCAGAAACCTCACCCTGTGTCACCTTCACAATTGCAGTAGTCAAGCTCTATGGCTCAACCGGAGTCTCTCTCGCGGCCGGTGACTCAAAGAACATCAGATCAGCACAATATACTCCATATGTTATAAGTGCCGGAACCTGCTCACGAAGAAGCGGGCAATCCCCCGAGGTGTGGGCCGTTTTACCACAAGTGTCACATAGCTCAGCCACACACTCAATAATGAAGTGACCTTTCTCACCACAGCGATAACAAAGCATTTTTTCTTTCCGACGTGCCCATTTAGAAGCCCTGTCCGACTCAGACCTGTTCTCCGCATCGGCCGAAGCAGAAGTTATGTCAACCTCCGCGGTGGCCAGGGCCGTGACCACCTCCATAGCCTCACCAGACAAGGCCATGGCCTGAATGGGATCAGCCTCGACCCCGGAAGCCTGCTGATCAACAGAATCCTGCGTCAGATGCTGTCTGCGGAAACCGCGGCCAACCCCTCGACCACGACGACGACCATGGAAGCCACCCCTCTGCCATGCGTCTGGTCCAGAAGCGCCCTCCACAAAGCCTCCCGACGGGCCCAGAAAAGGCCTCTCAGCAGAGCCATCGCTCTGCCAGGCATAACCTCGACCACCTCCCGTCGATGACGATCCACGGTGCTGACCCTCTCCATATGCATCATAGCCATCATCCCCCCATTGTCCTCGGGGTGGTACGGAAGAGTCTGCATTCCCAGTAACTCTCGTCAACGCAGTGTTAGACCGTTGTTGTGGTGGTCGCGAAACGAAAAGAGGCGGCGGCCGACCGCCACCAGTCTGCCCAGCTGGTCTAGAGCCGTTGTGCACCGGGGGTCTTGGCGCAGCCGCCCCTCGCCCCGAAGCCCTCGGCGGAGGCGCACCCCGGCCCGCGTTGGTTGTCGCAAGAGAGGACCCGGGCTGTGACTCACCCGGCCCCAAGGCCTTAGCAGCTCTGGCCGGTGCACCATCACCTCGCCCCACGTGCACAGGTAGAGATCCCGGACGAGGGGGCACAGCCCGGACGCCGGCCGGGACTGGCAGCGGCGCTCCACCACGACCTGCCCCTCGGCCCAAAGCCGCACGCCCACCAGCGGCCGCCGGTGGCATCCCACGTCCAGGCGGTGGTGCAGTCCCCCCACGGCCAGGCCCCCCGGCAGCGGCACGGACCCCGGCAGCATTAGGGTTATGCGCCCCAGCATCACGGCCAGACCCCCCGCCCGCCGCAGCAGGGTTTTGCGCCTGCGGGAGGACCGGCGGGGCTCCACGCCCAGCCATGTTCTCGAGTGGCGCGATTCGACGAGCATGCCCGCTCCCTGGCAGCAACGTACGACGTGACGGCTTAGAGAGAAGAACCCTAGCCTTCCCCAGGCGACACACGATCGACGTACGTAAACTTCCTACTTTGTTCTGTATGACAACCGTCGGCTGATCTACCTGGGCCTCATACCCAGTTGATACAAGCCCAAGAGCACCCCCTGGCCCATCCACCAGAGAGCTCATGTCGCGGCCCAGGAGCGAATTCAAACGCTCCTGGCGGATCACGCGGATCTGGGTCGCCGTGACTGGCGGACGCGCCGCGGCAGTCACCTCTGGCGCCCTTCGATCCCGAGTCCGGCGAGACGATTTTCGACGATGAACCTTAGTCCAAGACTCCGGCTTAATAAGATCAAAAACGGTTAAGTTAGGAAGACTGACCTTTGGTATGGGACCTTTCCACGGCCGGATCGCAGAGTTCGCCGTCCTCCGATGAACAATCCGGCGAACCACCTCGATGTTCTCTTCCGGCTGAAGACCCTGCCGCACCGGATCGTCAATCGGCATGATCCCAGGAACAATAGCTGCGACCTCCTCCTCCGAATACCCCAGGTTGAAAGCTTCACAAATCACTCGGAAGCCGTAGGCGAATATTCGTCGGTTGAGTCGCCAGAGTCGTCTCCCTCGTCTTCCTCCCTTCAGCAGATCCGGCAGGGCCTGAACCGCCCTCCGACCTGCCTAGCAACCGGCCCGGTAGCGGGACGCAGCGATCGCCGCCCGGCGGCACGGGCGCCGCTCCAGTCGCCCCAGTCGCCCTAGCCCTCATGTCCAAAGAGGCTTTACGATACCAAAGCACCTACGAGAGTTTTAATTTATAAAAGACAAATCAATCATGGATTGATAATTTTAGATTTTGAATGCAGAAATTTAGAGCTGGTTGGCCAGTCTAAACGAGATTTTGATCCAACATTTACATGTTGATCTTGCAGTCTACCCAATTTCTTGCCCTAGGCCGCAGGTAGTAAGACGTACTCCTGTGACTCTGTCACCGACTCTCATGCGTGATTAGGCATTGAGGGCGAGGCGATTTGAGTTGGCGACAGGGCTGGTGCATGATTTAGATCGAGAGAGAACAAAAGGAAATGTCTAGTGCGAGTGTGCGGCAGTGCATCCGCCCGTGCTTGCAATTTTCTTCAGGTTCCGAAGTACTACAGGGAATTCCATATTTGCTGCTCGTTGCGTCGAAATGTCTACGCAATGCACTGGCGATGGAAGCGCTCACCTGGGCTGGCCAGTTACACTTTCCGGTTTTGGGAACCTTCTAGAGTTTCCCAGCCGGTTTTTTCTGGTTTTTGGAAACTTCTAGAAGGTTCCTTGAACCGTTTTTTTTCTTTTGTCATTTTTTCTGTTTCTTTTCTTTCTTTCTTTTCTTTTCCTTTTCTATTTATTTTCTTTATTTCGTTTACATTTGAAGTCCATTTTTTAAAACAAATCAACTTTCAAATTTTGTTCAGAAACTTAATAAATGTTCGTACTTTCAAAATGTTTTCAATTTTGTAAAAATTGTCGTGCTTTCAAAAATTGTTCATAAATTCAAATAATGTTCGCATTTCAATTTTCAAAAAGTGTTCTCATTTTCCAAAAATTGTTCGGAATGTTTTTGTTCATTTTCTTGGAACTATTCAAATAATGACCGGGATCTACAAAATGTTCATGTTTTCACAAATTGTTCTTGTTTCCGAATTTTGTTCATGTATTCAAAAAATGTTCATGTATCAAATTTGTTCGGGATTTTTAAAAATTGTTCTATGTTTCAAAATATGTTTTCAAGATTCAAAAAATGTTCGTGCTTTAAAAAATTGTTTGCGCTTCCATGTTTGTTCAGTATTTTTCAAAATTGTTCTCCGTCACAAAATTTGTTGTCAAGATTCAAAAAATGTTTGCGAATTGAAAAAAATGTTCCAGCTTTCCAAATTTGTTCACAAATTCAATAGTAGTTCATGTTTTTCAATCTTGTTCACAAATTCAAAGAATGTTCTGGAAGTTTTAAAAATTTAAACATTTTTTTCACAAATTCAAGAAATGCTCCCCCTTTTCAAATTTGTTCACATCATCAAAATGTTCCTGTTTTACAAAAAATTGTATGAAAATTCGAATAATGTTTTTATTTTGAAGAAAATATTCATAATTTCGAAAAATTCAGTTGTAGGAGGTCGTCGGTACGACCCAATAAATGGACTGTCGTTTTTGGGATTTTTGGTGAATTAATGTTTAAGTCTTGTTTTTGTCATGTACGTCTTTAACTTTCGCGCTGCTAATTGAATCAACATGAGAATGCCTAGGTCGCAGTGGTTTGCACGGCAGGCCAAGTAGTTTGAAGTCGCGTGTTCGAGTAACAGCGACAGAACTATTTTCTTTTTCACGATTTTTCATCTGGGAACCTGCCGCCGCGTGCCACTGTAAATGGGCCGGCCCATGCTAGCCGCTTCTGTGCGAAGCGCCGACACTTTGCCGCAGCGAGCGGCCTATAGGAGCTCCCGTACTACAGACCTAGACCTCCCAGTGCATATATAGTTGATAGATGGGCCTTTTTTTCTAGTCTGGCTCACATGTACTTGTGTACGTAATAGATATGGGTCCCTAGTTTGGCTGGGCCCCAGGCCGTCGCCCCTCTTGCCATGGGCCAGAGCCGGCCTTGACGACATCGATGTGGAGGCAGCGCACACATACTCGTCGGAGGAGTAGTGCATGCTCGACCGATGAACACCAACCCGAGCGCGGGTCGTCACACCGAGCCGGATCGACGGCAGCCGGGCCAGCAACAAGGATGGGCTGCTGGCAATGGGCTGAGTCGACGGCGGCAGCCGGTCCCGCGACGGTGGATGGGCCAGCGGCGGGACCAGAGGCGGCAGCGGATGCGGGGCCAGTGGAGGAGGCAGCCGAACGGGCCACAGCGGAAGTGGCGACGGGCGAGGAGGGTGTCGAGCCCGTCACCGAAGAGGGGGCGCCGTCTGGAGTGCCTGCCGCGGCGCCGGGATTGGGGGTCCCATTCAGACTCAACCTCAGAGGAGGGAGTCGGGGACCCAGGGGCCTGGTCCGACTCGACCTCGGGGGAGGGAGTCGAGAACCAGCGCGGCGTATATGCGTCGGGCGGTGGGACCGCTGGGTCGCGCCGCTAATCACTACAAGGGGGGGTTTGTGGGTCGGCCGAGGAGCCGGAGCCGGAGATACGTGGAAAAAAGGGAACACCGTCTCAACAAAATACGCGTGTCTCGAGGTGTACATGCGATGAGTGACAGGATCATAGCACCGGTAACCTTTGGTGTTAGAGGGATAGCCAAGGAAGACGCATGGGTGTGAACGTGGTGCGAGTTTGTGTGAAGTGGTGGACGCGGTGCTAGGATATCAAAGACACCCGAAGATGCGAAGACCGTCAAAGGACGGCGGTGCACGAAAGAGAAGGTGGTGAGGGGCGTAATTCCACCGAGGACGACACGGGCGGATGTTAACTAGAAGGGTAGCAGTGGCAAGAGCGTCAGGCCAAAACCGAGCATGCACGTTAGAGTGAAAGAGTAACGTGCGAACGCAGTCATTAAGAGTGCGAAGAATGCGCTCGGCGTGGCCGTTCTGCTGTGAGGTCTATGAACAAGTTAGACGGAAGATGGTGCGTGAGAGGCGAGAAGGGTGCAGAGAGCAACATTGTCAAACTCCTTTCCATTATCGGTTTGGAGTGCAAGAATGGGGCGACCGAACTGTGTGGTGACATAGGAATAAAAGGCGATGAGTGTGGCTAAAGCATCAGATTTGCGACGAAGGGAAAAAGTCCACACATAATGAGAATAATCATCTAAAATCACCAAATAGTATAGGTAGCCCGTGTTACTTGCAACGGGAGACGTCCAAACATCACTATGTAGTAATTAAAATGAAAAAGTGGAAACAGTTGTAGACGCACTAAAGGGAAGATGAACGTGCTTGCCTAAATGATAAGCCTCACAAGTATGCCCGTCGAGCTTATTACATGAGAAAGAAAAACTCCTAAGAATCTGACACAAACGGTGGGTGAGGGAGTCCTGGATTAGGGGGTGTCCGGATAGCCGAACTATCATCATCGGCCGGACTCCAAGACTATGAAGATACAAGATTGAAGAATTCGTCCCGTGTCCGGATGGGACTTTCCTTGGTGTGGAAGGCAAGCTTGGCGATACGGATATGTAGATCTCCTACCATTGTAACCGACTCTGTGTAACCCTAGCCCTCTCCGGTGTCTATATAAACCGGAGGGTTTAGTCCATAGGACGAACAACAATCATACCATAGGCTAGCTTCTAGGGTTTAGCCTCCTTGATCTCGTGGTAGATCCACTCTTGTACTACCCATATCATCAATATCAATCAAGCGGAGTAGTGTTTTACCTCCATCAAGAGGGCCCGAACACAGGTAAAAACATCGTGTCCCTTGTCTCTGTTACCATCCGCCTAGACGCACATTCGGGACCCCCTACCGAGATCCGCGGTTTTGACACCGACATTGGTGCTTTCATTGAGAGTTCCTCGTGTCGTCACCGATAGGCTTGATGGCTCCTTCGATCATCAACAACGACGCGGTCCAGGTGAGACTTTTCTCCCTAGACGAGATCTTCGTATTCGGCGGCTTTGCAATGCGGGCCAATTAAGCAGCCATCCGAGCAGATCGAAGCTACGCCCAGCCGTCGGTCGATTTGGAAGTCTAAACTTCACGGTGACATCCGCGGAGACTTGATCTTTGATGGATTCGAGCCACAGCCGAGCGCGCCGCACTGTCTCGATGGGCATGATTTAGCTCTGCTGCCGGACAGTGCCCTGGAGGCCGCACACGAGTCCGCTCCGACCCTTAACTAGGAGCCGACTGCGCAGATCGAGGATGAGTGGTTAGACACCGCCTCGGGGGGCTGCAACCTCTACGGCGATGGAGCCGAATACTGACCTTGTCCCCTGTAAAGCTCATGACTCCGAGGTGCCGGACTCCGAACCTCCTACGCCCCTACCAATCGAATCTGATTGGGCGCCGATCATGGAGTTCACCGCTGCAGACATCTTTCAGCACTCGCCTTTCGACGACATTCTGAATTCGCTAAAGTATCTCTCGCTATCAGGAGAGCCCTGGCCGGATCATGGTCAGGACGGTTGGGATGTGGATGACGAAGAAATTCAAAGCCCACCCACCACCCACTTTGTAGCCACTGTCGACGATCTAACCGACATACTAGACTACGACTCTGAAGACATCGATGGTATGGACGACGATGCCGGAGACGACCAAAAACCAGCGCCTATGGGGCACTGGAAAGCCACCTCGTCATACGACTTATACATGGTGGATACCCCAAAGGACTGGAATGGCGATGGAACAGCGGAGGAGGATCCTTTCAAGAAACAGCCTAAATGCCGGCGTCAGCGGCGCCGCTCTAAATCCCGCCACAGCAAGAATGGAGATTCCAGCACCGGAGACAATAACACCCCAGACAGCGCCGAGGACAACCCCCTCCAGCAAGATTCAACACAGGAGGGCGGAGAAGCCAGCCCTCATGAGAGAGCGGCAGACGAAGAGGTAGAGGATGATAATTACATACCTCCCTCCAGAGACGAGGCAAGCCTCGATGACGACGAATTCGTCGTACCTGAGGATCCCGTCGAACAAGAGCGTTTTAAACGCAGGCTTATGGCCATGGCAAATAGCCTCAAGAAAAAGCAGCAACAGCTTAGAGCTGATCAAGATTTGCTAGCCGACAGATGGACTGAAGTCCTTGCGGCGAAGAGCATGAACTCGACGCCCTCCAAAGATACCCCAAGCGCAAGTTGCTCCCCGATTAGAGGAGGATGCATATGAACCTGCATCACCAGCGCTGTCTGGTGACCGACCACCTCGTGGCGCTGACGGAGGCCTCTAGGCCCTCCACTAGAACCGCACCTCGGCATCGCTCGAAAAGTACGAAGCCACGGGGGAATGCGCCGGACTTGCGAGACATATTGGAGGATAAGGCAAGACAATCAAGATCGATTTACGGATCGCGTGGGCGCCCCACAATGCGCGACGACGATCGTCGCGCCGGATCTGACAACTCCGGCGGGCCAAACCACAAGAGAACAAAGCTCGCTTGAGCTACGTCGTGATATAGCCCAATATAGAGCGCCAAGACACCCACTATGCTTCACGGATGAAGTAATGGATCATCAAATCTCGAAGGGTTTAAACCCGTGAATATTGAATCCTACGATGGCTGCGAGACCCAGCGGTTTGGATCAAGACTATATCCTTCATATCCACATGGCCCGCGGCGATGATCTTCACGCCATCAAATACCTCCCACTCAAGCTTAAAGGACCAGCTCGGCATTGGCTTAACAACTTGCCAGCAGAATCAATTGGGTGTTGGGAGGACCTGGAAGCCGCATTCCTTGACAACTTCCAGGGCACATATGTGCGACCACCAGACGCTGATGACCTAAGCCACATAATTCAGCAGCTAGACGAATCGGCCAGACAATTCTGGACACGGTTCTAAACAAAGAAAAATCAAATCGTCGACTGTCCAGATGTAGAGGCTCTCGCAGCCTTCAAGCATAACATCCGCGACGAGTGGCTGGCCCGGCACCTAGGACAGGAAAAGCCGAAATCCATGGCAGCCCTCACATCACTCATGACTCGCTTCTGTGCGGGAGAGGACAGCTGGCTAGCCCGCAGTAACAACCTCAGTAAAAACTCTGGCAGTCCGGATACCAAGGACCGCAATGGCAGGTCGCGTCGCAACAAAAACAAACGCCGCGTTAACAGCGATAACACTAAGGATACGGCAGTCAACGCCGGATTCAGAGGCTCTAAACGCGTCGTGAAAAAGCCATTCAAAAGAACTACTCAGGTCCGTCCAATTTGGACCGAATACTCGACCGCTCGTGCGGATACGGCACCCTCGAAAAGCTACTAATCACACCAACAGGATTGTTGGGTATTCAAGCGAGCGAGCAAATTAATTGCGAAAAAAAATGACAAGGGCTGCATAGCGATGACGAGGAAGAGACCGGCCATGGAACAATAGAGGATGTAAGGTTTCCCCCACAAGTGCGGACGGTAAACATGATATCGCAACCCACATACCCAAGAGGGAGCGGAAGCGTGCACTCGAGGGGCGTATATGCGATGGAGCGATCGCCCAAGTTCAACCCATGGTCCTCTGCTGATCACCTTTGATCGAAGGACCACCCACCAATATCCGCCATGGTGGATTTGCCGCGTGGTTTTAGACCCAATCGTCGATGGATTTCACCTCACAAGAGTCCCGATGGATGGCGGCAAAGGCAGCTGAACCTGCTTTATCGGGATCGGTCGCAAGATGGGCATAGACACCTCAAGGATTAAACCCGCAAAGACGACCTTTAAAGGCGTCATACCGTGTAGAGGCGATTGTCGAGCTCGATTACTGCTGAAGTGATCTTGGATCCCGGATAACTTCCGGCGAGGAGTTAATCTTGATATAGTCCCGTTCATGGCGGCTATCACGCTCTGCTTGGACGGACGCGTTTACAAAGTTCAACGCGGTGCCGCATTACGCATACCTCAAGCTCAAGATGCCAGGCCCTCGAGGAGTCATCACGGTCAACAGAAATACTGAACGCTCCCTCCGAACGGAGGAACACACAGCGGCTCTCATGGCAGAAGTACAGAGCAGCCTCTTAAGGCAATTCTCGAGTCCGGCCGTTAAGCGGCCGGACACGGCTAAACGCGCCCGAAGTAACCTACAACAAGACCACCTGGCACGTTCCGAGCATGTGTAGCAATGCGGTCCCAACCCCTGCCCTTACAAAATTGCAAAACTGGTCCTTCGCGTACATCAATACGCTCTAGAGATACCATGGGCATAGGGGGAGGGGCATGACCACCACAAGCCCAGAATGCGGCTTAACCGCACCAGGGGCTCCCAAGTGTGTCACTCTTTTTCTTTTTTCTTTTTTCTTACCCACATGACTCTGTTCACCAGAGGCCCTATCCGGTAGTAGACCTGCCGAACTCACGATGCAACAGCCAGGGAAGGAAAAAGGCTACGACGAGTATCCAGGTGGTCTCCATTACGAGCATTAAATCCGTTTTCATACACCATTCCGCAGCCTACCCCTGGAAGGGGACATGTTTAATAGTCCTACCCCTTGCTTACCGCACTATTTGTATCATTCTGCATTCATGGCAGTATTCCTTGAATAAACAATGCATCACTTTTTTCTTATAATTGCATTTCTTTCTTATATATATGTTCATTTATTACATGTTGCATCCGTACACTCTGGTACGGCTAAACACACCAGGGGCTTAAGTTCCCCACATTATGGTGTGATAAGTCCGAACACTTTCACAAGTGCGGCACCCCGAACTTATAGCATTATATGCATCGGCTCCGAATCATGTCTTGGGTCAATAGTTGGGTTTGCCCGGCTCCCATGTTTTGGTACCTTACGTTCCGTTATATCGGCTAAGGTAGCACTGGGAGAACCACTGCGATTGCGCCCCGGTTGAGCTGGGCGAGTGCCTCAGTGGAGAAAGCTAAAACTGACCGTCATGATAAGGTGAGAGCTGGTCGCTGTTCGAGAGGTCTTTTCGAGTCCCTAAAGACTTATGCCGCTTAGAGCGAGGAACCGGCTTTGTTCGGCCTAGGCGTGGATAGCGCCCCGAACTCGGTCTTCCGAACACTAGGGGCTTCGCCTAAATTTAAAATTATAGAATTTTATGGCTAAGTGAGAGTGTTCAAGCATTATAAGTCCGGTTGCCTCGTTCGTTGTGTTGAGCGCCTCCCTAGATGGACCCAAAAATGGGAACAAGAGCGCTCAAGTTTATCCCGAACACCCCAGCACTTGTGGCATGGGGGCTGAAGCCGATGACTTGCCATCTCTCAGATTTTATAAACGGCCGCACAGAAGGTAATATTTTAAATTAACAAGCGTTGCCTAGCGCATATGAACAAAGTTTTCAGCGCACATGATAACACATTGCGAGTCTACTCAAATATTACATCTTTGGAGCACTCACCCGCAATCATGCGGGCACCCTTCAGGACACTCTTATAATACATTTCGGGCATGCGATACTCCTTGCCCGCCGGTGGCGCGTCCGTCAGAAGCTTATCAGCGTCCATCCTGCCCCAGTGCACTTTTGCACGGGCAAGGGCCCGACGGGCACCTTCAATGCAGGCGGAGTGCTTGACGACTTCAACCCAGGGACACACATCCACCAGCCGACGCACTAGGCGAAGTAGCTCCGTGCATGGCCTCCTTGGGCCACAAATTAACTATGAGGCCCTTCATGGCCTGTTCGGCCACCTTGTGGAGCTCGACCACTGCTTCACTGGTCGCTAAAAGCACTGGATGTCCGCCTCGACATACTTGAGACCAAGACCTTCTCCGTCGAGCTCCCCTCCTCGGCCCGATAGAATGCGGCAGCATCGGACATGCTGTGGGGCAGATCTGCGAACGCTCCTGGAGAGCTCCGAATGCGGGTAAGTAATAGGTAATTCACATTCACATGCTTACTTTGCATGAAAAATGCCTTACCCGCCGCTATCCTCTTTAATGCCTCGATTTCCTGGAGGGCCTTGTGGGCTTCGGCCTTAGTGGCTTTGGCACTCTCAAGAGCCGATGCAAGCTCGGACTCTCGAGTCTTTGAGTCGCGCTCCAAGCTCTCATGTTTTTCCACGAGAGCCTGGAGCTCTTGCTGCACCTCCGCCACCCGCGCCTCCTGCTTCTCTCGCTCGGCTTGTTCCGCGGCCGCATTACGTTCCACCGCGGACACCGCCTCCTTCAGGGTCGCCACCTCATTCGTGGCCCCTGGAGTACCCACGTTATCCTTGTTATTTCTCTTGCAACCAAAATCCTTTTCTGTAAGGTACAAATTTAATACGGTGTTACTCACCTTCCTTGTCCTTGAGCTGCTTCTTGGCACGGCCGAGCTCGTTCTCGGACCGCTCGAGGTTCTGCTTCAAAGCATCGACCTCCGCAGTCAGTGCGGCAGAGGTCAGCAGCGCAGCCTGCAATCCCATATTGACATATTTTTTAGAACTCCTGCGATATCTTTTAGATCCTCGGTCCGCTTTTATTTCCTAACACCGAACCGAGCATCGGGGCTACTGTCTATGCGGTATTATATTACATGTCTTAAAATTCTTACCTCAAAGCTCGTTAGAAGGCTGCTGCGAGCTTCGGTCGGCTGCTCTTGGCGAAGCTGAACCTTTCAATCACCGCACTCATGATAGTGCGGTGTTCTTCTTTGATGGAAGCGCCGTTGAGCACCTCCAACAAGTTATCCGGCACCTCCGGTTGGACGGAGGCCGCCGGTGTCACAGTCTTGCCCTTCTTACGAAGGGGCCGCCTGCCGGACTCCGGAACCACTGCAGGTTCCGGTGCGAAGTCCGGGAGGTTGCGCTGCGGCACCTCCGGAGCCTCCCCCTCCTGGTGGGTCCCCTCCTGGGATCCCACCTCGGCGTCGTCAGCGTCATGAGGGGTGGAGGCGGTTGGAAGGGAATCCATATCCGACGTGCCCAAGGACCCGCTCGACGAAGCGGGAAGATCGTCCTTGGCCGGACTACAGGTTGTATGCGGCATTTGAAAGACACCGCGTGGCAAAAAGAAAAATTATAAATCATCCAGGAATCCGGATACTTACGATCTTGCCAGGGGCTTGGCCCTTGAGGGCCACTCCTCGTCGCCGTCGCCGGCGTTGGCGGAGCAGTCCGGAGGAAGGGTCCTTCCCTTCTTGGACCCTTCGGCCTCCCTCGCTGGGGAGGCCTTCCTCTTCTTCTCTCCCCCCGCTTGGGGAGAGGCCTCTTTCTCCTCCTCCTCGTCTTCAGGGGAGGAGTCCGCCTCGGAGTCATCGGACGATGAGTCTGATACCACCAGGCGTCGGGAACTCCTTCGGGTTCCCGTGGCCTTCTTCTTGGCCTTCTTCTCCGGCACCACGTAAAGTACTGGGACCAGCAGCCCTGTCAAACGGGCGTCCGCTAGGTCTTCTGGAAGGGGAGCCGGACAGTTAACCTGTTCGGACGTCTTTTGCCAGTCCTGTTAAAGGCATTGGGAGTTTAGATCCCGCATAGAGTCAAACTATGAAAAACGAATGTCCCGTAAAGGATAACATAGCTTACCTCGCCAGCTGGACGCTGCGAGCTGAATCCGCGATCTTGATGGCGGATGCGGAGCTTGGCGCCCTTGAACAGCACCCTCCGTGCCTCTTTATACGTAGTGTCAAGAGGCCACTCAAGGTCTGTGTCTTTGTGCCGGATTAAACTCCCACAAATTGAAATCCCGTTCTTTGGCGGGGAGAATCCGTGGACGAGCATGACACGGATCACGTTGACAAGCTTGAGCTTCTTGTTCACCAGGGTCTGGAGACAGGACTGGAGTCCGGTAAGCTCCTCCGAACTACCCCAAAGCAAGCCCTTCTCTTTCCAGGAGGTGAGCTGCATGGGGATGCCAAATCTGAATTCGAGGGCCGCTGCCCATTTAGGGTCACGCGGCTCGGTGATCTAGAACCACCCCGATTGCCACCCTTTGATGGACTCCACGAAGGCGCCCTCGAGCCAGGTTACGTTGGGCATTTTTCCCACCATGGCGCCTCCGCACTCCACTTGGCTGCCCTTCACAACCTTCGGCTTGACATTGAAGGTCTTTAGCCACAAGCCGAAGTGGGGCTGGATGCAGAGGAAGGCCTCACACACGATGATAAACGCCGAGATATTGAGGATGAAATTTGGAGCCAGATCGTGGAAGTCCAGGCCGTAGTAGTACATGAGCCCCCGGGCGAAGGGGTGGAGTGGGAAGCCCAGTCCGCGGAGTAAGTGGGGAAGGAATACGACCCTCTCATGGGGCCTAGGGGTGGGGATGAGCTGCCCCTTGTCGGGCAGCCGGTGCGCGATGTCGCTGGACAAGTATCCGGCGCTGCACAGCTTCTCGGTGTGCCCCTCCATAACAGAGGAGGCCATCCACTTGCCTCCCGCTCTGGACATGGCTGGAGAAGGTTGAGGTGAGATGTGCGGACTTGGGCGCTGGAGCTCGAGTGCGCGGAGATGGATAAGCAAAGGAGGAAGAAGGCGTAGGTAAAAGAGGTGGATCCTTATCCCCTTATATGGGCGTACGAAAACTGTGCGTCCCCACCGGCCTGGTAAAACTCACTTATCTCCTAAGCGCCACAATCAATGGCGCGGTTGGGTTACCCACGTCCGTATTGATGGGAATCCCGGAATAAGGGGAACACGATCTCTGCTTCGACAAGATGTGCCAAGGAAACCGCTTCGCTAAACGCACTGAGGTGGTATAATAAAAACGATTCAAGTAAAGGCTTGGTAGTGGTGTGATGTCACGCCACAAAATACGTCAGCAGATTGAACTTGTGTGAATATTATTCTCTCTACGGTGGTATGTGGAATTTATTTTATAGAGCCGGACACTATCCTGGCGTTCACAATCTTCTATGAATTATTCGGAGGAGGAACCCGCCTTGCAATGCGAAGACAATATCTGCGCGGACTCGTCGTCATTGAAGCCTGGTTCAGGGGACTCTTGAGGAGTCTGGATTAGGGGTGTCCGGATAGCGAACTATCATCATCGGCGGACTCCAAGACTATGAAGATACAAGATTGAAGACTTCGTCCGTGTCCGGATGGGACTTTCCTTGGCGTGGAAGGCAAGCTTGGCGATCTGGATATGTAGATCTCCTACCATTGTAACCGACTCTGTGTAACCCTAGCCCTCTCCGGTGTCTATATAAACCGGAGGGTTTAGTCCATAGGACGAACAACAATCATACCATAGGCTAGCTTCTAGGGTTTAGCCTCCTTGATCTCGTGGTAGATCCACTCTTGTACTACCCATATCATCAATATCAATCAAGCAGGAGTAGGGTTTTACCTCCATCGAGAGGGCCCGAACCTGGGTAAAAACATCGTGTCCCTTGTCTCCTGTTACCATCTGCCTAGACGCACAGTTCGGGACCCCCTACCCGAGATCCGCCGGTTTTGACACCGACAGTGGGGTTGGGGTGGCCCAAGTGAGCATGCCAAAGGTCGACGCCGGCAGTGAGGGAGACGGGTGTGGAGGTGGAGGCACCGACATGCACGGGATAGAGCTCATCAGGATTGTCACATCGGTGAAGTACCATCTGGCTATAGGCGTCCTTCACAGAAAAACCAACACCGTCAAATTCAACAGTAAGTGGGTTCTCACGAGTAAGACGACAAATGGAAACTAAGCTCGTGACTAAGTGAGGTGAAACGAGAACATTAGATGTAGTGATAGGTGTGGAAGTAGAAGGAAAACTAGTGCTACCGACATGAGTGATAGGTAAAGAAGAGTTGTTGACAACGGTGATACAAGTGGGTGTGTGAACGGGAGTGGAGGAGGTTAAGTTACCGGCATGGCTTAACTATATGATTTTGTAGGGATAAGCTTTCTTTGGCTATGCTATTTTGATAGGACATGATTATTTGTTAGTATGCTTCGAAGCATTATTATTTTTATGTTTTATAAGATTTTATCTTGAATCATTTGGATCTGAACAATCATGCCACAATAAAGAAAATTACATTGAGAATTATGCTAGGTAGCATTCCACATCAAAAATTCTGTTTTTATCATTTACCTACTCGAGGACGAGCAAGAATTAAGCTTGGGGATGCTTGATACGTCTCCAACATATCTATAATTTTTTATTGTTCCATGCTATTATATTACCCCTTTTGGATGTTTATGGGCTTTATTTTACACATCTATATCATTTTTGGGACTAACCTACTAACCGGAGGCCCAACCCATATTGTTGTTTTATTGCCTGTTTCAGTATTTCGAAGAAAAGGAATATCAAACGGAGTCCAAACGGAATGAAACCTTCAGGAGCGTGATTTTTGGAAAGATTATGATCCGGGAGACTTGGAGTTCAAGCTAGGGAAGGCTCGAGGAAGCCAGGAGATAGGAGGGCGCGCCCACCCCCTGGGCGCGCCCCCTGTCTCCTGGGCCCCTCGAGGCTCCCCCGACCGACTTCTTTCGCCTATATAAGTCCACGTACCCTAACAACATCGAAGACGAAGATAGATCGGGAGTTTTGCCGCCGCAAGCCTCTGTAGCCACCAAAAACCTCTCGAGAGCCCGTTCCGGCACCCTGCCAGAGGGGGGATCCCTCACCGGTGGCCATCTTCATCATCCCGACGCTCTCCATGACGAGGAGGGAGTAGTTCACCCTCGGGGCTGAGGGTATGTACCAGTAGCTATGTGTTTGATCTCTCTCTCTCTCTCTCTCTCTCTCTCTCTCTCTCGTGTTCTCACTATGGCACGATCTTGATGTATCGCGAGCTTTGCTATTATAGTTGGATCTTATGATGTTTCTCCCCATCTACTCTCTTGTGATGAATTGAGTTCTCCCTTTGAAGTTTTCTTGTCGGATTGAGTCTTTAAGGATTTGAGAACACTTGATGTATGTCTTGCCGTGCTTATCTGTGGTGACAATGGGATATTCACATGATCCACTTGATGTATGTTTTGGTGATCAACTTGTGGTTCCGCACATGAACCTATGCATAAGGGTTGGCACACGTTTTCGTCTTGACTCTCTGGTAGAATCTTTGGGGCACTCTTTTGAAGTACTTTGTGTTGGTTGAATAGATGAATCTGAGATTGTGTGATGCATATCGTATAATCATATCCACGGATACTTGAGGTGACAATGGAGTATCTAGGTGACATTAGGGTTTTGGTTGATTTGTGTCTTAAGGTGTTATTCTAGTACGAACTCTTGAATAGATTGATCCGAAAGAATAACTGAGGTGGTTTCGTACCCTACCATAATCTCTTTGTTTGTTCTCCGCTATTAGTGGCTTTGGAGTGACTCTTTGTTGCATGTTGAGGGATTGTTATATGATCTATCTATGTTATTATTGTTGAGAGAACTTGCACTAGTGAAAGTATGAACCCTATGCCTTGTTTCCTACCATTGCAATACCGTTTACACTCACTTTTATCATCAGTTACCTTGCTATTTTTATATTTTCAGATTACAAAAACCTATATCTACCATCCATATTGCACTTGTATCACCATCTCTTCATCCTACGCCTATACAATTTACCATTCTATTGGGTGTGTTGGGGACATAAGAGACTCTTTGTTATTTGGTTGCAGGGTTGCTTGAGAGAGACCATCTTCATCCTACGCCTCCTACGGATTGATAAACCTTAGGTCATCCACTTGAGGGAAATTTGCTACTGTCCTACAAACCTGTGCACTTGCAGTCCCAACAACGTCTACAAGAAGAAGGTTGTGTAGCAGACATCAAGCTCTTTTCTGGCGCCGTTGCCAGGGAGGTGAGTGCTTGAAGGTATATCTTTAGATCTTGCAATCGAATCTTTTTGTTTCTTGTTTTATCACTAGTTTAGTTTATAAAAGAAAAACTAAAAAAATGGAGTTAAGCTTGTCTCATACGCTTCATCTTTTTAATATCTTTCGTGAGTATGATGGAAAGGAAAATTGTACTCAAGTGCTAGAAGAAGAATGCATTAAAATGCTTGGTACTGAATCTTTGAATGATGAGCATGATTGCAATGTTGTTAGTATGAACTCTTTGAATATCCATAGTACTAATGATGATTGCACTAGTTATGATGAAAATGTCTCCTATAGGCATGTCGATTTTTGTGGAGTGAATTGGGTTTGCATAGATACACCAAATAGAGAAGATAGATATTGCAAGAGGCATAAGTATTTAGAAACTAAAGGGTTGCAAGAAAGTCTTGATGTTTGTGCTGAAAAATTCAATATTTTTCGCGCTCCTTGTGAACTTTGCAATGAACATGGTCATTTAAATCTTCAATGCAAACTGTTTCATGATTGAATCGTGTCCAAAAATTGTGATAGCTTGATTACCCTTGGGCATCATAAAGAGCTTAGTCTTCTTTTGGGTTAAGAAGAAATGAAACGTATAACTAAGGGTATTCCAAATTTAATCTTGATAGATTTCTTGATTTCGATCTATAGAAGATTTATTTGTATTGTGCGGTGAATTGCATTGAAAATCCTTATATTGCCAATTACCTAAATAAAAGAAAGCAAATAGAAGATGAAGAGAATACTAATGAAAGGGAATAGACTTCACAATCTCCTCCTATTATTTCTTATGATGAATCAGGTAATGAGGAGGAGCTTTCTATTCAACCAATCTCGTCAATAAGGAGCTCAAAGAGGAAGGTTGAACCCACACATAATGTGAAGAAGAAAAATAAAATAAGGAGCAACAAAGGTAGAAGGTATCCCTCCCAAATGATGTTGCTCTTACTACTCATTGACCATTGTGATGATGATAATTGCTATACTATTGGTGCTATCCATATTTTTAATGATGAGAGTGATTATGCTTATGATATGAAAAGACCCAAGCTTGGGGAAGCTATGTTTGATGAGGATGACATATTTGAGAATATATTTGCTGAAATTAATGTTTGTCCCAAGCTTGGGGATGCTATGTTTAATGAAGATGATATTTTTAGCATCCCAAGTTTTGATATGCAAAGTTGTTATGATGATAGCATGCCTCTTACCTATGATGATTATATTGATGAAAGTGGGTTTGGAAGAGTGTCAACTTTAGGAAGTAGTTATCCCACTATTTTGGAGGATGTTGAATCTTATTGTGATGAATATGAAAGTGGATTTGGAAGAGTGTCAACTTTATTTAGTGATTCCACTATCTTGGAAGAGGTTTCAATCGATTATGATGAGAACGAAGTTGCTACTTATGATGATTATTGTGATGAAACTTATGCTATAAAAAGTAGCGATGATTATATTTATAAGACTTGTCATGATTATGATTACCCTTTTCCTGAACATTATTCTTTTAATGTGGAAACAATTTATAGTATTCAAGTCTATTATGATACTCCCACTATTTCGAATGAGAAGAATTTTGCTTATGTGGAGAATAGTAAATTTTCTATGCTTGTAGATCATGAAAAGAATGCTTTAGGTGCTGGTTATATTGTTGAATTCATTCATGATGCTATTGAAAATTATTATGAGGGAGGAACATATGCTTGTAGGAATTGTAATAATATCAAATTTCCTCTCTATGTGTTGAAAATCTTGAAGCTATGCTTGTTTTACCTTCCTATGCTAGTTGATTATTGTTCCCATAAGTTGTTTACTCACAAAATCCCTATGCATAGGAAGTGGGTTAGACTTAAATGTGCTAGTCATATGCTTCATGATGCTCCCGTTATGTTTCAATTCTTATCTTTTATGTGAGCATCATTGCCATCATCATGCCTAGCTAGAAAGGCATTAAAGAAAAGCACTTGTTGGGAGACAACCCAATATTTATCCTTACTGTTTTTATGTGTTCACAGGATTATTCTACTGTAGTAATGTCACGCCCAATATGCGATACTATCCTAAAGAGACTCGAAGGTCCCACCAAGGATAGAACCGCATATTGAAATGCTTTTGCAAGGTGGATATCATTACATCAACATTACATAAATATATGGGGATACATACATAAGGCATACAATGCCACACGAATACAACAATACATCATACAAGAACAAGATCCGACTACAGATGAATCATAAACAGAAACTCAAACAATATCCACCCTGCTAGCCCAGGCTGCCGACCTGGAACCTATCCCCTGATCGAAGAAGAAGCAGAAGAAGAACTCCAAACAAACAAACATCGCTCTCGCGTCAGGACCATCGCACAACCTGTACCTGCAACTGTTGTTGTAGTAATCTGTGAGCCACGAGGACTCAGCAATCCCATTACCATGGGTATCAAGACTAGCAAAGCTTAATGGGAAAGGAAGGGGTAAAGTGGTGAGGTTGCAGCAGCGGCTAAGCATATATGGTGGCTAACATACGCAAATGAGAGCGAGAAGAGAAACAAGCGGAACGGTCGTGAAGCTAGCAATGATCAAGAGGTGATCCTGAACACCTACTTACGTCAAACATAACACAGAAACCGTGTTCACTTCCCGGACTCCGCCGAGAAGAGACCATCACGGCTACACACGCGGTTGATGCGTTTTAATTCGGATCTGGTGTCAAGTTATCTACAACCGGACATTACCAAATTCCCATCTGCCACATAACCGCGGGCACGGCTCTCGAAAGTTTATACCCTGCAGGGGTGTCCCAACTTAGCCCATGACAAGCTCTCGCGATCAACGAAGGAATAGACCTTCTCCGGAAGACCCGATCGGTCTCGAATCCGGTTTACAAGACATTTCGACAATGGTAAAACAAGACCAGCAAAGCCGCCCGATGCGCCGACAATCCTGATAGGAGCTGCACATATCTCATTCTCAGGGCAACACCGGATAAGTCAAGCTACAAGTAAAACCAGACTTCGAGTTTCTCCGAGGTGGCCCCGCAGGCTGCTCAGTTCGGACCAACACTTAGACAAGCACTGGCCCGGGGGGGCTAAATGAAGATGACCCTTGGGTTAATTACTCCCAAGGGAAATGTAGGTGGTAGTGAGGCAAATGGTAAAACCAATGTTGGGCCTTGCTGGACAAGTTTTATTCAAAGCGAACTGTCAGGGGGGTCCCATAAATCACCCGACCGCGTTAGGAACGCAAAAATCCGGGAACATAACACCGGTATGACGGAAACTAGGGCGGCAAGAGTGGAACAAAACACCAGGCATAAGGCCGAGCCTTCCAGCCTTTACCAAGTATATAGATGCATTAATAATATAAGAGATATTGTGATATCCCAACCAAAATCCTGTCCACCAAGGAGAAATCTTCAACTTCACCTGCAGCTAGCAACGCTATAAGAGGGGCTGAGCAAAAGCGGTAAAATAGCCAAACAACGGTTTGCATAGGAATGGTCTCAAAGGTTAGAGGTTCATGGCAATATGGGATGGCTTGATAAACAGGTAATAGGTAGCGCAGCATAGCGATAGAACGAAGCAACTAGCATAGCAATGATAGTAGTGAGATCCAGGGTAGCGGTCATCTTGCCTGAAATCCCGCAAGGAAGAAGAACGAGTCCATGAAGAAGATGAAGCCACGAAGACGAACCAAGCGTAGACGAACGCATCCTCACGATCGCAACGAAACAGGAACTAACAAGAAGAAGCACACAAAACATAGGTAAACACACCACACATGAACAAGGCATGATGCACAACAATCATGATGCATGACCAAGCTACATGAAGCTACTCATGGCAAGAGATGATGCAAACAAGAACAACTCATCAAGGCAAGTTTAAATGAGGCCGGAAACAACATATAACAATTCCCGTAAGTCCTCATATGCAAATTTCGAAATTGGTCCAGATCTGAACAAACCTTATGTTCAAGTTGTTAAACAGCAAGTTAAGATGCACCAAGATGATCTACACGAGATTCTAGTCAAGTTACATATAAAGTTCATTAGATTTGGAGCTACGGCCTAGAAGATATGAGCAAAACAAGTTAAACATGGCATTGATGCAAAATGCATACAAACATCAAGCAAACACATCAAAACAAGGATGCAACATGATAATATGAAGCTACATGCAAAATCAAGCAAGTTTCATATAGAGCACACTCAAAGCGGAGCAACGGTGCAACACACACACACTATACAAGTCATAGCAACAATCTGTCCATAACAGCAACTAGGCATATTGCAAGCATCAAAACAACATGCTACAACATCCCAACATAACAACAAAAGGCATGGGCATGAAGTACAAGTAAAGCACAACAAAACATGAACACTGAGCTATCTCCAGAAACAACTAGAACATGCTCAAAAAGGCATGGTAAGATTGCAAATAATAACAGTTTCAGACTTTAGCAGAAATAACATCAGGTTGCAATGTTTAGAGCCAGCAAACAACATGTTACAGGAACATATCATGGCAAACAATGGCATGGCATGAATCTACTAATAGCATATACCAAAAGTCCCTTACTGACCATAAGCCAAAAAGGATCAGAAAATATGATGGCACCCATGTAAACATGGCAAGTTATATTACAGATTCAAACATGGCAGGAACAACAATAAGTAGGCATGTTGGTGACCTTGAACCACTCACCACAGAGCAATACATGGCATGGCAAGGCACCCAACAGTAAGAAGGCATGTTTGTGAAGTTAAGCATGGCAAGAGCAAGTTCATAGGGTGCATGGATCACTAGGAAAACACATGGGAATAAGTGAACTTAATGTTAACAGGCTGACATCAACATTTTCAAGCAACTTTGGAGCAAGATACCAACATGTTCCAGCAGGCTATAATTGTAACCAAGGGCATGAATGGATAGAGCATGACATGTAGATCAAAACATATTTATAGAGCATCTCCAGATTATGCATAGAATGATTAGTAGAAGCATGTTAACATAGCAACAAAATATAACAGAATCTGTCAGGAAAACAGCAACAGCAACTACCCTACTTAACAAGCTTGATACACTCCGCACACAACTCACAAAAATACATGGTTGGCACCTTTGGAAAGATGGCATGGCATAGATCAACATTCATGTAGACATCAACCTCATAGGATGCACACATCAATCATGGCAAAAATGATAAATGAGCAAGTTATAACAGTTTCAGCAGATTAACATCAACATGCACTCTTCCAACAACATTTCAGGCATCAAGATGAGCTCAAATGAAAATGATGCAATGGAATGAAATGAAGTACTCGTCGAGGCGAACAATTTGACATATTATACGCACGAAACGGAGCTACGGATGCAGAGATGTGATGCGATGAACATGGCATGTTTAAGCGAGAAATCTGGGACTTAGCAGTTTTTTCACCTCGCGAAATACGTGGACGGGGAGGACCCGGGACGGAGGGATCCGGGGCTCGGGGCGCGTTTGGATGGTGGGATGGGTGGATCTGATCCACCCATCGATGGATCTCGCCGGAGTTGACGACAGCGGCCAGAGTCGGCGGCGCTCCGGCGGCGGGACGCGGGAGGCGCCGGCCTGAGGTGGGACGCCAGATGGCGGAGCCCGACGGGCGGCGGCGTAGAGAGCCGCGGCGGGGAGCGGAGTCGGCGGCGGGCGGCGCAGCTTCGTCGGCGAGGCGGCGGGACGGCGGCGCCGGAGGTGGCGCGGGGAGGCCGGCGAAGCGGTGGACGGACGCCATGGCGGAGCCCGACGGCGGCAACAAAACCGCGCGCGCACGGGAGCGAGTCGGCGGCGGGCGGCGTAGCCGCCGGGCGAGGCGGCGGGACGGCGGCTGGCCGGAGGTGGCGCGGGGAGGCTGGCGAAGCGCGGGCGCGAGGTTGCCGCCGGCGGGCGGCGGGAAGCCGGGCGGCGGGGCGGGCGTGGCGCGGCGCAGCCGGGCCGAGCAGCAGCAGCTGGAGGTTAGCGGGCGCGGCAGTGGCGCGGCGCGGCGGCGGCCGGCCGCGGCGGCGGCGCGAGAGCCCTTGATAGGCTCCGATGGCTCCATGGCGGCGGCGGTGTGGCGGCGCGCGCGTGGCGTGCCGGATTGGCTGGGCGGCGGTGGCGGACACGTCCGGTCGGGGACGGACATGTCCGATGGCGGCGGGAGGAAGAGGACTAGGGTTTGCACCGGGATTTTCGGGGGAGGCCACATATTTATAGGTAGAGGGAGCTAGGAGAGTCCAAATGAGGAGCGGTTTTCGGCCACGCGATCGTGATCGAACGACCGAGAGTATGGAGGGAGGTTTGCTGGGTTTTGGGCCACTTTGGAAGGGGTGTTGGGCTGCAACTCAAGAGGGCTTTGCGGTTACCGGGTTAACCGTTGGAGTATCAAACAACCCCCAAATGGCACGAAACTTGACAGGCGGTCTACCGGTGCTATACCAAGGCCGCTTGGCAAACCTCGGTCCATTCCGAGAAAGTTTAACACCCGCACAAGAGAAGAGGCAAAAGGGGGACGCCGGAGGACATAGGAGTGCCGGATTGCAAAACGAACAACGGGGAAAATGCTCGGATGCATGAGACGAACACGTATGCGAATGCAATGCACATGATGACATGATATGAAATGCATATGATGACATGGCCAAGTGCAACACGCAAGCAAATGACATGGCAACGACGGCGAATAACTGGCATACACCTGGCGCATCGGATCCGGGGCGTTACAAGTAATCATGTTTTATAGATTTTGTTTCCATAAAGTGTCAAGTAAGACCTTTAGGATCGCTTACGGTGATAGTTGTGTTGATCCTGCTGAGAATCAGAAACTTTTGCACCCAGTAAATTAGTATTGTTAATTCACAGAAACGTAATTCTGATCTTATACTTTTTGCTCTGGATTGGTACACAAATTTCTTAGGTCTTCCTAATTTGGTAGGATTTTTTGCAGTTCCTAATTTGAAGTGCCGTGGATTTGACATGGATGATCGAGTATGCGGTCCAGACTGGACGGGCCCGGATTGTTTCTTAAATGGCTTTTTCCGCTGACCGGACTTGGAGCCACTGAATCCGGCATTGACGGCCTTGTCTTTGGTGTTATCACCATTATTTCTACGCTTATGTCTATTGCGTCGGGGCTTGCCGTTGCTATCTCTGGCCTCAGAAGTGCCAGGTTTACTTGAGGTGCTGTTGCTACGAGCTAGCCAGCTATCCTTGCCCGCACAAAAGCGGGTTATGAGTGTCGTGAGGGCTGCCATGGATTTCGGCTTCTCTTGGCAGAGGTGTCGGGAAAGCCACTCGTCACAGATGTTATGCTTAAAGTCCGCTAGGGCTTCGGCATCCGGACAGACGACGATCTGGTTCTTTTTAGTTAAGAACTAAGTCCAGAATTTCTTAGCTGACTCTCCGGGCTGTTGGATTATATGACTTAAGTCATCAGCATCCGGAGGTCGGACATAAGTGCCTTGGAAGTTGTCAAGGAATGCATCTTCCAGGTTCTCCCAACTGCCAATGGAGCTTTTGGGCAGACTGTTCAATCAGTGTCGAGTTGGTCCCTTGAGTTTTAGCGGGAGATACTTGATGGCATGGAGATCATCACCGCGGGCCATATGTATATGGAGAAGGAAGTCCTCGATCCATACCGCGGGATCTATTGTTCCATCATATGATTCAATGTTTATGGGCTTGAACCCTTCTGGGAATTCATTGTTGGGGAACGTAGTAATTTCAAAAAAATTCCTACGCACACGGAAGATCATGGTGATGCATAGCAACGAGAGGGGAGAGTGTTGTCTATGTACCCTCGTAGACCGAAGCGGAAGCGTTGACGCAACGTAGAGGAAGTAGTCGACGTCCTCCCGGTCCAACCGATCCAAGCACCGCACTCGCACCTCCGAAGTTCTTGACACGCGTCAGCTCGATGGCGCACCCTCGATCTCCAATCCATAGAGGCTCAGGGGGAGTTCCACAAGACGACGGCGTGGTGGCGATCTTGATGTTCTCTGTCGAGGGCTTCGCCTAGCACCGCTACAATATGATCGAGGTGTAATATCGTGGAGGGGCACCGCACACGGCCGAGGAACGATCAATGATCAACTTGTGTGTTCTAGGGTGCCCCCTACCCCGTATATAAAGGAGGGAGGGAGGAGGTGGCCGCCCAAGGGGGCGCGCCATAGAGGAGGGAAAACCTACTCCAAGTAGGTTTCCTCCCTTTCCTTATCTTATTTGGAGGGGGAAGGAAAGAGTACTAGTATTAGGAAGTAGTACTAGTAGTAGTAATAGGAAGAGGGGGAAGGAGAAAGGAAGGGGGGGGGCCGGCTCCCCTCCCCAATTCGGATTGGGCTGGGGGACGCGCCCCCCTCCCTTGTTCCTTCTCCCTTCCTCCTACATGGGCCCAATAAGGCCCATATACCTCCCGGGGGGTTCCGGTAACCTCCCGGAGCTCCAAACTTCTCCGGAACCTTTCCGGTGTCCAAATATATCAGTCCAATATATCAATCTTTATGTCTCGACCATTTCGAGACTCCTCGTCATGTCCGTGATCATATCCGGGACTCCGAACAACCTTCGGTACATCAAAATACATAAACTCATAATATAACCGTCATCGAAACCTTAAGCGTGCGGACCCTACGGTTCGAGAACAATGTAGACATGACCGAGACATGTCTCCGGTCAATAACCAATAGCGGGACCTGGATGCCCATATTGGTTCCTACATATTCTACGAAGATCTTTATCGGTCAAACCGCACAACAACATATGTTGTTCCCTTTGTCATCGGTATGTTACTTGCCCGAGATTCGATCGTCGGTATCCAATACCTAGTTCAATCTCGTTACCGGCAAGTCTCTTTACTCGTTCCGTAATACATTATCTCACAACTAACTCATTAGTTGAAATGCTTGCAAGGCTTAAGTGATGTGTATTACCGAGAGGGCCCAGAGATACCTCTCCGACATTGGAGTGACAAATCCTAATCTCGAAATCGCCAACTCAACAAGTACCTTCGGAGACACCTGTAGAGCACCTTTATAGTCACCCGATTCGTTGTGGACGTTTGGTAGCACACAAAGTGTTCCTCCGGTAAACGTGAGTTGCATAATCTCATAGTCATAGGAACATGTATAAGTCATGAAGGAAGCAATAGCAACATACTAAACGATCGTGTTCTAAGCTAACGGAATGGGTCATGTTAATCAGATCATTCAAATAATGATGTGACCTTGTTAATCAAATAACAACTCCTTGTTCATGGTTAGGAAACATAACCATCTTTGATCAACAAGCTAGTCAAGTAGAGGTATACTAGTGACACTCTGTTTGTCTATATATTCACACATGTATTATGTTTCCGGTTAATACAATTCTAGCATGAATAATAAACATTTATCATGATATGAGGAAATAAATAATAACTTTATTATTGCCTCTAGGGCATATTTCCTTCATTCATGTCCATTCCTTCTTCGGTGAAACCATCTTTGATTAATGAGCTAGTCTAGTACAGACTTACTAGGGACACTGTGTCTTGTATATGTATCCACACATGTATCAAGTTTCCAGTTAATACAATTCTAGCATGAATAATGAACATTTATCATGATATAAGGAAATATAAATAACAACTTTATTATTGCCTATAGGGCATATTTCCTTCAACCCCCGCACTGGCTCACTGCTCCCGCTCAGCTGCGCATCACCGAGCCGCTGCTACCTCTGCCATGGGCCGCCGTGCGTCTCCACCTAGTCGCTCCATCGCCGAGCAGTCGTTGAACCGTCATGGCAAATTAGCCGCTGCCCTGCCGGGTCACAGCTCCGCCTCTGAGTTGCCCACGCATCGAGCCGACCCTTTGACCCGCTGGCCTCACGCTATTTCATCAGCGGCCCCATGGCGCATTGCCGCCTGCTTTAGCCACCGCTACGGCCTTGAGGCGAGTCGCTGGCTGCTGCCGTGGCCTCACCTTTGCCTTTTCCTCGAGCCGCTTCTACCCTCGCGCCCGAGCTGCCTCTGTTGAGCCACCACGGCTTACCCTCACTGTCGAGCCGCCCTGCCCGCACTCCAACTCCGCCATGGTCGAGCTGCCGCCGACCTCCGCCTTACGTCGAGCCAGTGCTACGGCCACGGCTGGCCGCCGGTCTCCTCCCCGTTGACCCGCCGCCATGGCCCGGTCCACCCCAATCACTTCAAGATGCTGGCCTTCGCCCCGTCGATCAAGCTGCCTTGTTTCACCCGCCTTGTCCGTCGTGAGCTAGCTTTCGCCATCGTGAACTGACCTCTGCTCCAACCACCATGAGTCACCGCTGTTGCCCGCTGGCTTGCCTCTACCTTGCTCCACCTCCAAGCCGCCACTGCAACACACCCCTAACTCCGCAGCAACACACCCCTAACTCCGCAGCCTTGAGCCACCCGCAGGTATGGCGTCCTCCGCCGTCGTGGCCTCGCCTACCAAGGCGCCGCTGCGAACCGTCCTACCGACCCGCCGGTGCCATCATTGCGGACACGCCACTGCAGCCCGCTGCGCGAGTCATGCTATCTCAGCGTGCCTTCGCCTGCCGCAACCCGCTGTCTCCACCGACTACATTGCCAGCTCGCTTCACCACATCGGCCCTTGAGGCTTCTGCTCGTCTCGCCGACCCCGCCATGGCTCGCCGGTCAGCCGACAACCTCAACTGCCATCTCGCTTCACCACATCAGCCATTTGGCCATCGCCGCTGCCTAGCACCTTGATCAGGTTCCAAGACGCCTAACCGGCCTTGCCTCCGGCAGCCGCCTCCGCTGGCCTCCGCCTCGGTGTCCCCCGCGAGTCGCCGTCTCCCCCGCTCAGTTTTGCCTCTGAAGCCACTGCACCCCTGTGGATTCTCTTGATGGCTACCGTCTGAAGAAAGGGGAACTGGAAATCGATTAGAAGATTGACAAAGAAAAAAACAAAATGGGAGACTTGAAAAAAAAGGTGGAAAGAGCCATGACCCAGAGGAGGTGTACGTGAGTCGGTCAACCTAATTACGAGCCGGAGTATCATTCGGACCCCGTTTCTTAGCCGCCACCACAGCTTCAGAGCCACCTCCATCTCCGCTGGTCTCCACTGTGCTGCTCTGAGCCGCTACCGTGGTTTTGCATCTCTGTCGCGAGTTCTCTCAGTCGGCTGCTGACGAGCCACCGCCCCCATGGTCATACCTCGCTCCGGCCTTGAGCTGCCTCCGACGGCCCTCGCCACTACCTCAAACCGACCGCCTCTCCGCCCCCAGCATGCCTGTCAGATGTTGGATTCCGGCAGACCCTTAAGGTTCGAACTCTAGGGTGCGCACGGAGATCTCTCCCCTACCGATCTACGTTCGATCGTCTCGCGAGAATCTAGGCTAAACGATGAACAACACGAGGGACACAAGATTTATACTAGTTTAGGCCACCGTTGTGGTCTAATACCCTACTCCAGTGTGTGGTGTGGTGGATTGCCTCAGGGGCTGATGATGAACAGTACAAGGGATGAACAGCCTCGCCTAAGGGTGAGTGTTGGAAGATGTCCGTGGAGCTGAACTCTAAGATCAGCGCCCAATCAAATTCGATGGGTGCGGATACACGCGGTTCGGATCCTATGGCCAGAGATGAGTCCGAGGTTCCGATGACACAGGCCCCGTTGGAGGTCGGATTTGTGTTCGGCTCTAGCGCCGCTGAGTCTGTGGTCTCCATGCCGAGGTTGAGCTTCCCGTCCTTGGATGGCGTGCTCTATTCTGGATCTAGGGTCAGAGCGATTACAGGCGCTATCTCCTGCACATAGTCCAATGACAGATTTAGGTCATATTTATCATGGCGGTAGGGCGCGGCTGTCATGGGCTCGAATCCGTCGAAGATCAAGTCTCCACGGATGTCAGCGGTGTAGTTCAAGTTTCCAAACCTGACCTAATGGCCAGGGGCGTAGCTGTCGATCTGCTCCAGATGGCCAAGCGAGTTGTCCCACAGTGCGAAGCTGCCGAATACGAAAATCTGTCCGGGGAGAAAAACTTCACCCTGGACTGTGTTGTTGTAGATGATTGAAGGAGCCATCAAGCCTTATGGTGAGTACACAGTGGAACTCTCAATGAAAGCACCAACGTCAGTGTCAAAACCGGCGGATCTCGGGTAGGGGGTCCCGAACTGTGCGTCTAAGGCTAATGGTAATAGGAGGCGGGGGACACAATGTTTACCCAGGTTTGGGCCCTCTCGATGGAGGTAATACCCTACTTCCTACTTGATTGATCTTGATGATATGAGTATTACAAGAGTTGATCTACCACGAGATCGTAGAGGCTAAACTCTAGGAGCTAGCCTATGATTATGATTGTTCTTGTCCTACGGACTAAACCCTCCAATTTATATAGACACTGGTGGGGGCTAGGGTTACACAATCGGTTACAGAGAAAGGAACCTTCATATCCTAACCACCAAGCTTGCCTTCCACGCAAAGGAGAGTCCCATCCGAACACGGGACGAAGTCTTCTATCTTGTATCTTCATAGCCCAACAGTCCAGCATATGCATATAGTCCGGCTGTCCGAGGACCCCTTAGTCCAGGACTCCCTCATCCGGGCCTTCCACAACTGTAGCAACTACGGTCACGACTTGAAGATCTTTTCTCATTGTAGGACCTTGACTTGGAGCTTCTCAATTTGCTTCTACTCTTGTAGAATTTGCTGAAGTTCTTCACCATTAATCTCAATTCTTTATTGGAGACTAGCATGTCACTTGATGTTGTAGGAGCATCACTTGAAGCTTTGTATGCACCACTTGACTTGTTGTGGGGCTCTTCCTTATCCTTGAGTGACATCTCATGAGTAACAATTCTACCAATGACTTTCGTTGGCTTGAGATCTTTGTAGTTGGGCATCATTTGGATAAGTGTGCACATGGTAACATATTTGCCATCCAAAGCTCTAAGGATCTTCTTGATGATGAATTTCTCGGTCATCTCTTCACTTCCTAAGACGACAATCTCATTCATGATGAGAGAAGGCCTAGAGTACATTTCGGCAACTCCTTCACCATCCTTCATCTTGAACTTGTCAAGTTGACTTTGAAGCACATCTAACTTGGATTCCTTGATGAACTTGTGCTTATTCATAGTTCTTTTCCTTTTTCTTTGTTTCTTTTTTTTCTTTTCTTTTAATCCCTTTTTTTACTCTTTCTTTCTTTCTTTTATTTCTTTCTTTGGGCTTACCTCAAGCCTACAAGACACCTTGTCTACTTATTTATTAATATAAAAATTGCAGTGGGGTTTTACCCTACTGTTCATAGTCAAAAAAAAAGTATCCCAAATTTCCTTGCATTCTTAAGGCGGCTGATTTTGTTGAATTCTTCGGGGCACAATCACAAGCTTGAGCATTGTATTGCAACATCTTCAATTCTTCCGCGGTCGCTTCACGATCCCGTTCTCTACCATCTTCAAAGAATTCACCTTGCAAGCCAATACGAACAATACCCCAAACAGCAGTGTTATGAGCAAGAATATGCATTTTCATCTTATGCTCCCAACTAGCAAAATTTGTACCATCAAAGTAAGGACCTCTATGGTGATAGTTTCCCTCACTAGACGCCATACTCTCCTAGGTTGTGAAACCAAGGCTATGATCACCAAAGCAATGGAAATCAAGGCTAATGGAGACAAAAGCTCTGATACCACTTGTGGGATAGAAAGTATGTCTAGAGGGGGTGATTAGACTACTTGACCAAATAAAAATCTATCATTTTCCCAATTTTAGTTGTGGGCAGATTTTAGCAATTATGACAAGTTAAGCAAACAACCTACGCATGAAATTCTAAGAGTATAGCAGCACATGAAGGTAAAGGGAAGGGTTTGGAGAAGGCAAACATGATGTAGGGTGGAACCCTAGGGGCCGATCTTTCACGAAATGGAGGGGATCCCGCAAAGAATATGAGGGAAAACACGAGGGGAAATGAGAGGAATCATTTAAATCAACGAGAAACAATCACACATGTGCTAGGTCCATGAACAAAAAGAGAGATACATGATTCAAATCCAACAAAGGGGGATACAAAGGTCACTAGTTTATCTCCTAGAACGAGGTCTTAAATCCACTAGGGTATCTTCTGCATGAACAGGTCTTGAATCTACTTGGGGGATCTTCTCCTAGATGGAGGGCTTGGACTCCAGCGGAGTAGGTATCAAGTGGATGAGCAAATCTCTATCTCTCATATGAGCTAAACCAATGCTAATCCTAAAATAGTGGAGGAGGAGGAGTATATATAGGCTAGGGGGGAGAAGGGGTACATGGGCCTCGGCCCAAGTCACACACGCATGCATGTTCCGGATGATCCAGATGGTGGTCTGGATGATCTGGGTGTCGGGGGTCCGGATGATCCAAGCGATCGTCCGGATCGTCCGGAGGTGTCGTAGCGGCAGAAGCTAATCCAGATGATCCGGGGCCTCGTCCGGATGTACGGCTCCGTCCGGATGCCAGCTCCGTCCGGATGATCCGGGATGGGGTCCGGATGATCCGGCTTCAGTGAGCTGGCTTCAGAGTCTTCGCCGCGTTAGCGGGATCGTCCGAGTGGACGTCCGGATCATTCGGGCTTTGTTCGGATCATCTGGCTGGGGGTCCGGGCGATCCGGGCAAGTTATGTCTTGTCTGTTCTTCTTCTTCCTTCTCCTCTTACATGCTTTGTCTTGGTCCTTTGATTCTCCATGGTTGTCTCGGTTGTGCCTGAGCATACACAAGGTCCATGGATGAGGTAGTAGTCATGTCTCATGTGATACGTAAGGGATTTGCGAGAGGAGAGATGTCACCTCAGTCTCGAGAGCTCTTGCACGTGCATGTGTCAGCGGTCCACCTGGCACTTGGGGCGATGAAGGTAGGTCCATGGGGATGACCGTAGGATGCTCCACATCATATCCCCCCCCCTTGGGAAAGAACCGACCTTGGAGCGTAAGCCTCATCACCATGGAAACCGTTGTCGTGGATGGACTTGTAGTCGGACGGAGTTGAAGACATGGTGCAATCCAAGTACTCCAAGATGTCTTTGGAGTGGTATACATGCAAAAAGAGCAAACACAATTGACACTCGAAAATACAGTGGTTAGTGCACACAAGGTGTCCACCAAGTAAGCATGAGGTCGTCCGATAAGATTGTTCATGAGAAGGCGCATGAAGCTTATGAAGATGATATAGAATGATATGCAAAGCATTCATGGGAGAAAATTCATTTAGTGTGAACACAAAGGTGTTGTGAATGTGATCAATGCAACCATTATGCAAAATGATGTCATAATGGTATGGTATATGAAAATCATGAACATGGTAATTGGTGTTCAGTGTGACTATGTGATCATGCAATTGATTATGGGCAATGTGATCATAATGTATGAAAAGGCAATCAAGAAAGATCACAACAAATTTGCTAAGAAAGTGCACAAGCTCATATATCGTGGATGACATAGAAATACAAGATCTAACAAGGCAATCATAATGTGAGTCATTCCATGCATAAGATGCAAATTTGTTAAGGATGGCGTTGTACCATGGCTCAATGTCGTGGTAGAAGTGGTGGTCCGGTGGTGCTTCCAAAGTAGGTGAATCCACTAAGTTCGAGCACTCCTCAACTTGAAGTTCCATAGAGTACATCTCCAATGTCGGTCCTCCATCCAATAGATGTATCATGTAGACAAGAAGAAGGAGACAACAATGAAAGAATGACCCATCCAGTATGCGTATTTGAGGATGGCTCAAAGGGAAGCAGTTCACCTTATGAATGTTCGCGAAGATGTTGGAGTTGCACATCATGGACGCCTTCACATAACCAACATGTCTCATGACGACACCGCCTTGTGAATCTTCCAAAATGAAAGAACATGACAAACACTCAGAAAAATAAATTAGGTTAGCGAAAAGTCAAAACCAAACATTCGTGTGGTGAAATACCAAACAAGTATTTTCATCATTCTTATCATAAGAAAGTACAAGGGTGTAGGGCATGGTATGTAAGCATAAGATGCTAGAACAACCAAAGACATTAAGCTCAAACAAACAATCATGCATCACAAGTAAGGTGTCCAAGTCTCCGAGATCAATAAGCATACACTACACAAAAAGGACACATCCATGACATTTTGGCCCGAACAAAAAAATGCATGTCATGCTTATGACACTTCTATGACGATAATTGTGACAAAAGCATGTATCATCATATATGTGGTCGGCTGCTACTTCTATGACAAAAAATCATGACAGAAAATGGGATTTTCGTCCTGGGTGTGCCGGGGACGCACCTGCATGACATTCTTTGGGTCGTCCATGACGGAAAAATCATGGTAGAAGCAAGGGCGAGGAAAATATTGGGGAGTTCCCGATTATGGTGGGTGGTCGGGGCCGAGCGATGCATGGAGGGATTGTGTGTTTCTCTTATACACGTACACGTGTGTGTGCGAGGCGTTGGGATCTAACTGAACCCAAGTGAGGTGTTCGCTTACTGAACCCGAGCGATTGCACTAGCTACGTTACTGAACCCAGGCGATCAATCCCTTTGTTGTTAACTGAACCCGACTTGAAGTCTATCTAACCTGCTACTGCCTCTTGATGGACAGTGACTATTGTTGGGGTTGGATGAATAGTTCTTGGTGGGGGTTGGATTAACAGGACCCCGTTGTAGTAGAGGTCGTTGCCGCTGGATGAACAGGAACCCAATCGAGGAGGTGTGGGGGTGGATGCCCTAGTGGAGGGCTGGTTGAACAGTAGTCGGTGGAAGTTGGATGAACAATAGCTGGTGGAGGCGTAGGAGGAAATTGACGGTGGATGAATGTAACACCGACGATGCAGCTATATCTCTCACGTGTCGAGGCACGACTTAGAGGCATAACCGCATGGTGGTTTTGTCGCAAGAATGGTCATCTTCACACAATCCCATGTAATGAACAAGAATGGGATAAAGAGTTGCCTTACAATCGCCACTTCACACAATGAACATATAATTCATACATCATTCAGAGTACACACATAGTCCGACTACGGACGAAGCCAAAAGAAAAGAAGATAACCCAACTACTAGATCCCCGATCGTCCCAACTAGGCTCCACTACTGATCAACATGAAACGAAACGTAGCAACGACGAAGAGCTTCGTTAAGCTCCCATCTGAGCTCGGTTGCATCACCTGTACTGGTATCATCGGCACCTGCAACTGTTGTGATAGTATTTGGTGAGTCACGAGGACTCAGCAATCTCAAAACCCGCGAGATCAAGACTATTTAAGCTTATGGGTAGGAAGTGGTAATGAGGTGGGGTTGCAGCAAGCACTAAGCAACTATGGTGGCTAACATACGCAAATAAGAGCGAGAAGAGAAGCAACAGAACGGTCAAGAAGCTAGAAGTGATCAAGAAGTGATCCTGAAACTACTTACGCACAATCATAACACAAAGACCGTGTTCACTTCCCGAACTCCGCTAAAAAGAGACCATCACGGCTAGACACGCGGTTGATGCGTTTTAATTAAGTCATGTGTCAAGTTCTCTACAACCGGATATTAACAAATTCCCATCTGCCACATAACCGCGGGCATGGCTCTCGAAAGTTTATACCCTGCAGGGGTGTCCCAACTTAGCCCATCACAAGCTCTCACGATCAACGAAGGATATTCCTTCTCCCAGGAAGACCCGATCAGTCTAGGAATCCCGGTTACAAGACATTTCGACAATGGTAAAACAAGACCAGCGAGAACACCCAACTGTGCCGACAAATCCCAATAGGAGCTGCATATATCTCGTTCTCAGGGCACAACGGATGAGCAATCCATACAACTAAAACCAGACCTCAAGTTTCCTTGAGGGGGCGCTGCAAAGGTCTCTAGGTTGGACCAACACTCAGAGGAGCACTGGCCCGGGGGGGGGGGGTTAAAATAAAGATGACCCTTGAGTCTGCAGAACCCAAGGGAAAAAGGCTTAGGTGGCAAATGTTAAAACCAATGTTGGGCCTTGCTGGAGGAGTTTTATTCAAAGCAAACTATCAAGGGGGTCCATAAATCACCCAACTGTGTAAGGAACGCAAAATCAAGAAACATAACACCAGTATGACGGAAACTAGGGCGGCAAGAGTGGAACAAAACACCAGGCATAATGCCGAGCCTTCCACCCTTTACCAAGTATATAGATGCATTCATTAAAATAAGAGATATTGTGATAACCCAACATAAACATGTTCCAACATGGAGCAATCTTCAACTTCACCTGCAACTAGCAATGCTATAAGAGGGCTGAGCAAAGCGGTAACATAGCCAAACAACGGTTTGCTAGGAAGGGTGAAAAAGTTAGAGGCTGACATGGCAATATGGGAGGCATGGTAAACAAGTGATAGGCAGCGCAGCATAGCGATAGAACAAAGCAAACTAGCAAGCAAAGATAGAAGTGATATCGAGGGTAATGGTCATCTTGCCTGAGATCCCGCAAGGAAGAAGGACGAGTCCAAGAAGAAGACAAACGGACATAGTCGAACGAATCCTCACGATCGCAACGTAACCAGGACTATCAAGGAGCAGCGCAACCGGAAAGGAGCAAACAACATGGTAAACAACCATCACATAAGCATGGCATGATGCAAAATCAAGTATGATGCATGTCCGATTTAAAGAGGCAAAGCATGGCAAAATGCCACAAACAATACTACAAAATAAGTGGAGCTCAATATGCAACAAGTTGCATATTGACGAAACACCACAACATTTATTTAGTTCTCTCTCGGTTATGTACCCAGCAATATTAAATGTTGGTTAACATGACAAGAGGTGAAGCATTAGTAAAATAACTATTTAGGCAAGTTTAAATGTGGCCGGAAACAACAAACAACAATTCCGGAAAATCCTCATGTCCATATTTTAGATTTGGTACTGTTCTACCTAAAACCATATTTTATTGCTATTAAACAGGAAAATAAAGTGCAAGAAGTTAATCTATGAATTTTCCACCCCATTTACATATAAAGTTTATTTAAAACCGAGCTACGATTATTTAGTTATGAAATAAATCATTTTAACATGGCATTTAAGCAAAATTAAACAAACATCAAGTTTAAACATTGATGAAAGTTGGTTATTATGAAACTAGAAGAAAACTAAGCATTTTTCATGTATAAATTATTTACATATGATGCACGGTTTGTGAGGTATTGAATGTATGAAGCATGAGGGTTTTTCTGCAAAACTGTAAACTCATGGATAATAGAGAAAATCGCAGCGCGGGAAAAAAACAACACGGGCCGCATCTGGTGCACTGCTGGGCTGAACAGAGAGGAGGGGTTGGATTTGGTGCTCACCATGGGCCAAGGCCCGGTCGAAGCTGGCGGCTGGTGAGGTAGCGACCCAGGTCGCGGGTTGACGCGGTCAACGGGACGACGAGCGAGCGGCTATTTCTCGCTGCAGGGGAAGCAGAGGATGCAGCGGCGCCCTGGCGCGGCTGGAACTTGGCGCGGAGGAGGCTTGCATCCCAGGCGTGTCACCGGGGTGGCGCAGGTGACGGCGGAGAGGCAGATCTGGCGGCAGCGAGGATCTCTCTAGCGAGGCAGGGACTTGCGGAAGAGCAACGGCGACAGGATCCGGGCAAACTGCAGCGCGGACGGAGGAGCTTGGGCGCAGCGGCAGTGGGGTTGCTGCGGAGGAAGGCGGCTGCTTGGTGGCCGATCTGGAGCAGGGAAGCAGAGGCGAACGACGGGGATGGCCGTCAGCGACGAACCCCAAGGGCGGTGGTGCCGCAATCTCCATGGCCTCAACGTGGTTCCTTGTGAGAGAGAGGCAGAGGCATGAGAGAGAGAGAGCGGGGGGAATGTGACGGGAGGAGGAGGTGCAAGAGAAGGCAGGGTCAGGGCGGTGCTCATCTGAGGCGGCGACGGCGAGGTTGTTGTTGCTGCTGCTAGGACGGCAGGAGCACAAGGCCATGGGCGCTCGTGTTCGTGGAGGCAGGGGATCTTGGAGCCCCAGGCCTGGATCAAGGGATCGGCGCTGGATGTTTGGGGAGTCCAAATAAGAAAACAGAGATGTTTTATAGATGTTTGGGGATGATCTGGACCCATCGGTGATGACTGAGCAGGTCGGGTTCAGGGCAGTTTTAGAGGGGTCTGAGTAAAGTGTAGAGAGGGTCAAACGGTCAGACAAGAGGGAAATCAAAAACACGGTTGGACTCAGATCGGTCAAGAAGGCAAGGGGGAACGCGGCAACTACGAACGGATACAAGCTTTATGAAAACATGCAGATGCAATGCGCATGATGCTATGAGATGAGATGCAACAAACAAATAAACACACACGACGATAAGGAAAAACATGGAAGGCGTCTGGAGCGTCGGTCTCGGGGCGTTACAATGAACAGTAGCAGATGGAGGCTGGAGGAAGTCGACGGTGGATGAACAGTAGCCCGTGGAGGCTAGAGCGAGGTAGTAGACGGTGGATGAACAGTAGGTCGTGGAGTCCCGTTTTATGGTACGCCACACCCCTCCCGATGAACAGGACCCCATTTCTCACATAGGCTCTCCAACACAAGTCTGTTTCCTCCGTTTTGCTGTACGCCACACCCCTCCCAATCAACAGGTCCCCATTTCGACCGTAGGCACTCGAACAGAAGGTCGTTTCCTCCATTCTGCGATACGCTGATGACCCACAAGTATAGGGGATCTATAGTAGTCCTTCCGATAAGTAAGAGTGTCGAACCCAACGAGGAGCAGAAGGAAATGACAAGCGGTTTTCAGCAAGGTATTCTCTGCAAGCACGAAAATTATCGGTAACAAATAGTTTTGTGATAAGATAATTCGTAACAGGTAACAAGTAACAAGTGTAGCGAAGGTGCAGCAATGTGGCCCAATCCTTTTTATAGCAACGGAAAAAATCCTGGACGAACTCTTATATCAAGCAAAGCGCTCCGGAGGACACATGGTAATTACTGTCAATTTGTTTCATCATGCTCATATGATTTGCGTTCGCTACTTTGATAATTTGATATGTGGGTGGACGGTGCTTAGGTGTTATCCTTACTTGGACAAGCCTCTCACTTATGATTAACCCCTCTTGCAAGAATCCGCAACTATGAAAGAAGAATTAAGATAAATCTAACCACAGCATGAAACATATGGATTCAAATCAGCCCCTTACGAAGGAACACATAAACTAGGATTTAAGCTTCTGTCACTCTAGCAACCCATCATCTACTTATTACTTCCCAATGCCTTCCCCTAGGCCAAACAATGGTGAAGTGTCATGTAGTCGACATTCACATAACACTACTAGAGGAAATACAACATACATCTCATCAAAATATCAAACGAATACCAAATTCACATGATTACTTATAACAAGACTTCTCCATGTCCTCAGGAACAAACGTAACTACTCACAAAGCATATTCATGTTCAAAATTAGAGGGTTATTGAAAAGCTTTAAGGATATGAACATATGATCTTCCACCGAATAAACCAACTAGCATCAACTATAAGGAGTAATCTACATTACTAGCAACCCATAGGTAGCAATCTGAGGTTTTGAGACAAAGATCGGATACAAGAGATGAACTAGGGTTTGAGAGGAGATGGTGCTAGTGAAGATGTTCATGGTGATTGACCCCCTCGCGATGAGAGGATTGCTGGTGATGACGATGGCTGTCGGTGTCAAAACCGGCGGATCTTGGTTAGGGGGTCCCGATCTGTGCGTCAAGGCTGATGGTAACAGGAAGCAAGGGACACAGATGTTTACCCAAGTTCGGGCCCTCTCGATGGAGGTAAAACCCTACTTCCTGCTTGATTAATATTGATGATATGGGTAGTACAAGAGTAGATCTACCACGAAATCATAGAGGCTAAACCCTAAGAGCTAGCCTATGATGGTATGATTGTAAATGTGATCGGCCTTCTAAGGACCAACCTCTTCGGTTTATATAGACACTGGAGAGGGCTAGGTTTACATGGAGTTGGTTACAAGAAAGGTGTGACGCCCCCGATTCAATCGTAAATTAATCATGCACACAAACGTGTACGATCAAGATCAGGGACTCACGGAAGATATCACAACACAACTCTAAAACATAAATAAGTCATACAAGCATCATAATACAAGCCAAGGGCTTCGAGGGCTCGAATACAAGTGCTCGATCATAGACGAGTCAGCGGAAGCAACAATAACTGAGTACAGACATAAGTTAAACAGGTTTGCCTTAAGAAGGCTAGCACAAACTGGGATACAGATCGAAAGAGGCGCAGGCCTCCTACCGGATCCTCCTAAACTACTCCTCGGTCGCCATCGCCGCCCGCACGTAGTAGTAGGCACCTCCAAAGGTAGTAGTAGTCGCCATCGACGGTGGCGTCTGCTCTGAACTCCAAAGATCTGGTTGCGACAACCGTAAAGAAAGGAAAGGGGAAAAGGGGAGAAAGCAACCGTGAGTACTCATCCAAAGTACTCGCAAGCCAGAGCTACACTACATATGCATGGGTATATGTGTAAAGGGCCATATCGATGGACCGAACTCGTAATGCCGAATAAGAGGGGATAGCTAATCATGTCAAGACTACGCTCGCAGCCTCCGTCTTGCAGCATGTAGAAGAGAGTAGATTGAAGTCCTTCAAGTAGCATCTCCAAGTAGCATCTCCAAGTAGCATCTCCAGTAGCATCACATAGCATAATCCTACCCGGCGATCCTCTCCTCGTCACCCTATTAGAGAGCGATCACCGGGTTGTGTCTGGCACTTGGAAGGGTGTGTTTTATTAAGTATCCAGTTCTAGTTGTCATAAGGTCAAGGTACAACTCCGGGTCGTCCTTTTACCGAGGGACACGGCTATTCAATAGATTAACTTCCCAGGGTGCACCACATAACCCAACACGCCGATCCCATTTGGCCGGACACACTTTCTCGGTCAGCCCGCCTCGGAAGATCAACACGCCGCAGCCCCACCTAGGCACAACAGAGAGGTCAGCCACGGTCTAAATCCTATGCGCCAGGGCAGGCCCATCGCCCATTGCACACCGCACATTGCGACGCGTCGGTGAGCGACCTAGCAACCTCCATTACAAAGGAAGTTGCGTTAACGCAGTCCAACCAGCCGCGCCGCCGTCACGATGTCAAGAAGGCTTCGGTGATACCACGACGCGGGATACCCATAACTACTCCCGCGAGATGGTTAGTGCGATAGACCAAATGGCCGACTCGATCAAATACCAAGATCTCGTTAAGCGTGTTATTATGAAGCAACCATGACGCCGACCAGGCCAGGCCCACTGCCTCCTAGGTGGTCTCAACTCTACCTGCCGCTCCGCCACAAAGTAACAATCGGGGCCGTCGGAACCCAGCCCACCTCTACCGGGATGGAGCCACTGTCCTTTCAGCCCACACATCGATCACTTATGGTACTCAACGAAATGACCCGACTTTAGTCACCATCTCAGATAATATGTATGTATGTAGTATATACCGTGATCACCTCCCAAGTGATCATGGCCCGATAGTATAGCAAGGCGATCGACAAGAGTGTAGGGCCAATGATGATAAACTAGCATCCTATACTAAGCATTTAGGATGGCGGTAAGGTATCAACAGATGTAGCAACAATGTCGCTATGCATCGTAATAGGATCAACGGAAAGCAAGAATATGCTACACTACTCTAATGCAAGCAAGATAGAGGAGAATAGGCAATATCTAGTGATCAAGGGGGCTTGCTGGTTGCTCGCACAAGAAGGAGGGGTCGCCGGTGACGAGTCGCCCACAGGGCATCAAGATCGCCACGGGGCTACCGGAGAGAAGAGGGGAGAAATAGTAAATACATAGCAAGCAAGTGCATAACAGTCAACAAGCGAGCTAGACGTGTTCTAACGCGGTATGAGGTGATACCGATGAAGGGGAAACATCCGGAAAGTATCCCGGTGTTTCGTGTCTTCTACGATGAACCGGTGGTGAAATGTTGCAGGTTCTCTATGCTAGGGACGCGTGGCGGACGAACGAGCTGCGTATCCGGATTCGCCTCGTCGTTCCGAGCAACTTTCATGTACAAAGTTTTTCCATCCGAGCCACGATTTATTTTATATGATTTTCTAAACTTTTAAATTATTTTTAGAATTTATTTAATTAATTTAATTCGACATTATCCAGAATAGTGCATGCTAACATCAGCATGACATCAGCATGACGTCAGCAGTCAACAGGACGTTGACTGGGTCAAAATGACGTGTGGGTCCAGTGGGACCCACCTGTCATAGACTAAACATGTTAAATAGGGTTTAATTACGCCGGATTAGTTATGTTCAATTAAACTAGATTAATTAAGTTAAATAATTTGTTAATTAATTAATTAATTAATTAATATATTTTATTTCTTATTATCATTTTCTAAAACCTATTCTTTTAAATCCATTTTCGTTCTCAGGGGCGTGGGCCCCGTTTGTCATTGGCCCAAAGGCCAAACAGGCGCAGACACTAGGCTCAGTTAACGGGGGTGGAGTGGAGCCACGGGGCTCATGGTCATGGCCCAGCGGCGGCACCTGAGCAGGCTGAGGCAAAGGGGTGCGGCCAAAGGACGCGGCGGCATGGGCGCGAGAGGAGCGCGGGCTGTGGCAAAGCGCACGAGGCCGGTAGTCATCAGGGACGGTAGCAGGCCACGGCGCGAACGACGGGCTCGCTCGGATCCGGCGAGGGAAGCAGAGGGGGAGGGGAGAGGGGCGATGCTCACTGGGCCCTGCAGATGTGCGACAGTGAGCTCGAGGTGGCGACGGTGACGATGAAGACGAGGAAGCAGTGGCCGGCGAGGCTCGGTGCGGTCCGACGAGGAAGAGGCGGTGGGGTGGCGACGGGGCGCAGCGTGGCTTGGGGAGGCTGTCGGGGAGGAGGTCGAGGAGGTCCGGCGTGGGGAGGAGACGAGGAGGCGCCGGCGGAGACGGGCGTAGGGATGAGGCGGCGAGGTCGGGCCCCCATGCCCCGATCCGATCTGGATCGAGGGAAGGCAGAGGAGGAGTGGGCGAGGCGGCGAGGTGCGTCTGGTTCGCTTCCCTCCTGATCCAGACGGGATCTTGAGGTGGGAAAGCAAAGGAGGGGGAGACGGGGAAGTAAGGTCTGGCGAGGTGGTCCTCCAGGGGGTGGCGGTGCGGCATCGACGAGGTAGCTGCGACGGCGCAACGACGGGTCGAGGTCGCCCGATCCCGATTCGTTCGGGAGGGAGAGAGGGAGGAGTGAGTGGGGAGTCATGGGGGTAGGGTTTCGGTGCCCGAGGGAATAAGGGAGTGTGAGGGTGGGGGCGGCTGGGCCGGTTTGGTTGGGCCGGCCAAGGTAGGCTAGATGGGTTGAGGCCCAAGGGGGCGCAGGTGGCACCGGGCAAGTCGGCCCATTGAGGGGGGAGTTCTTCCTTTTTTCTGCTTTGCATTTTCTTTTATTATTTCTCTTTTCTGTTTTAGTTCATTTTAAAATACTCAGACACGTTCTAAAAATATGTTTTCTTTATTATAATTACCCTTGTAATATTCGGCACCCACCGAGCATTTTTGTTTCAACTTTTGAAAACGTTTGTTGTTTGACATATTTAGAATTTAAATTTCAAAACAGTTTCGAATCATTACGAGGTTAGCAACAGTAACCGAGGCGACGTGGCATGATTAGCGTGGGATTACTATAGCATGATTATCCGGGCATCACAATTCTCCTCCACTACAAGAAATCTCGTCCCGAGATTTAAGAGGGGGACTAGGGGGAAAGGTCTGGTTACGAAATCCTAACGAATCTTCTCGTCTTTGGTTGCTCTTCTCGAAGAGGTGGATCCATTACGTTGAAGTCTTCATTTCTCTGCTTCAGGTCATCATGATGAAGTCGTCACCCTTTATTCAGGATCTCCAATGTACTAACGAATCAATAAGGGTAGCTCGGCTATGACAAAAATGCTTATGAGGGAGCAAGTTGGGGTTAACCCAAGAATGAGCATAAGAGTATCTCTCGAGTTGAACATATAAAATACATCGAGAGTAAGGTACGAAGGTACAATAAGAGGTTCCAAGCGGATAGATAGTTGCTCGAGGTCTGAACCAGGGTGAGAAAGGGGTTCAGAGCAACGAGAGTAAGGATTGCGTCTGATACCAGAATAGAACACTAGGAAGGTGGCCTGTGAATTAAATACGAAGCCAAGCGTGAGGAATAATCATTATAAATAGCATTGTACAGGAGAGTCAGGTTACGATCCTGTGGAACTGTGGGTTATGGGCCCACCATGTGGGATAAAGGTGGAAAGGGCGGTGACTTCTTGCACGATCATGCAAGTAAGGCATGTCAGAGGATAGCCTATCAGTTATGTCGGCGTCAACATTGGTACCAAGGGCGAGGGACGAAGAGAACTATTTTCCCTTTCGTTGAACGAGGCGCACTATTAGGCAAAGTTCTCATCCATCGGTGGCTACCTAATGTCATCAACAAAAGTAACAGGTCTTCTTCGATGAGTGGTACAACGAAGTTGTTTGCCTAAGCGTGCAAATATTACTGCTGATATAATATAGATCACAAGAAACGTTATCCCAACAAATGGAAAGAAAATATGATTATCGATTAAATGTAACAATGGAAAGGAAAATGTGTTAAAACACATAGTTCGTGAGTATTTCCTTCCCAAGGACAAACAGAGCATGATATCCATGACAGGATATAACGTAGAAAACCATTTAGGTTAGGAGAGAGGAAGTTCATGACATTACCCAAACAAGGGTGTTTGGATAATCGAGCAGGAATCATTTAGCATTGGGCTTCAAATGTTTTTGTTGAAAATCAGAGTATCACAGACATGCTTCGAGATAGCATTGACATGGTCTTCAACCAAAGGTCAGACTTTGGATACACAAAGGATCCATCAAGAACAACTTGTAGAATAAGTCTTACAATTTCCTCATGGAAGAATGGATAACCTTGCTAATAAGGAAACTATATCAGCAGGTCATCCGGCCAGGTATGCTGGGCATGCCATCACCTTACCGGGTCATAAAAGGCCAGTGTTATAACTCTTGGAAAAATGTTCCAACCATCATATCCGACCGAGATTCAGCTCGGATAGGTGGCAGGATAACTCAGACTCACGATGCCTGAGAAGAAAGGTGCAACACAAATTGACGAGATGACATCGAAGATTCTCGGGAAATGAACTATGGAAGCGAGTTCCGAAACAAGAGTTCATCATTAAATCAACAAGAGGATGAGGAGGTGACTGATGGACTCAGCAATAACTCATCGAGGTATCCAAAAGATGGATCTCCACAATTTTGTGAATAAGGAGATAACATTTGTCATATCAAATGATGTAATGAAGTATGCTCGAGGAAAACATACACAATTAAACATTGGTTGAAAGGTGCGCCCGAAATATGGGTTGGGTTGCACGACCAATGTCAGAATGGTGATTCAATAATCAATAGTCTAAGAATGAACGGCCGGCCATTAACTTGAAAGCAATAGGGTTGCTAGAAGGTAAGAATCCAAACAACACCGTTCACTTGTTGGAATCAACACGGGGACCGAGAAAGAATGGTGATGGTGAGAAGTATCACTTGTATTAAGAGTTCTCAAGAGGTAGTGAAATTCTCACGACATTCTTGACATTGGTAATACTCCAAGGTAAAGAAGAGCAATTGCTAGATAGCAAGGAAACTCAAGGTATAACACAAAACACAAACAAGTTTGTGTTGGAGGGAAGGCAGTAGAGTGGTTGATGATAACACTAATCATCGAGGGCAAGGATGGTCTTTCTCAACATAAATTCAATTGATATCCTAGAAGAGCTCATAAGGTTGATGATGATCACGACACATTTGTTGATAGATTTCATGAAGAGGTAATCAATCAACGACGACATCAAGTCAAAGGAATGATGAAGCGGAAGGTCATTAGAACCATGGGTGGGACACAAACTTGATATCAAGCTTGTTGTCCAAGGCGAACTGATATGACGAGGAAGATCGACGTAAGCTTAGCTCATCATCGAAAATTGTGCTTCGAGAAGAAGGACCAGGTAGCATAGTTAAAAGTTGCACGATAATGATATAGCCGATAAGGCCAGGAATGACGTGATCGGGTACAAACTCATACTTAAAGAAGATTACTACCAGGAATGACGTGATCGGGTACAAACTCATACTTAAAGAAGATTACTAAGAGTTGTTGAACCATAGTGCGGACTCGGTTCAGTTATCGATGTCTTTGAGTGTTTAATAACTCAGAGCCCATGAAAAATTGTAATCATTGAGAATGTAGTACTTGATGAAGAACTCATAAGGAGTTATGCAGTTCCAAGATAATCTCGAGATACCAGGGGGTAATACTCGACGACAGTCTAAAGTAGAGCTTGGACTGGGGTATTGCTCTAAAGAAGATAAGTGCTTAAACTTGCACGAGAAATGGTATTTCAAGGAGATCATGGTCGGGACCATGATTGCAAAAGGCCAAATCCCAGATATAAGAACTTATACCAAGGGAATAATTAATTTAAGAGAAGCTTTAATGATACGATCTACATCATGTCCATGGGCATGAACTCAAGGTTCAAGGTCGACTCCCACTTCTTCAATGTATAACCTTCCATTCACCTATCACTTCGGAAGAAGTTGTAGTGTTGAAATTTTATCTAGCAAAATACCAAAAGAGTATGACTCGTGAAAACTTTCGAGTTCACACATATTAAGGAATGCATAGGTTCAACCCGTTAGGGTATCGTGGAAACATATACCACAAGCTTCAATAGTAAATACCACCAGCTCGAGAACAGAGCATGGTTGAGAAAACAGAGGATACAAATTACCAAAGGCTTTATATATCCGTGGAAAGGCTCACAAGGTTATTTGAATATGAAGGACACTATCGGATAATAGTCCAACAAAGGACTTGACGGTCCACAAAGGATCTGATGTGAGTATCGCTACTCAACCAGAAAAGGAAAGAATGCAAAGGCATCAGGTTATAGAATCATCTGACTAATTCGAAGCATAAATGCAAAGGAATTATGAATCCAAATCGAAGGATCAGAAGTAATGCTCTGATTAAAGATGGATAAGTTGGATAGACCAGAGGCACAATTGACGACAAATAGTTTGGTCGAGAACCAGCTCATGTTCAAAATGACGTCTGAGCTGGAAAGATAATTTAGAAGGGTTGATAGATGATTGTGTGCATTCACACACATATTGAGTCAACAGACTCAAAATGATAATGACAAGGGATGCCATTAAGATTACGAGACTTATGGGATTAACCATAATGCAAGTAAGCAAGAATTCCAAGAGCATTAGGCTGCTCAGGATTTTTGGAAGATCGGGTAGTATTTGAATGTATTTTTGTCAAACACATGAACAACTTTGTACAAACGGATACTCGGCAAGCGCGAGTAATTATCCGTAGGGGTATTCACGCAGCAAGGAACTGCAGGGCAGTAAGAATAAAGAATTCTCGGAATATCAAGAGTACTTCAGACATCTTGTAATATCAAGAGCAACCGGGATGACAATATGAACGATAGGTGTAAGTAGTTATCCGTAGGATTTATCAATGGAAGTGAATTGCAAAAGCGATGGCACATAGTCTCGAGAGCACATCGAGAGTATCTTCGAATCTTCCAGTGCAAAGAAAGGTCATCGGTAACAAGGGGCTCTCCGAGAGGAAGTACTTGCGAGAACCTAAAGTTAGTTTTGTTTTTAGCAAAATCATTTAGCCCGAATAGAAGAGATGTCAGAGTCCCAGAGTATAGGTCGAGGAGTAAAAGATCCTACTACCACCCAATGACGACGTGTGCCCGTAAGACACACAGCCATGTTAGTAAAAGGTTTGTATTGACTAGACTCGACTTCGGCCAAGGAGTTGGAAACGGGATTCCTACAGCAATGGCTCGATATCAACTTCAGACGCCCGATTCAATCGTACACTAATCATGCACCCAAACGTACGATCAAGATCGTGGACTCACCAAGATATCACAACACAACTCTAAAACATAAATAAGTCATACAAGCATCATAATACAAGCCGTGGGCTTCGAGGGCTCGAATACAAGTGCTCGATCATAGACGAGTCAGCGGAAGCAACAATAATCGAAAGTACGATATAAGTTAAACAGGTTTGCCTTAAGAAGGCTAGCACAAATCGGGATATAGATCGAAGAGGCGCAGCCTCTGCTCGATCCTCCTAAACTACTCCCGGTCGCGCCGCCGCCGCACGTAGTAGTAGGCACCTCCAAAGTAGTAGTCGCCATCGACGGTGGCGCCCGCCTCGATCTCCAAAGATCTGGTTGCGACAACCGTAAAGAAAGGAAAGGGGAAAAGGGGAGAAAGCAACCGTGAGTACTCATCCAAAGTACTCGCAAGCCAGAGCTACATTACATATGCATGGGTATATGTGTAAAGGGCCATATCGGTGGACCGAATCGCAGAATGCCGTAATAAGAGGGGATAGCTAATCTCGTTGAAGACTACGCTTCGCAGCCTCCGCCTTGCAAAGATGTAGAAGAGAGTAGATTGAAGTCCTTCAAGTAGCATCTCCAAGTAGCATCTCCAAGTAGCATCTCCAAGAGCATCACATAGCATAATCCTACCCGCGATCCTCTCCTCGCCGCCTGCTAGAGAGCGATCACCGGTTGTGTCCGCACTTGGAAGGGTGTGTTTTATTAAGTATCCAGTTCTAGTTGTCATAAGGTCAAGGTACAACTCCGGTCGCCCTTTACCGAGGGACACGGCTATTCAATAGATTAACTTCACCGCAGGGTGCACCACATAACCCAACATGCTCGATCCCATTTGGCCGAACACACTTTCCTCGGGTCATGCCTAGCCTCGAAGATCAACACGCCGCAGCCCCACCTAGGCGTAATCAGAGGTCAGCCCGCCGGTCTAAATCCTATGCGCGCAGGGTCCGGGCCCATCGCCCATTGCACACCGCGACGCTATGCGACGTGGCCGTGAGCGCACCTAGCAACCTCCATTACAAAGGAAGTTGCGTTAACGCTGTCCAACCCGGCGCTACCGCTCCGTCGCCGACGCCAAGAAGGCTTCGCCGATACCACGACGCCGGGATACCCATAACTACTCCCGTAGATCGTTAGTGCGATAGACCAAATGGCCGACTCGGATCAAATACCAAGATCTCGTTAAGCGTGTTATTATGAAGCAATCATGACGCCGACCAGGCCAGCCCACCTGCCTCCTAGGTGGTCTCAATGTGCCCTGTCGCCCGCCACAAAGTAACAATGGGGCCGTCGGAACCCGTGCCCACCTCTACCGGATGGAGCCACCGTCTTTCAAATTTCCACATCGGGATCACTTATGGTACTCAACGAAATGACCGACTTTAGTCACCATCTGTATAATATGTATGTATGTAGTATATACCGTGATCACCTCCCAAGTGATCACGCCCGATAGTATAGCAAGGCGGTCGACAAGAGTGTAGGGCCAATGATGATAAACTAGCATCCTATACTAAGCATTTAGGATGGCGTAAGGTATCAACAGATGTAGCAACAATGTCGCTATGCATCGTAATATCAACGGAAGCAAGAATATGCTACACTACTCTAATGCAAGCAGATAGAGGAGAATAGGCAATATCTAGTGATCAAGGGGGGGGCTGGTTGCTCGCATAAGAAGGAGGGGTCGCGGTGACGAGTCGCCCACAGGGGCATCAAGATCGCCACGGGGCTACCGGAGAGAAGAGGGGGAGAAACAGTAAATACATAGCAAGCAAGTGCATAACAGGTTAACAAGCAGAGCTAGACGTGTTCTAACGCGGTATGAGGTGATACCGGTGAAGGGGGGAAACATCCGGGAAAGTATCCCCGATGTTTCGTGTCTTCGGACAGATGAACCAGAGGTGAAATGTTGCAGGTTCTCTGTGCTAGGGACGCGTGGCGGACGAACGAGCTGCGTATCCGGATTCGCCTCGTCGTTCCGAGCAACTTTCATGTACAAAGTTTTTCCATCCGAGCCACGATTTATTTTATATGATTTTCTAAACTTTTAAATTATTTTTAGAATTTATTTAATTAATTTAATTCGACATTATCCAGAATAGTGCATGCTAACATCAGCATGACATCAGCATGACGTCAGCAGTCAACAGGACGTTGACTCGGTCAAAATGACGTGTGGGTCCAGTGGGACCCACCTGTCATAGACTAAACATGTTAAATAGGGTTTAATTAGGCCGGATTAGTTATGTTTAATTAAACTAGATTAATTAAGTTAAATAATTTGTTAATTAATTAATATATTTTATTTCTTATTATCATTTTCTAAAACCTATTCTTTTAAATCCATTTTCGTTCTCAGGGGCGTGGGCCCCGTTTGTCATTGGCCCAAAGGCCAAACGGGCGCGGTGCACTGGGCTCAGGTTAACGGGTGGAGGGAGCCACGGGCTCATGGGCGCGAGGCCGCATGGCCCAGCAGGGCTGAGGCAAAGGGGGGTGCGGCCAGGCGGACGCGGCGGCATGGGCGCGAGAGGAGCGCGGGCAGTGGCGAAGCGCACGAGGCCGGTAGTCATCAGGGATGGTAGCAGGCCACGGCGCGAACGACGGGCGCGCTCGGATCCGGCGAGGGAAGCAGAGGGGGAGGGGAGAGGGGCGATGCTCACTAGGCCCTGCAGATGTGCGACAGTGAGCTCGAGGTGGCGACGGTGACGACGAAGACGAGGAAGTAGTGGCCGGCGAGGCTCGGTGCGGTCCGACGAGAAAGAGGCGGTGGGGCGGCGACGGGGCGCACCGTGGCTTGGGGAGGCCGTCGGGGAGGAGGTCGAGGAGGTCCGGCGTGGGGAGGAGACGAGGAGGCGCCGGCGGAGACGGGCATAGGGATGAGGCGGCGAGGTCGGGCCCCCATGCCCCGATCCGATCTGGATCGGGGGAAGGCAGAGGAGGAGTGGGCGAGGCGGCGAGGTGCGTCTGGTTCGCTCCCCTCCCGATCCAGACGGGATCTTGAGGTGGGAAAGCAAAGGAGGGGGAGACGGGGAAGTGAGGTCTGGCGAGGTGGTCCTCTAGGGGGTGGCGGTGCGGCATCGATGAGGTAGCTGCGACGGCGCAACGACGGGTCGGGGTTGCCCGATCCCGATCTTGTCGGGAGGGAGAGAGGGAGGAGTGAGTGGGGGTCGTGGGGGTAGGGTTTCGGTGCCCGAGGGGATAAGGGAGTGTGAGGGTGTGTCACATCCCTAGCTTCTGGTATTGCACTAGGCTAGCTTCATGTGTGCATCATATTTAAATTTTGCTTAATTTTGAAATGGGGACGACAAACCCTAGCACCAAATTAAATCAAATAGGGTCAACCAGAAATATTTTCAATGAACCCAGAATGCTTTTTAGAAAAGTTCATCATTTTTGAATTGGTCTAGAACCTCTCGCCAAAAATGGTGCACATTTTCTAGGTCACTCGATTTTTGAATTAATGCATTAATTATTTGCATTTGGGCATTTAATTCATATATATATATATTAATTGCCCAAATAATACTAATAATGTTTGAGGGCTGCTGAAAAATATCAAACAAAGGCCTCACAACTTATCTCACTATTTTTAGGAAAGGTTTAGTATTTTTAATAATAATTCAAAACAAAGATGTAAAATAGAAAATGTAAACTAAACTAAAAAAGGGCGTAAACCTCACTGGGCCACTTACTCCGCGGCCCATCTCAAGATCGCTCAAATTGATCGGCGCCGCTGCCGATCGTCGTCTCCATCAAGGCCCGAGCGCCGAAGGCAGCTTCGCCACACACACGCGCCGCGCCACCTCCACCTGCTCGCTCAAGGCCCCCGACGCCTAGACACCTCCAACGCCGCCACGCTACCCTCTCGAACCCTCGCCACTCTCTCGCCCCATCCTCTCCTCTACTCCTCTCCTCTTCGCCCGAAGCGGAGCTCGCCGCCGACGCCGCTTGCCGCGCCACCGCCTCCCCTCGACCCCTCGCCGCTCGCGAGCTCAGATCAACGTTCCCGACCTCCTCGACGAGCCACGAGGCCCCGGACACGCTGCATCGCCGCCACGAAGTCTTCTTCCCGAGCACGCCGCCGGACTCCATCGACGGATTCGCCGCCTTCCGGCCGCCCCGAGCCAACCGAGCATGTCGCCGACCTCCCAAAGTGAGCTCCGCCCATTTCCCTCTCTTCCCGCATCTTCCCGTCCCACTAGCCGCCACGCTCACCGAGACCGAGAACCATCGCCGCCGAGCTTGTCGCCGGCGTAGTTCGCGACCGCTTGGTCACCCAAGGCGCCTGGCGTGCTTCGCAGAAGAACACGTAGAGCCTAGCGGGAGCTTCGGTTCGTCCTTTGCACGCCAGTAGCCTCGCGCGCCCGCATCTAGCCGAACTCCGCCGCCGCTTTTGAGCTCGCCATTGCCGATATAGATCGCCCGGCTTAATCGATCGCACCACTCGACGCGGGATCTTCAACACGTAGATGCCCTCCGCCGCCATTTGGTCGCCGGAGGAGGAATTCGACCCTCCGCTGCCTCGGGCTCCACCGGCGACGAAGCCGTGGACCAAGTCCGCAGGTTTGACCCACAGCGCGACTGGTGGGCCCGGTTTGACCTCCTCTGGTCGATGACATGTGGGCCCATGCCTCATCGACACTTTTAGTTAGGACTAAATTAGCGCTAACAGCCTTGGTTAATTAGCTAGACATCGACATGTGGGGCCCACTGTCGGTTTGACCCTCGTTAGGCGCTGTTGACCCGCCGACGCCATGATGATGTCAGTCGACGAAATTATTAATTTTCTGGATTTAAAATAAATCCAGAAATTTCGTAAAATGATTTAAACTTCAAAAATTCATATAAATTCAACCGTAACTCCAAATGAAATAAATTATATATGAAAATGATCAGAAAAATCCAATCTATCCATCTGTACCATTTTCATGCATGTTAGAACAACTTATAGCTGCTGTTTAGCACAAATCATTTAAATGGCATTTGAATAATCACATATGGAGTTTGAATTTGAATCTTGTATTCAAACCAACTTCATTTAATCTGTTGCTAATTGCATTAGCTCAAACCACAGCATATTGCCATGTCATGATCATGCATCATATTGTGCATTTGCATTGATTGTGTTTCTTTCTCGCTTGCGGTAATTGCCCCTCTCGATAGTCGCGTTCGACGATTTGAGTTCGATGACACCGATGAAGAACTATATTATCTTCGAAGTTCCAGCAAGCAAAACCCCTTGTTCATTCCGATATAATCCCACTCTCTCGCTCCTGCTCTCTTTTCTCTGCATTAGGACAACAACGACATATCTCACATTTGCTGCGGTAGTGAACCCCTTTATCCTCTCGCATGACCTGTCATTGCCACAAGAATAGATGAAACCCACTAGCATGAGTAGGAGTTGTTTGAGCCCCGATGTGCCTACTCATTCATGCTTGTTTGTCATGCCTGCTATTGCTTAGAGTTGTGTCAGTTTGATTCATCGGGAATGAATCGAGGTGTGTGAACATGTCCCATCTGTTGAGAGCTAAATGTGTGAACACGATTTGGTAAAGGCAGCGGTGAGAGGCCATGTAGGAGTACATGGTGGGTTGTCTCATTGCAGCCGCCCTCGAACTGAGTTCGTGTTTGTGATCCATGAACAGCTACTACCACTCATTGGGATCCTTAATTGACCCTCTCGGCTTCTTATTCACGCTTGTTCTCTCGTCCAGAGTTGCAACTAGTTTCGTGTTTGTAGGTAGTGTTAGTAGTCTACCAAGTGGCACCCTGCAGGTGGGCTTGGGACAGATTAGGCACAAGGGCACGGTGTACCAAGTGGCACCCGGATGGTGGGCTTGGGAACCCCGCTCACATCGCTTGGGGCCGTGAGCGACACCCCGCCGGATCTCCTTGCGGATGGAACCCGAATAGGCGATAAACCCGGACGAGAGACTTGAGTGTTTAGGTAGGTCGTGGCCGACTCCTCGCCGCTTCCGCTGAAGGTTGCCGCGGTACATGACGGTACAGGCGATAAGTGGCGAGAGCGTGTGAAGAAGTACACCCTGCAGGTTATCATTATCTATTCAATAGCCGGATTCCTCGGATATGGAAACTTGGACCCTTGTACAGTTCATAGACAAGTGAAAGTGGATACTCTAAAATGCGCAAGATAAGCGTGAGTGCTATGGATGGCGTTCTCGTGAGGGAGACGGAACGGATCCATAGTGGAGTATTGATATGGTGAATATGTGGACTCGTAGCGCCACCTCAAAAGAGTTACTTGCAAATGTAGTTTAGGATAGCCACCGAGTCAAAGCTGGCTTGCTGCAGCTTAAACTCCACCATCCCTTTGTTGATAATGATGCATATGTAGTTAGTTCGATGTAAGTCTTGCTGGGTACATTTGTACTCACGCTTGCCTATTTTATGTTTTTGCAGAGAGACTTCAGCCTCACTACTAGTACCGTGTGGACTTCGACGCTTAGCTTGTTACCTCACCTACGATCTTGTGCCCTCGGCAGATCTAGTAGATAGTCGCTTCTAAGCCTTTTTCATTTATAGATGTCTCAGATCGGACATATTAGCTTCCGCTTGTGCTTGACTTGTATGTTTCGAAAATGGGGTCATGAGACCCATGTTTGTAATGTCTCGCTCCTGAGCCTAATGAATAAATACTTGAGTCGAGAGTCATGTTGTGATGCCATGTTGTATTTGCACATATCGAGCATATTGTGTGTATGTTATTGCAATGCTTGGTATGTGTGGATCCGACTATCTAGTTGTTTATCTTTAGTTGCCTCTCTTACGGAAATGTCTCCTAGTGTTTCCACCGAGCCATGGTAGCTTGCTACCGCTCCGAACACTTAGGCTGGCCGCATGTGTCCTTCTTCGCTCTCGGTTCTGTCCCTTCGGGAAATGTCACGCGATGAATACCGGAGTCCTGCTAGCCCAAAGCTACAGCCTGGATTCACTCGGCGATGACCGACACGCTCGATGTCGGGTCACGGATGCCCGTCCTCGTAAGTCTGTGCCACTTTGGGTTTACGACTAGCCATGTCAGCCGGGCCCTTTTCATATGGATGCTAGCGACACTATCATATACGCGTGCCAAAAGGCTTAAACGGTCCCGGCTAAGGTAAGGCGACACCTTGGGATACCGTGCGTGAGGCCGCAAAGTGATATGATGTGTTACAGTGCTAGATCGATGTGACATTGAGTCGGGTCCCGACAGCTTTGGTATCGAGCTTGACCGCTCAGAGGATTACCAAGCCAAACCGGTCGAGTTGAGTCTAGAAATTCTTTAGTTATATAAGGAATTGATTGTGGGATGGAACGTAAGGCTCTTTTTACTCCTTATACCTCATGGCCTTCTCGATCCGAGTCAACCTCTTCTCTTCTACGGGATTAAGAACTAGGCCTTCTCATCTATCTATCGATGACGTGTTACTAATCCATAGACCTATAGAATTGTTAGTTTCAAGCCTCACTCAGTTTTACTACTTCCGTATGTTCATAACTGCTGATCTCAAACCTTGATATTGTGCTTTGGAGTGGCTATGCCACCATTTTTGTAGCATGTCTCAAATTCTTTTGAGCAATTCTACCAAGTATGTCAGTCCGAGTCATCCTGTGTTTCTAAGCAACTGATGCACTTGCAAATCCTTTCCTCTGGTTTTGATGTTCCTTTGGGCCAAAGTTAATCACACCAATTGCTGAGTTGAGGTATTCTATTGCCTCGACATATATGTTGGAGCTATTATTATGACCCTAGGTGTCTAGAGTATCGCCTAGTAATCCAGCCATGCTTGTGTTCCCGAGTGATGATTTTGGCCATTATTCTCGAAAGCATCCCGTGATGCCACTTAGTAGTAGGTATTCTACTCCCGGTTTTGAACCCGAGATTCACCCTACCTCATGTTGTTAGTATTTGCTAGTACCTTTAGAATATTAGTAACCTTGTGATAGTCTCGAGGTCCGTGGTATTTCCTTCTTCCAAATACCATGAACCATTTTGGCGAAGTTCTCTTGAACCAAAGATCACAACAAGAGTGCTCTCAATGAGCTTCCTATCCCGTGTTGTGAATCGCCATCCTACCTTTCCGCATGGGTTATCCGAAGAAATGTTAAACTTGGTTCGACATACTAACCTATGCATCCACAACCCGGAAAATCATATGTTCTTTTGGGTTGTCCCATTTTAGTTGTCTTCCCACCTCGCCTATCAATTGATAGTCAAGAGTATGCGGCATTCGCTTATCGATGCCTATCACTCTTGTGGTCCGTCAAGCCATTCTATTCCGTAATGACTAGGAAAAACAAACTCCAAAGACTTTGTCCATTTCTAGGATTGGGTCAAAGCAGTTGTACTCGCAGATCAAATTGCTAATCTAGCTTTTGCCTGCTCCACCTTGAGTATTACCATCTTTATGTCAAGAATGTCATGGGAATTGCACACCATCCTATGAATTCTTGACGAGTGATACTTCTCGCCATCATTATTCATTCCTCGGTTCCGTGTTGTTGCAGCCGGAGTGCCGACAAGTGAATCGTGGTGTGTGAAATCATCATCGCTAGCAACTCCGCTGCTTGGTAGTTAAAGGACAATAATTTCATTTTTAGCGTGTTGGTTCTTGAATCATCATTCTAAGATAGACCGTGCTACCTAGTCCTTTTTTCCGGTGCACTCTTCGATCAATGAGTTAGGATTGTGCCAATTCCTCACTTATTTGGTCATATCGCCTTGTCTTGAAAAGCAAGATTGTTCTCGAGCTTAGTAACATATCGGTGGCTCGTGATTTTCCGAATACCTTCTCGGAAGTATCACCAGTCGCCACCGACCGCTATGTTTAGTTCGTGATCAAGTTGGTTTATTCTTGTAAACCACCCTTTCTCCAAGAATCTGTGTTGGATACCCCGAGCTAGTTGGCTAAGCTAAACAACAACTTGGAGAGTTGGAAGATAAAAGCTCACCGACTTAGTTCATCTCCAAGGGATATCCTTGTGTGTATTGTTGAAAAAGGTAATATCTTCATTGAGTGATCCTCGTGATCGCTTGTTGGATTTATTGTCTTATCCCAAACCTTTGATTTGAGTATGGGCTATCATCAAATCAAATCAGAACCAACGGTATTCATAATGTTGTCTTACTCTTGGTTATTCCTCGAGCATACACCATTACATCTTTTGGGTCTGACCAATACTATCGCCTTGTTCACATAGTTTTGGAATTCCACCTATATGGAAGCCCGGATGGTTTGTTGTTGAGTCCATTGACAACAATTTCATCTTGTCCATGATTCATGTTGAACATTGCTAGTGTTGGAAACTTTTGTAAACATTACCTTCGTGTTCCATTCATGAGGTATACGCTCGATGAAAGAAGTGACTTTCTAATTCATGTGCATTTGGTGCAAGTTGCCGTCGTGAGTTCGAGAAAGATTGTTTTGTTTCCTTTGGAATCATCCCAAGTTAGTCATGCACGCGAAGTGCCCTATGGTTTGATAGGTTGGCGCCTCCATTCTATATGTGTTCCTAGCACACCAAGCCACTGATTGATTTGCTCAAGGAGAAGAAGTTCCTTCGTAGGCTCGAGACTTATGCAAGGACTTCGATATCCTCGTTGATGGTTCCCCACCGGAACTCGGTAGTGCTTTATTGTAAGACTACTATGTGGTCATGCTTGTCTTGGACAGCGTGTTCACGGGTTTGTAGCAGAACCAGCTCATGTTTTGGAGCTTGCTATCGTAGTTCATTTTCCGAGAATCTCGCAACGTTATCTCGTCGATTTGTGTTGCAAACTTTCATTCTACCTTCTAGGCTCGATGAGTCTGAATTATTCTGACACCAACCAGATCTGAATCTCAGGCGGATATGATGGTTGGAACATTTCCCAAGAACTATAATATTGGTCTCGCGATAACCGGTAAAGTGGATGTCGTGGCCAACACACCTCACGGAAGACCTGTTATTGTAGTATCTTGATTGAGAAAGTTGGCCACCTCCTCATAAGGAATTCGAGGATTTACTTCCTAGTTGTGCCTTATGATTTTTGTGTTCTCAAGTCCGACCTTTTACTTGATGTTCTAGATATCAAACCATATCTATGAATGGGATACGCTTAGTACATCAAGGAGAACATTAGAAGCGGAGTGCTAAATGTCTCTCGACGATCATCCAGATTCTGCTTCCTTGGCTTCGCTTAAGGTGAAATCTGAGAAAGTGTTATCTTCCTTTGCATCCGCATTGTCCGTCATTATTCATCATGGTGGTATGTTGTGTTGTCAAGACCTTTGACACGGATGTTGGTAAAACCTTGATGAATATGGAAATGCTCAAGTTCTTGAGAGCACGACAAGCACTATGTATTATCACCGCACTAACGGGATTGCTCTCGCCTTCCTCGGTTATGCTATAACCATTCCAACAAGAGATTCACTCTCATCGCTGAGCTTCTCCCGCCATTAAAATCATCCTTCGCTTGTCTTCAACAAGGTAATCCACATCATCCATTCCGTCCGGAATGTCATTCCTGACTCCTTCAAATGACCGACCGTGTATTGCCATAGGCTGATATAAAGAGTTTCAATGATCTTTGAATCAAATGTAATTCTTTTTGCCACTTAAGGTAATAATCCACTAATCACCCTCCTCCGTGATGTCTCACCGAGGTATCTTGGCAACTCAACTCCTCGCTATGTCGACAATGCTCACCACCGTCGTAAGTGTGGAATTGTTGTCTACCTAGTGAACCTCGCCACCGCCTCACTCCATTTCTTCGAAGTATGCTTTGTGTCTCAACTCGAGATATATGTCAATATCTCACCCCATGAGTTGATCCCGAGTTGTTCGGTCTTCGAGAAGATCAATTCTTTTAGAGTTTTTTTCCTCTTCTTGTCATGTTAGCTAGAGTTCTCGTAACAAGACGACAAGACAAAGATTGGTGATCGAATCAACGCTCTTATGAAGTGCCACCGGATCGTGAAGATTATGTTAGTTTATGCTCCCCTTCATCCTACCTCTACGCTTGAATCTCGGACGAGATTCTTGTTTAGTGGGGGCGAGTTGTCACATCCCTAGCTTCTGGTATTGCACTAGGCTAGCTTCATGTGTGCATCATATTTAAATTTTGCTTAATTTTGAAATGGGGATGACAAACCCTAGCACCAAATTAAATCAAATAGGGTCAACCAGAAATATTTTCAATGAACCTAGAATGCTTTTTAGAAAAGTTCATCATTTTTGAATTGGTCTAGAACCTCTGCCAAAAATGGTGCACATTTTTCTAGGTCACTCGATTTTTGAATTAATGCATTAATTATTTGCATTTGGGCATTTAATTCATATATATATATATTAATTGCCCAAATAATACTAATAATGTTTGAGGGCTGCTGAAAATATCAAACAAAGGCTACAACTTATCTCACTATTTTAGGAAAGGTTTAGTATTTTTAATAATAATTCAAAACAAAGATGTAAAATAGAAAACAGAAACTAAACTAAAAAAAGGGCGAAACCTCACTGGGCCACTTACACTGGCGCCCATCTCAAGATCGGCTCACTGACTCGGGCGCCATCGTGCCGTTTCCACCACTGGCGCTGAAGGTAGGCTCGCCACAAGCACACACGCCCTGCCACCTCCACCGCCGCAAGCGCCCTCGACGCCTAGACACCTCCAACGCCGCCACGCTACCCTCCGAACCCTCGCCACTCTCTCGCCCCATCCTCTCTACTCCTCTCCTTCGCTCGAAGCGGAGCTTGCCGCCGACGCCCGCTTGCCGCCACCGCTCGCCTCGACCTCGCCGTGCTCGCGAGCTCAGATCAACGCTTCCCGACCTCCTCGACGAGCCACGAGGCCCCGGACACGCTGCATCGCCGCCACGAAGTCTTCTTCCCGAGCACGGCCGCCGGACTCCATCGACGGATTCGCCGCCTTCCGGCCGCCCCGAGCCAACCGAGCATGTCGCCGACCTCCCGCTGAGCTCCGCCCATTTCCCTCTCCCGTGATCTTCCCGCCCACTAGCCGCCACGCTCACCGAGACCGAGAACCATCGCCGCCGAGCTTGTCGCCGGCGTAGTTCGCGACCGCTTGGTCACCCAGTGCGCCTAAGTGCTTCGCAGAAGAACACGTAGAGCCTAGCGGAGCTTCGGTTCGTTCTTTTGCACGCCAGTAGCCTCGCCCGCATCTAGCCGAACTCCGCCGCCGCTTTTGAGCTCGCCATTGCCGATATAGATCGCCCCGCTTAATCGACCGCACCACTCGACGCGCGGATCTTCAACACACGTAGATGCCCTCCGCCGCCATTTGGTCGCGGAGGAGGAATTCGACCCTCCGCTGCCTCGGCTCCACCGGCGACGAAGTGGACCAAGTCCGCAGGTTTGACCCCGACGCGGACTGGTGGGCCCGGTTTGACCTCCTCTGGTCGATGACATGTGGGCCCATGCCTCACCGACACTTTTAGTTAGGACTAAATTAGCGCTAATAGCCTTGGTTAATTAGCTAGACATCGACATGTGGGGCCCATCGTCGTTTTGACCCTGTTAGGCGCTGCTGACCCGGCCGACGCCATGATGATGTCAGTCGACGCAATTATTAATTTTCTGGATTTAAAATAAATCCAGAAATTTCGTAAAATGATTTAAACTTCAAAAATTCATATAAATTCAACCGTAACTCCAAATGAAATAAATTATATATGAAAATGATCAGAAAAATCCAATCTATCCATCTGTACCATTTTCATGCATGTTAGAACAACTTATAGCTGCTGTTTAGCACAAATCATTTAAATGGCATTTGAATAATCACATATGGAGTTTGAATTTGAATCTTGTATTCAAACCAACTTCATTTAATCTGTTGCTAATTGCATTAGCTCAAACCACAGCATATTGCCATGTCATGATCATGCATCATATTGTGCATTTGCATTGATTGTGTTTCTTTCTCGCTTGCCGTAATTGCCCCTCTCGATAGTCGCGTTCGACGACGAGTTCGATGACACCGATGAAGAACTATATTATCTTCAAGTTCCGTGCAAGCAAAACCCCTTGTTCATTCCGACATAATCCCACTCTCTCGCTCCTGCTTCTTTTACGCATTAGGACAACAACGACATATCTCATATTTGCTGCGTAGTGAACCCTTTATCCTCTCGCATGACCTGTCATTGCCACAAGAATAGATGAAACCCACTAGCATGAGTAGGAGTTGTTTGAGCCCTGATGTGCCTACTCATTCATGCTTGTTTGTCATGCCTGCTATTGCTTAGAGTTGTGTCAGGTTTGATTCATCGGGAATGAATCAGAGGTGTGTGAACATGTCCTACTGTTGAGAGCTAAATGTGTGAACACGATTTGGTAAAGGCAGCGGTGAGAGGCCATGTAGGAGTACATGGTGGGTTGTCTCATTGCAGCCGCCCTCGTGAACTGAGTTCGTGTTTGTGATCCATGAACAGCTACTACCACTCATTGGGATCCTTAATTGACCCTCTCGGCTTCTTATTCACGCTTGTTCTCTCGTCCTGTGAGTTGCAACTAGTTTCGTGTTTGTAGGTAGTGTTAGTAGTCTACCAAGTGGCACCCTGCATGTGGGCTTGGGATGATTAGGCACAAGGGCACGGTGTACCAAGTGGCACCCGGATGGTGGGCTTGGGAACCCTGCTCACATCGCTTGGGGCCGTGAGCGACACCCCGCCGGATCTCCTTGCGGATGGAACCCGAATAGGCGATAAACCCGACGAGAGACTTGAGTGTTTAGGTAGGTCGTGGCCGACTCCTCGCTCGGCTTCCGCTGAAGGTTGCCGCGGTACATGACGTGTCTGTATGATAAGTGGCGAGAGCGTGTGAAGAAGTACACCCTGCAGGGTTATCATTATCTATTCAATAGCCGGATTCCTCGGATATGGAAACTTGGACCCTTTGTACAGTTCATAGACAAGTGAAAGTGGATACTCTAAAATGCGCAAGATAGCGTGAGTGCTATGGATGGCGCTCGTAGGGAGACGGAACGGATCCATAGTGGAGTATTGATATGGTGAATATGTGGACTCGTGTGCGCCACCTCAAAAGAGTTACTTGCAAATGTAGTTTAGGATAGCCACCGAGTCAAAGCTGGCTTGCTGCAGCTTAAACTCCACCATCCCTTTGTTGATAATGATGCATATGTAGTTAGTTCGATGTAAGTCTTGCTGGGTACATTTGTACTCACGCTTGCCTATTTTATGTTTTTGCAGAGAGACTTCGGCCTCACTACTAGTACCGTGTGGACTTCGACGCTTAGCTTGTTACCTCAGCTACGATCTTGTGCCCTCGGCAGATCTAGTAGATAGTCGCTTCTAAGCCTTTTTCATTTATAGATGTCTCGATTCGCACATATTAGCTTCCGCTTGTGCTTGACTTGTATGTTTCGAAAGCCGGGTCATGAGACCCATGTTTGTAATGTCTCGCCTCCTGAGCCTAATGAATAAATACTTGAGTCGAGAGTCATGTTGTGATGCCATGTTGTATTTGCACATATCGAGCATATTGTGTGTATGTTATTGCAATGCTTGGTATGTGTGGGATCCGACTATCTAGTTGTTTATCTTTAGTTGCCTCTCTTACCGGAAATGTCTCCTAGTGTTTCCACCGAGCCATGGTAGCTTGCTACCGCTCCGAACACTTAGGCTGGCCGGCATGTGTCCTTCTTCGCTCTGGTTCGTCCCTTCGGGAAATGTCACGATGAATACCGGAGTCCTCGCTAGCCTGCTACAGCCCGATTCACTCACGATGACCGACACGCTCGATGCCGGGTCACGGATGCCTCGTCCCTCGTAAGTCTGTGCCACTTTGGGTTTACGACTAGCCATGTCAGCCCGGCCCTTTTCATATGGATGCTAGCGACACTATCATATACGCGCGCCAAAAGGCTAAACGGTCCTGCTAAGGTAAGGCGACACCTGCTGGGATACCGTGCGTGAGGCCGCAAAGTGATATGATGTGTTACAGGCTAGATCGATGTGACATTGAGTCGGGGTCCTGACAGGGTGGGGGGTGGCTGGGCCGGTTCGGTTGGGCCGGCCAAGGTAGGCTAGATGGGTTGAGGCCCAAGGGGGGCGCGGTGGCCAGCTGGGCAAGTCGGCCCAGTTGAGGGGGGGGGGAGTTCTTCCTTTTTTTTTCTGTTTTGCATTTTCTTTTATTATTTCTCTTTTCTATTTTAGTTCATTTTAAAATACTCAGACACTTTCTAAAAATATGTTTTCTTTATTATAATTACCCTTGTAATATTCGGCACCCACCGAGCATTTTTGTTTCAACTTTTGAAAACGTTTGTTGTTTGACATATTTAGAATTTAAATTTCAAAACGGTTTCGAATCATTACGAGGTTAGCAACAATAACCGAGGCGACGTGGCATGATTAGCGTGGGATTACTATAGCATGATTATCCGGGCGTCACAAAAGGAAACACAATATCTAGATCGCCAAGCTTGCCTTCCACGCAAAGGAGAGTCCCATCCGGACACAGGCCGAAGGCTTGAGTCTTGTATCTTCACGCTTCAATAGTCCGGACGTTGTACACAGTCCGCTGTCCGGATACCCCTAATCCAGACTCCTCAAGAGTCTCAACCAAGCTTCAATGACAATGAGTCCGGCGTGCAATATTGTCTTCGGCATTGCAAGGCGGGTTCCTTCTCCGAATACTCCAAAGTACCTGTTACGATGAATAGTTTCCGGCCTCCAATCCATGTTGTGCTCCTTGGCTTCAGCGCCTCAGTAATGACCATCTCCACGTGTCGAGCGAATGTGAGGAGTCGAGGCATTTTTGCATTTGCCACCCTCAATCCTCTGGGCCAACCGTCTATTGAAGGGACAGGGATTCTCAGATCCAAACCTCACTCTCCTCCCTCGAGCTATCATCCTAGAGCGCTCCGCGAAAAACCATTCCAACATGGCCGGCCGTCGCAACTCTTCTGCTTGCCCTCCATGCCCTAAGTCGGGGGATTGGGGAGAGTGCTCAGTTCCCCACAGCCGTTTGGTGAAGTTACAAACCCAAGGGTTTCTCCCACCGTCATTCATGGTCCCCGTCCGAGCTGGAATAGCCACTTATGATGGAGGGGAACAAGTCGAGGGATCTCCTAACCTGCCTCAGAGGAGCGGATATGCCTCATCTCGTGATCTCGCTAAGGGCGCGGTTTCCTATCCACCCGTTTCTTCGCGGGCTCCTGGAGTCTAGGGCCTCCAGTTACACAATCTTACCCCAGCCTCTATTCTGCACATAGCGGGGTATGTCGCCCTTTGCGAGCTATTTTTAGGCTGCGAACCACACTTCGGATTATGGAGGAAGCTGTTTTGCCTTGTCCCCCGCACCCAGGGAGAGTCCCTATGTCAAGTGGGCGGGGCCGAAGTATGGCGCATCACCGAGACCAGATACCTGTCCGGCACTCCTGAGAAGGCACCAGAAAACTGGCCCTCAGAGTGGTTCTATATAAATGACGTTCCACTTCCGGATCCAGTCCGGATAGGTCTCCCCAAATTCAGCAACGCCCCGCCGAGGGCACACTTAAGCTGGTGCCCACGAGGCCCTCAAGAAGAGGACACAAGGAAATATTCCTCCTGATGAACAGGATAAAGTTGCTGGCCAAGTACGGACTGACGATAGTTGAGGTCATGGCAATATGCATAAGGTGGGGAGTGCAGTCGCTCCAATATCGGGGGAAGCCCATGTGGCATTTCAACGGGGAAGACGACACCACCCGCTGCGGTCGTAAGGGTCGGGACTCCGCTGCCGCTTTGGCAAGGATATTATCCGATTCGTACAAAGGGGAAGAGGAGGAGTTCCTCCGCATAGAAACACGGGACGGATTCTCCATGTACAACCCCCCCTAGAGTGGGTAAGTTGCCATTCTTTTCCCAGCTTCATTTACTCTAGCGTTCTTCTGCTAAGTTTAGTTGCATCAATGCTTCCGAGTAGAAACTGAGGAGGGCCGTAGAAGGAATCTTCAGCCCCTCCCCGCAACCAGAGGACCCTGGAAGGGCCCTAGATCCGGGACTCAAAGTAGATCCGGATATTACTGCGGAGCTTGTCAACGGGGTATTTTATCAGGCGAGCTGGGATGGCGCCCTAGTGGCTATTACGGCCTACTACCCTGGATTGCTCCCCACGTCGCGTGTAAGCCAAGCTAAAAAACCCTATCCTCCGAAGAGGACTCCCCCAGGTATTATAACTTACCTTTGAGGCGTCGTTCTATTTACAGAAACAACGGTCGGAGCGAGGGGCCGAGCCCCTAGGGACTCGTCAACCACGAGCGTCCGGATCGGGCAAGCTCAAGAGGAAGGCGGTGAGGGTTGACACACCGCTATAGAGGTAAAGTAATAACCTGTCCTGTAATTATAGAATTTGAAATATGACAACACCCTTTGTGTCTGGCCGGAAGAGGAATAACCGAACTATGTTCGGAGACCCCACCAATCACGCCTCCACCAGCCGGGTTCCAGGACCGGCTTCGGGGGTAGAGGCGGACACGGGGGCAGCACCGCAAAGTTCCCTGACGGAGGATGCGGATATGTGTTCGGCCACGAACTCCGAAGTGGAGAGCGCCATGAATCACCGGCGCCGGAGGGCCGTGCTCCGGAACAACATCTTTTCTGAAGAGGCTTTTAATGCCTTCAATTCGCCGGATGCATATGTCCGAGCTGCTCGAGGCAGGCTTGCCCAAGCGACAAACCAGTATACCAAAGACATACGGGTAAGAAATTTTGATAAGTATGCATAGCAGTAGCCCCTGAGACTTGGAATAGTTGGGACAACTGTTTGAAGGATCAATATACACACAGGTTCTTGTGGACAAGAATGAACAATTGGCGAGGGAGCAGGAGGCATGCAAGGCCCAGCTGACTGATGCGGTAGCCAAGTTAGAGGGATCCCAAAAGGCCCCCTCTGTCAATATTTGTCTCCATTATAAGCAGACGTACCAGTTAGTAAATGGCTGGTGCGGTTAGTCCTAATGTAAGATTCTCGCATAATCCCGGGTGAACCGAGGGCGAATGGGTGACGATTCGCATCTCCAACGGCAGCTAAAGGCTGGCAAGCGCGTCCTTACGCAGGTGACGCAAGAGAAGAACAAGCTACAAGACGCCAATATTCGTCTAGACGTGGAATTAAAGGACGTCCGCGCTCAACTTGCGGACTCCGTGAAGGAGAACAAAAAGCTTCGACGCGGCACTTATGGTAAGAGCTCAAGCGAACTGTGTGATAGTTCGGCGAGGAAGTTTTTGAGAAATTTTTTGCCTGCAGGAATGTTAATGGGTCGCCCTGAAGAGGAGATGCCCTCATCTGCAGGCGATTTGCTGCAAGAACTTGCGCAGTTGCACGAGCGTGCTCGGCAAGTGATGCACGGTGTTGCTCAGGCCTTGTGGCCATCAAGCCTCCTGCCGAATGGCATGGGGGAGCTTGCGGACCTACTTCAAGGAGCCCGGCCGCGCTTCCGTTTGTGGAAGATACCAGCATGCCGACAAGGAGCAAGAGAAGCCTGGGCAATGGTGAAGACGCGCTACACCAAGCTGGACCCGAAACCATATGGCCAAAGTAGGATCAAGGGCCGGATGGGCAAGAAATTCCCGTGAGTCTGGTATATGACCATGTAGCATTAGCCGCTAAGTATTCTCAACAAGATTGTAGGCTAGATAGCCTATTAGATGGTATAGAGGAGGAGTATAGTCAGTCTCAGTGACTTTGTAATTTAATTGGCATAAATAGCCCCTAGCCGGATAGAAATCATTTGTCATGGCGGACCTTTTCGCTTCAGCCCCCGGATCCTATAGTCCGGGGTGTGTCCGAATACCCGCTCGGTTATACAAGAACCGTGGTATGCAAGGAGACCAGGCGTAGGGGTCATAAGTGCTTGAACAGACAAGTACCCAACTAGTTATGTTATATTGCATGGATAGCAAGAAACATCTTCCAGGAGAATAGTTCGCTTAGGGGTTCCTTTCCTCGTGAATGCATGTGTCGATGCACATGTCCGGACTCAAGAATCGACTTACACATGATACAAAGCTTCTAGGGTTTTTGTTGTAACCAACGAATACATCCTTTTTTCACCGATCAATATTCTCTTAAGGAAACTAGCTTTCGCTTCACCTACCTGAGGTACACATCCGCTTAACCGGCAAGAATAATTGCAGAGAGGTGTTCTTTATGCCCCAGCCAATTAACGGGAACGAGGGCATAAACACAAGATCCAGCAACCCAGCTTGGCCACATCTTAAGTCATATCGATGCATATAATGGTAAAGAAAAGACACATATGGAAAAAGAACGCATATTCAATGGGCAAAAAGCCATTTAAAGTACTAAGTCTAGCTTCCAATAGGAAGCCCCTCAGTACAGCCACACACATAGTACGGCCGGAATGATTCGGGAGTCCGCACTGTATTAAATACTTTGTGTGAAGAGAAAAAGGGTCGATAAAGAGAGAAAAAGAGATGGAGCATAATTAAAAAGGAGGGGTGAGAAGACAAACACTGAGTTCGGTGTTAGGAGTAGAATCTCCGGAGTCTAGCGTGTTCCATGGGTTCGGCTCGAGTCTGTTATCGGATGCATTGCATAGACGGTACGTGATACGTCTCCAACATATCTATAAATTTTGATTGCTCCATGCTACTTTATCTAATGTTTTGGGCAATATTGGGCTTTATTTTCCACTTTTATATTATTTTTGGGACTAACCTATTAACCGGAGGCCCAACCCAGATTTGCTATTTTATGCCTATTTTAGTGTTTCGAGGAAAAGGAATATCAGACGGAGTCAAAACGGAACGAATTCAACTAGAGAAGTTATTTTTGGAAGGAAACCCACCTGATGGACTTGGACCCCACATCAGAACATACGGGAGGTGCTCACGAGGGTGGGGGGCGCGGCCACCCCCCCAGGCACGCCCCCTGCCTCGTGGGGCCCCCGTAGCTCCACCGACGTACCCCCTGCACCCATATATACCTACGTATCGTAAAACTTCCAGAACAGAAGATAGATCAGGAGTTCTGCTGCCGCTAGCCTCTGTAGCCACCAAAAACCTCTCTGGGGCCTGTTCCGGCGCCCTGCCGAAGGGGGAACCCATCACCGGTGGCCATCTTCATCATCCCGGCGCTATCCATGATGAGGAGGGAGTAGCTCACCCTCGGGGCTGAGGGTATGTACCAGTAGCTATGTGTTTGATATCTCTCTCGTGTTCTCTCTCATGTTCCTCTATGGCACGATCTTGATGTATCCCGAGCTTTGCTACTGTAGTTGGATCTTATGATGTTTCTCCCCCTCTACTCTCTTGTGATGAATTGAGTTTCCCCTTTGGAGTTATCTTATCGGATTGAGTCTTTTATGAGAACACTTGATGTATGTCTTGCCGTGATTATCTGTGGTGACAATGGGATATCATGTGCCACTTGATGTATGTTTTGGTGATCAACTTGCGGGTTTCGTGACATTGGGGACCTATGCATAGGGGTTGGCACACGTTCTTGACTCTCCGGTAGAAACTTTGGGGCACTCTTTGAAGTACTTTGTGTTGGTTGGATGAATCTGAGATTGTGTGATGCATATCGATAATCATGCCCACGGATACTTGAGGTGACAATGGAGTATCTAGGTGACATTAGGGTTTTGGTTGATTTGTGTCTTAAGGTGTTATTCTAGTACAAACTCTTTATAGATTGATCCGAAGAATAACTTTGAGGTGGTTTTCAGACCCTACCATAATATCTACGCTTGGTCTCCGCTATTAGTGGCTTTGGAGTGACTCTTTGTTGCATGTCGAGGGATTGTTATATGATCTATCTATGTTATTATTGTTGAGAGAACTTGCACTAGTGAAAGTATGAACCCTAGGCCTTGTTTCCTATCATTGCAATAATTGCTTACGCCACTTTTACCACTTCTTACATTGCTGTTTTTATTATTTCAGATTACAAAACCTACATCTACTATCCATATTGCACTTGTATCACCATCTCTTCGCCGAACTAGTGCACCTATACAATTTTCCATTGTATTGGGTGTTGGGGATACAAGAGACATTTTGTTATTTGGTTGCAGGGTTGTTCGAGAGAGACCATCTTCATCCTATGCCTCCCACGGATTGATAAACCTTAGGTCATCCACTTGAGGGAAATTTGCTACTGTCCTACAAACCTGTGCACTTGCAGGCCCAACAACGTCTACAAGAAGAAGGTTGTGAATTAGACATCAGTATGCTCCTCCAGTGAGAACTTTGTCAATGACGAAGGGACCTTCCCACTTCGGTTTGAGTTTGTCCTTCTTCTTCTCCGGTAGGCGTAGAACGAGTTCGCCAATATTGTAAGTTTTGGCCCGCACTTCTCTCGCTTTGATATCGCCGAGCCTCGCCATCGATAGAATGCAGAACGGGCTTTTGCGACATCGCCGCCCTTCTCCGTGGCATCCAAATTATCCTGCCGATCTAACTCGCTTCCTTCTTCGCATACGCGCACGCTGCAGAATCATGTATTATGTCGCAAGGTAGTATCGCTTCGCACCATACACCATAAAAATGGTGTATATCCGTGGTTCGATTCGTGGTCCGCAGCCCCGTGAGTACGGAGTCGAAGCTCTCTACCAAAGGCGATCCGATTCTGTTAAAGATCGCACTAGTCTGGGTTTGATGCCGCTCATGATGAGACCATTTGCCCGTTCAACCTGGCCGTTTGTTTAAGGGTGGTAGACGGAAGCGTAGTCGAGCTTAATGCCCATTTTGCCGCACCAAGTTTTCACTTCATCGGCTGTGAAATTTGAGCCGTTATCAGTGATGATGCTCTGGGGGACACCGTACCGGTGTACGACCCCGGATATAAAGTCTATTACTGGTCCAGATTCGGCCGTTTTAACTGGTTTGGCTTCGATCCATTTGGTGAATTTGTCCACCATGACCAATAAGTATTTTTTCTTATGGCTTCCCTCTTTAAGAGGTCCGACCATATCCAGCCCCCAGACCGCAAAGGGCCAAGTTATGGGGATTGTTTGGAGAGCGGTAGGGGGCATATGACTCTGATTGGTGAAGAGCTGGCAGCCGACGCAATGTTGGACAAGGTCCTGTGTGTCTGCTCGGGCCATCGGCCAATAGAAGCCTCAGACGAAGGCTTTGCTTACTAGCGCCGAGCTGGCGGCAGGTCCGCCTGGCCTGCATGGATTTCAGCCGGTTGCCGCTTCTTCTTCTTCGAGATGCACCTTTGGAGCACTCCTCGCCGCTTGTAGAGTTCCCTTCGTGAATTTGTAAGCTTTAGAACGCTGGACTATGTAGCGGCTTCATTTTGGTTCGGGAGCTCCTACCTATTTAGGTAGGCTAAGAAAGGCTCGCCCATGGGGCGATTATTACGACCATGATTTCGTGGGTCAAGAAGTTATTTCGTGGCGAGCCTCGATTGTGTCCGATGGTTCGAGTCCGGGGTGTATTCGATCCGTGTCGGTATTGCCGACTTCTTCCCATACTACGGATGGCTTGAACAGCCTTCCGTGAATATATTAGGTGGGACAGGTCGATTTACGCCGATGCGGGCGAGGACGTCCGCCGCTTGATTATTTTCTCGAGCCACATGGTGGAATTCGAGCCCCTCGAACCGAGCTGACATTTTGAGGATAGCATTACGATAGGCCGCCATTTTTGGATCCTTGGCATCAAAGTTCCATTTATTTATGATATTGCGAGGTTCGAATCCTCACAAGACTTCCAAGCGTTGATGCCCATAGATACCGCCATCCGAAGACTATGCAATAGAGCCTCATATTCGCTGCATTGTTGAGTCTCTGTATAATATTTGTAGGACATACTAGATCGTGTCTCGGTGGGAAACGCCAGACTACCCCTCGCTCCCCATCCGCCAGCATTTTGGAGCCGCTAAAGTGCATGATCCAGCTTGGAGTACACGCCGATTCTTTAGGGAGTTCGCTTCATTCATTCGGGCACAAAGTCATCCAAGATTTGCAACTTAATGGCCCGTCGTGGTTTGTATATTATGTCGAACGGAGGAGCTCGATAGCCCATTTAGCAATCCGGCCCGTAGCGTCGCGGTTATTAATTATGTCGTTGAGTGGTACTTCAGAGGCGACGGTAATCGAACACTCTTGAAAGTAGTGTCTTAGCTTCCGGGATGCCATGAAGACCGTGTATGCTATTTTTTGATAGTGTGGGTATCGGGATTTGCATGGAGTGAGGACCGTGGATACGTAATAAACCGGCTTTTGAAGCGGGAATTTGTGTCCGTCCACCTCTCGTTCGATGACAAGCACTGCGCTTACCACTTGATGTGTTGCAGCTATGTATAGTAGCATAGGTTCACCGATGTTTGGCGCTGTTAGGACTAGATTACTGGCCAATAAGGTCTTTATCTCATCGAAGTCCGCCGCCGCTGCATCCGGCCCATATAAAGTGTTCTGCAATCAAGGAGGCGGTAAAGAGGCAATGCCTTCTCTCCTAGCCTGGATATAAAGCGGCTCAAAGCGGCCATGCATCCAGCTAGCTTCTGGATGTGCTTGAGGTCTGTTGGCATAGCCAACTGCGACAGAGCTCGGATTTTTGCTGGATTCGCTTCGATTCCTCTATTGGAAACAATGAAGCCCAGCAGCTTCCCTGAGGGGACACCGAAAACGCACTTTTCCGGATTCAACTTGATGTCGTATGTCCGGAGGTTATCGAATGTAAGCCTCAAGTCATCTATTAGGGTTTTGACGTGTCTAGTTTTTATGACCACGTCGTCCACATATGCTTCCACTATTTTTCCGATTTATTTTCCGCATATGTTTGAATCATGCGCTGATAGGTTGCGCTGGCATTCTTGAGCCCGGCGGGCATAGTGTTGAAGCAAAAGGGCCATATGGCGCTATAAAAGCTGTTGCAGCTTGGTCGGACTCGCTATCTTTATTTGATGGTATCCGGAGTAGGCGCCGACAAAACACAATGAGTCGTGTCCAGCTATGGCATCGGCGATTTGATTGATGCGAGGAGGAAAGGGATCCTTGGGGCAAGCCTTCTGAGGTCTTTGAAGTCGACGATAAGCGCCAAGATTTGTCCTTTTTGGTACCATTACCAAATTTGCCACCAATCCAGATGTTTAATATCTCGATGAATCCGCCTCAAGCAGCTTGGCTAGCTCTTCCCCATGGCTTGTCTGTTTGGGTTCTGAAAACCGCCTTAGGGTCTGTTTGACCGGTTTGTATCCCTTTAGTATATTGAGGTTGTGTTCGGCCAGCCGACATGGGATGCCCGGCATGTCCGAAGGGTGCCAAAGTAAATGTCCCACCCTCACAGAAGAAATCTGCAGCGGCGACATCCATCATGGGGCTCAACTGTGTCCCAATGGATGTTGTCTTCGTGGGGTCCGTTGGGTGGACTTGGAATTTGACTATCTCTTCTGCAGGTTTAAATGAGGTGGACTTGGGTCATTTGTCGAGTATCACATCGTCCCTGTCCACGGTGGCCCACAGTGTTGTTAACTCTTCGGCTGTTAGGGCTTCAGATAATGCCTCCAGGGCTAGTGTTGCTGTTTTATTTTCGGCGCGAAGTGCGACGTCCGGATCACTAGCTAGAGTGATGATTCCGTTGGGTCCGGGCATTTTAAGCTTCATGTACCCGTAATGGGGTACAGCTTGAAAGCTTGTAAACGCGCCCCGCCCTAGAAGAGCGTGGTATTCGCTGCTGAAGGGAGCCACTTGGAATGTGATTTCTTCGGACCTATAATTCTCCAGGGTGCCGAATACCACATCGAGTGTGATTTTTCCCGCGCACCGCGCTTCCCAAGTAGGGACGATTCCCCTGAAGGTGGTGCCGCTTTGATCAATGTGGCCTTTATCAATTTCCATTTTATTGAGCGTTTCTTCATAGATCAAGTTTAACCCGCTTCCGGCATCCATGAGTACTTTGGTGAGCCAAAAGTCGTCCATGATCGGGCTAAGGACTGATCGGCGCGCCGGACAGCTCTGAATCGAGGTCCATCACCGCATTGAAAGTTATAGCAAGTTGTCGCTCCAGGGGTTTATCTTTGCCACATGGCAAATTTCCGCAGAGCTTCGATGAGCTCGCTATACCTGGTTGTTCGAGGCGAAAGTCTCAAGACCGTTAGTACCAGACAGTCTCGCCGCAGGATGTTGCCCGCTTATGGCTTACAAGAAGATCTCGCCACTTTTTGCCACCGCCAGAGTATCCAACATGCCCTAAGGCTATGAGTTGGTATTGTATCCGGAGTACTATGGAGCTTACATGGTCTGGTCGAGCCATTCTTCCAATACGGATCCCCGCCTCGGGTGGGCTTTGGTTTCTGGGGATTGATCGACGACTTATGAGAGTTCATCCGCTTAGTTCTACAAAGGTCTTGGTGAGAGCAAGATTATCCCAAAATTTGTTTGGGTCTTCCAAGCGCTTCCATCGCACAAGATTTTCATACTATGATTGTCAAGTCCGCTGGTTGCATTTCATGTCGCGGGCGGCTTATAGCATTGAGGAGCCCTTCGTCTGTAGTAGTTTTTGCAGAAGAGCGAGACCATGTTCTCCTCAAGCGCAAGATTTGACCTTGTTAAGCGCAAGGAGGAATCTAGCCCAGTAATGATGTACCGTTTCCTGGGGCTCTTGCCTGATGCGGGAGAGACATTTTAAGTCCAGATAGGTGTTGTTAGCAGAATCCGGATTTTGATCTGATCCAACGCCCAAGGGCGCGGGCGGTTCCGAGCTTAACGGCTCAGAATCCGGAATACCGTCCAATTTCTTTGGCCCAATGCCTGATTCTAAGCCCTGGGCGTGGGTCATGTTTTCCTTTGAGCAGGTTTTCGGCTCAAGGAGTTCGACAATCTGAACATAATTTGTCCTCAAAGTTGAGGGACAATCCGCTGCGGTTCCTCCACTATCGCCACTTCATGGGTGGCATTGGGACCTCATGTCCCTTCGGTCGGGTTTAAGCCCAATCCGGTCATAGTTTTTAGCGACTCCCAGAGCGGTGATGCGATCCAAGAGTTCATTAAGGGAGGAGAGCTCCATTGGATCCATCTGTTAGGCAAGTTCCGAACTGACGCGAAGGTTATGGTTGACGACCCGAGAGGCCATCGTCGGCGCCTCTGCCGATGGGGCGGCCATGATGAAGCCGCCGAGTCGGAGCATCTGGCCTATAGCCAGAGCTCCCTCCAAGGTAATGCCGTCCTTGATGGTGAGACAAGCCATCGAGCCTTGCGGCGACGTCCCAGAGGAACTCTCAATGAAGCCGGCGGATCTTGGGTAGGGGGTCCCGATCTGTGCGTCAAGGCTGATGGTAACAGGAAGCAAGGGACACAGATGTTTACCCAGGTTCGGGCCCTCTCGATGGAGGTAAAACCCTTCTTCCTGCTTGATTAATATTGATGATATGGGTAGTACAAGAGTAGATTGTCGGTGTACTAAGGTAGGGGGTACCCAGCATTCTCAACTTAGCATCGGCAGCCGCAGCCCCCTGCTGCTCCTCCATATGCTTGCCGGAGACCATTCCTGCTCCATACCAAGCCATTCAAGAACAAAGTGTACAAGACAAAAGCTCGAGACCCCGGCAAGAGGAGCTTGCCGGAAGGCTGCTCTGTGCTCAAGATTACGCCACTCATGAAGCTCCCTACGAGAGGAGCTCGCCGGGGACCAAGACTACACCACGTAAGACACGCTTGGCGCTTATACGCCCGGGCGAGGGCCCGGAGCGGTAAGTTATAGAGCCCGACAAGCTCCCGCCCGGCAAGATCAGATCCCGCAAGGTACTTGCCGGGCGAAGGCGGTTGCGTTTCGCTTCTTCCAGCTCATCCGCCCACGCCGCCTTCAACTTTCTCCAGAGACGCGTGGGGGGTGGTCAGGTGCATGAGGGGTGCGGTGGCACTCCACGGTGGTGGCTCCATCGCCGCGGCAAACGGAGACGCAAGGGCGGAGCTTTTGGGGCGACGGCGACGGCATTTAATGCTCTTGTCCCTCTCACAAAAGTAGGTAGAATCCACTGCTCAAGCAATCGTAGCGCACCGTTCCCGCGACCGCTACAACTACCACCTCTTTACGCTTTTTACCCCTCTACCCCACGCTGACACCTGCCGGTGACCCCTGCTCTATAAAAGGAGGCCCATGCACAATGTAGAGGGGGTTCGAGGTTCGGATCCTGGCAACTATAGCGCCAGGGTTCGGGCCGATCCGTTCACAAGACCACACCACCATACGCCGCATTCTTGAGCAAGATCAAATACAACATAAAGCAGCAGAGGGTTTACGCGACCATCGCGCCCGGCTGGGTAAAATCCCCGCGCGATCGCCTCGATCCGCTTCTCCGCGCCTCCGCCTCGCATCGAACTCACGAAGGCCGCCCCGCCCCATAGGTGTCGAGCCCGAGCCGCCGCCGGCATCTTTGGCGCGCCGTAGGGGCGCCGAGGTTGTGCGGACCTGATCCGCGTTCAAGCCACATCGCGCCTTTCATCAACCTTCTCCAGCTTCGCTGCCGCTTCATCGACAATCGCGCATGGCCTCAAGACGCAGGGCCTCAAGGGTTGCAGACTCGTCTCATGTTTCACCCGCCGCTACCGGAGCCGCCGGTAGGCGGAGGAGACGCCGTCGAAAGGGTGGACACCGGCGAGGGCACTCGCGGGCGCCACTCGCATCTGTGGATCGGCGGATGACCGCGCCGCCTCCGTGAGATCCCCGCCCATCTCAACGCACGACGACCCAGCAGCCGCCATACCACGGAGGTGGTATCCGCCGCTGAACTGGACGCGCCGAGGCTCGCGGGATGTTCCAACCCCCGCCTGCACGCAGTAAAGCGAAGGTGCCGGCAGACCTCGCTCCTTCTAACACCAGAAGCCCGAAAAGGCCCCACTCTCGCACCGCCGCTTCCCGCTTCCTCCACTTCCTGCGAAGCGCCACAAGAGCGCAATGTTCTCGACTTCTCTCCGCGGACAAAGCCGAGGACCGGAGGGCTACCATCTGTAGCCTCGACGCCGCCAACAACGATCGTCCACAAGCAGCTAATGGCTTTACAGCCACGGCAAGTCGAGAAGACGGCGTCGGCGGCGACAGACCGCCGGGTGCAACCACCGCACTCCCCGCCGCTGAAGCGAAAGACGCCGCCACGCCGAACAACGCCGACGACGGCTCCACGGCATCGCCGGATCCGCGGCTCGCCGATCAACGCCAGTCCTTGACGATCGGCGGCGAGGACGCCGACCACGATCGAGCGCCGCCGAGACTCGGGCGACAATCAGACCAAAGAGCCGGAAGCACTGCCGACGCTGCAAGACGCCCGGGCGAAAGCCAGCGACTTGTCAGACGCGGCGGGCTGCCCCTGCTCACCCGAGAGTTGCGACGCGCCCAAAGGGCTCCAAGATGAAGAATTTCAAGCCCGACGTGTCGGAGAAGTACGACGGCAAGACGCACCCTCGGAATTCCTCAAGATTCTACACCATCGCGTGCAAAGCTGCCGGGGCGCGACGAGAAGATTCGGCAACCACTTCCCGCCGGTGCTTAGGCCGAACGCTCGCTTCTGGCTTATGCACTTGCCGGAAGGCTCCATTTCTTCTTGGCAGACATTTGCCATCGCTTGTTGGCGCCTTCACCGGGCGCCACAAACCCCACGGCCAGAGAGCGATCTCCACATTTTGACCCGTATGAAGGGGAATCCTCGCGCAAGTACATCCAACGCTTCAGCCGCAGTAACACAACATCTCGATGTCCACCTCCGCCGCTGTTATCGCCGCTGCTCCACCGTAACGCGGCGAACCGCCGCGATGCGTGAAGAGATGGCGACGACCAAGATTCGACGCCGCCGAGCTTTATGCTCGGGCCGATAAATGCGCGACGTCGAAGAAGGGAGAAGGCTTCCGGGAGGATGTCAAGCGCTAGAGGAAGCGACTCGACGACGCCGCCTCAAAGAAAGAAGCGCCAAGCGCAGATCTTTCGAAGAAGAACAAGGAACAGTGTGCTTGCCGTCGAAAAGTCCGCAAGGAAGCTCCCGCCAAGCAAACACAGGTTGGCAACTCCGCAAGGAGCTTGCCTCGTGGGCGGCAGCCGACAAGCAAGGCGGCCCGCAAGCAATATCGCAAAATCCACCGTACTCAAGGGCCACGACCTCTACAATCGCAAGCGCCGACTATCTCTGCCGAAAGCAAAGAAAAGGCTGAGTACGAGAGGCGCGACAAGGAGAGGGCCCAAGGTGGCGGAGGAGAACCGAGCAAGAAGCGGCCATTCAACGGTCGGGAGGACCCCGGCAAGGCCAAGCGGCGACAAGGTGATCGACCTTCCGGAGCCGCGACAAGGATGAAGAAGATGGCGACGAGGACATGGGAGATGAGGATGACAAGGAACAGAGTTCCGTAAGGCCACGGAGGTCCCCAGGCGCCGACGGTGGTGCTCGTTGCACACCTCCCACCGCCAATTAAAGCAAGCGCGCGTGAGGTGAATGCAGCAGAGCTACCCATGGAGTCGCAAGCAGTTCTCAAATGGTCCGCACGCCCATCATTTTCGATCTCGAGATCACCCCACCGCACCACCGCGGTCGGGTGTTTGCCGATGTTGGTCTCACCCACCGTCCGCAACCTCAAGGTCACCAAGATGTTGGTTGACGGCGGGCGGGCTGAACTTGATCTCCTCGCTGTAATCGAAACTCCAAATTCCGCACGGAGAGCTCGAAGAGACCGGTTCTTTCCAAGGAATCAACCCGACGGAGTAGCCCAAGGAAAGATCACTCACCGTGACCTTTGGCGGGAGCTCAACTTCAGGACCGAAGGCCACTTTCGACGTCGCCGATATTCCGCTGCCGCATAACGGATACTCGGCCGCCCCGCTTCTCGCCAAGTTCATGGCAGCTTCCCATTATGCTTACAACGTGTTTCAAGATGCCGGGCCGATGAGCGCCATCACCGTCCATGGCGACAAGAAAGATGCGCTTTATCTCGCGCCGACAAGATCTACGGACGCGCAGCAGCGGCCGACAAGGATACGCTTGTTACCAAGCTCCCGGGAAGAAGACAAGACCAAGTCCGCAAGCGCCCGGGCCCACTCCGCGATCGCACCTCTTCGAGTATTGCGCTGTCGGGGACGCCTGGCCGAGTTCCGCCGCAAGTGTAAAAGGGAATGGCTGCTCCGCCATGACCAAGAAGGTGTCCGGCCAGGAGGACGCGACTGTGGTACCTTCACCATCGCAAGCCACGCTGACAAAGAATAGGAAAGCGCCGTTATTTTCTCAAGGGCGAATGTCGGATGTTTGCATGGCAACCATCCGACATCCCCGTGTTCCTGTGAAGGTAATTGAGCACAAGCTTGCCGCTTGCCCTCATGCGCGCCCGGCAAGCAAAAAGTAAGGAAGCAAGCCGTGGAGCGCCAAGAATTCATCGCTGAAGAAATCAAGAAGCCGAGGCAACAGTGGATCGCTGAGTGGGCACTCGGAGTTGTCGAGCTTTGGACTCAAGTTCAAAGTACTTCAACTATACAGAGCCGGCTTTGGCAGAATTATAGCGTAATGGACCCCAACACCGATGAAGAGGTCCAAGAAACAAGTGCACCTGCAAGAAGCGGCAAGTGAATGGGTAATGTACTTTGATGGTGCCTTCGCTGCAAAGGCGCCGGTGCGGCGTGGTACTATCGCACCACCGGAGAGCACCTCAAGTATGTCATCCAGATGCACTTCCCAAGAGAGCAAAGCGACAAACAACACCGCTGAATACGGATTGCGCCGAACTTGGGATCAAGAAGTTGATTGTGCGGGGGATTCCTGGGGTAGTCCGCAAGTTAACAAGAGCTATCGAGCCCTTGATGGAAGCTTATGTAGATGAAGTGAGGAAGCTTGAGGAGCGCTTTGAAGGTTTGCGATGGAGCATGTCCCGAGAGCTCAAAATGAAATCGCAGATGGATTTTCAAAATGTGCTTCGATGAAGTTACTGTGGAACCAGGAACCTTCTTGCTCAAGTTGACTCAACCTCCGTCACACCATCGATTGGGCAACCCAAGAAGAGAAAGTTGGTCTCCGGCGACTACTTGCCGGGCGGATCACCCCGAGGCCGCCAAAGTCCCTAAGATCAACGGACAGACGCCGAGGAACAGTTTGTTCTCATGATCCCCGGATCTGCACTTGAAGCAAGTGTTCTCGACAAGCCTTGCCTCGCAAGCTTGCCGGGGACCTTCACCCGGCAGACCCAAAGATCCTTGCTGAGAAGTTGAGGTCCCCGCAGCAGCCCTCACACCATTAGTCCTTGCCGCTGAGCCTCGAGCTCCGCATGGGCACAGCAGATCGTCCTTCTTGCAAACCGGAGAACTTCCCGACGACCTCAAGAAATAGAAAGGGTAACCAGACAATAAGTATGTACCAGTTGTGGACAACGAGCTGCATGTAAGAAGGCTCAATGGTGTCGATCAAGTGCATCTCCGTGGAAGACGGATGAAGGCCGGGCAGAGATACATGGAGGCATATGCGCCACCACATTGGCGAAGAGCACTTGTCGGAAAGCTTCGACAAGGGTTCTTTTGGCAAGAAGCCTCCAAGATGCAATCGCACTAGTAACCGCGCGGTTGCGGGGCCCATGCAAAGCAAATTCACCACCAGCTCAAGCTCTCCAAACAATCCCTTTATCCTCGCCCTTCGGTCCGGGGCTCGATATCTCGGCCCTTTCCCCGTTGTCGGGGCTTTGAGTACTTGTACGTAGCAATCGACAAGTTCACAAAGTGGCCGAAGCGGAGCCAAGAAGAAAGGTGACAAGACAAATAGCGGTCAAGTTCTTTTCAGTCGATTGTGTGCCGCTCGATCCCTAACAGATTATCACCGACAACGGTACACATCCACTAGCCGCACCTTCATGCAAGACGCCCAAGACCTTGGCGCCAAGGTCTGTTGGCTCGCTGCTTCACCCAAGGAGCAACGGTCAGCGTAAGGGCCACGTCAAGTGCTGCGCGACTCAAGACAAGAACTTTCGACAAGCCGCGCAAGTGCGTAAGAAATTGATAGAGGAGCGCCGGCGCTCTTGGTCGATCGAACGACACCAAATCGAGCCACCGGACATACACCCTTTGCTCTAGTCTATGGAGCGTAAGCAGTTCTCCCCACGGAACTCAGATACGGATCTCCTCGAGTGCTCGCTATGACGAGCTTGAGCAAGGGCAATCGCGACAAGATGACGATTGCCCTCGAGGAGGGACGCCTCCAAGTTGTCAGACGAGCTGCTCGATACCAGCAAGCCTTGCGCCGCTACCATAGCCGCAAGGTCAAAGCCAGAGTCTCGAGGAAGGCGACTTTGTTCTTCGGGCGTGTTCAGTCCGCCAAGAATTCCAACAAGTTGACGCCGAAGTGGGAAGGCCCTTATCGGTGAGACAAGTCACGAGGTCTGCCGCCGTCCGCCCGAGACCAAAGAAGGCTTGCCAAAGGAGTAACTCCCGAACATAGAGCATCTTCGCAAGTTCTACCCATAAGGCGCGTTGCCGTGACCTCTTCCGCAACCACCTTTTGTACAAAAGCCTTGCCACCGCAGCATGTAACCCTTTGTATAAAGCCGGGCGCAGACTGCCGTGCAGCAATAAAGTTTCCGTGTTTTATGCTTATTTGCTTCTTCTCATGCTCTTCTTTGCTATTTGCATGAGTTATTTGGCATCTTTTCAGATGACACGATATCCGCAAGCAATAGCACGCCTAAAAGCCATATGCTTTTTCCTTCTTCTCTTCCTTGTCTCTAAGCAAAAGAAACATTCCTCGTGCACAAGTTTGTCGGGGAAGGAAGTGGAAGATGAACCAAGTGCTGTTCAAGAAAGAGATGGCTTGCCGGATCAAAGCCCGAATTTTTAAGTTGCCTTCCTTGAACAACCACACTTCAGATGGAAAACTTGTGCTCGGAGGAACCTACCGTGGATAGCCACGCCTTATCTTGTTTCCGAGCGTGCTCAACGATTTAAGTGAGATGCGACAAAATGTTGCGCCCTTGTTTCGCTTTTCGAGTCCACCCGCAAGCTAGGTGCTGGCGGCAAGCCACGGCAAGGTTGCTTGCCGGCAAGACCTTAGCCAAAGCAGGTCCGCCTGAGCTCGACACTCAATACCATGCAAGGGCTCCTTGCCGACAAAACTCCTAGAAGCATAAAGTTGAAACATGCGGAGTTGAGAATCAAAACAAGGAGATAACACCGCCTCGCTGATCAAAATAAAGGTAATATCTACAAGGAATAACTGGTCATAACGACTAATGAGTTCATAGCAACCTGTGCAAAGAACAAAAGAGAAAGATAAAGAACTTGGAGGCCTAGTCTACGCGGGTCGCCTCCATCCTCGGGATCTTGTTCACTTTGGCAATGATATGGGCGACCGCTTCCTTCGTAGAGCCTCCATGTCCGCTGGCCGGCGGCAAGCTGCGAAGGACGTTGGAGAGGTTTATACCGGGTTGCGTATACGATCTTCGCCAAGACGCTACCATGGTTCCTCAAGACAGCTGACGACCTCTTCGGCGAGCTGCGCGATCTTCTTCCGCAGATTTGCAAGAGTCGGGCGCGACCCTCAAGAAGAGGTCGAGCTTGGCGCCGTGGAGCGAGGTTTGATCCGGGAGTAGATGAGATGCTCCAGCCAGCGCCAAAGAGCCTCGGTCGATGGCGGACGCAGAAGACACCAAATCTCGGTCTAGATCTCGACGACGCGACGGAAATCCTCGGCTGCTTTGTTGGCACCGCCACTAAGGATCGCTTCGCGAGCTCCTCATTCAGCCTGGTTTCCGTCCCGGCAGCGCCGAGCGAGTCCTTCAACGCAGAAATTTTCTCGCCGAGATCCTCGACGGAGTCCTTGGCGGCCTTCAGCTCATCGCCTTTCTCGGCAAGACGCGCTCGAGCTCGAGTTGGTGTGGGTGTACTCTCTACCCATGGTGAGCGCGGCGATCTTCTCCGAGTCCACCTTCAACAGCTCCTCCAGCTCTGCCGACCTTGGCGGCAAGATCTTCCTTGGCGGCCTCCGCGTCGCCACGCATCTTTCGCCTCCTTCAATTCCTCGCCGAGGGCTTGCTCCCCGAACGGCAAGGTCTTCCTCAGAGGCGCTAAGGGCAACCTTCGCTGGTTGAGCTCTCCTTCTCGCCGACAGCTCCACTCCGCGAGCCGCTGCTGCTTCTTCGCCTCGGCTTTCCAAAGAGCCACCCTTCATACTGCCCGGCGAAGTTGTTTCACGCTCTCCGCCACCTCGCGAGAGCAGCCTGGTTGGCGGCGCTGAGCTCCGCCGCCTCCATCTCCTCGGCGGCCTTAGCGGCAAGGGCCTCCCGGAAGCGAAGCTACCGTCTGCCCGGTAAGGGCCAGAGCCGGTGAAGCAGCTCCTCATCGAGCCCGCCGCCTCCGCCGCCCTCGACGACCTTCAAACCCGCTGGAGGCGAGGATCTCCTCGTCGAAAGCTCGCCCTCCGCGGGGCTCAAGGGACGACGAACCCCACGGCATCTGGATGAAGACGCCGCTAGGGGCTTCAAGTAGTAGCTGTGTCGTTTTTCTCCGCGGAGGGGTCGGGCGGTCGGCGCAGACTTGACGCCTCCCGCAGCCTCCGGCCAGGTGCGGTCACCGCCCCTCCGCCGGCCGGCTCGCAGCCGAGGCAGTCTCAAGCTGGTAGGACTCGGCGGCTCCCGCCGCTGCCCTCGACGACAGAGCTGCCGCCGCCACCTTGCACGCCCTCCACCTCGATGACGACTTCCATCTCCATCCGCTCGGGGAGGAGGAGGATCTTGAAGAAGAAGAAAGAGCAAAAGCAGTTCAAGCAAATATCCAAAAAGAGGCGACACCAAGAAGGCAAAGTTGCAGTGGACTTACCTTGGCGGACATCTTCAGCGGCGGGCTCTCTTGCCGGGAACCATCCCTTGCCGGAGTAGCCCTCGCTGGCTGTCCACCCTTGGCGGGTACTTGCCCTCGGCGGAGTACTCGCCTTGGCGGGACGCTTCCCTTGCCGGGAGTCCAACCTTGGCGGGATGGAGGGACCGCCGCTCCTCAAGGGCGCACTCCGATGCTCATGCCGCCGCGCTCCATCCTCGCACAAACCAAGACAAACGCATCAAGATATTGAAACAAGATGAAATCTCCTGACGCGCCCGGCGAAGCGAGCAGCGGGACCCTGATTTCACTGGGGCTACGCTTGGGGCTGCCTCGAACGGCGCTGGTCCGCAGTTTGCTCCGCACGCCCCTGTCGCTTCGTGAGGCGGGTCATCCGCGATTACCACGGGCACCTTGGTTTTTCGCCGCCCGCCAACAAGGTCCCAAATCAGCACAAGAGCGAGATTAGCCACAACAATAATCAAGGCGAATTTAAGAAGATGAGGATTTCGGTACTCACCTCGTTCTTCCTCGTCGCCCCGCCAAGGCGGAGAAGTCATACCGCACCGGGTTGCGCGCAGGAGCAGGAGGCGGAGGCCCTCTCGGGCGCTTGGCGCCTCGGGCTGGGGGGCTGCGAAGATCCAGCCTGCCGCAGCCGGGCCCGAGGAGCAAGGAGCCGCCGCCCGCCGAGAAGACCTCGTCCACCCGGCGCCGGCCTGCGAGGCGCCTTGCCGTGGCTTCGCGCTGGTCGCCTCCGCCATGTCTGGTCGGTCGCCCCGGCTGCCTCGACTCTCGGAAGCTTGCGCCTGGCGAGCCGGTAGTTGCCGGGGCTTATGATTGCTTCCGCCACCGCCTTGCGAGGCGCTTCAACGGGAACGCCTAGGGCTCGCCCGGGCGGGAGGTCTCCGACGACGGGAGAGGTCGCCGTCAGAAGGTCCGTGGACCCGCCGGGCGCCCTCGGCGACGCTGCATCCTCCCCTCCTCCTCGCTGCCGGGCTCACTCACATCAGACCACCGCCTGCGCTGCCCCTTTTTCTCTCGCGCTCTCGCTCCCTCCGACGCCCCGCCTCCCTGCGGGCGCCTCCTCTCCGGCAGCGACACCTCTTGCCGCGGCCTCGGCCACATTCCATGAATTCGGAGTGCCTCAGAGGGGACCCCGGCAAGCGCTGCGGGAGGAAGTCGCAGCAGTCTGCAGATCTCCGCCGCCTCCGCTTGATAGGACTCTCCGCAGCCTCCGCCTCCTCGGGTGTACAACTGACTTTCACGCCGCTGCACTGCAGCGGCCTCTTCGCCCGAGAGGCTATGTAGGCGAAGCTCGTCTGTGGTGTCCCGCCAGCCCCGGATCTCGTCCTTGTTCTTCGCTACTTCGAGGGTGTCGAAGAAGTTGAGGACGCTCCGCTGGCTCGGCGGAATCCATGAACGCCCACGCCGTGTGAGTCGCATGCGGGCATCATGGCGGGAGGCGATCTCGAGCTGCGTTGTTGCAAAGGGGCACCACTCCCGGGAAGCTCGAACCAATCTGGATGGGCCGGTCGATTTGAAGAGTTCCCGACCATCCCCATCAGCTCCAGCGCCGCGGAAGTTGAAGTTCAGCCCGGGCGCAGCCTCATTATATCCCTCGCGCCAGACTCCCGGCCGCCTTTTCCCGTCTCCGGAGAGGGCGATCGCGCGGCGGAGGAAGTCTGCACTCATCGCTGCAATGGACAGCCCCGCTTGTCGAAGACGGCGATCCGGACGAGGGCAACATCGAGCTTAATATCGTCCGAATCCAGCTCGCTTCCAATCTCTGCGCCAATGGGCGTGGTGCGCGGGCGCGGTGAAGGGCTGCGGCTCGCTCGACGATCCAAAGACCAATCTGCGCCACTCTTCCCACTTGACGCTGGAGCTCCCGGCAAGCACGACCTCTTCAAGTTCAGACGGAAAACCCAAGAAATCCCTCCGGAGAGGGGGGGGAGCCGGCTCGCCTCGGGGTAAAGAAATGCCTAAACAGAGCTACATTTGGGTATATCCCTATGAAGTTTTCACACATATAAAGCGAAAACCGCCATTGTGAGGACGGCGTTGGGGGTGAAATCAAGAAGGTGGAAGCCATATGTGTTCATGATGTCACGTAAGAATTCAGAAAAGGAGGACAAAGACCGCAGGGAAGAAAGCATGCGAAGAAATAGTACCCGCCAGATAGTTGTCCATGGTGGCGGCGGATGAGCTCGTCCGAGGATGCGCCGAGGTCCTCTTGGACCAGAACAAGAAGTACTTGCCCTGAGTTCTTGCGCGCCGAGCCGCAAGGGAAGACGACGCTCTTCTCCTCAAGATCTGGCGAGCTCTTCCGCCGCCGGTTTCTCCTTCTTGGTCTTCTCCGCCTTCTCCTTCCCCTTTCTCGGTCTTCGGGCCATGGCGGAGGCGGCGGGGAAGGAGGACGAAGAACTGACGGCGCCGCTAACGCAAGAAGCGGCGGAGGAGATGCGAAGCGGTGCGAGAAGATCTCGGAGGAGGAAGAAGAAGCAATGAAAGCGATGGAGGGAACCGCGCCGCTTCTCTCTGTTTTTATGGGGAAGTGGAGGACGCCCGCTTTTCTCATTAAAGACATGGGCACGCCCTATCCCACGACGCCGCGATCGACGCTGCAGCTGCCGCAACGGGAAGGCGGCAGATGCGAAGTGGATTCGACGCGCCATGGGTTTCCCGTGTCTGCAGACGTTTTGGGCCCGCCCAACAGCGCTGCACTGCAGTGTGGCCCAGCCCGGGGCTCTGCCGGTGTATTAAGGTAGGGGTACCTCAAGTACTTAACTTGTGCACGGCAACCGCAGCTCCCGCAAATGGCTCCACCATATGCTTGCCGAGACCATTCCCGCTCCATACCAAGCCATTCAAGAACAAAGTGTACAAGACAAAAGCTCGAGACCCCGGCAAGAGGAGCTTGCCGGAAGGCCGCTCTGTGCTCAAGATTACGCCACTCATGCAAGCTCGGCGAGGAGCTCGCCGGGGACCAAGACTACACCACGTAAGACACGCCTTGGCGCTATACGCGCCCGGCGAGGGCCCGGGAGCGGCAAGTTATAGAGCCCGACAAGCCCCGGGCCCGCAAGATCAGATCCTGCAAGGTACTTGCCGGGCGAAGCTGAGCGCGTTTCGCGCCCAGCTCATCCGCCCACGCCGCCTTCAACTTTCTCCAAAGACGCGTGGCGGTGGTCGTGCTTGCATGAGGGTGCGGTGGCACTCCACGGTGGTGGCTCCATCGCTGCGGGCAAACGGAGACGCATATGGGAGCTTTTGGGGCGACGGCGACGGGCATTTAATGCTCTTGTCCCCTCTCGTCAAAAGTAGGTAGAATCCAATGCTCAAGCTAATCAGAGTCTGCACTTTGCTCCTCGCGACTGCTACAACTACCACCTCTTTTACGCTTTTACCTCTACCCCACGCTGACACCTCGTCAGTGACCCCTTGCCCTATAAAAGGAGGCCCATGCACAACGAGGGGGTTCGGAGGTTCGGATCCTGGCAACTATAGCGCCAGGGGTTCGGCCGATCCGTTCACAAGACCACACCACCATACGCCGATTCTTGAGCAAGATCAAATACAACATAAAGCAGCAGAGGGTTTTACGCGACCATCGCGTCCAAGTAGGTAAAAATCCCAGCAAGATCGCCTCGATCCGCTTCTCCGCGCAGCCTCCGCCCTCGCACTCAACTCACGAGGGCCGCCCCGGCCCCATAGGTGTCGAGCCCGAGCCGCGCCTCGCATAGATCTACCACGAGATCGAGAGGCTAAACCCTAAGAGCTAGCCTATGATGGTATGATTGTAAATGTGATCGGCCTTCTAGGACCAACCTCCGGTTTATATAGACACCGGAGAGGGCTAGGGTTTACATGGAGTCGGTTACAAGAAAGGAAACACAATATCCGGATCGCCAAGCTTGCCTTCCACGCAAAGGAGATTCCCATCCCGACACGGGCCAAAGTCTTGTGTCTTGTATCTTCACGCTCAATAGTCCGGACGTTGTACACAGTCCGGCTGTCCGGATACCCCTAATCTAGGACTCCGCAATGGTTTAATTTCCCCCTCGGGAGGGAAGTTTCGACAAAACAGCTCAAGGAGGCCTAGATTCGTTTCGCCCAAGCTCCGCCGAGATGGCGGCGCTTTGTCCCCAAAGCTCTTCTTCTTGATTTTTTCCGTGTTAAACCCTCCATATAGCAGAAGATGGGCATCGGAGACTGACAGGGGCTCACAAGCCATAGGGGTGCGCCCATGGGTAGGGCATGCCCCCTGTGCTTGTGGCCTCCTCGTGGGTCCCTCTCGTATTTTCTTTGCCTAGTATTTTTAATATATTCCAAAATAATTCTCCATAAATTTTCGGACTTTTGGAGTTGTGCGTAATAGGTCTCTCGGCCTTTCGTCCACAATTCCAGTTACCGACATTCTTCCTCTTCATGTAAACCTTGTAAAAAAGAGAGAAAAGGCATAAGTATTGTACCATAAAGTGAAATAACAATCCATAATGCAATAAATATTGATATAAAAGCATGATGCAAAATGGACGATCAACTCCCCAAGCTTAGACCTAACTTGTCCTCAAGTGAAAGCCAAATCAATAATCATGTCCACATGTTTAGAGATAGAGGTGTCGATAAAATAAAATACAGGCATGAAGGCATCATGATTATCTTTAGAACAAGAACATATAATGGCATATAATTTCTTATGCTAAAGTGACAATTTGTTCACAAGATAAAGTATGAATCAAGAACTCTATTGAGAACCAACAAACTATGGTCTAAGTCTTTGAAGCAATTGCAATTTATCATAACATCGGAAAGAGTCCATGTAAGAGCTTGTTTTAGCAAATCCACATACTCAATCATCTTTTAGTCTTTCATAATTGCTAACACTCACACAAAGATTTATGAGATCAAAGCTTCAATTGACACGAGAAAGATAGGGGCTTATAGTTTCGCCTCCCAACTATTTGCCTCAAGGGTAATGTCAACAATAATAACTCATGACCACCTACATCCGAGTGGATATATGTGTCTAGATCTTTCCCCAACACATGACGCTTGCCAAGACAAAAGGCAAAATATAGGAAGTGGTGAAGATCACCATGACTCTTGCATAAAGATAAGTACTGAAAAGTAAAAGATAGGCCCTTCGCAGAGGGAAGCAGAGGTTGTCATGCGCTTTTTGGTTCGATGCACAAAATCTTAATGCAAAGGTGATGACCCACAAGTATAGGGGATCTATCGTAGTCCTTTCGATAAGTAAGAGTGTCGAACCCAACGAGGAGCAGAAGGAAATGAAAAGCGGTTTTCAGTAAGGTATTCTCTACAAGCACTGAAATTATTAGTAACAGATAGTTTTGTGATAGGGTAATTCATAACGGGTAACAAGTGACAAAAGTAAACAAGGTGCAACAAGGTGGCCCAATCCTTTTTGTAGCAAAGGACAAGCTTGGACAAACTCTTATATAAAGGAAAGCGCCCCGAGGACACATGGGAATTATCATCGCTTAGTTTTCATCATGCTCATATGATTCGTGTTCGGTACTTTGATAATTTGATATGTGGGTGGACCGGTGCTTGGGTATTGCCCTTCCTTGGACAAGCATTCCACTTATGATTAACCTCTCTCGCAAGCATCCGCAACTATGAAAGAAGAATTAAGGTAAACCTAACCATAGCATGTAGCATATGGATCCAAATCAGCCCCTTATGAAGCAATGCATAAACTAGGGCTTAAGCTTCTGTCAGTCTAGCAACCCATCATCTACTTATTACTTCCCAATGCCTTCCTCTTCGCCCAAACAATGGTGAAGTGTCATGTACTCTACGTTCACATAACACCACTAGAGGAAAGACTACATACATCTCATCAAAATATCGAATGAATACCAAATTCACATGACTACTTATAACAAGACTTCTCCCATGTCCTCAGGAACAAACGTAACTACTCACAAATCATATTCATGTTCATAATCAGAGGGCTATTAATATGCATAAAGGGTCTGAACATATGATCTTCCACCGAATAAACCAACTAGCATCAACTACAAGGAGTAATCAACACTACACTACAAAAAAATACACTTCCGTGATGATACGTGTTTGTCACAGTAGGTCACGTTTTCTGTCATGCATGTACATCCATGACGATTTTATGATAGAATCAAGATAGTCATACATGTGCTGTCGTAGAAGTGTTCCATGACATTACCAAAATTATCATCACGGAAGTGGCCACTTCCATGACGATATTCCCGCCATAGAAGTGCTTTTCGCCAAGGGTGACCGACACGCGCATCCACCGTAATGTAATGCCGTTAAGCTATAGGGTCCGGTTTTGGATCCGATAACACATTAACAGCCCGACCAATGGGGATTTTCCATGTGTAAAATCATCATTGGCTGGAGTAAACACATGTCATCTCACCGCTGGGGACAGATGTCATCCACTCATTGGACCGAAGGCGCCTATGATACGCCGACACATGGCATGACCCAACAGAGGCCCATTCTCGTGAAAAGGTCGGCTCATTTGACTTGGTCAAAGGCGCATCGCCCACTTGAAAGCATGTTAACGGCATGTTCACATATAGCCCATTTACACCAAAAACACAGGCCTGCATTTACCTATCCGAATTAGGCCCAATAGCCATCTGGCTGTCCAATATGATTCCAGCCCGTTTAACTTACGGCCCATGTATGGCCCATGACGCCTTTTTAGCCCATATGAGGCCCTTTGTAACTCTTGGCCCATTAATGGCCTGTCAAATAAACCGCCCGTAATGAACAATGTATCACTTTATACCCATTAACTAATCTATTATTCCATTGGGCTGTTTCCAGCCCATGTTATCTTTCGCCTTCTCAGGCCCATTTATTCTGGGCTCATTTCCAAGATTCGGTTACTTACGTCTGCTATCGCTATTTTTCGCTTAGGCCAAATTCAGCCCGTTGTTACAATGCGGCCTGCTTGTGGCCCGTTAATACGTTGGGCCATTTTCATAGCGTCATCAAATACGACCTATTAATGACGGCTCATTATGGTTGGCCCATGAACGGATGATTCCAACACTAGCCCATTTACGGCCATAATGCGGTCTGTTATTGGCCCATGTTTGGTCGATCAATCGTCCGGCCCATATAAGGCCCATTGATGATACGGCCCATAGAAGGCCCATTGTGTCTACGGCCCGTAGAAGGCCCATTGTTTCTACGGCCGGTAGGAGGCCCAGTGTCACTACCGTAAATATGTAGCCCACGGTTATTGTGGCCTAGTTTTAAAAAAATAGGTTATTGCGGCCACTAGCAAACCGCGGAAAAAGAACTGCACTGACTACAAGCAAACAAATAAACAAGACAACAAGGAAATAAATAAGCAAGCAACTTATGCTAGGGTATCACGGCTATTACACATATTACATCCACTGGGCATCAAAGTTCGCCACCAAAGGCAAATATAGGGAACAAAGCAGATATAAATGTCGAGCAAAACAAGTCCAGAACTGAAACCACTTCAGAAGAGCTCAAGAAACAATATCCTGGGTACCCATAATGCTAGCAAGATGCTTAGCAAGCTTATTAACTTTCTCTTGTTTGGCGCTTAAATCTTCCAGCGCTTGCTGTTACACAAGAACGTACGCATCTGAATTCTGCAGGATTCTCGCCCTTCGCTTCTTGCAACATACCGACCGATTCCTTTTAGCTTGTAGCTGATCAAGAAGCCGGGTGATTCGGGCATCGAGTTCAAGAGCTTGTGCTCGTGGTATCGCCAAGAACTCTAACACTACATCAACGCAGGATCGTGGGGTTTTCACCGCTCACAAGATCGCTTTTTATCACCTTTCCGAGCCCAACAGGTTGTCTCACTATCTTGAACCTTATCTCGCATTACTTTCTACCATTGCATAGTGGGGTGCTTCTTCTAATATTCTGCTTGCATACTACAAGAGAAACAAGGCATACATCACAAAGTTTAGCTTGTAGTATATGAAACTCATTTTGGTAAACCAGTTCAAGAGTAAGGTGGACAGTGATAACACATTGAAACAAACATATATCTATGTACTATGGTCATCAGATTGTCCATATCATTCTAGTTTATGTTGCCTAATAAAGATAGAGACACAGCTCAACTCATATATTTTTAAGACACAAAGAACATAGACAGTAATATAAGTGTGAGAAACTACACAAGATTGGCAAGACTTGTAATGTTCATCACATGAGAACATAACTATTTATACAACTTAAACTGAAATCAACATAGAGCAAGAAGTTAGAATAGCAATCCAGCTTAAAGAAATAGATTTAAAACATACCATTATGCCATTGGAGTTTCAATTGATCCTTCAAATTCAAAAGTAGTTGGTATGAGTAAATACAAAGGATGCAACAAAGAAAGGAGTATGGACCATAGCTACGAATCGACCCGAGAACAGCTTGTTTCTTCTACTTTAAACGTGGAGTTTGGGTTAGCTGTGGTGGTCTTAGTGCTTTGGGCACCGCAGAGCTTTACAAACTGCCGTGTGGGGTACTGTGGTGGACATGGTGCTTTGTCAACTAGAAGTGGGTTACTATCCACCGGGGTTAAGTTAGATGAGTTGTAGCCGGTTCTCTCATTCAATGGTGGTAAGTGTGCAACTGGAAGAGTTCGATTATGTGTGGTGGGGCTAGTTTGTGGGCCAAGACAACCATGGTTCTATCTGCATCGACGGGTAGCACTGCCTTTTGTGAAGAACGGGTTTTTGCTCCCTTAGATATCGTCACCCCTCCAATTCAAATGGCTGATAAACAGAAAAGAAATTGAACGCATGCATATTGTATGATGGATGATGTGGTAATTCACATATATGTTGTCTAACCAAACAGACATCATGACACAATTTCACATATATGATGCCTAACTAAACAGGATAGCATGACACAGCTTTGAGATATATGATGGATAACTTAACAAGATATAATGGCATAATTCAAGATATGATGAGTACCTAAACAGGATGACATGACAAAACTATATGATGTCTTTCTAATAAGTTGGGATGAAATAATTCACATACATGTTGTCTAAGTATACAGGATGGCATGATATAATTGACATAATTGATTCATATAGTAAGCACATGGCACTCTGCATGTATGATCTCTAAACTAAGCAGATGGAATTCAATATTGTGCATATGATGTCTAAACTCAGCAATGCAAGACACCATATGCATCATATGAGAAATATAAACATTGCAACTTAGAGCATACACCTCGTGGGATATAGGACTGGTCATCTGCTCTAAATCTTCCTCTGAGGATCTCCTCTGAACCATCGAGATATATGCTTCAACAGTACCATTGCCTCGCTCTGAAGACCTTGTTTTCACTCTAGATTTTTCCATAACCGGCCAAATGGCTGATACACATGAAGAGTAGTTCAATATACACAGATTGTCGACAAATGGAATACGTAATGAAGAAAATGGCATGATATAATTCACATATATGATGCCTGGCTACATGGCGGTGCATAATTCACATATATGATGACTGATGACATATAAGATGTATAATGTAAGCAATGCGAGGCGCCATATGCATGATATGACCAACATCAGCATGCCACGTTAGAGCAAACACCTCGTGGTAAGCAAAGCGTGGTCGGCTCCTTCTAAATCCCCATCTCAACAGCTTATCTTCCTCTCGAATACAATCTGGAAATGCAGGAGGGGCCCCACTCGCCCACCATAGAGCAGCTCATGACATTATATTCCCATGCAACGGTCTTCTTTTTTCTACATGTTCAAGACGATTGTGTACAATATCCGATATGCATAATAAAAAATAGTTACATTTTGTAAGACCTAAGGGGTGCATGAAAAAATCAAGACTGATGGTAGCAAACGAGTGGATGGATCCAAAACTAATGATAGCAGGTAGATTATAGCTTCAGTTTAAAAAGATAGACAATGGATCATCTATTGTTTGTTGCCCACCCAACATAAACCACATAGAATACCCCAAATGAATCAGATAGTAGACAGATACTATTCATTGCTAGCTCGATATGAGACCCATGGGCATTTCAAAACTCAAGTTTGAACGATAAAGTAGCAGGTAATAATAACCGATGTATAACGTAAGCAAACACGAAAGACTGCAACCTCTCTTCCGGAACTGTGTAGTCCTCAGGTTCATCTGCTTAATCGATGATGGTAATGCAGTTCGCATGGCTGCCGGCAACGTGGAAGATGATTTGAAGCGGCGAAAGAAAGTCTGCAGGGGGGATCTCTGCTGCAGTGAACGCTTCTATCGATGGTGCACCTCAGGTGGGGTGGATGACGGCACAACAGGAGCAGGACATAACACATGTAGTTTTCTTTGGCGCTTATCCTCGAAAATGAAGTAAATCTGTAAGGGCTCCTTAGAATTGGAGGATTCTATAAATGCAGGGACAGGAAAAACACAGAATAGGATAGGAATGCACGCAAAATAGAGCATTTGGAAACATAGGATTTCAGCTAACCTGGTGTTTGGTTCATGAATTGGAAGAACACAGGAATTGAAAAACGTGGTTAAATTAAAGTCAAACCACGTGAAAATGAAAAAAAAATAAGAATCTTATTATGCCAGTAATGCAATTAGTTCTGTTCTTCATGCATATTAATTTGAAAAGGACGTCCAAGTGAATAAAATTCCTACGTTTTTTCTTTGAAAGAGACACCAAAGGAAAAAAATCCTCCAGTTTTGCTTTGCTCCACTCCTTCTAACCAAATGCACGGATAGTAGTTCCATAGCAAAGGATCCCTGAGGGATCGACATGAATGCAGAGTAACAAAGTGATGCGACGAGTGTACAACCTCTTTGGCATAGCCTTGTGGACCTCAGCATCATTGGGTTGGACGTGGAGGATGGTGATGTCAGTGACTGGACTTCGGGCGGGAAGAAGATCCGCTGGCCTCGAAAGCGGCGTCGAGGGTATCTGCCCGCCGTGATGGACAGTTCCATCGTTGGAGCAGCTCCGTGAGGTGTACGGGCGGCGAGGCTGAAGCAGACAAGATAGACAACATTAATCAAGTGGGACCCTAATATCATCGCAATGGATGATGTAAAATACATCACCAAAAAGTGCTAGATGTAAACGATCAGCCACGCCACGGCCACTTCGACAGATGTTGTAAGCATTGCTCACTCGAACTTAATCAAGAAGATGAACTTTACAGTCGAAACTGAATTTACTATCGAAACTGATTGAACTAGTAGCAGAGCATTGCACTAGATGTTTAGGCGTTCGAGCACTAGTAGCAGAGAAGCAGCGATGATCTAAATCAGAGACGCCGAAAGGTGGAACGCACTAGCGAGAGCAAGTCGTGTAGTAGCACCACGAGCGAAAGTACTAAAGCAGAACTCCTGTGGCTGCTCTGGAGGTCGTGGCAAGAGCAGCAAGAAGGCAAGAAAGAGCAAGAGCAGAGCAGCAGAATCTAACGA